>OV121116.1:20064196-24864196 GCA_921293315.2 Nemurella pictetii | reverse complement strand
AGTGACGACGACTACGGCATTTTCTTCTGCCGGTTCCGAGTCGACTTGCTCGATACGTTCCGTCAAGCCACGCTCGTCGCTCCGCTCGTCACTTTCCAGTACGTCGAGAAGTGGCTGATCGGCATGATTGAGAAGTCCCGTGCCGAGCTGCTCAACAACCACTATGTCGAGCTCAACCTGCATAGCTTGGAATTTTTAGAGTGGGAGGCGCTGTCTCAGGTACGGTTTCTTGGGTTTCTTTTCGTCTCTGAAAGCCACGCGAGCGGTGTTGTGGGGATTAGATCAAGTCCGAAGATCACTTACATTTTACCACTACAGCTTTTAATTTGTGCAGTCATGGAGATAAATTGGTGACTGGATTTTTTTTTGTATTATGTTGGTATGTTACTACTTATGCTGAGCGGGCTGGGTTATTCTTGAATTTATTAGAGTATAGCGATGTTGTGCCAACTAAGAATTGCTGTCACACTATCTTCCTTGGTTAAGTATTTGGCGACAATCACTAAAATTAACCGGAAAAGTGATTGCTTATTATTAGTAAATATGAAACATTTAGGCTGTGTCTGTATAGCTTTCCTGGCTTTTTCTTTCAGCCCGTCTAACTTTTCTGCTTGGGCACCTAAACTAAACCTATCTGATGTTGAACTTTGTTCTACAATGGGCTTGGCAGTGACCCTTTTTTCCTCAGTCGTCTGTTAAATGTTCATCTGATAAATAAATGAACAGTTCGAAAACATAAGAGCCGCACAACCACTACTTAGTTATAAGTTGTGCTGCTTGCCTTGCCTTACCTTCAGCATACTCCTCCCATAACAAAACTGCATTTGGACTGTTAAAAGTTAAAGTGATGATTTCCTTCTTTCTTCCAGCTTCTTGAGAGCGTGCTGAGCCGAATCTTGATCCCTCAAGAACGGCCTTCGGTCGCATCTGGCCTTCATCTACTGGACCTGTGTGTTGCCTTTGAGCCCCGAGATCCGCTGATCCTCTCGATCCTGCTGTCGTGCATTTCGGCATTGTTCGTGTTTCTCAGCATGGCAGCGCCAGCAGACATCTCGCAGCATCTTGCCAGGGTCCTACGCAAGATCTTCGCGGCACTGGTAATGTTACTGAAGATAATGCTGCCTGTCGTTTGTCGGAAGAGACTAGATTAGTGCGGCAGTGGATTGTTGCTTTGGCTCAGATATTAGCC
The DNA here is from genome assembly GCA_921293315.2 of Nemurella pictetii. Classification (NCBI taxonomy): domain Eukaryota; kingdom Metazoa; phylum Arthropoda; class Insecta; order Plecoptera; family Nemouridae; genus Nemurella; species Nemurella pictetii. The sequence continues at coordinate 24,863,007 of OV121116.1, read as the reverse complement.
AGTTTCACTAACTTTGATACATTCTTAGTTTTGATTCTGGATTTTCAAGTCTGTACCTAGGTAAATGATTATTTTTATGCAAGTAGAAATGAGCCCTGGTTGAGATATTATTTAAAATTAAATCACTTTCTCGGTAGTTCTTTATATTAGAGCAGGTCTTGCAATAATTTAGGAACTTTGCTGAAGGTGTATGCTGCTTTTGGGCCTATATTTAATCCTTGAAAATAAAAGATCCAGTGACAATCTTTTCAGAAGAACTGGTCTAACCCGTGAAATGGAAAACTACGGTCATGTCATCGGTTAACAAAACAACCCTTATTAAAACCCTACCTAACACATTGAAATTATCTGTTTCAGACTTATTCACTACCTGGGCAAACCAAGGAGAACAGAAGCCGTGCCGTAAAGAATGTCAGGAGGCATGCAGCCAGCTTGATGGTGAAAATTGGCCAGAAGTACCCTCTTCTGTTGCTGCCGATGTTTAACGAAATTCATTCGACCATCAACGCGTTGACGAGAGAGCCGTCGGAACTTTCCAAAATGGAGGCAGTCACTCTGCTCGTGAGTCGGTTTTTTTTTGTCATTTCAATTTTAACAGCCAGAGACGGTCTTGCTAAAATTTTAAATTTAGTATGCAATTTGATAACCGATAGACAAATCCAAGCTCGTTAACAGTTGCACTGATTCATAAGCACAGAATCACTATGTGATAGACAGAGACTCGATGATTTGCCAACATTATCGCTAGACATGTGGTTCATAACTTCGTACAAATAAGGTGTATTGTTATTTTTATTTTTTCTTGAGACTTGCGTCTTTTCCTAATCTTAACACGTTGCATCTCAGCACATGCACATAGCATCTTGGTAGCTTGGCAATAGAAAGCCCAGTTAAATTGATTTCTGAAAGGTTGTATCTTTATTTTTAATGTCATAAAATCAGCTTTCGGCTTAAGCCGGCTGTCAATGAACAGAGGATATTTCTGAAGATTATCCATGTCTTGCTGGTGAATGGTACAAAAACCCAAATCAGATAAATACTGCAACACAATTTTCTTTTGCACATGTAGCAATGCCAAGCATATTGTTATAGATTGTTGACTAAATGTGGATTTTTTTTTTAAATTTAGGAGGCACTAGTTCTGATCAACAATCACTTCTGCAACTATGCCGTGCAGAGCAAGTTCATCGGGGAAGTGATTGGGGACGGTGCCCAGCAGTGGATTCACTTGGGCAACGCATTCAAGGGGCCGGCAACGTTTATGGAATTTGTAGGATTGGACAGGCCTCCGGTTGAACCCTCTAGCAGCGATCTCAATGGTGAGATTTACTTAGATGCTACTTCTTTCTAATGTTGCTCATAACTAAGCAAATTTTCTACGAAAGAATTGAAGATGACAATTTCACAACTGAGAAAAAATTTCGGGATCTAGTAGGCACAACCATGGCCTTGACTGTTTCGATTTCATTACTTATATGTCGGTCGAATATCAAGCAGTAAACCAGCTTTGGAACTTGAGTCGTCTGACTAACCCACAACAGTGAATGTATGTATGAATGAATGTATGTTACCAGTGGAAACCCGATCTTAAATTGCTTGATTTAGGGTTAAGAATGATCGGAGATTTCCTCGTAAAAACCAAAATTTTAAATATTTACACCATAACATTTAGCCATTTGAGCTACAAACCCAGAGTAAACAAATCGATTGCTAAGCAGCAGGCTGTGGCACCGCGTACGGATATTCCGACCGCTGCCATCTCAACCACATCGCATTCGTTTCTTGCGGCAGGCAAGAACCGTTCGCAGATCATGGTGTGCATCAACCTGATCCTGGGCGTCGTCAAGCGTTCGGCGTGGCCCGAAGACCCGGATCGCGCCCAACGCGGCGGCTTTGTGGTCTCGTTGACGCCTGCCGGCAACCCGGTCTATAGAAACCCGGCCACTCAGCACGTCTTGCCGCTGCTCTCCAATATCTTTCACCTGCTGCGAGTGTTCAACGCGCTCTGGACCGAAGAGGCGGCGCCGTTGCTCTCGGAGGTTCGTCGAGACTCTCTGTCGAAACGTTCGCTCTAGTGCAGCATGGTGGAGTGCCGGGTCACTAGTGATTTTCTGTGCGATTTATAAGCTACCATTTGTACTATCCTCTTGAAAAATAACAACCATTTTGATTGCCACCTGTTAGCTAATTTTGTAATATTCAGGTCACATTGTGAACAACACTGATAGCAGTTTGGCTGTGGCATGCTTATACTAGAGCTAAATAACCAGTCACTTTTTTAGCGTGTTAGATTCCTTATTCTGTTGCAGATTCATGTACACCTAATTTTCTTACATGTGAAGCTACTTTTAGCGCCATACGTCAATTTCTTTATAATTGGGATGTTGGGCATCTTAGAGCAGCTGCTCACTCTACAGAAGTAGAATTTATGGACACATTCAGTGGACCATATCATTGGTTTTGAGATGAGAGAAGTCAAGGCTGGTGAAATCCACGGGGAACAGAGTGCATTGTGGGACAGTGACGGGCGCTTCGAGCGAAAACGTTGAACATGGTTAAACTTGTATGCGTCGCGTGAGGCCTTTGCGGCGAACGCGAGTCAGTTAACGAAACTTAATCCTGGTATTTCCATGTGCATTGTGTTTTGACTCGACCATCTTATCCTGGTTCCAGGGATACCGAGGGGCCAACCAGTGCCTAGAAGTGGACCGATGGAATCTGCTCGCTCTGGGCAATCCTTTGCCCGTCTCCGATCAACTTTACTCGCCGAAGGCTCGCAGCCAGTCACCACTGGACCGCATGCAGACGTTCTTGTCGATCGTGCACGACACGTGCTATCACGTGCTCGGTAACGCTGGCCCGAGCTTCGGACGGGAATTCTATCAAGTGGGCGACCTCGCGCCGATGATAGTCAACTCGATATTTGAGAATATTGCGGTGAGGAAAAATCAATGTCGGTGGCTTTTCGTTGCAGAAAAGTATTTGTTGAAGGGTTGGGTGGCATTTAAGCTCCTCGCTGTACGGTCGCTCTTTTCTTCCCCCCTTTTTTTGTTCTGCATTCATCGCCAACTGGGTCAAGTTTGCGGCAGATTTTTTCCTACAATCCTGTCATCTTTAACTTGTTTTAGTAACCACTTACTAGTTTCTTGGGCTCCACTGATTTGGGAGCCCTTCCAAGCCATGCAAATCCAAAACTCCTATGCCTGAGCTTAGTTGTAATGCTTGACCAAAAAAATCAGAACTCATCTTTTACCACCTGATAGAATGATCAGGACTTTTTAGCGATTCTGATAGACTGATAGCGATGGCATGTCGTTCACAAATGACAATTTTTCGCTTTGTTCACAGAACATTCCGGACTACAGATTGCGTCCCATGGTTCGCGTCTTTCTGAAACCTTTTGTACATTGCTGCCCCCCTGCATTCCATGAAACGGTCGTGGTGCCCGTTTTCACCAAGCTCTGTCCTTTCAGTAAGTTTCTTTTACCAAATAGTTTAAGAACACCAGCTAAGTCCCGATATTAAAATATTGCCTCGCTTGATTTTGATTTTGTTTTCGGCAGTGCTGGAGCGTTTGGAAACCAAGTGGAAGCTCATAAATGACACAATGAAAACGGGAGATGCCGAAGATGAAAACAGGGACACACAGGTATTTTGCTGCATCAATAATTCACCTTGAAAACATGTTTTCGATGACAGTTCATGTGCCAGTTCATCTAGTCAATATTTTGAATTAAGATGTTAAGATGACACAATGATAAATGATATATAATGAAGATATTTAGTTTCATTCATTCTATCTGTAAGAATTACCTACTTTATACTTTTTGAATATATCTTTTATTTGCAAAGAAACTGTGCTAGAATCTATTGCTTTCTTTTCTAGGAAATCCTGGAAGACATTCTCAATCGTACCGTAACAAGAGAGTACATGGACTTGCTGAAAATCTCCCTTCTTGCTGGCAGCTCGGAGCTCAATTCTAATGATTTTGCCATGGAGGAAGGAAATGTGGAATCAAAGCCGAGTTCCTATTTGCCGACGGAAGTGATTAGTGAACTTGGGGTGCATTTGCTTGCCAACCTGACCTGCCGACAGACTATTGTCATGTGCATTATGAGGTAAATACGTGTTTAAAGATGGATTTCCATGAAAGCTGCCTGGGGTTTCGAATCCACAGGGGCCAAAACTGGCCTCTACCTCTGTGAAGAGTGTTGTTAATGACATCAACTATTTGCAAAGGATGTAGACCGGGGTACATTTCTGACAAGAAATTGAGTTTCACACAGTTGAAATATACTGCTTATGCATAGTGACACTGAGCCTGATTGATTTCTGACCCGTTCGTAACGACTAACGAACGAACCGTCCTCGGCAGAGCGTCTTTGAACGATACTGCTGCTTGCCACCGAGCTGCTTGCCGATCAGCATGCCAATGAGTCCAACTTCCGACCCGTCGGTAGCTATAAACGAACATTCTTTCGGCAGGGCGTTGTCTTGGAACGATACGGCTGCCTGCCACCGAGCGACTGGCCTTGTGGGTCCGGTCATCCGACAGATGCTGGCCGACGGACAGCTCGACTCGGACTCGGCCAAGGTCGTGCTGTGCTCGATCCTGCAGGGCCTCGAAACCCTCGGCAGGCACGAACACAACCAGGGCTCGCTGCTCTCGCTCGGCACACTCATCTACGACATGCTTCGGCCGAGCTTCCCGCGCATCCAAGAAGTGATGCTGGAGATTCCTGGCTGTACTTTGCCAGAACTGAAGAAGCTGGACGATAAGATTATAGGTGTCCAGCCTAAGGCAAATAAGCTGGAAAAGGCAAAGAAAGACATTTTCAAGAAGCTAGCTATGCCGGTATGCTTCGATCCGATAATTTTAGATTCTACTGTTCAGTATCCGTGTTGCTTAGGGAAATTGAGGAGTTATCTCTTTTGCCGAGTCAAGAAATAGTTTTGTAATGATAGCTGTGTGGGCCATTTGTGTGCTGGAGTAAGTGTATCTGATGCAGTAGGTGACTGTGAAAGGATTGTTAGATTGTATCCAGTTTAATGAAATATGCAAGAAAAATGTTTGTCACTTATGTTTGAGTAGAAAAGTAATGACTTGTGAAGGAAAGGTGGCCGCCTGTTGCTGTTGCTTTTGCTGATGCTGTTGCTGGTAACGGCTGCCACAGCAAGCGATGACCCAATGGTTCTGGTCTGTGTTCCAGTTGATGGGCCGTGATGTGAGCCAGATGTTCCGGAAGGAAGTTTCCATTCTCAGTCTGCCACCGCTGCTCAACAAGGCCAAACCCAAACCGAAGTCGGATCCAGATCCGGAAGCAATTCACAAGCTTTTCGACACCGTTTATTGAGACAGCTGAGTCATTTTGGATTCCGACGTCAAATGTCTTGTTTAGGATTAAGATTTGTTTTAATGCCATTTTTTAATGTATTGATGAAGGTGTAACAATTGTATTATGGCGAAATTATTTGGTTCTTAAATAATGAACAACAAATCAAATACACGAGATGAAATTGAAACACTTCTTTTTACTTTCAAACACTTTTTTAAGACATGTTTTTGCTGTTTTTGGTGTGGGGTGAGTATGCTGGGCCAGGGGGACCAGGCGGGTGATGCTGTAAAAATTTCGTTAGAGAAGTCACTCGTCTCCTCAATAAGATCTCCATTTCAATCAATGTTTTTAATGGAACAAATGAACGCTTTCATCGAGAAGACGAGTGACTTCTTTAACGAAATTTTTACAAAATCAGCCCCCAGAAGGTATTGGAATTTGGAAGTAACAACTGAAACCAGTGGTTAACTATTTGATGTGCAAACTATCCCTCTATCCCTAGGCAAAAAAGTAGAAAAGAAAAGGAAATGTCCAGTTCATCCCCAACGATTATAAGCCGTAGCAAACCGTTTTTTCTCTAGAAGAAAGGACATACTTGAAGAATTATCTGACCAAAAGTTATTCGTTATAATTATTATAACTAATGTATTCTCTATGTCCTGAAATAATTTAATTTGGCTGTCGGAAAATTTGTTTCAAGATTTCAACATTCATCAGAAGTTAAAAGAAATCCCGCTAGGTTGCTCTGCTGTATCCATGCGCCTTCAGTTACCAGATCAAAATGAAATACTGGTCATGTGGATGTGATGTTGTAGAAGTAAAACGAATATCTATGACAATTTCTCTCTCACATCCGCCTTAAATAGTAAATTAAAAACGTAAGATCTGGCGCCGAAATGTTGGTTTGGTTGGAAAATATTTATTGACATGGCGACAACTAGCTATTTGGCCTTGGTTTTTCTCGGCCCCATGAAATTTCTGCACCAGGTTAATTCAAGTGGATATTGAAAATATAAATACTCTATTACTATAAAACTAAACTATAAAGCAATTTTCAATTCCCAGCCACAAATGTATTTTTGTTTTAACTCGTTACTCATTTTAGAAGCTGTGAATAGTATTATTTTCACGCGTCTGACTTCCTTGCGAAATACATTTTGTGCAACGTAGCATATGAAATTCAAACGAAGAAAATTTTCCAGAAATTTGATGCAGATTCCCATTATGGTGTGAGGACATTTTTGCAGGCTTCATATAAAATTGTCATAAGGATATCTTCGTGCATATCGAAATTGAAAAGCACTGGGATTATATAATTCATATTATATATACATCACTTCAGATTTTGATTATTAACAAATAAAAATTGGCATCAAATGACCAAAAGCCCTTAAATTTCTGTACCAATTTATTTCAAACTTAATAATTTTTAATTTTTACTTGGGGATAAGATTAAACGATGCGATCTCACACTTTTTCACAAAATAGTTTACTCACAGCGTCTACACCCCGACGTATATACAGATGGAGTTGCCCTCATGGCTTCACACCCAGTCTCATGTGGTGAAGCGAATGATTAGAGACCTTGGGGTCGAAACGACAAATATCTGTTATCGACAGTACAAGCAGTCTACAATGCAAGCTATCCGCAAATTAATTTTCCTTACAGATATATAAAATATGAAAAGCTATTAATTATGTCTTCGCAGCGAATTTTCCATGAGTAGATTGCTTGGAGACAAATATAACATGCCCGACAATATATATATAAATAATTATTATATATGCTTAAAAAGCATCTGAAATCTGAAAACAGTCCGTATGCAGTTAGATCAGTAATATGTAACAAATATATCTGTGCATTGTAGATGGTTGCAGGGACGTACAAGTACATAACCAGCTAAAATGTTGTCTTCATCTGACTATATCTCGGAGGTTGTAGCTTTGTAGATTGTAGATGGTTTCTCAGACGTACAAGTACATGGACCAGCGACAATGTTGCCTTCTTCTGACTATATCTCGGAGGCTGTAGCTTTGTAGATTGTAGATGAAAAAGAAGTGGACACGATCGACTCTTGAAACCAGCTCCCACATTCGAAGCCGGTGATAAAAACTAAAAAGACAACGACATTTCGGCCAGCCATTCGCAACCAATAAAAACACAGAAAGACAAGATATAAAAATAGTTTTTCTGTTTACTATAAGAGTTAACAACTTGTAAGAACATGAAATGAAAGCGTTTTGAAATTTTGACCGATCAATTAAAAATAAACAGGGATTATTGGCGGTTTTGTGATGGGCAGGGTAAATTGGTTATTGCTTGATAACACCGTACAATTAAATTTGTGGAAAGAGTATTGTGAAGAGTGGATAATTTTCTTTGCCTCCTGCAAAGTTAAGGAATCATTTCCATCAAATGTACTTTAAGGGTCCCCCCCCCCACCTCCTTTCCACCAACGTTTTTATGTTTTACATGAGACGTGGTTTACGACTTCAGAGATGAAAGAATCATCTCAATGGCGATTTAATATCTCTGTCTGGAACGAAAACCGTTTGTTGTGAGACTTGAAACCAATTCCAATCGGTTTATTGGGCTGGCGTGGTTAAATTTGATCACTCACATTTGCATAACCGTTATATTTTCGAATGGTTATACTTTGGAATTTTGGAATGTTATGGTGTTGTTGATGTCGCCCACGCCCTCACCTCCGCCGCTAGTGACGTTTGGTGACTTTTGCAAGTCCGGTGACGAACGCCGATGACTTGTGCAGGTCCGGTGACGGTATGTTCGGTGACTTATGGAAACCTGGTGACCTGAACAAGCATTGTGACTTGTATGTAACCCGGTGACGTATACATACCCGGTGACGTATACATACCCGGTGACGTATACATACCCGGTGACGTATACACGCCCGGTGATTTATGTATAAGCCGGTGACTTACGAAAGCGTAATTTCGCAAACTAATAGTTATATGCCGACTCCAAATCAATTTTTAATTGTTGATTTGAAACGGGAATGTGCACACGATACTTATACAGAAACTCGAAAGTAAGGTAAAAATCTGTGAGACCAGCAAAAAGCAATGTTAAAAGTGAATTAATATACAATTATTAATATGGATTTCTTAGCATTTTATGATTAAAAAAAAACAATAAGGCACCGATAAGAGAAGGCGGTACATCGTGGAACGTGGTACATATTGGGACATGGTACATGGTGGGACATGGTACATAGTGGGACATGGTACATAGTGGGACATGGTACATGGTGGGACATGGTACATGGTGGGAAATGGTACATAGTGGGACATGGTACATAGTGGGACATGGTACATAGTGGGAAATGGTACATAGTGGGACATGGTACATAGTGGGACATTTGACATTTCTGCTTTCTGGCGAATAATTTTTTTTTGAGATTAATTATTAACTGTCTGCTTGCTGATTTACTCTTCCTGATTGTGTTTTCAAGGTATGTTGGTATTTGAAACATTGGATGTACAACAAAAATGTAAAATCCAAATGTTTCAAAATGTAAAAATTTTGTTCCTTCAATGTTTGCTGTAAAATTTTTCACAGTTATTTTCGTACATGTTGAAGTATGGTTATTTATTATATCAAATGAGAGTGAATTGTAGTTACCTTGATAGATTCATAACTTTCATACAAACTTAAAAAAGAATCACCAACAAAAGTCAACTGGAACATACTGGGACGGAAATTATAGTACAAAGTGGGACAGTCACATTATATCCCCTTTACAAACATAAAAATTTCATGGAAGTACTAGAGGTGTGCCAAGATCAGAAATCCGTCCCTCTATGTACGACTCTCTTCTACTCAGAAGCTATTACTCGTCTACCATGCTTCAATGCTGAACGTGGGTACCTGGGTTCGAACCCTGGTCCTTCCATGCTTCTCAGCTACGTTTCCAATGAGTGTTACTTTCTGACAGGAGGGTGGGGTGGTGTGTGACGTCTCCCCTCGCGTTCATTTCTGCATGGGTAAGTTGTGGAACTCAGCCTGGGGATGAAGAATGGCGTTTAGATCTTGACATAATCTCATTTCAATTCTTCTCATTGCCTACATTTTATGGCTATGTATTGTACTTTGAAGTAGAAATAATGAGATTTTAAAAAATCGCATGTCCCTTTTATGATACTAACTCGTTCGTTTAGGTAGGAGGGATGAAATTAACTGGCATAATTCCTTTAGTTTCATTCTCGATAGAAAAACCGGGAATATGAAACTAAAGGAATTATAGATTGAGATATATGGTATACGTGGCATATTCGCACTACAGTCGAGAAGAGAACGCGAGATTTTGGTCGATTCATTTCTAGAATCTCGTCGCCTTGTGAAAAGTTGCTTTCCTTCCTCGGAGCATAATATTATGTCCGTGTTAGCGCTGAGTGAAATAAATCCAGTTGCACTACACTGGTCACCGGATCACCGGCTCTCTCCCCTTTCCAACTCTTACCAACTCGTATTTGCTGAGATAATTGTGATTTTTTTTTAATGTCAAATAATGCATCATCATTAAGGCATGAGTAATATTTCTAACGATTTATGTAAATAAAGAAATAATAAATCACAGTTTTATACGTAGTGAGGAATAAACATTTGCTTAGCACCAGCCAGGCTCTATGGTCAATATTGACTTTTGTTATATTACATGAATCGCCCACACGTACCACTCACCAGCCAACACTAGGCAACCATGCCACCAGCCAGCATCCAGGGAAGAATCCTTCAGCCAATACTAATATTATCCTCGGCAAATATGACACCTTGTAGCATTCCCCCCTTCTGCTAGTCCAACAAATCTAACAAGAGACACTTATTAGATTCCGGAGATCACATCTAACACATCTTAGATCCAGTTCAGCGAGAAATTATATTTCGGAGGCCAAAAGTCGTTGGGTACCAGATGTGTTCATGTCGTTTGTGATAAGCCAGGTACTAACAAGTAACAGTTACTAATAGATATAGCAATAGTTACCTACTTGACGTGAAAGTACGAAATTAAAGCGATTCAAGTAAAGATACCGACCTCCTCCCAGCCAAGATACACCAAATATCAATCGGAAATGCGGGCGGAAAACTGAAAAGCCAATAGAAACGGAGAGAAAAGAAACTAGAAAGGCAAAGCAGTCGTGGTTCGTGCACTAATAGCGAGGTGGTGCGATCTTCGAGAGATTGCACAGCTACTGGTTTACTTTGCGGGATACAAATTGGTTTTGTTTTCATGGTAATCGAAGGTGATGAATTCACCGATTACAGCACCAATATGTCGTGTGATTTTCTGCGCACACTTTCTGCGCTCGTTTGCATCGCAGAGACTCGTGACTCCGACCACTTGGTCACCCAGTCGCCGACTTACTAATTGCCCCTTCATTGGCTGACTCTAATTAAAATACGCGTTTAGTATCAAACGCTTTGTTCAATGAACAGCTCTATGTATTCTACCTGGAGATGGGTCAGCTCACGACCCTGCATTCCACAAGAGATGTGTGTGTGTGTGTGTGTGTGTGTGTGTGTGTGCGTACCTGTACCGCAGAATAAAGTGGTTAATAAACAATAACCTCTTTATTATACCTGTGATTTGAATTAATTTTATCGCGAGGGAACATACTGATTTCTCTTTATGGATGAAAGGTATTTCTATATGTGAATCAAATTAGCGTTGGCAGTTTAATCATAAAATAGGAATTATGTGACCAACATGATTTGTCATGGTTATTTCTTATTTTTAAACGATATATTTATAATTCACGTAATCAATTTAACTGAAAGAACAATCAGGAAGATTTTGACAAAGCAATTTTGTGCCTTTTTTTCCTGTTTTATTTATTCCGATCGAGCGAAACCCACAGCTCGTGCAGCCGGGATATCGGCCAAAAAATAGACATACCTGAAAAACTCGTTATCTTCCGAAAAAAGAGCAAGAAAAGTAATATGGATTAAAACATGAAGTTTGACAAACTCTTACGTGTTAGAGGTAATCAGCTCGGATTACTATGTTACCAGCACTAATTAAATGTAGTTTAAAATTAAATAACATGTTCCTAATTAATATGTAATCAATCAATCTTATTTGACTTGCAGAGTTAGGAAGAAATAATCTCCCTAGTCACTTTTTCATCGTGCAGGGCATCGAATGCATTTATCTGTGCTTGTTTGCTCCAAGCCCTTTGCCTCTTTAGTTTTAGATTAAACAAATGTGGTCCAGATCTGGTTGCTAATCTGCAGCACTGTTGTCAAACATAAGGATCGAGGTTTGGAAAAGGGAGACTTTTACAATGAAACAGGGTTGAGTCAAGCCTTTATTTCTTAATGAATCAAGCCGGTTGGGGTGAAAGATAATGGTGATAAATTAGCAATGATTAACATTTATCCATACCTATAAGGCAAACACAAAATTTGCGCGTGCTTGTGATTAAAAAAAAGGGTTTTTATTTAATTATCTGAAAATACGCCCAGTTTTGTGCAGGAACCCAATATTCACACCATACTACTTTAAAGACAAAAATTCCTCAACCAGTGATTTCACTTCTGTCAGCTTACCTTTCCAGAATCGCGACCAGAAAATTAAATTTGACACCAAAACAAACTAGGCTCGCGTAATAGGACATAAACATCGTTTGCATATGTAATCTGCATGTTAAAATTACAAATTAATGAGTAATTGCTAATTGTTTCCAAGACAGACATGCAAGCAGCACCCCCCATCGGGCCCGCAATGTTTCAAGTCGTTGTAAGCCAGCACTAACCCTGGCACTTACACGCACTTACAGCACTTGCAGCAAGGCTCCCACGGTGCTCACTGGCATCAAACTGCCAATTATGCATGCGATATGTATTTACGATATATTGCCTCTATGGTAGCGAGTTATTGCTTATCAGAGCTGAAAGTTGTTCTGGTTACTTTATTAATCTGGTAGCGGAATATTATGTTGGATGTAATTGATATGTTTTTGCACCGCTAATTGATTATTAGATGATATTTGTAAATTAGTTTATCAACAAGGCGTTTGCTTTGGGTAGTTGAGCGAGGGTTGTATATTCTTGCAAATTGTGACATCTATATGCAATCATCCTTCCGCGTACTTGAATCGTTCGTGCAAGCATTACAGCAAATATTACTTAGTTTTTATTGCTCCAGTGCATTTATATTTATTGTTAGTTATTCTATTATTTGATCATGCGCGTTAATGGGGGCTTGTTAGTTGTCTGGTTCGATAGTTTTCTTTAGTTGCTTGCTGCTAGTTGCTAGTTGATAGTTGCTGGCAAATTGTTCGCTGGCACTGCTACACAACGATTGGAGTGCGGAGAAGGCAAGAGAAGGTAAGAGATATCGGATGATTCACAGACCACCACGCGAGCAATGTTAACATAATTCCAAACACAATGTTCCCGACTAGAAGAACATTATGTAAAAACTGTTTAATCACTACCGAAAACAAAATCAACCGTTACGTTAGCTTTTCAAACAAGATAGCGGCACTGATAACTTTAATATCCATCGAGTTTGATTTCATTTAACATTGCATCTCGTATCATAGCTGTCTGAGTTCGTTAGTCGAGACATCTTGCTAGAGAGCCGTCTTCGGATGCTCTTTGGCCTGGTTTCGTCGGAGGAGAGATATCTTGAGGAACAATACCAACTCCACGATGTTGGTGCTATCGTTTTTATAACAAACCTGGCCCGTTTTCCCTTTTTAATGGATATGGTTTACTAATTTTAACATTTCCAAGACGGCTTGAGTAAATTTATAGGAATCAACCGCTGGCTTTATGCTTGGTTTCAGTTCAGAATTGTGTCGCCCTGGTTAGAAGAGACTGCTGAAATATTTTGTTATTTGCGCCAATAAAAATTACATGAGTTGATGTCTATAGAAAAGAGTTAGGTTCACCCAAATATCAATTGTTGTAATATATCAAAAAATAGGCATTGAAAAAAGAAGTGAATCTATTTGTGACTTGAAAACCTTGACTTGTTGGTAATATTGCTAGTTAACCCAATTTTTGATTATTCGTCCCGATATTCGCGTATTCTTTCGATTGCACAATCGCCACACAATAACAATAACATTTTGATTGCAAGCAAAATAATTCACCGCCACGCACTCTCACACACACACCGAGAAAATACAACACTTGCACACGCAACGAAAAAAAATAGTCAAATTTCGAACTGGACTGAACTGGACTCGAGCATAGTCGTTCTAAAGTATCAGGTATTAAATTGGAGATTACATCAGAAGATAAGAAAGCAACTGGCTTTGCTTTTATTGGCTTACCGCATTCTACGGCATGGTAAGATGCTGTGGACACCAAATTGCTAGAGTAAATCTCCACACCGAATTGGTGTCCCTAACATATACCCTCATCATGTTTTTTGTCCCGAGTTTTTTTTTTTTTTTTTTTTTGCCTGGGTAAGCAAGTCTGATAAAAAAAATATGTCACAGAGTCAAATGCCTGACAGGAATGGGGCATGTTTTCGATGTTTCAAAATGATTACAATTATTTAAAAAATAGAAAACTTTTGTCAGGGATGTGTTTCGGGTAGCTTTGGATAATTTAGGCACTGTTTCTATTAATAAAATGTCGGGTTTAGATAAAAGTATCGAAATGTAAAACTTAATAATGCGCAGAGAAATTCTATGTACTACAATGGAAGGATGGTATAGGATATAATATCAACCAAGTAGGTATTATTATAAAACAAAGATATAGTAGGTATATTAGCTATAATTACATGCTAATCTCTCTTATAATTGCTTAGGGGAATATTCGAAAATGCTTACTTATACTGAATCTAACTAATTGTAGTTAATGCAGAAAACTAGATACCTGATGCAGTTGTCGAAGATCTTTAAACGCCTCAAAACAATAGCTGGATTAAAAGTCGTTCCCATGAAATACACGAGTACGTCGATTAAAATTCTCTCGTACCCTCCTCTAGCACCAGTTTTCTCTCTACTTTCAAACATAAATATTCCTTCACTGAGCCATAAAAATTCTAATTTCAATTGTTTTTAATTATATAGATGGTGATTGGGTGACTGCCTTTATAACTAGCCAATCACAGAGTTGGAAATAGTTGCCAAGATAAAAAGCAACACAACTCTCTAATTATTTAATAGCATATAATTAAAAGTGGGACGTGTAGCTTGTTGGCAAACCAATGGAAATATTCTTGGAAAAATTATCGGGCCAATCAAGATCGAGAAGCCAGCTTCCTATGTAATCATCACACACATGGCATAATTGCTCTCCAGCTACACTATACAGGCTGTTGTAAGAGTGCTGCTGTCTCCTATGCTCTTACTGTGCTCTTACCCTGTTGCACTCGCGAGCTATTCGAAAACTTGACATGGCGTCAAGACTCAATATACCTGAGATCAAACTCGATATCGACGTGTCTCCATCTTCCTCTGTCGACGAAAAACACTGTCACATGAGAATCGCAGAATTGTCTCCGATTGCTCAAAAATTAAGGATCATGTTAATGGCATGAACGGTCAGAAGAGGAAGATCCAACTTCTGATAGTTTGCTTGCTTATTCAATTTTGAAAGACACCGGTCCACGTGAATAATTGCGAGTTTTATAACTTAATTAGAAGGAAGGCAATCATTACAAACAATGACCGAGCGCTTTTAGGACTGGAATGAAATCACCGATTGTGAACTGATGAATATCAGATGAATAGCGATTGATTGATATTTAGAAGTTTTCATCTTGCAATGATTGTGGGATAACTATTATCGATTTCCTTGACTGTAATACACATTCTTTGAAATGTCATCCCAAACTGCAGTCTAATTAAATCAAGGCTTATTAAGCAGAATATAGAGAAAACACAGGCAATTACCAGACAAAAAGCATTGAGATCACAATGTCATCGATTTCCCGAAAAGCTGGTCAGTGTTCCTTTGTAAATTGGATAGATTATCCTTATCTACATCGTGCTCTACCGCGGTGCTTTCCAGGTAAACGATTCCGCAGATTATTTATTTTTTCTCTAAATTATTATTAAGGGCTGCATTTAGTTTCCCAATTAAGTTTTATAGAAACATAAGCATTTCCTTATAATCTTATTATTTTTTCTCAAAAAGGGCCAAAGTCACTAAAAAAGTAATCGCTATTCACAATCAGATTCGTCTCTTAGCTAGGAAGTGCGCAAACAAACAAAAAAACAAAAATCCACTTTTCCACCAATACGAGTTCGCCCATCCATTAAATTTCAGCGATGAGAGTGAATATTGTGTAATTCACGCGCATTCACGTCGAATTCACGTCGAATTCACGTCGAATTCACGTCGAATTCACGTCGAATTCACGTCGAATTCACGTCGAATTCAGCTCACCCCTGCGGTGTCTTGCGAGTTGATCATCTCAGCTTTCCTCACTCAAACTATATTTCGCGAAATTTCGGTATTTCTGTGTCCTCTTGCCCCGAGGCATTGGTTCTAATCTCGTTGAGACCGACGAAACCAGATAATATCCCCCACCTGTCCCTCGTTAACCTCGCTACACTGCCAACCTAAATCATTGTCTTTGTCAACTATAACAGCTATCACGTATTAGCGATTACAAATTCATGTATAGCATCGTTTACCAAAGTCAGGGAAATACAAGGGATGTTGTTACTTGTTAGTATATTCTTGATACCTTAATTACCGGGTGAGTAACTCCAGTAGCTCGGTGAAATAAACTAGTCGTGGTTAATTACTGCTTGGCTGTAGTTGATTGGTTTTTAACTCTGTGTTCCTCCCAGGTGTAATTAGGTTTGAACCAAGATCGGCAGATAGGCGATCGCGCCGAGATGAAGTCGAGATGAAGATGTATATTATGCTGAGAGGATCCGGCCCACTGTCGATTAAGATCGCAGCAAATCGACGTATTTCGGAATCAAGATCTCGTGTGTCAAAAGGATTTATTTCGTTGGTGAATGGCCGGTCAGGGGTGGGGGGTGGGGGCACATTGATATTTTTCGGACTCTTTTGTGCGTTTTGGCCAATTTAAGCGCCACAGGCAAAATGTAGATAGAATCTCGTTCTTCAATTTTTAACCTCTGATGACTTGCAATTCGTAAAACTCGCAGTTTTCCAACTTCAACGACGCCTTGAGGCATTTGTGTTATTTTAGAGTTGATATAATTAGTGCCGTAAACATAAAAGTTACCTTTAATTTAGGGGCAAAAGAAGAAGTATCGCCCCTCCACCCTCATCCATAACGTGTGATCTAAATTAAATATTTTTAATATCCATTTAATTTATAACCTTTTATGAAAATCCCGGAATTACAATTTCACTAACAATCTTGGTTTTAGAGTGCCATAAATTACATGTATATTATCATAGTTACGCTATGCTGTCATAATAAATATTTGCCGCTTAGTTTGTGGTTAATTTGTGTGATAACTGAAAGTACTGCAAGTACTTAAAGTCAAAATAACAAATTAAAATAAAGCAAACAACAATCACCCATTACTTTTTGTCGACCGGGAATTTAATACCACGAGTGCGCGCAATGGGCACTGTTGGGAGTTTATGAGACAACCGTTTCTTTCAGTAATTCCGTAAGTGAACTTGCATCACAAGCGTTCATTTCACGCGAATCGCGATATCATCATTGAATGGTAGGTACAGCATGCGATAGGTACCGAATACTGAGTACTGCGTACCGAGTGCCAACCAAATGTAGAATAGACCGTTCGAGAAAAAGGGTGTAATTGAAGACAAGTTCAAGCTAGTTTCTTATCTAATCTCAAAGTCAATATGAAATCTCTGCTTAGCGAATTGTGAAGTCATCAACCCCTGCAGACGATTTTCTCGTATTGCTGCCCGCATCATCAAAATTTTCAATTGGTACCTGCTCCATAACAACTGTACCCTTTTATAATATCACCGCTGGCTGCTATGACGAAAGCAAACTAACTTCAAAAATCAACCTTTTATTGCCGTGATTTCCGGCTCGATCCCAGTATAATTTATTAATGCCCAATCAATTAATCTGGGCAGTGAAATTCTGTCAAATCTTGTGCTTAAGTGTTTCTTCCCCGTGAATAGAAAATCTGTTTAACTTCGGTTTATAAGATAGGATAAGATATACAGAGATTAATTTCTATCCACAAACCTTCGATAGCTGTCAAAATTCAGGAAAAAAAACAAGAATATATAAGCAAGACACAACTCTATAGACTATCCTGGCATATGCGTACCGAATTCTGATCCTAATTCTTTTGGGTCGCCTTTAAAGGTCCCAGATTCGTAACTCTTTTCCTAGATTGACTATAAATGGCTTAGCCTGCTAGCTAATGGACCAAGGCATATCGAGAATTAGATGGCATTAACGACAGCTTTTCCATCCCGTAATCTTTTCATTTTTAAGTTTCTCCTTTGCACAGTCGTGAAGCAACCCTATATATAGTAGGAAATAATATATTTATATCTGGGAATTATGCTCATATGCATCATGTTATGTATTTAATGCCGGTTTATAACTCTAACATCAAAATGCAACTCTAAATCGCGAATCCTCAACGCTTTTCATTTGTCGTCACTTTTCATGACAATATGGTAACTATAGCCTTAAGTTTCCGCCCCTATACAAGGCCTTCGGTCGTCAACCCAGTAGGGGGCTGCAGCTCCTGGAGCCTCTCAACCCTCATGCCTGCGAGGTGTCTTCCACGGCATTTAAAAATATTTACCTATCCTTATTTGTCACCATTTTTTCTGGGCGAATTAATTTATATTAGAAATTGCAGCTGTCAAAGTTACGGATGCAAATGGTACCGGGTTACCAAAGATAAACGCGAACAAAATGTAATTCCTCTTAAAATTAAAATTTGATTAAAGCACTAACACTTGATACGTGTGGAGGTAGCGAAAAGTCTCTGAGAGACTAAGTGTTATTATATATAGCATGATGGAATGATTTTCAACACTTTCTGTTACTCTGCAGCGCCCTGTTTTATTGGAAACTGTAAGTAAAGCACTCCAGCATTCAATTTGTTTCTAATCACTAGTTCTATTATATAATCTATTACATATTCTATAGTCTAGTTTCACCGGACCGTTTTCTTCTGGCGTGGGTTCATTTACTTTGAAATAGGTAGTTTTTTTCCACGAAATTATAGACTTTTCAGAGTTTAAAATGATTTCACACTCATGTCTAACCTTATTTACATTTCTAACTAATGTGCAGATTTTGGTGAAAATATATTTTATATTCCGGGAGGGGGGGGGGGGGGGGGTGTTGCATAGCTGAATTTAGTCAAAATTGGAGAATGGATGGAGAATAACGAGACCCCCAAGACAAATAGTAACTCATGTTAGTTTAGGAGAAAATACACGCGGTTTAGGTCTAAGTTCGGCGGGAAAGCGGAAAAGTTGAGAAATCAGAATCAAATCGACGCGAATTTCCAAAAACAAATAGAAAAGTGAAAGAGAACACAAGAAGCTGTACACGAGCACTGTACAAGAGATAATGTTCTGTTGGCCCTAAAGGATGCCCATCGGTGCCATCATCAGGAATTGGTCTTCCCTCGATGGTTTATGCTTCTTATGTTTAAACTTCTTTCAAATATTGCAAAGCAAAGCCGATAATTATGCCCTCCAAGAGGCACTCCTTTCGAAAGGATGGCAGCAGCTCAATGGCTGAAGATGAAAATATTGGTCCGATTTAAAAACCTTTAATTGCTGTCGGTAATTACTTTATTTGACTCCAATTTTTCGCATTCCAGTTCTACCAGCCACTCCAAAGAGCCGTGAAAAACAATCATTTAGACCTGCCTAAGGGGTGACCGATAGATATTATGCCGAAAATCTATTAAAACTACAAGTTAACCTAACATTTTCCAATACACATTTTCTTGTACTGTCGTTGTCTGGCTGGTCAGTGTTCACCCGTCTACACAATATTTTCCGGCACCCTTTAAACTTCGCAACTCTGGTGCGAGATGTGGTGCTCACTTTTTTGACCAATCTATAAATTTCCGTTAAAATTTCCATCCGAGTAGCTTGCCGACCCGCCATCTTTGTAGTTTTTTTGCACCTTATTCCCTTTGGCATTATCACGTATGACAAATCTACCTCGAAAGAGCATCATCTTCTAAATCATCCAAGGCAGAGGCTGAGATATGCGCTGCTTGCCACACAACAGACGAGATAAATAACGCACTCGATTTATTAACTAACAGAAAGCGATGTTTTTTCTGTCCCATGCGGCTGAACATGGCCGGGCCGGCCTGTGGGACTTGCGACCGCGAGCCAGAATTACGGTATTATGTTTTCTGTTACAAGTGCTTTGGATGTATATGATGGATGATGGTGGAGTGTACAATGCAAATATAACAGGAGGGGGCCGTATACTACACGGACTGAAAACTGAATAGGTCTTACTCGGATAGGCACTAATATTATTTACCTCTATCGTTTATAGGAATGATTTGAATTGGACTGTGAAAATATATGTTCGCCTCCACTCCTTCATGAATAATCCGTCACCGGTTCTTCATCATCAACGGTGCCATTGGGAAATGGATTCAGCGAAAACAGGTGAAGATTTTCCACTTCCGGGGATATCCAGTCGCTGTCAATGATTCGTCGATCAGAGGCGATGGTCACCATATCGACGACCCTTTTGGAAATATTTATAGATTTTCGCTCCTTAAAAAATTAATCTTCCAAGCCACTGTAGAATTTTCGAACCGCTAAATCCTGTCGGTGGCAGCAAACGGCGTTGCAAAAGTGCGCCTAGATTCGGGCTACAGGTCCCCACCTGGTCCTCGAAGAAGCTGGTGTTTCTTTCAACGGCTAGTACTGTTCTCCAAGAAGGTATGCCAGATCCGAACACGGCAATGATCGATGGTGTCTTATTGTACCAGACTGAGGGAGGTCCTTTTACACCAGCTATCCCAGTCGTGGCTTCCCTTGCTCCTCGCAGACTATCCTGCCAGGCGTGTTCTCTGTTCAGCGTGCTTCGTGTCTATCCTCCAACGATTATGTCAATACGCGGTGTGGCTTTGCCTGGTTTTCTTAGCGGGAAATTTTGAATGAGTACACCATTAATGTTATTTATTCTTCCAAACGCGTAATTAAAACGTGCCAAATTGCAGAATACTTGCGCAAGTGGCATTACAGCTAATTTCAGGAGTGTCAGGAGTGAATTTCAATTTCAATTGCAGTTGTCGGTTTTAGCCATGGGGTTATCATCTCGATTGTCCGGTATTTAAACTCGTGAACGTTGGGCCAAAACGAGTTGAAACTTGTGTGTGAAACTGGTGAGTTTCCTCTCGTTCTTAGCGGTCAGCGTATGACGTAACGATATCACCAGGCGGACCGAGTTTCCTACCCGCCTGGCAAGGGTCCTTTTTCCTAAAAAACAACACACACACACACACGATAGAGGCCAATCTCGCATCTAATGGACTGTGCACATTCATGACCCGATTTATGAATATTAAATTAGGCATAATTCCGTGAAGAGAGCTGGGAGTAAGGCGATGTTGTTGAAAATGTTGATAGCTACGCCCCGAGCAGGACGAGTTACATCGTCACGAGGTGTACTGTGGTGCCGCCATTCACGCACAACTCAACTCAACTCCCAATTCGAAGCCACGCTTTTGTTTCGTTCGTGAAGAAAACGCGGAAATTAGTGGAGTTTTCTACGCAAATAGGATCGGAAATGTGTGATCAACTAGTGTTGTGAACTTGTCAAGCTGAAGGCCTGGTGAAAACTCGCGGAAAACACGCGTGTGAGCAGGTAACCTGGCGACCATGACAGTTTTCCCGATTTGACAGTGTGACATTTTGTGGACTTTTCTATTTCCGTGTGTTATTTTTGGAATTGGAGCACTATTTTTTTTAAGTTTAATTGTTGTCTAATTAAATCAGTGCAAGGGAACTAAAGTGACTCACGAAGCGAATGACAAGTATGCTCGATAGCTGTGGCAAATCAGAGCTGTTCTGAACGAAATCTGGACAAAATTATGACATACGATGAAGAAAATGAAAAGAAATGAATGAGAGTCCAACGCCAAGTGAAGTATCAATGCGTAGCAGTTAAAAAGGTAATGTGAACTCAAAAATAAACAACACAAAATTTGACCCTGGCCAAACATAACAAACTATGCCAAACCTATACAGTCGGACTTAAAAAATATTACAACATGGGCTCCATGACAAAGTCAAAAAATCCACTTTGACAATTTAAAGAGCTTGTTGAAATATAGGCCCAAGACATGGTTCCCTGCGTAGTTTCTCAAGTTTCTCTACTTCCTCGGCAATCACAAAGCTGTCATCGACGTCAGTGACGGCGTCGGCGTCGGCGACATCGACGGCGACGGCGACGGCGACGGCGCGCGAAACGATCCTGCATGGGATGCGGCAGTTTGCCGCCTCGTGCCAGATGCGTATGTCTAAGATGCGATCAATTACATCGCGAACACTGTCAGCCTTGCAGAGCGGAGCTGAACGCTGAGCGGAGCCGAGGCTGAAGCCGCGGCAGCCCAACCAGCCCAACAAAGCATCCCAGCATCCAACATCCCAGCAACCAGCAACCAGCATCCCACCGACCCACGTAGACCTGTCGTGTGAACCAACGTTCCGAACGTATACAGCTCAGACACAGCTCACGAATTTTAAGAGATACTACATTTTCAGCTCGGCATTTACAGACCAATTACCAATTTGCATAGCCCATGATTTACCTCACTCCACTTTTACTTCAGACCTTACTAGCCATCGAAATATAGTCTGTCTACCACCCGAGCCGTAGGGCTTGCTGGCCATCTCAGTGGAACAGCCTCCCTAAGTATAAGAAAGAGTCAAATTTATGTGACAGAGCATATCTTTGTGTATGTCTTGCTTTTTGCGAACAAAATCAAAGTGCACTTGCAAAATATGCACTACCTTTTTTCGCAGCTGTATGTTCAGATGTCATGTCCGACTTGCAATAGTTTGTCGGCTGTGTCACTTGTTACAAGAGGGATGTGTAATTTGGTAATATCTCTAATTAAGAAGTCAACCATCTTTGGTAAATAGATATTGTAAGGTGGTGTATCTCTGCCGGCGAAACAAGCGGATAGCAATAGCGCTGGATGAACAACGAACAATACCGTGCGTCGGAACTTGGGACGGTGACTCGCATGCAAATAGGTATCTGGATTTGGAATCCAAGGAAACATTCCTGACTGGATGCAGTGATAGCTTGGTGCAGCTTGATTAACTGTTTGTGCAAGGCTCTACAAATTGCAGCACGCGCTCGAGACAAGTTAATGGAATTCTTGCATAACTAGAAAAATCGGAGACACTTCATTTAAATATATCTAAACTGCACCGTTTACGAGTTGCAATAGCGTGAGTGATTGATTTTTCTCGGCGATTTTTGAAGAGTTGGCGTTTGAGAAAGTGTTATGGTCTTGAGGAGAATAGGTGGTACATACTGCGTGGTGTCAAACGGTCAAACTAAGACCTAGCCGCAAGATGACAAACAATTGTTTTGTGGACAAAGAGGTCGGAATTATGCCCCATTTCTAAATTATAGGTATGAGTATGATGCTGGCTCACAAGTCGAATACGGAAGAGTCTACAAATCGCGTTAATCATATATAATAACCGATTTGAAAGGGTTAGGATTCCCAGATTGACAGACTTTTATAGAGATAATTCATTTTATCAGCCTGGATCCCACAAGTTCTCAAAGTTTTCGATGCAAACCTTCTTATAATTTCGGTCTAGACTCATAAACAATGCTTTCAACAGATAATTTTCGATAACCGAAACATAAAAAAACGATGATCTAAAAGTTGGCATGTCTAATTTTTGAAGTGCAGCATTATTTGTAGTCTCAATTATTTCTAGCTACACATTCTTATTTATGTGTTGTTTGAAGGATATAATTTGGACGAGTTTACGGCCGATAATTTGCAGCTAGGCGAGGCTTGTGTCCGAAAGCCATCTTTTGCCGCCCTTTGGACATTGCTCTTCGGTGACTTGCTTTGCCAGGATAGCCAACATACGGTTGACTTGCTTTGCCAGGATAGCCAACATACGGGTGACTTGCTTTGCCAGGATAGCCAACATACGGGTGACTTGCTTTGCCAGGATAGCCAACATACGGGTGACTTGCTTTGCCAGGATAGCCAACATACGGGTGACTTGCTTTGCCAGGATAGCCAGCATACGGGTGACTTGCTTTGCCAGGATAGCCAACATACGAGTGACTTGCTTTGCCAGGATAGCCAACATACGGGTGACTTGCTTTGCCAGGATAGCCAACATACGGGTGACTTGCTTTGCCAGGATAGCCAACATACGGGTGACTTGCTTTGCCAGGATAGCCAACATACGGGTGACTTGCTTTGCCAGGATAGCCAGCATACGGGTGACTTGCTTTGCCAGGATAGCCAACATACGAGTGACTTGCTTTGCCAGGATAGCCAACATACGGGTGACTTGCTTTGCCAGGATAGCCAACATACGGGTGACTTGCTTTGCCAGGATAGCCAACATACGAGTGACTTGCTTTGCCAGGATAGCCAACATACGGGTTACTTGCTTTGCCAGGATAGCCAACCAGGCACAGGTAAAAATACATTAGGCACTAGGCACTAGGCACAAGGCACATGTACATACATTAGGCACTAGGCCCAGACACTAGGCACTAAGGCACTAGGCCCAAGGCACAGGGCACTAAGGCACTAGCAGTCGGTATTTTCTACCATAAACACACGAGCACAGCACACCAATTACACCAAGCAGCGTGCACAGGTCACGAGGTCATCTAGCTGTCTTCGATGTATTC
Organism: Nemurella pictetii; assembly: GCA_921293315.2. Lineage (NCBI taxonomy): Eukaryota > Metazoa > Arthropoda > Insecta > Plecoptera > Nemouridae > Nemurella > Nemurella pictetii. The sequence goes on along the minus strand of OV121116.1, from coordinate 24,838,849 downwards.
AGAACTGTTCCCATATCATTAGTTATTTACAATTTTAGCTCCGAGGAGGGAGTTTAATTGATTGACAGCCAAAGAAACGTGACATAAAACATTTAGTTCCTGGAAACCATCAGAAATGTGCTCGTAAAAATATCTTGCTCAATGTCAATCACTCGTCCCGTAAAACGAAAATTCAGCCATTTTGCAAAATGCTCGCCATCTTTAAAAGTTATTAAAAAAGTATGTGCTTGAAACTCGTTTTTCGCTTGTAATAAAATATGCCTACCAATAAACGTTTAGCGATGTTGTTGCATAAAATTTTTAATACACTTAATAATAATGTGGATCAACAAATTCCGAATAAAATAACTTGGCTTTTTTGCCCTGGAGACGAAAATGCAGCCAGCTCCACTGACCACGCCCACTTATATGTAAAACATTTTTACTGCACTTGAAACACGATGAGCTACAGTATGATTAAGAAAACAACGTAGTGCCAGCTTCCTGCAAGGGCAGCCTACAGGACGAGACTGTTTAAAGCTAGTGCGATAAACCAAGGGACAAGGACTTTACCAAAGAAACCACCCAGTACCGCGACAGTCCAATTCATTTGGCAATAAGCCTTTCATAGCACAATAAAAATAATTCTTCCGAAACACCTTCGATCTGACCGTTGCATGCAAAGAGTGGGGGCGCGGGACAAAGCCCCCCCGACACTTTATAAGCACTACATCTACTTGGGGCAAGCTGCAAGCAGATTCACGATGGTCCACGATACCTTCTTCTATCGAACGCCCTGTTTACATGAAAGCTCCAGGCTTTGACTGCATCGCAGCATTCCATAAGAGCTTCAATCTGATATGTAGTACATATTTTTCAAACTTGTAATATTATTTCCGATCGTTTGATGTAAACTCGGAGCGGGTATAAATTACGCTCGAGACTAATTTGACTGATGTGCTTTAAGTTGCATTATAAGACGAGCTGAGATGGTATCGGAGAACTCGTTCAGTAATTCTTGCTCCAGAGGCAGGCTGGTGAGAAGAGGCTGAGAGATGGTCTTCATCTCGCTCATATATTTTCCAGCTATGACATTTGGGAAGAACGACGAAGCGAAACACTGGACTATATACCTATTTAAATGGCCTGCTCCTCGGAGGTGGTGGCTTATTTGACATTGTTACAACTTCCTCACTGCTGTTTCTGTGAAATTTTTCATTTCAAGAACTGAATTATTGTCATTTGAAATATAGCTTCATTTTTATTACTCCACCACCCCCTTAAGTTCTTACAAAAAGTAGTCTTTCAGAATGACTGGAAGAACAAGATTGATATACAGCCTCCTTTTTTCGGGGCGCTTGACATAAAGCCGATTGGTCTGTAGAGAAAGCTCACATTAAATCTCCGAGTAACGAGTACCTACAATTATCATCTACAAATTACAATGCATAACGCACGTGCCAATATCGAGACAACAATCCATCGGGTGAAATGCCAACCAGTTTCCGACTAGCTCACCCCCTCGAGGAAGTTACCGTTCTCAGAAAGATGTCCTCGGAGACAATAAGTCTCAGATTCGACCTCTCGATTAACTGCTAATCGGTTCAGGCACGCGATCTGTTTAAAAGATCATGCGATTCACGTGTCGGATGTACCTCTCGCCACCTCCCATTTGGCACTTCTCTATTCTAATCAACGAACAACAAAGTTAGACCGTCGAGAGAGGTTTCGCCTTATTTTTCGAGTGAATGTCTCCAAATAGATTCAGTGGATTGGTGGAGTGAACCTATTTCGGGGTCACATAACTTTCTTTGATCTATGGAGGAAAGATAACACGCAGAGAAAAGTCCTTTCGGCATCGCTTACCTGGTATTTGCCAAGAGATCGTAATAAAATTATTATTCTTTACTTATTTTACATAATACTTAAAATAAAATCTTGTTTTAATTATGCCTAACTGTCAAAATACTTATAGCTAGGCTAAATATGATGCGTTGGGTGGAGGAATAATTGTGTGTTTATGGCATAATATACGTACCTACTACATTTTATGAGGCCTGAAATATTTAAATGAAATGTGGAATGTATATAAGTCGAAGCTACGTATAGGTATGACTGGGATTGAGTGTGCGAAATCTTGCTATACATTCTTTGTAGTATTGCCAGATGAGCAATGTATCAAGTAAGAACCCTATAATTACCAAGCATAAGTAGGATGCGATACCTCTGAGTGCGAGAGCATTCGCTGTACCGGAAAAACGATGCCATTTAAACTCAAAAACACATTTGATTTCAGCTTTGTGATTTGGACAAAGATATAACTACAAAAATTAAAGTTTATATTCTATAAACGGAACGTTATTGATAAATATAATTTTGAAACTAAAGTATAGAAATTGTTTAGTACAAATCTCAATAATGCGCCATTTTCCCAAGTATATGAAGGTTCTTTATTAATAATTAACTTAGCAACATCAAAAAATGATATTTTAACACTCTGCCTGTACGTATATACTTAGTGAAAATAGAAGTTTGCTCTGCTGAACTGATAAGGCAACATGCTGATCGATGCTGATCGATGCAGTCGATCTGTTTCTTCCCCTCCACAACTTCAGAATCGATGCTCAGGGCAGTGCACAGAGCTAGCTTCAAGCTGCTTCAAGCGGCTTCAAGCGGCTTCAAGTGCGATTACTGGCCCATCAAGTGGGATGGATATATTTTAATTTATTGGTAGGCCAAACACTGAACGAGCAAACTCATCCTTCTTCAAAACGATCGCGTGATCCTTTGTCTAGGCAATTGCTCAACTTTGACTCGAATTTGCACTAATTTCTTGATTTTGGGAAACTAAAAGACCAATTTTTTTATTCGTTTCCTTCTAGAACGACAAAAACAAAGCACAGTTGAACTAATAAAACATTGCACAGGTAGCTTGCGAAGAAATATAAAAACTTTTCCGTATCCTTCATCATATATTTAAATTTATTTATCAAGTCTTACAACACATCCAAAACATCTCCTCTATTTTGAGCCACCCAATATCAAATGCTATCAAATGATATCCCCAGCCAGTTCCACGATGACATGTGTGGTGTGCGACTAACACCGATCACTGGAGATCACCGGAGATAACCCATCTTTATTATTCCGCATTTTTGACACTAGTAAAATGAGCAACAACGTAGAAAGCTCATGTCAAACCACCGACCCAGTCAAAAAGCAAGTGACGAATTTGTTTGCATGTTGCGGTGGTAAGATTTGTGTGTGACATGCGTTTTGGTTGCGCTTACCGAGATATAAGCAACTGAGCAATAATAGCATTTAGCATGGCCGAAGCAGTGAGGAGTTAGCACTTAGCAGCAAGCAGTTAGCAGTGAGCAGTGACCGTTGGTGAGAGGTTAGTGTGTGTAGATGTGTTTTGGTTGTGCTTACCGAGCAATAAGCAGAGCAGTGAGCAGAGCTAAGCTTAGCACTTAGCAGTAAGCAGAAAGCAGTTAGCAGTTAGCAGTAAGCAGTGAGCAGTGACCGGTGATCGATGATCGATGAGCGGTGAGCGGTGAGCGGTGACGAGCAGCGATCTGAGGCATGGCTAGCGTTTATCCGATTCGGTTCGGGAGGTGGTGTTCGAGTCAACCGGGAGCTGCAGCTTGATCTTCCGCTACCGTCGCTAGTCTTTCAGCGCACTCCGGGTGTGTGTCGGCATCACTTGGCCGTTGCCGCGCGCTCCTTCTTGCTCGCAAGTTGCTATCTTCGCTGTTCGCTGTTCGCTCTACGCTCTACGCTCTGCGATCGTAGCGCAGCGTGACACCCCCGATACGGAGCTGCTGCCACCCCTAACCCTCTGGTGGCTGTGGCTATAAGATGATTCACCAAGTTATTGGATAGGCGAAATGAGTTAAAGGCGAGTGAATCGCATACTTCAATTAAACTTATGTTTATGTGAAGAGATTTGTGATAGTAGTTTTAAGAAACCTTTGACACTTGCTTTTGTAGAGATTTGCTGGGTCACTCTACTCTAAGATCCCGCTATAGGATAAAGGGAAATAAATGGAAAGGGAAGGGAAAGGTAAAAATATGGAGAAGCATTGACATTTTTTGGTCAGATACCAATTCAGAAAGCGTAATGCATATATTTTTTCATTTTATCATCTTGGATTGCCTACTTATTTAACAGGGATGCATATTATGAAATTAAAATTAATCTGTTGTCAGACATCTCTTTGCTCTTGATTCATTTTATACTGTAATCGATTTATAAAATCAATTTTGTCCGATATCATACCTCATCCCAATTTTGGCCGATTGATTGTATTACAACTGTATAACCACAAAAATATTAAGCCTATAAGCGGAGTCCTTCTGCCCCCAGTTTTGTGTACTCCCTTTCAGTTGTTAATTTCCTATACCCGCAAACACAGTGTAATTTTGATCACACCTTATGACTTAACTGTTCATCATTTAATCGGTAAGCAATGTGTGGGGTAAAGCTACCACCATGTACCCCAAGTCGTCGATGTGTTCAACCTAGCACCTATAGGCGCTGCATGCTTGTAAGGCGCAGGTACAGACTGGGAGACTGGCAGTGTACCATCATGAGAAGTGTTGCCTAGAGGACCCTCGAGAGATGAATAGAACGACTCTTAAGATGAAGATGATGATGCAGAATGTGCTACTCTTGGCTCCGTGTTCACTCGCACGTGTTTGTTTAGCTGTCTAGAGCTCTCGAGTAGTGCATGGATGAAAGAAAAAAATAATATCGAAAATAAAACCGAAAACTCCTTCTCACAGAGTATTGTCGTACATTGCGGGAGCGTATACTTCCAATGCCCCCTCCTCCAGTCTCCATCTAAGTTCTTAGTTGAGGTGTAATCAGGTAAAGATTCTGGATCATTGTTCTTGGGGATCTTTGGGGACCTTGTATGCGGACGGCAGCTTCCGTTAGCTTACGGAAATGTAGGGAAACGACGACTGTATATAAGTTATTCACTAAGGATATTTTATCTTCATCTTGTGAATTTCATTTCGTTTTTCATTTTTCATTTTTCATTTCGTAGCTTGGCTGATTTTGGACATCTCAATCACTTGAACCGCTGAACACTAAGCGCGGACGGATCTTCTGAAATTGAGACCGATAAGATTGAATTATAAAATGTTCCAATAAATCGATTTCCTGGGATATCTAAAAAAAGTAATGCTAAGAATCTCCGATTAAAGATGCTGTTTTCTGCTTTTAATGGACTTCATGACATGCCGCCAGTAAGTTAATGATGACAAAGAAGAGGGTGCGGGTGGTTTCCGATTCGATGCTGTAGTCCCAGACCCTTCATGTCATCTTAAGTTTATTCCACTAATGTTCATCAGAAGCTCTTACAGGCAAGCGTGTATAGATTTTGGTAAACTGTGGTGTTAAGAAAAGTCACGCATGTCTATTGATAAAGCAATAGCTAACATTTAGCTAATATTTACACGCAATCCAAAATCAGAAAAAAATCTTAATATGTGTTGATATACCTACCGTAACTATACCTATCTTGAATAATCCGTTTTATTCAACAATGCCGTTTCATGGCCCTTAACAATATTGGCGTCCCCGATGGTCCAAAATATCCCTCTTTTCACAAAGATGCACACAAAAATGTGTTTTCAGACTCGATACTCCTGTGGCTCATCGTGACTCGTGAGTCATGACTCATGAATGACTCATGGCTCACGTGGGCGATTTTGATGGGATTAATGGGATTGTTGGGATTGATGGAAGGAGGCTGTCGTGGATAAGCAGATCAATGGTGATATCACTCTTTCCTTTTGTGCTTGTGTCACGTTTGAATTTATGAACAATCGACAGATAAAGGACGTCAATTGCTTGGCTTGTTTTTATTCCGAGTTTCATTGATGACGTGTCTAACCCACCCAATGATTAGTCAATGAGGAGATGTGGATCAAACTGAATCTAAATAATCGTCGTCGTCGCTGCTTCGTTAAACACAGAATTGACAACTGCTCCAGGGATGGGAAGGGACCATTTCTTAAGGAAGAATGCCGTTTTTCGAAAAACTCTTACAACAAAGGCATATAATTATGTCCAATAATGCAAGACATATCAATGCTAAATCTAGTTCATTAAAGACTGCCCTTAAGAAATGAAAACTCTTAAAACATTAAACTAATAAAAATAAAAACAAATACATTTTTATCATATTATAATTATATGTGTGGAGTACTTTTCTTCGTTCTGTTCTGCCACAAAATGAGCCAAAACGCCTACAGGCTGATTTAGTCATGAGATAAATCTGTAATACTCCACATCGATAGATGGATGGTGAATGATAGAATAAAAATATTAATATTACGATATTTTTATTAAAAATAAATTTTAGTTCGAATTTATTTATCTTAATGTATTAATCTCTTAGTGTTACAAATTTTACTGGACTTCTTGTCGAAGGTTTCGCCCCTCGGAGCTATTTTGTTTGAAGTTATCGCTGTCGGTGATCTTGGTTTGGAAATGTCTGCGATTAGCGAGTAATACTTCTAAAACTTGAATGGACACATTTCGGGCCCAAAGGGCGGAGGCAATGGTCAATTCAAAGTACGTCATACCCACCCATTTATCTATCCTTCTATCATTCTATCCTTCCATCCTTCCATCCTCCCATCCTTCCATCCTTCCATTCTTCTATCCTTCCATTCTTCTATCCTTCCATCCTTCCATCTTTCCATCCTTCCATCTTCCATCCTTCAATCCATCCACCCAAAGTTGACGCAATTTTGCGCTCAATAATTCTGTTAGTCGTCAAACTAGTAATATCTATATCAAACGGGATCAAATCTCCCTTAACGTTTCGCAATATCACGGTTACTCTGTTTTGCCCCCTCAAAGGCTAAATTCAATATTTTCTGCATGTTAATGGTCTAACTGTACCATTTAAAAACTTTTTACCTTTAAAACCCTTTAGGAAGGTTTTGATAAAGATCGGAAGATTGGTAGATCACAATCATCATTTTAATTCAACTTTTTAGCCTTTTGTACGTTTTTCTGTCGTGTAGAGAAAAAATAATTGCGGAGAGCTGCGGTTTCTTAAACAAAAAACTTGTATTGACTTTTCCTAAAGATGGAGCTTTTCTATATTGTGCGAAAATTCGTTTGTTTTGTAAAGTAAACAATACTAACAGCATGCTTAGCTATACTTTAGCTTTAGCTTAGTTTAGCTTCGCTTAGAATAACTTTAGCTTTCGCATAGCTTTGCGAAACGTCGGGAAAAGTTTGAGGTTTTGGGACTGGGACTGGGAAATTCACTACCCAGTTAAATAGTTTTTCTACAACATGAAAAATAAAATAAAATACTAACAGCAGTTTTCCGCAAAAAATAATATTTTCTAAAATTTTTATGAAAACCATTTCCATAACCAAATTTTTAAGCCAGTAAATGAAGAAAATACGTTCAAATTTCTGAGTCTCAGATCACGAAAAGCTATAAAACGTATTTCCTGGAGAATAATGAGGAAAATACGCAAGTAAGGAAAGCGGCACTTTTGAGCTAGCAATGATTTTTTGACGGTTCCTAATCCAAATCAAACGGAAAAACCAGAAATAGAAATAAGTTGCCCATCTTTTGTTACGTAAGATGAACTGTATCGCCAGACTAGTGACTTGATCCAGTGCATATCAATTCTCTCCATCTCATTCTCACACAATTGACGATATTCTCTGTCGCTCCCTCCCACACTATTGTCCATCTGTTATCTTCTTTCCTCTCGAAGCATTCAAGTCAGTATCAAGATAAGCATGCGGTGCCGAATTAGCTTGCATTTTCACACGCCTTCTTTCGTCCTTCTTCTTTCATCCAAGGAAAAATAACGATCTCTTCTCTTACTTGCGCACATGTCAATCGTGATCGCATTCAAGTTTATAATTAGAATTTTTCCCCCAAAATAAATGATTGGTTAAGGTAAAGGTTGCTTTCATTTTTTTTCTGTTTATTCTTATAAGTATTGTTTTCTGTTGTTGCTGTTGCTATGGCTGTTGCTGTTGCTGTTTCTGCTGCTGCTACAGCTGTTGCTGTTGTCGTTGCTTTTGTTAACTTTTGATGTTCTGTTTTTGTTGCTGTTGCTGAGGTTCACGGTTGCTTTTAAAACTGTGATTTTTTTTAAAATTATGGTATTGAGATTGATGTTCCTGCTGCAAAATTGAAACAGCTTTTACCGCTATTGCTGTTGATGCCATTGCCTCTTTTACTGCTTATGCCGGTGTTGATGTTGCTGATCCTGCTGCCGTTGCTGTTTTTGTCCTGTTGATTCCGTGGCGGCCATGAGACTGCTGCTTATGCTGCATTTTTGCTGCCGTTGCTGCTTTTGCTGTTGCTGCTGTTGCTGTTGCTGTTGCTGTTGCTGTTGCTGTGTTTGCTGCTGCTGCTACTGTCAGTGCTGTTGATGTTGTTGCTGTTGCTGTTGCTGCTGTTGCTGTTGCTGTTGCTGCTGTTGCTGTTGCTGCCGTTGCTGCTGTTGCTGCTGTTGCTGTTGCTGTTGCTGTGTTTGCTGCTGCTGCTACTGTCAGTGCTGTTGCTGTTGTTGCTGTTGCTGCTGTTGCTGTTGCTGTGTTTGCTGCTGCTGCTGCTGCTGCCAGTGCTGTTGCTGTTGTTGAAGATGACGGTGGTTAAATTGTGTTGAATTGTAATGCTGGTGGTCCTGTCGGTGGGTTGATTGACAGCAAGGTTATTTAATGAAGGGAAGGAGACAGTCGTGGTTCATTATCGCAGATCGTGCGAAAGAGAATAAATTGTATAAGTCTAGGAGAACGATGATCGAAGTTAATTTTGGATGCACTAGCAAGTCAACTGCTTCTATTTTATGATTTATTCTCATCGCCACAGACTAAATACAAATAAATAAATACGATACAACCTTATTTACGTTCATACCCAGTTTGAGATGTCCAGATCCGGATTAGACGTAATCTTAGAGAAGATTTAAATAAATTTTCTACAAATACAATTAAATAAATTCTGTTTAAACTGCATCCAAAAAGCCTCATACTGCAGATTACTGTAAAAACCAACTTCATATTAATTTACTATGTAGAAATATTAAAACTGACCACAAGTACTCGAACTTAATGTGGTTTGCGAATGCAATTTGGAAAGTAGCGTGGTGAAACAGAAATGCTTCGAGTCAGGGGTACATCATCTCACCATGGTAAGACTTGTCTGTTAGTCGTCGGGTTAGGGTTAGGCGTCGGGAGTTTGGAGTCGGGAATTCTTGGAATGGTCAGGTGAAAAACTAACAAGTGCTGAGAAGCAAAAGTCGCTAATGTGAATCGAGTTGCAATCAAATGTCACTACTAATTCAAGATGGCCGACATGCCTTCTGTTAAGGACAAAGTTGAAGACAAGTTTAGAAAGCAATCTATAGTGATAGTAAAAAGTGGTTTACGGGTTACAGTTAACAATTTTTGCTCAGCCCTAGGGGCAATAGAAACCCGGCAAACAGCGAGTAGCCAACTTCCCGACATTGTGTGTGTTTACTGTCACCTCACATTTTATCGATCTGGATACTAGATGACTAGAGGACAAAGCAAGTGGAATACGATTAGGAAATCAATGTAACTAATCATTGCTTAATGTCGCGACCCATCTACTTACATTGGCCAGCCAATTAATCTGGAATGATACCTGCTATGGTTTCGCTGAAATCATGCTTGACAAATTCTGATCAAGTACAAATTGTATGCGTTTCGCACCTGATGTCTTTTCTTGACCAGGAATATAAACTACGCATTTTTTTTGTGAATCGTCGTGTTCTCTTGAGATATCTAGAATTTCCGTCTATATCAGATATAAAGTATCAATGTGAACAACTTGACCGATTAGACCAAAAACATCAGAACATCGGAGAGAAAGAACAAGAAAGAAAACGAATTTATGAATATTAATACTTGACAAAATTCGCTTAGGTCTTTCGCAGAAATCGCCAGGTCAGATTAAAAGTTCGAATAGAAATGTAACGATAGTTATTGCTGAAATTGAATGAATTCATTGACCACCTCGATGTGTACGTTCAAATCTGCATGTACGCCTGTCCGCCGACGATAGTCGCACTCGGTTAGACGGACGCCATTGCGAACACAGCGGCGCGGTATACGCAAGTAACGCAAGTATAGGAGAGTACCTTCTTGTAGCCTCCCAGCTCCCAGCTCATCGGTCATCGGCTAGATGTACGCCAAGCGTTCCCGCAATTTCCACTGCTCAATCCACTGCTCAATCCACTGCAATCCACTGTAACCCACTGCAATTCACTGCAATTCACTACAATCCACTGCAATCCATTGTATCTATACTTGCGTTCAACTCTCTTTGCGTTTCCGCGCCTCACAGGACAAAGCAAGTAAACATTTAAAACGACTTAATTTACTGGTAGAAATCACTTCTGCCGCGGTAGGAAACTCTGATATCAGATAATCGATCTATAAAAAGGTGAAACGATGGAAATTTGTTTTTTTCAAAACTTTTATGTGCTGGAAACGAAAATTATTTCACTGAGAGAATGGTTTTGTAAAGAATTCACTAATTTTCACTCATAATTTGAAACTATCTCACCACCACAAACCTTATTTGTAGTTGTACAAAATTACCAAGAAGAGAGAAAAAATTATTTGCGTTGAATGAGTAATTGAATGTGTCGTAAACTTGAGCATTATTCATGCATTATAAATTAATTTCGTCACACAGTTTTAAAAATCAAATTTTTTTCATACTAGATATATAAATATAATATATGCACACTCGGGTGTGCAACTGTCCAAATTTTCCTTTTCAACTAACATTGCATACCACATATAAATTGACAGTCGATCAAAATGCTGCAAGTCTTTCATGTCGCATGGATATAGTTCAAATTAAATTCATTCGATTACTCACACAAAACCCAACAGTTCGGTAATCGCCAACAAATGACAAGTTACACCAACCAACCCACTGCTATCCACCAAACGGCATGCAAGCATTCGGAGTTTGCTAGTAGCTCGAGATGGGAAGTGTCCGCCGGAAATTCAGAGCTGAATTCGAAGCGATAATGCCCCGGCATGATTTCCCATCGGGCTGACGGCAAGTCCAGCGCATTCCCTCGTGACAAAAAAAGCCATTTCTTCGGAGCAAAACAACTGCGGTTTCTGGCTGCATTGTTTCATTAGGAGGATCGCCGTCTTTGGCCATCAAAATATCAACATTTCACTGCGTCCCAGATATTCGCAGCGCTTTTGTGCAGACCTTAGTCGCCGCTGCGCTCCCCAAATATTCGCTAAAAAGCGTTGATATTCTTAGCAGTGGAATTAGCCGCTATTCGAATTGTTCTTGCTGACTTCGAAGGTGGATCACTGGCTTATAGTGGCGCAAGATGTCATTTCTTCACAATTAGCGACGATCCCAAGTGTTTTACAAGGGTTCTGTTTTATGTTGAGAGTTAGTTTAGAGAATTAAGTCAGTTGAGGGTGATTTCTATGCCTAATCCGATCGTACGTCGATCGTCGACCCTAAAATTATAGATTTGGTTACTGATAATGGGAGAAGGATTGAATATCTCAATGAAATTTGAATGTTTTTTACTTTTACCGGGTCATATCCGAGAAATGAAGTCATACCTATTCTTGTTTCTTGCTCCAAAAAATAACAATTTAAATACTACAACAATCAAAAAAGGAACTGTCTTGTGTTTCTCGTCGGTAAAAACAAAAAAAAAGAGAGAACAACCGGAAATTAAAAACCACGTTAATTTGAAAATGACTGTAAATAAATAATTCAGTAAAACTGTAAGATAATTATTTTCAATATTATGATATTATTATTCTGGTCTGGCTGGAAAGGTATGTAACTACAGCAACGACATTGCACCTTGCAACGACCATACTCAAAGTCTGGAAATTTCCCTGCCTGTAAATTCGAAGTTCTCCCAACTGCTGTGTACAGTTGCCCATTACTAGATCGCTAATTGTATTATTTCTCTGTTAAGATGGCATTAATGATGATTGATGGACAAAGGAGAGAGACAAAAAGATGGTAATAAAGCGTGTCGGAGTGAGAGGAAAGATATCGGATACCGTGAAAAGAAAAGAGAGAGAAGGTTTTATGAGCTAGACATCTCAATTAAGTTGATACAGTTGAGTTAGCTTCAAGTTTTATTCAGGATAGAAACTCGAGGTTTTAGGTAAAAATAGTGACGATTATGACTGATTATTCGATGTGGTCTCTTGTTTTATTGAAGTAATTGGCTGTATTATAATGAAAAATGGATGAAAATTGGAGGCGATTGATTAAAATTGGTGAAACATCTGCTGCCAGCTGTTATCATATTCAATTGGATGGACAAAATGCTCGAAAATATTAGTAAGATTTACTCGCATCAGTTTATCCCCAGCTCCAATCAAAAATGGCTATAGTATTTTATTACAAAGGTAGGGGTAAGCTGGAAGGCGTGGACTTTTCATAAAATTCAAAATACTTATATTCAAAATCTTAAAATAATAATGGTAACATTGGTCTTACTTACATTTGGTCTTAATTACTAGTTGGGTATTGTGGAAGCCATCAAGCACTTGCGTGGTATTATCTGAAGTCACTTAAAAGTTAAAAATTTCTATAAAATAAACCCCGAAAAGTAACTTTCATAAGAAAATAAACATTTAACACCTTTTATAGCTATACGATAATTCGTATCGACAAATAGTCGATTAAATATTTTCATTTCAAAAACGATTCACTGTTAACTCCAACGGAGGTCCAATGTCGGAAGACGGGAAATAACTGTAATCTTTGCCATCGCCAGCGCCACAGCAACCGCAAATGCATCAACAGCAACAGCAACAGAAACAGCAACAGCAACAGCAACAGCAACAGCAACGGGCCAGAAAGACGGGCAGTCGGACGTTCTTGACGGAGGCTGTACGGCATTATGTTTGTGCGGACTCCCGTGTCACATTGTGAACAAGTGCATCTCACAGAGGACCCGCAAAAACGCCAGAAAACAACTCAAAAAGCTGCATCACTTTCAACAAAAAACCTAATCGAAAATTATCCGTTCGTGCATTACCTGAGGAAATTTCGAAAAAATACCTAGATCCACCAGCAGACTCGGCCGGCTAGCTATAGGATATTGTGCGCCATGCCTTTCTTACTTTTTAGTTCATTTTTATTCTTGATCCAATCATTTCTTTGTGGAGAGTTTTGAACTTTACTTCTCGCTTTGCTTGTTGCCTCTCTTTTGATTTTCAAAAAGAGTTCAGAATCCTTTTATTTGAGGAAAATGTTAGATTCGCAGCATTTGCGTAAGTACTCCTCGAAATATATTGCTGCATTCCACGATGAATTGGATAAATGTTATCCCCCACCACGTCACGCAAATAAGAGCGACACTTTGCCGCGAGTGCGTCAAACCATGTGTGTGGTGTGACCGTGTGAGTTGCCTGGAACATAGTCAGGCCGTAAAACCCACAAACGAGATTTTTCCAATAATAAACGGTTGGAACTAGTGGCACGTGTTTTAATCAGTTTCCAGTCACTTCTCACTAGCCACAGCTATTCACCGGCCACGTGTAGTTAACTATCTTGTAATCAACCACGCCAGTGTCTAATCACTGTAGCAAGTAGCATGTAGCGAGTAGCGAGTGGCCAGTAATAGTAGCGACGCCATACGAGACGAGCTAGCCTGGGCTTGCTATAGCGTGCGTCGAACGCAGACCAAGTAACACACTCTTGCTAATGCTAAGTCAATACTAATTAAGTGCAAGGTATCATTAACTGCTAAAATCAGAACCCTTTTCGATCTAGCAGTCTGGGTGAAAACATGTTACCTGTTCGGCTGATGAGACGAGCTAATAGGGCGACCGTACTTTATACGTAATCGAACTAATTCGTAAGAGTTGTCATGGATATTGCTAAATCCGATAAGCATATTTGTTTTTATGTAGACAGTTGTAATGGGGTACTTATTTTGTTATCATTGGCGTAAGCAAGAAGACTGGACCGTGATGGCATGGGGAGGGGTGGACGACTCCAATTAATTTCTCTATAACCTCTTATCTGTCACCATACTCAAGGCAATCTACGACCTAAGATAAACGGCGTAGGGTCTAAAACGGTCAGCGAACTACAATATTTTCGTAAACGACCCCTTATAAATACTGGAGAACAAAACATAAAAATGTTGGCCCAGGGGTGTCGTGGATTTTGCACGTGCATCGGTTGGGGGGGGGGGGGGGGGGCTGTTGCTAATTATTACTCGTTGTCACCGACATAGAAACCAAAAACCAAATTGAGCTTTGACGAATGAGACTCTGACCGTTGCCCCACGCGAAGTTTTTGGCAGCAAGGAGTGGACTGGATAAGGGTCCACGGCATTTCATCAAAATGTATTAACAAAGGCAAATTGTCGGTCTAGATATTTTGGCCATGCCTATAGCCGCCCTGCCTATTACGGCGGCGGCGGCGGCGGCGGCGGCGGCGGCGGCGGAGGCTGCACGAGCGATGGTCGCTCTTTGAACCAACTCCCCCGCTAAGGGCTACTCATGGGTAGACCATCGACATATAGAGCCCGCGGCGTATGCCGGCATACCCAGATTATACTGGAGTCGATCGTAACCATCTGACATGTAACTCACACCAGTTTATATCGAAGATATGCGATCCAGAGGTGAGTCGTCGAGAGACTGGCGAAGAGATTGGAGAATATTTGCCCAATTATTACTCCTCTCTTGTGGTTTCGAAATAAACGCTTTGTAGAAAAGATGTAGCTACAACGGGTATATGTTAACAAAATTGTTCGACCTTAAAATCGAGCAACTATAGCTTGTTTTGTATTGAGGAGAAAAAAAAACGTATTTTTAGAATGAAAAAAATTAAGAGATAGTTTTATTTTGTCAGTAACCCAACAAGTGAAAGAGCTAATTTTTAAATTTTATAAGCCGCATATATTTGCCATTTGTATGTTAAAAGTGAGGCTGGTTTTCGCCTAAGGTGGGGTATGCCCCACCTAGCCTATTAAACATGTGTCTATGGCTGTATCTAATGCCAAGCTATCTTGATCTGATACATACAGCTGATAAAACGTCAGATTTGAAGCATAAACCACCGTTCGACAGTTAGGAGACGAGCGAACGATCGGACGCCCCAAGCTTCTTGGCTCGAACGCTTGAGATGATCTACTGGTGGTGACGAGTATGGTAAAATCTTTTGGGAATGTCGATTTGAAATTTCTACTATGCTTGTGTGATGGAAGGAAAACTATCTTTCAGAATTTTAGCTGGCATTTCTTGTCTGCGTCTCTTAACGAAAATTATGCATTTATTTTTGGATCTACACATTTTCCATTACTGTTTTTAAGAGATTTATCCATCACAACCCATTGGTTTTAAGTATTTATAACAAATGGCATGCTTCATTCAACATCATCCAGCCTCACAAAGCTATTCATTTTTCTCCAAAACTGAAAATCGGAAATCCAAAATCCAAAAACACAAACAAAATTCCCAGGCAATCGAATCGATTTTGAAACAAACTTGACGAACGTCCATGTAAACGCTGGCTAACCCATTCGTTTGGTTACAAAAAACGTCGTTTACCATCGTCCAATAAGCGTACACAAAGCCAGTGTGCCTAATAGAATAAACATAGTGATTTCCTCGACTTGAGTTGGAGTTAATAGCTATAATCTTGCATAGTGGTTAAGTCCCACACTAACCGAGCTGGCAAGCTATCTTGCTTACACTGGGGATCGTTTCATTTGGCCTTTCATGGACAAATTATAGGTTATCTTTAATGGAGACCGCACTCTACTAGTCTTGCTGATAACATTAACGCGTGCTGGCTCCTTTTTTTTATCATTGGGTCAACTGCTAGAGTTAACTGTAGTCGCATAAGGCACTCTGCATCCACCATCGACCAAAACGTTTACCTAAAACACTCTAGAATGAACGGTTTGGTAGGCGTGAAAGTCTCTAGCACAGGAATGGTAAAATAATGGTAACAAAATGGTAACATGTTGTTGTGTGGTTCTTGCTACTTTAACCACAGCTTTAACAGAGTGGAAGCTTACGATTTGGCTTTAGAGTCGATTCATCCTAAATCAGTCAGAAGTCGGATTCTGAAATTAGATGGAAGGTGAAAACACGATGTGATTGTCAAATCATTCCCAAACTCATTTTATTTGGTCAATAATATATCAATACAAGGAGTTTGGGAAGAGGAGGAGGATTCATTTGAAATAGTATCAATGATATTAACTAGTCTTCTGGATGATCAGTGGTTACTGCTGACTACTGATTGCTGATTTCTGACTGCTGATTTCTGACTGCTGATTGCAGCTGATTGCTAACTGCTGCTGATTACCTACTACTTACTGTTGATTTCTGACTACTTACTGTTGATTTCTGACTGCTTACTGTTGATTGCTGACTGCTGACTGCTGACTGCTGTCTGTTGATTGCTGAATGCTGATTACTGACTGCTGACTGCTGACTGCTGACTGCTGACTTGACACTAGAATCACACCTTAAATGTAGGTACTGCATGCGCGATGTATTGGCAAATCCCAAATTTTTCGTATTCAACATTTACCATTTACTATTCACATTTACCATAAACAATCAGATGACTTGCGTTCAAATTAACATTCTGTTTTTTGCAAAGAACGGGGTGCGTTTTGTTCTGACCCAATTTGTCATTTTGCATTAAGATTTCCCTAAAACATCGATCGGCTATCGCCATATTGCTAGTATTAAGTGATAAGACAAGCTTATAATTACTAACTCACGTTTAATTTATCGCCACGAGTTTCAGCTACTGTTTAGATCCATGTTAAACGCGCTTAATTAGATAATAACACAGTAGTATCGAGCAGGCGGTAGAATCCGAGCTAGTTACCGTCGAGAGGGCGGTTCTTCGCTCATTATGGCGATGGGTTTTTGATTAAGAAAGTGTTATTACCTTGCTCAAAAAAGTTAGCCTCTCGTTTTACTTGTTTTGGACGCTGCTTGATTAAATGGAAGGTGGTTTCTGGCAGATGATTTCCTTTCTAACAATATAACCGGCAATTTCTCAAGTATATTAGTTTATTAGTTAAAATACATCGGAGGCAATTTATTTACTCGTCCAAGCGATTTAAAACCACTTAGTTTCGGGTTCATATCGATCTAACTGAATAGCACGTATCCAAGAAGTGTAAATATAGGCAAAGACACCGTGGACCGCCTCTCCTCGAACCTCGCACCTATCACTCAGCAGGACTATTTTGCATCTCCATCATCACGCTAGTCTCGTCCATCACGCATCGACGTTACCATTAATTACCGAAAGTCAACCGGCCACCGCCTCGACTAGATCTTATAATTACCTCGATCAACTGTCGCCAACTCCCCTACCGCTCGCCACTATAGATGAGAACAATTCCTTGACCATAGCTTCCCTTATATGAGAGCGCAAGTCCACAGATATGTATGCGCTTTTTCATTCGGACTACCATACCAAAGCCAAAGACAGCGACGAGATCAAGTTTGAAGCAATTTTTCAAAAAACTCTCGCTGGAAACCAGTTTGCTGCAAGCAGCCTTCTCG
Source organism: Nemurella pictetii (assembly GCA_921293315.2). Classification (NCBI taxonomy): domain Eukaryota; kingdom Metazoa; phylum Arthropoda; class Insecta; order Plecoptera; family Nemouridae; genus Nemurella; species Nemurella pictetii. The sequence goes on along the minus strand of OV121116.1, from coordinate 24,821,277 downwards.
TTTGCGTCGATGTAGTTCCAGCGGTCTATCATAATGCTACACTCAGATGCCGCGTCTGTTGCACGGGTACCTACTCTCTTCACTGCGATGTCACCCCCTTTTCTCGCGTCATCACACCAGGATCAGATAACTGGATAAGATTCGAACGGGACTAGCGTCAGATCAGGGACTGTGACCAGGATGGGGATGGAGATGAATCCTGCTTGGGATCAGAGTGGGTTAAGAATTAGACCTGGAACATGATGGACCTGGATGAGATCAGGAATGAACCTGGATAGACCTGAATAAAACTGGGTTAGAATCAGGATAGAACCAGGATAGGAATATGATGAGACCATGGATGTAATCGAATAGTGGTGTAGAACGCTCCAAACGAGACTCCTTCAGGAATGGAGCTTGACACCAACAAAATATGTTCCCGATGCTAGAAAACATGTCACAAATGTTTTGAATACACTTAACATGACATATAGATACAAGAAGTCTTATTTCATCTTATTAATTACCCATGCGCTTGTATTTTAGGCACAGCTTATGATGTCCAAGCTGATTAATGCTGCGATAGCCGTGGCAATGTCACGTATTTGCTATTCATTCTGGTATACCCATGTGGTTAAGTCACGTAATATTAATTCTGATATCCATGCCGATTTCATTTCTGTTATTATTGTCGCTACATGTTCAAAGGACAGATGCATGAGTTGGAGGTGGAAATGTTTACTGCGTAACTGTGACTTTTTGGTGACTGGTGACTTACTAGGGACTGTGACTTATTGGTGACTTTCTGGTGACTTACTGGTGACTACGATTGGAGACTTGAATAGTGAATGCGCTAAGCGCAGCCTAAGCGCAGCATTAGCGCAGCATAAGCGCAGCATAAGCGCGGCCCGGCGGGTGCCTACGGTGGTGGCCGGTGCTTGGCTGCGGGGTGCGGGATGCGGGGTCTGAGGGGTCTGCGGGGTCTGCGGGGATCGTTCGTAACGTGCGGGCTGGTGTCACAGCTCGGACATACATGTGTAAGTGAAAGAAGGACAAGTCGAACTCTACACGAGTGTCCGACCGTATCGCGGGCGAGATCGTCTTTTAGACAGGCGACCGGCTGCACATGACCACCTATACCTTGCTGCTCGGGTGCCCCCCTGCCCCCCCATGCCCCCCTGCCCCCCCACCCCCACACACACAAACCGAGTCCCCCACGCCTTCGCGCTCTTGCCGCTCGCTGTTCGTCAGGTGGTTGCTTCGATTGAGATTCACTGGTAGATAATGTGATTACAATTGATAAGTCATTGGAGTGGTTTTTTTTTCATGTATTTTTTTTTTTTTTTTTTGTGTGTGTGTGTGTGCCCGGTTGCCCAGGGAACTTAAGTCGATGAAGGAAAACGCGTGGTAAAGATGGGTGCTGGATTAGAAAGAAACTTACTAACTGTTTCAGGACGTGAGCTTGTTATAAAACGAAAATTAATAAATTTATTCAGAGTGCTAGATTTTCAATTTTCATAAGCATTTAAAGATATAGAAAAGAAACTTGCACATTTATTTCTCGACTATTCTCTGCCGAATGGCTATGACTTATGGAAAACCCCTTGAAGCCCCCCGCCCGGCTCCCCCCCCCCGTCACCCCCCCCCCCCCCGCCCCACCCGACGGCTGGTAGCGAGAGCCTGCTAGCAAATGCTGGCGAGGCGCTATAGTCTCTACCTCTAGGTAGGTGACCGCTTCTGCGGACGGAGCAGACTCTACACTACACACCTGTAGCGGAGCAGACTGTGGAGAGCTGGCATCACAAGTGGTCCCGAGCTGTAGTTATGCGTGGAATGCGGCTCTCAGATCGCACACATCAACTTTCCTACGGCCGACGTGACGTGGTCTCGTCATATAAGCCGTCCGATCAGAATCGTCACTGTCTGACGACGCATTAGTCTCGTCAGACAAGTGTTTCACATTTTAACGAACTTCTGGTAATCTTCACTATAGAGTGAGTTGTGCATTTCGGAAGAAGTTTATTACTGCTTTTTTGAACGGAGCTCCGTCCCCAAGAAAATATGCAAAATCTGAATGATAAATGTGGTTTTTACTTATTTTTTTTTCAATGAAAATAATTGTACCTACGTCAATCCTAAATAACGACACAACAAAAAATAAATAAACAGCGTTTGGGAAAGTGTGGTAGCTATTAGGCAAGATAAATCCTCCCCAAACGGCATAACGTCAAAGTATAGCCAGAACAAGCAGTTATTTTGTTAACTAGGTGTCCTCTCCTACCTACCACACCAGGCTACTCCTACTGCTCGTAATGTGAGACGTCGAAACTTCCCAGTGTTGCTCTCGCGGGCTTCACCGAGTCAATATTTGGGGCTGCTGGGGTCAAGTCAGAAGCTGTCGCGCGATTAGATGATGGATGATTGGATGATTATGATTAATGATGCACATGCTAATTGCCGGCTTGTGTTCCGCTGGACCAACAGCCAACAAGAGATGCTAATGAAATTGTCCCATCCACTGCTGCGATGGCGAGGGCAGCCGCTGCCTTGCCAATTTCAGTTTCAGACAGTTTTCAGTCTACAAATCATGTTCGATAAGCGAAGCAGTCAGTTAAGAGTTGTTTCTCGTCGGAAATTATCTGAGTTTATATACGTTTTGTTTAGAATAAGTCAGACTTTTTTCAATGTTTCTAACCTCTAGTAAACCTTTTCACCCTTGGAAACCGATAGTAAAACTCTCAAGCTCAATGCTAAAAATGTCGTTTACAATCGTAGTTTTCTTACATAATACATACTCTTCGTTTTATTGACAGGTCTTATATTTAAGTGTCTATGCTTTTCTTCTCTGGGAAGCGTGTACACAATATCCACAATCCACATCCATATATTTTTTTTTCAAGTAATTTACATTAGTTTAAAACGCTAATCTATAATTCTCACTTTTAGCAACAGAAAATAAAAGCGTTGTCATGTTTGATTTGCGTTTTTGATCCATGGCTTTTTCCTATTATCCATTTTAAACCATTCGATCTGTCTGACAGTTAAGCGTTTTATTGTGCGGTATTAATTCATTTGTTCTAAATCCTTACGGACCATATGGATACATCCATTAGGAATTGATGTCCTTTTACTGGTATTGGCAGTTTGTGGTGTAAGAAAATCGACATTCTTTTCGGTTCCCACGCACTTTCTTTCCCTTTAATTTACCTAATTCTTGTGTACCTACATTTTGTCAGCCTGAGGAGCCGAATCATTAATTTCCGATCTGGTCCATTCCGTATTTTGATCGAAACATTCAGCACACATAATGTACCGACAAACCTTTTCTCATATCTGCATGTGAACTATTTGCATTTCATACCTGGCTTTAGATGCATCCGTGCATTCTTCGCATTCCAATTGTAAAAGTAAAGAATATTTCCAATGTTCCCTTGAATTCTCAACATAGAATTGATGCATAATATATTACTGAAGACATAGAACACATGTTTCACGTGTGGTTTACCGTAGCCATACGTAATTAATCTTCAGCTTGAATTAACGTCAATTTTGATGTGAGAATGCTCTACACTATAGGAATTTGTGTTCTCGATGAAAATGATAGTTCAGTGAAATTATAAATGTTACCCGCGTAGCGTATATTGAATCATCAAATCATAATCGCTACACTTCTCCTGCATCTTCCCATTGGTAATTGACTTCTATCGGAATGTATCGACAAATTTTCTCCTATACCTACCAACATGAAGCTTGTGGCAGCTAAATATAAATACCTCGGTTGCAGGCTTAATCTTGCTCTTTCCCACACATTTTGCTAAAGAACATTTGACTGTCATTGATTGAAGGAGATAAATCACAAGTGTGTGTCTGTCCCTAACTAAAAGCAATGCGAAATGAAAGAGTGACTCGTAAAAGACTCCGTTGAGGCCAACTGTATAGGACATATTCTTCGTCCCTTTTGTCGTCTTTTGTCATTCATTTTGTCAGTAATTTTGCCATTCACTTGAACGAAACCACATTTGTTCAACGGATCACTTACCTGTGTGTGCCTCAAATTTGTTTAACTTTTGACTTGATCGTGGCTGGCTGCCTAAGGCACAGGGCGATTGCCGTATACTTCAGATTCAGAAACGCAAATGTAACTCATGTCGCGTAATATCCCTCTAAAAGCAACACGTCAATTACATCACCAACTTCAAAGAATACCAATGAGAGCTAATCACTTTATGCTAAGCACATCTTCGTATTGTAAGGTATTGTTTCATGTCTCTTCCATGAATATCATTGGTGGGAGCAGTCAATGAAGCCAGGAAGAGCAGTCTGTTGCAAGTCCTGTCTGTGCCGACACTCGAATACTGTCACATAGTATGTCATAGTGTGGGAAAATATCCAAGTCGCCAGGATGGCGATTTTAATTTATTCTTGGCAGCTTGTTCTCTAAAAACGTTCGTGCCTAGGGGACAAGATGTGCAAGCGAGTTGCTTTTTAGACAACACTTCATAGGATACCAATAACAATGATTAGAATAGATATATTCGGATTCAATACAACAAACGATCATATTGTTTGCAATAATGTTAAATGGCTCACATTCCCTGTGTACATGTGGATTCTTTGAAATTCAAAACTATGTTCCACGCCATGTTTAATCTTGATTTTACAACCAACTTGTTAGGATGTAGTAAATATGTCCCTCGTTCTTTCTTCTTGTCATAGTTTCCTAGATTTAAAGCTATTGTAAATCATGGGCACTTTCGAAAGTGGGTCTTAATCCTTACCTGCCAGGTAAATATACTTGGGTGAACTATACCGAGAGCACGTCTCAGTTGAACACAATTCTTGGCCGCACTCGCCGATCGAGCATGGATCAGCCAGGGATCAACCGTGGATCAGCGACGTATACTGGTACTCTTCTCTTATACAAACTATATACGATGGCTTGAACTTCAAATCTTCTAATTCAACTTCCGAAACTTCTAAGGTGGCATCCGTTGTGATTCGTCGTCTGTTTCTAGCTTGTTCTTGGTCATCCACGGTCATAATGATGCATTGTGTCCATCGGCACCAGTCATTAATAACAAGAAGCAGCCCCTGAGAACCAACCCGAGAACTGACTTCTGACACGAACCCTATTCTCTCACTATAACCACTTCACTCTAGTCTCAATGACAGTACGTATGATCGTCGTCTCATCATGGACTTGGGTCTCATCGCCTAATCGGCGGCAAGAGATGCTTGGGCGTGCTCAATAATCTTAGAGACAGAGTGAATTTTTCAAATAATATCAATCAAGAGTGTGGTAAGATATTGCTTAGCCAATCAATGGCGTTTTGATAGTATTATTTAACAAGCAAGGATCCAAGCGTTGTACTTTTATGCCCGCTTTTTCAAGTCCCGAGTTAAGAATTAACCAATCGTTAGCACGTGATAGAGCCACGTGGTAGTAGTCTGATATCAAGTTAACGGACCGTTAGTTTCTTAACTGCTTTTTGAAATACAGGCCCTTAGTGGCGAAACTTGTCGCTAATGCTACCGAACTACATTCCTCTGAGGAGTAAGTCCAGTTGGGATACGTATACCTTTTCCAGCTACCCCCAGTCCCTATTTACCGATTTTCATACCTTCACACTTCCCATTCATAACAGGGCTTACACTAGAATCCACTTTACCCCGCGATGCAGGTCTAGCATCGAGACACCCTATTGAATAGATAATGGTGATCGACGAACATATGGCCGCTCCATGCTTTCGGGCGGTTCTCCGGTCTCTAGTCTCTGGTCTCTGGTCAGAGCAAGAAGCGGCACTACCGGCATAAGCCAACTCAGGGTGTGACATGTTTTGTCCAGATTTCATGCTCCAGTGAATCTGAAAGATGGATTTAGAAGATTTCCACCAGATTTCACCACAGGGTTAGCTTTTCAAGAGCAATTCACCGAGAGCGCGAAGAATGGAGCCGAGAAGACGCGCATTGAAAGGACATCCGAAAGGAAATCGCTATTTATTAGCGACACTGAAGAATTTTCAGTGAAAAGTTTGGGTTTCGTTGCAGGGTGTGGCATTCATTCATGATGTAATATTGGGTTCTTTTTCCACACATTATGTCTAGTTTAGCTTTACTTGAGCTCGTTCCCCCTAGTACAGTGAATTTCCCGCGATAATCGACATATTAATTGTATGCTTACTCAAAAATACTATTTTTGGGTCTTTATTATGTGTTTTCTCATATTTTCATCTAATGAACGAATAATGATCATAAATCTACGTTGGAGACACTATGTATTTGGGGCACACTTGATAAAACACCTGTTCCAACGCATTTCGGCACACAATAAATAGATGATCCATCCCTGTTAATAACGTAATCGCAGGGTGCTATAAATTGAACGCTTAGCGCGACCCCTATAAAACCGAACTCTAGGGACCACGAAGCAAGCATTCGTTACCAAACAAAACATACCTGCCTACGAAACGGAACATTCCTTCCTACTCAAATATTATTTTTTTAAGTTTGTTGTCAAAAAGAACAGTCCTACCGACCGACTGGAGATCAGGATGATAATAAAATGCAGTCATGTCGAGGGCGACAGGGCGACAGGGCAAGCTGGGACCCAAGAGTTTTTTTTTCGTTGATTTTCTAATGTTGCCTCGATTTACTAATTATTATTGGAATTCTTATGTTACGCAAATCACAATGGCAAATATAAGAGATCGAATGAGGTAATGTTGCGCGTCTGAGATGATCTTATCAGAGAGTCTGGTGGCGCAGGAACCACCTAGGAACTGTAGTCCAGCGAAGACTTTATGCGTACATCCGTTCACCTAACAATGGCTCATCTACCCATAGAACTTATCAGACCTCTGCGCCTGTCTGATCACAGAGATAAACTCGGAGATGATTGATAGTCACTTTATAAGGGAAAGAATAAATAATGACATTACATTGTCCAGCTAAGGGTTGAAGTCGGTGTCTCAAAGCAGGGGATATATTACACCGGTTTTTATCAAGTTATATTTTTAGTATATGACTTTCTGCTTTCCACTTGTGTCCCACATATATATCTTTTATGTATTTTTTAAATTCAATAAAAAAATGAGTTGGAAAATGAATTGAGTCTGTGTGGAATTGTAGTGCATTGCTTTGAAGGAGAATTTGGCTGGGATTATTTAACCCTCAAATAGAGTTTGCGTAAATTGGAAGGATATATGACATGGACAAGCGCAAACGGGGAATATTGTAAGTAGTATTTGAGTTGTTGATCTATTCATGTATTCATGATATTTCTTGGATTTAGTCTCGCTTTCTATGTCTCGCTATACTGATGCACCTATTCTTCCCATTTCCCAGTAGGTACGTCTGATTCCATATGCACAAGTCGAGAAAATGGCCTAACTGTCACCTCCGTTTGTTATTGTGACACGTGATCGCTCGCATCATCACTATAAACCACCATCACCAACGGATCAATTCACCATCGAAAATATCCAGAAACTGAGCGGTCCATATACCCACTAATTCCCTTTATCTCATCTCCATGAGCTGATAACACTGTTCTCCCCTTCCGCGCCTGTCCATTCCAGACTTCGCCTTCGAAGAAAAGTGCGTCGTTAAACCCGATTAGCTGATGAGAGAACGCCATTTCAGGTATCCACCTTTTGCCTGAGCTTACTTGTAACCGGCACATTGTCTGATCTACAGGGTGACTGGATTGTGCCCGCCGCTGCTGCTGCTGCTGCCGCTGCTGCTGCTGCTGCCGCTGCTGCTGCTGCTGCTGCTGCTGCTGCCGCCGCCGCCGCCACCGCCGCCGCCTGCCTCTACCTGGTACCTACCAACAGACGTCTCGGAGTTTAGTCTTCAGGTAGCGGCCGAAGAAGGTGGTCGCACTTCGTAGCCTGATCTTTTCACACCGAACTCGCTGCGAACATCGGGATTTTGGTATTTTTTTGCGTTTGTGAGGTGCAAAGGTGATCTGAGCTGAGCTCATGAACAGTGCCAAGTATATTATAGGTGATTTCCAAACGTTAAGCGCATATAAATATGAACTATTTACAAGAGAACGTTACAGTGGGAGCGTTTAAACATTCTATGCCTACCTGAAAGCTATTCAAGCGTCAACCGAATGGCTTTTAAAACAATTGGAATTTGAAAAGGTATCGTTTCGATCGTACTGTGAACTATTTTGGTGGTTATTGACACTAGGTTTCGTTTTGCAATTGATATTGATTATCAATCTTTCCGTCTGTTCACCAGTCGTACCACGAGTGAAGAGCAAGAAGATCCATCCTTCAAGCACCGCTCGGATTACTCAACACTCGTGTGGATATTTCGAAAATGTGATTCGCCGCCGCTTTTTGGATTGAGTTTTGCGTGGTTTTCGCGTCGATGCGTGCAGGGAGATTGTTAGGTAAGATTGCTGGCGGGTGAGGTGGCCCATCAGGACTGACAGATGGTTCACTATCGCTAGGCATTGAAACCAGAGAAACCAGAGAAACCAGAGAACAGATTCTTCTACGAGTCGAAGTATTCTCCGAGAGTTACAGAAATCTGTGTCCCTACATTCGTGTTGTGTGTCCCAAAATAGTTGAAAGACATTATCGTATAAAAAACGTATTGTGAAATTACAAAGAACGTTTTTTGAACATATCCAGTAAAAATTGGGAGTTTGTCCTGTTTCCTATCGAACTCTGACAGACGTCAAGACGAAAGTCAATTAAAATCAAGTGTTATCGAATATCTCGACCAGAGTTGACATTTTCTGGCATCGTGCATCGTGTTGGAAATCAGGCGATTTTTATACCTTGTCTGGAATAGAACTGTGATATGCAAAAATACGAGAACACACAATTAAAAGAAGTCCCAAGTACAAAGTAAATACTTGCAAGACTGCATAACAAAGCGAGCAGACAAATTTCGGCGACATTCGCGGTTGTAATCTCTAATTGCCTCTGACATTTAGCAACAATTAGCAGAGTGGATTTTCACCAACACCAGTACCTTGAACTAACCGTGCAGATAACACCAAACATTCTCTTTGTCTCCGAAAAACAACACACACAATTCTTTATTGAAAAGAATTTCAAGAATTTCCCGTCTGGTTCTACCATTTGAAAGAATCTACGGTCAGTTTTCTTCGAGATGTGTAACGCTGCTCATCGATGCTCGCTGGGCTCTGTTAATTCGCGTCCACACGGCGCTTAGGGGACAATTAACACGCCGCTTAGCGACTCATTTCGCTTGACTGTGCTAATCTCTCGATGAATGGCCATTATTGGAAAATAACTACATTGTTGCATTGCTGCCTCTAACCGTGCTATTAGCAGTAGCAATACGTTCCCTCGATTCCGTCAGAGTGGTGAACAATTTTTGACTACGTTATAAATATTGTCACCTTCTCCGCTAGAAAAGCGTTGTTTGCGTTCGTCGTAAAACAGAAACTCTCTCAGCCGTCATACGCCGGGGAAAGCAAGTGTCAATTGTCTCCCCAACAAAAACTCGATTGTTTTAACAAATTAGCGACAAGTGGCGATTGTTTGACATTCAGGTGTTCCCTTGTTCGTCTTGTGTGCTGACCGCGCGCAGCAAACAAATCGGACATCGACTAAGCAAACTGTGCGACTCAACGCGACTCAACGCGACTCGACTCGACGACAAAGAGACAGCAACCGAGCCGGCGCGAGCACACTTCCTTCATCGAGTATCGTCGAAGACACCGGTGAACACACATCAAGAAAGCAGCCGCGACATTTCCGAAGACCGTTGCTTGCTAGAACCGATTGGATTCCTCTCCGCTGCTGGGAAGCCACGTTTTTCTGACGCACTCGCCAGCAAACGTCTGCAAATACCAACACGCTGTTTCCTGTGCTCCTTCCTGACTCGATCTCGTCAACCATACGCAAACCCTCTTTCCCCTATAAATGTACGAGCACCCTAGCAACAACTTCTGTCTTACCACTCGAAAATGCCCGACGACTTTCAGCTGAAAATGTGCGAGCTTTTTGAGAGCGACACGAACCACAAGCGGCGACGAAACAAGGCGCACCTAATGCTGTCCATCATGCTCAACTCGTGGCCGTACCACCCCCACCCCAACCTGGCAAGCTGCAAGGACCACGATCTGCCGACGCACGTTGCTGCTAGCTCACCCATCCGACGGGTCTGCCTTCTCACCACCCTCCTCGCTTTCATCATCGGCATCCTCGTTGGCGTGTTCATCCCCCTCTATTTGATCCCATTGCGGACACCACCACCCAAAATGGTGCTACTTCAGAACTCGAGTGTGGTTTACAACCACAAGGAGAACTACAACGTCAGTGAGAATGTGCTGAAAAGTGAATCCCTGCCACAGGTAGACTTTCCCAGTGTCTCGTTCGTGGCGAAAGCTGTGATTATGCCCGATCTTTTGCGGAAAAGACTCTACGGAGAGGACGTGATAAGATTGGGGGCGGACGGCGAGGGCGACGCCGACGCCGCCGCGACCAACGGCGTCTATTGGGACGCTCGAGTCGAGAATCTCCTGCCTCAGGGATTCGCCAACAACGACAGCGTCGTGTGGAGGCGATTTGCCCGGCAAACGCCGGTGATCAAAGTCGAGGAAGGCTGTGGTCGAATGCAAAACCGCCTTCTCACTTTCGAGGATGGCACGAAGAGTTGTTGTAGATACAGACAAAACACGGACCAGATACAAGGCGAGTTGTTTAGCTATTATTTAGGAACATTATTGAAGCTTAGGAACTTAGCTCCTAGCAGTTTGGCACTTGTCAAGTTAAGTAGTCCGTTGTTTAATAAAGTGAAGCCGCAATTGAATCTTGCTCAATGGGCAGAAGACAGAGCCGTCGTGTTGACCAAGTTTGTCAGCAAATTGGAGCCAGCAAACATCCCAGCTGGTTTGAGGAAGAACGGGAGGAGACTCCATCCCCCCGACGTGGAACACAGTACTAAAGAAGAGCTAATCGAATTGGTGCAATGGTCCGATCTGATCATTTTCGACTATCTCACCGCCAACTTAGACAGGGTTGTAAACAATCTGTACAACCAGCAGTGGAATGCTGCAATGATGGACAGTCCGGCTCACAACTTGGCCAGGGACCCAACCACGGGTTTGCTGATATTTTTCGACAACGAAAGCGGCCTGTTGCATGGTTACCGGCTGTTGGACAAGTACGAGCATTATCACATTGCATTGCTCGATGCTCTCTGTGTATTCCGCAAGAGCACTGCAGATGTGATCAAACGGTTGCATATGGACAAGAACGTCGGAGATTTGATACAGGAGTTGTTCAAAAGCTACGACCCAGAGTTCAAAGAAGTTTTACCTACTCTGCCTGAGAAAAGTGTGAAGATTTTGAACGAGAGGATTGACAGGGTGTACGCTCAGATAACAATGTGTGAAAGGGACTATCCGAAACAGACGTAAGTTTTTATGAATTTTCGTTTGATTACACTAATTCAGTTTGGAAAATATCGTGTAAATGTAATATTTTTCATCGAAATATCATGTCCCGTGTTCTGACATCCTTCACGAACACCAGCATTCAACAGCGCGACGTGGGACATCTCCCAAAACTCGCCTATTTATTGTTTGGATATTATTTTGCTTGCCTGAACAATAAATGGCCATCCCTAACTTGTAAGCTCGCCGTATTGTTGCCATTTTCACTTCAATATATCAATATATCAATATTTACATTATATATATATATTTTCCAAGCTTAATTAGGAGTTAATTTAAGTCAACCAAATTTTTCTGGTCAGAAAAGAGCGAACTTGACAAAGCTTTTCGCGATGTTGTCTCGGGATGTGCAGTATAACTCGTTCACGTTTGTGCCTTTGCTTGTCACAAGTCACAAATCATAAGTCACAACATCATCTTGCAGTCTAGATGGGAGTGGAGATTAACATGAATAGTTGAAAGTTGTAACTCTCAGCTAATTCTTCACTCTACTCAGACTAGAGCAGTTTTGCCGAAAGCTTTGTTGACGCTCGAGTGTCGAAATGGTTTATATAGATGCTATTAATTTATTTAATCTGTAATTATTTAATACGTATAAATTTACAAGAATAACTAAATGTAATAATATTATAAGGGCTATAATATCGAAATAGAATATATGATCAAGGATGGAAGCGAGTTAGGAGGAAGACAAAGAGTAGTTGTCGTGAAATTACACTTTAACAAATGTGACAAAATTAGTAAGTTAGTCAAAACGACTGGAGAAAAAATTGTTATTTGGTAAATAAAATCAATTTTAGAACATTTGTAATAATTGAAACAAAATTTCAATACTTTTCCAGTCGAGCTAAAAATCCAAAGTGCTTTCAAAATGAGTGATATGATAAATTTTAATTAATTTAATAAATATAAGATAATTTTCCATTTGATTATTTGTTGATAAAATTGTTAATCTATATATTTTTCTATATATATCTTCACGCTGATTGTTGCAGCATCTTTGCCCAAGAGTAAAATTAAACAATTGTCATTGATATGACAAAGTGGAAATAATCGTGAGCTTCTTATCGGCTACGAGCTGATGAGACTCGAATTTGAGAACACTGGCATTTGCAACAATCTTTAGGCATTTGAATTGAGAAATATTCTTAATACAAAAGCTACTTCAATGGCTCCTAGCAAATCGAATTGTTATATCTCTCACAATGAGTTAATAACTGTATGTAAAAACCACGCTATCATAAAATTATAAATTAATAAACCTAATGGGTTTACTATCTCGTAGTAAAACCGTTGATGTTGATAAAATAGGTAATACATACGATAATTTTTTTATTACGGCTATTAATTAATTATTGTTTTATGAAAATGTAAATAACTCTGTTTTTATTGTATATAATATAAAATATGTGATTCAATGAAAACGTTTTGGGTAGTTTATTTAGTATCTATATTAGGTAACAAGACTAATAATTATTTAACTTCCTATCCAATGGCTTAAAGAGATCCATCTACATATCTGGCATGTCATTAGGGGTCAGAAAGGGTCAGAAGTGGAGGTAAATGGAATGCTGCCAATAATGTGGCAGCAAAAGCAGTGAAACATTGGAAGCTATAAAGGGAGACACAATTCGGTCGACTCTACGTTCATGGGGAAGAAGAGACTACTTTTCTACTGACGGCTGTCGGCTGTTGGTAAGTTCACTCATTTTATTTCCACAAATCTCGTCGTTTTCTGACTAGAATCAACAAAAAAACACGCAGAACGCACTGCACATAGCACATAGCACACTAATACAATAAAAACAACGCAATGCACACTTCACAATAAGTGTAAAGCACATTGCACACTACATGCTTAAAATACATACTTCACAGCACTTTATACACTAAAAACTACACAATACAGACTGCACAAGCATCTGCAGACTGTACACAAAAAAAAATGCACTTGGCACACTGCACAGTGTACTTTTTCTAATAAAAATTTCTCACTGCACACTACACAATTTACACAAAACTGTAGGTACTAAAATTTCGAACCACACAGCAAAGAGTGTCTATTTTTCGTTCCGAGCACCGCAATAACGTTTCGCAGCTAAAATGTAGATGAAAACGTAATCATTCGTGACACCAATGATAATACGCGACGAACTCGCTACATTTCCATTCCCTTCATCGTTATTTACCTCCCTGTCAACAAATGGTTGACCACCATACACACCTTGCTGGAAGGCATGTCGTGTTCGGCAGCGACGCCAGACACAAGCGCGCGCGCCAGCCACTTGTCCTAAGTGCATGGAGCACATGTTTCTACTTTCAAAAGAAGCCGTCTAAAATCACTCTTACCAATGGAACAATAAGTTAATTTGTCACCAAGGCGCCAAAATAGCCAATGTCCCGAACGGGACGTTTGGACAAAATGCATTGTTGGTTGACTCTGATTAGCATACGGTGCCGTTTCGTCCTCGCTAAAGACACAAGTAAGTTGTCTATGTGTGTGTCATTCACCAGCTTAGCATAATCTCCGATGCTCATTGGTCTACAATCCGTATTGGACACTGGTGCTGCGAAAGCTGCATTGGGACAATGAAAGATTTAAATGAGATGTCATTCGATATTATTGGTTATGTCTAACAGGGGCAGATTATATAGGGAGGGGTGGGGAGGGGGGGAGAAGGGGAGAAGGGGCGACCGGTCTCTTATCGAGATGAGTATAATTCTTCGTTTTATTATTTCGGTTAAAAACTTTGAATGAATCTCGTTAAATTAAAAAATCGGTATATTTTAATAGCTCAAACGGTAAGAACTGGCTGTTGAATGAATTCATAATTGGTTCCTTCGCTACGCGGGGTCAGTTTTGTGCGCTTTTAAATTTTACTCTAGACTGGGTCGTGCACGCTGAATTTCGCGTGTGTTTCAATATTAATTTGTGATTTAATCCCCCTCCCTCTCTTCTACAATTAATTGATATATTCGCCACACTTCTACCATAAAATCTCCTAACAGCATCTTGTCTGCGCTGATACTTGGTAGAAAGCAGATGAACTTTTTTTTAGTTCATACTAAATAAAATATTCGAGTTATTGCCAGCAATAATTACATTCATTTAGCTTCATTTGGGGATCAGGCAGAAAGGTAGTTACTTCACAGGTCGAAAGCAGCGATTAAATAATGATAGGACAGTTAAAGAAGTCATCAACATTCAACGGCAATGCTATTAATGCTACTGTATTCTTGTAAACAATCACTCGTGGTATGCCCTGGGAAATGGGAATAGCAGCAGCATTGATCACCAAGGCTACCGCATAGCTCCAGACAGGAGACCTCAATGCTGGGAGTGGGAACATCATTACAAAACAGCTCCACGTGAATTTAGAAAATCAACCGTGAAATGTATATTTCAAGAACTTCACATGTAGAGCCATACGATTTGCAATTTGTTTGCTCCTGAATGTCGTCCACCATTCGAGGGAAAATGCCTTTCCTAGACGCAGACTCCCAATACCAATTAATATTTCAAATTTTATTCGGTCACAAAAACAAAAATCGTACGGGTTATTCTTAACTTTTATACATGATAATCGCTAGCGAGTTCTAGTGGGTCTCACATAAATTGAATGAAAAATTCAGAATTCCTTTAGGTACCTACTTTACATCTAAAGATAAAAAAGAGTGTTTTGTAGATGTTTTTTGTGAGATAGCTCGAGAATATATCGTATCCAACGCTACAGTTAGCTTCGACAAATTACCGTCCGGGCTGTTTTCCTGTCTATTTTGTAAGCAACGATTCAAGTCGCAGTATCTACGTAACGTACCCTACACGCTTGCACTCCTCTGACTGTAGATGCGTCCATGCTATGCTGCTATGCTCAATGCTGCTATGCTCAATGCTGCTAGTGTACAATGTTATATATCAAATGGACCCATGCTGTTCCTGGCTCAGCTCTCGTCCATAAGGCCACGCTGTTACTAGGCACAGGGGTATACAGCCTCGGAGACTTACAGCATTGCCCAGCCGTACACAATCAACAACCAACAAGCAAGCAACTTGTTCCGTCCACCTTACATACCTATATTGGAAATGCGATATAGAATTTCATTTATAACAACATGTTTTAGCTTCACTTTCTTAATGATTATTACATGCGCTCTGATTTCGAATATCTCATTGTATGATGTTCGCGTGTGATTTTAATATATATCCCGAACGTGACTTCAATCAGAAATATTTGGTTGAAGAATGGCAGGCACAAGCAGGCATTTCGTTCGTTTATTATTTCCGACTACTCCTGTCTCTAGACTATAGTTCTTGTCCGTGAAGTCTGTTTTCTTACTCGTTGTTTAAAAGATGTCAACTTTACATTGCTGGTCCAATATTTCCAACTGAACACAACATGCGGTAGAGATGTGCAATTCGAGAAGATGGTCGAGGATGAAAAGCCAGGCCATAGGTTGGCTGGAATTGCTTGTGGTGTGTGCAATTCACCGAGTTCTACACATAAGGAACAAATGGGCTCTAGCAATTTCATTACATGATGCCATAATATTAGTCATATTTCCAGACTATTTGTTTGAGGAAGATGCTACTTCAGGTAGTATTCGCATAGATTTTCCTAGAATATAGTAGAAAATGCTGGTATATTAGCATTCTATTGATAAAATGGATGGCAACGATAAACCGGCATGAAATTCAATGACAAAAAAAGCATCCTACCAATGTGTGCACTGTTTTATCCAAACATCTCTACACACGTCATTTGCTGTAAATTTACTTTCAATATCTCTTTCAACCGTTATACTGCTAGAGCCAGTATGGATGTGTTATTTTTAAAATGTCAAATGCATTGCAAGAATATTGTGTCTCCACCCATACTTGAAGCATGTAAGCTTCATATGATTCATGCATCACAAACTGTATCAATAAATTACGGAGTCCAACAGCAACTATGAGTATTGCAACATTTTACTCTCTCTATAAGTGTACGTACAATGCACGTAGTAGGTGCATGGAAATACATTCGAATGAAAATATGTATACGTTAAATTATTTAATATAAATATAGATTTTCAAAAATACACAACTGGTAGGTAGAAAGACAATTACGCAACATTCCATCTTGTCTACTTGCACTTGCAATTGAAAATCGAGATGCATATGGAATAAGATTCGTGTATATAATAATAATAATTCAATTAAAACGATGTTAAACTAATGATAGGCCGAGTACAACTCATCTACAGATACCTATCCTTTATTTTTCTATTGTTTAGCTTTTATTGGCATAGTAAAACAATAAACTTTTGTGTAATAACAAATGCCTTCTTATTGAAAGTAATAAACTCGTAATGTTCTCTGACTCATTTCGATTATGTTAAATTTCCTGTTTTGGCGGCATCGTTTGACATTCGTAGTTAATCGCGTATCACTTAGCCCCTAAAAATACGTAGTTTTTGATTGCTTTACGTCCCGTAATCCTGCATAGTACGTTGATTTAGACCAATTGCAAATTATTTGTTATCTGATAGAAGTGAAGTAGTTACAAACACACACACACAGCAAAGGAACGTCATTGAAATCAATCGAAGTGGTCCAATGTAGTGAGTACAATTTCACTGTTTACTTTATGCATATTGGCTGGTATTAAAGGAAGAACAATGGACTGATATGATAAAAATATGCACAGTTTGCCACTCCCGAGTGAAATACAAGAGGTAAGTAATTGTCATTTAAACCAATACGTGTAAGTTGAAAGTGTATGGCTTCAACATATCCGAGACAATCTAAAAAAAATCATGTATTTTTTATTTGTATTGTTATCGCTGAAGGTGGTCTTCCGACTAATTTGCACCCTGGTTCTTATGCCTTCAAATCGGAAGACTATAAATACAGCTAGAACGCCAGAGTGTGACTGAGATTCAGTCAGCATCAGGTTAAATGTTGTAAGTGTTATCAGGCATTGCAAGCAAGCAAGCAGCATGCGGTTATAGGTCCAACACTAGCCAGACCGCATAAGTATAATAAAATCTGATGTTTGACTTGGCTTACAAAAATGTTAGCTACTAACTACTAAGTGACAAGAGTGATGCCGTTTTCCGCTATGGCGTATACCTCCATGGCTCCCATTGACAAACTCGTGATGGTCAGAGAGGCGGTACCATCTGAGCCGAGGTACTATATAATTATAGGAAATTATGGTTTCTGTTTCCTACCGTCTTACTGAGGCGTATACCAGACTAATTCCTTACTCATTGTCGTCCAACTTTCTGACACACCCCTGTATTTATCAGCAGAGAGTTGGATCATTCATAGAGTTCAATCGTGGTGTTACCAAATTTACTCAATGGAGTGCATCTGGCTCTCCGCTCAAAGCTGCCCCGAGCTCTGAAATTGCTGTAAGCTGAGCAGTTGCTTCACGTATCCGAAATGTTTTCAATATGTTTCACAAGCCAAGAGATTTATCACCTAAATTGTGATGTTATATTGTTTAATAAATTTTGGAAAGTGCATGCAATTTAATTATGTTTTGCATAGGGCTATATTAATTTGATTTATATTTGTAAGGTTGAAAGCCAAGTGAGTTCCTACGGTGAATTTTAGAATAGCAATTATTAACACAAATCTTTTCATTTGGGAAGTACACTTGACAGACGTGCATGTGTAAGCAAATTAGTAACCGATAGAAAAAAATCTCATCTACTTATGTAATAACCAACCAATAAATATTGCAGTAACGTGATTGTTTTTGTTTTCATGTTTGATACTTACTTTTAATATTTTATGGATTTTGGACAGCCGAACAAAAATAATCCTGCAGTTAACGTTGTTCCACCGGAAGGTCTAGCAGATTAGCCCAGATTCGCCCAGAATACATAATATAAGCACCACACTGTTACAATACCTTTTAGTTGTCATGCCATTAGTCGCCATTACCTCCCCCCCCCCCCAAAAAATTCACAGAATGTGGTTCTTAAATTTTAAGTACGAACTAGTAACTACCCTATCTACAGTGAAAGCTTCTCCTGCCTCCAGTCCACCCTTAGATGTGTTACCCCTGAATTCTGAAATACCATCCTGGCTTGATCAGATAGAACTTGACGGCATACTCTACGAGGGTTGTCAGGAATGCGTTATTCAACGGTGGACCCAAGTCAACAACATCGAAACAACATCGCCAGAGGACGAAACAATCAGATTGCGAGCGTACCGTCTCCTGCTGCGATTACCCCTACTGTAGAGTGTAGAGGGATGCCATGGACTAGCCGATCGCGGTGCCTTCTAGTCAAGAAGATCGTCGATTCATTTCGCACAACACCGTCTCCCTGAACGCAGAAAAATAAACTATTCCACATAAAACTTTGACATGAAATTTGCTCTTTTACCTAATTCGCATTAGAATCAAAATGCAGGGCAGACAAATGTCGTACTTGTCAGAGAATTTACTGCAGCCGAAGATCATACAATATGGGAATTATTATTTTGTTTTTGTAATTGGCTACGCAAATCGCAAGTTACAATCGAGTTGATATCCTAGGAGAGCACTTTTGTAATGAAGGACCCGAAAGTTTTTATTCATGAAAGTTGGGTAATAATAATAATAATAATAATAATAATTTTTCATTTATTTATATTTATTTATATATATATATGAATATTATTATTATTATTATTACAAGTATCCCTAGTAATGTCTAGTAAGTTTGACAAGTATAGAGACATTTAGAAATGTAGCAAGTATATTAAGTATATAGCAAGTATGGCAAGTATAGCAAGTATGGCAAGTTTAGAAGTATAGCAAGCAGCAAGGTAAATGACCGGGCCGCTCCGAAACGAATGGACTGCCATCTGAAATATGAACGCAGGAAAATCCTCTGCTTTATGGCGAAGAGCTATTCGATTCATGAGAATATTGGTTGGAATTCTTTTTACGTAGTCAACAATCGTACAAAAGGCTTACGAAAGATATTTTCATATTCTGGTCTTATGATGAGAAGGAGTTACGATGCCCAAATTTCTTTTAGCTGATTACACGTGTAAACGAAAAGACGACATTTTTGCTTAAATTATAATAATCCCATCCCTGATGAAATCCAATCAGCGTAAGTCACCTAACGCTTTTAATCCACAAAGCATAAGACTGATAGACAAAAAAAACGTGATAATCATCTATTTCTTCGTTTTTACTACGATAAAAAGGTATAAAAATCAATTTCGTTTCCAATTTTGTTGTTCGCTTGTGAGCCCCCCAGTTCCCATGGCTAAGTCTATTGTTGCCCTCCGATTCCAAGTCTCAGCAAGTCAGCTTCCATTGACAGCCCGCTGATTGGCACTTTAATTAGTTACTCAATTAAGTTAGCCACAGCGTGACTAACTTCTCACCGAGGTCTGCAGTCTGCACACATTTCCTACTCGCTACTGGGGAACTGGAAGCTGCAAGTGGCAAGTGGCAAGTGGCAAGTGGCAACACTCGTAGCGTCTGTTCTGGCTTCTGAACTTCTGTTCTGTTCACCATGTTCAGTGTTCGATCAATAGTTGGTGGCTGCGTCAATGGCTACAGGTTTATTTTGAGATCATGGAGAAAAGCACGAACGTGTTCGGTTTTACAGAAATCTTCAAAATTAAGCTCTGCTGGGCGTGGTCCATACTTTAGATCACTGCTCCCCTCTGAGTGAGACTTACACTTGAATACTAGAATACTAGAATACTAGAATACTTGAACACTAGAACACTACTACTAGAATACTTGTACGAAAGGGTGGGGGGGGGGGGGGGGGGTCGAGATACCGCTAAATCAATGCACATATTTTTAAGACAGGAAAAAAATTGTTTTGTCTAATTTTATTCATAATTAGAAAAATTCTAGACTGTCAACGAGAGCACTGCCAGTAGGAAAGGGAAGTATACCTGGAATTGGAGGTGGACATCATTTCAGTCGTATCCAGTAAGATCCCCCCCCCCCCCACCCAGCATTCGAATGGAGGTTATCTGCTATGATAACGGATAACTGAGATGAGGTCCAGCCAAAGCCACTAGCCAGACAGATGACGTCACTTCCTACTCATCACGGCGATTGGTAGGTAATCAGGCGGAACTGTACCCGAGCAGCGAGCAAACAAAATTCGTTCGCTCACGCTTGCTACTCAGTACTTTGTAGTTTGTAGTTTGTAGTTTGTGGCTTGTAGTTTGTGTCGCGAGGTAACACGGCGACTCAATGTACACCATGGTACACTGGAGACAACATGATTCCGAGATTTTACCGAGATTTATACTCGAAATTAGGACACTTTTAAGCAATAAGATCATTCGACTTGAAAGATTGGGTTCCATTATTCTATGGCGTTTAGATACGGTCCATTGTAGTAACGGTTCCGCAAGTTTTCATGACTCGAATTTAGATTTTTGGAATGTGCGAATTACAGTTGTGCAGTTGAGTTTTGGATAATTGGAGGGGTTTCAGTTGTCGGAGGAAATAGTTCTGCCGAAGAAAATGGACGAATTCGAATGATTTTTTTTTTCGCTAGAGATGGGAAATTTGACGAAATTTATATTTCCTGACAATAAGTGGCCGGTGGTGAGGAGAAAACAGGTGGTGGGCGAACAGCTCAACCCTGTTTCGGGTAGATTCAGGTCGGTGTGACGCGAAACTGACTTCGCTGGAAGACAAAGTAGACAGTTTGATGTCTTGGCGGCGATGCGGTCGCTCCGGATATTGCCAATCTGCAGAATGCCGCTGATTCGACTCGCTAACTTTAGTGCGCGGGTGACGGTTAGAAATTACCTTCATCTTTTCCGGGGACAGCGGGTCACATGCCAAGAAAGAGTAGGACATCGCTGGATGTATAACCACAGCCTATAATGAGGCATGATCATATGAGAACGATATTTTGCCAAAATATAATTTTCAAATTTTCTATTGTGGTACATTTTTGAGGCAATCAATGGCATTGTTAATTTAACACATATTTCATGGAAGTAAATATGCATATTTCTAACGCAATTTTGCTTGAATCATCGTAATTTGATTGAGATGTCATAATTGGGAATAACGACCTGGTAATAAAGATAGAAACACATAGCAACGTAACATAATAATGCAACGAAAACGTGGCAAGAAACGCATAACAACAAAACGTAAAAGTAGCAAAGTAAGACTGCTTACTCTATGGAAGACTGCTTACTCTACGGAAGACATGCTTACTTTACGGTAATACCTTAGCAGCAACACAAAGTAGTGAAGTATAAGCGTAGCAACGCAGAAAATCCAAGAACGCACCACTACAGGGTAACAATGAAATGCTGGGATTAGCAATTTGAAAAAAAACTAATCCCAAATATCCATGATATCCGATAGACGGAGGTGTGAATGCTCTGCTTCGCTACTAACTTTATCACATGAAATGAGCCGCATTACCTAATTTATTCCCATTTAAATGGGTATTTCATACCAAACTTGTTATTTGCATATTGTCAAAGACAATAGAAAATTTCGGCTCGAAACAAAGAAGAAAAAACATGTCATCAAATCATTGATTAGTTTCAAAGATCAAACATAAGCGATAACAATATAAATTTTTAAAAAAGGTAAAATACGACCGTTGACGACATTCCATTGTCATAATCTTGTGATTCAACTCTTGAAAATCGTCTGATCGACGATCAAACGAGCCGGCTGTGTAAAAAGTGATCCGAGAGCTGCATTCGTCCAGTTTCTAGACTGCTAACTAGCCTTGTTAATTAAAGACAGTTGAGTTTCAGCTCTCTTATGTTCTATTTATGAGTCTTCTGTTAACACGATTAGATCAGTGATTGATTAAGATTTGTTCACGATAATAATTGTTGGATGATTTCTATCACGATGTCACGAAGTCTTTAATTGACAGGGAATATTATGCAAATGAAAGGTAGGTACTTTTCTTGAACATGTGATTCAGGTACAAATTCCGTTGGCTCTTGCACGAAAATACGAGTCAAAGTGATAGACGTTCATTCTTGATGGTATATAGTCTACCTGGCTTTTGGGAACTCGGGCACTTAGTACTCGGGCCTCGGCACTCGGGCACTTGAAACTTGGACATTTTGCACTAAGGCACTCGGCACTCACCCTTGCAGTCGCGCGCACACGCGGGCTGCAAGTTGTAAGTTGTAAGTTGCAAGCTGTAAGTTGCAAGCTGTAAGTTGTAAGTTGTAAGTTGCAAGCTGTAAGTTGTAAGTTGTAAATTCTGTAAGTTGCAAGTTGATGCCTGCAAGTTGTAAGTTGTAAGTTGCCAGCTGCAAGTTGCAAGTTGTAAGTTGCTAGCTGGAAGTTGTAAGGTGTAAGTTGGCAGCTGGCAGCTGCAAGCGGCAAGTCGCAGGTTTCGTTGGCTGGTGGCAGTGCGATCTGGAAATGGTATCGAAGGTGTCAGTTGACCTCTCGAGTGCACTGTGTGGCGGGTTCACACCGTGGCACGGCATGGCCCAGCGAGGCGGTGCCCTTCTCTACCTCAAGTACAACCGACATCCACCTCGACTCCAGTCAAAGAGTTGCAAAAGGAAAAAATCTTTCTAAATTCTTCAAACCAAAAATCTAGGAGGAAAATAAAAAGAAGAGAAGCGACACAACAACAGCACGGCACGGCGAAAGAAAACAGACGAACAGAATAAAAGAGCTAGGGAAAGAATGCAGCAAGTCAATGAAAAACCATAGCAGAACGAAATGCTGCGGCCATGTTAGATTTTATACTAACCGATATGCAAAAGTAATTTCCATCTAGAGCTGAAAATCATGGAGGTTTCATGAGTTCAGAAGTAGACATTGCTTGCATTTCAGGCCAGCTGCAGCCGGGGTACGATTTTAGTGCCAATAATATTAATCCGGCTGCTGATAGAGCCGTCCGCTGATAGATAGGAGAAGACATGCAGAATAAATTAGAAATCATTTTTCGAACGAGTGTTCATAAAATATCTACCTATCTCCTTACTGTCTCTTCTGTCTTTCTGTCTTTCTGTCTTTCTGTCTCTCCTATCTCCAGCTCGTTCTATATGTGTGAAGCGACTGCCGACTGCCGACTGCCGACTGCCGACTGACCGTGGTTTTTGATCAACTATACACACACAAAGGCCACAAATGCAACCAACTATCGTGTTTTTCTACATCTTAATGGCATATTTCATATTCCATTTCTGCCCCGAAGGCATAACTGACTTCATTATATTACATATCAGCTACTGTCCAACTCTACCAACTGTAAACTACATTAGTCACAATCACTGCCTCAAGGTATGGGTACGAAAATTAATTAGTTTATTTTGTTTAGATTGGCATTGATGACATTTTACCGTTGCATTCGTTAATGTAAAACGGTGTGAGAAGAATTAGAGGTTACCACAAAGATGAGTACGCATCATGAATTTACGTGGGTAATTTCGCACTTATTGTTGTGGCTTCAGAATTCACCCAGTGGTTAGAGGCTTTGATCTGAAAAAAGTTTATTAGTGTCCAAAACCATTTTCACGACGTCCTGGCTATGATTCTTATTATGGCCTGAAGTCCCAAAGAATTTTGACTATTCTTGACGGGAATTGTTAAACTCTTTTTCCGTGTATTTATAAAATAAAATTGTGACCACCGCCACTTCTTTGTGTCAAAATTATACATGCAATTTTATTAACGTATAATGTGCCTTATTTGAGAAATTCATACAAATACTCGAATAAAAAATGAGTGCTAATTAACAGAGTATTTTTAGCTTATTGAACGAAATAACGGTTGACTTCGAGCAAATTTCGCGAAATCATTTGTACATGTACCAAAATATCTGACCGATGCAAATAGCCAGAACGTCACCGTCAAACATCACAAAAGAAAAACAAATTTACTGTCGCGTTTCCTGGACACCAGGTTTTTTGTACGTATGTGTGAGGGAGGGGGGAGACTTTTTTTCTGGGTAATTAGGGTCGGCATTAGGTGCGGATAATCAGCTATGATAAGACCTTAAAAGTTGCCTCCGTTGAATTGCAAATATTCATAGACCGACGCTCATAAAATAATGTCCCAACTTAAAAATACCAATGCATTATTTAGAGACTAAGATTTTCCCTGCCCCTTTAGCCTACAAGAAACTTTCGTTATTTCGAAATTTGAAATTTCGATCGGTGATTATGAGAGCTGGCTAGGAGGGCAGAGGGCAGAGCACAGATTAGGTATCTATATAGCAAGTTGAACATTTGCCCGTTCGAGTCAGTCAGATTTGAGTCATAAGCAGATGGACATTTGAGATGCAGGACCGACATATTAGATGGTCGTGAAAACAAAACTGGTCTGTAGCCAGGACCCTAACGCCGAATGGCACAAGGATAACTATAACTACACTATTAGTATGCTACCTCAGTAAAATGTCGGCCAATAAATCAAAGGCATTCCCGCGGAGACCAGCTTTTATGCCAAGCAACTACAGTTGGTTCGAGACTAAAAGCTTACATATAACTGCAAGATATTATTCGACAAAAGACTCGGGACAGTTTGCGGTAAGGGGTAACACCACTGCTTTTTTCAGGTGGTGCGTCAATTATTGAAGCTCTTGTCATGCAGAAGAATATATTTTTGTTTGTTTCAAGTTGTCAGGAACCTTTCAATTTGTCATTATGTTACTGGCGGAATAACTTATGCAAACGGATGAAGATGGAAAACGGTGGAAATTTATCCGCTAAGCTGTTGACTTCTGGAGCACCACCGTTGGCATCGGCGGCAACGTGACTTTCCTTAAGAAACCCCGAGCGTCGTGTCTTAAGCCATGGAGGCCGCCCACTCCCACGTGATTTGCATCAAAAGTCAGACACGAATGGCTTTATAATACTTCCCAGTTTGATAATTTTGCCGGATCCCTGATCCTCCCCTGACTGTTGGACCGAGTATAGTTTTGTGATCTTCAAGCTATTGCCGAGTATGACAGAGCTACATCGACCTTGGCTAGCTGTCATATGATAGAATAGAGGAATTAATTAGCGCCAGTCAAATATGTCATAGTCGGAATTAAGGAGTGTACAATAAACTGCGAACCTCATGGAGCCGAGAGAGAGAGAGAGAGAGAGAGAGAGAGAGAGAGAGAGAGAGAGAGAGAGAGGCATGGTGTGTCGGCACTCGGCGAACTGTTGGGGGAAAAAAGCACGACGCTCAGAAAGTGAAGTTCGAAACACAATGACTTCTTGAATTGACTTCACTCTTACACTCACACTCACTCATCTTACTTGTACTTTTCGTACGCCATTCGATTAGAAGAGGCCCTTGATGATGAGTGAAATGTGAAATTCTTGTTGCATGATGCTGACCAGTGAGCACCGGACACTTCTCCACTTCGTCCTGCAGGGGTAAGGGCAGGCTGGGGAAACGGTGTCGCAATTGAAGATCATTTTCCGAATGCAACATGTGAGGAGTTTTAGAAAATGTTAATTAATATAGAGTAGTTAAGGTTGAGGCTGAATTCTGCAGAAGTGATAATTTAAATTTAAAAAAATATATACATTTATTTATATAAAGGCATTGTTGCAATAGGTTTTAAGATGTAATGGGAGCAGGTACTCGCAAAGGTGAAGTGAATCAATTTTCACTTTTAATCGACATTTTTTAAAACTTTAATATAGTCCGATATTATCGAACTAAGAGGTGTTCTTCAAAAGTTTCTATGGCCTCGCCCAAGAGGCCTGGATGATCGCTATTCTTAAAATATAATTGGTCCAAGATTTCTGTGCGGTCTTATAAAATCTAAACTTCCAGCCGGTCGGAGATGTCATATCCATATTCTTCGCTCAATGCTCTTACGTGGATGGTTTTTGTCGCCAAGTTTGCAGCATTAACGATGATTTGTGGCTGGATAGTAAATCAAAAGATGCATTTATTCCAGCTGCATTTGCCACGTAGCGCACAGAATTTGCATGTGATGTCATAACAAGAGATTTCAGTTTGCCTTAGAGTCGTTTGTCTTGTAGTAATTACAGAAATGTAGCACTGGAATGCTTACATCCCACTTTTTTACACTACTCGTATTTAGTCATATTTTCGGTCACCAAAACAAAGGGATTGGCCAAGGAAATAGAGAATCTGCAATCTGACATGCGTTATCAAATTTCTTGAGATATAATGAGCTAGAACATTATTATTGCACATAAATATGGATAATATATTGGTATATATTAAATATTATTATCTATATCTATATCTATATATACATATATATATATATATAATATCTATATCTCTCTATAAACATATACGTGTACAGCAATACACACATTGCATAAAACAGTTATGACTTGAATCTATGAATCCAAATGAGTACCTACACAATTGTGTGATTCGCACGTAATCCTACCTCCTATAGCCATACCACAGTTATAATCATTCCCTGATATCTTAATGATATTATCTTTATGTCTGATAAATATTTCTCCTGCGTCTGTCAAGACTCAATACGACGAGAAGATCATTAAACTAACGATCAAATTAGCAGCTACTGTATGCACAACGTGTTAGCACGCTTGTTTTCTAAACTTCCGTTTTATGGGTCTAATTGAAGAAACAAATCAATTTGTAAATGATAATCGAAAGTGTGTACAAGTCGGTAAGAAGAAAAGATCGGCAAGTTTTTCCGCTAGACGAAATAGGTGTCGTGATTCATTAGGAAGGTGGCACTTAACTCATCTAATTAACTGTTTAGTCGAGTCAATCCTAAACTCGTGTTAATTTATTAACAACCTCGCGGAGGTGTGCGCCTCGAAAGAACATGCAACGTGAAGATCGCCACGGTATCACGGACTTGCATTGGCACACATAGGTTTCACGTGGTTTCACGCTCGCACCGCAGCGAGATCTGCGATGCCTGCAGGAGTAGCCAACTCGTCACGCAGTCATCCTTGTTCGGCGAGAAGTGGCCATCTTAAGTCCCAAGGTACCCAACCCGACATTTCCCGCGCTTGCGAGAGCTTGATTCAATATGATGTGTTACTTGCTTCCTGTAAAGTTGTACCATTCCGGTGAGCCTATTGAAATGGCAGTGAAGGTATCTACTGTAATGTTACTATGAAGTGTGTACCTATTTCATTTGAACTTTGTATGACATGTAGTTAGTTCTACAAAATGCATTCGCACTTATTTATGTATAATTCGCAGGAGTAAGCACACTTAAATGGTTGGTAAACTCTGGAGCAGGAGTGGAGAGTGGAGATCCTCTGATCTGACTTGAGCACGACCGATGGCGCAATGGTTGCAGGTAGACTTCGAGTTTGCCACTCTCTGGGTGTTGGGGGCCTCCGAGGCGGGCAGTGGCCGGGACCAAGTCATGGCACCGACTGTCTACAGGTCTAAAGAAGCATCCTCGATAACACACAAACCATGCATTAATTTGAGCAAAACAGGATGATGTATTTAATCGGTGGGGAGATTAATTTTAATAAATATTAAAACCGAAGCTATAATAATTTACTAACTTATGTTACATCAATCATTTAGGGTCATTTAATAAGTGGCATGAATACATTTACGATAATTAATTGACACATTTTAGAGAGCGCAAATTGATTCTGATTTTCAGAAAATATAAATAGAAATCGCAAAAATTTCGTTCATACTTGAAGAGGTCTCTTAAAACGTACAAGTCTTTACCAGAGGTTTTTTATAACGCTCTTTTGACTGCGGTCATTTTTTGCGGTTGTAAAGCGAATGTGCGTGCTGAGAATTGGTTTCTATAATTTTAGGGTTTGTAGCTTTATTAGTTTTGATGGTTGAGCTATTAATAGATGTACGCCTCTTCTTACCATCAGTTTGTGGTCAGGCCAAGAGAAAAAAACTAGACAGTAAAATACTGCACTTTGATATTTCCTAATTCCTTAACACTTGTGTTGTTACCTGTTCATCCTTGGTATAATAATCTCTGGTAATATTTACTCGGAGTGAATATCGTAATATGGAAGTAATGCGGTTACTGTGGTCGTGTTTGCAATTTCATGCACTTTTTAAACACTTCGCCAGTGGTTAAATATACTTTGTATACCTATATCTACCTTTTTTTTAATGGTTTCGTGACAATGTTCGGATTGTATCGATGAGATGATGGGATCATAATAGATCATCGTACCGGCTGGTGTGCTGTGCTTCAGTAATAGCGTGATCTTTCAGTTTGACAGGCACACTGGGATCATTCTCAGCTTGCACCTTTGGGCTAGAAATCTAAACATTTGCTGGCTCTACTAACATTGAAATAAGACAGACTTTTGTTAGACGACGCGGTGGAATATAATAGGTCAAGGCTAACTGGCGCGGGTTCGCAGTTATTATTCCAATCTGACCAGCTCGATCAAATTTATTGGCCGACTCCAACTGCAACTTTCATTTTCTCCGTCTGACTAAAATTCTCGAGGATTATTGTGAAGTTTCTTAAAATCAATAGGTTTTGTTGCTAACGGTAAGTTTCGGTAAGTTCTTTTGTAGAAACATTAGAGGTTATTTACGATTTGCATTGACAAGAAGAAAAGATGGAGATGAAGATGAAATGTTGTTGGACACGTGAAATGAACGGAAGAATATCTCTATTCGTTTATTTGCCTGAAAAGCTGAATGAGTCCGTTTAAAGTTCACCTGGGCGAGCTTTTGCCGACCCCCCCGACTCACCGCAAATTCTCACCCACCACCCACAGACCTACACCCATCCAAACACGAACCACCCCCCGAGCGGCAGAAATGTGCCGCTGCCGACGAGACCAGTGACTCCTCCAATAAATCACTTCCTTCTCTAACACCCCTACGATATGCGAAAAGGAAGAAAAAAAACTAATGGCTAAACAGCACAAAGCCATATCGCACTGAGAATTAAATGGCCATCTTATCCACATTGACAATAGCTCTTCGGAAGTCAAAAAGAGATAGATGGTAGTGAAGTAGCCCATTCATGGAATGAAGCGGCCTCTGTAAATACGTTACTATATGCCGCGGAATAAGTTACGGATGTTTTGAAGAAAATGTTGGTAAAATACGATTCACGGTTCAAAGAAAGATGGAGAAGAAAAGTGTGAAAAGAATATCTTGACAATGGCACGGGATTTCTTTTTGAACCATTTAGTAGGACATAAATATATTACTGTCAAGTGTCACTCATAATGGTTTAGAAACGCTGCGATAGAAGAAGGAGAAACAAATGTATTCCAAAATTATAGCCGTGCGAATGAGGACCAGCTTCAACATTTTTATCAACTCAAATTGTTAATGGTTAAAGAATAATTAATCATAAAGAGCAGTATTTAACAAATAAATACACGTCCATGACAGTCCGCCATGTTGTAAATATTTGAAATATCAGGTTTAGAGAAATAAAACATGTAAAAAGTGAGTGAAGAGCAAGCCTCAATCAAGTAAGATGACATTTCGTATGGGAGGCACCAATTTAGTCCAGCCAATGGAAGTTGCTGTCACTTGCCTGTCAGGCTGAGCCCCGATTACCAGCTTAGCTCCGATTAAGTACATTCATGGACGTGAGCAAATTAGCCCCGAGTTTCCACCTCTAGCAAGACTTGCTTGGTCGGGTTGGATGATCGGATGGTTGGACATGGTGGTGGCGCGGAGAGAGAGAGCCCTCGGACACGTTTCGAGGTTTAGAGGAAGGTGCCTGTCGTGGATTGAGTCATGGCTAGTCCCGGCTCGTGTGTCTGTATCGCCATCTCTGCCGCGCGTCCCTGTCCCTGTCCCCGTTCCAGTCAACTTGAGGCTTGACTCTTTTGTCAAAGCCAGCACAAAGGTCCCGACTTAGCGGGGCCCGCGCCTTTGTGTGGCCAGCGGCCGGGGACGGGGTCCGAAGACTCTGCTCTGGGGAGTGATGCTTGGTGGCTGGTGGCTGGTGGCTGTGGCAGGAGACCAGATGCAAACCAGTGACGACCTGACTTTGTTCCTTCCCGGAGGGCAGGGTGAATTGCCGCTGGGTGGACTTCTCAGACACTAACATATAGAGACAGGAGACCGAAAGGCAGAAATACCGAAAGGCAGAACGACAGAGCAGTTGAAAGACAGACCTACTACGGGGTAAAGAATTGAGCCACGATAACGATTGACGAGGTCTGACTGAGCAATTGACATCGAGGTGGCGACATTTTCGGCGAAGATGTCACGAAATAAGATCTGTCCGTTTGTGAGATTGCCACTACACAGTTTCGGCTGTTAGCAAGGGGCTATACACTTAGAGATGGACTTGGAGAGATGCGGAGGTAGAAAAACACCCTTGAAGGAGCCCACCAGCACACTAAGGTGCTGGCGATATTTGCGTTCTTGGGAATTATTTATTCCAAGTCCGTTTATTTGTAATTAATTTCACGTCAAATGCTAACAATAACGGCGGTCGCGTCTGAAGACCGAATACCAGACCGAAATGTAAAGAGGCCTGGAGAATTGTCTTTTTTCATTTTCGATACAATACCATTTGTGACATATTTTTAATAAAATCATAAATAAATTTCAAACACATAAATGAAAATTTACATATTTTAGTCGCGTGAATTCTTCAAGTGCACACAAATCATATTTTGGAATATTTTTAGGCTTGTTTTTTATGGTAGGGAATAAATCGTGAAAATTTTGCTCCTGCTGTTTTCAAAGATAAGTGTGTTGCCTGAACTGTTTTTCAGTCCAACACGAACAAGAAGCAATTCATCCGAGGCCTTCGACGATAGATTAGAAAAGTTGAGGCGGAAAACGGTGGCGGTTAGTCCACATTTCAGAAGCTGAATTACAAATGTATGCTCGTTTATCTTCATTAATCACGGATTCACGAACACTCTCAACTGATATAAGTAAAAATAAAAACTTGGATAAATATTTGGCAGTTTTTATTTAAATTTTGATTTAATAAATTACTGTTTGTAAAAGTGTAGATGTGATAGTAATTCTGTATGATTATTTGAGATAAACACAAATCTGATAAGAAACTACACTCACGCTCGAATATATTATATTTTGTTGGTTGAAAATGACGCCCATCTTCCAAACCTTTCGACTATCTATATCGGACAGAAAAACTTCCAGAAACGTTCAAATAATTACAGAGTGGAAGTTAATTATTTCATGTGCAGTTTTTCAATTCCCTGGTTAAGAATCGATTGTTCTTTAGCTCTAAATAATACCATCGAATGAAATTTTCAAAATATAATAGCGTTTGAGGCTTGTAGCAGAGCATTAATTAAATAGGCACAAAAATAGTGTAACTCTCTGTTTCGGCAACAACTTAGGACCTCACCTTACATCTTACATTGTCAACTTCTGTCTGCAATCTTTTAATAGGCTGCATTTTCCATCCCCTCTTTCAGCCGACATCAAGCCAAAGATCGGAATTTTGTCTCCTGTATAAAATTATCCTGCGCATCCTTGTTTAATGACTGGTGGCCGGATGGGGGGGGGGGGTGGCAGGGGGGCTGGGGCCAGGGCCAGGGGCTTGGAGCTGAGTCCTGGGGGCTGCAGCGTAACGCAAAGTGAGTGCAAAGTGACTCGTGTACCTTACTTGGAGTGATCGCGATGAGTTATGAGCTACCAGCCTCCAGCCTCCAGTGGACCGCCAAAATGATATCTTCTCAGCGGGTACCATGGCAGGCCAACGGTTGCAATGACTCCCACCCCACCCCCTTTCCAAAACCCCCGCCCGAATAATTATTTCGAGATCAGGAGACAGATTTAGAAAAGTGCACAATAATAATAAACCACCATCGCTCGTACCCGTGGTCCATTCGGAATAGCAGGACGGTGATCAATATAAGTAAAAAAAACGACTTGTGATACTAATGTCGTTAGGAATCAGGATGTACGAATCAGTGATCGGCATTCAGATATTAAACTGACTGATTAGTGATTAGTGATTTTTTGTTATATAGTTGGACCCAGCGTGTTATTCGGTGATTTTTATCCCTGTATATGTATAAAACTATCAATTTAGAATCAATATCAACTCAATATTGTAGATTTCGTCCAAAAATAATAAAACGACACAATGAGAAAACACGACATACTTAATCCAAATCTCTATAATTTATCCTAAAATTAAAATCGTGTCTATATTTTAGAAGACATGTTAGAAGCGACTCCACTCTACCAGGGATGCCATGGTTACCTCCATGGACCAGTTAACAGCGTTCGCCATCTAAATCTTCACCAAGCTCTCTTATCCATCGCATTCCGCTCGATTTCGATCGCGAATTGCAATCGTTCGAGTGCATGGAGCAAATACACACATTCAACCAATACCGCGGCCAGATTTTTCTGAGCAAATCGTCTGAAACAATAAGTTTTGTCGAGATCGTGATGAAGTGTCACCAGGGGTCAGGCCCAGGTCGCCAGGCCGCCAGGTCGCTCCGTGTCGAGTGTCGACGCAACACTTGAAGATTGCATTTGCAGATAATTTCCTCTTGCTGTTGCGGATGGGAGAGTGGGCTGGTGGGGGGTGGGGAGTGGTGAGGGGGGGGGGGGGAGGCACAGCGCACAACGGACCGACGCTTACTTGCGAGATGTGCAGGCGTCTTGGTCGAACTCTCGATCGACTTTGACCAGTTGGGCCCTCGTTGACTTGGTGGGCCCAGTTTTGGTGGGTCGGTCGCCCTGGCTTCTTGGCCCCTGACTGATTTACTGGGGCCCGGGGGGCGATTTTGTAAAAATTCCGTTCGAGAAGTCACCGTCCTCTCTATATCTCCATTTTTGTCAATGCTTTTAATGGAACATATGAACAAATCGAGAAGACGAGTGACTTCTCGCAGGAAATTCTTTCAAAATCGCCCCCCTGGTTGACTTGGTAGCCCCTGGTTGGCTTGGTGGATCCTGGCAGATTTCCTGGTGATTTTGTTGAGTGATTTCCATAATTATACTTTTGAGAACATAGGTATGCATATTATGCTTTTAAGGATGAAGTTTCTTGAGGGGATGAAGCTTTTGCTGTTTGTTTTTGAAATTCATGCTTAAAAGCATCAGCAACAGCAGGAAAATCACATTTCAAAGCGCAGCAACAGCGGAAAAATCACAATCCACAGCATCAGCAACAACAGGAAGAGCATCGATGGTGACTTCGACCATCTATACCTGGAGGCTGGGTTAGTGCTCTAAGAAAAAATGCTACAATTTATTGCCAAGAAATTGTTACTTAAAACGTTATTATGATCGTAAAAGGGAATCCCAATGATTACTCTTTTCCGCCGGTGTCTCTATAACGATTGTTTATTTTAGTATATATTGTGAAGTTATCTACTATTCCTTGGAACTTAATATTAAATAAATATTAAAATAAATATGTGAATTTACTGACAAGTCAATAAAAACGATATGGATGGTGATAGAAAGTGGAAAAGATTCGAAAACTTGTATTTTTTTCTTTCTGGAATAGAAAACTTTGTTCAAGACGAACTGTTGTCTCGGTTTCACTGACCACTGTCAAAAATATTGTTACAAAATTATTATTGAATCCTTATAACGTTTCGATTTTTATAATATTGGTGTAAGATTAACCTTGAATTGGGGAGTAAATGATCATAACCTGACCTTGTGTCAACTTCAAACCTCGAAACTTGAAAGAAAACATGAAGGAAACAGTATTATCTGAGTAAATGAGACTTGGACACATGCTCATGTTCATGTAATAGACATGATTTGGAAGGGATTTCCTGAACCAATTGGGTTCCTGAAAGGTTTTACGGTGTTGCTCTGTTCGTAAGACATTGTCGCCCCTAAGGATGACCAACAAGTCCAATGGCCCTAAAGACGATTTGTCAACTTCAAACCTCGAAACTTGAAAGAAAACATGAAGGAAACAGTATTATCTGAGTAAATGAGACTTGGACACATGCTCATGTTCATGTAATAGACATGATTTGGAAGGGATTTCCTGAACCAATTGGGTTCCTGAAAGGTTTTACGGTGTTGCTCTGTTCGTAAGACATTGTCGCCCCTAAGGATGACCAACAAGTCCAATGGCCCTAAAGACGATTGGCCCTATTTGGGGCCGTCATCTCTTCCATACCGAGAAACGTAGACTCATATACATAGATATACAACGATATACATAGATCCATATTTATCACGTTTACACTTGTATGCTCTCGAAGAAGAGTCGTAGAAGAAGGGTCGAAGAAGATTCTTATTGATGTTTTGCGCATTAATTTCAAGAAATCAAGACTTGAGAAAATTACAACGTGCCAGCGATTTCGATCCGTAAACTTCGCACGCGAATCTACAAGTGGCATATCCCGTAAGCTACCAACTCAGGTAGTAGTACCTGTACCATCATTGGGTACATACATAGTTGTGGTGACATTTCTCAATTAGTGGCTCAAGTCTCTGCTAGAGATAGCATCACCGTTGAATGTTGATTCACCGCGCACACGTAATGTCTATGCACAGTCGTTTGCCGATATATTTCGTCGTTGATGCTATAGGTAAGGTCAAGCTTGTTGGATATGATACACACGACATGCCTTACCTTTATTGTTTATTGTTAGTGATCACTTGGATGCAAGGTGAAAGGTCAACTGACTTAACTTGATCGTATGGTATTGTTCGGCTACAGGCTAGAGCCCTGGTACACTCAGTTACCCAGGGAAAATGGGCTTACCTTCAAACATTACCGACCACTTGAAGGAAGGCAACTGAACATTTAGGGAACATGTCCTAGCGTAGAGATCTGTGGCATTGGGAGGTGAGAAACATCCCTTTTTCATATGTAGCCAAGCCTCGCAATATCCCAGCCAGAAACGTGGGTTTAAAACTATCTTCCGCTATACACTTTGGTCATCTAGTCGTATAGCCTTTCTTGGATTTTGTTTTTGCAATTTGCAGCAATTTGCATTTAGTCCACTGGCCATGTGTGAGGCATAGAATAAGAATCTATTTATTTTATGCTGAGGTGTTGGAGAAACTCTAGGATTATACTTAAAAGAGGAAAGAAAATGGCATAGAATCCGTGAACCTATAACATGGTTTTAAAGCAGTTTTCACGGCTTGGCCATGCATTTTCTTTTCGTGTCCGAACTTCAATTAGTCTTACTTATGATATGACAAAATAATGGTATTATATATTTTTTACTGTAGAGCGGCTTTGCCACAAAAAGAAAAATGACATTTGTTTCCAATTTTATATGTTTGTTTAAAGACGATTACTGATCGCTGCCTAGTTGGCTGTCCAATACGGAAAATGCAATAGTTAGAAATGGTATTAATTTCAACAGAGTGTACCGACTAGAAAAAAGCATGATACCAAACGATCATGATATGATTTGGAGATAGTATGAATATCTCCCGCTGTAAATGTCCATCATCTAGCAGTACGTGCAGTATAGCAAACATCCGCTGTGCTTAGGGTTACAGGTCGACGTCGCTTGCATTCATTATTAATCACACACGGTGTCGAACGGACGATGTGTTTTACACGGCCTGTACATCACACGTCCGACCTAACAAGCTAGTTCATTTAGAGTACAATTTAATTTAATTACGAGAGACTTTTTTTGTTCTCTCCGATATGGTTAGGGATCAAACAAGTATGAGCTGTCCCTGATGTGTAGGCAATTTTTGTAGCTCTCTAACATTTTTGTTGTGTTTTAGTGGTCGTCGAAAAGTAAGGGATCCATCCTTTACTACAACTTTTATATTGTCTTCATCGTCTAACCTAAAATTGATGTCAATCCAAAACATGGGTTGACTATAAATATGTGAATTTGTGTTTTTGGTCTTTTTTCTGTGTGTATTCTCGACGAACGGCTGATCTTGCAATGGAAACAGCCGCACCGTGTTGAAACTGAAAAAGGTATATGTACCTAATTTGACATACTATCTAGCGGTGAATGCAAAACGCGGCAGTTGAGTGAAGGAGATGTGATGTTCTATTCGCGTGCTATCCGAGTTATCACAGAAAGTGTGTGTAAGAATAGTATCGCTATCTTAACAGCGTTGTTAGCGAAAGACGAAGTTGGCGTTGTTACAAGCATAGGACCAGTACGCCGAGTTTAACCAAGCCGTGTAATAAAAGCTAGCTTTATGACCCTACCTAATCGAGCCCGTAGGTACAGACAAGCTAAGAAGTCTACTTAATAGTTGATACCTATACGTTACTTTTAACAACTCAGCTTAGAATTGAATTCAAAATGTTCAAGCTGCTTTAATGGTAACAAGATGCTTACGGATAGATCCGATATGATGCTGATGAAAATAATCGGAACATTGTTTATTGAGCTGCGTACTATTATTTTTTATTTTATTATTATTTTAACTAATTGAGTACCGTATACTTAAGTTGTACTAATTAATAGCTCCCGTGTTAATTGTGGAAAAGGAAAAGGAAGAGTTCGAATTGTGATACGCTTCTTGTTATTTGTCTGAATATGCGTGCGGAAAATTCGATGCGCTCAAGGTTAGGAAAATTATGAAGCGCACATCTCGGTTTCAATTTGAAACGCATTTCTCGTTCTGGATGCTTATCGTACTTGTGTTTTTTAAGGTTACTTAAAAATGGAGGAATAAAACCTACAAATACTGGCGCAAACATTAAAAATTTAAATTCACTACCTGAAAAAACCAACCCAAATTTCGATCATGTCTAAAGAGTGGTATCCCGAACTTCGTGTATAATTCTTAAGCAACAGGTAATGGGTAAAAAGGTAATTAAAGGTAATTAACGCGGCCTTAGTCCTTAGAGAAATACTCTACGAGACGAGACGAGATCTCGCAGACTTGCTTAAGCCAATATCCAGTTAATATCAAGCGTTACTGAGAAAGAAGTAGGTATTAAATGTGCTCGCCAAATACATCTTTACCGAATGCCAAGCGAAGAATTCACTGCACATAAATTGCGACGATTTTTTTTCGCCAAACATGAAAGCTAAGACGCTCGATAATGTCCCGGACGCAGTCCTTCCATCTTACACCAGAACAAATCCCTACCAATCTAGCAATCAGTAGGGTTTGAAATATGATTACTGTAAGAAAAAAACACGTGCAAATCTGTAGCGTATTGTCCCTATGTAAATTTAACGCTTATTGGCTGTTAGATAGCCAAGAATTGAAAATTTTGAGAACCTGCGTCATAGTCCACAGATATGAAGACCTTATTGAACACTCCTTAAGGGCTGCCATGTAAATTGTGTTATGTGGTGAGCCTGGGGAATTAATCTTGAACAGAGCCATATGAACAGTAACGGTCCCAAATTCGGTCGCTGTGATCGGAACTTGGCATGGCCACGTCGGAAAGGGCATGCGACTATCCCAGAGGCCACGGCATGAAGTACAAATGGGTCCCGACGGCCAAAATATTGCCAGCAACTGGAAACTGGAAAGTCACTTCTTGTGAAACAAATAAAGGTTACCATAAAAATATCTCTACCTACCACCCACTTATAGCTGGAATTAACTGAGCTGCTTTCTAAACAGCAAATTTTGCTTACAAATTCCACAATTTGTCTTGCCTTCTTTATTGCCATATTTTTATATGAAATGCACGTCCGTCCAGGGGCCATAAATAGCAGAAGTAACTGTAAGTCCCTCCCTCCATTTAGCCTCCTCCTGCCAATGTGCCTGGACGAGGTTTGCCTGGGTGTGCACTTGTGTGATAAGGCAATTGTGATAAGCATTAAGCAGAAACAAGATGTCGGCGTTAGCGGCTTGCAAACTCGGGGCGAGATGAGAAGAATTTGTTAGCTTGAAAAATTTCTACTGCCAATGCAGGTTTTTTCAACTCATCGATGCGATGCGATGCGATGCCATTATCTGCTTAATTTCTACCTAATTATAATTCTAGAAGGGCATTTAGACATTTTTTCACATACACTCTTGCGCAGACAGTCGAATAGACACATGACAAATGTTTGTTAAAAACTTGGCCCAAGACTTCGCCAGTAGCAGATGGGGTCCAAAATTATACTCCTTAATGTCCACGTAATTGTTAATTGTTATTCGAAGCAGGTCGAATTTAATTTTGATCAATCAGATCGTTCCAAACTTGATGACAGTTGGCGAAGTCGACAAGAAAGTGGAAACTAATATTCCTTTTCGGCCAGCGATCTAATGGTTATAATCAATGCCACATCACTTAGATTCTAGACGGCTTAAAAGTCGCATGGAGCAAATACCTCGGCCTCAATTCTTGCAGGAAAAATCTTGTGGCAAATTGTGAAATATCCACTGGCGAGATAAAAATGTAGGCTTTTGGTTTGAACAGTAACGTACATCCAGTGAATCTAGTTTCCGATCTGCTCTGTGCCCTCGCTTATTGCAATACTGACAAATGTTGGCTGGAATCACTGCTAAGTGTCGTGCGCTGCTAATGCGCTGCAATCCCAAAATTATTGCACAAGTTCGGTGTTCCCTGCTGTTGCTCTTGCTGGGTTCCGTCGTTCCCTTGAAAACGTGGGGTTCCCTGCCGGACTGCCCTCTAACATAATATGGTACAAAATACTGCCTATCCGTCTCTAATTGTTGCCTAGGTGCGTTCACCCTCGGCCACCAATCTTGATAGATCGGAAATATTGCCCTAAAATTTCCGCCCTTCAAATGAGTCTATCATTTCTTTGGTCTTCCCAGGACATTGCTGGTGGTACTGAAATTTTGACCATAGGATGGCTTGAATGTCTAGCTGCACAAATAGTTTTATATCGTACTTGCTGCTTGCTGCTTAATATTTTCTTCGGCTCCGCGACCATAATTGCCTCCTCAAACGATGTCGGTTGCTTTGAAAGGACGTATCGTTTAAAACTACCCTCAATTCCGTGCAAAAAATGTTTCCACTGGGCGCTCAAGTTGGCTCAAGTTCCCATTAATGCATTAATTGTTCAATTAAATCAAAATTAAATTTGATGCTATGTCGCATTTCTTAAATTTCGACCGAATATCGCGTATTTCGTATTTTTTCAATTTCGTGATTAACATACGAAATTACGGTGACCCGTGAGGGGGGGGGGGGGATCGCCTCCCCCATGGTGCTCGGTTATTTGCTGACACTTCAATATCTATTTAAGAAGAAAATAATTTCTTGGATCAGGCACCTCTAATTCTTTTATTGGGTATACTACCTCCAGTATGGGTATATTATGCATTGTAAATCAATTGATTCATATGGTAGGTAAAGGTACAATTGTAATTAAGTAAAACAACAATATCTACAATACTTTTCTTTTTACCAATATAAGTAACAAGTAACAACACATACTGATAAAACAAGTAAATATAAGTATAATATATCAGAAGTTTGGAATTGTAAAGATAATTGTTGCATTTCCCAAAGATTTTATCAATTTCCAATCTTCATTTACATTATTATGTAATATTATAGTTGCATTTAATTGTTGTTTTGTCAAGAAAATAGATGTATTTACATTTAGAGGTTTAAATTTGAATTAAAATTTAGGCTTGAATGCCCACAACATTTGTCACTCGCTGATCTGTCTAGAACTTTATCAGACGGCCTAACTTCCGTTCAGTAACCCGGAATCAGGTTGATTCTTCTTACTCCCCAACAAAGCTATCACTGAAATCTATTGCGTCTAAACGAAATTTTAAGTTTACAAAGGTGTACTGATACAAAATTTCTGACTAGAGCTTTGCTAACATATTTGCCGGGTAAGCCAACGTATCGCAGTTTTTGTATTCCCAGAGCGTTCGAGTTTGATGTCATGGTCAGTGTTTAACAGCCAAAGATTAATGGAGAGCACATATTATTCTTGTAAAAGTCTACCAGTCGACAACATTTTTTTGCTGTTGCAATGTTGCAATGCAGATAATTGACAAATAATTCCTGCATTATTATTTATTATCTTAGCAATGGAATTTAATTTGAGCATATTCCTTTAACAAATATAAATTGTTACTAACATTGATATTTGATTGGATATAGATTTATTGGTATCTAATTTTCCATGTAAGATACCGAAATTCCTCTAGGTACTACATAAAATTTCAAAACATCATTCGTTGTTAAGAGTCAACCGAGGATCAAAACTTCTTCTTGGTTGTCCTGACAGTTCTCGCTGGTATTTGGCTTCCTTTGCGAGCAGCTTCTCTCTCTGGATCTGCGTCTTAACTTCTACGGGAACATCGGGGATAACATATGCCATCACTCCCGTCAGAGCAAAAACGATGTGCTGAAATGTAACGATGATGTAAATTATAATAATATTTTCTACTAAGATAATCAAATTGGAAACTAACACCATATAATTATTCTGTGCTAATACCTAACTCAAATATGTAAATTTAATTTAAAAACTTATGCAACTCTCTACTTATTATGACTTGGATTCAAATGTATTTGTGGATTGACTATCTACACCCTAAGAATGTAACAAATTTATTATTATTTTGTATATTTTTAAAGTGAGCACAGAGTTTATTTAGAACTAGCTACTCCAGCCACTCGGGATTCTATTCCAACCAGAACTTTTTAATAAGTTAGGCTTACTTCAAAGACAACGA
This sequence comes from Nemurella pictetii, assembly GCA_921293315.2. NCBI lineage: Eukaryota > Metazoa > Arthropoda > Insecta > Plecoptera > Nemouridae > Nemurella > Nemurella pictetii. Next base: position 24,780,410 of record OV121116.1, on the reverse strand, counting down.
CAAAAGCAAGTCTCGCAGCGAAAACGTGCCAATACTGTGGACTCAGTCCATACTTATCGCTATCGTTAGGTCCATTTCGATACCCCCGATATTGACAGGTTGGCGGGTCAACCTCAGAATTATCCGACCCCATATCTTCCCGATAGTCCGAGGTGTTGAACTCTGAAACAATCTCATGGTCAATATTTTCAATCGTATTAATCGCAAGTAACTTTCTCAGTTTGCTCTTAATACCTGAAAGTGATGAGTCAATGTATCCTCTCAGATCTAGGGTTGGTGAATAAACATACGAGTACACGCTTCTCGGAATGAAATCACTTGTGTATGCTATGACGAATGCATTAGAAACAACAGCAGCGTAGGTAAGACTTTGCAAGATGCCGTACCAAGCACCGATGTCTTTCACTCTCTCTGCTAGAGGCCTTCGAGTCTGGGTGAGCATCTTGTAAGCATCCAAACGGATCTCTCCAATATTATTGAGCAATGCAAATAGAGGTGCAAGAGGAAATGCTGCCACAAACAGAGTAACGAAGCCATACTGCAAAACTAGAAATACAAGTTGTTAGTGTTGCGTTATTCTTATGTGTGACACTGGGAATTTTGTTTCATGGACAAAGCAATACCAGCAATATCTTATCCAAAGTAAGGTGGGAGTAAAGCAGAGCAAAATTATTTACCGAGAGGAAAATTGGCAGGGGATGGACTTGAGACCCCTGTAATGTTTCCACTTAAAATTAAAGTTGCAATTGTCTCTACTTTCAACCTTCCCCTACTTCGATAAAGCGGCTTTTTGGAATTTCTTAAAACACGTACCCATCTCAAGATATTCTTCGAAGAGAGCTAGCCTGCCTGCATCCACCAACTGATAATCCTGCTCCCAACGGGTGTAAACTCTTTTTTGATTCACTGTGCTTCTCTTCTGGTGCCTGGTTCTCCACCAATTACTCATCTTACTGTAGGAATTGAAAGAGAAGTGAAAATCGGTAGAGCCCAGACCTGATGAGTTGAGTTGGAACGAGACTCACGGGTAAAGTATTTCGATGAAGTTGTTCAGAGCTTGTTTTCCGACCATTATGATCGACAATTGTATGCAGAGCTCCGATAGACAGCCGGCTGGGTCGCAAACATCTGTCCGCAATCGTAGCAGCTCGGAACTTCGTGCATCCAAATCTCCCGGATGGACAAAGAACCTTCCCTGCAATAAGAGAAATGTATGAAGCTAGCTTTGCTCTTTTTCTCTTTTAAATCTACAATTTAATTTGTGTTCATATGTTTTCTTACCTTGAAAAATGCAATGTATATTAGAGAGGAATAAAAGTTTATAAATTGAAAAATGAATATCTTGAAAGTGTAGCTGTCTTCAAATTCAGTTTGTGTTCTCGGGTTTTCCAAATTCACCATCCAAAGTGCCAAGATTTGATAAAACTAGATGAACACACGTAACATATAATGAATTAGAGGGGTTTCCTCAATTTTTCAATCACAACTGTTTCATTGCTAATATTCAATTCTCACTCCATTAAATTGTAATGGATTTGCATTTCTATTTCTTCAAAACCAATTCAACAAACCTTTGTTAGAATCAAGATAACGATTAAATTGATAATAGCTGCGGTAACGGAAGTAAATATCTTGGCATTCTTCTGTAAAAAGGCACCGCCTCTGCCATGTATCACAGAAACTACAGATATGCGGTAAATTATTGTACCAAGAACAGCACCAACAACAACCGCCAACTGAAATATAAATTAAAATCATTTAAGCGTTATTATTATATTTTTGCAAAAGTACAAAATACCTGGAATTTTACTGATTGCAAGCCTACCATGAATAAAACTAGACTCCCTGTAACGGTGTATCTCATCGCTTTATTCCAAGTAGGAAGGTAAGGCTCCTTCTCTCTTGTTACCGGATTTGTTCGAAAGGTTTTCACAGATGCTTCGAACTCGGGTCTGGGTTCCTCATCTTCTTCAATGTCTTGCAAATCCCATTCCCATTCTATTACTGCTTGTCTGCGTTTCCATAACTCCAGAAATGTGGTTGCTAAATAAACGTATATATTGCAAATGTTAATGTGTGAAAAAGGGTTTACGAGGGAGCGGTCATACTAGCTACCTGAAATGTAAGACTATAATCAACGCAAAGTAAAAAAACTCACCCCAGAAGCTCATAAAGATGGCAAAGAAGACAGTGGCAGGATTGTCAAACAAATATGTCATTCTTGAAAAAAGACAAGAGTCTCCCAGTTTCATGTAATTGCAAGCCTTATCACACGTAGGACACATTACGATGGCTCCAACTCCTGTAGCGTTGCAAATCTCTTTGCTAAACGGATAAGAAATAATTCAAAATATTTGTTCTTTCAATTTTTTGGTAGGGCAATGAAGATCATTTTCCAGAATAATACATTTTAAGAACTATCAATTGGGTCATTGAGATATTTCGGTAAAAAATTTAAACTAGGTACTTCCTACCTACCGAAGTCAAAAGATTAAACAATCAAGATGAGATGATTGACAATCAAGATTGCATTCTAAGATTAACATTTTCCAATTTATAGACAACCTACAGACAGCATTATTTTAAATCCAGAAAAATCAGAACTGAATATAAATTTAAGCAGATTCCAGAGGTAGAGTGGGGAAATAGTGACAGTTAATTTGAAATTTTTTCTAACTATGGAACAGTATCTTTGATAGGTACCACTATAGAGTATGGTGTTGGCATTTTTGCCAAGTGTTTTTAGCTAGAATAGCATCATTCAAGAAGTTAACATTTAGTACAAGTGGTACAAGCTTAAAATTAAGTGTTTATGAAATGTTTTTGTCTTGCTTGGGAGGTTTACCTTGGAATATTTTCCTTGGAGTTCATGGAAACTACACCGTAGAGGAAGCATAAGACGCCAACAATAGCAGCAGGAATGAGCATGGCTGTATAAAATCCCAACCACGCGAAGTAAAGTGCGATTTTCTCTCCGAAGTACTTCTTGATCAACCAAATAGGCTGCCGTTTGTACCAACGACTAGGCCGGGCCCATTCCAGGTACAATAACTGTAAATTATTAACCACTAGTAATTTTACTGTATTTGATTGTCTGGCTAACTAACAAGATAGTTTTTGGTCTTTCGTATTTAAGTAGGTAATGCTATCAAACCAATTGTATTAAGTCATTGTTCACATTAATAATTGCTAGATGGCTGGATGCATTGTATTTGCACTTTGTAGCAAACATGTGTTGTTACCCGTCTATCGAGGTTTGGTCCCAGAAGGTTATCTTTATCGTATCGTCCTTCGTGCAGAGGGAATGCAGCTAAATATGATTGGTTGCTGAGAAGTCTTCTTATTCCTACCTGCAACACATGGATGTTCAATGTAACAAAATAGAAAATCATACATTGCATACTTAATACCAAAGAAACAGAGAAAAAGCTAAAAAATATATCAAGTATACCATACCCGATCATTTTCGTCATATTTCGCTCGCATCATTACTTGCCAGACAATTTGACTTCTCTGTGCTGGAGAGAAAACGGTCTCACGATCCTTAACAACAAATCTGCAAAGATATGGAGTGGTTTAGTGATCATAATATTCCTGTTTCTACCTCCATGGAGTCCAAAATTTCGAATAAGCAAAGTATTATTTTGAATGGCCGTCGAGATATAGCTTCGTTATAGTAGAGCAATACTTCGACAAGGTATAAACCGTTCCAGGGTTTGTGTCCCCACTGGGACACACATTTCTAATAAAGGTACGTTTACTGTTTTGCGACTGTTACGCTGTGCATTCTCCAATCAGAGCCTGAGTTCGGAGTGTTGCAAGCTTTACGATCGCTGTGGTCAAAATTTCCGAGCTTTATGCTGGGTTTTGCGCTGGCTAATTTTTTTTTATGCAGAGCCATCTTGATAAGCTACGATCCCACTTTTATCTGAGATTCCCTATTTCTTACAACTGGTAGTGAAAAGTGAACTTTTTTCCGGTTTATTGACATATATTGAACGCTCGCAACGCACGCAATGCTCCTCTGGTGCTAGAAAAACTGCAAAACAACGCTCTCTAAACCAAACAGTAAACATAACTTAACAATAAAAAATTGCCGAAAATTTATTTTAAAAGGAAACTCAACTAGAAAAATCACTTAGGTACTACAAGGTTGCAGAAAATCTCTTAATAAATGAAGTGCAGTGAAGAGATTAGAAGTTTTTTTTATCAGAATATTGACATATATTGAACGCTCGCAGCGTTCCAATCAAGAGGATTTTTTACCCATTTAAATAGTTTTTCCGAAAACTAGCGTGCTAAGGTTAGGAAAAGACATGAGACTTAAGAAAGTAATAATAATTTGTTAATGTTCTATGAAATCATCATTAGCAAAAAATTAGTTAGATAAAAAAGTGACTGACTGCTCCTCTCTATCCATGCTGTAGGCTGCCATGTAGAAGCTGGGCTCGGCAGGAATCAATTCGTGATCGTAATCGAAGACTCGAAGGAAATTCCACGAGATCCCAATAGCCGCTTGGATTCCCTTAGGATTGCTCGCGCTTGTCCCATCCTGAATGAGATCAGTTTCGATGAGCGAAATACGCCGGGTTCGTACCACAAGTTTTATTATCCAGGCCTAAGTACTTTCAGAATATAACTGTGATTTCTTACCCAGGCTTTTGCTGTTATTGTTATAAACCTCTATGAACAAAGCAGAGCAGAAAGCGAGCAAAGGACGGAAAAAAACACAGAAAGAGATTAAATTATTGTCAAAACAGTGCTTTGTAATGGTTGTTGGTGAAAAATTGGACCATTATAAAGATTGTATGCTTAAAAACTGTTGGAAATTTTTATAAAGTGAAGTGGAATGAAAAAGAAATGTTTATAGCCAGGCTATAAAATGGCAGATTCACTATATATACAGGAAATTTGATAAGTATTTTTCAAGTATTGATGAAACAGTATTTGAAATGGAACATACCTATTTCTGTACTGGAATGACTCAAAGAACAAACAACAAAATTTAGATCGAATGAAATTTGACTTTAAAGTCAGATTTAGACATCTAGTAAAATATTAATCCTGATATTGATGAAGTAAATCATTTAATCATTGCTCGCAGCTAGAAAAAAGTCTTTTTCTGAAACATTTACAGTTCCCGTCGCAAATTCACAATTTTGCCACGATTAATAATCCAAAAGTTTGATTTGCAGCTAATTCAATCGAAGGGATTCAGCACTATTGAATGATTGTCTCTCTGCTGTTTGATAAATATGAAATTTATTAAAAGTGAAACTGGTTTTTTATTAGGAACACAAACACCTAATGGACACTGAAGCCGTTGTTGCAGTTAATTCGTTTTTCAAAATGCAACTACAACTGTCACTCCAGATTACTTGTAAAATTGTATTCGAGATCACTATATAATTCGAATAAGAATATCAAAACAAAATACCTCTAGATTGAGTCTAGAACTAAAAACGTAAAGTGCAATGCCCGATAGCATTATACGGCTAGGACCAAAGCAATTTGCACTTTGTGATTTTTAGCATGAGTATTTCTCGTTTTATTATAATTTATTGGATACAAAGGTGTGTAAATATTAATTTAAATTAAACACATTTGAATTTAGTCCCGTTAACAAACAAAACATAATCTAAATCCAAACGATCCAAACTATGAGTTGAACGCGCTAGATTTTAAATTCCCAGAAATTCTTGCCCTCGCGCCGTCGTATGGTGGCGCACCTAGCAGCTAGCGGAGTAAACTTATGCAAAATTTAAATAATTCTCATTCTTAACTCGGCTGCTAATCTGAAATTTTCAAGCATCCCTCAATTTGTAATCCTAGGGAAAAAATTGTACATTATTTATATTTAAACACAGGCAACAGAAATCGGTTTTATAAGCAGAGTATTTAAAAAAGCAGTGAAGAGTAAAAAAAAAAACTTGTAAGGTGGAGAATTTGTACAGTGTTCAGTGTATACATATACAATTTCAGTTAATTCACCTTCAAAAAGTCCAAGTTCAAATTGGAGATTCAGTCGAGTATAGGTTCACCCTCACTCTGAATATTTATCTTTAACCGAATTTCTCATCCCTACTTACCAATGAGAAATGAAGTTAGAGAAAAGAAACGGACTTTATCAAGGTCTTTATTATAATACCATGTGGTTGATTTTCGGTTAAACCTACAAAATAGTGAAGGCATTATCTTAAATTTGCTTCTAATTGCTCTCAAGTTCTCTCAACTTCCTCCCTATATCCTCCCCCCGCATATATTTTTCAATTCTTGTCCCCATGTATGCGCTCGAAATTACCAACACTTGATGTTTGCTTACTGATTGGTCATTGATTAAGATCATTTCTTCAGCTGGCGTTCTTAGAATTCCTATCATAAGCGACGATCAATTTTTAGAAATATTCTTTCCTCATCCTCACGCCAATGGAGGCCATGGAATATGGACCTTTGCACAATGCACACTTCCTTAACAAATAACTGAATTCCCCGACATGGATGGAACCGTTAGCATGTTAACAATCCGTTAACTTGATATTTCATGTACCATATCCGATTAAATTGATTTTGTGTAGGGAGATTTTGAATGAATTAAATGGGAAATTAAAATATAATTCCTCACGATCAGTTCAACGTATAGAAAAAACATCTGCAAGCATGTACCTATTATCGACTGTTTTGAAGGCGAATGCTCATTTTATTGATTGACATCTTTAAACAACATGAAATATGATATTGCAGCTTGCTAAAGAATACTATATGTGATGAAATATGTACAGTGTTGCTATAAAATTGTTAAACATTCCGTCCACTGCACACTGTTTTACCGTAGAATTTTGCCGAGAATGAACCCTTTTGGTTTCGAATATTTCGTTGTTCCGGGCAGTCAAAAGACTGTCACGTTCTTTGTGATGAAGCGCCTGCAATTTCATCGTGTCACTCATAAGATATTGGCCGAAGGGAAGGCCGTCACTAAGTCAGCCAGTCACTATAAGTCTACTAAGTCGTTTGTGAAATTCCAGTAGGCACTTGGTATGTTTACTGCTAAAGTCGTAACAGATTATTGGATCATCAATAATGGGTCACATTGCTATGAAAGTTTGGTGAACGAGAAATCAATGGACAGTACTTTAGTTAAAACGTGTTGTCGGGTTATAGGCACGAGCAGCCCTCAATCCGTAATTGGAGCGTAACAATTTAAAGGTCGAAAGTTCATTTTTACGGGTGTACCTCTCGAGATGGGCACATGAGATAAGAATCGGATTTTAAGTTAAACTACCCCATTTTTAACTCGAATCGAATATCGAATCACTTGGTTTTAAATTATTCGAATATCGATGAATTACGACCATAAACGTGCAATTTCAGAATCTTTTCGATGGTAGATTTTGAATTAAACTATAAAGATACTATGCCAAATTCAAAACTTAGCACACCTCTCATGTCATCTAATTGAATCAAATGTCAAAGTAAAGAATTACCCCAAAAGCTCTCGGTGTTTACAACAGCCATTCTGGCAATGTGATACATTCAAAATAGACACATGCTTAAACTCAAGAGAAATGTTAGGTAAAAAGGCCCCGATCTCAAAAACTTAAAATTCGGGCCCTCTGCACAGTTCAAGGGCTGCTTTTGCTTTCAAAAAACAGAAGTGTCACTGTGAACAGTTCAGGGAATTAACCATTTCCGTGTACAGTTGCAAATAGCTCTCAAAAAGCTATAATTTGGAAAACTACTTGGATACTTGCACACGAATGAGGAACAAGGAGAAACAGCGTCCCAGCACGTTAGTGTCAATTTTTAAACAACTTTAAACATAACTTAACCGAAAAGGCAAGGCTGGGATACGCAGCTCTAGTCTAATAGCTCGTTGGAACCGCTTCCTCCATATTTATGTAGTTTGATGTGATTTTTGTCTGAAATGTACCTAGTTCATCTTTGTAATTTTAGCCGTGCACTGCAGTAAATCATGATTTTTAAATGAGTTTATTAAGTGATCTTTGAATGAATTACTGTCGCATTCCGTCAGGGCTGTCAGAAAATATGAAATCTGCCAAACAACACTGTGCACGGCATCCCTTTATTTTAAAGCTAGCAGGCCGCTATACTTGATGCTGAGTATCCCAAACTAGCATTGGTCGAAGGTAACACAGTAACAAAAACCCGCATTTAAATCTACAAGTCGTAATTGCTTATGTGGTTTTATATTTGATTTACCTTGATCGGTAGCTTCAAATTCATAACTTCGGCATATCTCCTCAGTGCTTTCCACGGGATGTGGACCTTGACGAAGTACGTCTTTTCGTCGTAAGATTTCTGAAACAATTCCAAATCGTCAGCAGTCCATTTGCTGTCTGGGGTTGTTATATTTTTTCTGTGTACCGAGTAAGGGCTGGTATTACGATTGTACAGTTAATTATAGTTATCTTTCAGTTAGGAAGAAAACAGAAGCACCACGGTCAATATTCGTAGAATGTTTTGAGGAATTTAAAGAAAATAAATGTAGATTTCGGTTTTAGCAAGCAGGCAAAAATGAACATGTAATTTAAAAAAATTATATGACCCCTTATAAAGTAATTTATAATAACATAGGTCCTTCTGTAAACGGCTAACTGCGGGTAAACGAAAACTCCAATGAAGAAATCAAGTATTTTCGTCCTATTCATAGAGAGATATTTAGATTCACCCAAAACGAAACATTCATGTAGGGCCAATGTTGTATGGTTAGTTTTGATTTGTTTTACGGTCCAGCGTCCAGCTCTTAGTATACATACAGGAGATTTTTCATGCATCTCAGAAAAGTCCTTGTCATATCTGGCTGAATACGACAGACTGGCCAAGACCGTTTAACAATTCAAGACCCACTGACCACTTCCGTACCTTTCTCTCTTCCACTTCCAATTCCAGACCCTCTTTGATAAGATTTTCCTGGAATGTCTTCCGTCTCTCCTTCCTGGTCAAATCGTATTCCGTCATCACCCCGAAGTCATCCTCTTCATAGACAAGTATCATATCAATTCTTCTCCTCCTATCTCGGAAGAATAGCGTGTTGTCTTGCACGGAACTTTCCTAAAACGCAAGCAAACGCGAGTGAAATCGGAAATCCCTGGTACGATCCAGATTGATATCGGAATAATAACGTACATTATCGTCTATAACATTGACGTCAGATATCTCTGACACTCCATTTTGAGCGTCGTAATTGCCATCTAAGATCTCAGAATCCGTGCGAAAGATCTCGTGTGAATTTTCCTCACTGACTCCATTTATGTGCCCCGACTCTGGAAAATCCGAAGTGCTGATTGTAGAAAATTTCTCGTTCTCTTCTCTCTCTTAATCTTAAATATCAGGCAAATTTTATTGAAATATTTTGCCTCTTGAGTGAGAAACGTAAAATTTTCGTTAAAATTGATTTACAAGAAAAATTGGCTAATCAAAGTTTAGAGATTTAGAAGGTATCCATGAATGTTTATCAAAATCACGCAATTTGGCGTTTGGTGTGCAGAGCGCGAACAAGCACCATAACAGGACAAACAAATCAAAAAAACCAGGGGGTCGAATTGAAGATTCCCCAACTCGCTTCGCTCGTTGCTCTCAGCAATAATGATACTTTTGAAATCTCTGAACTTCGATTTAAACTGTATAGTGTAAACGTTGATAAGCCCGACAAGGTAGAAAAGGAAACTTAACCATTCCTCGATGTCTCACTGATAACAATTTATTTTTAAGAATGTGAGTGAATAGCTACCAAAAGCTTCTCGAACAAAGTCTCCCAATGGGTGGACACTTGCTCTTGACGATTGTTCGAAACTTTGCATCAAGCTTGGAATCCCACTCGAGTTCGTTGCTTGCGATAAACTTCTTCTTTGAGGCTGCACTCGATACAAGCTCGCCAGACTTCCGGTTCCTATGTAAAGGAAATTTCACGTGTGCTTTGTCATTTGTAAAAGTATGTTAATTGTAATTGTAATTGTAATTGTTTCTAATTGTAAAAATAGAAGGTGTGCAAGTGTTATCATTAAAATCCGACTTGAAATTTTTGATTTATGTCAAGGGAAAAAATATCTTAACAATAATTCGATATTGTTCGAAATTTTATCGAAGTTCTGAATTGAATTAATTGTGTTAATAATATAATCACAAAAATTTAGACATAAAGAATCGCAGGTGACGTTCAAGCATTTGGAAAATATCTGAACAATAAAAAAACATATAAATACATATATGTATTTGATCTGTCAGGGAAAGTAAATGGAGAGATTTTCGCGTTTATATACCTTTGAAAAGTGGCGGTCCATTCTTGTTTTCATACTCAGTGAAAGTATTATTATACATAACGTCAACCATTTGATTGATAAATTCAATTTTGTTCCCCAACGTGGCACTTGATATTACTTGATTTTGCTGCCTTTTTTCTACGAAAACTGTGTACACGTTTTTTATGGCTCTAGGACAGCCGAAGACGTTACTTAATAATTTTATCACGTTGCTGCGAAAAGTTTATCACGTTCATATAAAATTTTCAGGTTAACATCGATAAAATAACACAAAAATTAAATACATCGTAAACATAAAAATAAACTTTTCAGTGGCATCAAACAATCGGAATCAGTATAATATGCCATCTCACTACGTTCACGCAAAACCCGACGGAATTCTACCATCGTCGCAAAATCGACATGCTTTCTCAAGGTTTGAAACTCAACTAATACCACAAAATTTCCACACACTCCTTTTCAATCGATTCCGCTATCATATATAATTCATTACAACAAACCCGTTAACTCCCCCGTCCTACCCTTATTTCAATACCAATACAGTCCATTCGTGCAATCCAGGGCGCTATCTGTAAAGGAATCATAATGCACCCCCACCCATCCATGCCAGGCCACAATGATCTTTTCAGTCTCTAATTCCTACGAGGAACTTGTGATATTAAGCTGATTGCCAAACGATAGAATTTATCTGCCACTGTTGTGGTGAACATGTTGAAGGGTTGTTAGGGTAACGTGTCTCTATGACGATTATTTATTGATGTCAGCGTCATTGATTGCGGCTTAAAGGTTAGTAAGTAGGAGTACTCATTATAACTAGGTTGAACGAAAGCAGGTCGGAATGTTGTGCTATGCTCAGCATTGCTCATTATGTTTTTATCTCACATTAATGATTTAGGTGGAAACTGGAAAGCCTAATGCCATTTTTGATAATTAATAAAGTGTCTGGAATTAACTGTGGTTAATCGTTCAGTCAATCTGATGAAGATTTTCGTCTTAATGGTCTCTTTTGTTGGTTTAGCCAAATTGAAAAAACTTTGAAACGACAAACATTTGCGTCTTCATTTGGGACGTTTTGGTAATTATTGTTTGAGTTGGTGAAAGAAGGCCGATGTTAAATAAGTCATAGTAAGAAGTTGGCTATGTTGATCCACGTAGCTTTTCTTGACTTGATCCTATACTTTTGGATAAAATTTTAACCACTTTTTCCAAGACATGCACATCACACCAGAACGAGTATCAAAAAAAGTATCTACACACATGACACCCAACTATGCTCTAAGGGTTTGTTGGGCTTTCTAAATAAAGTGATACTTCTTAAATGACCCTTACTTCTATACAATTTGTATTTTAGCATTTTATTTTTTTGCCATTTTCACCATCGCAACAATATAAAAAATAAATCGAAATATAAAAATAAAATAAATACATGAAAAATCATAAGTAAAACAATATTTTAGCACCGACGAGTTTGGGGCGCAGAGTGTAGGGTTCAGAGTGTAGGGTTCAGAGTGTGGGGCGCAGAGTGTGGGGCACAGAGTATGGAGCGCATAGTGTGGGGCGCAGAGTGTGGGGCGCAGAGTGTGGGACGCAGAGTGTGGGGCGCATAGTGTGGGGCACATAGTGTGGGGCGCAGAGTGTGGAGCACAGAGTGTGGGGTACCCAGCCGTGTGTGGATAGAAGTGTGGTGCAGATTGCGGGACGTACAGTCAACTGCGGGACGTACAGACAACTGCGGGGCGTACATACAACTGCGGGGCGTACAGACAACTGCGGGGTGTACAGACAACTGTGGGGCGTACAGACAACTGAATTGATTAGGTGTTGTGTTAGTTTCGGCGTTGAGAATGTGATGGGTTGGTGTGGGGTGGAGACTAAACTATCAGAAATTACCTCTTTAGTGCGTTTTTAACTTTTCTACATCACCATGACTACACCATATCGCTCGCTTCTTTGTTCAACTGCTTCTAAACAGAGTCTAGGTGATAGCCTGGATTGGCATATCATTTCGCAAAGAGTGCTTTGATGAAACTATTTTACTAAGCGTATCATTATGTTATTTTTTTTGAATATTAAATGATCATTGCAAATGCATTAGGTCGTGCCAACTGTCGATCCTGACGGTAGCGCAATGCTACGATCTAGCTTTGCGTGATGACTTGCATGCGGCTAAATGAATGATTTATGACTGTCTTTATGCGAACAGCGCTTCTACACGCCTTCCAGCCCCACGCTTCTACCCCTCGGTTGATGACAGAAACGGATATCAACCGTGTGATTCTGATGCCGACACAAAACTTTTGGATTTTTTTTGCAAAACATTTCATCATTCCAGCGAAAATTAAAATTTTATAAATCTCTCCTATCGGACAGTTGATCATTTTATCGGTGAATTAAACTCGACAGCTTTGAGGGAAAAAATTGCGCAAACGATCTATGAACATACACATCATTGCTTGCCTATGCCACTGAATTGATCACATTGGGGCACAGTGCCCCTGAACATCAATTAAATTTGCGCAATAAATTCTTGTGGACATCCAAGACGATGTCAATACGTAATATTTATGTGAGGTTCATATTTTTGCAAATATTCGCCGCAGTCACTGCGCAATGCATAACAACATTCACATCAGGTAAAAATGACATCATACCCGTCCACTGAGAAAATCTAGATGGATTGAGATTACCTTATCTTCCTTGGTTATGTAACAAAGCTAGTAATATTTTTGTGGACCTTTATTAACCAAAGAAGATATAAGGGAAATCAATACCCAAGTGGCTTTTTTTATCGGGTATATGACGTAATTTTTCTTTGAATGGAATGGGTATCTATTCTGGAAAGCAATTCCGTACCAATTGCACGTCGTGATAAAAATCTCCGTCGGCTCTCTGGCCCTCGAAAATTAGGCCCATGATTCAAGAATCACCGGCTTATAAAAATTTAAAAAATCTAGTCACAGCGCGTGACCAGATCTTTTATCTCGTGTATACCGTGATCACAAAGCAATTTCTGGTTTCAGTACATGCTGTCTTTTTTTAACACAAGGAAATGTGTGCAATGGTTCCTGCATTATTAATTACTCTCTGAATCTCAACGTTCTTCTTCGTCCCTTTGGTTTCAGTCCAGCGATGATCGCGTGGACTTTGGCAGCAGCACACGCAACGTACGCACCTTTTGGAACTCTACTCTTACACGTGCGTGAAAAAAACGCATGATTTTTTTTTGTGGATGGGGGACTTTCGTTTGCTCCACTTTTCTTTCAGTTTCATCAACTTCGAAAGATTGGGAACATGCAGCCTTGCTTTGCTCGGTTGGCACATTATGAGACAGAGTTTTGAGTTTGTAGAGAGTTTTGAGTTCAGAACTTTGAGTGTCGAGCGCTTTTAGTTTTTGAATGTTTATTTGATGATGCACCTCTAAAGGGTCATTCGCCTGCTTCCAAAAATAGACAAGCTACAAAATAAAATATCAGACGATTAAGAATGGTCACGTTATGCTTTTTGTGAACTGATCGACATGAAAACTGGTTACAGCGTTTTGGATTGACAGGTGCATTTGCATTCTGAATGTTTTAATGGTAATTAAAGCAAAGGACCAATTTGTGCTCAAAAGTATACATTATATAAAAAGTATTAGAAAGCTGATCAGTGTTCAGCAGTCCCAAAACAAGATAATTTTTCATTTTCTATGTTGTATATATATGTATAAAGTATGAATTTACCGGAAAATGTCTTTCAATATAATAATATATATATATTTTTTTTTTACCACTGATCGTGGGATATCTTGTTAGACTTTTTTACGCGAAGAGTCAGTATAAGTTGGAAGTAATCGAAGGTTCGGCATAAGTCGATAAATCTGTATCTCTCTGCCGATAACTGACCGACCCACAAGCAGTGACTGAACATGGATTGAAATTTTATTTATTTTTATAACTGCCAATTGAATGGAAAAATATTGGAAAAAATTGGCTGTAAATTTGAGAGGAGGGTGTTAAAAGATTGGATGTGTTTGAAAATGACGAGCAAATATTATTGCTGACAAAGGGGTGTGAAATTATCTTTTGATACAATTGAAGACATGAAGAATGTGGATGATTTCAGTCGAAAGGTTACTCAAGCAATGAAACTGTGTTACACTCACAAAGTTTGCTTTGACTGAAGAGAAATGATGTCAAATATCGTTCGCTTCCCTTAATTAATGCATCAGATCAATTATGTCTGTTATTTGGAATACATGCTGGGACTGGTAAACAGCAATAACACGCAGTTGTAAATATGTCTGTCAACATTTTATTTACTCAACTAGATGTGACCAGCTACCTGACATAAAATACCATTTCTAAAAAAGTATGAGATACTTAACCCAGTAATTGTCATTTATTTAGAAGCTCGGCCTCGGTCACTCGTGCTACAAAAAACCGCGATTTTAAATAAAACCAACCTGGTATGTTACCTCTTACTGGAATAGCTCACACGAATATGTTATATCTAAATGCTAAATACTAAATACTTTTTACTAAAATATTAGCTTTTAATACTGTTAATGGTAATGGTAACATAATATCTTAAATAAAAGTATAGTAAGCCGTAACATAGGTTAATAACTTAATGGTAAAATCTTAACATCTCACACGATTGTTGATGGTAACATATATTTTTAGTATTTTCGCAGTTCCAGGGGTGCAATCAAAACCCGGGCCCCGACCATTCCGGGCCCCTGCCGAACTTGCGACAAAAGCATGGGAAATATGTTGGAAAAAATGGAAAAAATTATAAATATGAAAGTAGACGCTTAACACTCTTCATAACCTCCACAACCAAGCATCAATATGCAAGGCATGAATCTTAAACGCCGAACGCGTAGATTTGCTCCAAAATATGTCCTTGATTCAAATTTTCTTGAGGACTGGGACCATTCTTCTCGGGGATTTATCTTCAAAATGGTTACGTCAACTGAAGAAACAAATTGACACAAGTGTTGGTATACAGGGAATGTGTCTGTTTAAGTGATCTTCATTTTACAGTGGCAACAACTTCGTTACAATTCCAACAGAAAAATAACTGATAAACCTCACAAACACAACATCAAACAAACCCCCACGTTTTCTTAATCATGTCAGCAGCCCTTTCTCCAATCATGTAGACAGGAGCATTCGTGTGTGCCGTTGGCATCAGCGGTATGATCGAGGCATCAACCACGCGAAGATTACTTATTCCATAGACTCTCAACTCCGGGTCGACCACTGCTGTTGGGTCACTGCTGTTCCCCATCTTACACGTGCCACATTGGTGGTGAATATTCCCAGTCAAATGGCGCACAGCACATTCCCAGTACGCGTCGCTCCCAAAGCCAAATTCCTTGCACCCCGGGATAGGCGCGTCATGAATCTTTGACCCGAATTTCTGAAACGCATTAGTTTCAACCATCTTGATCGCCATTTTCAGTCCCGCTAAGAGTGTTCTCATGTCGTACTCGTTGTCGAAGAAGTTCGCGTAGATTTTTGGCCAGTGAAAAACGTTTGTGCTCTTTAACTGGAGGTAGCCCCTACTTTTCGGTCTCATCACCATCGGCCAAATGCTCCAGGCGTCGCGGTTGTCAATGCGTCTGTACACATTTTCGTAGATATCGTTTGTGAGTCCGAGTGACGATTTGATCACTTTGCCCCCATCGGCCATCAAACCTCCTGTCAAGTAGAGCAGCTCGACGTCAGGTCTGGCATCTTCGGCATGCTCGGTCCTTACGAAGCCCAAAGCCTCACAAGAGCCCAAGACGGTGAGAGGGCCTTTGCCTCTGAACACAAACTCGGGGACTATTTGAGCTAAAGAATTTGGCTGCAAAAGTCGCGCCTCAACATTTCCCACAGTCGCGTTGACAAGTACGCTCAGACCGAGAAAAGAAACGTGCTCCTGAAGATTTTGACCTACTTGTAAGTGCTTTAAGAGAGGGATTCCCAAATCTGCCAAGTGTTCTTTGGGTCCGATCCCTGATAGCATTAAAAGCTGCGGACTGTTTATTGCCCCCGCACTCACAATCACTTCTTTCGAAACTTTGATACTGAACGTTTTCCGGTTCTTTATGAATTCGACTCCAACCGTTTGTTTCGTTACCGAGTCGACGATGATCTTGGTTGCTCTGGATTGCAAACTGATGTGCAAATTAGGGCGATTCCTGATAGGTCGTAGAAACGCTTTGCTGGCGCTGCAGCGTGTGCCATTACGCAGCGTTCCTTGTAAATAAGAAAATCCCAACTGGTTTTCCCCATTGTAGTCGACCTGGGAATATCCCATCTCTTCTGCACTCTCGATGAACGCCTTCGCTAACGGCGAACGGAACGGCGCGTATTCCACGTTCAAGTAACCGTTTTGTGAGTGCCATTTCGAACCGACAAGTTCACTGATTTGAATATTCTCCGATTTCAAAAAGTAAGGCAACACACTTTCGTAGTCCCAGCCGTAGTTTCCCAAACTCGCCCACTCATCGTAGTCCAATCTATTTCCTCTCGTGTAGATCATATAGTTGATGCTGGAACTGCCGCCCAACGATTTGCCGCGTGGAAATTTGCATCTTCTCTCCTTCATCCCAAGACATGCCTTTGTTTGGGGTTCAGCGCTGTATCCCCAGTTATAGTCGGTGAGCTGCCAGTAGCCACTGATAAGAGGAACGTCCATGAGCACCATTTCGTCTTTGCCAGCTTCCAACAAGAGCACTTTCCACTCTGGGTTTTCCGTCAGACGGTTGGCGATCACGGAGCCGGCGGTGCCTCCTCCGACAACGATGAAGTCGTACTTTGTGCGGAGGATCAGTGATAGTGGGGTGTCCGCATTGTGGTCTTCCTGGTAGCGAGAGCCTTGTCGGTAGTGCCGCGAAATCGCTTCCAGGAAATTTAATGGGGAAGGCGTTGACCTTTCCATGTACACGTTGGCGAAAAACAAAACAAACAATAACATTGGCGTCATTTTCAGTTCTAATCTTCAACCAAGGTGGACGTCTCGAAGCGTGTTAGTGGCCCATATTTCTGCAAGTAAAAAATGTTATTATTGTAGAATGAGAAAAATCGACGATTGGAAATGATCGCAATGTAATAGTTCTTCATAACATATCATGCAAGTTTGAAAAGAGATGACAATACGTTCTCTGGCTTCTCGTACGTTGCTGTCAAGTATAGAATAATTAAAAAAGAAATGCGCTTGACTTTTGATCGAAAGTTGCATAGTAGAATATCCACATATGCATCGAGAATGTATTTATATAATGCAATTGGTTGTTATGTGACTCTGTTCTACATCTTAAGCCCTCACCATGTCACATCAGTCTTCAAAAGTCTCGAAATAAACGCAGGCAGAGTGACGTATCGAACAAATCTCTCTCCCCCCCAACCCACAGCTTTCTACCCAATCTCTCTGGATAGTGACTATTTTGACAAAAATTTGAGGAATGTGATGGTAACTGTATAAGTCTCAAAATTAGTCCTTATAATTCTCAGTGATTTCACAAATGGATTAATCTTACATGGTAACAGGTCTTGCAGAAGAAACCACGTCGTCTGATCTGATTACCAATGTATATCATTACAAACCAAATATATTTTTTTTCAAAATGATCGGAACTGGTTTTCAATCTTTATCGCTTTATCGCTATCACTTTTTGTAGATACCTAGAAACAAAATATTTAATTCCGTGGGGCAATTGGAGCCAAATGTCCGGTAAAAGTGAGCATCTGATTACCAAATGTATTAAAAGGCACGAACATGATTGATTTTAAAATATCATACTATCTTTCCAGCAATGTGTTAGTGATTGCGAGGATTATAGATTTTGAGAAGAAAAAAAATCTTGATTCATATAAAATATTATATCTTAAAAGCTATTTGCACTTCGTAGCATTGACTGAAAAATGTCTTCAATAAAACCATCGGCTAAGAAAATCCATATCAACATATGTTACAACATATACATTATTATTTAAGAAATAACGCCTCTTACCATACTTGTTATAAAATATTGTGAAAATAATCAAATATTTAACTCAGCTCATGTTGAACAGCAACCAACCTTAAATAGGATTAAGTTCGAAGTAGACATCTATACCGCTAATGGGATACTAATGATCGACTAATGATCTTCTAATGATCTTAAAAAACTGTACCGCTTACAAACATTTCATTCTGCGCTACCAATAATTTTTGCGCAAACCAATTGGTTATCAAGATACTCACAGGACACAAAAAAATATTTTTGGTTAGATCTAAAAATGAATTCGCATAATTAATTGTGAACTTCGGTGGTTTGAGTCTGACTACCTATAAGTAAATAAAAAAAACTCTTAAAAATGTAGGGCAAAATAGTGAAATATTAAATCAACCTACGTCTATTTGACCGCATAATATTTTTTAATGCACACGTATAAAGAAAGTCACTGCATCGACTCTATGCGGGTGGCTAGTGGGGGATGGTGCTCTCGGAAAAACAACGATCCCTCCACAGGCCATTAACTAGAAAAATAACAGCAGTACTTAAAAAAATATATAAAAAATGAAAGCCGTGATTGATCCAACTAATCGAAACGGGACCTTGAATTGCGAGTCGCACATTTCTTTCTCTGTGCAACGGTTGAAGTCAAGAATGAATTTCAATAATGAATTTCGAAGGAAATATATGTTAAAAAATAAATGATTTAATTTAAAAAAAAAAAATCACAGTCCCCCCCCCCCAGAATCGCCAATATGCGCACTAAACATTGAATTTTAGTTAATTAAAAAACTGCAGCATCACACACCGAAAACTGAACGGTTTATTTTATTTGCGATATTATTGGATTTTTTTTGTCTGAACAGAAGGTATCAATTAATACATTAAGATCCTTTGGAATTGCCAGGTGTTTAAATTGAATTTAAATTGTTTGCATGCATTCGGTGCAACCGAACTGCCGAACCCGAACTGGAATGGCTTCCACCACCGGGTGATCTGGAAATGCTTGGTATGCTTTATACACACTTACATTATCAAAGGTATCAATATCCCGCAAAATTTCATCCCCCATCTCTCCCATTCGGAAAGAATCAAAATTGGTGGACAACCCTTGTACTCAAGGAGCCACCTAGGCCACTCTTAAGAGAAAATTACCAGCGTCGTCACTGTGCGTAGAAACTAGAAACTCAAGCAAACTGAAAATTACTTTCCATTATGGCAACAAAGTTTGATAAAAATCTTATTTTCCATTCAAAAATGTCCACCCACTATTGCAATTGGAGGACACCATGGTTACAATCCTTGATTAAACAAAGCTAAGTTTTGATTGAGATATTATATGCATCCCGTTTAATTGTAACCCCAATAATTTTCATAGCTGACTGCTAAGTGGCTCATTAAACAATCAACCAATCAAACAAACAAAAAATGCGTCATTTAGCGACTAAGTTCCCAACAATTACACTAACACATAAGAAAAAATAAATTATATTCACCTTCAGGCGCGATCAAGCCAACTAGAACCTATCACTTGATTGGCCTATCACATTACAACTCGACCGTGTGTGTGTTCGCACGCAGCACGGAGCACGCAGCACGCAGCACGCAGCACGTAGCAAGTAGCAAGTAGCACGTAACATGTGAAAAACGAGGGGACCGTTGCCGTTGTGTCATCACTAAGTTACAATCACGGTGTTACCCAAAGCAACGTTCTTCACCGACTAAATCCAGTCTCACCCGTGAGTCCTACTTATAATCAACCTTCACGGATAGATGCATGACTTCTCAAATATATGCTTTATTGACGGAGGGAAGATGGAAGGGATGCTGGGTACAGCGTTGGAATGTGTGCAAATTGTACATTCATGACGGCCTCTTTGATGCATCTAGTGAAGATTGGGGGGTGAGGCTAGTATGGCAACTAAGATGCAATTTACTGGAAAAGTCGTTGCATTGTTAACATGATAATGGTTGCATACTGCGCTTATTATTTTCGATTCACCTGCCTGAGCGATATTTAGATAATCAATTATGTATCTTATTGCAGCCTCGAAACATTTTTTGTCAAACCAAAATGATTGTTCTGTAATACGTATATTGTTATTATATGTGTTCCGTACATAATTTGATATAATTTGATCGGTATTCATACCAAACAATTATCTTTTGTGGTGATGCAACCTTCAGTTGTGTGTATCGGGCTTCGCTATATGAAAGGTCTTCTATCTATGGTAAATTATCATATATTATCACAGTAAAAATTCTGAGATAACACGTTTGATAAATGGCATTGATTACAAATATAAGCGGCATGAGAAAAAAAAACACATTTATAAAAATCGCAATTTGGCTGACTGGACCGCTTGTTAGACAATTCCTTACAGATATTTGTTATCTTTTTTCATTGATTACACCTTTAATCACAGACTCAGATCTAATTCAATATATCTGCTATTATTTTGCATTTTGAAGGGCACCCAATTTTGTCCATCCCTTCGGCCTTTCAAATGCTTAAACCACTTATTAGAACACTTATTGGAACACTTATTGGAACACTTATTCAAACGATACGCTGTCAGATCGATCGCGCAAAATATGCAATTTAACAAAAAGCACTCTACAAAACAAAAAAATGCATATACAATTACGTAAAATTTGTCGCCATTTACGTTGCCATCGAAAAGTAAATAAATATCTTAATTTTTAGCAATCGACATATTGCTTTTCGAAAATCTTGTTTCCTAAGGTGTCGCATTTTAAATATGAAGTGCTTTGATGCAATCGAGTGCAAAGAAACGTTTTTCATCAGATTTTTATTGCCACCCTAATACTGTAATGGCTATAATTTCATCATAGAAATGTATAATTTGATCATTTAATATGCACCTGAAGTTGTTCGGTAATTATTTATACGCGTTTACTGTGTTCGAAGTCCAATTTTATTTTCATTGCAAAATCAGGCCTGGACTTGGACGGCAGCATGATGTTACACAAACATCCCCCAAAACCAACGTGAAGTTGTGAATATATTGTTTCATTGTTTTTCAATTCCATAAATTTTCAATTTTAGTTATACGTCTCTAACTAAAATCTTATAATTGACATCAATCTATTACGCATATCTAAATCCTACCGTTATACCTAAATCTCATACTTGTGATTTAGATAAATATTTCATAGTCTGGTGCTACAAAAGAGGGCAACGGTGCTGCCTCTCATTGGTTTTATCAAAGTGGCCGTCTGACTAATGAATACAACGCCCCTAACATTTCCTCTGTAAGTACCGTGGAAATATTAGCAGATCAAAGCTCGCTCGGATTCTTTAGATCTAATCTCCCAAAACCAGGCGGCAGAAGATTTGCCAGCGTAACATTTTACTCGGGGGTGTGGAACTTTTTCCAGTAACGTCAGATCACACCGCTTCACATGGCTTAGGACATTTGCAAGGGTTTGATCTCTCCACTGGGTGCAGTTGATATGACGACAGGAATCTGGGATAGAGGAATTTCGCTGACACCAAGGCCATAAATAGCAAAAAAACTGAAAGTGTATAGGAGAGGGTTGCTCCCATTATTGATATTTTTAATAAACTAATTACACAAAGTATAGATCATGCAAATAAACTACCCCGTCCAGAGGTAAGTTAAGCCAGTCTGGCAAATGTCCCACATCGTGTGATGGACATACCATCTGAGGGTGGATAAATGTTTCAACGCCTTCAGAAATTACACACAGGCAAATATTCCACTGGAAAATCATCGCGTAGCCCCCCAACTCCTGGGTGTACAATTTTCTTCCCTCCGCTTGATACACCGTTCGGGTTTTCTTTCACTTTCCCTTCATCACCATACGTTCAGCGCCCTCATTGATCGGCAGAAAGAAAATTGCATTGGTGCCCACAGAAATTGTTGTTAAAACCATCGTCTGGACTGTGGGACGATTTATTGCAAAGTTTCTGACCGTATCAGGGGAAATTCAAATAATTATATAAAAAAGGTGCAAGGCACATAAAAGTATAAACAACTATGAGAAAAATATAAATACCTCCAAAGATTTTTTTTTTAAGGTTTGGCCGCTCTGCTTCTGGAGGACCTTGATTAATTTCTTGAGCTGCTGGGAGGTAGCTGAGGGGGTTGTTATTCTCTTGATGGCTGTTTGATTTCGGAAAGTTATTTATATTGAATTTGAACATATTCTGGATCACCTGTCGTCGTATTAAAGTATATTGTGCTAAAAAGGCACAAGCAAGTTCGAATATTTATATAAACTAGCTGTTTCATATTCATACTGGAAATTTTCTCAAATTAAAAATTAAAATTAAAAACACCTGGAATGTTTAAAGTATACGTTTTAAACTCGTTTAAATCATGTGTCTAATTAATTTCATATTTGGTTTGTCGTTGACATACTTTGCCCCTCTATTCAATCCAATTAGACAGGCCACATCACACAAGCATCAGCATCACAAGCCACAAGTAAGCCTCCGCCAATTACGTTGACAGTTTCATAGACTTATGTTGCCTTCAAAAATTGATATATAGTAATAATAAACAAAGACATGCTAAGAATTATGCAACATCTTTTGCCTTTCATAGTCGCACAATGCAGCCCACAGAAATAATATTCATCAAGCGTCTATAGAGAAAAGTTTTGTCTGAAAGGACGTTTTTGGCGAAGCATGCCCCGAATGGAAGTGTTTAGTCTGAAAGCATTATGCCATCATGATCGAAACAATGCGATATTGGAAAGGAATAGTACACTTAATGTCAGGCAACAACTATCATAACCTTCGACGAATCATTAATTCAATGCGAATTCAGAGTTAGAATTCATCCTACCACGCTAGACAATAAGTGCACCTGGAAAGCATTTCCAAATACCAAAGATAAAATATCAATTGATTTTGCAATTGCGCCGATCAAATGGAAATAATAAGTAGCGCTATGAAAAAGTAAAAACTTGATGGACGTGATGGAGTAAGTTATGACGTGGTTATATTTTAACTTTTTATACTGATGATAATTTTCACTGTTTTTTTTCAAGTAATTATTCATTTAGCTGTTGTTTTAGTAATTTGCTTCGAATGACCTACAGGCTATAAGAGCGTACCTGTGTACCATCTTACGATAGTCATGCGATGTGTACATCTTTATAAGCCCAGGGGCCGAAGGGAATCAATTAAGGGTCCTGTCGTAATTTTTGTCGTTGGTAGATGGGAATGGAAAATAACTTAATCGTGCCCGTTGAATAAAGGAGGAGAATTATGACATCGGTATGGACAGAGACAACAACAAGGGACCACCAAGGGACCTCCAAGGGACCACCAAGGGACCACCAAGGGACCAACAAGGGACCAACAAGGGAAAAACAAGGGACCAACAAGGGAAAAGCTATTCGAAAGAAAGATCTAAAAAGCGTGGCAGGCCAAAGAAAACTAAGGGCTCATTACATTGTATAATGTTCGTGCGAGTCTTGATCGATATTCTGAACAAGTGAATGCGGCTGACATAGATGTCTTGATTGCTGGCAATAATTTAGGATCTCTTGGTCTTCAGTTCGTATCCCAGTAGAGCACTTATTATGTCTTATTCACTCCCTCCAATAAATCACCAGTCATTGAGATGGCCTCGATGCAATCAATTTTCGTCAAGTCAAACTACAAAGAAATAAAATAGTCGAAATTGAGAATTACCAGCGATTTATCAAGTTTGCTAACATCGCAATTAACGTACAGTGCGTGCCTTGTGAATGTCTTGGAAATGTCTATGGAAATGTCCTTTCATTCTCAAGCTAGATATATGGATTTCCATGTGTTATACCCAGGCGCAATTTCATAACAGCATGCGTTACCAAATCGCACTTATCATGTCATACCGAATGTAAGGTAGTAGGTATTTTGGGATGTACTTGGCGTTCACTGTTTTCTATAATCATAGGGTCTTGCTGTGCACTTCTCTGTAATCAAATTACAATGATTACTCTTTGGCTTCTACTGGCGTGGGTCCCACAAATATGCCCGTTCGAAAACTGTTCACGGTCACAGGTTTCTTTAGTCATTTCGTTTGTTTTTCACGGAATTCAATTAATTTGATGAATATGCAATAGCCTAGATTGCGATGAACGAAGTGGACGAGGCGGCAGCAAGCTGTGATTTGGGGAAATTCGATGTTTTTACAATAATCGCGTTTTACGGGACCTTCAAACGTAAATTATCCCATGACGCTGTCTAAGCTGTCCAATTTTTCCCTCTTGAAGCGATTGACAGTTTACCTATTATGAAGAAGATTTTCGAAGAAGTAGTATAGTTAGTAGATTTAGGTGATTTTCTTAATTCCTTAAATCAATGTTTTTTGCGATTTCACAGCATACCTTTAATATTCCAGAATCAACGTACGAAATTTTGTATTAAGACTGGAATTGTGGAATTCTTAGCAAAATTTTCGTGGAAGAATTTGTGCAAGCAATGTTTTGGCGTCTAAATTTTTAAATGTATGTGAAAAGAGATATGGGCCAGCAAGTCTCACGGTGCTAAGTAAATAGAGAAATTGTCGGTTTCGCTTAGCATTTGCGCCATGATAATTATTGTTTTTAAAGCAATTAAACACATACGGCTCGAAATTGCCCGCGCGGACCGATAGAACAAGTTTCTTAGAAAAAAGAGGCCGAAAACGAAAAAAATAGTTTGCATGAAAAAAGTGCAGCTGGTCTGTGTAAATAATATAGGATACGTTTATTTTTCTACGCCACATCATTAACAGCTAGACAAGGTACCGGGTCATACCGTACAAGAGCGACAAGTCTAACCTACAGTACAAGATAAATAATAAATTACAATAAATAACAATAATTTAAGATGGTTTTGAAACAGACTTTCAGATTGACATGGAAACGTTGTGCGTAAATGATTATGTCTGTACTCAAGTGAGACATCGCAATGTCCTAAGATTTCACTTATCATATACGAAATGGCCCTCGTTTCATCTTCGAGGAATTTCCACTTTCCCTAACACAAGTTTTGCGTGTAGTCAATTCGGAATCCTCTTGCGTTTGTGTTTCCATTCGTTCGGAAGAACACGATAAAAGGGCCGCTTGACGTATCTGTAAAACGAATAAATTTTATGATTACAACTAACTCGGCTTCAAAACATAATCTAAAACTAAAATTGCTGTGCAAGCTGCTTCTTATTTCAGGTTAATTGTGCACTTAATAAGTCAATTACAGGAAAAGTATCACATCGTTAAGTTGTCCGCATAATTTTTCATACAAACTTACAGACGTAGAACTGTTTGTATAATGGCGTTTCGCTGAAAACAATTGTGGACTACGATAATCAAAGAGAGGCCATTCGCTAATACCGTCAAAATGTCAGTACTATGACGATGATTAGTGTTAGTGGTGCACATAAAGTGAGCTAAAGTAGAGCCCAGCAGTAACAACAGGATCATCAAACAGTAACAACAATAAAAGTACCAGTAAGTACCAGTACCAGTAGTTACAGTAACAGCAGTAACTTGGGGTTCCTCACGGCCCTTGACGATATTAACAACCTCAATCCATAAAATACATCAAAACATTGCTGGAATTGACCTAATTTATTGCAATATATATTCACTGTTTTTTGTTGCGTTCAAAATGCACCTACTGTAATTGAAGGCTGGTGTCAGGTAGATAGTAGATGATAGTGTACCTGTGATTGGAGCATCTTTCGTGAAGTCGACTTCGGTGGAGGCATCATTAAGGCGCTCACCACAAAGGCGAAGTCCGTTCAACACAAGGAAGTCGTCAGGGCAATTAAACGTCTCGACTCCCGCCTGTCTTGGCGAGATCAGGGAAATGCCGTCTGGAGCACAAGAAGGGGGAAAGCAATTAGAAATCAATGCTAAACGCGAAACCATCATTGCCAAGTGTTTACTTGAAAGAAAATTACAGGCATCAAGTCGTAAGTTCCCACTGTACACAGGACATCGTTTTCTTATCCTGATTTTCGCAAGAAATTCGGACGCCTAAAGTAGAGTGCTATCAAATTCAAATTTGAGGTATTTTCCTAGTATGTTCCCATGTATCCTTTTTCCCAATCTGGGCACGTATTTCGTATTTTCGACTGTCACTGACATATCAATTCCTTGAGGGCATGGTGGAAAAGAAAATGCATGGGCGTGGGCAGGAAAATTACTCGATACAGCAGGACCACTATAGTCAATAGATTAGTTTTGACTTACCACCGTCTATGTTGATGATTTGAAATGTACCAGCGTTGTTATAAGTTATCGAACAGTAATTGTCCTCCTTGCGAATGCAAATTGCATAATTCAAATTATTCTGAAACAAAAACACTCGTTTATTTAAGAGGGCCAATAGGCTCACTTGACTGGGTCGATTTTGAGGGAAATATATTTTTGTCATTTTTCAATAGACAAAGTTCGTGGGAAATTCATCTAAGATTTTTTTAGTTTTTCAAACCTAACACAACATAATATAAAAAAAGAGAAACTAGCGGGATCCATGCTCCAGGGTGTTCATGAAGGTTGAAATCGCAGTATTGTTACTAATTTGTTTTAGTCAATCGAAGATTCAAAAAGGGATATCGAAGTTCTTTCAATCAGTTATGTGTAAACTAGATAATCGACAATAAAACTGTTCCCATGCGCAGCAGTCCATTTGGAATGGCACTTACAAAGTATCCGCTGGGGGTGCTCAATGTAGCTGCTGGAGTGTTCTGATAGTTGAAACTCTCGATCGTGCCTTTGGGGCCCGTGTAGTACTGCAAGCAGTTTTTTGGGGCTTGGAGCACATCACCCTGATGAAGTTGTGTCAACTTGATCATGAATTTCCGACCCGGTTCTGACCCCATCGTGACAACTGTCAGTTTCAGGGGCTCATTGCTCCTGTCCACGTCCAGGTAAACTGAAATTCGTGACATTAAGATGGTAACTGTTACAAGAAAACTGTCTCAGTTGAAAACGTTATTCGTTGAAGACAGCATCCACTAAAACCATTATTCAACTAAATATAATCCTCTGTAAGCATTATTCAATCTTCGACCAAGGCTATTGGGATGCGCAACATCACGTTTGGAGGGCTGATAGCTGTGGGATAAAGAAATGCCGCGCACAGCTTTGCTTGACAGGTTTCATGTCTTCTGACAGCCCTTACCGAATGCGACAGTAATTCATTCAAAGATCACTTAATGAACACAGTTACACAAAATGATTTGTCAATTCTTGCACACTGGAAAAATGAAATATTTTCCCTGCATCCCCTCCTAAAAATTGTCCCTTTGATTTTACCCTGATCTCATTCAAAACATGATCCCAAAAAAGACATCACCATACGAAGATTATGAAAACATTTGAAACCTTATTATAAATGCAGTCGTAAAGCAGGCATACCCAATTATTACGCGCGGGGTTTTTGATGATACCCATCAAATCACTTGCATCAAATTAAATAGTATATAATTATTGACCGAAAAATAAATATGTAACGTTGTAACCCCGAAGAAGTAGTAGACCATTTCGACCAGTCATATATTTGTCTTGAATTTCAGACTGTTTTTCAGCATCACTTTCGCTATATGTGCGTTTCTTAATTGTCAGTTATAGAGATTGTAAAGGAATTTCCTACCGTGTTGTCCTGTGTTAACACCACAAATAATAGGCAGTATGCTGTTTCGGTTTTGCCCACTAACAATCAGCTGGTCATCTACGCATGTCCCATTCGTGGGCCCTTTCAGCTAGAAAAGACAATCAAATTGTAACACATTTCCTTCGTGAAATTTCGATATGAGAAAAATTTTCAGTTTCCTTATTTTCCAAAATTGCGCCAAAGTTAACAAATATATTTTGATCGACAAAGCACTTTGATTAGTAAATAGAAAATCTCCTCAAATCAAAAACAGCAGCCTATGAATTCAACGAATCTATCTTGATAATTGCAATTCGACTAAGAATATTTTTCAATTGATAATATTTAAAGTTTCAGCATTCCATGTGAAATAAGTTCCGTTTCTTATCGTACAAGTTGTTACAATAGCTGAGATGCAAATTGCAAGCAGACTAGCACTAATTTTCTCACCTGAAACATAGTAAAGTCGAGACGAATTTGGACCACTCCAGGATTTGCTCGATCCAGGAGTAATGTACATTCTTTCGGGAAGCTGCTGTCCGCTGGTGGACTCACAAAAAAGGACGAATTTTGGCTCGTACGGTCCCCGCATGAATTGTGGTCTGTGAACAGAGCGACTATGATTTTCTCTACATCCCCTCTTTCGCGGTAACCAAACTGTCATGCGACCCAGATGAGAGCTGGCCTGGATTTCCCTGTGCTTTTCCACGGCTTATCCAGCAACATTGGGGACCCCCCCCCCCCCCTAAAATTCAGACAAAATGTGCCGTCATGGGGTTTATTTATTTTGCACTCATTTCTTGCATCTTCAATGAGATATTCATTATTGTAACGAAATTTCGTTTTTTGGTCACCCAAACTGCTCCAAAGTTACGACCTCCAAATAAAAAGTTAATCGACAATAAAATATAGGCAAATACTCCTATGTTCCCGTTGGACCGTAGAATTTTGATCTTTTGTTCATTTATTTATAAAGTGCCATTTAAAAAATGAAATAAGAAATAGTTACACACTTTCCTAATCACGTGCGCTTTTTTTTACCTTGCGGGCATATTGAATGATGAGTTTATGGTTTTTTCGTATGGGTCAAGGGGGTGCCTAAATAAGGGATTGCATTATGGACCTGTCGTCCGCCATATGGGCCAAACGTTGCAATGACTGACTGGCCAGCATTGCTAACTCAAAAATCCAAATGACACTGCTTTCAATTGCGATACCGCTCGATCAGCATCGAATCGCGACTTACTGTAACAGCAGACACCATATCCTTGGGCGCATGGGCCCCCAGACAGCCCCCCCAAACTGCGGCATTCCAGATGGTGGTAGCACGTGCCGTGCACCCCATCACTGGTCAGACAAGGCTCGTTGGCGAACTTTATCACCGTGAAGAGATTCAGAACTGGAAAGAAATTCCGACATTCTGAGATTTGGTGGTTTGGTGGTTTGGTGGTTTGGTCGTTGAAGGCTTCCCCTGTCTTGTATTGTTGCCATGGGCACGTAGGTCACCGATCTCGGACATTAGACCACTGTGTTAGTACTTATTTTATCATTTATGGTTGGTCACTCGATTTTCTACCGTTCCCTTGAAATGCTGACTAGTACCTATCGTTCCACTTCCTTATGAGCATGGCGTGGTTTTATCTACATTCTCTGCCCAGGATAAGTATATTTATAACAACCTTCCGCCATTAACTAAAAAACTAAGACAATTATAATTACTGTTAAATATCAATGTTAGAAGATGTGTTTTGAAGAGACACAGAGCGAGATTAAGAAACTAATTATCGTGATTGTGTGCAAAGTAAACTATTATGAACTAGCAATTTGCTAAATAAAAGAAAATTCAAATCAAATCTAGAGATTCTCCGAAACCAAATGATATTTCTATTCACTTACATTTTGCCAATTTTTGCTTGACAGCATTATGAATCGGACCAGAACCTTCCTCTTCCGGCTTTGCCGGAAGCTTGGGCACATAATTGTCCGAGAATTGCAATATCTCCAGATTATTCGGTCGTCGTCTTTTAAGTCGTTTGAACTTCCACAGTGTTCCGTTTATAAATTTGAAGCCGAAAGATTCGCTGTTTTCGAGATCTTTCTCTGGTCTCAAGTCAATGGCATCACTTTGAACCGGCGTCGTCGTGCTAGTGTTTTCCGGCATCGAACTCTGACCAGCATCCACGTGGTAGTTAATTCCAGTCTCCTGGTCGCCGAAGCCGGAGGGATGATTGCTCTCGCTATCTTCGTCACCTTCCGCTTCCGATTCCTTATTTTCTTCTTCTTCTTCTTCGTCGCCGCTTAGCTCATTCTCTCCTTTCTTTGTAAATTTGATCACGTTGAACCGATTCGTATTATTCTTCCGAAAGAAATTCTGGTTGACATTTAACCATTTGATTGGTTTCTTATCCAGGCTCGGATCATCATTCGAACCATCAGTTTCTTCATAAAAAAGACGGTTGTTTTCGTTGATTTTCAAATCGTTCTCTTTCTCTCTCTCTAAGTCATAGTATCTATCTTTGTAAAACTTCTTGATCTCGTTGAAATCCACGTACTTGTACGTGTCCCCGTTCGTCCTGTAGATGTCGAAGCCTCTGTGACGCTCTGGACCATTTCGATGAGCTATTTCGCCCATTCGTTGGGCAAGCACCGTGTCGTTTCTAGAAGCGTCTTCGTCGGGGCCACCTTCACTCATGCTCGTTGCAGGGCCTTGGTGTCTGATCGGGGCCCAATTCACATTTAGAGATTGAGTTTGAGTGACAAGTAGTATGCAAATAGCGACATTGATGATATCCATTGCAGTTAAGTGTAAGAAAACACATTCAGAGTCATAATTTTTCTGATCTTCGTGGCTGGACGAGTTGCGGAAGTTGATTTGCGTGATTGTCCAGTAAGTCACCGGTGCCGCCGAAGAACTTCAATATCACTTTTATTGACGTTTTGAAAATGGTCGCGGAAATCAATTAAAACCCACTCCTGATAACAAGAATGATCACGCTCCTTATTGACTTATATATAAAAATAAATAAATATTCCTGCGACGTTCGAAAGAAAATCACACACTTGTTATTCACTTATTCCCTGAAATCCGCAAGACAGTGTCGCTATTTAAGGGAATTATCGACGAAAAGCGAGCACTGATAATGCCTCTTTCACGTCACTTCATCCCACTGGAAGCTGGAAGCACACTGCATCAACCTGATCTGAAGAGTGATTGACAACTGCACTGCACTGCTCTGCACTAGCACACCGAGTTTGTCGCGTGTGTCTCTTTGATTCACTTTGATTAACTGAGGAAACGCTTGGTATATTCATGTGCTCCAGTTATTCACTACTTAGCCTCTGCCTTGCTCATGTTTATTTCTTGAATAAAGCAAAACCAAAGTCAATTTCCGTGAAATAATTGCATTTTTTTTTGTACTCGTAAGAAAGTTTAACGTTTTCAATTACTACCTATACGACTCGAACGAGGAAATGGCGACGTTTGTCAATTTCAAGTACCTTGCGACATTATATGCTTCGATATGTTTAAATTGCGCAAAAGTAGGAAACAAATGAGTGTGTCTGTGTCGCATCGATGCTTGACCCACGAACCGAGGGATCAGTTCAATTTCAGTTATTTTACATTATTTCAGTGAGTCGGGTTGTTTCCAGCTTACAGTTTCTGCCATCGCATTGATATCATTCTCTGGTCCAGGAGTAAGGATCGAGGACAGGGTATACTTATGGTAATTTTCTAATTAATTAAAAAGTGCATTATAGTTTTCTATGATTTGTGGGTGCTAATGTATACATTAAAACTTATTTAAAATCAAATTTCAACTTTAACGTTCTTTTCTATGGCAATTGATTGTTTCGACGGGATGAACTGGAATATTCGATCAAGAGATAGACTCGAAATTTTCAATAAGTAACGAAGTTATACTTTCTTTCTAGTCGCTTCTAGGCTGTTATTAAATATAGTGAAATTCCAGCTATGTTTTCAAATTTCAAGTGTCTAGGATTGCATGGTATTAAGTGGAGCCCGCTATCATTGCAGGATAATTGCTCTTTTCTAAGTACATGAGTTGGCACTGGTTGGCTGCACAATGCGTCGTCTCTTAGATCCGCTCTACTGGCTTCACACCTTGACCTCCGACAAAGATAGTGTTGTTGCCAGAAAAGAACACGCATCCCACTTTTCATGCTCATTTAAGAATCTAAAATACATCGCTTCGAAATGTAATTGAGATTCGGTTTTTCTTCAAATGTACTTAAAAAGCATAAGTGCATTATAACGAAAAGGTTCTTAGAAATTCATCTGTCATCAAATTACGTGTCGCGAGTAGAAAGAAAATTATTCTGCAATTTACAGTAAGAAATTATGATTAGTGACATTTAATCATATGCAAATTAGATGAGGCTGACCTGACGGTTACGCTTATTCCTGTCAGCTCATTTGGGTACAGCGCTTATTAGAATCGCAATTGTATCTGTTCAATTTCTATAATAATAGACTGAAAATCACTGTCCTAATTAATTTGAAGTAAGTTAGAACTAAGAACTTCTTCTGGCACAGCAAAGTTGTTTCGTTCATTTCAGTTTTAAACGGTAAATACCGTGAGTTGAAACTGTCGGTGGTATTTTTCTGTTGTCATCTCAAATTTTGAAATCTCGCGCACGGTGGAAAGGCGGCCATTTTTATTATGACGTCAAATGCGCAAGGGTGTGCGCTTGAGATCCACGAATAATTATTTAATATTGATTGTTGTTGTGGTGAGTGGGTGGTTGTCTCGCTCTCGTCTCAGCTGGCAAGGTCAGCGTAAGAATGGTGGGTGTAGTTTGACAGGTTACAATAATTAAGTTTATTTTTTGAGACGTAAGATATTAAATAAATGCGCTTTTCATAGTTATAACTGTAGTGTATCAGCAGAAAATGAAAATCACCATTGAATGATTAGTTTTTTAGATTAAGTTTACCATAGAATCTTATCCGTAAATAATTATCACATTTTTCTTCTGCGTTTTTTAAAGATGCTTTATAGAGGAACCAAAATATTTATACGTAATTCTCTAATTAGGCTATGCAATAAAGTATACTTGCTCTGAATCATGTCCTTTCAATGACGACTGCATAGCTGTCACTTGCTCCTAGCCTAGGAAGTAATATCATCATAGAACTAGAACTTTCTAAATAACCCAATTTGATTGGTCTTTATTAATACCGTGTGATAAACCTACCAAAAGAGGTACCTACCAACAGAATGCTTGTCTCGTAATTACAGGCGTCACCGAAGGCAGATTGACAGTCTCTCCGCTCCCGTAACGATTTGCAACCATGGGTTCGGAACAAAGCCAGCCAAGTAGCTTACCGGCTAACCGAGCAAGGCCAACAGCAGCTCTTCAACGAGGCAAGTCTGTTCCAGAAAGGAGCAATGGTTTGCCTGACCTACCATCCGATGTAAGACCAGGTAGCATTTCTCCAGGACCAAGCATATGCTCGGACTCGGACTTACCTTACATCAGCTACACAGTCAACAGACCAATAGGCGGTGAGTAATATATAAGTCAATGTGACTTAAAGCATTTTTAGAATGTTGATATGTTGTAAAAAATCTTTTCTTCAAGTGCATCGCTGTTAACATTTGAAAGTGCATAGATTTGGTAAGCGCCAAGTTTAGGTAAACTCACAAGAGGCCTTTTAGTGAATTATCAACCTTTAGGCACTATGCAAGGCCAATATAGGACTAGCAGGCATAGAATTTCTACATGCAATGGAATAACTAGTGAAATGAATTTATGAAACAATGTTCAATTCCCCAGATTCGCCAAAGCTATCACAAAAACAGGCGAGCCATCTGGCCCGAGGGAAGTCACTAGAGCCAACACCAGGAACTAGCCAGTCGAAGCGGTTCCTGAAGAAATCGGCTGGAAAGGCCCCTGTACATAACATCGTTGTTGTCAAGCCCGCATTGGTCGAACAGCCATCCGATCGGGATAGCGATTTAGTGAAGCTACAAGTACGTTTTGTTTACTACTTCTGTCATACATTTTTCTGAAACTAAAAAACTTAAATAAAACTAAAAAAATGGTAATGCTGCAAGAGGAAGAGATTGAGCCTGGTGTCCGGATGTGATCTACTGTTCAGCATGGCTGAAGATATTGCACTCCTTGAAAACATCGAAACATCTTTTCAACTTGTAGCAAAACCGTTGAAACACATGACCCCATCACTCTAAAGCTCTCGAAATCACTGTCGAACCATTTTCGGGGCCTATGTAGAGGACGAATGTGCTGACAATTTCTTTGTTGCTTAGACAGTGCCGATGTTTCTGCCCATCATGCGGGGAACACTCAACTTGCCAGCAGTGAGAGACCCGGAGGTTTTGGAGAGACTCGATCCTGGAGGCTTGCTGGACCTGTGCTCGAGATACCAGTGGCATGTGAAGCTGAGTAGCGACACGGTGGCGGCAGAACAGAACCAGATCACGGCTCGAGTTAAAGAGGTTGGTTGGTCCTTAGAAAGGATGAGATAAAACATCTTACAGTAAGCACGTATAAAAGTGTCAACGCCCAAGTTTTCGGCAGATTCATTTGTGTTCATCAGATTTTTATTTGTACTAAGCTATTTTGTAGGAAATTTGATTTGCTTAAAGAGTCTACCTATTCATACATTTCATCCCCATATTGTTGAGTTCCCATTACTATGTTAGTGTCAGTCAATTTTAGGAAGGGCATTGGAACTGGGAGGTTTTACACATTTGAGCCACAGCAAACTTGATTGTTAGTTTCCACTTAAAAAATGAAGTTCTGATGAATTTTTGATTGACGCTAGTAGATTACCTCACATGATCCGAAGACCGAAGTAACATTCAACGTGACGTTTTGGGGGAGTTCTCTTTCAATTCCATTGCAGAGACTTGAAGTGGCTGCAACTACTATGAAAGTTGACAGCAACAACCCTTGCAGATAGTGATTAGAGAAAGAAATTTTCACTTTCCATTGTAATATTTGAAAACTTTTCCCAGATTGACGTGGACATCACTCGGATAATGGCAGCTATGACGGAACGCCAGAAACGCTACGCTAAATACGCAGAAAAGTTAGGCAAAGTCCACGAACTTTCCCATCAACTAAATCGATGTCACACTCTGCTAAACCAAACGATTGAGAGTATGGAAACGTTAAACAATCAGCTGCCACTTGAAGAGAGAATGGAGCCTCTGGTGTGGACCACGGGGTGACATGACTCACGAGACTGAATAGCGAATAATGGAGATTCGTCGATGTAAGGTGACTAACATCTTTTTATCTCATACAAATAATACAAATTTATATCTTAATTATGGATTAACAATAATGGACTAAGATTCATTATCTTAATTTTATCTTAGTAATGTAAGGGAGTTATTAACGGTCCAGCGTTAGCATACAAATTGGTTGTGAAAAGTGAAGGGTATCTTTGCTTATTAATTAAATGAAATTGAAGTTGTGAACTTTAGTATCTAAATTGTACCCCCATTTCCATTCGTCCTGTAAAATCTGGTATAGCAGCATAAAACAATGGGAAATGAAATATCTAATTTATGCTCAGTTAACTAGTACTACTTATGACTTATGAGCAATTAGATGTTAAGTCCTATCCATTCTGTAAATAAATGAATTGTTAGCTGTTGATATGTAAGTTCATTTTTTGGTTTGAGGCCAAAAATATAGCTTTCTAGAAGCCTGTTCATTTTTAAGTGTTTTCAACTGAAATGTATCCCTTTCCTTTGATTGCCTATGCGCAGAGTGGGACAGGCGCTATTATCCTTGATTCCAAACGGTCCAATTTTACAAATTTGTTTCTTAAAAACATTTTTTCGAGCTGTCATTCTGCATGGTATGCCTAAAAATTTGCCCTTTTTTTGTTTCTGTCCTTTCTCTCAGACCCTCATTAAGGAATAGGTACCTAACTTAAGCATTCTTGGGATTTTGGAGCTTTGGTCTTAATTTGGCAATTTGATCACATCAGTTAGATTTATGGGTTGAAAAACTCACATGGAGGGCTTATCACCAACATGACAGTGCCCCCATGGCAACTATTCTATGTGCAACGGAGAGTTACTCTGCGTCAATTGTTATTAAGTTAAGCAGCATTACGCTAGGTCTCTAGATAGGCGACCATCCCTACAAACTCTTTGCTTCAAAGGTTCCATGCTGTGAAGCAGAATCACTTCCTTTTACACTTATCTCTCGGCAGCACAAATTTGTGAAGAAATCCGGCTTACTGTGTCCTACTAGCTTCGTTAAGGGATTATTTAAACTAAAGAAATATGTAAAGTGAGTGTGGTTCATATGGACGTCTGCAATAATAGTACGTTGAAGCAACGGATACGACTTCGGTGGTCCTTTTCATCCATTGCATTGTGGTGTTTTGCAAGGCATATTAGCATGTTAACGGCATATTCTACGTCCCTCATCGACCTTCTGTAGAAGGAATGCAATTTTTCATATTACAGCGATCGTTAGGTCACGCAAAGGATGCAACCCTTCTGATTACTTGATTGGTTTGTGCCGTTTCACAACGTCAGAGTCTAGATTTATTGATTGATTTGTGCTTTTTAACTGCGAGTTAGCGTCTTGGCTGTCTTCGCAGGGCCAGAGAAGGCCTCAGCTACTACCCTATTTCAAACATTTCGAAACCAGTTATTTCTTACATTATTTTTTTGAAAGGGGGATGGGGTATGTGATAGACCTCAGAAGGAGTTTTCTTAAAACGATATTTTTTGTGTTTATATTGCAACAAATATAATTTTTGTCAAGATGTCAAGGTACATATTGGTTTTAGATACTAGCGCTCGCATTCGCAGCGGGAAATACTGGAACTCTCCGCCCTGTAGATTGTAGAGGGTGACGTCTATCTGTGCCTGAGTATTGTGTGCCTGAGTATTGTGTGCTTCGAAAAACAGCAGACTGTGCCTGACCTTGAGTTTTTGACGAAACAGGATAGTGTGCCTCGTGTAAGTGTGTTTGGCTGAAATCGATTCAAGCTGACTTCCGGATGCAAGGCTCGTTTTCTCAGCCTGAGTAAACTCAGCCTGAACGAAATGTCAAAGTCTGCCTGGTTTAACTGTGCTCCGTTTCGATCCCTCCCCCTTCTCGCGTTTTACCGCTTGCAGCAGACTGTGCTCGAAAAATGACCTTGGTTTGTTTGGTGTGTTCGGTTTAGTGAGCCTGGGTACAGGCCGGCTAAATTAAATAGAACCTTCCCTCGATGCAAAGTCATTCTCATCTTCCTAAACTGCGCACTGGTCTATTCATAATAAATGTGGCCTCCGCACCGATGCATTGTCCTTCTAATCTTCCTCTACACTGTATTGTGATTTAAAACTATTAACATCAGTTGCATCACTAGTAATTAAAAGTCTATCGTTGACCTTATCACCATGTTATAGGCCCCATAGTTGACGGCTATGGAAGCTTATGTGCGGTTGTAAAATCAAATTTCATTCGTCGGTTTTATGTTCAAGATCAAGGAACATGTGCATGTTATTTTCATTCTAATATATTTTATGTGTAATTGTCTCGAAACACTACTAAAACTTTTATTCATCCTGTTAATTTCTAGCAAAACTCACACCAAACGTTCCATAATAATAAAGTAAATAAATCGCGTATTGTTTATTGTTTTTATTAAGTATTTAATTTCAAATTATATTGGTGGCGTAATGTTCTAGCAGCACATGAGTTAAGTTTTAGTTTTGTGTTGGTTGAAGATTGCATATCATTTGATACAACATTCCACCAAAGTACATTGATGTCTATGACCTCCACATTCACCAAAATCAATAAGTGAAATAAGCAAAAAATGTGGGGTTATTCGACAAATGACGATAGCGGTCAAACTATCTATTAGCCCCCATCCCCTGCAAACTAGATCCGTTTATTTGTCATCATCCGTTTCGCAAGCAAAATGTAATGTCAATTGTAGCTCGCCCTGCCTTCATCTTTCACTTTACATACGAGGGAAGCAAAATGGCTACTTGACATTCGGGGAAATCTGCTCTTGTTTTTGCATTGGAAAATTTGTCGCTATGCTATATGCTTCTATGCTTGCATCACGATCTATTAAGCAGGCCTGCAATATAAACCAAACACAATTTTAACATGATATGATGGGATATGATGTATCGGACATTGTATCGCAATCCAGAGACGAGGATGATCGAAATAATCGATATCACAGGGGGGATCATTTATGAGAGATCATCGACTAATTGCTGCCCGTCCGGCGACCAAGAGTCGAACAATTGATCGGCCCAACTATTTTGAAATTTTGGACGGTTTTTTTTCGCGATTTAGCTTGACAAAGCAAAGTGCTCCAATGCCCCTGGACCTAATTGTGAGCTAGCTAAAAGCCTAAAATATCCTCATGACCGATCGGAATGTATTGGGACAGGTTTGGATTAAAAACTTTCTTGGGAAAGGCAAAGATTATTGCAGAGAATATTTCAACATGACTTAAAAAATGTTATTTTTATACTTTTGTGTGGGTGTCTTTGGATGAACCCATGACTTTCATATCAGCATATGATATGCTATTCTGATATTCAATTCGCTTGTATTGATCTTACAAAGATAAAAACAATCCTACTTCACATTTCACACCGCAAGTGTCAATCACTGCAGGTAAACTTGTTTGCAATGTCCATGTACACTGTACAGTCGCAATATCATGTGGCCGAAACTCAGGATATGGACTTCGAGTTGTACATCTGGGCAAATCAACTGTGAAATTGATTATCAATTTAATCAAGAAATGCATGCATAATTTTAATATAAATTAATCACGGGTCGGTCTTTTGTAGGTGCTACGACACTCTTGCTTTTTCCTCTTTATGAGTTGCTGAAGTGCGACATTGTAGATCGGTCGATATAATCAATCAGCAACTAAAATTATTTGGTTTAAATAATTTTAAATGTACCTAGTAGTTCGCATTGCATGCGTGTTGCATGTTAAATATGTCAGTCCTATTAGGCTGAAACCTGCAACCCGACGATGCCTTCGACACTATGTTTGCGTTAAATATAGATTTTACCGTTAGTTTTAGGGTAGGAATTGGCCGGATGCGAGCCGACTGTTTCTTGCCTTTTGATGCCTCACACCTTTTTTCTAGAATTTGTCGTTTTCGGGTAGTAGAAATAACGTCGCATGATGACATGGCTCCCGAGTATCACCACGTATAAATATTTAATATATTAATATGGATAACTTTGTTATCATTGAATATATCTGCTGTTTTGGCGACACTGCAGCATGGTTCTACCCATGGAGTGTCTCTATATGGAGCATTGGTCCCGACACCTCATTGGAAATCAATGTAATTATGATGATAATGAAAATCTAATATTCAATTTATTTGACTCGATAAGGTGACTTGGAAACTAGTTCAAGTTCGGCAATGGACATGGTTCGATATTACTTCCCATGGACGATATTGATGACGTTGCCAGCGTAATCGATGTCGATGTCGATCGAAAACATGTACAGGATGAAACAAGGGCTTCTTCTTTGCGTTACTATAATTTTAATACGTTATATAATTGATTGCAGAAGAAGTTTCAGATTTTAAATTTTATGCAACAAAAACCAAAAGGTCATCTAAATGGGGGGGAGCTGAATAACGCCACATGGAATAATGCCACATCGGCCACTTTTTGTTCCACCGGAATAAAGCCATAAGACGTGTGGCGTTAATCCAGTGGATTAACTCCACGGCTTTAACGTCACGGATTAACGTAACGGCTTTGTTCCAGTGGTAGCTGCACTGTAATAACGCCATCTGAGCATATGGCGTTAATCCAGTGGATTTATGTCATATTGCAATATGGCTTTGTTCCAGTGGTAGCTGCACTGTACTAACGCCATCTGAGCATATGGCGTTAATCCAGTGATTACTGATAACTGAATTCTGATTCAAATTTCCTTAGAAATTGAAATTGAAAGAGATGTAAAGGACTTAGTTTTGCATAAATTAACATGGGCTCGAATGGGAGAT
The DNA here is from genome assembly GCA_921293315.2 of Nemurella pictetii. Classification (NCBI taxonomy): domain Eukaryota; kingdom Metazoa; phylum Arthropoda; class Insecta; order Plecoptera; family Nemouridae; genus Nemurella; species Nemurella pictetii. Next base: position 24,740,519 of record OV121116.1, on the reverse strand, counting down.
GTAAGCGCGTGCGGGGTAATCGATGGTACGGGCGAAAGGGCATATGGCGGGAGTCGAACCACATATTTATGGATAGCCCCGGTGAATGCGCATCTTTTATCTCTGATTCAATTTTGCAGAGATATTGAATTTAAGGAAGTTATTGAAGATTTTGTGTTTTCGACGGAATTGCGGCAAAGTCAATTAACATGGGCTCTTATGGGACTACGAAAAATGTGTTAGTGCGGGCGAGATGACTTTCGGCGGGAATCGAACCACATATTTATGGATAGCCCCGGTGAATGTGCTTCTTTTATATAGTGTAGCTTTTTCCTTTGAAATTGAATTTTCAAAAGTTATAACGATTCGAAAGTACCAAAAAACTTAAAATCGCTATAAAAAGAAAAATTAATGTTAGATTTGTTTCAAATTTCTAACACAGATAACAGACCACTAGAGTTGTGTTATTTTGCAATTTCCTGTAAATCCATCATCGGGAAAAATAAAAATAAAAAAAACCGTTTTGAAGTCTCCAAAGTTTCATTACGCCTATGTTACCCCCATCATGTAAGTTGTAACCCATGTCTTGGCGATTATCTCGATTTTACGAAAACTACTTCTAAAGTAATGAACGGATTTGAATGAAATTTTAACTGAGAGTACAGAATAGGTGGGTGAGCTTAAAAATGCTCGAGCTTGAAAATTCTTTCGGAAAATTTGGCCGCAATAAAATAAAAACCACCTTATCAGTTATAACTCGATAATTAATTGTCCGATCTAGCTGAAATTTGGAAAGTGCATCCGTATAGTGATTTGGCAGATTCTATTAGAGTTTGAAGAAAATCGTTTGGAAAATGCGGAAAATATAAAGGAAAATATGTGTTCTCAACTTTTTTAGTATGTTGTGATAACGGCAAGGTAGATTTGGGCATATCGGTGGATAACCCTTATCAATACGCTTTGAAATTGAAATTGGAAGAGATATAAAGGATTTAGTTGTACGGTAAATTAACATGGGCGCTAATGGGAGTTGCGGGGAATTTGAAAGTGCGCGCGCAGGGACAATTTCGTGTTCATGTTTATTTTTATATTACTTAAATGCATCATCGCTATTTGATAAGCGAATTGAAAGAAGTAAACTCGTATTATTTCATTGTGCCCCATGTTCCCAACCCTCCCCTACGTCCTAGAAATAATGCATGATCTGGGGGAGCAATGCCAAATAATAATTTCCCCAAATGTCGAGGGAGGATAAAACCCAATTTTTCCTCTATCAATTATCTATCTATTAGATAGATCTATCTTTTACTATGAAGATTACCCAGTGAGTCTCATGTTGTATTTTGACAAGATTTGTGAATATTTGTATTGAATTATACAATTGAAGATTGAACCCGTGTAACATTACGGCGGAATAAGTTTCCGTTTTGAGTGGTTCATACTTTTTTCCTGTTACTTAATGAACAAAGCTATTCATTGGTGCATTTATAAATGCACCTAAATTAAAAAATGGATTTTAACTAACAAGTTTCCTGCCTTGAAATAATTTATACTTTATTAACTTTATTAACTTTATACTTTAAATGTATATACTTTATAAATCCATGGCTCTGAACCACCCCGTACTACCAAATAATTATATAAATTAATTAATAAAAAAATAAAATAAAGAATTAATAAATACTTATTAAAAACAATAAGCTATACGTGATTTATTTACTTTATTATTATGGAACGTTTGGTGTGAGTTTTGCTAGAAATTAACAGGATGAATAAAAGTATTAGTAGTGTTTCGAGACAATTACGCATAAAATATATTAGAATGAAAATAACATGCACATTCCTTGATCTTACTTTAACATAAAACCGACGAATGAAATTTGATTTTACAACCGCCCATAAGCTTCCATAGCCGTCAACTATGTGGCCTATAACATGGTGATAAGGTCAACGATAGACTTTTAATTACTAGTGATGCAACTGATGTTAATAGTTTTAAATCACAATACAGTGTAGAGGAAGATTAGAAGGACAATGCATCGGTGCGGAGGCCACATTTATTATGAATAGACCAGTGCGCAGTTTAGGAAGATGAGAATGACTTTGCATGGAGGGAAGGTTCCATTTAATTTAGCCGGCCTGTACCCAGGCTCACTAAACCGAACACACCAAACAAACCAAGGTCATTTTTCGAGCACAGTCTGCTGCAAGCGGTAAAACGCGTGAAGGGGGAGGGATCGAAACGGAGCACAGTTAAACCAGGCAGACTTTGACGTTTCGTTCAGGCTGAGTTTACTCAGGCTGAGAAAACGAGCCTTGCATCCGGAAGTCAGCTTGAATCGATTTCAGCCAAACACACTTAAACGAGGCACACTATCCTGTTTCGTCCAAAACTCAAGGTCAGACACAGTCTGCTGTTTTTCGAGATTAGAGACTTCTGAGCACAATTTACTCAGGCAGAGAATACGGTCTCCCGATTGTAGATGACCTGAACGTGCAGTGGAAGGTTGACCGAAAAGAACGCATTTAAGTAGATTTAAAAGTAATTATAAACGAACATAATTGTAGCAGAATGAGTGAACTGGTGTGGGGCATCAAGAATGGTGACTTAGACCAAGTGAAAGACATTGTTGAAAAAAAGGTACTTGCAGAACAGTGAACCGTGTCTACATTCGTGGTCAGCTGTCAAAATTTAACCAATAAAAATTTTAACCACATATTGGGATTTTTTCCGATATGCACCCTGGTTTCGAGTCATCTATAAGGGATCTAAGGAGCAATCAATTATTCGGTTAACTTTCGAGTCTAACTTATTACATCTGGATTTGTTTTAGGAAATTGATGTAAACAAAGAAATAGATGGAAGATCCCCCATCCATTATGCGGCAGATTATGGTCAAGATGATGTAATTCAATATTTAATATCGAAAGGAGCCAATGTAAATGTAAGTACCATTCATTATTCATATGCTGAGATTTTCTCTTCCTAATGAGTAATTTGTTTTCATTAACTACTGATTACTCCCCTTATTTTGTGACTAATATCCGTCATGCATGTGTCATTCATAAGTAGTAGGTACCTGTGCCATTTCTGGGAAATACCCAAAAAGACAACCCTAGATTTCTGAAGTTAATTGTAATCTGACTTTTATAGGCTACAGACAAACATGGAATCAGCGCACTTTTGGCAGCGATATGGGAAGGCCACACAAACTGTGTCAAACTCCTCCTAGATCAAGTGAGTGCATACTACGTACTGTATTCACTCGAGGTCCAATCTAATTAATTTATAAAGATTTATTTATAGTTAAAAATGAAGATAAGTGTCTAGATGGGGACCCAACCTGTCCTGTTCATGCAACAAGATTTGCACTTTGGTTTGATCCCTACCTATTGAATGTGTATGTGGTTATTAGCGTGTTACTGTCATTTTGCAGGGAGCATCCAAAGAAGGAACTGCTCCAGATGGGACGAGATATTTAGATGCTGCAGAAAAAGATGAAATCAAAATTCTTCTTAAGTAGTTGTATCAACTTCAATTAAAGATATGTATTTCAAGATCAAAGCTACTGGATTGCCATTGGAAATAAGACCCATCTCTATTGTATGAGTAAAATATCATTTCTGCCTTTGCAGTTCTGTCGTAAAAGAGATGATGGCATTATTTGAATGGCAACTTTGATATGCCTCAATTTTACTAAGAAGGCACCAAACCAAAGTCACCTGTTGCGTTATTTACCTTTGATTGGGCATTTTTGTTTACACTTGAAACTCAAACTGTCTTTTCAAATTGGCTCATTATCCTTGGGCCAAAAAGTAAAGCCTGTACATGTAAAAAATGCTCAAAAAAGCCACAGAAAAGCACTCCTTGCATAAATGTATCCATGCTGGCTTTATTTTGGACTTTCTTATCAAAGTTGAAGTATAACTACCAATGAAAGCTCTAACCACTTTGAAGCATTGTCAAGAATATTATATTTGTATTCAGAAGCTTTTATATTGCTATAATGGAAAGGGAGATGATAATATGTAGGGCACGGGGTGTGGGTTAGGGTGGTCACTATGTTCAAAAATATCGGAAAGGAAAGTACTTTTTTCTAGTGTTTTGATCAAAATTGTCATGTTGACAAAAGATTTTGCTTTGGCCACTGATAAAATTGCTGATCCACAAGGTCTTGTCTGCATGACTTACGACTTACAGTGAGATCCTGGAGTGCGATTGTGTAACAATAATCGCTTCGAAACTAGTACTTTTACGTAGATATCCGTATTTTTTGTCTATCGATGTGTTATATTCCACTATGAAAAGGAAAGTAGTGATTTATTTTTAGATGTTTTTATACAATTGCACCCCCTGGACTATTGTCTTACTGATGAAAAGTAATGGCACTAATTTCAACTTGGCAATTTTTAAAATTCCTCAATTTTAGATTTTTAAACAAAATTGTGTGTGGTTCTTTAATAATTTTAAAGTTGTAAAAATGCACATTCACACATTTAATCTGAATAAGAGACTTTTCAAGTGCAAGAATATGATCAACACCCATATTTTAACCTGTTGAGTTGAAATTAGTGGAATTCATAATCCAAACAATATGAAATACTTTGGATGCCCATACCCCTGTTTGGTCATTGGGATTTGGGGGGTTAGAAATTTTGCATAAACCCAAATGAGAAAATGTCGAAGTGGATTAAAATAAAGATATAACTTGCCTCGAAAAGCCAGACAGCTTGTGGTTAGTTGATATGCAAATTGTGTATATTTTTTGTGAAGTTGTACCCCTGGGCAAAGTTATTGTAGCACTTTGTCAGTTGCCTTAACATTTTTTTACTATGAAAATTAAAAGGTCATATACAATTGAGTCTAAACTACAAATATTTTTTGTAGCAAAAGTGATTTTCTTACCATACCGATTTAAGGCAGCAAAATCGGAATCGCTCAACCGTAACCAGTGAATTCACGTGATTTTAGAAATCCTGTTTGAGTTGCCTGGCCCCTGGGGAAGTGTTATATTAACCTTGACTCGGGTGCATGTAGTCGGTCAAACAGATGCTGCTGGTGTCCATCTTGACAAGATTCAACACCAAGGAACTTTACTACCTACTTGGGAGGACTTATCTACCAATCTAGTTTTGTTTCTAGTTCCTAATCCTAAATAAAGTGTTTCTAAGCCTAAGGGCTTGAAAAGACAATGTTCTAACAATAAAAATAAAACTTTCTTCCATAAAATATAATACAGTATTCTGCACTTGATAAAAAATAAAAATGTTCTAATTTCTATATAGGGTTTATATAGTGGAGGCGTAGAAAAGTGATTCATGTTTGAAATAAAAATATTTGTAAATTCTACAGCAAAACATATGCCGTGCTGTTTTTTAAATAACCACCATGCATAAAGAATACTCAAAGATGCATGCTTCATATGTGAATCTAAGACATTCATTCCCATTCCCTCATTCCCATGTCAGCAAGGAATAGACAGACTGATAGAGTATAGGCATTGTTTCTATGTGCTGTGTTTCTACTGAGCTGGAAAATTTGCTGATCATGCTAAGAGAAATGAAAATCACATGCGAATTGTACATTAAAATAATCTTGCGTAGGTATTTAATTTACTGAACAATATATAAGAGTATCAACGTGTGGTGCGCAATCACGTATTCATTGATATTGCATAAATCATATTTACATTTCGATTATATCGAGTTTAATTTCGAATAAAATATTGGTACTTAATTAGCTTATAACTTATTGGAGAAGCTATAATTTGATTAAACTAGTGGTAGTTCTTGCATCTTTTTCAATTGGACCATTATTATAGGTGTTAGTAGCTTGATAAATTCAGATACCTCTTAATGATAACTGCACTTAACATGGAAAAATAGTGAGACACTTGAAATAGATAGTCGTTAGATATACTGTACCGGATTCATTTGGTTTTGTTATCAGATGATTCATTTAGACACATGCGATATGATTCTGTTGGATTTTTTGCTATGCTGGGTTATTTACATGTAAACGAAGATAACAGCTCTTGGTGAAATCGCATCATTTTGAAAAATGCTTTCCTCTGCCGTTTTATCCACTTTCCCAGCATACACAAAAATTCCATTTTAAAGTGGATTTATTTAAGTGACAGCCTAATCGTTTTTTTCATTCCTAATCTTGTATCACGAAATGGGAAGGATAAAAAGCGTGGATATTTTCCTGTTTCCTTTCCTTTCCAAATGTTTAAGGTGTTACCAATATTGTCTTGTCTGCATTATTTTTATCAGACCATAATCAGATAGTTCAAAGAGTTTACTGAAAATACTGACCAGGCAAAATTCTGGTAAATTAGAGCTCCCGTGTATTCTTTTACTCCAGTGATAAACTTGCTATCAATATCCCCAAAAATGTGACTGAAGTTAACGGGAAATGAACTTAACCGCGATTATAAATATAAAAGGGAAATTTCTGCAACTCGGATTTTCCCCAATTATTTCCCCACTGACAAGGAATTCATTGTTTTTTTTTAAAATTTGTAACTGAACACGATGTTAAGGTTGCCTGGGTTCCATGCAAAAACGGTATTTATGTATAACGAACACTGATTTCTATTCAAACTAAACAAAGCCCTTCATATTTTAAAAGGTAAAATATTTTCAAACGGACACAAACCGTTATAAATGCATCTTTTGCATTGATTACATTTTTTTGCATTCCATGAAGTATATGACCATGTTTACGACGTTAAATCAGATATGCCGATCGATTTTCGCAGCAGCTTGCAATCAGATCAAGTCCATCAGATAAAGAACGCTGCAACCCCTGATTCTTATACAATGCATCTCAACCTCTATGATGCAGTCTTGCTTGCAATTGCATTTCTCAGCTGCATTTGACAACTGCATCTCATTGAAATTAGCAATATTTCTTCCGACTGCTTTATACTTGCATTCTTATACGTGTGATAAGGGTGGCGTTGTTGTTTTACCTAAGTCAGCAAAGGTGACTTTTATGGTTTCTGACTTAGACAATTCATGGCCTGATTGCCGATTGGTCATTTGCAAGTCAAATTCAATTAAAGCCAATTTAATCAAAACGCGTATAATAAAATGCATTGATAGGTACGCAATTATAAAAAACTTATTGTTTGATTGCATATTTCATTTTGGTTTCATTAAATTTTTTCATTGATAGTGTAATAATTTAATGAATAAACGACGAGTTGCAAAATTTGGATAAAATTATACGCGCATGGGATATATAAATATTTTTTTGGCTTTCATTATTGTGATAAGCGAATTTTCCGGAACAATATTCTCAAAAGGAAGCCTCGCAATACATCCCTAGTAGTAACCGGTGATTTGAGGTGAGCTTTGATGTCCGGAATAATATTGGTCCTTCATGCTCCTTCATGCTCTTCCTGTCATACGCGCTCTTTCTCACTCCTTCTGTACCTGAGTCTGAGTCCATTGATTTTATGTTGCAGGCCAAATCCGCCAGAGTACTCAAGAGTCGACAGTCCTCCCCTCGCCTTCCTGTCATCTTGTGTTTACACTCGCATATCGCTAAAAACACTGCGTTTTCAAACACACTTATTTCAAGTAACGCCGTTTACATTCGATTATTTTCACTTCAAATTAACGGCGAAGGTAAGCGTTCTTCATAGTGACAGTAACATTTTTTCCATCGTTCATGATTCGTACGTGGGTCAATATTGGAACAATAACAAACACAATTTAACCAATAAAAAATATAAAAACAAATGTGAGTGACAAGCCTTTTAATATTTTTTAGCATGAGTCGTACTTCAGAAGAAGAGCAACAGGACTTCGTCAAGGAATCTCTATTTCAGTTCGTTAGGAAACATATTCCTAGTGCACAGCTAAGGTGAGAATATTTTACTCTTTACACCACAATTTATTAAAGCCCCCACCCCTAGTAGGCTAGACCTGTCTAAAAGTAATCCTTTTCATTCCCTACTCTCTTATTTTGATACAGCTTTAAGTTTTAAACTATAAGTCATTTAAAATAATAACCATTTTTAAGGTTTGCTAGATTGCTAGTATCTGGGTTTTAAATGTATACCAAATGCCAATTATTTTTATTTTGTTTTTTGTTTTTTGTTTTTTAAATCATTTTCTGTATTGCCTGGCCTACCTATCAAGCATTAAATTATCAAATTTTTTGATATAACTAGTTATACATAATGACTGCAAGAAATAATTCATTTGAATTCCCACCAAACTAGGTAATATACAAATTTCTAGACTAGGTACCTATTTAAAACGCGAAAATCTAGAGATTTATCGGTAGATACAGATAGCTTTTCATCCATGTTCATGTCATAAAATAATTGCCTGTGGCAGTTACATTTATTATTGGGAAGGTCGGCTATATAGTGGTTAGATTAGCCTGGACAGCTAAAAATTAATCCCTTCAAGTGGTAGAGACAAATTCAGATTAAACAAATTAATTTGCAAAAAAATCATTTTATAATTCACATTGTAAAAACTTGAACTATTGCATGTAACTGAGCCAGTAAGCCAGTAAGCCAGTAAGATCATCTTAAACACTTCCAACAAAAATAAATAAAATTGTTAAGAATAAAAATAAAACTGAAATTAAATCAAGAATTATTCACCTCCACTCCAAAAATAGAGCTTGGAGCACTTTTGCAGCACGCTCTGACCTGCCACTGCCGGCACTGTTGCTGGAATATGAAAATATCTTGTAATGGCTGAGAAAACAGTTTAAAGTTTTATTTTTAAAGATTTTGAAGTAACATTCTGAAACAGAATATATTTATTCACACATCACAATATGTGTTGCTCATAGCAGGTGCTTAAAAAACTGCCTCCTCAAATTGTTCTCTTGGGTACCAAGCTTTCATTTTTTCTTAAATATTTGCCTAGGCAATCCTAGGAGCACTATTGCAGCACGCTCTGACCTCCATGACCACGCTCTGACCAATCAGTATTGGTAGGGGTTCTGAAAATGAAATTGTTTTTCTGTTGTTTAGCTGCATTGACGATATCGTTCTGTCGTACGTGATCAGTATCGTTGAGGACCTAGCATCCGAGTCTGGCGTGCAAGAAGCATTTGACGTAGAGGGGTTTTGCGAGATGGTTGCTGCCTACTTCCCCCAGTTCTCAACAATAGGTCATGCAGCGGTATCGCAATGGATGTACCAACTGGAGCACGCTCTTCGGAAGGGCAAGCGTGGAAAAGGTGATTCATTTTCAAAAGTACTATTAAAAGGATGAAAAGGAGACCATTTGAAAAACACTACAACACATATTGGATATAGACATGCAGTTCTCTCAAAAAATATTTTATTTAATAAACCAGTGCAAAAATTGTTTAACAGATTGATGAATTTACAGTGCTTTGAGATGTTTCCTGTTTTGAAAGGGAATTTTCTAATATTTATCTCTGAGGAAGCAGACAGCATTGCTTCACGAAACTATCGGAAATTGGAAAGAATTATCACTTTGGATTTTTTTTCGGAAACTAGTTCCTAAAATTAATGAGTCGAACAGACTTTGATATTGTGAATCAATTGTTCTTTCAGCTGTATTCTTGTATTAAAATCGTTAATTTTATTTAATAACAAGAAGCTGTTTGTTTGAAATGAGACATGCACTTGTTTTCCAGATGGTCAAGACATTTGCCGCATGTTTCACACCGACCTGATCATTAGCACCCCCCCTACGCGACTTGGGGGGCCAACGGAGGGCAAACGCGTGCACCAACTGTCGGAGACTAGCGAGGCAAGCTCTGACAGTAGCGGCGAATACTCTGGACTCGAGGTAAACCATGTAGAAAACAAAGCGAAAACCAATTTCTCATCCTTCTGTTTTTTCCTGAGAACGAGAGTAGGCGAGACCTAGGCAAGAGAACGAGACCGGGCGTTGAATACACATGCACACGTACGGTTGCAAGTCGCTTGCTCTCCTTCTCTCCCCGGAGAAAGCCCTTTCCTGACCCAGCAAAGCAGGGATCTTGTGCGGCCGGAGAGCTCAGTTGGTAGAGCAGCCGCCCGGTAAGAGGAAGTTCCCTGGTTTGTATCCCGGTTCTGTCACTCATTTTTCCCGCTTCGCTACCGTCCAATATATTTAACTGTGGTAATATCGTTTATCGGCTAAGATTTATCATCCTGCATCCTATTTCAACTTTTTACTTTCTAGAAATTAATGATTTATCGTTCTATTTCTTGAAGGATGGGCCAAGTGCAGCAAATTGTCTACTCAGAGAGATGTTTCCTCTGGCTTATGAGCAGGAGCTGCGACATTGTCTGTCCGTTGCTGACGGAGATATTGGCCGAGCAGTTCAACTCATCCTACACAGACAGGTACAGACAGATATCATTGTTTTATAGAGAAATACTAGGCACGTATGGCATTTTGAGGCTTGGGCCAACCCTTTCGACATTTTAGTTTTGTTTGCAATCCTTAACACCAGGTATTTGGAGTTGTTACTTGTTAATGTTTTTTTTTACATTTTAATTTTAGGAAAATGGACAGGCTTTGCAAGTGAATGTTCTGGGACAATCGGTTTTGGGACAAAAATCTGTAGCTGATGATGATGAATTGAAAACCAGGATCATTAACAGGTAACTTTGGTATATTTTTGTTTTCTTGTGAGCGATGGAAAAGGCATTTAACTAGGTTTAAATATAAAAATACATCAGCCAATATCAATTTAACAATACTATTGGTACAATAGTAAACATAGTTCACAAAGATACATTCAAATAATATATAAAACACCAACAGTGGTTAATTATATTGATTTAACATAATGACAGTATAAATTACTCTACTTTTCTATGTTGCAGATATAGTTATGTGGACAAAGATGATGATGCAAGGGAACATCGTCCCATTGGCCCAAAAGTGGTGAGCATCGAATCCGTCAGAGATTGGAACCCAGAGGATCCAATCCCTGTGGGAATCTGTATATTTAACCATGCTTAAATTTAAAAAATTCAATTTTGATTTTAAACGCCTTTGTGAAAAACTAGGTTCCTAAGAAGCTGGTACGCTATCGGGACAACAAGATCGTGAGTCTGAAAGGCGAGCGATTCACGGACGTGAAAGTTGACCAAGACGAGGAAGCTAAGAAGTCTGTGTGCAAGACGCAGCGGCATTGCCGCCGGGACTGATTGTACGCACATGTAGGTGAGTGATCGCTCTCCGTTTGCCAGCAAACTAAGCACTCAACCCTGATTTTCACGGACAAATGTTTCAAATAGTACTGGGAGTATGAGTTGAACTTTAGTTGGACTTTTGCCCTCTTGGTCTCGCTCTTGCTTAGAGATGCACCCAGAGCATATTCTCTCTAAATTTAGATGATTTCCCACGAAATTAGATAATTTACTTAGACATAGACTATGCTTAAATATTTAAAATAAATAAATAATATGATAAATTTTATTATTCCTTTATTGTTTTTTGTTACACAGTACAGCACATTCTAAAAAAACAAAACTCCCACATTGCTAGCATCTTTCGATACAGAATGGATGTTTCCTAGTGTATAATAAATACCTAAATCAAGTGAAAATGTGGTAAGGAAAAAATGTACAGAAAATGCTTGTGCTCGAGAATATTCTCCAAAATAAAATGCTCAAGCATTTTGCATCTCTACTCTTGCTAGCACTCAAGTTGAATTGATTTCGTTTGAGACACGAGAGCATGTCAAAGTTTTTGGTTTAAACATTTATCCGTGTAAATCGGGCTTAAAGTCCTGGTAATATGTAGGATTCCAGTTAGTTTAGTTTATGTGTATGATTGATCCTATTATAGTGGAATGCAAGCTAAGTAAATATTCTACTCTTTTAGGTACGCTTTATGATCTTGGGAGACACCAATTTCGTAACACGGCTCGAATATCAAGTCACATTCGATACAAAGTTCATCAAATTACCAGTAGTATTATTGATCATTATAAATGTTTATTCTTTATCCGCTGAGAAGGGAACTTTTAGGACACTTTCCTGGTTGTAAGAATTTTAGTAGCAAAACTTCCAAAAAAGGGCTGCTAATGTGAGAAAAAAATAATTAAAGAACTACATCTTCTTAAATCAATGTGCATGTGTATCTGTGCTAGGATCACACAAAACATAAATTGCCATTCTGCAAGGGAAGCTCTGATTGAATACAACCAATCGTGCGTTTGCAAGGGCAAAATTAGGCGGTGATGTTTTGGGGGTTTTGATTGGTAAAATACTTTGTTGAAGACAGATTGCAGTTGGTTCCAGCTAGACTGGAGGATGACATTTATGTCACCTTGTGCTCATGCTCATGACAATGATTCAAATTACCGACTTCCAACAATTGTAATGAATGACTGCACTTTATTCGAATTAATATTCCAATATGGGCAGCTAACGAGCAATACGATCTCTATAAAATGTGGTTGTTTAGTGTGTGTACCTTTTTACCAATTTAGTGCATATTGTTTTTGCTATGTCCATTACTCTGTATTGAGTATTCTCAATGATATTATTACGAAACGTTGATGAAGTTCACAGAGAATATTCGTCTGTATTACTGATTTCCCCCAACTATAGCTTTTTAATACTAGTAGACATATAATTGCTGTTAATGCAGTTATACTGCTAGATCTGCATGAAGATCTGAATTATATTATATTAGACAAATAGTGTTTCTAGGCAATGATTAACAAAAGCATTTACCATGCACTATAGTTAATGGAAGAATATATTGTCAATTGCACAGTTGCCAGGCTAATAGAGAAATGCATAGAACAATAGGACGGAAGACCTATTTCGAAGCGCAAGTTTCTATATTCCTACCTAGTTCCTGTTGTGCAAATAATTTGGCATTCCTTAATCAATCTTTCTCTGATTTCTATGTACTATACTACCTACCAAAATGTACCAACAAATATAGAAGTAGTTCGTGTTTCTGACACTTTTTACATGTAAGTTTTATGTATTGCACATGTATCTTAACTTAGTAAAGTATTATTATACTTTCAAATAAACGGAAAAGCAATGCTAAAATTCGTATATTTTCTTCCTGCCTAAACCTTTCTAAGAATTCATGTCGATATTTTTAAGCATTTCCTCATTCCTTTGCCTGCTCGTGAACTACACTGGGACGCGAACACATTTTTAAAATGCAAATTCCAGCAAATTCTCAGATTTCCTACGAAGGACATGGGCTATCGACGGCCGATTCTGAGAACAACCGCGAGGATTGTTTTCAGCATTTTCCAGCTATTTTCAGCGAGGGTTCATGACTTAACTTGGGGGGCAGAGCAGAGCATGACGACCCTGAAAGTCCCGAGTTCGGATTCCTGTGAGGTAGTGAGGTTTGGGCGAATGATACTGGTTGGCCGTAAACGAACTTACTGCTTACGAACCAAACAAGCTGGTATGAATGACCAAATTTTGCGACAAAAATGTTATACAGTGACATCTGGTAACTAATATTGAACTAATCTGTTTTTCTTGCCCATTTCTGATTTCAATATGCCATTAGCTGGCTCGCTGTCCATTTGGGTACTAATTATCATTCGTCGCAGCTGCTTATGATGAACTACAGGGCCTATTAAAAGATCACTTCTGGCAATCAAATTCGCAGTTATCGCTTTTACATACTTGCTCGTGACGCTACCAGAAGCAGAGTGGCATCACAGAATAAGGAGCAGTATTTAGCATTAGGATCTAGTTCTTGGCAACCTTTTTATCTTATGGTAGCATCGTGTCATGTGCAGAAGATAGACACAGCTGAAGATCGGTGATTGCTGCCACACAATTTGAACCCGAGTCTGGTGGTAGGCTCGGGTTTAAAGCTCTCGACCCAGCAAGCGAAATGGTACGTAGCTATTGCCGCACCTCTAATACCCAGTAATTACTTTATGGATGAACCTAAATGTTTTGTCGACGTATTTCCATTTAACATCACAGTGTAACACCATCTTGGCTGATACTTTATATTAAATAATTTTGAGAAGCAAAATTTAGGCTTTACATGCGACCAAAGCAGTTAAATGCTGCTATAAGGAGATTGCTGGAAAATCACAAAAATTCTATCCTATGTATTTGATTTTATATAAAATTTTCATTCTAGATGCTTTAATTAACGTCCACATATACTAACTAAAGTCCTAGACCTTTAACATGGCGCTTTAGTATATGTCAGCGTAATTAAAAGTTGATTCCATCAATGAACGAATTTATTACTCTCTGGGATTAACTATTACTATTTCTGGTTTGATAGAATTTTCAGCATAAGAAATAGAAGATTGGGTCGTCTGTATAAGTACTGCAGCACAGATGCATTTTCTCATCAAATGAATTCATCCATTGATGCATCCTCTACTCCCACCTTCACTTATTAGAAGCTAGCATTATTGTTAGAAGAGAAGTGGAGCTTTTTGGAAATTTTGGATGCCATCTTGGCTTGTGTAACTGGAAATTGGTGGAGATTGGAGAGCACAAGCAGGTACTTAGAATTAAATAGGTACACTCGAAAAATTTAAAGGAGACCCTTTGGTTCTTTATTTATTTAACATATCAACTGTTAAACCTAAATTTACAACCAAATCATGAAAATGAAGATGATGGCTGCTAAAATTAGCGAAACAGTACCGTTCCCAAACAACAAGTTTGCCATCGACCAAACAATCGCGAACACTAAAAGATACGCCACCATATTTAGAAGTCTCCACCTGAAATTGCAGAATTCACTTGATTAACTTTAATTTATTCAGACTTATAAATTTCTTTAGAGCCTTTGGCAGAATTTTATCTGTGAGTTGTCCAGAAAAACAGGGGATCTTACCATCTCAGCTGAGCTTTGGAAGCTGATATTGTTTCCGGTGATTCTTTGTGGAAATAATGTCTCAGGCCAAACACATTCGATTTGAGGAAATCATTCCAGTTATAAGACGTCACGTCGAAATTGAATAGTTTCTGGTCAACATTTGACAATTCTTCCGCCAATTTCTGGGTGGCAGTTGTTTGGAATTGCCATTCCCTACGCGTGAAGAATGATACATGCTTCTGTCCACGGTTGTATTTCTGTTGTATTGATAGTAAACTCAGTCTTCAAGTTGGGGAAAAATATGAAAATTAGTTAGAATTCAATCCCGTTTTTGATACCTACTAATTCCTGCCAAATTTTGATCTTACTTTGATATTTCTACTCAATTTTGAAGGGACACCTTCGGACCACTTACATCATTTTTCTTCCGGACAGCTTCGCGAATGTTTCGGCTACATAAGCAGGCAGGATGTGAAAAAGGAAGGTGGCTAAGTCGTTCCTCCATTCATGTTCTCGCAGTTTCGCGCCCGGGTACCAGAACAAGATACCACATGGGTACTCCCTGACCAGCCGTATCGCCGTGTCGATATACTCGCCCCATTTTAACGGGTTTAAAGTCCCGGAACTGCAGTGATACACTGAAAGACACCTAGAGAAACGATGTTACCAAAGTTATTCGAAATTTTTCAAAGGCAGGACTCCTCCACTAATCTTTGCTGTCAAGAATGACAAGCGTGGTATGAACTGGCTTCAGAACAGAAGGGCACAGAAGGGCTTTAATGTGAAATTTTTTAACTTCAAACCACTACTTTTATTTCGATAACATCTATTAATTCCTAGATTTTCCCATGGAATTTGGATGAGATTTCGTTTTTATTTTTCGAAAGCAGTTTATTTTTCGAAAGTATTACACAATCCCACCCCAGGACTGGATTTCAGCAGGAATGCTGAACATGTTCAACATCTGACCCAGCCCAATCTTGCTAGAACCATCACCGAGCATGTCATTTCAGTAGAGAGCAATTTGCAAATAAGAATCAGCTGAATTCATACCTGTCCTTAGCAACTTTCCATGCTGCAGCTATCATGAGATTGGTAACAAGATCGCAGGGCACAAAGTCTGCCACTTTCTCCTTGTCTGCCAACGCCGAGCGGAAAATGCCCCTGCTTGCGCCAGCAATGAAGGCAAAGGCACCTGTCGATACGTTGTCCACCCATCCCGGCATTGGCTCTTGGACAGTGCTAAGGACTAACCGACACATAATGAGTCCTTATCACTTCAAACTCCTGACACTTGTTTAGCACCAGCACTAGGTTTACACAGATCAATGATTCAATCAATGACTATATTCAACCCTTGAGTGCAATCTTATACTTTTTCATTTCGAGGTTGAATAAGGTCTTACCTATAGTTGGTCGGACGATTGCTACTGGAATGTCACCTCTATCATTTCTTAGAAGATTTTCCGAGAGCAACTTCGTGAACGAATAGGTGTTTGGGTGATTTCCGATTAATCTGTAACAAATTAGATGCATGTTCAATGTTCAAATTTCAATGTATCAATCAACCAATCGATGTTTTCTGCGACTGTATATGAGGTGAGATGAATGCGCGATTGAACAGAATGATATTACCTCGGAGTTTCTGCTACGAATTCTGCGGGGCTTAACTTTTCCATAAGATTCTCGATATAATTCGGTGTAAACTGGGAATCAAATACTTTCTCCTCGATTATTTCGTTTCTTGTGCAGTTGCAATAGGCTGTTGATACGTAAACCAGTGCCTGGAGAGATTGGGAAACAATGTTTATTTCACAAAATCATTTCCTAACGCTAAATTTGCATGAAGAAACCACAAAATGTACAGTGGTCTGCATATTTTGTACATATTTTTTAAAATTAGGATTAGAGTTTCTTTTCCATACAGTTTTTCTTTATGAAGATTTAGCCAATATTACTGGGATGGTCAGGACGAAGAATAGAATTCCTCCAACCACAGTAAAAATGCGTATAGTAAATAATATGTAAGGTGTAGAGATTACAATATTTGGGATGAATTGTGTTTAATGGCTGAGGATAATTGTTACTTCATTTATTAGAATAAATAAATAAAATTTGAGCCAGATGGACAAATTACCAATTATGATTGAAAATTTGGCCCTGACAAATATAATGCTGAAACACCACATCTCTTCTACCTACTCCCGTCTGGGGGTTGAAAAACATCAGGATACCTTGCTAATATGTTTATCAAGTTCACCAACCTCGAGTTTCTTCATTTCCTGAGCCAGATTCAAGATTCGTTTGGTGCCAAGCGTGTTGGTCTGCATGGCGGATGCTAGCGCTGCGTTAAAGTTGATCGAAGCAGCCGAGTGGAAAATCACTGACACCTTTTCCAGGAGTAAACTCCGATCGGCATCACTTAGAGACAAATCGAAAGCACTGACATCTCCAGCGATACCGATCACTTTCGACAAGGTTTCTGTTGAGTGAGCGGAAAACAGCTGCAAAAGAGCCAAGGTTCCAAACTTCAAATATACGTCTCCTAAAGTCTCAATTCGACAGTAATTTTTTTGTCAAAATACTTTGATCCAATTTCCCAACAAATTAAGCTTAGAAGCTGAAAATTGGAGGAAAAAGTTTGATGTTGAAATGGAATTGAAGGTTTTCATCCATCTTTTGTGCACAGAACTTGTCCTAATTTCTGTCAAAGTTTGATGGAACCATGATCATTCGGATGGACGAGGCATTCATGAGGCGATTCAAATTTGGATGTCAATCTATTTATAAATGAATACGTGTTAATTTTAGCTCCTGGAAGGGGAAATTTTACGTCAGCCCTATATTTGTTTTTGGCTATTTTGAAATTATTCGAAGTTTGATCGAATATCCGGTATTTTAATTTATCATCCATTTTATTTTTTATATTTCTTCACCTACTTAATTTGACGAAGTAATTGACCATGTACTGAAGGCTTGAGATATAACGGCGATCTTTACACTTAAGTCTCCGAACGAAATTCGGTTTATTTACTTACAGGGGTACGTAACAGTTTGTTGACTCGATCGCTGAGGGGTTGACCTGACTTGGGTCGAATTAACAAGTAGAGTTTCTCAACTTGGGGACTGGCCCGGAGGAGTTTCTCAACCAGCACACCCCCTAAGAAGCCAGTGGCGCCTGTTATCAGAATGCTGCGACCAGCGTACCAACTACCCACTTCTGACCTCAGATCTTCGGCCATTCTTGCGCTCCTATTGAGAAAAGAACATGAAGCATGTCTTGCGAAAACATCTTGAACCATATTAAAGAATTGATGTTGCACTATTTATTTATTTGAATCTGAGAATGTAAGATTATGTTGAGTATTGTTTGACATGTATTCAGCTGCTTATACATATTACATTTTTTTAATGATTCCACCCCAAAAACAAACACGAAAAAAGTCATACCTGAATTTGTCGGGAAATTAGTGCTCCAGTGCACTCCACTCCAAGTTATAGCGGTCTACTGTTCACAGAAACAGAAAAACAGAGATAATATTGTCTTTATATATATTGCTCCTGGGAACTTGTCACTTGTGAGTCTCAAGTCGCACTGAATTGATTTGCGACAATATGGGTTCTAGAAATCGCCAACAATTGTTTTCACTTTCTACAATTTACTTTCTATCATTTCACCAGATTGCAAATAGTGGATATGTCGTCCATTTTCACCCGCTGCCCGCAAATAGCTATGCATTGATAACGGTTCATTTTCTTGAGAACTAAGGCAGAATATGCGTATACCTCTGCAAATAGTTTTAAATGCGTCGGTATACAAGACAGCACGCAGAATTTTTTGATTTGTGAAAAAGAGTGCATTTTTTAAATACTTCCTAGACATTTTATCGCTACTTCTCAACTTTAGAGCCGGATATAAAAATCTGTGCTGTCCTGGTGGTATAATAATAAAGTGGCCTGTGATCGTGTTGGAACATTACTGAACCAGACATCAATAATATTATTTAAAAAATCTTTTTGTTTCAAAATGTGTATATTTTCACTCTTTTGGGGCCAGGTAGCGAATAGAATTATAAAACGGCTGTATTTATTCCATGGTGCTTAAAAATATTTCGAAAAAAAGGCGCACTTTATTGAAACCGGTCGTCCGGCATTATGCGCTCGGGCGCTAGAGCGGCGACTGCACGAACTAGCCATCCATACACCCACACGGGCCGCAAGGTCAACATTCACGTTCGTGCTCCTCGCAAGATTAGTGTGATTTTATATCTAACGGAATTTTGAGCAACGTGTGTTGTCTTCTCGAAAATGTGCTACAACTCCAGAAAAGCGTTGAAAATGGCTGAAGTTATCCTAGATCGACGATAATGGAAGTTGACAGTGATCTGGCATTGTCAGCTATACTAGGTAAGTGGTCTTCGGTGTTCATCTCGATGACGTTTGAGGAGGCGTTTTACATCTGTTAATCTCTACTGATCCTTGTCTGTATCACTTAATCTGTTTATAACAATGTTAAACGATTGTCCACACTTTTGCTATGAATGCCAATTGATTTTACTGCACATCCCAACTAGAATTTTGACACTTGCGTATCTAGTGCATTGATGTTACTTTACTTTGACAATGACCTAGAGGTACTATCTTACATAACTTTGGTACTAAAGAGGTATTCGTGAATTAACCTGAAGAACAATATTTATCTGCTTATACTATGGGTAGATTTGTGTTTATGTGTTTGTAAATGTGTGTAAAGATTGCTTAAAGATTTTCCCATGTGCTTTTCATCTCAAACTCTCATCAAATCTACGTAAAGCCCTTTGAGCAGCAGGTGTTTATTATACCCATGTGGAGGTATCTTTTTAAGTACATGTTAAAAGGAATAGAAACCACTAACCAATTAGCACTCAAACAATGCGATGGCATTTAATATAAACGTTATTTTCCTTTTTACTCTGAGGGTCGTCTTCGGATTCGGAATTTGACAGTGAGAGTCGTTGTCAGATTGATTTGGAATTTTTAATTGTGAGCTGACGCAATCAGTCAAATACTTCAGTGTTCCCTGATAACATTGAATGGTGTATAGGTACCAATTAAGTTATCTTTATTTTTGGTGAACGAAAAGATGCCAACATAAAACTTATAACTTATAATGCCAATGTTCACTCCTGAGCGCTCGTATCCCCAATCCGCTGCTATGCTGACGCACCATAGAAAAAGACAACATGAAAACAAAATCAAACCAACACTATTCATCTGAACACAAATACTACGTAGGTACTACTTCGCAGTTGCCAGCGCTTGGCCATGGGTCAGGCACAGATATTTTGCACACATTTTGAGGCTGATGCCTGATGACTGATGAAAGGTTGGTCATTTCATATCGTAGTATGTATAGTATCCAGTTTCAATAAACAAGTTACAAGTTTTAAGCCGTGATCCCTGCTCGGGAAATGTTGGATAGTAATAATAATAAAATACACGCTTTGCTTATGTGGTGTATATAATTTTAGAAAACATTTCTTTGACTGAAAGTGTGCGTCTACACGGTTAGTTGAAGCCAGCTCATGTGGGTACTGGTATGACATTTAGTTTCAATAAACGGTTGCTCGTTGTAATTCATTTGGGTTCAATTATCGTGACAAATCATCATCTGAATCATCTATAACTTATTCACGCACCAATTTATAATATGCGAGAATTTGATAGCAAGATTAGCATCAGCGTTAGCATTTGATATGATTAGCAAGACCCACACTTAAAACCTAGTATACGTAAACAAAACTTATTGCCTTCAACAGTATGCTATGAGAGCATTACGAACTAGGTATCCCATTTTCAAAGTGCAATAGATGTATTCTTGACCCCGCAGTATGGTAATTTCGGGCATCGTAACCAACATATTCCAGGAAGCAATTGATACTCATGTCATTTCCAAACATTTTTCCAAGAGACTCGTAAAAGAATAAAAAGGATTCGAGCCAGTGACATGGCGATGAGTTATGAGCGTTGTATTCGCCGCTGGGGTGACATAGCGCATGGATCTTCCTTGTACGCTAACAGAATATGACTTGGAACACGCGATCTTTTTACTGGCCTTACTCGCAAGTTTCTTCAGTCACGTGGCCCGGTGCTATATCCAAACTGATATTATCTATCCGAATCAAATCTCTTATCACCAGCTAACATCTGAAATAACATCACAATTTCTTAGGATGCGAATTCGCGTTGTTGCGTGCTTAGCAGCTGGCGAAATGCTCGTGGATTTCTTGATTGTCCGACGGAAATGGATAGATTGGATATGGACTCTGTTCCTTTTGATATCGAAAGAATTGATTAGAAAATGTTCAGGAATATGTAAACAGATTTGGGCATAGGTGCGGAAGTAGTTTATTTTCTGGGTAACCGTGGTCATTACACTAATATCAAGGGATTACGTCGCGTTCACTGAGCAGCCGGCTAAAGGGGTGATTATTGGCGAAGGTCACACACACATTGGCATGATACTGTGGTGGTTGTGGTTGTGGAGAGGGGGGGGGGGGGGCGATTGATGGGCTCAAAACAACAAGCACACACGCGTTTCAGGTTCACTCTTGCCACTTGTTTAGAAAACGTACCCCAATGATTAGTTCCACAGGGAAATTAGCTTACGTCGCCGAAAGATCGACTAGATCGTCTTAGACTAAGGACTAAAAGTCTTAGTGTCGGTTGAACACTTTGGTCATATGTACACACAGTTACGTAACTTCGTTCGAAATGATTTTGTGTAAATATTTCAAAGGTGCAAAAACGGGAAATTTAATCGCGTACAACAACAGCTTCTGCCTGCTTTTATACTTCTTAATATACGGGCTTATGGAAGACATTCTGATAAATGATTTTGAATAGCGGCTTTTGGGTATTGTGTATCAGATTGGAAATGCACTGGGCTACCCTAGAGCCGTGTTTCCGGCAGGAGACCATCATACCAACCCTTCGATTTCGGTAAATTTAGTTTTTCCGAACCCCCCTCCCCTCGTGGCAAGATGCCTGGTGAGTCACGTAAGACAACACGCGACAGAAAAGTTCAAGGAAATGACCAAGGAGTTCAACGTTTTCAACAAAATCATCATACATGCGGCTCGGTTTTTGCCAAATTTTCTTACGCTAGGAGATAACTCACAGTGAAAGTTGGGAATCTCTGCATAACTGCAAGGTCATGGATTTGAGCTTATATTTCAACGTAACCGAGGGTTAAGAAAATGCGCAATTAGACCGGATGTTGTCCTGACTCCTGAGGGTGGCACCAAATTCTACAGACTGTAGTTTGGACTCTGGAGGTCCTGACCCGAAACCTCTCTTGTTTTACCGACTAGGGGCTATGCGAGGGGCAATTGTGTAAAAGTTTCGACAGAGAAATCACATATTTTATGCCCAGATTTAATGGCAATAGTAATCTGCAAAGAAAAGTAGTGCGTTAGTACTTAGTTTTATTTTCAGAATCTAACCCCTGGTTAATGGGTTTTTTTTCCACAACCAGCTATGACCTATAATTTCGTCTTAAACCTGGGTTAAAGACAGAGTTAGGACAAATATCATGGTAAAAGCCTATCGGAAACAATGAGCCAATATCTACAATTCCAACAATGTATAGGATTATCCCATGAACTCGCGAGTAAGTTTTATTGTAAAAATGGTCCTTAGGGACCTTACAGACAAGCAACCTTCTGAAGATCAGAAATCGTTATCAGCCCTGAAATAAATTAAACACTTTCGTGTTAAGGAAGCACTGGATCAGGTATTGGTAGGGTGACTATCCATCGATATTCTCACTGTTCTAAGTGTGGGAGATCGGAGGGATGGTTGCATATTACTGCTATCGTACTAAGCTGTTCAAAATACTGGCTTCATATTTAATTTTTCGGATGAAATTTCCGCCAGAAAGGGCTTTAATTTCAAGAACTTCGAATTTTCTTTGCTTGTTCCATCCACTGCAGGGATTCCCCTGGAGTCCTGTTTGAGCTGCATCCAAGGTCGCAAAGATGCTGGCACCGGATTGTTCGGCCCATCACTTACCGATGCCATTTGACCTGGGTCACGGGGCCAAAACAGCATTTCCAGTGTCAGGGCCTTTCCAAAACATGTGCGGCGCTTGCCTCTTTGGCTGTCTTTTTTTACTCTCTTTTGTCCTGCCTGCCTTTATGTTTCTTTTAGGCATTGATTTTAGGGAATTTAACCAACTGCGAGATCACCGAGTTATCACTTTCAGCAAATTGGTCTTGGTCAGAATTATAAACGTCCCCGAAAGTAAATATTGTGGGAGAGAGTTAATGTGTTACTTGATATGTTATGTTATGATATGATAAGATATGGTTTGATATGATAATATGACATGTTTCTTGATATGGTTCTGCAAAACGAGAAAAATTTTCACAAACTAAAGAAAAAACAATATTTTTTATGCAATATTTTAAAAATTGCTATCAATTTAGCAACGATAAACGGGATCCGTCCACATTTTACTCGATAATTATCTCTGTCACCCTAAAATATAATTGAATTTAAAATAAAAAATGATTGGGTTATACAAACTACACAAAATTTTCAAAATGCCTAAAAAAGTATCTCGGAAAATCTATATCATGCATGACAGGAGCAGTTTATAATTAAAGTTGTTGCCCAAAAAGAAGTGAAATCGTCGAGAACGGGTGTCCAGTCACTTAAATATTGCTAGCAGGCTTAGGGGAACGGAGAGTCGGGTTGATATCATGGATTTGATTAGAACCACCCACAAGGAAGTAGCCTGGCCCTGCCATTGGTCACCCTTTTAAGCAGACATGCGCCCCACGGACGGGGTATTGATCAAATATTACACCCCAAAATCCAAGGGTTGGAGGAAGATAGATAGATATATACTACCTTCATCTTTTATTGCAATATTTTCGTCGCAGGTACTTTTAGAAGTACCTACTTAGTTATTTTGAGAATGTTTGGATGGTTACGGATTAGACTGTGTTGACGTCAAGACTTCTCAATGATCTACTTCAACAAATGATCATTCAAATCACTTCAATTCCAAATTTTCAATTCAATAATTCGAAATTTTAACAAAATTGGCAATTTTGTTGAGTGCTTTCATATTCTCGATTCTTATGCAAGGATCTGACTTAAAAGTAAACACCTGCAGTGCAAAGCCTTCCATGATTCAACCAAGTTTTTATTCAAATTTCGGCCTATTGCTCAATTCCAATATATTGATTGAAATAAAAATGCGGGTATCAGAGTATATTTGTGGCCAAGTATGAATTGCCAATTGTCAAAGCGATGTTTTCTTTCAGCGACACCCAATAATGCTTGCCATATCTTAAACCAAATACGCTTGAATCGTGCCATGCTAAAAAACAAAGAAAATTGATATTGATCCTATTTTCTTTTTAAAATAACATGTATTAAACACTACGTGGAATCAACACTGGCGTGGATTCATGTCATACTAGGGGCTCCGTCCCTGCGGCCCCCAACCGAAAAGCCCGCCAGGGGGCTCCGCCCTCCGCCCCCTGGGAACGGGTCCTAAAAAGGACTATGTGGCCAAAATTCGGTCAAAAGTGAGCTCTGAACCACTCCGAAATACCATGAAACATTATTTTTACGCTTGTATGGACCAGTACTGGGTGGAAAATGGGGAAAATCGTGTGAAATAAGTGGGTAAAGCTGTCCAGCGATGCGAGTTGTGTATATCTACAAGCTTGTGTTATCAATTGTGAAAAAACGCGGCAAAATTTGCTGTGGTTTGGCATTGCGATTATTATCGTGGGATCCGTTAACAGCGGATTATCGATGCGATTTTTTCCGCGTTTTCCTTTTAAGAGCCAATTTTAATTAATGTTGCCATTTTTCATCTCGATATTGTTTTCGCGAAAGAGACACACAACGAAATTAGTCGTGAATTACTGAAATATCTGACAGAATAATGAGTGCGGATAAATTGATGATGCGTCTAGTTGGTATAACGCGAATTAGTGCTCGATCATTCCTCAAACTCCCACTTATGAACATGCGATGGATAATTCTTCTGTCTTTGCAGGGAAAATATGCACCAGGCCATCAATCTTTTTAATAAACAACAATTCCAGATAAAAGTCCAAATGAAAGCTTTAGTTGAATCAACATTTAGCAACTGAAAGGATGTTCGTGTGGCATGACTTAAAGTATCATTACGTAAAGCTATTTGATTTGAATAAAAATTATAAATTATCATCCCTCATTGCATTTTGTTTTCGGTGGACAATTGGCATAGTAAAATAACTGACTAATGTCGATAGGCTGTTAGGTTTCCAATCGATTTCTTCTCGCCGGACGTGTGTAATTGAAGTGTTGTGTACCCGATTACCCTCGCTACCCGCTACCCGCTACCCGCTACCCGCTACCCTTAACATCCTAGTCTTCCCCTGCCTGGTCGGGCGCATGGGAATATAACAGGTGACTTGACGAACGAGATACCAATTTTTATCCACCTATAGTTTGACGGTCAAAGTTAGACAGTACCTATATATTTTGTGTTCCCTCTTCATTCATGTTACAATACTCGGTGAGAAAAACGCTATTTGGTTCTTGGACAAATAGAGTTACCAATTTCATTTAATCAAATACTTATATTTAACTTTTTAGCATCTGTCGATAAATATCGCCTTAATTTAAAAATCAGTGGCCGATTCGATAGTTTTACAATGAAATGTAACTTGGTGCTGATTTTAATACAGTGAAAATTCGTGCAAAAATGGCTGTATATACGCATAGTCTTTTTTTAAGGAACATTGGCTGTAAACACAACTTAAATGCGAGGCTTCAACAAAATAATAAATTTTTATTGCTGATGCCATTTAGTTATAGGTGGGTATTACCCACACTCGCATTCCATATGTTGAGGGCCATCCCTTAATAAGTTATGTTGCATGAAAATAACTCTATGAGATACCAAGCATGTTAATTATTGAAATTGGCCTGCAAATTTCTTCCAATAATAGACGTATAGGTAGTATATCATAACAAAACACGTAAAATATAAATGAAACGATTATTCCTCGTCCTTTATTTTCTCTCAACACCTCTTTATTTCAATTCTGATTGTTTAAAGAAATTTCTAGAATATATCGATTGTTATAGTCTGCCTCTGTGCTTATTTTGTGGAGAAATTGCAACAGCTCGATGCTCGGTGCTGGATGCTCGGTGCTGGATGCTCGGTGCTGGATGCTCGGTGCTGGATGCTCGGTGCTGGATGCTCGGTGCTGGATGCTCGGTGCTGGATGCTCAATGCTCGATGCTCAATGCTGGATGCTCAATGCTGGATGCTCAATGCTCGATGCTCAATGCTGGATGCTCAATGCTCGATGCTCAATGCTCGATGCTCAATGCTCGATGCTCAATGCTGGATGCTCAATGCTCGATGCTCAATGCTCGATGCTCAATGCTCGATGCTCAATGCTCGATGCTCAATGCTCGATGCTCAATGCTCGATGCTCAATGCTGGATGCTCAATGCTCGATGCTCAATGCTCGATGCTCAATGCTCGATGCTCAATGCTCGATGCTCAATGCTCGATGCTCAATGCTCGATGCTCAATGCTGGATGCTCAATGCTCGATGCTCAATGCTCGATGCTCAATGCTCGATGCTCAATGCTGGATGCTCAATGCTGGATGCTCAATGCTCGATGCTCAATGCTGGATGCTCAATGCTGGATGCTCAATGCTGGATGCTCAATGCTCGATGCTCAATGCTCGATGCTCAATGCTCGATGCTCAATGCTGGATGCTCAATGCTCGATGCTCAATGCTGGATGCTCAATGCTGGATGCTCAATGCTCGATGCTCAATGCTGGATGCTCAATGCTCGATGCTCAATGCTGGATGCTCAATGCTGGATGCTCAATGCTGGATGCTCAATGCTGGATGCTCAATGCTCGATGCTCAATGCTGGATGCTCAATGCTCGATGCTCAATGCTGGATGCTCAATGCTGGATGCTCAATGCTGGATGCTCAATGCTCGATGCTCAATGCTGGATGCTCAATGCTCGATGCTCAATGCTGGATGCTCAATGCTGGATGCTCAATGCTCGATGCTCAATGCTGGATGCTCAATGCTGGATGCTCAATGCTGGATGCTCAATGCTGGATGCTCAATGCTCGATGCTCAATGCTGGATGCTCAATGCTCGATGCTCAATGCTGGATGCTCAATGCTGGATGCTCAATGCTGGATGCTCAATGCTGGATGCTCAATGCTCGATGCTCAATGCTCGATGCTCAATGCTCGATGCTCAATGCTGGATGCTCAATGCTGGATGCTCAATGCTGGATGCTCAATGCTGGATGCTCAATGCTCGATGCTCAATGCTCGATGCTCGTTGAAGCATTTCGTACTTCACGATAGACAGGGACACCTTTTTCACGGAGCCTTTGGTAGCAGGAAAATGTCCTGGTGGTAAAAGGATATGCTGAACGTTGTATTCTACGCGCTTCAAATATCACACAGAAAATTGTCACATTCGTTAGCACTATATCGTATGATGATAAAATTATAATTTTGGAATAAGTTGAGAAAAGTGTTAGGTGAGCTTTGATTTAGGTTAATGATTAATCAGGAACATCCAAACATGTCATTTTCTTGATATAAAGTTTCTAATATGATTGCTTTATCACCTTCAATTAAAAACTTTACCAATTGTTTTTTTTTACATTGTATTTCAAAATCATTTCAAAAATAATAATCAACGGTACGTTAAAATCCGCTGCTTTAAATCTCTTAAATTTGAGTGGACCTCTTGATGGCGGGGTTAAAACAAGCAGGAGCAAGTGTTCTCATCCAACATTCTGCGCACCCCTTCTGCATAGAAACCACACCCCCAGCGTTGACCTCTCTCCCGATTGGACGATCTTTGATAAGACAGCGCTCGCTCCTCACTGGTCGGATTAAATCGATATGCCCCCAAGGTAAAAACGGTCTGAATTTCAGAACGCCTGTTGACTCCGTGGAACATTGATTTTTTTTTCAGAGGAAATTGCGAGCAATTTTGTTAAATTTCTTTTAGTTTTTGATGGGTTAAGTTGTTCTTATCGGGGCGCTGGGCGCATTTATCTGTACAGTCCGGTCAGGTGATCATAAGCGTGTATACCACCATGCGCAATCAAAACGCTGGACGTTTGGAAAATTGCGTTTGACGAACTTATTTCACGTGGCAAAATGCATGGCATGAAAAATGTACCACGCGGGTCAATCTATAATCGTTCCGAATCAGTCTTTCATTTTGATGAAACATGATTAAACGTGATTAAACATACCATCGCCATCCTCTTTCATTGCTCAACTCGCCATAAGCTTTATATTTATGTTTAAGTCTCGAACACGCACGCCTATTATACTTATTCCCGAGTTTAGTTCAGACTGACAAAATATTCTCCCTAACGAAAATCTCTTGTTTTTCATGATGTCAGATGTATTTGACATTTGAATTTCCTGTCTTGATTTCTTTGACAATATTTTACCTGACAGTTGGAACAGTGTCCTCAATAAATAGAAAATAAAACAGGCCAGCCCAAGAGTATGCTCATTTCCGAATGGGAACACACACATATGGCAGGTAGTGATAAGCTATTAAGCGATGCCGATAAATTAGTATCACTAGCGGCGCAGAATTCCGCGAGGAATAACTGAAGTAGCGTTTACTAACACTTGATTGTGTCGAAAGTTGATAATTTATTTGCGAAAATTAAGGGATATTATGAGAGACCTTGGCCTGGGAGGATCTGCGTTCCAAATAGCCCTTCTAGTTTCTACCCTTTCTTCTAGCTTCTACCGTATTACTGGGTTCCTGAGCTCCATGCTAACATGGAAAAGCCGTATATTTATAGGAAATCAACGGAAACGTTCCAAAACACAGGAAAACACAGGATTTTTTTTCTAGGTGTAATTAACGTGAACGATTCAACATTACTTGTCATCACCTGTATATTCACTAGCATTTTCACCGATGAGGTTTTAGAAGACGAAGATCCCTTTAATTATAGTATTTATGGTTTGTTTTTAAATCACAAAACTTTGATTTCTTTGCATTTTTAACATCAAATTTTTTCCATTGTCAATTCCTAACTTCATGTTTTCATTATTTATATTATTCATTCATTATATTCAACTTCATTATTTTTGATGCACCCTTAAATTTCTTTATCAATATCTTCCACTTCAATATTTATTTCCTACCAAAATTTTCAAGATTCTTTTTGGTTGCAACTTTCTCTTTTTCCAATATGGTTTTCCGATTTTCACCAAGATCCTTGAGTTTACTTGAAAATTAATGAAAACCCCGATTAATAGAATTCACCGAAGTCCTGGCCGATTTATCCTGCGAGGAAATCAAACCCCAGATGGCTTTTCTTAGTGGGTATGTGAGGTCATTGTTCTTTGAATCGCAGAGCCAGTTAAAAATTGTGTGGAAATAATTAATAATAATATAATATGCAATGCAATTACCTACCTTACATGACAAAGATTACAACTTATCCTCTAAAATACAACAGAAGGCAATCTATCGGTCGACAAGAATACCCGATTCCTGGACATGAATCTCCGAATTCCGTCCGAGTGATGACCAGCTGATGCAAAGGACTCGCAGCATGCCGAGAGTAGGAATAAATGCACGCATGAATAAATGAGTAGATGGTTGTGCGAGCGCGCGCGTTATGGGCGGAATAATCAGCCAGCAGGTGCGACCTGCCTCAGGGGGGTTGGTGATTACCCGCCCCCCTGAGTATACCGACCTCAGGCCGGGGGTAATCGCGAGGCCTTTAGGGACCCGGCAACCGTGACCGAATAATAATTTACCTAGTCGAAATAAATTGGACTAAATGTATGGCTATAGACTTGATCGACAATCATCTATCTGTTCAAGGCCCCTGTCGGCTTGATCGCACGGTGGTGGTGGTTACAGTTCGAATCGTGTTCGATATTTGCGCCGGCTTCTATTAAAGTGACAGCTCTTTTTTATGGATGGGAGACTGTGAAAGCTGCAAGAGATCTGCTGATTGTTACTTTTATTTGATGGCATATTTATATGTCATTTATGTTGCACCTGTCTCAAATATATATATACGGAGAGTGTGATTAGCATTTTCCTAACACTGTGTTGTCATACGCTTTTCCTATGTCAAAAAACTGGTTTTTCAAAAATTTCATTTTTTTTTCTTGAAATTTGCTTTTCCACCAGTTGATTACATGTCATTATTTCGTTTGACAATTTCATTTGAATGCGAAGTATGGTCACAATCGCTGACTTGAGACTCAGACGAAAGTTTAACCTCCGTCGGCTTTTGCAAACAGCTGATTGTAGATGAAAGTTCAGTCCTTTAATTGAATACAAAAGGGACCATTTCTTTTGATAGTGAACTCACACCAACCCTCAAAACTGTAAGTGACAAAGGCTTGCCATTTCCTTCTTCGAATAATATTACCTCAATTTTACTCATTACACTGTATATGTCACTGGTTAGTTTTTAGTGAAAAGTTAATTATTTGGTTCCTTGTAATCATTCATTTTATATCACATAGTTAAAACTTTCCAAATTTCCTACCCGCTGTTTTTAAAATACCTCGTTTTGTTACCTTTTTTGGAAATAGTGGTATAATTTTAATTGAAATGGAATTGCAGATTCCTTCTTGAAAGAAACCTCCGGGATATTGCTTTATGTCCGATTCCATACTAACGTCAATTTTATACTTGGTAACAAAATTGAGTAGCTAAATTACTGTGACTATTTGGCTTAAGTATTCTGATTCGAAAAAATCTGTACTGAATCAGTGTGTGTATAGGAAGAGTACTCCGATGCTTATTGCTAAGTTTCATCGAGATCTGATGGCGTAAAAAACTCTCAGAAGACAAAACAATTGTGTTTTTTCTCTTAAAAAACCACAAAAAAACCCAAATTCAAGATTGGTTTTTGAATAAAGTAAACATCCGATCGACTCCAAACAAAATGTTCAAGCATGAAGGTAATATTCATTTTTTAATGTTGCATATCATCAAATGGGGTACCAGTTGTGACCAGGCTAAGCAAATATCCAGATTTGAAGTTATACGAAAGAAAAAACTTGGAGTAAACTTTCAGCAAATATTTTTAATTGACGATATGGTTATAAGTAATCGGCAGAGCTATAAAAATAATATTAAGCTCTCTATAGAATCATGTCTGAGTGTTGTATTGATCCATTCAGGAAAATTGGTCATTTTACCCAGTTCAAAAAATGGTCGCGATTTAAATTTCACCCATCTCATGAACTCATGCACATCTCATGCACTCATGAACCTCTGAATCTGTAAAGCTCCATTTCAAAATATCAAAATTAAGCCCTAGAACGCTGCGTGAACGTTGTATTTACCACTCGCATATGTTATAGCTTAACGTAAAAATAAAGTTACTTAACTTTATTTTTACGGTTATATACCTAATACAGTTAGAATTCAAGGTAAATCGGTGACTGCAAAATTATCGGATCTCATTTTTCTAATCATATTGACTAAGAAAGCTGAGCGGACTGGTTTATTCTTAAAATAAACAAACTTTAGGTAGATCAAGTGCATGTCCAGGACTCGGGGGCACAACGCACAGAACAACAACGAAGCGTGCTCCTCGATTCGTCCAGCTGGCATCATACATTGATGTCATCACTCATTTCACACTCGGCTAGCTTAGATGCAACCTGTATTTTGTTCTCATGCATTTTGAACGCATGTCACACATCAGTGCGTCTGCACCTTTCACGTGTGCGGCTATAGCAGGGTGGCTTCATGAAAGGGTGGCTGGGGGTGGGTGGCTGGGGGATCGGACTAATTTGATAGATTGGTCTAGTGAAGTCGGCCGGCTATGGCATTAGCTGTGTAAAGAGCGAAAAATGCGATTTGTGACAATAAATTCTGCCGCAAATTTGTGTTGAAATCAGATTTCTTATTTTTTTTTATGTGCTTGTATAGGAATTGAACGAGATCTTACTTGGAAGTATTTGCTTGCTGTCCATGCCCTCTTTCTCTCCTAAATTGAAAAAAAAGCCGATTAAAAGTAGGATTCGAAAAGTCAATGACTTGGAATAAGTAAAATATCACGATATCACTGCAGCTTTTTGTTGCCTATATAAAGTAACTCTTTTTGGAAGTGTTTTACCTGGCTTCTTGAGTTAACATTCTAACTTTAGTATTCATGTCAATGAACCGCGATGCGCACCGGGGGGTTTGTTTTATTAATTAGGGAGTGCATTTATTGATTTATTTGACTTGACAGTGTTTGAAATCATTTATTTCAACGCGGTGTTTTATTGCGGTAGAAATTAAAATGGAACTATTTTGACATACGATCGAGGAAAACTAAACAAACTTATGGACTACAAAATGTATATGCCTGTACTGTAATTTCTGAAATCTGCAAATAAAAATCGTTTTTTATCAGTTTACTGTAAGTCGATCGTACGTGACAATCGTGGACCTACTTTTATTGACAGCTAAAGTACCTGACTTCAAGTCAAATTTCAATCAGAAAACGCTCCACTACCTCTACTATTCGTACAGAATTACAAACCTTGTTTTAGTTTTCGACCCATATTTTCCAGTCTCCAGCGTGCATATTTTTCATTTTCATTTTCATCCAACAAGAGCTTGCTACCCTCTACTTCCTGTGTCCTAGGAACAAAACATAAAAAGAAATACACGCACTATGCAGCCAAGTGCAGCACCTTTGATTCCGAGGAGTTTTTTCTCGGACTTACGCAAAGATTTGGTGCTGCAGGACTATCTCTCAAGACGTGTCGAATCGTATATTGAAATCTATACACTTCTTAACACTGCATAAAGCATAAAACTCGTGGACTCGTGAACATATAATGCGAACCATTGTTTCTTTTCTCTTTCTATCAACAAAATCGTCACGGTTTGAAGCAAGCCGCGTTTGCTCTAATTTCCTACCGGAGTCACCAACGGATCAAGTTCAAACGATTGAAAACGTCTGCAAACGTCTGAGAACGTTTGAAAACGAGATATTTTGATCGGGTATATGCGCGCCACGAATTGCTCGTCTCGGTCCTGTCCACAAAACCGCACCGTGGCCCAATTCGCTGCCAACAGCTGACGATGGCAATCAATTCATTTTGATCACGGTAGGAAATTACGTGTGAAAAGTACGCTCAATACAACCTGATTAAAAATACCTTAGATACGCTAACTATTCTTCGAAAGATTAGTAGCTGTTCGGAAAGCTTCCCCTTCTGAGGGTTGGACACTTCTTGTCTTGAACATCTTCAATTTGGTCCCGATATTTTCCTGGAAAATAACACAGTTTTCAACGGAAATTCTGCAGATTTTCTTTTGTATCTTTCGAATCAACTTGCAAAAGACACTCTTTTTTCCGCACTGCCATGCAATACGCCAATGGCCAATAAGTCCTCGCGGGGGCTTGCCGTTTTTGTTATACTTCATTTTTCACGTCTGGTGTTATTAGCCGGAGCATTGAACGAGCCAATTTGTTATAAATACCCGTTAGAACAGAAAGCCTTCTCTGGTTAGCTGCATCAAGTTGTTATGATGCCACGCATGGGTGCAAGGGATGCAGTCTCCGCTTTCTCACGGAGCGCCAAGTTGTAAAGATGAAGAGATTGAGTCCGTAGTGATTTTCAAGAGTGTTTTGCACCGTAACCCAGGGATATCGCTTTTAAAACCTGTTATCACTAATTGATTGTCACCTTCAAACGAACAGCCTAAAATAGTAGAAACTGTAGCATGCTGCAGCTCAGGTGCCTTGTGTTCCAAATTCCAACTGCAAAGTAATTTTTCAATTTTTTTGTACGATCTGTGGAACACATGACATTTCAGCACTGAAAGAAAATCATGTACAGTGCCCCGAAAACAAATAAAATAGTCAGCGCTATAAGGAATTATGCTAATGGCATGATGTGTGCAGGTTTTTTTTGGGATTTGGGATATGGGAAATGGGGGTTGGGTCCTTATTACATGTTTGTGGGCGGACTCCCGGAAAGTTTCTGCCACTATGTACGCTCTGAATTCGGACTTACGGCCAAAATTTTTCTATTACTGGCAAACTACCCCTAAATAACTACCGAAAAAGACAAAATACGTTCACAATTACTTATAAAGTGAGCAAAAAGCAAACAACAACTCATCCTAACCAATGGTTTTCATTTGTTATGACTTACGATTGCCATCTCAGCAAACGTCCAGGGCCGATTTAAAGTTGAGACTTATTAACTTGGTCAATATTTGCCATTTTGCACGCTAGGATCGCGCTAACCACGCTTGTCATCTAGTTTTTCATTGGCTCGTAGCGTTGTTAGAAGCGCTTCGATTTGCTGGGGCAGGCATGCGTGACTCTCGGACAGAGTCGGGAACTTGAGAGCCCATCCGCTCGCCGGCTCCCAGTTGCCCACTCTTTCACTAGCAGCCCGTACCGTAACGCAGCGCACGTTGCCGCAGCCAGAGGACCGCCAACAACCACCAACAACCACCAACAACCGCGAACAACCGAACAACCAACACACCAAGACACCCGACTATCTTCACTCGGATCGACTTGACATCGGCAGCCAACTGAGATTGCCCCAGCGAAGACATTTGACGCGGTGTTTTGTGGATTCGTGCAGTGCAAGTTGTGTTGAAAACTTCGATAGTGTTGTTTTTTTGTGTTGAGTTGTGTTTGCGAGGAAGAATCCAACATGTGCATCAATCAAGACTTATTTTGAGCGTATTTAATTGACTTTTTGGTGTTCTTACTTTGTCCGACAAACTGACGTCGACACTACCGTGAGCGTTTGACAAGTGACTTTTTTAAATGACCACCGAGAAGTAGGAGGCAAAAGTTGCGTGTATTATTGTATCGTCCGGACAGTGTTTGAACAAGAAGTGTTTTTCTAAGTTTCATTGCTAGAGCTAACGATGTCGCGCAAGGAAACCGACTGCAGAGTAACGGAACAATTGTTGTAGAAAGAAGTGTCTTGGAAAAGTCCGCCGCCTAGTGGCTCTCGGCATGTTCGTCAAGTTGAAGTGTCGCGGGGTGTAACGGGTGTGGACCGTGTGTGCTGGCCGTTGAGGCCTGTGTCTTAGAAGTGCAGACTCCGAGCGATGGAGTACCCTTGGGTGTTGTCGGAGGACAGCGGAGGGCCGCATGGTCCGGACAGGCCCGAGAGAATTCTTATCGATACGCGACGGATACCAGGTAACGAGACTCATTGCTGCCGGCCAAATTCGCCACCCTAAAGTGTGAAAGTTGCCACTGTCTCACCCCCCAGAGACGGATTTTGGACTAGGGGACGGACTGTTGGTAAATTTCAGATTGATTATTCGGACGCAAGCCCTGCTAACGTGTATCCGTATAACATTCAATGAAGATAAGACCGTGGCGATGGTCGTTGTATTTTACACTTGGTCTAGTCCAGGACCCGTAACCTTGCGAAAATAATAGCCCAATACAATCACTCCGGTGCTAACCGGCTGCTTAATTATCAACTCGGTGCAAGGACCAAATCATCGGGACGGGTTTAATGTAGTTTCAATATTTGCATCTCCGCTGCGAAAAGCCAAGGCGTGATCGAGCTGCTCTAGAAATTAAATTTTACTCGCGTTCCGTTTGTCATTGCTGAGTTTTACTATATTTTACTCGGGTCAATTGACAGTTTCTATAAGAAAGAGGACAATCGCATGTCGTTAATGCCTGCATAATTGCTTCATTAACATGATCCATTGATCCATGGATTCATTATCCATGAGCCCAACTCCGAATTTGAAGCTATGTGTACAGACCGGATTTTATTTTCGCTGGCCGAAAATTTGAAAAATTGTCAATTTTAACCATCACCATTTTAACAACCTGCAAAATTAAAATATGTTTGTCACTTCCCTCATTTGGTCAAACCGGCAACGAAGTGAACAGCACTTGAAAATATAAAACTAAGGGCGATTAATGATTCCATTTCAATGATCATCTCTTAGATCGCTTGAAAGCGCGAGGCCTGGTTATGCCTGCAACCAGATGCAATAGTTATTATAGATTCTCACTTTTCGAGTCGATGCTTCACCGATGCATCAGGCATACGTGACTCTGATCGTTCGTCTTTTCGCACACGGTCTCGTTTAATTACAGTGCTAATTGCGATGCGCATCAAAGTGTGAACTTTAAAACAGAGAAGAAGAAAAAAGAAATATGTATATAAAAGTGTAGGTATAATGAGAGCTGGAATCTCTCATTCTGGTCTATTTATACGGATGCGTGAGCTTTACTCATTAATCGCAATTTTATTCACGAGTGTGGTTTTCGAGTCTGCAGTCTCACTTTCCCTGTTAGCATTCTTCAATTATCGAGCAATATGCGTGTTGGAATTGTTCGACGGGGTTGACCAGCGTGTGGTATGCACTTGGTATTTACTGTTTACTGTTTACTGTTTACTGTTTATTGTTTACTATGGCAGTAAACGCATCACTGCGGTCCTGATAGATTATAAAATGCTTGCGCTAGTGAAAAAGACTCGATAGTGTCAGTATATTTTAGGGTAAAATGCTCGGTGCGTTTTTTTTAGAAAACTTTTCAGCAAAAATGGGTTTTGTGATCAGCTCCATTGATTCCTTCCGTATTTGGTCACGTATCAATCTGATATTTTATGACAACAGGTAGCAACTAGACAGCTGCTCTTCAGCTTATTCATTGGTTGAGTTCGCAAATTGGCAATTTTTAAGTCATTTCATAAAAACCAAAAAAGTAGTTAGATGGGCTTTATAGTTTAATATATGAACGAACAATCTGTGTGTAGTAGTAAGCGTTCTCCGTGTGAAATGCCAAACATTTAATTTATGTTTGGTATATATATATATATATATATATATATATATATATATATATATATATAGTGCAGTTTTCCATAAATACGAAAAAATGATCATGTACTTGTTTTGAATTATTTTACACATAATTGAACTATCCCAAAGTAATCATCTGTAACCTATGACAATTTGCTTGAAGAAAGCATTTGATTTTTTTGACTTCCAGTTTGATTAACCCGGTTGATATTGAAGTTATACACATGGTTATGTGATGTCTTATACCAAATCAAAATAATTTATATTTTAACATAAAATAAATTTTAACATGAAAGCAAAGAGTAACAAAACTAGAGTAACGAAGAGTCTTGCTCGGGGGTGTGATCAAACAAGTAAAAAGTGACAAATCATACACATGGTATCATCTAAGTTTGAATTTCGTCGGCAATCATCTTCGTTTAGCTCTTACCCTCTGAGATAAGCATTCTTGGCTTTTTTACGGAATGTAGTTCTAATCGGTACACCTAGATTAAATTCACATATGACATACCTGTAACAATTGAAAGTTAAAGCAGCTATATACAAAACTGAAATCTTCAATTTTTATGGCTGTACTGTCCTCGATATAACCATGTCTCAGTTAAAGTTTGCTTTATTACCATTTAAATAACATACTTCAGCTCACAATTTAAATTTCCCCAATATAATATAATAATAATATATCTGTATCCCTAATGTTGCCATATTATAATAAACAGATTTCAGGTACTGGAATTGTATTACTTTGGGAGTTTCGACATTATCGAAAACGAACTGTTTAAGTTTAAAGATAATACATTTTCTACGCATATAAACTAACGGCAAAGGCATCTTACTATCAAGACGTTTGTTGTACAGAGGTGTGAATGAACACCACAAATCAAGATCGGCATCGCTGGACATAATTATACACCTCACTTTTATTAGCATATACACGAATTTTTAATGCATTTTCACTTTTAGCCTAAACGGTTAAACGGTTAATAGAGCATTAAGATGGAAAATACAGTGAAATGAAATCAATTTAAATATGAATGAATATGGAATTATATTCTATACACCTTTGGTAAGCATTGAACGAATGAAAGTAAAAATCTACTCGGTATATGGACTTCTGAAAGAGGCGTGCACCATCAATTAAAATTTAAATGATGAGCACAGAAAGATTAACTTTGCATTTTTTCTCTTGAATCCGTCGTTCTTTCATCTGCTGCATCATTTGATATCCGATTCGGATGTCGAGAACATTGATTGTGTCATCATTCAGTGAACTTGACATTAATTTCGAACTATATCGAGGATTTTAGTTCAATCAGGAAATAATGAAAGAAAGCAGCCATGTGTCACATCTGAATTGGACAAGACCATTGAACAATTTATATTGTCTTAGCCGTTAAAGCAGAAAGTGACTGTCCGCTTTCTGCAACTCTATAGTTAGTTCTTTGCTTTTCATCGGTGGATGGTCACAACTGAATTGTCATCGGAACTATCACAAATGCACTGGCGATGGATGTTTTTACTGCTCTAGACACCATTTGTTTTATTTGTTTTATTAAAGCAGTAAAATTGTTAAGTCGATAGCTCCATTCCATTTGGTGAGTAAAAACGGGACCAATTAAAAATGTTAGTGGGTGAGAGGTTTGGTGGAACGGTTTCTTGAAAGCGGTATTGTGCCAAGGAAGAAGCGTCCTGTATAAATGCAAGCGCTTTATTAGTTCTCAAACGCGTTAGAAACAGAGTCGCATATTTATATTTATATAATAGTTCATAAGCTATATTTTCAATGTGTGGCCGAGCTCAAAGTGATAATAACTCAGTTGAGAAATGTGAGGAATAATAAGATATTTATTAAGACGTCTTGAGTGCTTTTTGCTATGATTTTGTTTCCAGTGTGCTTTAGTTTACACGCAGTATAATTTAAATTCGCAATAAATAAAACGACTGTGCATGTTACTTTTCACAATTCGTGAGAAGTAAGTACGTTGCTCTCAGTACTTACTATCGGTTAAAAGTTAATACCCAACCGTGTACCTGCTAATCTCAGGAAATCACCTCCTCCACCCTTCGGAACGATGTAGTTCAGGAACTAAATTAGGTTCGGCGGATGCTTTCTGCTTGAATATAAGTAAGAAAATCAAGTTGACAAGCGAATTGAAATAGGATCCCATTTTTGGAAATGATCTTTAACAATAAAACTCAAAATGTGTCAAAATGCAAACCTCATCATTTGCATTTTACAAACTGTTCACGAATCAAGAAAATGATCTGACTCACATGATGCGATTCACGATCGCTTTTCCGTGAATTCGCGAAAATCCAGATCAAATTGTGGTTTCATCACTCCTGTCATTTCTCACATTTCAGGAAAAATCTTGTAACGGATTTCATGCTGTACACGCGCCGCTACCGCGTTCATTTTCCAGGCCCAGGCCCATGCAACATTCCACCTACACAACTTAGCAGCACACCGATGCATTTCACTGTAATCGTAACACTAAATGCCAAATCAACTTAGTTCAAGCTGGGATTTTAAGTTTTAAACTTTTAAAGTCATAACTCGCCGGTGTTTTGCTAAGCTGCTACTGTGTACTTGTACCATAAGGACCGTCGGGGTCCTTTATAGCATATTCTTATGACGTCGTGGCCCGTTATAAGGATCATAAGGATCGCAGAGACTTTTTATTGTGTCCTATTATTTTCCTATTACCATAAGGACCCTTTATGGGACCCCTTATGCCCTAAGGATATAGTCGAGACCCTTTATTAGGCCCTTGACATCGATAGGTTTTGCGTATCAAAAATTATCCAAACTCATTCCATCAGAGTACGACCGTGAAACCATCAACTAGAATCATCTTAACAGATTTAAGGCTGAAGTAAAAATGTGAAAATAGTATCCTGGGAAACAAACTGCAACGCTTGACGGAGAAAAGTGTCAACACGATCTGACGTTGTGCGAATAATTTTCATTTCCCCCTCCCCCGCCCTTCACCAAACTCATCTATTCGCAAATTTCTGATTCTTAATTCTATGTAAGCTAACAATGAAAATATGGCATTATCTTTCATCGAAGAACAATGAAGTTGAGTCTGCTTGAAGGGAAATACTCTCATGGAGATCTCTTGAGTCAAAACCATTTTATTATATCCCTAAAATTTAAAGAAAAAGGAAAATGTCAGCACAAGGAAATGGTGAACCTTTGTTAAGCAAAAACACCGCCGATTTAGCGAAGTCCCTCAATGTCCCTGGAAAAGCCTGGCTACTCATAATCTTGAGGTTTAGATGTTAATGCGTTGTGCATAATTAGACAGGTAATAATTCTTAAAGAAATATAAGTATACTGCTTCTATTATTTGTTGACTTTTAAATTTTATTAACCGAGCTTACTCACGAATTAAAAATATGGCTCAATATATTGTTTGGTACTAAGTTGAATAATTCCCTTCATGCATACAATTGCAATAAATACTTGAATACATAAAAATTGAAACAACTCTCCGTCTTATGATTTCACCCATGTGCCCTGTCTTATCGTCGTATGTGATCAGTTGTAAAGTGCATTGCATGCATGCGACACAAACGGTCATTAAAAGTACGCAATCTAAACGTTTACACGCTTGATGAATTTTCGATGTCTAATCTCCCCTCGCAAATAATTTCACCCTTGTTGATTGCGTCCAGCCGTTTAGGAGCTGTTTGGGGTTGTTGAGATATATCTTGACTGGAATCAGGATGCAGAATGATAAATACTCCGGTTGATATATCTGATAAGCGCAGAACGATTACACGGTCTCCACTGAAGCTGCAGATGTTCAGCGGAAATCTGAATAGACATTTTTAACAGTCATTGATTTCCTAAAAACTACGGTTAGAGCGTAGAAAAGATTTCAATTAAATTTGTTTAGTGCAAGTACTACGCCGGATCAGTCAACGGTTTTTAAAAGTGCATCGCGATTTTGCTATTCTCGGCTTGCTTTCATTTCTTAGAAGTTTTTCAGCACCTTTCACTCTACGCTCATACCTTTTGGTCTGTCCAATCACCATTTGGTTTGAACTTTTCTATCGTAAAGTAATCCAGTTGTAATCCAATTTTCTCCAATGGATTCCAACATTCCCCAGTTTAACCAAAATAATGATATCACGTAAACAATAGTAACATCTGAGAAATCAGTGAATTTTGGTGGAAGCCCACACCAGAAGGCATGTGATGATGGGATAGCTGAGCAGGAAAAATGTGCGTCCGAACCGGGATATGAACCCGGGACCTTCCGCTTGCCGCTTGCTCAGCTCAGTGGTCAG
This sequence comes from Nemurella pictetii, assembly GCA_921293315.2. Classification (NCBI taxonomy): domain Eukaryota; kingdom Metazoa; phylum Arthropoda; class Insecta; order Plecoptera; family Nemouridae; genus Nemurella; species Nemurella pictetii. The sequence continues at coordinate 24,699,584 of OV121116.1, read as the reverse complement.
AGCAACCGCCCGGCAAGCGGAAGGTCCCGGGTTCATATCCCGGTTCGGACGCACATTTTTCCTGCTCAGCTATCCCATCAATAGTAACATCATTTAAACAAGTGAAAAATAATACGAATATATATTGGTTCTGAAAATACTTATGCTTAATACTCTCGAATGAAGACATGTTTATTTAAAACAGAAAATTGTTTGAGAATTTCATTATTTTGGATTTCTATTCGAATGCGTTGATCCTGAAATCTGTTGCTTCTGAATGATAAAGGGTTTTTCTTAAGCTGCTGAGGAATCATATGAGATTGTTTATGGATAAGCAAAGATACGAAGCAAAATATAATGAATTGAATGTTAACAAAAACCCATCCTACAACCATTGGATTAGATTTTCATTTCAATCTTAAATAAATTATGTTGGCTATATACCATGCTACCCAGAAGCTAACGTCAGATTACATAAATGTCAAGAGCTAAAATAAAAGGTCCAATATATAGATACAATATTCATATGAATTACGGAAGGGTAGAAACAAATTAACGACCCCCTTTCCCCCACATTTGGGGACCGAACTGCGCAATTTACGTGTCGTCCACCATTTTGTGGTCGCAGGGAAAATGTCGCCGGTGCTTGGGAAAGAGCTGACTGTAATTTATGACGTTTTCTCATCGCTTTGTTCGGGGTAGCGTGCTTTCTCCCCATTTAGTCGGGCCTGACCAATCGGGTGGCGTGCTTTCTGGATCACGTGACTAGTGATGACCAATCGAGGAGCTAGCGTGTTTTCCGAGATGCGAAACTCGAGGAAAATCATGCTCGAAATAATAATAATAAAACGAAAACAGTGATCAGGATTTATTGGATTGTAAATAATATAATGTTGTCTTTGCTCTGATTTGTCGAACAGATAAAATCAGTTGTGTCGTATTTACGAAATATATGGTGGTTGCCAGAACCTAACGTGCCTATTTTTTTCGGTGTGTCGTATGCAGGTTCACTTTGACATTAATTAGAATTCACATTTGCTATGCAAATTTTCGAATATAGAGAAAGATACTTAATTGCCTACTGTGTATTGCACTATGACCAATTTATTGATTTGAATATATTCATTTTGACCATTCAGGGACAGCTTGATTAAACGGAAGCAGAGTCAGTTTCTCGCACACGTTAAGTTAACCCCTACCCCACCACAACCCCATCCCCTTCGCGCCTGATATCCGGTCCAGCTCAATCGGTTTGATATAATAAGCCAACTTCCGTTCCTTTATCTCACGACCAAAATACAACGCTTTTCGAAATTACCCCGAACGTGTCTCTTTATGAAAGGAAAGGGTGATATCGGGTCGAGTTAGGTTAGGGGTGGATGGGGGGGGGGGGGAGGCACACTTAATTAATTGAAAAGTTCGATTTGCTTGAAAGTGAAAAAGAAAAAAATGTATTTTTTACGTTTTCTTTCTTTTCGCAGTTATGAGAGAAATTACAGGGGGTAAAATTGAACAGATTGCAACAATTTTCACAAGTTCATCTTCCTCCGCTTTCCTATGTCATAGAAGTTTTCGCTTGTACGTGTTGTGGTGCCCTGTGGTGTTCCAATACTGCTTAGATAATTAAAATACACGGAAGGTATATTATTACCTTTAGGAACCAAATAACCAACAGAGATTTGACCGCATTGGGCATTTTCTACTGGAAAGGTCGTTTGAAAAGGAATCATAATATCTACCATATTAACTACAATAAAATCTACATAATCTCCTTTAAAATCTATCGTAATGTCTCCCTTAACTTCCAAAATATTTAGGTACCATACAAAACACTGCATCGAGTACACAGCATACTGTACACTGCACACTGTACACTTCATCGTGCTGATGTCTGCTCGCTTTTCCGCAGGACGGAGTAGTGACTTCGTCGGAGGAATCGACAACGAAGCTTTGGACTTCAGTCAACTCGAGGACTTCATCAACGACGAGAATGACGCGACCAACACGTGAGTCGCTTCGACGATTCATTGCAGCCCTGCTACCCGATTCGTAATCGTGTCAATCACGAGAACATTCGTCAAAAACATCTACCACTTTTCATTCGCGCCCGCTTTCGCGTCTTTAAAGTGACGGTCAATGTCAGTTGCAGTAGAGGCTAAATATTTTTAAAATTTCAAACTGACACAAGTCAATTTTCCGCCAGAACTTCCAACTTTTCCAACCTTTTTCAATTTTTTGCAGATCTCCCTCAATCTGATAATATCAGCTCCGTAAACGATTGCGTTCTCCATGTCTGTTACTCTAAACATAATTTACCGTCACTTTAATACATACACCATGTCGTTAGTTAAGTGAATTAGGTTGACCTATACTATTATTTCGATTGCTTCCTCTGTCAAGTCGGATCATTAATCTGCAGCCGCATTGTGTCCCGTGCGACTCATGACGTGTATCATGAAGTCATGGTGAAGTCAAAGCAAGTCACAGGTCATTCTGCCATCGCGCTTTCGTTCATTCTTTGGACAGGCAGCTATTGAAACGGTCAAACGCGGAGGGCTCCGGTCGAGGGGAGGTTTATTTGTAGGTGGCCTATTATATGCAAGCCCACGAGCGCTGACACACTGTCACTATATAACTATTATTAGCTATAACGCTTATTTTCGTCGCATTGTGGATGGTCGTTAATTGAATTAATTTGATTGTATAATCTTCAAGGTTCCATAAGGTTGTGCCAGAGTAGAATTAGTGAAAAAAGCGACAGAAACGTTAAAAAAGGAAGATAAAAACGTCATTTTCCAGAGAAGCACTGAACATAAACCAATTAGGCGTATCAGGCGTAACACATCTAGAAAATTGGTGGATATGTATCAAGAAAAAATTCCTAAAAACTGTTTTTTTTATTTTAAGTTTTCAACAGAATTTGCTTGAAATTAGTTGAGGTTCTGAAATTTTCATCAAAATTTGTTTAGTTGTTTGGTCTGTAGAGCGCGCGATAAAAGTCCACGAACAAACCACAGGAGATATTTTCCGAGATATCTCGCCGATAAAACCGAAATCTCCATTAAAAAATGTGTGTGCTCACAGGGAGATATATCCGGTGGTGTATGGGAAAATTTTCGTTCAGAAATTCCGTCCAGAAACTGCATACCTCTTTGAATTGATACGTTTTATCTTCATATGAAACTTTATTTTTAAAATTCAGGCACGCCTCCGATCCCACTTGGGGTTGGTAAAGTTGATGGTAATGTATGATGCAACCACCGTTGCGAAATTTCCTCACCTTATTCAAGGCCGTCACAGATTATGACGCTGGGGTAATCACGTACACCTATAGGTATACCCATACCTTTACTCTAAGCAGGTTTTTTAAACCCTTCTCCTAATTAACACAATACTAATTAATGAAGTCGAATTAAGCCCGTTTCATTCCCTTTTGCATCCCTTTTGCAGACTACTTGATCCGACGAGATTCTTTTTCTGACGGGCTTCTTTTACCTAATGATCCGTCACCAAAAAAGGCGGCAAATATCCTTTTTTGGGTATAGTGATATTGTGTACCTAATTTTTACAAAATCTGAGGAACATGAGGCAAGTGTAGCAGCACAGCACATTACAACTACTATTAGTGTTAGCATATTGCTTATAAAAAAACACACGATTTCTACTACAGATCTTAATCACTTTTAAGTGACACGTGGTTGTTTAATTTTCTATTGTAATACCTATTTTCTAAATTTTATTGTGAATCATTAAAAAAACGTTACTTTGATGTAATAGGGATATGGAAATATAATTCTAACACTTGCTTCCTCAAAACAAAAAGGAAATATCGTCTTGTGGAAAATTAAATTGCGCCTTACCTAAAAACATAACTAAACGTGCCTTCCGTGATAATAGTCCGCAATGCATCTCGTTGAAGAGTAGCAATTGAAATGACAGCGTGATAACCGTTCGAACGTGTCCCTGTCCACGTGGGCCAGGTGCTCAGCTGAGAGCTTGCGTCCAGGTGACCATAGGTTCGACTCCCCCGAGCGGTCACACGTTTCCTCGGTGGGTGCTAAACGGCTGAGCGAACGAGCGAAGACTTTCAAAAATCTCTCATTCTGAAAAAAGAACACACACACAACATCGTTTTGTTTCTATGTTTGCTCGCGCGAATCAGGTTCTTAAAGTTGCATGGCGTCTTCAAGCTATTTTAACATTATAGACCTGCCAAATATTTTATACCAATCATTTTTTTTTGCAAAATCGACCTCAAATAACATAAAATAAGTTTTAGAATGCAATAACTTTGATTTATTTTGCCTGTCACCAACCAGACGAGGAAACAAGCTGCGCATCCTCAATCAGCTAAATTTAGAAAATCTTAAACTATAATTTAGAGTTAAATCCTGCGGGTGATTACCGCTTAAGAACGCTAATCCTCTCGCGTTTCTTTCAAGGGTGTTCGCGAACCCTTGAACGGGTCCATTGCGTTTGCCTTTTGCACTCCGTTATATACACACCCATAACACCCCGTCCAGAAGTAATGCGCAAATAAAGGTTAACCGAGTTTGGCTGGCGTCAGTATCCGTTAAATATTTTATCATGTTTACTGTTTGATTGTTTGCTGTAATTCATCAAGGGTGTTGATGCACCCTATCATTATTTCCCTCGTCCACCCCCTCCCCTCTAACCTGCCGTTTGCTTCACCTGGTCGGGTCTCGGGAGAACAATAAACGTACTCGATCAAATTCATCAAATCCACAACACATGCCTCTACCCATGCGTGCAGTCAGCCGATTTGCGTGCAGTCGACAGTCTTTATTATCTAAAATGTGCGCGCACTGTAAAATATACCATTTATATCTCATTGAAGCCCCCCGGTTTGTGGACCACCCATTTTTTTTGCTACAATTTTGATAAATTGAACATTTAAGTTTTAGGTTCTTCATTTTTTGTAACCTTCTATTTCTGAGTATTTGAAAACTAGACGCATTTCTATGGTTTTTAAAAAATAGTATTTTATATGGAGGGTATTTTAAAAAATAGTATTTTATATAAAGGGTATATGGTTTGGGTATAGAGTATTTTATATCATTGGAAATAAATAAATAGGTATACATAAATAATTATTGTAGAATCTCAATCTTATATTATGCATTATATACTAGTGTTCGGATATTTTCCATACTTTTAAAAGAGATCAAGAAAATATTCGACTTTTTCCCTGCTATCCAGGTAAAATCTTTGTGAAATATTACAAATCTACGACCCATGAAAACATGCCTTCGTGTATTTCTTGCATAATCCAACGCCCTCGCGCGTTTTGTAGACCTCGGCGGGTAGGAGGTCAATATTTTGACCAATCTGAAACACAGGGGCTGCATTTTCCCATGCTATCAGTCACCTCCCTCCAAATTACTCTTCCGCCCCCTCTACACGCTCCTTGACGCCTCCTAAACAACTCGGGGGGGGGGGGGGGGGGGCGAGATTGCTTATTGATTGAACCCCGGGCCGCTCAAGCAACAGTCAAAATTGCGCTATTTCATTTCGTCACGCAATTGTTGACCATTCGGGGGTGGTGGAAGGGGGGTGGTGGGGTGGAGGGGGCTGGCGAGAGAGACATTATACCCTGTTTTATGTCTACTCTGGTGACTTCAAAAATCACCTTCACCAGCGTAGAAGCAAATGGGATTTTTTTAGTACTTTCGCTGTGGCTTGCCCGGATTCCTCATGCATATTTGAATTTCGTTTGTTACGAAACAATAAACATACAGTGATAAATCTGTGCTTTAATGACGCGAAAAATAAACACGACAGTCAGAAAATTTAATTACTTGATCGATTAAACATCCAATCATTCAATTGATCTGGCAGTTTCCTGATCATTTGGTCGATTGTAATCGAAAAACAAGTAGTTTCCCATATCTCCAGATATATGAGATTTTTGTTTCTTAAATTCATATTTGTCTCGAAATGTGCGATGAATATTTCATCTTTGTTTGTTTTTTGTTACTGTCTGCAGACCTAAGATATCTCTATTTTGTTTTTACGGCAAAATCCATATTTCACTATGAGCTAGGGGCTCCCAGATGAGCCCCCACCCTTTCAACACTAAAAGCTTGCCAAGACCATTCCGGTTCTGGCTAGTTCTGGCCATGTTCTTGATAGTTCTGTGCTAGATGGTTGTTGTTTTAGAGTGAAGCAAATGCAATAGGTATAGGGCTTAGAGCAATGGGCCATGCCCATCATTTACTGTCCTTTCGCGACATTGTGGACTAGTGAAGGCTTCACACCTGTGATAAACACTTTCTATGATATTAAACAATTGAATTTACCGCATTCTAGACTCTCTCTTCCCATAGTATCTCAGAGCTGATTTCCACACGAACATAATCCATCCCACACTTTGTCATCGGTGCTCGCAAAGCGCTCCGAACTCCGGCTGAAAATCTACCTCCGCGTGCGTTTCCAGCTACTTTGCCAACACGTTGGCGAACAACGAGGCGCCGCGTGGTCCTCACGCGACCCCCGTCAGCGTTGCCGCCGCGGGAACCAACGGCGTGCCGATCCTGGTTGTCGTTCAGGACCGCCAATCGGCCAGCCCTGCACGTCACCTGACCAAGCCGCAGCAACCCGCCTACTTGCTTCCGTAAGTCGATCCCCGTGAGGGGTCTCTCCGTAAGTCTCCCTGCCGGGGATTCGTGTGTGCCAAAGATGGTTTGCTGAAAGTGGGCTACAGGTTTACTGTTTGCGTTGTGCTGCAGCTTTGCGAGCTTTACGATTGTTGCGTTCGTTGCGCCACAAGCGTTGAATTCGGTTCAACATTCAACACTCCGCTGTAAACTACCCAGCACTAGAAAAGCTCTAGTGCAACGCTCGCAAAGCCAAACTGAAAACATCATTTAAGATATGGGGTGGGCTAGTTGAGGAACATGTCGGGACCACCAAGGCTTAGCTTCCCGTTTGGTACGGGGATATGAGCCGAAGGGGGTTAGCGGCTTTGTGGCACAGGCTGAGCGTTGGAGATTTGAGTTTAGCGAATTTTTAGCTTGTAATGTGTTGACAAAATGGATCGGTAAATGGATCCTGTGATTCAAATTAAACTGTCCTTTGGATAGGACAGCAAGCCTTGATGATGGTCATTCCATGATAATTTCTTTATTTTTGAGATGGGTATGACGTCAGACGAATCTCAATCTGGTTTGGATCTGGTCTGGCTGGTCTGGATAGGCTAGGGAGATGGAGTTATTGAGTTTGAAGTTCTTTATTTTGATGTTGATAGGATTTCTATCATATAAAATACTTTTTAAGTATTATTTTTGTAATGTGTTACCAAAAGAAATTTTTTAATGGTGCATTATTCAATTGTTCGTGGTTGCATTATTTGAGGAATTCTTAGTATGTTGTTTATTAGGAGTTGAAGTTATCACGACTGTAAAATTTGTTTTATTGAATTCCAATATTGGCAACGGAACAATGAGTGTTGATGTTAATTTGATTTAATTACCCAAATATCAAGATTACTGATAGCATTGTATTTGAAATGAAAAACACACTCATTGTTCGATGTAAAAATGTTTTACCCAATCACACACACAAGATCATTAACATATTGCTGTTCTTCGGCTAAAACATGTGCGGGGTTTGAAATCAGTTAGTTTCTGTCATTCATGGAGACTAGCAGTGTATCGGCTTTAGTCAGAGCCTTATTTGGCATGATGGAATTCGACGAGGTTTATATTGCCATGATGGAGGAGAAGCAAAGGTACGGCTGTTATAATCTGTGTTTTCTCTTATCTTAACTATTTTGTATCTAAATTTAGCTTATTCTTTGTTCTTCAGGCACAATCTACCAGAAAGTCCTCCGGATTCCGGCTCAGAACCACCCTACTCACCCCAAGATGCCGCTGCGCATTCACCTCGTAAGTAGTCTCTGAAAATCAGCCCGGCCTTTTCCCTAGGTCACCCAAGATGAACACTTTTCAGACACATTTCACCAGTTCGGCTCATCGCATGCAGAATGGTGTTGTATTCTGACGTTTCTGAGTACGCCTTCATAGGTGTTTAGGATATCAAAGAAGGCTTAGGCTTACACGCCTTCATCACTACTATATTCTGGACTTGTCTACTACCTAACTCAGTAAATCGTGCCCTCTCTCACTTAGTGGGAAGTATACACAACTAACACATCAAACGACAGGGTTTATTGTTTGGTTAAAACACTCGGCAGGACTATGAATCCTGAAAATGACATCACTAGGTACTATGATTTAGTGACATCACAACAATACTCAGTTATACAGGGCCTAACAAGCTACTATTTTAGACACTGTAAAAATGCGCTGTATATTTGTCGGAAACAATTTATCAAGGACTGCTACCGACCATTGCCCATGGAGCAAGTCACTAGAAGCTCTGTCAGCCGGTCACAGGCAAAAATTATATGTATCGCGGAATGCGCAGTCGAATTCAAAAACGTGGCGCATCGCTTTCCCGCAGACACCAAGGGCCCGGCGGGCGCGCCGATGCACCCCGAGCTGCTCCTCAACCCGCTGCCGCTGCTGCACCACCCGACCCACGGCATGTACCCCCCGGTGCCGGCGCAGGCGCAGGCGCCGGCGAAGCAGGACCCCAGCGGCGGGCACGGCGGCGTGCCGATGCCGGGTAGCGTGCAGCCGGTGCTGACGCCGCTGCTCACGCAGCAGGCCATGCGCCAGATGGAGGCTGCCTGCCCGAATCCGGCGCAGAACGGCATGCAGGCAATCGGTGAGACTTTTGGTTTATGGAAAACGGAGTGTCCGAATCGGAAGTGCGTATGTGTTCAGATGGGGATTTGGCCCCGGATCTTTAACTAGGCCAACTGAGCTACCGTAAGACTGAATTAAGGAAGGATATAAATTTTATTTGAATTTTTGGGTTCCATGGGGATAGAAACATGATTGATGATTATGATTGAACATAGAAGAGGCTGAACTCAATGGGTGAAAGCTATTCTGCAATGAGATTCTTCCTAAGAGGGGCAAAATTTATCTCTTTCTCTCAAGGTTTTTGTCTATAGCTGACAGTTATCAGTTATCTACTTTGCAATTTAATGAATCAGCTGGAAAACATAATTGAGAAAATCAGTTGAACTGTGACTTAGTCAATATGAATTTTTACACTTTATTGGCGTGAAAATTCATTAGAAGTTGAGAAAAGCTCTACAACCTGGCACCAAACCAGTGAAAACGTATCCCTTTGTATCTCTTACAAAGTATGTAATGAAAATGCGAATGGTTGCAGGTTTAGTCCCGAATCCGTCCGCCCTAGGACTGCAAGCTCTCAACACCGAGGGTGTCACAACCATCTTCTCGTCGCTCGTGGGCAACTCGAAGAAGAGAAAACTCTCCCAAGACGGAATCCAGCCTTCGATTCACGTAAAGCAAGAGCCTGGTAAGAGCGCTTTCGTGTTTGAGTGGCTCGTTTTCACCCACACACTTGGAATCCGCAGACCTTAGATGTGATTTACCTAAAACCATCAAATTTAGACTTATCTTTGATTAACTTGATGAGATTTGCATATTTTTTTAAGGTATTCCAAAGAAAGAACCAAAAATTTTATTTTCCTAGTTTTTAATAAATTTTTGTTTTATCTTCAATCCCAACTATCTCAGATATGAAAAATTCCCCAATTTTTCACGTTCCTACTTATCACTCTTTGTCTACCAAAAATGTAGATTGCAATACAAATTTTTCGTTTGGACCTTCTCCACAATGTAATGTGCAGTTTGTTGCAATTTTTCAGAGCTCTCTCCGGATTCTTCCTCGAATCAGACGGGAGCGCTGGACGACGAGTACATGGAGATCACGGGCGAGTCGGGCCTCTACCTCGAGTCGAGCTACCAATGCATCCGCTTTCAGCCGTTCCAGCAGAACAATTGGCACACGCTGTGCGACCACAACCTGAAAGAGTTGTAAGTTGATTGCCACTAGCTGCCGCTAGCTGCTATTTTCTGTATGGTTCCAGCTCAAAATCAGCCGAAATTCGGAATCGATCCGGATGAGAATTTGTGCGCATTCGGAATTGACACGATTTAAAATGTTGCCTCTTGAATGAAAGTGTACCTGGCAACTCTCTACTGCCAGCAAAGCTAGCCTGGTGGCCGATTCCTCTACTAACACGATTTCCTGTTACAGACCCGTCCCCCATTACCGAGTCGATGCTGACAAAGGCTTCAACTTCTCCAATGCCGACGATGCTTTCGTCTGCCAAAAGAAAAACCACTTTCAGGTACTTTTTGATACACACAGCCGGAATGCTCACTGTTCAATCTGAGTCGCTACGACACCAATTTGCTAGACACAGTCCGCCCAAAACGAACAGCTGCTGAGTGTGGATCGATCTGTTGCCGACAGATCACGTGTCATGCGCAACTGCTGGGCGATGCGCAGTTTGTGAAGACCCCCGAAGGTCTGATGAAGGTCGCGAGCTTCCACCTTCACTTCTACGGGGTGAAGGTCGAGTCGCCAACGCAGTCCATCAAGGTGGAGCAGAGTCAGTCGGATCGCAGCAAGAAGCCGTTCCACCCAGTGCTGTGAGTCTTGTTCTCCTTAGTCTTCCATTGTTCGTATCTTAACATCATACTTAAAACAAAAATCAGCTCGACATATTTTCAAGATAGTTAATTCTAAGCTTTCGTAGCTAGATTGAAGATTGCGTTCTTATCCCATTTGGGAATTTATTAATTTACAAATACTCGGCAAATGTTTGAAATATATAAAATGCACAAAAACAACCAACACATTCATTAAAAAACAATTTTCCCGTGAATTCCGGCAATCATTTAGATTGAAGACTGGGCTTGAAATTTTTTTTAATTCAATGTATTACTGAGCACACCATTCTAAGCAAATAAGGTCCCTAATAGATTAGATTTATATCATATTGGTAATTTTAAAAATAACTGAAAGGCTGTGGACTTGAATTTCACTTCTGCTGGACTGGAGAGATTGTCCTGGCTGTGACTATTGACAAAACCTTGGAAGTCAGCCGTAGTTTTTCCGTTTCCGGCTTTAGACGCTTCTCTCTAAAAAAAAAAATCGCATCACGCCCGCAAACTTTCAAACCCGTTAACAGTAATTGGGTAATTGTGTGTGGAAAAAAAAATCTTATCAAGATCTGAGTATTACTATTTTTCTTTCTCACTGCCTATGTCTTGCAATGCGCAGTGAAGAGATATCACTCGTTATTCGGTACGTAACGAATGGCATCTTGAGCGGAACTCCATCGCGGTGGCGCGCTTACAGCCGGGCACGTACTAATCGCGGCGTGCACAGTTGCCCCCATGTTTCCAGGGTGGACCTTGCCGGTGAGCAGGTGACCAAGGTGACCGTCGGCCGGCTGCACTTCTCCGAGACCACGTCCAACAACATGCGCAAGAAGGGCAAGCCGAACCCCGACCAGCGCTACTTCTACCTGGTCGTCGGGCTGCACGCGCACTGCGCCGACTCGACCCACTTCCCGATCGTGTCGCATGCGTCGGAACGCATCATCGTCAGGGTAAATATCCAAACGGAATCGACGGCACGCAAGCAGAGGGGCGTTGTACGATCGCGGTGCACGCTTTGTAGATGGTTTTGAATTGGGATGCCTTCGGTTAGTAGAACTGTAAGCGGTTAACCGTTCAAACTTTCCTGATAATAACTGTATAGTAAAAGAATTAAAACAACCAAAAACATATCTGGTTAGTTATGCTTAAAACTGTATCCGGATAACAGATCCAGATAACCGGATAACCGCTGGCATCCCTGGTTTTATCTGCTTTTTTGCTTTTAATGATCTGCATAAACATTTTTGCTTAAATTTTTAGAATTTTGAAAATACTTGCAGAGGCAGGGTCAATTTATCACTTGCACAGGGGATTCTTATATGATGTCCGTCAGTGATTTCCTTTTCTTACACGATCTCTTGGCTTGAAAATTCCCAACTGAGACAACCTGAGAAAGTTTTACGTTGTCCTTGTTGGAGAGGTACATTATTTGTTAATAATTCAAGCACTAATGCGAACAGTCAGCAATAAAATTACATGTGGGTGCAGCCGAAATCAAGGCAAGGGCAAATCGGCAAGAAATGCACCGATTTCATAGACCTTGCAGTTCAGTAACATACTGCTTGAAAATTATTTTCAAACAAACAAGTTTCACACCCACCAACGGACAGGACTAGCGAAATTAACGACTCCAAATGAATTTGGAGCAGGTTGGCAGGCAGGGAGGTAGTGAGATGGAATGAATTATCGAACCTAGGCGTTTTTGTTCCAGGCATCGAACCCTGGGCAGTTCGAGTCTGACGTCGACCTGTGCTGGCAGAAGGGCCACACCGCCGAGTCGGTGTTCCACGCCGGCCGGGTGGGAATCAACACAGACAGGCCGGACGAGGCCCTCGTGGTGCACGGAAATCTCAAGGTCAGTCCGGTCGTTTTGAACGCATTCCCTGGTGTTGATATGAACCTTAATGCAAATACTCTTTGCATGGGCAGTAGATGTTTATTACTAGAAACGAAATATACATTCCTAAATCCCAAATTATTTATTATTAGTTTATGTTGTATTAAATTAAATATATTATTAGAAACATAACATCCATTACAAATTCAAAAAACCCCGGCACGGACACAAATTCCGGACCAGACAACCCGTTTCCAACGACAAGCGTCCGCCGGCGGTTGCGCTCACGACGCCGTCACAACCGCCGCTTCAACCGCCGCCCGTTTCCGCGCCCCCAGGTGACCGGGCACATAGTCCAGCCGTCGGACCGGCGCGCCAAGAGCCGCCTGACGGAGTGCGACACGCGGCAGCAGCTGCGCAACGTCGCGCGGCTCCGCGTCGTCCGCTTCCACTACCGGCCCGAGTTTGCGCGCGGGGCCGGCCTGGCGGGCCGCGAGCTCGACGCCGACGTCGGCGTCATCGCGCAGGAGGTGCGCGACGTTCTGCCCGACGCCGTTCACTCGGCCGGCGACATGCTGCTGCCCTCCGGCGCCACCATCGAGAACCTGCTCGTCGTCAACAAGGTGCGTGACATAGCGCTCTCGAGACTCTCGTCTTTTGTTTGTTTGTTTGTTTGTTTGCAATTTCATTGTAGAATATCTTGTACATGCTCTCTAAAATTGTTCAATGTTTTTTCGATGCTATGAGCATGGAAATCGGTCAATAAATACGCATTGTTCGCTGGTCTGGGAAGCGATCGGGTTCCGGCGAAAAAATAAAATCCGTTAAAAATATCTGATTCGGCATGTTTTTTGCATTCTGATTGTTGATTTCTGGCCATTTGCTTGCAGGACCGCATCTTCATGGAGAACGTCGGCGCCGTGAAAGAGCTGTGCAAGGTGACCGACGACCTGGGGGTGCGAATCGACGAGCTCGAGCGACTCAACCGCCAGATGAGCATGGGCCACTCAGGCACCAGCATGTCGTCGTACAGCACAGGTAAGAGTCCTGGGATCCGTGCAATGGCCACTGCACAGCCGCGTTCTTGACGGCTGCATTCTATGTAAGGCTGAGACTTATGACTATGAGTGTTAGCGCCGCGTTCGGGAATTGGTGTGTGAGTGCCTCAGATTCTAGGTTGGCGTGAGGTAAGGTTCAGTAGTTATCTAGTGATTTCTGTATGGAAATAGTGACGGAAGTCTAGGCAGGGGTTGTGTCAAGCTGTGTTAACAAAATGTTAGTCCTCACCTCTCGAGAGTGTGTCTTTCAATCTCAGATCCTTCATTCAGTAAGTCTTTGACTAAATGAATTGTCCAAGTTTGAATTTTAAGTTTGAGATAGTGTGGATATTGCCAAGTAAATGTACTATTCTGAAAGAAAAAGTTGGAATATCAAGCATTTTCTTCCCACACACATGTTTCCATTAATGGGTGGAAGTTACGCAGAAGAAAATTCTTTATATTCCGACCCTAATATGAGTTTTCTCAACTTTTTTGCCCCAAATAGAACTTTGCTTGGCAATCTCCATGCTATCTTGAGGTTGAAATTCAAACCTGGAGGATTCCTTTAGAGACAAATACTGAAAAGTTACAAAACAAATATAATAAGAACATTTCAGAAGTAGCCTGGATGCATGCACCTGTCCTGTGTTGCAAAGTTTCTTAACTGCACGAGATGAGAGAGAGAAAGAAAAGTGCCGTTCTGACAATAAACTCCTATTCCAGTGTCCAGCAAGCTTTCGGCAGCGCCAACCATGAAGCCAGGATACGGCAGAAGCAAGCGGAAAGGCAGCAAGGAAGACGGCATCTGCTCAAATAAGATGATTCAGATCTCCATCGTTGTCCTGGTTCTTGTGATGGCACTGTGGTATGTTGGGATTATTATTTACCAATGTGAAATGCGAATTACTCAAGATCCACTTAGGCAAATCCATCTTCGTTTTGAAAAGATTGCAAAAATGTTGGCACGTTAGTTTACGTAACACAACAGCCTTTGTCGGTGATTTCTTGAGTTTTTGGAACATACTCTGTTTAGAGAAGTCCAGAGATGATTCACTCCTGAAGATGATAGACCGAGTTACATTGAAATGTTAGACGAGACTCTTTTCGGGGCTGCTAATCTCCTCTAGCCAAGCAGGACTGCAAGCCATAAGAAACAAAAATTGTCTTTCTCAAGTTTTTTTTTTCTGTTTTACATATTACTATAGTATTACATCTCCAGTTGCCTCTCATTGCAAAGCACTTACTTATTTGCAAGTCACATTTTTCCTGCCATATTATTTAAAATATCACATGACAGGTGGTTAAATATCAACATTCTTTTGCAGCCTTTTGGCCATGGCCACGCTATATTTCTTTGAAGTGGGCAAGAAGAACATGAACGAGTACGACTCTTCGTACAGGTAAGGAATACATTTCCATCCTCAACCAGCTCGCTTTGCGTCGAATACCGATGCCATGAAATTACCTGTGATTCCTTGCGCTCTCTCTTAATTCAGCCTGAGGCTGGGATTCTCGCGGGCCCCCGCGGCATCCACTCCCCCGACCCGGCCGGCAGAGGGTTCACGCAACGCGACAAGCAAGGGAGGCAATCGCCACGGCAACGAGATCAGCCAGGACTGGTTCTCTCGGCGACCGCTCGTCAAAACCATGCACGCGCCCACTCCAGGTGAGTTTGATTTGCAACCCGACCTTTGGCGCGCCACCTACCCTAGCTTGCCTTCGGTGGTTGTTCGTGGGTGATTAGGTGGTGATATTCATGTCCATGTCTCTGTGTGTAGGGTTGCCGATCAGCTTGCAAACTGTCGTGACGTCAGCTCCAGACCTGTTTGAAGATGCTGAGAACCTGCTGACCAGCTCTACCAGACAAACCGTGGTTGTCGGTCGGCCCAAAGAATGCGGCTCGATGGCCAATGCCGGTGGACTAAAGCCAGAGACTCTGCAAGTGGACGTTCAGCTTTGTCAGGTAGGCATTGAGGTCATGTTGCAATACGAATTTGGTCAAATGGATGTGATTATGAAATATTTGCAAATTATAGTCTTTATAAAGGATCAACAGCAATTTAAATAAACTAAAAGAGTGTTTTTTTTATCTTCTTGTCAACTCAACAACACGTTTTTACAGTTATTTTAAAAATTATTTTATTACCTAATAAAATTCAAATATAAAGCTCTGTAGGGTCTTCTCTTCCTTTTAACTGACATCAATGTTAAATCCTATTCTCAATTACACTCAGACAGTCAATACCTGATAACTACCTCATAAGCTCGTAGCTAGCGTAGTTTCTTACGACAAAACGATTGGTTGAAGTTGCTGACTAACAAGCGTTTGGTTCTATGCAGATTTACTGCTGCCAAGCTGAGCAACTGCCTCTGGAAGAAAATAGCGAGCAGCTAGTGGATTCTCCAGCGAGCGAAGCTAGCACCGCCAATCGGTTACAAGGTGATGCAATGGACCGTAACCATCCTGGTGGGATCCCATAACATCCTTCATCCTTCTATGAGGGTAGTAACTGGTCGAATATTGGATTAGCTGAATTTCTAGTCGAGCTACTACCCTCCCATCCCTCTATTTAACATCATGTACATTTATTGAAAATTGCAATTTCACATTACTGTCATTGTCTACAATCTAAAATGCATTTCTAGATGTGGTCACATCAACTGAAAGACCACCAGGCAACGCTCTTGGAGAGGCTGTTGAGCAGGCTACATTGAGCAAAAACAAAAGTAAAAAGGCAGTGAGGACGCGACGCGATGCAGACGACCTGTCCAGCACCGACGACGACGTCAACTTGGGTAATTACTATGTGATGAGCATAACGAGTAAAGTGGTGAATCGAATCTTCAGTTCAACCCCATACTACATAAATCCTGATTGATTTTCATGAAAATTTATGGGAATCTTCTAAATCTCTAAGCTTAGATATGCCCCGCTTTTTAAGCAAATTGGTCAAGAAGTTGGCAATTAGTTTTTATGAACAGTTTCAGGTTTTCAACATCATGTGTCTCACTCTAGAGGTCTTACTTCTAAATATAATTAGACGAAATTTTCCAAATATGTCGTCTCCGCGAAGTTACGGACGGTATAATTTTTTTATGCGGTACCTACGATAAGCGCTTTTCTTGGAAACGGCACTTTTATAACTCTTTTTAGCATTTATACAGTTTATTTCTTACAAAAAAATTTTTGGTTAAACTTAGCTATTCCACTAGAGCTTTGCGCTCACTCATACAATTGTGTGAAGGGTTAGTGTTAAAATTACGCCCATCCACGACTTGATTATACGAGTGTTTGCGAAGCCCTTGTTGACACAATGACACTGGGCTCTACTCGCGCTCGCTTGGAACAGTGTAATGAGCGCTAACATTTGTACGCTGTGATGCGGTAGGCGGCGAGACAACCGGGGTGTTTGCAACGGTGCACGCTGCCACCTTCAACGCCACCATCAGCAGCGTCTTCTGCGCACCGAGCGTGGACATCACCAGCTGTTTGGACGGGAACGCAGCCAACCTGTCGTACATTGTGCCCATCAGTCGCTACTTCCCTCACGAGTCACTCGAGCTGCGACTTCAGTGAGTTCAACTGCCGAAAATTTGTTTTGCAGTAACCAAGCGTCATATTGTTAGACTTTATTTGGATACTCGGGTCGTGAGTTAGATTTTCGTCTATCTCTTTCTATAGCAAAATAAAGTAATGTTAATTAATGGAAGTAACTTTGCTTTATTCAGCGTTCCGAGTCCATTTCAACTGGTGGAGCATTGTCAGGCTGTCTCGCCTCCTAGCGAGTGTTTCAACCATCCGGATCCGGTGAATCATCACGATTGGGATCAGTCGGGACCGCTGCAAGGCACCGGAGACCGGGCGGGAGACTTCACGGTCGAAGTGGGAACCTTTTCCCGAGTCGCGTTGCGCTTCAGGATCCCTCTGCACCGATCGGCAACGGTGAGTAGAACTCTCACGATCCAGCCCCGTTTCCCCGTCTTGACCAGCCTGAGTAAATGTGTCGTTCGATCGATTTGCAGGAACTCTGCCTTCTTTCCGGAGGAAAGCTCGGAATCGATTTCATCGAATACAACATAGTCTTCTACCGAGACTGTGAGCAGTAAATGAATTGTGTGGTGCTGGAACTGGGGGGTGGGGAGGGGGGGATGGGTCCCATTTTATGTGCTGTAAGGTCCTAGCCCCCCACCCCCTGGCAAAATATACTTCAGGCGCCTGTAAAAGAACGCTAAGATTTGTCTGGAAATCCGACTGTGTGACCTTAAAATAGCATGTCAGTAGGCTGCTAACTTGAGCCAATCATCTTCCATCAAACTGGATTTGTGGTTAGCTTCACCTGGAAATGGTTTGCGATAACTTGACAGATACTCATTTCCGATAGGTACTCGGTTATTGCATACATACGTGATGATATTTTAATTTTTTTTTGCATAGTACAATATATTCTAGAAGCTCTTGAAATATTTTATCTAAATATATTATGGATTGTAAAATCTTTCAGATATTTTGAGAAGAAACATAGGTTTTGTTAGATATGATTAGTACCAATCTTAATCCTAACAGTAGTATTCCTTTTAAATCGGAGATATCATGTAGATATATTAGATATATTCAACTGGATATAAAAGATTTTCCTCTCTGCCCATCAATTGCTTGGCACAGATTTGTTACCGTTTGATCTGTCTTCTCTTGGCTCGTCCCGAGAATGAATGCTTTAGACAATCCATTGATAGTAAATTTGAAAGTCTACCAAGGTTAGACAATGCCTTAAGGCACACAATGCCTGCCAATTTCGTCCGAAAGCATCACAATTCTGACCGTCCATCCGTTGCGATAACAAAAGACAATGATCAATGTTTTTCAATAGAGATTTTTAGCATCTCAAGTGCAATAATTCAATATTATTACGTAGAAGCACAGTGATTAAGCCCAAAGATTACATCTTCCAAAAATTCCGTCCTGTTCCCGTCATAAAATTTTTTCTGGATCGGAACGTTAGAACGAGCAAATTTATTGAAACATACTTAAGAAGGTCGGAGATTAATTATCAAAAAAAATTCGGGAAATTTTGAACAATTTTGCCAGAAACAGGATGAATATGGCTTGTGCTTGGTAGTTTAATGAATCATATTCATACTCTTACATTTCTGAATCTTGTAGTCTAGATTTTTACAAGTTGCTGTTGAATGTGGATTGAGGGGTGGACATTTTTGATCAGCTTTTGCATTGTTGGAAAATATTTGCTGAAACTTAGTGGTTTGAGTAAAAACAATGTTGGATTTCACCATCACAGGTATTTGGATATTTAGTGTATTATATAATATCAAACAACTGGATATCCTGCTTGGATCTAATGTGAATTTACTCATTTATTTAGATCCTATGTAATAAATAATTTTAGTTTGTAGTCACTGTTAATAGTAAATTAATTTGTAGGTAGTGCCGATTAAAATAAGGTACCTACTATTTTAGATATAAATAAAGATTACCTGTAATCAATAAATTATTTAAGTCATAAATATATTATAAATATATATAAATATACAAATATACATTATATTATTATATGGATCAGAGAATAGCACAGTATGTGAAATAAAGTGCGTTGTAGTATGACATGCTAATTGCCTGTCAAAATGAAAATTTTATTTGGTTTGTGAGGAAATTGATCTGAACAAGGCAAGTAGTATTCCTAAAATAAGAAAGGTACTGAAAGCAAAAACATGATTGGGGGAATATTCCCCAGTTCTATACTCTGTTCAATATTTAGCCCATTTACAGAGAGTCTTATAAATTATGTATTATGTAGGATTGAGACACTTAAATTTCTATTTGAAATGTCTGGACCCTGGCTTGAATTTTTGTGTGTGGATTAATTTTGTTCCAAAGATGTAAACAGAAATTGTTAATAATATTTTAGGATCTACCTAGAGTGTGCATATTACTTAATTGTGTGTAGCCCCAGAGGTAGCTTATGATATGCAAGATTTATACCTACTTTAAAACAATATTATTGTTAGTTATGGTGAGTTTATGACATATTTGTGTACAAAGATTTCAACATTCCCAACATTTTGTGAGGTACCAATCTATAATCTGATGATTGAGAATAATCCCTCAATTGCTTTGGCAAATGAATAACTATAATCACAGATTATTTTTTTGGGTAACTGATTTTTACTTTTATTGTATTTATACTATTTATAATTCCATGAATTTGTTTGGCACTAACTGATTAAGAATGATGTGTCTCCTTGATAAAGGATGCGTTTTTAACATTCCAAAGCCATAAAATATGAAGTCTCGGCATGCTGACTATCTTTATTAACAAAAAATAACAATGCTCCAGTGATCATACTTGCCTCTTCCTCAGTTGTTATTGTTTCTATATAAATAAGTTTTCTTGTTTTTAATTAGTTGTAAGTTGTTTGTTTTGTTGGGTTTTTTTTCAGTCGTGGGGCCAAATTATTAATATCGAGAATGATGTCGATGACATTGATGTCGATTGACAAAATCATTATCAGCTATACCTATATGTATGTTCTGCATGTAAATGATTGGTCGTACCTAGCTGTTAGTCATGTATACGTGGTAATTATCCAATAAAAACAAGAAATGTACTACCTGGTTTTATATTTAATGTCCTCAATTATAGGAAGGCTATCAATTTTCCGTGTTATAGCATTTGTAGGTACTCTATATAATATATAAGTGTATATATTAATAGATGTTCTATGCTCAGGTATAGCTTACGCCGAAATATGATAACGAAACTGACCTTGGTATTCACAGTAAATGCTGGTAAATGTTTTTATTTTATCCCTTGAAATTACCCTGCAGGAAGGTTGTGGGGGGAGAGGCAGGGAGGGGATGCCCCTGGATTGGTATTGCGGTCCCAAACAAATTTCCGCAGTCTTTGTTGTCTCTCATCATGGTGTCACGAATCGGGGTTAGGAACGCGAATGGGAATGAAACATATCATTTTAATGTGTTATAAGTGGAATATCGTCTAATTGTAAACAAATGTACAGCGAGTACACATTCAAATACAAAAGCACAACAGAAATACCTCTTATACGGATATAACAACGTAAGTATAGCCATTACCAAATTTAAAAATACTGGAAGAATTAATATTTAGAAACACATAAACTATAATGCACATCTCATAGTTTTCATTTAGACTATTCTTCTTGGTTCATCTAAAAATAACAAATTGCACCGTACGTGTGGTAAGGCATAGCAAGTTACCTAGGTGTTCGACAATTCACTGCCTGTTTATATAAACATACTCTCGCAAACAGTTGGTATTTATCTGCACCTAGAACTTAATATGATACGGGGGTATTCGATTTTTCTTCATTATATCTATTTTTTTCAAATACCATATCTTGTTCACTAATTTGCCATGTCCATAAAATCTTTAAAAATAGCATTCGTGAACCTTCTGTTACTACCTTAATTATGAGGCAAATACAGCGGCGATTGCTTTGGATACAAAAATTCTAGTGTGGAATAGGCACGGATATAATGCCGTTACTTTGGTTGCACCAGATGCAGTTGAGCGACTGCACTCTAGGTAGCTGATAACATTCAGAGCCGATCAGCTTCTTGGCTCAGAAAGCGTCCAGCGTACGACGATAGTGTCCAGAGAAATAATCCCGCGAACAGGATCTTTGTAAAGATGTCCACCCAATACATTCTGCAAAGAACAGAAACGGATTAATTTTATCTTATCATCAATTGGCTAGTAGTGCGAATGAGAGGGGATTGACAGATTTGTTATTGTTATACACATACTGTAGTTTCAGGGGCTTTTCTCGTAAATTGGGACAGGGTTAGTGCCAATACCAATTGAACCAGGCTGGGAATATTAATCTAGAAATTACTCACATCCTCAAGTGCCTCCTTGCTCCAGGTAACGTGTCAAGAGGCTCATTCAGGATGTATTCGCGGGCGGCTAAGACACAAGTCTCGAAGTAGGCTTCCATATCAAGACCATCCCCGTCGATCTTAAATATCTGTAGAAATGTCACATAAGGCGTTAGTTTCCAGCTTAAGGTGACAGATCATATTTTTCGGACATCCGCAACATTTGGACAAAATTACTGCAAGTTGCAGTAACAAACCTTTCTCTCCTTTGCATTCATCTCCTTCCTTAGTGCAACAACTGCATCATTTTTAAAGTCCCACTGATTGTTTGCGTAATACTCGAACACTTCAAATCCTTTCGTGATACGGCGCTGAACTCTCATCAAACTGGAAACCAAAAAGAAAGACACAGTCAAAACAATTAGCTATTTCAGCGAATTTCTGTCTTTCACGGACACGAATTTTACTTACACAGGCTTGTGTCCAGCCAAAAATATGATCGAGTCCAAAAACAGAGCCGGTAAAAGATGGAAAAAGAATACACAGATATTGTGAAGTGTCCGGCTTTTTTTCATACTTCCACCCGGGTACCTGTAACAGAAATGACGAATACAGTTCCCTAGAAACGACCGATATTTTAGGCAATTAGTCACCAGGCAATGGTTTTATTTGCTATTATTTATAAACGAATACAATTGCAGTGCTTAAAGAGAGTGGATTTTGGATATGAGAAAGGGATGGTGAGACAATGTCTTACCAGACCACTCCATTGAGGGGCACCCTCTCAGTCACCTTCCTGCCCAGCGCGATGATGTCCGCCCATGACACTTGAAATTCGGAGCTGGAGGTCAAATGCACCACTCTTCGCTCCTGGTACCTGAAACCGAAGGCAACATGGTTATGACACTTAGCTGTAAGTGAAATATTGTTCAGGATTAAGCTCTCCCGAAACCGTCATAAGCCACAGGTTTCCCAACCCAATTGAAACGAGTTTTTCGTACATTCGAGGGTTTTATCAAATTAAAACAGGCTTACGTATCAAAAACAAAACAAAGGGAAAAATAGAAGACAATTTACACGACAGATAATTAAAAATAACGACGGGAATGTTAAAAATAAATATTAACTTATATTAAAACTGCATCACGGGAACTAAAAAGTCACATATCTTTGTTCGGCAAAGGTAATACATGTGGTGCGTGTAACGATTACAAAAGGTTGACTCACTTGTTTCCCACGAAATGCCAAGTTGCAGTTAAAATCCCGTTGACAGCTACGTCTACGGGCAAGTAATCTGCATAGCCTTCTTGTTTGCAATACATGGTCCTGATGACACCTTTACCAGCCCCGATCAGCAGACCCGTTGGTCCATTAATGTTGTCAGTCCATCCGGGCAAGGGGTCCTTCCAAATTGGGATCACTGTAATCAGAATGTACTTATTAAAAGTAAATCTTACTGGATATCCTTTTTGGAAATTGTTTAAAATACCCTGCTCTATGCAATATATTGTAATTTTCAATTGCATTACTTGTGGCTTAATCTACTAATAGATCACGTTTTATATCATTCGGATAAATAGCTATAGATAACGACGTCTATCAGTCTCAAAATATTGTAAGTAAAAATATTCGTGAAATTACTAAATAAGAGTTATTCATACCAATAGATGGACGCAAAATGACTACTGGCATTTTATCCATTTGCTCGTTTACAAGTCCCTCGGACAGGGCCTTTGTGAACGCATATGTATTTGGCAGATCCCCTAAAATCCTAGAAAATGAAGAAAAAACACTATAATATTATTATGACAAAAAAGTCACATAAAAATTCTTCTCAAAAAATATTTGTCTTGTCGAGAACTCAAACCCTGGATCCTAAGTGAAGATATCGCATCTACAGCTACTAAACCTATAAGCACCTATAAGTGATCTTCCTAGCCCCCAGCCCCCTACATAATTTTCTTCTTCCACGGTGCTAAAAATAAGGGTCTTGGGTGTCATACATACAATTCTAAAACATAAATTATTTTTTATGTTAATTGATTGACACCACTAGAGAGAATGAAAATTCGGAAAAGGCTACGAAAATAACTTATAACTAGACCGAACACAATTGTAGGTGTTGGAATTCATCTCCCACCCAACAATATATCTTTTTATCAAAAGCCGACAATTCTCGTTTCACCATTGAAGAATTGTGAGTGTTAATAACCAGTTAAGTCCATTTTCTTAAATGTTCAGGAAATGAATAAAACTGTGAGGAAGTCATGCAGTGGCAGGTTGAAATGTTGAACCGAAAACGCTTGTAAAATGGGAATGGCGCAAGGGAATTTTCCTGCGACTTTTCACTCATCGATGGAAATGACGACTACACAGCTAACTCATTTTGACCAAAAGTGGTCCAGTTGTTGCACTCACCCCTTCAATCGTGCTACCCACTTCTATTTAAAAATACAGTGGAAGAATTAGCAAAGAGGGCAAAAGTATGTTGACCCGTAGACTCACTGTTCTGTCATCGCATCTACCACCGCGTCTTCCATCCATTCCACACACTTGATGATCTTGTGAGGATCTGCCGGTGGGTCGTAGGCTCGCTCGTACAGAACACGCTCGCGAAGATGGCAATACGCTGTCGAGATGTGGCAAAACATCTGAAAGACATAGCGTAGCGTATTGGTAGGAGCGTACTGATTAGTGAATGGTGATCACAACATATTGTTATGACTCGAAACCCGGTGTTAGCTGTGGCAATGCTTTTGCGAGGAAAACGAAATTTAGTTGGGAATATTGGGAACTTGTGCTGATAAGATGACACCTTCAGGTGTTTTCAGACGTTAAATGTAGATCAGACGCTCTTCAGCCCTAAATGAGAAGCCTATCCCAGAAATGCAGACGTTCAATTTTGGGCAGACGCCGTTTATCTTATTTTGAGACGCAAATGCGTCTAGGTACCTATCAGAAGTTATTGTTTGCAGTGTTAATGAATTACTTATACCCATCCTTGGAAATCGTGGAAATCGATTTCGTGTAAAATAATAAATTTGCCCAAATGGCTTCTTATAGCTCAATGAAATTAGATGGCCTGATCATTTTGATCTATTGTGTCATTGATTTCTGTCAAGATGAATATGTTAATTGCACTCAAGTGCAAGTTCAATGTAAATTAGTTCACATATTATGTGCATACGTCTCGATGTTAATTCGTATATCCCTATTCCCTAGATCTTTGATGGTTATAGCTGTACGATGATCTTACATCCAGATTCTTCATCTCTTTTGCCAGTTCCAGCATGAGTCGAGTACCTCTCGTGTTGAGCAGGACCGCTTTCTTCAGCGACTCGTCAAATCTGCAACAAAATGTCATGTTTTTCAATGTTTCGGTTGTTGAAAGTTACACGAAAATTTTTATCTCATGCTATCCTTATTCTATGCTATTACCATGCCAAAAGCGCTCAAAGAAATTGCAGCAACAATAGCTATGAAACGTTAAAATTTCCATAACATTTTTGCTCATCATAAAATAATACAACACCGAGGAGACCACAGATTTCCACACTTTGTATTGATGTTTCACACTCTTCTGTGCATTTTGCCGTTAAAAATTTTACGGGTAAGATTTACATAAAATGCGTTGTTGATTTTGCCTTCCGAGTTATCTCCGCCAAGTACCTACCTGATAGTAGCAGCACCGTGGTAGACAATGGTTACTTCGTCGATCAAAATCTGTCGGTCAGCTTCCGAAAGTCCCAAATCGGGCATTGATACATCTCCGGCGATGCCGACCACCTTCTTTGATGGGAAGTCGGCTCCTCTCTCATATTTCATCTGCTCGAACAACTGTAACAATTGGGCATGCAATTGCAGATAAGTCACTGACAAGGAAACAGATGCAGCAGCACACTGAAATTTTCAATGCAATGCCTCCGATCGTTTTGTATTTGTGCACCTTCAATAAAATGCCAACTAATAAAATGACAATAGATGAAATGTTGAGTAATTATCAACACATGTTGTAATTATAGTGCTCAATCATTCTCCACCTCATTTTTATTTTTCCTTACATCATATCTTGCAATGGCAAGGATTTTGTCTTAAGCGCATATGAAAATGAAAGTTCCTACTAACTATTCGGCGGTAGAAAGTTCTCGTAACTTTCTCTTTCTATCCTACAGCAAAGTTAAGTCTACGGTTACACCACGAATGAAATAAGAAATACGATTGCTGCCGGAGGGTTTCCGAGTCCACACGGGCTGCATCTTTACTCATGACCTCCGTTCGACGACACCACGTGGTCTGGGGTGTTATTCCATTATTGGGGGTGTTGTTCCATTATTGGGGGTGTTGTTCCATTATTTATAACCTTATTCGACTACTCGTTTCTTTTACTACCACCGACAAAATCTTTAACTAAAGATTATACAAGGAAAGGCCCCGAAAAGTGATTACTAAAAAAAACACATTACGTTTTTACTTTTTTTTTCTACAGTCTGGCAGAAATTTCTCTTTGGTTTTTTATAATTGAACTATTTGGAATTCTCTTTGCGGAAATGGAATTTTCTGAAGCTCACAAGGGACCTCGTTCTTGAATGTCAGTATAGCCAGTAAAGCTAATCATCATTTCTATAACTATAGCATGGCGTTGTTTTTACACTAAACTGACACTTATAATACACTATGGAGAGTGTAACCAAAGCCATAATTCAATAAATCAACTGTCAACAAATAAGGGAGGATATTATATTGTTTCTGTGGCTCTGAATTCTTGTCGACCTTTCATCGCTATACATACACGATAAAAAGCATGACCGTAAAGTGGATTTTGATTGCAATCCTTGTACGTTGACCTGCATACAAGGTTTCCAGCTCCACGCACAACTGACTGCACTGGCGAATACAAGTGCAGCACTCCGTGTAAGCATCGCGAACAGTAATGAGACCAAGCAATAAGCATCGGTTCAGGTATATCAACTAATCCGTGCCCTATACTCATAGTACAACAGAACTACTTGCTATTACAGAGTCTGACATATCATTTTATTTGTATTTGATCAGATTTTTATCACGATTGACCGTCAAGTCAACTTTAAGTATATATGGTATGAAGCAGCAGAAGCAAATTGATATTCATATGAAACCGCACACGATATTTCCACTGTTGTTTGCGGAAATTCCCTCGGTGAATGAAGTTGGCTTTATTGGATGCCAATTAGATGGTGTGGTTCGTCAAGCGTTGCATTTGCTTAGGTAGAGCCGGGAGTACAATAAAAAGAATTAACTCAACCCACGATTAGATTATAAAGATTGACTTGTTCTGAGCGGCCATTTGATGAGACCTTTATTAAGGACACGAGATCAATTTTTGATCAAGTAAACGAAGAAGAGCGCAATTTTAAAAACAATTTTGCTGCTAGCCGAAGAGCTTTAAGTAAAATTTCATAAGAACATAATTTCATTCATAAGAGCTCTTTTGGAACCTAAAATGCCATCGACACGTCAGGTGAAATTCGTTTCCTTACCGGAGAGTTGAAAAGTTCTTCTGTCCTTTGTTTCACATCCTTTCCCTTCTTTGTGCGAACAAGGATGTAGATTCTCTCGACGCCATGACAGACTCGAAGGAGTTTTTCCAGGATGGTTTTCCCTAAGAAGCCCGTGCCTCCGGTCAAGAATATCGTCCTCCCGTCGAAGAATTTCGCTATTCTATGGAACAATTATATTTCAACTTGGTTAGGCAATTATTTAAGTAGTTTGTAATACTTATTAGTATCCTGGTGTGATGGCGGATTTTGATAATTATAGGTCCAACGGAAATAGCCCACATCACAGCGTTATACACTGATTATCTCAAATCATTAGCAGTAAATGAATTTCACCGTAGGATGAGCGGATCTTAAACAGAATCCCAAATCCAACCCCTCCCCCTTCCTCTCCCCCACACCAGTAGAGTTGAGGAAGTAGGAAATGTAAAGATGGCCCTTAAAGAGTTTTCTAGCAAATAGGAAATGAAAGATTGTTAAACGGAGTGGTTTATGCTCAGTTTTGAACGATTTTTGGCGCTAAAAACGTCGAGGGCCATTAAGGCTATTAATCCTTCAAAAGAGAACACAACCTTTTACACAATTTCCAATAATGAGATAATACCATTTATTTGGATGTGTGCTAAACTAGATTTAACTCACCTGTTAGGCATTGCTTCCTCTTCTTTGGTGAGATTGTATGAATGAAAGTCCTCTTTTTTTAAGCCGTTTCGCTTCTGAGCTCCGGGTTTTGGGCCCAGCGAAATGGGTATTTCGGAGCCCGCCATCTGAAAGAAATTGGAGTTTGTATTATCAAAAATTTAAAATAATTTAAAATGTATTCGTTACTATGCTATTGGCAGTTTTGCACGCTTGTTTTATTCCGTAAATTGGCCGATGGTCTACGATATTTGCCTGCTTTTCGTTTGTTTCCTGTTCGTGCGTTGAATGTATTGCTTTACCGTGCTTCTATTTGCTATATTTATTCTACTCTCTTCTACTTTCGTAGAAATCGATGCCTTAGGATCTAAGAAATCATGGATTTAACAGCAATACTTGGAATAGAACTCTCAATGGATGAGAGCGTCAGCTAAAACATTATAAAATTTGAATATTATCTATCGTCAATGAGCAAACCATAGTTGCTTAACATCAGACCGTTTTAAATCATAGTAAAAAGGACTAAATGAAAATATTCCGCAAGCCCTAGCCCGTTGGTCTGCCAAGAGTTGGCCTGAATTTGAATGATATTTTTAAAACATTTAAAATTTTGAGGAGTGCTATTTTCCAACTACCCCCCACCCCCTTTACTGAAGTATTGAAACCAGCTTTTTTACATGTATAAATAGACGATTTGGAGAATAAACGACACTGACAACAGTCGATTATTATCTTTATATTAAACAATGAAAGTACGAAATGTACAGAATGCATCTGATTTTTTCTAAGAATGGATTGAAACTACGAATGGATTCGAACTTGAACGGAATTTGAGTGTTTCAAACGTGCAAGTCTTCCTCAGCATCCACATGTCTTGAAAATCGTCATGTTTCCTTCATAGAATTTCATAAATCATAGGCACCTAAATGCTTGGATACCTAGAATGTCATCATATTCACGATGGACTTTCTAAAACACATTCCTGCATCTCTATCACTCTGAAAAACAGCCAAAATTGGTACAAAACGCCGGGTTTAATAACCACGGTGTATGTCAAAAGAGCATGAAATTAAATCGTTTTCTTCTCATAATGATCCGACATCATGGGCAAAGTTCTGAATTATTAAAGGAGTGAAGTGATCAAGTGTGGTATGGGGGTGGCGGTGGGGGGGGGGGGGGGGGGGTTCTAATGACATTTTTTGTGCGGACGGGTCTGGTGAAGCAGGTTCGCGACCGAAGCAAATCTCTATACCCGCTGTGATCCCGTGGTGCTCGGCAACAAAGTTACACAACCGAACTCACTTTTATGCATAAACAAGTCGGGTTGATTTAAAAAATCCTGCTTCGTTTTATTCCCTTCAAATAAATAATCAAATAAATCTCACCAATTCGCACTATAATCTTTTCACCGATTCTGACAGGTTAGATTTTATTTTAATATTTTTGCTCTTAAATTCGTCTTTTGAGACGGTCGGTCTGTATCTGTAGTGATACTGAGCACCCTAGCATTCAAATCTCGATTGCCAATGGAACTTTCCCGAAGAAAAGCCAGTTGGATTGTGAATATTCTATCTTCACCAATAATATGTTTTTGAAGACCTTTTCAACCAAAGAAGATAGGAAAATCAAAACGCCAGCAGCTTTTCTTAGCGGGTTGTTGACTTCATTTTTATTTTAACGGAATAAGTTTAATTTAAAAATAGTTGCTTTTATCGGGCTTGTATTGTTTGAGATAAAAATTGCATTACTATATAGCACTATTATTTAACATTGGAAATATTCTTAAGGTCCTTCAGAAATAATTTACATTCGTACCATTAGGCACAGTGGCGGACTGGCTCAAAAGGGCCCGGGATGCTGGTCATTATTCAGGGCCCCTCTCCCCCCCCCCCCACCCCCACCCATGGGCTGGGCCCACCTTCGGGCGGATCTAAGACTCAAAAGGCAGTCAGCAAACGGATCCAAGAGGCCCTCTCTGTCGGGTCTCCTAATATTTTTGTATACCACACATTTGAATGCGAATTACCATGTGATCACGAGGGGGGGGGGGGCAGAACTTAGCAAGATAACTTTGGAAAAAGGGGGAAAACTGGGGGTTTGGGGCGCAGCCCCAAGAAAAAAATGGGCTCAAGGTTAATTTTGGAGCAAATCTACGCGTTTGAGGTAAAATTGGCGCCTGAGAATGGTGTGTGCTGAACTAGATTTTCACGGAAATGATTTCGAAAAAATTTCGAATACATTATGTCTACCTACATGCTAGGTTGTATTTTTCCTACGTAATCACAGCAAAAAATTGAATTTAATATGCTTTTAAAATTGAAAAGTACATCATGTTCTATAGATACAAATAAAAATGCTAAAATATTTTTAGGAAAATATTAAATTATTATGATATTATGATATTATCAAATTTATAGACATCTATTTTCCTTTCGTAAGAAATATCGACGCAAAAGCCGGGGCACAGAGGGGCCCAGAAGGCAGGGGCCCAGTCAGCATTTGCTGAAATGCTGACCGCTAGATCCGCCCATCCTACTTTCCTCCCCTTCCATCCTCCTTTAAAACAAAAAAGGTTTTAACAGTCAAAATATCATTTAAAAGGTACTTTTATGGTAGGGTTACCGGCAGGGTTAATAATTGAATCAAAGCTAATATTGAAGCAAATAGATCATACTATTACGATTCTCTTTACTATCTGAAATTAAGCTAAAAGAGCTTAAAAAGAGTAGGATATGATAAGAGTAAACCAATAGAGAGTATAAACTGACGAGTAAATTTGATGTGCGGCTGGAATTGAGGCGGAAATGGGTATAAATTATCCTTAATCCAGAGATCCAGAGATCCTTAATCCAGAGATAGGTAAGTAAAGGCAATTCATTATAATTAGTCAATAACCAGAGATAAGTGACAGGTGTGAGGCACCAAAAATTGCAACTTTTCCACGTATATGGAACAGACGAATCGACAACAGCAAGAGCAGCATCTCGACTGAATGAGTGAATGATATTGCTTTGCTGTCCACTGTTAATGTTTTACGTATTTTCTTAGACGTGTTATTGCATGTGTCTCAATTTCGTGAGAAAAAAGGATATGCGGCTTACTATGACGCAAATACTCGGCACTAGCCTTACATATAGACGCATTCCATCTTCCAAGTAGTATCTCGAAACTCGAAAGTATAGGAAATATTATTTTGTTGGGTTGACAACCAAACCAATTCGGCCTCTGGACGAAAGCCGCCCTTGTGATATGCATACCGCAAGCGAAAATTCTACCTAAACATTTGTTTCGATTTGGTGTTCTAGTCATCAACTTTCGTTCTTTATAGATTTGACATTATTATTTTGTTTTAAAGTTAAAAGTTCTCAATAAATGAACTACAGCACAAGGGAGATTTCGATCATAATGAGCAAGCGGTTAATCCGATTATTTTCTGCAGGCAAAATATGTTTGTGCGAGCTTCGTAAAATTATAATTATTTATTTCAAAATTTCTTGTTTCGTAAAATATAACGTAGGAAAAATAGGGGCCCCAAATTGGCGAGGGCCCGGGATGCGATAGCATCCCCGCATCCCTGCCAGTCCGCCACTGATTAGGCAGATAGATGCTGATGATCGGTTGGTATTCCATTCGCTAATTAACTAATTGAAACAGAGGCATGATATGGCAAAGTTGTCTGCAAGCAAACATTTATCACCCCTCCCCCCCCCCCCTCCCTCTCCACCCTACACAATCATAGCCTAATTGATTTTGATGCTGATAAAAACATTGCATTGATCTTACAAGAGTTCATAAAAAGTTTTACTGACTCTGTCTTGTTCATTGCTTTTGCTGGATCTATGTCCTCATATGGTAGGAGCAATTACCAACAATTTGTAAAGTATCCAACAATTCCACGTGAGAAACCATTTCAATTGAATTCAATTGCGTTGAATTCAATTGAAATGACGCAAATTGAGTAACTTTAATCCAAGGATATTTTTACTTGACTAAAGGAAGTGCTCTTGGCACACAGGTTTATATTGTTTATACGATGATTTTTAATTAAATATTTTACTAAATAACAAGAATAATTGATGTTTATTACAAATGATAACTGTGATGGAATTACCCTACGTCAGTACTTTACCACCTAACTATAGATAACGCTTGTCATCTTCCCAACTCATCATTAAATTTCAATTGAACATGCAACATCTCTGATTGATCAAAGGTCAAGGGAGGTGTTGCTTGCTTTTTATGTGGTTGCATGTTTTAGTACATCTCCGAGGGCTGAATTGTAGATATTTTCAATGTCATATAAATTGAACTTGACGGGCACAGCAAATTGCCTTCGTCTAAGAAGTACCTATCAGGTGACACCAGGGCCGGATCTAGGCGTAAGCGACGTCGGCGGCCG
This sequence comes from Nemurella pictetii, assembly GCA_921293315.2. NCBI lineage: Eukaryota > Metazoa > Arthropoda > Insecta > Plecoptera > Nemouridae > Nemurella > Nemurella pictetii. The sequence goes on along the minus strand of OV121116.1, from coordinate 24,667,709 downwards.
CTTAGGGCGGCACTATTCTAGGGGCGGCATTTTCGCACTTGCAATTCGACAAATGGTTAATATAAAAATATTTATTTTCCTAATTTCCCTTGTACTCCTAGTACATTTCTTGTGAATTCTTACATTTTAAACAAAATAACATGTCATATATACCCATACACCAAACCAAACGTTAAAATGTTTGAATGAAACCAAGTAATGTTTAGGTAGAATTTGCGCTTGCGGTATGCATCACAGAGAGCGGCTTTCGTCCAAAGGCCGACGGTAGCGTCATAATAAGGCCAGTCCCGAGTATTTGCGTAATACCTTCACTTGTAGACTGGGTTGGGGTTGTAAGCCGCATATGTTTTTTTTCGCACGAAATTGAGACTAATGCAGCTCGTCGAAGAATATAGGTAAGCAATGACAGTGGAGTGGACAGCAAAGCAATATCATTCAGTCGAGCTTCTGCTCTTGCCGTTGTCTGTGGGGTGTTGTGTTTGGTGTTGTGCTGAATATTAATAATATCCGACAATCGAGGTAAAGACACCATTGAACATTACTACTATGGTGGGTCGTATAAGATTTTTTCTGTTGTGCTTACAAAAATTGTAAACAGCCCCCCCCCCCCCCCCCCCCCCCCCCGGGCGGCAAAATTATTCTCGCTTACGCCTGGAAAACCAGTCGGTCCGGCCCTGGGTGACACTGACTAAGATGACAACCGGATCTCACTCCTGCCGTAATCTTACTAATATATTCGTCAGATCGTAATCTACAGATAATAATTGCTGATTCCTTACGAGTTTCTTACGCTTCCTATGATGGACCAGATGCTATATCGACACTTTGACAAATCGTTGTTACCTTCGGTCTTCAATGTTTTTGCGTTTCATTGGTAATTAGATGCAAAACTGTATGCCTGTTGCTGTGATTGCATCCAATAATATTTTATCAATTTACGATCACTGAAGATATGTTAAAAAATGTTTTGGTCATGCAAAGTTATGAAATCTCTGCTTTCACCAAACTGTAGGTTCCTCTTAACCAGAGAAGCGTCTGTGCTATTAAATTTGTGTCTAAACCAATTATGCCTCGTGCCTCTTTGAAAACATCTATCAATTGGCACTTTCATATTTGATTTTTTTACCTAATAAATATCGAAGTAGCATAGAGAATTGAAAGTTTTAGGTCACCCTCTAAAAAGTACGACCGATAGTGTGGCGCGTGTGACGCAGTGGAAAGATCAGGTGCCATGAACTTGGGTGTTGAGGAACCAGATTCTGAAGGTAAGTTCACTGGCGAGTGGCGAAGTTTTGCAGGCAAGTGTTAAATGCGGTCACCTTGCCTCACAGAATTCGCTGTATGAGCTGTGACTTAATACATGCCACGCGCGTGTGTGTTTGTGGGGGGGGGGGGAGGGGTTAGGGGTTCATTGAGTTGTTTTCAAGTCTAAGGTCGATAAGGAATCCCCAAAGTTGGGTGTCATTGGTTGAAAGAAAACTCCTCCCAGATAAGATTTGAAATAAATTGAATTTTAAAATGAATCCGTTAAATTGCTAGTGTGAATATTTCAATGTTCCATTTTCTCAAACGATACAAGCATTTTTTTTTTCAAATCGAAGTAAATGAATTCAAGAAATTTTATATCTAACTTGTACTGAATCTAAAAAGAGATCTCTCGACTTCTTTATCCGCAGATAACAATATTATGTATTAATAAAAATATTATAAACAAATACAGTAATTTTGAACTATTTTCTAAAGTTTACCAAGAAACTGATCCTCGTTTGAAGCTCAAGCGAGGATTTTTTTCCCATTTCCATTTCCATTCGAATCGTATTTATTTCTTTTCGCGAAACGTCACCACGAACCATTTGTCAGGATTTGAACATTATATATTGGCATGATTTTATCGCACATGTAATGAAATGGGAAGTTATTTCAGAACTATGAAATTGTGCTTTTCAACTGTCAAACTATCCAAGTTAATCGATTGATTAGTGGTGTTTAACGCCGCGTCAGCAACTGGTCTATTTGCGCCGGTCAGAACAGAAACCCCGAAAAAATAGATGTCTGTACCTGTCAGGCCAGTAAAAATTACCATGGTTACGAACTGTGTGACTCTTACTAATATAATATCATAATATTAATATTAATAATGAACATTAAAATTTGAAGTCGACGATTTAGATCCTGCGTATTTCGATCCAATAAAAGCAATTTAAAAATAATTGGCCACCCAATACTCAATAAAGTTATACTTTATTGTCGGAAATATCAAATTTTATCAAACACAGACGCACATTTTTTTTTAGAAAGCATCTATCATCAAAATGTCAGCGTGTATAACTATAAACTTGAAGGACGTAAAAATGAAGAATATAAACTACCTATGGCGTCATCCGAGAATCAACAATAGAAAATCATATTTCACATTCTGAAAACATTGTCGTCAAAAAACGCAAACTGGCTGATTTTTATAAAAGTTTGAAGAAAGAATAAAATCAAATACACCCAGTTTGTTTTTATTTTTTATTTATTTCAGATGTTTAATGTCAAAAATATCATTGTCACAAATAATAGGCGAATAAATGAGTTATCGCATTCAAGATTTCTATACACTCAATTTACGTCAGTTTTTATTCCCACCATATGCAAATTCTTAAACCATAAGAATATTGAATGCGAACCTGAAATTTCAATAAAGACGATTTGGTGCGATGGTTCATAGGTCCAGGATGACCTAATACCAATGAAAACTTACTGTGTTCACACATTCGAAACTCGCAAATTGTTGCATTTTTTCCCACTGGCCACTAATAAGTATAGGTACTATAGCTGCAGCAATGTACGTGGGTAAATTCTAGACTTTCAAAGTTTTGTTTGCTTTGACGTACTTCTGTCTAATTATGTACCTTGCAGTATGTATATTGTAAAGAGACCCGGGACTTTCCATATTGTGTTTATGTGCGCATAATTTTTATTTAGATTAAATACAGCTATTTAGCCATAAAAGTACAATATATTGGTAAGATAATTTGAAACACATTCCATATTCCTGACTCTCATTCTGACAACTATGTAACATTTCACACATTTTAGATATTGATATTGATTTTTTTTTAAATATTTGCTAATTTATGATACTCGCTAAACATTTGTCATAAATACTGTTTATTCAGTGAATTCAGTAGAGCATTATTTGTTTTGTGATATTTACACACCAAAATATCCAAACAATAATGATATCTAAGCAAATCTGTTTGAGATTTTATTCTTTATTTTTTTTTATAATAATAATTCAATTGCGCCTATGTATAGCTGTGACAAAATTAAACCACGAGAGCTCTCACATCCTCAGTTGAATGCATTAAAAAAAGAATAGGAAGTAAAAAAGTTAATTGGTTTTAGGTTTTTCCAAGAATTTTATTACTCCGTCATTTCGCGGCAGTGGCGGCAAGACACGTGACTTTGACGTACCTCATGGCACCTGGCTGCTTGTATGGCTGCTTGCAAAAGCGCGAAGTTTTAATCGAAACCAAGGAAATACCACAAATATTAATGAAAAAATATAAATAATCGTAATTACAAAATACCATGTACGAAACAGGAAAGGGTATATTTTTCAATTTACTTTGTGAAGGTCCAGGCATTTAATTGCTAATGTAGTGGTGTTTTTATCCCTAACCCTTAAAGTACCCTCCAAGCTCCCTGTAAAGATCTACATAGATCTGTGATATCTGTGATTCACAGTTATTTTGAGATTTCATAATAGGATATTTGATTTTATTTGGCTACACTGGTCTGAAACTCTACATATTTATAGGTTTTGAGTCCAGAATATTTTACTAAGGTGACTGATTTGTGATTTAAAAGACATTCTGTAGTAGCGATAGTTGGGATCATTAGAATATCAGCACATATTCAGCTAAATTAAGTCACCCTGACGCGTAACCAAGCATGTGCATGATTTTTTGGATTGCTTAATTGTTTCTTGTTTCTAAGCACAAAAATATGCAAGTTCAGTCGGTGCATTTACCTGGGTAAACATTCAATATAGTTGGTGTGTATTTAAAAATGACATTCCAACTTAACATTTCTGCGGACGATAAATATAAATAAATAAATGAAATCACCAATAAGACATGACAGCCTTAACTCTAAAGGATTGCTGCATCTTTGCATTGTACACATTAAACCAGCTGTTATACTGCTCGCGTTAAAAGAGAAAGCTTTCTCTCGGTCTTAGAAACCACGAGATAATCTTACGGCGTCACAAAAACGTGGTGCTTAAAAAACAGACGGATCCGTTTCACATTCCACTCAATAGAACCAGACAAGAACAAAACGAAATTCAGATTCGATCAAGTTCAGATTCGATCATCAAAAGCCAACGAAGATTGTGGGGCTAAGAAGCTACCCGTCGTGGGTAGAAACTAACCAGCTGTGTACAGATATTCAATTGGATCTGAGACATAAGGTCCGCCGGTAAAGGATTTACCCTAAGAAGATGAAGATGATAAGTTGAATGTTGGGTAACGCAAAATGCATGGTCGAACTATCGCGAAACTATATACTTACTGGTGGGTACTTTAATATAGTATTTATGCAGCGTAATTACCGGTGGGCGACATCTTTTAAGAAGTACAATTTCGTGTAAGAAATATGTATTATTCGTCCAATAAGTAGTGGTGATCATAGGTAATTTCAGTAATGAATAAATTCGTTTTTGGTGATTATTGGAATAATGCAATTATTTCGCTTCAGAACCGTCGAAATATTAACCAGTGACTAATTCTTTCGAAAGTTGTTGCAGCCTATACGAAAGCACTTCGCTACTACCGGTAAATCTAATCTATTTTTTCGTTATTTTTTTATTATTGAATCTTATAGTTTTCTCCTCTCTTATTCGATCTATTATATTTCATTGAGAATTACAAGTTCATCTATTTCTGTTGGAGTTTCAGCTCCAGTGATTGGGTAAACGCCGAGCTATACTTTTGAACCTCGATTAGTATCCATTACAAGTATTTAATAACTTGCAGATTTACTGGGCAGACATTTTTACCCGCATTACCTTACTAATTGCAAATTGACTCCAGCTTCTACCAACAAAAACGATACATGTGGCTCGAAAGACTGCCTCTCTTAGCGAATGGACCATTTTCATCTCCTCACTAAGACAGGTCAAGCCATTTGAGCCGATTCCAGGGGGAGATTTTGTTTCTAATGTATTTCTTGTGAGCTGTTTAAAAACTAAACGTCCAAAACACTTTTGTTTCTTACCTTATCCATGGTGTTATTCCAACTAATTCAACGCACTCTTTATATCTGGAATTCACACGGGATCTCGAAGCACACTGTGACCGTCTTGCTTGATTATTTCCGGTTTATTGCGAGGCGAAAGTCACTTGTTCGTATCTCGGCTGAAACTAGGTGACTAAAGAGAATCCTAAGACGAGTCTTAACTAGAGTTGAAGTTACCCATGCACGGCTAACCAGCTAAGCTCACCTTTGCATGCTTCGGTGGGGAGAAAGAGGGATCAGATGGTGGCAGGTGGGGAGGCAGGGGGCAGAAGACATTTTATGCAATCCTTCTGCATCGTAATCTGTTTCCAATTATGCTTGATTACCATGCACTTTTCAATGGAAATATTCGTGCATTTGTTATTTTTGTATGTGCTGTTTGCTGCTTCTGCATTTTGTTTGGCATTTGCCGAAAAACAATGTTGCGTTTAGACTTTAGCCATAATCCACTCTGCAGTCTTGAAGTTGGTCGCATGCCATTGCAAGCGACTGGGTGCATACATAAGTCAGAACAATCACTGCATAAGCTAAACCTCTTACTTCACGTAGCACCCGTTAACCCGTTGCCAGCGAACTTAGCCACCCACGAGATAGTCTGCTGCCCTTTCCAGTCCGATGTTGCACCGTGCAGCAAAAAGCGGGCGCAAAAGTGCGTATAGCGAGTGCCTATACCTTCTCGAGAGTCGAGTACCGTGTACACCTACAAACGGTACCTACTTGAGCAACTCCTACTCGTAATGTGCATATGTTACACATACTCCCATCTCAAGAGCGTCGGCAAAATACAGTGGTGTGATCAGAGAAGAGAATGCCAGAGCGACGGTTCAAACAGGGGTGGTTGCAGTTTATTGTAGGCTGTCTTCCTGCAATGAATAGGAACTTTTCTTTACTAATTACATGATCTTAGTCAGAACCGCGGACCATGGTTCATAATCATATTAGATTTACTCTTTAACCGTGATTTCCAAATACCAAGACACTAGATAACTGCGTGTGCAAATACAAAGGACCGTTCGATTTCTCCCTGAAAGTGATCATTCAGTAGCATTTCAAGCACACTAAGGGACAGTTTTACCAAATGTTTTCAACTCTTAGTTAACTAACAGTCTGTATCCCTACAAAAAAAATACTCCACGTGGTTAGCCGTTGCCATGGAATTTAACTCGACGTCAAGTCCCACTTCAAACCTTAGTTAATAAAATCGTAAGACTAACCCTAAGAATAGCAGATTGTAGTGTTGTGTAGTGTTGGATTCACGCAGAGGGTTACAACTTAGCCCCGAGGATAACTCAATTATCTCAATTTTTAATTTACAATGAATTGATCTGATATTTTTAGAGACAATGTTGTCGGTGTCCGTATGCAATCACTAAATTTCAGAAAATATATAAAATATTTATTTTAATCTGCGAATGCGAAGAATAGGGGGAAACGTTTGGGGTTATGATAAGGGGTAAGCAATCCCCTTTCCCAAAATTCATTAACGATTTTTTTAACTCCATTTTGGAAATCAGTATACCCAGTTAGAAACATAATAAGTCGTTAACCATGATCTTATGGATGTTCTTGATGGGGATTTATATTATTTAACCTGTGGCTTATGCTTAACTCAATTTTAATTTTTAAATAAGTGTAACCATAAAAAGAGAAATGGATTCCTCACTAGTCAAATCCTTGAAAATATCCCAAAAAAATGTAAATTACGATTACATATCCGCATAAAGCGCGATTAATTTTGTCTTTAGCATGCGCCTAATTTCTTAAATAGTACTTGCGCTCCATACGTTCCAATTCCGAGGTACGTGAAACATGTCCGTTGAAGCGTACCCCGAGTACTTTGTGTAAACATACCACTTTGTACGTATACGCATGTACGTCCGCTGTAAACGAAAATAATGCAATTTTGCCCAAAGTTGAGCACTTTACAATGCAAGGGAAAGAAAACGCGATAGAAAGCAATGCAACAAGCAACAGACCATCCTCAGCTGTTCTGTTGTCTCGTGATGTTTATGTAAGCTTACTCGTAGACAAGTCGAGGAATCGGGAAAATATTGCATCTTACTTTCGGTGTACTGTTGGTCAGCGTGTTGTTATAAGTTTACGCAACGAATTCATTCCCGGAATTTTCATGTCGTTAAAGAAAGTTCATGCCCAAGTCCTATTTATGTAATTAAAAATCAAGTAAATGGTGTACTACATAAAATAAAAGTAGAAACACTGTTTTAATTGGGCTAAATGGACGCACGTGTGGTTCCTATATGCTTTACCAATCGTAACGGAAGTATAAATAAAATTATGATTGAAAACAATTAATTAAGTGCTTTCAGATGGATTCGGATCCGGATAGGCATGGTGAATTCACATTCACACATTACTTACACCCAATGCACGTGTCGTTCACAAATGGTGTAAAATTTGATGAGCCAATTTTGTAACTTTCGTCGGCGTCCGAATAGAAAGGACATGGCAATTTGTGCAATAGCATGAAAGCAAAGCATATCGTCCTGGCGAGGTGAAAATAAGCGCGATCCGAACAGCTGACCTTAGCGACCACCACGGCATGGCCGGCAACGGCGTGGTCCATCGCAGCATCAGTTAGGTGACCATTGCTCGTAAATTCACGGGCTAATGGCACTTGCTTCGGGACGGTAGCCAAACTGAAGTAACCACTCATCTTTCGTGTAACTTTCTCGGCCGCCGTTGGCCCAGGATATTATCATTTAAGCCTATGAGCATTTTTTTTTCCAGTCCGCTTTTTTTTGGATGTCCGGTATGAAACTGGCCACACAACTTTCGGAAATCATTAATTATTATTCTGAGTGTGGTTTTTATGTAACCGAGACCCAAAAGATTGATTCACATGCTCGCATACACGTACGCCAAATTACTTAGAGTAATATATAGACAATAAAATTGCGATTAAACTGAATGTTATAATGTATGTAACAGTTCAGAGTCAGGACATTTACAAGAACCCGAAATGTTTATAGCGTAAATGCCCGTGAATTTACAAGCAATTACCTGCGTCCAGCAGTAGATCTGAAGCTGCAATGGACCACGCTATTGCCACTTGTCTATTTCGAGTTGAGTTTATACTATACACTATACTATATACTATAGTATACTAGTATACTGTAGTATAGTATACTTTATACTATATATAAAATAAAATAAAAAATATATATACATACACTATGTATAAGTATATGATTATGACGGTTTATAGTATTGTAAAGCATATAGCAAATAGTGTACATTTTTATAGTTTCCACGTTCGGTAATTTTGAGCGAAAAAACGCGAGGCCCGATGTATGAAAAGAAATCTTGTCATACTTGTCATTAGAGAGTTGTTATATTGCTAAAAACAACGCACCTCTCAGAGGGAATTTTAAGTTTAAGTCTTCACAACAACAAAAAAAACACAACGAAGTAGCAACAAATATTCTACTAAAGCAGTGTTGACTACGGGTCGAAGGGGCATCTTATTCGTACAATTTGGCGTATTCACACCCAAAAACTGATTACGTTTTGCTTAATCTCAGAAACGTTTGCACTTCATAAAAATGCCTACACGTTTCATATAAATGCGGATGTACCACGCTTATCTTCACAATTATTACCATGTGCATATTGCGGAAATGAAACAACAGTTCACAATTTACTGTTTACATTCGGCCTTCAATACATTTAATTGTTACAAGATCATTACAAACTTTTTTCACTTTTCACACAGATATACATTTTTTGCATTTTCTGCAATTAAGTAAGTAAAAATGATTGCGTGCCGGGATTAGAAAAGTGCACTACAGCTAATAAAAATCAAGGAATAACACGGAGTTTTTTCGAAGCTAAAATATTTCTATTAGTACTCATTTTCAACCGTTGTATTTATTTTTCCCCTCCTTAAAATATATGACTAGGAAACAATGAAAAGTCTCTTTTAGGTCGTAAAAAGACTAGATGCTGAAATAATTGCAAAACATTCGCACTGCCTCCTCCTGACTCCTGAGTATATGCTGAAACCACGCGTGTTGAGATCTCGTGGTGGTGCCGGGTCTTCCGACATAAGAAACTATCAAAAGAAAATAAGAAGACTCCCCTGCTCCCACCAGATGTAGTAAGAACCTATTTCTGTTACAAGTTTCCTACTCTTCTCTGGTTGTAAGTCTAACAGAAAATGCTAGAAAATATATGTGCGGAAATGATCAGAAAGCTCGGAAAAGCATTTTCAATGCGATGCATGTAAATTCCAAGCAAAAAAAGCACGAACAACAGCGGTAATCTAAGTATACGGAGATAAAATCCGAATTTGGATATAGCTTTCAAAATTTCGAGTCTGGTACCGAGAAACTCACCCCAAACTACGTGTCTCAGGGCACAGGACCGCGCCTGTACGCGACTGCTAAGTGGGATGTTGGTAATTGCTGAAGTGGCCGACACCCAGTCAAAGCCGAAGCCAGTTTGTCAGCAGTCATCATCGGTCTCGACGATCCTCAAGTAATCCACAGGCCTGGTACTCCTTCCCGATCACAGAATTCTCAGCCTGTCAAGATAAGATTCTTGTGATTGATCAAGATTATTGGTTTAGAAAGTCCTGTGATGTGGTCTGTGAGTGTCCCCGACTCCTGAGGGCCCCAGGGATTGACTTTCGGGCTTTGCTTATTACAAAGTACATCTGGTGTCTTAGATCGTGGCAGTCGTGGTATCGAAGTCAGGTGCCTAGTTGTCAACGTCTGCGTCCAGCTCTGAACCTCAGATTCGACATATAACACAGATCTCACAGATAACTTTGGTCCAAATGATCTCTATCACATACCTTGGATAAGGAAATCTCCTGGCCCGAGGGAGGATGGGTGTTCAAATCAGTTTGTTTGAACAGTTTGTTTCACGAAGATTATTTTGGGAAAATAGACATCAATCTTGTCTATATTGACAGCTGGTGTTGAACTAGAGACAAGACGCGACACGAAATATCATCAAAATCGTCACCGTGAACTTGCACTAGCACGGATAATGGCACGGAATGCACGGAAAAAGAGAGAGGTAGGAATGTCCCATACAAAAACATAATTTCTTCATTTAAACCCTCAGCCTAGACGTTTAGTATTGAAAGTAATTGATTTGATTACGAAAATCGATGAAACTTTGAAAAACAGTAGTCCTCAGGACCTAATTGATGAGCGTAACGAGCGTAGCGAGATCTTCAATTACACTTCACTGCTTAAAAAAATACGGAATGTTTTTTTTTTTTTGTGTGTTTTGGCCAAACGCCAAAACGGATTTTGATGAAAATCTAACATTCGTTTTCTCTGAACTTAGATCTGCAACGTTTTTGAAGCAATTCGGACGAGTAAATTTTTTGTTATTAAGTTTTTACGAAATTTTTTAGTTTCTCCAAAATACGTTTTGCTCTGTGGAGGCCAAGAATCTGAATATATAATTTGACAAAAATTTCTAGATATGTTGACCCTCACGATTCAATGTTTGTGTACAAATTTCATTGTTGTATGCTTAGCACTTTTCCTGAAAATGGCACTTTTAAGTCTCTATTTAAGCGTTTTTGCAGTTTTTTGCAACTTAAGCAACTTTATCTTCAACCGATCATAACAAACTTTACTGTGTGCACTATAAATCGTAAAAAGAAGATACTGTGATAATTTCAAGCAAATCAATCGAATAGTTTTTCTTTAAATCGATTTTTAAGTTTTGAAATATTCAAATAATTTCATAATGATATTTCTAGCTTTCTCAATGACAATTGTGTGTTTGTTCGCACGATTCCGGCCAAACGCCAAAACGGATTTTGATGAAAATTTCGGTGGACCTTCGTTTTCTTTGAACTTAGATCTGCCACGTTTTTGAAGCAATTTGGACGAGTAAATTTTATGTTATTAAGTTTTTACGAAATTTTTCAGTTTTTCCAAAACACGTTTTGCACTCTGGAGACCAAGAATCTGAATATAATTTGACGAAACTTTCTAGATATGTTAACCCTCACGATTCAATGTTAGTGTTCAAATTTCATTGTTGTACGGTCAGCAGTTTTCTTGATAATGTCACTTTTATGTCACTTTTTAAGCGTTTCTGCAGTTTTTTGCAACTAAAGCAACTTTATCTTCAACCGATTTTAACAAAATTTACTGTGTGCATTAAATATCGTAAAAAAAGATACTGTGTAAATTTCAAGCAAATCAATTGATTAGTTTTTCTTGAAATCGATTTTTACGTTTTGAAATATTCAAATAATTTCATCATGAAATTTCCAGGTAACAAATGTCATTGAAAAAGCTGCTTAATTAACACCTAACATTATAAATTGATCATAAAAGCCTCTAGGCTATGCGCACGCGCAATATAATCGCGTTGTGGGTGAGAGTAAATATTACGCTCATCCACAACACGATTATATGAGTGTTCGCATAGCCTAGTGTATACAACAGACACGTTAGCTAGCATCACTCGACTGAAGCATCGAAAACCAAGTGGTATTTGGTTGTAAGAAAAAAAGCTGACGTTTTCCGACTGTCTCTGCCGTTGCAGGCGACGTGAGCGAGACAGGAATTTGAAACGAAGCAGCAACAGCTGGCAGTGGGACAGCGAGCTTCGAAGCCGGCACCTCGGCGATCCACCAGTTGTCTGCAAGCTGTTGACGTCGGCGACTCGAACCCGGGACCGACGCCGGCTGCTGCGCCTGCGTGTTCTTGTTATCAACGCCCGGCTACTAAATACACTCAACCTTAAAATGCGTTCGATTGTTTATTCCAGCCCTGTGAGAATTTCCATTATCATGTCTTGTCTTGTCACATTTTCGCTTTTTGCTTGTCATTAAAGGAGGGTGAAGCAGAGTAATTTTACTGATTTAATTTGCCACCCGCAAACAGTTTACATATCCAGGTTTTCAGGGAAGTTTTCATAATTTTGGCAATTCCAACACAGATCGCAAGAGAATTTGATCTGAGACTCACTAGTATTCGAATAAGAAGCTTAATCTGATCATAACTCAAAATCGAAGCAGTGGTCCAGTGGATAGCGAGCTCGCCGCTGACGACTGGGATTTGATGGACCCTAGTTCGATCCCCGTTTCTTGCGCAGCTTTTTGGCATTGCCCTTATTGTGACTACTTCGTCGTCAATGTTAACATTGACCAAGACACACTCTCCAGTCCACCAACCACGGCTCTGAACCACTCCGCATTTCCAAGACATCTCTGTATTATCGACAGTAGCGTAGTACTGGAATTTACGGAGAATTACTTTCCTAGTACCCAGCGACAGCGTGGTGCATTGGATTGCACGCTGGCTTTCTAGCCACAGAGGCGTCCGGGACAGAGGCGTCCCGGGTTCAATCCCAGTCTTCGACGTGGCTTTTTGGCAACGTTGAGCCCATGCAAACATCTCGACACAAGGACGCTGAACAGAGAACGTCGACTTCGGCATCAGCGACGCAAGCAGCTCACGTCGGCAACTTCCCTAAAAGAGTTGCAAAGAGTTGGTAGAGTGCAGAGCAAGCTAGCATCAACGGCGTGGTGTAGTGGATAGCACTCGTGTCTGGCAAGCTAGCGGCACGGGTTCAAAGCCCAGCTCCTCCGCTTTTTGGAACTTCCAATTCAATTGGACTTGTATATTTGTACCGGTCTCTACTGAGATATCGTAGAAAGAGCAAGGAACAAGAAAAAAAAAACCAAGTCACAGATAAATTTTAATTTAGCTAATAGATGGCGCTGTCTATCATGTTTTGTTATCACTAATTTACATTTCGAGCAAACTGTTTGGTTGAGTCTAGTGAAGCTGCCTAGGGTGTTAGGGTGGGATGCATAAATCTCAGGATATTAATTGAACTGGTATACTAGTAGAGTAGTCAGTTGAGATATCGTTGAAAGATTAAAAATCACATTAAAAAAGTCACAGATTAGTTCTAAATTGGCTAACAGATGGCGCTGTCTATCATGTTTTCTTATCACTAATTTGCGTTTTGAGCTAACTCTTCAGTTGAGGGGAGTGCATTTCCTTAGGGTGTTAGGGTGGGACGAATGATTACCAGCAACAATCCGAGCCGAGGTCGCAAAGCGACCGAGGTTCGGATTTTTGCTCGACTAATTTCATTCTTTCGCCCAATTAATTGCAAAAATGTCTCCACGCGCTTCTATCCCGACCGGATTTGATCCCGGGACCACTGTGGTGGGATCCAAGCACTCTAGCCGCTCGGCCATGCAGTCATCCTGCATCTACGAAGATTTTTAGAGTACATGAACTACACGTCTCGGGGCGGATTTTCGTACTTATTAAAAATTCGATGATTTTTTTGAAAACCCCCGCCACCTGATCGGACCGCTATGATAATAGCGATCCGATCAGGTGACTTGTACCCGGCCATCCGGGAAAGACGTCTGCTGCAGACATCTCATCAGCCCGAGAGGGATTCGAACCCAAGACCTCTGTGTTGCCAGTCAAGCACTTTGGCCAGGCGGCTGAGGTGATGACATGTTCGTCGCTACGTTAGTAGAATATGTGAACTTCTCGTTCTGCATTCGAGACATAAGTCCAAAATGACCAGATGCAAACCCATTGCAACGGGATTTGATCCCGGGACCTCTGTGTTCGTATCCTAGCACTCAATCCGCTCGGCTATGCAGACATCGTGCCGTGCCTATGATTTTTAGAGGACTTGAACTACACGTTTCGGGGCGGATTTTCGTACTTATTAAAAATCGGTGGTTTTTTTTCAAAACCCCCGCCACCTGATCGGACCGCTATGATAATAGCGATCCGATCAGGTGACTTGTACCCTGCCATCCGGGAGAGACGTCCGCTGCAGACATCTCAGCAGCCTAGACGGGATTCGAATCCAAAACCTTTGCGTTGCCAGTCACGCACCTTGGCCAAGCGGCTGAGGTGATGACACATTCGTCGCTACGTTAGTAGCGTATGTGAACTTCTCGTTCTCTATTCGAGTCCAAAATTCGACTCTATTCTAGACTCTATTCGAGAGTCCAAAATATCGACATGCAAACCCATTACGACAGGTTTTGATTCCGGGACTCTCGGGGTACAGTTCCAGTACACTAGCCTCTCGGCTAATGTGACGACATGTCGGTTGATGGTTACTTATAGTATATGAACTACAGGTTTCGAGTACCATTTCGTATCTGTTCAAAGTTCGTTGCGTTTGGTTAAAGCCAAAATCGGTACAAAAGAAATTAATTTTGCGATGAGGTGACCAATCATCAATCATCAATTCGGTTGGTTGAGCTTTTCGTTGCTCGGCAATTTCGCGCTCGCAACGCGTCCTTTGCTTGCCAAGCTGTTATTTGAGTGAAGGTACATGGTCATGTAAGATATTGCTCGCAATGAAGCTGTCAGGGCCGGACCGACTGGTTTTCCAGGCGTAAGCGAGAATAATTTTGCCGCCCGGGGGGGGGGGGGGGGGGGGGGGGGGGCTGTTTACAATTTTTGTAAGCACAACAGAAAAAATCTTATACGACCCACCATAGTAGTAATGTTCAATGGTGTCTTTACCTCGATTGTCGGATATTATTAATATTCAGCACAACACCAAACACAACACCCCACAGACAACGGCAAGAGCAGAAGCTCGACTGAATGATATTGCTTTGCTGTCCACTCCACTGTCATTGCTTACCTATATTCTTCGACGAGCTGCATTAGTCTCAATTTCGTGCGAAAAAAAACATATGCGGCTTACAACCCCAACCCAGTCTACAAGTGAAGGTATTACGCAAATACTCGGGACTGGCCTTATTATGACGCTACCGTCGGCCTTTGGACGAAAGCCGCTCTCTGTGATGCATACCGCAAGCGCAAATTCTACCTAAACATTACTTGGTTTCATTCAAACATTTTAACGTTTGGTTTGGTGTATGGGTATATATGACATGTTATTTTGTTTAAAATGTAAGAATTCACAAGAAATGTACTAGGAGTACAAGGGAAATTAGGAAAATAAATATTTTTATATTAACCATTTGTCGAATTGCAAGTGCGAAAATGCCGCCCCTAGAATAGTGCCGCCCTAAGCGGCCGCCGACGTCGCTTACGCCTAGATCCGGCCCTGGAAGCTGTATGCAACCGGCTTCTAACTTCGATCTTGCAGACAAGTCCGCCTAGCAGCCTGCTGCATTGAGATGCTACGATATCTTAGTGCTCTTAAAGAGCTTCAGTTAGCGTTATGTTCCTTTGGGTAATCTTGAAGTTAGCAAGCAAACATAAGCTCGGGGGGATGCGAGGCGACGCCAGTTGGATATGGAATGTCCGGCCCCGCTTCACGATGGTAAACCTTGCTTCAAGTTCATCCAACACCTCGGCACCGGCCAGCCGTGGTGTATTTCAACACAGCTGCACATCCACTGGAAACAGTTAGGTATCCAAGTTGAAAGAAAATAAGCGTATTCTTCATGATAAAATCAGTTAATTTGCTTATAGATACAGAGAAAAAATCATACACAAAAATACATTTGAATATTTCAGCAGTGAGTGTTACAAGGTATCCCACAACGAGACACGGGCAAGACCTGTCGGTCGCTTCGTCCCAGGGTACATCTACTTCCAGCTCCTAGCTGCTCCTACTCCTAGCTGCTCCTAGCTGCTCCTAGCTGCTCCTAGCTTGATGCTTGCTGCTAGCTTGAAGCTTGCTGCTAGCTTGAAGCTTGCTGCTAGCTTGAAGCTTGCTGCTAGCTTGAAGCTCATGCTGCTAGCTTGCCGCTAGCTTGAAGCTTGCTGCTAGCTTGCTGCTAGCTTGAAGCTTGCTGCTAGCTTGCTGCTACTGCTAGCTTGAAGCTTGCTCCTGCTGCTCCCAGGCATCACAATCAAACGTTGTGCCCATGTTGCACTCACCGTGTCGCACGACCGGCTCGAGCTGCGACGGCGTCTCGTCGCCAGCCGGCACGCAACAAGGGCACAAGTTGTCCTGCCATTGAGACACAAGGCTTGGAGATAGATCCAGGGATACAGTATCAGGGAGGCGTTGGAAGCGGGAACAAGTGACAGGCCCCAGTCACAAAATCCCTGGCTTGACCGACCTTGCTACCTAACTCTCCAAGCATACAATTAAGTTTAACCATGCACACATGAAAAATCACAAATCGTCACAAATTCACTGGGAGTCGATCTTCTGTCGTGTATAGTTGCTAATTATTATCATAGGTAGCTACTCTTGCAACTAGTTATTTATTTACTTATATTATTTGTTACTTGATTTGAAAACAGTAATTTTAATATTTGTGACATAATTTATTGCAAACCAAAGGGAAAGAAATGTGCTTTATGTACTGATTGTCAAAAGTTGTAAGCTGCTATTCAATTCTATTACTTGGCCGCGGCAAGCGGGCATCCATTCGTTACCTTGATTTTCTACAATAGGTTCCTATGTTACGTTGATTGATTGCTATTTGATTGTGTCGGCAGCTTGGTGCTTGCGATGACCTACAGGCTTGCTGCTGGGTAAAGTTGAGTAAAGTTGATTAAAGGTTCGTGTCACCTCACCACCCTCTAACTGCATCAGTCACAACACTCGACAGATACAACCTCGTATCTTGAAAACTTGCTCCTTTGCAATCGTCAAACAGACATTGGTGTGAATTCAATTCCTAAATTAACGTCCGTGCCGGGATTCGAAACCGGGTCTTTGCCTGTCCGGGGCACTGCTCTTATCCATTACGCTACACGGACAACCAACTGTGGAATTGATATTACGTTTATTTGAGTTGTTGAGCTCCATGGAGATAGAAGCAGGTCTATGAATGAACATAGAAGCCGGTGAATCTAGTGACGCTTTGCATTTTTCCGACAAATTTTTATGATTCTTAGCCCTTTAGCCCTCGAGATTCAAGTGGAAGGCTTAGGTGCAATTACCTTCATATTCTTGTAGGTCTTAAATCTTATCCTCAAGCCCTAAATAACAACGCTCATCTACAACGCGATAAAGAGCGTTCGCGAAGCCCTAGTGGTAGATTATGGAGTAAAATTTGGTACCTTAATAAAGCTAAATGGTAAAGTGTTGATGTAAATGTAAAGTTATTTACAAGTTGCTTTGCGAGAGGAACTCCTCGAGGGTGTAGAAGGGGTCGTTGAGGAGGTGGAACGTTATAAAAAGGCTAAAATGAAAAAGACTGGCTTCTGGAGGTGGGACAAAAGAAGTGAAATAGTAAACCTACATCATGTAGTAGATCCATGAGGACTATTTATCCTGAAAGTTTCAGCGATGTACCCATCTCATCCGTAATTAAATAAAACATCTTGGAGTTAAGCATCTCCGTGCTAGAAAATTGTGGATGGGTGACCGCTACTTCATAAAGTGTGCGAATACATTTTTCCTGGCAATTTGTGCTGAGTTAAAAGTGGGACTTAAAGTTTTATTGATGTATATCAGGTAATCAGCATTTTAATAATTTACTTCAATCATTTGCTTATCAATGTAAAGAAAGAGGATTGAACTGCTATTTCCAATAAATTGTCATTTAATAGATTAATCACTATTTGGATTATTTTGTATGGTACATTTTTGCTTTTGCATTTTTGCTCCGTGCATTCCGTGCTACGTTCCGTCCCTTTAGTAACTAGTATCAACATCCACATTTAAAACGGGTGCTTTTCAAGGCAAGGCGACAATTTAAAAATGTTTCTCGCTTTCTCTAAATGATTATACAAAAACACCAGGAGAAACCCCCGAAATTTTCAGTAGATTTGTAATTTTCCCTCAAGTTTTTCATAATCACAAAATATACACAAAAAAATGACAGACTAACAGTCACAAAATGATTTAAAATGTGACAAGGAATAGATTTGACAACGGAACTAAATTACAAACCAAGTCACTCTGAGATCTAATCACATTTTAGCATTTGTGATTAATTTCTGTGTTCTGATCCTCAGATAATCGTTTTATTTTATCCAACATTCGGCATGACAGCTCATGTCACTTGTCAGTGTCACTGGCATAATGGCCTCGCAAGGCTTGGCACGAGTGTATGGTAACAAACATCCACGTTGTTGAAAAACATGGGGAGCTCGACATTTTGTGTATTTTGCATTCCGTAAGTTAATCAAGTTCTCAATATTTGACTAACGAAATATGGTAGACCTTAGAGTTATACATTTTTTCATACCTAACCTCTAAACTGTATTTTTGTTCTAGAAAACTAATTTTCCAAGCGCTGGTCACAGTAGGATGTCTTTTGCTTCTATATGTCGTTATTGGGATTCCAATCTATTTGCTTGTTATAAAACTGGTTTGTTTCTAATCGTATTATTCTTGGTGCATGCTGCATAATTTTTATCCAAAATCAATAGAAGGAGTACTACCTACTTATGTAAATCCGACAAGTTCTCCTTGGAACAAATTTATATAAAATATATTTCATGTTTTATTTTAGTCTGTGCGTCGCAAGAAACAACTTACCGATGGATCTACTGTTGTGGGATTCTTTCATCCCTATTGCAATTCTGGAGGTGGAGGGGAGAGAGTTCTCTGGTGTGCGATAAAAGCAATGCAGCATAAGTAATTCAATTATATTTTATGTACCTACCAGGGATGTATTCTGTTTTTCGTTTGCTGTTATGCTCTTTGGCCCATCTGACTTCGTAATCTCCCAAAACTTTTCACCACGATTTCTGTCTGTTATTTATGGAGTTTGACAGTTCAGGGTCGGTACTGTGAAAGCTGAATTTTGTGATAGACCGACTGTGAAGTTAAACAATACACCCAGTTTTGAACTTATTTAGCTCAGAAGTCACTGAGATTACTCCACCAACCAAACTGAACCTTTCTCTGAAGTCAATTATAATCGCAATAGTTTTTCGATATTTATTATTGACTTTAATTTTAATAAAATCCATTAGAAGCTCACAAATGCTACATTTTAATATGATGTTGACCCTACCTGCCTTTACCACGTTAACTTGGTACAATATTTTATTGTTTTTTATTTGCTTTTACATGGATTTTCAGGTTCTCTGAAATCAAAGTTGTTGTCTACACTGGTGATCTGGATGCTTCTCCGGATGCGATTATAGCACGTGCACAGCAAAGGTAGCTACCCCAACCACTTATCTGCTCTTTGAAAAATATCTCATAATTTATGGTGATAAAATATAGACTTTCATAGATATTTTCTCAAGCAAATTATTGTTTGTGGCAGGTTTAACATCACCCTTGCAAGTCCAGTGGAGTTTGTTTACTTGCACAGAAGACACTGGATTGAGGCTTCTAAGTACCCATACTTCACCCTACTTGGCCAAAGTATCGGCAGCGTTTTTTTGGCTTTAGAGGCAATAATAGCCAGACCTCCAGGTAAACAAATATGCATTATTTATAATGTTCATAGTTCAGTGGTCACCACACTGTTTGAAGCAGACGCTCAAATTTTCTGCACCGACTACAGCATAGGCTGCGGTGGTCTTATATTTTAAAATAAGTAAATAAGTAAGTAGAAGTTACTAAGTAGAAAAAAATTGTGGTGGATTTATCCTAAAGAATTTTTCCTATTTTAATGTCTCACCAAATGATTCACATGCTCGCTACTTTCTCTACTTCTTCCCTCTTCTGTGAATATGACTTACAACCCCTGGTTGTACCCCTAGCCCCCTAGCCCTAGTTGTTGGGCATGCTTGATATTGTATTGCAAATGCTTATGATTTTTTCCAGACATATTTATTGATACAGCCGGTCATGCGTTTGCAATGGCTATTTTCAAACACGTGGCCTCTTGTAAGGCTGCCTGCTATGTCCACTATCCAACCATCACATCTGACATGCTCCATAAGGTCTCGCGTAGAGAAGAAGCACACAACAATAGGCGGTTTATTGCAAGAAGCCGCTTGCTCTCAGGGGCTAAATTGCTGTATTACAGGATATTTGCCAAGGTAACTGTTGCATCCCTTTTATTATACTAGTTTGCATGCGTTTAGTTGTTATATTTTGATTTTGGTCAGTATTGGTTGCCAAGAAAGCCTTGTTGCTTTGCTCTATTGTGTTGATGGGCTTTTAAAAGTGGGAAAATTATATCCAGCCCATTGGCAGAAGAAAGTGCACTTTAAGAATCAATAATAGTTGCTATAACTATAGTACGCTAGCGTCATTCTGCCTCGGAATGTAATCTATTTCTCGTTTGCAGATGTACAAGTTGGCTGGTTGTTGCGCTGATGTGGTCATGGTCAACTCATCATGGACGGAGGAGCACGTTAATACGCTGTGGCAATCGCCTCTCACTACTCACCGAGTTTACCCGCCCTGTGATGTGGATGACCTAAAGAAAATCTATTCCAGCCAAACTCACAAGGCAGAGCCAATGGAAAACAAGAACGAGGAAAATCTCAGTGAAAAGAAGTACGGCAGGTTTTAGAAATGATAATATTGCATTGCGAGTTGGTTTACATTCATCTGATTTAATATCATTTTTCACAGCACTGTAACAGGTGCTCAGGGCAAAGACACTAAACCAAGCAAGAAGTTGGTCATGTTTGACGAAAAAGTTACAGACGATACTGAACAAATTGATAACCGTAGCAACCAACTATTCAAGATTGTATCTCTTGGCCAGTTTCGTCCGGAGAAAGATCACCCGATGCAGCTTCGTTCAATGTATGCTTTGCGACAAATTCTTCCCGACCAGTTATGGGAGAAGGTGAGTGCCTGTTGGTGATCTGCTCTGATTGGTATCGAACCAGGGTCAGTTCCAGTGCCGGCATCTCTAAACCAAGCACTGGTTTTATTTTGGAAGGTTCACCTGGTATTCGTGGGATCTTGCCGTGACCGTAATGACGAGATTCGAGTGAGAGACATGCAAGACCTTGCCAAACACTTGTCTCTTGAAGACAATGTACAGTTCAAAGTAAATCTGTCCTACAAAGAGTTGAAAGAGGAACTAAGACAAGCTACTGCTGGGCTCCATGCGATGTGGAATGAGCACTTTGGCATCGGTGAGTTAATGGTGAAAAGCAATTACATGGACTAGTTTGTTTTTGTTATTATTCTTTAATTATTTAATTACTATTTTTTAATAGTTCATATGTCAGTACCACATATTAGAACTCTACTTTCTGTATCTTTGGAAGTTGAAGTTTACAAAATGCCACTACATATTATCTCAAGAAAGTATTGACAGTCAATTTGAGACTTTGCTGCATTCAGATTTGCCGCCATTTTGCAGACTACTCATAAACGCATCTTTTGATTCCGGAAAAACTATTTAACTGGGTTTGAGAGCTTAGCATTCAATAACCCAGATAAATAGTTTTTCTGAAAACTAACGGGCTAAGATAAGTAAAAGACAGGAGTCTTAAGAAAGTAATCTTCTGTTTTCTTCGCGTTGCACGTTTCTCTCCACTAACATTCCTCTCGCTAGCCAACCCCACCCACCAGGGGGTCGGTTCTCGGCTAGCGTCTGTGGAGTGCCGACAGCTTGGCCGCGGTTGGTTGCAGGTGTGGTCGAATGCATGGCTGCCGGCTTGATCATGGTCGCTCACGACTCCGGCGGGCCGAAGATGGACATCGTGGAAACGGCGGCTGGGTCACGAACCGGCTTCCTCGCCGAAGATGAGTCAGGATACGCTCGTGCTCTCGCCACCATCCTGTTAATGCCAGTAGAGGGACGAGAGAAAATAAGCAAAGCTGCCAGGTGAGTTGCAGAAGTCGACAAGGTCATCCCAAGAAGTCTATCTAATCGAGGATTCTAGCTAGTTTGCCGTGTTTTTCCTACATATGAGTTACAAGGACAGAGATATAAATACATACATATATAATATTCTAAATTCACTACGTATCACACCATTATGTATAGAGCACTATGTAGGGATTTCTAATATTATATTCTTCCTTGATTACAGATCATCAGTGGATCGGTTTTCTACAGCAGAGTTTGAGAAAGGTTTTCTTCGCGCTGTCGAACCTTTCTTCCGCAATTGATTGTTGATTTGTTTGGAGCCAAAGGTTTTTTTCATGATGGGAATAATTCACTTAAATATCACTCTTTTTCTGAAAATGCCTGTGTCCTACAATTTACAATAGTCAATGAATAGAAAAAAAGTAACCTCTCTTTAATTTATTTCTTCAGCACTGGTACATGTCAGCAGCCTGACTGAGTGCCACAGGTAGAAATGGGAAGAGAGATCAGTCTTTCATCCCCACGAACTTAATTGGCATTAGTCAGGTTGTCAGGTTATAAAAACTTTTTAATAAACACTCTTGGTTGGCATGAAAAGGAACCCTTTTTTGCACATCTATTTTCTGACTTTGTTGTACCAAACTGTGGATTTAAATAGTTATATGGCCTTCCTAGTGCATATTGGATTATGACGTACGATGATAATAGATACTGTGTAAAGTAAAAGAATTGATATCTTAGGAAATTATTAGTGTGATATGTCTGGAATAAAAAAACAAACAGTTGTCGACAAGCAAAAATTTGAATCTGTGAAATAGAAGAAAATAAGATACTACTAGAAAGCCAAATAATGCCTTTTGCACTTAATTTTGATATCGGGTAGGAAATGATGCTCCTACAACCAATCGTCATGCTGGTGATGATCTTACACCGTGATTGGCTTACATAGGTACCACAATTGTACAACCAACATCAGCTGTCGAAATTGATGCTGAGTGATCAATCACGAATCACAGGTAGGATGAATGACATGCATTTTAATTTTTCTGCCTTAAAACTGCAAGAAATTAACTGAACTTTAAGTAATGAATGTAAGGCAATAGCTTCATGGGATCATCATAACAGTAGGGTATGGAGGATAGGGTGTGCTCCCTCTGATCTGCAAAGGTTTCTTACCAACAAGTCTATTTTTTTAAATGCTTCTGTTATACTTATAGCAAATAACCTGTTGGTTGTGAACATATTGTCATGTAGAATGAAAAGGGCAGCTTCTAAGGGTGAACTATATACAATATGGAGAAATGCTTCAAAAAGTAAGCACATTACAGGGGTGAGATGAGTAGGCACCACACCACTGATGATTGGTTGCCTTCAATTCTTCATACTCGTTACACATGGTAGGCTGATGTGCTTTTTTTTTTAGCGATTGACTTGTGTGTTTGACATTGCAGACGACCAAGTCTGTTGTTCAGGATATATTCAGTATTTTGCCAGTGCCAGCCATTGCTTCGCTCCCTCGTTTTGGATTTTTTGCTGGAAATTTTAGGTCCCACCCCTAAGCTTTAGCACTCAGCTTGGCCAAAATGTATGGTCCAAACGGCAACGAGTGCGCACAACTTCTGTGATTTTTTAAGAGGCTTTGCTTCTACGAGCTAGGCCAGACAAAATCGCAATGAATTTACGCTTCATTCGATGGGGGACGGACCGAGGTGTTTACCGTGCCGGGAGCACGGGCACACTATTCGCAACTTCGCATCGAATTCATCTCGCGGTTTTATAGTCTTTTGATAGTTGAGACAACCAATCAGAGATTGCACTGTTGTCAAAAGACGCCGCTATCACTATTTTGAGCTCAAACACGAGATTTAAGTAGAGGGAAGTGGATTCACTGATAGTTTTGCATAGGCATGAGCTATAGGCTCGTCAATTGCCATGAAGCTTGAGAGGCTCAGTGCGCTGCGGATGATGACGACGTCCTCAATCGCATTGTTCGCTTCATTTGCCAAGCAGAAGCAGTGCTCTTATAAGACACAGGTCACGTGATAGCATGCTGCTTACGCAGGGGACGTGTGGGGATGAGTTTGCAACATTATACAGTCATCTGCTATTTTGGATCATAATAAGTACTGAATTTTCAAACCTCGCACCGAATCAAATTATCGGAAGAAATTAAATTAAATAATTTTATTTAGAATCACATGAAGGAACTTTATCTTGGGGAATATTCATCTGGCGTAATGGCTTGTTGGTTAAGTCACTAGGTTACAAAACGTAATTGAGGGAGCGCGTGGTTCGAGCCCCGTAGCATTCGACTTTTTTTACCATTGTAAAGATCTTTCTAATAATATATATTATGAAAAATATCTGTCACAATCATATCCCTCGAATGTCCGAGTGGTGAAGTCGCTTGGTTCATGACGCAAAGATGATGCGTTCAAATCCGAGTGGCTTTTGAGCTTTGCTCATGAATTAGGGTGGCGGGGGTACGCCATCCTCGCGAAATTTTAATAAGTACAAAAGGTAAACAAACCACTTGTAATTGATATACTTTAAAAATTCTTCCACAGACATCGTGTCTCGGTAGCCGGGTGGTTAAGGTACGAGACTGATATCGCAGAGGTACCGGGTTCGAATCCTGGCAGGACCGAAACGTGAATGCTTTTTTGCATTATTTTCGGGCAAATGTTCTTTAAGTTAGTAGCAAAATCCAAACCTCGGTCGCTTCGCTCCCTCGTTTTGGATTTTTTGGTCGCTTCGCTCCCTCGTTTTGGATTTTATGCTGGAAATTATACGTCCCACCCTAACACCCTAAGCTTTAGCACTCAGCTTGGCCAAAATGTATGGTCCAAACGGCCACGAGTGCGCGCAATTTCGGTAGACAGCGCCATCTCTTAGCTAAAATTGAACAAATCTGTGACTTAGTATATTTTTTTTTCTGCATCACCTGACTACTACTTTGTGGCTTTGCACGATACATTTGAACAATTTCAGTTAAATCTAAGTTCCAAAAAGCTGTACGCGATGGGATTCGAACCCGCGCCGCTAGATTACTAGGCAGGTGGGCTATCCATTGCACCACACCACTGATGATGATTTGCAGTGAATTCTTCATACTCGTTACACATGGTAGGCTGATGTGCTTTTTTAGCGATTGACTTGTGTGTTTGACATTGCAGACAACCAATTGTCATATCATTCACTGTTGTTCAGGGAATATTCAGTATTTTGCCAGTGCCAGCCATTGCCAAAAAGCTACGCCTGCTACTGGGATCGAACTCGGGCCCAACAGATTCCCATCCGTTTACCAGCGTGCAATCCACTGGACCACGCTGGTGTTTACAATTATTGTGTTATTTTTTCATACACATTGATTGGGATAGGATGGCTCAAATAAGTAACGGCCTGAACCATTTACAGACTCCTTTATTATTCGCAAGAAGTTGCAAGCATCGTGTTATGAGTAAGATCCAGCTTGAGATTGTTGGACAAAAAGCGACGCTGACTTTGGAATTCAAACCCAGGCCTCCCAGGTGGGACGCAGCGATGTATTGCACTAGACCATACATTGGATTGTGAATCATCTGTATTTATGTTGCATGGGACATACTGCCGGTTTGATGATAAGATTGCATGTGAACTCGAACTCTAGTTATTTGGGACATTTTAGAATAATATGTACAAATAGTTACTGGATTTATCCAGTCAAGCATGGGTAAGTTGATGAAATCTGTTAGGTTAGAATTAATTTTTCTTTAGTGGTTCCTGTGGAATCATTAGAAGTGCCGACTCAGCGCTTCCTAACATAAGAAAGCTGGAACCCGGGAGGTTCTTAAGGCCCGCGAGGTACCGGGAGGTAAGATATTGCAATTGCTAATACAAATTTGAATTTTTGATAAAAGTTTGACTTTATGGACATAATCTTTTGGCGAGGAATTCAGAAGAAATCCACTTGGATTATCTACACATTTACAGTTAAATATCAAAAGCGGATTTGCGGGAATCAAACTTAGAGCTTTGGCATCGCTTGTCGAACTCGAACACCTCCTACGCCATTAAATTCTAACATCTACGTCCAAGCAATGCCTGCAAGTTTAAAAATTTCCGAGAAGAAAATAAAAACTGGTCAACTTTTGAAGATCATAATTCAACCTATTGTCATGATGCGAGCATCATGCTCACGGACTCATTTACGCACAGCCCCCAGGCACACGTGCCGCGGGCAGGAAACGTTAGCCTCGCTCGAGTGCACATCCGGCACACTCGAGGCAGAGTCATCATAACAATCCTCCCACTACGACACCTCTCCATAGGTGACGCGACGCTGGATCACACGCATAAATTAGTAGCCCAATCGTATATAAAGAGCGCTAATTTTCACTTAAATACACATTCTATTCAATTCACTCATTCTAGTCATTAGTCTTGTTGGAGCCAGATTAGGCATCGGTGATCGTCGGAAGGGACTCGGTATTGTCATCAAACTCGGTATTATCTTAAATTCACCACTAACTATAATTAGCATTATAGGAACCTATAGTTACTCTTGCCGAGGACTATAGAGCTAAAGTAAGCCGCTGACTACTCTTACCAAGGATTGGCTGGTCTGACTTTAGAGCTCTATTTATAATTAGCATTATAGGAACCTATAGTTACTCTTGCCGAGGACTATAGAGCTAAAGTAAGCCGCTGACTACTCTTACCAAGGATTGGCTGGTCTGACTTTAGAGCTCTATTTATAATTAGCATTATAGGAACCTATAGTTACTCTTGCCGAGGACTATAGAGCTAAAGTAAGCCGCTGACTACTCTTACCAAGGATTGGCTGGTCTGACTTTAGAGCTCTATTTATAATTAGCATTATAGGAACCTATAGTTACTCTTGCCGAGGACTATAGAGCTAAAGTAAGCCGCTGACTACTCTTACCAAGGATTGGCTGGTCTGACTTTAGAGCTCTATTTATAATTAGCATTATAGGAACCTATAGTTACTCTTGCCGAGGACTATAGAGCTAAAGTAAGCCGCTGACTACTCTTACCAAGGATTGGCTGGTCTGACTTTAGAGCTCTATTTATAATTAGCATTATAGGAACCTATAGTTACTCTTGCCGAGGACTATAGAGCTAAAGTAAGCCGCTGACTACTCTTACCAAGGATTGGCTGGTCTGACTTTAGAGCTCTATTTATAATTAGCATTATAGGAACCTATAGTTACTCTTGCCGAGGACTATAGAGCTAAAGTAAGCCGCTGACTACTCTTACCAAGGATTGGCTGGTCTGACTTTAGAGCTCTATTTATAATTAACATTATAGGAACCTATAGTACCTCCTGCCAAGGTGCTATAGAGCTAAAGTAAGTCGCCGACTTTCTCATGAAAGATTAGCTTGACTAAAACTTTAGAGTTACCTAATTCTAATCTCACCTATTATTAAGAATTAACACCATACTAGTATTCCGTAGTTTAATGCTACGAAGGTTATCCGACCAGTAAATCCGAAGTACAATACCGAAGTCCCTTAGTTAGTTTATTTAAACGTGGTTCCCTTTTTACTCTTTACCATCCTAAATCTTAAACAAGTCGTTATCCATCGTCCGAGTCACCTTTGGTAAGTGAACACGATATTAAATCTATAATTCTCTCCTCCCCTAAGAATTCATGTATTCATCTGTATCATTTGTTCTCACTTTCAATAAACACTGTCGTATTCCCATTATCTAGATATATTTACTCGGGTTACTCCCCGACGGACCCTAATCCCTAGATCCTCTGAAGTCAGAGAACACTTCACGACAACTGGTAGCAGCAGTGGGATTAGTACATATATCTTCTAGATAATTTTTTTTACTCCCCAATTTCATCTCATAATTTTTTTTTTTTGTTTTTTCTTTTGTTGAAATTTTTGTTCTCCCAAAGTTTTGCCATGACGGACAACGACCCCAACCACGAACTCCAGAACCCTAACGTTGATGGAAACCTATTGGCTCAATATAACTTAGGTGGTTTCATAGCCATGGTTCGCTATTTTTCCGGCGACCCGGCCACCACCACAATCAAGGAATTTCTCAGTTCCATTCGCACTGCCAGTGCATTAGGCTCCTGGTCACCTGAACAACAGCTTGCAGTATTTAGAGCCCGCCTAGTAGGTCCCGCTCTCCAGTATCTCCGAGCTTGCGATTTTCCAGAAGATGTCACTTGGGACACAGTCCGCCACCGTTTTAACACCTGGTACCGTGATACTCCCCCTCTCTTAGATCCCATACATTCATTTTATCAAAGCAGCCAACGCACTTCAGAAACAGCCAAAGGTTTTGTTACTCGACTTAAAATCGCCGGTATCATGGCAGTCAATCACGGTATCGACGCGGCTGATAAAGCAGCCCGCCAAACCCTCATCGACTCCGGCATACTGTCCGTTTTTATCAATGGTCTCCGCGATGATTCGGGTAGCACTTTCCTCCTCATGAATTCCCCCGACGATCTCGATGCCGCCGTAATCTCCGCAACACGCTACGAGGCCAAAATCAGACCTCGCAAGCATGCCTGTCCCGTCACAAGCAACGTTTCCTTTTCACCTTCCCCGTCGCCACAACACGCGCCGCGCAATTCTCGCCCTCCTCAGGACGCACCCTTACCGTCGCCTCCTCCACAACAGCGCCCGCCGCGTGCTCAACGACCAGCCCCTCCTGAGTCAGTACCTAGCCCCGTCGTGGACCCACGACTCGGTACTCTCATCCAAACTCTCGACAATCTCATCAAAACCATCGCTACCAGCTATCTCACTCCTCCGTCCCCTCGACCGCTCGTCCAACGTACTCCCGGCCCTCGTATTCCGGCCCAACGTACAGCGTCCGATTCAGATCTCGCACCCGTATTATGTTATCGGTGTGGACAACTCGGCCATTACGCGCCTCATTGCAGAGCGCCCACCGATCTCGCTCGCCAAAGTCTCCGTTGCGATCACTGTCGTACCAACGGCCACTCCAGTGAGGAATGCCGTCGGGGCCCTACGCCCAATTCCCAAGGCCCCACGTTCCGTCCCAGGCCTCAATCATCCTCCCCTCATAACGAAAGGCGTCCAAATTTCGGCCGTCGCTAGTCCCGACACCCTCACCGGACAGCGCCTTCGCACAGAGGGTTTATTCTAACATCACTCCCTATTCCCGCATGCTCGGCTTGCATAAGCCAGCTATCGAAGTTTTTCTCACTCATCCTGAGCGACCAAACCTGCGTTACTCTTTTCCATGTCTCTTGGACACGGGTTCGGACGTCTCATTGCTCCCTGCGTCGGCCCTCCAAGCCTGTCGGATTCCCTACTCATTTAACTCGACACCCCAGGTTTTTGGAGTCACCGGGACTCCGTTGCCAATTATTGGTTCCACTCCCATCACAATTATAATCGGTACTAAATCCTACACGTACCCATTTCTTATTACCTCCGATGAACTTGCTATAGGACACGGTGGTCTTATTGGTTTCGACATGTTCGACTTTTTCTCCTTTAGCATTGATGGTGTCACATTGGAACTCGTTGATGGCCCGAATCGCGTCCCTTATGGTCTCAAGCGCGCTGGTATTGATACCCCGGCTACACCACTAACGGACCCCCCTCGCGCCCTATCACGTCCCCCTATTCCTGGGCACGACACCATCTGTCAACTGGGTCACACAGTTTTGTCCTCCCGGCCACGGCCCATCGATATCCAGCCAGTCGCACCACTGCCAGTGCCCTGTGCCTCTCCAATTCCATCTGCCTTGTTGATCCCACAACAAGCTCAGATACTACCGCCGTCATCTCGGCCGTTTTTTCCGGCTCCGGACGTTTTCTCGTCCCCACTCACTAATGCCTGCACTCCAGCCATTAGCGTTCCGCATTCCCTGCCGAACAACGAGTGCTCCTTGAGCCCGCCATTCTCTTGTCCTCCGGATATCGTTGTCCCACAATTGCCTGTCGTTGTCCCCCAGTTGCCTGTCGTTGTCCCCCAGGTCGTGATTTCACCACCGCCGTCAATTCCCCTTAGCGACAGCCCTCTGCCGGGCTTCCTTCCCAGTCCAGACTGCGAGTTCTCCTGAGCAGCCACTGCCCAGCAGCTCCATCCAGGCAGCAGCCACGACGCGTGCAGTAACATTTTATCCCCGGTCCGGCTCCTGAATGCCGTTACTATTCCCAGACGTAGTGAATTTCTTTGTGCTGGTATTCACAAAGCACTTCGTTTCCCAGTGGACGCTAAAACCTCGCCAGTTTCTCCGGGGTTAGACACGTCTTGTCTGAGAGCGGTCCAATTTGAGCCCGCCACCATCATTAAGCACGGCGTCTCCGCGGCTCGCTCTATAGCGTATATCCGTCCCGACCGCGTCATCCAAATGTCGTTACTCAATGTTACCAATGAGGACATCACACTTTCCGCTCGCATTATCCTCGGGCATATTCAGCCTTTCACGGAGCCCCAGGATGTTCCTCCTCCAGTGTCCCTCGACGCCTCTCATCCCCTGGTCGCTTCCGTCACGGCTACTCCTCCTACGCTCCCACGGGCGGACCGTCTACAATTCTTGCGCGAACGCATTATTACAGATCATCTCCCCCCTGACGACCAGGACAAGCTTTGGGCCCTCCTCAATGAATTTTCCGATCTCTTTTTCTGTGAAGGCGATTTTCTTACGCGGCACCCTACGGTGACCCACAGGATTGATACAGGAGACGCTAAGCCTATCCGTCAATCTGCTTACCGGATTCCGCATACCCTCCGGCCGGTTCTGGATGCCCAGATAACGGACCTGCTTCAGAAAAAAGTCATCCGTCCCTCCTATAGTCCCTGGTCCGCGCCATTATTACTGGTAGAAAAGAAATCCCAGTCAGGCGCTAAGGAATACCGTATGGTAATCGATTACCGTAAGCTCAACAGTGTAACGCGCAAAGACTCGTATCCACTACCGTCCATTAACGAGACGCTCGACTTACTTGGGAATTCGATATACTTTTCCACTATGGACCTTTACAATGCTTATTTTCACATTCCCATTGACGAACGCGATATCGAAAAAACTGCTTTCGTTTCGCCACGAGGGTTATTCGAATACCTCCAATTACCGTTCGGACTCACAAACGGGCCAAGTAGTTTCCAACGAACCATGAACGCGGCTCTCCAAGGCCTAATCGGAGAGAAAGTGCTCGTTTACCTCGATGACCTCGTTCTCTGGTCTGCCACAGTCGACGCTCACCTCGATAACCTCCGCGCAGTCTTCCTCCGATTGCGGTCAAATAACTTCAAACTTAAACCCAGCAAATGCTATTTTTTACGTTCAGAGTGCGAGTATCTTGGGCATATTATTTCTCGCGACGGTATCAAGACCACTCCTCGCCTCGTCGAGGCCATCCACAACTTTCCTCAACCAAGGACAGTCAAACAGGTCCGCCAATTTCTAGGTTTATCGGGTTATTTCTCTCGCTTTATTCAGTCCTATGCCCACGTTTCCAAGGTCCTCTCCGATCTCACAAGGAAAAACGTGCCCTTTTTGTGGACCCCCAAACACACGGAAGCTTTTGACTTCCTTCGAAACGCTCTGTGCACGGATCCCGTTCTCAAATATCCACGTTTCGATCTTCCCTTTATCCTGACGACCGATTGCAGTAACACGGCTGCAGGGGCAGTCCTGTCCCAAATCCAGGAGAATAACGAACACGCCATCGCTTATGCCTCCCGGGTATTGAAAGCAAGTGAGCTCAACTATCACGCCACTGAGCGCGAGCTCACAGCGGTCCTCTTTGGCATCAAAACATTTAACTGCTACCTTTACGGTCGTCGTTTCACGTTAATAACTGACCATTCGGCTCTTAAATTCCTCATCTCCGATGTCAACCCGACATCCAAACATACACGTATGAATTTGACTCTTCAAAATTACGATTTTGACATCGTTCATCGTCCGGGTCGTACTATACCTCATGCTGATGCACTTTCCAGGGTGGTCCTTACCAAACCCGCCACCCCCGATCTTCACACAGCACCAGATTTTACTATTTACGCCACCAACCGCCCGGAACCCTCCCCGACGGATATTGAAACTCCCATCCCCTACGAACCTTTCTGGGACCGCCACTATATCTACACCCAACAACGCGCTGATCTCACCTTGCGTCCCATTATTGAGAACCTCACCCGACTTCCCGATTCGGTTCCCAAGTTCGCCTTAGACGGCGATCGTTTGCTTTACCGACTTCGCAAAACGCCAGACAAAACTGACCGACTGGTCGTTCCATCATCCATGCGCCACCAAATCATGGAGAGTTTTCATAAAGCTCCATACGCGGGACATCCAGGACACCAACGTACAGTGTCTTTAATCTATCCCCGTTTCTACTGGAAGGGTCTTTTCGCGGACGTAAAGGAATATTGCACTAATTGCATGTCCTGTCAACAACGTCAGTCGCCCCCCACCACTGCCCGTGCGCCTCTCCAACGTTTCCAAGAGGTCCTAAGGCCATTTCAAAGGGTATCTTTAGATATACTGGGTCCATTCCGGACAACGCCTTCCCTCAACCGTTATCTCCTCACGGTGGTCTGCCACTTCAGCAAATTTATCACCATTATACCCTTACCCAACCAGACTGCCGTCACTGTAGCTCGAGCCTTCTTTAAAGAAGTCATCAGCAAACATGGCATCATGGAACAACTGCTCTCCGACCGTGGTACGAATTTTACATCTAAACTATTCACCGAACTTTGTTCCTTACTCAAAGTCCGACGCCTTTTCACTACTAGCTATCATCCAGCGTGTAATGCGGCTATAGAACGAGCACACAAGGTCGTGGCGACAGTCATGTCACATTATGTAACAGACACCCAAGCCTGGGATACGTTCGCACCTTTTGTGTCACTGTCCATGAATGCGTGCGTCTCAACCACAACAGGGTATTCTCCCTTCTACCTCCTTTACGGCAGAGATATAGATCTCCCATTCGAAACGATCATCCGCCCCACGCCAACTACCCATGATCCCCAAAATCACTATCCTACGGAAGTTAGTAACAAATTGACAGAGGCATTTGCCCGCGTACGTGAAAATATTCGCCGTTCCGCCGAACGCAACGAAAAGAATTACAACAAGAAAACTACTCCCGTCTCACTCCAAATCGGCGATTTAGTGCTATTATATACTCCAGTCATCCAACCTCACGTCACAAAGAAACTGGCAAAGCTCTGGCAAGGCCCTTACCGCATTATGGCACAACATAGCCCGGTCAACTTTGATATACAACACGTGTATACCAAAAACACTCAGAGGGTCCACGCGAATCGCCTTAAAGCTTTCCACACGTTCGACCCCACGATCTTTGAGGACGACCTCACAATCAGGCAGGACGCCATCAACCAAGATTCCACCATGACGGACCCAACATCTGGAGACTCAACCAGTATGATCAATAACCCCCCGTCTACGTGTCCCGAATCTCTTCCTAACAGTGAGATTGTGGATGAACCCCTTCCCAATATGGATCCTGATACACTCTACCGACACCAGGTACAGCCACCTATCATTTTTCCAAACGCTGTGACCCCACTACCAATCCCGCCCCCCTTACAACCCCCAGCGCAGGTTGTGCCACAGCACGTGCCGCCAGCCCCTTTGGAAGTCACGCCGCCGGCCGTCATACCGCCCCTCGAGCAGCCTGCTGCCACACCACAACGGGCCACTCTTCAGCGACTCCCGACCCACCAACCCCTGTTTCGTGACGTTCTAAGCGCGCCTCGAACTCGTCCGCGTGCCCCGACACTTCGCGACTTATGGTCCCGAACCCGAATACCACGACCTAACCCACACCCTCGTTCGGCGCCACAACACACCGCCGCAGGACCATCGCGCCCACCACGGCCTACCAGCACCCCAGGCACTACGCCTGTAGCTCGACACAGGCCCAGCCAACCACCCGGAGCGACCCCTCCAACTCATGGTTATAATTTACGGCAAGATCCACCCCCACGTTCTCGTTTGCCTGACATTTTCCACAGACGCCGAAATCTCCATTAAGGCGAAACGTTTGTTTTTTGCAACCTGTTCCAGACAACATCGGTGATCTACTCGCAATTATGATGAGTGTCCTACTGGTCCTCCTTTTTCTCCTCCATATATTTCTAGCTACCACAGTCCAAATCCTCCCCCATCTCGCATCACTCGACAAAGGCATTGT
This sequence comes from Nemurella pictetii, assembly GCA_921293315.2. Lineage (NCBI taxonomy): Eukaryota > Metazoa > Arthropoda > Insecta > Plecoptera > Nemouridae > Nemurella > Nemurella pictetii. Next base: position 24,633,624 of record OV121116.1, on the reverse strand, counting down.
TTTTCTCCCTCAACCCCCAATGCTTACGCGAGACTCTCACTGGACTATTGCTATCGATTTTTCACTCACGGCTTACCGTAACCGTGTTGTAACGATTCACGATCTCCTAAGCCGCACCACAGCGCTAAACTTTACGGAAATTTCCAAAGAAACTACACTCCTATCCGCTCGTGAAATTAATCAAGTCCTCCTTCACCAGAATAATTTTTTGTTCGAGAAATGTACGGACATTTTATCAACCATCGACAACTATATCTTAACATTAACACCTTCGTCGGCCACCGATTTTAACCACACCAAAAACGAAGAGTTTCCCGTGCTGTTTGCACCTCCCACGTCTCCCGATGTTGCCAACATAAACTCCTTACTTACCTCCCCACACTATCGCAACACGCCGCCCTCATTTTTATTACATAACCAAATTTCCCATCTTAATTCCAGCACGCATGCATATGCTCGCTACGGTCGCACAATTTCGTACCTAACACATACAGCGCTCACCCTTAATTCTCACATTACCAGACTCAGCGAATTTCTTACTGCCGCGAAAGCTCCAGCCCATCGCCTCGTCGGTCTTTTATCATCAACACAATCTCTTTTTCGTGACTTTGAGATATTGTTAAATTCCCTGTCGACCGACTTACATCGTTTTGGCTCGGCACTTACTCGCCTAGCATCTCATCTACTTCCGCCGTTTTTACTTTCCCCGGAACACCTCCTCGTCACCCTTCAATATGCGCAACCATTTCTTCCAGCTACGCATACCTTTTTGACCGACCTTACCTTGCCAAGCATGTATTTTTACTATTCTATCGCCACCGTAGATTCCACATATTTCAATAACAAACTTCGTATTTTTGTCTCGATTCCCTTGCGTACTACAACCAACTATTTTCAACTCTATCACGTACGTTCACTCCCCACGTATGTCCCTGACAAGGACATGGCCATTACTGTTCACCCACCATTTGAATATTTTGCCCTCACCCCGGATCGTCTGCTGTATATGCAGTTTAACCACGACGACCTACAACAATGCGCGCTTAATCTCATATATACCTGCCCCTCTCTGGGACCAGTACACACATTCTCCACAGGCCCCTGCCTACCCGCGCTATTTTCTGGCTACTCATCTCCTAGTGCTCGCTGCGCTACATCTCTCTCCCCGGTGTTTCAGCCGCAGATTTTCCTGACACCTTTTACACATCTCTGGATTTACTCCGTCATCCAGGAGTCCCTGACTCTGAATTGCATCGCCAACGCCTCCAATCAGGCTGTATCAGAAACATACCTTACCCTAACAGGCACGGGTACGTTCCGCATTCCCCCTAGATGTCAAGCAACATCGAAGAATTTTTTATTGACCCTCCCAGCTACCGCGAGTTTTTACTCCCCTGTTACTCGCGTACGTTTACAACAGCCACCCATCGATATCGCCTCGACCAACTCAAGTTCTGCGAAAAATCAGCAACCTATTTTTCCTTCCACAACTCCATCCCCCAAGACACCATATTCCCGTTTGGCAGATATATATTTCCCACAGACATTTTTGACCAAACATGCGTGGATATTTGCAATAATCTATCCACCCGCGCTGCTCTTCCTTGTCGGTTTTTTATACTGGGCTGCTAAAACTTGGGCCCGACCACGTCCCCTTCCTGCCCCCCCATCAATGCTCGAACTTCCCCTCCTGGAGTGCCCGCCTTCCACTATTCATACGGGAGTTTAAAACACACCACTTCCGTGTCCGATCCTAGTTTATTTATCCGCATTTTACTGGGCCACTCTCCCTATTTTTGGATCTCGTTCTTATGTTTCCAGATCGGAAGCTGGCAACCTGACCTCCCCGGACGTCTGTCCCAACATTATGGATCTCCTATCGTCATTCCTCCTGGTCCTTTTTCTATCCGCCCCCCTAACTACCGCCTTAGTCGGTTATGACTGTGTCGGCCGCCGAGCTAACATCACAGCTATCTCTCTCTCCCGGGTCACGGACTGTGTCCAAACCCCCCCCATTGACAGTCAAGAGCGCATTAATATTCAACTACTTCAACGCAAGATGTTTGGCACTATCCACGTCATCGCCTGTCTTCTTGAGGTATCCACACTAATTACCCATTGTGGCATGCACTCACACAGCTCACTCGCGCTTGACGGCTTCACGGTTGGCGAGTTATGGAAAGTTACCTATGAAACATGTCAAAACCTCCATACCACCGGTGAATACACCTCCAATTCAGGTCGTGTCATGGCGGGTTTTAAAGTTAACGCCACACTCCGTCACTCCGTGGTCGACATTGGTATGATCTCTACCGACAATGGTCAATGTCAGGGTGGTTTCTATTCCTATAACAACCGGAACTATGACAATGTCTTAGTCACCCGTTCTTATGCTATCACGCTCCGCGAGGAATATGCGACAATGGATATTGATTCCGCCGCTATTAAAATGTCTTCCGGATACAGCTATGCTCTGGCTACCGATAACGGTTTTGATTCCGAATATGGAAATCTGTTTTGGAATTCCCGTCAATTAGATCTCGCCTGCTCGCCCACATCGCATGTAGTCCTGTACCAAGGTCCTGCTACTATTTACAAAACAGTGGCCGGTGGTAAGACCCTCATGATAAATACGTCTACTCATGCCATGGCCATTGGGATCCGCGGCGACACTCTTATCTGTCAACAGCATGGCTACGATACAGATCATCCCAAACTCAGCGTCGCAGTTAGTCAATCAAACACTTTCTATTTCCGTCCCGCCCAAATACTGGCCTTTAACATCGATATGTTTCTATATACAAATAGTAAATTCGTTTATCTCGAACGCCACTTTGCGGGTCAACTGGATTCACTTTACAAACATTTCTACCTGCAAATGTGTAAACTAAAACATCAGTCCCTTTTACAACTCATATCTTTGGCATATATATCCCCAGATGAATTCGCATGGGCCTATACCCAAAGACCAGGCGTTACCTCCCTCTTGCGTGGCGAAATAATCTACCTAATACAGTGCATCCCTATTCTTCTAGAGTTTCGTAACACTCCTGATTGCTATCAAGAAATACCAGTCACGTATAATAATCAATCCTTTTTCCTCAAACCCCGCACGCGCATTATCGCCAAGCACGGCACACAAGTGGATTGCAACCCCCTTGCCCCTGCTCTGTTTCAAATCAACCATGCTTGGATCCAATTATCCCCAAACCCTATCGAAGTCAAGGCACCTATTTCCCTCGATCCCGAATTACCAGAAAAATGGGCGTATACACAACCAACTAACTTAATGACCGCCGGTCTATACTCCCCGGAGGACCTCGAAAACTACCAACGTAAACTAATGTTTTCTTCTGAAAAGGCCGCCATTACCAATATCCTCATTTCCAAGGCCGGTGGAGCTAACATTCATTCTCAAAATGTCGACATTGGCAGTCTCCTATCTCAGTTTACACTGAATAATATTCACAATACCCTCTTTCAACGACTATATGGTGGATTTTGGCAGTTCTCTGTTTATGTAGCTGGTTTCTCCGGCATCATTTTTATTGTTTTACTCGTAAAAAGTCTCTTTAATATGCTTATCAATGGCACACTGCTCTATAAAACGTTCGGCTGGTCCATGACCTTATTTTCAGCCATATGGGGAACCCTAGCTAAACATTTCCTGTATTTCCAGCTGATAGAGAGAGCAGTACCTAAATCTGACCCCCCCTCGTCCGCGGTAAAAGAAACGACAATACTAATCGACGACCCCCAACCTCAAGCACCACTTCCGGAGCGCACTTATCACCCCATTTATCCCATGGTATCGTAACAGCATTTTTCTTCTCCTTCATAAGTATGCCTTTACGCATACAATGGTGTAAACACCTGGTGGCAGAACTACGTTACCCTCTGCAGACCGCCCTCAACGGTTAACACTGCAGTGACTCCCATCCCCCAACCCCTTTTCTCAAATATTTTCTTTTTGCGTTACGATACTGCCTTTTAATTTCCCGCCAGCATAGTGACAATGCCGGCATACCCACTGAAGTTCAACTCAGCCTATTTTCCCACACGTCGCCCTTGTCATCAGACATCGCCTCGTCACCTGTGCCCATCCACGCAGTTGCTCCACGAACAGCTGGGTCGGCGATCACGGTTCATCTCATCGCATTCGGATATCTCACGTACCAAGGGTGTCCATCACCTTGGTGTCACCAATCATGCATCGCCAGCACATGCCGGAAAGCGACGCACTACATTCTCCAGCGAGATCTTACAGCAGTCTCCCGGATCCTAGCGTGGTGTTCCAACATCACCGCGAGCCGAACAGGCGCTCCCAACCCTTTTCATTGCAACGATTTGCGAACACCCTCGAGTCATCCACGGATGACCACACATCTCACGGTGGTTTTTCTTTACCACACTCAACCTCGGCGACCTTAAACGCTATGGCAGGCCCTGCCGCGTCTCCCCGACCTCTATCATATGCCTCGATCGTCCCCACACTCCCACCATTACCATCCGAGACGATTCCTGCGGGTTCTCGTTCCCCGGTTCCGCGCTCCAGGTCTCCAACGACACTTTCACAATATTTTGGTACGCATACATATAACCCGCGTCGCCCCCGTCCACTTCGACGGTCGAGTCAGACCGCTACAACGGGTGAGTCTACGGGACTCGACCTCCTGCCTCCGTCCTCGTTTTCACCACCGATGTCTACCGCCTCCTCTCCGCCCATTGCAGTCGTTCTACCATCGACGCCAGCATCACAACAACAAGCCACGCAAACTCGTTGGACCACTAATCCCATTTACCAATCACCTACCCCATCACCCTCTGCCTTGATAACCGATGCCCGTATTCCGTCTCGGGACACAACATCGCCTACCGCGCTACCTCATCCTTTGCCGACTCAGCCATTTGCGTTCCCTCTTGTGTCCCCATATCCGAGAATCAAAGTGGACACATTTTGGGCTGTGACACAGGCATTTCCGCATCTGGACCCTTATGGCTCCGAAATTGATACACTTTGCCGCTATTATTCCCGGCTGCCTCCCTTGGTCGTCCCCTTTCCCGGCTATGGACCTCATTTTCCTCGCTAGCCTCACATCCTCGTCACAGAGCCCAAGTACGTTTAAGTCACTCCGGTGATGTTTTCATCTCTTTTTCCTTGGTTTGCGAACACCTGTGATTTGCATTTACACATAAGGTGTTGGTTTATTTATTACTTGGTGTCAGATTAAATTTTTTTTTGCTAAATCCTATATAAATTTTTTTTGTTTTATGTGTCACACGAAATTTTATTTTTGCATCCAACATTAATTTAGAGCATTACCACATGCTGTGTTGGTTACTTATTGGTGATGGATAAATTTAGGCCATTCGCATTTTTGACGATAGGCCACCCACCTGTGTGTGTATTCCACACTATATAGTGCATTTACATATACGGTGTTGGTTTATTTTGTTTGGTGTCAGATAGTTATTTTCGTGATAATCACATTCCTCGTTCTTGTGCAACGAAAAATTTTTTTTTCACATTAAATTAGTACATTTACATTTAAGGTGTTGGTTCATTCTACTTTTAGGACAAGTATTCATTTATTGTTTTTAATGCACTCTGTCACTGTGTGATGTTAGTTTCCCGTCAAATTTTTGTCGTTGTTTACAAGAGTCCTCTATTTTATTCTCCCCCACACCAATAAATTCATGCATGGTGTGAAATTGTTTTCGACACCAGCACTGGTCTCGCCCGTGCTCGACCCGGCACCCGGTTCCTTATTTAACCACTAGGGACCACCACTGGGATCGTCACGCGGCCACCCTTACCGACCAGACGGAGGAAGTCTTTTCGACCACCCCTAGGTGGCGTGCTCTAACCATTTTTTTTTTTCCCTCAACAACCAGCTAGCGCCACCACCGCGACCGGTTTGACCCTTGCCACCCTTGACGGCATTATAAATTCTCCTTTATTACTTATTAATTTCAACTCCACATCCCTCATTGACCGTGCTACTGTGCAACTGCCACTTAATGGCCCCACGCTCCTGTGAGTAATGGGTCCGGCCAGTTTTCATTGCCTGTCTCATCGTTATGTTTCAATTACCTGTGCTACCGCATTTTCAGTCCCTGCACACGGATTTTATGAAACATAGACCGACAATGTCACATTTTTATAAGTCACGCTCTGTGTGTTAACTATAAGACTTAACACTTCCCCGCTCGGATACCGTCATGTACAGCATCCAGCTATATATTCTTTTTTTTCTCTTCCCCGAATGTGGATGTTTTTTTAAGGTTTTTCATGTTTTTCATGTTTCATGTTTGTTCATGTTGTTTTTCATGTGGATATGTTTTTGTTTTTCCCTCCGGAGCGGCCGGGATGTCAAGTCAATTCCTGCCAGGCCCCTTCGGCAATCTAAGTTATCCCTCGGTTTGCCACAGGCTACCGAAATATGGTTCCCAGCAAGCCGCCATGTCCAGTTTATATCGGCTTAGCTACAGAATGATCGAGTGTCAAAATGACCAAATGTCACTTGGCATAATCGCATATAGGAGCCGTGCCTAGCGTGTGCATTACACACACGCCGCACTGCTGCCTGAATATCTTGTGAAGGTTTTTGCAAAACATTTTACTGCCGAAAATATGTCTTTCATGTAATAGACAGACGACTACGCAGCGCACAACCCGAGGAATGACCACGTACACCAGCCTTCCGACACACTCAAATGCACTACAAACGCTGACGTCTGCTGCTGCATCCATCTGCCTGGCGACAAGGACGCTCCAATTCGGCCGTCCGGGGAATCACGACGCATCGACGACCAAACACCAACCAACAATATACCACAACAGAACACTATCGTTGATCCAACATGCGTCGTTGAACTGATCACCCCCCCCCCACGCTCAAAACTTTGGCAAACAACAGCAGAGTCAGACCGTTTAACGAGTTGCAAAACCAAACATGCAATCTCCAAACAGTGCAGTGTCAAAGGCATTCAAAAGTGTCGTGTGACTCATTACCCCAACCTCGAGGTTAGTGTTCGCACATCGTCGGTCTTTTCCAAATTCCAACTTGAAAAGCAAGTTATTCCATTTCGTAAATTCATTCCCAAGTAAAATAAATTTTCCAAAACCCTTCACGATATTATGTGTCACATCCACGGGCAAACCGATACTCTAACGTCACATTTAACTGTATTTTTTTTGGTTCAACGTACTCTTGTTTTCTGTTATTCTAATGTTCAAAACATCTTGTTTCAAGTGAACATATCAATTTATTCAAACAGAAATTTAAGTGTGGAACTATTGTCTATTTATAATCGTTAACGACGAAAGTTTAATTCTGTCTAAACATGACATATATTTGTTTTTCTTTTCACATTAACTTTATCAAATTGAACTTTGATACTAATTGTCATTTGATTCGAAAGTTAGTTTTATGACCAGTTATAGTCATGAAACTTTAGTTTGGGAATTTTTTTTTCTTGTTTTGCTTTATTCACACTCCCCCAATTCATGTATAAGCATTTTTTTTTGTCGCTTGCTGGCCCTCCTTGTTAACATGGGCAGCAAGCTATCGTGTTGGTGGGGGTGTTGTCATGATGCGAGCATCATGCTCACGGACTCATTTACGCACAGCCCCCAGGCACACGTGCCGCGGGCAGGAAACGTTAGCCTCGCTCGAGTGCACATCCGGCACACTCGAGGCAGAGTCATCATAACAATCCTCCCACTACGACACCTCTCCATAGGTGACGCGACGCTGGATCACACGCATAAATTAGTAGCCCAATCGTATATAAAGAGCGCTAATTTTCACTTAAATACACATTCTATTCAATTCACTCATTCTAGTCATTAGTCTTGTTGGAGCCAGATTAGGCATCGGTGATCGTCGGAAGGGACTCGGTATTGTCATCAAACTCGGTATTATCTTAAATTCACCACTAACTATAATTAGCATTATAGGAACCTATAGTTACTCTTGCCGAGGACTATAGAGCTAAAGTAAGCCGCTGACTACTCTTACCAAGGATTGGCTGGTCTGACTTTAGAGCTCTATTTATAATTAGCATTATAGGAACCTATAGTTACTCTTGCCGAGGACTATAGAGCTAAAGTAAGCCGCTGACTACTCTTACCAAGGATTGGCTGGTCTGACTTTAGAGCTCTATTTATAATTAGCATTATAGGAACCTATAGTTACTCTTGCCGAGGACTATAGAGCTAAAGTAAGCCGCTGACTACTCTTACCAAGGATTGGCTGGTCTGACTTTAGAGCTCTATTTATAATTAGCATTATAGGAACCTATAGTTACTCTTGCCGAGGACTATAGAGCTAAAGTAAGCCGCTGACTACTCTTACCAAGGATTGGCTGGTCTGACTTTAGAGCTCTATTTATAATTAGCATTATAGGAACCTATAGTTACTCTTGCCGAGGACTATAGAGCTAAAGTAAGCCGCTGACTACTCTTACCAAGGATTGGCTGGTCTGACTTTAGAGCTCTATTTATAATTAGCATTATAGGAACCTATAGTTACTCTTGCCGAGGACTATAGAGCTAAAGTAAGCCGCTGACTACTCTTACCAAGGATTGGCTGGTCTGACTTTAGAGCTCTATTTATAATTAGCATTATAGGAACCTATAGTTACTCTTGCCGAGGACTATAGAGCTAAAGTAAGCCGCTGACTACTCTTACCAAGGATTGGCTGGTCTGACTTTAGAGCTCTATTTATAATTAACATTATAGGAACCTATAGTACCTCCTGCCAAGGTGCTATAGAGCTAAAGTAAGTCGCCGACTTTCTCATGAAAGATTAGCTTGACTAAAACTTTAGAGTTACCTAATTCTAATCTCACCTATTATTAAGAATTAACACCATACTAGTATTCCGTAGTTTAATGCTACGAAGGTTATCCGACCAGTAAATCCGAAGTACAATACCGAAGTCCCTTAGTTAGTTTATTTAAACGTGGTTCCCTTTTTACTCTTTACCATCCTAAATCTTAAACAAGTCGTTATCCATCGTCCGAGTCACCTTTGGTAAGTGAACACGATATTAAATCTATAATTCTCTCCTCCCCTAAGAATTCATGTATTCATCTGTATCATTTGTTCTCACTTTCAATAAACACTGTCGTATTCCCATTATCTAGATATATTTACTCGGGTTACTCCCCGACGGACCCTAATCCCTAGATCCTCTGAAGTCAGAGAACACTTCACGACACTATAATAAAAAAGTAGATAACTAAAAGACGATTAATTTTAATGGCAAGGAATTTGTTAAAAGTTTTCACACATTTGACGATCAATTTCTATAACCGCGAGAGCCAAATCTATCTGTTCATCAATAAAATAATGCAACATTGCACATTGCATTTATCAAGGCGATGTCTAGCTTGCTCCATGCTCTACCTATTTATCACGCATAGATGAATAACGTCTTGGACGGAAAGAACAGAGTGTACTCGTTTAAAGAGGCGGCAATTTAGGCAAACCTACACCAACTTTCACCTAGTGACTATCAATGCTCCTTTCAAGTTTCAACATGTATGACGTGAGATCCACTCAAGGTACTCAAGGTGGGTCAGTTTAGCGCCTTGGCTATTTTATAGAATTTCTTAGGATTTCTTGTTAATCCACTCTGTGACAACATGGAATTAGTGGTGGTGCTGAGTTTGCTAGCTGCGTTCTGTGGGCTTGTTAACGCGAAGCCTACTCTCTATCAGAAAAATGAGAACGACAAATTAGAACCAGGTAATAAAATTGAAATATTAATTATTGAATAAGCATGTATACTGCATATTGCTAAAAACATTTTTTTTTCTGTGTTTTTCAGTGTTGGTCCCAGTTTCGTCGACTGTGATTCCACTGCCTGTGTACAGGGTTGAATTTGCCGTTGGTATATCAGATGGCAACAAGCACAGCAAACTTCACAAACCAGATGGACCCATCAAACTTATCACAGGTATCTACCTACTTTTGAGTAGCACACATTGGACATTATAGCTTAACAATTCTTCTGATTGAATGCAAATATAATATTGCTACTTGCCAAAGCAGTTTTTGTCTATGAATGAAAAATGTCTTTTCCTTACAGTCAACAACAAAAAGGTGCCAGAGCAGCCAAAAATCAAACAGATAAGCAAGGAAGAGTTCACCAAACAACCCTGAATCATGACAAACTGAACGCCCCAACTTCGAATCTAATCATTAATTCCAAATATAAAAACTAAAACTAAGAATTTAAAAGCTGTTTGATAATCATATATAAGAGCAATTGACTAAAAAGAAACACCAGGTGACTATGTCACCTAATGGAATTGCAACAGAACTTCTTGTCTGAGTTCAACCCAGAGTATAATTAAATTAGAATTCCATACATGCAATTGCAATGAGACAAGCAAGACACTTCTGCAAGTGTTGCCACATGTTAGGCTAATTCCATATTCTAATAGACTAATTGTAAATGTAAAAGTATTCATATTTTTATAATAAAAATGCCTAGTTATTTAAAAAAATTGTTTATTAGCTTCAGATACCAACTGAGGTGGGTTGCATTGGCAACTATATACAATTCAGCTAGCAAGGTTGGGAATGGGTCCTTATAATTTCAGTTAACAAAATTTCATAAGTGATGGAGTTGTAATCTTTGGCCATAGGGCTGAGCAGGAAAGAAATCTCTTGCTTTCGAAATACAGCTGAATTTTGATAAAAGATTAAGACTCAACCATAGTGTATTACTTACAGGTCAGTATAATGACCTGGTACCCATCACACATCTAACACTTTGAAATAGTAGAGTAACTAGCCCAAATATGCCAACATCATTCAAAACCTTGCCCTCAAATTTGATTAAAGAAGTGAAATGCATTTAAATGGCACATAAAAAAGAACAGTGAAACCAGGCAGATTACAAATGACACATTGTTTCAGTACCAAAAAGCCAGTTAACTGAGAAGGGGGCGATTTTTTCGAACTTTTTCGTTACCTATTTTCGCTCATTTTTTTTCAAAAAATCTAAATATTGTGAATTTGGCAGGAGGGTCGTCACCTCAGAAAAGGGCAGGCACCGATTTGATACTTGCCGAGCTAGCATGAACCCAAGTAAAATGATCATTGCTGGTATTTGGGATTCCTTGGTGATTTTAGAGTAGGTACAAATAATAAGGCTAGCATAGCAATCAAACAGAGATGTCCATCATCTCTCCATCAGCAGCTGCAAAGAAAGATTACAATATATTAGGTTTCATGGGGTTGATTACTAATTAGATTCTGTTTTTTTTTTGATTTCCCATTAGAAAAGTGGGAAAATAAATATGGATATATATAACTACTACTGGGTGCTTAAAATATATAGGAAATAGGAAAATAAGATAAAGGAAATATTTTAATATTTTAAGCACCCAGTAGCAGTTTTTATTTTGTGTTTTCACCTGCTTAATTATACGAGAGCAGCAAGAATGATTGGATTTCAGAAGTAATACTTTGTTGAAAAAGACAGGCTAACAAGATCTCATCCCTGCACTAGAAATAATAATCAGTTCGGCCCCAAAATGTAGTAGACAAAATGGCAGCCGCAATCCTCGAGTTGAAAACATTAGGGTTTCTTTGCGAACTGAAGACAAGACATGTCTTACCCAACAATGAAAAAAAAATGAAATAAATTCTGGTCAAGATGATTAAGGATAAATTACCTCCATGGAACATCATAGAATCTTGGTACTCCTTCAGGAACTGGGATGAACGACCCTCGTCGTAGAATAAGGAATACACCCTCTTCACATCTTCTATGCCGACCTAAAAGCCACATAAGATCTCAATAAACACAGTTTGCAGATGTAAGGGGGACAAAAACTAAGGTCCAATTTTGGAACCAACTCGTTCAAGATTACGTAGCAATTTGTGGAAGAAAATGGATGCCGAGGAAAATGCTTGAGGTGGTCTTGCTTACCTCGGCAACTTTACGCTTTTTGGAAGCCAAGTGTGCAGTCGTGATGAGCTGGATCGCGTAACGAAGACTGGTCTCGGCCGCGATACGGGTCAAAACTCGCACGGCGTCGTCGGTCATCTGACAGTCTTCCTCCTCGATCCTGGAAGCAAACCAAGATGACAAGTGATTTCTTGAGCGCACCGACAAGAAACGAGGCACCGGGTCTAACGGTATCGCCATCGGTATTACAATGCACCAATTGTACACTTGTTCTACTGTCCTGACAATTGAAGAGGTGAGTGTCATCATAACCATGTTCTGAAAAGTTAACGAAACAAAAAAAAATGCAGCAGAAGTGATTTATTTTTTTGGAAATTAACTTGGATAAGAATGAGACGACTTGGAATTAGCATGGATTTTTTTTTCTAATTGAGAAGAACATAATAGACTTGGAGTAATTGAGAAAACTCATTTAAAAAACGGAATACTTATACATACTTTATATCAATTGTTTTGGTGATAACTGATAACTGATATGTTATGCTGTGCTTAAATATTGGCAACTTGGAATATTCAAGCCATGACGCTGACGGCAGGTTGTTTAATGGCTAGTCAACTTTGCCGAATTCCACACAAGCATACGCAGCTAACTCATCTTGACCTAAAGTGAACTGTTACACTCACCAATTCAATTATTCACTGCGGTCATGTACCTGATTGTGAGGATGTCTTTGAGCTCCTTCTCTTCGTAGGGTTTCGTGGCGATAATGATCATCCGATCCAGTAGATCCAGAGGGATGCCGTGCGGGGACGTGAAGTTTGTGCCCCGAATGCGAGTCACTCCACGGTTGGTAGCCATGATCACCACCGGAGACATCTCGTTCTCCAGCGCGCGGTTCAGGAATGAAAAGCACTCCATATCGAGCATGTGAACCTGATGAGAAAGTGGCAAAGTTAGCATCCGTAATTCTGGCAGATTCTTACGATTCCCCGTTCATTTGATTTCTGCTTGGATTTAATTCAGAGAGGAGTGATTGGTTATCAACATTATTTATAACCCAGACGGGCATGCACTGGGCAGGCACATTAAAATAATTATTACTAACCTCATCGATGAACAAAACCCCGGGTATGATCTCAGCTTTGCCTTCCTCTCGCCACTCTGCGACCTTGGAATTGATCTGATCTCTAACCTCAGACTTGATTTCGCCCGTATCACCTAGCCGAAATCAGAGAGCCATGATTAAAATACGGAACAAGGAAAACACTCAAACCTCAATTCACCTGTCAAGAATCAACTTGACAAAATTGAACAATCAACTCTGATTTATTTTCTACTTATTTTTAAATAGTGACACGAGCCTTAAGGAAGCAACAACAATAGCTTACCCGAGAATAGGGCCATGAATCCATGAGACCTGCTGTTGATCACGTCGACTTCGTGCAACGTGACCGTGTGGACCACTTCTTTCCGCTTCTGCAGCTCGCCTTCGGGACACTGCACAAAGCGGGTCTGCGCGCCTGTGGCGTCGTAGTCGCGTGCGCGGGTGAACGAACGGCCCAGCCGCGATATCTTACCGGTCGCCTTGTCGATGGTCACCACGTCTCCAGCTTGCACCTGGAACACCGACGCCACCCATGTCTCAGATCGACATCGCGCAACTCGACTTGGAATGCAATGTGACCGGCGCACGTTATGAAATCGGTTCTTACAAGTCTGTGTTTCTAGAATTCAAGCAGTGCTTTTGGAATCGGCTATTACTATTACTAGGTATTAACTTGGCATAAATGAAATATTATTAGTTGAATGTAAGAATTCAATAACTCAATAATTGAATTAATTAATAAAAATTATGATAGTGAGATGATGATCGATGAAGTTCAAATGCAAGTTTCTAGGGGAATAAACAAGCTTAGCTTGCCTTAGAGGAAAGAAGCTAATTTCTTTATGAAATTTGGGAGAAATTAACGGCAGAGCTGTACATCTTGTTTCTGAGACGCAAAAAATATTTTCAGATAATGTTGGTTATCGTCTATTAAGCACTGGAAATAGAGTCAGTCAGACAGAGTGCTATACGTACCTTCTCCTTCATCAGGGACTCTATCATCTTGTTTCCCAGATCATACACGGTCTCCATTTCAGTCGTCTTCAGAGTCAATTTGCCAACTTTAGCTCCGACTCCACTGGCAGGCCGATCAATTTGGACCTCCACTACTTCGCCCTCGATCATCTCTGTCTCCTCCCTAAACACGAATGTTGGTAAATGAATGTGCTAAAGGTCCAGACAGCAGAAGAAATTGTTTATCGGTTTTAAGTTTCAGCTATTGCACTCGTTATGAAACATCTCGGAAGTTCCCCAGTCCTATCGGACAGTTTATATTACCCTATACACTTTGTCCGAGGCAATAATTTTAGTTAAATGTAGAAAAAGTTGCTTGGTGATCTAGGAACCGATAAAAAAGATTATCAAAAATGTCGGAGTGGTAAGGATGCCGATCCCGGTGGAAGCAACACTTACTTGATGCGGACACCAGTAGACTTTCGAATGGCCTGAGTGAGCGCTTCGGTCTTCGACATTTCCAGGCTGAAAATCTCGGAGCCCGCCATGCTCGTGAAGGGCGTGTCGATTCCTAGCGCTTGGGCCAGGGCCATAGCGATGGCCGTTTTGCCTGCAACCAACGGAATTCACGTGAAAATCGAGTACTTTCCCATGTGCGCAACATCAGCTGTCACATAGCCATGTGGACAGCCGGCTGGATTAGTTGCAGTTTTCTGCAGTACTTTACTAACCAACATAATGGAATAATATTCAAGGCACAAGCTATTTATAAAATATTGCCAAAATCTAACCCTAAATATGCCATGCTGTTGTTGCATACAAACACATTGCCAATTGTGACATTCCAGTTTATGTTGATGTTGTTAGAATGCGACAGACATTTCTTATTAATTGGGTCTTCCTTGAATTGATGGGTTCATATTTATTCAAAATTTATCCAAAATTGGATAAAATGTAATACAAATGTTCAATTTTCCCAAAATTGAAAAGGAAAAATTAAAAACAATCATACCTACTCTGCGTTTAATTTTGCAGAAAATATGCAGACATGCATTTTGCATTAGAAAATTAAGCAATGAAGTGTCAAGTGAGGCATAAGGTGAGGCATGGGGCTAAGTACAAGAGTAGCACCATTTGAGCCGTGGGGTCAAGCATGCGGTGGAGAATGAAGTGGATAACGAGTCGAGCAAGTCAAGCGAATCAAGCGCAGTACTCACCGGTCCCTGGCTGGCCCGCCAGCAAAACAGCCCGGCCGGCGATCTTCCCGTCTTTGATCATCTCGAGCACAACGCCGGCAGCTTTCCGGGCGGCGAGCTGGCCCACCATGCCTTGCGACACATTGCGGGGCTCCAAGCTGTCGTCGAGCCCCAGCCCGCGGATGTGAGAATGAGCACCGATGCGCTCGATTCGAGTGATGTCGCGCACTTCCTTCACTGTTGCAGCTGTCGAAACCTGGAATAGATGGGCTAATTGTGATGTCTGACTATGTTGAGGTTATTTCAACAGAAATGTGAAATCTCATATGGTTTTTTAATTTGGTAATAATTTTCTGCATGAAAAACCAAATCATTCACTGGAAATATTTTTGTTCTAAAATGCATTTTGATTGATACGTGTCAGTTTACAAATGTAAGAGCATATTCCTCTATAAACGACCTACTATTTAACAAGGGTTGTGATGCCATAATGAGAAGGTTGTCATGGGATATACATGGGAATACAGTCTCCTATTGGTAGGATAAGCGAATCAAGATTGCAACTGACGACAACAAACACGTTCTTCATTTTCGGCTCCAATTCAAAATGTTCTATCTGATGACATTTGTAAGTTTATGGTTTCAAGAAACGTAAAGGTATACATAGAATGGTATACATAGTGGATGGTGATATGAAGGCATGCTGGAGTTGAGAATTCCTGCAAGCATCTACTTTTCAAAAATATTGCTTTTTTATGCAATTTTTTTTCAAGTTCACTCCTAGATATTTGGTTTTTAAAAGGTACCAAGAAACAGTCCAAATTATAAGTTTCGTTTCTGGCTCGGTAGTTTTAATTTGTTTCAAGTAGAAAAGAAAAGCTTAAGAGCCAGCTAAAGGCAGATTAAAAGCCGAAAATGCAGAGGTCCACGCCATTACTTTTCCTGCCCCTAAATTTGATCCCAATATTTTTGAAAAAAAATCAGTGTGTAGAGGAAGAGTACTCCGACCCGCCTAGTAAACTTTAATTGAGATCGGATGGAAAATAAAACAACCAGGGAAGAAAGAAAAGTGGTGTTTTCGCTTAAAAAAACCCCACAAAAAGTCCCAAATTCAAGATTTATTTGTGAACAAAGTAAACGTCCGATCGACACGAGCCTTTACATCGCGGGTCAGAAATTTTTTCAACTATCCACTGATTTTTTTTCATAAATGTAGGGAACATTTTAGGGGCAGGGAAAAGTAACCACGTGGACCTCTGCACTACCAAAATTTTCCGTGTGAGAAATCTAATCTTTCACGGATTAGACCTGGTGAAAAATAACTTCCAGTTTTACTGCCTCATTATCAGCATGAGCGATAAAAACACTCTTGGAGATTATGCTTGCACAACCCGACACATGGTTATATAAAAGTCAGTAAAAAGGTAAATCATAAAATTCCGTGTTTCATATGGTTTTTTCGATATGACTGGATTCGTCTCTGTTTGCAGATCTAAAGCAATGTTGAAATGAAAAAATCGGATGAAAATTATCGATTTTTTCGGTAATATTCATTCGTTTTTACGCGAGTAAGATTAGAGCGGCTTAAAACATGACGCACATACAAATTCTTTTCCTTGATTGAAATGCGCCACAGAATCATCGATAAGTGCACTAGAACTTTGATTCAAAGTATCATACAATCTGCTGACAAAGATGAACCCAACCGTGTCATTAAAATCACGAAAATCGAGAAAAAGCACATTTTTTTCATTTTGATTATTAATCTTGGGTATGCAAGAGTCGCAGATTTGTGCCAGCGTTTATAATCCGTGGCTTCTTATGATTACTGCCACAGATTATTATGATTTCCATTATCGTATCGGGTTACAACCTATGTAGACTCTTAAGTAATTTATTTTGTTATTTTTTTTATTATATATTGAATTGGTACCTACATTTATATTTAACTTATAAAAAAATCCAAGAAAGAACTGGTAAAAGTGGAAATAATATTTCCTCTGTAAATAAAGGAAATTTATTTAAAATATCCTAATTTGCAGATCAATAAGACCAGCAAATTACCAAGTAGGGGACAATGTTTGTGTGGTTGTCGAGCAATTATTGATTTAAAAGGTACTTTGGCTACTGGATAGTGTAAATATCGGTATTTAATATTTCTTTTTCAATTTTTTAAAAAATAAAAAAAACAATTTTTTTTTTACAAAATTTTAAAAATAACATTTCAATTATGTTAATTCGTTGTTTTGTGTTTGCACTTCACAATTACCTACCTAAATTATCCTAATTTATTTGAATGCTGGAAAGAGAAGGTAACTACCGATGGTATTTTATTTTATTATATACAAATACAATATAAAATAATTGAAAGAATACTAGAAAGAAGAGTAAAAAAATGATTTGATACTAACAATGAGTGAAGAATATATTGGTACTCTGCATAATCAGTTGAATTTGATCCTCCTACTCAACTCTTTGCTATTCTGATCATTGGTAAAAAAAAATATTTCCACATTTTGATAAGGTGAACATGTGTGTAATCGTCATGTGAGCGAATTAAAAATATGCTGCCATTTCAAAGCCGTTTGCTGATGGGATGATTACTAACATCAAAACTAATTGTCAATTTTCAGTCTCGAACAAGGCCGAGCTGCCAAATTTGTATGGAAAGATTTAGGTATTATCTGGTAGTAAAACAGAAAAATTGTTAATTGTCATTAAACTAATGTCTATAAACGGAAGTTTTTATGTAGAAACTTTTCATAGCAAGAACAGATTATAATTTTGTTTATCAAAACATTTTTGTTCCAGGAAGGACGATTTAGAATCGATCAAACATAACCAAATAGAGACCGACATGTGCATGGTACGAAATGATGATTTCACTGACACTGTTAATGTACACAAGAAATAAACATTGTGCGTTGAAGAAAAATATCATTTCGCATCTAATTATTAGTTTGTTTTAGCTTTCGGATGTGAATATATAGCCTTAATCGTTAAATAACGTTTAGCAGAATTCACTTACCGCCATCGTGATCGTTGTTGTTTACGAATAGTTGCCAAAGATACCGCCAAAATCGCTAGTAGTAGTAGCGGTAGCGGGCCAGTAGAATTCTTCGATTCTCCCGGGAGTTACAAGACCAAGGAACATTAAAAGCCCTTTTGTATTTGTTTTTACTATTTTTTTGGTTCTGGCCTGGCAACAAGATAATATGTATTTCTATACCTATCTGTATTATTGTCTTAAATTTTTGATGTTCCTCAATATTATTACTTTAATATTAGATGGTGCTGTATTGGCTCTGGCCATTTTTAGCCAATTCCATGCAATAATCCTAGCGAATCATAGTACCCAAGTAGTATCCTGTACCAATGTATGTGTCGAATATCATCTCTGCTTATTTGAAATTTTGGCTCCCTCTCCCATGGAATGATGCTCTCCTAGGGGCGCTCTGAAGGTTGTCCTAAGTAGTACAATCTCCCAACTAGAACAATTTGCTGAACTTCCTCCATGGCAATTCCTTGTTTGGAAGAAGTTCAAACCTTTTTCGGAGATTGTAATACTGGTCCTAAGACGCTCTCCTAGGCTTTTCCAAGCTTAATTAAATTTAATTATGACTAGCTTTTCTTTAATTTAATTCACAAACAATATTTCAATTGTTCTGTAGTTCCCAACTAGCAGATATATGGTTAGAAGTGTTTGTCACAAACACATGTATTTATACACAAAAAAAACATATTTTTTAAAAGTAACTGTATTACTCAAAAATATTTAATGCTTTTTAATCACATGCAGAAGTTACAAAAAATATCACAATATTTGCAAAAGAATGTGAAGTAGACAGTGATTACTTTTTGATACAAAATTAGACCAATCAATATTAAAACAATATTTCCAAACAAAAACAATGTATGGTGATTGTATTAATCACAAATGTTTCTATCAGGCTTTCACAACGGCTTTCCCTGTATTGTCTCCACGGAGCATTCCAATAAATGCTTTTGTCATATTTTCAAATCCATTTGTGATGTGCTCACGATAAATCAGCTTGCCCTAGAAAACAGTCCGGTCATTGAAATTAGAAGAGAAGATTTTAGAAGAGAATTTTGTATTTAGTTTTCACCACTGGGCCTGAATCTCAAAAACTGGATTAGAATCAAATAAGCAAATTATTTTCAGCAAAACAAAACTATTCTGTCTTGATTCATAAAGCAGATTATCAGTTCCTAACCATCTAAAACAAAATCATATTGTTAGGTTGTAATGATTTTCTTTTGTAATTTGAAGGAACCGCAAGAAAGGAAAACTCTCCCGAGTGATTTGTTAAATAAAATGCTTTTTGACGTTATAAAATCATTAAATTGTTAAATTAATTTTGATGTATACATCTTAGTTACCACAGTAGATTTTTGCAAACGAGTCTATGGTCCCAAGAGTCATTTAGTACAGACGATATTAGGGGGTAAAAATGTATACTTACACCCCTTATCCAAGCAGAGTTGGCCTTAATTCCTTCCAACCAACGGTTGAGCCATCGGTGAACAATGAACCCCTCCATCTTCAGTCCTTTAAACACCATTGCCGGCTGGATAATGGGTGCTGAAATATAGAGCAAAGACTATATTTATTACCTAATGCACAAGCCAATTAATATTTCATCTAAGAAAATTCTACGAAAATTTTAAGCATGAAACTACAAAATCATGTAATTTTTTTTTAATTTTAGCAATTTTTTTTTAGAGATCAGAGAAATTGAAAGGAAATCTTTTCGGCTAAGCTCGGTAATAAGTCACACCATTGTGAGACGGTACAGTATTATTTTGAATTAGTTCTTTGTCTAAATTGATTCTGATCATTTAAATAACAGGGCTATGCATTCCTCTAGGTCAAAAATAAACTTTTGCAGATAGGTGCAGTGACTTAGTTCTTTAATTTTCTCTCTGTTGCCAATCTCACCTTGAGGCATCTTTTTCAAATCAGCATTGTACGAAGAAATGGATCCGCAGACAGAAATACGACCTCCTTGGTTCATTTGGTTGAGAACGGCGCTGCTCAAATCACCACCAACCTGAAGTAAATGAAATCAATGAAATGTGGCACCCACAAAGTCAACGAGTTTTTCACAAATTTATAAAGATTTTTATTCACAAGCAAAGATCAAGTTAGGGTATTTTGTTTTTGGTGATCCTACATTGTCAAAGTAGCAGTCAACTCCCTTGGGGGCAGCCTCTCTGAGTGCTTCTGAAATATCCTTGGTCTTGTAGTTGAATGCAGCATCAAAACCCAGCTCCTTTGTTAGCCAGTCACATTTTTCCTGGGAGCCAGCAAATCCAATCACTTTGCAACCTGGATGTCAAAATTTGTCGAATACATTAATGTGAAAACATAACATGTAGCTTTTAATAAAATTATATAGCAAACATATTATGAGGATCAATATTGATGGTCTTCAATTTCTTCCTTAAAAATTTCACCCGTTTGAGAGCTTAACTTTGAAAAAGCTTTAATTCCTTAGGTTCTAAAATAGAACCCAATTGGAATGAACTTAAAAAATTACAGCATCCCATGGAAAGAGTTGGTGGGAATTAAACATGGCAAATTGATATTTCCAAAAGAAACATATGTAAATTGTTGATAGAAGTTGTGCATTACCCTTAATCTTGGCAATCTGGCCCACCAAACTACCAACTGCTCCTGCTGCTCCAGAAACCACAACTGTTTCCCCTGCTTTAGGTTTGCATAGTTCCAAAAACCCGAAGTATGCGGTATTTCTGAAAAAAAATTCGCAATTGATTTCATGATTAACGATTTAATTAAAACATAACAAGCATCCACCAATTTCTGATATGAAGTGGGGCATGCCACTGTTACTCACCCTGGCATTCCCAAGACTCCAAGCAATAAGCTAAGAGGCAATCCAGAAATGAGATCTTTGTCGACAACGAAAGCATTGGCCATTCCAGGAAGAGTTTCCTTTCCAGGGTTTGTGTCAACAACTGTGTGAGATCTCCACCCATAGGAGCCAACCACATGGGTACCAACTGGGTAATTTTTGCTACGGCTTTCAATCACTCTGCAATGAAGGACAATCAATGTTTAATTTACGTTTCTTCTGTGTCGAATAATATATTGTTAAGCGTCTTTCCAGAAATCTTACTTTGCGACCTGCGACCCGATCATAGTGATGCCAACAGGACTGCGAGCAGTGTATGCTCTGAAAACAGTTAAAGACCTCATAAATATATTAAATTGTATCAGAATACTGTGAATATACATTTATCTGTATATATAACATTCTGTTCATAGCACAAATAAGTGAACAGAATAAGATTATACCTATACTATAGTATATAGAAATTTTAACTAAAGTAATTTTGTTCATATGTTGAACAAAATTTTTATGATACACAATGAATGGGAAATAATTTTGAAGAAATTTATGTTACTGCAAGGGTTACATGACCCGGAGACAATTTACCATTTACAATGATGTTCAATAATGACAATTCACAAAAAAAATTCATCTTACTGTGTTTCCCACGAAATTTTATGTAATCTTCGAACTTATTTTAAAATTTAAAAATCATTCAAATAAGAGTAGAATCTCGATTGTTTCTCCGGAACTAAAATAGCTTAGAAGATAGTGAACATGGATTCCTCAGAAGACTAAGAAGCACGCACATATCGTACAATCCCTTAATTTCTTACATGATACCCAATTACCAATGTACAGTTCAAACAAACCTCATGTAAGGATCAACGCTTAGCCATACTGCCTCGACTAGAATTTCTGTAATGAAAACAATACACAACCTTAATACAGAAGTGCAGGTAAGAAAAAACAGAAGAAAGGTGTTTTTATATCTTAACAGGTGGTATAATAGGACAATATTTCATTAAAAAGCTCTGCAGCATGTTGAATTTTCAAATAAAATGCAATGCTAACCTCCTTCTTTCAGAGCAGGCAAGACCTCCTCCTGAATTTCCAAATCGCTTTCCTTCGGTTCGCCTTCGAATTGCTTTACAAGAACAAATTTCCTTGCTTTCACCATTTTTGGAAAATCTTTCTTATGTCTTGAAACACAATCTGAAGCAGACTCTTGTCTTCTTTCTACTGGTCCCACACCTAGGCAAGATCAAGCATTATATAAGTGTGAATTAAGAGTGAGTCTGAAGATAATAGTAAATACAGCTGATAAACTCTACAGTGTTGATTCATGATTCAAGTCCCTCAGATTAAAGATAATTACACTTAAGTGGTTTAATATCTATACACACTTTTACTATTATAGTTTGTAAATTTTAGTGATGTACAGGAAATATTTTATTCGGACAATAAATTATTTTCTTCGTTTGGAGAAACAAATATGTGTTTGTGTGAATGTGGCCCCGATTTATTCTTTCTTGCTTATAAAATAAAATATAAATATAAATCTGTAATGAACAAATAAGTCCGATGCTGCAGACAAATTTGTTGGGGATTGGGTGGGGCTAAGGTAGAAACCCTTCCATCATTTAACAAACTAGGTGCAAAGTAACTTTAGAGACTTTAGACTTGTTTTGAACTATAGGCTATAGAGTGCAAACAATAAAAAACTACAAGCTGGCATGACTTGCATTTCAAGAGGAGGATTACTCAACATTAATCAGCACTAAATTCGGTGAGGAGCAATTGGCTGACGGCAATTTTTAACCAGATCTTTTGACAAGAACATACAGAACCGCAAAAATACATAGAAAAAAAATAAGCAAAGAAAATAAGAATTAAAATTGGCAAGGGAACAGAGATAAAAAAATACATACTAAGCATATTTTGTTACTTTAGAGGTTTTCAAAAATAAAAATGCATATGCCAGCATGGTTTGCCTTAGGGCAGCCCAAGGAATTTTGCGACATTTTTCTTTTTTTCACGATCATTACAAATAAAAATCCAAATGTTTTTTATAGCTAGAAAAAATTTGTGGTGTAGTCCTCTAGTGATTGGATTTGGAGATAAATATATCTATCAGTAATATACAGTGATAATTCGAGATAATGATGTAGACAATTTTGTTAACACATTATCATCTTTGATATGAGTATAAGCATACCGACAATGTGAGGTGAGATAGAGAAAATTGTAACATCCAGTTTGAAGTGCAAAATATTATTTCTTTAATCACATGTTTTCAGATACAACTTTGAACCTTCTGAAGTTATTTCACAAATTTTCATTGTTATGTAATGACCCTGTGATTATTAAAGATTGGTAATGTTTATGTAATTCATAAATATAGGTCGACTCACTGAGCTGGGTGAAGCTTCCTGGATTCACTTTATATGCTATCCTGGCTAGAAGGTTCCTAGATTGAAATTTACAACAAATACTAACGGCCATTCTGCTGTCATCTATCACATTGGTTCAGTTATCATCTTTTAGGATCAACTCAAGGTTAATAAAAAAGAATTTCGCTTTGCTATACTTGGCTATAATAGGGTTTTTGAGTTGACCACATGTGATAGTTGCGCATACCCGCCTACAATACTTTTCGAATTCACAAAAAAATAAACATTTAGAAGGCTCTGTTTATGGAGATGTGAGAGATTATGGTATCCAGAGATCTAGGAATAATGATGAGAATCCAAAAATAGTGGACTTTGAAAATTGGTGAACATCTACGCTATCCGTGACATCGCATCTGGTGCCACCTGGCGGTATATACAATCAAGACATCTTCTCCCTTATTTTTAAATTTCTTATCAGTTAACCAACGATAACCATTGATCGTTCGCTTCAATGATATATTTACAGTGCAATAGTGGAACGAACAGTGATTGCACTTGCAGTGCTATAGCTATACAGCATAAATAATTAAATTAATTTATATAAAGTGTACCAACACTTTTATGTCTAGCCTATAAATAATAATGTAAGATGAAGTTGTTGAGAAAATTACTCCTCATATCTGGTTATTGGTTGGTTCTTACATAGCCATTCACCATGTAATATCACTTAAGTGAATTGATAGAGTGAATTGAATCTTTGCTATATGCTGCCCCGTGAATTTTACAGTCCTCTATCTGTTTGCCACCGGATTGTTTCCAGGATCTAGAATATTGATGCATGGCTGGATTATTTGCGGTTTACGTGATTGGAATTTATTATTTATTTTCTGCCACCTTCCAAATGTAATATAAGTGTGACCTCGGTCGATCGGTTTTTTCAATCAATATGTAGTATCTCTGGTTTTTATGACATGAAAATTATGATTCCTTCCTATGCCCAGTTCACCTATTTCTTTTGCATTTTGGTTGCACAGTTCTGCATGTTTCTGCCCTATTTTGCAGTAAGAAAAATTAGGAATCTTGGTTATCTTGATCATTGGGAGTACATTGTACTAGCTAAAATAATACTCGCTAGAAAATTAGTTTTTGTGCCAACAATAAAATCCTAGTCTTCATTTTGCGGAGTATTTTTTGCACAAAGCTGGATGCTGTTTTCCATAGTGGTTGTTATTTGTAATTTGTTGGTATTTAAATTCGTATTTTTTGTTTGCTATTTGAAATTTAATTTTAGGTTACTTATAATGCCATGTTATTGGTCTAGATTGGCATTTGGTCTTTTTTGCATCCATATTTTACTTACGAAACAAATAAGTAAATCCTCCTACCTTTTCTACAGGCTAGACCCTGGGACGCTATGCAAAGCTAGTTCCTTTCGTGTACATTTGGTTGCATACCACCTTGCACCGAGAAAAGCCGAACAAAGACTATTTTTTTTCGACCGAGAAACTGTTCTCGCTCCAGTTTCAGTTTCCGTCAGTTGTTAGTTATATTTTTATATATTTTTATGTAATGTTCGATCTTTTTTTAATCTACTCTTCGGTGTGATTTTTTTTTCTTATCGGAGGTGAACTGATCTAATATTACATTTGCTGCTTATAAACAACAACAAAACTCATCTCGTGGATATAGTTGATGATTCTTTATGAAGAGTAATTTTCTTTATTAGTTTACCTAGGTGTGTGGGGAATGGTTTGGGATCAATCTTCCGTTATCGGTTCATGGATTAGGGTGCCTGTAAGGGCGGTTAGGAAGTTAGGGGTGTTGTTCACGCTAGGAAGGTAGAGGGTGTACAACACTCAAGAATATTTAATTTCCTTTTCAGACCAAAATATAGATTCTTTCGAGAAGAAAATACGAAGCATTAACAAATGTTGTCTCCTAGTGTTTGAAATGTTAATGACCTTCTTCATTACGAAACGAACACAGTTTATTACCAAAGGCTAGGAACTTTTGTTTTGAGTGTCGCCATATGACTTTGAGGAAAGTGCTTTTCAAACGACCAAGTTTTGTCTTTGATTTACATGATACTGTGACAAATGAACATAAATGGTGTTAGCGAGATAATGAAGTCTATGGCTGCCAATATTTCACGAAAACATTATTATTCACCTAAATTCTTCCAATGTATGTTATTGTTCCTCCTTCGAATATTATATTATGGTTGAAGAAAATATCATCAAAACCTCGTTAAAAGAGATTTCGACATTTTTTGCAGGTTGCAAATCCAGTATAAATTGAGGATCATATGTTGATCTAGAAGCAGTTGCTTTTTACATTCCTATAGTTTAATTCATAGTTCGCTGCAAAATGAAAACCATCGCGGTAAGTTAATCATAATCTCTTATAATTGGCAGTGTGAATTATAACTAATTTGTCAAATGTCTCGTATTAAATTTAATAAAAAATCCAACCTTCTTTTGCAGAATTTCGTTTTTTTAACAATGGTTTATCAAACACAATGCCAAATACATACTGTGCATAATTACGTGTCTAAAATCACGGAAGGCACAGCATTAGACTTGAAACTCTCGAAGGTTCCTCAAGTTGACTCCCATTTGGAGAATCCAATATTTACGCTGCAAAGCGACCAGGAAAACTTCATGGCAGTTTTCCAACCAGAAAAGTCAACGGTGGCCCCTCAAGAATATGCACCTTCTCATCCACCATCTTACCAAGTTGCGTTTGGGCCACCGGCATTTTTGGACCAGAGACCTACAGCGGCGAGGACCAGCCGAAACATTCATACAGGCTCCAAAGTGACGACGATAAAGACGCTAACAGAAGAGAAATATCTGGACAATTTTGAATACGTCGGGACTGTTGCAAGCTTAAAATCAAAGCCCAAAAGGAAATTGCAAAAGAGACGGGATCTTCAATCTGTTCTCTCTGAGAAGATTGTTGATCCCAGTCTACAAGTTGACGCGGATTCTGAAGTACCACAGCTTCCTGTTCTTCACTTCGCAGTGCTGCCGCTCATTTCAATCAAAGAAAATTTCCATGTTTTGTCTCACACGCTGAGTGGCGATGCGCTTCCAAAAGCCACCGATTCGTCACCAAGAATCTCGACTGTGTTACCACTGCCAGAGTCTGTTGGCCTGAATTCGGTGATCGCTGCTGTCGAGACGCCAATATCGGAAGATAATTTACCCCCACAACTATCTTCTTTGTTACCAAGAGTAGAAAAGCCAACTACACTTTGGAATGCATAGCCTTTGTAGAGTTATAGACAAATATATATCATGTACATAACAATTGAGAAACCACCAGCCAGTCGAGATCTGCGCATAAAATTTCTAAGCACATCTTACAGTGTACATAAATGAACCAAGAACTTCAATGAAAAATATTATAATAGTGTTTTCACGTAATATCATGTGATGCCATCTTAGATTGAAATGCTCATAACAATTATTTTAAGTTAAATAATATAGATTTTTTATTGTTTTTCTATTTTACGTATGCACCATAACTATTAAAGAAACTTACATAGTTTTTACGTTGAAGGTAACGAGTCGAAATCATTCGCCAATACCGGATTTCCAGATAAACCAGACACGCTGCCAGTCCGAGAAAGTCCGTGAAAATATCTGCACAAAAAATAATGTTTCTGTCAGTCTCTGCAACCCTGAGCTGCAACGGGCAGGCAACGGAGGACATGGGCAAGCATCAGACGATAGGAACAACTATGCAAGAGGGCCTACATAGCAATTATTAAGTGCTCCTTGCGGCAACCTTGAAATTACACACCATATTGGCTACAAAAAAAATTGTTTTCTATCTGCCAAGATTGATTTTGAAAAAACGCAAAGAAAAAGTCGGGTTAGTGCGTTCGATGCTGCCGTTTATTGAAGTGAATAATTAATAGACCCCATTTTCCCCTTTACCCAGCTCCACTCCTCTACCTTCCCCAACCCCCCCAGACACTTTTAATCAACTTCTTGATGGGCCGATAGCGATATGCAAATAAGTATTATATAATTCCAGCATTGCTAGTTATATGTAACAAAAAACTGATCGCATGGGTATGGATTCAATTAATCGCATAAGACGCTTCAATCTTTAAAGTTGCGCGTTTTATTTAATGAGCGTAGTTTTTCGTTATTGTTATTACCATATTACGTTGATTCGTTTTGTGACCGAAAGTTCTCAATTGAGTTTTTTACTTAAAATCATATTGGTTTATTGCAAAATTACACACAGAATTAGATCAAGGTAAACGTAAATAAATATAATTACATTTTCGAACACACATGAAATCTTTGGCCATAAGGTTCGATGTCGGTAACGACACTCTGCGAGCGTTTCCAGGGATCGGGTCTTCAGCCCTGCTAAATGTGCACGTGGTCAGTGGATAAGATTTCGCCACCAGGACTTCGCACAACTTACTGTTTGAATGATTGAATCTATGACCTCAGAGCCAATGTATCTTTCAAAACGAAAACGAATACAGCCAACTATCACAAAAATGGTAAATTATTAAGAGGGGATAATTTGACTATATAAATGACTAAATGACTAAATGAAAATGACCTAATGTGACTAAAATTACGTTTCTCTATAAAGATGAAAAAGTGTGCCACGGATAATTTTTCTCTTAAACATCAGATCTTGGTCCAAAATATGAATTTTTGTTCTCATTGAATTACACCCCACAAAACGAATAAATAATTTCAGGGAAATTGGAGTAAGAAAATGTTTAAGACGTGGTGACAGCGTCGTGCTCCATAGAAAGGGGATTTTCCAAAAGCAAGAAGTTGCGTCCTTTCTCAAAATACTAGGTTGTGTGTGTGTGTGTTTGTGTGTGGGTTTGGATGGGTAGGTGTAGGGGGGGGGGAAGAGATCGGAATTACATCGCCTTACACGTTTATGTTGCTAATGCCGACAAAACAATGTCATAGACTTGACGCTCATCGCATATAAGCCCACGCATTATTTTACAGTAAAAATAAAGAAGTTGATATTTTAAAGTTTAATGAGAATAAAAGATCTGATAAAGGAATAAAGTTTATTCAGGTCTATGCCAGGGACGACTGCCCAATCTCGCTGGGAATCACGAGTCCCTCGAACCACGAAACAGCACACACACACTCTAGAAACCACGTGACAGCTCGATCGTCATGGTCAAACACCTCACCTACAGCAAGTATCTTGGGGCCTTCAAGAGAGCCGACGTGTATACAGTAGTTAGAAGGTACCTTGGCTCCAGTTTGGTGCCAGCCAGTTCTGACCGACAGTTTGCAAGCAGCAGAGGCAGACAGCGCTTTGGTGTAGCGAGTGCCGATAAGTGGTTTGCTGTCAAACGACTCTAGCAGCGTTTTCCTTACGTATCGCGGCTACGCGGCAATTACGCGGGTGCTGTTCTTGGACACTTTGGATGATAAAGATTACCGAGTTGACTATAAATTTAAATTTGATTCGTGTGACCCAACGCTAAGGTAAGAGTTGGACGGAGTAGGAATCGATGTGAGACACGTGTTGTTATGAAAATTTAGTGTGCGGAAATGGGACTTAATTATTAGCACGAGGAACCCAGTTGATCGTCTCGATCTTTAATCTGTCTTGCTTCAAGCCCATTGTCTTATAAATGGCCAAAGTCATTCACTTATCTCGAAGCAGATGGTTTTTCGGAGCACGACTTGACAAGTTAAAGATATTCGCGCGATTATTATTGTTAGAGCAAACTTGTTAAAGAATTGCGGGGGGTCATTGCAAAACGAAAAGTCGGTCGTTCGAAAATGGTCGTCAAAAATGAGAAGCGCTGTCTAATAATATAGGATTTTCAATGAGCGATGCAAATAAAGCAAGGTACACGGCATATTTTAGAAGCGCACGCAACGCTCTACTATTGGGATGATGGTAAACAGATGATGCAACATTTAAATCCGCTTAGGGGGTGGGATTCTTGATCTTAATCGAAATCACGGGAAAAAGCTGTTACCAAAAAAATAGACTGACACAACAGTGCTAATTTCCACTGAAGAACTGTTAATTTATAATGGATAACAAGCAGTTAATTTATTTCTCTGTCTTATTGGTCAAAATAACCATGAAGCATCAATAAAAAAAAAACAATGGAGTATTGATGGTTGATGGTTGCTGGCTGAAAGTAAAATGGTTCGAAGAATGCTGACTTCATACAGGATTAAAAAGCACAAGTCACATTATCATCTTCGGGGGCTTCAGCATCCGTGAGGTGCAATCCAACCCACTGGCGTCAATTAAAGCCCGGCGGCTCTGAAGCACACCGCGCGAAAAAAAAAATCGCCGGTGTTATTAAGCCCATGTCTCAAAAAATGCATGGGGAAAACCTCGCGCATGTGACGTCAAAGAGATGATTGAGGGGCAAAAAGTGTTCGGACGTCACACTCGTTGAAATATCTGCAGTTGTTCAGAGAAATTACGGGATAATTTTGATTTATGGTATCACCTTTCAAGGAAAATTTTACGCCTCGTTTTCGGTGACCTCAGTTGACCTGAAAAAATTGCGACTGCCATTTGCCTGTTGCGCAAGAGGATGCTGAGATTGTGCCCGAGGGCCAAGCTTACAGCTTAATCTGTGAAAAGAACCTTGTCCCTTTTTCATGTCAATTCCGAAAATATTTAACCAATTGTGTAAAGAGCGAAATTAACGCAGCCTTGCGCACGTTACGTATTCGGGAGATTTCTCTTTTCGTAGTTCTCGCAAGGTCGCCATTATTTCGTATTTCGTGGCTTCAGCACTATCATCTCCCATAAGCCACTGGCCATCGAGGACCTTGAATGCGAAACTAGGTCAAATAGGACCGCTGCTAGTTAACCTTACGGGCTTACGAAGAGGTACGAAAAATTTGACTTTTCTTGAGGTAATTAAATATAGAATTCAGGTTTTTTTTCGTCAACCTGCCCTGTTGTTTTAACGAAATAATGCTGTAAGTAACGCTACGTTCCAAGGATGGCATGTTTTAATTGATCGGAGTTATTGATGTTCCAAGACCATGTGTATTTGATTGAAGATGCTCAGTGCTGCGTTCTGCTATGAATTGAGAGGGCAAGGGAGGGCGATAAAGAAGGGGTGTTGAAAGGTTTATCCAAATTGTATGACAATTTTATAAGCAAAGCTAGACAAAGACAAAGTTTTTCAGAAGTTCATAACCCGTGTAGGTCTGATTCACGGCAAAGAATAATACATGCGGCGAAATTTTCAATCTTGAATTACACACCCGACTGTGATAAGGAATCCATTCCCTCTCTCCAGCCTTGAATAGCATTCCTCCAGCGCTCAAAAAGAAATAAAACAGTGAACGTGAGCGTGAAATAAGTGACATACAACATGTGAGAATTTGACGTAACAGCCCGGCTCAGTTAGCAGAAGCTCAATTTAACGGATACCAACACTTGATGCAATCAGTTAAACTTGATACATTTATACTAAACGTTATTACAACACCGTAATGTAACAATTAATCCATTAAATTAAATCTAAAAACAAAAAAAATGTAGAAGAAAGCCTTGGATATCGCTCAAGATGGCAACACTCTGCAGTCGCAGATGAGAAATATGTGGTTTCTGCGGATGCAGTACGATATAATAACACGAAAGATCACTCGCCAGCTGATTGCGTGCAAATCTCACTCACATGACGTCTAAGACACGACTTACAAAGACTCTAATTATCATTAGCAGCGTCGTTCCTGAAAACAGACGCACACTCCACGCAATTACCAACACAAGCAACGCACACACATTCACCCGTGCATTTAGATCTCTTCATCCGCGTAAACAAGCCGCCTTCACGCCCCTTCACCTTTAGCGTGGGGCAGCGTGTTTTAAGCTAGTTCTGAGGAATAAAATCCCACTAATAAAAATCACTTCATGATGCAATAAAATTCCGGTACGGATACAAAGTTTGGAATGGAAATTTCGTTTCTAATCTTAAGCTTAAAGATATTTTGAACATTTTAACATCGTGCGGAAACGTGCACCAAATAGAGTTTATTCATACAGCTTTATTTGCCGCAGATATCCGTATTTTACGGAGTCCTAATTCTCATTTTTCGTGTAAAGAAATTCCATGGTAAATAATGTAATTTAACTTTTAAATATGAAGATTCTTGTCTGTTATATATGCAGGGGCGGCTGGATGGGTTCCCACTATGTACTATGTCCCTATATGTGCCATGTCCCACTATGTGCCATGTCCCACTATGTGCCATGTCCCACTATGTACCATGGTCCATGTCCCACTACCACCTATACTGCTATGACTAAAAATTAAACGCGAAAATCTGCGAGACTCTTTAATGGCAATAAACCACGAGACGTATAAATATTGCTCGGAAAGCACACATTTTCCTGTGCGGCGTGTAGGTTATGTTGGTTTTGTTGTTGTCTGTTGCAGGAGAATGACGCGATTCATTGAACCGCACACCCTGCTCTGGGATCACAATGAGGATGAGATTGAAACTCAGGTGCTAATCACAAGTGTCAAGCCAGAAACACCCATGCAACGCTTCTACAAGGGGTCCAATATCTTCATCACTGGTGAGTTGAGTTCACTTACGAAAAGGGAACGAAATAAATAAAGAATAAGTGAAGAGAAACGAAAATACGAAACAAAGATACAGAGATTGCCGGCCATCAAGTTCAAACAAACATAAAAATCAATAAAAAAATTTGAAAATGTAGTACTGAACCCTTTTCTAACAGCGTTTATAAGAAGCGCTAAGAAATAGCTTCTATAGAGAAGGGTTTATTTTAATTCTGTGTTAAATAATGCCAATTCTCATTTAGGAAAATCGTGAATTTTTTCGGTTAGAATGTTTGTTTTAATCTGTGATTTGATCGATACCATTGTAAAATGGTCATGCTAAGGACGAATCAAAATAAATCAATGAAAAACTTAAGCATGTAGATGCTTGTGATGACCAAGGTGGACCAGATTAAACTTCCCCAGCTTCGAAATTACACGCTGACTAAGCTATGACAGCATCCTGTACATTTAAGAATCTGTACTCATAATTATCATATCATGAATGAATGCGAAATCAGCTGCTTGCGTATTTTAACAAAGAAATTTTCTTGTGGTTAATTATTTACTTATGTATAATTGAGTAAATGATCTGTGTTTAAGTCGGTATCCTCTCTATATCAGAATTTGAGTGATTGAAATACATCTTTAGTGTACCTGTGAAATGTAATTAACGTAAATTAAAAAAAAAATTGTTTATAAATATTTATAAATATACTCAAGGCTAAGTTCAAATTTAAGGGCCATGGCGTATGAAAATGGTTTTGTACAACCCTTCACCGCTGTAGAGTAAAGCTAATTCAAGGTCATGAGATTGCAAATTAAAATTCACGCTAATAGATTGCAAACATAAATTGGTATCGATTAGATGAATTGCGTGCATTTGAAATTTCGGCTTGCGAATTATCGTAATAATCGGGATCTCATATACTCTCCGAAGATGGGTGAGCTTGCTTTCAGGAAGTTTCGAGGAAAGTTAAAATTAACTTGATTGAGCGATAGCACCAGAAAAAATTACCCTTTTCTGTCGAAGTCAAAGAATGCAATAAAATAATAAACAAAACAAAAAAATTGCGAAAGATTGCTCGAGCAAACGGATATGTTTTGTTGTAAGCAAAGTCTGATTTAGCGTATAGTAACTATCACCAATGCACAATCGTAACAATCGTAATATGCATTTAGAAAACCTAACCACGTAACAATCGGTGTTGCTAAAATAAAATGGTTATAAACCATTGCATAGCAATTCTTTATGCCAGTATCCACACTATATATATTTTTTTTTCATCCATTATTTCTATAGGCAATGTTCATGTTAGAATTCCTTTGCATATTACTGCAAAAACCGGAATAAAAAAGCGTTGGATTATTCTACGATTATCTGATTATTTGAAACAGAAGCGACTCGTCATGACCATTTAACCAACATTCCATTTTCAGGTGGCACCGGATTCATGGGCAAAGTTTTGACGGAAAAGCTGCTCCGAAGTTTTCCTGAGATAGATACCATTTATCTGTTGATGCGAGAAAAGAAAGGACAGAAGATAGAAGCCCGTATGGACACTATATTTTGCGACGCGGTAAGAATTACATTAGTATTTCATCCTGGTTCAGGTGTATTCTGGTATTCGATGAGCGAGCCACACGTGCGTTTCAGAATTGCCTATAGATTTACACAAATTTGCCTCGGTAAGCAAGCAGAAAAAGGAGAGGAACAAATAATTTTCCTCGACCCAAGATTGGCATAAATTTACGCTTCAGCATTCTAAACACAACTTTATATTTCTCTGGGGTGTGTTTCTTGTAGGTGAAGTAATATAATTTACAAATTACATCCGATTTCATATTTTGAACTTGAACTGAAGACGATGGTTACGTTGATTTCCAACAATCGGAAGACTTTGTTATTATGGAAACCATGGCAACCTTCGAAAAATTACAACACTTGTGTTTTAAGATAATAATCAGTCATTTCAAATTTTCAAACGGTCGCGAAACGCTGGAAATGCATCTTTGCTAGGAAATGTATTAAGTTTTCAATTAATATTATAGTAAGGAAGAAATTACTGGCTCCGTCTTAATTCCCACTTATTATTAAGTCTTCACTAGCATCAAGTCATTAATTCTACTTTCAATTTTGGTTCATCAACAAATCACGATCAACTTCACCCTACCACTCACCGACACCTATGTACAAAGTGCCTAGGGTCAACTATCGATTCAGTGATTCAAACATTTTACTGATAATCTAACCTAATATATATTTGGCCAGCACGTCGCATGATTCGCTCAAACTTTTCGCAGCTCTACTACAAGCTGAGCCGCCTCCAGCCCAAGTTCAGGTTCAAAATTCGAGCAGTGACAGGCGACTGTGCTCTGCCAGGGTTGGGGCTGAGTGCAGAGGAGCGATCGGAACTGATCCAGAACGTAGACATAGTCTTCCACGGCGCCGCCACGGTTCGTTTCGACGAGAAGCTTCGACTTGCCGTAGGCATCAACGTCAACGGCGTCAGAGACGTACTCTTGCTTGCCAAACAGATGAAGAAGTTAAAGGTAAGACAGTGAGACTTATTGGCATCTTTGTCTTATCGGTGTGCTGTACCTAGGTATATCCTCAAGACAGCTTGCCCGTTCAAAATGGGTTTTTGTTTGCAAGTAGCTCTTATTGCCAATGTTGAATGCTGTATTTGCATCGGAGGTGTGGGGGGGGGGGGTATGGTTCGTATTCTGGCATAGAAATTTTGTAGACAACTTGAGCAAGGGCTCCTTAGCTCCCTTGCTTCTTAGAAAGCTTCTCAGCAGTTGGGTCCGTATATCTTGACAATTCATTGTCTCAATCTCAATGTGCTACTTTTTTAATCGAATGTGATGTTTTAAGCATCAGGTAGCAAAAACAAGCAAAATCAAGTGTGAGGGCAGTGGTAAATTAAGAAATTATAGCGTTTGAAAATCAAGGTGCCGTTCAATTTTGGCTTTGTTTGCTGGAGAGAATATCCCTTTCCGAGGAACTGGTGTGAACGATCCGGATGTTTTTTAATTCATACCGTGCTTCTATGACTGACTGCAAGAATTGGCCTTGAAACTGTTATAAATACTAAATTAAAAACCATTAAATGGCGAAAAATTGTTAGAAAAAACGCGAGTAAAAACTGCGCAGTCATTTCTAGAGAAAAGTAAATGTGGATTGAGAAAGATAGGCTGGTTTATTGCGACTGGTCCAGCACTGTAAAATGTTTTTTCTTCTTGTTTTTACTCTAGGCTGTGGTCCATGTGTCAACGGCATACTGCAATTGTCATCTCTTGGAAATCGAAGAGAAGTTTTACGAACCTCCCATGCCTTATCAGAAAATGATAGGTTTGGTTGATGCGTGTTCAGATGAAATTCTGGACGCGATGACACCAAGGTAATAATCAAATTTTAAATGCTAGAAAAAAGGAAAATCCTTTGAAAAGCTTTAACTTGTTAGAAAACAAGAGTGCCTGCGCAATAAAGTTACTATTTACAAGACAAAACCAAAAACCTTGCTCAAACCTCCTAAGTGTGAATGAAATCTAATGTATCGTGGTTAGTTTGATTCAAACCCGTATTTTCATTATATTCAAATTTCAACTCAAATGTGAAGCCAAGACAAGTGCCTTAGATTCTTAGAAAACCTGAAAGAAATACCTATTATCAAGGATATTTGGTTCATTTCCTTTATTCGAAAAAGCCACATTTAAATTCGTCATCGACCAAAAATTTCTAATTCAAGGGTTAAGGATGCAAATAAAAACAAAAATTTTTGTCTAGGATTCTGAAAAAATGGCCCAACACGTATGCACTGACAAAGGCTGTGGCTGAAGATATTATTCGCCAAGAGGGTGGCGATCTACCGATTGTTGTATTCCGTCCAGCTATTGGTAAGTGCACGGAGATTCTTCAAGATCTGATTGTTAATCGCCAGCGAAACTTGCTAAGTTCTAATTCACTCTCAGAGTCATATCACTTCCTTTTTATCCACGTACGATAGCCTATAGGTAACATCACTATCCTAGTTGGCAACGCTTGCGGGCATGGGTCAGGACAAGCATTTTTCAGAACCAGTTGATCTTGACAATTCATCGTCTAACTATTTTACAAGAGAGCAAAACCGTTTTCACCTGTTCATATATGTTACTTTATAAATCCCGGTTGTTAGACCCCAAAGCACGCTACACGGTAGTAAAATTCAAATATCGCAGTTTCTTAACATCGGATTAAAATGGAACCCTTATTTGCAAATTTACATGGCCAGGGCCAGGATTAATAAAGTAGGGTTATAATGGCTCCTAGGGTTAAACTCCGGTTCATTTTATTGGCTGTCACCATCATGATAAAAATTTCACCTCTAGGGTAAACCTAAGGGCTTCATGAGTTCTGTCCCAGAAAGTATTTAGCACACCATACCCCCTTGATGGTCATTGGATTGCTTCTGTTTGTTGGCCAGTGGTTGGAATCAAGAACGACCCTTTGCCTGGCTGGATCGACAACCTGTACGGACCCACCGGTGTCCTGGTGGGTGCCGGTACCGGCGTGCTCAAGACTCTTCATGGTGATCCAGACGCCATTGCCAACATCGTGCCCGTAGACATGGCTGTGAACGCTATCATTGCTTGTGCTTGGGACGTCGCCAATACTAAAAAGTCAGTTGACGATTTTTTTTTCGAATTTCAAATAAATGCAATAGGCATTAGGTATCCATTCAAATAAAATGACCGTTTGCAAGAAAAATCAATTAGCTCTGCTAATTAACCAATGATGATAGGGTAATCACAACCAAACTTGCTTTACCCAGTGGGTATCATGACGTCATATTGATTGAATGGAATAGGTGCACTGTATTGAGAAATATTAAGTCAAACTAAATCTCGAATTATTTTTTTCCCCCAAAAATAATTGCGCCGAGTTATGAGTGTTATGAAAGGGGGGGGGGGGGGAAAGTTCGAGATTTGCAAGAAAAAGTGAGGGTGACCAACTTGATGGAGCTGTCAAAAAGCTGATAAGAATATACTTGGGAAGAGGTTAACACTTTTTCTTTCGTCGCTCCAGATCAGTTGGAGATGAGATTCCAATCTACAACTACGTGTCATCATGCGAGCAGCCTCTCAAATGGAATGATTTTGTCAAGAGATGCGAGGATTACGGGCATTCGGTGCCTCCGAAGAGCGCGATTTGGTATTACAGCTTCACAGTGAACAAGTACTACTGGGTCCACTGGATCTACTCCCTGTTCCTGCATTTTATTCCGGCACTTTTCATCGATGCGCTTCGCACATTGCAAGGAAAACAACCTAAGTGAGTTAGTTTGAATTGGTTTTACGATTTTTAACCGACTTAAAAATTATAAAGTCATTCAACCCCTGGCAATTAACCACAAGATTCATTCAAACTTTAGAATAAAAACAGTATATTATATTGTTTATAAAAAATCCATTATTATATTTTTCTTAAATAAAGGTAGGTATGTATGATCGATATCCCGTAAAACAGAAAATGATTTTTCTTTTCAGGCTTTGGAAAATCTACAAAAAAATCGAAAAGTTTTCGAAAGTGATCTCTTACTTCAGCACTCAGACGTGGCATTTCACCAACCACAACACACAGCAACTTTGGAAGAGAGTGGACCCTGAAGATCAAAAAAACTTCATGTTTGACATGCAGCAACTTGACTGGAAGGACTACTTCTACACATACATACGAGGATGTAGAGTTTTCTTGGCAAAAGATGATTTGTCTTCGGTACCGGCGGCTCTGATCAGATGGAGGAGGTAAGGATCATTTATTATTAGAATTATATCATTGTTTTGGAGTAGACATTTCGTTTCTAACAATAAATATCTATCGTGCATGCTGCAAAAATAGCTATTTGGTTGGAATCAGCACTAGGTATGGATCACGTTCTCAAATCACAATGCCATGATAACTGGAATGATATTCCTGATAACTTCGGGCTCTATGGATGGTTTGCTAGTTAACATTTTGGAATGATGTAACGGTGATGGGAGGAGGCAATTCGAGCAGTTCGACCCACAGGAAACACGATTTTCCTATGCTACCCAATACTTTTCCAATACTTGGAAATAACTGCATGGCAGGTAGACGCAAAAGTGTGTGAATCATTGTCAATATTTTAAAATTTTGCTCGTAACGCTAAATCAGTTAAATTGCTAAAAATCCTCTGTGAAAACCGAAATCACATTAATTTGCGTCAATATTCTCATGCCAAAAGTGTAGATTATGCCGCTTTAGGTGCATTTAAAAATATAAGTTCGCCCCCCCCCCCCATTCAAAAATGTTTTTTCCCTTAAATAATTAAAGTATTCCTTGTCGTACTTGCAATCTGCTTGTCTTTATTGGTCCCATAACGACTGAATTGGTAGAATACGATTTTAATTTATTATTGAAAACTCGCTCATATCATGATCAGCATGATTTAATTTTGAGATTCTGTCATTCTGTATCCCATCGAACGAATTATTTATCTTGATTCCATGTGGTGCGCTCCCCGAGATATTTTTATTTTTGTGGGTCAAGATTTATGCCTGATTCCACCAAAGAGAAACTTTCGGACAAGAGCAGTATCGTACACAAACCAACTTGCTGGGATGCTAATATCTCATCATTTGCTGTCTTGCAGGCTTTATTGGCTGCACATGCTAGTCAAAGCTGTCAGTCTGGTCGTCTTCTTGCGCGTCGTCTGGTTCCTCATCATTTGGACACACAATGCCATCGACATCTAGCACATTGCTGCTTATTCTCGCGTGACAATTGTTACTCTGGGATATCCACCCGTTCCAATCCTCCTCTGCTAGCATCTCTACATACAGCAGCGGAGCATGATATTCGACGGTGGTTAGTTGGCGAGGTTAACATGCAGATCGTCATTGTGTTCGATAATAATGTATATAGTGAAAAGTGTAGGTTTACACTATAGAAAGTATTTTTTACTTTGTCGTCACTACTTATATATCACATGTTTGTGGATATGGGCTCTTATAGCTTAGAAAGAGAATTGATGATTTAACCATAAGGTCGCTTTATGTCACTGATAAATAGATGGTTTGTTTGTAATTAATGCGAATCTCGGTGAAAATATTTCTAGCAGTGGAATGAGTGTGAATGCTATTTTTCTTCGATGCGCGAGGTTAGAATAGCTTAATGATACTGATAGTTGCATTCAATTTCTTTATTTGCTCTAAGGTTGTGTTAAGCTTAAGTGTTGTTTTAGCTTTAAGGACATTTCTTTTCATGATGTAACATTTTACTTAAAGTTAAGATGCATTTTCGAATTAACGATTAAGTTTAATTTTGAGTAATTTACACTAAATAGTGTTATACAATTAGCGTGGAATCTAGGAACCAGTAACCCAGTCTAACGAATTTTTTCCAAATGAATCCTGGGTTCATCATACGATAAGTACTTATGTGTTTTTATATGAGAGAGAGAAAGCATCCTATTGGTCCATTTCCAGCGCGCACGCGGTATTGAACAGTATACAAAAACTGTTAGCCGTTAATCTTTAGGATCATTAAAATTTAAATTACCGTGCAATTAAGGCATAGGCAAGGTTTAATTGCACTGATTCCCGAGTCCATGAGAAATAAATGGAAATACGAAAATCGTTACTTATAAAATTAATACTTATTGGTTATCACTCCAGGTAAAACCAAATTAGAACCAAATGTACGCTTTTTAAATTACCAATACGGTATTTTTTTCATCTCAGCAAATAATGCTGTAATCTGATTAGCACTAGGCCACTTACTATTAGCACTGTGATCAAAAACTCTGCAACACATGCAGCTAAATGAAGGTCGATCCATTTTCTTTGATGATTCAGTTTTAAGTTGTAATTGTATTTTTATTAAAGACAAAAGATCACCAATAAAATTTGCACGCCCTTGTTTCGTATGGAAATATTACTGCGTGTCTTTATATTTCTATGCCAATGTATGCATTACTTTCTTAATTACTCATTTGGATGGTATATAACTGGGATAAAATAGTGAAGGGATTTTTTTTTCACGCTTATGGACTAAATCCGTTTTACACGTAACAATGAACAACAATTTGTAACAACAATTAGAGGTGAAAATTAATGGTGGATGTGGTCTTGTATGCGAAATCGGCAGAATTGACACATAAATCTCTTGAATATACGTTTTGGATCTGGGAAAAAGTCGTGCAATTCTTGCATGCTATAGAAAATAAAAGCAGCGAATTCACTAATGAATGGGGGAGTTTGTCTCTTATTTTCAAATATGAAAAATAAATGCGTGACTTTTCTGCTGCTTGGTGAATTTCTCGCATTGTATAGGCTGATTGGAGAGGATTTTGGCTGGACGATGGTGGAGTCGGTGAAATTGTGGGATGGGGAGAAAGGAAGGTGGTGGTGGAAATGAGAGAAGAAGATAATTGAAAGGGGAGGGAGAAGATGACGAAGAAGAAGAAGACGCGGAGGCATCAGCAGCACAATTGGACAACATGCATGCGCCGGCTCAGTGTAAAGAAGGCATTAATATTTTAAAATTGACCCAATGTATGGAACGATAAGAGATCATTATTATTTTATATTATAGAATGTATACTATATAACTCGTAATTTACACCATTGGGACGATATTGAAAGTTTCAGATTTCAGATTCAGAAAAGCTGGTGGTGAGAGGGTTGATTGTGTGAACGAAGGTGGCACCCCTAGGAAAGTGCCACTCGAAACTGTCCGCTCAGCGCTATTAGGCACATGCATACCAACACGATGCGAAATAAATTTGCATGATACCAATTTACTTTTATTTCTAACCATTGGTATGTCATATTGCTCGATATAAATGATTTCAATAATGACACGTACTTAGGTAGGTCTCTAAAAGTTTTGGTGGTGGTAGGGGGGGGGGGGGGGTTGCAGAGGTTTGGTAGAAGAAAAATACCTGGTGGATGAGTTTGAAAAATAGAACATTGAAACTGCGCGATAGAACACCCATTATGATCTTTCGGCTCGATTTTCAGTGCTTTTAAGATGTATAAGAGGGGTTTGATTAGCCGAACGTCCTAGCCCAGAGTGCATTCTTAATCGTTGCGTTTGCTGGTCTACAGTGTTGTTTGTATCGAGCAAAACGTGAAAATCGACCGCAGGTATTAGCATGTGTTAGCAGTTAGCATGTGACTGCAGTTTTGTATTATTTGTGATATTTTGATATACTAATTATGGTATTTTGAAATAGCGTCTTGCGTTTACTCAATGGTTTTACAAGTTTATGAACTGTAATTGGCGGCCAATTTTTTAAGTAGGATCTTATCCTTTCCGCATAGATGCAGCCCTGTGTGCCGTTGTATCTTTGGCTTGCGGCACTTGCGGCAAAGATTAGCAATGATTAGCGAAAGACCATCGATCTTAAACATCCGCAAATTTCTTTATTTTCAACATAAAATCATTTTAGAAATCAAATCGCGTCTCTGTCATGCGTTGTTAATTTCGCCTAATGAATTTCGCTAACAACCTTAATCAGAAAGTAAATTGCGCATACCTAATGCAAAATTGATTTTTATCCGAACATAAATTTTTTCATTTTTGCAATTACCGAGAAAGCTCTGCCAGTTGTGTTATAATAAAAGTGCATTACGGTATGAGCAAATTCTGAAAGAATTTTATAGAGCATTTCTTTTTTTCTGTACTTGTAAACGTATTGTTAGGAACATATTTTGGCTTACTGGATTTTAGAAGCATTTCCATTGAATTCAGTTTCAATTTGTTTATTTATTGCTTCCAATTTTAGCATTGACAATATTTGCATACATATTGTGTTATCAATGATGCAGAAAAAACAGAATTCTTCAACAAGCACGATATTTTTTAACTTTTATTAATGTAGAAAAACATTGGTACCTAATTGAACGTGTTAACATTTTGAGGACAACGATGATGATAGTTGAAGAGTGATTGTATACTTTTAAAGCACAATCCATTTTGTAACTTCTGTTTCAGTTGGTTTAGTTTACCGAATGCCATGTATAAATGTATGTGGAATGGAGATAACCAACGTTC
Organism: Nemurella pictetii; assembly: GCA_921293315.2. Classification (NCBI taxonomy): domain Eukaryota; kingdom Metazoa; phylum Arthropoda; class Insecta; order Plecoptera; family Nemouridae; genus Nemurella; species Nemurella pictetii. Next base: position 24,591,536 of record OV121116.1, on the reverse strand, counting down.
GAACGCAACTATATGGATGATAAGGTGAATAATTAATTTATTAATTTAATTAATTAAACATGGTTTCTCATAGGTTCCAAGCGTCATAAGATATGCATAATATTGATATACCTTTAAAACGTGAAAATTACTGCCAAAACAATTGTTTCCTTGGCAGGGAAATGGAAATCGATAGGGACAGCGCTCGCCTCCTGTTTTCGGCCGCATTCTTTGTGTTACAATTTCAACTTCTGTACGGTTAAATTAATCGTATATTATCGTTTGCAGTAAATTATGTTTATAACACTAGGCAAGCCCAGCAACAAAATGAAGTAGGTGCAGTAGTAGCAGTTTATGCGTTCGTTATAAAATAAGTTTCTATATCAATCCCCCCTCCCCCCCAATAAAATAAAAAATCTTTTCACATATTTGCCACACTGAGTGTATGAATTTAACTCTTTAAAGAAAGTGAAAATTAAAATTATTTGTAATTGGATATCAAAAGAAGAAAGAACATTTTGCACGAGCAAATTGCATAAACATTCAGAATCCATTCAAGGTATTTACATGTACTTTAATTGGTCAGGGGAAATTACGAATAAGCAACTTTATTGAATGTGATAATCTTTTAGCGTTTTTTATCCACAAAGTGGATCATTATGGAAATTCCAAGATAAAGCATGCAGGCGTGAAGAATGATTGTAAATTAAAATTATTGCGCAAAATTTCTCCACCTGTCTTTAACACAATGTCAACTCGTCAAAAACAAGAAAAAGTGTTCAACACAAGCATGAATGGGTATTTTCAAGAGCGACTTATTGACGTGGAAAGCGTTGGTTACTAGAGTTATTCCATTCCGATACAGAGTGTAGAACAAACCTCCAATAATATAGGTATACATGAGTAGAATTTTCAGAAAAACTATTTATCTGGGTGGGTATTGAGTGCTTACTCAGTAATGATTCTGGTTCCTGCCTCGTTATTAATTATTTGATTGTTGATTTGACCCAACCGAGGTCACCTCGCTAATGTAGTGTTTAGTTTAGTCAGTTGGTACCGCACTGCGATCACATGAAGAGATGCCTTGTGATTTCATCTGTTCTAGTCTGTCTGCCCATCCTTCCCTAATTCGCTACAACTCCCAAACTTAAACATTTCCTAACACTTGGGAAAAATTTGAGATTGGAACTTAGCATTCAATTACCAGTTCAATAGTTATTCTGAATACTAAGACACAAGTCTGAATAAACTAATTTTTAGAATTCCTTCACATAAAATGGTCGTCGATAGAAATAGACGAAGCCTCAAATTTTTTGACAACGTTTTCTATAAAAACATATTATATTATATATTAATAAAACATTTACCAAGAAGATAGACTCAATTCTGTTAGCGTTACTGATATTTTTCTAAGTCCTAATGAAGTTCGTGTAGTAGTGTTTATGCAGTCATTAGTGTCATTTCCATGAACACATTCAAACGTACGTATTGGTGTCACCTACGCTGTATACCTAAACGTAGTACATACGACCACTTCAAAGAGCCACTATCATTTTTATTTATTTTGCATATACCTATGGCTAATTTACGTGACAAGTTATTAGAAAAACTTTATCAAGTTTATGCAGTCCGTTTCATGCCGCACGCCACCCATTCCAAATTTCCAATTACAATTAGCCCTTTGGGTGTGAAATTAACTCTTCATGAAATTAAATCTCATCCAGTTGTCTCAGATTCTCTTCCCGGACTCTGGTTTAATCTTATATTTTTTCATATAAGGATGTCTTGTCATGCTTCACGTGCATCACAATTATCAGAGTAAAACATATAAAACGAGTATATTATCATCACGTAGCTAAAGTTTATTTACGATAATCATGATTTTAGTCTCCCCCCCCCCCCCCTCCCCACCCCTAAAACACAGTTTTCTGAGGAAAATTCCTCACAAATCTAGGAATTTTTTCCACAGCTTCAAATCTTCTGAAGGCTGGTTTGTTATGTTGTGCTACTGTGACGCACATATGCAAAAGTTGAGAAAAAATATGCTTGGGCAAGATGATGCCCTAAGTCTTACATATGTTAATTTGTTACACCGTACATTGAATTATCTTCAAATTTTGTTATTTTGTTATTTTTTGATGTTTTTACATGTGATAATGAGGCTTCAATTTTGTCAACTTCAAAAACACTTCTTTAACTATCATTAACTATAATTGACAAGTTTTAATTGACAAAATAACGAAATAAGTCATAAGAATTCGTTGAACCAAATGGATCTATAACCAAAAATAAGACAAATAATGCGTAAGGACTTTGGTGTTGTAACGCATAGCGCTCTAACTTTAAATTGTAAAAATATATATCCTCAAAAATAACAGGTCTTTCCGCCAGAAATCTAGTGCCTGGAAATTTAAGATGATAATTTAAAATTACCTTTGAGTTGTGACAAAATCGAATCTGGATGCTTCGCCAACTGTAACATATAAGTAATAGCTGTTGTATCAAAAAGGGAGTAAAATTGCAAAGTTAATTTGGGCGGCAAGCTTTTCGTATACGTAGCGCAAAAAATGGCTTCGAAGAGTGCACTTTCTATCCAACAAGGGTTCATACACGGTATTTAGTTTTCATTTGTCTAGGCTTCTATACCAACTTATCATCCTCATTTGGTTTGCACATTTGAACGCATAAGAATTGATTTCTTAGTAAGTAGTTCAGACTGTCGAGCCATTGAAAACGAAAGTAATTAATTTTGAAGGTAGCTCCACTTTCTTATACGTCTTACCTCGTGCTGACTGCTTGTGGTGGAGACGTCAAGACGTTGAGCCAAACCCAACGCTCTATCAATGACCAACGACACAGGTCACGATGAAAAAGAAGTTCTTGGATGTTAAGCCACTAGCTCGACTCACGTGGCGTGTCAGCACAAAAAAGATACATAATCATCTCTATGCTTAAACTTAATAGCAATCAATGTGTCAATGAACTTTTGATGATTACTTTAAAATTCGACTGAAAATTTGACGACTGCTTTCACCTTAAGTGTATTGCAGTTTGTTTCATCGGCTGGGTGTTCATTGTGTTCAATCGAACATAGACAATTAAATTTTCTCACAAAGTAACTTAACACTGACACTTTGAGAGATTCTACGTTGGTTAGCTTTCTGATTACTTTCAATAAAACGAGTTTGAGGTAATAGTGTGAGACAGAATCCGGAATCTGAGTGGTAAATCATAATCTTATCAAAATACACTTTTCCTATGCCTTTACTCCAAACGCAATTGAGAACTGGCATACATACGAGGCAGAAAATGTTGAAAAGTGCAACATCCTTTGAGTTCGATCTCTGTGATTTCGGTAACACTGATGACATGTTTTGTACAGAGAGGCGGACAGGTATACGGAGTGCCAGATATAATAAAGTACTTAGGTGTAGACTCTCTGCTAAATATTATTTATGTGCAAGGTGTTTATGTCATAGTTTGGACACATGCATAGGCTCTTATTTTTTGTTACAAATGTATCACTAACATAGAAACCTATTTTCATCTTGTGAAATTGTAAAAAATGCCCAAATAGTGAATGAAAAAAATAATACAGACTTCATCTACAGCGCAGTGACGTTGGGCGAGTGCAAACGAGTATCAGCGAGACAGGTTTCTTGTGAATAGGTAAAATTGAAACAAAAGTGAAATGGTGCGACAACGCGACAAACACGGAAACGTAAACGCAGTAAGAGTAAAAATGGGAGTGGGGTCGACCCCTAAAATCTTGAAACATATTGTTTTGCAGGCGAAATATGGACTAGATTTTTTAAAATCTTATTCAATAGCTTTATCTGGCAGGGGTACTTGGCATTTGTTAGAGAACTATACATAAAGGGTTGAAATATAAGGGAAATATTTTTATTTAATTAATAATTTCGGAGCAAACTCCCTTGCAACATGAGTGTTTTGGCCGGTTAGGAACCTCATGCTGATAATAAGGGACAATTGATTGATCTTTTAAAATGAATAAGGGGTTCGTATTTATAGGTCTCGTTAGAAATATGCATTTAAGGAGTAAATATGTTTCCACAAATTTGGTAAAATAATGGCCTGTATCCGTGGGCTCAGATTTTCGTAAGTTATATTAGTCATTATGTCCGAAAAACTTGCTTCACAAAGCCAGCAGGGCCATAGAACAAGATCTCAGCCGTATGGCCAGCTTAACGAAACATGTCTTACATGAGAAGGCAGGTGACTTTCTCAATGGATCTGTGGAGATACAAATCGGCGAATCACTATTGCAAACTACCTCAAGGTTTCGGGTGAGACCTCAGACGCAAGGTTTGAGCCCACAACTTTATGACCAAATTCATCTTAAAAATAGTTCTTATGTATGACTGGGTTTTTCTGAACATATTACACACCTACGCAGTGGCGTTTAATATTTGCATGTATCACTTTTCAGGGGTAATCATGATTAGTGTTCGTAGGTCAATGCCACTAATTTTTCTTTTTCACAAAAAAAAAACTGAATACAGACAGATTCACATACTTAACATGTTTTGTGCTTAAGTTATTTTACAGTTCCAATCGTAATAATTTTTTGTTTGTCATGCGTACATCAGACCGATAAATACTTTCATATCTGGTTGAATCTTGAGAATAGGGTGTTTACTGTTTACGCGACCGAGTAATGCAAAAATGACGTACCTCATGGAATCAACGAATCCCAATAGCGTAAAATTCCAAATGTATATTTAACTTGAGTAAAAGCCGTTATATTTTTATAGTTCGCCATATTTACGAGCTTTTATCGTTCCGAGCAAAATAAAACCTGCGGAAGCAAACAAAATAAATATGTAGTTATGAAAAGGCATGGTATTGTTACTTTAATGTAAAGTTACGGTTTAAATTTGAGTTGTTCGTTGACTTTGCTAACTGGGTATAACCATTCAAGGATGGTAAGCTAAGTTACTAATTTACCACTTAAAATGTTATTCAGATATTTTGCCACTAGGAGGCAATTGAAACCTCGGTTGAATTAATTGAATTACCTCGAATAATGGACGATGGAGTTGTTGAACCATCTCGCAGCATTTCAAGAAAGCTTAACATAAAAACTTGAAGACTGTAAAGGTACCTGTGTACACACGACTGTCGAATACTATGCTTTTTGGCCATTCAATGGTAATATGTTAGCCAATTCGACCTCCGCGTTTGTAAACAAGAAACCTATGGAGCTTCACTTGATCTTAAGTTTTTAATGTCAAATAGCAGCTTAAAGACAATTACTACCACGAAACAAAATACACGATGTGTGGTGTATTAATTCATTGTGGAACAATACTTTGCTGAGTTGCATCAAATAATGCGTCTCACGCACTATGTCATTATAAGAAAATTTATTATTTGTGATAATAATCAAAATTAAAAATAAATTAAATAATAAATTATAATACTTATAAACACAAAACACATAACACACAAACATATATAGATATCTCTATATATATATATATATACATAAATATAGCCATTTGTACATATATATGTACGTCGTATTTGATTTGGTGGATGGTGGATGCTGGGGAGCTAACAAAACAATTATTATCAAAAAAATAAAATAGGAATCCAATTAAAGCGTGTTTACATTGTTAAAATAATTAATTAGTCCTTGAGGTGCACGAAATTTTGAAATAAAGCAAATCAAGGGCAAAATAATTAGAATCGCAATTCGTCGACTTTTTTTTCCAAATAATGTCCTACCTATCTGATAACAATGATATAGTTGAGTGGATCCTCCAGTTCCACTAGTGAATAACAGGAGAATAACATTTATCATCCAAGCCTGCAATTGATGGTAAATTTTACGAATGACCAATTCTAAGTTGCTTTTTTTTTGCAAAACTTTTCAAGGTTATAATTATCGTTAACGTTCAAATATAATCCCAAAATTGTATGATCTGTATTGAACATTGTTTGTTCTTAGTTCTGTCATGTTAGTTAGAGCAATCTCAGGAATAAATTTGCATTTCTTTTCAAGGAAAGTAGAGAACATGGTGTAACGAGGAAGGACACGGGCGAGCGCGACGCTTAGTGCTCGAGCTTCATTCATGCTCATACGTGCTCATACAATAACCTGTGCTTCACGAAGAGAAGAATCTATTCGATGTTATGGAGCGGAAACAAAAATTATAGATAACCCACCTAGATTGTAATTGAAATTTATAACAAATAGTAACCACTCATTCTGAAAGTACTGTGTTTTTTAGACATATAACGAATTTTTTTTTTTTAAATTGAAGCTTTGTACTTTTATACTTGTTTTAATTTTCTGAAGTACTACGAAACTATGAAGACAATACAAAAAGATTTGCATGCCATTTGTTTTATAATAAAAAAATGCTGGTAATTTGAATGAGTCAAAACCACTGTCATCCAACCATCAACAAACCAAGACCACAATAATGAGGTTCATAATTACTCAAGCAGTAATTGTAATTCTAAATATATGCATAACTTATATTATTATCTAATGGAAAATTCTTTTCTCTTCTTTCTTAATCTTGTGTCATTTTCCCTCAAGACATAGATAATAAAGAAGAAAACGGATCTTGTAAAGTAAGGAAGAATATCGCGATCATGTCACAATTAATTCTATAAATACTCTTAAGAAAAACGCAAGATTTTGGAGCAAAATAGAATCTGTTTGTGAATCTGGGAAAGCACGGTAGTAACAGAGTAAAAAGGACGTATATTATAATATATATATGACGTCGTTGGGAATCATTGTTTTTAATCTATAATGTCTCCCTCCAGCTAAATGTCTCCTGCTCGTCAAGCGTTGTCATCTCTCTCTCTCTTTCACTCTCCGTCTCTCTCTCTCTCTGTCTTTCTCCCTCTCTCGCCATTACGAGTGATAAAGAAGGCCCTTTCTCTGTCCAATCTGATTGGCGCGGTAATACGCTTTCTCACTCTAGCAGTGTCTCATACCGTCGAGAGAGGGTAATTTTTTGCAGTAAGTATAAAAGGTATGAGCAATGGCTTCTGCTGACCATTCCATTTAATCTCATTCGAAGAATCACGGTCACTACAGCACGTTCTTATAGCAAGACAAAGTGGTTAGTGTTATTTGCATCTACCAAGATGATAAAGAGTGGTTGAAGTTTATAAAAATGTTTTTTAGGAAAGTGTCAACGAAACTAGTGTGACTTTTGTAACCCATCACGTGGATTTTGTGGGGGTGTTGTGTTTTCGTGTGTTTTTTTTTACTATCTTGACTTTTAAGTGAGTTTTGAATAAAAAGGGAAATTTCCTCCCAAGTGTTGCTTTTGACTTGGCGGACAAAATTTGGTAAGCTCCCACCCGCTATTTCCTCGATATAGTTTTAATATTTGAAATTAATTTTAGGTTCTTATCAAATAAAATTACCAAAATAACAAGGAAAGTTATTTGATAAGAAATATTCGCACGCTAAACAGTAATCATTTTATTTGAGCTCTCCGACTCCGTGAGGGTGCTCGTTAAAAAAATTGCAGCTTTATTCCAAGCGAGTTGTTTTAGAGTGTAACAGTTTATAGTATAGAGTAAAACAAATTTTCACACTTGAGTGTATATGTAAGCTAGCTCAGCACATACCTCCACTCCATGTTCATTTACCTGATCATTATGCAACTCATGTAATTACGAAAGAAAGCGCATTGAAAACTCATCAGCTGACATATTGCCCTACGAGACAGCTATAGAGTTCACGTTTCTTCAATATCCAGCCGACACCTAGTAAAAGTAGGTAAATAAAATTCATTCCAAAATAGCAAAATTTCGATATTTCAGTAGGTAAATAAACCATCTCGAAAGTGGTCTCATCGCTGGATTGCATCACTCTGGTAAAAATCATTCAGACAGTAAGGTGAGAAAGTTACGCGGTGGTCTCTGATGTCACCTATAGAGTGGGTCAAGCCAATAACACAACACTGCTCTCGGTAATAAGCGACCAAAATTCGGTTCATTTTTTTTGTCACTATCAAAACCTGTTCGGGTATGTGACCGGCCAGTAGCTTTGGTAACAACTGGATCAGGAAACAGATTGCCTGCATAGAACAAAACGGGTAGACAGCGATTAATTAATCCCCCCCTCCCCCCTCGGAGTCGATCTGAATGCTGTTAAACACGAACATAGTCAATTGAAATTTGTTCGATTCTAGGCGTTAGTATTTTTCTAACTATTTTGTAATGTGTATACTCAATGACAATAGCGTCTTACACATTTTCCGAGGTATTTTATAGCTTTAAAAATTAAACAAATTTAATATGTCAATGGATTGCTGGCGAAAGAGAAACCACTTTGTTTGATGACCCTCTACAATCATGTCATTTGCCGCTCATAAGAAAAAAGTAAAAATTGGCATATGTCTTGTTTTGCGTGTACGGTGCGTGATGCGTCCGTATAGTGCGTGAAAGAAAACGAAAACTCAGTTCCCTCAGGCGAATCTTGCGCAAGCAATACATAACAAGCGGACACTGACAAATGCACATGAGCCCATATCGCAACAAACATCAATCAAAAATCATTCAAGAATGCTAGATGCCAATTCTTAATGAACATGTTTACGATTTGCACAATATTTCAATTCGGTCGTGAATATAACTAACGATGCAAAATTCTTGGACATTCACCTTCGAAACAATTCATACTAGCCTCAAATTTCCGACTAACCTTCCAAACTTACACACACGCACACACACACAAACATATATCGTTTGTCCAAGAAAAATATATTCGTGGGTTTGGCTGTTCGATGGTGGATTGTCCCAAAACCGGTATACCTCCCCTCTAAGGTTAGCCCAGTTTCGAGAGCAGTATCCCTTGAACTATTCCCATCTTTCTGGGCAGCGAACTTGAAACCCGAGCCACTTCCATGTTCACTAACTAAAATGTATAAACTTGCTGATAATATCATGCATATTCCATCAACCTTGCGTCGAAATTGTAAGGACCAGGACCGTCATGATCCAAAGATTTTTATGTTTGACTCGAAATAGGCGGTTGTTGAATAAACGAAAAATCACTGACGAAATGAAAAAAACGATTATTCTACAAACTATTCCTACCAATGTACACCAACAAACATCCGTATTGTATGACATCAGTTTACCATACAAGACCCTTATCAACAACAAACGTTTGCTAACCGTTTGGCGAGAATCCAGCAGAGGCAGGAGAAATCTTTGTCTAGAAGATCACGATCATGGATGAAAGACGAATTGGCATTCAAAACAGACCTGTCGCTTTGACTTGAATTAAATTGCATATTGGGTCTATGAGCGAGCTCCAGGATTGAATAATGCATGTTTATGCTTTTGAATTCGTTTCAAATCATATTATCCTCGTGATATCATGCCGTATAAACTAAAAAGTTTGCGAGATTTCTCTTGAGGAATGGGTGAGCCCTGCTGGGGCAAAATCAAAGAAAAGTAATTCGGTCGTCGTTCTTTTGGTTTGAATAAAAGACGAATAGCACTTGAGGAAAATGCGATCTTATTTCTTGTAAATCACCGTAGAAACGACTAGAAAATTCTAGAAACGCGAGTCGCTAGACAAAGTCAAGTTAAGACGGTGGCCGCGAAATCGACTAGGTAGTCGGAATGATCGTGCCGGATAACTGCTTCCTTGATGTTGCAAATGTCAATCATATCAACACAGACGATGCCCGTTGCCCGTAACCCGTTGCCCGTAGAGAAGCTACATCACCGTGCTACGATTCTTCCCGCAGGCGTTGCAGGCGTTGCAGGCGTTGCAGGCGTTGCAGGCGTTGCGGGCGTTGCAAGCGTTGTAGGCGCAAACAAATAGCCGTTTAATAGAATATATCAATATAAATTTTCCACACATTACTCGAATGCGGAACGATAAAATCAACATATCCACGACAAAAAGAACGATTAACGAATGAATCACGTTTATAGCGTTCACATGAAGGATAACTACTTTTCTATGATTATCACCATTTCAGTTCGGTTTTTAAAACAATTCTAATAACATATACTCATCTATTAAGTAGTAATTCTCAAATGTACTTATATTATAGAATCGTTACAAAATGTAATCGTATAGATGGTTGAAAACGACGCGATGATATAAAAAGTGAAAAGTATGATTGCGATTGTCGCAATGCATGGATACAAGGAAATAGAAGGTTATCGAAGAGAGGGTAGAAGCTCTATGGTAGAAGGTGGAAGCAAAACGCCCATTTGACACTCAACCATCCGAAACATACGATGTCATCGATATTCAGCCGTCCTGTGTTGTCATCGTCATAATTAGCAAACGCGAGAAGATTATTGGTTCGATCAATAGAACTTTTTGCTTGAATCAATAATCGCTCGCTAGGTGTGCACTTACCAGCGTGCAAATATAAAGTCCCTTGTTTTGTTTGCTTTGCAGATCGCCCGCAGTTGCAATTTTCGATTGAAAGTTCTTTGCAAGCTACACGATGTTGGAGGATGCAGCACTGATGCCTTCAGATGAATCTGAAAATCATCTCAGCAACAGATTCGCTAAGGATAAGGGACTAGTCGACATTATGGCTAACAACAATAACGTCTCAAAAATGATCGACAATAACACACTGAACAAAAATCACATCCACGTTTCGGAGACGACAGATGACATTTGCCCTGAAGATGCTACTGTCCTGCAGAAGTTTTACACCGGATCGAGTATTTTCATCACCGGAGCAACAGGGTTCATGGGCAAAGTGCTGATTGAGAAACTGTTAAGAAGTTGCCCTGGAATTAGGAGCGTCTACTTGATGGTTCGCCCAAAAAGAGGAAGGGGCGTCGAAGAGAGGATCGACGATCTCACCAATTCTCCGGTAAGACGCATCACATTCATCAGAGTTGTGACTAGATTTTTAAACGGCCGGATCGCACAGGTGTGAGCGTGTTGTCAAACCACGCGACATGAGAAAACTGGACGCCGAAAACCAAATCATTCTTTGTGTCCTGATGCCGTATTTATCTCTGATAATAATGTAACTGCGTCTAAGTATATTTTCATCCATCCCGACATTGAATTTTTCTGTCAATCAGGGGTTAACCTTAATCAATGCATACACATTCATCACAACTTAAAATGTGGGTAAAAAGCGAACAATTTTGTTCGATCCAGTGAAATTATTTATTTCTTTAAATTTCCTTCGATTCTGTAAGCCGTCAACCATCTTAAATCAAACGACGGGTAGGTTTGATACTGTCTCATTGGTCGCAGCATGCAATTTACAAACATGATATTATGTTATTGACGCACGAGAGGCGACGAAACTCTTGCATTACACAAAAAAATAATTACACGTGTTCTGCACTATGTTAACAGTGTTTCGACCGATTGAAAAAAGAATTCCCAAAGTTTAAATCCAAACTCCACGCGGTGGCGGGAGACATCGGTCAAGCAAATTTGGGGATCAGCGAGCAAGATTTGGAGCTGCTGTCTCGGGAGATAGACATCGTTTTCCACGTGGCTGCTACCGTACGATTTGATGAAGCTATCAAGACAGCCATCCAGATGAACGTGCGAGGAACCAGGGAGCTACTAAACATGTGCCAGGCGTTCCCTCGATTAAAGGTAAGCTATATGACTACAAAGGCCGGATCACCTTGGATCGGTCCCCAACGTTTTCCGGTACTGTAATAATCTTATTCGTTCTTAAAATTTTGTGATTTTCAAAATAAATCTCACAGGTCTGAAAAATACAGCACACAAACTAAAAAATATTACGCGTAGCAAGCATGACAGACAAAATTAAGAAAAATCCGGTACGCTAGCAGATGGGAGCAATGCATGACTAACCTAAGTCCAGATGTTTCGCCAACGGCTCAATGTTTTCTTGGGACGTTACTTTATCCAAAAACCCTAATTGCGGAAGGCACTAGATATTATAGCAGTTGAATTTGCACATGTGGCATTCTATGTTTATGTATCTATAGAGATGAGTCTCATCATCACCAGATGAGTCGTAGAGTGTATGATTGTACCCAGTCCAAGATTTTCATCCTCGGCGCAATCTTTTTTTGGGGAAACCCGCAATCCAAGATAATCAGATAGACGGCAAAATTATTCTCACTTCACACATAATTTTTTTTACCGTCCCTGTTTCATGAGTGCGAAAATTCCAGTATCAATGAAAAGATTTCAATGCAAGAAATCGTTTTTTATCTGCATAAACCCATTTTTTGCGCATGGTGTATAAAATTTCAACGATTCTCAGCGGAGCCGTCACTGTGGCTGATAATAATGCCATTCAAAGTCACATCTCGAATATTGATGATTCCGTTTGGGTGCATCATGCTGCGCGATCCTTTATTATATTATTAATAATGAAACAATTTATTGATATTTTCCTTGCATCTTCGTGGCGTAAATATGCACTGAATCTGAGACAGTTCAGCAACCAGCATATTGAATTCATCTTTCGCATCAGGCATTCATTCAGCATGTGAATGGTTATTTGAGAAAAGTGAATCATGGTAATTTTGTGTTCTCTTGACATCACATCAGTTACCACGTGCTGCCAATTTGTCGATTATAGATTTGAACACAAGGCTAGCGTGTACATGATCACTGCAAGGTATATTGGGCGGTAAAACAGTGAACAAAGCTTATGAGTATTAATAACAGTAATTTGTTACGTTATTTTTTGTATTTTTTTTTAACTGAATAAATCAACATGGCAAGTATTTACTAGAAATAATTGTTCAAAAGCATCGAACAATTTTACACGCAAACATTTAAATCTATAGCGAGAAAAACATAAGGAGATTAAATAAAGGGGGCTATCTTTAAGATGCTTGCCCTTCAGCCTTCAAAATCGTAACCCTGGTGTAAAACCCACTTCTTTGTGAAGCTTACAGCAACAACACCCGCAAAATTTCCGACCATCACGAGCAGACACTCACACCTGTAAATGGATGTATGGTTTTCCCGCATTCTTCACGAGTGAAATTAGCATCGATGCGAAGCATGTGCCTGGCTGGCGTGAAACCTAACCTTGTGGCACCTTTGTGGCACCTTTGTCGCTCGCTTCTTGCTGCTCACTGCTTGCAGAAAGAAAGGCAGGCGGCTACCTATTGAATTATCGCAATCAGTTAGCGGTTCCTGAATATCTAATGCACCTTGCTAATGGTATTTTGAAGGCTATGGCATCCAGCTTCAGCACTTGAAAAATCCGATTTTATGGCCATATGAAATCAATTTCTTTTTCCTTACTGCATGGGGTTGTGGATAAGCAATGACATACTCAAGTTGGAATATTTCACACATTGCATCTCACAGATAGATTTAAGAGGTTTTTTCTTTACAGCAAGTACGTCATTTACAAGTCTACTGGCGAAAAAGAAAAATTGAACTTGCGAAATGCGCGGTTGGATTTCTTTGAAAATAAGTGGTCATCATCGTTAATAATAGCTGAAGATTCTTTAATATACAAGTTTAAAATGTCAATTATCTATGTTTTAAATCCCAAATTTTCGCAATAGCAATAGCCGATGATCACGAGCAATTTACCATGGATAACCTGGATGATTACTGATTACCGATTGTCGATTACCTGTATACCACGTGGTTTTCTAGTCCGTGATACACGTTTCCACTGCCTACTCCAACTGTCCGAACCGAGAAATCAGCGAAAACTTCTACGAGTCACCTCTCGATTGCGATAAAGCCATCGCACTCGCAGAAATTTGCGACGACGAATTGCTCAGCACCATAAACGAAAAGTACGCTCACAAGTCACAATCAACGCCTGCATTTCCAGTTGTTTCCCAAATTGTTGTACATTATATATTTTCACTAACACTGTGCATAATTCTCCACTTTGCATAGACTACTGGGCAAATGGCCCAACACCTACGCCTACACGAAAGCGATTTCCGAAAATGTCGTCAAGAAGTACGGACGAGGGCTGCCAGTTGGCGTATTTCGCCCGGCGATTGGTAAGTGAACTTGCGAAGTGAAATAAAAATACTACTGCAAAAAAGGTACACAATTTTTTAACAAATGCAATTTCCAACTGCTAACTGCTATGAAATTTCTATACGCAATCGTCACAGCAATTCTCCATGGATTTGTTGGTTTTACTACCGCAAAAGATAAGTTCGAGATAAGTCAAACATTTGAGAAAAATTCTAAAGGTCTTAGCATATTCTTGAGGTCACAAGCAAGCGGAAGGAATGCTCAACGGTCCCTTACCATCTTGGAAATGCCAACCAACCCACTCTGTATCGTGTAATTTGTTACAAGTTATATTGATGTTACTAACTTATACAAACAGACGATGAACACAGAAACCGAGCTATAACCATCGCATATAGACTCGCTATTAAATGGCAGATAAAAGCCAATGTTGAACTGTTGAATAAATTGTGTGATATCCTTCTCCGTTGTGTTCTAGTGGTCTGCACGAATAGCGAGCCAATGCCTGGCTGGATAGACAACCTTTACGGACCTACTGGCGTGATCATGGGTGTTAGCAGTGGTCTCATGAGGACGATCCGAGTGAACAAAGAGACGCCTGCAAATGTTGTGCCCTGCGACCTAGCTATCAATGCCATTATCGCATCAGCTTGGGATGTCGCCGAACAGAAGTGAGCACAACCATGAACATAAATTCACCTCTCCTTGCCTTCGAGCCACGACGCCCTACCTTCACACGAATTTACACCTGCGAACAATTACACTACCACAAAACAAGTTTTTAGCTATGAAATATATGAAGCATGATATTTTGTGGTCACATTCAAATACTTCTGTTTTGTGGATATGTGTGTTTTTAATCTTTTAATTTTTTCTTTCGATTCAAAAGGTCCTTTTGGTCTTATTGGTGGTGTTGTTAATGGAGGGTATTATTGCGGTTACATTCAAATACTCTTATTTTTTAGATTATATGCGTTTTATATAACTCTTTAAAAAATCTGTACTTTCGATTCAAAAAGCTTCTCAATCCCAATATTATACCCACCTACTACTTATTTAAGGGCTGTGCTAATCAACCGCTCTCATGATAAGTTTCCATTTCATACCAAATAACCTTATAAGGTAATCATGCCTCAGGTATAGGTTGTGTACATAATCTCAATGTTTTCTCCTCCTCTTCCAGATCATCGCGGAGTGAAATCCCGATCTACAACTTCGTGTCGTCGGACAAGAACCCAATAAACTGGAACGATTACATCTTCACTTACTTCCGTTACGGCATGGACTACCCGATTTCCCGCGCGATCTGGTACTACTACATGATCGTGTCTTCTGGATGGCTTCAATACATGTTCTTACGATTCATTCTGCACACTCTGCCGGCCATATTCATGGACATCGGTTTTATAATGACCGGACACAAGCCGCAGTAAGCACATTTTGATTGAACTCTATAGAAATAAAATTCTACTAGTCATGATCATAGAAAAATGGCACGAAACGGATTTTTTTGCACGCCGAGAATAATTGCCATCCTGGTTTGGACAAGGTATACAATCGTCTTCTCGCAAAACCACAGATCCAGTGCGACTTCTCTAATGCTTGCAAGGAATATAATGATTTTTTTTTCTCACTTGCTCCTCTAGAATGTTGCGCGTCTACGGAAAGATTCACAAATTCAGCGCGGTCATTGCATACTTCGGGATAAACGAATGGGCGTTCACCGATCACAATGTCTATCACCTTTGGGATCGCCTAGAGTCAAACGACAAGACCCTTTTCCCGTTCGACATGAGAGCTCTTGTGTGGGACAAGTTCATCAAAGACAGCATTATGGGTCTAAGGACATACATGGCTAATGACGATCCAGCAACGGTTGATGCGGCAAAAAGCAGGATGAAAAAGTGAGTCAATGGTTCACACACTTGATTCCAAGGTTGATTATTCGCGCACTAAATTTAGTTTGATTGAGTTTCCCTCGATGCTCCCAGAGGCTTCAAGAACAAGGTCACTCATAAAAGGCTAATTGAAATAAACTTACTTAGAAGGCTTAATAAAGATACGCCATCACAATGGGTTATATGAGCCCCAGAAAAAATGAACGCATCATAGAATTCAATTACCTAATTTAGCTGGATGACATTCAAAAGATGCATTTTATTTCTTGCAGATTATTCTACTTGCACAAGATGACACAGGTTGCTGCGCTCGGCATTCTTCTTTGGCTCGCATGGACCATCTTCAGAATAGCTGTCCTACCATCGTTCGCTGGCAGCTCAGAGATTCTTGCTGCACACACAAAAATTCCCATAACCACCGCTGCAATCTAGGCTTAATCATCTGTGTGTGTGTATATATATATATACGTTCATAATAATATGGCTAATGAAGACCAATGAGTTATGACCATCCCTCAACGTTAGGGCTTAATGCTAGGAGGCTCTATTCGCGCCCATGTGTACACTGTCGAAGTTGGGAATTGAAAAATATTAGGAACAGTTAGTGCAATAATATATTAGACCCTCTTTTATAAGAGGATAACCTCAAAAAACCTAATTCTTGCCGAATATGTGCATGTGGCCAATATAAAAATGAAGTTTTGTTAGGCAGAGGAAAATCGCTGTCTTCAGATTTCATTTTTGTTGAGACTATGAAACTATACCACACGTACTACTGCAAAAAAAACCACTTGTATATTCATCCATTTTTCTTGATTTACATTCGATAATGTAAGATGCTAGAGTAATTTGATTTCTCAGAAATGTATATTTTTGAATTCTTGCGCACCATGTTGGTGTAATAGACACTGGATAAGCCGGGCAGTTTTTGGTTTGGCTTATATACCGTCTAGATTGTAGTCTTTAATAGCCCCTTGTGTGGAAAGTGTTAGTATTAATTGATTTTCGTAGGTACCGATAATTATAAATATGCACATCCTATAGTAATAAAGTTTTTTTGTTAGTTTGTGTAATACTACATCACCGTCAGGTTTGAAACAGTAAAATTTGTGGCCTTATAAATATTCTCGTATTTCCGAATTGATATTTTATTGGATGAGTTTGTAGCAGTACTTTACTGCATTTAAATGTACCTACAATATAAAAAAATATGATGGATAAAGAAAGGCAGTTGACACGGCCGCTATTAAATAAAAAAACATGATGCGTTTTTAATTTTGGTTAATTTGATTTAACCATTTGACCAAACTGACCAAAGTGTTTTTAATATCTGTAATGAAACCAATATTAATATCTAGTGGAGCACCAACAAGTAACGTAAGAACTTAAGAAGAGTTTAAAAACGGAAAGAATGACAGGTAGCTGTTTAAGGACAGGAAGGTCTAAAACAATAACAATTCGATTGGTGGAAACGAAAGACATATTCTAATAGCAGGTCCCCAAAAGCACCGAGAATCGTTCTTATCCGATTTTCAAAGCGTAAACAAAAATCTTTGAATATCTCCATACCATTGCAGTATTCATTGTAACTTTTAATTGAAGAGACGCTGTCATAAGCATGTAAATTAGAGTTCCTTACGTTCAAACACACCCCTTCCCCCCACCTACACACCTCACCTCCAACACTCTTCATCATTACGAAATCGTGTTTACTGATCAAATATTCTATGTACTAACCAGCTAAAGAAAATAATAGTAATTACATATAACACTCCATGGCCGAATGTCATGAGTGGGGTTTTATAGCCTGGGGGTGTCCCCCCCCCCTCTCCAGCCATTGCCCATGTGACATCGCCTCTGCGGTCAAATGGATGGTAGATGGCCCTGCAATACATGCCTCGGTCATTCAGTGGAAGAGGACATGCTAAACAATACAACGAAAACATATTTTTTCTGCACTTACTAGTCGGAACCAGTATCGAACTTAATTTTTGGCTAAGGATACTTGCACTTTTCCCCTTTCTGTAAGCAATCACCTGGCTTAAGAACTTGTGAAGTGAATCCATCATTGGATCTGTCGGATTTCCACAAGCAACAAGAAACATTAATACAAAATAAAAAAGAGTTACACTATTTGAGTTCCTTTTAAATTATTGCAGAGCTAAAAGAGTCTCGTGAGGGAGGGGGAGGGTATTTGTAAAATTTTCGCCTTGTATTTGTAAGCATTAAACTTGGAAAAATTTTCGCCTTGTATTTGTAAGCATTAAACTTGGAAATTTCCGTTCAAATTGTGGTGTGCATTTTCCATGTCATTTTAAGATCAAGATTAACCAATTTTCCATCTGACGCCTGATGCCATAAATGGGGAGGGCACGGACGATTTCTATTTTGCATTTTGATTCAAAATGAATTGATCAATCTATGTTTGAAAAGGAAAATCCTATTGGTGTCAGAAAACGCCAAATAAAATACATTCCACCTGAAGGATTTTTTCATTCTTCCAAGAATGACATATATCATGGATATTGAATTGAAAGTATAGACTATAAAGTGTGCATGAAATTGGGGATCAACTTAAACAATGCGAATTAAAGGGTAGGTACGCGAGGCGGGCGTATACTCGAGCGTACACCTAATTTAACTACTATTCAACCTTAAACATTAATTCTTCAAAAACAGAACTTTTCAAATTTCTACCAAAAGTTTCAACAATGGAATGCTTCCAATTGGGCCTGGCTTACGCGAAAGGCCTTGAGATCTTTTGTTTTGGAAAGCTGTCAAACGAAAAACACAAACATAATTTCTTCTAGGCTCTCTTCTGCAAGAAACCATTTTTCCCCAAATAAATAATTATGCAGCAACCAAAGGAACCCAGGACGCCAGTCGAAGACCCAGAAAAGATTTTAGCAGAGACTAAAAAGAAAGCTGTGGCCTTGCAGAAAAGGCTTGATCATGCCACCAGTGTGGTACGAGCTGCATTTAACCTCATTCATGAAAAGGACAGGCAAATAGCAAGGATGTCTACCAACATCGACAGTCTGGTCGACCTGGTCGATGAAGTAGAGATGGACAACACTCGATTGCTAGCCGAGAATGACGATCTGGAGTGTGAGAACGAGACGCTGCAAGAAGAGCTGACCGATATGTCCGAGACTGGTGTGGAAATGAGAAGGGAGAATGAACGTCTCCGCTTGGAAAGAAACAATTCACTCTAAGAAAACCACGGTTGCATGCACAAAAATGGTAATGTTCAAGAGTGTTAATAAAATGTGCTTTATCGTTTTGTAAATTCTTTACTTAAACGCATATCAAACTATAAGTTCACAAGCTGATTTTGTGAATAAGTCTTAACCATATTACACTTATTACATGTACAAATTTTTGGTACCTTCTGAACAGAAGGACACTATTTTCTCAATGGACGGAATGATGTTAACGTTTCTTAAAAAAGCAGTCTGGTGTAGGTAAAGATACCACATACTATACAAAATATATAGGTACCTACACAATATTGTCTTGCATATAAAAATCATGCCTATATATTACATCACTATACTATAGTGGACGGGTTTCAAGATATTTAATAAAAAACTAAAAAATTGAGATTCAAGGAAAAAGATCCCAAAAAATATTCTGTGCCATTTAAAATGCACTTCAATGCACTTCAATATGTCTAATACTACTCTAATGGTAGGGACTAAATTGTGAAGATAACATGCTTGTCAGGCAGAGTAACATTGAGCCATGTCTAGCTGTTATGGACTTTACATCATAGCTACAACCATTCATCCTTCCAACACTTTCAATGGTTTCTCGACAGAAATGACAGTCGAATGTCAGCTGCCAGCAGTTGGAATTGTGTTCTGTCAGGTTGCTAATAGACGGGAGCTGTCGAGACCGTGCTGTGTGGCGTGGTCGGTCGAGAGCCTGCGATCGAGTGCGTTGTCGAAGCATTCAGCGAAGCCATCGTGCCCATCTGGAGCAAAGTTATCATCAGAATTGCACCTCAAGACAGTAACCGTGAACGCTTCTTTACCGACCTAATCTAAGTACAAACTCTAGCAAAATAGGGAAAAAAGCTTATCCACCTATCCCTTACTTACCAATCAAATTACATTCACAAGACAGTTATTACCTAGAGTCTAGAATAGTAAAAATTCATGCGTATTCTTCATGCTCATGCACTAGACTCGTTCCTTTGTCTTGATAAATTTCTCCCAGATGAGTCGTCGCCTTCAAAAGATTTAAAAATGAACCGTGGCCAAAAATGTTTAATCACGTTCACAAGTTTATATGGTTCAATCATTTAAATCTCTTAATGTGCAACATGGCATATACTCATCTAAATATCAAAGGTAACATCTTTTACAGATCCATCAATTTAAACTTACTCGTAGATGGGCTAAATCTTCCAGTTTCGTCAGGTCAGACAGCTCTAAGTAAAGTGAGTAGACGAGAATCCAGCCGTAGAGTGAAATGGCCGTGAATACGATCCATAATAGACACATGGTAATGTTGTAGCCAAAAATAAGATCATTAACGATTGAGAAAAAGAGGAACGCAAAGATGCGAAACAATGTGAAAATTGCAAAAACAAAGACCCAAGGTACTATTCGCCGCTCATATTCCTGAAAAAAGTAAGTATGGGGCATTAGTTATACAACTCGACTGTAACAGATAGGTCGTGGAGCATGTTAGATTAAATTTTACAAACCTTTCTCAGGGCAACAATGAGAATTATTGAAGTGACAAGAACGGCAATTGCCCCAAGTAGGGAGAACAATGCAAACACAATGAGTGCATTGCGAACTGAAACAAAAATTTCATTAGTTAAGTGAAGTTAGGTACTACCTGATGTAAATTATAGTATTTTTGAACAGAAGATTTAACACAGAAGCTAATCGATTTTCCATAGAAAACTTACCGTGCATGTTCCCAACATAGACAAACTCGAAGCTGAATAAATAATAGCCATAATGTGTTGAGCCAGGAGCAACTTCCGCAAGACAGTAGATGTCGAACACCGCTGTACAGATGGTGAACAAGCTGAGAAACTGAAAAAAAATAAACACAATTTGTTGATTAAAGTGAGTCACACTCAAGGCATTGGCACCACATATTCTAAATGTTCCTCCAAGGAATTTCAAAAACATGTTTTGAATTAAAATGTTGTGCTTTCAATGATCAGTCAATGATCAGGCACTCTCCATAACCTCAAATCTATTTTGTAATTATTTCTCTTCACCAAGAACTTTACATTCTGCAATAACATAATGTGGCTATGATCACACCAGTTTATTATTTCAATTGCATGGTGAACTATGCTCACAGTTAGTAATTTTATTTTAACTTTGTTTCTGTTTTGATACTACCTACATACAATTGTTAACGTGTGTTCCAATAGCGATCATGAGTAAAGGCAAAAAATCCAAGTGGCTATTCAGCAAGAGAACAATTATTTGATCATTATTCTGGTTTTTTGGAAAACTTTGGTTTGGAAGTGCATGCATTTACTCACACATTGCATGCATTTGCATGCATTGCATTGTGTGCATTTCACACAACATATAAAAATGTAATACTTGAAACCAAACTGAAAGTTTAATTGAAAGCCTTTGCCATTTTTGTAGTCTCTCATTAGGTATCATTTGAAGAGCATTTCCATATTGCATCAACTTCAAAAAGATGGTGCTGTAAGGGCGGGCGGCAGACATGGCTGTATAATTGGGATATAAGTGGACATAATGACTCAAGTGAGTATAAATCTAAAAGTAGGTAATGCACATACCACTGCATAAAATCCTGTGAAAAGTGCTGCTCGTTGAATATCGAGAAATATTGCATCAGTGACAATAGGTCTCTGATACCACGGTATTTTGATCGAACGCATCGACCTCGAACTTTTCAAATTGGCTGTGGATCGGCTTGTTACATGAGAGTAGATTGATGGAGTCCCCATGCTTGGAGATTTGTTCCGTCCAAAATTCATCTTGAATTATCTGAAATCGTATAAGAATAAAGGTTTAAATTAACATGTTGATAAATTGGGAAATGAGGCTAAGGTATGCCCAGCCCTAAAATACAACCAAACAAATCAGCCTCAAAACTAATTGCCAAATAAGGGACATTGAAATATTAGGTGAAAAGTGTGATATCACTTTTAGGATAACCACTGTTTACTACACTCACCAACGTTTGCCGTGTAAAACCAGGTAAATGAGAGTTTACCAAACGTAAACAGACTCCTCTATGCTATTTTCCAACGTTCTGTCAGGTGGGTGTGGTTGCTGCGATGACGCGATCTACACCTCTACGAACGTGCACGAAATTCAAAACATATAAATACAAATTTCTGGTCCATCAATTTCAACTGTTAGATTACCGATACATTTTAAACAGTTTCTATTATTGACTTTACTTGGCATTTATTGGTTTTGGTGCAATGAGGACATTCGTTATAAATTTTAATCCGTCGGTAATATAGGTGTTTCCTGGTAAGCCTTGCGCACACAGGCATTGAGAGCATTTTGTATTGCAGAATGCCTATCTGTATTATTGCAGGGATAGAATTCACATTTGTCGTGAACGCGGGCAGATTTGATCATTAACAGGCGCGATTTCTTTTGCCAATACTGATCCAGGGATGAGAAAATACTTTTTAACGAAATAAATGAAAATGTATTTAAAATATTTTTCCATATTAAAAATCATCAACTGCGAATATCGAACTATTAACGTAAGTCGGGAGTAAGCATTCCACTTCTGCACGAAGAATTTCTGCTCACAAGCGAATAGCTCTTGATTATTGGATTTTTGGCCGACGCATGTGCATTGGAACCCCTCTAAAAACCTTCTACTAGGGGAGAACCGTTCCAAAATGGCCTCATTGAACAGTGAAATCTACAAACCGAGCAATTTCTCTTAGGACAGGGCAGTAACATGAAGATCTACAGGCAAGAACTTGTGATACTTGTTGGCGAAAATCGACTTTGTTCGACGAGCAAAAGTGCAGTTAGGGAGAAGTGAGAAAATATTAGTTTGAATTCGTCGAGAATCTCAGAGTGAGAATGCAGAAGGAAAATAATTCATCTGGGTCGGAAATTCAGCAGTATGTTGGGCCCTTCAGACTTGAGAAAACACTGGGAAAAGGGCAAACGGGTAAGTGAAGACATGCGCTAGCTTAATGATTGAAAATGAAACTATAATTTTCACAGAGTTTAATTTGGGGTACTATAACTATAAGAAATTTTGGCTGTAATGGCTGCACTACTTTAGGGAACAAAGTCTCAAAGGTGTTTCGAAATTTAGGACAAGCGTAGACGTCTTTTATGTTGAACCCGAATTTGGAATAAAAAATTGGCTTCAACTTGACTGGCTTTTAATCTAATCTTTTAGTTCACGTATTAAATAACAACACCGTGCTTATGATGAAGTTAGTGAAAGAACTGTCGATATTAAGCTGGAGCAATGCCCACGCAATAATAGTGACTAGTAATATTCAGTCATTAAGCTCTCCGTGCCCTTTATTTGCCGTTCAATTTAATAAGAGAATATACAGGCCAGTTGAGAAACGACTAGACCTCTTGCATGTGGTTGTAGTAACGGTGGAAGTACTGAAAACACATCTAGAAAGATCAGATTAATCAATTAACAGAGATTGAACGTTCAAAACCAACAGTGCCCCATCCGGAAAAGGCATATTATATTTCACAAGTACCAAACCTTATAATAAACCTAATAATAAAACTATTCTCAAGATTCAACCATTGCACTTCATTTTATGAACCTACGCGAACAAACTAACAAGTTCAGTGTGCACTGCTTTCAACGAAACAAGGCATTATCGTGAATCTCTAATGATAGCCAATTGATGATAAATCCGCCAGTGAACTCGAAAGCAAGAACTAAGAATTGCAGTTCCTTTCGAGTAGGCAACTCGGAGATTTACAAACAATCGAACTCATAATGGAAAAAAATCATACGTACAGAAAAATGTATGTGCATATAATGAAGACAAGAAAGGGTGATGAGAGTGTATAATATACTCTTCAAGCGTGGACTTACAAATCGACCCATATTTAAAGTAGATGTACTACTCGTTTAAAAAATCGTCAATAATGTAGTACCCATAGTGTAGAACACTAACAAATTATTTATTTTTTAATCATATAAGTGACTTATGGGTTCCACCAGAAAAATATGTGGTAGGTACAGACCACTTCAAAGTAGCCATCGATAAATTGTCAACTACTTGTGAGAAGTATTATGACAATATGTAGAGTTTAAGACGGAGGATACTATACAAGTGCAAATAATAAAGAGCTGAAGCCACGTTTTTGACGAGTTTCTATCTTCGACTCGCCCATGTCAAGTTGTAATTGAGGGTGTTGAAATCTAAACATGCGACGGCGAACAGCTGTAGTCCTCATCACACAGAGTCACCCTGCTGTGTTGTGTTCGCTGTACGAGGGTATCGATCGAACACGCACCGTGCAATGTGCACGCACTATAAGAGCTGCTAAGAATAATTGACTATGACTATTGGATTCATGCTAGAGGGTGAGAATTTAGAATGGGGTAAATGCGAAAGAAGTTGGATGTTGGATGTTGGATCTTGTGGATAAATGGATGGAACCGCTATTCACAATTTTATTTCGTGTACCATTCTCAGGCCTGGTCAAGCTGGGGGTCCACTGCGTGATGGGGAAGAAAGTGGCAATCAAAATAATCAACAGAGAAAAACTGAGCGAATCCGTTCTGATGAAGGTAATTTGGGGAAATTTTAAATAATAATTTGTCGGCTTATTTGAATTACTTAAAATACCTATAGCACTCTTTCTAATTTCTAGTATCCTTTAAATAAACACGATCAATTGAAAGAAATTGTATACTTGCGATGTGGATAGGCTTTAAAATCCAACTTGATTTTTTATTTCACAGGTGGAGAGAGAGATCGCGATTATGAAGTTGATAGATCACCCTCATGTGCTAGGTCTGTCGGATGTGTATGAAAACAAAAAATACCTGTGAGTAAGAAAGCTTTCGATTTACGATTGTAATTGTGATAGTTAATGGTCAAAACCTTAAATATTGTTACAAAATAAGACTTGAAAACATTTGCAACAGCAACACACTCAATTGACCAACCTCAAAACTTAAGGAGATGGAATTTTGAAAGGATTTGCTGAAATTTTTAACCATTCACTGGTTCTGTCAAATTAGTAGGTACTACTTAAAAATTTACTAAAAAAATTGTGATACTTGCAGATACCTTGTACTAGAACATGTATCTGGGGGTGAACTATTTGACTATTTGGTGAAGAAAGGAAGACTTACCCCAAAAGAAGCAAGAAGATTTTTTAGGCAAATCATTTCTGCCTTAGATTTTTGCCATAGCCATTCAATTTGGTAAATTTTTTATTCATAATTCCACAATGCTTTAATAAAAAAAAGGTGAATCAAAAAATAAAAAAATTATTTCACTTTTTGTATTTCAGTCATAGAGATCTGAAGCCAGAAAATCTATTACTAGATGAGAAAAATAACATCAAAATAGCTGATTTTGGGATGGCTTCCTTGCAACCCAATGGAAGTATGCTTGAAACTAGCTGTGGGTCACCACATTATGCCTGTCCAGAAGTAATAAGAGTAAGTGATTCACACAAAGCAGCTATTATTGTAAGGACGGAAGACCTTGTAAGGATAGAGCACCTGATTCTTATTTTTACAGGGCGAGAAGTACGACGGCCGTCGTGCAGACGTTTGGAGCTGCGGCGTCATCTTGTACGCTCTTCTAGTAGGAGCTCTTCCATTCGATGATGACAACTTGCGTCAACTTCTCGAAAAAGTGAAACGAGGAGTGTTCCATATTCCACATTTTGTGCCTCCAGACTGCCAGAATCTCCTGAGAGGCATGATCGAAGTAAATCCAGACAAAAGACTCACAGTAAGTGCCACAAGAAAAGAATATTATCATCAGAATTATGTGCAGGTTTCCACTTTAGGTAAGGCGCGGAAGAAAAACCACCGTTTATTTCTAAATTAAGATTTCTCTGTACTTCATCTGCTTTTTCTGCTTCTATTTGTATTTATAGAACCTGTATTTTGTGAATTATATAACAATTTTCTCTTTTCGTTCAAAGTTATATTTCCATTGCATTAACGTTATTTTTATGCCAGGCATGGGTCGTAACGAATTAAAATTCCTTTTTTGCAGCTGACAGATATCAATAGACATCCTTGGGTAACAGCAGGAGGAAAAGGAGAGCTAGAATTAGAACTGCCAATGATGGAGGTTGTTCAAACTCACATCATTCCGACCATTGATGCCATGGACCCCGATGTTCTTCAAGCTATCTCTTCCCTCGGCTGCTTCAAAGAGAGAGACAAACTTATTGTAGAGCTTCTGAGTCCACAGTAGGTTCCACTAAATACTTTGCTAAACTGATTATGGGATGAGGAAACAAGAGGTTTGCAACAAACCAATTGGTGTAAATTTAGCAGATGCAGATGCAGATGTAGCAGATTATGATTAGTAAACATTCATAATTCAGTGGTAAAATTATTTAAAAAAATAACTATTTACTCCTGTTATAGAATTTTGATGCTGAATAATATATTTTTAAATGCCTCTCATTTTCTCTTTTCCCAAATCAGTATGCTTCATCACCATTAATCTTGTTTCTTAATGTATATAGTTTATGTTTCGGCGATGATTTCCAGAGCCGTTGGTAGATGTACCATCTACTACGTATATATCTTTATGCTCGTTATAATATTTTATTCTTATTTATTTTTAGTCACAATACCGAGAAAGTTATTTACTTTCTGCTACTGGAAAGAAAGCGACGTAGGCCAGCTTACGAAGACGAGACTGAGTCTATTGTACGTGTTCGAACCGAGTCGAATGATCCACCAAGAAAAAGAATCGACTCTTTGAAGATAAACGGAACTCCTGTTTACCATTTAAGTCAGATCAGCGAAGGTTCGCCTATCACTCCAAGAAGACAACCATTCAAGTATATAAAATTATTTGTTACTACTGATTCAAACAGGAAGCTGGCCCAGTTGTCTGTGGAAACTGAGAGAAAATTTTCAACAATTCATGAAGTAAAAATACTCCATGATACAGCATAATCCTACAGCCCGTTAGTAAAGAGATCGGCAACCTGCACATCTCTGGAGCTATCATAGCCTCAAAATAGTTTTGGTGCGGCACCATAATTTAAGGAAAATTGCTTGCCACAAGTTTGGATGCAAAATATCTGATAATTGAGGCTCCACATTCCCATAAGCAGATTCGAGATTTGTTTTCGAGCAGTGGCTTCCATTCCACACAAAAATATGTTGTCTAAGTAACAAGAGGCATCAATCTCTATACTAAAAAAACAATAACGTTATGTTTGATCTCCAGCAGTGGGTCTGTCCGTCACCACCCTAGACGCCCTCCGACGGCCATGTCTACCAACCATCAGCTCAACTCGGTACTCTCTTCTCCATTCAACCACAATGCGACCGCTTCGCTGGCTGGCATGCTCAGTCCGGCCACACAGCGAGCTAGCTACCAGCACCGCAGTGCTCACAACCACAACCAAGCAGCCACGTTGGGAAATTCACCAAACCATTCCCGAGTGGCAGTTGTCGAAAACAGCGAGCCTGTCACGCCTGTCAAGACTGGTATGATGCAGTAATATTTGCCAATTAGCGTGGATACTTTGTATTCACATGCCGTATTTATAGGAGTTTTTGTTGCTTAGTTCCTGGGAATTATAATCTTCAACTAAACGCCATTGAGATATTTCTTAGCTCACTATTGGACGCTCGGCTAAAACTTTGCTTAGAGCGTAATTGATTAGCTACCTTGAGCACTGTAGCTATCTGCTTTTGCTCTAGGACTCACGGATATTGTGGCAAGCACACCACCTGGTTCTCCACACACAAGCACGACTGGCCATCACTGGAGGTCGAGACTCACCACCATCAAAAACAGTTTCCTCGGATCACCCCGATTCCATCGTAGGAAGCTACAAAGTATGTACCTTTATCGCTATTGATTGTCCTTGATTACTATCCATTTATAGCATGTTTAAACAGTAGAGAAAGATCCTATGCAAACAGCTGTACTTGTCTATATTTAATTTACTTAGCGATGTAAATCAGGTACGGCGCTTACAAAGTATTGTTTGCTTTTAGCGTCGTCTGAAGAAGTTCATCTGACACCTGAGTCGTCTCCCGAGCTGACCAAGAAGTCTTGGTTTGGGAGTTTGATGACGACTGAGAAGGATGAGACTTTTACGATACTAGTCAAAGGAAAGCCGCTAGCGACAGTGAAAGCCGATTTGATACACGCCTTCCTGTCGGTAAGTTTACCTCTTTGCATTAAGTTCACCTCCCCAGGATTGCAAAGGAAAGTTGTAAGATAAGGATCATATTATTTTATAATACTAACCATAGTCACTTTGTCACTTAACACATATTTGAAAATACATGCTTAACCATTACGGACTGGTCTAATAAAACATTCCAGCTCATTTTTCTGCAAATAAATTAGTTGGTAACTATAACTGGTTTACAAAATGTAAGAAATTTATTCAAAAATGTTGTGTATCAGACAAATTTATATTTCTTCCTCATCCTGTGTAAAATCGACAAACCAAATCAATTGTGAAAAAAAAACCTTGGTCCTTGTCACTTGTTAATGATAACCAACACCTGGCAAATAACACCACGAGTGCCACTCGAGATTTCAGTGGAACAGGTGAAAAGATAACTCATGACACAATTGAATTTCCCACTTCAAATCAGAGTTGATAAAATGCGGCAGCATGCTAGACAGCCCGAAACAAAAGAACAACATTTCATTCCACCA
This sequence comes from Nemurella pictetii, assembly GCA_921293315.2. Lineage (NCBI taxonomy): Eukaryota > Metazoa > Arthropoda > Insecta > Plecoptera > Nemouridae > Nemurella > Nemurella pictetii. The sequence continues at coordinate 24,562,840 of OV121116.1, read as the reverse complement.
TATAAATGGAATGACCACAAACTGATCCGATCTGCCACCAGATAGCCGAGCTGTCTCACAGCGTGTCATCACCGATGTCGTTCCGTGTCGAATACAAGCGAGGCTCTACTGCACCTGCCATGTTTCAACGGCAGGTGCGCTTCCAAGTGGATATAGCAGCAATCACCAAGCAGACTCCGGACAACCCGAAAGCGGAATACCTATACGCCATCACGTTTACTTTGCTCGCGGGTAAGCTCTCAAATGATCTATTCTTGTGTTTGGCACCCTTTTAACATGAGTTGGATGTCAAGAGGAATGAGCAGTTTTAAACAAACCTGTGCCAGTCGTACATACATATATATAATATATATTTATATATAGCAGATATATGCAGATATATATATATATATATATATATATATATAAATATATATATATATATATATTTTTATTAGTTTGCTAATTTGCAGCTTAACATGAAACATAGTGGTAAAGTCTAGGTAGACCCACTAAATTATATATATATATACTGTGGTATCCAAGTAAGTGAAAAAGCCCATAATTTGTTGATAACAAATTATTCTTAGCTCACTTGCATCAACTCACACAGTGGGAACTAAAGCCCTAGAACCCTAGAACCTTTTTTTTCTCCAGATCTTGTTACTTTGCTATAAATGTACACCTAAACCTGTTTGAAAACAAATTCTCTGCAGATAGTAATCTGTTTTGACTCGGCAGGTAACATAAGAAGATTCCGGCGAGTCTGCGAACACATTCAGTCACAGGTCTGCTCGAGAAGAGCGCCACCATCGCCCCGAGCGTCGAGAAAGTTCCCTGCTGAACTGTCCGAGAGCAGCAGCTGCGGCTCCGACACCTCTGATAGGCTCTCGCCCTTCCCAGGGACCAGACAGGGGAACACGGTAGGGGAGACTCTTGGATATGTATGCTTTATTCTAACCGATTTCTGGAATTGGAACGAAATGTTGCCACCGAAAGTTTAAAAGTTTGTTTATCTCGAGTCCAATTATTATGGTAAAAGCATTGGTTAATTATGAATTATCATGTTACACTTGTTTGACTGCAGCTATGCAGCTAGCACCCTCCTTATCTCAATAAATCCTTGACAGAAAAACTACGTCCAAAAATTTTGTTACGAATTTGCTAACCGCAGTTGTATTTTCCCTTTCTAAAATATATCTTAGAAATCATAGAAATCATGTGCCTCAAGGTCTAAATTCTCTCGTTTGTTAAAATTTATAGCATATAAAATATGTATTTAAATTCATATTATTTAAATTCTGATTCATGCTTGAACTTGAAAACTCTTAAAAAATAACTCAACTCTTTTAGAAGAGTCTTTGGCAACCGCCTAAGTGCCACGGTCAGGGTTTGAATTCAACTTCGAATAAAATTCCTGAATGCTTGCAACGTATTTACTGGCCGATCGTGTGTTTGCGCAGGCCGAGTCGGACATGGACAGCGACTCTTGCGTGCGATCCCCAACGCGAGAAAACGGCCGCCGACGCAGCTGCACTGCCGCCAACAACAACAACAACAACAACGGCTCGTCTCCCCCTTCGGCCAGCGGGGCCACGCTGACCGTTTCATGCCCCCCCTCTTCCGAGTCGGTCAACGTCGATCACGTCAAGACAGTTCGTTCATGTTCAGAGACCAGCGAGAGCGCATTAGCTAACTCCCTGGCATGAGGTAAATATAGCAGCTGATGATTCCTTGAGAGCGTTAAAATTGTAGACAAAAAAAATTGAAAATTATTCCTATAAGTTAAGGACAGTCGGAGGGAAAACAATAAGTGACAATGAATTGAATCCAATATAATGTCGCATGCATTGGTCGTGGGTCAAAAATATGAGGATGTATGGCTATTGGCATTTGTTCTGCAGCTCTCATAGACTATTCCGCCATTTTAACTAAAAAACCGCCAAGTTTTGTGTTATTCCTATCTGGTAGAATTTGTGTAATGAGGCTGACTTGCGATTAAACAACACAAATCCGCAGTACCTTGAGCTGAGAGATTGAGGGAAGATAAAAAGCCATCACTCAAAAAGCTAATTGCGCTGTTTGTGTGACATTGACGTGTGGTTGTCTTCTCTTTGTTTATGAGGCAACAAAAAATCTCGAGATTATTATATTATCATATTAATGCTACTAGTGAAAATGATCTGTCCTGCCTCATTTGAAGAGCTATCAAGCTACCCAAGAAAATTGTTGTAGAAAACAGTATGTTCAAGGGCTATACTCATAAAACTAGTCACTGGCTGTTAGACATAATGGGATTTTAGTCATAGTAACCAGTAGTCATAGTAGTAGTTAACTTGATATAAGGATATAGTGATCTTCGGAAAGTACATCGGAAACAAATCAATAATATGTTGTTTTCTATTCCAGATCAGTTGCTGTCCAAGTCGAAGTTAAGGTAAATTAATTCTTCAGTCAAGCTGCTTAAGTATGCTCCAGTACTAATCAACTCATGAACTCGAACTGTTCCATCAAAATTATCAGAGTCGAGCTTTGAGGGAACTATCATAATATTATACGCCAAGCCTAATAGAAGAAATATTATTATTCGATAGATATACATAGATAGATAAGAAAATGCATCACGGAAGCTTGTAAATTGTCGAGAGAACTTCAATTTTTAATGGAAGTTGTTCATTGCAATGAAATTTCCACTCAATTTTGAGTCCAAGTTAAATTGAAAAGAGTTTTAAACTTAAATCTCCAGACAACTAGAAATTGCTTCCAAAGATTTGGTTAATGATTGAATTGTTTGATTTGATGCAAGGCCTAGTCGTAGTTTTGCTAAGGTGAGAATATATTGAGATTCCAGTTATCATAGTTCTTCTAGTGTTTGTTTATCAAGTATTTTAAGCAAAGGTGCTTTGCTCTTAGTAATCGACTTGCCTTTTTTTAAAAGCACCAGAGATTCTTAATCTATTGTTAAATCAATTCCCATGTTAGGTCAATTTTTAATAGCACTTAAAATTTGTTACAACTCATATTTTGCACGATATTAAATGATTATCATTGTAAGGTTCACGTAAGAGTTATTCGTGACGATTTATATAAAGACACGGTAAAAAAGAAATAAAAATAGGTGCGAGGTAGTAGTGCTGAACGCTTCATTGTGGGAGATGCCTCTCACAATGGGGTGCTCTCAAGTTTTGCAATTATTGTAAATTACTGTAAATATTTTCGTGCTGTTTTCACCAAAGATTTTCTGCATTAATGTGATATAATTTATTTGATAGTTTGTTGAAACTGTAGAGGTTTCAGACTCACTATTCTCTTACGTTGATCTCGTTTGAAGCTACGACAGTGTGTGCAACTGTTGGGCTTGGCTCCATGTTTCAAATTAAATATGAATCCAACCCCAGAAATGCTCTTCAATGGAGCCAAGCCATACTAAACACAACCCTCACAACTCATGGCTTCGGTTTGTAAATATTAGTATTGATTTACAAAAAACGCCTGATATAAAAATTCTGATTAGAATTAATATAAGAAAAAAATGTCCATTTCCTTTTTTAAGCTCACTAAAAAGTTATTAAGTAATAATTAATAATACATTTCGAGCTTATTGCCTTGCATAGAGTAAAGCTATAGTTCCAAGCCAACATTTGTACTGCGTATTGATATTATGATATTGAAGAGGATTTAGTCCCCAGTCTGACTTCCACTCAAATCTCCCCATGACAAATTAGCGCTGTATTTTGGAAAATGTCACCTCGCGGGAAGTTACAGATACAATTTCTTTGGTCTAGAATGTTCGTGAAACGCATACACGCGTAGTTGAAGTGGTCGAAGTTACCGTATTAAGTGTAGCATTTTTTAGCGGTTTTACAGCGTTATGTTGCACGATTTAGTATAGAATTAGTGCAGAATCAGGATCATGGATCCAGTTGGCCGTGCTCCGCCGAAATTATAACGTAGAACGAGATATTTGTTTCACGATTAATTGCAATTTATGTCAATATTATGGAGGTAGGTACTTGTTTTGTTGCTAAAATTATTAATTTAAAAAAATCATTGCAAAGAGTATTAGCACATTTTTGTGCATTTCATTAAAAAAAATCAAATTGTTTTTGTTTCCCCGAAAAAATTGTAAAAAAAAAATGCATTATAATATTTGTTAGTGGGTGAGAAATAAAATTCACATTAACCGATTGTAATACTTGGTTTACCTGCTCAATTTGCACAAAATGTTCCCAGGGTGAACCAGTTACGGTCATAGAACCATAATTTTTCACATTTCAATTACAAAAACACAATGCCCTGGCATAAGTTCCTTGATGACAGTGCGCGTAATTTTTAACATAATAAACCGTCTTTTAATAGTTATTCATCTATATTATGTCAATGATGTGTTTATACAATTTATTTTATATTTGAGAAAATATTGCTAGTATAAAAACTAATGGTGAAAAAATTCATCGATCTTTCAAAGTCAATTATTAAGGGAAACTTTCGGTATAAAAATACTGAAATTGATACCATTGATATCAAAACCATCAGAACCATCGTCCACGATTAACAAGGCAATTATATTTTCCACAATTTGAATCCATCTAAGTGTGTATCATCCAACCACTTGCTGAAAAGTAGTAAACAGCACCGAGGTAGACTGTACTGGGTAAATCTGCTAGCAGGTTCACGACGAGCCGAAACTTTCCACATAGCATTTCCAGTTCGGTTTCTCGAGTTGAAAGTTTCCCAATCTTCTTCTGGCTTGTTTCATCTCCGATTCTCTTAGTTCTTACTTATGCCTCAAGGCAGCTACAACTTTGCACTTGGCGGCTTCGCTGTTCTCAAGTGGATTTCCTGCTGGCAGCCGGGATCATATTATGGCGTCTGGTAGGAGTAACATCTAGCGTGGCCTCCTTTACAGCTGTTTTATTAAGATCTCGCACTCAATACATTCTGCTATTAACTTTTGATTAGAGAAAATCGAAGCGTTATAATATATTGGTATGGTTTTTATTCCCAGCCCAGCAAAATAAGCATAGCCTCCAAGACATTTCAAATGAAAGTCGGAAAATGTTTTATTATATTATAGAAAAGGAAGTTTAATGATATAAAGGGTCCCGCAGTATTCAAATGTAGGAACTTTAATATTATTTTAAGACATCTCTCTTTATATTTCCTGTCGTTACCCTCTCATCTCATTTCAATGGTATCATCAGTCCCTCATAAAGATGAGGGATAGAAAATTATGTACATGTTTTTTTAGTTTTTAATGTGATGTACACCAAGTTTTAGCATGACATGTGGATCCAGCAGGCAAGATTAGCCCTGGATTCAATGACCTTATTAATAAGAGGTGTTCGCAAACAGTAAAAATAACGAGGCTAATACTAATAGTGATATTTCATGTAAAAACACCTATTGCCTTGAAGTCCAACTCAAGGAATTGAAGTTAGCTATTCCTCCTGTCTGCCGAGTGCTGATCATACTGATCGCTAAAAGCATGTCCTTCCTAGGTCCTTCCACGCAGTCCACGCAGTCCAAATATCTAGCAACGCCGTGTGATTGGACGACAAAGAACACCTCCCAAATGTCTACACTTTTTCTACCAAGAGCAAGATTGATGCAGGATATTGCGAGTAAACGTTCCACTGGATTCAGAATTATTCGCTTCACTGCGAATGCTGGCTTCTGAGCAACTGGAGCCGAGACGGGCTGAGAGAACATGGGTTAGATGTGATCTGCTAAGTTGACCATGATCCGAAGAAACCAATCACAGATTGCTATACTGGACAGAAGAAAATGAAGGAACGGAAATGGACTGTGAGTATAGGGGCAAGCCAATAACTTATACGTGGAATGGGACTCGAGAAATCGTTCTGTTTCATAGAGATATACTGGGTAGGAGTAGCATTCATTCTCATGGGTGGTTGGCATTTGATAGTGGCGCTGTAAGATGAGCATCAAATGAGATGTGATCGGGTATTGATAAGATTGAAGGATCATCTACGAATGTGAAGTTTGTTACACACGCCAGTTAATTGTGGTTGGTTGCATTCTTTAACAATGAAATAGATATAAGGTTGACAAGATAAATTCCAATGGAAAGTATTCATGGAAAATGACGTGGAATATCCATAAATAACAGCTCTAAGATCAAACCGTGCCTGTTGAAAGCATACATCCGCACGCATATTACAAACAACACTTCATATTTTTGCAGTTAAATATTATCAGAAAATACTATCAAAGTAAAACGCAATCACTTTTAAGCTACAGCAGTTTATATTATTGTTACCATTTTAGATTGAAAGCATTAACAGATCATAAGAAAGAAACAAAGACAATCTATAGTTGTAAGGACAGAAAGGCAAATTTTATGACCAACTTTATATGCAACTATAAAACTTGCGATGTGTGAGATATACGGGTACAATGCACCCTTCCACACTGATTTAAGGCTTGATGTGTTGCGTGCTTACGGCAGGAGGTTTTATAGCATAGCGCCTAGAAGCAGCCCGCAGAACAAACCTGGCTCCTCCACAAATCAAGGAAACATCCTTTTGCTGTAGGTAATTCCGAGAGTGAAATAATTACTAATAATAGTAATGAAGGTGTTTCAATCAATGTTATTATAACAAAAAAATACCATGAAATCACAACGATTTTCTTCTGTTGTTGACCCATACGCTGTTGACCCCCTACTCCTAATCCCCACCCTACACAAAATCACTTAGCAGAAAGGTTTTTAAAGTACCTTGAAAGTGATGGTAAATCAAAGTGTACTTCTTAAAATATTCAGAATCTGTGGTTTACTATATGCGGCAAAAGTATCTCGTCTTAAAGCGCCAAAAAAGCCCGCTGCATATGAGCGAGCACATTAGGTCGGCTTCGCCTTACATTCGCCTTACCTTCGCTTTACCTTCGCTTTGAGTTCGCCTGGAGCATTTTCAGCTCGAAGAAAGGCGGGATTGTTTGGGAAAACATGTTTGCAGTGAACTTTACGACACGGTTGTACTTTTTATGGATGTTACTCTAAGCCTAGAAATAATAGTGGTATTCACCGTCATATTTTCCCCGAAAACGTCCGGCCCTCACAAATATGTAGTATTTTGAAACTAAGTGTAAATTGAATAACCTTTGAGTTCGAACCCACTCGTGAATATCTACGTTGGTCTCAGTTTATTTCACTGAAAATGATGACAGAGAAGCAGGTGTTTTGAGCATGAGTATTGAAAACAAATAATTTTACCAATACCATCGGGACAATAGGAATTCCCGTCACTCAGCTAATGCACTGCAGCCGTAAAGCATCGTAAGCATCAAGCGATTACTGTGGTGTACACTTGTTATGCTTCGCTCACCTAACTCGAAGTAAATAGCCGGAGCAACACCGCTTAAGCCCCTGGCGATTTCACTGGGAGAGTTCTTATCGCAAAATGCCACGGCGCAAATATAGCGCAGATGCAACGGCGCCATAGAACAACGCAAATCAATCAAATCTGAGCGCTGGGACAACGAACGAGGGTATGGCAATGCGGGTTCACTTGGCAAGGCTCGTACTCGAACTAATCCGAATCACAAGTCGTTTTTCTGTAAGCTGAAAACTGCCACAGCTGAAAGGAAGGAGATTCCACATCGTAAGCTCGTTTTTTCTTCTGCGATGTTGTGTCTTTTTTATTGTTATATGCTGAAGCATATTGAGAGCAAACTTCAACAATATTATGGGATAAAAAGTCTTTATAGGCTGTGTAATGCAACGATGAGAGGTTTTCACTGTGGAAAAATAAAATGTATACTCTTTGCACAACGGAAACGATCGTGATTAGTTGGCTTTTCCGAACACTCACAATTCTGAATTCTTAATCTTTTGTCCCAATAAATAATTTTCTTTGGTTTCCTTGTGCGATGGTGCCAATTAGTGGTCAGAATATAATCTCGATTGAAAATTGAATGGAAAAAAATCTCAATATCTTTTGAATTTTAATAACTAAGGCTTAAGCACACGCCAGAAGATCACTATACCGAAAACCGAGAATTTTTCAATGTGTAAAAAAAAGTTCGGTCAAAATCGCAGTTGTGAAGTATCCAAAAATCGTGATGATCGATCGTTCAGAATCTTCATGAACCAGAACGTGCTCAAATACACTTGAATTATCAATTACACCTGTAACTGATATTTTACCATCTAAAAAGTGGACTTATTTATTGCAAGCTAGTACCTACGCTGTATTTTTATACTTTTCTTAAACCAAGATACATTACATATCTCATGCCCGGCTTTCATTTGTGCATTGATTGTTCCGTCTACCAGCTGTGGTCCATTTGGCATACTCATTGACAAAACAGCCAATACGGCTTGCATTGGGTTTCTAATGCTCTTTGTTGGATTCATCAACACCCTCATTATCATCATATCTTCTACCAATGTCAATAGACCAGTACAACAGTGACAGGTTGTCAATACTGTGTCGAAAACTATACAATATTTGAAATCATTACGTAACGTTATTCAAATCGTTTTCTATGGAAGCTTCAAGGCACTAGCTCGAAGAGAAGAGCTTCCCCAGAAAATAAAACAGTTTACTTTTCCACCATCACCAGAAAGTTTCCATCTCGTTTTCTTGCAGACCAATGATATACCTCTGTAGGTACTCACAGTAAACAATTACTAACCTAATTACATTGTGTTTCTTTGAAAGGAAGACGTATTATAAATCAATATTTAAATACGTCGATATTATACGACTTTTTATATTGCTAATGTCTGTTTAGTCAGTCTGTGTCTGTAGTTTTTTTATACGAACACTTTTTATATTTGCGCTAACAAGCAGAGCTTAAGATAATACCTTGAATTTCCCTATCTATCTATTTCATTTTTCATTTATCTATTTTATTCATTTTTATCATTTTTCATCTTTATCTAGTACAATACACCATAACGAGTGGCATATTTTCTTTGCCCATTGTAAGACTTACCGTAGTGAAACAGAAAAGCATTTAAAATGCTAATCAGCGAGATTGGAACGAATCATGAACATCGGAGCCAACAGCTTACAGTATATGTATTTTTTCAACTGCACAATAGACGATATTATACGAATTTTCACCAGTACAAACTTGGTCAATTCCGGGATCAGAGGGGTAAATATACTCTGGTTTATATCCCGTTCTCGATTGCGGATTCGGTTTCGGTTTCAGCTTCCATGGTTTAAATAATAGATAGCAATTCAACTGCTAGAAACATCCACGACTGCTGTGGAAAACAAAGCAAGTGTCGTAAAATAAGAGCACGACAGCAAACTGTTTTGTTATTTTCGCTAATGTTTCTTTTTATTGACCAATAAAATAGGCCGATATTTTATGCCATGTGGTCATTCCGTCTTTTAGAACATCTGAAATTGGTTGATAAACAATGTAAAATCTGCCTTCAAACACATTTGGTTAGCCGCCGACTTCAAGCTAAATGTTTCAATTCAGAGAATTTCTGATCGAGAAAAAAGATTTAACATTTAAGGTCACTAAATAGTAATATTACAACAGGAAATCCTCATATTTTTTTCATTTGATGATAAAGTAAATCATGAAAAACCAAATACTCCAATTTTTATTTTATTTCTAAAGTGCATTTTCACTGACTTTTGTCAGATTGAAAATTTTAAAATATTTAGCCTCTAAAAGCGACCGACTATTTTGATGTCATTGCAGTTTTCCTTTTGGTTGGAAAATCGAATCATGATTAAAAGTAAAGTCACTCGCATTAACAATGTTTTCAGCTCAAATTAAAAACATTAAATTTGTTGCTATTTATAAACTATATAACTTTCTAAAAGAAAAACCTTATAAAAATGTATAGGTATATCTAGAATCGTGAAGCATTGATCAGTGGGGAGTGAATTAAGGGCCACCAAGAGTTTCGAACTATCGTAATGATACTAAGTTACCGACTCTGTTATTAATGGTCAGACCGCTTTGTGTCCGCATACTAGCGCTCTTACGCCATTCTAATGCAATCAGCGCGAATTATAACACAGTTTTACATTTAAGCTCCAATTGAATTAATAACTGGAAGTGCACTCTTGCAATAGTATTTGGCATCGCTTGCAATCCGTGTTGGCCATAAAGGTAAGTATCTCAGAGTCGGTAGAGTGCCTCACATATAGTCGATTGCCACGAGTGCCGAGTGGCAAGTGTCATGAGTGCAATGGCAAGGTGTGTATCGTCAAGCAATCAGCCTAATGGCAGTGGCATTCTGACTTCGCGAGCCCCCAACCCCCACCGCCGCCCCCACCGCCGCCCCCACCCGCAGGTGCTGCCGGCATCCGTAATCATTTAGACGCCATTGAGCAAAACACAATCGTGTCAACAATAAGAAGTTTCCTACTAGTTTCGAGTGATATGTTTTTTTGGAAATTTCTTTCGAGATAACCATGCTGTCTAATAAATTACTTTGTAGTCAACAAGAACGTTTGGAAGAGAAGAGACGACATTTTAGAACATTGATAAAACGGGCGTGGAGCACCATAGCGCAATATACGCTAGGGATCCGGAAAGTATTTTCATTTATCAATGAGAATCAATCAATTGTCCATTAAAATTTAGAATTCATTTTACAATAAAACGCATTCCAGGTATAGCAACTGAGAACAGAATAAAGTGAAAATGTATCAAAGGTGTAGATTATATTCATACCTACTGTAACTATTCCTGGAAACCCTTTCCCTATTTGTTTTCAGTATAAGGTCTTACCTAGGTAATAAGTGCGTCCTTTGAAGCACAATATTGCGATAGAAGACATCATCGGCTGCTCCTGAAGAAAATTACACGCATTAGTGACTGGTTATGGAAATTTAGTAGAAGAAAATCTGACGGAGCATTTCTGATCACGTTAATGGGGCTTCTATTACTGGACATTTCTGTACACAGTGTGGAGTATATGTAGGTAGGCGTAGGTAGGTGTAGTACGCGAAGAGACCAGAAAAAGAAAGCGTAGAAATCGTTATTTTATTATCTTTTACTTGAGATTTAGATTCTGTTTTTAAAACATAAACTTGCCAACTGTATGCTTTTTTCTTCTACTTGAATTAAATCACTATTAAAGTCCCCCAAAAAGTATTTAAGATAATATAATTGAAACATAAATATTTTAGTTCTGAAAAAATCAAGAACCAGATGCAATACATATGCTATTTGACAGTATACAGGTATTTTATTTTATGCTGTAATATTAAAATTTTTATTTACTTTAAATACTAAGATTGAATTTAGTGCCGAAATAGTGCCGCTAAGTTGAAAATTTAAATAAAATTAACAAACTTATTATTCGTGAGCGCAAAGTCATGTTAAGAGAACTGAAAGTGCGGCAGGTGCAGTGAAGAAGTGCATTTAGGAATATTTTTATCACCTATACTTGAGCGCAGTAATTTAGTTTTAAGTCGGATTTAGTCAACCCAGATATGAGATTGTTGCATGCAAATTAAAACACAAATTTTGTGAGAGAAAACATGTTTAGAAATAAATCTTGCTCAGGCGGAAAATGATAATTAAAAAACAAATGTAATTAGGTAACCTAAAATTGGTTTGTAGGAGAATGCGTAACTCATTTTTACTCTTTAGAAACGTAATTTGAAAATCATTAATACGCTTGCAGAGTAAAGAGTAAATACATGTACGTACAGCTCTTGGTACCAGTTTTCGACCAAGGAAATCCAAAAAAAATAACAAGCTTATTTTCAGAACGTAATATGTTTTTCATTGTGAATTGCCACAGGGGCTGTAAAAGCTATTATGCCCTTATTCGGTTCGTAAAATGTGTTTTCTTTATTTCAATTGAGGGGTTTGAACTGTTTCCAACCAAAGGATGTTTAATTTGGATGAAAATTGAAGAATAATAGCACAACGGTTAGAAAACAATTTCGGTTGAATTTTAAACTAGGAAAAATGAAAATAAACAACTGATGTTTCTCGACAAGAGCATAATATTACCATATCCCAAGGTTTTGATACGAGTCGGTCTCTTAACGTATAGAATTGGGAGGTGAGAAACTATTTCCGTTTTTTTTCCCCCAATTCACCTACCATATACCTGTATGTTATTTAAATCATCTCAACTGTCAGATTAACACAAACTGTCTCGTGCCAGAAACACATCAATACCACCCGACAACTAAAACTTATTTCCATCTTCAAATACGTAAAAATTCTGGAAAAGGTTGATATAAAAATATTCAATTTCGGTAACGTTTCTTTGAAATGAGCGAAAGCGCGAAGAGATGGTACTCAAAGGTAGCGTGATGTCTTGTCAGTTTAACAGTATGTTATAATATTGAAACTGTCCATTCTCTGTCAATTTGATGTCTTAAATTAAAGACTGGCTTTTGAGAGGGAAAAAGGTGTCGGTGTAAGTAATATGTTATATATCTTTCAAATAGCACATATCACATTCCGTACGGTACATGCCAGAACAAGGTACCAACTTTTATGTGATATTATCCCTTAGGGGTAACCAGGAGAAGGGTTTTAAGTCTAAGATAATTGAAATAAAAAATAAAAATCAAATCTGACAAGTGCTTTTTAAAGTTATTCCATGTGTTGACAAGGATTTTAAATATTTTTCGGAAATAGCATGCATATATGACGGTTTTTGTTCTAGAGTCACTCGCCCTTTGACTCCAAATAGGGCCGAAGTCGCATATTTGAGCTATTTTTCGTCGCCCCAAAAAATTATCTTGACCTCGATATTCTTGTCAGAGTGAAACAAATAAGGATTTTATTCTACATATATATTTCAACGAGCGATTTTTAAAATCACTGACACCATATAAAAATGTGAAAACAATACTTTTGCTGTGAGACAGATGAGAAAATTTCAGCTAGCTCTCTTTCTTTCCTCTGAGACAACGTTTCTATGATATAAGAAAGGAGGGAAGTAGTAAGAGACAAAGCATAGAGCGAGAGAAGTAAATTATTGCTGTCGCTTGCAAGATGCAGTTTCATTTTGAACACAGCGGTTGTTTTATTGTCGTACACTCACTCACAATAGTTCACCCTTGAGCCTGTCTTCGGCGTACTAACATATATCTTATTGTTTCGGGAGGAGAAGCAATCTTGTATGTTTATTTCAGCCTACAATTGGATCGTTCTTGAATGCATTTCACACAGTATGCCGTGCTGTCAAGGCAAAGCTAAACGACTCAAAATCCAGTTTCAGCAGCGTGTATGGCAACATTTCCTAGCTGAGTTACCTTGCTTTCTAAAACATCCACGATTGACGACTGCATCCTGCAATCTGCATACAAGCGTAAGACACATAAAGCGATATTGAGACTTCAGTGAATACATATATTATTCGCTGTATACGTCGGGGCTTTATTAAATGAGAAGGCATATAGCATTTCTACAAAAGAATATAACACCTCTGGTAGTCTTAGCAGGCAATGTACCCTAGAACATTTTCTTCACTAACTTCTTAGCTGCCAGAAGCAGAACACATTGCGAAGTGTTTTAACGTTTTGTCTCACCCTTACCACCCCGACAACATGAAATATGTGATATATTACATGTCTTGGAGCGCTCCTTATATGGTTTAGATATACAAATACCAACATGACAATGGTGCATATATCACGGTCTGTTCTGGCGTTTATTGTTTTCCGTGTTGGCATTACTTGCCTGTTCTCTAACATCATTCGAGGTTGTCTAGATCTAGAAGACGAATTTCACTATTTTCTTGCTGCGAACACACACTGCGTAGCCTTTCGTGCCGGCACGTGTGTCTTTGCTAAATGCTACCCAAAAATGCTATCGACCCACGGAGTATCTTATTTGGGTAAAGCCTTCAGCAAATTTGGCTGAAAAACTGTCATGCTTTTTTTTTAAATGACCGAGATCATTATCAAATTTATCCGTAAGCCCGAACAGCCCTATGGTGAATTTTGTGCACATGTGTGCACAACTGAAAATTTGATCCGTAAAACCAAAGTATAAATATTGTCACATTTTAGTGTTGGTATGGCCAAATGTTGACTCTGGCATATTAAATGCTGGCCATACCACCTGATGCTATCCACTCTGTTTGATTAGATGTGGATTGCTATCAACATAACGAGACATTTTCGGAAAAGTTTTGCTCAACTTCCCCTGACTTTTCATCGCCTAATGGCGACACATATGGCCACATGAAACTATAATTTACTTCCATCCAACCGGCTAGGAATATAAACCTACGTTTGTTTCGTGAAACTGAACTGTTGACACAAATAACTTACCGGACGTAATTCATGACACATAACAGGCATTTATTGTACCGTGGAAATTGGAAGTTTCACGACGGGACGTGCTTTAATGGGTGGACTTAAGTGAAAACTGTGCTTTTGCATAAGTGTGATCAGTCAGAAGATGTGCTTGCTATTTGGACGCTGATCTAAACTTGTCCACGCCTATTCCGTGTTTACCCAAGCCGTCTTCTCTTATGACATTCACCTTGCAGATCAAATTCTGCGGCAGCGAAGGCTATCAGTTGAGTTCAAGATCCCCACCCTCTCAACCCCACCACTCCAGCCACCCTCAACGAGCTACACTCGCCGAATACCTACCAAGCTGTCGAACTCCCAAATGCAGCGGGCCGCGATTTTTTTGGGACACACATTATCCCTTCCCATCGTCTACCGCGTTCAACTCGTCTCATAGAAGACTCGTTCCTTGTCCAGCCTACCGAGTGCTGAGTACAGAAAGTACAGTGTTGAGTAGAGAGATAACAGTGTTAAGTACTGAGTGTACAGTACACAGTGTAAAGTTATGTGTGCAGAGTGTCAAGTACTGAGTGTACAGTACATAGTGTAAAGTTATGTGTGCAGAGAGTCAAGTGCTGAGTACAGAGTGCCAAGTTCTGAATATATAGTGTCAAGTACTGAGTACATGGTGTCAAGTACGGAGTACAGAGTTTCGAGTAGTGAGTACAGAGTGTCAAGTGCGAGTCAAGACCGACAAGACAAGTCAAACTGAGCACACTGAGACATGGCAGGTATCATAGGGCACAAACTCCGATTGAACCACTTGCGACGAGAGATATCCGTGGAAGGTGATTGAAAATAGGTTGTATTTGAAAGTTTCATTTGGAAGCAAAGCAAAATTTCTCGAGAGTTTAGAATTATCTTCAGTCCTTGATCGTTCTGCCACGAAGCTGGATAAAAACATATATAGATTCAAGCTTCCTTTTAACGGGTTCTTCATAGAAATAAAGTCAATAGCAGATATTCGAGCTTTGAGTTCTTTGCCAACTAATCTAAACTTAAGATATTGGCGACATTTGTTGGTGGAAAAAATAAATGTCTCGAGAGAAGAGAGTCGCCGAAAAAATGGGTGAAAATTGGATAAGTTTTCCACTTTTCGCGTCATACCAACATTGGCGTAGTACGTGGTCCACTGAGAACTCACATTGTCAGCCAACTTGGACACATGAAATCTCTAAAGAATTGACCGGGCTAAACTTAATGCCAATTTCTAAACCAAGTTTTTTCGATACATTTATTTTCCCCAAAGTTGGATTTGTTTTCGAAGGCATCGTTGTTATAGTGATTGTTTCCTGGTAGCTAAATCGATCAGATATCTTTGTTGCCCTGCAAGAAAGTGAGAAGTATGAAGATTGTTTAGGTTGGATTAATGCTGGTTGGCTGTACAATCAATCTAACCCTGCACCTCCGACTGTGTGATATTTTGTGGCTTCATCACGAGAATGATGTACTATTCAATTTCACAAACACACGAGCGTACCAAGTTAACAAATCGGGGTCCTTTTTTCTGCCCGGAATTCTCCGATGAAAAGCAGATAGCTTGGAAAACAGAATAGCCAACCCCCCTAAATATAAGCTTTGTAAGATTTAGGTTCGAAGAAAAATTCAAGCAGAGAAAATTCTTATAGAGAAAATTCTAGTAGAACAAAACGATATTTGAAAATAATAATAAAGGCACACATTTAACAATGGATTTGACTCAGTGGGTTTCTTTTTATCATGGAGCTTAAACGCGACTTTTCCAGTCCTTTTATCATCTAACTTTAGAATGTGCAGATAAACTCTAGAGGCTTTTTTCCGGCGGGTGTTGTTTGCCTTAAAAACCACGATCCCATCTTTCTGCCCGTATATTTCTACCGGCATCTAGAATGTTCCTGCTAGTCAAGATGGATTGCACGAGAGCAGATTTGATTGGTGGTTGATATCGGACGGGGAGGGGGGAGTGGGTAGGGGGTCCTTCTCCACGTGTAAACTGCCACGTGTCATTAAATGAGAAAATTCCGAGTTAATATAAGATGACCCGTGGGATTGAACTAAGACCAAAATCGAACAATAATAATTCTCATGCACATTTTTTTCTACGGAATGAAAAATTCGCCGAGAAAAAATTTCATCCCCTTGGACCGCAAAAATAATTATTCTAAGGTGAGTCATTTTAAGCCCGGTTTTAGCACCCAATTTCCATGTGAAACTGAAATTACTTTCGCGCTCCCGAAAATTACTGCGGTTCGTTTGCAGAAGCGAGGAAAAAATCCAAGCACTGAAATTAGCAGCGGAAAATCCTGTGATACTTTCTCATTTAATCCGATCTACAAATAAACAACACACACACACGTACGAGACGAACAGAAAGGTGAAAACAAAAAATCGACGAAACCAATTTTAACCCTGCGCTCAAGTGAATTTGACCTTTGACCCGTGGTTACCATAGCTACGGTAATTGGTGAAATGACCTCCCCCTTCTCTTGTAACAACATTAACACCACCATCCACTCTTTCGGGGCCGGAAAGCAAATAACATTACTACTGCTCGGCTAGGTGGTGGCCATGGGTAATTTATTTGTTCTACAAATGGAGTAGATGGGGGAAAAAGGGCTAAATGTGTTGATGATAAAATATTCTAACGGCAGATAGGGTGAATGGGAAGTTATGTTGCTGATTAGAATAGCTACTGTTTCAACCAGTTTTTCAGCAAGAGAACTACGAGCGGCGGCCGTCTCAAAACAGCAACAGTGTAAATGTTGAAATCACTGAAATAAACCACTGATTGAAATCAAACCAGCACGGAATATTACTTGACTTCGTCGCGCGATTTCTCTTAGGTGGAGCGGAAAACAAGAACGGATCATGACAGCAGCTGGAAAATCTGTCACAATGAGTCATGTCATGACTCGCGAGTCTGGAGTCATGAATTGCTGCGCGTTCTAGGCGGCCATATCTTCGCAAAAGAATCTTCCAAACTGGGCACTTTCTTGTTGTTTTCGGGTAAATGCTACGAGCTGATAAGAGCTACCGAGCAGACAGTTTACCGATTTCAGCATTAATCTAGACATGAGAAAGAATAAGTTGCCGGCCATATTGACCCTGTCTCAGTCAGAAATATGAGCCAAGTTTTATCGTGGTGGCGAAATCGAATTTTTATTTCACTCGGCACCGAACGGACCTTTCGAGTATGTCGTTGCATATATGACGCTAGCGCCAGACCTGGGGGCACGGACCCCCTCGCCTGCGCCCCCCCCCCTTCATCAGGTCACAGCCAGAAAATATCTCGTTGGATAAAGTTGTCTCGATTGGAGCCACATGAAAGCAGGAGTACCGTTGGTATACACATGTTCTGCATAGGATTATGCGCGTCACCGATAGTTTATGAAAGCTATACTCGGCGCCGCCGAATCGAATCATCACAAAAAAAAAATGTACTGACAAAATTTGCGCGTACACATTCCACTGCACTCGCAAAATCCAGACAATGAAAAACTCGGAAATACAGTTCGACTTGTATGCCTGCGATTGTTTAACTTTTATCACGTTGGCTTATTTGACGTTCTGCTGTGCATTCGATCACGATGGGAAACGATAGCATGCAACGTTGAGCTTGATTTTATTCGATTGCCGATTTATTTCACGCATCAGTAAATACTGCAAAAGTGAACAAAAGTGATGCATGGAGATCAGTGCATGGTACGTGCGTTTTGGAAAGTACCTACTCTCCGCCAGGTATAACAAATGTATAATAAGGTAGCCCTAGATACGGGATACGGGGCTGGGGACATGGTTGCATTTAATAAGGCCCAGTTTGAACATTTTAATAACTCTGAGTTCAAGTGTTTTTTGCGCTAAATGGCATGGCAACAGCCAGCACAAAAAAACTTGTTTCTGTTAGTTTTTCCTCAACTGAGAGTTGAAAAAATGGTAAAACTGGCCCTAAACATTTATATGGAACTATTTTATAATAATTTCACGTGTTTGCGCGCTCCAACTCATTAATCGGATGAAATAGTCTTCGAATGGCATTAAATGTCATGTTTCAACAAACGTGTTTTGAAGCAGGCTCCATGGTGAAACGAGGTAGGGTTCCAGGGTACAGGGCTTATGTCATTCAACTTGATCCCTTTCCATGGATGTCACGAATTCAATAACCGACTTTTCGGTACGTTTGTCGAATCGTGTTAATAAGCACACAAATCGTTGTGTTTCTTAAAGCATCTTTTCTTAAGTCTCATAGCGTATGCATTTTGTAAACCGTCATTTCAAAACTAATTAGGAATCGGTATATATATCTTACATTGAAAAGCATTTTACTAGTTTTTATGCTAAATGTAACTTACAGCTAGAAGTGAACAGATTGATAATGATTGCTTGCTTCAAAAAATGGACATAGTAGTTTAGGTAACATATAATTATTTTACCAAAAAGTTAAAAGTCACAGAAATCTTTGGGGAAAACGAGGAGTTAACTTGGCGAACAAAACCTTCGAGCAAAATTTCAACTTTTATTCCATCTTTGGTTAATGGGGTGTCTAATTTTTATAACTTTTCGATAATAGTTATTCGTAAAGTTCGGGAGGGGTTTGGGTGAAAAGAGGCTAGTTAATTTTGCAGACAGTTGGCAACAAAGTTTGAGACTTCTCATTCCCCCAAATGATGGTCCATTAAACAATTTACTCGCTGGAGTAGCAACAAAGACGTAAAGTATACCACCATCTTTCGATAAGTTCCCCTGCATACTTGATAATATTGCTGTCCAGGCTTGGCCGGTTTCAATTCTTGAAATTTTTTTAGAATTATTTTCTTATATTTTCTCTGAGTGGGGTTTTTAATTAACCAAATCTCTATGAAACAAGAATTTTGGAAAATTCTACTGTGATATACTTATATGAATATAGACATGAAGACAAAATTATGAAACAAATTTTTTTTTGAAAAAAGTATAATTAAAGTCTAGCAGGTTTAATTTAAGATTTTATCACTTGCTGGTTTTGTGCCGTATTTTTCTCGACAAATGAGCACATGGATTGAAAGTTAAAAGAACTATTTAGCTAATTTCATAGTTCATGACTCACGAGATGTTTCTACACGATGATCAATATTCGCTGAACATAACGCAAGCTCAAATCACGTCATTGTGTCATTTCAAAGAGACCGACAACAACGACAAGAAAACTCGAATGGAAACAAAAAGGTAGGTATATATACAATAACGTCTCAATAGAATGAGAGTTATGAGTCTGCTGGGTCAGGAAACGTGCAGCTACAAGCTAGAGTTAGGATATGTCAATACTTCTGCACGATCCATGAAAGCATAAAATTAGCAGTTCAATCGTGAAACAAAGGCAGGTTACCTCCCAACACACAACCATGACGATTCGTCGACTCATATTCTGTTTCATTAACTCCCCCTCCCCTCCGCAAAGCCGCCCCCCAATCCCCATGACCTCCCCCTTGTCAACAGCGCTTTGTCAGCTGGGGGCACTGAGATAATTGCACTCTTGGGTGATCGAGCTAGCTTGACAGAATAGCATTGTTACAATTCCTTCATAACCTGAAACTCGCTATCTATAAACTTACGGTGGGGGCAAGGGGGCAAGGGGGCAGACGTGGGGGATGGTCTCTACAATTAAAAGGGTCGCAGCCATGACTCCCAATCCGTGCTGTTGCTTTTCTGATGGGGGGTTGTTTCTGGCCATGTGATTAAAGATTGGCTTAGTACAGCTTTTCGATACAGCTGATCAAACCAAGTTGACAATGCAAACAGCTAATCAAGCTGGTAACAATTCAGCTACAAGCGAAAGAAACTAGCCTGGGTTAAATGTGGTCTTAATAGACAAATGTTTTCAACGTTAAGTGACCTTGTTGGACCTTCAAGCAGGCCAGAAAAACCGGTAGAAATCGTACGAAAAAAATCCACAAATGATTTTTTTCCTCATATCTTATCACGTATCATACGCATATTAGAACACAAGAAAAACTTTCTCCGTTTTTGGCTATGAAATAAAATAAAACGAAACATATTTCTTCTGCCAGCATTATAAATAAATGCATTCTCTTATTTATTGCCTTGTTTTTCACATTTAACGGCTAATATTTCTTGCTATCAAGTTTGTGTGGTCGTTAAGCAATAAGTATCACGTGACTTGTCGTTAATCCGAGGGTATGCGTCGTTGATTTCGTGTACTGGGGTCGCTTCGGATTTCTCGCGATCCCGGGTAGCACAAAATGAGAAGACGCTGCAGCCGCCGCCACCGCCGCCGATACCGACGCCGACGCCGACGCCGACGCCGACGCCGACGCCGACGCCGACGCCGAGTGGGTGGATGTAATGGCTTTATTGTATCTGGTTTTAATCCAAAACTGGAGCGCTCGAGATTTTTAGGGAACTAGGGTTGGACTGGAACTTGATTGTTATTGCCTTCGTTTTTTTTTCTCAGCGACGGTTCTAAAACTGCACCAAAGTAAAATTGCACAGCGTCCATGCCTTCGCCGGAATGTGTGCGAATTTTAGTGGTGGCGCGAGATTGCAAATTCAAACCAACCGACTTCCAACTCCTCTTTGTGAACTGATCTTTGGCGAGCTTATATGATAGGTCTCTATTTTTAATTCATCGACGGCATTAGCTAAGTGGCGAGAATTGTGCGTCGTTAAATCCGAGCAAGCCCTGCCGTAAATCCCCGAACAGGAGCCGGTCGTTTGGAGCCGACAGAGGGGACGGTGTCATTTCCACAGGATTTGTTCGACTTCATTGAAGGAGTTACGCCAGGAAAGAAACCGATTTATCATATCTGTATACAGTCTGACTCCAGTATTCCCTCGTTTTCCTTTTTCCTATACGAGGGGAGAGCTGAAAAAATAACATTTTCCTTTTTCAAAAATAATAAAGCAGGCCGTTCATATGTCAAGACGTAAGGCTCTTGAAGGGAGATTTTATTATGGCTGCGTGCATCGCTTAGATATTTCGAAAAGGGGCTTAAACCTGCCTGTTATTTTGGGGATCTCATTTTATGGACACAAACGTTAGATATAGCTTTGAGAGTGAAATTGTTATGATATGTTCTGCTTTTGCCTTTTGTTAAGATTTCCTGTATGCGACGGTGTGTTGAGCCTTTATAGCGATTTAAGTAAAAACCATGAGTGGAATTGGAATTTAAAAGATCTCATGTGTCGAAGGTTTTTATCATTTTTTTTATTTTGTCATAAATGCATTATAAATACATTATAATGTTATTCCAGTATTATACGGAAAACCACGAGTTAAGATTGATCTCGTGTCAATCATGTCCATAATGGATTCATGGGCACATAAATTATACTTTCATATATGCTAGCGATCATAATGTGTGCAGCGTGCTCAGCTCACAGGACACTGAAGTTTGCTTCTATAAAGGGTCACGCGAATGACACGGCACTATCACCAGAAACTTCTCTCGAATTTATATAAAACACATAAGATAGTTTATCTCCAGTCACCATTTTCTCAATCATATCCGTAGCAATTACACAATACTCTTTCGGTGCCAAGTCTCGCCTCACCCGAATTCGGTAACTGATTTTCTCCGCTAGGTCCAATGAGTGAAATTTGAATTTGCAACTATAGTTCGAGAACTCATCTTCTAGACCATGCTGATTTGGGGCGCTCATTGCCACATTGACAACCAATTTCTTAGATTCACTCAAATAACTAATCGAAACCAAAACCAAGTCAGTGTTGATACAAATGATGCACGAACTTTCCATGTCGTCAACAATCGTCACCTCGCTCACGGATATAACCTGTTCACTAGACCGAATGTCCGACTTGTGTTCGTTCTTCAAATGTTCAAGAATGTCTTTGTAACCATTTTGAAATTCACAGTAGAAACATTTATAATTGAATGGACACACGTCTTCATGGGCTTTGATATCGTTGAATCCAAATCTATCTTTGCAGCCGAGATGACCGTTTCGACATGCTATCGTGATCTGCTTGTAAAATTCTTCTGCGAAAAGGTTGCGCACATAAGGAAGAAAGATGTGGCACGTTGCACATTCAAACACCTTGCTTTTACACTTGGCACACACATTGTGTCCGTTGGAGCACATGTAGATGGGAGGCTGGCACACTAGCAAGCAGACGGGACATCGCAGATGATGGACCAATCGTGTGGTCAAGTCGCCGCCGAGTACCGCCATTATTACGATTCGCCAGAAATAGCAAGTTATACACCGATCTGGAACCTACAACCACTACAACAAAACGCGAAGATCGTCCGTGTATTCGTCTACTAAACTTGTGTGTCTTTTGATTACAAGCACCTATTTCCATTATCACTTAAATGCGCAAGATAATCCCAGTGCGATATTGCGATAAAGAAGTAAGATAAAGTGATAACTTCCGCCGTCGTACAGATATGATGTGCCTTGTCTGCAAAGGTATTTGTTAACTCAGTACAGATAGTTAGAAATAAAAATGAATGGTCTCCAAATCGTTTCGCAATGATTTTACCAAGAAAAGGGTAATGAAGAAGCCAAATGAATTCGTTATGCGAAAATTATACGTCAATTAAATCTGAGTCTACCACAAGGAAACGAATCGGGATTCAAAACGAGAAATATTTACATGCAGAGAAAATATAATCTCTCTCTCTCTCTTTCTCTCTCTTTCTCTCTGTCTCTAGCTGTCTTTCTCTGTCTCAAACACCCATCCTCTCCAAATATAGTAAAGTTTGCATATTTATAAGACTGGTCGAAAATAAAAATTGGAGCCGATGAAAAAAAAGACAGTCACAGGTAAATCATTTTCACACCGCCTTTGGGGGATGGGGCAAATCTGGATTTGTGTAAATCATGATGTTGGAATAGAGAGGGCGGCGACACAGAGAAATGGCGATGGGTTTTTTCGCTCGGGGAAAAAATGAGACAAGAGATTTAGTGAAGCTGGAACGTTCTCCGGTTCGCCAGCACCAGTTGTGGAAGGGAGGGGGAGACAGGACAACGCAGATTTTAACACTCAATTTAACAATATTCTCGCGGCCAGATTATCTACCCAATGACAATTATGTGCGATTTTCGGTTACTACACGCCATGGGAACGGAATTTTGATTCCAGCGATTAGCAATTGTCTCTCAGTGTCTCTCTCAAATTTGACTGTCTTTAACTTGATGAGAAACGAACGAATTCCTTATCTCTTGTGAAATGAATAATTAATCGTCAGAAAAATGAGTATGAAATCCCAACTATTTCATTAGATCATGTGATAAGAATAAGACAATAACACGAGACCACGAAATCGCAACACTGAACTCACATTAATGTTATTAAACCTTATCTAACCACCAAGCTTAGATCCTGATCAGAGTTAAAGCTTCATACAGTTGCACAACCCAACTACGTTTTGAATTCCAATATTATTTGAATACTTTGAAAGGATCACAACCAAGCACTTTTCTTTAACATCAAGAAGATTTCTTTCCGGCTACTTCAAGCAACAGCTTTGCTTGGTTCCGGTGTAAACTTGACCATCGAGGAGAGAATGAGCGTAATGAAGTCCCCAGGGAAGATGACACATGGACGGACCCAGCCAGCTGCAATGTGTTGCCTGGAGGGGCAAGGAGGGGGTCACTTCCTTGGGGAAGACGAACTGTTAGATCTAGCCTCCAGGATTCACTACACCAGTGGCTCGTACTTAGAAACGTCCCCCGTAAATGTTGGCAGGATCGTAGGGAAGTTAGCAAGGATAGTTCGCCTGTGGCCATTGATTCAGTTGTAGATACCCATAGCTGAGCGGCAACGTTAATCCAGGGACATCAGAACTAGTAAACTAGAAACTATTGTGCTTCGTCGCCAAATCTGATGTTTTTCACTAGGTGTACGTACTTAAATGAGTTACTTAAATGGGTACTTAAATGCGTGATGCGTTCAAACGATGGACACAGTTGTTGTTTAAGGAAACGTGCGGTGAGGGAGTGAGGGAGTGAGGGAGGGTAGATGGATGAGGGAATAGAGGACTTAAGGGAAGACATTTGTATTAGTGGGATGCATAAATTCGGCTTGAAGAGGCTGTTTGTAACGTAAGCCACGAAAATTGCAACCTAGAAATGGGTAAACATTTTTTCTGGCCAGTACATTTTGTCTTTACATCTAATTCGATAGTCGATTTCATGCTCCAGCTTTTATATCGTTGATTGAAACGACACTTGTTTACCGATCAAATGTATACGTGAATGCGGTCTTTTTATAAACCCCGTCATTTAGCATTGCGCTTTACACATTTGACTTACACATTCAATATTTATATACAATTCTCTGAGCACATAAACCAGCTGATCCAGATCGGTAGTTTTTATGTGTGTACAGCGTCTAGAGGTATGGAGACCTTTGCTATTTAGGTTTACTTGTCCAGTGATTGCAATATGAGTTTGCTGTAATGCGGACCCAACGAGCCCGGGAAAGCATGGAAGCCACTGCAAACAAAATACAGATATCAATTCGCATCGTATTCCGCTTTTTAAAAATGAAATGCTGATGCGGAAGCTGTATGAACTTCTAGTCCAGGCTCGTTTACTGGCAAACAGCCGGGTTTTAGCAACCCCCCCCCCCACCACTCTCCCCGAGGCAAAAGATTCAAGACGAAAGTGTCCCCCTCTCCTCTTCAAGGTAAACTTACGCTCAGCTCGAATCAGAAGAGCTACTTTTTAATTAACTCATTCATTTCAACTTTGACTTTCAACATAGCTGTGTTGGGAGCTTTGACTATCCCGGCGCCGTAGGAACTTTCCGTGTTAACCGCTCTGTTTCCCTCCAATATTTTTTCATTGAACCATATCAACCAAGGATTTATTATAAGTACAGGGGTTAAATAATTATATCGGCAATGTTAATTTTTCTACAAGCTATAGGAAAATTAATTGCTTTTACTAATCAAAGGGGCTGATTTCCTTTTGGCGCGGAAAATTTGTTTTAATTACCGAGTGTTTAATAGCGTACCTAACTAAAGAAAACTTCCCACAAAACAGATTAATTTTCATTTTCTTATGTATACCTCTCTACCAAGTTGCGGTGAATTCTGGCTAGGTTTACACATTGCATCGTTTGGTAGGATCCGAACACACAAAGACAGTTTCTAGAAAGTGGCGTAGGGTTGGTGAAATATAAAAGAGCCCCCCCACCCAACATCTCACAACATCGGAACAAAATTTCGCCACAGCAACGGATGAAAAAATCAAGGCCAGGATGGAAATTGCGATTGACGCTCTGACAAGCTGAACTGTATAAAATACATTAATCGATTGCATTTATTCGCAAGTTATTCCTTTGTGTCAATTTATGATAATATTTCCAGCGGCAATTGAATAATTATTGCTGTGTGCGAATAATTTTAAACACTCAACTCCGTATTTAAAATTTATATGATCATGAATATATCAAATAGTTGAAGGCGGGCAGGCAATATTCACTGTAACGCCAATATGCGAATATGCAAAAAAAACCAACACACTGACATATACTAGACCACACTGTAGCAGCTTCTGCCAACTGTCAATTGTATTCTTAACCAAAATCTTGGTGGGCCCCTGATCCTGGAAAACTCTGGTCCCGTGTTGACCTACCCTCACCTCTTCCCCAAATTATCAAATATCATTGAAACACTGTGTACGCCACTGGAAGATCCAAGTGAAAGGATGGCTTCTTGTGTCGGGCTCGAGACCATCTCGACCATCGCAGCGAGTGTATATCGTATGGATAATGCATACATCAAGTAGACACAGATGTTAGGAGTGGGCTGGGCCCCCCGAGACGGGAAATGGATAGAGCAGTAGTCTCCCAAAGAGGTGGCTGGGGGACCGGGGCGATGGGGGGGGGGGGGGAGTGTCACTGGCAAGTCCCTCAGGTCAACCGCCAGCCATAAGTCACGTGACAATACCGTAAAGAAGTCTACCTCAAGACACCGTGAAATGCAACTCTTCGAGATTGTGTTCCAGGTATTGGTTCCATGTTGGCTTTTAGGATAAACTTGTTTATGGGGATTTGATTTATTTTCTACAAGTACTTTTGGCCACGTCAAGTTCATCTCGAAATTCGTGCACTTGTGCATATTCATATTTTATCGATTGATAATATACCTCTGATTTCCTGGGGCGTGAGCACTTTGCAAAAGTTTTCTTGGTCTTTATACAATATAATAAGCGGGGAGTTAAAAGATCACTAGAAAAGCTGTATGAAATAAAGCTTACAACTATGCACCTAGACATCCCAGCACTGAGTAATTTATCACACACATCTAACTCAATCCCACTGTCACATGTACAGATAGCCCTTAATACAAAATTACAGTGCGCCAGAGGAAGAGCGGCAGATTCATTTACAAGGGCGCATAGTGAGAGGGCAAACGCTCATCTGTTATTCTGGAGTGTATAGGAAGCATGCTACGGAGCGTGACCAAAGCCCAGTCTTGCATTGGGATACGGCCACACTGGAGGGATATACTATTGCCAACGTAACGCCATAAACAACAATGCAACGACGGAAGCCGGCCGGAGGAATTTAATGGCGATTCGGTGTTAGAGTTGGTCACACTTGCCCCAAAACGTAATGAATAACTTTTGTCTTGGCTTGGCTGCCCCATCTCTATGATAGGGGCAATGGGATAACGACTAGCGATCAAATGGTGTCGATTTCCATTTCGATTGCAAATCGAGATGACTCGGTGGCTGTTGTCTTTTTGCTAGTATGTCACGACTCGACCAAAATTAAGGAACGATTCGCCTCGCCTCATGTGACTGACCAGGGCCACTGGAACATTTGGCACTGGATAGCTTCAAGGATCTAAAACGACATCATAACTCCGAAATATCATTCCGATCGCAGGATCTCATCCAAATCTAACCTTCGTTTTTGTTTCCCTCTTAGAGCAAATATGAATACAACCCAAAATCAAAATCTAATATTATTTATTGATGTGAATTCTTTTCGAAAATTGGAAAATAATGCAAGGAATTTTCTCTGCCAAGATTTTCCGAATGACGCAGTTTAGCCGAGATCTTGGCAGTCTTTCTTCAGTCCTGGTACATAGAGTCTATCTGAGGCAGGAGAAAGGCTGGCTGATTTTAGGGAGGAATTGCCATCGCCTTCAGATTGCTTTCCAGATTCTGTCTCCTCATTTTTTTGCTGGATGGACTGTGGGTCATAAAAGTGGAGACCGGTTTTTAGGAAAAGCAATTCGGGAAACGAAATGGTCCTTAAATGGTAAAGCAACTTTCCGTCTTTTCCTCTCCGAAATCTGATTTCAGATTAAAACAACCAAAAATATGTTCTTATCCGTTTCCAAAATTTGTGGGCATGAATTATTTGCTCTCCGAATCATATTTTTTTTTCATATATATTTTAAAAGATGGATGTCCTTTTTTTACAGGCCATAAAACTAATGCTATTTTATGGGGGTCAAACAATTAATTTTATTGTTCGAAATTTACCGAATAATTTATTACTCAGAGAAACAAAACGGATACCAAAAAAAGTAAACAACAATTTGCACCATACTTGGCCAGATTTCTGTTCCAAATCTCCCGAGCAACTACTTCTATTACCCATCAACCCGTTGTCCATGCCTAATAGCAAATCGCATGCAAAAATCATTCGTCTGCAGCTACCGCAGCCTGAACCCTGCTCTTTCTTTTTACAACCTTTCTTCAATTTCCGACGGAAGTATGCCACATGGGTGTCTAGCAAATGACCCACTATTCCTTGTATGCAAATCAAGCCATAACTCATAAGGGTTCCAAGCTGCGCACAAATGGGCCCAATATAAAAGGTATGTTGCTTTTGATGGCAACCTTTCTGAATAAATCGATGCAACGGCGTCAGGAGCGTGAAAAGGGTGTGTTTGCAGAGTATTGCCAGCTGCGACACCGCAAGACTCGACACGACTACATGGTTTCACGGTTACACGGTTACACGGTTACACGGTTACACTGCCAGACAGTAGACACGGTATTCCACACGAAACTGATATGTCACGCGTGCATTCGGTCACCCAGTCGGTGACCAGCAAGCATGCTCAACCTCGTTCAGCAAGTGAACGCTGGACCAACAGATGCAAGATGACACAGTTGGCGTAGCAGAGGTCCAAGCAATGTCCAAGGGTGGCAACGCCACAAGCTTATATCACGGGACAAAATATGGGCTTATTGGTATGCAGATAAAAAAGTAAATTCGTGCAATACGTAATTTCAAGAATTCCCAATGTATCTCCTCCCCGTCCCCGATTCTCACCAAATTACCGAACCATGCAAGGACCTGAATTTTCAAATCTTAATTTAAAAAAACAGTGAGGCCTTGAAATGCAGCGTATATATTTCAAGTGCATGTGTGCTGTCTAATACATTTTCGGAATAATTCAAATTTATTGATTTTTTTTTGTCATTTATTGTATGTCCACCTGTATATTCTTTTTGGAATGGGGGGAGGGGGTTGTACTTACTCGCATGAGTCCGCAAAATTATTAATATGGCAAGAAAGGGCAGTCGGTCAAGAACGGGTATTTCTTCCACAAAAGGGCTACGGCGGTTTTTCATGATAGGAGAAAAATAAAAAAAATGATAGAACATTTTTTTATCAACGCAATGTAATCTCTCGTAACTTTATTTTTGATTTTCGGAGGTTTTACACCATCGGATAAATTAAAGTTCGTATAGTAACCGAATAAAATAGCGACTTAACGTGATAAAAAAGGCTCAAGGACCAGTCCAATTGATTTGACCCACGTCTCTGAAAACATGCCACGTGCAATTTTTGCGAATAAAACCCGGGGTTAACCACGAAGTAACGAATTCCGTTCAGTCGGTTAGAACTAGAGGGGTTGTTTTTGTTCCAGTACAAAAGTATTTTCATTTCTCTCAAATTTTTCAAAAATTAGAAACAATACGAAACGCTTAAAATAATATTATTGTATTAGAGTTCGAAAAGACAAAGCCGAAACTAGCCAGAAGCGAAATTGCAAAATAATTTGGCTTTCATTAGTCCGCCAAAGCCAATATTTAATTAGCTAATGAATTGGCTCGCAGCTTTGCTAGAACAAACCATAAAAATATTCTCATATTTCATTTTACTCGTCGGTCATTTAGAGCAGTGTTTTCATCCACTTATCGGCTTTAGCCTCACTTTCAGATGGCAGTCAGCTCGCTTCACATCCCGCCATTACACTGACGACGTCGATGTCTATTACATTAGCTCGGTACTATTAACGTGGACCGCTTCTTGTCATGTTTTTTCTGTCGTATAGTCGACAGTGTGCACTGCACACCGTACAATACTGCGACGAAACAATGTACATTCGGTGTTGTCCTGCTAGTGCTCCTGTCTCTGATGTGTATGGATTCTAATCTGCTAAAAGCATGCTTAGCAGGGAAAGAGGCGGCTGTGCCCACTTTTCGCTTGCACGCTGTTTTAATGACGTGGCGGGCTTGCATTTTATCAGGTATCTCAGCGGAACAAAAGAAATTCGTTTGAAGTTAATGTAATTGTTTCGGTTTTCTGCTGCAAAAACGTAGGGAAAAGAATTTTTGTTTTGCTTTAGTGTCTGGATGTTATAGGACAAGAGTGGTATATGATAACGCTGTGTGGTTGAATACCACAAAGACCGATATAATTACATCGTTTAGCACGCGTTTTCGGAATGTCAAATGTAATGTAATGTGACTCAAAATATGTAGAGCCAAATCCTGCATCCGTATATAATTGATGAAGATTTCTTCTCTGCACCGTATATGAATTGCGCTCAATATCATCTACATAAATGTAATAATATAAAACCATTTAATGAGAGCCCTTACTATATTTCTTCGAGAGAAAATGAAGGGATATGCTTTTGTAGGTCAAGTTCAAATTGAGCACCGAATCCAAGAAGAGGTCAAGTGGCCACTTGATCACCTCAGGATTCCTGTCCTCACCGACAGGAAACAATTTCCTTAGAGGACTGCAGGCATTTCTTTCGAAACAAACAATGATGTTTTACAGATATTTCTATTTGTCTATATTTCGTACTAAGATATGATTCAATCCAGACAGATTTCACAGAATGCCTTAAGATCGTCCAAGAATAACAATCCATATCGTGCGATTTAGCAAGACCCTCACTGTCTCGTCTGTTTCTTGATGTTCGCGGTGATCTATAGAACTTATTAATAGAGCTCAAATATAAATCCCGTGGGATTGTAACGCGAATCAAGGCGTTGAACTCGTACACATTTTAGGCAATCGTGATTACGTGATAACATTCGATAACCATGATAACCGTTCGTGATTTCCTCGGGTTTTTCTTCTGTTTAGAAACGTAAACGTGATAATTTTCATCACAGCATCCTTGCGTCTCAGCTGACTGGAGGATTAAGGAGGTTCAATAGTGCACGTGTAGTTCGTATTGCAAGACAAAGAGAACCTGAAAATCGATAAGACTGACATGGAATAGCAATTAAGACTTCTTCCATTTTACAGTTTAGTGGAATCATTCAGTAAGAGTGAAGGATTATTCAATGGGTTCATTTCAGCAGCAAAACCATTCCATTTGACATGTTGAATTGTGCCCTCTCAAGTACCGATTGTCTTTATAATCTGTAGAAGATATTTATATATTTGCTAACTCAGTGGTTGAAATGAATCTATATTTAAGAATTTCCATCGTATTTTCTCGATTAAGTCGGTAGATCATATAATGATTGAAAGGGGATGAAGAACGAAGAGGGTAAATGCGAAACTGAACCGCTGTGAGGCGCGCTTTCCAGGCAAGTGCACTAACGAAGTGCTCGAAGCAGGTAACCTGTTCCGGGTTCATATCCCAGTTTAGGTTTCATAGATTTTCCAATTCGCTTACCTTTAACTCATTGCCAACTGGTTCGAGCTCTAAACGATTGTTCGGAAGATCACTTGTTTCATAGTCAGCGTATGATTAATTAAACTTTCATGATGGTTCCCAGAAAGAAGAAGTAATGCTAATGAGCACGAAACTAATAATGTACAACTAGTGGTCGCATTTTCTATCGTACGTAGACTGCACGGCCCCTTCTTGGAGAGCTTGTTTGAACGGGGGAGCATTATTTCTACGTTGCTGGCAGTTAAAGTGGCCAGTCGTAGTTATATACGTATTCAATTCCCCTCCTACTTAAACCTACTTAGAGGTACTTTAAATGTACTTATGTGTAAGAGCATTACACGGTGATATTTGGTGATATCAGCTATATTGCATCTGGATGCTGGGGTGCAGAGGCTGGATAATGACTATGCTATGTTCAGCAGAAATACTCTTCACCTATTGCATGGAACGCATGTGACCAACGGTGATGTTTAGAGAGGAGCTAAGAGTTAAGATAGGAATGAATATTATTACTCACGCTACGGATATTATATAGTTTTCAATATAATAATAAAAACCATATTTTAATATATAACGCCATAAACCAATGTCAAATGAAACGTTTTTCTGTAACTAATTCGAGTGAATCTCACATTTCCGAGGGTCGTTTTCATGCGCTTGAATTTCACGACTGTCTGTACCTCACAGAATCAAATAATTAATATCGAAAGCTGAATTTAGCGCTGAGCAAATACCTATTATTTCTCATCTACCTTTGGAATACTAGAATATATTTCTAGTATTTCAGAAAGCGGTGGTATAATTACACAGAGGCTTTGTAGAGGAAGGTAAATACAATCTATCATAAAGATAATGCCAGATTTTCCATTGGTCCTCGCACTCTGGTTTCATAACGGAGGGAGGTTTATTAGAACCCCCTCGATGATAATAGCGTTGATAACAGATATATACTATTTAACAGTCCAACACCATACCTTATAATTGCTCTAGTAACGACCTCTTTAAATGAAGAACAAACAATAAAAAAAAGTTTTTGCGAAAATTTAATTCTGAGCTATAAAAGTTTTTAGAGGCCCTCCAAGATCTAGAACTATTAAAAAGCTGCACTCAAATCGAACCTCGTTAAATGGTTACCATATATTGCCAAAGACATTGCACGAACAAACTCAAAGTAAAATGGGCGAGGGGAGGGGGGAGGGGGGCTGGTTCCTCTTCCAGAGAATAAAGCTGATCATTCGGATCAATAAAACAATAAAAACCCGAATATTTAAGGATTGTGCCCGATAAAAGCGGTATATCGTGGTTATCCCCGAGTCAAATTGCAATAAAATGATATCCGTGGATGAATACGCCAAGTCATTGCATTGTAAAAAATGTATACCACAATAGCGTGCTCGCATAATCGTGATTTGATTAGAAGTCACCGCGTTTTGGGGGAATTGAATTGGGACGAAAGTGGCTGATATCACTGATATCTATAGCCATGTTTCAGAATATTCAACGGAATATTTACTGAAGTCAGTTTTACTGGTCAAATAGGGTTTGAGTTCATTTCATAACCGGTTCAAATGATGAATTGCCCAGAAAAAATATGTTCGTTCTCATTCACTTTATGCACTATGCATTACGGGATGCACCATATGCACTTTACATTATTCATGCACTATATGCACTTTGCATTGCGCATGCACTATATGCACTTTGCATTGCGCATGCACTATATGCAATAGCATTATGGCATGCAGTATTGCACTATGCATTATGGCATGCACTATATGCACTATGCATTACGGGATGCACTAGATTCACTATACATTATTCATGCAATATATGCACTTTGCATTGCGCATGCACGATATGCACTTAACATTATGGCATGCAGTATTGCACTATGCATTATGCCATGCACTATATGCACTATGCATTATGGCATGCACTTTATGCACTATGCATTATGGAATGCAATATATGCACTATGCGTTATGGCATGCACTATATGCACTATGCATTATGGCATGCACTTTATGCACTATGCATTTTGGAATGCAATATATGCACTATGCATTATGGGATGCTCTATAAAACAACCTATGGCCCATGACTGCACTGTTAAAAAGTGTCATAAAACCAATTTATAGAAGAAATATTTAGTCATGCACACCAGGAAAAGTACCATGCACAATTCAACGCTTGTAAATGAACTCTTCCCATCACAAATCGAGCAAAAACTGTTTATCCATTGAAGTGTCGCGACCCCAAAACGCAACTAACGTACGTGACCCGAGACTTAAAAGTAAAATTGGCCAAATTGCAATTATCAAACTTCTAAATTGCCAACCCTCCTCTAAAGTTCGCTTGGAAAACGTTGAAAAACGCGATCATTATCCACACTTCTCTATACAGCAGTTAGCTGCGCTACTCGTTATACTAAATCAGAATTTCTGTTTTGCAAACTACCTTTATTCCTCTCCCACATCGAATAAACTCTATTTTTATGTGTTATCTAAACGATATTTGAACCCTTATCGGGCACGAGCACTTATTATGGTAGTAAATACCTTATCTTACCCATTTCATCACAGAGTGTCCTTTAGGCAGTCGTAAATATTACATAGGGTCAGATAAGAAATTTAAGCGCCGATCATTTGTTAATATTGCGAGTCCCTTTTGTTTCAGAGAATAGGGATGCTTGCTTTCCGTGATAAGGGCCCCTGTAAAAGGGGGCCGGTTTGAAAATCACCGACAAGCATTCACTAATAATAGTGTAACGAAGATTTTACGACAATTTCGAATGTGTTGCATATTGGTTTTTGCCTAGGACAAAGCTTTGGTGAGACATGTAGCTTTGGTTCTTGATTTGTTCGTTGCGTAGGACGAGTTTGGCTGGCGATTGTGAAGAATGGAGACAAACAAGACGGAAATAGCAACTGGGAAAACTCTGGAGATAATTGACCACATCCGTTGCGATCGACTGCATCGTAATTAGGAAGGGAAATAAATTGAAGTTCTTGTAAGTCAATCATTCACATCATGTCAGTTACTTTTTTTAAAAGTTTTACTTGATGGCATAAAAATATGCTGGATGGACTGGTGGGGTAATCAAAAGGGATGCGAAATTATATCCTGCTGGTGAATTGAAAACATAAATACATATGAGAAATTACATTTCAAATCCAGTGCCATGCATCATAGAGTTATTAATACATTGATATACTGATATAACAAAGTTATACCCGAGATTAAAGTAATTTACCCCTGAATACAGCCCGCAGAACAGAAAACTGGGCACCTCCACTGTGATTAAGTTTCCTCTGAAATTGTCATTCGTCACTGGATTTATACCAAATTGAATGCGAGACCAGATATTATATTTGTTTGAGATATTGATTTGTAAATTTACCTACTAGTGCTTCGCGAACGTTAATATTCATCGTGTGGTGCATGAGCGTCATTGTGAATAATTCTGATTACTAATTATTGAAGAATTTAGGGGTGGGAAAGAGATTCAAGAATTTAAAAATCAATATAAATAAAAACATTTTTTAAATATTATCAAACTCTCACTATGTGTGTTTTTTTATGATTATTTATGTGTATTTTGTGGAATAAGATGCAAAAAACTAAAAAAGAACGTAAAAAACCGCCTTATCAGACTTATCAGACAACAATAAAATTGGAACATATTCGTTCTGTTATAATTTTGCGTATATTTACAAAGTTCGATAGATCGATCGATTGATATATATTATATATATTAAATAATTAAATATTATATATATATATATATATTTAATCTTTAGAATGAGAAACGTGATTTAAAAAAACTGAAAGTGTTCGTAAAAACTTGTCCGTATAAATTGTCCTGTGTGGCGCGAACAAACTGACATTAAAATAGAAAGCAGTTGAAGATTTTCTTCACTCGCTACGCTCATTACACACATAAAAATACATGTCTATGAAGCAACTTGGAATTCGCGAATATTCGAACACCTGAACGCAGCCCGCAGAGCAGCAAACCCGGCACCTCCACTACATTTACCTCTCGTTTTCTTTAAATCTGTATACCGTACACTAAACAGTTAAAGAAGACATCATGTGAACTTGATTTAGAATGTACGGCCACAAAACGGCCGCATTGATACTGCATGATCCAAGTAATCGCCAAAATCGCCAAAAGGAAGCCGGCGAAAGACCAGCGTTCAGATGAGGAAGCCAAGTGAATTACAGAATTTATTCTCACCAAAAAATCGACAATAATTCAGCTGGCGAACCGAAAAACGTTTGGCGATACAGTAAGGACATGCCCTACCTAGCATCGAATTTGATTTCCTCCGGCTGGAAACCAACGATCAAATGCATTCCTTATGCGGTAAGTCATCATCTTGAACTAATCAAATTTAATAGAATTTCAGGGCGCAGGGATGAGTGTCAAGGCGTCGAAGTGTGGATCCGGATGACCTCTGCTCCCGTCTCAATTGACCGACATCTAACGCCTTTCAAGTATCCAAGCGTGCAACTGTCCTACCGTCCAACCGTCCAACTATTTACAACCACGACCAACCGTCCAATCGTTCAACCGTCCAACCGTCCAACTATTTACAACCACGACCAACCGTCCAATCGTTCAACCGTCCAACCGTCCAACTATTTACAACCACGACCAACCGTCCAATCGTTCAACCGTCCAACCGTCCAACTATTTCCAACCACGACTAACCGTCAAACCGTCCAACTATGTACAGCCAAGTAAAACCGAACAACCACGAACAACCAGGTACAACCACTTCGACGTAAGCCTTAATTCACACTTGGTTTAAGTCTGGTTCGCAATGCTACTCGTATCGTTTTGTTCTTCTGGGAAATAATTATACTTGTAACTAGTAAGGTTGGAATGAAACTAGCAATTTATGGACATCGAATTTCAATTACCTTGCTGTGTTTGGTTAGTGTACACGTATATTAAATACGAGACCATTGTTTAATAGGTTTGATAGACAGAACTGGTGCAGCACTATATTATAAATCGATCAATTGCTCAAAAATGACCAATCAGAATTGATTATCACTGAAATAAGTAAGCAGATTCTCTTAATCTTTCCGTTGCATGTTTTCTCCTGTAGGCGGTTTAAGCTGATAAGGGCTGATTACGGATTGTTTTTACTACCTGATGTTCGCGGAAAGCCATTCTCAGAGGCACATCTTGTTCAGTTCAGAGTGAATTAAACCCAACTGCTGCCACCATTTGCCAACTTAGTTGAGATGTGAAGCAAGCTTCTGGACATAACTAGTTTCATATTAGATTTGGAACTTTCAATTCTGTTTTGAAACTTCCTACTTTACGGTGAAATAAAATGATTGACACAATTTGTAAAGGCGAGAGCTATGGGAGCTCTAAAATAAATGCCACGTTTTTGGACAAAAGGAATTACATATTGCTTTCTGTCCCGTTATCACAATGTCGTACTAAAGGACATGGCAGTTGATAACGGCTTTGTGTTAAAAGGATTTCATTTTTAGCTACTGTATTCCCTTATCCAAGCAACGTCATTCGTCAGGCATTACTTCGCTTATAATTAGAACACCGATATTATAAGAAATCGGTAAAGTATAGAATTCCAGTCGGTATATAATATTCAATCGCGTAATACGAGGAAAGTACAATAACATAAGATCATGTCAGCTTTATGGCTTGAATATAAACACAAAAAATAATATGGAGAAATGATTATTTATTTTTATGTATTTCATGTCGTAGCGTGCGGCTGTATTATTTTCGCATGTTTGCCATCAACATACTTTCACTTCATATAATAATAATAATAATACGTAAATGGCAGGTGAATTGTCAAAAGTTTTATTTATATTTTACTCTTTCAATATAACACTGAGAGACCAACACAGACGAAATTAAATACGTAATTAAAGACGTTTTATACGCTTTATTACACGACTTTCTATTTTTTTATTAGTTTCTTTTTTGTTTTGTTATTTGTTTCAACAATGGAACTCATTTGAAAGGAACCAGCTTGGACTAGTGCTCGAACTGGAAGTGAAAGATCATTCGTCTTGGCTGCACGGCAGGCATGGCACTGAACCCGTGCCTGATTATCTAATGCCATGCCAGGGAGACATAATCACAAATATGACCCATTTATTTCACGCGGGCAAACGGCGGTAGGGAGTGTGACGCAAGGATCGGGTTATATAGCTGCTATTCACCCGCGCAACGCAAACGATTGATCCCCTAAAGCGGACTCTGTTATTGTTCTCCGTACTGTTTTCGGTGAGTTTTCGATCTAATATTGGTATGTCAGTCAGTGCTGAATGATTCCGCCTGAAATTGGGGTGGTATGTGAAGAATTTCGATATAATGACACGAAAGAAGGAAGCATGAATTGAAAATTATCACTAATTATAGAGTGGCACTAGTCGAGGCAACACAGACTTCTGTCGCCAGAATTATAGAATAACTTGGGAAATTTGCCTCTGTTTCGTTTTAGGGCACATTGTCACGAAATATTTGTATCCGTTAATATTTAGTTATGTATTGAAGGCGGTGAACAAAATTTATATCAGCCATGAGTACTGTACCTTTCACTTTTATTTTTAGGATATTATGATCTTTTGTGACCGTTGCTGATTTCAAAATTAACCAGGGATATTGGCACAGCTAAAATTTTCAAATCTGTTTCAAGCTGAATAGAATGCGCTAATAAAAAACGATAGAGACAAAAAGATACACCCACAATTTCACATTATAAAATGCATGTTAAACATGTTAATTTTCCCGTTTTGCGTTTATAAAATCATCGCCCGCTTAAAAATTACGTGATGAAACTATCATCCGACACGTTTCACACTTGCTCGATCATAAAAAAAATAGATAGAAACAATTGCCGAAATGAGTGTGTATACTACGGGTGCGAAACATTGCGTGAATGAATGTCACAGGGGCATTGCGATCCCAAAATTCGTGGTGTTTGACTGGTCATGGTCAGATAGATACCCGAGATGATATCGATTGGGGCGCCCGCCCCCAACCCTTGCCCCCCGCCTGCACCGGGCCACCCCGGGCCGGCGCGGGCGCAGCATTGGTACGCCGATGGCGAGCACCGAGCGCCGAATTGCCCCGAAACCCGAATACGTGAAAAGTGTGGAGCTGCCGAGCAGCCACCTCAGTCGCAAGCCGGCGAAAGGGTTAACTAGACTCTTTGGGGGTCCAAGCAAAACCACTGGTTGATTTTCAACTAAAATTTCCCACTCTGGGATGCATTTTTTTTCATGAGTTTATTTAGTCGAGGAAATGTAGTGAAAGCCTTTTGTTTGTGACTCATTTTGTTTATGTGTGATTATTTTGGAAAATTTAATGGTGAATAATTTTGGAGGTAGGCTAATTTTTTATTTGTATGCAGCATGCTTAGAGATTTTTTATTCTTTTTTGAATTAATAATTGATGCTGTTTTACCCCACTAGTTAGCTGTCGATATTGCTATATCTAATTTCTTTTAGAAGTCCTGCTAATATTTTGACGCAGTATGAACAATTTGCCACATGGATGGTTTTGTTGTGAGATGAATAGAATTTTGAGTCCACATGCAAAACAAAATGGATGAGGAGTCTGTTTCACTGTTTACACCGCATCTTTTATTTGTAAACATCTAGATGTTTGCTTTTTTCATTTTCATTTAATTCGAACTTGATGTATGATTATGCCTGCGTATAGCATGCTTTCATCACTTCCTGGATTTTTTTGGAGTTCCATTATATTATCCACTGAAAACTCAGTCGAATCAGAGGTTTTCCGTTGCTGGGCTTCTAAGCGATCTCGTTGCTCGAATACACTGGTTTCACCTGCCTCCTTAAAACTAGCCCCAAAATCACTGTCAGATTTTGGTAAATCTTTAACGAAGCTAGCAACACGTTTTCATCTGCTTGCTTCGTTTTAATGCAATTTCCTCCATGCTGAAAACCTGGCGTAGATTTTAGCTTAAATATTTCATGTAGTCATTTTTAGGACCTCTGAACTCAATTTGTAAGAAAGTTTTTCTCATAAAATTGGACTTTTTACATGAACTTTACTTGAACCTAAGATGCCGGCCAGGATTATTTGGACCCTAAAGTTTCATTTTAAAATTAGCTTAGCACGAAAAATAATTACAAACAGGAATTAATTCTTCCAAAAGAGTTTCCTTATTTGAAGTATTGCGTGATTCACGTGCGGACAAATAATCTTTCTTAAAACTTGCCGCGTTATCAGCATGATATTTAATAATATAATATATTAATCCT
This sequence comes from Nemurella pictetii, assembly GCA_921293315.2. Taxonomy (NCBI): domain Eukaryota; kingdom Metazoa; phylum Arthropoda; class Insecta; order Plecoptera; family Nemouridae; genus Nemurella; species Nemurella pictetii. The sequence goes on along the minus strand of OV121116.1, from coordinate 24,523,455 downwards.
AATTTAAGCTGCCACTAATCTATAAACCGATGTATTTCAAGTATCAAACAATGCTCTCGGAATCTCTCCACGGAGACAACGCGTTGCGTAACGTCAAAAACGTCGGATGTCGAATTAGAAAAACATCTTCAACAGTCAATTCCAGCTCCGTGAAATTCTAATCTTGTTTCAGTTTCACGTGAACGCTTCACTTTAATTGATGGCTCGTTTTAATAGAATTTTACAAGTCAAATTGCTTCCCCCTGGCTTTCAGCAAGCCACCCTGATCTGCACAGTGCATAGTCTATTCGAGAAAACGATGTGGTTTGGAGAAATCACGAGCCACAGCAAACGGCAGACGTCGTCCGCGAAACAAACCCGCGAACAAACCTACTACCCCCGCACGGCGGCCACTGTGGAAATATAACTTAAGAGATTAAACTATTGACCAACATGTTGCACGCTCGAAAGCTACTCATCGAAGTCCGAAATAACGGTCAATATTAAAAGGCATCTCACGATCACTGTTTATTTGCACTACGTCAAGCAAGCTTTCTTTCACAATTCCTTACTCTTATTTTGACTGTAGTTTATTAATTCTATTCTTGGTTTAAAAACACGCCTAAGTAGTGCTGTCTTGATAAAAAGAAAACTCCTCTCCTTTTTCGTACCATTCCATCCTTCTTTGAAAGAATAATTAGAAAATTATACAGCCTGTCAAATTATTGGGTCTCTCCCTCAATTTTTTTAATTATGTGACAAGAGGACAAAGGGATTGACTCTTGTTGAAAATTTTAGTAATCTTGGCTATTGGATTTTGTAAAGTGCACAAATTGAAGAGAAGCTATGTGTCGGTTGGGTCGTCCCTTCCATCGGGACAAATCCACGTGGGTGCAGAGAGGGTGCAATGGCTAGGGGGTGGGTGGCCGGGGGTGGGTGGTGGATGGCGGGCGAGAATCCCTTATGGCATGGCTAGGTGTTGATTGAAACATAAGCCCTAATGTGTGCTATCTCTTTTTGCAGGGTGCACGCCATCCCATCTCAAGACCGCGTGACTTAATCCATCCCCATCCCACTTTCAACACTCGAAGACATGTGAGATCATCGGATCAAAATGTCAACACTTTTGACTTGGACAATGTTATTTCTGGTGAGTCGGACGGCTTTCACATGCAGTTGCAGTTGAAAAAGTAGTTGAAAATGCATGCCGATTGGGTTTATTTGGTGTAGAATAGCAATTTGCAATCGGGGTAGGTATAGAAATAATTATGTCATAACTCACACTGGCCCGATCTCGGTCCAAAGAATTCGACTTCAAATGACTCGGGTTTCGGGTTTCCGTGGCATTGCGGGTCCGGAAGAACTAGTGTTTGATAGTAGTACGATGATACCATGTGACAAATCGGACCCAGGGTCCAACGGTTCCAAAATTGTTTGGACAAAATTGCACACTTATTATTATTTTCGTTGATATTGATTATATGCAGAAACGCACAATGATGATAAATCTGAATGCATTTTGAGGCTGAAAAATTTACAAATTTACAGTTTCAATCCTTAATGTAAGCCTAGGAGAAGATGATTCAGTAAGAACCACGTCGACACTTTCATCAAAATAACGATGAAACCTGCGTAGAAGCCCTAAGGTACTACATTTAAAGCTGCAATAAATCCAGAATTGGAATATTTAATCCGTACTCGACTCGAAATAATGGAAATATGGGTTGTTATGCTAGCTTCTCGGCCAGACAAAAACTCATTTACCAGTATTCATTTTGGTTGATTTGATAAACCTAATCAAGTCCTTGAGATCTGTGAGTGATCACGGTACTTAATCTCCATTATTACCTCATTAAAAGTGTGTAAGGACAACAATCTCAGATTCGTTCCAATTTCTTGCAAATTTCCTCAAAATGAACGAACAAGCATATATTTCTCGCAACAAAAAAACAAAATAATTTCAAACCAGCAAACAAAATCACAGAATGCACAAAAAGGAGGGTTTTCTGGTACTTATTGCTAATTTTTTGACGAAACGCTTGAAATGATCAAAGTATAGTTTCATCTGGATATTTCTTGACAGTGGCAATTTATTTATTTATTTCATTTACTACATAGAAATGGAAATAAGCAATGTAAGTACCGTCATATATCTTCCCACCGCACATAGGATTTAGTATTTTTTTTTGTAAAGATGGTGAAAATATTTGAGGATTAATAGGGTTATTTATTAAATCCTGGCATGGAACGTTCATGCAATCAGTGCGAAAAGCCGTAAAATGCACTGGAGTGGACCTTGTGTCAATTGTCTATGCTATGATCATGTACGTTCAAATATATTTATATCAAATTTTCCGTACATATCAAGCCGGGCCTGAGTTATGAGTCGCTATGAAAGAAATGTAGCACGTATCAATCAATATTTCGCCCAGATATTTATTAACATTATTTCCATAACGCATGCAGTGTGAGATGTCTCTTAATTTTCGAGATAAATTACTCTGCTTAGATAAAGTTGGGCACGTGCTATCCAAAGAACTAAACGAGAGAATTTTTATGTGTGGTTTACTTTTTTGCCCACAAAAAATTCCACTAGGTAATACCTATTTTATGTACTTATTTTCAAAATTGATTTGTTAAGAGAACGAATTTTTATGGACTTTGAGCGTGATCTGAAAAATGATTTTCATTTTCTGCATTATCAGCAGAATTTCAGAATAACTTGGGAGATTTTTTGAAATGACCCAATCTTGATTTAGTTTGGCAAACAGTCGCATATAATGTCCGATACTTAGTGCTCCAATTTCTAAATACCTGCTAGGTCCTCTGCATCTAGCTGTGATCTAGCTGATCCAACTGTCTTACAGTTTCCCCGTTTACTACTGCAACCCAACCGACCATCCTACCCCTATTTTCACTCTAGTATCTCTTAAATCATCTCTCCAATTTTCTCCGTTTCCATTCTTCTTGTCTTCATTTTGGCAAAATGTCTGAATTTGACATTGCCTTATTTCCAATCGATTTCTTACCAATTTTTCCCCATCACGTAAGAAAATTAGAAAACATCGGAAAAGGGGGAATGGAAAAATATTCATCAAAAAATCTCATCAAAAAACACACACTTCTCCCCCATTCCTTTTCATTATTTATATCCCTTTTCTCGGGGATTTTTAATATATTGTTAAATCTCAGCTCTGGAGCCTATATACCGTAGCCAAAAACCGATGCTTTATTTTCGGCACCATTTCGCCCCACGTCCAACAATTTCTACGCTTGAAGTGGGAACTACACACAAAAACGCATATGAACTAAGACGGCAAAAAACCAAACACCCACAAACACACACACACACCCTCACACACGCACAAACACACACACATAAAATCCGTCAATGAATAGAAAAACAGGGACACAGTTTGTGTTTTGAATTTGACTGACATTTTGAAGTTTGATCCTGGAATAAGCTATACATAAATGTATAGTAAAGTACAGTAGGCATTCGTCCTAGCAGCAGCAGCAGCATGCAGCACCGCTGTTAGAGCTTTCTGCTAGCCATTGGCTGTTCTTTTAGCTGTTGCTTGTTGCCAGTTTGCTGTTTGAGTCCATCGCCTCAGCAACAACGACAACCACATCGCTATCTATACACCACGTGGGTCACATGAATAATTAACGCGTATGTCAGGAGTGAAAAATACCAGCCACACGCGAAAAGAGCAAAGGAAAATACTTATTCCATTTTAGATTCGTCCTGCAGAATAGTGAATGAGTTGGTTAATGCCCGCAGTCATGCTGTATACCTATACGTACAGAGGTTTAGAGTGAAGCGATACTATATATACCTTTATAGGTATCTAGTATATAGGTGTAACTAATTCAGCATCGATTTCGTTGCCAAATGTTTAACGAGCCCGAGCTTGTTTCGTAACTGGGTGGGGAGTGGAGAGCATCTAGATTCGCTATTGAATTGATCAATGGATTGAGAGTCACACGTAGAAGGCATTGGGCTATACCCGAGAGGTTCGAGTCCGGAATGTTTCAGATTTTATCTAGAATAATCAATTTCGAGGCGGTCAGGTTTATAACATGTGCAGCACACACTTCGTGGTTGGCACCAATCATCGCACTACGTATTCAGCGTAAATGGTGATTTGACGGAACGAAATTTACCACTAATTTGGTACTAACTCGGCACGTGAAAATTCTTGAAATTTTGTGCACGTGGCTAGCTTAACGAACACTGCTTTCTTCGGGGTTATATCTGTTTCACCTACCCAAAACATCAATTCGGTTGTCACAATAGAGATGAGCCTCTACGTGGGCTTAGCTCCCTAACTGGACAATAGGAAACATCCGGTCCTTACAACATATTATCGTCATCGATAATAATGAGGTATCATCTTCTCTGGATAAATAAAAATATGCAAATAAATATTAATAATAGGAGACTATTTTTTAATTTAAGCAAGTCGTTAGAAGTGTTTATAAATAAACTAAGTGGAATTTGTTGGACCAGCTCGAAAAGTTCCCAGGAAATGGTGTTTTTTCGGAGCAAATTAATTTATTGGATGTTGCCAGAAGAACAAATTAAGGTACATTTCATACTTAAAAGCTTCTGAAATCCATTATCAAGATTAGAACGATTGTTTCCAGCAACCGATTCCGCGTCAGGAGTCTCACTGAATGCTAATGGAATTGTTGATTTTTCTAAGCTCTCTAGATTTTACATGTTTCACATCTACTGTTAATAAAACAGTTGAAATAAGAATTGAATCTGCATTATTGTTAATATTGATCTCAATTTTGCAGTACAGTACAGACATTAATAAAATCATTGTATGTTTTTGGAAGCGGATGCAGAGAGACGTGGACAAACACAGCAGCTCACACCCACTCACACACACGTACACCCATGACACCCACGCTCTTCAAGGAATTGGACAGGAAATGAACCAAAATTTCCACGTAAATCCACATTTTGCCAAAAACTCGAAAAGAGAAAATGTGTGGAAATCGTAATTTCCCTTCTGAATTTCCTTCAGAACAAGAAGCATATCTTTTCTCTGAGTTGAACGTGCCCCCGACTATATTCCCAACATCTACACTCTACACTCTCCATGGCTATGCTATGGTCTACCATTTCTTCCACCATGGCAAAATATTTCTTCCCACTGCCGCTCTTGCCCTCTCCCTCCTTCCCACTCTCCCAAACTCCATCTCGCTCTCTCGCATTCTCTCTCGCCCATTCACGAAACAGCCATCCCTCATCTGTCTCTTTCTAGCTAACAAAACAAGGTGCCGCTTTGAATGTTGATATCCGTTTTGCATCCCCCACAACTCGCCCCGTGGAACAACAATGGATGGCGTTAAGATTATCTTGCATTTGCGCTTCCAATTTTTACCCACAACGCCACGCTAGGATCTGAGTCAGAATATATTTCTAAAGAAACACACATTTCATCTATCAACTTAACGAAACTTTTCGCGCACCTCCGCACGAATGGGTAGTCCATGTTGGTTGTTCTTTATTGAAACTCGAAGGTACACAGTGAAATGTTGTCCTTTATATTTGTTTTATATATTATTATATTATTATTATATATATTATTATTATTTATTGTTATTTGTGTTATATTTGTTTGTAGTGGTAGCAGTGATGAATTGTTGCCGGATTTAAAAGTTGCTTCAAATTAAAAACTAACGTGATTCGGTCATCCCTGATGACAAATTACTGAATCTTAGCAATGCCCAGTTACCTTCCTCAAGCAGACCCTGCCATTATTCTGCATAAAACTCAAAATTTTTACACAATTTGTCAAAATACCCACGAAGCTACGGATATAAGGGGACGGGGAGGTAATTTGCCTCTCGCAAGCTCCTTCACCGAATACTACAGTTTCAGGAAAATGTAGGATATCAGCAAAAATCAAAACATGAAAAAATTGTCAAAAATGACATGATCAGCCATGCGTGTCTGAAACAGACCTGCACCTTGCATAATGCACGAGTTTTAAATCTAAACACAGCACGACAAAAAAACCGCTAGGCTTCCAAGGAAGTGGGTAAAGCGAAGATCGAAAAGGAAACTGGGATAAAATCAGCAAATGAAATGTTTATCACATACATAACCAGGCGCAAGTGAAGCTCGTAAAGCTCGTAAAGCTAACTAGGTGTTAATCTGCAAGATTGCACCGCTAGAGGTCGTATTTCCTACGGCCTAGAACGTGATGTTTTAAATCACCGTATGTGTCTTTCCTTATACGTTCTCTACTTTCTTTAGCACTCTCGTGCTTTCTCTCTTCGATATCAGCCTATGGGTCTCCCCGCCGTCTCACTTGCACTTTACATAAAACTGCTTTCACCGATAAGGTAGTAGTAGTACCTATCATGGATGGAACCCAATACGCTCGCTAGTATCTTCTGCTTTTTATGGTGCCTGAAAATTTCACCCTGATGCCTTTTTCTGACTTGAGGAAGGGTTGTCTTTTTATGTTTCTTTTGAAAGCTTTTTTAGCTCCGGCTTGATAAAAGTGTATTCATTTGTGACAAGAGGCCGTCCCTTGATTGTACTTGCCATACAAAATCCAAAATATTATCAAACGAAGTGCTCATATTTTTTGGTTTACAAAGAAACAAGGGTTGTATGAGAGCTTATTAACTTTTCAAGAACCTGAATGATATTGTATTTTATACCATTGATTTATTATTGAACATATTTACAAAACACCTGAAACAATTCAACAACAATATAGAAAAAAAACAATAAATGGTATGCAATAAGCCAGAGAAAAGTAACTTTTAAGTACTAACTTCAAAGAAACATTTCTTATGTGAAAATTAATGCGGGTTTTGAGTATTCAACGTATCCTTTTGCATACAACAATGTTTTGTTTATTAAAAGGCAGAGGAGTATGAAAAAGTGATTGGTACGATGAAAGCCAAAATTGCCGCTCGACAACAAAACCGAGCCTTTCTTCGAATAAAATTGAATAAAGCAAGACGTTTGTTTACCCTTTTCAAAACCTAGGAAAAGCATGTTAAATAAGATTCTCTGACTGCCACATCGAACAGAATAGCGTGTGATTTTCGTATACAATTATTCAACCGCATGGCGTCTCTAAACACCTTCCTTGTCGTGACCGGCTCGTGACTTGCTTTTAGCCAAGGTAACGTGTTGCTTTTGCCACCACCGCTTGCCGCCATCTTGCCCATGCTACCAACATGACGTCATGCCAGGAGAAAGCACGCGATCCACGACATGTGCTACTTAAGGCCACAACAATCGCAAAAACGACTTAGCTGATCAATTAAGTCTGAGGCTAGTCTCCATTTCTAGCACTTACCTTAGCATAAACCACTTCTCGGGAACTATATAGTTGTGATATGCGGGCACAAAATATTGACTGTTTCTTTGTAGAGAAAATCTCGCACCTTGGTTGCGTCAGCAGACTGATGACATTTGCGTTTTGTTAAAATCGCTTGTCTGGAAATTTTATCGATGCAAACTTCGCCACATCGATCAGTGTTTCTAGGGTAGACTCGATAAGAAGCTGGCATAAGGGACAAGCTCATGCAACTAAACTTATAGTCCTGGACAGAGTATAGGTACCGACAATACCCCTGATTGCATGCAGCACGCGATGCATCTACGCTAGCTCCATCTATCAACAAAGTTAAGTAGCAGCTAATAGCTTTCATGCTTTTATATGCTAGTATATCGTTACAGGAATCATTTTACAATAAACATGTGTGCTTTACACGTAACTGATAAGCTAATAGCTGTTAGGTGATAAGGGGCAATTTAAAATTTACCTGCCATCTTAGGACAAGACGGGCTAACCGGATGGAGTGGCCCCCTAAGTATTTACACCCCAAATCTACACAATACGGCAGGATGAAAAATAAAAACACGAAATCAAAATTATCTATTAAATTAAATTATAAAAATTAAAAACTCCTAAACTTTTTGATGGAAACCAGGTGACTATGGCAGGCTCGTATTGTACATGGCTTTCAATTGAATAACTATGATACTTTAAGTTGAAGTATCGTTTTAGCTGATGGTGGCAAACTATTTAGCCACCCATAATACACGCATCCACACGTGACGCCCCCCGGGAAGCTGGAATAGCTTATCGTAAAAGATAGTATCTTATAATCATCCAGCCTAACATTACACGTAATACGTTTCCGTATTGCAGCTATGTAGCCACGCCCTGTGATCGCAGTTCGCTGGGGAAATTCAAAGTAATTGAAAACTAACCAGGCCGGCCTGTTATCTGAGTAGCCTATTTGCGTAGCACAATAATTGTTCCCTGCACACGTTTGCAAGTTTACGGACACCAACAGCACACTAGGACGGCTTTTTTATGCTTCTACTGTTAGCGAAGCAGGCAGTGTTTGGTTACAGCCATCTGGCGAAAGTAATGTTTTCGCGTGTTTTTTTTAATAGTCTCTATACCAAAAATATATATCATACTTTTATCGAAGTTAATTTTCTTTCAAGAGATGCTCCCCCTCGCGGAGATGAACCACCAATTCGGTCAATCTAAGATTGAAGAATTCCTTAGTGAAATTCAATGCGCCCGAGACAGGATCAATTCGCGGCAGAGCTTAGAGGATAAAACGATAAAACTTTCGTCTAGTTTCTTTGTTTAGAATCCTAGGGTGCAAGCATATATCTGCTTGAAAGGCTTTAAATGATCTCGAAATGATAGCAATGGGGTGCGTTTCTCGCGTGACTGTACGAACCGCCATGCATGTTCTAATTACTCTATTGATTGCGCTGATTAAAAGGGAAGGTGTGAATTTAGTTACACAATTGACCGCTGTAATGGTGTAACAAGAGAACAAACAATTGAATTCGATGATGTCGTAGTGAGGGTATGGGCTGCAGCACACACGTATCTCGTACGCGTATAAAACCATGCACAGTACATAGAGCACGATATTCAATAGCTAATAGCAGATTTATCTCATGAATGTAGTTAATTTCTTTATCTACGCATCTTTTAGCCGAAGCTGTATAATGTATAGTTTTTTAGGGGGTTGGTTTGCAGCTTATAGAATGGCGTCTGATATTTTGGTAGCATCTTCACTTTAGTTGAGATATATTTAGCAACTAATAGAGCTCGAGTGTATAATTTTCTAAGAAGTATTTAAGAATGCAAATGGCGGGGCTGCTTTGAATAATCCGACATCGGGCAGTAATTAGTGCGCATCTCTTTTGAGAGTCAAGTTGAAGCATGCAGACCCAAACTCCATTTATGAGCAAGATGTACACTCTACAACATTATCTCCCACAATTTCCCCGTGAATCTTTATTTATTACCTACGATGACGTATTTTGTAAAAAAAAGTTTCTCGAGTTCCAATTAAGCTGGAAAATATACTGTGGTGCATAATGCCTCGAATCGGAAGGCAATTCTAATGAGCAAGAATAGCTGGCTGGATTTTGCATACAACTTACAAGTCTTTATACGGAGTGCGATAAAGAGTTTTCATCGCGGGAAATTAATTCTCCTGGGACACAATAATAGGCAATTAGAAATACGTGGTTCATTAGCACTCATTGACTCTGAAACATTCTGCGAGTTGTAAATTAGAAACATCTCGAGAAAAGTCGAGAAATTTCCATAACACACAAATTCTTATTAGCGGGTTAAGTCTAATTTATCATTTCTTTCTGATACGACTAATTTTCCTTGTGAGTAATGCGAAATACGTCTTCCAGAGTTCCGTCAAATAACAGCTATAGTTGACTATTGTACCTATACCCTCCTACCCACTACCGTAGACTGCAGCAAAGCAACTGCTATATGCGAGGGTTGATGTGAAATTCCCAGCACGCTCAACTTGAACATTTCCACATTTCCCTCAACTGTTATCAATTATATCTCCTCGGCCTGAAAGTTTTACTATGAAGTTTGCGATCTCTTCGCTGCTCATTGATCGTGTCAAGAGCAATAGAACTCAGCATAACACCGGGATACGAGTCCGAATTCGTCAGAAGACGAGATGATTGTATTTGAGTAATAATTACCTAAATTGATAGTACACGAGTAAAATAATCGTGTTGGGCATGCTTATGTGCCAGCAATGAAACATGATCTAACAATCCGCCGCATAAGATGGATATTTGAGTAGTTTGTGAGAAATTAATAAATAAGTGAGAATAAAATATGTAATTTAATATTTCGGAAAAAGAAGATTCTCAACCTTGGTAATTTAGTATAATTCTCAGTCGGCGATTTCACCCGCCAAGAAAACTGGAATGCGTCTCGTGTACTTCTTCGATAGATCAGTAAAGAAAAATGCATTCAACGGTGAATGCATAAAATTTAAAGCTTTTAATCATACAATTTAAATCATACTTTAAATCATACTTTTATATCATACCATTCATACCTTTAATCATACAATTTAAAGCTTCAATTTTTCTACACGTTCCGATTTCGAAGTCCCTGATCGAGACGCATATATCTCATGTTCATAGCCATCATTGGGAGCCCCCATAAAGCGTTGATTTTTCTATACTTTTGGCAAGGATAGATTATTTCAATGGCATTGAAGAATAGTATGTGTAATTTCCCGTTCCTGATAGGGTGAACCCGCTGCAATAAAAACAATTTTTAAGTTTACCAAAGCTCTAAGACAGAACAAAATCTGATAATATCTCTAGCATGGCAAGTTGCAACAATATCCAAGCAACAGATTGCTCTGAGGTTTCGGTTATCCCTGTAGACAAAAGTTAGCGGGGAATGTCAAATGTTACTCGTGGCAAGCCTGTAATGCATTTACCTCCTCACTTCGACAAATCTCTGGAGGTTAACAGCCTAATACACTTTCCTGCTGATATAACAAAAAACATAAGGGAGCAAACTTTTCATAGCTTCGCCTGGCCAACGCTGGGCCAACGCTGATGTCGAGGTGAAAGAAATTTTCTTTGAATTTCCACGTGCGTTTCAAATACGACACAACCTGGCAATACACGTAACATGTGTAGGCTTGCTTGTACGAGCGCTGAAATGTAATGACCCAGACCCAAATCATTTCAAACTATAACTGATCATTAAATTTAAAATATATGTGGAATTTTATGCATCGTTGATCTTTGTCTAAGAAAATACAATCATGTTTTGAAAGAAAATTATTTCTGCTTTTGCTCTAATGACCCCAGACCCAAATCCTTTGGAAATATCTAATAATTATTTTTTTAAAATTAAAAAACGTTGAAAAATTAGCTGCTACCTTTGTCTAAGAAAATACAATCATAATATTTAAAGAAATGTATTTCTACTTTTGCTCATTCTCTTAAGTGTTTATTTATAGACCGATTTCGAGTTGCATGGGTCGGAGTGAAAATATGCCTTTGTTTTGTTTGTGCAACTTGACCCGTTGGCTGTTGCTAATGGCGACCTATTTACTTTATTGCTACCGGATATGAGATAAAATGGGCAACTAAGAGCTGCTAAAAGGGTAGTGGGAAATGATGAAAACTGATATGTTTGCAGTTGAGAAAAGTTTGTTTGCCTACAAGTGCAAAGAAAATTGTATTCTAGATATCGGGTGATAACGCAGCATTTTCGGTGCACGTTTTTTTTTGCACACCAACGGATTCCAATCATCAAGACTCAGGTTAATGGTGACCAGACTCGGCGCTTCCGTAAAAAGAATCACACGGCATTTCTAAGCTTCCCTGGCTTTCTTCCTCTTTTCCCAGCATCTTTCCAACCCCTAAAACAGGTCACATTCTCTATACTTTTAACGACTCGCTTATTTTCATCATGTAGATTTGCAGCATCAAAGGTGTGCGTTACACAAGGCAAATCCTTGTCCTATGCAATGTGCAAGAAACAGTTGAAAAAGAACATTATACATACCTCGTCGCCAACTCGCGATTCGTGATCCATGCAGCAAAAAGAGTGCTAAGCTGTAAGCTTTTCGAAACTTGATCCAACATACAACAATATGCTTTTACACTGTAATGAAGTCGGAGCATGTAACCAAATCTGGAAAGAAGCCTAGCTAAGAGCAAATGCCAAACAAGGTTATGCTTCATGCACGAACTTATATTTTAGCTCCGCCGTCTGCCAAGTTTTCAGCGGCTAGGGGAGGAGGACGGGTTCTCTAGTGGGCATTAAACCCATCAGACATGTCCAGTTTAATGAGTCAATTGCGAGGCCTTTTCTCCAAGTATATAACTGAGCACTTCCCCCCGCAACGAGATGATCGGAAACAACCGACATCGCAAAGTTCACGAGTAACGGATATGCTTTTAGTTCGTAATCAACTTGGTATTTGCGATACAGCGGGTGATCGCATTACGCGAGGACGAGATATCTAACCTGCTAACTTGTAATCGATGTCAAAGTTCAATCTAACATGACAATTCGAGTTCCGGCCTTAATCAAATCAATCTCGAGACAAAAATTATTCAGTTAGAGAACTTGTTGGTCACAAGTGGACCGCATAGAAATTGATTGAAGACATATTCTTCTATTGACTCTAATTGATGAGGAAAATACTGTGCTTGTGTCCACCCTCGTCCCCTTCGTACTCGCCGTCGCTGTCTAGGGGTGCAGCTGAACTCAAACTTGTAACAGCATTTAACCTAACAGTTTCATACGATCGGATGCCAAACGAGTACCTTGTGTGCCCCCACCATCCTCCAGTTTCGCCCAACATTGTCCAGGATCGCCCAACATTGTCCAGTTTTGACCTAAATTGTCTAGTTTCGCCCAACATTGTCCAGGATCGCCCAACATCGGCCAATATCGCCCAAAATTGCCCAACATCACCCAAAATCGTTCAATGTCGCCCAAAATCATTCAGTATCGTCCAAGATCGCCCAACATTGCTCAACATCGCCCACTAATGGACCAAGTCTGGCGACTCCATACGTCCCCTCGTTATAACAGCACACAGCGGCAAAGGGTCATCGAAAATTATAACAGCCGAAATCACATAATGTGGGTCTCGCCTCCTAGGGATATAATGCTTTTAGCACGACATAATTACGTATTTAAAGCTAAAGGGCAGAGTTGGCAATAATGGCTTCAGTGATTTTATGATTTAGGAGAGAAACGGGTCGAATTTTACAATAATTTAACTTAATCGGAATTACGAGTTTAGATTCGGTTCGTTTTCTATTAATTGGCAGCTGGCATATTGGGATTATAATCTTGTATGAAACGACATAAAAATTGTTTCGTTACCTACATTAACTTTCGCAGTCCTTCTGTGCGATTGTTTTTCTCATGCCCGATTTGAGGTCATTAGGCTGGTTTCACGAGGCAGGGCACTCGGAAAACGACTTTCTGACATATATGTTTTCCTGTCATGCTCATTATCACTTCACACAAATTTGACGGGAAATCTGCACTGAAAATATAGGTTGTGATGGTTCATTTTGGTAAACATTTTCTCTTTCGTGCAGATCTCTTAAACCAACCCCTGAAGATGCATACAACACATTGGAAGCCAATTCGACTTTTCAAATTTTAAACCAACAAGAACGAAATTACATTCTATCTTCCTCGTGTTATTTCAGCGAAGGATGAGCACATAATCAAGTGTTTGGCTAATATTAATTTTGCTAATTCAAGGCAAACCACTTTACAGACGAGTAATTTACCGTCGAGTACTTTCCCGGTAATCAGCACACATTTTAGATGATTTTCTGTCAAGTACTGCTTGCCAACTACATCCCAATTTATTTGCTTCTATCAACTTAGTTATCCAAAAGTTAAACATCCAAAAGTTAGACAGCCAAAAGTTGGCCACGCAGTTGGCTTCCTAAAATTTAGAAATAACAAAACCATGGAAACAGCTAGCGTACGATTATTTCTGGTTAGTGAGGCAGAAAAAAACTAGTTTTGGTTAGATATTATAGCTTTTTGAAATGTGTATTTTTCTTCTCTTTCAAAGAAAGGCCACCACTTATAGTCCGAAGAAAGGCGGTATAATTTTTCTTGAAAACTAGTGCGTAGGTTAAAAATATAACATGCTTTTGTATGAATGTACTCATTTTCTCTAACGCTCTCGCCCTACGACTAACCGCTAAAAGATAGATGTTGTCTCCGACACCTATTTTGAAAATATAATAATTTTGTAAGGCAATGCGAATTTGACAACTTCTCATCTCTGGACCATCTTTAAATTCTCTCACTCAGAAAAAAAAACTTGATAATGTCACTAATCAATATTATAAACAGCTTAACTAAACTTGCGATGCGAATTTCTATAAAAAAAAGTAGCATATCTCGCCGGCGAGAAGTTTACGGTGAAGACTGGATTAAATCTTTGTTAAACTCAGGCGAAACCTTATTAGCAACTTTAATCCGTGTTTCCCGGCAAACTTTCAGAGCTGCACAACACCACCCCCACACCCTCTTCGTAGCCGCCTTGCTGCTCCACATCCATAATTGGAAAATATGCATTTTAACATTTCTCTTCATTTTTTCACTACAATTAATACTTATATTACACCCAAGTTTATAGTTTGCATAAAGTTTAATATATACGCAGCAATCTGCTAATTTAATATAGTATGGAGCGCGTCTTCACAATATTTCTAGAAGATGTCGAATTACAGTTCAAGTATTCGTCGCACTTGCTTTCTGTCGAAATGTTTCGATCTCATTCAATAACGTATTTTCTAAGAACTCTATAACTACTTCGTCGTGAGTGTGGGCAATGGAAACATGTTTAAGTTACCGCACGAGTGATTACTGGACTACCAGTTGTAACGAAATGTCACATTTAACTTAGAGTAAATTTTAAATATATTCATGATTTAGATTTAAGATGGTGAATTGAGTCAAGCTACGGATCCAACTGATGATAATGCGCAACCTTAGAACACACTGGGTCTGTAAATTACTGCATCTGACTGATGCCTGCAAGCGCTCATAACATACAAGAGACACACCGTCGATCGACATCCGTTGCAATGCAATTAGAATGTGCAAATGAAATGTGTTTAATATTACCAATTATCAAATATAGGTAATAACACATCACAAATCTCCATTTTACCTACATACCTACGAGCCACACGGCATGTAATTAAACCAGCTCACTGTGACTGCAGGCGATTGAATAATTGGCAAATACAGAAATGCATTCAGTGGCCATCAATGGCACACGATGCTCACATACAGCTCACCGCACACAATCGTGATATTAATATGTGTAAAACGCATTTCAAATACTTGCGGTCCATCTGATCTCACGAAGCGCATTAATTACATTATGACAATGCGAGCGCAGTTTGAGTGATGTACCACGTGGCTGAGGCTCGCAACCCGAACCAGACCGACACCGGGCCGTTGTCGGTCCAGTTTGCCGCCAGCAGCAAGGCGTCGGCTAGCCACCGCTATCCCTTGGGAACTCACCCATCTCTTTGCCTCCATGTTGATAGATATTAACTATGCATGATGGAATCACCCAAAGGAAGGGATTAATTGCTTCACTCCTCAGTCCTCAGATAGCCAGTGAGAAATTTGAGCGGGGGTAGCACCACCAAGCATGGCTATCGCGCCACAAACACTTCGCTAATTATCAACAAATTGAGGGTAAAAACATATTGACGTTTCTTGGATTTACATAGGTCTTAGGTAATGGTAATGACGCGAGAACAAATATATATTTAATCTCATTCAATTGCTAATTCTGCGGGTGTGCGTGTTCAACGATAGTTTCGGCGCATTACCCAAAGTTTGCTCCCAACTTCCAATCATACCGTGGCGAAGGAATAAAATGATGGTCCGTCCGAGTGCGACTGTGGCCTGCATAAGTTCCGACTCGGCAATATCAACAAGTGACTTGTGCTTGTTTCGAAGATCGTCTCTAACATTCATTCATCACTTTGAGGAGTCTCACGCCGAGGTGAGCATTGCTCTCGCGCCATGCTCTAGCTTATACTACTCGGCTGCCTCGCCTCTCTCCATTGAAAAGAAATCAGAAACGCAAGCAAATTGGTGAATCGCATTCATTACAGAAGCTGGGATGCTTTTTGACGCAAGTAAATGGAAGAATAAATTCAAAGTCACATTTTTTCTATTGCTCTACCAACCCCTAATCCAGGAGGTTGGAATATTTTGACACAAAAACAACAAGGTTCTACCCCAATAAAATAATCATTTGGCGAAAAGAAAACAACTTTTCACCCAAAGGTGTCTATAGCAAGAAAATTGCTATTCATTCCTCATCCATTCTACATATGTACCTCGAAGGAAAAGCGTACAGTCTATCGCATCTGTAGACTGGGCCCATGTTTTTTTAGGGATGGAAATGCACATACTGTCTGCCACTGCCTCTGCCTTGTGTTGGCTCCATTACCTATTCCCTACCCCTATTCCCTTGTTATTTTCGTCCCCCGCAACTACTCTCCTCTACCTCCATCATTCTACTTCTTTCTCTCTCTTGCAATAATTTCCATCGTCTTCTGCATCTCGCGTTAACACTTCCTACTTCGTCGCTCGCCAAAACAACCCGATGCAACCATCCCTCTTTTATACATATACACATATTATAGGCCGACTTCTATATATAGACGATTTGATCCTCCATATTATTTTCCACTCCCTTCTGTTTCATTTCTGCGATATATATCTCCCGTCTCTTTCTAGCTCGTAAATTCTCATATAACTCTTTCTCGCTTTTGCCCATCTCTTTTAACGTTTCCCTAGTCGATTGTGTATTTTCTCACTTGTTCCTATGTGATAGTCCAGCTACGTTTCTCGGTTGCTCTCATGCATAGCTCTAGAGATCTTTCTCCTTCCAATTCCTCCAGCATCCACACTGTCTGTCTTGCTTGCTCCTACAACAGTCAACAGGTCGATATCGCGAGAATATAGAGAAATGCCGTCGCTCTCGGCGCCGGCGTCGAATCATTTCTGCCTTTAGAAGCCATTTTATACCCGTCTTTGACATAACTGTGTGCTAGAATGAGATAGTGCGATATGATAAGCCGGGCATTAGAGTGAGAGGGAGGCCGTTATAAGTCACAGGGTGCATTGATGCATGATATGTCTACGTTTGATTAAATTAGGATATAAGGGGTGAGAATGGTGGAAGTGATAGACATTTGCAACCCGGTGTTTCTTTGAGTTATGATAGGCATTGTCTTACTTCCATTGTTGAGGGGAACATTAATTTGAGTAATGTTTTAAAATGAGGAAATGTTTAAGTTTATCTACCGTGTCGAGAGATGAATTTTCCTAGCGATTCTCCGCAATACGGCAATGGTCTTTGATTTTCCGCTTTGTTGGATCACTGACATGACGTTATTCGAATAATACCCTTTTTTAGTGGGCTCAAAGAATTTTATATTATTGGAAAATGTAAAATGTACAGTATCGTTTCCGAAATATCAGCGCAAAAAACATATACCTGATTATGGAATGGCATTAGAATGGAAATCACGTAGCAGCGCATTCCTTACATTTTCTGACTGACCATTCGACATTTCCTATCGTCATTCATCATATGTCCAACCACAAATCCGGTAAACGGTTCATAGGCATTCAAACAATCCACTACATTGGAGAGCGAATATTTTCTCAGCAAATCCCACCGTAAGCCACCATTTGTAGTGAGGGCGGGAGATTGTGGTCCAAATAACAAGATATGTGTGTTGCACCCCCCAAATTGCTTCGCACCCTCCTCGTTTAATATCACACGGTTCCAGGCCAGTGCGTGAGGGTGACTCTCAGACTCAAACAGATACAGTCCATCCGGTGCGTTCAAGGAGCACTAGCAGCGGCAGCAGCAGCGGCAGCAGCAGCGGCAGCAGCAGCGGCAGCAGCGGCGGCAGCAGCAGCAGCTAGCAATCTTTCAGTCGGAGAGTTGCCGAGTTGCGTGGTTGGCGGGGGTTTCCCAGAAGAGAACGCACCGCATGGCCCACAAATAATATCAGCCCCCTTCAATAAGCGGCAAAGCAGTGAGCGATGCAACCCCCGCTATCCTCTTTCTGTCACCTACTCTATCCCCACCCGCCCTGATTATATTGATTCCTTGATTCCTGCTCACACGCCCCCTCTTCCTTCCATCGCCCCCTCCCCCTTTTATAACCGGGAATAATGCCCTTTTTATGACTCTCACGCTGTTTGCTTTTAATAATGGTTTATTTGTTTTGACATACAAATATTTATGACTGGCTGCAGTGGCAGTTATTTGCTCTGACTAACGTGTATTTGAATTTAGTCAGGGAACCAATTTGAAATTTGCCCCGACGTGCTATAGTATCGCGTAGTATGCGCGAACGCGATACACAAGAGTTTTATTGTTTTGCCAGCACGTCGCACTCGCTACGAGGTCTCGCGAAACTAATAACTGATCATGAAATGATCACAAGCACAATGCAATTTTATGTTCGTCCATCGGGCACACAAATTCGCCCAGGAGTTGTGGCTGGCGTCCATTATATCCGTTGACTGCACACTGTTCCCTGATCTAAATTCTAAGCCTTCTATGGTTGAAAGCCCGCTTATTTGCAACCAGCCTATGGCGATCCCTCCGTTGCCGCCTGCCTGGTTGCCTGTGTGGTTTCCTTCATTCCATCGGTAAATCTAGACGAAACGATTACCGGGCTTAAATACCGTCTTTATGCCGCTTTATGCCCGAGAAGCAAGCTTAACTGCGGATTAAGAGAACGTCTATAGACTCTCTTATATCAGCCCGATGGTCCACCATTCAGCCATTGCGCTCTATTAGACCTCAACCCACTAATGGGGCGCGCTTTTTAGGAGGGAAATCGTTCTAAAACAATGGGCTGGTGTTTGAATTGCGTTGCATTTCGGGGGAGTTCTACAGATTGTTTGCGCATTGGTATCCACTGATTGGGAGACTTTTCCAACGCGACTTTTCCAGAACATTGAACACGGGTGGCAGGTGACAGCTCACTCCATGAAAGGACGCAGAGTAACTACATCCAAATCGTCATCTTTCATCTACTCTAGCCTATCGCATGGGGCGTATCAAGCAGACGAGCTAACCAAGGGGTGCTTCTCAAAGATAAAGGAACATTTTTGAATAACAATGCTCGAGAAAAAGAGTGACACAAACGAGTTTACGGCTGTCTGATGACAAAGAACACAACGGGAGTTATTTTCGTTAGGTAGATTAGTGAGATGAAAAACACTCGGGAAATTTCACGGAAATCGTCATGCAAATTATAACGTGGTGAATAATAAGTTTCATAACGATGCACAAGCACACTGCAATGTCATTTGAAATCCTGCCGTATTTTGAATTACAGAAAAGACAGAAAATAATGAATAATGACAAGTTTCATCGTGCCTCAAATTAAGAATATGACAGTCATGTGAAAATATGAACAATCAATTAAAACTGACCTCAAATGAATGCTATTGGCATAACCAATCATAAAATACAACGTTATTTGCACAAATTCTAGAAAAAGTTATATTCAAACACCATTGTCGCAACACGCTGTATACATTTTCATAGGTGCAAGTGGTTTTTTCCAATATACTTTTTATTTGTTGGCTGTGATCTGTTTCGTTTCAAAGAGAATTTGAATTTCATTGATGGCTTGTGACAATGAAAAACCAGAGAGGCGAGTTAAAATAGTGGTATATGCGCTGGCTGTTAAAATTACGGTCGGGATATTCTTGACTTCCAGAGAATCTATTAATGCGCTATATCGTTTCAATTATGGTACGCGTGGTTGCTAGAAGAGAAATAATAAATACCAGAATGTATATTTGCCCAAAAATCAATTATCTGAAAATGAAATGAAACTATCAAACGAAAAACTGCACGAGTATTTCTTTTTGATAGACAACGTATTACTAAGAATGAATAGCTGGCTGGGGTCAATTGAATATAAAAATAAAATAAAAACACAGGAAAGCACTAGATCTTACCAGCAAAAAAGGACTACATCATTCTAGAGTCTGAGTACCCTTTAAATCCCATTCAAACACCGAAAAAAACGAAAAAACCTTTAAATGACTTAGGTCTATGGAAGGGTTGGTTACCCCCCCCCCCCCTACTATTCAACTCCCTTTATCGATTCCCGTCATTAGCATTGATCGAACGATTTTACCCATTAACTCCAATCGAAAGAACGATGGTTACAGAGAGAGCGGTTTGCATGTAAATAATTTTCCATCAAGTGTGTAAAAAACAAACAACATAATATATTATATATTATTTTTTATTAGCATATATATAAGGCAAAATAGATAAAACATTTAATGTGGAGCCAAGGCTCCCGCCATTCTCATTTTATTAGATATTACAATCACAGTTTATATTGATGTTTCTGAAACTCCTAGCAGTGTTTCCTGGTTTTTATGTGCACATCAATATGAAATGCAAGCGTAGCGATGCATTCCCTTATAGCAGCCGGTTTGTTTGCAGGCGTCGGGGTTGGTAACAGCATGTGCATCTCGGCGTTACCTTTTCTAGTGTGATCGGAGCCAGTTTTCTCTTTGTGCTTGCGGTCAACTTTTAAGAGGGGCTATAAGCGACTGAAAAGGGGTTTACAAAGAGGTTCCACAGAACCTCCAATGGCGGCCCGAAGGGACTCAGACTTTAGATCTCTAGGAAAGAGGGGCTCAAATATTGTTCCAAAAAAGAAAAATTGGCAGCGATTCCATTTCTTTTGGGGATGCATTTGTATTTAACTTTTGTTGACAGTGGAAAACCAGGTCAGTTTAACTACGGAGGGGGGAGGGGGGGGGGGGGGTATTGCCCCTTGGCAGTCGAAAAAACTCAAATTGAACGCAAGAAGGGGTTCCTAATGGGCAGCCAGGGAATAATTCATATGCACTTCTCGCTTTTGCAATATCAATCGACCAATGGGGAGTTGGCATATTCAAGGTCAGATAATCGCTTTCCAAAATCAGAAATTTCACCATGTTGGCCTTGGGTTGACTCGGACATAAAAAGTTCATCGCGTCGATCAGACGTTAGTTTTATCTAAAGCACAAAACTTCACGATGTGATACGACTGCTATAAGTTACAATAAAACTACCGCTAATCAATTAGTAGGATTAGTAGGAAGTTGGATAGAAGCTCGTCTTTCTCCCTAACCAGAGCTTAGCTCTCCTTGTGAAATAAGAAAATTAGCCTAAAAACTTATCTTACTTTTATGCTCGCAAAATATCAATACCATTAAAAGAAAATACGATCATAACCTCAATATAGAAACTTGAACAAAATTTGCACCCATTAGCGCTTGAGCAGAGAATTTTGCTGAAAAAATTAAATTTACATCATTTTTTTAGCTCTCATTTATTCTTTAAATATTATATTCATAGCGCATCAAAATAAAAGCAAAACGTGTAATTTTCAAGAAGCGCGAGCCACACAAAGGATCTCGCTAGAAGTGGGGTTCCCTTTCCTCATTTGCACGTCATTTTGCCTGTTTTGTTGACATTATGCACTTTTATATTCAAAAAAGAGAAACAAAATAAAATTGAAAAGAATTGATCGGTGTTGGTGCAATTTCTGCAGCTGTTCGCTAAGTGGGGGAGGTGTCAATAGCCAAGGACGTCCTGGTGCGAAGCAAGAATGCAGTAACTGATCGATTGATTCGACTGATTCGATTAATCGAGTGAACATCCCTAGCTGCATAAGTAGAATTCTATAGCGCAGATTATCATTTGCTAATTCTCATCAGAACTCAAAAACCAAAAAAGTTTCAGTTATACTGTTTCTGAAATATTGAGTTAAATGTACTACTTTTAAGGGAAATGTGGTAAGGTTTATTTTATGCATTGATTGAAAGTGAAAAGTTTGTCCACAAGTTCGGTTATTATCACAAATATTCAGTGACAGCGTACTACTATTTTTAGTACTTTCATATTTTATATCCTATAGGCAGTATACTTATTGAAATTCTAAGCATCGTTCATTAGTTATCTCAAAGCCCCAGCACGTGGAGCAAGTGACTCAAGTAAAAGTACAGAAAGTTCCTTTCCAATGTAAGATTGATTCGGTGGTTGATGTCTGTCTTTAGTTTTTACCACGATATACTCACGTCGTAAACTGTGAAATTCCCCCCAATATAAGAGTTTCGGGAGAACGACACCTTTCACCCTCAAACAAATAAAAAGGCGACATTGTTCAAGTCGTCTCAATTGTAAATTGCAGTAGTATATCAAGTCTATGTTTCGACGGCATAGCTTATTTATCATATTCTCTGTGTTGAAGATTGCATGAAGATCAGTCAGTCGGTTTATCCAGAAATACCATCCTTTCTTCTTCCTTTGCACATTTGTTCTAACTCTGAATACATTCCGGTTTTAACCGCCATGCTCATCCATAAGAGAGAAACATCTCGCTTATACGATTTTCCTGTTGGTATCAGTGGCGTGCCAGCATGTGCTTTGGAACGGGAGTCTTTGGTAGGAAACTAACAAGTCATCAAAGGTTTTAACTGACAGAAAATATTGCTCGTACAATAGTGAAGCGATATCAGCAGACAAAGAGTTATAGCTTGTCCTATCCCTAGACCTCAGTTATCAACGGGTCGGTCGGTGCCACAATTCATTTAAATATTCACCCAACATCATTAATTGGAATCAATAGTAAATACTGAATAGATATATACAATCATAAACGTATACACACAGCTCAATTGGCCAGTATATAGGTCAGATTTCGTAACACTCGCGTGCTCTTCACATAGATGTTGACTTAGTCGACGCTCGTGAGCCAAACTAGCCGCCACTGGCATGAAGCATGATCGAGGGTTAGCTGAATGTTAGCTGAACTGTACTGAGAAGTCATCACGCCACTGCGAGCCCCCTAGTCGTTCCTAGACCGACACGATTAAAAGATATTTACGGACAGGCATATAAGTATGACACGTTAAATTAAATTAGTCTTGCATTACACGTTTTCTTCGATCTGAAATTAGAATGAAATTGTTAACAGCGCCAATCTAGCAGGTAATCACGCCGCGTAACGAAACAGAAAAAACACACACACAGCCTTGCTGACGTTTGGCGTGTCTCAGCAGCTGTAGTGGTGAGAACAGCACCCTTTAATTGCCAGCCAGCCTTAATTGCTCAAGGTAGCGTTCGTAGACCGAACGGCGCTGCTTCCACCACACTAGAGCATTTTCATTCCGGAAGTGAGAAACAATTGAAAACGCGCGTCACTTCCGCTGGCCGTCGCGGATTCATCGCCTCAGCCAACACGATACTTTACAAGACATGACTGATAGGTATACTCATTGCCGAACAGCTTTTCCACACGCCGCACGCATGCCACCTTATTGCAGCTTGCCGTCAGGAAAATTCTTTACTTGCCTTCTTCAAGTCGACGTCGCAGATGTTGCACGGTTGGAACGACGCGACGTGAGACGAAAATAGTGCGTTCGCTTAATTTCCGAGTGCATTTCGGCATATTGAAAGCTTGCGATTTTAATCAAGGAAATGTAATGAACTGTAGAAAACGGAAACAAGTCTGAACTGTAGTAAGTTTATAGACGGAAAAGTTCAGCTATAATAAATTACCGCCCGCGGTGGCTTTTTAATCATAGCAAAAAATTAAACATTATAGGACATCAAAAATTGAATTAAATCAGTCACTGCCGTTCAAGTCAGCTGAAGGCTTCTTTATTCAATCCACAATTGAAGCATCGATTCTGCAATGAAATGACAAAAAAAAACGAAATTGATAAAACACCGCGTAATTAATCATGCCATTTTAGCAGATCATAGAAGTTGGTCGACTTGGCGCCTACGGTGGAGTTATAGCACAGCTATTCATGAAATAAAATGAAATTTATTTCGACGGATTTTCTCAATCGCACTGCAGTAATGCAGACACTGATCTACTTCTTGTTGATACCCCCGACTTGAGATGCACGCAACTTGCACAACAACGTGACATTGTACTGACAGTGGAAAAAGGCACACACGAGTTGTGTGCTCTCGGGTAAGTTATCCAGTACGTCTCCTTGCTAGGGTGGCGGTCGCGTGCTAGGCGATAGTGCCATCATCCACGATATCTCTCGGTTCAATCATCCAGCATTTCGTGAGCCAGCCAGTGTGAAAAACGAGGAACTAGCCTTTGCTATCTATTACACAAATGCTGGCTGTCTCGGCTTGTTAGTTCACACCTAGTCAAAGTAGACCGTGGAATAATATACACGCTAAGGAAAACATACGTGCGGGCCTACTCGTGTTTTCTGATGTTATTAGATGGTCTCAGCTCTCGCAAACCGCGAGCTCTCTAACAAGTCATACTAGCTCTGCTCCCCCGTTTTGGTGTTAATATAGCTATAGATTTGCATAAAGACATAAAATAATTTTATAACCCATTTACTTCCGGTTTCTTATGATTTCATTTCCGTTTTCACTTCATTTATTAGGCCATTATTTCCGAGTAGATTAGCCATTAGAGAGGAACGACAACAAATTAATTCTCTTTGCCAAGATTTAGGGCATTTACACAAACAAAAATGGCGGCTTTTGCAAGGATTCTAGCTGCTTGGACGAAGGAAACGATGTCTGGTTTGGAGCACAGGTATTGTTTCAGGGTCGGAATCAGATTATCTGGATTCAGGATAGTTTACACAATAAACATGCACAAGCTATATGCATAAAATACGCTATTGCTTTCAATTGTGCATGGCAGCTGTTCGGGAGCGTACCTTTAACAATACATTTTTATTTCCATTCCTACTGGTTATGATGCCGTAAGCAATAGCCTGCAATCAACATGTTCAAAGCAATCAACCTGCATTAAACATACACATGCCATCCTTAAAATTAAATGTAACTATATAGTGCAGTGTAGCCTTTCTTTGATGACGTCAGTTACATGCGCAATACTCTAGTACAATCTTATACCTCACGATCGAAACATTTTCCATCATCCTCATGGGAATGAATGACAGATCCACCCGAATTTTTTTATAGAAATACAACTAATTATATATATATATATATATATTTATTCATAAATAATCTTCGTGGCATTTGGCAAGAACAGAGATTCGTGAAGCTCTTTCTCAGCCACCGTGGCGAGGCGTATGGTGTTAAGATGGTCCCCATCACTATCACCACAACACAGTGCATATCCCATGAACACCACGAGGGAGTGACGGAGAAGTGAACGTGCAGCGAGATCCGAGAGAGACGACGTTGGGTTAATGGCACACGAATGGAATACACAAGTATTGC
Organism: Nemurella pictetii; assembly: GCA_921293315.2. Taxonomy (NCBI): domain Eukaryota; kingdom Metazoa; phylum Arthropoda; class Insecta; order Plecoptera; family Nemouridae; genus Nemurella; species Nemurella pictetii. Next base: position 24,498,303 of record OV121116.1, on the reverse strand, counting down.
ACCACCTATATCACTCCCCCCCCCCCACTTCCCCCTTCCCCAAACGCCCCACCACCCCACCACCCACCATCCAATTCCCTACGAACACCCCCACAAGGGATTGGCAAGTTATTATGCAGACAAGTTCGTGAAGACGCCGCTAGGCAAGGCATGTCGCCACCGTAGAGAAAAATGATACCACCCTTGAATATGTTATTTGCAATTAGAAACGTAGGGATGAGAAATCGGTTTTTTCATGTCTTACAATGCTATGGTGTTATTTTTAGGAACACTTGGACAATCATGGGAATTGAGTGAACTTGTCAATTTTCGTAACACTCTTCATAGCTTTGGCCAATGTTTATTATCCTTGGTAATATATGGAGCTACGCATACTGCACATTAATGTGGGATTTTTTTTTTAATTTTGTCGTAAACTATTAATTTTGGAGTGTTTCAATGACAGAGACAATGTATGGGCGAGCATTGGCCATCGGCTCCCATAGCCCATTATTCATCTTTCCATTCTTCCCATTCTTCCCTGTTGACGTTCGTCCATTCTCTGATGCTACTAGAGCCATTCTATGCAACAATTTTCACTTTGAACAATATACATCATTCAAGTAAAACACAGATTGTTTAAAATTTTGGAGATACCTGTAGATCACTGGGATGGATGGGGTGGGCTTACAAGTATTTGTTGTGTAAACATTATTGAAATCACTAAATATTAACGTCGTTGGTTGGAGAAACAATATGGTTGAATATTTATGAACATGCAATTTGTAAAAAATTAAAATCGTGTTTTATAGTCCCCAACAGTCCTTCAAATAGTTGCTATTTCAGGTGTCAATTGTATTCATTGAGCGTAAGGGCAAATATAAATGGTGACACATAAAAATTAGCAGCTAAAAAAGAAGGGTAAAATTGCTTGGCGAAGAGCGACCATCAAGGAACAGAACGGCACGGCAGGTGGCCATTACAACCCTTTTGCGAATCCACTGCTCAAGTATGTCTACACCCGCTCATACACTCACACTCACACTCACGCTCACACTCACACTCACACCCACACTCCACACACTTGATTTCAAGTGGATAGGCTATCCGCTATAGATAAGATGGGGTGCATTCATTGTTCAAGTACAACCCCTTTTAAGTACTACTTGTCTCTTCTCCATTCAGAAGAACTTTGCATAGTTTTTTTGTTGAGTCGTGAGGATGACGATAATTACGATCATTACGATCATTATGATCATTATGATGGTGACTCATTTCTAGCCGTTATAAATTGATACGAATAAAATCTCACGGTACTTTCTGAGCTGACCCAGGCCCAGTTTCAGCCAGATGAGCTTAACTCGGTGACGCACAGTAACACCCGGGTATTAAATGTAAACAAGCCAATACAAACACTACTTAAATTTTCTATATCATTGATTTAATCACAAATTCTTTATTTAATTCCAGGCCTCACAGTGAAAGCATCACCATAACAACGACATAAAACTTGGGAACACGAATCATCGTAAAACCCCGCCATCTCGTTACAAATCCATATTATAAAATGCAATCCCATAAAAAGAAACTCATTACACTAATAACTACACACCTTGTGTACAATTACACATTATTCTCGTTGCAAGGCGGGCGGGCAGGCAGGGGGGCAGGCAGGCGGGAGGGCAGCATTGAGTCGACTGCCTGGCGTTTGGTCGATACAATCGCATGCGCGTGCGTTGTCCCAACGGTGTGGGTACTTGTAGCTTCGCGTCAGCAGCGACTCACCCTCGCGTCTCGAGCGTCCACCCCACGAGCTCCGTGTTCGCCTGTCGTCTGGCGTGGCACGCCAGTAAGCACTAGTCCTGCAACGGTGGTGGCTGCGGCGGCGACGGCGACGCTGGTGTCGATCACCTGCTCTCGGCGTCGGCGTTCACGTGTGCGTGCTACTTGAGGCAGCGGCGGCGACGGTGGCGGAGGCGGCGGCGGCGGCGGCGGTGACATTGCTAGCACCACTAGCATCTGGCTGTTGGCTCGCGTCGGTCAACGCGCTATCGGTGATCGGGGTGACAGCAACGTGCTACCCCCGTCGCAGTCCGTCGAGCGTTCGTTAGCACGGCGCGGTTGACTTTTCGGTTGGCGGCGTGGTCGAGTGAATGGTGATATCGAGCAGCCAGAGCGACGATGATGACGTGATATTAGGGGTGACAATTTGAAAATAGTGAGGCGCCCGGAATTGTTTTTGGGTTGCTTGCGCTGTGATGTGATGTGCGTGACACACATGACTTGCAAGGTACGTTACAGAGGGAAATGTCCTCGCTGGAGACGGAATTCTGTATAATTTTAATTTCATTTGTGTTTGTGTGTGTGTGTGTGTGTGTGTATTTGTGTGTATGTGTTCGGTTTTTTTGTATGTTATTGTATTGACATGCTTTAGAATTTACCTATGGGGTTGAAACAATGAGCTAGCCAACGCTGCACTGGCGTTCGAACGCCGCATTAGACTCTCAGCCAGATAGCAATGTATGCTAAATGTGAAGGCAAAGTTTGCTTTTGTTGGTGGCTGCAATTGATTCGGTGACTCTGATCCATGGTGGATCGGTTTTTTACGTTTTGTCAGCCATCTGTTGTTACGAGATGGGGGAGCACACATCGAGTGGTTGCTTGTTTTTTTTTGGGTGGGGGTGGGGGGGTTAGGGGGGTTAGGGGGGTTGGACCACTGGATCGAGAACGGCGGCATGACAGTAAGGGGGGCGAGGGGGACCAGATTGCAGTCGTTGCAATGTGTCATTTCAGATCGTCATATTGCACGATGCGCTTCTGGATCACAATTATTCACAAAATTACCTCTGCCTATATTGTGTCGCGATGTGTTGATACTAGCAGCTATTATATTTGTTTGCATGCACACTATACTGGCAATCAATAATTAAATTCTATCGGCACGTAGGTACATACTAGTAAAACGTGTGTTAATATTCCACATCATGGTTGCCGTTTCCCTATTAGTTATAGTTATGTTATAATACAATACGGGAATAATTTTTGTTTAGCTAATCGAATTCCGCTGGGCGAATTATTCTAATGAGAAATGTCTCGTGACAGCGTTTCGAAGAACAGTTTTATAGACGGCAGCCACCAACCCAGCACTCACTTGCGTATTGCGACTCAAGATTCCATCTTTAATTGCCATAGTGAGGGTAATGCGAGCGTGAATGCTTCACTGTGTGCAAAATGACTTAATTGTATCGGATTCTAATCAACCAAATAGAACATTCTGTTATAAGAAGTTATATTGTCATCGGTAGAATGATATACCCACTCGTGACTAATTTAAGTGTTTAAACTGGACCCTTCTGATTAATATAACCAAGACTTGAACTGTTTATGTAATCAGAAGCTATATAAGACTGTCGAAAGGAATACCCCAAGTAGTTGACTAAGATTGTGACAGCTTTCCGAACAAGAGAGTGGCAATGCCTGCAGCAAGCGGCTGCTCGATGTTTGAAAAGAGGAAAAGCGGCTGGAATCTGTTTGCTGCATCCTTGCCGTCTGTCCCCACAAGAGTATAACAGTGATTGAAGACGCCAGGACGATGACGATACCGCACACTGACAGATTCTTCCTATTCTTCCGCTCTGCTCATCTTCCGCTCATGTTCTTGCATTACTTTACTAAATTGCCCTTTTTTATAAATCTAAAATAAAAAGCTCTGAAGTTTGTTTCATCTACAAATATGAATTATAAATAAAATCCAATGCACAATATGTTTCAAGGTGCACTCTCATCAAAAATGCATTGCGATTTTCTCATGCTTGTGTGACACCCGGAGCTTGAAAAAATTCCACTCGTGTTTTCAAAATTACTTCTGCTTTCATGCGGCTAGAAATAAAACATGTCGCTGCCATAAAGTACCAATTTTCTACTCATTTTTTGTTTGTTGCCTCAGCCACTTGAAAAGGAAATAGAGCAAGAATAAAAATCCAAAATGACTATTTCCTGCGCGAAATGTAATAAAATTTTATTTTTGAGTCTATTTCTCTTCGCATTATCCATGGATACTATTTCGTATAATACAATAAATCTCACCGGCTTCCTTGTTCTTTTCATATCGAGTATAACGAGCTGATACGTGACTAACTTAGTTTAATTCAGAACAAAGATCAGATTTCTCAATTCTTCGTTAAGAATATATAGAGTGAACCTGCACACTATTTTCATTCGTAGACAATATTCAATAAGCTTCAACTCTCATTGCCTTCTTTTTGCTTCCAGATCGCGTCCTATGCCTAGTTGGTGCCATGGATTACATCTGCATCGCTTGCTGCCTCGTGTGCACCGTACTTTACTACAACACCCTGGACATCGGTTTTGTCTACGATGACAGGTGCGTGCCATCGTAATCCACGTGCGTTTGCCACGTGCGTTTGCCAGAATCGGCCATACGCGTCGAGCATAAGCAAAGTAGCGCCCCTTCGAGAGAAAGAGCCTGAGATACATCTCTCACTAGGACTCGGGCTTTCAATCTCGATTTGGCAGTAGTTGACGCACCATAGTGCAGGCAAAGTCACAATTAGTACAGAAGGGTTGAAAGTCCCCTTGGTGCGCCAGCGCATGGCACAAAGTCAGATTTCATAAGGGTGGGCAGTGGGCACTGGTTCAAAGGGTGCACATTGGTACTTTCGAACGTGTACCTACCTATGTACCTACGACATTCAGGTTCTTATCCAGGAGATTTTTGGGTCGTGTCATGAGGTAGGTCACACCGCCAAGAGTCATTTCGTGTGTCTTACGAATTTCGACAAATTCATTATAATTTCATTCGAGATGGAAGTTTAAGTCATCTTGGCCCCGCTAAACTGAATTCGCATTATGAAAGTTTGAGATTTCATGCAATGTGCCGAGAGATCTTAGGAACAATTAAATTCAAAACAGAAAACAAACTCCGTGGGCGATGTAATTATGAACGCAAATAATTTTCAAAGACCAAAATTCAGCAAAACGAGCTAAAGCAAAAGAACATCTCCAACAATATTATTCAAACCTCATTGTCATAGAAAGACAAAAGAGGAAACTTTCCCTAATTGTTGTTCGTTTAAAAACAAAACTTGGTCTCCAAACAAAACGCATGCATTCGTATTAACTCTGTCGAGTGATGATAATGGAGGTGGCTACAGTGTGTTCGGTGAGGCGATGCCTGCAGCACGGCTTGGCAAGCCATCCAGACTGTGCAGACCGTACTGTCGCCAGCCACCTTCTTCTCTGCTCGCACGCAGACTGTACCTAGATGATAATAGGGAGTAAATTACAATGCCTGGCGTTCCACAAGTTTTGGGAATCAAGGACTTGGGATTTGAAATTCGCACAATATAGTTCTAAAACAATTAGACCCAAAGTTTACGTTTGTCTTTCGTGTTTTGGGGAAAACCCGGGAATAGTTCCATCGCCAAATACCTACGATTTTTGACTTGGCCGAAAGTATTTCATCGAAGTTAGGTGCTCATGAGAATACCAGCTCTTGTGTCTAGAGCGCAGTCATATTACGACTAAATGACTTTCAGGCGCGGTACTCGAAAGTTTACACCAGATTTACCAGAAAATCTCCATTCGTATTTGAATGCTTATTTTAAGTCAGGCTGAAAAGAAGGTAAAATCGAGTAAGTCGACTCAATCTCGTATGAAACCATTCCATCAGTTCTTTAGCCTATCTGGCAGAAGAGAATGTAGCAGAGAGGGCAATTTAAATCGGGGAATACTCGGTCTATTGTGATATTATGAGCCAGTAGTCTGAACGCTGAGCGCTGAGCGCTGAGCGGCTGCCGGCCAGGCTGCGAAGCCTGAACGGGCTCTGAACGGGCTCTGAACGGGCTGCGGGGCGGCCTGTGATGATGGGGCTGGATACTACTAGCTCCTTCCCTAGCGGGTTATTACTCCGCTGCTCCAGACCCTTTTGTCCTCGCGCTCATATAGCATTCAAAGGAATGCATCCATACAATGTGTGTATTCGGGGAATATGAGGGAATATCGGGATTAATTTAGTCCTGCCATTGTGAAGGAGTTTACAGGATAAAAGAGGATGAAACAGGAAGGACGGGAAATGCTTTTGGATATAGCCTGTTTAGCGAAGGGAGAGAACTATGCGTCCTACCTATACGTGTTTTTTTTTAACCGGGGACGGTTTTGTTCGCGCTTCTTTCTGGTACGAGATGAGAGAATGTTTTACTTTTCATTATTCTTCCTTGCTTGTTGTTTTGTATGCTTATTGGAATTCCGAATAATGGTTTTCCTAGCTTTCACAATTAAATGCCAGGAAAATATGAACACGAAAAGAATCTCGCTTTTTCAGAATTCAATTTCAATTAATGTGTAGTATATCACCCGGACAGATCCGAATTGCAAGGACGTCACCATTGCGGAGATTGATTTGTCTGTATGCATCAATATGATGATTCTGGTACATTCCAAGATGGCCACCCTTCCAGAAATGTTCGTTGTTTTTCCCTTTGCTGGCTGAGCTAGCGGCTCACAAGTGTGCATTACAAACTCCCTACGGCTCGAATACACTCGACATTATTAATCCAGCCATGGTTCTCTCGCCCGATTGTCTACCATCTTTGATTAATTAACAAGACCCATTTAATTAGCATGTCGTCTTAGCTAATGAAAGATGTGACTCGGAGAACGATATTAATTACATCCAGGAGAGAAGTGTTATCATTTTCGATGAAGAAGTGTCGTCGGTGAAAGGTTATTATATGAAAATTCGGGAGCACGTTGTAATAATTCATTTTATAACCGAGCTGCACCTGCAAAATTGTAGATTGTAGATTGTAGATTGCTGTGACTTGCCTTGCCCGGACGCCCTAAGGGCATGCGAAAAAGAGTCTGAAATGGCAGTTAAATTACGGAAATATTATTTTGCTAGAACTACATAAAACCTGTGTCCACTGGTTTCCATACAATCACCTATGTTTTTGAAACGCAGAAAAGAAAAGTTAAACGTGGAATTTGACGTTATTATAAGATTTGGTACATTTCCGTTTGGTACATTATTTGGTAAATACAAAACAATATAGAAGCAATTGTTAACGAAATATCAACAAAGTAACGGATTGCCAAGTTTTCAACATTGACAACGGCTCTTTATATTATGTACTATAGTGTATACGACGACGCCTGGCAGGGGCGGATCTAGACACCACTCATGGTGGGGGCGATTAAGCTGACAACGGGGGGGGGGGGGGGGGGGGGGGGGCACAGCCCCCGAAAAATTGCGACGTCAAGGTCTCTCAATGAAGCAAATCTACGCGTTTCAGGCAATTCATAGGCACAAAAGTTAGGACCTAAGATATTCATGTTTGAATGGTTATTACGTTTTTTGAAGAAAGTTTTTCTACTAAACTGACTAAACTATATATTGTAATGTAGTATAATGCAATTTCTTTCTCCATTAAAAATCAAATTTACAAATTTCAGCCAAACCATGGACATGATTTTGAAATGCACTCAGGGATGAGGAGTTTACCGGATTCATGGGGGGGGCGATCGCCCCTATCGCCCCCCCCCCCCCTGGATCCGCCACTGACGCCTGGGTGATGATTATATCTGAATCACCGAACAGAACTCTCAGGCAAACGTAGCAGTGGTGCCTTGCGATATCTTCATCGTATTAAAACGATTCTTACAATGATTACCTTCCACCGGATTAGATAAAACAATATTTAGCTAATTTAGGTAAAGTTATCTAGTTATAGGTATGTATAAAGAGACCTATAGCAATAAGACGATTTATTTACACATTGTTGGCAGCTGGTCTCTGTTGCGAATAGCTGTGATGTCTTTACAATGGATTCTAATTAGATTAAAACTTGGGTAAACAGAGTTTTGTGTTTGCTTGATCAATAACTGGGGACTAGATGATGGTAACAAATTTATTGCGTATGAGCGGCGACAATTTTGAAAGCACATGGCTAATATTGTTGTTTCATATTTGCAATACGTACTCAGCAAACGTTGCGCTGTTGTTGGCTTGTTTCCGTTTTCATTTCATCGGCTAACGACTTGAAGCCTGTCGTCGAGTGAGAGCACACGGAAAACCTTCGCGGCGAGGGTAAAACAAGATATTTTCCTTTCAGCGAGCTGATGTGTACATGTTCTCATAAGGTTTAGACCAAAATAAGCCATCCCAGATTAAAATTGCTCTTTCCGAAAAGACCTACCTTACAAATTCACTTATCTACCCTAGGAAAGTAACCTCAAAAGCTAACCACTTAATCTTCGCCCTTTTTCTAATTCTGCCACAAGAAACTTTGCATTTTATTAAATATTTTCTAATTAAAGTCCCTTCTTAGTTTATTGTTAGCCATGTTTTTAAGTCTTTCACAAAATGTCTCCTTTTCTTCTGCTAATAATTTACGCAGAAACTATGGCATTGAACGAAACATTAAATTATCGGCGCTAAGATGTTTTGTTCTTTCATTTTACTTTATGACTGAGCATGGAAATCTAATTTAGCTAACAAGGTGTATAAATTTATAGCTCAAGATATTCTGTTGCACAACTTGAAATTGATACATTACTCACTTTATCATGCCGAGTACTTTGGTATTAATTAACACAAAAAGTTACGTATAGAAATAATTGACCTGGACTGATACCGGGCGCTTTGCCCACGAAACTACATTTAATGTGTAAAAAAGAAAACAGGAGTGAATGCAACACAAGTCATACCGACGAGAATTTCCCCAACAAACTTAGAGATTCCAAGGAAGGTTAGTTGTCCAGAACCCATCTCAACAGCAGAGACAAAAGAGATAACCTTCAACTTAATCGTGATAACTCAAAAGAGGCTTCATATAGGCAACCGGGAAATGCACTTTGGGTTGGAAGAGTTTTGATATTTTTACAGCAGATGAAGTTAATCCAAACATTTCAGGAATATTGCGCTGAGATACAATACCTATGCACAAACCGATAATTAAGGAAGTTTATATTTTTTGAAATTATTTCATCCTGTTTTACTGTATCACTTGCACACTGTTGCAATGAGTCACATTATCGCGGATGAAATGACAGACACTGCTTTGTTCTCGGATTCAGTGGAATCAAGTGAAAAAAGGAAATTTGTATAGATGTAATCGCAGTAGTAAAGTAGTAGAAGTTTTAGTAGTAATAGTTGTAGTATAGTAATCGGATTGCCCGATAGCAACATGGTTAATGTTTATAAAATAATGTACTTAATTTGCCAATAGCACAGAAAGCAAGTCAGAAAGTGTAGGCGAGAGCGACAGTGACAGAAATTGGTTGGTAAAATCAAGTGTAAGTCATGCAGTAAAAATTGTATATTGTAAAATTGTACTTATTGTATAGTATACATAACTAAAGTTTGTTGCTTCCTATCATTGTAGTGATAAGATGACATCGAAAAATTTTCGTATGCAGTGCTGTTTTCTCAAAAGAATCACTACGGCTATAGTACCGCCGTTGGTCCAACGATTTCCAAATTCTTCCAGATTCAGGACTTATTTTTAATTCACAGAAATAAACTTTTTATCATGGAGGGGGGGGGGGGGGGGGTTGAAAAGGCCGACGACGGTATTTTGGCAAATCCGCTGCAGTGCGGAGGTACATACACACTCTTTGCCGCTGGCCGAAATGTTCTCTCGCGTTCATTGACGCTTTCAGACAATAAAACACTCCACGGAGTAACATAAAAAGAAAACTCCCGGGAATGAAAGCAGAAAGACACATTGTCAGGTAAAATTTTTGATGGTATAATATAGCACTTTTGTACGCTTATCATAGCATGACCTAAAACGGTATACATAACTATTGCAGAATGTTAGAAAGCATGTAGCGATATAACGTGCATTCCCACAAAATGTTTTTATTGGATAGATAATTGTTGGGAGCAATTCGAAACTTTTTTTTCACGTTAAAAAAGGTCTGAAATGCATAACATCTAATTTTGAACTATCGGCAAAACGCATACCAATACATACTATTCGATATTTATCAAACCACGGTATTCCAGCATCCGTTTATTTCATTTACGAACGCGTGATTATTTTTTTTTCATAAATTATTATTTTGTTGCAAACAGCGAAGGCATACCAACGATTTAACTAAAACACGTTTCCGCTATTCCGCAAATTCCACAAATTAACAACGATATACGTGTGTGTCAGGTAGTATTTCATTAAACATATCGGATCCTAGTTTTCATCATAATGCTAATCACCCCCCCCCTCCTCCCACACACACTTCCCCATCACCAACCCCCTCACAACCACCACGAACTCCTTCCCCCTCCCTTTCCCCCCTCCACCGCGTCAATTACAACGCTATCATATTCAAGCGACTACCTTTTGCCTGCTACTGTACACGTGTTTGTCTAATTACTAATTAGCTTTACATCACTTGCTCGAGTTTCATATATACGAGCAGGCAGCCAGCCAGCCAGCCAGCCAGCCAGCCAGCCAGCCAGCCAGCCAGCAGGAAGGCTGGCAGCTAGCAGCTAGCAGCCCTTACACAGCCTCTTTCTACCTTTCATCAAAGTTCTCGCATGAATCCAACATGGCGACCATTAGCTCCCCGTGTCACATGCTACGCAAGGCTTGATGAGGCCTGTGCAAAGATTGTTGGCCACAATGCATGCTAAGTTCCACCACGTTCTACGTTGATAATAACGGCATAGCAAACCCGAACAAATTATCAAGCTTTCGAAGGAGGTTACAAATTGAATGAGTAGTCAATTGAAAGAAATTGTGACTCACTTCAAGTCAGATCAGGACTTGAGTTGTTAAATCCACTTTTATTGTATCAGTTTTAAAATAAAAATCGCAGACAAAACCGATAAATATGGAACACCCCCAAATAAAGCGAAGCCGTTTAATTCTCTTTTGCTGCCGATGAAAGACTTTTTAAAAAACGTGACGTATGAGTTTACGCCGTTATTTTTATGTTACACTAGTTTCTTGTAAGATTTGACAACTACTAGAGTTCTGGGACAGTTATCATGAGAGTTTTTCTGAATTCAAGCGCGTCCATGGAGTGATTAGTTATTGAAATTATCGTCCCGAAATTAGACACACATGCTCGAAGATTTTTTTTTCGGGATTTCGATTTTGGTCCAGGGCTGTCTCATTCATAGCTGCGTGATGCAGGCAGAAGCAATTCGGACTTTGTCTACTTACTAATTAACCACCGCTCATGCAGATTGCTACCGCGAAGACAAAAGATTCACTGGCCGAGAATACACCAAAAGAGCCAACCGGAACTTGGGTCTTGCAGACGACATTATTCCCACCCCTCTTCTTTATAATACCACAGTTTTCCCTACTTCGTAAAACAATTGGAGTATGATAATTAAAATTACATTCTAAAAGAATAGCCTTTTTTTTATCAAGTGTGCTTGCAATTTCGACACCGCATTCCATTGTGGTGACAACATTTATCATTTTCAGATTTACCTGTAAATTTTCGAGTCGTCTGATATCATGGTCTCCTGGACTCCTTATATAAAACATGAATATTTAATGCCAAAAATGTAAATCTAGTCCACCCAGTTTATTTTGTTTTTTTGATGAGTCACATTCAACAAAGTCTTACATTCTTTCATAGTTGCACTACAAATGTAACATTAGGCACCGAAAGTGATCAAGGGTCACATGAAATTCTAAAACAGATTAGGAACTGCTAATCAAGACTCGAATTCTGTACCCTGAATCCCATCGCCATTCCAAGAAAGCACAATGCTTCAAAGAACACGCACGCCAAGTAAAAATAGAGAAGTACGAATGATAATCAAAAGGTTGCGGGCGAGCAGTGATCAAGGGATTGACACACATCGCTCACACCCTTCGTCAGCCACAGCCTTGCATATAGTGTCGATCACTAAGCATGGCTGTAACACCCTTTACTACCAACGAGCTATATCACGTGGTCTGAATCTCTATCCTGCTGGACATTGATGGGCATCGTTCAGCATGTTCAGCGTTCAGTGTTCAGTGTTCAGTTTTCAGTGTTCAGTTTTCACAAGCTGTCGGCCGCGAATAAGAGAAAAGAGAATTTGGAATAGGATTGCAATAGCGACACACGAGCTTCAAAGAAGGGTGTAATAATGCTCTAATCAGAGACGTTTCTTAATTAGCTAATCAAGTAACACCAGAAACACGGTGGCATGTTGTGCTTATGCTAGTGCTGGTTTGTCCTGATTACCTGGGACGTGTTCCGTATGCCGTATGCCGTATGTTCGCTTTTACAGTTTAAAGATTTGATTTGATCTTTCGTAGCTATTGTAAAAGGTTGCAGATGCAGATGCATCAATAGTGGGATTTTCTTGCAGTATAAACGAACTTCAGAGGCTTTTCTTACTAGAGTAAGTAAGTGTTATCGGAAAACGTATACTACTCAAAGTCGGATTTCAATAAACTACCTGTGTGTATTTGAAATAGAATCTTAAAGGTACACCTATAAGTGGATTTATAAAAGGAAGTGTATATATGCTTGTACGACGGCGGGAGACTTACCTCTACATTTTCATTTTATACAGTTACACAAGCGAAGTGATTATTTCCGATCATTTCAGAGCATGCTTCCCACTCACCAATTACAACTTGTACAAGGAATCGACTTCAAAGGATCTGTATTTATCTATATATATATATAGATATATATGTGCCTGTGATCTTAAAACATATAGGCCATTGTTGTGTTTTTTTTTTGTCGTTGTAATAATATGATGCAAATAAAATCAGATACCTCTGAGTTTGGAGTCGAAATTATCAAACACCTTTGTGTTGTTCAATTACCAACAACGCGTCAGGAGGCAGCAATTATTTGGTTCATTTGCAGCATTTTGTTTCGAGATGGGAGGAATAAAGACGCACCCGTCAATCATCCAAGCGAACACAAGACATTAATTACAAGCTGATTAGATGACGTCATTATATCATGCGGTATCAGATGTATCAAAGGCACAGCACACTGTAACTTGTAACAGGTGACGTATACCGCCTAGCGCCGTTGACACCTCTTTTGTTTGCGCTAGCTTATGAAGGTGATCAAGATGAATCCACCTGATCAGGTTCAGGCATCAACACCGTGTCATCAACACTTCTTTGGGTTCATCGCTAAAATCGCGTGCCCTTTTCTATGCGATTCCACCTAATTCTACAAGTGGATTTCCCGTTATTTTTTTTCCTTAAAAAGGTCAAAAAATAGTCATGCTATAGCAGCCGCACTCTCACAAAAAGGAACTTGGCAAACCACAAAGGCTTATTATTTATCGAGTTAAAACATTAATCGACTTCTGTATCAAGTTCCACGTATCGATTATCACGATGATAAAGCTTTCAGACAGTTGGGAGATAATTTATCGCAGTTCGAGTTTCATATTTCATGGCGTTAGCTATCGATCAATTGCGATATATCGAAAGCCAATATATCGATTATCCGGGAAGCTCTGAACTTGCCAAGTTTCTATGCACTCTATGCTGCTATCACTTGGTGCAACGTGGAGGGGGTGGGTGGGGGGGTGGGTGGGTGGGTGGTGGCAGGGAGTTAGGGGGAGGGGGATCCAGCGGGTCGCACTTCGAATTCTCGCTCGTCTTTTGCCAACGTTCCATCGCTACCTCGTCCCCTACTCCTTGGAAAATCGTGATTAAGAAAATGTTCGAGACAAGTATTCGTTTCTTTCAAACTAAGAAAATGCAAAGGGAAATCAGACCTCATTTGATTTCCAAGATTGATAGGGAATCGTATTTGATGGTAAGTCAATGCCTGGCTATCTATATCATGTTCACGTATTTCTGTTCCAATTTAAAAAGTCAGATAAGTTTGAAAATCAGTGAATCGTACATACAGATTGCGTTAAATTTGATATGGATACTTGATTCACATCTGATCTGTGATAGAAATGAGATTTCCGGTGCCAATTCGTTCTTCCAATTTAATCCTCAGGATACCGAGAATCAAAACTGGAACGGAAGTGAAGAGAGTCTGCTGATGACTTCGCTAGAAAAGTCTCCTTTCTAATTGCTTGTTTATGTTGCTATGGTTTCATCATTTTCCAACAGATAGGCGCCAAATGGGGATGCATTGAATATTGTGACAGTTTTCTGCTATCTCGGTGTATTTTTCCGGGCTTTCACAGTGAACTGATAACAAGGATGCACAAAAAGATTGAGAATATTGCATTGAAACGCCTTTTCTCCATTGAATGGAAAAAACCCAATAAGATGTGATTTTACCAGCGCAATATCCAAATGCAGTATGCACACGCGAATTTCCCAGGGCAGTTCTCTAAAATTAGCTAGGCATGGTCTAAATACATGTCAAACATTCGGCCATGCACATACCTATAAGCACACACACACACATTCTCCCTCTCTCCATTATAAGTAACTCCCCCCCCCCCACACCAACCCAACACACTATACATACACACACACACACACACACACACACACACATGCGGACTAGCTGCTAAAGTTCAGATGATTTAGTTAACGTGAAGAGCAGGGCTCCGTATAATCTAATTTGCTTCTTTGTGCTCTGTTAAATTATGCACACACAGTTGTGTTTGGTCACCCTTCCAATCTTGGCTCAGTCTTAGGGCTAAGGAAGGTTTAATCTTCTTTACTTCCAGAAAGAAGAGGGAGTATAACTCTCGGCTCTCTTGCCTTCCCCCGTTCCTCCTCTTTTCACATCCAGGAACTTTCTAGGGAAACCTTATACCGCGTTCAGAAGACATGTGACACGAGTACGACAATGTGGGCAATAACTCCCAAGAACTTGACGAAATTACATTAAATTTAAACAACGTATTATTGTAAGCAAATGGGTTAGAGCGTCTTCTGCTGCTGCCAGTCATTATTCGTACCTTTACTGATTGCGTAAATAGAGGAAGGAAGATAAGCATGAGGTAGTCGATCAACAATCAAGTCGCCATCTATTTGAAAAATCACGCCATTTGCCAGCATCATCTCTCATTTCAATTTGGAAGACAGCCGAGCCGCAATCCTTTCCCGCCGAGTATCCAGCAAATTCTTCTTGATCCTCTTTACTTAGCTGATATTTTCTAGCTGGCGTCATCTCGCAAGAGTAAGTCTCTACTGCTGCTCTCTGTCGGAAATCAAAGCGGATTAACTTTCGAGAAAGCAGATGGAGTTTCTGCTGAAAGCATTTGGGAGATTATGTCGGCTTAGAAACCTAGTTATTGATATATACAGACTGCATCAGCTTGGGGTGAGTTTTAATCAAACCGATCATCACTGTTGACATTATTTCCTTTATTTTAACTTCAGCTTAAAATAAAATCCATAATACCTGATACCGATACAGGCCGATACCGATGCCGTTGCACATGACCCGGAAGAAATTTCAAATGCCGACAGAATCCGGAGTACGAGGAAGTTAATGCGAAACAAAAGGAAAAAGCGTGTTGGCCAGTCAAGCGACCCACTAGAATTGATTTTGCCAGCCTCTCTGGGCACTGGCCAGTGCATGTAACTGCTTCCACTAAGCCCATTGAAGATAGGACGAAAGGACGGCCAGCCTTTGCGAAGCTGCTAAACCCTTCCTTGATTACTGATTGGACCAAAGCATTAGCTAGGCTTTTAACGGGTTAGAAAAGTGGCAAAGTAAATACGAGCGAATTTCTACTGCGCTCTGTTTAATAACAAGTGAGGTGATGGGATTAGCGATATTGGCGAGCGCTTCAATTAGCCCCAAATCTGGCAAGAAATTAGCCATATTTTTAAGAGCTCTTTGCGCAAACGTAATAGCCAGAGCCGAGCCATTATCGCATGGTAGTCAGATTCCAGGCGGATTCGCCTGACCAGAAAGAAAAGTGGCTCATTTTCTTACCCGTATCAGGGGCAGCTCGCGGGGGTAAAGCACTATGTGACTATATGGTTGTGCAGAAATGCCGTGTATATGTAAATGCCAGTTGAAAATGCAACGGCAGCATTATGCTAATGGCTTTAATAGCATTGTTGTGTCTCTAATGCAGTTGTTATGTAAGCTTAATGCAGGCCCTTAAGCCCTCGCATGCAAACAGTTCGATGTAGTCACGTGGTATTAGTGAGTATCGGGCAGCGAGCATGCATCCAGGCCAGTTGGAAATGCAGCATCCACGATCTTTACCTCCATGCACGAGGATTTGATACAAATGCCACAGGGGAAATTGCATGTCAGCGTAATTTTTTCGTTCACCAATTTACCGATCTCTGCTCTTGTGTAGTGTTTGCCCGAGGGACGGAGGGCTTGGACGAGTAGGTGGGTGGGCGGATGGTTGGTCGGGGGTGAATGGGGCGCGCAGTCTGATCCAAGAGATGAACTAATCATTCCGATTTATGAAACTGTAGCAATGGCTACACAATAGTAATTAGCGAATCACCTATATGGGTGCATTGCTATGGTAATGCATGCATAACTCGATTATAGGGAATAGTGAGCAATCTATATTCAGTGGTCGCCGGCATGGCAATGAGGTAACACTTCGGAGGAAACTGAAACAATGTTGAGTTATAATTAATGCAGTCAATGGTCCTATTGAGAATTGAGATATCAACTACAGTGCGCTCACAAACAGGGCGGGATGGCGAGGGCTGGCGAGGGATGACGAGGGATGGCGAGGGATGCGAGGGATGCGAGGGATACGAGGGATAGCGACAATGTTAACATTTTGGCTTTGCCTTTGGCTTTGGAGTCTCTCAACAGCCCGCGTTCTCGGTTCTAGTGTGCAAAAGCGCGTGACACTGAAAGGTATACGATGATCAGTGTATACGGTAGTCACCGCAATTCGCAATATTGCATACCTTG
Organism: Nemurella pictetii; assembly: GCA_921293315.2. NCBI lineage: Eukaryota > Metazoa > Arthropoda > Insecta > Plecoptera > Nemouridae > Nemurella > Nemurella pictetii. The sequence goes on along the minus strand of OV121116.1, from coordinate 24,481,500 downwards.
TCCTATTTGTCATTCCGTTCCATCCCATTCCATTGCATGGACAATACATCATAGCACAGGTACCTACTACTGAGTTTCCTGGCCAACACCGTGGCAATGCGTCCATAATGTGTACGCAAGAACGCCGCGAGTGAAATGGACATTTAAAATTACAACTGCTAGTGTGTCGCAGCCAGTGCATTACGATTTGAATGACTTATAAATCACAGGGCAAGAAAGTGTTCGCGGGAATTTAAACTGAAAACGAGCATTAGTAACATATGTTCTGCGACAAGCTATAGCGTCATACCAACATAACTCACATGCCCCTCCTCCTTTGCTTTTCCCCTGGTAAGCCTGCAACCCTCAGAGCAGATAAAGTACAGTACTAACCATAAACAAGTCACGCATGTGAATTATTTAAATTATAGTGGTTTTACTATTTTTAGCGAGAATGCTACAAGCATTAAAAAGGAAGCACACCTTTCGAGCTAAGGGTTGCGACAGAGGAACCGAGGGCAAGCTATTTCACGGAACGTATACCCACTCAAGGGCCTTACCAACCCGCAGATTGGAAAGCTGATGTTTGCCGTGAAATTGAATTAAAACTGCCAAATGGCTCAGATTCACTGGACGAACATCCATAGACACTGAGCCAGATTTCCACAAACTTTTTTGGCGTGCACTCGACATATTTAATGATAGATAATATGCATAAACGGATCAAATAAAGGTAAATAAACAATTAAATGCCATCCGAATCTAAGCGATAGGGTCCTCATGTACGGTTAGTAGCAATAAGTCTAGGCACTTCCCTCCAAAAAAACAACTTCAAGGAAAGTTATTTCAGGACACTTTCGACGGCAGAAATCGCAGAACATAATCCGCGTGTTTTTATTCGCCATTTCGACCCCGTCGATGCATTTTCAATGCCCTACAAAGTTGATACATTTTACCTATTAATGTACAAAGTTATATTCATCTACAATTTAACAATCATCTACAAAGTAACAATCATCAACAAAGTAACAATCATGCGCAAAGTTACATTCATGTAAGCGAAAACTGTGTTCAAGCGCAATGGAAGCGTGTCACCTTGTTATATTACTTCTCTTTGTCAATAGCATTCCGACTCTTAATTGCTTGTCGCATTGCTTTTTATATGTTATACAATTTTAGCGTGTGTTGTTCAGCGTTTGTTATGCGGGATGCATTGAAAAGATCTCTCTGGAGTAGGTTTATGTTATTTCATATTGTGAATGTTTTAACTATCGTTTATGATGATACGCAAAATCATTGTATTGCCTCCCTAATTTATAATGTAAAGTAAATATTCACTTCATGGGTGAGTCAAGTTTGCTATGATTGTTGCGTTTAATGGTGATGGAAATCAGATTTATTGTTAGAAAATCAAGTAATGAGAGTGACAAGTCTTTTTTGATGAAATGCTTAATTTAAAGATTTAAAATAATATATATCCAAAAGTTTAGTGGAAGGGCCGAGTTTGCTCTGCGGGCTGCGTTTAGGAAAAAAAGCTGGAAATGGGTGAAAAAAAGCATGATATAGTCGAAGAATTTATGTGACACATTGCAGATAATAACCAAAGTGCTATTATTAGAGTCATCATTTCAATCTCAACCTTTTCTTAAATACAACCGCATTACAAATGCATCCAAATGGTTTGGTGGAAGAGCCAGGTTTGCTCTGCGGGCTGCGTTTTGGGACGGCTGTTTTATCACCAGTTAACCATTAAGGAACCTTCATTGCGATAGTGTTTGAAATTACCCGATATGTGCATTATCTAGAATGATTACTTTTTTAATCTAATTACTGTAGTTTGGTGGAAGAGCCAGGTTTGCACTGCTGGATGCTTCAATGTCCCGGACGTCAATTCTGTGTCCATAGGAGGAAATTAAGTTCTCCGCTGTGTTTGAATTGACCGTCGATGATTGAACCTGCCGCATTTATAATTTATGTTATTGATCAATCGAGAATTTTGGAGCAGCATGCTGTCTCCACCCAGGATGCCTCCAATGGTTCTACAAAGCAAAGAGATGAGAAAATAATGGAAGACATTTTGAAGATAATCTTTGAAAACATTGCTTTGAAAACATTTTTTCTTGGCATTCAAGATAGGTTTATCAAATATTTATATGCTACTTAGGTATACCAAAATGTTTCAATAATTGGGGTTCGACTTTTCGTCTCATTCAAGAACGCATATACTTAAGGTTTAACAAGGTTACCTCACACGCAAATTTCCTTCTCTCGCTAATAACCAATATCTTAGCATATCCTACGACCCAAATCCCCAGATCAAACATGATGTTCAAGATGATTCAAGTCACCCTATCTCAAATGAAGACTACGTCACACACATCCTATATATTATGATTGAGAGGTGGCATAACTACATAAAGTGTACTTGCTTTGCACATACTAATATCACATACTAAATTATGCAACCTGAAATTTGCTTCCAGACGCGCGATTCTGTCGAACCAAGACATCCTACCGTCAACACCGCTGCACCGGCTCCTCACCAACGACTTCTGGGGCACTCCGCTCTCGCACAGCGGCTCGCACGGTTCCTACCGCCCGCTAGTCGTTCTCTCCTTCCGCCTCAACTACCTGCTCGGCGGATTCAAAGCGCAACACTTCCACCTGGTCAACATCCTGCTCCACTGCCTGGCGACCTCCTTGGTCGTCCGTCTGGCCCGGCACTTCATCCCGTCGCGACTTCCCACCCTGATCACCGGCCTGCTGTTCGCCGCCCACCCGATCCACACGGAGGCTGTCGCCGGCATCGTAGGACGCGCCGACATCGCGTCGTGCATCTTCTTCATCATCTCGTTCCTCTGCTACATCTCGCACGTGCACTATCGCGACGTAAAGAAGCTGCGAAGGAAGTTCTGTGTCGGCTGCAGCTCGCGCGCGGAGAATTATTCGAAGGGCGGCGGCGGCGTCGGCGGCGGCGGCGGCGGCGGTGGCGGAGGCGGTGGCGGCAGCGGCGGCGGCAGCAGCGCGCAGCCGAATGGTGGACGCTACGGAAAAAGCTACGAACACTTGCGGCTCTGTGAGGGCAGCCACGGCCGCTGCGGCGCTTTCGCCGTCTCGAAGAGTCCGACGCGGTGCGAGGGCGGGGGCGGGGGGTTGCTGAAAAACTGGCAGCCTTGGGTCTGCCTGTTCGGTTGCATCTTGTTTGCCGTGTGCGCCCTGCTGTGCAAAGAGATCGGTATAACAGTGCTGCCCCTCTGCATTGTTTACGATCTGATACTGCACTGCAACAAGCTCCGACATCTGCTCACTAACTTCTACAAGGTAAGAGATTCGTACGAATTTATTCACTCAGCTTGTTTGTCTTACGAGGGACGGAGGGGACGGAGTTTTTTTCTTCTAATATGCTCTTTTAGGGTTTCATTTCACCCCACCGTCTACCTACAGCGTTTAATTGAAACATCTACCATATCTTACGACCTTTTTAAAAAACCTAATCTCTCTCGCTCAATTTTTCATCAGCTCCAAGCTACAACCAGCAGTGTATATACATCCCCTGGTAAACTCTATTTTCATCTCATTTCTATCCCCGGCTCAATTAGACTACGCGGCCTCGGGCAATGTATTCGGATCGCAGTGGCGTAGCTGCAGTTCACGCATCCGCACTGCCTATGTACCTCCTTATTTCCAAGATTTACCGTTAGAATAACAATGACTGTCATATTTATAATAGACCATTATATCTGGCTCCACTAGCCTGTGAATAAACGTAGTCTTCCCAATTACTGGCTTGTTGATAGTAGAAGTAAATTCCTTCCGTTTTTATAACTATATGCTACACTATAAGTTTTATGGGAAAATTAAAATAAATGGGAAAATTTTACGAACACCTTTTGAAATAGCTAATGGTTTTAACCAATATTTTATAAATTGTGCTAAATTCAATAATACTCAACCCATTTTAGACAGAAAACAAGCGCAAACTAAATTAGATAAAGTAACAGCTAACAAAAATTCAATTTTCCTGTTCCCGGCTAGTTATAACGAGTTAAAAACCATCATAAAAGATATGAAAAATACTTCCGGACTTGACGATGTGCCGACACAGATTATAAAAAAATGTTCTCCGTATCTTTTGGAACCAATTCTTGAAATATGCAATGATTCATTTGCTACAGGAAAGTTCCCAGATATCTATAAAAGTGCTAAGGTAATCCCGCTATACAAAAGAGGAAGTAAAAAAGATCCTGGAAATTATCGACCTATATCAATTTTAAATCCGTTTTCCAAGATATTAGAAAAATTAATGTATACTCGTTTAATGGGCTTTCTGGTTAAATTCAATATATTATCAAATGAACAGCATGGATTTTTAAAAAAAAGATCGACCGAATCTGCAATTTTTAATTTTATTGAAAGCGCATCTTCGGCATTAAGCAAAAAAAAACAAGCTATTGGCATACTTTGCGATCTCAGCAAAGCTTTCGACTGTGTTAACCACGAATTATTATTAAGTAAATTATATCATTATGGTGTTCGAGGATTAGCATATAATTGGTTTAAGTCGTATCTTACAAATAGAAAACAGTTGGTAGTAATAAATGGCATAGATATTGATAAGAAATTAAATAAATATTACTCAAAAGAACTAATTATTGTACAGGGTATCCCGCAGGGGAGTATACTGGGCCCGTTATTATTTCTAATCTACATTAATGATTTACCAAAAAACATAAAAAATGCCCAATTAACCATGTTTGCAGACGACACTAGTCTCTTAATTTTAGAAGATTCAATTGAAAGGGCAATAGAAAAAGCAAATAAAGCAATGTGTGAGCTCTGTGATTGGTTAAAATTAAACCAATTGACATTAAATGCTAAAAAAACTAAAGTAATTAAATTTAGGACAAATTGTAATAACCGCCCCCAAACTAATCCTATCGTAATGGCAGATAACGAAAGGCTAGAGCTGATGGAACGGGTTCCATTTCTAGGAATTGAACTCGATGAACTACTTAATTGGAAACACCAAATTAAGTCAATTCAAAACAAGTTATCTAAACAATTTTATGCAATTAGGGTGATAAAAAACATTGTATCTAAACAAACCCTAAAAATTACTTATCATGGGTTGTTTGAATCATACATGAGCTACGGGATAATTTTCTGGGGCAATTCTCAACACTATAAAAAAATATTCAATCTCCAAAAGAGAGTAATCCGTACAATGCAAAATCTAAAATCAAATAAATCATGCCGTAAACACTTTCAAACGCTAAAAATATTAACGATGCCAAATTTATATATTTATAAGCTATTAGTATTCATTAAAAATAACCAAGATAATTTTCAAACTCATACACATAATCATAGTACTAGGAATAAAAAGGACTTTAAATTATCACTAGAAAAATTAACACAAATCAAAAACCAGGTAAAATCAACGGGGTTATATTTATTTAATCTACTCCCCCATGACATGAAACTAAAAGAAATAGATGTAAATGAATTCAAGACTAGATTAAAAAAATTCCTTGTAAAAAATGTATGTTATACCATAGACGAATTTAAATTAGCTCTTAGAAATCCTAAGTTAGAAATGTAAAGACTATATTTATTTTGTTATTAGTATTATAAAAAATATGATCATTATTATATTATAACTATTATTTTTGCTGTCAGTATGATTTTGTTTTTGATTATTATAAATATTATTCCTATTCTTATTCTTATAATTAGTACTACAATTATTATAATTATAATAATTATTATTATTATTATATTATTATTAGTCTACACATTCCGCTGTATCCCACAGCATGGGAATTAATTGACTTAAAAAAAAAAAAAAAAAAAAAAAAAAAAAAAAAAAAAAAAAAAAAAAATCTTATTCTGAAGCTCAATATTTGCCGATAGTGAGTCACCATTGAACACAATGATATCTCGAATGTACAGTATCGAACAGCCCCTAAGGACCGAAAGAGTATACTCCGACCGGCATCAATATGCCATTAGATTAACATGGAAAATGAGTTTCGTTCCCAAGCCGGCGTCATTCACGCTAAAAATGACAGTCTCTGGATTCGGGCCCCAAAATGTGGTGCCCTTAAAACCGCCACTGCCCGTTAGCTTCAACACCCATTGGGGGCTTCAAACTGAACGCCAGGGGAATACATGCCCTGGTCTGGGACCATCTACAAACTCAGAATAAACTTCATCCTACTGTGACCAGCAGCTATGAAATTTTGACAGAAGAAATCTAGTTTGAAGTATTCATTTGGCACAATCAGACGCGCTAAGCTACGACCTATAACAACTTAATATTATCCGCCAGCTCCTATCGGTTGCTTTTCGGTTTGAGCGCAATGTCTTCATCCCGGTCGCTAGCTCAGGAAACTTACTCTAACAATCTGGTTAATTCTGGAGTTCGCTTATTATTTCAAAGAACGGCCTGGAGCGAGCGCTAGAGCTGCACTCAATTATTGCTACATGATGAGACGAGATGCTTCGGGCCTTGTAGGGAAATTAGTTGAATCAATCTACAACGACTGCGATACCAAGCGGGTCGCTTGGGAAGATAAGTATTTGGTAACTCGCAATTCGAACCTAAATATACGTAGGCCATGGCCCTGTACTCACGCTCGACTAGAATATATCATTCTCTCTCTCTCCTTCTCTCTCTCTCCTTCTCTCTCTCTCTCCCTCTCTGCCACCCAGCAAACTTGGGTACAAAGCTGTGCATTTTTGATGATGTAATGCCAGATCTTTGTACATTAACCGTCTTAAGATTCGAGGTTCAAGATTTCTTTTAGCAACGACGATTTCGAGCCGTCGATGCTTTCGGGAGTGAAATAATTCGAGGTTAAAGACTCAATCGATGTGGAATGTCCGCTGGGAAAAATCTTGCAGCGTGGCGTGTTCTCAGCTCGGCACTTCAAGAGAAATTCTAGCCGAGAAACTTATTTCTCAGACTGTATTTTCGGTATATAATTTCCCTAAAAGTCACTTTTGTTCTAGATTATACACGAAAGATTTGTTACAGCTCTAGAGCAGAATGACACAATGTATTTCCGTTTCCGCTTTTATTGTCCCATCGATTCGCTGGCAAGATGGCGACATACATTTCACTTGACTTGGATAAATCACAGTTTAGTTTCAGAAGATTCTTACTCTCAGCTCCGCAGCGCAAGAGTTGAAAATCTGTGAAATCACTAAATTCGTATTTTGGAAATATCTTGGAAGTCATTTTGCGATATTAAAACTTTACCGTTTTACATCATTAGTTGGAAGGTGGCAAAGAAGCTCGAGAGTAGTGACAAGCACTTATTAAAGCCCAATTATAACTCTGATGGAAAATTCTGTTGGGCACCTCACAAAATTAGTTCGATATTTGTTTGGTTTATTTAAACGTTTCGTTTTGCGACAAGTCAGCTCAAAAGATGTAACAAACCTGTACTAAGAGTAGCTCTCCCTCCAACCCCTCTCCCATTTCTCCCCCCCCCCCCCCCCCATTTCCCTCCACGTTCTTTCGGTCTTTAAGAGCTTGGATTCAATGACATTTCAATCCATTTGCTCGACTTTGGCAATCTGCGTACAGAAAAGCTAGATTCTTGGATCATAAATTACATTCGTAACAGCTTCCCAGACTCTGATAGGGCGTTCGTTTATTTTGTTTATTCGCTTGTGATTCATTTATTTCCATTTGTGATGTTTTGTTTACTGTGTTTTATGCTTTCTACTTGCTTCGAACAAGCACTCTACTTTACCCGTTCAATGGGCATTTTGTCTCATTATATTTACAGCATATTCGAGTGCACGTAAGATCGAAGCGGACGACAAAGACGGGAATCTTTTTCCCCGCATTTCTTTATTTATTTAGTTCGGAAATTCTTATTAAATGCAAGGCTTTTAAATATCGAAGAATATTCAATCGGGGAATCCGTTTACTTGATGCAAGCGAATGAAGACCTTGCTTCCAGTTGCGGCCATTAGAGAGAGATAGCTAATTAAATCATTGGTTTTGTTTGATAACTGGGGTTGAAACTTCGTAACTGCACTCTATATATCTATAGATGTGTGTATGTGTGTGTTTGTGTGTGTGTGTGTATGTGTCTTGCTGTTTCATTCACCACTAAATGCGTTAATATACGTTGCCACTTCTCAACAGAATTTGTTTCCTGACTGGAGCATAATTATTTGAGAGCTTCTACTTATTTGCTTCGAAATAACTTTATAAGTGCACTATACGTTAGCCGACCATTCGGTGCAGTTACGTGGTAGGTAAAATTAATTGCGACATTAGGGTTTATAACTCAATTTCGTCATCGTATAAGCGCGTGCCATTCTAGACAATCTATTCAATAAATGAGTAATTTCGTATTTATGGAAAATCAATTGCGCCGTGCATTTTCTCCCCACAAATTTCGGCTCAACCGATTAGATAAAAGCAGCTTATTTCATTCTCAACCACCCAGAAAAAAGTGACGAACTTTGCGTTCTGATTATAAGCCATAAGAATTATCGCGATTTCGTCAACCAGCTAATGTTTTCAGTTAAGTAGCAAAAGCAGAGTTCAATTTACCTCCGCTAATATCGTTGTGTAACTTCAGCGGCGTCGGCGTCGGCGGCGGCGTCGGCGGGAGCGGCGGGGAGTAAAAACAGTAAAGTTTTTGACGAGGATCGTTAGAGCGCCAAGTCAAGAATGAGCCGTTATTTTCTGCTCTCAAATTATCTCAACTCCATTCTTGCTCGTCGAATGGAATTCCATTACTTTTAACTCAAAGATAAAGTCGGCCGAGAGAGTTGGAGGAAGAAAAGGTAGCTGTTGAGTTTGTACACCTCTTAGGACGTTTTATTGTTAGTTGTTACTTATGGTGTTTTCGACGCTAGCTTGTTATCAAGGCTGCCAATCACAAGCGTTTCCCAACCAGGGGAGGCTGCAACTTTCAGTTAACCCCTGTCCAAGCACGCAGAAAACACAAAGTCGAGTGCGGATGGAGTGTGGAGGTAGAAGCAAATCCGTGGTAGAAGCGTGGTAGAAGCGCGGTAGAAGCGCGGTAGAAGCGCGGGCAAAACGTTGGATGATGAGGCCATGCGACTGTAAGCAGCTGATCGCTGTTTGGCAGCACGCCTAATCGTTCAGCATCGCGTCCATCATCGGCAGTCTGCTGCTGACTGGTCTGCCAGTTGTACTAGCCGTGCCACAAGCATCCATCCACATCGCTCATCGCGCATCCCTTACCCGGACGTGCCCTCACCACCCGGCCAACCCTTATCCGAGAACATCCCTCCACCTCCCGCAGTACAGTAGCATCACCGATAGTATCAACCCGTTGAGTCAGCGGTACCAAGCGTAGCGACTAGCGTCGACACATAGCATCTAACTCAATGTAACTTCAACGCCACCAACGGTGGTATCAACCCGTAGCATAAGCCGTATCATCAACCAGTAGCATCACACGTAGCATCAGACGTAGCATCAACCGTATCGTCATTAGAAGCATCAAGAGCATTATCAGCAGTGTTATAAAATGTAGCATCAACCTTAGTATCAACCGTTAGTTCAGGCCCTCAACCGCAGCATCAACCGCAGCATCCATCTACATCGCTAGCCGCTAGGCGAGGCATATCATAATCAATGTGTCGATGCTTATTGAGATATTGTTGGATTTTCATTTCAATGGAACCCGATTGGGATGTGCACGGCACTGATATTGATATTGTTTTGAAACGGTGACAATGCGAAAATTTGGCTCGAGTGCGATGAATTATTTGTGCATACCAAAGCCATGGTGAATAGAAGTTCATAATTTCGAAAAACCAGTTTAAAAAAATATTATAGCCGGAAAATGAATAAAGTAGACCTGGGTAGGTTGTAACTTTTATACTGTCGTCCGGTTAGTGTGAGGAAAATTTTGTCATCTGTCGTCTTTCAAGAGCGTTAGGAAATTTTGCTTGGTGTCGAGGGCTTCGTTGAGGGTGGAGGGAGGTTTGGATGGGCTGGGAGGGGGGTAGGTGATGGAATTTCGGACGAATATCAGAGCGATTTCGCCGAAGCGCCTTCGGTGGAGAGAGCTATAAAACCATTTGATATGTCTTTATGATCGCCGCTTGTTACCACGCCGCGTCTTTTCGGAAAACATCACAGAATTCATCCCGGTACCCATCTCGGAACCGACAGCCCATCTAAGAACCCAGAACCCAATTCAAAATGCATCTTAGAACCCAGAATACACCTCATAATGTATTGCAGAACCCAGACTCCACCTGACAGTGTATTGCAAAACTCATCGTAACCCATCTTAGAAGGAGCACCCACTTCAGAATGCATCTCAGAAAGAGAACCCACCTCAATACGTTTGTCAGAAATTACCTCAGAACGCATCTATCAGAAAAGATCTCGCGTTTAATGTCAACAAAAAAGGTTCAGAATCAAAGTGAGAGGGTTGGCGTTTCTCCCCGAGCACAGATCTTTTCGATCGATCGCGAATGGCGGTCAGTGATATCAATAAAAATACTAGGTTAAACGAAACTCATTCTGCCTACAACGTATCAGACTGCGTTTCAGCTCAGATTTCAACCCATTCAAGCAGCCAATTCAAAAGTTTCTAATATACATTCCATCAAATTTGTATCAACATTTTCTAGAACAGTTTTCCACCCCATTTCCTTGTTCCATTCATGTTAACAACGGTGTTTATAGCATTTCTGCGAAAGTAGGCATTTGGGTAAACTAGTTCCAACTAAAAGTTTACAGGGCTAATGCTTTTGACTTTGGAATAGTATATTAAAAAAGTTTTCCAATTTTCTTTGCGTCGTCGTTAAAGCTCTACTGGCGCTCCTGCCGTCCAGTTCCTTGTAATGGAGACATTCGGGAGGTTTGAGACAGGAATGTTGCTGTCAGAGGCCCCAGCTCTACAAATAATTCGAACAGGACTGAAGCTTCACTGCCAAACGCACTTGGACCTCTACTTGGACATTGCCACCAATACCAAGCGACATGCTTACTATTTGCTACTTGCTACTTGCTGTTTGCTACTATCTGCTTGCTACTTGCTGCTTGCTTCTTGCTACTTGCTACTTGCTGCTGGTGCATGCTTGCTAGTTGCTAGTTGCTACTTGCTACTTGCTACTTGCTACTTGATACTTGCTACTTGCTACTTGCTTCTTGCTTCTTGCTACTTGCTACTTGCTATTTGCTGCTGGTGCATGCTACTTGCTACTTGCTACTTGCTACTTGCTACTTGCTACTTGCTTCTTGCTACTTGCTACTTGCTGCTTGCTTCTTGCTGCTTGCTACTTGCTACTTGCTACTTCATACCACTTCATGCGCGTCTCTCATTCGCGGCTCATGTGCAGAGATACTTTCAGAAAGCAGCATTGCAGATTGCAGCTTCCTCGTAACCTCCAGTATTGTTCGCTTAGAGAAACCTAGAAAATTCCACTGAGTGAATAAAAGAATGGGAAAGGTACACCAAAGGTTCATCGCTAGACACGTGTGTATGTACTATTAGGAAAATTGATTTCCCATTTGTGGCATCAACCTTAGACTTGAATATGATGAGGCCAAGGGCCCGCTTCGGCGATTGATTGCTCATTTTTGAGTATTCAGTCTTTATAAACGCAATGAATCATATCAACTTATTATCAAAGTAATCAAATTTCTCCCTGGCCCAGCTGAATTTTCAGATAGAATTGAATTTTAGGTGTCAAGATCTCCAGTTTTTAACTCAAGTCAAAAACATATGAGAAATAAGAATAATGAGTGCACTTGAAAATCAGCTGTTACAGCGATTTGCCAGTTTCTGCCTCAATCTGCCACAATCTGCTAGTTACAACTGAATCTGATCCCGGAAAATGTGTTATTTCTTCCCATTGCATTATTTATATAACTTATGCACCGCACGTTTCTCTGTGACATTACTAAACATATCATTTGGCCGCTTTCCGAGAAATGAAACTATGAAATTCAAACGCAATACTTTACTTTCCAGAAACGCACATGTACTTTTCAATTATATTGCCATTTCCGTTTTAATTAACTCCCCCAGAAAGTATGAGGCAAGAAAATTTCGTTATTATTGCAGCGAATTGTTTCTCAACAATACTAGGATAATATTATTCCAACCCACTTCCTCATGACGAAATAAACTCGGCACCCTTTCATCATATTTAAATTTATAAATTAATATAATGTTAACCGGCAGATAATATCTGAACGTGTCCTATTAATGAAGGGGGTACGAGCGAGCAAGCAGTAGGTATTTGGTACTCAGTATATTGACTGGCTAGTCTAAACAGTGTGCCAGCTAATGTCCCCTTAGGGAAAGACTTTGCCCTAGCACGTTGATTAAAGCTCCGGCTATAATAACAGGCCAACTAATGGTTATTGTGTGCATAAACCATCCGCCATTATTCAACCCCTATTGAATTAGTCTACCGCCACACCCTAGCTGAGCCGTGCGTTCCCTGTGTACGGGATACCATGGGTACCTATACAGGTAATTACTTTCAACATGTCAGAATTCACGGTATAGTTCTTTTCAATTTCCTTGAAAACTTTTACCTATTTATACAGGTTACGAAGGTGTTTTCAATTTACATAGGAGCCAGGAAATGGGACTGAGAGTAAGACAGTGTTTTGACTTTTGATGGCGTGCTTCAAAATAGAGTCCGCGATGAAATCGTGACATTCAACATTAGCATGAGATTGAGTTATCAGTACTTAAGATTAAGATGCATAAATCAGTTGATCGCTAATAAGATCAAGTATCAAGAACATCGTAAAAATAACCAGCATGTAAAATGTAATTCGTACCCACGTACGTTGCAATAAGTGTCTACTATCAACCATCTTTCGGCCATTACTTAAAAATAATTACCCTCTATTCGATATGAGAATTAAAACTACACCCACCCCCCCCCCCCCCCCCCCCCCCCCATATACTCAGATCCAATTGTAGCTAAACACATACTTTCGAACAGCAAACTAATCACCAGACCAGAATTTACAGCTTTCATGCTTATCACGAGAATCTCAGGCTAGCAGTAAACCAGCAACAGAATTGTGGCAGCACGAGCAGCAAGCAGCGAGCACCGAGCAGTGAGTAGAATATCGGATATCCCCAATTTCTGCATTCGCCCGTCCGAGGTGTGTTACCGAACCAACGTAGCTGTAAGACCGAGGGCGTAACTGTAGCAAGATGCTATCTCTCTGTATACGGCGAAGCCCGCTTGCTCCTCTAGATTCCAGCATAATTTCATAGTGGAGTCGACTGTAGAGTGGGTTGCTAGATTATATTAGCTGGATATAGGTATAGCTAAGGATTAGCTGTTAGTTTGAATTTCATTCGCAACTCATCAGGGATGGTTTCCAGTTTTCACCAATGAGAATATGTACTACACATTGCATGAAGTCGTCCAATGTTAGTAGTTCCTTTATTTCTGGTTCCGTTCAATTCTTTCGGGCTGCGAGCACTGAGTCAACTGTGGTATATAGCTGAGAGGCGTAACACCATCCAAAGCTAGCCCTAAATTCAATAAACCAAATGAGAGTGAATGTGGACAGTGTAATTGCATTGTTTCCTATCATGCTAAGGTGGCATGTGTAGCCGCCATAAGTCACATGTTAGAATGGAACTAGGAAGTTTTTATCCGATTCCTGAGATACGCTAATTATGCTTTATGTTTGGACAAGAATGGTTTATTGATAACCGGCCGGTATAGATTTTGTTTGCAGTTTTCTGAAGCCGGTCGGCCGGTTCGGTGCAAGAAACGAAATTGTATGCAAATGACGGTGATTATTAAAACGAAAGAAATACTGAATTTAAAGGTTTTTAGATACGAAATGAGTTGTAACTGGTAGGTGAAACTACTAGACTTTATTGATTGTAGCCAAGATAAAAGTTTCCAATTGGCAGCTTTGATGTTTCAGGCGTGAGTTGCGACTATTCTTAAGTTTCCAACTTATTCATTCGTATGTCGTAATCTCCAATGCAGAGTGGAGGTAGAAGTAATGTTACCTCTCCCTGCGAAAGACGAACCAACGTATTGCTCATGTGGTATCCGACTTTATAGTCCACCTTTATGATTCAACACAACGGAAACAATTTGCAAGAATTAGGGGAGGTGGTAACCTCCCGATGAGGTCTATCATATTTTTTACTGGAGACCGAATCAGTTTCAATCACCACACCTATGTTTGGGATCCTGTGCATCATCACAATCGATACCACGTGGGCGTAAAACGGCAAGGCTTTATAGCTTGAACTTAAGTGCAACTAAGGCATTGAAGCAATATTAACAACACATTTCGATAAGAACTCGAATCATCGGCATTGAAAATTTCCAAAGAAATTACTTGTCAAACGAATTCCACAACAGCTTGTCCAGAAGTCCAGAAGTAACACCATGCCTTTTGGTCATCTAGTGTCGATGACGTCATTCCATTATTTGCATCTCCCTTCCTACCTGAGTGTCTAATATCTTTAGCTAAACAATTGGTACACATAACGGCTGCTACCTCTTCAAGTCTGCATGGCCATAAAATCGAACATAAAACATAATAAAATCAAGTAAAGCATGGTCGGTTTGCGTGTTAACTCAGCCATTATCAGCGCCATCTATCGGGGGTTTTGATCAAGTAGTAGTAACAGCAAACAGGTCTTTAAAGTAGTCGTTTAGATTTACGGCTGCTTTACATGCAATAAACTCTGGGTTAACTAACTTTACTTATAACCTTTAGTGTGTAATTATAACTTGGAGGAATTTGTTACCTACAATTGTTTATTAGCGCAGTTGAACGCGCCACCATGAATAAATAGGAGCACGTTCGTAAATCGTAGCATTAGCTCGTGTTGGTTTTATTATCAATGAGCTTGCAGAACACTCCTGCTTCGGTTCCTAGCTAGCAAACAAGTAGGCTAGACAGACAAGTTATACTCTCGAGTTTCTTCGCGAATGATGACATTTCAGAGGTCGGTCGCTAGGTTTGCATACAATTACTTGCTGAACTTAGAAGCTGCAACGCGAGGCATTGTCTTTAAAAAATACTGCGGGCATTGAATGAGTAGTACATGCTATAAACCTAAGCAAATACCAAAACCTTCGAGCCAAGAACTATACCAGTTAGTGGGTCGAGGCTTGCTGGCTAATTTTCAATTATTGACTATTAATTCAGTGGCGTGTTACGGTGTAGGGAGCATCATTAATTTGGTCTCCCAAAATGTCTTGCTTTAATGGGGATGTGTTTCGTACATGGTTTGTTTGTATATCCGAGTATACTAAGACTAATGAGCGCGTCGCACACACAGTGAAACAGACTTACGGTGCTGGCGTCGGCGTCGGCGTCGGCGTCGGCGTCGGCGTCATCGAGGATCTTCAATCGAAATGGACAGCTTGCTGCAAGAAGATAAAGAAATTCCCTCAAGATCTTAACCATCACATAACGTTGTTACCTTCCT
Organism: Nemurella pictetii; assembly: GCA_921293315.2. Taxonomy (NCBI): domain Eukaryota; kingdom Metazoa; phylum Arthropoda; class Insecta; order Plecoptera; family Nemouridae; genus Nemurella; species Nemurella pictetii. The sequence goes on along the minus strand of OV121116.1, from coordinate 24,466,063 downwards.
GACCCCGTAATTTGGGGGGGTTCGAAGTCCTATTATCTTGACCCTCCCCCTAGACAGACCAAGACAGACCATAAAACATCAATGCTGCATCGCTGAGACTGCACATTAAGGACTCGTTTCTCTGTTTTACTTGCTTTTCTACGAGATTTAATCGTTAGGAATCTATTTGACTCTTCTCGACAATGATCCTTTCTACAAGAAGCAGATTTTTGTGTGACGGAGAGTTGAATAAAAAAAATGTTGACTATTTCGGATGTGAAATCAATAAATGGCCGCGTTATTTGGCTCGCGAGGTATGAACAAGCTGGCTTGGGTATTGATTGGCGCAAATTGAATATGTCCGAGTGACGTTTCATATTTGTGATGGATTGACGTGGGTTGGTCGTCTCGCTTTATTTCGAGCATTTTTCCCGAGTGTAAAGGAAATATGAAAACATCCTTGTCGGTGGCGATTCTTTCGAGTAGAACTGTGTGTGCATTTGCGACGGTCTTCAACTAGAGCGGAGAAGAACCAAGTAGAACGTAATACTTGATTTGCAAGCCGGAGATATAGATTGCAGTTCCAATCTCTATCGGGTTCCAATCATGTGATTAACTTTTTTTCCGAGCAGCAGCGCAGTGTATTGCCCATAGAAACTCATTTTTTACTTCGAAGCTGTAACAATTTAATTATTATCTCGCTGCAGAGAATCTACTTTTTCCAATGCACAGCCGTTTTCAGCTACGCTCTGGCATACGCGATCGATTTTGCAAATATTCATTGATGCGATGCCATGTTTATGTTTACGTGACTGCCTAGTTGATTCGCCTCTAAATTCTATAGCCTTTCTACCATCGCTAAATTATTTCACTTATACTGTTATTAGAGAGATTTTTTTCTGTTCCAATCTTCCAGATCAAATTTGTCATCCTGACTTGACAAACAATAACACAAAAGAGGCTTTAGAAAATGCGCCCTGCTCTTTGTTAAAATAAAAATGTTACAATAACCCCTACAAATCATCTATTATGTTGGAGTTGTCATGTTTTTCAGCTCATCAATCTTATTGCATGTTAAAAGAGCATGTCAGGTGTATAGGCTAAGGTGTGCCTGAAAACGACCGTAGACAAACTTATTGTATTGTCTAGTTAAGTCGTTAAAACTTACAGTTTGCCTCGTGAATTCACGTCTAGGTTTGCATCAAGATATGGCTAGAAATATGTGTTCAAGTTAAGTCGACACTAGATCTGCAACACCAAAGTCTTGTACAGGCTGTATCGAAAGTATCACTGTATCAACTCGAAAGTGTTACATGCACGTTAGGTTGCTCATCTCTGATGATGCATGCAAGGGAAAGTGTTGAACAGCAAAGTGGGGGCTCTGGGGGCTCGGGGGGCTCAGGGGGCTCGGTGTGGGCGGTAGACGGATGCGTGGGGGAATGTCGAGGAGACATGATGTGACAGTTGATGCATGTGACAAGGATGGGACGAAAGGGTGGCTTGATTGCATGGGGGACACCGCCCGGATTACCATTGTTGTGGGCTCTGTTCATGCATTGACAAAACATCATGCGATATCCCGGACAAAAGAATTTTCATGGGGGATGATTTGTTGAAAACGACGTTTCTCGCGGCAGTTTCGGTGCAAAAAATTTCCGAAAGTATCAAGCAATGTGTAGGTACGCAAAGTGCGCTCGCGAAAGAACGGCGGAGAGATTTATTGTTACACAGGGCGTTCGTTCCGAGCACAGAATATCTCGGAATAAGATAGCATTCTCTCTGTTTCGTTGTGGGCCAGCCTATAATGATAGTTGGTCAACTTCGTTCCCAAAATGGGCAGCAAGACCACCCCCAACCCACCGCGCTCTGTTCACTCCCCTAAAAAGTAACCACCGTTATTAACCCCTTAGAAAATTCCGGAGCGCACTCTTGATAAAGGAGCATATTTTGGCGAAAGTTTGATATATGAGAGACGACGAGCTCGGAAAGATGTATTATGATTGGGTGGCTATTATAGTAGGTGCAGCGTAGTTTACATTACTTGTTCTACATGGCTCGGGGCGGTGGTTGTGGGGGCGAGAGGGGATGGGGAGAGGGAGAGGGAGGGAAGGAACCAGGGGCAGCCGGGAGAAAGAGAGATGATTCATTACACAAGGGAACTAGTAGGTTATTAAAAGGGGTGCACACTTTAATAATGCTGAATACACAAAGATATGCGATTGGGGGTGGTAGTGGTGGTAGTGGAAGTGGGATTGGGTGCGGGGGTTAAGGGAATTTATAAAGCTAATATGTGTCTGGCTTACGAATGGAAAAATTCTATTTTGTGCTTGTTTTTTCGGCAGCTCTTGTGCAATGCGCTACGGCGGTGTTTTTAATTTTCACCTTTCCAGAAATTCTGAAAATAAACAAAAAAAATGCGAATTGCTTTCGGCTCGCATTTTCTATTTAAGTACCTACAGCCAAAGTGCACTGGACTGCAAATTCAGCTGATGAAAAGACCAGTGTTAGGGAAACGAATCTGTGGAAATCTGTGATCGACCGGGATTGAAAACCGGGAGTGATTTTTCATGCAGCTGATTTACACGGATCAATGATTCGGATCGATCAAGAACTCGAGTTCAAATTTTGTGCTCAAATCATCGACTCGATTAACCGATACTTTCGTCAACCCATTTTCCATGAACATGGAACGCGGAGCATGTACCCTCGTCCTATGAAAGGTTCACTGAAACATTGATCTAAACATTGATCCGTAATCCATGATCCGCGGATGTACGTGGCTGGAGCGCTCATCCCCATCTTTGTGCCATCCAGGCACAGAGTCGCTCACATCTCCCTGCGAGTAAATCTCTCCGAAGAGAAAATGCTGTGCAACTCGTCGCCAAAGCAACTTGTTCTACAGAATTCTCCAGAAGCACCTTCGACACAGAGCAAAGGTTCCTGGATTCGCACTCCGGATCAAGCGAACATTTTCCCCACTTCTTTCCTCTGTCCTCGTACATCAAGCGATGACCAGAACATCCACCAAAAGACCTGATTTAGAATCAATGCTAAGAAGAGCGTAGCTAGGGATCAAGAAGAAGAGCTTTCATACGGACAAACTCAAGTCTGAGTTGCTGTTTGACACTTTGAACACACAACTTTCTCTGGAAACGAGTCCGATTGAAGTCGATGCCTAACGCGGTCTTCTCACCCAAGGAAGAAAATTCTGAAACTAAATTGCCACAGTATTTAAACAATTGCGACGGAAATGAAGCCTCATATTAAAGATTTCACCGAGGAAAAGCTAAATCCGAAAAAAAGGGTTTGGATTTCTGATTGGAGAGTTGCAGGAGGTAGGAGGGGGTGTGGGCTGGTGGGTGGTGGTGGTGGTGACGCCACTGGGTGCTGAAGTCGTCAGCGATGTGTTGCGCTTTCCAAGCGCACAGCTGGCATCTGGTTCGCACCCATGCGTGCAGCCCCGCAGTGGCCGGCGCCCTCCCCCCCCCCCCCCGCGACCACCCACCACGCACCACTCACTTATCAATGCCTGGAATCATCGCTCGTGACACCCGAGTACAGAAATGGCGGGGCCCTCTCGTGTTGACTTTCACACTACTCGAGTCCAAATCGGTCGCATCCTTATAGTCCTTGCTAGCTGCCCCCCCCCCCCCCCCCCAACCCCAAACACACACTCACACACACACACAAGGCCGGGGTAGGAGGCTTCGGCGTTGGCTTATGCGATGTTAATGTGGATGGGGAAGAAAATATGAATAGCATTTCTAGTTCGAGTTCGAGGTTGTATTGATTTGTTATCGTCGACGTCGTCTCGAAAATGAGCAAGGAATTCCGGCAAAAAATGTCGTTCTCAATTCGTTGATTCGAACGCTTCTGAGACTATCATGTAACACACAGTTCTGATTGGCAACAAATTCACTAACGTATATAAGAAAAATCCAGAGAAATGTATTTCCATAAAAAAGGAGAATAATTTTTCAAGCAAAAAAGGTTGTATTACAAACTATGTTCTTTGATCAATTTCCATCTTCTCTTTCTTGTTCTCGTTTTATCTTTGTCTAGCGTGCCTTTGAGTAGCTTTAACTCGATTTTGTAGACAAGACGACGGCTCCTTGTCCACTTGGAGATCGCTGGAAAGAATCTGCAATTTGTTCGCAATCTACATTCGCATTGGCACGCTGGCTCGCAGCTTGACCCACTGGCTCTGGCCCCTGGTCTGACTCCTGACTCCCCGACTCCCCGACTCCCCGACTCCCCGACTCCCCGACTCCCCGACTCCCCGACTCCCCGACTCCCCGACTCCCCGACTCCAACTCCCAACTCCCAGACATCTTTCGCTGTCCTACCTGTCCCTGTCTGCATACTAATCGCAAGAAAGATTAGGATGTTCGCATTAGAAGTAATTAGACACACACAGAAAATATTTGCTTTGGGGGTTGCATTCAGGCGCACGTATCTCAATTCCGATGAAAAACTCTTTCAGGATTTGTTTTAAATACCAACGGAATGCTTTAATATAACTTAATTTCGGAGTAAATATTAAAATCAAATTATGAGAAGCAATGAAAATGATTGGCCAATAAGGAAAAATTCACAGGAAATTAAAGTAAAAAAATGCTTGTTCGGCATCATATACTGTAATTGGTTCATACTATTAATAAATTCACCATATTCCGTGCCCACAAAATTATTCCAAGAGCTACTTATTTCCCTCTTTCAACGACGGTTTTTCTCTTAATCTCATTTTCTCACCAACTATTTACTCGGTTCATACTGAAAACATTTTTGCACGTACACAATAACCTGGGCGACGATTTTGGATTTGGTTGACGACATACAATGAATGCCATTTGCCGGATAGACGATAAGAGGCAGGGCATGGTCGCAGTTCGAGTGCGACATTCCTTGCTGATTCATTCACATGTGACTTGACGAGAGATAATGAAATAACGCTGATCAAATTTGCAGTGCCCTGTTTTCTGTTAGCTTCCGTCTCTGATTAGCTCCCCGTTTGGCAATTCCCTTTGACGTCTTAATGGAAGCAACGGATAATTTAATATTAAAATATGATATTACAGAGAAAAATATGAAATCAACTCTGTAAGGGATCTCTTGACAGAGAGACAGAGAGGCGTACAGCGTTAGAGTAGAGATGAGAGATGTGTAACGTGGATGTACGCATTCGTAGCGACAGATTCTAGTCAGAGTCGGGGTAGATTTCATTCCCTAATTTATTGTTGGTGAAAAAAAAGACACCGGATGGAAGGGCTTAAATCACCCAAGTTGTCAGCGCCTGGGGGGTGTCAGGTAGGGAAATTGGGCGTTGGAAGGCTGGTCATTATCATTGGGGCCCGTGCCTTGACCATTCATTATTTGCATATCACGGACCACACGGAAACACATTTGAAGATAAAACGTGTTATTTCCTAACATACCTAAGTTCATTCTCTACTCTTGTTTCCAAACACGAAATTCGGCACTGTAGGACAACGAGAGTGTGGGGGGCTTATAAAAAAAAGGGGATTTCGCGCAAGCTGAACAGTTATCTATGCTGGAAGCCGAGTGCGAGACGGGCTGTGGCGAATCGACAACACATTTCAATGTAATACGCGCATTTCGCGTTTTCTCTAGTCGCAAATCTCGCGCTCATTTAATTAGTTCACCGCTAGCCTGTATTAGATGTGAAGTGATTACCAGCTATTGCCATCGAGGCCGTTTCGCTTGCCCAGGCATCAGCAAACTCACACAGCTATCCGATCTCTTCGCTCATCATTCATCCTTTTCCACTAGACTGTCTCTGCGCCACACCCTAGGCCGTCTCCTTTAAGTTTTTCCTCTCATTTTCATTAGTATTTCCAACAATTTTCCTCTCCTCCCTCGCCCAGATGGTTCTTCGTCGACCTATCGCGCGTCGCCTTTTTTTTTATTTATTTATTTTCTGGACACGTTCCTTTCTGCTTGCGTCGGGCTAATGCCCATCAGTTCCTCCAGCTCCACCAATTACAGGCTCCTTTGGTTTTTGACCCCTGCAGTATCCGCTCTACACTCCCCTGCCACCCTGGCTTCTTCTGGCACCTGCTTTTGGACCCGTTATCAACGCTCATCACAATGCTAACATATACTATTTCTGCTCACCGTCTACCTTCTATCTATTAGGTCTAGTTCTTTATTAGAATTAGAACGAGGTGGACGGACGGCATTTCACCGGTATTGGCACTAGCAGTCAACTGTGACCACAGCACTGCCACTTCTTTGTTATCGCGGCGGCTTTTTCATTCCTGTTTTCCCCTTCGAGCGAATAAAGTATCGACATAAATCCCCAAATTTCCAATTATCATCCTAATCATTCTCGTAAATCAGCCACAAACTCTAATTTACATTCGCTTTATTGTCGAACGTGTAATCATACCTCTGTTATCATTCAAAATTCAAATCCATTTTAATTGGATATCAGATAAAATTGCGCCCAATTAGAAAAACTAACCCCCAGGTCTATCTGAACATTTGATAATCTTTCTGCAGCCTCATAACAAAAGCTACCTCCTCTTTATTTCCATAAAGCCCCCCGCAGCCCATCCCCTCCCCCCTTTCCAAATCCCGAAACAGTTAAAACTTTAAGCTCCAGAGTTATTAAAACACAAATTCAACGGGAACATTTTTGAAAATATTTCGTTCCATCCCCGTTACGCTAAAGTTCCATCAGATGTGCTCTTCCTCTCGCATTCGCACTAATCTACCACTGGCAAACATCTCAATGAATGGGAGGTAAATTTGGACCGGCGTTAATTCTAACAAATCATCGCTAATCCAGGACATTAGAGCAAGTGAGAGAGAAGTCACACAATAAACGATGAGTGGGAGTGAAAAGGGAATGAGATATATCTGCATAATTCAGAATGCGAGAGTTTAAAGGATGTGTGTGTTTGTGTGTGTGGGTGTGAGAAGTGAGTGTGTGTGTGTGTGTGCGTGTGCGTGTGCGTGTGCGTGTGCGTGTGCGTGTGCGTGTGCGTGTGCGTGTGCGTGTGTGTTGTTGCTATCTTTTTCTGGTTAAAAGGCAAAGTGATGGGATTATGATGGGAGCGAGTTGGAGAGGGAGGGAGGGAAGGAAATAAATAAGGAGAGAGCGAGAGAGAGGAAGAGAGAGAGAGAAGATGTTCCATCTTTCTTCTAATTAGCCTTATTTAAACTCGAGGCCTCGGCTTGAAAACCTAATGTAGCGGAAATATTCATTAAAAAAAAAGCCCGGCTTGAAAGTGGAAGTCAAACAAAATAAGGAAATGTATTAAGGACTAAGGAGTGAAGAAGGAAAAAGATGAAGTCTATACAGTCAACTCGATATCATAGCAGCGATAGGCACGTGTTTTTCGTTAAATGCCATGTGTGTGTGTGTATATATATGTGTGAGTTATGAAAGAGGATATATACGTCTAGACCTCAATTTCACGTATATAATGACGTGAAAAATTGTAAGTAAATAGGGACTTGTTCGTAGGTAATTGATACAATTTGCAATTAAGGGCTGATTGTACGACGATGCACCAATGAGAACGAGCTTATTCGAGACCTAGTTTAGCGCAAACAGTTTTCTTTTTGATTCCGACGTCGCGGATAAGGGTGTAAGAAGGGAATCATGGTTGTCTTACCAATAACTCGTTAGATGAATTCTCTGAAAAGAAGAAAACTGAAAAGCATCTTGAAAAGTTTCATTTATAATTGGAGCTGAGTAGATGAACTATCTTTCAGTCAAGAACTTGATTTTTCTGAAACTTGTTTTTTCTATTTTCTTTCCTTTTGTGTAAAATAAGAGACTCAATTAACGTCCAATAAGACTCGTAATCGAGATACAGTTTCACCGAGCCTCGTCTTATCTATCTGAAATTGCGTCTATTCTCAAACGGAATTGCTTCATCATTTTGTGGCTCCTTATCTACATTTTGATACGTTTTTTTCCGACTCGACTTTGAATGAGCTTTTTGATTGGACCGGTCCTAGATTGAGTAAGATTTACCCAGCTCCTTGCATTACAACCCCCCCCCCCCCCCCCCCCCCGCCCCCAGCCCCCCGCCTGTAAGTTGCGCCCCTCGCTAGCGAGCGGCAGCGGCCCCAATGCCATGCCAAAATATCACCCGCGACAGAATCTCTCGTCTGCTTATTTGAAATCACCCAACGCAATCGTTCCACTTGTTCAATTTGCCTGCGTCGGTCCAGCCGGCGAGACACTCACGAATGCTGTAGATTCAGAGATCACCGCCAGACACACGGCAAAGACCACGTCGAGGAGATCGACAATTTGCCGGCCTCAGCTCGACTTAGTTAATTGAGATTAATAAAGCCAGGGTTCCGACCAATTGACGGAGTCACACAAGCCAGCAATTAATTGATTCTGCTCAGCTTTTGTCCCCGGACTTCCTTGGAACCCTCCGATGTGACCCGAATACAGAACGAAGTGATTTTTTTTCTCGCGCTTGGCGAACCGTTGACCGGTCTATTGTTGGTGTAAGTAATGTTATAGTCTTGTGTTGTGTTGATTGGCAATAATTAACTTAGTTGGCCGGCACTCGTGACTTGTGTGTGCCAGACTGGTGATATTTCTCAGAGCTGTTCTAGCTACGTAAAGAACATGGTTTTGCAATAATACGCGCTGGAGAAGTCTAGCATGCAAGTACCGGGGCACGGTGCTATTGCGTGGGTAGCTAGTGTTAGTCTGAGCAGTAAGCTCTGGCCTTGAATCACCTTGGAGGTAACACAAACCCATCTAGCCGGTCCACGGGCGACCCACGGGCGACCCATGGGTAACTCAACCACCCCATTCGACATTTCACCGGGCGTCAGTGCTCACGTGCCTTGGCGATGATTTTTCCAGAAACGAACTACCTTATCGGAAACGAGAGGAATGGCCAGTTCCATTTCACAAGTAATCAATGTTTACCTTGCATTTCCCCGTGGTCGCCCATGGAATGGTTAACGAATTTCTTCGGAGGTTCATTGCAAATGATGGGCTTATCGGGCGTTGAGCGAGATGGTCATATCGCCAGACGCGGCCGAGCGAGCGAGACGCGGCGATGGTGTGAGACGAAAATCTGGGGTGTACGTGTTTTTATCACTTTGGGGAAATGTGCGAATGTGGCCGACACGGGGGGGCGTCAGATCGTATCTCACGGAAACTTACGACTCGAGCCGACGAGGAGATGCGGGACTTTTTTTTCGTTAGGTCGTAACCCCAAAGTAGGGATTGAGTGGGTGTTTGGATTATATATATATATTACTTGGTGAAATGCAACTAGATAGAGAGAGAGTAGGGGACCGATGGAAATAATGTGGCGCTTCCAGAGGGTGTATACCGTGTAAGACTTGCGGGATCAGATAGAATGGACCGCTAGCTATTTTTGCCAAGAGATTTGTGATGTCTCTATAATACCACTTAGGGGTGAAAATAACAAGTTGGTCTGCAAATGAAAGCACAGATTCGAACATACCGCACTGTCTGACATTCTTTAATTTATCTGTCATTCGGGGCAGACTTTCAGGAACCGCGTGACGTCACGTGAACGAGATTCAAAACCGGTTTTCATTAATTGTCTCACTTCGGGAAAGGAAACAGGTGAAATCAAGACTGTTCTCATAATCACTCGCGAGTGATATTTTAATGGCAACCTAGTGGCTACAAGACAGGCCTCCTGGGCGTAACTCACTTGAAGACTCGAACCACATGCTACAAGACTCGAGCTGTACGCGTCAAGTATGATCCTTGTCCTGCCCACCCTCGGCCCCCAGCCCCCAGACCCCAGCCCTCAGGCCTCGGGCCTCAACCACAACACTCGACACCTAGTGAAGAGTTTTATCACCCAGCCGCTCTGCCTTCACTTCTCTAGTGCACTGGTCGAGGGGCCGTCGCTCTTCAACCACTTTTGCTTTTTTCTTTAGTCTCCTCGCTGTCTTGACGAGAATCCTCGAGTTGCTACACGCTTGTAATGAGATGCAACAGTTGGAAGCGATACGCATCGCCAACGTCATTTGCATTTTTGTTTTGGTTCGACACACGCCTAAGCAAAATAGTCTGTGCAAATGTGTGGGCTAGAACGTAAGCTAACAGCGCGGTTTCGAGTTGTCTCCTAGACGCAGCCCGCAGAACAAACTTGGCACCTCCACCATAGTAGCTCTCTTCATATTTGTGGATGAGTTTGGGGTGGCAGGAAAATAAGCGTTACTTGGTTGATATGCTTCGCCAAAGCGATACTCTGAGCGAACGTGTTGGTTGGAAATAAAACCGACAACGTGATTTGGAGTTATCTCCTAGATGCAGCCCGCAGAGCAAACTTGGCACTTCCACCGTTGCAGCTCTCTGCGATATTGAAAATGGATCTGTGTCGTCGCAGTTGGGAAAATAAGAAAGAAAGCGTCCCGCGGTTGATATGCTATGCTTTGTGCACCAACATGTGGCTCTAGTCGAAACTCAATTTAGGATGGGCTACACGCTCAATGAGTGATCGTAGATAGCTCGGGTGGGCGAAGGTATATCATAGACACACTAAAACAAACTAGGAAGACTCGGAAACCTTTTATCTAAAACAAATTCCATCTTCGATTACGACTTCTGCTCAAACTTTTCATCGTGTCGGTACCAACAAAAAGTTTTAATTTAAAGACATAATCTCAGGATATTTTAATTTGTTCGCTTCAAAGGAACGTTTTTCGCTCAGCTTAGAATCTGGACTACGTCTCCCCCGGCTTTCTGGGACATGCGTCTCCCAAACAGACACAGCGTCTGATTTCGATTTTCGACGATATTTCGCCGAAAGAGTTTCTTTAGTCAGTATTCATGTCCTGGAAGTTTTTATTCAAAGCATCTCGCGAGCGTCTCGTTTCTCCGAAACGGCTTCCAGTATTAATTATCCAGCCAGCTCCGGCTGTTTTGTGGCATTACCCGGATTATCTGTCGTGGTGTACATACTTTAGCCCCAGCTAACCGCCCGCCTATAAAATCGATCTAGCAACTTTATCCAAAATGCAGGCAAAAATAATCGTATCCGACAAACCAGCCGAACTTTTCAAACTGACTGCTTTTAGTCTCGGTTGTGTTTTTCAGTTTGTTTTTCAGTTTTTCTTCTTGGAAAAATGTTGTGTCCTGAAAGACAAATCTTATTTTACGGATGTTTAGGTTTACTTTATGCCAAGGTGGTTCGAATCCGTGTGCATTGGATAGGTTTAGTCTTTTAGATAAAGTCGCCTCTTCCAGGCAAGTTCACATCGCATAGTTTCCGAGACCGTTTCAAGCGCAGAAGAGTTAAGGGCGTTCCATGTGAACGTTGGACCACGAGGCCCCCAAACACATGCTTCTCATTTCACAAGCCATTCATTTAGATGTCAGATGCATGGTCTCTCCCAATCGTCACGAAGGGAGCTAGGCCTGCTTGCAGGCATTGTGGCCTCACAAAGAGAGCTAAATTACAGACCAGTCGGACACTCAATCTTCACCCACGTATATCGACTTGTTTATGGGAACCCAAGAGGTCTAATATTGACACATTTCTCAGCGGAGGTTGTTTGTTGCTTATTTGTTGCTGGAATGAAGCTGTAATTGAAGTGAGGCCAGACTGCATGTGGTACCTTGCAACGTGAAATCGCGGGAACGCACTGACGGCGACGCTGCAGTTTGTAGTGTGAAGGAGGCTTGCAAGGTGTCTCGGCTCTTGTGTATCAGATTCCACCCCCGCCCCCCGCCCCCACCACTCCCCGTCCCACTTCTCCTTCTTTCCCATAGGTGTCAGGACTGACAAGAAAAACAACGGGCTGGAGATTGAAAAAGAGTAAAGAAGAAAAACGGCTCGCTGGAAGGGGAAAAGTCTTTCCCGAAAAGATACAGATTGAAAATAGTTGACAAACTGTCAGAAAGATTTACGATGTCAAGTAGCTACAGAGAATTACTCAAACTTGGGGGGCTCGAATTCTTGTTTGGACGGGGCCGGCACATCGGTGGCGTGGCTTTAATAATGGACAGACTTTGGACGTTTGGATTTACTTGCCAGGGGGATCTTACTATAGTAGTAATGAACGGACCGCAACTTTCTTTGAGAAACTTCACTCATTTATAGAACAGATTGACAGTATCTTTAACCTTCGAGCTAATTTACGTGCATTGAATAGCGATTCATCATATGAAACGTGTAGGTATTTGTTGAAGCTAAAACACATCGAGTCCTGTAAATTGAGTGCGAATTGGGTGCTGTATCTGTGCTCACGAGTTGATAAGTTGATAGTAATGTGTATCTGTGTAATGTGTAATGTGTGTCTGGCTGAGTTGCCGTGTTTTTGTGTTGTCGTGTTGTCGTGTTGCTGTGCTTCTGTGCTTCTGTGTTGATATGTCGATGCTAACCAAGTGTTTTTTTCTGATGTGTTTTAGGTACCGCGCAAGCTGATCGCAAGTCTCACCGTGCTGGTGGTAGCGCTCTGTCTCCTGCTGCTGCTCCGGCTGCGGCTGCTTCACCACACAGTCCCCAGCTTCTCGACGGCAGACAACCCCACCGCTCGCTCGCCATCCCTCATCACCCGCACACTTACCTTCCTCTACCTTCCCTCCTTCAACTTCCTACTCTTGCTCTTCCCACACCAGCTCAGCTTTGACTGGTCCATGGACGCAATCCCGAGGATCTCATCTTTCACCGATCCCCGCAACCTGATCACCTCCATTTTCTATTGGGCAATTTACTTGATCACAAAAACAAGCATCAAGCGGTTGCTTTATCCCATACACAAAAGCGTTCTTGTCATCAGAAAGACAACCAAGCGGAGACAAAAGAGGTCTTGCCTAGGCGAAAGATTGGCAGAGCAGCAATTTGAGGAGAAACCACTTGTCAGTGTGACACAAGTTACCCAAAATAGGCCCGATAGAGGCGTCGAGCTGGCGCAACCGACGAAGCTAGCCGAGCTAAAGCTGGTGGAGCTGAAGTTAGCGGAGCTGAAGTTAGCGGAACTGAAGCTAGCTGAGTTGAAACTAGTGGATTTGAAGGGAGTAGATTTGCACGAGCCGTGTCCGGTGTGCCAGCACAAGTTGGTCGACCATCACTCGGTCATGTGCAGAAACACAAACAACAACAACACTATATCGGCAGTAGGGATCAAGGCGCCCTGCCACTGCACCCTTGAGATGAAGCATGCCGAAGAAACGGAGGAAGGAGGTGAATTTTTGTACGAATGCAACGGTAATGAACATGTTATCCAAAATAAGGAAGTAAGTGTTTTGACAATAATTACAAAATACGCCAAAGAAAACAGTAGAAACCTACTCGACCTATCGAAAGACTGTTTCCTACGGTTTTGCGTGCGAGTGCGAACTTTCACAAGAAAAGACGTATTCGAAGACGACGACGACACAAGTAGGTGCAGTCACGAGAGCAACACTAGTCGAAGATCATCGACAATGCCAAAAATCCAACCGAAATGTGTAGAAACGAGTAGATTCCGTAAAGCACCCGATAGCTCGCAAGTGCTACTGCTCGCCATAGCTTTCCTAGCCGTACCTTTTCTACCCGCCGCAAACCTTTTCTTCCACGTGGGATTCGTGGTGGCCGAACGGGTGCTCTACATACCAAGCGTCGGCTACTGCCTCCTGATCGGCCTCGGCTGCCACCTGCTTTCACGCTACGTCAGCAGAAGACTTGTGTACATCGGCTGCACGGTTCTGCTCGCAGCGTTCGCCGCTCGAACAGTGCAACGCAATCGCGACTGGATGGATGAAGAGTCCCTCTATCGAAGTGGCATCGCCATCAACCCTCCGAAATGTGAGTACCTACTTCCTACGTCTACCCACGGATTCCTACCTCGATGCGTATGCCCAATCAATTCGACACTCGACTTTCACGTTGCACATGCCGACAAAACATCGCACAGAGTGGCTTTACGCGGATGTGAAAATGTTTCAAATATACACTTCATTCTAATCTTCTTACAAATGGCATTTAGTCCGACGAACGTCATCAAGGGGTGTATGCTGTATACACACACCATACATGATAAGTAAATAACAACTCTTCAACAGTCTCTCCCCTTGTTCCGCTTTGCACCAAAACAATCTACCCTTTCATTTGCTCCACCCTCAATGTGTCGCGTCACTTTAAATAATCAAGTAGATGCTCTTGCGAAGGTGTTTGTTATTTGCTACCATCCAGCTTTTCTAGACCCACAAGCCGAGTTCAAACAAGAGAGGAATGCAAAATGTTGATCGTATTATTTCGATCGACAATGGCAAACGGCTAACAGCTTTACACCTTCTAATTAGTTTCACAGCCGCCTTTCTCAGCCGTCTATCGGTTTGAGGAAATGGGCCGGAGTTGATAGGCTAGTCAGAATTTCGCTGGTCTCTGCGTAGTTGAGGCTCGCTCCCGGAATTGAAGACGTTGTTTACTTGATAGTGTTCACACTTTGCCGGAACAGACTATTGCCGGGGAACCTAGGGGAAATAAAGCTACCCCTGTTGTTACAATAAACAATGCATGAGCACAACTCCAATCTGCATACTTGATCCTTTAATCTGTAACCCTGTTTACGTTTTCATACACCTGTGGCAGAAAATTTAGTTCTGTCTCACGTAGACAGACGAGTCTTTTCTTTCAAATATGTTTACATCAATTAACTAGAAATGTGCCATTCAAGCATAACCGCTTTTACAATGAACTCCATACGAAATTTTATGTCAAAACTTTGATAAATAGTCTCGCATTTCTCCCTGAATACAAACACACAAAAAAAGGTTTTAATTGTGTGCTGTGACAGGTCTCTTCCGAAATTATATCGGATACGCTTCGATACGTTCTGCGGAATAAATTTCAAATTATGAATTCGTCTCACAGGAACGCTAAGAACTTTAGCTGTCATCCGTCAAGAATACATTTACCAAAAAAAAAAGGAGAAATGTTCGCAAAGAAGTGTCCATCAGAAAATATAGCTCCGCGAAAGACGTAACACGGAGTGAGAAAAGTTTGAGCTCCCTGTTTGCGATCAGTTCGACCTCGAAGAGTTGTAACCCGATTGATTAGTATATACCTACTCGTCTCTCAGCAAGCAACTTCTTTAATCTCAAAGACGTCGGAATCGGCGGATGCATTATGCAACGCGTGTTTGGTTGTGCGTGCTTCCACTGCGTGCCCGTGTGCGCGTGGGCTTAGAGTCTGCAACGTCGACATACACCTCCCCCCCCCCCTCCACACGCCACCCCATACCGCGAGACCTCGTCGATTTGTTGTTTTTCCACCTTTGACCGTTTCCTGATCTGGACCGTCTGAATATCGGATCTGTAGGTGCAGCATCCGCGCAGCGTACGATGGCACTCTCTCAAAGAACACACAACATTGACAACATCTCCTTTTCATCTCTTTGGATCCGCGCAAACACAATGGATTATTTTATTTTTTCAATCGAGTTAACCGCCAGCGAGCGGAGGTGGAACATTTCCAGGTGGTTGTACGATTTCACGCCCGTTGTGTCGTCTAGTGCGTGGCTAGGCTCGCAGGATTTCTCGACCTTCAATTTAGATCCATTTCAAAGTCTATTCGCTATTGGACAACATTCTTTTCCAGGCTCGAAAGTATACGGAACGATTAAACGGAGATACCCGAAAAAAGAAAACTCAAATAAATTCCCATTCTTTTTCTCGGTATATTCTATCAGACTATATCTCTCTCTCTCCCTCCTCTTAAACGAAAATAGACGAGACTAACGCAATCCAGCGTAAACCATCTGAGCCTTACACTTGATTACGCTCCACTTTTCATTAATATGGATTGATCTTGTCCTCAAAGTCTATTTGCTTTCGTTCGTTGCCAGTAGAAAATTCTGTCCCGAAATTCTGCCGACAATCGCTGATATGTTCGACAAAGATTATTCACTCCTAGAATGAAAACTGTATCTGAATTCTTAATGCTCTGCAAATAGTATATATTATAAAGATAGTCCTACTCAAAAACGGTCGTATTTTCTTTTCATCTCATTTTTTTTTTTTTTTAACGTGGCACATTTTCACCGGGTTTTCTGTCGCGCGTCCAACCTCTTAACACATATTAGCAGCGGCCGACCCGACGCTAACGAACAAACATTCTATTGTTTCAGCTTATGGCAACCTGGGCTCCGTGCTCAGCTCACAAGGCAGGCTGGCTGAAGCCGAATGGGCGTTCAAAATGGCCCTCAAGTACAGAAGCAACATGGCGGACGCCCACTACAATCTGTAAGTTCCACACCGGCTTGTCTAGTAGCCAGTTAATTATACTAAGTAGCTCCCCGCTCCCCACTCCCCGCTCCCCGCTCCCCGCTCCCCGCTCCCCGCTCCCCGCTCCCTTCTACGAACTACCCGCTACCCACCGTTGTCACAACGGTCACAAATCGGAAGAAAGTACCAATGCCCGGTCCGGTTTTACCTATGCCCGGTCCGGTTTTACCTATGCCCGGTCCGGGTTTACCTATGCCCGGTCCGGTTTTACCTATGCCCGGTCCGGGTTTACCTTTGCCCGGTCCGGGTTTACCTATGCCCGGTCCGGGTTTACCTATGCCCGGTCCGGGTTTACCTATGCCCGGTCCGGGTTTACCTATGCACGGTCCGGGTTTACCTATGCCCGGTCCGGTTTTACCTATGCCCGGTCCGGGTTTACCTATGCCCGGTCCGGGTTTACCTATGCCCGGTCCGGGTTTACCTATGCCCGGTCCGGGTTTACCTATGCCGGGTCCGGTTTTACCTATGCCCGGTCCGGGTTTACCTATGCCCGGTCCGGTTTTACCTATGCCCGGTCCGGGTTTACCTATGCCCGGTCCGGGTTTACCTATGCCCGGTCCGGGTTTACCTATGCCCGGTCCGGTTTTACCTATGCCCGGTCCGGGTTTACCTATGCCCGGTCCGGGTAATTACCTATGCCCTCCGTTACTTTTTCACGTTTTCTAACAGTAGCCGTACAATAATACTAGAACACAAGAAAACTCCAAACAAATCCCGTGACTTATTTATTCTGCTAGAAAAATAATCCAAAAAAAATCCAAAAAACAGATTATCTACACGCTCCAGTTATTTTTATTGATTTAAATTTTCAACTCTTTCTATGTCTGACTTTGAGCGACATAAAATAATCAGTGGCTAGCTCGTCATGAACCCCCCCCCCCCCCCCCCAAAAAAAAGGGAAAAGACCTGCAATAATATATTTAAATAAAAATCGGGATTCGTGATTGATACCGAAGCGACCAAGGTAAATAGGATGGGAGAGAAACACAGACAGAGGATATCCCGTGAGCGAACCGGGAAACGAACCCCAGACCCGTTCATCAGCGTCTCCCGTGATCAAATCGCTGCAGCGAAACATCCGAGACGCAGCCAAACATCTGCTATGCAGCGCAACACAACTCGCTTCAGCGCAGCATCGCAGCATCCGAAGGGTTGCCCTCCTCCCTACGTAAAGGTATTGCGATGCGCGAAAGCAATACGTTACTTATACGGTGTACACCGTTATACACACGACAAAGTTAATAACAAGATAGCCTGGTCGGGATTTGCCTCTATAAACACATTCACCCACCCGCCGGACCGCGCGGAGATATTTCCGAACAGACTTTTCCAATCCAGCGCGAATTTTCCCCGTGAATTTCCCGCAGCCGTTAGCAGCATGTATGGTCGGCTGGCAACGCAGCCTACCTATTACCTAGGGAGTAATAAACGAGCCAGAGCCGTACGCGCTCGAATAGGGAGCATTGTAAAATGATGCAGCGACGTCGGCGTCGGCGTCGGCGTCGGCGGAGACGGCTGCGGATGCAGCGAGTCCTGTTCATGCCGACATGTGGAGCGAGGGAATGGGTTGGAGAGAGAGAAGGGGGGGGGGTGCAGAAAGAGGGCGCTTCGGAAATTTGACATGCGGATAAAGTCTCCGAGATAAATTATTTGGCCCGCGTCTTGCGAACTGATCCGCATTGCTCGAGTCAAAGTCATTGCACTACTCCGGTCGTAATAAAATGGCCGGTTAATCACGTCAACTAGGTACTCAAGAGTAGTCGAGTGAAATAGCCGAGCTTAAAATCAAATGCTGTACTAGCTGCATTTGTATCCATCGTCTATATACCTTAGTCAAATGCCCCACTTGCCTAGTCAAATGCCGTCAAATGAGATAATCATATGCTCGATGAGTCTAGTTAGCCTAGCCCATAGACCGGCGCTTAGTGCCAAGCACTTCACAATTTCAGTAAATGAAATCAAATGCCGTTCGCATCGTATTCCGTGCATCGCGTGCATCCTGTTATCGAATGATAGGGATTTGGTCCAGCCAGCAGGCAAACAAGCCAGCAAGCAAGCCAGCTAGAAAGTCAGTCAGCCAGCCAGCTAGCAAGCAAGCAAGCAAGCAAGCAAGCAAGCGAGCAAGCAAGCAAGCAAGCAAGCAAGCAAGCCAGCTAGAAAGCCAGCCAGCCAGCCAGCCAGCCAGCTAGCAAGCAAGCAAGCAAGCAAGCAAGCAAGCGAGCAAGCAAGCAAGCAAGCCAGATAGCAAGCCAGCTAGAAAGCCAGTCAGCTAGCAAGCAAGCAAGCAAGCAAGCAAGCAAGCAAGCAAGCAAGCAAGCAAGCAAGCAAGCAAGCAAGCAAGAAAGCAAACAAGCAAGCAAGCAAGCCAGCAAGCAAGCCAGCCAGCCAACCCGTCTTGTATTTAACGAAACGCAAGATGGGAAGAGTTTTGTCAATTATTGGCGTGCAATGGTCTGAAACGGTGAGTGGACTATACTGTTACCGGCTCGGGTATCTCTCCAGCCTCCCGCTCCAGCTCTCCTCTCTCCTCTCTCCTCTCTGGCTCGCTCCAAGCTCCCGCCTCCTATCTCCTCTCTCCGGTTTCCTTTAAACCCTTTAACTGCACCAAAGGGACACAACTCAATTTGAAAGCGGCGTCCCATAAAAATGGATTGCAATTTTTTTCCCTACCTACTGCTCGTGTTACATAGGAAATAATAAAAATTCCAAAAATGATCACCTTTCGACGCGAGCAAATCGAATTCATATTTTCGATAAGTTGAATATTTATGGCCGATAAGTTTAACACTTTTCATCCGCCGACGCTGACCGAATTGCGAGCGATTGGAAACCTGGCCGAGAGAAAATTCGCACCAATTTTCTTCCTGCCAGCTCTAAGCCTCTCGCACGTCGGCTTTTGTTACGAGGCACAGAAAGATTTCGTGCTACGGAATATTGTTTATATTCCTATTTAGGAGACTAGCGCAGTTTTGATGAAAATCGTTATTCCATAATTCATATAATAGTCATTTGGTTTCCAAGCCAACATATCCCCTCGTTCCCGCATCGGCCATTGCATTATACATTCCATTATTGGAAACCACTTGGAACCATATTTGGCGATACGATACTTTTATGGTTCATTTCGATATATTCCTGTATAGAGTAGGAAACGCTTTATGGTGATTTGCATTTTGATGGCGAATCGAGTTAGGCACACGTCTACCATGAATTATTGAAAAAACGCAATTGAAGCTCGAATAAATTTCAGATATAACAGCAAATTTCGCAGCTCAATATAATATTGCTTCTGAATATCAATGAGGTTAAAATTGTGAAAATTGGTCCTATTTTGTTTTATTCGGTTTATTCCGCACGCTTCTCATTTTCTCGCTTTAGTATATTTTTTTCTTTTTTCTCTCACGGCATTCCGAAAATCGGCGCCACTATGTAAATGTTGAAATGTAACATCCGAGGCTGAGAATTCTCCGCGCAGAATATATTTAGTACATTTGTGTTACCCTAGTGGGCAAGAATGAAACTCATTATTTCCAATGTACCATAGTCGAGGCAAAGTGTTTTACCATGTACAACGCTACGGAATACAGTCAGCATTTGCAAGTCGCGGCAATACAAATGCATAATATACCTATACGAGTTCGAAAACTGTTCGCTACGCTTCAGGCGAGTCTGCAGTCTACTGGTCTCTATTCTCATTCTCGCATTGCCCAAGCCGGGCTGTGTTCGCACCTTGCAACCTGAAACCTGCAACCTGCAACTTGCAGCCTGCTTGCCTCCGCTCTCTGGTCGAAACATGCGACACTTTGGCCAGACTCCTTGCTGCAATTCCGTGAATATTTCATCTCGCTGCATCACCTTCAGTGAACAGTGCAACTATTCTCTGCAGCCAATCTCCAGTCGGGTCCGAGTCAACAGTGATGGATATGGGGCCGTAGTTAGCATTTCCTCCATCAACGTGGTGCTCTAGTCCCTTAAGTGCCGATTTAAAAGCGCTTTTGGGAAAAAAAAATAGTCGCGTTCGCATTAAAACTAGTATCGATAGCTATCCGAACCGTTAGGGAGTCAGTCAGTCAGTTATTTCAACCATCGTCATTTTAAAATTCTGCTCAATCACCTTGATTGGATGGTTAAAAAGCACCTGCTTGGTGTCATCTAGATTCTAGAGAAAACTCGACAGCCACGCCTGTCATTTCTTGTCCCAAAAACGTCTTCCAAGCATTTCTTTTTCCCCGACACTTTTCAAAATTACTAAATTTCATAAAAGCAAAAGCATCTTAGTCATTGGACGAACTCGTAACGCGAAATTGTGGTCGTACAACCCCAGTAAAAACCAGCCGTGTTACTTGCTTGATCATTTCATTTGATTGGTTTTGATTGACGAATTCATTTGATTGGTTTTAGTTCAAGTTCATATTTGGTCAAATATTTTACTTATGCTAAGAGTGATTCTGTTGTCATCATTTTGAGGACAAAGTCCTGTCGGAACAAGTCCGATCGGAACAAGCCCTTTTGGAACAAGTTCTCAGCTTGAGTAATCGAACCCAACCTGCCGCCAGATCGAAAAGTAAAAGATTCTGGTGGCGAAGTGGGGGAGGGGGGGAGGTTATTCAAGACGGCTCCCGCCCCGTGATCAGCTGACGGCAACTATAACGAATACTCAGTGACAAGCGTCTCTAAGTCGACCACTTTTCTTATATCTCTGCTAGCCGCAATGCTAAGTCACAGTCCCATTTGCCAGTATGAACAACTTTTTTATTGATTATTTTCTAGAACCTCTTGCAAAGTCCCCTTGCGAGTAATTTAATAGAATCTCGTATGAGAAACTGCCAAATTATGGGCACGTTGGTTACGAGATGAGTGAGACAAGCCGTTCCACACGCATTCCCAATACGTCTGACCCTCCAACCCCCCATCCACCACCATGCTGGCAACCGGCGGCGAGACACAGTGTAGCACGTCCTGGCACTCTTGGCGCCGGTTGTACCGCGGTGCAATTGTCATGGTAACGATGCATTGTGTGCCTCGTTTCTACTTTGAAGAGAGGAGCGGGGAATGTTTCCCCATTATAAGTGCATAATGACGACATCATTATGCCTGTCAGCTTGAAGGATGCTTTAGTCGTTCTGCCCTCTCTTTAATTACGCCAATCGCTGTACGCCAACGACCATGTACCTAACGCACATACACATACACACACACCGACTCTACCCAACCCAACCCACCCACCACCCACCTCATACACACACTAATACAAACAACGTACACCGCGCCATGGTAAAAATAGTATGTGCAGTTTCGCTTTTCTATGTTTCCGCGTGTGTTCTCTTTTTTTCTCCACCCCGTTGTTGGTTTTGTGTCGCGGGCAACATTTTTCTTCAATGACATGCATTTCAATGATGCTCTCGCCTGTGTGTTTCCAGTGGAATTCTGCTCGAACGGCAAGGACAGCTTGACGAGGCAATACAGTGCTATCAGCGAGCTATCCAGTATCGGCCGTCGCTAGCAGGTAAGACCTGCTTCCACAGTACACAGTGCACCTTCATATTCCACCGTACACCTTCCATCTTTCCAAAGTTCACCTTCAACTTTCAATAATCAAAATTCAACATTCCACAGTCCATTCCATCTTTCACATTTCCTTGCTTTGCCAATTAGCCTCTTGTGCATGGTTCAGTTTGTTCTCCAATCAGAAGCTTCGACCAGTTGGCAAAATCTTCCAACGAAAAACTTGTATTTAAAAGATGTAGTATCAGTACATTAAACTTGAGTTGCTTCAAGCACCAAGGTAAATCGGAGGGAAGTCACAGTTCCCGTTCCACACTCGAGTAAAAGTCATGACTCATGAGCCATGTTTTGTGCGCGACGTTAATGTTGATTGTTGACGCAACCACCTCGTGTGACGTGTCTCGTCCACCAATTGCTTCTTCCCGACAAAACCTTTCAAATCATCCGGTGGAAACCGAACCGAACCGAAGTGAATTGGAAAAGCTGGACGCAGCAGTTGACCGCCACCATTTGATGCAATCTATTTTTCGTCAAATCCAATCGGGTTATTGAAAGGTTGTGTAGCAACTGGTCTCAGACATTTGCCGGTGTGCAACAGCCGTGAAAATGTCCGGCTCGCCTCCTGGTCAGCTCATCCAGGTGTGTAAAGATCAGCGATCTGAGACAGACGGCCGGTGAGACACGGTGGCGGGGTTGTACGCGGGCATTCGCCGTAAACATAAAAAAAGTCATTTTTCCGTGCTTATACCCAACAAAATAAAAATGCGGATTATACATGGAGTATACGCAGGTTTCCGCTGAGCAGACAAAAGAAAATAAGAAAAATACACTGTTATTGTGATCAAACAGCGAAATAAAAATTTCGCTTCATATTATATTTAAAAATAATAATAAGATGTAACATTCAAGGCAAACTTAAGTCCAGAAAAAGCTAAATTAAGGCTTCGGTGCCACATTATCTTTTTCAAATTTTTTGAAAAGCCCAAAAGCCGAGAGTCGCCAAGAGAAATCAAGCGGCAGCGAGTTCACCAATTTGCCATGGTTTATTTCTTCAACCGCGAAGATTTGCATCAAAAAATGGGCTTGAAACCAACATTTTTTTGGGTGGCCTTAATGACAAACTATCATGTTCAGCAAGTGCAGAGAGTAAGACATTGAGTAAGTAAGTGAGCAAGTAAGACAGTCCGTGCCTCGTGTTGCAGTCGCGTACGTGCAGCTCGGCCGGCTGTTCGAGCGTCGGGCGCGCCCGGAAGAGGCCATCGCGCTCTACCGGAAGTGCTCACGCATCGAGTCGACGGGCCTGAAGGACCCGCGTGCACACGAGCTAAGCCGCATGTCGGCCATGCTCAACCTGGCCAGGCTGTTCACCAGCCAAGGGCGCAACCGGCAGGCAGTCGAAGTCTACCAGGAAGCTGTCGAGAAGATGCCCGAAGATTACCCGCCCCAGGTAAGTCGAGCTTGGTTAGGCTGTATGCCACGGACGCGCTTAGGAATCAGTGCCAGAACCGGCGAAATGAAAGTACGGAGGTTGGGGAACCGGGAGTGGGTCGAGGTCTGCTAGGAATCCGTTGAGAAGTTGCCCGAAGAATCAGCTGAATCAATTGCCAAGACGCTTTTGCTTTTTTCTCATTTTTGAAAATTTAATTCTGTTTTCTTGAAGGTGGCAGACGTTATATTAAAGGCGTAACGTCAAGTTTTTTTGTCAATTACAACGTTTTTTGGCAATGGGCTGAAAAAAACTAAATCAACGTCAGATCTTTGTGCTTGCATACATTTTCAAGTGGACCAAGACAACCCCCACTATCCCACCTATTTTCGTCAGTAATGCCTCGTTTAGTGCTAACCGAAAAAGCTGCGGTTCGAGAATGTTGCGTGCGAATTGCAGCCGTCAGCCAATCACAAGCCGAGAATTGGTCACGTGACAATATGCAGCTCGACTTTAGCGCCGACGTCCCAGACTTCAACTCGGTTGAACTTTTTGTCGCGGCGCGCAGCGTTGCGCGTGCGACACTGCCTTTTAAACCTAGTTTAGGAATTCGCAAGGCGGTGATTTGGCGCGAACTACTTCAAAAAAATGGCGGACAACAACGAGACAGGCAGCAATTTCTCGTTCACTGCCGCATTGGAACATTTCCATGCATATAGAACGCGGGACAGGTAGATTATAAAAACAGAGAGATCCTGGCTATTGCTTGGCAAAGAATTTCTGAATTTTCGGGCATAAAGAGATGGCAAGTACTTGAAATTTAACTTGCCTAACCTCAAACTTTTTGGAAAGCGCACCTATAATAATTTTGCTTTATTTTCGTTTCTTTGAATCACGATACAATACAAGTGTATCAATAGCTAATTTAAGCTGTATTGTCCGATGGCGCACAGCAATATCGTAACAACATTTTTGCCACAAATAAACACATTCATCGTGCCACTGTGTGACAGCTCTCTCATCGTCCTCCATCTTTACAAACTCCAGTCAGCTGTTCGCCGTGACGTGAAACTTTGCGGCTCGCTCAGGATGTTTGCTCGCAACATTCTCGAGCCGCAGCACTTCGGCTAGCACTAAACGTAGCATTAGCCTTGTGTGGTAAAATATTCTTCGACTGAAACATAATAACGTTACCTTTCCATAGAAAACTTCAAACACTGGACTTGAGATCCATCACTGGAAAACAATTATTAAATAAGCGTACATTAACTCCACAAAGTGTTTATGCTCCCCTACTCTCTGGTTTGTTGATTTCAAACTGTGTTTGTCCACATTCTTCAACACTAGTTAACCACGCGTTATACGTCAAGTCTGCGAACAGGATACGACATACAAAAAGCAACTAAAGTGAAATGAACGCAATACGCGATATCATCAAACCGTAGTAGCAGCGATCCGTCATACCCTCATCGGAGGCAAACAATTCCCGCAAATCACGCCGATCTATATTTATACGCTGCAGTGCGAGAAAAAAATCGCAACGCAACGCAACCCCAACATCACGGTGACATATTTCTCCACAGCATGTCGATAACTAAACATTCTCGTCTAATTAAATGAAACATCAGACTGACAGTTACGCTATTATGATAGTGCCAAATATCCTAAAGGCACGCCAAGCTCGGTATAAAATGATCACGAAACGTTATTCCATTACACAATAATGATCGAGCCGCGATTTAATGGGGAAGATAGAAAATGATGCGGCACTCGTCGAATGCACGCGCATCAGCTTGGCGGTCGGTGTGACATCATTATTGTTATCTACCGGTGCATAGACAAAGGCAATTATAATCTACCAGCACGACGCGTCACAATGTAACATGTTTGACATGTCACCGTGACGCATTTGCAAATAAGTTAATTGTCATTGACATCGGCAGAGGCATCTAGTGGTTTGTCTCCCCCCGCCCCCGGGGGGGTGGCACCCCGCGTCCGGACACCCACCCACGCACCCACCCACACACCCACACGCCCAAAACCCACAGGCTGCACGTGCCGGCTCTACTGGCGCCTGGTCCCACAAGTAATTTCATGGTTTGCCAGATTCCGTGGCTTGGCCTGACTAAGGCGGTATTGTGTCGCTGCCCACGGGCTTCAATTCATCATCTTCGTTATATTAATATATGCTGGGCTGTTTTTCGGGCCGGACATATTTTCTTCGGTGGGGGTGGGTAGCTCGTTTCCGTTTCGAGCGCGAGTGGGGGAGGGGGAGGCTGGTGGGAGGAAGCGCGGACGCTTTTCTGCGCGGCGATGTTGATTATGTGTGGAAATTGGTAGTTCTGCTAGAAGCCAGAATAATTGGAAAAATTGGAAATAGGTTTCCCGGAGAACTTACAGTATACAGTTACGGCTGTAACTGCTGCTGCTGCTACTGCTGCTGTTAGAAACAGAGAGAACGTGGATACGATGCTCTATTTTCTGACCAGAAGACATTAAAAAAAAAAAAAAACATTCCGTTACGAGGTAAATGCTATGGCATATTAGAACTTGATGCGAAAGATGCCGAGTAAATAAACAGACCATCAAAGCACGCGCCCCAAGATTGGGGTTGAAATCGAAAGTCGCAGCAGGAAAAAAAAACACTGGTTTTCGGGCAAAAATTTCGCGGCACCATTAAGACACTGCGACATGCCGGGTGGCGCGTTTACATCTCTGCCCTTTGGCGGCGATCAGCCACGCCGTCGCATGGCCAGTTCTAATTTTGAACCCCCCCAACCAACCCCCCCCCCCCCCCCATTCACCGACCCACCCTCCACCCACCCGCTCCTCCCGACGTCCGTGCGCGTCTCTGCGTGGGGGGTGCGCCAGTCCCAAAAGCCGAGCATGCTTCTCGCATAACAAAACCAATTAAAACAGAACTGGGACTTCAAACAATTAAATATATTTTAAATTGTATTTTAATACAAGAAATCTTTCGCCGCTCTGGGGGTAACAGCTTGAACTGTTTGCCGGCTCCGCTCCGCTCGAAGCCGCCGCACTCGTTGGGGAATTATTCGCGTAATTTCTTTTAGTACAATGGTGGCAGCGGCGTGGGATTTGTCAAGTCTGGTTCACTCACGATCTTTGCTCTCGATGCGGTGTCACCGAAGACTTGGTAACCATGGCCGCGCATACAGCCTCCGCCCCCCCCCCCCCCCCCCCACCCCACACACCCACCCACGTTCCCGTACGAGATTAAGCATTTCTAAAGAATCCATTTTATTAAAACTCGATATCCGGAGGAATACCGCGAAAAATACACAAGGAATTGAAGGACGAATGCGCTGATTTTTTTATATTAAAAATTCATAGCCACGAATATTATTTTCGCAGCGTATATATGGAATATAATAGACATTAATATCGTATTCACCAAAGTAATAAAATTCCGATGAAAACTGAAGTTCGTACAGGACAATTTTGGGAGCGAGTGACCTTTATGCTTCACTCAACGCCCCCCCCCCCCCTCACACTCCAAGCCTCCATGTAGAAACTAATCATTGAAGTGGCCAAGTTCGGTGACGCGTAAATGTAGCAAATAAAGACTAAACTCAATGAGTCAATTTTGTCCATCGAGCCAATGTCAGTTTCGTCAACGTAAGGTCCATAGCCACACAGGTCCTGTAAGTTGTCCACGTTGTCGATGCTGCTACAGTCAACTGTGTGATGTGCGTGCAGGCCCTGTACGCGCTGCTGGGGGAGTCCTACTCCCGACTCAAGCAGCACGGCGAGGCTGAAAGGTGGTGCCGGCTGGCACTCCGCGCGCAGCCAGACCACATCGCCGCGCTGCTCACCTACGGGAACACGCTCGCAAGAAACGTAAGTCCTAAACGGTCCTTCGTTGTCCGTTCCTTCGCCCTCCGTTCCTTCGCCCTCCGTTCCTCCGCCCTCCGGTTCTTCGCCCCCCGTTCCTTCGCCCTCCGTTCCTTCGCCCTCCGGTTCTTCGCCCTCCGATCCATCGTCCTCCGTTCCTTCGCCCTCCGGTTCTTCGCCCTCCGTTCCTTCGCCCTCCGTTCCTCCGCCCTCCGGTTCTTCGCCCCCCGTTCCTTCGCCCCCCGTTCCTTCGCCCTCCGTTCCTTCGCCCTCCGTTCCTTCGCCCTCCGGTTCTTCGCCCTCCGATCCATCGTCCTCCGATCCATCGTCCTTCAATCCGTTGGTCCTTCGCCCTTCAATCCGTCGGTCCTTCGTCCTTCAATCCGTCGGTCCTTCGCCCTTCATCCAAATACTTATTTCGAGCGCGGTGCACAAAATTCTGATACTTCCGAATGTTGCCTCGTCCACAGAAAAGCCGAGTCGTCGAAGCGGAGCGTTGGTTCCGTCGTGCGAAAGAGTTGGCGCCTTCGGATCCGAATGTTTATCAACATTTCGGTAAGTTGTCTCGTCTCGTCGATATTTCCCACCCGTCTCTCGGACATCTTTTCAATCAAACGGAATTCGGGTCTAAAGAAGTTTGATTTTTTCCCCGAGATATGAGAACACAACGCCCGGCGTTCTCCTCCCCCCCCCCCCCTCACTCCCCATCGTCCATGTATTTACCTTTGGCGCAACAAATCTAAACTTTATTTGAAAATGATGTGTTTCTTTCCGTCGTCTCACATAGCCTCTTGAAATTCTGTCATTTCATTTTTCCCCTCTGGGGAGCACACGGGAAAAAAATAACAACCGAGGTTTGATTTCGTTAGATATTTTGTTTGTTATTTGTTTAACCTTTTTTTCTTCTTCTGTTGGCGTTCGGTGTTTTCGCTCTCTCACACGGCGGCTTGCCCTCCCCCCTCCCCCTCTCAACCCCCACACCACGCGCCGGCTGCTTTTTATCTCTTTCCACATTTGGGTGAATTCTTATTTGTGGATCAAAACGAGCGTGCGTCGCGCCGAGGGCTCGCCTGGGGCTCGTGGGGCTCGTGGGGCTCGCCTGGGGCTCGTGGGGCTAGCGGGGTCGGCTGGCCCGTGGAATTTGCGACTCAGGAATGCCGAAGTGGCCGTTTGGTCTCGCCAGGATGTTTCTCGGACTTGACTTTGCATGGTATGCCCATGGAATTTGCTGCAAACTGAAAATACAGCTCTGTACAAAACAGAGTCGCTGCGCCGCTTTGCCGCCCCGACGCAATTCCTCGCAACAAACATCAATCGCCAACTTATTCGCGGACTCAGTATGGAGATATTAACGAGAACACATGGACATGGTTATTTCGCCGCCAACTTCAACTTTGACCGGACGTGAAAAAAAAACTTTCGATTTCCGAATTCACGTTGCGAGGAATTGAGAAGTAAAAACACGGAAAAATAAATGTGAAATGTTTGAAGTCGACAAGCCGACAGTGAGACACATTGCACCAACCCATCAGACCAGACTCTCAAATGCTATCATGGCCCTCGGTGAGGCCCTCGGTGAGGCCCGAGGCATGGTAATTGTGAACATCCACATTAGCCAGGCATCCAGCCGTCACGCGCGTTTCAAAGCTCAATCGGTATTTCTGGAGAGCGCTTTAGCTTTCCTGGCTGTGTGTAGAGTATTTTCATTCAGACCTGTACTCAATACACTTAAAGACGAGCAGGGTAAGGGCCAAGGAGATGTGGAGATGAGCGAATTCCGCGAGAGGAATTTCTGCCAACATAATAGCGTGTCATTTCTCTGGGGCGAGGAATTTTTTGAATGCAAATATCGGTCTAAAATACGGTAGAGCATGGCTGCTGCAAACTTCTCTAGCATTCGAACCCGATGACACGCTGGTTGAGGCAATAATACGAATAATATAGCTAGTGGCGCACGTAGAACCTAGAAAGACAGGCCTGGTTAGCCATACCAAATGGCCTACCAATAATTCCCGGCTCAAAGCCGTCCTTTGCTACGCAGCGAAAGCAATACCGACTTTGACGGGACGTGAAATTCACTAAAAGCACACTACTAACAACTTGCACGCCGTCGCAAATAATCGCGGTCGCCCCTGAAAACTCGGCAAAAGCAATCGTCGGATCGTAGCTCGCAACGAGCAAACTCAATTACAATTGACTTTGTCACATTAACGAGCCGCGGTTTGCGCAACTTTTTGATGTTCGATCGCCATGTTCGAAACACGAGAGCGCGCGGACTTTGAGGTACTTAGCACAACTAGTTGTAACGCGCTATACCGGACAGTTCACGCCGAGAGCTTACGTGGAAACCACGGGCGAACGCGTGGTTGCACGCCCTTGCCCATCATCCCTGGCCAACACGTCCACCCTCGACCAGGCTGGGTCACCCCGGACCACCCCTGACCGCCCCGGGCCGCCCCATGGAGCCGGCACTGGACGGAAGGTAGCTGATGCTAGCTGACATAATCCCTCGAGCTCATAAGTGTGTTGTTGCCGGGGCTTAAATGCCGCCAGCAGCCACCTAACGTGTTCACTTCGTTATGCTCCAATGAATCACGCTGTAAGCCAACGATGACGTAATAACTATGACGTATGACGGTCACCCATCTTCGTTAACACTGGCATCGTCTAGCTTAAAGTAGAGACAATAACACACTATACCGTTTAATCTTATGGTCTTTGGCCAGAAATTCTCTTAGGCATGGACAGAAACGGACTAGTGCTATCACAAGAAGACGGGTTTCCGGTGTCAACAGTAGGACAGGCGTTTCGCTGCAATCATTGGGGAGCGATGTGGTGTCGGCGTTGTTATGTTGCAGAACGCGTCCGAATCCCGTCGAATTATTGTGAATTATTGTGGTCGCGCGGACGTTTAATATTGACTAACGAGCGCATTCGTGCAATCTGGCGCAATTATACTAATCTAATAACCTCTCCGAGACCGGCCGAAATTACTCTCTCCAGCGTGTGGAATCGGAAAGTTATTACCGCACCGCAAATACTAGATCGGGTGATTATTTTAATTTTCCCACGTTCTACCGATGCGTATCGCAATCAGCGGCGGAATTAATTGCAAATCGATCGATTACTCACGCGATACAGATACGATACGTTAATTAGCGCAGATGCGCGATGCGTTTCGATTGGATCGCGATTGATTCGGAAATTCTAGGCGGTGCGGTGGTGAACACGAGGTGCGGCTTCGCTGTCAGTTTCCGGTCACTTCCTATAAAGCGAGTCTGGAACGCTTCGCTGTCCGTTACAGGTCAGTTCCTGACGAGTCTGGAACGCCACTCGGAGGCAGCCGTTCTGCACGTGAAAGCCGCCGAATTGTCGCCGGCGGAACCGGAACTGGTGCTCAGCGCTGCGATGGCGTTGAGGCAGGCCGGTCACAGGCAGCAAGCTGAAGACTTCTATCGGCTGGCAGCGCAGCTCAGGCCAAAGGTGGGTGCTCGCTGTTATTCACTTGCAGTTGGCCCGTACGGACGTGCTCGTTTTAACTGAATGAGCCAAACAATGGCCGGTGGGTACTACTTTAGACCATAGATGAGTTCTATATATTAAAGCCGGTACTCGTTTTTCAAGATGTAAGATGCCTGCCTATAGCGTCATCCCCAGGTAAATGTCCAAAAGGAGTTTCACGTGTCTGGGGACGCTTTATACTCGTTTTGCTTGTTTTTTTGGTCCAGTACATAGTAGAGTCTACCCCGATAAAATGAAACTCAGCATGAATCCATGTGATCTGGTTAAGAGTAGAACAAACAAACAAACAACTAGCGGATGCCTCGACATATCAGATGGAAGCCGCATGCAGCACTATTCAGTCAGTGAGCAGAAACTAGACGGCTGGCGTAGTCCTAGACTGGACTAGTCATGACTGTCATACCACCTGGCCTGTCGTCTCACCCCCGGGGCAACCCCGGCACGTTGCAGGAGGCGCGCAGCCACCTGAACCTGGGCGCGATCCTGCACCTGAACGGCAAGTACACGGAGGCGGGCGCCTGCTACCACGAGGCGTTGCGTTTGCAGCCCGGCGACCCTACCGCACTGACCAACCTGCACAAGCTGCACTCGACGCTCGCACGGCTGCAGAACTCGTGACCTCGAGTCAGCAACAAGTGCTTCCGACCACCCTAGTCATCCGACCACCCTAGAGGTGCCCGGTGCCTGGTGCCCGGCATTCGGCGTCCGCCGCGAAGGTATCTCGGTGCCATCGGCTATAGCGACGCCGGCGATGCTTGACCATTAGCTGCACCTATTTGCAAGCGTACGGAATAGCGGATCTTCCAAGGAGCAGCCATACATACACACGCATAACCCTCGGTGAACGCGCGGGTCGTTTTACCATCAGCTAGGGGGGCTAGGGGGGAGGGCGATTGTGTGAAAAATCCGAGAAAGAAATCATTGCTTTTATTTTC
Source organism: Nemurella pictetii (assembly GCA_921293315.2). Classification (NCBI taxonomy): domain Eukaryota; kingdom Metazoa; phylum Arthropoda; class Insecta; order Plecoptera; family Nemouridae; genus Nemurella; species Nemurella pictetii. The sequence goes on along the minus strand of OV121116.1, from coordinate 24,434,583 downwards.
ACGGGCAATTGTAAGACACGGGCAAGTTCTGAAGAAAAAAAAATAAGTGATTTCTAGAGAAAGGAGTGTTGTCTGGATGGGTTTTTCTACCCAATCGCAAACTGTTCCATCACTTCGCTCATCGCGAGATGACGGGATCTGGGGAACGGGTCTCGTTTGGCGCAGTGAGCCGGGTAGTGGTCCAGACTGTATAGATCCTCTGTCCTTCTGGGATGAATGACTTGCAATCAGTCGCCAAAGTGTCAACGACGAAAATATGTGCAAAGTTTTGCATTGCAGATGATTTTGGAAGGACAGGACGGTTCATCTTTTCGGAAAACTACTTCGGAGCTGGCAATGATTTGACGAAAGAAAAACGTCTGTTTTGCTTTCTCAAACCTAAGAATTCGATTCCGATTTAAGTAAGACAAGATAATGGTGCTTTGCAAGACTACGAAATATCTCGGACACTTCAAGAGAGGAAAAACAACTCGATTGAACTGACAACAGAAAACTGATAAATATTTTCGCTTTTCTCTGGCTGAAAATCATCTCTCCACGTCTTTAGTATAAGAATAGGTATAACTATCTTCCATAATGAAAGAAATCGTTATTTTTGTCGTGAAACTGAAGTTACCCATAAAGAAAGTAATTCAATCATCAGTGCTACATTCAATGTTTGTGCGTTTACTTGATAAACACATGCTGGTTGCTTAACACAATATTGCGCTCGCCAAGCGGTTGGTTATGAATCTTCCTGGATCCTGGACCCTGGACCCAGAACCCTGGACCCTGGACCCTGCACCCGAGCCCAGAGACCCCCGATCCAAGTCCCGAAACCAGAAGCCGCTAGGCAACGCTTTAAGTGTGGATTCTCGCTACGCTTTCTTTTCAAATCTCTACATTTAAAGGGTGGTTTGATATTTTTCCAAATGTTTTACTATGCAAGTAATTGGCGTTATTTTTGTGGTGCTATTGTTTGTCAGCTTTTGTGATTCGATTTTGTGGTAACGATAATACTTTGCTTGTTTGTGTGACATTTTTCTTTATCTCTCAACGCGCTCTCTTTCAAGATTTGCGACAAGGGACATGGGGTAGAAGCCCACATGTGAGCTTGAGGGCCCAAATGGACAATGGGCTCCTGTGTATGGCGTATTACATTCCACACCCTTTCGCTACCATTATTCCATGTTTATTAATTTCCTAGCAAAGGTCAGGAACCCCCATCCCCCCAGTCCCGCCCGTGGGCAAAGCCAGGTGCAAAAAGCTTGCACTCCTGACTTGGTCCCTGCGAATATTCTACTCGGTGTGTTTAGGTACTTTATGATGACTATTGTAAAAAAAGAACAGCTGTTGCACGATTTTTTGTCGTATCAATAATTATAATAATGGCTTCTAGAACTGATTTGAAGATGATCTTAAGCTCTAGTGTCTATCTAACATGTGATATGTATTTTATAGAGGCAACATTGAGATGTACATAGAACCTATTGTGTTTATTTGATACCCGGCGCAGTTGCTAACGGTCTAGGTTCACGCTTTTGGTTGTAGGTGCAGAGGATTACAATAACTACACTGAAATAACACCGTTTTTTCACATTTTTAGAAGCTACGACAATTTTGTCTGACTTTTCGCAGTTTTTTTATATTTTTTATTTTAAAACGCAAAATTTGCATTTTAATGCCATCATCTCGCGTGGTGGTTTGCCATCTATGCATTTTCCACTCTTAAACTAAAGGCTAATTTTCCAAGGGAATGGATTTTCATGTTTTCCCGTCCGGAAAATTATGTTTATATGTTTTTTCCACTTGAAAAATACTAAGATGTAAGCGGTGCCGGAGCCGCCAATTCGGCTCACCATGTTTCGAGTGCGTGCGGAAAGCAGCGTGCGGGGCAGGAGCAGGAAACTCGCGTCACCCATTTTCATTCATTACTATTTTCCTTCTCCAAAAATACGTCGCCGATTCGAAAGGTTAGGGACCATAACCAAAATTGAAAGAAAAAATCATAAAAATTCTAAAACATTATTATTCGAACTTCACGACTTGCTTTTTTTTATCAAAAAAATAATAATCTCCATGTTGCCTCTTTATAATTGTTTCCTAAAACTGTACTTTTCATTCCAATAAGATCGCTTTACACATTTTTTTATTTATTTTAGAAATTTAAGATAATTGATATTAGAATTGTCTGAATCAATAATAACTTTTAATTATTATGGTCATTTATTGTAATGAAATCTTTAATGATATGATATTTTTGTAACAATAAACGCAAAGTAAAAATTAATCTCGTGTTGCAGTTATTTACTTTATACATTGTTTTGCATCCATAAGTCCATAGGTGTCCAATATTCCCATCTTTTGTATTCGGGCAACAAAAATTGAATCAATTTTCGAACAGCAGATCGGAGCAAGCTGGAGCCCGTCACCGGTCATCTCGCCCAATCTCGCCCAGCATGCCACACCACCCTCGCTACCCTCGCTACCCTCGCTACCCTCGCTACCCTCGCTACCCTCTGCACCACCCACACACCTCCCACAGCTTCAAGACCCCAAGGCGAGCTACCAATGTTCGAACAGACATGCACTCATATCTGCAAACTCGAGCATTGTATAAACTTAAGCCAAGATAGATCGAAAAAAAAATCGTCGCAAAAAAAACTTTTTCATTTGAAAAAGAGTTCTCTCTTAAATCCTTTTCAAAGCCAATATAATATTGGTTTTTCATCGCAGATGAGGTATTGAAAAATACTCGGGGGAGAAAACTTTATCTTTTGACTCGCATAGACTTTCGGAATTCATATAGGTTTCATCGTACTATATACTGAAAGGAACGTTGTAAAGAAGTTTCACTTTCGCCCAAGCAAATAGCTTCAGACATCGGCCAAGACGCCTATGCAGCGCGCTGCAAGTGCATCTTGGCTCGCACTTGTGAGTGCATTCAGAGTTGGAGCTGGAAGGAGGCTGCAGCGCTGATCTGACGAGCAGTGCACTCATGTAGCCGCCGAGGGGTTGCGGATTTCATCTCGCGCGCTCGCCGATAAAATCGCAATAGAAACCCTCGGTTGGTCCATAAAATTTGCACAAAAACCAGTTTTCAGCAGCGACTCTCGCCGCGTATCGATCTGGACCGGTGTGAGACGAGACATGCGACGAGATGAGAGCAATTTTATGCGTTGATTCGATAGATTAGGTGCGTGGGCCCGAGGGGCCAGCGGGGCCCTAAGTCCGGGGTCCCCGGGTTCGAAATCAACGACTACACCGGCGCGGCAAAAGGTAATTGCTTGACTTTGTTCTACAAAAAGTGCCATATTTTGATTTTTTTTTAACTCTAGAGCGTGGATTTTATCCGAGTCCGAGACAGGTCAACACAAACGCATTATTAAGGGGTTGTGTGATAAGCGTATAGTACGGGATGTTAATATTAAAAAGCATATAATAAGAATACAATTACCCCTCATCCATTCAATCAAAGTGATGTCATGATACCCACTAGGTAAAGCCATTTGAGTTGTGATTTCCCTAGCAACCTTGGTTAATTAGCGGAGCTTATTTTTTGTCTCAAACTGGTCCAGTGGGTCCAGTGGACGCAATTTTTTTTATTAATGGAATGGGTCTATTAACATTATTAACCGTGTAAGAGATTTGATTTTTTTAATGTCCTGTCCAATTCCAGCACGAGTCAAGTCACGGCATGAGTGAAATGAACTCATTCGCGACTCCTGGAACTCGACACGTGGAAGCATGTCGCTGGGTAGCAGATTACTTACTCCAGCCTGCGCCCTGTCTCCCCCTCCCTCCCCCCCCCCCTCCCCACCCCTCCCGCTCCACCTGGCCCCACTCTCCCCATCATTCAAATTATCTTGTACACTTGCTAACATTTTACATTCTTCCCTCATGATATACCTAATGCGACTTACGCAAGAGATATCGTATACCTACGACTTTTGGGAGGGGTGGGCGGAGGGGAGGGGGCAAATATCTGGCACAGCAGGCATCTGGCGCAGCTGCCAAATATAATTTGCTGCTGGATTTACTGGGATGGAGTCGAAGAAAATTTGTCAAAACTGAGAAATGTCCGTGTCTCACGAACGAAAAACAAAATTCTGTTGCAAGATATGGTCGACTGCCGATTGGTTTTGGTGGATGAATAACAAGACAATCAAATGGTTATCGTATATACTACTATGAGGCCAGCATTCCGTCACATAATTGTATTCAATTAATCAATTTAATTGGCGTTCGCCGGAGCAAAGTTAATGGGCAGACAAGCAGCGAGACGAGCAGACAAATGCACGCACATTAACTCGACGAATAATGTAATCAACGAAATTTGCCAACTCTGTCCGCTTTTCTTTAATCACCTCCTTGAAATTGTTATAATTATCTGGAGATGGAAATCTCCTTCCAGCCTGAAAACTTAATTGCGACAAATGAAAGACTTTTTCCGCGCATTTTAATATCACGGGGATCAGAAATAATGATTACACCTTCCCACGACGGAATGAAAATGAGCTTTAATCATTTTAGCTTCTTTTCCTTGGCAGACTTTGCCTCGTTTAACCGTTGTCAGCGTAATGCGAACAATTATTCTAGCAACTAGAAAACTTGATCGATTGCAGAATGGTGGGGGAGGGTGGGGTTGAAGTAAATCAACTTGATTGACTCGATCAGCAGTAGGCCCCAATTTGCATCACAAAAACTAATTGTCATACGATTATTTTAGTTTGACGAAAGGCTCAAATTATAATAAAAAAATATGGCCCATTTCTTAAATTCACTATCACACATTTGTGGTTGAGATTTCTGCTTCCGTAAAAGTGATGCAATGTAGATGACATATGACAAAACATTTTGTGCGATCTTTCTTGTATATGCAACGATAAGGGCAATAAAATATGAGGCAACATTTTTGATCAAGTTTTTCTAAGCCCATGGCCTCTTTTGGAGACCATGCCATTCATTCTGCACGTACATTTTTCCCCTGTAGTGGTATGAAACAATGTGTTTATTCACTACCTTAGCGTGTAAATAAAATATAACAAATAGGGACTCATCCCACCTGGGAAATATCCGTACGACCGAGAAAAGCTAGGAAGGCACACGGAAAGCACTAGAGGTAAATATGGCCAACCTTTGCTGGGAATGCGGAATGTGCGAGACAGGGGGGTACAAAAATGGCAGAAGGACGAACGACACACTGGACAATTCTGTCCCAACTGTCGGTTCTCTACTAAATTATATAATTCGAATCCTTTCCTTGTGAAATTGGAAGAGACTAGAATAAAAATGTGTAGATTTTTCGCTTCAACCTCGTCAAGACGCTAACTGGAAAATCAAAGTGGTTTTGGTTACAACTTGTAGTGACCTGGTAATATTTAAGTAAACAAACACCATGGGCAATAAAGCAATGTAACCATATTTTTATCGGGAAGATGGACAATAAAACCCAACATCGTTTTAGGTATATCCTTGTGTCATTCTCTCAAAATATACCGTGGCTTATTATTATTTTGTATAATTCACTTATTTCAACGAGTCTGCTAGCATTTTCATGAAAGTTTTTGATTGAACATGTCCCTCCCAGCCACCCTCACACACTGACGACTTCCAAAACTAACCTGCCATAGTAAGATACTATGCAGTATGCAAGAATACAAGTATTTGTGTTTTTGTCAATTGGCAACTAATTGGCAATCAGTAAACTCGGATAGCTATTTGAAATAAATCTCGATCAAACCGAAGTATATAAGGCTATCAGACTATTCCTAGGAACCTAAAATAAAACTTATTCCTGAATACCCCGGTAAAAGAATGTTACTCAATTCGACCAGTAGGAATTGAGATGCAGTAGCTTCTGCCCATATTATGACAAAATTGTTTAAACACGATAAATATCATTGGCTACTCACCATCAATCAATCGCCTCATCTGCCCAAATCAAAATACGGCGATTTTCTCACACAACTCTATAACGAAGCACTAGAATCATCGACAGTGTTACACTTACACAGGAACTAATTTGCAACATTTTTTTTTAGTTTAGTTAACCACAGCCTTCTACAACCACTACAGAAATTGTCCATATTTGAATTCGCAAACAGTGGCTAAGGAATATGGATGTCGCTAACACAATTGTGGCGTAGGAACTAATAATGCTCCTCACCAAATTATCTCTCAGCTCAATATCATACAAAATCCGAAACAACCACGCACTAGGCAACCACTTCACTCACTGGACGTAGTACAACTGATACTTACTCAATTAACCTCTGTAACTAAATACAGGTTTTACAGATAAAATACTAACCCCCCAAATTCTTTCACATGTTATGATACAAAATTATCTTCCACTTGAACGACGATCGAAATATATTATATAAATAGGTATTCTACCTGGGTACTGCCAACAACATCTGTGTATTCCAAACCCCCTCACATGCGGTAGAGCAAGGTCGAATAAAAAACAAACTCTGTTACTGCACTATCTCAACATTCCACCATTCAACAACCTAAAGAAATCGAATGTGCATTCTAGGCAATATTTTCATTAATGTTGACCGGAACGGGGTGAACTCCCACAACAGCAGAATAAACTATAATTTTAAGGAAAAAAACGAAAAAGGTATGTATCATTTTTTATGTACACCTCTGGACACTGAAAACCGTCCATCTGAAATTTTTTCAAGTCCCAATTTCGTCTTGCTTGAAAATAGTACAGGTAGTCAGGTAGAGGCTGAGCACATGGCATATGAAACCACTTGCTTGGGAGGCTGCCTAATGATGGAAAACCAGTTTTCTTATCAGTGGGGCTTTTAACAATTCATATGAACCGTGCATTGCTAATATTCGTTCACCAGAGTAGCCCTTTTGGCATGATCGAGCTCCAGCATTTGTCACAGAGTTGCCGGTGAAGATTTAGACGGTTTGGACGAATTTCAATATCCTTGCTGTAACTACACTACATTTACTATTGATACCTATTAATAGTTAAAAAAACATTTATTCTATGGTAAAAATACTAAAAATGACAACCGTTTGAATTTCCTCCACTGCATTGTAATAATCGACGTCGTTTGTTATCTAATCTCCCGTATACTTGATATAATATATCGGACCCGCCAGGACAAGGTAGCATCAAAAAGGTCGGGTCTCGGAGCCATCCATTGACTTGATCCAAAGATAAGATAAGCAATTGAAGAGAGAAAATTAAATCGTGCCATGGAAACAAACTTTTTCCAGAATACTGAAGAAGTGATGAGATAAACGTGTTTGCTGTAAAGAGAAGAGGCAGGAAGTTTTCGAATTATTTCTGCATCTTCAAAATTACGAGTTATAGGCCATTGGGGGGTGCTGAAATGGTGTGCAAGACTCACGAGATATCATATTTGTGAGCTTGGTCGATTCTCATTTCACTGGGCAGGCATTACTGATAAGGAAAACTGGTTTATCATAACGAGGTATAGGTTCAGAAAGCACATGGCATACAGCATGGTGTTTACCCGACTTACCTACACTATTTTTCAAGCCAACCTCCCTCGGGATTTGTATAATTTTCTAGTGGACGGTTTTCAGTGTCTAGGAGTGTACCTATACCTATATACCCAGCCTAAAAAGGAAAAATGTATAGATCCAATTGGCCTCACTGACAATGTCCGTGGTTGTCCATAGTTAAGAAGCAAAATAATTGAGTCCTTTATCAAAGTGTAATTTATCTTACGTGTCTTTATTCAAATAACGGGAAATAACACACGCCCACCCAATTTTGGGCATGCCAGGAATTAATCAATGCTGCATGATCTAGACCTGGAACAGAATCAGTAATATTATATTATTCAAATAGCAGGAATGGGATGGTAGGAGCCAGGAATATGATTCCAGTTTCATTTACACCACAATATTTTGACCTGCAGTAATGGTTTTAGCTGTTATTTCGTATTGAATGATATCGTTAGTATTAAACATCTGAAACATTTACATAGAGAAGCCGCTGGCATGCCGTTCAACAAGACAAATTCATAGCTTGGGAGTTGGAACCATGATCATTCGATCGTTTCCAAAATCAGGTTGTTCGGGCAGGTCAAAATAAAAGCATGTCGAGAGCAAAGTTAATTTTGATGAATTGGCAAGTATATTTTTGCAATAAACAGCTCAATGTATAGTGTCACTTAGAAAAAACCTTTGAGGTTTAAGGTATTAATATTGCTTGCTTCAAAATAAATGATAGAAGAAAATTCATAAATTCATACAGATTAGATAATCAATAATGCTATGTATATAAATAAAATAATTTTCTGAATGTATATTTGAACAGAAATTCATTTGTGTGCCTACTTCGCGCGTATTTGGAACATATTTCTACGCCAACAGTCAATGATTAAACTGAGAGCGAGACTCACTGGCACAAAACAAATGAAGTGCTTGCAGTAAGTCTCGTCCAATTTCTTGCCTACCATTCCCAGAAATCACCAACCACTGTGATACTTTCAATGATTCTTTCAACAGGTTAAGAAGTAAACAGACGTTTTAAGTAACAAATTCATGAGCAAATGCCAAACTTCCAAAAAAAAACTTCAAAATCAGCAATTATTAACACTTCGTTCGAATCGCCTATAAAAATAAAAATATATAATATGTTCGTAAGGATATAAATAAACCTACCGATTTTAAACTGCTGTCCAAATGTTGGTCCAGACCACAAAAAAAAATTGCTTTCGAAATCATCACTCGCACGGTCGCCTCCCGGCCTTCAAGTCTCCCAAAGCGTTAAACTCTTACCGAGCCTAATCCTCTTTGCTGCACGACAGAACTGCCAACAACCGAGGTAAACCGTCCAATTTCTGTGTACCGAATTTACAAACAAATCCTCTAAGAGTGTCGGCGAGGACCGGCTCGGCTGGCGCACAGCCGTCTTGAGGGGCCAGCAGCGCAGCTTCCAGGAGTTCGCCGACAAACACCCGCCAATCTTGGGGCTCGGTGGTCACCATCTTAGCAGCTCGTGTGAGTATTGCAGCTAGTGCCGAGACACCAAACTGAAAGGAGAATGTTTAAGTTAGGTTTACTTATCCGCCGCAAGTCCCAATCCACATGCCATTGCATCCGTAGAGCACATCAAATCAAAATTAGAGCGGGAAAATTCAAATTTACGGGGGAAAAAAACCTCAATGAAAGACTAAACAAAAAATGAAAAATGAATCAAGCTCAAAAAGGCAAAGGAAACACAGTTTCCTAAAAATGCATACTGAGAAAAATATCAATTTTGATTTATCATGAGATTTAATCATTGCCAAGTAGCAAGAATACAGGAAGGAAAGAAGAATGAGCAAGACTTTTGGTAGAATACTGTGGTAGACAAGTGTAAAAAGTGTGTCTTCTGAGGCTAATATCAGCGATCAAACAAATCAATGGTAAGGTGGAAGTTTCCAGAACTGCTTATTGATGTAGTACGTGGTTTAATGGTTTCGCTCCGATGGAGATATCCCTTTCGGCCCTGAAATGGACCTCGGGTCTCGACTTTTCGACGGACTGCACTCCGCCAAATTTCACCACATCCATCAGAGTGACACCGTAAACGCACCGAGCACTCGAAACAAACCGTCATGTCTCACCTCAATGCCCAGGGCAGCGACGACGGGCCCCCTGGCCGGCGCGACGGCCGCCGGGCATTTCAACGACACAATCAGGTTGGTCAACTGCTCCTCGCCGGCCTGGTCGATCCAGCGACGCAGATACGGGTAGAACCGGGTCAGGATGCAGTCCGTGTCCCTCCGCCCGATCAGCGCAATGTGCCTCATGATGGCGCACCAGACCGCTTCTAGATACGGGTTCTGCGGCGCCACGTGCGGCAGCAGTCGCAGAATCAGACCCTGAGTGATAATGAAAAACCAACAGTTATACTAATCTTCACATTCATTGGATAAAATCTAGGATCCATAACAATGCAATTCTGTCACTAAAAAGTAATAAATAATGAAATATTGATCAAACCATAACCACACTTTATAAAAAGCTATGCCCTGTGGTGCCATTGAATGGTGGTGCTATCCACCTGCCTGTTTTAAAGATTCAGTTGCCGAAAGATAAAGGGTACTTTAGATTTAAGGTCTATTGATCAGTGAATGCGTCTTCAATGATTGCAAAATATGTTGGTAAGTGTGAAGTGGAAAGTATCAATGCTGTAAGGAGCTGGTAATATTTAGCTAGAGCAGTTCACTCACCTTGCCCTTGCGGACGCACATCGCAGCTTGCAGCCTGTCTTCACTAGTCAACGAATTTAAAATCTTTTCCACAAGCGCGACTCGGTCGACGGAGGTGTCGTGAGGTGCGCAAAGAGGATTCGACTGGTCTTCCACTTGCATCAGCAGAAGGTATAACTGTGAACAACACCAGGCTGACATTTTAGAACAAAAACCTAACTGTGTCCACAGAGGTCACATGAAATTGCAGGAGGAATAATGATACATTAGATTTTAGGATACTGATGTGTGACAAGAACCTTTTTCAACAAAACCAGAGTCACTGACCTATTTAACCTCACTTTAAGAAATTGAGGCAGTTTATGAACGTGCAATGACATATTTAATATACTTGCGTTCCCTAACTTTCACAGGTGCTCACTGACCCATATAATTATTCACAAGAAATAAATATATAATGGATTAAGATATGCCAATATGAAGATATTCCTGGTTTGAAATGAATGCACATGGTGTGAGAAATACTACCTCTGCTTGCTCTGACAAGATTGCAACTTGACAATGCAAAACCAACAAAAAATTCAGCCAGATATCCCTGCTTTGAAATAAAACCCCAAGCAGCCCTGAATCAAACCCCTCTCTCTCACTTTCTCTAAAAAAATATTGCACTATACTATTGATTGAACTTTGGGAGTAGTACAATAGTTTCCATTGCAAGCGTACAGCGGCTAAGGAATACCTATAGGCTCCATCTTCATTGATGGTGATGGGTCATTAAAATTTACCTAAATTCAAATATAGTCTCATTCTTCTGTACACTGACTTTGCAATACCAGACACCCTCAAGGTGAAAACTTTACTGTGGTTACAAAATATGTAACTTCAGCACTAAAATTTCCAACACAGATAAGTGTGTAAAACACTCTCGAAAACACAAAACGGACGTGCCCTAAGGATACCAATAACAGTCTTATATTATTTACTTCTGCATATGGTCTGGGGTATTTTTCAGCGGCTTGCTGAGGGGAGTTGAGGAGGAGGTTAAAAGATTTTATGACAAGAAATTTCCACACTAAATAAGTTTTTTTCACCCACAGCCAAGACAAAAAGATAAAAAATTGCTATATAAACACAACTAACTATATAAATCTATAAATTGCGTCAACATTCTTCAATCACCAGCCATCACAACCACCAAACTGATTCTTTCGTTACAAACTCACCAAGCAATAAAAATGTCTTTCACACCAACATTCTACAATCACCATTCATCCCAAAAACCAAACTTTTGCATCTCTTAAGACTCACCAAACCATAAAAAATGTCATTCACAGCAACATTCTACAATCACCAGTCATACCAAACACAAGACTTTTGCTTTTAAGACACACAAACAGTTAAAATGTCAGTCACATCAACATTCGACAATTACTAGCCATCCCAAAAACCAAACTTTTGCTTTTCTTTTAAGACTCACCAACCACCAAAATATCTGTAACGTCACCATAATACGATCACCAGTCATCACAACAACCACACATTTGCTTATCTTTAAAAACTCTCCAACCATTAAAATTATAATAAATCTGATATGGTATTATATTTACATCATTATAAATCTGATTGAAATAACAATAACATTTCTTTTACATCACCAATCACCCCACATTTTCACTGTTCCTAAAAACACACACATTTCATTTTCTGCAAGTCATCCACACGTGACAATCAGTTACAACGCACAAGCCCCCCACAGTACTCACCTGTTCCAGCTGCAAGAGCAAACGCTTGACCTTGCGCGAATCCTTCTGCTGTGCGCCCGGTTCGATTGACTCCTTGACAATGTCCATGTCGATGATCTTGCGCGGCGCGGTCACCGATCCGCATTGCAACTTGCCCAGCGAGTTCTCAAACTGCAGAGGGGTGTAGACTCGCTGCTGCTGGCCTAGAAACACCAGTTGGGCGCGGCCAAAAGGATTAGGGGCGAACCGAAGCCGGATGTCCGACTTGTCCGACAAGAATTCAGGGAAATTGTTCCAGTCAATTTCACGAATACAACTTTTACCGGATACTGACCTAACACTCTATGCTTAACGTCAGATTCCAGACTCACCCTGGAAGGTCCGACTATGAATGCAAAGATGAGCACACTAGCACCGATGAAACTCACCTAGAGACGACTCAGGCCTGTTATCCCGCGGACTTCTGCCATTCCTCGAGTCTGCTCTGTTCTGTGGCTTACGAGATTGAAACACCTGTTGATGAAGACATTCGATGAAATATTATTCAGTGCCAGACTCTTGCTCAGGTCACGGCTTAGCCGACATAAAAACCAGGTTTTGTTAGTAATTTAAATTCTCATTAAAGATAGAACACAGTTCTGCATGTACACAATTCAAGGACAAAAATCCAGATACATGCAGCACAAAGACAACTCATGCTTAGTTAATCATGCTATATTTTTCATTCACACGGGGCAGGTAGCGGGAGGGGGATATCGAAGCACCACCAGGTGGTTTCTCCAAGGCAAGCGACTGAAGCTCTGCGGTAGCAGGACAAATCCCAAAACCTTGCCAAAATCGTCAGGATCCCCGCAATTAATTGTTTTATATGTCCCGTTGATTGGCCATCAGCAATTAATAATGTACATTATTCACATTGTTTACAAAGGCAATGAAATAAAACTGAAGTACTCACCAAAGAAAAGCAACTTTGAAAGCGCATTCTCGGTAGGTCCCGGAAACATGCTCCGGGGGGAGCCAGGATCACAGAAGCGACAAGGATCAAGAAAGGATGGCTTTGCCCCTATCTGGTTCAGGAACATTGTCGACACAGCCAGGAATATTAGTGACATTTTAATTCAAGAATACCACAAAACACCAGGAACCATACAACCAAAACAAGAAACAATAACAAGACTGAGAGTAAACAGACGTCTGGCACAACCGAAACAAGAAACGAGAACAATACTAGAATTAAACAAACATCACGCACGTAGCACATTCAAAAGCCACGTGCAAATCCGAAACCGGGAAAGCCACTTGAGCTACGACAGTGCAAACCTCGTTCTACGTAATGTTATGTTCATTATCACTTATCATTACTATTCCGATGCCAATGAGTTAGGGGTGTGCAAATATAAAAAAAATTAAGTGTTACTTTTAGAGAATTTGGCAATTGTTTGTAAGGCAGAAACCACCATTTGCCGCATTCCAAACCCAACTGAATCTTTAGGGCCGAACATAGTAGAGAAAACTCATATTCTCCGAAATATCACGCATTTAATTTCCCGCCCCCCACTCAGTGGCGAGTGAAGTGTGATCCCACACGCATGATCCTGTCACTGGGTGGTAGGAGCATTGAATAAAATGCTCAATTATCCTGCCCGATTATGAGTTTCCTTGGCTTTTTCTCTAGGATTGCAATCTCCAGGACGTGTTTGGATATGCAGGTTGCAGGCTTTCAACTAGTGCAGTTTTGCACCGACAACATCAACATGCTACATGAACCTTGCATTGTGCTTGACCCTGAATATGTCACATGCTCACAGTCACAACTAAGCTGTGTTAGCGTTTTGAACAGAAACACCACCACAACCACAACCACACAATAGGGTTAGTTTCAAATAATAGAGATTTGTTCATTTAAAGTTGCATAGTAGCAGCTCAGGTACCTAAGGTTTAAATCTTTGAATTTTTTCATTTTTTTCCCATCGATGAATATAAAACTAGTTTATATTCATATGAATGCAACAACTGTTATACATATTCAATGTGGGAAAAAATTCCATGCAACTATCCCCATTTGAAAAAAAAATGCTATTCGCACATCCGTGACAAACCATTGCCGGGATACAGTAACAATTCAAGCAAACAAACAAAACGGTAGACAGAGAATCAATTTAGCTCACTGTGAAATAGAAGTCGTCTTGGTAAGGTGTGCCCGTATTAATCTGCAGCATCTGAATATTGAGTAGCCACTGGATTTCTCTGTTGGACATGAGACCGTCGTATTCATCGCGGTGGTATCCATTGTCGAACGGCGGGTGGCGATGCATAGGAACCCGCGGGAACATCTGACGCAGGCGGGGGTCCATCATGTGCTGGCCGGGCATCTGCTCGTGAAGAAAACACACAATATGTGGTTTTAATTAACCCAGGGTATCAATCAAATAGTGTCAAACAATTAAACACCTACCTAGGGATGCCTTCAGTTAATAAAACCGTAACCGGATAACAGTACACATTATCTGGGTATTATCCGGATAATAAAAGAAGCGCGGAACAGCCAAAAAAAAATAAACAAAAAAAACAGAGAGTGGAGAGCCAAGGCAGGGTGCGCCCTATACTACCTACAACCTACACAGACAGTGCATTGAAACAATCAGATCATTTTTCCCACGTCCCCGAAGTTTTCCTACATGCGGCCATGATGACTCACTTGGGGATATGCAGCAGGCGCTCCTGCTTGCTCCTACTAGCCGCTCAGGAGGTGGAGAAGGCATGTCTGCGCGGTACTCTCCATGTCAAAAACTTTTTTTTTTTTTAACTATCCAGATAGTTAAAATTGTATCCGGATAATGCCGTAACCGTAAAGGACTTGGTTAACCGGATAACCGCCGGCATCCCTAAGCCTACCGTATTGTCGGATCAAATCCGATGCAAGCACTCACCGGGAAGTTCGCCATGCGAAAGTTCATGTTGTTCCTATGATGATGGAATTGCTGCATCATTGGATGGGGAGCCATGAAGCGTATAATAGTCCCTAAAACAGCAGAGAGAAGGCTGTGAATTAGTCCTTTCACAATAGAGTTGAATTGCTTGAATGGATTCGTCAAAAACACAGCTTGGTAACATTGGTAACATGGTAACATTAGTAACATGGTAGAAAATTGAAGGAAACATAATCTAATTGATAGCAGAAAATTTCCGCATTACTTAGCCTTCATCAAATTTAAATAAATCTGCAAGGTGCTTATTCAAATTATCAACATCAATCACTAGAATCTTCAAGAACAATACATCCATTTTTTATTTCTCACACACACACCTCCTAGCATTTAGAAATAAAAGTATTTTGGTTCTTACAAATTTCTTTCTCATTATGTTGGTACGAGTCATGACTACTAGCACTGAGCAGGCGGGGTAATTCTTAAAAAATATATAGAGAGGATGGAAAACTGAGTTATAAATCTTAAAATGAAAATTTTCAATTATAAAATTTCAATAATCCAATCAAAAGACAGGCTCAGACAAATATGAAATTTGGTGAACTTGAGACTCACCCATATGTGGCCGGTGAGGAGGGTTAGGGTGAGGGTGGGAGTGGTGGCGAAAGTCCAGCAATCCTGGTGGCAGCTGATTGGATATAATCATGGGCCCATTGACAAACGGTCCATTACGAATCGGTGGCCCATGCATGCCGTGAGGGAACTCCGGGGGATGGATCCCGTTCACATTGTTGCCCTCCTGACCACCCTGACCCTGCTGGAAACAAAAAACAAGTGATCACATCGAAAACTATACAGGAACTGGAATATAAATGGTTTATACTTCTGACTTCAACAGGGAATGTAGAAAAGATCCAATTCTGCCAGGTCAGCAATTAGATTATGATTATAATATTTAAGCATTGATGCCTAACTGCTCATTGCTGTCGCTCGCAGAAGGGGAAAGGTTTTTAAGCAACGCCATACAGACATTGAGAAAAATCATTGTACCATATTTGACGAAGTGAGTGTAAGAACCAGTCAAGTCCACTTTCGGTCAAAATGAGTTCGCTGTGTAGTCGTCCATAAACAAGGAATGTCCATCGCTATGAGAAAAGTCATGAAAGTCCCTTGCTCCGTTACCATTTCACAGACATTTCTGGTTCAACATTTCAACCTGCCACTACGCCCACCTACCTGCCCCTGCGCCGGCGCCATTGGATCGACAGGCCTCGGGAATCCAGGCGGGAACGGGACCTTGATGCCGCGCGTCAGATCCCGCTCCAAGTCCTCGAGTCGCAGCGGCACCAAGGCGGGCGCCAACGGCGGAGCCGCCATCGCCGCCGGCCGCGCCGACTGCTTGCGCAGCCCGCGCTCCAGCTCCTCCAGCGTGTGCACCTCCGGCGCGTGCCGCGGCCGGGGAGGCGGCTGGCCGACGGGCTTCATCGGGCGGACCCGGTCGTGCTCACCGACCGCCCACACGTTGAACTCCGACGGCGGCGAGCAGCTGTAGCCCGACTCGATGACGCGGTCCGCGATCCCCGCCTGCCGGCACACGGTCGTGTCCACACACTTGGTACGCATTCGGACAACTTTCTTCGTATCGCAGTCTATCCAGGACGAGGTGATGCTCAAACAATGGCCAACCGTTTACATCTCACCAACTCATGACAGTAAATCCACACGACGCTATATCAAAATATTCAAATCAAACACTAGACAAGTGCCTGAACGTGTTATTTACAACTATCGTATCTTCAAGCATTGTTCTAGTAAATTTATAGGATTCAGAATATGTATTGATTGATAAGGCTCCAACTGGTATATCTACAAACAGTTGAACCAAACAATGTACCTATTCACCATTTGACACCAAAACCATCGAGTTTGAATGAGGGCAGAGGCTCAGCGCTGATGGCAAGCAGTTAGCTTGTAAATATCGATGTCCGTCAGGAGCGATATAATTGAATTGGATTGAGCCGAGATGCGGCGCCGAGTTTGAATGACCAGCATGTAAACATGAAAGCGATATTTCCAGATTTTGCTTTGGATAACAGATGCAATGAAATGGGTTTAGGAAATGCAACAGATGTTCATGAGCACAGCAACGTCTCGTCGCCATGTTTTCTTCCTGGTCAATCAAGTTCCGCGCCACATCTCGGCGCCACATCCACATCATATCTACTACAGCGCCCCGGACTAAATACCATATTTTCTAGCTAACTGCTTGCCCTTAGCACTGAGACTCAACCCTCCTTCTAAATTAATGCAAATACCCAAGTCTGAAAGATTCAACAGCATCCCTGCCAAACTCACTCGTTTCTGCTTGGTCTTCATTGTGATAATGTTGTCATCACAATCGTCTACAAGCTGAGAAAGGCTTGCCTCCAATGCCAAATCCTCGAGTCCGTCCTCAATCGACACTTCGTTGGCCAAGGAGCTTCCCTGTTCCACAGGGAATCCATCTCGACGAACGCGACCCTTATCGGTAATCTGCGCCAATTCCTCATGTCCTTGCTCCCACTCGCCGCCTAGGCAAACAAATCGTGTCAGTGAACATGTTAGTTAACAGTCGAGCAAGATGGCAGTAAGTATGTACATCTCAAAACTAAGCGGTTTAACAAAAGGGTTGTGGTGACCGTGAAATTAAATAGTCCAACCCACTAGTCCTGTTGTTTCATTTAAATTAGGAGCCTAGGTGTTCAACTGGCAGTTTTTGACATTTAATAAAAATGGAATATCAAATCTAATAGGTAGTTACTAGAATAAATTTTAAAATCAAAAGCAAAAAATATCCGTCAAAGATGGCCTTAAATCAAAATATATCTGATTACTAGATGAGAGACAAACATTAATAAACCTGACTTCCTTCGACAAAGCTGGAAAGTTCAACGCCAGACAGAAATACTTTCCTGCACAAGGACCAAGTCCTCAATCACCAGAAAGTACAAAACTAAGCAACAACAATTTCAGCAGTGTACCTTTCAGTAACAAAGGTACCTATAACACAACACAATATAAGAGAATTTAATTCCAGGAGAAATTAGCTCCAGTTTTTAATTTTTTTTGTAACGAAAACTTACCAAAAATTAAACAAAAAAATTGAAGGTGGATATTCATCATAAGCAGTTTGAATCCCAAATAATTATTCTTAATTCAGGCAGCATCAGAGAAAGGCTGCCGCTATCAAAAACGTTATGGTGCCACTAAAATCTAAATAACTTTAATGCTGTTCATACATAATCGACCCATCATCACATTCAGAGATAATGTATAACCATCATCAAGTTTATGTCAACCAACAGAAAAACTCCACTTTCTCCCCTCCAAAATATCTGCATAGCTGCTATTATCATTTCACTAGGCATTCCAATCAAATGTAATTTTGTTTGGTTAAAATAAACAGCAATAGAGTAAGAACTGCCATAACAATCCAGTACCTACTTATGCCATTACAATTATTTACCAGCTGTCGGTCCTGTGTGTATAACCAGCAAAAAAAATTCTGTCAACAATAAATTTCATAAACGTTCAGTTCGTACCCATTGAGTCGGCTCCAAAAGTTTCATCGTTGAGGGCATCATAATCATCTGCATCTTCATCTAAACCATCTCCAGGTCCATCATGGAGACCATGATCAAAATCCTAGAAAGTAAGAGTTCGAAGTCAGAGCATGCTTCAATTCAACCCTCTGTCGATCTGATTTCCGAAGTAAAATAATCGCACACTTCAAGACTATGGGAGGAATATTCTAGAAAGGCACTCCAGATACAGGTTTGTTTTTGTTGTCAGATATCAAAAATATTACCCAGTGAATGAAAATAAAGAGCGAGAACGTTCATTTTTATAACGAGAAATGAGTCTCGGTGTTAAAGGGAAAAATATGAATTAAATGTGTTCCCGAGAAACATTAAAAAATCTGGGATTCATGGCCACGCTCATTTAATTTTGAAGCATCTTGAACCGCAATAAACAGACATATCCAGCTATTTTTACATGCTGTATAGTTGTCAACACAGAAAATATTTACCGTGGATTGACTAAAGCCGAAGAAATCTGCCATCTGTTAGTTGCTTAGTCACAAACTGGTCATTTTTCGCACGCGTTGTGTAACGAGTTTCTAGTGGAATGAAACATCGCCATTGAAGGTGCCTGGGGAAATGATTACCAACATCCAAAACAAAATACCCTACATCAAAATCTGTCAAAAACTATATAATAGCAATTTTATCGCTAATACATGTTTGTAAAATAATTAATAATTTATTTATATTATATCATTAAAAGAAATGCGAAGCTGATTTTTAAGGTAATCATATTTCAAATAGTGTCTAGTTTTGTTCAGTTTGGCTGAATGTAAATATTAGTGACATTGGCGTTTCAATTGCGCAGGTATCGCGCGCAAGCACGTTGCCTGCTGTCTTGGAAACGTCACCGCTGTCATGAGGTAGAGCTGTCAAACCACGGTCAAACAGTTTCGGTCATTTCATTTCACTTCATTCGCTGATTTTACTAATTACCTTGATAATATGGTGCTGTTAGGGCTACCTGAACCTCCTCGAGAACCCTACGAGGAAGATTTATCGATGGGAGAGGCTGGTCAAAATATCATTATTAACACAAGCTCTGATAGTGAAGATGAAAGAGAGAATGCTGGTTATGTTTTGCTGCCTATGGAAGGCATTGATGGGTTTGATAACCTAGACTCTGACAGTGATGATTCAGATGATGAAGGATCTCAAAACGATACAAAAGAACCTGGAGAGGACAGTGAAGAAAAGCAAGCTACTGCGTCCCTTGGTGAACCTGGAACGTCAACTGACCTCAAACAAGTTTGGTCTACTCCGCGTGCAGAACAAAGTATTGTGATGGATGCAGCTCACATGAACCAAGTAAAAGCA
This sequence comes from Nemurella pictetii, assembly GCA_921293315.2. Lineage (NCBI taxonomy): Eukaryota > Metazoa > Arthropoda > Insecta > Plecoptera > Nemouridae > Nemurella > Nemurella pictetii. The sequence goes on along the minus strand of OV121116.1, from coordinate 24,414,796 downwards.
GCGATGGCTACTTTTAGTTTACCTCCTTCAGCAATACCTCCATGGGCTGTAGAGGTGACTGAAGATCGTTGGAAAGACACTCTTCTCGATAAATTAAAGAATTTGCAGGACCAACGAGCGGCCAAATAATTAGTCAGGACGTTACGTCTTTACCCGCAATACCTAAAAGGAACTCAAACCTTTATTCTTACTTTCGAGTGATGGTAAACACAATGCCACTTGATACTATCTTCAGAATCTCGAATTTAAATCATAATTGGTACATATTATTCTCGACTTCATTATTTCATGTTTGGTGCCCCAGATCGAGGCATTGGCAGAAAACCTTCGTGTCTTTGATTTACCATAGAAATAAAAGTTAATAATGGTGTACCTATTGAAATTCGAAATATAGTTATTAAAACAACTGTATAAAATCTATACTACATGAATTCCTAATTATTTGTCTCCATTAATAACAATAGCAGTTTCAAGAACTACATTTTCTTTAATTTGCAGCCTCTATTATCATGTTCATTTTAGGTAAATGAGTAAAACAGATTTTTTTCTCCTTCAAAGGTTTTGTCAGTAAAAAAACATTTTCTTTCTTCATCATTTAATCATTTAATTGCCATCAAAACCAAAACATGTTACATCACACAATGATTTTGTTTACATGGTGTAACCCACCTAAAATATGATTTTACTGTAAAGTACAATCGGCAAAGTATGCTGTTAGGTTTCCATGTTTTCTAAATTATTACGAGAAGCTAAGTGGCTTAATTCGACGTAACATCTCGAACACCGTTTCGGTCGTTTTAAAAGACTGCTCAGACATTTTTTCTTTCGTGGTCAGCGAACAATGATCGTCAACCAGGTGCCACAGATCGGCATAGAACTGAAAATGGAGTACAAACAAATATACGAAACCCTGTGAGTGCATTTTCTCCATGAATTGGAGCCTTAATCTTTCCAGTCATGTGAACTTGCTTGTGATTGGTTCTGGCTGTGGAACCTGTGTATATCAAGTACTGGTGGAAAAATAACTTAGGGTAAAGAATTTTGCACCTTTCAATTTTCTCTTGTAAACATAAAGGCAGGTAATGATGATAATTTCATATCGTTTTTTTTTTTTGTGATTTGTTAGTGCTGCTTGGTTCAAAACTGAAAACTATAGTCAATAATAATACTCACCCTCATGCCTGGAACTCCTTCCTCAGAAAACACTTGGCCTACTTCTGTACAATCGACAACAAGAGTTCGCAACGGCGTGACATGAAGCATGCTGTACGTAGGCTGGAAACAATAACAAAACTTTCAGATATAAAAACACAATTCTATTGCGACCAACCACCACAAATCGAACATTTACCAGTTTCTTCCTGTCAATATACTCTCGCATTTGCAGAACAATGTTCCTGTAGCCGGCAAGCAGATTCCACCTGCTCCACGCAAAGTTGTAGGAGGTTCCGCACATGGCCATGCAGTGGTACAGATGCTGTTCGCATGGCCGATGCTTGGATGTGACGCCTTCCACATAGCAGAATGCGTCATGCAGTGGGAAAATGTCCACCCCTCCTTCAATCAACAGCTAAACAAGAATGGAAATATGGATTTGTTGATTCTGAGATTCCTCTCGCATTTCAAAGTGCTGGATGTCGAGTTCTTACCCTGACAAGTTTTCTAGGTTTCATATAAACTCCTACGTGTTTCTGTAGTGCCGCTGATCCTCCGTTTTGTAGCAACGTCATGGCCACTAGATCTTCCTGCAGAATATATATATCAGAAATAGTTTAGTTAGTGGTTGAAAGGTTTTTTTTATTCTAGAGAGCTCAGGGAGCTATAAGAATAGTCAACACATTAAATGTTGTATTGGTTGATGTACCAACTAGGGCTTCGCGAACGCTCAATATCGCGTTGTAGATGAGCGTACTTATTTAGGGCTTGAGGATAAGATTTAAGACCCACAAGAATATGAAGTTAATCGCACCTAAGCCTTCCACTTGAATCTCGATGGATAAATAGCTAAGAATCATAAAAAAAATCGGAAAAATGTGAATAATAAATGAACAAGATAAGATATAGATCCAAAAACTTCAGCACAGCTGCATATCAATTTTCTTAGTATGTATCTCAAGTTTGGTGTGATTATATAAATAACTTTTGGCTGTAAGAAATAATAAAAGTTTTGAAAATTTTTAAATATTTTGTAAATTTTGAATAGTTGACAAACTGTAACCCCGACTTTGCTGAAAAAAGCAGGGGGTCTAAGTTGAGAACAAAATATGGTTTCCTGAAATTTTTATCAAAATCGGAGCAGCCGATTGGCCTGTAGAGCGCTAACAAACACACATACACACAAACAAAAAAAATCAAAAACACACAAGTGTTTTTTTCTCCACTAAGTAAAATTGAAGATTTCGCTTCGCTCATTAACAATAATGGAATGAGAATGCAATGATAAAGATCGTTTATGGGCCCTAAGGTCCTCGGGACTCGACATTTCGGCAGAGCATCATCTACAGGTGTACTCCAGTAAAAAAAACACTTCCCTTGTCAAAAACGTCCCTCCCTTATCAGAGCCCAAAACATAATACATCAATGCAAAATCGTTCAACAACTAACTTCAACTAGCGGCGTAACGTACACAATACCATCAGAACTGATGTTTGCTTGTTCACATTCCTGCCCTCTTCAAGTTCCAGCTGAGTTTTGAGTCGTATTTTTCGGAATTTTTTACATTTCCTTAAACCATGTGACTAAGATTGAAAATATAAATACATTTTAATATTGGGGAACCCCCCAGCCCCTACGCATACCATTTCACTTCATAGTGGGAGAAGAAAATGAAACTATTACTGAGGTGGAACCCCCCTCAGTAGTCAATGAAAGCCAGGTTACAAAACCTCAGTTTTTTTACCTTTATGACGAAGTCTACGACCGCTATTGTGGCCGAGATGCTGATCGATACACCACTTGACTTCCGGTCTGGTTTCATCTCCCATCCTTGGTACGGTAGGTTGGTGTAACGGTACACAGCCATCCCAAATGGACCCAGTTGCCCAGTACGGAATTGCAGCGTCTGTAAAATGGGTTCTCCTTCAAGTCAGCAGTATGTTTCACCAGTCCTTGTTGCTACATAGCAGCCCTTTTTGCTTTATAGCAGCCCTTATTGCCACACAAGGGCTGATGAGGGCAAGGGCTGAAGTAGCACATAAACACCAAGTGGTATAGGATTGTGAAAGGATGTGCCAATAATGATATGAAAACCGAAAAAACTTCTCATATTTCTTCAGTATATATTAGCCAGCATTTTTTTTTAGAGAGAATTTTGATCTGCTTTGTTGTGTCAGCTAAAATCATTTCAAAAATTTTCCTTAAAACTCGGAAGTAAACAATAGAACGAAAATGTACACATTCATTTACAAATTAAATAGACCAGGTCTTTGGGTAATAGCTTCGAAATACTATGTACCTAGTTGTTTTAAATAACCACCATCACTTTGCATTTATCCTGGATCCAACAAGATAGTAATATTTTTGTTATTTTTTGGCGCATGCATACACATAACTGTACAACACATGAATGACGGACCTGCTTCTCTTCGCTGAACTTAACATCATGGCAATCTTCTGTGGACCAGTAAGATTTCCTAGGATCCCAGCCCACTATGATAGGAGGCTCGAACCATAGCACATTAGTCGGAAGTCTGCAAAAATCAGCATCTTATTAGGACCGGTTCCTAGGTCTAGACAACAGGATACTGATCTCAGATGGTAAGGTTCTAGGAGTTCCTCAAATAAAATCATCACTCTCAGAAAAGACACAATTGATTTTAAAAAGTGGATTTTTTCTGGTACGAGTTCAATTGTAGTCTTTGCAACGCCCTTTATGCTCATTCAATAAGAATAATACTAAAATTCATTAAGAATAATACTAATAATATGGTAGGATTGCCTTTGACTAAAAACAGCATTTTTGATATCCAAAAGTATTCTTGCACCCCCGGAGAAATGTCATCTAAGTTGAAACCTTCAGTTGAAACTGGGAGTAACTTACGTAAGGGTGACCAAGCAAAGCTCGTCCAATGCTGCTTCCTGCTGTTTTAACTCCAATTCAATCTCTTCCGGTAAACGCCGGACCCCCGCTTCAGGGGGTGGTGGTGGTACATAGTTCTCGTAGAAAGGTTCATGCTCAAGCTGAGGTGGAGCATCCACTGCAACCAACCAATCAAGAGCTCTGTCAGTTTCTAATAATGTCATGTTGTGGAATGAATAGGGGTGCGTTATAATGATAACATACGTGCGAGTGATGAAACTAGTATTTGGATCTCCCAAAAAAATTGCACCTTCTCTAATTTCAGGAAAGCACAGTTGTGAATCTGCATTTTCTGTGTCATCCAGTTTGCAAATTAAAGGTGTCTATTCCGCGGTATGTTTACATAGCAATAAATTATGCAACTAACCAAAATTTCGTTTGAATGCATATAAATAATATAAGCTGACCCAATAATATTCTATGGCACTAACAGCAGCCGGTAACGAAATTAAACAAGCTGGTAAATCGATTTGCACTTTAACAAATTTTTGGGAAGAAGTAATCATATTTTTCACGAAAAACAACAGCCTTTCACTTCTTGAATGCTAAAAGAGGGATTATCTAAGCTCCATGATCTAAGAATCTGGATACGTTACAGTGAAAATTGCCATCAACATCATAGTGTCTATAGAATATTGGTCTGCATTTCGTATACCAAAATGAAACGCTCCAAGACGAATTTGTCTGTCTCTGCTATCTGTCTGTCTGCTTTGTGGGTCTAATGGATTTAGAGAGATTTATGCGATCTTTTGAGCTTCTTTGGGCAGATTTTCGAGAAGATAACCCAATTGTAGAAGCAAGGTTGTAGATAAGACCGATAAGTGAATAACTGGCAGCCCATCTGAGTTATAAACAACAGTAACAATTAAACATCAAGCAACCCCACAAGCACAACACAAAACAGATTAAAGGGAAATTAAGGTCAATGACAGAGCATAGATAACGACATGTGTACTCCTACCAAATAATAATAAATTGGCCACCGAAATCGCTACCTTAACAAAAATCTAATTTTGATTATTGGTCAGAAAAAAACACGCAATCATAGTCAACAAATTGTGTTAATCATTTATCATCTGTCTGAGAAATAACTGATAAAAATGTGATAGCAGAATATTTACAGATAGCATTCATTGATAAGTGTTGATTTATCGGCAAACAATGGCAGACGCGTGACCGACGAGATTGGGACCTGATCAAGTTGTTAGATAGCTTGTCAAATCTTCAAGATTCAAATAGAAGCTGAAAAAGGGTGAACACACACCATGGCAATCCTCCCCTCAAAGTGGTGTGAGCTCAAGTGGCGTCAGGAAGCAAGTACAACAAACTGAACAATGTGCGCCAGCAAATTTTGTCCAATTTTTAAATGAAACTCTTCGATATTCGAGGTATTTCGCGTCATGTTGATTTCAAGCAGTGTTTATTTGTTATTATGGCGGGTTTATCTGTTTACGTTTTGCTTTTTCTCTCTCTCTAAGAAGGATCATCAACACTGTGCTCCTGACAGGAGATGCCTTGGTCTTATCTAGTAGCTTTCTTATACGCGATAGCATTTCATCTACCTTCTTCACATTGTCTGACTTCTTGCGCACTTGGTAAGCAGAGCCTCCCATGACGTGAAGTTGATACACAAATTTGAACTTGACCGTGAATCGGATTTGGTGTCTGAGAGATTCATTGATCTTTCTATTGGAAGGCAAGACGGAGCAATATACCAAATGGCTAGGCAACGATGGAACACTCAAGTTTCCTACGATGCAATACGAACGCGATTTAGAAGAAAATCTGGACTTGCATTTCACAAGTCCAGACCAGTTCATGGATGACTTCTTGATGCTACATTCGTGTAACGATTCTGGACATGGAGAAGGCATTCGGCTAACCGACAACCAAAGTTCAGGATGCAATCATTGCGCTGGTAAGCTGTTCACATTAGCGGTGGCACTCCGGCTCCACAAATAACGAATGTGTCCATATACCAGCAAATTTATGATTCGTATGAGGCAAAATATACATAGAAAGTCACAAAATGACTGTTTATTTTGACATGATCCATTGAAAGTAGTGTCAGCAAAAGCTCGGAGTAAGTTGGAACCAGATGATTTCTAGCGATTAAATCCGCCAGGCCAGAAATAGTGAAGGAAGCGGTCGTGCCTATCAGTTGTAGCAATTTGGCTGGAAGGATTGTAAGATCACACTGTAAACAGCATCCAGCATTGAAAGCAAATAAAGTAGGCGTTAAATTGAGTGCACGATCTGACAAAACCTAACTGTTTTGTTTAATTTTCTATGGCAGCATCCAAGACGTATTCCTGCTATGGTAGCAATCTGACCATAATCGAAGTACCAAGCTATCTGAGAAACTCCCAGCTGGCGATGTTTCGCATGAACTTCGTCAACATACATGTTTTGCAACCGTACATCTTTGCTAACATTAGCACCCGCGCTCTGAAAATACAGTTTGGAGGGGCAAGTTTCCAAATTTATAAAAAAATATATGTTAGTTGTAAAAATAAATATATGACTAGTGTCTTGATGACAAATTTGTATATGTATTAGTCTGTCGGTTCTAAATACGAAATTTTCCAACAGATACGGAAGATTAATGATCATGCGTTTGACGGGATTATCGACTTGAATTCTCTGTCTTTGACTCGGAATGAAATCTACGATTTAGGCAGAGTGACTGAAGTGTTTGCTGGACTTGATAATCTAACAATTCTCGTTCTGGACCATAACCAAATCCGAACATGGGACCCTAGTGGTAAGAGACCAATTGGAAAATTGGAGCAAAAGAATTTGTTTTTATCACATTTAAGAATGATGCAGGCGAAGCCTTGGGATTCAATGATCCTTAGCTTCCCCTTCACTTCAAGGTTGATTTGCCACTGTGTAACACAATGGCCAAACTGGGCCTACAACTTATTGATTCCATACCAATAATTGAAGTTAATTAATTGCATGTAACTTGCATTACAACACATAGTAAATAAATAATAATGTTTTCTCCACAGGGTATCACCAACATAACACATCTTTACTACCCAACCTGGAGTTTCTCAGTTTAGATGGTAATCCGTTTGAATATCTTAACAGCTCCTCATTCAGCTGGCTGGCTCATACGTCATTGAAATACTTGAACTTACGCGAGTGCCACCTTTCTGTTCGTACCGACTGTGAGTACCAACAACGGACAGATATCAATCACAGGCTCCAGTAGCTGAAAATGCAATCCTGTCTGGCCAAATAAATGATGGACCAATATCTCGGTCTGCTACGTTACGTTGGTCATCAGTGCACCTGACCAATTTATGTGTGCTTTCTTATCTTAACTTTCATCTGAGATCCCAAGGAACTATTAGAATCATGAATAAATCTCAATAAACTCACTCCTATTGGTTCACTCAATGTGCTAACAAGATTTTTTGCGAATCTTTCAATAAAGGTTTTCTATAAAAATGTTTGCTTTTTCAGATGTATTGGCCCCGATCAAAGACACGCTGCAGTTCTTGGACTTGGGTAGCTCAGAGATGAGCCCGTCATCTTTGAAACGATTGCTTGGGAGCTTGACGCCAGACGAAGGCTGTTTCCCACAGCTGAAAGGGCTTGGTCTGAGTAACCTGCGTCTTCACTTCATACCAGCAGCCGAGATGGAACCTGTTCGACTAAGTCTCAAGTACCTCTCGCTCAATGGCAACGCCTTCGAGATTCTCACGTGAGTTTTGTTGCGACAATTTGGCCGCACACAGCAATCTACGGTCGGGCCGAAATATGTTATTTTCTATCTCTACGGCTGATTTTTTTTTTACTCGGCAGGAATTCCGACAGAAGTTTCCAAATCCCCCGCGGACGAGCAACTTTCCTGCCCGAGATGCCAAGACTGATTGAACTCGATCTGCAAAATTGTCAGATGAAATCCATACAGAGTGGGGCGTTTGAGCTGGTGCCTAACTTAGAAGTTCTTCTGCTTGGAAGGAATGCATTGTCACAATTCGAAGATCATAGCTGGCATAACTTGAATGGTCTACGCTTCCTCGACCTAAGCTTCAACGCACAAGATGCGTTCAGTCCTCCCTTATTCGGGTATATTTACGAGCCAACGTCCCTGAATTTTCAACTTCTTCCAAGCTTGACAGTGCTCGACCTTTCCGGTGCAAAAATCAGCTACCTTCGTAAATACGCTTTCCACGGTATCGGCTCCAAACTGAAGAATTTGAGTTTGTGTCTTGCAGAGATCGAAAGCATTGAGTTCGGAGTGTTTGAAAATCTAACAGGACTGGAAATGTTGGACATGGGTGGGAATGTCCAGCTAGCAAATAAATTCAGTGCAGATCTCTTTGTTGGCTTGGAAAATCTGAGTCACCTCCACATAGTCGATTGTAATCTTGACTTTCAAAGACCGATTTACAGTAGTTCACAGTACAACTACACAGGCGTGGAAGACGATCCATTCCAACATTTTGTCAATTTGAGAATCCTCAACTTGACGGACAACAACATCAAATTCATCAGTAACACAATTTTCCAGAGCTTGAAAAACATTGAAGTTATCGAGTTAGGTTTCAACAGAGCTCTTTCCTGGACCGAACCGGTCTTCGAAAAAAATAAAAAATTGAAATCCTTGAATCTCAAGAGAAACCGCGTCAGTTTTGTGACGGAAACAATGTTGCGCGAGTTCTCGAAGCTGGAAGTTTTGGATCTCTCCGAGAACCCGTTTCTGTGCGACTGCTACATCACGCCATTCCTTCAACTAGCTTCAAACAACGATTTCTCAACTTTCATCCCAGAAACGCCATCATTCAAGTCGATCGCTATCGACACTGAAGATGGATCCACTTTGTATCCAACGAGAAGAGAAGAAGAAAAACGTCATCTTGCCAACAACATAATTTTTCACGACTCCATCATCAAAGATGTGACAGATTTCATTCAAGAGACATTGAACAGCAACATAGATCTGTCCAGTGCTCTCAATTCGGAACAACGTAGCGTCCTACGAAGCATGCTGCAGATTGACGTTTCCGATCTCCAAAACCACACAGTGTTCGTGACGAACCTCAACAATCCGAGCTCTTACAGTTGTCTCGACTCGCTAGAGTCTCGATACATCTACTTCATCGCCACCAACGAGTCTTACTGCTCGGACAGGAACAAACGCTCGGAACCCTGGGTAAAAAATGTATACGATCCTGCAATCGTTATCTCAGTTATCTTTTTAACAGCCATGCTTATCGGCCTTCTACTGCTTCTGGTTTACACGCAGCGATGGCAAATACGATATTTTGTTCTACAACTGAAGAATGCAGCAATATTAAGCTTCCTCGGACGAACCAAAGAAGAAGGGGAAGCGATATTTAATTATGATGTATTTGTCAGTTATTCGGATGTCAACCGTAATTGGGTGATGGAAAATTTGCTTCCGAACCTCGAAAAGTCCAACGACCTAAAGGTGTGTCTACACGAGCGAGACTTTCAAGTCGGGATCAGCATTCTGGAGAACATAATCGCGAGTATGGATCGATCACGGTGTATTCTGTTGGTTGTTTCGTTGTCGTTTGTGAAAAGTCAGTGGTGCCAGTTTGAACTGCATTTGGCCCAACACCGTCTGCTTGAAACAAAACGTGAAGAACTTATTCTGGTATTGCTGGAAGACATTCCTAAATCGAAAAGACCAAAAATGTTGCATTATTTGATGCTGACAAAGACTTACATAGTATGGCCAAAAAACGAGACAGATATCGAAGCAAAGAAGACATTTTGGAAGCGGTTGAGAAAGGCTGTTACGCCACTCGGGGTGAATTCTGTTTCACACGCGTGATTTTCATGAAATTCAGTTTTGCATTTCCAGCATTTTTTGGTCTAGATGATCATTAGAGGAAGGAAATTTACGCAACTAAACCGCACAAATTTTGGCAAGCAAAATTTACCAAAGCAAAGTGAAAAAATAAAATAAAAATAAAAGAGTCACCTGGATTGAACCCAAGTACAACTAACTTGTTTGTTAGGTAACAGCATTAGATTGTCTGTAATGTCATGTGTATTTATTTTATGTCACTTATAAATAATCATCTGCCAACAAAATTTTTCTTTAAGAGGCCATCTCCACAATATTGCATTCAAACTCCAAACATGTTTTCAATCTCTTATTGGAATAAGGGATGTGCTTCCAATATCATGAACAATCATTTTGATTTAAACCATCTAAGTATATGTTTGAAATATATCCAGAGGCTATTTAGTCTTTGTCGGCTGGATTTGATGTTTCATGAAAGGTTCAAGTAAGACAGATTCACACATTTTTAATGTCGCAAGTTCTTGCTTGGATGTATGTTCTTTCAAACATAAATTTATGAATTTTAAAGCCAATGACAAATTTCAAACCGTTGACTCAAAGGCCATTAAAAATTCTTTCACGAGAAGGATATTCATTGTATCGAGGGAAAAAAGTACTGTTGAAATAAAGTTCAAAGTTGTTAAAATGTACCTAACCTATGTAATATGCAGCGTGTATGGGAATGCATAATAGGCACGGGATAATAAGTTAGGCAAAAAGGTGAGGAAAAACTCACGTGTAGTAAGCGCGTATTTCTTGAACAATATCTTGGGCTGCGGTGGGAGGTGTAGCAGATCGACAAGAAATACGCCACCCAGGATAACAAAGCGACGGAGATTTAGCTCGTGCTGATTCCCTTCGTAGATCAGTTTCTTTTTCAGCTCACTCTCACCCGCATCTGACCAAAAGATTTTGCCAAACATCAGCAGAGAAATATCAAATTCGTCATTGTTTAACCAAAATTGTAGTAAAATATACCTTGTTCTGTGCAAATGACTTCCTTTGGGAGAGGGATATGTCGGTACAAAGCAAACGGAATGAGCGGAGGCAAGTATTGCGACAAAGGCTCATTCAGGAAACGAGTCAGGTCTATTGGAGGAACAACCCACACAGGACCACCAGGAGAGTCGTACGGCAATAAGCATGCTGAACGCTTAAGATTTCGTTGCTTAACTTTCTCCTGGTAGTCAATCCAGAGATTGGCCTTGAGCGTTGCTTCATTGATATTGCAAGTGTGGAAGTCTGGAAGGAATTGGTTGGTTTAGGAATAGAACAGGAAAGGGAAAGTGCTGTAATTGTATTTCACGTAAGGACAGTTAGGATACTTACCAGCCTTGTACTCATCGGGTATAGGAGGCGGATGAAACGACGGACAGAGGTCGCTAAGATGATCATACTTAAGCCATACAGCCCTAATTGCCAAGTATTTCTCTGCTAATGGCTGTGGCATGTGGATATAGATACCAAGATCCTTAAACTCGCATTCAGAAGTGTGGCTATCGTGAGAATGGTTAATTAGTAAAAGCTGTACAGATTTATAAATGTTTACAAATACTCCTACTGCCAATCACTAGGTTTGCCAATCAATTGCATTGCTCAAAATAGCAACAACCAACGGTGGAATGGATACAAGTTTATTTGGAGCTCCGTGCAGATAGAATGAACACAGAAGATGCTGAATCTAGTGAATCTATAGTGACTAGTATAGAGTTTGAAGGAGGCTAGAGGCTCAGTGCCAATGGTAAGCAGTTAGCTTTGAAATGTCGTAGTCCCTGTAGTAGCGGTGGATCGAGCCAAGATACGGCGCCGAGTTTGAATGACCGGCACGAAAACAAGGCATTCAGACATCAAGACATGTTGCCTTAGATAAGAGATGCATTAAAATTAGTTCCGGAAAGGTAATTTATGTGCAAATGAGCACAGAAACTTTTGGCTGCCGTGTTTCCACATCCTTTCTAGCATGGCGCTCCCGACGGACTACAATATTTACAAGCCATCTGCTTGCCATTAGCGCTGAACCTCTACCCTCCTTCAGACTCAATGGTATTGGCATTTCTTTCCTATAAACTTTAACTCACCCCATATTGTCATGTGGAGGTACCCCAGGAATCGGCAGGGGCAACAAACTCCACAGGTAAAAGATGAAGTGGGGCGAACGGATGTTGAAACGCATTGTGTTGAGATCGGTTATTTCGAGGCAGTCTTCCATCTGGCGCAGCAGGCGGTAGGTAGCCTCGTCCAAGTGCAGCTGCTGCTCCCTTCGCACCGCGTTGCGCACTTCCATCCAGTCGATGATCCGGCTGGCGGGGTTATCGAGCGGGAAGTCGATCAACTCGGTGATCACCCGCAGTATCTGGAGAATTTGCGATGTACGTTGTTGTTGGTGTTCTCTTTTATTTGTTATGTGAATTCAGAGTTGTGTGGGGAAAAGTTGGTGTCGAGAGTAGTGTTGGAAATTTTCATGAAAAAGAATTTGTTGAAAATATTATTTAAAACAACAGAAAGTTGTTTGGCAAAGTACAAACTGAAGTTATTTCAGCACTTCAAAAGTAAAGTAATAGATCAGATCTAGAATTAGATGACAAGGATTTGGCAGGCACTTGCAGTTGCACTTGAAAATTTTCAAATTGAAATTTTCTAACTTGAATACCTACAGCTGTAATTGGTATCATTGTATGGGGCCATGTGAAAAAGGTTTCTGAAAGGGAGACACATACAATTGCTTTGAAGTGACTTGTCTGGATAAGAAAATTCACAAATGCCACCATTGTATTGTATTGTATTTTATTTTTATTTAATTAAAACTACATGAGCATTATGCGGTGGAACTGTGGTCCCGGTACCACAAAACTTATTGGGTGGAAATGGAATGTTATGCCATTCATTTGAAACTAGTGCAGTTTCATGCATTTCTCTGGCATTGTGGCCTCCCAAGCCATTGATTCTAGTTTTGTGTTCATGTTAGAATTGAATATTACAGAATCAGCTATCAGATGAATTTTTGGAAAAAGATAATTAAATGATTCTCACCCCAATGACTTCCGGAGTTTGGGCTAAAACTCGGTCAATAGTACAACCCTCAAGCTCGAGACGCCAAACGAACAAGTAACAGTTCACCTCGGAAATGGATGCTGGGTCTGGTAATCCATCACACTTTAGGTATTGTTTCCACTTATAACATAGGAAAAAATACCAGATATTAGATCAAAAAAATATAAAAATCCAAAGAGTATTTTTTATCCTCGTCCACAATTCAGAGTTTGCACTACCGAACCTAAATCTTACTTTGCATAGGTAAATCAGGTCAATTTTAGCCTCAAATCAGTTCAATTTAAATATTCACATATGCAAACTAAGTAATAGCAACAGTCCCAGCAATAGTGTTCTCTCCTCAATTCATCTTACCTCTTCTTTTTCTCGTATTTCAAGATCATACTCGAACATCTTTTGAGTTAGATTGTTAATTAGTTTGTGGGTGTATTCTATCTGGGAGTCTCTGACTTCTTGTTCTTCAACATCTTTCTTGATTTTCTCCTCAAGGAGTATTAATTCCTTCTCTTGTCTCAATGCCTCTTCTTTATCCCATTTACGCCTTTCATCTTCAGCAGCTTTCCTCAGATCCTCTGCCTGAGTAATTGCTAGACGTGCTTTCTCCTTTTTGGTAAGCTTTTTACGTTTCTGAAATGTAAACAAGAAGTATGAGCCTAAAGAAAATAAGGCCATAGAGAGGTAAATACAACAGCAAGTTGATTTGTATTAATTCCTGTGCAAGATATTTGTAAGAAAAAACCCTTCCTATTCTTGGTGGCATGCATTACTTTCTGCTTCTCGCCCTTGGCACCCTTGGCACCCTTCTTGCCCGATCCTTCCAAACTTTTCTGAAATCGAGAGATGACAAAGAAATAAAACAGGGACGTGAAGCAAGTGAAAATAAAAAACAAAAATTAATTAATAACACCGATTACAGGAGTCTTGTAGGAAGGAGGTGGAGTCAGTCGCGTTTCGTACCCAAAACCCTTAAATATCAAGAAAACACACAAAAATTAAAAACTTGACTTAAAAGCAAATAATAAGGATTGAAAAATGAAAATAATAAAATCCATGCATTACTGTTTCAAAATTAAACTGCGCAATTTCTCTCTCAATTTCTTCAATCTCTGCGTCAGTCATATCCTGAGCCGACTTTTTCAGCTGCCCTTTTCCACCTTTCCCTTTTCCTTTTCCTTTTCCCTTTCCTCTTCCTTTTTTTACCATCTTGAAGCAGTTTGCCTTCAGCCAAGGTTAATCTTGATTCGGGGCTAGATGTTCCAATGAACCTTGAATGAAACCATCAATTAGTTATTCTTCAAACGGCAAGAATGTGCTTCCAGGACATGAACAACATTTATGACGGTATAATAATTTTTTCAACTATTACAACTTCGGCTGCTACCATTTCTACTACTTAAATCTTTTTAATTTCTATGTACTTTTTTTATCCTTCAATTAGATCTTCTATTAGAGCTATTAAATCCTCTTGTATTTTAATGGTTCAGTTGTTCATCCTTGGCTTTCCAACTCTTATCTTAGGATAGTGAGGAATCAGCAGAAGGGATTTAGTGCCATTGGTTATAACTGATAACTTAAGATATCAAGAAGATTGTGGTTCAATATTATGCCTACTCATGAGGGTACCTAATTAAAGAAAAGGACATTTATATGGGGCAGTTAAATTGTTTACTGGTTGTCACAATAAGAGGAGCAGATTCAGATGATTTGACTTAAGATTCGATTGCTTTCTAAATTAAACCTCAAAAAGCTTTGTAAAAATTGGCCATGAATAAATTTCATTGGCAGCAAAGGAAAATTGTTTTTTGGCTTATAATGGATGGGCTTGACACAATGCTGTATATTATAAGCACATATGAAAGAAGATAACTCTGCCATTAATATAATTACCAATATCAAGAATAAAATCACTGGATCAATATTAACAGCAAATAACCAAATAAATTGTTATCAAAAAACTCTCTACAAATCATATGCTGCAAAAATAAAAGACAGTCATCATGGAAGACAGTGCTATTCTAGAAGGCAGAAACATAACATAAGCCATGTAGATTATTTAAGGTGGTCGAAATTTTTAAATAGGTAAAACTGCTTGTGGGACACATTCAATAACTCACTGTTACAATATCGAGAGCTAATTTTAATTAACCAGCCTTATAAATGAGACCTGTATTTACCAGATAGTATCCATGTGAAAGGAATTTGAATGACTGATTTTAAAATAGATATAAACCAGCATCTACCAAACAAAGTCAATATGTTGCTATGGAAACCAATCAATTTTCATGCTACAAATGGCTTTACTTTTACCTGCCATCTTTTAAAATCTGAGTGGTATAATTAAGCTAGCATGGGAACATGCAATCAAAATTTGAAATTATTATTTTTCCTTGAGATTATACACAAAAACAGAGTTTCTAACAATGCCATGTTTTATCTCAGTTGAAGTACCCAAAAACCGCATAGGTACCAAAGAAAAAAGTCTGCTCTATTTTTCTCTCTCTCTAGGCAGTGTTATAGACAGTATTTGGCTCGCGACTTGGCATTGCTAGCTGCTGTTTGACTTGTACATTTGAACATGGCAACAAAGTTGCTTGTTGCAAAATTCATCTCCCCCTTATGCCACAACCATCAAATGGGTCTTCTCAAGACCTACCTTTTCTTGAAAGAGGTGACTCATAAACTAAATTCCAGACCACATCGAAATATAACGATTTTTACAAGTTCCTGACTTGAGGAAATAGTGATGGGAATATTTACATTTGGAACTGCACTAGAGCACTGGGGGCTGGAATGGCTTATGAATAAACATCTTATGATTTAATCATCAAAATCATCAAACTAAAATGTTTAATAAAACATTTAACAATTACAAAAAATAACAACTATAATCAAATTTAAAATAACAACTCATTAAATATCTAACAAAATTAATATGAATTATCAAAAAATATAAATTTTCTTTTTAAATTGGCAGATTGTTCTAATGTAATCAAATGGCAACAATAGTTGTTGTGATAACGACAATATATAATATCTAAGTAAGCTGTTTGTGTCAGTAAGCAGATAACATAATAAACATATTAAGAAACATTTGATTGGCTCCATGACTGAAAACCTATTGCATGATTTTTTTATTCCTACTCTTATTGCCAAATACCCATCTTAAGACAATGGGCAACTTCATTAGCTGCTAATTAATGGCAATCACGGCCTACTTATTAAAATGGCATCTTCATTTTCAAGCATGCATTTCCCCGAGTATTGAAACAAACAACAAATCTTTCGCCAGGAAAACGCAGCTTGTAACAATCTTGTCGACAGTGACTTCATCTCTATCCTTCATATAGCTCCTGAACTAGTTATTAGGAATACCTTCAAAACAGGCTTGCTTGAACATTTTTGAACACAAAATAAATCTCCTTGGAGTTACATATTGCTGGCTGCCGTTGGAACATCACTCGTCAGTTATAAATTTAGGTGCATCTCTTGCAGCTGAAAACGAGGAGGGAAATAAAGTCAGAAATCATTGAAGTATGATCAAGTACCAGACACACTGAAGCCTTAATTGAATTTTTCAAAACATGGCAAAAAAAATTACTGCAGTTTACTCGAAACATTCCTTTCCATACTGTTTAATGTGCAATCTCTGTATTGAGCATTTGAAACTAAAAGAAACTTTTTCCAAGTCTCTCAAAAAATGCACTAGCAAGGTTCCACCCTCCTTCACTTGAACATAGTGAGACATGGTACATAGTAGGACGTACATAGTGACGCATGGTACATAGTGAGGCATGGTACATAGTTGGACGTACATAGTGACGCATGGTACATAGTAAGACATGGTACATAGTGGGACGTACAGAGTAAGGCATGGTACATAGTAAGACATTTGACATTCCTGCTTTCTGTTGAAGAATAAAAATTGTGGTATAAAGTATTAATTGACTACTTGATGAATTACTTGCTACTCCTGGGTGTGTTTTAAAGTTAATACTTAATTGTATTTAAAATATTGGACATACATCAAAAAAAAAAAAAAAAAAAAGCCAAATGGGACATTCATGGATAGACATTATGGTACATAGTGGGACAGTCCCATTATTTCCTCTTCTAAGAATATTAAAACTTCTTAAGAATTCCAGAGATGTGCTGCTGTAACAGATAGCCAGTTACACTATATACGAGCAAAGTCAACCTTTGCTCCTAGCAGCAACTATGCTGACGATGCTAAACAGCAGATACCTGTGCACAGAGCTGTTCTCGTCAGAGCCTGGCAATCTTTCATACTAGCAACATCCACTATCACTAGCCTCCGAAATCCACTATCTTTGTACCAACCCCCAAATAAAACCCATAAATCTAATCCAAATTTTATGTACAGTTGCTATCCTACCCCCTCGGCATCCCATTAGGTAGCAACCAGTTACATTGGTGGCAGCGTACCAGAAACCTACCCAAATTCGCCTTCGAAGACTTCAAATAATCAACAATCAATCTTCACTTAATCGAATCGTCAAGACATCTTCTTCGCTTCAAACATCAACTTCAACATCTGCCCCACGACTTCACCCGGTGGACCGAGCGCCTGACGCAGTAAACAGCCGGTGACCGCTATCACCTGGCCAGTCGCCGTCCTTACCAGCTTTGCTGCTCCCATGACTGATTCTCCATTCCAGGGTGAGTACAAACATTTTAGATAGCCTTCCCAGACGTGCTCTATCTCGCGGCCTTCCGCACCGTGCCGTATCTCCACCGCGAAGGCGACCTTTTTATCTAAACAGCCGGCCACTATCATGCCCAACAACGGTGACGACATTGGGGAGAATGTCGTGGTCCAACAACTGATAGGAAACGTAGTCGGGGCGATCGATCTCGTCCCCGTCTTCTCGGGTGGCGAGGGTTCGATCCCCGTCGCCGATTTTCTAGAGTACGTGGACAATGCCGGCAACATCGCCTCGTGGTCCGAGCAACAAAAACTCGGCGTGGCCAAAATCAAACTCATAGGCAAGGCTCGTACGTATGTCAAGTCCCACCCCGAGGTCAAAGCGCTAGGCAATTGGGAGGAATTCAAGGCGACAATGCTGGACGCCTTCCAGCCGAAACAACCTGGCGTCTATGCTGACTACCACTTTAGATCTAGTGTGCAAGGCCCGGATGAGGATATTGAGAGTTTCGCCACTAGACTGCGCGAAAAGGGAGAGGCGACAGTAGTCACCCCGGCGAACGATGCCGAAAAAGCTTATGCCGCGAAGGTTCTAGACAGGGACCTTCTCAATTACTTCCTGAACGGCATTAAGCATAGCCTTAAACCTTTCGTTTACACTCACAGCCCCGCCACTTTCAAGGACGCCGTACAGATAGCTAAGGCAGAAGAAAGCAACGCCCTGCTATTAGCGAGATCTCGGAAGGGATTGTTTCACCTCTCGGAACCCGTACAGTTGCCGCCCCCAGTCAGTCGCAGAAATCAAGTCCCCGAATGCCCAGCATGGCCCCCCAACTACCCCCCATCAGTCACTCATGCATACGCGCAGTACCCAACTGCGAGTTGGCCACAGCCCATGTTCGCCCCACCTCATAACCCATATCAACTGTTCTACCCGCAGCCGCAATTGCATGCCATGCCCCAACCAATTCTCTACCCAAACTGTGTAAACCCGGGTTTCCAACAACCGCATATCAGTAGCGCACACCGGAACGCCCCATGTGCCCAGGACGCAAGTGCCCCGCCGACCAGTTACGCCCGCACGGCTGGCCGCAGCCGAGGAGGCAACGCGGCCACCAACCAAAATCAGACAGACCCCTGCGCGAACTGTGGCGCGTTCGGCCACTTAAGGGAATCTTGTACCCGCCCTTTCCGCCCCATCTGCAAGGGATGCGGCCGACGCGGGCACTTACAAAAGGAGTGCCGTCAGACCAACCAAGCCAAAGAGACCCCAAAAGCTTAGCACTCCACGACCGCGCCCAATGTGGTGGAGCGCCAACCAGCCAGGAAATAGAGTTGGGCAAAGAAAAATTAATCGCTTTCATTAAGAATTCAAGTGTTGCTAGTTCTCCCGTTGCATCGATTCAAGATTCAGAAAAATCTCCAATTAGAAAAATACATATTAAAGCTCAGAGTGCAGGACGTCTACGTGCATTGAAACTTTTTGTTGAAAACAAGCCGTTCTATTTTTTACTTGACCCCGGAGCGGTCATATCAATCGTTCTGAACCACGTCGTACAGCAGGATGAGTGGAGAGTACATGAAACCTGGCCAAGTAGCTCATTCACTGGAATAACCGGCCATGCAATTGATTTCGATCAGCAGGCAATCATTCCGTTTGGGTTCACAGAGTCAAAACTGTCTATTATCCACCATTCATGTTTTGTGTCCACAAGGTTGATTCAACTTCCCCCAAATGTAGATGGTTTATTAGGTATAGATTTCTTTGAAAGATGCGAGGCATCATTAGATTTTAAGGAAAATGTAATGAAAATGCACGGACTAGATTTCCCGCTCACATTTATCTCAACTTCCTGCCAGCATTCTTTCGCCGTGAAAGGTGATAAGCCTGAGAGTGTCGTGCAAAAAGCGACCAGCCGTGAGAGACAGCCAGATAAGCACGCAGCTTCTTATTACAAGCGTGAGATAGTCCCAGGTAGCGAGGAGCAAAGTGCAACTGCAGCACCCAGCACTGCAGCGCACATTAAGGAGCCTCCACCTCCCCCAGTTAATTTAGTTAAGAAGGCTACACATGTTTCCCAGCCTTCTCTTAGCCAGCCAGTTAGTAAGCCAGCCAGCCAGCCAGAAAGTTCAAAGTTCAACAAGCAATCTCCTCCTCCTAAACGGAGCCAACCCGACCACAGAAAGGTCCCTAGTTTATCTAAGATAGGTAATTCAGCGCAAAATAAGCTAGCAGAAGTGAAAAAGACAGAAAAAAGCAATGCAACTGTTCAATGCAGCGCCCAAAATCCGTCATCACTAGAGACTCTGGCAAATAAAGACAAAGCACCTGAACAATGCTGCGTCCGAACAATGTCACGTGTCATAATTCCACCCTATTGCGAGCTACTTTGTGTAGGAATCCAGGATTTAGCTACCCCAGGAGACCGTCTGATAGAACCCGTCGAAGTAAAATGCCATGGAATTTCAGTTGCCCGCGTTGTTGTGCCTTCAAGTCCAGATAGAAAAGTTCAAATGAAACTGAAAAATAGTTCAGGTGTTGAACTTACTCTCCATAAGAATACTATTCTAGGTATATCTGAGCCGATAGACGTCCAGATAACACATAATTTAGTTGCAGGCATAGGTTATAAGTTAGACAAGTCACCAATAAAAGACATTGGAGCTTACTTTGAATTAGATCATCTCACAAGCAGCGCGAAATCAGATACCCTCGCTCTACTACGTGAATACCAGGATATTTTCATGCTACCAGGAACGAAACTAGGCTGCACTAGCAAAGTCAAACTCTCCATTGACACAAACAATCACCCACCCATCGCAACCTACCCCTATAGAGTGCCACATGGACAGAAAAAGGTATTAGACGAGATGATAGACAAACTACTCGAGGATGAGATAATTGAACAATCCACATCGCCATGGTCAGCACCAGTAATACTTGTGAAAAAGAAAGGTGATACCAAAGGTGTAGAAGGAGTGCGATTAGTAGTCGATTTTCGTAAAATAAATGCAATTATTAAAAGAGATTTTTACCCCATCCCTCATTTACAAGATTCATTAGATCGACTAGGTGAGAATAGCTTATTTTCAACCCTAGATTTCTGTTCAGGATATTTCCAAATCGCAATAGCATCAGAAGAAGACAAAGAGAAAACCGCCTTCTCAACCCCATCAGGTCACTATCAGTTTAGAAGGACGCCAATGGGACTCGCAAACAGTGTCTCCGTATTTCAAAGAGCAGCGAATGACTTAATATCGGGACTTTCCAATAATGCAAGTGTCTATCTCGATGATATCATTTGTTTTTCCAAAGGTCATTACTCTAATCATTTAGTAGCGCTAAGGAACCTTTTTAATCGCACAAGAGAAGCCAATTTCAAATTGAAACCTTCCAAATGCAAATTTCTAGTAACTTCAACTCGATATCTCGGACATTGTTGACCAAAAAGGCATCAAACCAGACGAAAAGCTACTCGAGGCTATCAAATCTTATCCTGCACCCAAAAATGCAAAGGAAATCAAACGATTTGTAGGATTGGTCACATTTTACGCTAAATTCATTCCCCATTGTTCTCACTTGACAACACCGCTAAATAGATTAACTAGAAAAGAGACTCCTTTCATTTGGAACGAGGAATGTCAAGAAAGTTTCGAGAAACTACGAACAGCATTAACTAGTGATTCTTTACTTTGTTACCCAAATTTTGAAGAACCTTTCATTTTAGAATGTGATGCATCAAATTATGCCTTAGGTGCTGTTCTCAGTCAAAGAATAAATGGAGAACTCAGACCAATATCATACGCTAGCCGTAGTCTAAATAGACACGAAGTAAATTACACTACAACCGAATTAGAATGCTTAGCATTAATTTGGGCCGTCAAATTCTACCGATGTTTCTTAGTCGGAGCAAAACACCCCTGGATAGCAATCACAGATCATGCCAGTCTCCAATGGCTCAAAAACTTAAAGGACCCAACGTCTAGATTAGCACGCTGGTCATTAGCGCTTTCTGATATGAATTACACCGTAGAATATCGCAGAGGACAGGAGCACGTAAACGCTGACGCATTATCACGCATACCTCAGACTTTTCCAGCCAACACTATAGTAGCCAATCCAAATTACGTTCCAGTCTGGGACAGAAGCAGAATTAAAAACGAGCAACTATTAGATAAAACCCTCCAGCCAACCATTGATTCACTAATCAAAGATCCTCTCACTAGTGATATTTTCTCGCTCGACGACGAGGGAATGCTTTACAAAAATCGATCACCTATGCAAGGAGACGACCAACTTGTAGTTCCCGAAACCATGAAAGTCAAAGTCATGTCCACCTATCACGACCTCCCTATGGCAGGACACCAAGGTTTCACTAAAACGTTAGAGCTAATAAGATCCATTTTCTTCTGGCCTAAAATGTATCGTGACATAAAAACATATTGTGAGAATTGTGTACGTTGCCAGCTTTTCAAAAAATCCCCACATCAAAAAAAAGCACCCTTACAGAAATTTCCACCCCTAAATCAACCCTTCTCTCGCTTATCTTGCGACCTAGTTGGCCCACTCCCGACCAGTGATAAAGGGTACAAATATATTCTAACATTCCAGGACGCCCTATCTCGCTATATAGAAATTTTCCCAATTCGAGACCAAAAAGCGTCTACAATTGCACGTAAATTCGTAACCGGAGTAATTACACGGCATGGAACTCCACATGTCCTCCTATCAGACATGGGAGCTAATCTATTATCCAAAGTCATGAAAGAAACTTGCGACATGCTCAGAATTAAAAAGATTCAAACTACCCCCTACTACCCTCAAGGCAACGGACGAATTGAGCGAATGCACCGCAGTCTGAAAACCATATTATCCATCTTTGTTAATCTCAACCACTCTGATTGGCCAAATTGGCTACCTTTCGTGAAAATGGCTTATCACAGTACAGTACATGCAGCATTAAAAAACTACTCGCCAAATCAATTGATCTTCGGACGAGAAATCGAACTACCTTTCGACTGCACTGTTAAACCAAATCGAGTGCGTTACGATCTTGATACCAACTATGCCGAAGAAGTAGCCGAAAGATTGCGCATTACCTATGAAATAGTTCAAAAGAATCTATTAGATTCCGAAACAAGAATTAAAAATCAGTTCGATAAGAAGACCGCCCCCGTGAATTTCAAATTAAATGATAAAGTGTTACTCGACAACCCCGTTAGTAAACCCGGACTTTCACGCAAGCTGAGACAAAAATATACAGGACCATATGAAATAATTGCAGTCAAAGGACCAGTCACATTTAAAATTAAAAACATTAGCACAGGCAAAGAGCAGCTAGTTCATGCGAACAGACTGAAAGCTTTCAAATCAGCAAAAAATGATGCGCCTGACGCCAACAATGACGCAATAGCTAACGCCACTGACACCGACTCAGAAGTAGATGAACAACACGTCCCAGCTCGACCTTTAATGAAATTTCCTAAGATTCCCATGCATTTCTATCCAAACGTAGTTATCCAAAACGAAATCACACAAGATAGTGATCCCGATCCTGTATCAGATAGCGATATAGACGAAGACGTATTCGAAAACGTAGATATCCCCAACATAGCAGACAACCTCGAACTTGATCAACCTGGACCAGCTGACCCCCAGCAGCACGAGACTCCCGACCCCCAACAACCCCCGGACTCACAGCCAGGAACGAGGTATCGCTTACGAAGTGTAGGACGAGCGGAAGACTTACCTTGGATTCTCAACAAAACTCTGCCGACTAAACGTAAACTAGACAAACAGTCTCCCGCCAAGAAACGTCAAAGAGACGACCAACCACCAGCTAATTAAAAAAATTCTTGTTACGATGCTAGATTTGAGCGTCACAAAGTACTTCACCCCCAATTGACATAGCTAATGGAACGGGACGATGGTTTTTCTAGACTCTCATTTTAGAGTATTGCCAAATAATTACGATGTAAAAGTTGATCAGTGTCTCATAGGAAAAGCATCCTCCCCGACAGGCGCCATAATCACGTTTTAATTTGGTTCATTTCATACAATAATATTAAGTATTTCAAAGATTTTCTCTAATCTCAGATAGATTTAATTTTTATCATGTTACAACTATCTAAACATCTAATTTTTCTAATAGCTTTAATTTAATTAAAAATATTATAGTGCGAATAAAAAAATAAAAATAAAAATAAAGACAAAAAGAAAATATATATATATTTATATATATATATATATATAAATACATAAAAATATACTAATAGTTATATAACCTTGTCATACATATATATATAAGCAATGAAATGTTTCTACCACATGAGTACTGCCCACAAATTGTTATGTGTTATACAGAAGCAGTCGTCCATCACTTCCACCCCAACCCCACCCCCATGCCACGCCGCACGAGAGGCCCACCATCCGTAAAGGCCAAGTTCAACACAACGCCTGAAAGTAAACAACCCGTCGCCACCGAGCCGATCTACGCACACCACATGATGCACCTGCACATCGAGCACGAACCATACTCAAAGGTTCAACAACAACAGTCTCTCAGTCCCCGTGTTTACGTGTCAGTAATCGCGTCCTGAAACCCCAATATCCATGCGCCTTAAACACCCTCCCGAAATTATTGCCAAATTACTCTAACCGATACTACCCGTTTCCTTCAATCACCCATCATTGCGCAACCAGCATAGTTGCACTCCCGTCTTCCAAAACAAACCAAACCCGAAATCAGAGACCAGAGATGGAGCAAAAGCGACCATCAAGCACCACCACTGTCAAGCAGTCGAGGCGATTATCCAACTCGCATCGAACCCAGGACCGCACATCCGAGACGTCACGGAGAACGCTGACCCCGAGACGAGCAAGTCGAGTCGTCGAGGCGATAAGAAAGTACAACGATCAGCAGTACACGTCAGTCGACCATGCGTTCCAAGTGACACTGACACATGTCAAACCCCACGCGCGAACTGTCATCTTCAACTCCACGTGTGCGTTGTCAGTCTCCGAACAGATCAGTAAACTCAGTGCGCTCATAATTTTCCCAAGTAATACAACTACAGCACTAACGAATGCCCTCGATTCTCTTTGCGTGTGCGTGCATGTTCCCCCCGAATTTGTTTCTCGTTTCCTTTTTTTTCCCGGCTTTCCCTTGAATCATTTTCAACTACCACATGTTTCCACCCTTCAACCAAACAATCAATCAAATAAGTAACTTTCCAATCAATGAATAATTAATGAATATTATTATTATTGTGTTCTTTTGTTTTGTAAAATTTGATCCCATTTGATTTTTTCGTTCACATTGCCACTACAATTTTTATTTAATTTAATTATTTTAGAATTTGTTTTCTACCTTTATTCGGTTATTTCAATGAATTATTCAATGAATTATTTTATTTTTTCTATTAAGACTTTAATGATTTAAACCATAACATTTTAATTTTTGACGAAGCTGATTTACATTGTATCGAGCCTTTTTATTCATTTTTTTGTTTTGTCAATAATTTAATTCTTAAATTTTTTTTTTTGATAATCAGCTCGCCGTTTTTTCCACCCTCAGTGGCTCTTCTTCGCAGGAAGGAGGGATGTAACAGATAGCCAGTTACACTATATACGAGCAAAGTCAACCTTTGCTCCTAGCAGCAACTATGCTGACGATGCTAAACAGCAGATACCTGTGCACAGAGCTGTTCTCGTCAGAGCCTGGCAATCTTTCATACTAGCAACATCCACTATCACTAGCCTCCGAAATCCACTATCTTTGTACCAACCCCCAAATAAAACCCATAAATCTAATCCAAATTTTATGTACAGTTGCTATCCTACCCCCTCGGCATCCCATTAGGTAGCAACCAGTTACACTGCTATTTGATAAGCAGCGCCGCTAACCAAAATCCAAAAAAGAATTCAATATCAACCACATGTGACCAAAAAAAGAAATCCGTCTCACTATTTACCACTCTCTCCTACTTCAAGCCCACCCTCGTAGTCTAAAATATGCCCATATATCACTTTTCTGCACCTCACCCCCCAGCGTAAGATAATTTTTGACAAAGAAAAGGATCACCACAACTAAAGACACCGCAAGCTATTTTCACCGCCTGATCGCAAGTCCCCGGACCTACCTCCTTCTCGTCGTCGACTTCGTCCTCCTCATCGCTGCCGTGACAAGACGCAGCCGGCGTGGTGACGCGCGACGACGATGGAGACGGCGGCTCGGATATCGGGCGAGGGTAGTTGAAGCGTCCCATCTCTCTCTCGTCTTCGAGCCCGGCCATGTCCGGGTAGGCAGCAACCAGCGCACGGATCCTAGCCTGCCGGTAGTACTGGGAACAAGCGCAAATGTTTACTGTTCGTAACCGTTTCACTGCTACCAGTGCTGAGATAGCGTAAGATCCTAGTTGTTAAATATCACCACATGTTCCACTCATGATTTCAGTGGTTTAGTTCAAAGATATTGGTGATTAAATCAAATATCTTAAAATTAAAATATGGGAAACTCTGCCGAAATAGCATTGTTGAGTTGGCGACAGAATCGTCAGCGCCGCCTAGACGGGGAGGGAAGCAGTGGAGGCACCCCAGCCAAACCCAAACCATCCAGGTACAACTTCAAACAATGTTACTTATGTCATCTTACGTAATATTTAGGGGGCTCTGCTTGCCACTGAGCTCCAGCATCAACTGACAGTTGACATAATAAAAGCTTTGCAGGTGATTACTGCACTTGTTTAATTTAACTTCTGACTTTGCCGCCAGGTTCGCAACCAGCGCTTCGTCGCTCGTTATCGCCGAGAGTTTCCCATATTTAAATACTAGTAAGATATTTGATCAAATGAATATTGTAGGTACTTACAATTCCCAGATTTCGCCAATCTAAAAGATCACTAAGCCGTTCCGTTCGGTTACGTTGGATAATCCTCTGCCTGCGATTGAGTCGTGCAAAGTCGTACATGTATTGAGCCAACTGCTGGACCGTGCCTGGAAGTTTCGCAAAAGCATCGTCATTCGTCGCAGAGCAACTGACTGGATAGTGTAACTGGCGTGTATTTTGCACGCTATGCGGTTTAAGTTGACACTAGTCAACTTCACAGTTCCTGTGTCGCTTACCTTCAACGGAAGTGAATCTACGATCCACCACGTAGATTCCATAACTTGTTGGGTCAGCAATGTGTTCTTGCATGAAACATCCAAAACCTAGAAAATTACAAAATAATTAAGCCAGAGATGCTGATAGATGCTTAATTCTTAAATCACCAACATTATAAAGTGAGATGGGTAAATAAAGTCCGAAAAAATTCTTCGTGTTAGATTGCAAGCCTCTTTTCCCAAGAGACGGATCCCGAGTGTCAGCTCTTGCGTACCTGACAGATTGGTCGAAATGGAAGGTATCCCCATGACGGTGCACTCGGCGGGTGTGTAGCCCCACGGCTCGTAGTACGACGGGAACACGCCGAGATGGCATCCTCTGACAAACTCCTCATAGTCTAGCCCGAACAGCGGGTTGGTCGACGAGAGGAACTCGGGGTGGAACACGATCTGCACACCGCAAACATGCGGACAACTCTCAGTCGTAGACACCGCATTGTCATTTGAATCAGAACGTTACTACTTGGCATTGTCGGTATGACGAATCATTGCGATCTGGGGTCGTGGGTCTTTATGCAATTCAGAATGAGGTATGACGAGGGAAATTTGAACACAAGGTTGGAAGGTAACAGGGGTGGTTCGTGCTAAATCAGAACTTTGAATCAGAACGTTACTACTTGGCATTGTCGGTATGACGAATCATTGTGATCTGGGGTCGTGGGTCTTTATGCAATTCAGAATGAGGTATGACGAGGGAAATTTGAACACAAGGTTGGAAGGTAACAGGGGTGGTTCGTGCTAAAGGGCAGGTGGGGCGGAGCCCCACCAGGAATTTTCAGATCAGTCGAAATGTATTTTTTTTTTTCAATTAATTATTTCTAAGCGGTACACCATGTTCTTGCTTTCGACTATTCTAAAATACTACACTCTTCAATCCTACGCGGGTGCTGATTAATTTCATTTGATTGAATTCTACTATGTATGCCCCTGAATGCCGCCCGCTACGTAGCCCAGTCCCGCGTGGCGGTTGCCGGCCGCTTCAGCCGGGTTCGGCAGCGGTACCGGTGGGGCTAGCCCCTCAGGAAGACACAAGGTCCCCCTACGCTCGCTGGCTGTTTCTCAGCCGCAGCTAGTCTCTCGGTGGTGGGGAGTTGAGCGCCCGGCATCGCCTTCAGGGGCAATTCCAAGAAAGCCCCTTCTGCCATGCGGGAGGGGTATGATGCAATACATACTCGCTTTGCAGCGGAAAGCTATAAGCTTCGTAAACAGTGCTGTACTATATTTCCAAAATCATATTCATAACCGATTTGATTTCTAAAATCACTGGCACATAGTGTTGTTGCTTTGTGTTTTCTGTCAAATAAGCTATTTTTCTCTCTCTTGCACCAGTCAGTGTCCCAAGACACTGACGGTTCAATTCAGTCGCGTGTCGAGCCTCGCGGGAGACGGCGTTTTTTTTTTAAATACGAATAATATAATTAGCGTAATGTGATTGGCTATGAATACGATTGTCCATGAGAGCGGGAATCAATTGGCAATCTGATGATTATTAGAAACGAAATATCAATTCCAAAATTTGCATCCGTACCGGGACTCGAACCCGGATCTTTGTCTATCCGGGACACTGCACTAACCAATTGTGCTATACGGACGACCAACTGTGGAATTGATATTAAGTTTATTTGAGTTGTTTTGAGTTGAGTTTATTTGAGTTGTTCTATGGTCACTCATAGTCCTGAATCTATCTCCATGGAGCCCAACAACTCAAATAAACTTAATATCAATTCCACAGTTGGTCGTCCGTATAGCACAATTGGTTAGTGCAGTGTCCCGGATAGACAAAGATCCGGGTTCGAGTCCCGGTACGGATGCAAATTTTGGAATTGATATTTCGTTTCTAATAATCATCATCTACCGTCCATGCAACGAGTATTTGCATTTAGGATTAAATTCACACTAATTGGCAATCTAGTTGCATAGGTAGGTAAGCGTGTTTTTTTGTCTGCCCCACCAACATTTTTACGCACGAACCGCCACTGGAAGGTATCGAGAAAACGAGTCGCAAGGCGTACGAACCAAACCGCAAATATCCCAATACAGATACGATTTTGAAATGCATAAAACGTTTCTAATAACACAGATATTGGCTCAACAAAATTTTACCACGAAAAACTGGCTCCTTGTAATCAACCGTATATAAGATACAAGAGGTTTGATTTTCAACTTTTTTGCAATTTCTGGGGATGTCTAGCTTTTACCAATCTTTAAAAAAAAACTTTTTTAAACCACGAAAGCTTCATTATTCTCATCCCAACAACAAATTTGTTTCTAAGCGAGATCTGTAAGCAATTTCGAACTCAAATTAGCAAAAAACAAATTTTATTGACGCTAGGACAGCTTCATATGCAAATGCTCAACTTCAGTGACTCTAAAACTCAACAAGAAAAAGCACACAGTAGGTCGCGATTTTATTACCTAAAATCGAATTTCGTCTCTAAAAACCCTGTCCCGCAGGCGCATTTTGCCCAAAGGGCTTGTTGATGTTGATTTGCATATTTTTATACTGCAGTTTTTCTGCAAAAAAAAACACGTTCATTGTGACCAGGATTGAAGTTAACATCAGATAAGTAAATATAATGCGTTTCAAGAACTTTAAAATTTTTCATGACTACGTTACTTATCATTTAAACACTCGACTTCCAGAGAATCGTTCTCCATACTAAAGTTGCAATTTTTATGTTGAATAAACGTGTTCATTGCACCAGGTAATAGATTTTACTATCAATTAGTAAATATAATGCTTTTCAAGAACTTTTCAATTTTTATGAAAAACTGAAATTTTTCCTGATGCCGGGGTCATTAAAAAAGTCGATTTTCAGAGATTCTGTCTACGTGCAAAAGTTGAAGTTTTTCTGCAAAAGCAAAATAAACTTGTTCATTGCGACAGGGGTTCAATTTTACTTCTGTCATGTTAATATTGTCACGAAGGGTGTTATACTTTCGTGGGACTTTTGTTCCCAACCCTAATCATCCTTCAAATACCTTAACATCCCTTGATTCCTACCACCCTCCCTAGGGCCAACACAGTGCCTATCCTATCAAAATGCGATAACATCGGGCATTTCCCTACTTATCCAAAACATTCCTCCTCCAACCCCCAGGTGATACACAGGCAGGAGTGCTGAGTCAGCCTCTCGGGCTATTATTTAGTAGCCCTGCCATAGCTACTCAACCTGCTTTAGTAGCCAGCCAAATTGTATCTAGCAAGTCAGCAAACCATTGCGTAGACAATTTGTGCATGTGCATCGCCACCTCAGTGAAATCGCTCTCAGACGGAGCAGGACGAGCTACAAATCACAACAGATTTCTGGGAGCGTGTTCGCGGCAACGACGAGATGTTCTTAAGTTTCGTATAGTATAGTTCAGATCTCTTATACCTAGGTTGGCCAACCTCAGGGTAATAAAGTAGTCAATTTAAAATCGGTAAATCACGATCCCTCTCGCTTCCAGTCCCAGGGAACCAGGGATGTTCGCTGTGTGAACACAAGTTAGATTCATGACAATATAATGTGTTTTAAGAACTTCGAAATTTTTATGAAAACTGCATCTTTTCCTTATTTTACATTCCTGAAAAAACTTGATTTTCGAGATTTTCAGAGATTTCTATCGATTTGGTTGCTCTGGGTTTCTATTGTTGGCTAATTGAATAAAATCAAACGTTCCAAATTAACGTTTTGATAAGATTTTGCCCTATGGGCGCATAGATTTTTACCTGCAATTATGTAGTTTTGCCCTATGGGCATATATGGGCATTTTGGTATGCCTTATGGTTGGACATAGGGTGTGCCTTATGGGCATAGTTTTGCCTCATGGGCGTACGGTTTGCCTTATGGGCACATTTTTGCCTTATGGGCATAGTTATGCTTCATGGAAATAGGATTTGCCTTATCGGCATATTTATGCCTTATGGGCATAGGGTTTTGCCTTATGGGCATATTTTTGTCCTGATGGGCTTTTAATTAAATTAAAAATATTATTATAAAAAAAGTAAAAGGCGGAAGCACATAGTGCCGGAGGCACGGGTCTCCGCTGCTAGTTTTGCCAATAAAATGCTAGAGAATCGATTCGGATTATCGACTGAGAATCGAAATACCACACATCCGAGCGCATCTCGATAAAAAAAGTAGCACCGTTGCGCCAGCTGTATCACAGAGAACCAAAGCGCATCTCTATAGAAAGTTGCAGAGTTGCAGGCGGAGTTGCAGGCATCGCAGAGACTGTTAATAGTTTCTAGCTTTCGAATGCATCGACTGACCTTGACACGATCGCTGACCGTGTTGAACATGCGGCAGCGGCGCACGGCGTTCAAGACCGGGTCGTTGGCATCGTCGATGATGTTGTGAGTGGTGACTGGCGGCAGGGAGTCGCGCTGGAGCGCGTAGATGCAACGCTTGATCTTTACAGTGTCTTCCTTCTGCAGCAGCTGGTCGCCGGTAGGCAGTTTACCACTGGCAAAACATTACGCCGTTAGCCAACACGAAGATGCTTCGGCCCAGGCAAGGTTGGGGTACGCAGTATCGCGTTTATCGGCCTGATAGCTGTGTGATAAAAGGATGCCGCGCACAGCGTTGTTCGACAGGTTTCAAATTTTCTGACAGCCCTGACCGATTGCAGCGATTATTCATTCACAGATCACTTAATAAGTACATTTGAACATTGTGATTTACTGCTGTACATGGCTAAAATTACAAGGAATGTAACTTGGTACATTTCAGACAATGATCAATTATATTTTCATCGAAGGAGCACAGCAAGTTCAAGCCTCTCAACTCTTGCAAACTGCATACATAGGTAGGAAGCATTTCCAACATGCAATTAGACTCGAGCTGCGTGTCCCAACCTTGCCTTGGTCGAAGGTAGGCGTCTTTCCCTTGTACATCGAACGTGTGCCGGCCACACGAATATTGTAATAGAATTATTTTTCTCAAAGCACACCCTGACAGAACAATGCACTGCAAGCTGACGTCGGTCATTAACTTAGGTTCATTCATCATAAAATTGTAGCTCACGGAACAGAGGTTTAATCAAGATAGCGACGAAACACAAATCAGGAACGTTAACCTGCGACGAGCTTCGATTTACCGGCGATCAGACCCACCTCAGACAAGTCTCGTACATCCGCTTGCCGATCTTCTGCTGGATCTCCGAGATAGTGTCTCTCAGAGACTTGGTCACCGCATGGCCTCGCAAGGACTCCACGTTGAAGTTGTTGGTCTTCGCCGGGAAGATTAGGAATGCTACCACCGTGATTTCAGGATGAGTCGACTGGAAAAGAGCGGCCAGTCTTCATAAAAATCTTGTTAATTATTTGCGACGAAGATGCCTAGAGAATGGTGTTGAACTTAAGGGCAATGAGCAATTGAATGGCAGTAAAAAAACCTGTATAGTGATTTCATGCAATACCACAACCAGGAGGGAGCCTGGACCTAGGATCTCTAAATTAACACTTATGCCACTAATACTAATTAGTAATTAGTACTATGCGTGATTTAGCTCGGTCTAAAATAGAAAAGTAACTGTATTAAAAAATAAAGAAGAAGTCTTATAATAGGCAAGTTAGGAGGTGAATAAATTTGGTGGCTAACCTTCAAATAGTGGTTGAGTCTAGATAAAGCCTCGATGAATACATCAGCTCCCTTGTTTCCAAACTCATACCGGCCGGCAATGAAGAAGTAGAGTGTCTTATCCAGATCAAAGTCAAAGTGTCTGCAAAAGAAACAACATTCAAGAACCATTGTCCATAGGAAACACGTGGTGTGCAATTTAGAACGTGTAAAATATGCCATTTTCGATTTACTAAAATGAACTGGTGAATCATGATCTTGATAGCAGAAACAAATACATTCAATGTACGTTGATTTTGTGTGACCCCATTTATTCCTGGGTCACAAAGCCGTGATCTATGAACGCAGATTTTTGCTCAACCTATTAGCAAAGACTTGAACTCTTTAATTACATCACAAAGCTCTTATCTCATACATCACAAACGTCTCAATAGTAAAAATAACCCTTGATGCGCTTCCATATAATTAGTGCTAGCATGCATCCTGCCAAACTCAGCCAGCACACCAGGTTACTCAAGGCGAAAGAAACTTGCCAACAATAAAGTTAAATAGGCGCTCACCCATAGAAATGCCCGCGAACAAACTCGTTGATCTTCTCCTTCGATATGGCGTGCAGATTTTGGAACTCGTGCAGTGCCGAAAACTTGATCACGTTGAGTCCGTTCGGAGTGATGATATCCGGCTTGCGTTTCAGCAGATGCTCAGCCTCGAGGCCCGTTATCTCGGAGACAGTGGTGAATACGTGGGACAAATGTGATGCTGCCCGCTCCATGCAGTAACGGTGGTAGATTTGCCGTTTTCCAGCCTCCTGGTCTACGACAAACTGTACACGGATATCACTTAAAATGCCCGAATCCTCGTCAAAAATTTTAAGGGTAATAACCACATCTACGACAAAAAGTAGGTAGAAATTGGATAACATGCTATTATAAGCTCGTCGCTTTGTGGCGTCTAAATTTATGTCGTTCATTTTTAAAGGTAATGACCGCTGGTATTCCAAACGCAAACGTGTGGGTGCGCACCTTTTCGAGGTTGTTGTAGAAGTCGGTGTTGCCAGCGCAAAGGTAGCGGCCGAGGAGCGTGGCGTGCGTCGTGAAAACAGTGGCGACGCCCACTTTCCTCGTGCGCAACGCAATCAGCCCGACGCCCGCCTGCCACTCGTGGAAATGCGCGACAATGCGCGGCGGCGAGTCCGAGAAAGTCTCTGCCGCCGTTTTGAACTGGAACATACCGCGTGAAATAAAAAGTTAACTTAATATTGTCATTTATTTCCGTGTAAGAGATGCAAAGTATTGCCAGCTGGCCCTGTGGAACTGGTGGTTTAGTATCAGTGAATGACATTTTAAGGGTGATGAATCTTAAAAGCATTCCATCTGGATTTTGTAGGAACAGAGCTCCCTGGTTGGGTTGGTATCCAAAGATTGCAAGCGTACAGGCCCGATGTATCAGTAAAGCAGACAGATGATTTTTAACCCTTCCACTGCTTCCGTGCCAAAAGTATAAATTTATCCTGATTCACAAAATAGATCTTTCGAGTGATCGAAAGAGATCACGGAAGAGTATAATTTGTGCGCATTTGATAAGCAAAGACAAGAACCGACCCCAGAGGAAGTTTTGCCATCTTAGTTGACTAGTCGACTAGTCATCGTAAATCTTATGCAAATAAAACTTGAGATAAATAAAAAGTAAAAACCCAGCCCAGCATGGTATTAGAGTTGAAATGAACAGAGCAGTTAAGGGGTTAATATGTCTTAGGAACAAAAACCAACTCTCTAGCTGTTCAACTGGCACGACCTTGCCTCCTGACTCACCTCCTGAATAAATTGCGCCACTTGGTAGCCGAGGATGACGGCGTCGTTGGCTTCGATGTCCAAGTGGGGAATGCCCATGTTGCACGTGTTCCACATTTCCGCCTTGTACTCATCGAGCTTCCAAGCTGCCGAGCCGATATCGAACAAGATCACCTGTGGATTGCCGTCGACTAGCCACGTACCCGTGTGCACCTGTAGCAAAACAACGATGTAGCCACCAATTCATCATCTGCCTGCAGGGGAAATATTTACATTGTTAATAGCAGGTCGAGAACATTCAACAATGGAATGAACTGGCAGTTGCTTAAGAAAAAATGCCCAGCAATGTGAATAAAAGACCACAGTGTGGAAAAGCAGCACGATCTACTCAGTTGTGTATGAAAAATGTGAATAAATTTTTTTTAGTCTGAGCCGTCTCCTGCTGTTGCAGTACCTAGTATGTTTTAGATTTTACTACTTACAACTGAAGAATGCTCATGTTTTTATTGTTTGTAACATGCATCCACCAAATTTTCAACTCTTGAAGTCGAGACTTGTAGCACTATTTCTAACTACTAGACATTCTAATTCCAGCTAGTAGATGCTATTGAAACTAATAAATGAGAGCAGGTGAGTTACTAATATCCTATTATACCCACTGAATATCTCTAAACTAATACAGTTCATCAAGTAGTAAGAAGTTTATGTGTAGGTACCTTGAATCCTTGCTCTCTCATCTTGTTCACAGCTAATTGCAAGGGATTTGATGCAGGAAAGTCTGCTTCCTCCACTTCTGTTCTGGCATGCTGTTCTTTGTAAGGTCCCAGAAGACAATATTGCTCTCCTAGTTCTTCTGTAGATACGTATGCCTTGGAACGTATTACAGTATAGATGCCTCCCACTAACAAGCAAAAATAAAAAGAGCAAGTTAGAAGCAGTCCAATGAGAAACTAAAGGCGATGATGATGTTTAGAGATATTAAATTTCAGGAGGACCTTTGTTTGCAACTTCCCACGCGGCTTCGAAACACCACCTGTTCTCGGTGATTGCCGCTGTTCCTTTGTCCATGAATCCAGCGAGCTCGTTCTGCGACTCGACACGGTAGAACCGACGCATTGCCCTGTCTCGTGACATTGCACTGCTTCAAAGAGAATTGGTCCATTATGTCCCAGAAGTCAACACAAAATACCACACCATGCCTAATAGAACAATTGAAGATAACCAATAACCAGGTAAGTCCACTCTCGGTCAAAATGAGTTGGTTAAGTAGTCATCCTATGTAAAAAAAAAACAGATAGGTAAATCCCATGTTCCATTTCCATTTTATACCAAATTTTTTGAAGTTGGCAAACAATGCAATGTATTAAGTGAATATTCTGAGTAATATTAACTCATTACCAAACCAAATAAAACTTATTACCAATTTTATTTATTTATTTAGCACCAATGCTTTTTACATTTTTTTAACAAGCTTTGTCAACTCCATGTCAAAAAAAATAACTCCATGCATTATGTATATTTTTTCTCAATAATTTGAAATAAAATGAACACCCTGAAGTATCTAAGTCGATTTCCAAAAAAAAGTTAAATTTCCTTCTAAACCAATCCCTCCGAGTTTTTTTTGCTTCCTGAACATTTAAGAAAATTAACTTAAGAGGTTTACACTCACCTCTTCAATTTCTAATCTGCAGTGTTTGAGTCATGTTAAAACACAATGCTTGAGAAATTAGATATTCATGCAATAAAAGGTAATTTATTTATAATCTTCTTAGAAATGTCTAATTTTTAGTAAATTATACTAATTTAGAAGGCTCAGATGTTTGTTTCAATTTTGCACAGGGAAAACACCTTTATTTATAAATTAGGAGTTGGCGGTCAGGTTGTGGTGTTGTTTCTGTCTCTGGCCTCCTCCAAGTAAATATAAATGAAGTGGTATTGTTGGTTCCCTTCCAAATTCAGACTTATAATTAAAACCACATTGATCAGAAAAGAGTGCGCAAATTCCTTGCAAGGTCATTCAGTATGAAAAATATATATAGAGTGTGTGTGTGTGTAAATACTAAATAGATAAGATATATAGGCATACATTTTTACTATAATTATGTAATATCTACTCTACTAGCAATTATAAACTGATCTGTGGGGTCAAGAGGATAAAATTTTGAACTCGACCATATTGACTGCACATTAACTGAGCTCAATGATTTGTTTAAATATATATACCTATAAATATTTTTTAATATTTTCTGACTAGGTATTTTTGAAAAGGGAAAACATAAATAAGAAAAAAAAAATCGAAGCTAATTAGAACTAGCCATAGCACAATCAGGGGCATACTCAATATTAAAAGCCACAGGTTTTTGCCAGTGTACAATTATGTCCCACACAAAACCAAAGAAAAAACACCTTGTACCCCCAAATCAAAACTAAATCAATCACTCACTAAATAAATCAACACTTTGAGCTGAACACACAATACTTACATACTACAAAGCTTGCGACCAGAGGAAAGCACTGAGACCAGTAACTTATCTTACATTATTAAGATTGACTTACAGACTTCAGCCAAGTTCAAACTTATTTTTAGGCCTCAGTGCAAATGTATAGTAAAAATACAAGGCCTTCAGAAGTTCACATGCTTCCCTATTCAATATCTAACCATGATCACACCCAGCCAGGTAAACCTTTAACTGATAATTTTAATCCACACTTTTCATTGAAATAAGATATGACTGCGATAAAAATGTTATGTATTTTATGTTATTATTGTTGATAAGTGTCGAAGTGCCCAAAAATGATCAAGACAAAACGACAATCCGGGCAACGAAATTAAATAACCAACACGTTAGACGTAATAATTGAAGGGTTGTTGGATAACATTGTGTTGAGCTAAAATTAAGCTATATTACAAATTTTTTATCGTATTTACCTTCAAAATTGGCGATTGATATAAGAAAACACTGATATTGAGCGAGACTGGACACGTTTAACCTCTAAACTGCAGCAAGGTCACATAACACTGACCGAGAGGCAACCGGTGCGATTGGTGGGCATGTTCGGTGTGCACTGCTCCAATAAACGCCTGGTGGCATCCAGCCCGCCTTGCTTGGAAGGTACATGGGTTGCAAGGTCAAAGGATGGGGATAATGAAGATTAATCGACAATCGCTCTCCATTTGAAAGTTTGTAATATGGAAAAATTTCTGCAAGTAATTTTTTTTAATGAGTATCAAATTTCATCATAATGTCTCATCAAATTTATCGTTATAAGATTTAAAGTAAAAATTCCCTGGAAAACTATATAATAGCTATATGAAATAGTCAATAAATATATTTAAAAAAATATTATAACATGAGATTCATTTTTTGAGGCTTGGACATGTTTTTGTGTTATAAGCAGCTGTATTGTTAAAAAAAAAATACTAAATACTATTATACTAAAAAATATATCCTCTTCACCTAGCCATAAACCTGACTGAAAACTCAACGTTCTGCTTAAAGTCAGGAAGGAAGTTTGTTTGAATTCCATAAAAAAAACAGAAAGGAACTGTGTGGTCTAAAAGAAAATAAATTAATTCTTCCATAAATTAATTTCATATGTTTGGTTGATTGACAGATTTGTGGTGCTTAATGGCACATCAACATCTGGACCATTTGCAGTTTTTTCAGTTGATTACTACTAGTAATAACCAATAATTGCAAAACAATGTAGGGGCGGAAATCTGGGAAATCAAATATACAATCCTTTTTACTTGACAATTACAATTATATTTTATTGGTATTGTGCATTCTCTTTGGTCCCTTCAACACTTTGGCAAATCTTTACATTTTCAATATTCAGGAAGTAAATCGCATGGCAACATGAAGATTTTTCTCCAGTCTTTGTATTAACAGTAGTTTTATTTACTAGAACAGCTCAAACAAGCTGCCCAGCATTTATAAATCGTATTTATAAGAAATATAATATCACATTAAGGACAAATATTAAAAGCTAAACATGTTCTCAATTTCACTCAAAAGTCCTTTTGTACAGGCTGTCATTTGAAATAAATACATAATTAAAGATAAATTAAAAAATATTAATATTTAAATTTTAAATGCAATACTTTGCCATTACTCATTCCTAAGCTATTGCTATAATTTGTACCACTTTGACTATCAGTAAACAAACAATGCAAACTATATAATAACATATAAATAGTCTAATTAAAACCTACGAACACAAACATTCTAATTGGTTAACAAATATATCTTAAGTTTTCTGTGTGTTTGTCAACTATTAATATTTGCTTTTTTCATAACTTTATATACTATATCTGGCCCACATTTAACAATTTATACATTCTTGTAAACTTTATCGCTTATCAGTCACTTATCAGTAATCACCAATTCCAAAAACAAAACTTATAAACATTTGTAATTTCAACTACGTAACTATATGAATAATATGAATAAGCAAATAATTTTTTTTAAATGAATCTCATTTCTTAGGCATATCAAAACATTTTTTTGAAATTCAATTCTCAGGCTTCCCACTCACATTTTAATCCAAAAAAGTAGGAATAGTAGGACAAAAAATCACAAAAAGTAGGACAAAAGTAGGACCAATTCTAACCGATTTGTAGGAATATACTGTTAAAGAAGTGTGATTTGTGCAATCCAAAAGTAAATTGCCCGCAATTTTACATCGCGGTTTATTTCTTTAAATGAAACGTGTACATTCTTAAGTTATTGATGAGCGTAACGAGCGTAGCGAGTAAAGCGAAATCTTCAATTACACTTTACTGCTAAAAAATCCGGAATGTTTTTTTGTTGTTGTTGTTGTTTTTGTTTTTGTTGTTGTTGTTTTTGTGTGTTTGTTCGCGGTCAACAGGCCAAACGCCAAAACTGATTTTGATGAAAATTTATAGGGACCTTTGTTTTCTCTGAAATTAGATCTGCCACATTTTTTAACCAAATCGGACAAGTAAATTTTATGTAATTAGGTTTTTAGGTTTAATTTCACATCGATTTCAAATTTTATAATTAATTGAGACCAAAAAGTAGGAAAAGTAGGATGAATATGTAAAAAGTAGGACAATTCCTACTTTCCTACTAAAAAGTAGGAATAAGTAGGAAAGTAGGAACGAGTGGGAAGCCTGAATTCTAGATATGTCTACGGTCTACCATATCAAGCCTGTGCACTTTTATTTTCTTATTCCATATAAGATTTAAAGCAATTAGGAAATTCCTGAAAAATATTCCTGATTTTTTTCCTGGTAATTTCTGAAATTGCCCTCAAAATGCTGACACAAGGTAACAACATTTTGCTCTGGCCACAGAGTCAAAAATATATTCACATCTCTACAAGAGCAGACACAGAAGACTATTTTAGACTAGAAAATGTTATATAGCTTCAGGAAAAAGCAAACTGCAAATTTAGTCACTGTATAATGAAGTCCCTGGTGGCGCTCCTCTTAGTGCCTGGACCTAACCTTAATGTTGTAACCATACCAACGGGTATGGGGTAGTTGTTTCGCTGCCACCAGAGCCTTGCGGCTCGGCCAGGTCCTGGGCTGGAGTCGTACACTGGATTTCTGGTAGGCGTGCTCAGGAGGTGCGGGGAAGTCGGAGAAAGCTCCCGTATGGGGTAGGGAACATGCTGGTACCAGTTAGGAGCCGAGTGATAGTTACGTTATTGAACGGCAGCCCGTAGGTTACCCTAGTTTATTATCGCTTATGGCTACAGAGATCCCATGGCTGGGGTACAAGGTAACATGACTTGTAACTCACCGTTGGATGCTTCGGCTGCGCTGTGGTGGCTGGTGCGGGTCGTGGCTGTGGCGGGTAGCTCCCTTGGGCCTCCTCTGCCTTCTAAGTTTTAGCCAGCCCCTTTTATACCATCCACACTTGCGCTTCCTCGGCAACAACAATGGTCATTTAACAACAATTACAACAGGTTGCATGCCTGCATAATCATAACATGTGACACCATGTTTATACCCATGTCAGCAGAAACTGACATAATAACTAAATTCCATAACAAGCTATTGCTTCATTACACCATACCCCCCTTTAAAATTTTTTTTTATCCCACAAGGGTAAAAACAACCAAAATAAATAAACAAAAACAAATCAAAACTAACTAAAACAATGGGTATCATTTAGCAGTGAAACCAGAAATGTCAGGGCTTAGTCACAGGAAATCCCCATTTGGTCCGTCAGTACCCCCCACGAAGGTGCGTCGTATTGAACTACGTCGGGCCCGAGAACATGAACGGAGCATCTCAGCAACTGAGATCCCAGGTCGGGAAGGCATAGGCGATCTACAAGGATGATCGTAATCCTTGACCTACGCAACCCATACCCTGATGAAATGAATAATGGCACACTACGTCTTTGGTGCCCCGCTCCGTCAATCTCTTGAATGGCTCCCGACGCTACGACCACCTCGCAGAGACCCCTACCGGCCAACTGAGACTCCCGCGACCGCCCGTCCATCGGTGGCCCCTCCTCGCGCATGCGGTTGTTCTTGTCCTGCATGGCCTCCATGTCGCGACACTCCTGCGACCTCTCCGTCTCCAACTCGTCCTTCTGCCCAATGCTCTTGATGCGGCAGCTGGCAGCGTAGCCGTGGTTCTTCAGCGTCCGCCGCCTCTGCCTCATCCGCACAATCCCGTCTCGAGTGAGTCCTTGCAGTTTCAGCTGGCGATTCAAGCCGCGGACCGATACCGAGACCAGCTCATCGTCGCTGATGTCGATCACAGGACTCGGAGACAACGGTTCATGAATTAAGTTGCTTTTTCTATCTCCTTTTTGTCCATCTGAAATAACTAAATACCTTCTTAGCGATAGCACAAGCTCCTGACAAATTAATAAGATCAAATACCATACAATCGATATGAAATACAATACAATCTAAATTTGATCATGCTCGTCCCCTACATTGAGCTCCTCCAGGGTCAAACACTCCATTTGATGATTCAACCAGTCCGTTGCAATGGGGGTGATAATTCGTCGTGAACGAACTCCGTGCCCCTGTCGTAACCGACTTCACTGCACTGAAGCGGAACTTGCAGAACGCCCCCTCCTGATTCCCCACCATAACTTCCTCCAGAAGGTTCGCCATTACTTTGTTCTGAACCACCTTTCCAGCCTCCTCCTGCTGAATCTCCATAACCTCCTGAGGCTCCTCCTGCTGCTCCTCCATATCCACATGAGGCTCCTCCGTAACTTCCTGAAGCTCCTCCTGCTGCTCCATCTCCACCCCCTGAAGAGCTCTTACCACCTCCACAGGGAAATCAACCCTAGTCTCGGCCACGTCTACTACTGCCTTTTGCGAAAGCACCCCGATCACGGGAGCATCCGTCACAACAGCCGAACTCACCAAATCACTCGCCACCGCTAACTCCTGCCTAGCAAAGCATCCTTCCTCGGCCAAAGACACCTCCTTAGACACATGCATCACCACTGACTCAAAAGTCTGGACTTCAGTGACTACCACCGCCTCTCTACCCAGCGGCTCCTCTACATCATGCGCTACACAAAGTCTCACGTGATCATCGAACACACAGTAGTCCGTCACCTCTGCAATCTCGTTGATTTCATCTCCTAAAAACAATTCATTGCCGAAATCAACATCAAATTCGGAGATCTCTATTGCAGGTAAAATCTCGACCTCCACTTCCGGACGCAATTCACCTAGGCACACACTATGCTCGACCAGAGAAAACTCCTGTTCATCTCCCCGAGTGAAACTACAAAATCGGGCCACATGACCTTCTTGGCCACACTCCCAGCACCGAGGCCCTCTGCGTGACCTCCTCGCTCCTCGATCGTACCTCTGGTCCGGCTGACGTTCTTGGTAAAATGCTTGTCCCTGGGTATAATTTCTGTTATTTTGCTCTACCGATAGTTGCATTGATTTTAAGCTGGCTTCCATTTTTTCCAAACGTTTAATTAAGGCAGTGTTAAAATCTTGGTCTGTACTTTTCTCTTTGTTTCTTGATTTATCCTGTTTCGCGTGATGGTATGACGGGCCTGCTGAAATTTGACTTAGTGCGTGTACAACTGCCGCGTTGTCGCGTTCTTCGATTGATCTTATTTTTTGTACTCGTTTCCCATTGGCTTCAAAATCCAATGCTAATTTAACCGCATCTTCGAGAGTAGGATTTAAATTATTTGTGAGGAGCAGAGATATAATTTTAGCTCCACACTCCTCTCTTAGCCCCTTCGTAAAATTTGGGAGTAAAGCGTTATCTACTAGAGTTTGTCGCGTTGCCCGGTCTGCATCGTTCATTGTGGCTGGAATTGCCGCTTTTCCCGCTAACTTTAGTCGTACTACAAAATTTTTCACTGATTCGCCCGGTCTTTGAATACAGCTATAAAAGGTTGCTAATGGATCTATATGGGGAGATTCCTCCTGGAACCAGGCAAGGAACGCATTTTTTAAAACGTCCCAGTCGGCACCTTGAATGTTTCTATTGGAATTAAAAAAATCCAGAGCAGGTCCTTGGATTCGGCCTTTTAAAACTGCAATCCTCATCGCGGGTGTCCATCCCCCTAATTCGGAAGCTGTCTCAATTGATGTTATAAAATCCCTAATGGCTGTTGTACCAGGTTCCCCAGTAAAATACCTGACCATGGATAGAATTCCACCGAAGTTAAGATTTGCGTCTGCCATTTCAAGTATTTTCTTTGAATTTCTTTAAGTTCTAACCTTAAATTTGAATTTTCCGTGAATGCCTAAACAAGAGAAATGTAAAAAAAAATTTAATTATTTAAATTTTGCCATTTATTGCCCGTATTAAACCATCAGCTCGTAATCACCGAACATTCCTTTATTAAAATAATTTATGCCTCGCTCTCAAAGAATTAGCGCCTGGTGTATTTTGTTTCTGCGTTGGTACTACTGTACTAGTCATTTTGCTGCTGTCAAGTTTGAGCAACTTGCAGTCGCCACTAAACCAACATGGCGCTCGCTAGTGACACAAGCAAACGTCAGTTGCTGTCCAACCTATTCAATAAGTCCTAATAATTCTGTACGACATAAAACAACTTCATCACTAACAAAGCTTCATCATGTTCCCATTCCACACAAAATTCATCCCACCGCTTTGCCATCAGTTATAATGAAGTCCCTGGTGGCGCTCCTCTTAGTGCCTGGACCTAACCTTAATGTTGTAACCATACCAACGGGTATGGGGTAGTTGTTTCGCTGCCACCAGAGCCTTGCGGCTCGGCCAGGTCCTGGGCTGGAGTCGTACACTGGATTTCTGGTAGGCGTGCTCAGGAGGTGCGGGGAAGTCGGAGAAAGCTCCCGTATGGGGTAGGGAACATGCTGGTACCAGTTAGGAGCCGAGTGATAGTTACGTTATTGAACGGCAGCCCGTAGGTTACCCTAGTTTATTATCGCTTATGGCTACAGAGATCCCATGGCTGGGGTACAAGGTAACATGACTTGTAACTCACCGTTGGATGCTTCGGCTGCGCTGTGGTGGCTGGTGCGGGTCGTGGCTGTGGCGGGTAGCTCCCTTGGGCCTCCTCTGCCTTCTAAGTTTTAGCCAGCCCCTTTTATACCATCCACACTTGCGCTTCCTCGGCAACAACAATGGTCATTTAACAACAATTACAACAGGTTGCATGCCTGCATAATCATAACATGTGACACCATGTTTATACCCATGTCAGCAGAAACTGACATAATAACTAAATTCCATAACAAGCTATTGCTTCATTACAACTGCATTAAATTGATTATGATCTTCTAAGAAAAGTAACATTTTTAGTTCAATACATTCGCAGCACTATCACGGCCATACACCAATAAATGACTCGACAGTCGACACTATTACTTGTGGGATTTCAAAATGCATCGGCGCGGGCTCATTACTCCGCTTTTGGCACTCAGGATTTATGAGGAAGGCTTGTACGAGATGATCTCTCTTAAATGAAAAATCATTCGATGTAGCTTGGTCGACAACGAACTTGCCGATTCTGCGGATA
Source organism: Nemurella pictetii (assembly GCA_921293315.2). NCBI lineage: Eukaryota > Metazoa > Arthropoda > Insecta > Plecoptera > Nemouridae > Nemurella > Nemurella pictetii. The sequence goes on along the minus strand of OV121116.1, from coordinate 24,370,671 downwards.
ACGATGGCGCCTACCCTTGCGGCTCATGAATCGTGGAGACGTCGTTGCATCCGCATCAGGGTTGAGCATAGAGATATGGTGCGATCCCTGGAAATGGGCATCGCCACTTCCACTGAAACCAGGTATATTTATATTAGCTATTAAAACTAGGCACAAATCAATCGAGACATGTACCTTGTACCACTGTTTATTTTATGCTATTCTGGGACATCGCACACAATAATTTATTAATTCATGCACTTTTAGGACAAACGACACTATTTTAATCTATAACCTTTTTTTAAATGATACAACTTTATTTAAATTATTACCATCCCAAAGCAAGCAAAAAAATCTTGTTTTACATTTATCTCAAAACTAAAATTTTGTAGATTTCTCACTATAACTCAGGGGAAGCATTAAGTTAAGATTTTAGTTTTTAAGCACATTACTCTTGGTTAAAATCTTATAAATTAGACAAGAACATGTACAAACTAGTATGTTTACAAGCACAACACCATGCAATTGAATAGTTCTAAAATAATTCCCAATTGCAACCGAGTAAAACGGACATTGAAAGGTCTGAACCCTGTTATCAGCCTCACACTTTTGTAAAATAGTACATTACTGAATAACACAATGTAATAAAACCAATACAGCATGCCCCATACACCTGTTACCCACTAGCGAGTAGCCATATGCATACACCCTCAGTAAACAGTAGTCAGTCTCCATGACTGGGTAGTATTCAAGCGTAGCCTGTCGTTTGGCAGATTGCATACAGAAATTCTGCAGGGGCAAAGACATTACATTTTATCAACTTTTTTATATTTTATGCACATACAATTATAACTTTTGGATCGTCATGTAGAAATAAAGTGGAATGTTCAAAAGATCAATTAATTATACTTATTGAATACTATGTTAATTTGAGAGTTCATTTCAGGTCAGCAACAAAGGAAAATTATAATAATTTCTCACATTTAGAGGAAGTCCGAAATGTTCTTCGAAAGCCTAATTCCCATTCTTGATTAGACAGACTTAAGTTGGTGACATTCAATTTCTCATTAGTTTGTCAACTGCTGGGATAGTACAACGTAAGTTGAGTAAGATTAATGTAAATCAATTCCTATTTTTCCACAGTATTATTACCGTGTTGTGGTACTATGTCCATGGAACGATCAACACATCAGACACATTTATAGACTGCATTTTTGTATAAATCTATAGTTCTATAGTTTGCAAATCTGATTTGTTGGCTAGATGGATCAACCACAGTCTGCAGAAGTCCCAACGATTCCCGAATTCTTTCGGGATCGTTCAGTGTTTGTCACTGGAGGAACTGGGTTTATGGGAAAGGTGCTAGTTGAGAAACTACTACGCTCCTGTCCAGATATTCAAAATGTCTATATTATACTACGCGCCAAGAAAGGGAAGACTCCAATTGAGAGAGTCGAGGGAATCTTCAATTTACCGGTGAGCTTATACTTAACTAGCATTTAAATATTATGATATGTTCTTTCATTGTAGAACCCAGGCATCTTAAGGAAATTCGTCAGTTTCGCATTATCCAGTGCGTATTTTGATATATCCGTGAAATATCGTTCAAAATTTAGTAAGTCCAGTATTTAAATGCTATAGAATCTTATCGGGTGATCAGCTTGATTATTTGAGACAGAAAATCCGAAACAAAGTACAGTAATGCAGTTCTCCAAAATGTGTTCCTAAATTACATATCAGATTTTTATGTTTGTATTCAGTTCCAACTTATATTGGAAATATTTCCACAAAAGCAGGATTGGGATTGTTATATCACACAAAAGGACACACAAGCACACACAAAAGGACACAAAAACAAGCACACACATACCCATGCAAGCATCCCAAGAAAACGGTCAACCCACACTTGCCGTTTCTTCTTTTCTTGATGTAAATTCATTTCACACTCTTCTTTATTCCGCCAAATTTTTTTCTCGTTGTGTCGCACTTTGCTTGCTGTATTTCCACGTTTTTCTCCTTAAAATCTAATCTCTTCAAGCTCGGTCAACCCTCTTCTTTAATCCTCTGCCGTTAAAAACCCGACATCCTGTTATTTCCTTAAACTCTACTTTTAATTGTCAAAACCAATTCCGATGTCGCCGTCTCCACTCACAAGTATGCTCGAATTCTTTACCAACTTTGCACCGCTCAAGCATAACACAAAAAAGTTATTATTTCTGTTCTGATCTTCCACTTATCAACATTACTTGTTTGCCATGTAACGCTCCAAATAATTTTCTTAAAAGTCCAATTTTTTTTTCAACCTAATGATATAAGTCCTACACTGCCTGAAATATGTTATATTTCGATGGGCCAACACAAAATGTGCAGTGTTCTGATATTGTATTTATATTGTATAATTATATTGTATAATTTTACTATCGGCCTCTCGGGGATTCAAGCGAACATCATTTGACCATCCAAACAATTGAATATGAGATGGAATTTTCTAGCTGTTTGAGCGACTGAAAAAAGAGCAGCCTGCAGCAGTAAAGAAGCTAATCCCCCTCGAAGGAGATATGATGGAACTAGGGATGGGACTTAGTGCAGATGACACTCATACTCTGGAGAAAAACGTGTCAGTCGTATTTCATGTGGCTGCTACAGTAAAGTGAGTCTCTTTTCCTTTTTATCAAATATCTACATTTAGCAATTGATTTAAGCATCTCGGTGCATTTTCGAACACACAGCATGGGAAATAATGTTCTATCAAGAAGAATGAACTACGAGGTCACTGAACACAACGGGAAAATAATATACTTTTAGTTTATACCAAAGGAAAAAGATTTTTTACGTCAAAGACAAATACATCATACTTGTATATGTATGCTATCTGCCAATTTTGTAGTTGAAAGCAATCAGGCAAAAAAAAATATCCCTCAGATAACAAAAGTAGATGTTAACTTGATAATCTCACAACAAGTTTACCAGTCTTTGGTTTCTTTATAATTCATTTCCAGGTTCGATGACCCTATGAAGAGTGCAATTTTAATGAATGTGCGCGGCACTAGGGAAGTTTTAAACTTAGCAACAAGGATGAGTAAGCTATGTGCGGTGCTCCATGTCTCGACTACGTACTGCAATACCGACCGCAAGGTTATCGATGAACAGCTATATCCTGCACCTTCCAACTGGGCCACTATGATAGCTGCAGCAGAAACTCTAGATGAATACACATTGAATGTGCTTACCCCAAAGTAAGTTGTCGGGTTGCCATCTCTTCTGACAACCTTGTTTATGTTTTGTTTTTCCATGGCTATTCCAGGAATATTAGGAATTTAAGTGACAAATGGCAGGTGGATCTTTTTAGAAAGGAGGAAAGTTGAGTGGTACAACTCACCAAGAAAAGTGACAGACAAGTCAGAAAATATAGTGCAAAACGTTTTGGCATCCAGCCTTTGTCGGTTGTTCTTGTTATAAAAGAAATTTTCGTAATTTTCTTTATTATATAAATTGGTTTGCCTTCTAAACTAAATAGTACCCACAGCCTAAGAGTTTATCACAAGGCAACACACCGTTTCGGTTACGGTTGCATTTAGAAAATTATTTCGGCTTGGTTCCCGGTTGAGAAAAAAAGTTTAGATCTGGTTCAAACAACAAATTTTTCATGTTCATAGTTCAGTTTTCTGATGAAAAAACAAAAATTAGCTTTCAATAGTGCACTGAATTTTGCCACAATTATCAGTTTATCATTGAATTCAATATGTAACGTGACCAAGATTGATGAGGTTCATGGTTAAAAAGTTACAGGAAAAGACAGCAACAGAAGTCTTGATTATTTTGTACGTCCACGACAGAAGTGTAAATGTGATTTCACACCTATGAATATTTTCTATTGGCAGGTTGCTCGGTGTGAGGCCCAACACGTATACCTACACCAAAGCATTAGGTGAACACGTGATCGACTATTACAAGGACAAGGTGCCTGCCGTCATCTTCCGACCATCCATTGGTAATATATCTCATAGAACAATGTAATATCAAAATAAAGAAACCAAACTACTACTAATACTTGCTCATAACATAAAATAAAAAATGAACAAAGCCTTGCACTTTGTCAGGTGTGAAGCAGGCTCCTCAGAACCTGTGACTCTTCCGGTGCAACTCTGAAGTGCATAATCCACGTTGAGAAATTTTATGCAAAATCATTTTTAGAAAACCTCCCAAAGCTATAAAAAAATTGTCAGCGGTTAAGTAATCTGATTCCAAAGGTCACATGGTCCACTCTAAGCATCCTCATCAAACCCAGCAAAACATTTGTCTCGTTTTAAAATAACAATTTGTTGTAACTTAGAAAGGGTTAATATTAACATGACAAACAGGATACTTTCAAACAAAGAGATAAGCTTTGACAAAAATAGCATTAACCGTCCCAAGCTTATGCAACATGTCCAATGTTACTAATTGATCCATGTTAACACCTACAGTGATTTCGTCTCGATACGAACCCATGCCTGGGTGGATGGATAACTTCAATGGGCCCGTGGGCTTGATGGTGGCTGGTGGCAAAGGGATATTGCGTACAGTTTATGCAGATCCGGATAATACGGCGGATTACATGGCAGTTGACGTTGCTATCAAAGCAATGATTATTGCTACCTGGGCCAGGGGCAGGCAGAGGTAAGTTAGGTTGATTATTGGCTAAAATAGCATTAGTATCATTATATTGTATGGTCTCTCAGAATGATTATTTAAAGGGTAAACGTATACGTTCATTTTTACTGTTAAACCAACAAGATTTTAATATGGGTCAATAAAATACAATTTATGGTCATCTGGATGGTTACTCATTGCCAAACTAAATATGATGACAAAACATGACAAAACCCATAAAATATTATTCAAATAATTATTTTCAACTGAACTGTTGCAATCAAGAAAATAAAATTCATGTGAGATTTAGTGAAACAGACATGCAATCCAAATTAAAAATTTAACATTATCCTTTCATTGCTGTTTTCAATCAAGTAGCAAGCTCTCCGTAAATGGTAATAATTATAGTGACACATAATTGTACTTGCTGTTTTTTTTTATTAATAACAGCATCAAATAAAAACCATAATATGGAAAGTTGAATATAATATAACTGGGTAGTGATAAACATTTTATTCTCACTTATTTTTGCATTTTCCTTCAAATGACAATTATTAAATCAAAGTATATCTAGCAAAATACAGCTTGGAAATACAAATGTCTTCCTATATCACTACAATATTGTAGAAAATCTCGTAAAAACCCTAAATAATTTATGGAAATTTTTATTATTGAAAATAAAGAGAATACATGTTTGGTTATTAAATTAGCGCATAAAGATTTCTAACACGATCCATTATTGCAGTTTGGAAACAGAAATGCCATTCTACAACTGCTCTTCTCACGGCGTTAAAAGCATGACTATGTCGGAGATCAACAAAATGGGTTATAGTCTTTCTGAAGACGTGCCTCTAAACAACAGTCTTTGGATACCTGGTGGTGATACATCATCCACATTCCTTACATTCTACATCAAGGTTATGCTGTTTCACATTCTCCCTGCTGTTGTCATCGATAGCATTCTCTACTTGCTTGACAAGAAGCCGATGTGAGTATGCCTGATCGCTCAATAATGTTAGTTAAATTGAAATAACTGAATTTGAATAGTTAAGAAGGTTTATGTGCCCAGGTTGGTGAGATTGCAGCGACGAATCTTCATCGCAAACATTGCGCTGACATATTTCTTGCACCACCAGTGGAAATTTCTCAACGACAAGTTTTTGAAGCTCGATAAAATCGTAAGTATTGAGCGATGCAAATTTTTTCATCACACATAGAACTTTAGTTGACATTTTCCAAAAACTCCCAGGTGCTGCCAGAAGACAAGGAAGACTGGGGATTTGACTTTAGTGACATCAACGTTGATGAATACCTCCGGGAGAGCTTCATCGGAGGCAGATTGTATTTGCTAAAGGAGGACCTGTCTTCTTTGCCACAGGCAAAAATACACTTTAAGAGGTTAGTGATGATGATCTGGTGGTACACCACCTCTTGAACACACAAGTTTGCATAAAAAATAATGTAGGCAGCATTAGCAATTAACAAACGTGTACAAAATCGTGCTTCTCTTTTTCTAAATGATGCTTCGTGTTCCCAGGATGTACTGGATCGACAAAGTGACACGAGTCAGCTTCTTCTTGTTCATCAGCTGGAAGATTTATAACAGTGTGTTCTTACACAGCTGCCTGGTTACTTTCTATGGTTGCTTGAGTAATTTCTTCTTAAGTTTATAATCACCCACAGTCACACGCACTTTTCTCGCTGCTTGCTTCACAATTCTAGGCTAACTGCGCAAGCCAATCATTTACGGGTGTGTAAACCAGATAATTTGAACAGAAACAAGCCACTGAGATATTATATTGTGTTTTCTTTTCCTTCCCTTTTTAGTTTAAACATATTATTCCGAATATAAGGTGATCATATTGATAAAATCAAGATGCTGAAAATATACCCATTCCTTAAGAAAATAGATTATAAGATTAAAGTACATATTTATTATTATTTTTGTTGAACTTATTTATCGAAAAAAGTGTTAGTGACACCTGGTCATTTATTTAATTGTTATTCATATGGAGTAGATACTTACTTAGATACTTGAGATGTGACAGAATAAAATAATCGAAGAATTTGGGCACATAACTTTCTATCCCACAAAGAAAAATCATAATTGTAAAACTACACTGTAAGTACTTCTGGAGAATATTTGGATTTGAGAAAAAAATTGTTACACAAATCAAGATTTTGGAATTACAATTCACAATAGTTGATGAAGTGCTCGTAACACCAGTTTCCTCCACTGATCTGCATGGGCAACGGAATTTGTGAACCTGTTCAGAGGTTTATTTAGAGGCTTCTTTAACAAAAAAAAGGTCAACTTATATTCGGAATAACATGGTTACTTGTCAACACTTCAGCAACAGCTGAGCGCATCAACAGCACTTCTTTTTGTTTATATTAATGTCTCATGCCTCAAGAATTGACATACAGAAATGGGCACTTGATAATTTTTTAACCGAGGTAAGAAATATCACGAATGCGATAGGGTGTTGCATAGTTATGTTCACAGTAAATAAGAATTGCATTTGTGGAGCGGTATGTCTTGCACACGCTTGGAATTTTTATAGTATGAATTATCTTCCTAATAATCAACAGTTGACAAAAATCAAGTATGAATAGCTTTGTGCTGAGCAGATGAGCATAACTGCTCATTAAACAGGCACTAATGATGGCTAGAAAATAAAGCGTTACTTAAACGAATGGAAAATCTCGCCGCTCGGCTAATGCAATCCACTTTAATTATGAACGCAGATTTCATTCGGCTCATAATTATTTTGAACTAAAATGTTTTTCAAATGAACAGAAGAAATCAACTTTCACAATCCCACACATTTCGTGGTATTGCTAGAGTTTATAGAGAACAGACAAATTAACAAAGTGGGAGGGAAGTTTCCTCACATCCAGAATGCATTCAATATAAGTCTTGGGTTGGCACTCCGCAAAGGAGGCATTACCGTCACAACTTGGCACCAAGTTAAACCAAGGTGCCAGGGTACAAGGTCCCCTTGTCCCCTTGGGACAAGATCCCTACACTAAGAATCCAAAACTTCCCAAAGGTATCCTACCGATTTAGATGGTGGATTGATCTGACATTGGCTATGAAAATAATTATAAATGTGGCTTTAATATTTATAATTGATTTGAAGCCCAAACAAAAACTTTTTTTTCTTTGAATCTCTGACCTGCAGCTTGATTGTTTTTTCAAATGCATGTCTATTGCATCAAAATTTGAACCCCCATAAGCCACCATTCTTTAGAATGGAAACCTAGTTGGATTTTAAGTAGCCTAGATTGTAGCAATTCTTGTTAAATAACAAGAGGCTATGAAAATGCTAGAATAGTTAAAGACCAACCCAAACCAGGAGATGCAATATGGAAAAGTTTTGCTGTGCTTGATGGGCAGTGATGATGGCTTCAAACAATATCTGCCATGGATATGTGATCATCAATTAGATAAACAAATAAGTGGTTCAATTAATAAAACTTTAACTTGAAATTTTCAATTAAATTTAGTTCAACAGCTTTAGTTATCGGTCAAAAGCTATCGACTTCTCAGCGGCCATCTGCAGACTAAGCAACTAGACATTATCTGAACAAAGATCATCACTAATGAAACACTTAATTGAACTAGGGTTGTTGGCACTTGACAGCGACTACCTTGGTAGTCAGTCATAAAGGTAACATGCGTTTGCAGTGCATGTCAGTGATAAGATTACGTGTCTTGTGACAGCTATCATTTGGATCCTCTTTTGAAGAAGTGGAGCAGAGTGCATTTTGTCAATGGTACCCAAGGCTGATTGTTAAACATGTTAAACTGTAAATTAGACCATATACCCAAATTGAATGCAAAAAAAAATGTGAAAACTTTTACAAATATGATTACAAGAAATTAAAACTCCTAAAATATATCCTGATATAGTTTGTTTACAAAGAGTCGAAACTAACAACAATAAAATATTGAAGGTAACAGCATTAGAAATAAATCAATCAGTTTTAGGGATGCCCAGCGATAGTAATATACCAACAAATCCTGCAATAATCTTCCAGGAAAAAAAATCATGAATTGCTTACATGTTTTTACAACTTCTCACAACTTCCAGCCAATAGTAATAATAACTAAGTAATAAGTAATGACTACTATTGGCTAAGCCCAATCAGAAAAGTCGTAAAACCAGCCTACAGGCCGGCCTTCCAATTCCCAAACAAAAATAGTTCTCTGAACTTCCTCCAAATCACACACATTACCACACATTATCAGATTGTGATGGCTATCAGATTGCCTCTGGAAGTTCTATGTTTGGAGGAAGTTCAAATCTAGTTTGGATATTGTGATACAGGCACTAAGGCACAAGCAAAAGTGGAGAGTAAAGAGCAATAATTCAGAGGAAGATTTGCATTTGTGTTGAGTTTACGCACCAATGGATTGATGTAAGAAAAACAATGATTTTGACCCAATTCATGCAACAAAATTAACTTGGTAATTTTGAATTTCACCGATTTGAGAAAAAAATAACTACGTCGCTAATGAATTCAGATCACTTTCTCAGATTTCGATTGAACTCGGTACATCTCTTCAGGACGCCATCAAAAAATTACAACTCACTTCTATATTTTCTGATCTCAATTATTGTAATCCTTACAGGGAAGGCAAAATAGCCTACATTGGATGCCAAGCAATAACCAGATCAAGTTGTAATTTTTAACAGGATTCCTAAGAAGGTACCAATTTTGAGCGAAAGCGGAGAGAGAGATCTAAATCCTCCCATTACTTATGTATGGTTGGTATAAAAAGCGCTATTCAGTAAGCGCTGACCGAATGCATCCCTGAACAGTGTTACTACTTTACCCGCTTCTGCTGTCGCTGCCGATAGATATCATTGGCTGGAGGAGCACCCTGAACCTCGTCATCCTCACTGTCATTCTAAACGGAAGAAAAACACACAAGTCAGCAATCAAAATATTGTTAGCGACAATTTGAGTGTTAAGCTGATTCCCAAGTCATTAAGAAAAAAAAACTTACAAGACTGGCAAAGAAAAAGTAAAACCCTGCAGTTTTTTATAGTAAAAAATGCACTATTGAGGTAGTTTGTAGAATACAACTATATTTGCCAAAAAAATATGCAACCTCAGTAACTGGAGAGCATTTAAATTTTTCAGAAAAAACTATTGTTGTTATTGAAGTTATTGATTGTTATATTGAGTAATTGAATGAGGCTAGAGCTCTAGAGTTTTGTGGCGCTGAATTGCTAGGATTGTTTGAATTGGCTCAAAGAACACACCTGATCCAATCGTATTCGTCTCCTTTTAGTGTCGTGGCCAGTCTGGTTTTGATGACCTTCACTGACTATCCAGTGCACAGACTTGGCCAACTCGAAAAGTCTCGATTCTGTTTCAGGATTTGCTGGTTGTGTGCCTAGAACAAAAAATAGTGTTAGTTTTGGGGCTACAAACATTAATTTTACAAATTAAAAGGTTCATGCTCTCAAACTACCAAAGGTCACCCTAGAAATCTTTGGAGGAAAGTGTATTTTAGCAAGTTTGGTCTGGCCTGTCAACCCATCAAACTACAGGACCAGAAGCAATACCATCCAAAGCGCAGTTGTCAAGTGAAAGCGAGAATTCCCTTACCTATTTCGGGCAACGTCATCTTGTTGAACAGGTCCATGAGCATGTCGACGGCAACGAACGGGCCGTGGAAGCAGCCGGGTGGCGGCAGGAGCGTGCATAACTGAGCTGCGGCAGGTGGAGTAGGGAATACTCCGCCTGCGAGTTACACAACTGTCAAGCACAGACCTAGACCTAGCTGCACACAGGCAACAGATGGGTGGCAGCGACTGGCAATTGATTAGGCTGTAAAGTCTCATTCTCTTGTCTGTCTCTAAGGTTGTGGTCGAGTGTTGTTGCTTGAGGCTTGACTCGACTCGTTAGATATGTGATTCATCAGCCATCGCCATCCGAAAACATACTGTGCACGGTGCAAGAATGGGGTGATTGTGTATTGTAGATTTTTACTCGGGTGCTCTGTCCGTTTGGCCGTTTTCTCAATTCCTTTTCAATGCTGCCACATCTAGGAAAGATGCTTTTGCTTACTCCTTCAACACGTAACATTTGATTTGGAGACAACCTTCAATGTTATGGTATTCCAGTGCAATGCATTGTTAATAAGCTCCATTTTAGAGTCGGAATGTTTCAATTATAGGTAAATTTGGTTAAATCACCAACTGACCACACAATAAAACTCGAAATATTTTTTAACCACCAATTTAATTGAAAAATATTGATGATTATGGTGTTGGGGGGGGGGGGTATGTTTTCAATGCTTCATCACATCTCTAGCCAAGAGCAAGCACTGGAACCAAGCTAGACTAGAAAAATGTCACTGTATCACGTCCTGGAATGTCCTGGAATTACTCCAGAGAAAAATTGGCAAAAATAAATTTAACAACCCAAAGTATAAACAAAATTTTATGTGTTACAATGCAGGTTAGGAAAAAAAATCTTCTTACGTAAATAAATCACATTTTCCTACAAGCTATGAGAAGGGCATCATTGAAATCTCCAAAAATATATACCTATATTTTCCAAAATATGCAACAAAGATGTTACAAAATTGTACAGAAGAATAGAAACAACATCAGCAACAAGCACAACAAAAAAAGCAAAAACGCCAACAATGCCAACAGCAAAAACAAAAAAAATTTGGAAAGTTTACCGAGAGAGGATCTAGTAAACTCACATAGTTAATGAACATAGTAAGAAGTAAGAAAGAACACAACAACAATTTCACCAATTCACACACACACACACACACACACACACACAGAGAGAGACCATCCAGCCACAAACACGCACACACGCACACAGTGATCAAGTCAGTTTCACACGAGTTTCACACCACATACAGATACATTCAAATGTGACTCGCTAACAATTGGATAACCGTGGTATCTTCACAAAGATATGACCAAAAATGCAGCCCATCATTAAAATAAAAAAACCCGTTGTCTTGGTTGTCTATCTTGTCGCTGTGCCAGTCTTATCGCTGTGTCTCTCTGTGAACGATCTCTCTCACAGGCTCCACTTTGAATGTAGAACGCGAGGTCTACCATTGCCAATGCGCGTATGCGTGTGTAAACGCATACGCGCATTTAAGAGCATTAAAAACACCAATAGGCAATTGGTAATAATTTTGCAACTCAGTTACAATGCCAGAGAGCCACAATTATTGTGCAAAAGAGCAACAACTATGAAATGTAAGACGACATTCCCAAAAATCAATACATTCAATCAGAGAGTTGAATCTTCACTTTTATTTGACGTGGAAAGCGTCAGAGTTAAATCGATTTTGAGTAGACTGGCTATATCTGCAATGTTGACAAGTGTTTTTTCCCACCACATACCCAACAAATGGAAAACAAATACAGCCATGCCATTACTAATATACCACATAGCAAAAGAAACATAAAGAAAACACAGCTATGGTAGGATAGATTAAAGAGTTAAATTCTTTGGTATGTTAAATTAGTTAGAGAACAAAAACCTAAGCTATGACCAGTAGTTTTAAAACCGAATTGCCAGGCGTAAATGCGATGAGGACCTATCAGCACTCTTCAGCTACAGGTACCAATTCGTAGAAAGTTATTGCGAGAAAGTTTGCATTTTTCTTCGCATTGACGATCATTCTCCCAGGTGAACGAGTATTTCGCCAACTGCTCGCCAGCAAATGGGAAAAAAGCCAACCATGCCATTACAAGCAACCAACAAATAACAACACTTTTCAAAGACAAGTAAAGAAAACAAAGCTGCAAGCAAAGGTAGGTCAAATATTTAATCCCTTGGTATGTCAATTTGGTTCAAAACACCATGAGCCGATACTAGTCAGCGATTTTAACGGAACTGCCCAACACCGGTCAGAATCAGATGGCAGCACGTGGAAATTAGGTGTGGCAACGTTTGAGTAAATAACTGATTGGCGGCAATTTCTCACCGGGAGCTGGGTGATCTCCGGGCAGCGTGGAAGTCTTCGGCTTGAACGGGACCATCTGCGAGAAGTCAGGCCGCGGGTAAGTGATCACCGCGTCTTCCTCGCGTTCGGCGTGGCTGCCGCCGCCGCCGCCTGTCCCGGGATGGAACGAGCTCCTCGACATTGTGGTATCGCTGTAGCCAATCGACCTGCAGACCGCATCTCATGTACAACTCGTAGGCAAGTTAGCTAGTTGCTCGCTATCGAGATGCTGTTCAATGGTATTGAATGATAAATAATAGACCTATTCCATTAAAAGAATAATGACGTCAATTAGCCACAAAGAAAAGTCACTTGTCTTTTGATTTTTCTACCTTCTTTGAAATGGATATTTCGTTTCTAATAATAAAAAGCGAAACATACTTAAGTTCAGCAGCTGAGCAAGGATACAAGTCGAAGAACTTGTAGCGATCAACCAGTTGTGCGGTTTCCTTCCCTTCGAACTCCTTGATGTGCTGCAACACGGCGCTCCTCCGTTTCTCAACGTTCACGATCGACGTGAGGTCGCCGATGTTCGACTCAAACTCGAGGAACCGGTTCCAGATCTCACTGGAACGACCGACTTGTCAAGATTTGACTGACACAAAACTACCCATTTGACAAAGACATCAAATTTGGTAGAAAACTTTTGCCCGTAAATAAGTATCTCTGATTAAATGAATAAGTCACTCACACTGATTTCTCAGGATTAAGGCTGCCGGAAGATAGAACTCTTTCAAAGAGTACTCTTGTGTTGTTATCCTCTGAAATATATTTCAAATAATTTTAAATGTCTGCTGTGACCATAATATAACAAATTTATATATTATAAGATTAAATTTACCATTTAGATGCGATAGATAGTCAATGTAACAAAGAATATAATCTGGGTTGTGAGCAAATTTCTTCAAGCCAAGTTCGAAGATGCGGAAGGCAATGTTTTTATCTTTGCTGCAATAATATTCCATCAAAGCCGCAGCTACAAACACCTGAAAATACAAGCAAGAATTACATATATGCACAGCAATGTACCATCATAGCTCAGTGATTAATTAAAGATATGAAATATTTGACAGTCAAAAATTCACATCCTCAAAGCTATACATTTTATGAGGACTAAGGAGGGTAAAATTATTGCAGTACGGCACAGAGGGATAGTATTTTGAAAAAAAAAATAGAGACTGAGGGGTAGATGAAAAAATTGGCTAGGCAATTTAGGTGGAAATGACAACAGCACAGCACTTTCCTCAAGCCAATTAATAGGCACCAGCACCACACTAGACTTTTCCTAGCTTTCTGCAAAATTTGTGCTAGAATGAGAAACAAGAAATAGAAACGAGACCATTTATAAGTGGATGGCACGCACTCAGAAACACGAGTCAAAGGGTACCAACCTGGAAATGAGAGCGAACATCTTCACGAGCCCGTTTGAACACAGTCCTTGCTGATTTGATTCCCTCTGCACGCCGGGTGAACTTCATATATTGGATGTATGCCTAAGCAAAGAAGCCAACCGTTAGTACAGAGGTCATTAGTCAATACAAACAATACGAACACAAAAGGTGTTGTGACATTACAGAAATTTCATCATTGCAACTTTACAATGTGGATCCAGGCCCCGAAAATGTTCGTAACAAGGCAATACAATTTCACGAAACTCAGTACTGGTGTTCCGAATGCGTTATTAATTTAATCTAGTTTTAAAAATGAATTCTAAAGCTTTCAGAAAAACTAAGTTCCCAAACTCAAACTTCTCACGAAGTTTCTCAAGTAACTTGGTGATATTAGGAATACACAAGTCTTAAGAAAGTAATGCTAAATCTAAAGTATCATACCAGTGTCGGATCTACATCCGGGATGTCGAGGTATTTGCTGTAGATTTGATGGACTTTCTCATATTTGTGGCGGCCCTCTTCGAAATCGGCGTACGCAAAGTAGAGGAGCATGTTCGTGTTCAGCAGAGTGGTAGTCGCTCTTTCAAAAACGCTGCCGGCTTCGTCACTAAACAGTCTCGCAGCTGTCACATCCTGAAGCACAGATATATCGTATTTACTCGACAAATCCAAATCGAAATGATTCATCAGATGCCCCCTGCGTAAAAACCTCGGTATGGCTCGTCCAATAAATTAATTGAAAACTCACCGCCTTCTCTGTCAGAATTTTGGCGCTGTGTTCGAGGAACTGAGCCGCTTCGTACCAAGCGTCGGGATGATGACCCAAACAGAGCAAGCACTGTTCGTACGCAAACATCACACGGCGAGTCATCATGGTCGTGTCTTCTGTACGCATTGGGTTAGACTTTTCCCAGTTGATGTACTTCTTCCACAGGTCTACCTGAGGAGACAAGCACACGGACAACAATCACAAAGCGTTACTCGGGTTTGTTTGTCAAATGGTCGGACGATTACGAGGCAGTTGACTAACGTGAGAAAGCTCAATGGTTGGCGATTTTTTGGCAATTGTTTGGCAATTGAAGTAAACCAGTTGCATGGCTCAATCACGAATGATATGAATTTAATTGTTCACAGCCTTCCGAGCCTTCTGAAACTCTTCATAATTCCTTCCTACCTTCACAGGTGGCCCTGTAGGAAGGCCGCTACATACATTTGTAACACAAAAACTTGAATTAAATTAATTCAAGCTTAATCTTGTAATTTAGTTTTGACTTAAACTTTCATTGGTGACGCTCATGATCTGGACAAGTCAATTACACTAGAGTTGCACAAATTGGATGGAAATTTAACTTAACACCAGTCATCCAATACAGTCCACTTAAATAAAACGTTATTGCATTCCAAGTTAATCTCATTCTTCTATTTTTGGGTGAATTTTGTATGCGTACTTGTCTAAGCTCGTCAGGATGCGTGGTCGGCGGAATGCTCGGAACGTGTTTATTCAGTCCTCGAGTAATCGCTTCGAACTCTTTGCTCACTCGCCGGGAGTTCATGTAGTCCCGACTTCTTTCCAGCCCCATCTTCTCTGCAATTATCGGGTTGATGTTCTGCTCGTAAGCCATGTAATCTTTCCAAAACTGCTCTATGTTGGTCATCGGATTCACAACACCTTTTTGGTAAACCTGGAAATAAAATGGTCGTCAAGTAAATAATTCATCGTTGAGTTATCCTTCAAGTTTATCATGGGCAAAATAAAACTCACTTTGCGGACTGCACTGATCTTTTGATTTTCTGCGTAGGAACCTATTGCTTCGACACCTTTTAAGAAGTTCACGTAATCATTCCAAATAGTATACGAAGAGATATCCATTCCTATCTTTTCTATCGCAAAATCGTACGCCTGGGCCATCTTCTCTCTAGAAAAATTAAATGGTATTGGATGATTAATTACGTCCTATCTTCCTTAACATGTACATCTTACAAGACAAAGTGCACTCGGATTTAACAGAGTTGTGTTCCTACACTTACTTGTAAGTGGGTAACGATGATTTTGTCTCCTTGACATACGCTAGATACAGCTTCCAAAGGTCGATGTTAAGAACCTTGATCAGGCACCGCTGGAATAGCTGCAGAAATAAGACAAGTAAGCAAATATACTAAATATACCATTGGAATCACTCGCAAAGATACAGAGAATCATGCCAAATTCTGGAGGACTTCAAAACTAGATTTAATCAAGAACCTAATATTATTTGGCTATACAAAAGAAGTTACCTTCTAGTCTAGATTTCCATTATTTTTATATTACAAGTCTTGTAATATAATCTTTTTACTTTAGGCCCAAATGACTATTCCCCAACTGAATCTCAACTTATTTTGAAAAAGGCATCTGAGGCAATGAGACGCTAGGGAAATGTGGATAATCATTTTGTTGATGGGATAGCCGAGCAGGAAAAATGTGCGTCCGAACCGGGATATGAACCCGGGACCTTCCGCTTCCTCACCCAGCGAAGGCAGGAATCTTGTGTGTCCGGATAGCTCAGTGGTCAGAGCAACCAACCGGCAAGCGGAAGGTCCCGGGTTCATATCCTGGTTTGGACACACATTTTTCCTGCTCAGCTATCCCATCATCAATTGCCTACTGGCGCAAGCTTCCACCAGTAACAGAGATTTCTCAATCATTTTGTTGTTACAAATACTAGTTCATAAATTGTGTAGGCCAAAGATTAACAAATGCCATCTCACACTTGACAAAACAACAGAGAAACCATCAAGGTACATTACATTCTGAAATGCAAAACAGCAAGTTAAAATAATACACAACACAGGAGTATAGGCAGGAGTATAGGCTGATCAGGAACACAAAATAATAAAACGCGCTGTGTTTTTGGAGAAACGATCTTTATTTGACGACGACTCAAGACAATCTCTAGATTGTGCAATGCTCAAGAAACAGCAACTCACCTAAGTTCGGAAAACCGTATCACAGACCGAACTGGTACAAGCCGATGAATCCCAGGCATCATCTGTTAACATTAACACCACGCACCCAGCCACTGCTATCAGATAAATACAGATTCAAACATCAGGATTACCATATCACTAGCTGCTGGCTAGCTGGACAGCTAATGAAACGGCAATGTTTCAACATCAATGCTATTCAACGAGCGAACTCCAGTCTGCATCGAAGGAAAAGCCTCCCATTAAATTTTGATTCCAAAGTCCTTGCGATGTCTGTTACTGAGACTGAAAATGAAAGAACCAATTGTTAGAGTTTTTTTTGGAAAATTTACAGATAGCTTAACAAAGATGCTTTAAATAAAATGGACCTTAATTCAAATTGTTTTCAGTCTATAAAATATATAAATTCATAAACATAATTACCTTGGAGCTTAAAAGCACTGTAATGCTAATCTTTTCAGTTCTGCACAAAATGCACTTAATAAACACGAAAACTTGATGACAGAACGCATCGTTTATCTTATTTATCCCGCATACTTGTTAGCCATATAAAAAGCAGTATCAAAATGCAATGGCTTTAAAAACCGACAGTTACATGAGTTTTATGTTAAGCCTGCAAATGATTATCACTGATGGCCAGACTGCTACGCCCGAACAGAATTTAAGCCTCCTGATCAACAAGCAAGCTACATAAACGCATTTCACTATCTGAAAACTCCCGCAGGAATCTATCAAATAGGTAACAAATTTTTTATTAATATAATAAAATTATCTACTAAAATCCATTTCTAACAAAAATACTTCGTTGACCAGCTCTTGCATAAAAATTTCCATACCACTCCTGAATGTCTGTAAAAACTACTTTTGGATTTCCAGAAACCAACGAAAGCATAAACCAATTGGCATTATCCTTTCTTCTTATTAGTAAAGCTGCTGGTAAGTGTTTGCCAGTTTACCAACACTCCACTTTCCTCATGCTACGACACATAAAATATGTTTAATTTGCAACCTGATATCCTTCCGCTTTGTAGGGTTGAATAAATTTGAATTTGTGCGCGGTTCCACCCCAGCACCATGCCTATAACAAGGGTCCACTAAGATGTGCATAAGGTATGCAGCAAGAGAACATCTTATGTATAAAAATCCCACAATATTACAGGAACTCTTCCTCCATTCACATTTCTTACACTCATGCGTGAAGATTCGACGATAAATTATCAAATCGGGAGGAAACTAATTAGGGAGGAGGGATGTCTACCAGATTCTCCTAAATTTCTTAGGAATGATAACTGCAGGCTTATCATAGGAAGTGACCTTCACTGACTTTTAGTAACCCTTAGTTTTTAACTTGAGAAGCAACTTTTACAGTAAAAATATTTAGTTATTTTTTAGTTACTTAGAGAGCGATGCTACCACCCAAGTATAGCCAAGGAAATCATTTAAAATGCATAAAAATAACAGTGCTAGCTGAAATAAGTAACTTGCTTTATATTTAGTTCATATGAAGTTATATGGTTCAGTTATTATAAGATGTAGTAAGGAAAAGTAAGAGACTTGACTCGATACAATTATCTGTGAGAAAACATTTCTGGAGACTGTGATTTTGTCAAAGTAATCACAATAATCAAAATTTTAAATATCGGTGAAAAAACTAGCGACGTTTAATCCTAAACACCCCGAATGATGCTGTAAGAAAATTAAGTTGCAGAAGAATTACAGTTTTTAAGTAAAAGGTATGTCCTAAAAAGATAAGGATGCAAAAAAACAGCTACAAAAATTAAGTGGCTTTAGATCAGGTAGGGTTATAAATAATTGAATTCCCAACATAATTTGAATACTTTTAAACCAACAGTCAGAGAAAGCCACCTCCCAGGATTTTAAACACGGAAGTCTTGAAAGAATTCGCTGCGTTGAAGAAAAGACATCAACTGCTTTATTTTATTAAGTGCCGCATTTTAAAATGTGTTTTAATACTGATAAGAATAACAATTAATAAGTAATTTAACTAACGAGAAACAGACATATGGAACCATTTAACAACAGAATTATTAAATTACATACCTTTTCAACTTTCTCAAAGTTCCTTGCCTTCATCTGGAAAAAAAAAATCTCCATGAGTCAATGAGTCTCAATAAGAGCCAAAATACATGAATCCTAAGATATTCCAATGTGAAAAAAGCCACTTAATCCAAAGGTACTTACCTCAAGTTCAATATAGATCTTCCAGTAACGGCCTGTACTTGGAAATGTGGTGACAAGGCGCTCGAAAAATACCCTAGTATCACCGATCCACTTGAGTTGTGCTTCGCGGATGAGAATGCTCCATGATTCCAGGTCATACCTGTTATCATCAATTGCTTTTTGGGCCTTTTGAAGCTTTTCACTTCCCCAATCCTAAAAATATAAAATAAATATTAATTAGTTTTGAGAAATTGGATGGTCAGCAATTGCAGACAGTTCGGCCACGACAACACAACAGCAGGCACTGCAGGCATTGGGGCAAGATCGCCAACCAAGATTTTCACTCGAATATAACAAAGTAACCAATTAAATAGATATTTCTCATTTAATCATTAGATTTTCTTTTATTGCTTTCTCATCTTAAGGTTTGTGTTAATCCTTCGATATGATAATATACACCCCGAGCCGTTACACGAGACACAGAACGGCCGAGCGCGGTTCACGGGTCCCCATTTCATCGGCCCGCGGAGCGAGTTTCCAACCGCACAAACTCTCTGGACTGCCTGGTCCCTATATTTAGCGCATGCTCGTGGCGGCAAATGTCGCAAATATCTCACTGGCTACAAGCATGCTATGAGCGCCACGAGCTTTTGGCTAGGGCAGAGATACAGCTCTGCCCCTAGTGAACCAGCAGGCTTGACACTGGAGAGGTAACAAGCCAAGGCAAGCCAGGGGACTTTCCGATATATACCGTGGGCAATTGCCAGGTTTGTCGTACGGCGCCAGGACAAGCCGGAGGGCTTGTAAGCTGTTACACACATCATATCTCAGCACATTATTATGTGTTAACGTCGTTAACTCGAGCAATGAATCTAGTTGCAAGTTTAATTTAAAACCTTTAGTTTGCATAAGCTGATAAGGATATGAATGAAGTGTAACCGACCAACACTCGTACTAAATTTGACGTATAAATCATTGCAGTAACGGCACGAAACCGTTCAAGTGTTGCCTTTTTCGATTAGGAATAACTATCAAGTCAATAAGTCTAGAAATATAAATGTATAGGTATGAAGTTGGAAATCAATATTTGGTTTCCCCTGTTTACATTTTGACTCTCAAAACAAATAAGTGGCCTGAACGAATTCAGGAATGACTACCCGAGTAAAGAACATTTGAGTTGGGAGGAGCATTTAAGTCACTCATTAACCTCCTACTTAGAACTGGCAGTTCTGGGAAAAGTAAATTAATGACCCCTCTCTATGTTTCATACAGTCTATCCCACGTGTCAGCCCCATCAACCTTTTCACCTACGAGCCGCCCCTGCCTCAGGGCCGCTAAGCAATTTTTAGTGGGTTAGCGAAGCAGGAAAAAAGCACAAACAAACCAGGATACAGATCCTGGACCTTCCACTTGCCGGGCGGGCACTCTACGGAGAGGAGGGGATGAAGCAACTCATTAATCATACGAGTGCTACGCAAGAAACTTGTGCAAGCAAATTCGATGCCCCCGCAGAGCCCTTTCCGTTAGCTTGAACGATAATAACCTGTACATAATTTTCCTTACTCATTAAATAGTTTTTAATTTCTTTAAAATGACACATGATGATCACTACATAACACCGACAGTTTGGCCGAGATCAAATTTTGAAGTAGATCCATTAGATTCTAGGTGCAAGCCATGATTATCGGCTAGTATGATGATGCTGAAGACACTTCCTATTAACATATCATATCAATACTGATTTGAACCTTTTTCAAAGAACAACCTAGTAAAATGTCTTTTTCTTAAATACTAGTGGAGGCAGTACAGTACAGCGGCAGGCAGTGGTTGAGCTGAATGGAACACACTTGTCAACCCTAACCTTTAATTATATGCCGCATCTATCAAACAACAAGTTTTTGACTACGCTGAAGTGCAAAGAAAAACTTACTATCTCTCGCACTGTCTTCTCCACCTCCACCTCCACTGCTGTAATCTCTTCCACATCCATATGAATTAAAATGTCACTTCACAAAATTAATTTTAAAAAAGTAAACCTTCCGTCAAGACCAAAACCAATTTGACCTTCGGTCTCGGCGGCCTTTCTCTAAAATCTGAAATCTGCGTCCAATCTGCGAGCAATATTGCGAACCGCCACGGCGTTCCTTGGCGCTAGTGTCTAGCAAAAGCATTGAGGCAAAAGCGTGTAGCCTGGCAAGTGCCAAGAATATAGTGTGGGAACTGGGAAGGGGGACGTACGGAAAATGGAGTACGATTCACAACAAACATAGAAATTTAATGTTTAAGCTTTGATTACATATTATGGACCAGTTTTGTAAAATTAGTGTCCTGCACTGAAAGCATTGCTATTCCCACGTCGCAATTTTCGTACCTGTTACGAGCTGAGACATACTTGTCACTGAAGAATCATATCCGTAAGTGTATTATAGGCCACTTGGGTGTGTTTCCAAACAACAATACACACTACATTGTAGTACACTCATCATATAATTAAAATAACATTGATTGTAAGTGTTAGTTCCTACTTAGTGTGATTCTAAATGCATGACCACTTTTAACAATGAACCGATCTTTTTTACAGATCCACCTGTTTCTAGTAACTCCCAAGCTGGTTGAAATGCTCCAGTTATTGAATAGCCGCACAAAGCGTTATTCGACGTAGTTATGCAGGTAACTAGCTCCAAATGTCGGCTTTAGTCAACCCATAGGGTGGTAGCCCCGCTTTGTTTAGGGCAAATATGTCAAGCAGAGTTGAAGACATCAAGAAAAGACTGGAAGCAGCAAGTAATCCTCCTGTTATAAGTCCTGAGAAGTTACTGTTAGCAAAGGCTAACCGACAAAAGGATGAATTGACAGGGAGAGCAAACTTTCCGACAACAATCCTCCCAGCTCATTCGGATATTGCTAGGCGTAAGGGTCCCAATGTCTCCTCAGAAAATGTGCCTTCACATTTGGAGGCAGGGAAACGTAAGAGCTTGTCACCACTCCGAGCTGCTCCTGTCAAACTAGATCGGCAATTGAGCTCCCCAGGTTCTCGCGGAAACAATGTGAGAAGAAGTCCAGCATTCCGATGTGACAAGATGGTGAAGGGGCGCAACGTAGTTGGACAAAGGCCCCGTTCATTTGTAGACACATCACTGAGTAGAGATGAGGTCAAAGTAAAAAGGCTGAATTCGACACCTGCTAAAAAGCCTGTGAAATTATTAGATTCGCCTAGGAAAAACGAATTAAAAGGGGTAATTAAACCAGAAATAACATATCCTAAACCAAAGGCAAGTATTTCTCCTCCTAAAGCAACGAATGACATTCCAAGAAATCCTAAAATAGAATACGCTGTTGTTAACAAAGCACTTAAAACGAAGAAAAAAGTGTCAGACATGAGACATCTTTTTTCTAATGAAAATAAATCCGAAGAGACTGATATTAGAGCTGATATTTTTCAAACAAATCCAACCAAAGAGGATGTTTCAAATCCAAGTCAACTTGCTACCCCAGGAGCTGGCATAGCAAAAAGGAATGGAGATTTTCGCAGTAAAACACCTGGATATGGAGTTCATGAGAAGTCTCCTCAGGCGGGAGAATGCAGTGAGACTATGTATGGTAAAATTGCCAGCAACACATCACCGAAATCAGGTGAACCCAACGCACACGAATATGCAAAAATCTTTGCATCTGGTAAATACTTGAATAAACCACCAGAAGCGGGTCCAAATGAGTATGGCAAGGTTGCTCTCAGCAACACTCTGAAAGCTGTTCTGAGCTCACCACTACCGCCAGGCCCACCCCCTCGAAAGCCACCAAGAACCTTTGCTCACGCAGCCGTCAACCGGAACTCGGCTATCCTCGACCGAGTACAAAAGTTCAACAATGTTGCCATCATCAGTCAGCCGACTGTGCCAAAATTATCGCCAAAACCGTACATTCCTGGAAAAACTGCCAAAGTTAACCAAGTTGCCAACGTTCCACATCCGAGTTATGGTAAAAGTGAAGGAATTTTGCCAGCCCCCCAGGCCATTTCGTCAGGATCTCCACCTCAAAGGCCAACTCGATCGAAGACAGAGTCTGAGATAATGTTAAGAAAACTTGAAGATATTCTTCAAAACCATCAAAAGACTGGGATTGTCATCAAGCCAACGATATCGCCTGAAGCCCGTTCTACAAAGACCAGCCAGGCTGGTGTGAGATTACGTTATCCTTTGCCGGATACTCACCGAGACGAAACTAGTACGGGCTGTTTTGAATCGTTCAGGTGCATGAACCGTCCAGATACGCTACATTATCAGAGACTCGGCGAGAACAATTCGAATTTCTTTT
Source organism: Nemurella pictetii (assembly GCA_921293315.2). Classification (NCBI taxonomy): domain Eukaryota; kingdom Metazoa; phylum Arthropoda; class Insecta; order Plecoptera; family Nemouridae; genus Nemurella; species Nemurella pictetii. The sequence continues at coordinate 24,347,211 of OV121116.1, read as the reverse complement.
TGGATTTACCTCATTTGGAACATCGCAGTAATTCAAGCCTGCGAAGATCGAGCTCTGTTGAGCACATTTATGCAGTTCCCTTTGAATTCTCTGGCAAGAGTCCTAATGAACGGTCGGCTATGAGCTTGGAGGCAAGAAGAAAAGCAGCACCGCAGAAGATTTTAGCTGTAACTCCTGAGAAGATCGTTGAGATTGGACAGTTTAGAGGAAAGATGGAAGATGGGAATGCTAGAGTTGATGATGAAGGTCTTCACTACTTGGTGAGTTTGCCAAGATAACTTGCTTGTGATGTGAATGTGACTGCGCATACTATTTTTTGAGAACGAATTGTTTGCCATGTCAAAAATATATGTTGGTTCTTATCTGAATGATTTTGTTTGGTTTGGTGTGGTTTGGTATGGTTTGGTTTTGAACAGTTCGAAATATTTTCTAACTAAACTGAACACATTATGTTATTAAGGTAGGGTCTTCATTGCTTCAAGAATATAGTCAACAGTATTTTTTATTTAGTCAAAACTCTCGTTTAGAGGAGTAGCCTATCTGCCAGGCCAGACTGTCCACTTGTCATAATGAAAAGATCCATTAAATTGCATGAGAAGGTAACTCTTTATTGCACTTTAAATTTTTTAACATCTTTCTTATGCAAAAACAGTTTTGTAGTACTAATTCACTGGGTCTGTAATGTAATGTTATGGGTGACATTGCAATGGTCCTGTGTTCACCTGGTCCTGTGTTCACAAAGGTCCTGTGTTCACCATTGTCTTTGGGCCATGTGCTGTTAATGTTATCTAAAGAGAAACTTTCGTTCAAATAATGGTTTATCCAACTGGGTTGATGAATTACATTAAACTGAAGAATATTGAAATGGTAGAGCAATGCTGAACAAAAGTAGTAAACATGAACATAGTTTAAACGTATTCATCTCATTGAAATCAACTGATCTGGCAGTTCCTAGAACTAATGAAGATGAGTGAATATGTATCTGTCATCAACAGACAAAAATTTAATCCCAGATTTTTTAAACCTTCTGCTAAGATTAAATCAAGGCTACGATCTTACAAACTCACAAAACTTTTCTCATTTCGGGGGCGCTGATTGAATCTGTAGCCGATTGCTGGTGATGGCGAGACTGTTAGGAATCATTGTCTCGACTAGTTTATTTTCTGTGTTACAGAGCTCTCCTGTGAGCTTGGAGCAGGAAACGGCAAACAGCGGGCCTTCTGGGGAAATAGAGCAACGCAAACCATTGCGACCCAAACACGGGCTGTTACGTCTAGCTGGACTTGCGAGGGGCGCAGAGAAACCTAACCAAGAAAAGGTCGGTGATAAGTGATAACATAGCTTCCTTCAACTGCAAAGAAAATAATTTTGCCTTTGTGTCATTGCTGATTCTTATGTTTATATATCAATGTGTTAGCCTTTCATTTATTTTTGCAAGTCTGTTAATTTTAAATTATGATGTTTCCAATACGTCACATTCCTGACAGCCAAATTTGTTCACTTATGTACTTAGTTTGCAATTTATTTGCCACATTGTTTATATATTTCTCAATGTTGTGTTTTTCTTTCTATGTACTTTTGCACATAGATTTATGTTAATCTATTCATTTTAGTTTTAAATAATTATTTCTTGCTTGACAGTACCGTGGATTTTCTTACAAGATTTCTTACCGGGAGTATAAATGAAACCCATTAAGAGTCCATGGAGGTAGTTCCAAAAAATGGATAGAGTTAGTCAGAACATGGACGTATACCCTATACGTCCATGGTCAGAAGCAAAGGAAGAAAGCAGAATACCAAAGCATTTTAATATAAAAGGAAGGTCAGGAAAAGCTGGGAAGGATTGATTGATCTAGTTATAACATATATGGAAGGACGATGGTGACTGAGAAAAATGAAATGTGCATTTTCCTCAAAGTATTTGAGAAAAAAGGGATGCCCATAAATGTTCTTGGAAAACCATTTATTTTTATTTTACCCAGAGTTATTGACTGGTAGGCCTTTCTACATTATACAATTTAGAAGAAATATTCATATTTTTTGTCGGGGTTCTTGACTCGTTGCGTTGCGCCCTTTTAATTGTAAAAATACAATTTTATCTGCATTACAAACCAAGTAATCAAAAATAATATCACTACTTTACTTCATTTCTCTGTTCATTTCCCCTACTCTATCTGCTTGCCTATCTGCTTGCCTATCTGCTTTATCTTGCCGGCTTCCTTAGCTGCACCCTCATTCAAACTGCATCATCTGTATTTAATAAATTAAAATAAAATAGCAAGCAATAAGATGCATGACAGTGGTTATGGGTTTGGACTTAGGAGTGGGCTTTGGTATTTTCTCAAATTCAGTGGTCAATTGTAACTTGGTTCCCTACATGCTATTTCTCAAACTCAAAAAAAATGTGCAGAATATCTTAGGTGGTGTGAGAGGAGACAACAGTTTGGATTTAAAGCCAATTGCCTCAGTTACGTTGCGTTGCTTTGCTTTAGGTTAAGTTACGTTGCTTGTGAAACGTGTAGAGTTTAGAGTCGGTAGTTTAAGGAATCCGATCTATAGGTAAATAAACAAAATTATTTGGCACCTCACATCTTATCAAGAAAAGCTTTGTTCTAGATGGCTTCATGGAGTTTTTTAGAGTTAGTAATGCCAAGCACAAGAATCATCATTATCTGATAGAAATACTGATAAAATCAAGTAGGTAACCAATCTACCTTGTTTTCAACAAATCTATTAAACTGAGATATTGATTTCAGTCAAACTTTCAATATATTTTGCTTACGCTCTATAACTTTGTTAAATAGTTTGTTTTTTACAAACATGCTCATCAGTGTCTCAAGAAAGTTTTTAATTTGCCTTGCAAAAGTATGGGATTTAACCAGACATTCGCTTTGCAAGCTATGCGCTCTGTCAGACCGCTTACGCTAGCCTTAGAAGTGATATCTTATCTCTACTCGAAGACCTTGTCCTTTCAAGCGACACAACCTAGCAGCGGTGCGGGCAGGATGTGATATATATTGCAGCCCCGTCGCGATACTACTTTCATTGAAAACATACATGTACATGGAGAAACTTGTATCTTTATATTTTATATTATTTCAGTTTTGTCTTACAAATTACAATATAAATATTGGCCTTCTTGAAATAGTTTATTTTCTGACCAGTTGAATCCCCGGGTGCATGTAACCTGTCATCGAAATAACATGTGAAAATAAATAAAGAGATATGTATATAATTTAATATATTTTTATTTGCTCTCCTTTTTTCACCACACTTTTGTCTCGTACTATCGGCTTGGTTGCATTGAATCTTTCTCCCTCACACTCTGTGTCTCCTCTCTTGTCACCTTTTTTGATTATGTGTTTCGAATGCAGATTCAGCAAATCATGAACCAGGCTTTTGGAATGCCACACGCCCACGAAGCGCCGGGATCAGATGAATCTCCAGCATCCACTCCGGATAGAAGCCTGGACCTAGCTTCTAGCATTGGACAGCTTTCAGAAGATTCAACCAATAATTCTGGTAAATTGTTGTTCTTGCTCTGTTCATTCGATTGAGACCATTTTTTTCACCTTTTGGTTCTCTTCTAAAGTATGTGCCATTTATAATTGGCTTTGAGGAACGAGCTAGAAGTGTGTTGTTAATACTAAGTTGTTATCATAAGACTAAAATTCTGGCCGTGGGCCTATGAAAACACAAGATAACCTTATTTGGTAAACAATATTTTCGTTGCCTTTAGTGACATACAAAATGTACTCCCAGATAAGAAAATCTTAGAGAGTTAGTAAAGAATATCTTGGTTCCTACAGCACTGGCCACTTTTTTATGTTCAATTCGTGTGTATGTTAACACGGGCGTTTGAATCCTAGTTGGAAAGATTTTTTTAAATGCAGCTTCCTGTTCACAGACCCAGACACCAAGTCGGAGAACAGTGTTACCCTGCGCCAACTGACGGAACGTCGTGTTAAATATGTGCGAACATTCTCTTGTCGCATTGCTCCGACCAAGCAACCTCAAATGTTTCCGCACCTTTTCCAATATGTACTCCTTGTTGGCCTCAACATCGGCTGCGGGATCAACAAACCGTACATAAAGAGAAAGTATCCACCGGAGGTGAGCAATACAATAGCGCATTATCGATTCAAGTTCCGTTAATGTTTTGACCACAATTTCTTTAACTTTAAATTCAACCAACTATACATCCTCTTAAAAATAATGATCTTAAAAAGAAATTCTAGGTTTATAACAGGCTATGTTATGTCCACAGGCTGAAGTAACCCCACACATTGAAGAGTTTTGTTTCCCCGATGCATCGGACTGGCCTCGAAAGCCTAGCACTAACGGTACTCCGGACGAACAGAGCTACTCCCTGGTGATTACCAACGACAAAGGAGACCGCACTTTCGGATACTGTCGACGAGTGATGCCGGAAGGTGCAGATGTGTGCCTCCCGCTTGCCTACTGCATCATCAGCCCATTTCGAGCTACAGGCTTCTACTACAAAGTAAGGCGACAGTTATTTCTCTGATATGGAAATAGGCTTAAGTTTTCTGATAAACAATAGAAATAATAAGTTGGTTATATTGCAAATAAGCAGCCACGATGGCGCTTGGTTGATTACCGAGAACGCCGTAGCGTAGTGCTCTTAAGTACTCTAGAGATTTATAAATTTGCAATTTTCCGATTAAATATCACTGGCTTGAAATGGGCTCCTGTAAGTACCTAGCACCCTCGAACAAAGAGGGTTAAACGTGAAGAGTTTTAGTCAACAAACACCAAGCGATTTAGTGTCGATCCAAACCCAAATGCAAATACTCGTTGCATGTCCGGTAAATATGTATTATTATCAACCAAGGTGCTCTCCGAGCTCGAGTCTCGTCATGGTCAGCCGGAGGTGCTGCAAACCGCTTTCATCATGGAACTGTACGGGTGTTGCCTGCCTGGCCCGGGCCAGTCACTTAAGCTGTGCCCCGACGCGAGCGCGACGTCGCCCATCGCCAACACCCTACGCACCACCCTGGAGTCGGCGCACAAAGTACTCGGTGCCAATGTCCACGTCAACTTGAAGAACACGGGCAGCACGGCTGCTGAGGAGAGCAACGGCAGGGACGGCGGCGGTGGCGGCGGCGGCTTCGTCAACCGAGGGAGGCTCGCTCACAGTTCGACCATCGTGCGAAGGCCGTTGGATCTGCGGCTGGAGGAGCAGGACCTGACGCAGCTGTTCTCGTCCGTGAGCGTTTCCGACCTGATCCTTCTGTTCGGCTCCGTGCTTTTGGAGAGGAAAGTGCTGCTCTTCAGCGAATCGCTCAGGTATGCAACAAAGTGTTTTTCAATTTTCAATGTGCGGACAGTTTCAAATTATTAGACGGTGTACTTGATGTAATTTAAGAATAGCATCCAATTCGATTAAAAAATCAAATGGGGCTTTTGTGTTTTTTTGTGATTTTTCAAAGGTATCGGTGTGTAAAATAATGAATTTGTGAAATAAGTTTGGACCTGACTTGAATGATTGTGACGGTTAAATTTTTCTTGGCATGTCCTGCTAATTTATTTTATTTTGGTTCTGTTTTCTGAGTAAATGCCACGGTAAAAATATCCGATGCAGACTAATGGGATTCGTTTCTTTTGCAGCAAACTCTCGTCATGCGTGGAAGCATTGCAATCGATTCTTTACCCATTCAGCTGGCAGCACACATTCATTCCAGTCCTGCCGATCACTCAAATCGAATATTGTGATGCCCCGACACCGTACATCTTTGGGCTGCTCAAGCAAGCGGGGCAACTGCCAGATGTCGACATCACAGACGTATGTTACTTGTCATTATACTTTGTCATGTATCCTCCCCTAGGTAGATTGAAGGAGAGAAATACACCAATTGCTAGGGCGATTAATCGGAGTGGTTCGGGGTACAATTTTGCTCTATTTTGAAGGATTTCTGGTCCTAAAAAGGACCGCGTGACTTGGTCTGTCGACTTTTCGACAGTCTTAATTTTCAAGGCCGATCATAGTCAGCTAGGTCCTTTTTAGGACAACAATTATTTCAAAACAGTAAAACCTTGTTCATCTGTTGGAATTACAATTCTAGTAATTGCTTGTGCATACTCTTAATTTTGCTTCATGTCAGTCTATCCTGTCGTCAGGCAGCTAAATACAAATACTAAACGAAAGCACGGAATTTCAGGGCATCGCCGTGGATGTGGACACAGGCAAAGTGGTTGTCTGCGTCGGAGACGAAACCACCATCTTACCGACGCAACTCCGGCGCAGTTTGAAAAGCGCGCTGCAACTTGCGGGTCAGCTGACCCAGCCCAACGACGCCGCTCGGAACGTCTTGATATCAGAGGCATTCGTACGCACTTTCGTCGAAGTCTGCGGACATTACCAAGCTCACTTGATTCCCGAGCCTGATGGATCTCGACGTTTTGATGTGAGATTGATGGGTTTCTTTATTTACTTAATTGGAACAGGTGCTATGTAAAGTAATTAGTGTGCCATATCCGAGTCTAGTTCTTTGTCTCGGCCACCCCTATATTTTTTTATCTTCTCCTGCGCGGAAAAGCCAAGGCCTCGAAAACAATGTGTGTTGAATATTTGTGATTGCCACGCTTGGGTAGGGAAGAAATTGTTTGGGCAAGTTTGGAAAACTAGAATAGATTAGTGGTTTATTTACAACTTTGGACAATGGATACATAAAGCACATTTCTTTCCTTTTGGTTCTGCATTCCATGCCATGTGGAATGCAGATAGTTGACTATTTAAAATGAGAACTAAGAGGATTGCTGCCTTTACTTCCAACCACATCGGGCACAGAGCAATAAGACAAGGGAAATCCCTTTGTTTTCAACCTCCCTTCGTTTTAATTAACGCAATCTAGTAACTCGATGACTGTTTGAAAATGATTTCCAAGATCTGACAGTTTTTTTAGTATGTATTGTTTTATAGTTGATTGTATGGTTGACCATGGGCCATTGGCTTTAAGCATCCATTATTCTTTTTAACTTGAATCCGTGGCATTTGGCACTAATTTATGGGTTGCCACAGAGTAATTAGTAATTTTACGGTGTTCTTGCTACTCTAACTTGTACTGTTGTTTCTCTCCGTCCAGAGAGAAGCGTTTGTAGCAGCTGGAACAAGTCGCGCTGTGAGTTTGTTCCTCGAGTGGTTTTCTGAGACGGCGATGTTCCGTCGCTTCCTGGAAATCCGCATGGAACGAGGCATCCGATTCCGCGGAGTTTTTGAGCAGAGAGCACGCGAGTATCAAGTCGAGTTGGTGAAGAACTCGGCACAACGTCGACCGAATAAGAAACACCGCACTTTGGGTAAGTAAATCAGGTTAACTATTTTTATTTATGCATAAGGAATTTGTCAAATAAATCGGGAGTTTCTGGGCTTAACCCCCACTCTCAATTCCAGGGTAAGGGCATTGACTAACAAGACCTTGGTAGAATAAATACTCGGTCAAATGTGTGAATTAAATGAGTGCAGGTAGATGGCGTTTCGTACGGTGGTTTTTAACTGGGGTAGCAGTTTTTCCCGGCAGCTCCGGTTTTGCATTGGAATTTATCTTCCTGAATGAGTGTCGCATGCTGGCTTATCAAGCAACCTTAACTCAAAATGAACTGCATTTAAAATACAAATTCAAATAACTGTATTTTTCCCTATCCCTTTGAGCATTTTCTGAAGCTTACGTAGTCTCTGGAAGTACACAGAAAAATATTGTACGGTTATCATTTCATGATTGGAGAGAGCCAGATGTGAGATTGTGTAACCCCCAAATTCATTGTGTGATTTCAAGGAAACTGTCTGTAATTTTCCTTAATTTTCTGGAGTCCTCGAACAAGAGAATAGGAATAATGGAGCCATTCTCTATTACAACTTCATCTTATTTTTCAGGTGACAGATTCAAGGAGTGGGCACCGTTCACTTAGAGAAGCCATCGAATCTCATGAACTTCCCTTGTCTGAGTAACCATTAACCAACGCATTTATAGCATCAAAATTTGAAATGCAGTTAATCAGCGGAATTGATATTACTCCAGTATCATAAGAGAATCTCAAATCAAAATTGTCAGTACATTTTACAGACAAACATTTATAAAATAAGCTGTATTCTTTGTGAAGCGTAAAATTTCACGTCAAATATTAAGGCTGCCAAGGAATTTTGTTCTTGAAAGTAATGCATTTGTTGCACTTGATTTTTGCATTAAAATATGCTATACCATCATAAAGTGGCCTTGCTAAAGTATTTGCTGTTTAGTTTGTTTCCATGTAGTTGTTTCTTATGTACTAAGATGCTACATGCCACATAGCAAATTATGTGTGTGGTAACTGGAACAAAAATATTGGTCGAATGAGTGGTTTATAATACCTCAATTGTAATTCCAGATGCCTTTATCATGCCTTTATAATGCCTTTTATAATATTCCCATGGCTCTAAGCCATACTTAAATGTTAGTTGTTGTTTGAATCTCAGGTGAAGTAAAGCAATGGAGTTATGATATTATTTGAATGAAAAGAAGCACAATCAAGATTATTGCTTTAAAGTATTTATCTTTTTGTCATATTTTTATTATACTTTTTAAATGCTAGAAGAGCATTGAGGCAGCCAGTGTATGTTTTTAGTTTTCCCCAAGAAATGCCTTTTAAAATTGTAGGAGTATTTGTTGCCTTCATTAATATGTCCCGATTAATCAAGAAAGTGATAGATGGTGGAGTGATTGATAAAGAGAAATGCACTCAAAAATGTGATTTATTATTTATAAGTACAAAAAGGATATTGTTGGTGCAACCAAAATAATGTAACTATCTTGCATTACATTGTTTTTCTGCATTTATTTGTCAACATTTATCCAAGTATTTTGTAGTTCAGAGTTGTGTAAATTGCATTAAATGTCAACATTTACTTTAATATGTTTTGTACTTAACTCGATGTCCGATTTTTCTCTCCTTTCTATCCTTATGCAAAGCAGGAAGGAATTTTCTTAAAATATTGTAGAGGTTTGCGGGAAGGAACGGGAAGGAAGTTTTTAAAAATATTGTAGAGGTTTACTGGGTCTAAGTTGAAGGTTTAAATCATGTTTTTTAATATTTCCATGGCAACACCTTCATACACAGCTACCTGGATCTGCTAAATTATACATTTGTTAGCTATTGCCCTCCATTTGAAATAATATTGCAAATGTAGTTGTTATTTTGACTATGCGAGGGCGCTACCCCGCCATGTTTTTGATTTTGCCACCAATTCAGTTCGTACCGTCACATAGACAATACTGGTCTCTGTGTTAAGAATATCTCGGTCATGTTCTTGACACTGAAGCTAAGAGCGGTACAGAATGCACCAGAGCGTAATATCACACAGCTACAGCATATCTGGGGTTGCTGAATTTTTTAAATCATATACTACGTCTCTCATCGACCTTCAAGAAGAGGGAATGCAATTTTCCAGCTGAAAGTGAAACAGCAATTGTTTGGTCACGATTACAAGGGATGCAACCATTACCCTTCCGATTACTTGACTTTGCATGTCCCGAGAAGACCTCAGCTACTAACCGATTTCACAAATTTTGAAACCAGATATTTCTAACATTCTTTTTTGAAGAGAATAATTCCCCCTCCCACCCCACCCCCCCCAAAAAAAAACACACACACACACACACACAAACGGATTTGGGGCGTGTATCTCCTAGACTTCTAATGATTAACTTTGGACGATCATTGCACTCTAGGGCTCAACTGTTAAAAAAAATAATAATAATAATATCTTTTCCTTATTTCCAAATGTACATTGGGTCAAGGGGTGGAATAATCCACCTAAATCTAGGGCCTCAGGTGATGCAACCGGGTGGCCACTCCGGTCGCTTCTCTTGTTTCTTCTTCATCTTCCTCTTCTTCGTCGTCTTCTTCTTCTTCTTCTTCTTCTTCTTCTTCTTCTTCTTCTTCTTCTTCTTCATCTTCTTCATTTCTTTCCTCCATCCTCTCTACTAATTCCTTCCATTGCTCTCTATTCTCCCACAATCTATTGTCATCAACATCACTCCACTTTCCACGTCTTTCTACATCCTCTATTATCTTCTCTCTCCATCTTTCTCTTGGTCTTCCCACTCTTCTTCTTCCTACTGCCGTATTTTCAAACTCCCTTCTTGTAATTCGCATCTCATCCATTCTCTTCACATGTCCAAACCACCTTAATCTCTCTCGACCCATTTTAAAACCCAGACTCTCAACTCCCAGCTCGTTCCTAATAATGTTACTTCTTATCTTGTCCATTCTTGTAACTCCTCTTATACTTCTCAAAAACTTCATTTCTGCTGCCTGTATTTGGCTCTCTTCTTTGCGTCCCATTGCCCAAGTCACTGCTCCATAAATTAAAATTGGGACAAGGTACATTCTGAACATAATCATTTTACATTTTCTTGGTACTGTTTCATTCCATAATAATTTTCTAACCGATTGGTAAAAAATTTCTGCTTTCCTTACTCTTTCCCTGACATCTGCTTCCAGCCTTGCTTGATTTGTGAGAATACTTCCAAGATATTTAAACTCTTTCACTTCTTTTAACCACCCACTTCTAAGCTTAATACCCACATGTCCGTGTTGCACCTTCCTTTCCATGGTCATAGCTTCACTCTTTTCTGCACTAACTCTTAGCCCCATCTTTTCAGTCTCTTCACTCCACCTGTCAATCTTCATCTGTACTTCTTCTCTTGAATCTCCCCACACCACAACATCGTCTGCATAAATCAAAGTCCTCGCATCTTCTTCCTCGTGTGGTTCCACTTTTCTTAATAATTCGTCCATTACAATAACAAAAAGAGTGGGTGATAGGATACTTCCTTGGCGAACTCCTTCGTTTATGGAAAACCATTCTGTTAATCCTGCCGCTGTTTGTACGCAACTTAAACTATTATCGTATGTACTCTTAATCCTGTCGATAATATTAATTTTGATTCCTTTTTTCTCCAAACAATCCCACACAATTTCTCTAGGCAGACGATCATATGCTTTTTCCAGGTCTAAGAATGCCATGTGCATAGTTTGGCCATTTTCCCATTTTCGCTCCATAATTTGCCTCATAATAAAAATTGCGTCTATGGTAGAGCGTCCCCTTCTGAACCCAAACTGTTCTTCTCTCAATTTCTCTTCCACGTCGTCTTTTATTCTCTTTTCCAATACCTTTTCATACAACTTTGCACATTGGCACAAAAGAGTTACTCCTCTGTAGTTGCCACACACCCTCCTGTCTCCTTTCTTAAAAATAGGAACAATTACACCCTTTTTCCAATCTTCTGGTATCCTCTTATTAATCCATGCCGCTTGTATCACTCTACTAATCCATCTTCTTCCCATTTCTCCAGCTGCTCTTACCATGTCTATTGTCACCTCATCTATTCCAGGCGCCCTTCCATTCTTCATGTCTCTCATAGCCAGTATCACCTCCCCATCACTTATTTCATCTTCCATTTCATTTTCGGTTTCTTCTTGGGTCATTATGTTTTCCAATTCATCTTTGGTTCTATCTATCACTTCTGCTTGTACATTTAGCAGATTTTCAAAATACTCTTTCCATATTTGCAGGACTTCTCTGGTATCACACATTAGTTCACCATTATTGTCCTTCATACTCATGACGTCCTCTCTTCGTTCCCGTTTTTCTTTTATCAACCCGTACAGCATCTTTTTATTGGTTTCAAAATCACTTTCCAATTTATCTGCTAATTCCTCCATGGACTTTTCTTTTTCTTGCAACACAACAAATTTCACTTTCTTTTTGGCTTCCTTGTATATCTCTTCATTTACACTTGTTCTCTGCACTTCGTACATTTGCCATGCTTGCCTCTTTTCTCGCACTACCGACCGAACACGTTCATTCCACCACCGTGTCTCCTTTTCTCTCTTTCTTCCACCTGCTCTTCCACTTACATTTTCCGCACCTTTGACAAACACTTTTTTGAATTCATTCCATTCCATATCTACCTCTCTCAACTCTCCTGTAGGCATTTTATTTCTTATTAATGAGCAAAAATCTCTCTTCACCAAAGGATTCTGCAATCGCCACACATTTATTCTTTGATGTGATGCTATTGTCACTGGATTCTTCATCCATACCTTCAGTTTTCCTTCCAATAACCGATGATCACTATCCAGGGAAACCATCGGACAGGCCTTCACATCAACCAAAAATCGTTTTAATTCCTTTCCTATGCAGATGTAATCAATAATTGATTCGGTTCTTTCTTCCCCATAGCCGTATCTTGTAATCTGGTGACTTCTTTTCTTTGCAAACCAACTATTGCCTATCTGCAGTCCATTCCGACTACACATCTCTAGCATTTTTTCACCATCCCTGTTTTTGTTGCCAAATCCAAACACTCCTAACACGTCTTCAAATCCAGTCCTGTCACTTCCCACCTTTGCATTGAAATCACCCATCACCACTGTCAAACTGGTGTTTCTTTCTAATATCTTCTCCAGTTCTGCCAAAAATCTATCCTTTTCTTCAACAGGTTTGCCAGATTGTGGTGCATACAACTGAATAATTTGAATTGTCAGACTTTTATTTACTCTCAGCTTCAACTCCATCAATCTGTCGTTATGGCATTTTATGTCTAGCACATAATCCCTTACTTGTGGGCACACAACCAAAGCAACTCCATTTCTTCCTTCTTTGCCTCCTGACCACCACATCTTAAAACCATCTCGAAGTATTTTCTCTCCATTTCCCTTCCATTTACACTCACTAAGTCCCAGAATATTTGTTTTTCTTTCCTTCATCATATCTACTAACTCTTCCACTTTGCCATTTAGTGTCACCACGTTCAGAGTACCGATTAACAACTGCACTTGCTTTCTTCTCGACTTTTGTATGATTTTCTCACTACTTTTCTTTCTTTTCATCATCTCCTTCTTTTTCTTTCTTGGTTCTTCTTCCGTTATATTCTCTTCTTCCAGAATACCATGGGCCGAAAACCCCATCCAGTTTTTGATTCCTGTCCTGTTGTCATACTTTTCTTGATTGCAATCCCAATTGCCTTATCCCAAATTCCTTTAATTTGAACAGCTGAATCCACCATCTCCCATCTTGGATTTATCTTTACTAACTGTATACTTTCTTCTAAACACACTTGAGAAATACTTCTATTTATATATCTTCCAAGATTGTTACTCCATTTACACATACTTATCTTCACTTCATCCCCATACTTTTCTTTAGTGGTCTTCAATAGTTTTTTCAAACTCGAGGCAATATTCTCACTCTTGTCGTTTCGCATCACATCTTCTCTACCCACATAAAGCACTAGTTCTTCTGGCATTTCAGTTTCAGCTTTTTTTGACTTTCTAATAATTTGTTCTAGATTATTTATGTCTACTCCTGGGAGTGACCATGCTCCAAAACCTTCTTCTTTACAAAATTCTCCTGCCGTTTTGTTATTGAAATCTCCCACCAAAAGTACTCTCCTTTTCCCTTTCTTAATGCTTTTTGTATTTCCAACATTATTAGCTTTTCTCAAGTTCATGTCGTTCTCATCATGTATTAATCTTACTGTTTCATTTACACTTCCTGCCACTTGATAGCTTTCATAATCGTCATTTTCCTCTCTTTCTTGTACAATTTCATTTTCTTGTATCCTTATTTTCCTCTTTATCATGGGAATTTTCCCCTCCACTTGTCCGTCTCCATTATTTCCTAAACACACCAGCTTGCACTCTAAATCCTCCACACGGCTGTTAAATTCATTAATCTTTCTCATTGCAGAAAATATCTTCTCATCTTTCTGTTGTATTTTTCCTTCATAATCATTCCATCGATTCACCAATACTTCCAACTTCATTGCCAAACTTTTCTTTTCCATCTCACTTTTATCCAATTCTTCTACCACTTGTTGTCTTGTTGCATATTCACTCTCCCAACCTTCCCTACATCTCTTGTGATGTTCCTTTTCTAATTTCCATTCATTTTCGATACCAACCACCTTACTTTTCATATCTCTCACTTCATCCGCCAGTTTTTCTGATCTATTCTTAAACTCCAACACTACATTTTTCAATTCTTCAACTACCTCTTCGAGCGTTTTGCCCCGCTGGGATTTTCTTAAAGACATCCCTTCTGTCAAAGTCAGATTCTTACGTCTTTGTGACATTTAGTAAAAATTGTTTCTTGTCCCAGTGCTCTTTTGCTCTTTTGCTCTTTTGATTTAAAAAAATGTAAAACTAAAAATTAAAACGTATTTCTTGTCTATACCTATGCGGAAATCCAATGGTAATAACCAGTGGAAATAAACCAAAGTTTGTAAGATTGTGTGTATCCACAAGAAAATCAGGCGCCGCAGGCAAAATATTTGGACTGTGGTAATAAATCGAGCACTATTTAAAAAAAACTAGAATATCGGATGTGCAAATACAACAGCAATAATATCCAGTGTCAGTGTATCCAGTGTGAAGCTTGTTTAAGTTTTGTTGTCTTGGAAACAGAGAGATTTATTTTGAAAACTCGTGACATTTTAAGAACGCAAATTCCGCCCCTTTAAAAGTGTCGCCCTAAACGAAGCGTTGCGTCGTTCACACATAATCCGTGTTTACCAGTATATCTTTGGGCTTACCTTGCGAGAAACGGCCCTCGCGCCCCTTTTTTCCATGGCAAAAAATTACGTTTGGAAACGTATATCACAGAATTATTCAAATAAAAGGGAAATAATTTAATAAAAGCAAATAGAAGCAAACACAACAGCTTTTATCTCAAACCAAAACGCGTAGATTTGCATTGCTCCAAAATGACATCTTTCTTGAAATTTTATTTGGTGTTCAACTCATACACTATGTAGCTGAATTTCTCAAGTCTCAAGTCACCATGTGGCTGAATTTTTTATAACCATTGCTGTACATCGGTACAACTAACAAGCCGGATCTTTCAGTCTTTATTTTTTACATTTTATTTTATTGTAAAATAATTTTCCTTTCGATCGTGGATGTTCTTCTCACGATTATCTCAGCGACTTCAAGGTCAACGCGGTCAAACGATGAGCGAACAAGTCGCAGCTAACACGACAGCAGATTTAGATTTGGACTGAAACTTTGAGTTTGATAGGGTCCCATTATCTATTATCCTTGGATCTTAGCCCTAACAAAACTTGGGAGTAGGAGAAGGTGGTACGTAGTGGGACATGGTACACATAGTGGGACATTTGACATTCCTGCTTTCTGGAGGAGAAAAAAATGGTGGTGTAAATTATTAATTTTCTGCTTGATAAATTACTACTGGATGTTTTTTCAAGGTAAAACTGTATTTTAAATTTTGGATTTACACCGAAATGTGAAAAACAATAGTTGAAATGGGACGTACATTATGGTACATAGTGGTACAGTCCCATTATTTCCGCTTCTAAAAACATTGAAATTTAATTAAAAAAAATGCTAGATTTGTGTTACTATATGATAAGCAGCTCCTGGCTAGGCTAGATCCAAAATAAAATCAATATCAACCACATGACTGAAGAAAGAAATCCGTCCCAATGTACTACCATCTCTACTACGTTGAAGTTGATGACATTCAACGTTCAACACTACGTCTATTAAAACGTAGCTTATTTATTTCAACTTCCTTTAACCAAAGATATTCCATAAAATGGTAAGACAGTTGGACAATTATCCCCCTCTGTCAATGATGGTTGTTAATAATTCCTACGGATCTCTTTCGTTCGAAAACTAACATCTGAGAAGATAATTTGCGGTTACCACAACCACAACCTATCATCGTTTTGGTCAGATATTTAAACCACTTAACCTTTTTACAATTGCCCCCTGTGTTTTGTGAGAAACCGATGACTCATTGTTAGTTCAATCGTGCCTTGGTTCGTGACTGAATTGGTGACCTATTGCTTCGTCCTGCTGCAAGGAAGTGCCAAGAGATCGCATGCTGCAGACTTTGCGATTGCTTATAGTTATACCACAGTTATACCATTGCTGACCGCCGCTGATGGATTGAACGATCATTTAGCAGGCTTGCTCACCAGACCAAACGTTTGCTTCTTTCGCAACCAGTTGCCAGGGTATTATTCAGCCAAATGCCAAGCAGCCAAATGCCTCCTTTGTCTGCTTCATCAATTCTATTGTCTTTTCATCAGCAATACACACCCCAAAAGATATTCACACTTTCTAGATGAGATATAAATTTAATCAATTTCAATGCAATATTTTATATACCTATAATGTACTTTTCCCCTTGGTTGGTTGTTTCCAAATTTTTCCAATTATTTTCCCGTTGGTATGCGAAAAATTCCCATTAAAAATAACAAAAAATATATATGATGTTTATGACGTGTTTGTGGCCTCTCTTTGAGACGCATGTCCAACTCCGGCGTCATTATACTCTGTTCATCTTCAGAATTAATTATGCCGCCGGGTATTTTAATATCTTCTGCATTAACCGTGTCCAATTATGAACACGTAAAAAGTGTTGCTTCAAACATTACAACATTCATATTCTTCACCCACATAGTGAGAACTTGCCATGTTCGTTGAGAATTTTCAAAACAACCAAAACCAAACAATTGCCAATTCTTTTTTCGAATAAAAAATGTACTTCTATTTCATTGTAGAGATAATGAAAATTACAATGACCTCGTTCCGTAGTTTTCCGTGATTTTCCATGATTGTCGGTGATCTTTTCATGCATGCAGCCAATTTGGAGGCGTTTCCGACTTAGATCTTGTCTCGCGCAATGTCAGACTGGCTCCAAAAGGCCCCGGCAGCGATGAGATTTCTGCGGCCCCAGTGGGGGGTGGGGGGGGGAGGGATTCCGTGACGTGTTATGGATTTTAGCCATGTGATGAGAGTAGGTTTCACAGACACCCAAGCTAGCTTTTAAAAAATTACGACCTGGGGGGTTTACAATGTTGTTTTCAATGCCAATTTTTGGTGCAAATCTGCGCGTTTGAGAGGAAAGTCCAGCTTAGTCCGAGGGGCCCCGGCAGCGATCGCTGCCTACCTACCCTGGCCACTCAGACACTGGCCTCGCCCCAAACTAACCAACGAAAAATGTCCTGGACCAACTGAAAATCAGTTTGGATACGCCTGTATTCATCCAACATTTGAAAAAGAATATTGTCTGGTCAGAGCATCGAACTTAGCCGTCTGCATCGTCTGCATGTTGGGGTTTGAATCGTGATTTTTAATCGTATTGTTCTTTTTTGTTGTTGTAGGGACTCAGGAATACAACTCGTGCACCGGGTTCATCGTCAGCTAGCTATCTCCAGCTATAATCTTGGAATTTTATCTCTCCATTCTCGTATTCTGATCTCGAACTCAAGCTACACTTTTCCTGTGATTAGGAGGATAAGGGGATGACTTTATTTATAAGTGGACGTTTAAAAATGGAAATTCAACCGTTTTAGGTAATTACTGATTACTGTACAGCTGCATTAGCTACAGCATAGACCCCACCCTCAAAGAGTTAAAAAATGAATGTACATCGTACCATATTTTAAAGCATTCGTCGAAATGACTTACCATCAACCATCAACGATAGGATGACTGCCAATGAAAGACAGCTTACGACAGGAATAATGACATTTAGTTAGCAAGATTTTAACCAGTTATTGTATCACGGTTATCTGTAACAACTACTCAGAAGTATAAAGCCAGTCTTCCTCTTAACTCTTAAGGTTGTCTTTCGCCCACAATCTTCTTACAATCAAGGTGCAAGCTCACTCTTGCGCGTTGCGTTGCGACAACCTTACCTGGCCATTATAGCTAAAGATGTGTGTGTATATCTTTGCGTATGTCTGCTGCAGTCTGTGTGCCATGTGTGCGAATGATTTGCATAAAAATCGCATTCCCGACCATGTGTAACAATGGCTGCACTCTGCCGACAGATTTTCTCACTCCTATCGTTGTTTAACTCTGCATACTTTATTGAATACGTAATTTAAGAATGGAGGTTGCTTGATGGTCTTTTGCATTTACACAAATTTATTCTTGGAAAAAACCATTCCTTAGTGGCTGGCATGCGTGTTTTACTGGTGAATGATGATTAAGATATGCAACAAATGCAAGATTAGAGGTTTCATACTAATTGATCTGCAACTAATTAGCTTTCAACAAATAAAGTTATCGGATCCGATAACTTATTTATCAGATTTGAGAGTGACTATAATATTAAATGTTGTCAAACACTGTTAAAATTTTTAAAAAAGTTACTTAATAAACTTCCATGCGAATATTTAAAGTATCAATCAAATTACTTAACCCGGATTCAGAGATGAGTTAAGACACCCGATTCTTGTTGGTAGAGACGGAAAAACCAAGGTAAATTGTATAGGAGATTTAAAGGTCAGATTGACTCTTCGTACCTCTACTTGAGCGGGCAGCTAGTTCCCGATTCGCAGAATCTTGGTCATAAGCGGGAATACATGGAGATTGATATCAAATTAATGGCGATCGTGATTTAATGATCATAACATCTGCACCAGGGCCGTTGGTCATAAAATGTTCACGAAATAACTTCAGAGTACACGATCGTACACAGTCCGGTGCACAGATAATTTTCTTTTAACTAAGAAAGCGCATTGACTTTGATTTCGTTTAATATTTACCTTATTTTATCTGTGGCAGGTTAAGTTGGAGACTTTTGCAGATACCTTTGGTAAGGGGGTAATGATTTGTTAATTAGTATTAGTTGAGAATTAGGATCGCGACAACTTAAATTATTAATCATCTTAAATCCAAGCCAAATATCATTTATTCACACATAAATTGAATGTGGCATTTTAAAAGACATAATTTGAGTTCCTTACAAATAAAGTGGATATGTTACTTAAAAGGGATGAAATGAAAGAAAAACACCAGCTCTGACCTGTCCTTTTGTATTGGAGTCTTAGAAAACAGAATTATAGCGAAATACGCGGGCTGTGTATTGAACCCACGAAAACTGATTCTTAAAACGTTAGCGCTGTTTTCCAATGGAAATGTCAGAACTGTACGGAATGCGAGGAAATATTTTAGTATTTTTTTGTGAAAATATTATACCAACATCAATGTGAAGTGTTACGGATGGATATATTGCTGTAGTTTTAGCCTGGTTGCTGAGTGATGGTTGAGTATGGACGATGTCAACATCATCATCAACATCAACATCAACATCAACATGGACGAAATCATCCCTTTGATACGCCAGCCTGTGCAGCTTTCTTCTGCAGAATGTCGTTGATATCGGTGGTGGTTTCCAAGGTGCTAGGAGAATTGCTGTTTCTGAGATACATCCATATACTGGTTTCTTGGTGATGCAGTCTCGCCGTTGACTTCAATGACATCGGTGACATCGGTGACATCGGTGACGTCGGTGACGTCGGTGACATCGAGGTTTAGTGCTACTAAGAGGCGTCTCAAAGATCCGGCCTGCTGGCGATCTTAGTGATGCTAGTGATGCAGTCACGTAGCCGACTTTAATGACAGGTAAGTAGTGACGTCATGAATCCTTTCCGCGAACGCAGATCTTGTTATTGTTGAGCCAAAGAATTCTAATCCCTACCAGCTGAGCGTAGCTATATAAGACAGAATCCAGAAGACATGCAGTCAGTGTGCAAGATGAACTTCTAGAGGTCAGTTCGTGAAGACACTACAAAGGATATTAGGAGATCACGATTAAGGTAAGTTTAAAAGGATATTTTTAATTTACACTTTTTTTATAAGATCCATATTTGAGCCGTGAAGCTCAAACACAGGCGAAACTGCAACAAGTTTTTTCTTAACAATAATCCGTCAGTGGATGAGTCAGTCATTTCACAACCACGTTCAAAATTGTCCTTGAATTGTGATTATTTTTTTTTTCTAATAAAAATACAATAATACGGAAATAAATATTATCTTACTCATCGCGGTCGAAGGACTCCTTGCATATCGATCAATCATTCGCCACCGTCTCTCGCAACATGATTCTTATCACCTCGTTTACATTTCAGAAATCCGAGAAGATGGCCAAACTTTTGGCAGGCCTCGTTGTGGCCAGTGTGATATTCGCCGAGTGCAGCGGGCAAGGATACGGTGGAGTTCCTCAGGCTTCGAAGGGAGTCCGCACAACGACCACGTTCGCTCCCGATGTGATACCCAGTGACAAGCAAGCAGAGATCTTCTACCAGAAGAACCCCAACCCCGAAGACGTCCAGAGTCCTTCGGTGCCCCAGTACAACCAACCCAACCCTTCCGTGCCCCAGTACAACAAACCCAATCCTGCTGTGCCCCAGTTCAATCCTCAGGCCAACCCAAATGTCCCCCAGAACACAAATAGCCAGCCAGGCAGCCTATACCCCGGGCCCCTTCCCGACAATTCCATCTACACCGGCCCGCTTACAGACTCCCAAGCCACCGGAGGCAATTTCTGGTGGATGAACAAAGATAACCCTTTCACAGGATCCGGCGTTCCATCTCAGCCTCCTACGGGATCAAATCCTCCCCATAATGCTGCACCTACGCCTGGTGGTTCTCCCGTCGCGCCGAACAATAACCCTAACAACCCTTTTTTGACCGGTGGGGGTGGGGTCCATCCAACTGGTTCCTATCCGGCATCCAGCGGCAATAACCCAGGTGCTATCGTCAATAATCCTTATCCTAGTCCTAGTGGAAATAATCCTAATAATCCATTCATTAGTGGTGGTACTAAGCCAAGCGGACCGTATCCAATCCCAACCGGAAGCAATCCACCTCCGAGTGCCGTGAACCCAAACAACCCGTTCTTGAGCGGCGGTGGCAACAAGGATCAAGGATGTGGCGGGGGCGGCGGGGGCGGCGGGGGCAGCGGGGGCTGTGGCGGACAGGCACCCCAAGGAGAGAGCTATCCTGTTCAGCAGGGCACCCCGTGTTCGGGATCTGGCTATCTCTGTGTCTCCAAATCCAATTGCAACAACGGCGTGGTCGTCGACAACGGATTGCTGCAAATCAAAGCTGGGGTAAGTCATTAATCAAAAGCACTATTTAAAAATAAGAAAACAAGCTGTCGACTATTTTATCTGTGCATTTCTCTGTTAGTGGTAGTAATAAAATTCAGCTCGTCGCTTGTTCGTGCGTTTGATGCTTTGTGTAGGCGTTAAGTAATGTGTCATCAATGGCAGCATTGCATGTTACGTCTTGTAAGATTATCGCATAATATCTCGTTTCGCCTTCGTAATTTATGCTCCCATTGTGTTGGCTAGGATTTCAGGATGGGTTTTACCATGTTTTAGTCGAGCAAGATTTGCATAGCTGCTTTTGCAAGCCGCTCGTCCAGTGACTCATTTGAAACCGAAATTGTTTGTCAGGATTACCTAAGCAATTAAATCTGAACGCTCGTCTAATGTGAGGACGGGATTGGTACAAATACGATCGTTCTAATAGGTGTCAAGGGTGACTGTGTTAAGGCTTAGGAAATGATCTTTGATCAGCGGGGACGTGCTATGACGTGCGGATCACGTGGTATTGTATTGGGATATTTACTGAGAACAATACGATTTTGAGTTGTCAGCCAACAACGTGTCAAAATTCAGCAATTGGACCATCTTTTTCTTGCATGACTACGTCGGGAATTTCCAGTGTGATACACGTCTGATCTTTTTAATAGAGCCATGGATGTTGCTATGATCGTAAACGCCGTCAGTCTGAACAGAACAGGTATTCGGTTTTAATGACCAATGTACACCAATTAGATACACATTATATCTTCGCAGTCATATCTTCGCAGCCATAATAATTCAAGGTCGTGATTCCCATAAGTATTGTAATAAAAATGTATTTTTTTATCTTCGTTTTGTATCACGTTTCGAATCTTATTTCACGATCTCCGGCACAAGTGATGGTACTGGTACTTGGGACAATGTTCAAATCTAGTCACGCTCAAAGCGCAAATAATTAATTTCTGGCATAAATAATCACGACTCCACATCTCGACCTGTTCTTCTCTACTCCCCTCCCCTTCGCCCCTCACTCCTCCACACGCCCCCCCCCCCCCCCCCAAAACACCCATCACAACACCCACTCACATTTATATTACAGCCGTCTTTGACCAAGAAAACAATACTTACAAAGCATGTTCCATTTGTGTGTTAGGTTCAGCGCTGTGATGCAGTCAGTCAGGTTTGCTGCCGCATTCCTTCAAAGCCCGACTACCCCGGAAGCAATGTGCGACCAACTGGTGGCAACCCACCCTACCAGGGTAGCCAGAACAACCAGGGTAGCCCGAACTACCAGGGTAAACCAAACTACCAGGGTAGCCAGAACAACCAGGGTAGCCCAAACTACCAGGGTAAACCAAACTACCAGGGTAGCCCAAACTACCAGGGTAGCCAGAACAACCAGGGTAAACCAAACTACCAGGGTAACCCGAACTACCAGGGCCAGGGCTCAGCTCCGGGAACGAATGGAGTACCGATCGGTGGATCGATCTACGATAGACCTGTCACTCCCAACCCCAATATCAGTCCATACACAGGTGGGTTGGCAATTTTGTCGATATTTTAAACTCTGTCCGTTCGCCTTCCTCATGTCTTGTGGTTATGACTTCTCGATGCTTAGACACGTCTTGGCTTCGGTTACTATAGCTGGCTTAACTTGGATGGCGTTTCCCAGAAATCAGCCCTCAATGGAAAAGCTTGGGGAAGCGCTCAATGGATTTTATTAACGCAATGTCACATTGCGCATTCGTATGAGTTTCGTTGTATGAGGTGCTGAACAGGCATATTTAAAAAAGGGTACTTTTCAAGCCTTGTTGAACTTGTGCATGGTTTTTCTCTGTTTGCATCAATGTTTGGTGCTAAAAGGACCTGTATTGACGTTTCGACCATGCTGGCGTGGTCATCTTCAGACTGTACAATGAATGACCATGCAATGAAAAGAAAATCATAATTGCCCACCATTCTTGTTTTGTAAATCACCTCTAATCCATGCAGCAAGTGGCTTTAGTCTAACAGTGTTTCTTCATTTGACAGGACCCTTGAACGTGACACCCTATCCTGGATGTGCCGCTGCGCTTAAGTGTGTTGAGATCATCTATTGCACAGCCGAGGGTGTTATGGTCGACACTCCGCAGGCTCTCACCCGAGAACAGGAGGAGAACAGGGTCCCACTGTCGGTAAGTCCAGCGTCTAGGCATCGTGGTGGAATTCCAAGCAGGAAACTGCTAGTGTCAAAGCCGGGAGGGGAAAACCAAACTGAAACCCTCCATGGGATTTATGGCATTTGAAATCTTAAGTTGTCACTCGTTTTCTGTGGAACTGTGTTTGTCTCACACTGGACAAAGGCATGAAAAAAGATGAGATCAATGTCTCATTTCTTACACATTTAGGTACGGAGCCACAAATTAAAGGGGAGCCA
Organism: Nemurella pictetii; assembly: GCA_921293315.2. Taxonomy (NCBI): domain Eukaryota; kingdom Metazoa; phylum Arthropoda; class Insecta; order Plecoptera; family Nemouridae; genus Nemurella; species Nemurella pictetii. Next base: position 24,323,880 of record OV121116.1, on the reverse strand, counting down.
CAAATGAAGCTGGAAATTTCACACAGTACACCAGTGAACAAAATGAAGTACTATAGATTGCATGTTGTGTGTTAACAGGAATGCAGCAACCCTGACACCGGAATTTTGGGAAAATGCTGCCGCGATCCCAACTACAAAGACCCGTGGCCAGGGGGCATGATGATGCATGTACACCACGACGGCGACCAAGGTGGGCAGTTTGTCGACCAACAAGGATTCCCGACCGGGCAGTATGACGCATCTCTGGGATCACCGGCGCAAAAACATCAATTCAACCAGCAAGCAACGAACATCAACGTTCCTCAGCCGTTCCCTCAAAAGCCTTTCCAGCCACAACCAGTACCTACGCAGACCTATCAACCAACATCACCGCCCCAGTATAGGCCTCAACCACAGCAACCACAGCAACCGCAACAACCCTATCCCGCCCAAAACGTACCACAATACCAGCCTCAACCGAAACCAACCATTCCCCCACAGCAATATTCACCGCAATTCCCTCAGGGGTCTCAGAACATTCCCAAGCCAAAGCCATTTCCCCAGCAGCCACCACCCCAGCCATTCCCCCAGCAACCACCACCTCAATCATTCCCTCAACAGCCACCCACTCAACAGAACTTCCCTAAGCCGGCTCCTCAACCGATCGTGCCTCAATACCAACCGCAAAAGCCAGATCTTCCCCCGTGGCAACCAACGCAAGTGAACTTTGCCTCTCAGACACCAGAGCGAGTACCGTATCAGCCAGAACAAGGCTATCCTAGTCCTCCTCAGCAGCAATATGAGCCAGCCCAAGGTGTTCCCAAGAATCCTAGCTCCGACAACAACCGTTGCGGAATCAAAGGAAATGTGGACAGGAGCGGAATCTCCGAGCTGGATGTAGCCGAAGGAGAATTCCCGTGGCACGCTTTGATTCTGAGCTCTGCAGAGGGCAAGCCGTTGTGTTCAGGCGCTGTCGTTTCTGACCGTGCTATTGTCACCGCTGCTCATTGTGTTAACAAGTGAGTTGAACTTTTGTTAAGTTTTGTTTGCCGATAATAGGTTTTCTTCACTTCGATAGAACCCTTCGGTTGAAAGAAAAATTAGGAAGCTGCTCATGATGTAAATGACGAAGTCTCTTTACAAAAATTGTTCTTCTTTCAGTTTGGGAGGCCGAGATATTTCTGTCTCTGTTGGTGGAATTCGTCTTGGAGCACAGTCGCAGTCCACATACCCTGTCGCTGCCATTGCAAGACATCCGAAGTTCGATGCCGTCTCTCAGTTCAACGATCTAGCGATAGTATTCTTGAGCCAGCCAAGCAGCGGGCTGAGACCCATCTGTTTGCCAGCAAACAGCAACATCTTTGAAGGGAAGTGCATTGCCACAGGATACAGCCGGAAGGCAATGCTTGGTAAGTTTTTAGCTCTAAATCTTAAATAATAATGGCCGTAGTTTCAATTTGGTTTTATTTGATGGTTAAGTTTGTCAAACTTTCTACAATGTGTCTAGCCACATTTTGATTAGTATTTGTTTCAATTATACTTTTTTACATGATTTTTACTAATTTTTCAACTTATATTAACTAAAAAAACTGGGAAAACAGCTAAAACAAACTTAAATCTTGCTACCATGAAAATTCAGGAAATTCGTATACCATTGCCAGTTTAACTAAATGATTTCATTTCTCTAGGCAACTCTGGCCCCCTTCACCAAGTGGAAATCTACTCTGTGCCAAGAGATGTCTGCGAACAGAAGTTAAAGGCAACAAATCTCGGCAAATACTACACACTCAACCCTAGCTTCACATGTGCCTTGCCGACTAATCCACAAACTAGCTTATGCAAGGTAAGCATTGCACATTATTTACATGACGAAAGAAATCATCTTTCGGCATCACTATTTAACTTCCAAAAATGGGGTTGGTTAAAAATATTCAAATCTTGCATTTATGACTGTATTGAAAGAGTTAACACCATTGGCAACCAAGGTCAAATATTTATCAGAATTAAATCTTACCCTGGCTATTAAACTGGCTTTTTAAATGAATTCAAATACTTTTAAAAAATGTATACTTTTCTGATTGGGCTAAGTATTCCAAATTTAAGTTACCAAAAATGCCAGCTCAATAAGTTTACTAGAGTTGAAATGAGACACGTTCAAATAAACATGTTTTATGAAATATTATGAAACTTTCATATGTCTATAATAAGAAGATGAATATTTACAAAATCTATCTTCCAATCACTAATAAACTTGAATGAATTGACAGGTTGGAGCCGGTTCCCCGATTTCGTGCGAGCGATCGGGTGAATACCAGCTCGGAGGCACCTACAGCTGGGACGTGGGTTGCACCCAAGAAGAGATCCCAGCGGCCTTAGCTGCACCCGATGTCGACTGGATTCGTTCCGTCCTTTCACGACCCATCGAAGACATACTGCGAGATGAGCAGAATGAAGTAGAGAAGCGTAAAGCCAGTCAAGAAGTCGTTGATTCAGAGAGTAAGCCTGGATTCTCGCAAGGATACGGAAAGTAAACGTCAGATGAAGGCGAAAGATTAAATGTCCGTTCATTTTTTAGTTCACTTTCCAAGGGATTTAATTGGACTGATAGTAAATGAACTAACAAAAAAACTTGATTGCATTGATTTAATTAAAAATAAAATACATCTCAGAAGGATAAAAGAAATTGTATCTTCTGAAATATATTTTTTGATATCTTAACATTTTTAGCCCATTTTTCTGATTGGCAATTGTGTTTCGCCAACTTTTTTGTACATCAAGTTCGGACATGAATTACGGTAAAGCTTTTAAACAAAAATTTGTATCATCTTTTGATTTCTTACACCCTTCTTTTCCAACCAATCCAGTTTCTAAGGAAAACATTTTCACTCCTAACATTTGAAAAAATAATCAGCAAAAGAAAGGAAAGTTGGGAAGGGTCATCATTGCAGCTGCAAATGTAAATGTTGGAAGCCAGTACATTTATCCAATAAAAATTATCTGGATTTTATTTCATTTCAAGGTGTACATTTTCTTAGTCAAATTTATATTTTGGACATTCATCTGGTCCTTTACGTTTGCAAAAAAAATGACCTTTTAATCTTCTTCGCCTTCGATAGATGTCTTCTCAGATACGTACAGGCCATCCAAGAACTTGCGAATGTCCTTGTCTTTCACTGATGTTGATTGTTGAATCAAAGCTGCAGATCTTGAAACATCTTCGATACTATTCCCCTGAACAATAAGCTCGTCTTTTTGCTTCGGTGAATTGGTGACTGTAACTCCAGGGGACATCTTCACTCGACGAATGAATTTTTCTCCAAGGAAGTTACGAATTTCCACGACTGAGTTGTTTTCCAATATTACGCAGTTGATTGGGAAGTGGGCGTATACTGCTCGCATCTTGTATAAAAATCCTTTGGTGACACCTTTCAGCATGTTCTCGATGTGAGAACATACAGTTCGGACAGCCGCTAGCTCTTTTTTCGTTCCGAACCATTTTTCAACTCGAATAGTAGATTTGTTGACCATGTGGATGTCTATGGCCAAGTGCTTGAAGGAGCGTTTTAACGTACCTCGTGGTCCTTTGACAGTGACTACCCTTGCTTTTACAGATACCGAAAGGTTTTCGGGGATCTTAACACACTGATTTGTTACTAATTGCTTCATTGTAACGAAAATATAAATTCTTGTATCAAAAATGAGTTAAGATCCAACAGGCACGTGCAAAATTCACAAAATGGTGTCGAGAGAAGTTATAAAGATATCACAGGCTCCCACAGGCACTGTGGGAGAGGGCAAAATGCCAAAAAAAGAACTCGGGAAGACATTCAAATTCCTGGCGGATGGTGCGCTCTAGGCAGTGTTGCCAGACAGCTGACTTGCAGCTCGACAGCTCGACGTTCGAACTGTCACGTGTGACGTTTGATCTGTGGTGAGCGCATGATATTTATTGATAAGCTATTCTGTGAGTATTTACCGATTTAACTTGGAATTTTGGTTCATATGATTTAATACTTTCATTCTCCCTCTCATTTTGTCCATGTGTTTGTGTGTTGTCAGGTTTACTTGGCGGCCTACTACATTGTATAACCTCTATTCTCTTGACACAACTAATTATCTTTATGTTATATTGTTATTAGCTAGTTGAATTATTATCATCCCTATATTAGTCTTTGTTTTTTCATCATATACTGATGAATGGATATAAACAATGTTAATGACCATATACTCTATGGCAATCTCCTTAATATTATGCTTTTATTGACGTTAATTAACACCAAACAGCAAACCAACCACGCTACAAAAGAATGTTCATTATATATATATCACGTTGATATTGCAATTGCTTTATCCAGATGCTAAAAGCACCGAGTAGCCAAAACCCTGTCTAATGTCAAGATATTCCATACGTATGCTGGAATAAATAAATCTGCAATTAAATTAGTAGGTAAATTCTTTTAGTAACAACTTTGTAACTGTGTTTAGTTCAGCTTAGTAACTAAGGTTTATTTACCTACCTGCCTTACCAACATGCCATATTCAAAGTTCAAGTCTTCCAGCCTTAATAATACTTATATGTTAATGAACATATTTTTTACCAGCAAGCATTGTTTCTTGTGAAGTGTAGTCATCCAATTAATCTAATAACAGTCGTTAGATTCCACATATTTTCCAATTGACTTTCATGAGCTGAGCCGTGTGCTACATTGTAATGCAATACGCTCTATAATCAGTACCTACTGAGCACAAATCATTGTAGATATTTATAAACCATACGAAACGGCTAGAATTGTTGTAAGCTGTTTTTATTATTAAAACACGTGGTTATTTAAGATCACTTCAAAATTAACCTACCTAGTTATTTGATTTTTTAAAGTTGCAACCACTTGGTCATATTTCTTGTAGTTATCTATCACTTTGTAGAGGGTTAACTGTTTGACTTTCTACCTTCTTCAGAGATGTCGGGTGACAGGAAGGTGATTCTTGTGACGGGAGGAACTGGCCTAGTGGGGAAAGCCATTCAGCAAGTGGTTAAAGAAGAAGCCTCCAACCTAGAGACTTGGATCTTTCTTGGCTCTAAGGACGCAGACTTAAGGTGCTTACAACTTACTGTTCCACGAGTATTCTAAGATTTTTGAAGCTTCAATATTTTACAAGACTATGTTCTGAAATCTATGCTTTTTTCAGCAATGTTGAGCAAACCAAAGCAGTATTTGCTCTTCATAAGCCAACCCATGTGATTCATTTAGCTGCAATGGTTGGTGGTCTCTTTCACAACATGGCCCACAACCTAGATTTTTTGGTGAGTTTCCACTGAGTACCTACTAAGTACTGGCAGTGCGTATCTAAAAAAAACATACACTCTTTGGGAAAACAAACATATCAAAGTAAAGTCTCTTTATTTTGTAATTTTATCTGATGTACATACTCACTACAGGTTAAACTTGGGTGACAAGAAAGTATTGATATTTGTTTCCGAGGCATTTTTTCCGTTTATAGAACGAGCTTGTTATCAAGTGATGTGTCTATTTCGAAGCAACTGCCAAGCCAAGAAATTTGAGTTGGTAACTGAAATCTGAAACTGAACGAAATCGACACATCTACCAAACTTGATGCCATTGGTACCTTTTTTATTTTTCAGCGTACGAATTTGCAGATAAACGACAACGTATTGCAGACAAGTTTCCAGTCTGGTGTCACTAAGGTTGTTTCCTGCCTGTCTACCTGCATCTTTCCTGACAAAACCTCGTATCCCATCAACGAGTCAATGGTGAGAATTGAGTTGTAAAAAGCATTTAGATGCATGCTCTCAGACAAATTGAACTGTGGACCATTTATTGCCAGAGATGGAAAATACAGTAAGTCTAATAAACAGCCATGCCCTTCACCTTGTTGCCTCTATGGCCTATAAATTCTGGTAATGTACAGCTGAAAATGTGCCCTACATGAAAGCAATGGTTTATGGAGAGTGTTCTTCCATAATGACACTTTCAATACTGTTTCAACAAATTTTAAGAGTGCAAGCAGTTTGCTATGCTTCCCTCCCAGCAATGTCAGCAGCTTGCTGCTGGCTGACTGCTACTTGTTAATGAGTAGAATCGGAATCTAACCAAAATTACCAATTAAAATACTAAACAAAATAAAAATACTACTTCTAAGAGCAGTTATTGTTCATTATATTGTTTGTTATGATCCCAATATTGTTTGAATAATATTGCCTTTGAAACACTGTGAAACACATTTTATGTGCGTTAAAAATGAGCACACAAGGAATCTCCGTTACATTAGAATGCGGATTGTGGAGCAATATCAACCACTTAGGTAGCTGCTTTAATGGAAATTTTTGAGGCATTCTCTTATTGTTTTTACTGCACAAATTTGCTTTCTATTGTTGTGTATATATGTTTGGCCATGCAATCAGATGGCAATGGGGGGGGGGGGGGCAGCCTTGCGGAGACAGATTCCGCTATGCCAGTTCTTAGGTAACGAGCGCTTAACAACTAATTTAATCTATCTCAGGTGCACGAAGGTCCACCGCATCCGTCCAACTTTGGCTACAGCTATGCAAAGCGAATGATTGACGTATACAACCGAGCGTATTTCGCTCAACACGGCAAGACATTCACCTCAGTCATTCCGTGCAACGTCTTTGGCCCTCACGACAACTTCAGCCTCACTTCCGGCCACGTCATACCTGCACTGATTAGAAGACTTCACACACTTATTGAAAATAGTAAGTTTTTTTGTATGTTTGAAGTTTCTTGAATGTTTAATATCTTGGGGCTTTGATTTTGTAAAGAAAACTTTGAGCCTAAGATAGGTTTGTCCAGAGCCATTATTTTAAGTAAGGTTTTGTATGGTTTTCCTGTGATATGATTAGTGATTTGTGATGCTGTAAAGGATCTTGGCTGGACCAAGATCCTTTCTCGGAAAAGGAGCAAAGCTCATTTTTTAAAATCCTAAGCACTGCTATTTTTGAGAAATGTTATAGAAGAAGAAAAAAAATTGTAGGTAGGTTAACCGTTCCAGTTTCTTCCAGGTCGTATAGCTGGAACTGAGGAATCGGCCGAGTTCACAGTCCTCGGGTCGGGTAAACCCCTGCGTCAGTTTATCTACTCGCTGGACCTAGCACGCTTGTTCATTTGGGTGCTCAGAGAGTATGACAGTGTCGAGCCCATCATTCTGTCAGGTATTTATTTTTCCAATCCATGTACATGGATCCAGAGAAAATGAGTTGCTTGGCTAGGAGGAAAAAAATTACATCAATACACATTGTTTTAGTTCCTTTTTTTAATTTTAAAATGTAGGTATGGCTTGACAGTAGCTCATATTTTGCTGAAACAGTTTCTTATATCTGAGCTAAACCAAATTTTTAAATAGAGAATGCCTTTATTTAGCACACAACCAGTTTTTCTGGAAAATATTTCAGCGACTCTAGTGTTGACTCGCGTTTGCTTTTAAACGAGATTGAATGACGAACAGGTTCTGAGCCATGACGAGATAATCGTGTGTTGTTTGCTCCGAATCGATCGATGTTCGGCTGGGGTTCGCTGGGGTGTCCAACTACGTTTGGCCGTCTTCTGGTCAGGAATGAAGGAGGCTGGGACAGGATTCGAGAGATTCTAATAGTTGTACTGTTTCCAGTGGACGAATCTGACGAAGTTCCGATCAGTGAAATTGCCGAGCAGATAGCGCTTGCATCTAACTTTCACGGTAAGATAGTTTACGATACTACAGCAGCTGACGGACAGTTTAAGAAGACGGCGAGCAATGCAAAGCTACGCTCCCTCTTTCCTTCCTTCAAATTTACTCCACTGGCTAAAGCTATGGAGGACACCGTGACTTGGTATCAAGAAAACTATAAGACAGCTCGCGTTTGACGGATGAATTCAACATTATCCGAATAAATATATAATATATAAATACCAAGCAATTTTTTTTGAGGAAATTTTAATATTACTCGCAAATTATTTTATTTCCAACAAAAATGCATATTAAAAACGTGATACATATGAATAAATGAATGTGTGTTCATTTCAAACCTATTTTCTGATCTGCATGTCCTGTGCTGTGCGGAAGGCATTGGCTTCATTGGCGGTGCTTTTATTGGCGGTGCTTTCGTTATCATTGATTAGTAATTGGTGCTTACAACATTATGATTGTTGGGTGTACGCAGGGGCGCGCGGTCCAGCTGAAATCACTAGGCCTTAAAATTGTGGGCAAGCTACTTTCTAGCTTGTGTACAACCAATGCATGGTAGTGCAATGTTAGTGCAAAAACATGTTTCCCGTGTTTAGTTTTGTGATATTTGTGATGTTTTTCTTGTTATTGGGCTAGAAAGTAAATGTTTGTGAAAACTTTTGACAACTCTGATTTTGAGGGCTTGTATGGAGTTTACAAGGATAAAGTCTGGATGTGTATATATATATTTTTTAAATAAATATTTTTTGCTTGGAAAGGTTCTGATTGTGGCCGTGGTCTTTTGCAAAGAAAAATGCTTCTCGGTCCTTGTGTTCTTCACAAGCTACCCATGAAATTAATCTCAGGTGTGGTCCCAGAGCTTGATCAAGTTATGCCTCTTCACAAACGCAGATGTCTACTTCGGACTATGATCTAACCACTGGTTTCTACGGAAAGTCCATGATTTGAAAGGGTTAATGGAACACAGTGGAACGAAAAAATGTATTGTTATTGGCGTTACTAGTTAGTAGTTACTAGTTATAGAGGTGTTAATGAGCTATGGAACGTGTTATTTATGTATTGTGTTACTCCACGTTTTATTTGATAGCTAAGTGAATTTTTTTAATTATATGGCTGACATAAGCCGTTCTTGCACGGAAATGAGATACGAGAGTTAAAAACTCGCGGCTTGTATTTCCAATTTGTTTTCATTTCTTAACTGTGGGACCTTTATTCGTGTTATATCTAGCAGCAAATGAAACAAAATTGATTACAATCCCGAAATATAGACTAAATACTGTACTTATCATTATTCATTTGCAACTGGTGTCCTGGCTATTGACTTAACTGTAAATGAATTAAGGCTTGGTTCCCACTCATTTCTGTAGAGCAATTTTTCTGAACTAAGATTTCTTAGTTCATCATTCGATGGATTCCTGCAAAAAAGCACACAGATGATTCAGTGTGGCTCGGAGTCATCAATCTCTTTGGGGATTACTTGGTTGAATATTTATTTCCTTAACATCACCACTTTGAGATATGTTCTGTGCCAAGGCATTACTCACAAGGAAACCATTGAGACAGAAATTAGAACGAAGTATTGACTCCTTTCTTCTTCCTGTCCATCTGTTTTCGTTTATTGCTTGAAGAGGTTTGCTGTTTAAACTAGATTTCCCTTGGCACTTTTTAAATTGATTATTTGTTGTGAAATGTGTCTGCCTTCTGCCCCCAACTGCCTAAAACCGCGCAGACATTCTGCTATTTTTGTTTAGCCATAAACTTGGTATTGCGAAGTGAGTATTAAATCCATAAAATAGATTTCGTAGCTGTGAGTTCGTTCTAACGCGAATCTTTCTTTTTTCTAATGTTTTCCAGTGTACCATTTGGTACGCAATGATCTAAATCATAAAATAGTGTATCTGTAAGATAGTGTAAGATTCCGCCAGCCACTTGACGCCGGCGTCCAACCCTCCCCAAGAATTCTTCCCCTAAGCGAAACGTTGGCGCATGCCTACAGACAGCTAGTAAGCGAGAGTCTTGCATCTTTGTCAGTCGGCGGTGATAACCGTTCGGTTGTCTCACTCGTACACTCGGTCTCGGCAATTCAGGGCACCAGCGTGCGTTTGGCTCGCCGTATAAAGGTTCAGTCACAGAATGGGCCTGCCGCTGCCATGCAGTGCCAATGCAGGGTCATTCGTGGCTAGAGCGCCGAGAGGAGAGGCTGTGACGGTCGGTACCGGCGTTCGCTGCCAGACATCTATTCATTCATCGTTCTGACAGCTAGCGATAATACTCAGATTATTATCTTGAACATCTCGAAGACAAGCTGCAGATTCTTACATGTGGTTGACTGGTGAAAACTTGACTTTTGTGGTTATTTGGGAGCCATACGTTCCTCCTTACAACGTATACAAGGGGTGTTTTATTTTTTTCTCAAACTTATTGTGTGTTTTGTGAACTTTTTAAATAAGACGGTGTAAATCAAGATAATTTTCTGTGAACAATAAGGCACTCTTGGCAAAAAAAACAAGTTTTTTTCCATGCTCGTCTGACAGTTGAGCACTGACCACTTTTCAAAATTATAGTATTCGTTGTAAGATAAATTTTCGAACGTGCAACCTGTCAAACTCGCCAGCATGATCACGACAGGAAAATCTTGCAGTGAAACAAATGATTGTTATCGAACAGTGACTGCATTTTCAGCAAGGCTGCTATTTTGACAATGCCTAGGTCTTTTGGCCTGAACTTGGACAATAAGTACGAAAATATGTACAGTCCCGGTGTTGAACAAACTGACAATTAAAGAAAGGTGGCAAGATGCCTGGTATAGTCGTGTTCAAGCGAAGATGGAGCGTGGGCAGCGACGACCTGGTAGTACCTGGTGTCTTCCTTCTTGTTCTACACCTAATCTGGTCAGTATTCCTGCATTTTTTTAATACACTGTATGTTTCCGCATTTTAGTACGTTTGTTATTTGCTCCACGTTAAGCGATAATAATACTATCAAGCGATGCGAGGGAGCTCCTTGTCATTTTGCCTCATGTTCGGTTGTATAGGTGGTATATAAGGTATGCGATTATACGCATTATAATTAACTGTTGTTATTTGTTGGCGATTGTTATATATACCTACATTCCATGTGGGCTGACAATCATTTCGCACTTTCCTGTCTTTCTTTTGAACCTATCAGTTGATGAAAGGTTTTACCTATGGTTTTACCTATGGTTTTACCCCTTATTTCAGACGTGCGATTACATGAAATCGCTCTTGCGTGTAATCACAGCATGCAATACAACTCTTGAAATTCAGGAAAACGCAACGCGGTTGCAAATTTCCTTGCATTGATGAGATATGAAATACTTATTGTGACTCATGAATGATCCTGATTTCTTAAGCGAAGAGTGATTGCTCCCGCAAGACATCTTAAACTATTTGCTCATGAACATGGTCAAACCCACCGAGACCTCATTTTCTTCCGAATCACTGGAGGCGATACCCGTTTCGTAGAATACCTACCTCAATTGCTCCATTTAAATTTGAGTAATATTTAAAAGGACAACTGACCATGGAATTTTAATGCTTGTCTATATGCATTTCGTAACTTGCGAATTATCTCGTTTCTCGTAAAAGGTATTTGTAACGATATAGATGCATGGATATCCAAGGAAATCCAAGGAAATAGAGACAAAACCGCATTCTGATGCTGAATATTATGAGAAAACATTAAATGTCACTGTCCGTCCGTCAATTAATTCATAGATCTAGAGTAATTAATAACGCGTGCACGCATTTCACGCACTCGACGCTACCACCATATCAAATTGCTAGCCATACAATGCGTCATAATTAAATCTTAGAATTGTTCAACATGTATAATTTTATATTCTACGCAGATAGGGGATAAGAATTGAAGATGTGATTTGATTGAGTGCTGTTAAGAGGAATCACGTTAGTTCACCTCTAGGTTCATAGATATATTCTTATCACAGATCCGGGATGGACATGGAGCAACTATCAGTAGATAGCCATTGCTGCTGTGTGAATCGCTTCATGCCTTGTCATCCTGATGATAAATAATATTTCAAGTTAAATTATTCACACCATGTAGACAATTAATGCATACATAATTCTTAGATAGCCATTGTTCTCTTGGACAGCCACAGAAAAAGTTCGTTCCTCGGACAACACTCATCTACTCACCTGAGATAAGAGTGATAAAATTGTTGTTATTGATAAGATTAAGGCAACTGAGAAATTAGAAACCTTCGTTAAAGCAAAGTATAACAGCCGCTAAATGAAATCATTTTTTCGAACACGTTTAGAGGAACCCAATTAGAGAATAGCCAACCACGTTCAATCAAATCATCATAATAGGAGATTGCATTCCAGCACTGCAGCATCCAACAGCTCCTAGACCAAGATCTCCTCCCAAAGTACCGTGATCATTTAGGGGAAGGACGGCAAAGGGGACGGTTGAGCGATGGGCAAGGGGATATTTCCGAAACCATCGCCGCCCTTCGCATAAATCCATGGACACCCACGACAAGTGTGCGAGATGTCGATGCAATTTCACTGTCTAGCTACCGAACGAGGGGTGTAGTACCATGTACCCTTCGACCAAGGCTAGGTTGGGATGTGCAACATCACGCTCAGAGGGCTGATAGCTGTGGGATAAAGGGATGCCGCGCACAGCTTTGCTTGACAGGCTTCATATTTTCTGACAACCCTGACCGAATGCGACAGTGATTCATTCAAAAATCACTTAGGTAATGAACACATTTAAACATTATGTTTTACTGTAGTGCATGGCTAAAATGACATGGAATATAAATTAGTACATTCCATTTCTCTTAACTTCCTCCAAACATCTCAGGAACAACTTCATCTGAATTTTTGTTCGGAGATTGTCATACCTATCGACCCTTATTAATAAATATTTTTGATTCGGATCAATTAATATAATACTGCCACTTGGTATCGACTAAAAGCACGACAGACTTTTCCTCTTTGCGTGATTAAATAAAATAATCGTCCGAATGCATGTTTCGCTTATTTTGTGCCTCTTACTATTAGCTTTATTCTATGCTATTAGCTTAGCACAACGGTGAAGCTGATGAATACAAGAAATTTGATTGATCGTCTTTCTCAACAACCATTTCATTCACCCTACCCCCCCCCCCCACTACCCGTTTGCGTTTGTTTATACGCGGCTTCTTAACTCCTGATGCAATTGGCGAATCTAAAATTATTATTACGATTATTCGTTGTTAAGAGAAAGCCGTTATTGTTCAAAGGAAGTCCATGTCTTACACAGCGCAATCGATCTAAATGTTTATTTATTAACAAAATTACGAGTATAACCTCGGCTGGCGCTAAGTGCACCTGCCCCCCCCCCCCCCCCCCCCCCCCACCCAACCAAGTGTTGGATTCAACTGCAAACATCCAAAGAATGCACACGCGAAGAAATCTTTAAAAATTAACACGAGACATGCGAACTTCACGAACTCTAAATGTGGGACTGTGTGCTCACAACGTAAATAATAAATAAGACATCCTCTTCCCATTTATCGATTGGGTGGCTTTAGCCAGCTTAGCTCTGTTATTTAGTAATTTGTTTCTCTCTTTATGTCTTCGTAAATTCGATGTTTCTTCCCTGGGACCTGGCTTCATCTTGCCAATGCGCTGTATTTCATGGCTTGAAGAGAGACAAATAGAGAGGAAGAGAGAGGGATTGCAATAAAATTATCTCTGGTTAAGAATTTGCACGTTAGTTTTTTGTACCTCAGAGGTCACAATCAATAATTTGGCGTCACTTATTAGCTGTTATTTTTCCACGTTTCACCTCTGGCTACGGTCTAGAAGGATTGCACGATATTCGCGTTTTGAATTACAATTTATGGCCCCAATTTGGCATCGACATGGCCGAAAGCGCGTGGATCTCTGGATGTGTGGATATGTGCACGCATATATGTGTGAGCTGGATATCTGCGCATATGTGGATCTATGGATCAGTGGGTATGTGGGTGTTTGTGAGGTGTATAGGTTCGGTAACACATGGATATGTGCGGCGTGGATTTTCGGATGGATAACATGTGGATATTTAAGAAAATTTAGGAGATATACGAATGGATCTGCAGATTAGGTAACATGTGGATATGCGAGGTGTGGATTTATGGATAGGTAACATGTGGATATGTTGATGTGGATCTGCCAATGGGAGTAAAACGGGTGGCACGCAAAGGTATAGGTAGGTATATACAATGCTGGGTCGTGACGATAGGTAGAGGATAGAGAATATATTAGTTGTCGCCCCCGAGGGGATGCCGGAGGGCTGGGGGGTAGCCGGGGGTTGGGGGGAGGTGCCCATGCACCTACCCACACCTCCCTTCCGTCGCGCACATTACATTTTCACATTCACTCCCCAATTAACGGCCACGCGACGATCGGGAATTATCGGGAAGCCAGATCACATGCCCAATGCCGACGCGTGGACCCCGAAACCCGATACTCGATACCCGAAACAACGCCCTCATGTCTCTACAGGTGCCAATTTTAGCAACGGTTATGTTGAACATTGCTGCTTGTTGTACAAACAGGCACGATTTATTGGTTTACGCACTACCCAACGTTATTTTTTTATTAATATATAATTCGCAGATATTTTAGCTTTTATGCTGAGGGGTAAACGTGTTCGATCTTAAGCCGACTGTGGTACCATGTATAGCGTTTATCCAGGGGAATGATGTGAAATCATTCTTCTATTTAGGGCAATGCTTTTTTGCATATTTATAGCCTGACGCTGGGGAGAAATGGCATCGCATGCTATTCCATTTCCAACACCCCTCATGGTCGGTGACTAATACCATGCGTAATTTCCCTAGGAGAAGCGTGCTCTTTGGTCAAAATTAAATTTTATCTCCATAACCAGTCTGCTCTACGCTACCTACCTTAAATACCGGATTAACGTTTTTGCTACTAGTGTCTATAGACTGTATGCTCTTGCCCTCTAATACCAACTAATACCACTAGACGCAGAAACTAATCTAGGTAGGCAATAATGCTTTCCGTACAATTTTCTTGTCCTCGCTTCAACCGTTGCTTGCCAATTACCCCGGAGCAGGATTGAGTAATTATATATTTCCATTTGAGATGCGATGGAAGGAAATGTGTCGCTCTATACATATGTGGATTTGGTTTCGAAATATTATAGCTTGCTATGCTATGAAACTAGGAAAGCAATTACGGGCGTTACGATTTGATGGGAAATAGAATAGGAGTGACGGACGCATAGTAAGTGGAAAGATAAGCAAAGTTAGTTTCTCACAGTATGAGTGACTATTGATAAGGGGAGGGGAGGTTAGCCAGAAGTTACTCATTATAATATAGTAGAACATATCTTTTATTTTTATGAAATGATTTAAGAAGAGAAAATAATGGAACTGTCCCACTATGACACCATAATTTCTGGCCCAGTTTGTCCCATTTGACTATTGTTTTTCTAATTTTGGTGTGTCTCCAAATATTTCTAGTAGAATTATGCCTTAAAACACATCCAGGAGTATTAATTCAACAATTCAGTCAATTAATACTCTATCCCCCCATTTTTTTCGTCACAAGAAAGCCGGAATATCAAATGTCCCACTATGTACCATGCTTCACTATGTATACCATGTCCCACCATGTACCATGTCCCACCATATGTACCACCTTCCCCTTCGCACTAGTAATGTGGTTGGCAGGGAGAAAAGCTCGAATGGTACAGCAGCCACCAGGTCGTGTCTGTCGTAATCAAATCATGCCTCCATCTTGAAGAAGGAATGTAATCTTGCCGCATTATTGTCTGCCTCATGGGGGGTGGTTTTGGGCAGTAGAAAGGGGACAAAGAAAGAAGCCCTGAATAATTTAGTCTATAGCGACAAGCTCTTGCAAAGAGAAGTTAATGGTGCACAGCGTTCATTTTTATTGAAATATATACTAAAGTAAAGAAAAAATATATAAATATAGTCAAGTTTCACTACTTATTTGATATAATCGAAACGACCGCCAACTTCATTCTACATTTAATGCCTTCCGATAGAAATACACTATTTTTGCTATTATTATGTACATGGAACAAAAACTACCATCTCTCTCATGTTGTCTCATAGTTGAGATACATCTCCTACTATAGTAGTTAAAACTTAAAAGATTGTTAAGAGTTGAGAAGTTGAGAGAAAAGTTGTAGATGTCACAAAAACATCTGAGTTTCACTGCACGTGAAATTGGGTGTTGCCAAGGAATTTATCTAGTGTTGAGAAAACACTTAGTACAAATTATTTTGCATACATATTGATAGACAATCCGTATCCCCAGATTTTACGGTCCCGGATCTGACTAAATTATCGCAGGCTTTCCTATCAAACGGATGCGGAAAGAACGTGAAAAATAATTCGCGATTTGAATCCGTGCAGGAACAAAGCTGCGGTTTGTAAGATAAAATCTATCAACCATGGAATTCGACTTTATATTTGACTATAAAATTCTATATTCTAATCGAAATTGTTGTGTTTTGATTTCGATAGCACCATCGCTTAGCGCGTACAAAAGCAACTAGCGAGCACCCTTACACGGGTTGCACCCTTGCGCTCTTTACCACCCTTGTGTACCTATCGTGTAATCCGTTGCAATCTGAAATCTGCATGTTCTGCTTTGTTTTGCTGAGGTGACAATTCTGCCGAGTACCCTCGTCTTCGACGACAACCCCAATCATAGTCCCATGCACCCTCACAACTGTCTGCATGGATGAGACATCGTATTACTTGTTCAATTACATCTATGACCACATATGACAAAAAACTCAGCTCAAACTCATCCATGCAATCTCAAGCCTGATAAACTTTATTAAACTGTTCAACTTCGTTTGTTGTTAACAACTCTTTATCAAAAAATGAGTACCGTCACATAAGTGCACATGTCGTTAGTAGTTGTATATCGAGCATTATCATCATCGTTAACCAGAATTCTCGTTAACTCGTATAAATCGCAATATATTCTCATCATCAAAACCGCCTGCCCATAATTCAATGTAAATAGTTGAAAAATAAAAGTTAACGTGGAAAATGTTTCCAACGCAAATTCCACTAAAAAAAGAAACATTTGCGCATAGTTATATTGCACTTAAGCTTGTGAGCTTTCCGCTCTACAAATTTACATCATCGTATAAACGTATATAGGTACTACCCCTTTCTGAAGCACAGATATATCCCTATTGCTGAACTCTAACCCCCATCCCCCACCATTCGCGTTCCTGCTAAATGCTCTAAAGGTTGAAGGGGGGAGGGTTCTGAGTTGATTTCCTTCACCTATGACTAACAGCACTCCAATGTGTATATAGCCATCTTGACATCAATATGACAACTTCTAGGATGCTGTTACACCTGGCAGTTCGAGCTTCTCTTTGTTATAACAAAGAAAAGCAAATGCAAAGCAGGCAAGCACCTTGTGAGAAGGGATGAAGCAGGATAGAGCTGCATGGGATTGTACCAATCTCTCTATATCTATACGATAAGTATAGCAGATCTACACTCCAACGATCAAAGCTGGATTAACTTGAAGGGCAGACTTCGTTCTGTGGTAAACGAGGAAACCCCGAAAATGTCAGCTTTTGACATTTTCAAAGAAGATATAGCGGGGAACTTTTGCAATATGTATTCGTAGACCACATTATAAGCCTGTGTGGGTACTGGGTAAGTATCGTATGCTAGAAGCATCAAGTATATATATATGCTAGCCTGAGGGTGGTTTGGGGGGGGGGGGGGGGCACGAGGGCGTGGGGAGGAAATAGAGTTTGGGCTGGCATGCCCTTAAGTAATTCATGTTTTGCAAGTTGCTAGCTGTGACATGCGACATGCAAACGCAGACTAATTAATATTCGGTATTCTTGCTGGGCGAAATGGAGTTTCCAGCCGCTTCTCTAATGATCAAAGATTGTTTTTGTTTTCATTTTTATGGTAAGCCCGCTCTGCTTGTGTTCTAAGTGCTTCCTTTCAGCGGTAGTATCTTTATGTCTTGTGGCTCGGTTATTTCAGCGCGTTTACTTTATGTAGTAAATTGACCAGACTGAACATAGAATCTATTAAAAATGAAAAATGAATTGTAAATGTATGTGTTTCGTTGTAAAATGATCTTTTTAGTTTTTATACTCCAAAATCTAGAACTTAGACCTCAAAATGTTAATTTCTTTTTGCTTTCTTGTTACTTTTAAGTTGTGATAATAATGATATACTAGCTCTTGATTTGGGTTTAGCCCGAACATTGGATTCATTATTTAGCTGTCGGTAAAATATTCGCCGTTACTTGAGGAAGATATTATAGTTGAAATCACATTAGATTGCTAATTGGCATCCAAGCTGTGAACACACTATAGTTGATACAACATGAGCGTATAGCAGCTCGCCAATTGGCCGCTAGCAATTCCTTCTCCGTTCGCCGTGACGTGGAAAACACAACAGAACGCTGGAAAAACAAAGGTGGATCCAGTTCAGTTCATCACAATTTTCTATGAAAACTGCCGTGTAATACGCAACTCGGATGGACAGTAGTGCTAACAAGCAAACAATACATGGACGAGTCTATACAACTCTATTCATGTCTGTAGGACGGTGAAACAATGAATGACTCGCGCGTTCAGCCGCTAGGGCAAATGTTTTCCGAAGAGGGCACGGTTTTGGTCCAGAGATGGTCGCGCGTATCGATTTGTCTTGCCACCGTCGTGCCCACGTGACCGTTTCCCTCGGTGGCGGGCGGGGGAAGGGAAGATCTCACTGATAATTTGCTAAAATTTGCCAAAATTTTTGTTATCAGCTCTCATTGCATTTTTTTATCTCTAGTCTCTAATGGGTACTTGGATTTTTATCACTACATTTTCCCTAACGAAAATATTTCATTTGAATTTTTAGTTTACTACACTTCAGGATCACTTTTGTCGCACAACTCCCCTTCCCCTAAGCATAACACGACATCATATTATTATCACGCTAAGGACTCCTTTCATCTGATGAGTCTCTAGAGTCTTGAGTATCATCTCCTGTTACCCCTTAATTAAACCCATGTCGTTAGCTCTCTTAATCCGATCTCTGTACATTTGAACTCATCACTTAGCTCTTAAGGCATCATTTCAATTGCTAAGTTGCCTAGTTAATTCCACATTCCACCATCGCTTGTTTCCGTCGTTATTGCGAATACCGCACCGAGGCATTGAATCAAGTTAGGAGATGGAGTGTAAAATTGACAACTGAATATGAGATTTTATTCGCGAATCCTCAGATTAATTTGGCATCGATTCGGTTTTCCTTGAACTCAGAAAGGGGGCTGTGCTTAAAGTAGATACTACGAATTTGAATCTGAATCGCTCAAGCACGAATCACGATTAAATACGCGAACGCAAAGTAGAAATAAATATTCGATTCCAATTTCCACCGTGAATTCATCCGCTGCGGCTATATTATAGCAGATATAACAGCTCTCTTCGAAGAAATTTCGGACAGTTTTCATTTGAGCTGGGAAATTGTGGGTGGTGGGGGTGGCGGGGATGTTTCATTGTTAGTGAAATTCAGTGCGTATAGAAATTCGCCAATTCGAGGGGAGTCAAGGTCGGAAAATTTCTCAGAATGGCCAGGGAGTGATGGGCTCAGATAAATTTAGTTGCTTGTAAACATATTCCTAACACCTCGTATGTTTCTGTTCACCCCACAAAAATAGTTGGATATCGGAAAGTATGTTCGTTCGAAGTCAAACCAATCTGATCGATATAGATCACAAATAAAGTTACCTTTTGTTTGGTAGAACGGTTATCGCACTCGGAAACATAGGTAATTCGTAAAAATTATATGCCATTTTCGGGTCAATCCAGTCGATTGAACGACCGTGATAACGACGATCCTATTATTTATCAGTTATTAGGTAAATCCCAAACTTCCATGCAAGCTCCAGCGTTGGGGTTGCACGACACGAACGAGAAAGTTGCTACAGTATTATTCTAGTGCAAACTGCGAACAATATTTAAAAGTTTTATAAATTTCAGGATTTCTGTAATTTTCTTTTTTCCAGCCGAAAACTGCAATAAAAGTCAATCTTCCCACCCGTACTGAAAAAAAAACACAACCGATAGTTAGACCATGGCCCACTAAACCTTCCAATAAAGACCAAAATATTGCTGGTCTAGACTCTCGAGTTAACACTCCAAATTTACGAAAATTTTCACAATTTAAATTTTTTTTTTCACCCTGGTAAATACTTCAGATAATTCATTGAATCTGTACGCAGATAATTTTTCCCTTTCGTCTTTCTTCTTCAATACTTTTTTGTGCTTTTCTTATGCTTTTATTCCTATTTCCGATCTCACTCTCGATTTCCGTTTAGATCCCTTTGCGATTTTTCTTGCAAATATTGCTGAAACGTAGCAACAGCTTACGCTCACCCTCAACGTGATTTTAATAACCATTCACGAATTCCTAATTTCCGTCTCACATTTCTAAAGAAAATTTTTAAATTGCCTGCTAATGATATGGAGCTTGTTAGAGAAACTTTGGCAAATGGGTCAGGTGTTGAAACAACTGATTAAAATCAATCAGGTGTTAAACGAATTGACTGATTGATTTGATTGCCCCTATGCGGCAGACAACCCACAGGTGTTTTGTACACGTACGGAAATCATTTCCGCACTAACCATAGACTATCATGTCTATCATGGCGTTTATTTGATGAGTCTAGAACATAAAATAAGCATAGAGCACACATGCATGGGTGTGGAACGTTTATGCTTATTTTCTTTGTTCTTTATTCTTTATTCTTTCATTCCCTCCTTCACCCCTTTCCTCTCAAGTCACAACCCATCAAACCCTTCCAAAGCACTTATTGTACCACAACTGCGTATATGAAGATTGTCTGTAACATTTTTTTATATCCAAAAGAAGGAAGTATAAGTTCTCGAGTTCTACGTCTGCATATGAGAGAAAAGTGAGGGTTTGAAACTATTAGTCAAACGTCTTTAAATAGTCTTGCTCTTCAACAAGTATATGAAGTGGACGAACTCTGCTTAGTGATTGAGACCAGAGCACCCTGTCTGTAGACACAGACCGACTAGATTGGTTGCCCGCTCGACAATGGCTCTGATTGCCTCGGTGCCAAGAGCCAAGTAAATAACCAACGTTTGGAATTGCGTTTTCTTCCAGGATCGTCGTCCTGGCCGTCCTGCTAGGTGTCGTCACCTTCGACCTGCGAGTCTCCTGCATTCTCACACTATGGAAACACGTTTTGGGATACTTGGCAATACTGAGTGCTTCACTCTTAGTGGAGTTATTCATTTGCATTGTAGCCATGCGAGGTAGCATTTTGGACACTGAGGCTAGATCGTCAATGCAGTATCTACTCTACGTTAGACTGGGTACGAAACGCAGTATATTATTACAGTTTTGTTAGCATGCTGTTATCATAGCATGTGCCTTCTGCATGGGTTTGCTTTTATTAGCTCTTGTAATGGCAAAATTTGTAGAAGACTGCAAAAAGACTGCAGTGCAGTGGTAAACGCAACGAAAATCTCAGTGTGCTATAAATTCAGTGCTCTGAATTAGGAATCTGGTCCTAGTGTTTGGTGGCTCTATTTTGTGAAAAATGCCTCGTTTATCAATGCGAGGCATGACACGACGCAAAGAAACTTCGGTTGCGAGAATGCACAGGCCACTGATTGCTAGCGTTGTGTGGAGAGTTAGAGCCGATAATCAACTTATAACGACGTGATAAAAACGTGTTGACTTGTCTCTCTAGGGGTGATGGTGGCAGAACTAATATGGCTAGTGCTGGGGGTTCTGTGGCTAGTCATGCACTACCAGGACTGCCCGATAGACGTAGCCAAAGAAGCCATACTAGGTAAGCAATTGTCTGTCGCTCATGGCAATAAGTTGATTGGTTTCGTCTGGCAACGGCAACGGTGATGACTCAATTTACTTGTCGCAGGCATCGTGATATGCAACTGGTGCGTTATCTTGAGCGTTCTCGTAACGGTGTGGTGCACTTACGACGCAGCAGGCGGCTCCTGGGTGAAAATGAAGAAGTACCAGCAGTCAATGAAAGAATCAGAGTCCAGATTCCAGTACAAACGCTCGGCAGGGAACAGGAATTGGAGGCAAAGGTAAATTGAATATTTTATTGGTTGTTGTTGTTGTTGTTGTTGTTGTTGTTGTTGTTTATATAGCTTCAATTTATTAAGCCAATGCAAAAACGTGATTAAAAGAAGCCACATAAATTATTTCAACAACCAATTGGATTGTCTAGAACATGTTATCCATAAGAGAGGAGGACATGTCTAAATAATGAGATAGCCATATTTCCTTTTTATGATAATGTTGGTTGTTTTAGAGAAAGAAAGTGACTTCAAGGGCAAATATAAATATTGCATGCTTTTTTTTTAATTCTTCTCCAGATTTTGCTTTAATAAAATGGCCTAATATTTAGTTTTTCTCTTGATGCAGGAAAGTGATCCGGGCATATCAGGACAGTTGGGACCATCGATGCCGACTCCTGTTTTGCTGCATGAGAAATTCCGACCGGAACCGGGTAAATTGAACTTGGCCACCAATGCTTTATCCATTGATAATTTATTTTAGTTAAGATCGGAACTTAGGAAAAAAGTTGATAAATTTTTTTTTATTGGTGATATTATTTAGGGCTTCGCAAACGTCTATTTAAAACGCGTTGCAGGCTGAGTGGTTTATGCAGCCGTTGCCAGCGTGTAAAATATAAATTTAAATTTTGGAGCTTCCAATGATGCAGATGCTATAGTTGCCGTCTTTGAACTTTTCCCTACAAGATTGGTGCTAGGAATAATAAACAACTGTTATTTTGGCTTCTGAAAATTTCTCCTGGGTTCTTGTGATTTTTGCAACCTTACGTATACAATATTTATAAAAAGAATATAAATGTTCAACTAATTCATCTCAAAAACCAGGAAACTCTATGTTAAAAGATTCTTAGTGAAAATTTCTTCTCAATTAGTCTTTTGGTTTTTTTTAATAATTTATTGTCATTTAATCCATGGTTACATTTTCACATCTTTACATGGTATGATATTAGGAGTTAGTAAAGACTTTCTATGTTTTACTATAATAATGATAAAATAATTAAGTAACAGACCAATATCATACAAAGAAAAAAAAATATATGTTTATTTTTATTTAGAATGAGTTAAACTGAAAGTCTCAGCTTCCCTCGTTCTACTTATCTATTCTCTGTGTTTGTAATAATTTCCAGAACTCCTTTTCGGACATTGCCCGGCTCCTGTCGGACTTCTTTCGAGACCTGGACGTGGTTCCTTCTGATGTAGTAGCTGGTCTTGTGCTCCTGCGCAAGTTCCAAAAAATAGAAAGAGAAGCCATCGTCAAGCAGGTACCAACTACAACTCGACATTATTTCAACAGGCTTAGTACGTAATGAAATTCCACTGAATGCCAATGTAAATTTGTGCTGCCGAAGTAATTAGACGAGATTATTTGCAGATGGCATCTTGTGGATTATTGGACCTTTATTCTTGTTCTTTTTCTTTTAATTAAATTTAGTTATATTATAATCCAATATAGTACCTACACATTCCAATATTATTTGATTCAGTTTCTTGTATGGGAAAATTGTTGGCTAAATATGGCATTTTTCCAAAGGCCTAGGTTTATTAGAGATGTGTATCCCTTCCAATGAAAAATTAAATGCATCAAGAATATTGAACCAAAGATAGCTTAACAAGTCCAATATAATGGACTTGACTTTTAAAAATTAAATATTTTTCGGTCATTTTACAGCGGAAAAACGAGACATACGAGTATTTGTCTGGAGTTGCTGTGACTACCAATACTCAGTTCCTAGCACTTAGTGATCCAGAGGTATTGGAGCGCTACCAGCAAGTTGTCTACTACATGCACTTTGCTCTGGGAGCGTACGGCTGGCCTATGTTCTTAGTCTCTCAAGGGGCTACTGGACTATGCAAGCTCTGCTCTCGGCTTCGGTAAGTTTTCACCTGATCGTTAAAGTGTCTAGACAGTGGCTTTCCTATAGGCTGTTTGGAATCATGCATATCAGAGTGCGTCTTGATAAAAACTTGGCCGAGTTGGCCCATTCTTAAGCTTCTTTAGCTTAATGGCTCACAGGCTTCCGTATTTAATATTTATTTAGTGATGGCAGTTTTCAAACCATTACACCTCGTCACTTAATGCCACGTGTTTATGCTGTGAAACTTGAGTCGGTGTCGTTGATGTTCATGTGCCATATTAATGACCAGAGAGACATAAATAAAAAATAAACGATTGACCATGGCTTCATGGAGGTTTCGGCTGCGGTCAACGAAACGGTGTAAACGCGACTTAAGTAATTACCCTCGCTGAACCAGAACGTTTCGTTGGAAGTGTCTTGATCTTTAAGCCGTCTGTCTTTTGCAGATGCTTGTGTGTTCCTTGTGGAGGCACCAGGGACGAGGCAGTAGTGATTAAAGATAATTGCTGCGGCTGTAATTACGCTGCCCTACGGCACCTCACGGAAACCGGCGACGTTCGAGTTACTTACGCCACCTATCACGTGGACGTTGGCGAAACGCCTTTCTTCGTTGCCGTTGACGTGGCTAGAAAGAAAGTAGTGCTAGCTATCAGAGGAACTCTGTCTATGAAGGTAAGATTGTACATTGTGAATTGAGAAAAGGAAGAGAGGGAGTATTTGCCAAAATATGTATAATGATAATGATCTGGTTTTGCAGGATGTGATCACAGATTTAAATGCGGAAGGGGAGCCACTCCCTGTAAATCCTCCGAGAGATGACTGGCTTGGACATAAGGTAATTAAGAATAATCAGTAGTTGGGTTCCAACCTTTCAGAGTTCACAAAGTGAATAGAAATGGTGCGTTATTTTGTACCCGACTACGAGTACATTTTTCAATCTGTTGTAGTAAAGAGTGAAATTAACTTTTGATTTAAAAGCTGAGAGATTTACTTAATTTTTTTTATATTGCCAATGTGACAGCCAAGGACACTACAGTTGGCTGTGCAAAATCACACCCCGTGAATTTGGTCTGGGGTTACGATAACTTCACTTTATCTTTACGCTTACTAACTACATTTCCGGCCTGTACAGGGCATGGTGCTTGCCGCTGAGTACATCCGTCACAAGATCAAAGAGGAGTCGATCCTGGAAACGGCATTCAATCTGGACCCTGCGGCGGGCACTCAAGACTTTGGGCTGGTCCTGGTCGGACACTCTTTGGGCGCTGGCACTGCGGCAATACTCGCCATTTTACTGCGCCCTGAGTACCCCAGTCTGCTCTGCTTCTCGTATTCTCCACCAGGGGGCTCTCTCAGGTAACAAGATAGTAGTAGATGTGATGTGGATCGAGCGGAGATGCAGCGTCGAGTTTTAATGACCAGCACGAAAACACGGCCGGGAGACGTTACTGTGCTCAAACATCAATTACGTTTCCAAAACCCATTTTATTGCATCAGTTATCTAAGGCAACATGTCTGGATGCTGGTAACGGTAACTGTGAAACTACTCTCTGTAACTGGCGAAAATTTGTCATCAAACAAAGGCAAAATATAATCAATTTGTGCAATGATAATAAAAATAATTAATACACTAGGGTGTGGAGTTATTTAGGAATTTGGTTGTTATTTTCAATCAGCACAACTCACAAGTAATCTACTGCTTACTTTGAACTTTTTTTTAACAAAAAAAAGGGAAATGAATATGACCATGCTTGAATATATTATGTTGTAGTAGTTCAGAACCACTCATGTTGTTTGCAGCATGTCTGCAGTGGAATACACCAAGTCGTTCATCACATCAGTGGTAGTCGGAAAAGATGTGGTCCCCCGTATTGGGCTTCATCAGCTGGAGTCCCTGCGAGCAGATCTCATAAACACCATCAAGCGTAGCAAGGACCCGAAGGTAAACCCTTATAATGCAATGAAATGCACATGCAATTTTTAGAAAGAATAAGTTATTATTTCCTGATTAAAATTTAATAACTAAACAATCTTAATGATTTCAATGCTTTGAGTTGGAAAGTTATGGTTGAGAGTGACAAAAGCCCAATATTTCTATGTAAATAGTTGATACCCATACATCTAAACAGAGCTACAAATGATGAACTCAAATTGGTATTAAGTATAAAACCTCTGCGACGGCCTTCCCCGGTGTTGTGAGAATAAATATCTGATGGTCGGTTGTTTCGTTCCAGTGGAAGACGATCGTCTGTAGCGCTGCCTGCTGCGGCTGCCACTCGGTTCCGACTTCTGCCGCCGAGCTCCGAGGCAATACGGGACATATGCGCCAGTACCAACAAGACAAAGACTTGGCGAGAGATGCTAACACTCACCCAAACGACAGCAGTGTGGCACTCACAGTACACCAGCCTCTCTATCCGCCCGGACGCATTATTCACATCGTGCGTCATCACCCCACCGCCACCGAGTTAGTGCCGTCACATCATTGCTCTTAATCTTATCTGCTTGATTTATGAAACGCTAGCATAGCATTGATATGATTTGCTCGTGTCCCAATCGAACGAATGCGCTATTTAGAACGGTTTCGACTTTCGAGTAGTGAGCTACAACATTGTCTTTAACGGCGTTGGTCTTTTCGCGTAGTCTAGCTTCGGCTGCTTTAAGCTAACTGCACTATTTGTTTGTTACAGGCAGAAGTATGAAACACGATGGAGGTACGTTTCACTTCTAACGCTTTCGTGCTTTATCCTTGATACCTCTATGTGCTTTGGGTGATATGAGTTGTGTGATGGATTTATGGTGTGTTGTGTTTTCTTCGTGTTTATTGAAGCGTGTTTCAGGCAAGTTCTGTCGAAACATGAGCCTGTCTACCAGGCAGTCTGGGCCAACAACACAGATTTCGATGAAGTACTCATTTCACCGGTGATGATCCAAGACCACATGCCAGACAATGTGCTTGATGCACTTAACAAGGTAAGCTGACTGCTTTAACGCACAGTATTTTGAACTGTATGTCTCGTTCGTATGAGATCTAACGCAACTCGCAAGCCACGTGAAATGTCTCCTAGTCGTATGGCATGAGCAGCTAAACATATTTTTTTACATTTTGAATTTTGATCTACTGACTTGCACTAGCCTGATGTTTTCACGTGATTGATTGATAGATAGTTATTAGTTATGTTTATGATATTTTGATTTTTTTATTGATGCTTCATTTGCTTTCAATTCTTGCAATTTCCATGAAAATGACACCGATGCCTTCTATTTCCCTCTCAACAAATCTTGGCTCACACCCAATGACTCAATCTCTCGTAAAACATGTGTCAATTCGTACTCATGATCACATGGACTGCCGGCTACTAACTGATCACCGATTTCACACACCCTCTAAAATATTTCACCCGACACTGATGTGTGCTATGCTTTTCCACTCGACCCATAACCGCACTTTTTCCGTTGCTTTAGGTCGTAATGTTTTCCCAGCGTTTCCCAAGTGAACACCAGTCTGGTCCAGTGACCTTGCCCCAAGGCAATGGCACTTGTTCCCCATCACGAGATCTCGGGGACACGAGGTATGTGTCTGAACCCTCGATGGACTTTCAGTCTTCCACAGATAATCTCATACTTAACTGTGGTAATTTCATATAGCCACAAAATACTTGCTTCGATCCATTACCCGTTATCCTTGCACATGCAATGAGACTTTTTATTTGATTACGATGTTTACTTGTTTAGTTTCAAACATTGTTTAATTATTTGTATTTATTATTTGTTATTGTTGAGCCATTTTATGCTGTGATTTGATATTTATTTTAAATTAATATTCCCAGTTAATTACATAGCCTGACTCAAACCAGTAGTGAATTATTATTTGATCACTTTGTTCCTTTCCTTCTGTTCTCAATTCTGTGCTTCCTTGAAGTGAATCTAGCTTTAGCCTGACATGTTTTAATACTGCTGTTGTTCAGAGTTCTAGATTCTACGGACAACGTGCATGGCTGTCTGTAGCACGGTAGTAGGTATCTATGGTAGAACCCACCGTAGAACCCACGGTAGCACAGTAAGCGTGGGGCTTTTGAAATCACTGTGATGCACTAGAACTAATTGTCTCTGTCACCATGGTATTGGGCCAGCTAAACTGGCATTGCTTACCTCATACATTAATTTTATCCATCTCCTTTCCAATCCCATGACCTACCAAAACGTCAATCCCACAGCTACATGTAACTGATTTATGTAAAATATTAATCTAATAGTCAGACTTTAATTCAATGCCCTGCCATCAGGTTATAACGCTTGTCGGCCCAGCCAAGCCGCAACGAACGCAGTCGTTGAACAATTCGGCTATCACGTCGACGGAACACCTCGATTCTGAGCGTTGTCAACTATTGACCTCTGCCCCTGGCAATCTAGTGACCGTAAATTCCCCGAGTTCTCCAAAGCCAAGCACACCTCCTCACAAACTCTGCCTAGAAACTAGCTTTACCTCTTTACAAAGCCCTTCCGAAAATCAAAACCACAGTCTGAACTCTTCCATCAACAGTCAGAGTTTACCAAATACTAGGAGCTCTTTGATCAACACACTGACCAACCTGCAGGCTTTGCCAACGAGAAGTCGATCACAAATTTCTCAAGCAAATCCCAACATCACATGGGAGTATTCGTCGCTTATGGAGGGAGGAACGAAGAATGTCAATCTCTCCTCTAGCTTTCTGAAGGGGTTGAGGAGAGTGGACCTAATACATGATGACTGGTTGGGACTTGCTCCATTGGCAACTCCTGAATCGCTCAGTGAGGCATCAAGTAACTCGTCACGTGCTGGTAGTCTGGTACTTAACATTGACATTGCGCTGAAAGGAGGTTTACTCGGGCACAAACGATCAGGGTCATCTGTCTCGAGTTACGATGTTACCCCTGCAAGAATCCCACCGTCGAAAGAAGTGAACAATCTTGGCGTCAATATTGGAGCTTCAAAGGGGTGCTTTAATGGGAACATCGTGTCTGTTGACAAGAACATAGTCAGTGGAAATACTTCGTCTGGTGACACAAGCTTTCGGTCTGCTAAGATGTCGAGTGGAGAGATTTTTGAAGGAAGTAGCAATTACGAGTCGGCAACTAATGGAAATTCAGAGGAAGACTTGTTGACTGTGAATCAGTTTAGTTCTGCTGACTCAATCACAGTGAATGTTGACATTCATAGTAGCCCGGCTGACTTTGTGCCAGAAATGGATGGGATTGTAAGCTCCTCACCTAAAACAGTGAAGTTTGCCATCGAATCACAAGACTCGATCGAAGACAATGACTCGCCGACGATGCAGATGTATAATAAAATGATAACCGATTCAAAAACATCTGGCAAGGAGATGAATTTGGGAAAAATATGTAGAGCTGTTGGGAAATTAGACGATTTTTATGTGCAACGAAATGATAATTTCCAGTTTCCAAGCTTTGACGAAGCTGCAGTTTCGAGTTCCTCGTCAAACTTTACTAGTCCTTTAACAGACGACTTCAGCTATTGCAGCGGAAATAATAACATGGCTGAATCGTTGGCTGATGAAAGTGACTCGTTGATCAAAAATGAAGTAGATCTGAGAAGAAATCAGAGAGATCTGAACACAAACGAGAGTCTCCCCCTTTTGTCCAACTTAGGAGAAGTTCATGGAGAAGCAAGGAAGAAATATGTGATAACCTCTGTGGGTAAAGGAGAGAGCAGCGTTTGAATATGCAGCTGGGATCTGATGACAAATGAGTCTGACTTGTACAGGGTTGGAAGGTACTTAATGGAACTGATAACCCCGGCAGACTGCAGTAATGAAATCTGGACACAGACACCAATCTTAAGAACTAACTAGTCAGTTTTTACACAACTATTACCTAGTCACAATCAGAAAGTATTATTTTATTCCAGTCACTTTCAATTTAATTCATAATTCAATTTGGCAATTATTGCAAAATATATTCCTATTGAACACCTTTCAACTATAAGTATCTCGAAATACCAGTATTACTATTGATAATGATAATATTTTAAACCAATTTTAGATTTTTTCAAGTTCTAGTAATTAGGGTCCAAGTCAAGATAGAAGAATCTCTTGAAGTGGCAGTAAGTTCATTCGATTTAGATGTCACATATTTTGTTTTGGGCTAAAAGTGGAGCTCATAATACCTACCCTGATTTTTTGCTGTTTTAAGTTTTAATGTGAGTGCCACTTGGTAGGGCCCTCACCAGCATAGGATTTAATGTGTATTTTATGCAATGAGCTCTTATCATTTGCATAACAAATCCAATGCATTCATTCCAGAGCAAGAGTGTAAAAATTGTCAATTGATTTTTCTATGGAAGCAGTAAAATTAACTGCATACAATTATTGTTGTAGAAACTCAATGGCTGTAGAGCTCTAGGTGCTGTATGTTAAAAGTTTAATGTAAAAAAAAAAAATGGTATAGAAATTATTGGAACATAATAAAATAATGGCATTTACTGTTGAAACATGCAGCCATTAATATTCAATGAGGCTGTACTGCATAGGCATCTAGTTTGTAATATGGTTATTGAATTATTGTCAATAAAAATTATAATTATTTAACCACCATGGTTTTATTTGTTTTTGTATGGATGACGTCATTGGCCCTGGCATTCAATGTTAAGAGCAAGGTTTTCAACTTAAAACCATTGTATATTTTTAAATAGATTTTTGAAGATAAAACCAATTGCCTGTACACCGCCATTGACACAACTTAGCAATTATTAGTATTTAAAATTTGGGTGAGGAGGGAGACTTGATTTTTTTTGTCTTGGGTTGCGCGGGATACATTTGAAGTGTAGAGCACGAATTTCGTTGTCAATCTCGATCAAAGATTTTGACATAATTTCTAACCACTCATCTTACTTAACTGTATAAAAAATTGAATGTTATGTCAAGCGGAGTTATTTATCTTTTATTGATCCCCAATTATTTTCTTGACATCCATTTCGTTTATTTTAATACCAAACGGTAATTTAATTTGTACTAAAAACCGTAAAAATATGGCACATGTTCTGCGACAGAGGCGCCACCTCTTGCGCTCATGTTACTGCACGAACATAAGTTTGTTTCGCTTGTAAATGTTGCCTTGAAATGTCAGAAGTTACGTATTTTGGGTCGTGTCTTGCAACTAAGTATTACGGTCCTAAAAACTTTTAATCTGTTATTGACACTAACGAAATGGATTGTCAACCATCTCGCGAAACAATCTGTTCACCGGTCAAATTCCAGAGCAGTCAGGGTGAGGAAAATCATTTGGAGGTTAAGCAAAACACTTGCACAAGTTCTACTGCAAAGAGTTTAGCTGATGCCTCAAACCTGCTAACTGTCATGTCAGAAGAAAGCAGTCCCAGTAAATCAAAGCCTGATAAATGTATCAGCTCATCGCCATCCCACACTGTAGCTCTGGAGGAGCCGTTGATAAAGAAAAGGAAGCACGAGGAGAAAGATGAAAAGAAAGCAACGGAGAGCAATGATGCTCCAAGCGATGAGCGTCCCTCATCACCAAACCACCACATTCTTCATGACGATCCTGCGGTACAGTGTAATGTTCCTAACGCTGAAGAGAAGCAAATAATTTTTAAAAAGCCAATGCTGGCATTGAAGTTGGGACAGACGCGCGGAAAACTTTCCGGAAAGATTCACACCGAACTGAATGCAGAAAGTGTACCCTCGAGTGGTTTGATAGTGAGAAGTTTGTCAGAAACCAGTAGTGCAGAAACGGGGGACGCAGTTGGAAATAAGCCTGATAGTGTTAATCTAGCACAAGGAAATCTTACTTCAATACCTTATAAAGAACCTTCCTGGGCTGGGTACCCTTCAAGGGTTTATGGATTTGAAATAATTAAAGGGGGGAAAATCATCGAACAGTTTGATTTGAGCACAAGGTCCAGTCATTGTATTGGCCGTTTACCAGCCTGCCACATCGTGTTACTCCATCCGACTATTTCTCGTTTTCATGCCATAATTCAGTACCGAGACGATGAGAAAGGGACGCCAGATGAACCACCTGGGCTCTATGTATATGACCTGGGAAGTACACATGGCACATTCTTAAACAAAAGTCGTATCAAGGAAAGAATGTACGTCCGAATCCATGTGAGTAATAAATTTCAAAAGGACTTTATTATTTTCCTGTTCTTTCTTTGCATATTTGTATCAAGATCTTCTAATTTATATATTATGCCCAAAATTAACTGAAATAGCATTGTCAACAAGCCAGAAAAAAGGTGGCATTCAAAATATCCATTTATAATATACTGAATTTGCGTTACCTAGTTGGTTTTAACTGTTGTTCTCCGTTTCGAGTGGATTTGCAGCCCGACGTTTCAATCATCATCTTTACAATCTCTGGCCAATCTCTGGCCATCATCTTCACTGAATTTGCTTAAACTTATATTTTTTGCGTATCTGTAAATTTTTACTCTCAAAAGCTTATTTTTAGGCAACTTTTATTCCCTAAGATATTTCTCATTTATTTTTTCATTTATAAACTTTTTCAAAGTCGCTGCTTATCTCCTGTCAATACGACTGCTTAGTTAATATTAATACTGTGGTTTCTTTGCAGGTTGGATACGTAATCAAATTTGGCTGCAGTACACGTCAGTTTTTAGTGAAAGGACCGCAAGAAGATCAGGAAGAAGAATCCGTACTGACAGTAACGCAAATCCAAACACAGAGAAATAACGAATTAATCAGGCGCAAGTTAGAGAAGTTGAAGGGAAAGGTACCAGAAGAGGACCAAGGCATTAGCTGGGGAATGGGTAAGAGGATATTTCTCATCCTATTTTGAAAGAATGTCTGGATGAGTAAAGATCCCAATAAAAATGCTTGTTTTTGTTATTTGGTGCTTTGCATTATAAAATTATTCCTTTTCTCATCAAATGCAAAGTTTTGGTTCCCGAATGTTCTATGTGCAAAATTGTACCTTTTCATTGTTATTTTACACCCTTTAAATTTTTATTATTTGCAGATGATGATGCTGACGAAGAGACCGATCTCACTATAAATCCGTTTGCTTCATCAAACAACGAAGAGCTTTATATAGATGATCCAAAGAAGACTCTTCGTGGATGGTTTGAGAGGGAGGGACACGAACTGGTTTACAATGTGGAAGAGAAAGCTTCTGGACAGTTCCTCTGCCAAATAGAGTGAGTACTACCTCTACCTCTCCTACACTACCACGCTACCCTATGAACCTACTATACTCGTAATTTTAGCCATGTACTGCAGTAAATTTGTTTATTAAATGGTCTTTGCATGAATTACTGTTGCATTCGGTCAGGACTGTCAGAAAATATGAAACCTATCAAACAGAGCTGTGACTGGCATCCTTCCATCACACAGCTATCAGCCCTCAAAGAATGATGTTTTATATCCCAACCTAGCGTTGGTTGAAAGGCTTGAGTGAACCCTTACGAACGTGACTCAAACGTTCTTGTTGGATTGTTTCTTGAAGGCTTCCTGTGGATTCGGCTCCGAATGGCATCCACGTAGCCGAGGCGCTCGTCAAGGGGAAGAAGAAAGAGGCGGTTTTGCAGTGCGCCCTCGAAGCATGCCGTGCGTTGGACCGTTACGCCCTGCTACGACAGGCCACTCACGGTATGTTAATGATATTTGATGCTGTTAAAACATCAACCCTTTAACTGATACCAGATACAAACTTGCCTTAACATGCATTAACTTTCAATGCTGTTCCATACATTTGTGTTCTTCCTGGCTTAGAGCATTGATCTATGAATTGAAATTCTTGCAAAATCTTTGAGAAAATACTTGTAGTACCAACATTGTAATCTCTAACCACCAATCATTCAATCATTGATCATCACACTTTCAAATATTGGACATTGCTCTATCACTTATGTCATAACATTCCTAGCTACCCTTTTGTTGTTGCAGCAATGTTAATTGGAGGGGCAGCTCTATATCAACAATTTGTTATTCAAGCTTGCTACCATGCAACTACATAGATTTTTTTTCTTTTATCAGAGAGCAAAAAGAGAAAGGCAAAAGACTGGGAGGCAGATGACTTCTATGACAGCGATGATGACACATTCCTGGATCGCACTGGTACCGTGGAGAAGAAGCGGAAGGCTCGCATGGAGGCAAATGCTGAGCCCGCAGCTCTAACTTACACCGACTTGGTAACTTGATCCTGGAAAAAAACAATCCCTCTACCTATTAACAGCTTGCCACACTACTGTGTTTTATCCTCTTTGGGTTATAAAATACTAAGCATGAATGCTGGCTGTTGAAATGAATTAAAATATCAAAAGACTATGCATGAATCAATTAATAAATTCATATGATAGGTATAGGTGACTAATGAACAGTTTCGATCATTGATGAAACAAGCTCGTAATAGAACTGGCGACAGTAACAACACTGTCACTATGACGGCTGGTGGCTGTAGGCCCTGGCCCAAAGAGACCGCAAATGGGTGTGTGACATGACGTTTTTGGTCTATCGGTAGATGAAAAAGCATGAAGCCATCATGATCGACTTGCAAGAGTACGAGGCTCGGATGGCAGAAGTCGGATCGAAGCGTCTTTCCGTCCTGCCGGAGAAGAAAGAAGCGCTGGATGAACTGGACGCTTACATGCACACGATAAACAACTGCCCGCAGGAGTATGATAAAACGCTGGCGTCGCGCCTAAAGGTACTGATTGCTCTCTCTGTTTTGAACATAAAATTATTTACGTTAGTAGTGCCCATGGCTACAAATGGCTAACAAATAATGTGACTTGACATAATGTTCAAAAAACAGTGTTTTAGTCTGAAAGCTTTGTTAAAATTTAGACTAGTTGTAAAATTATGCTAGTTACAAAGTAGCCAGTGGAAAGTGATGGTTGGAAAGCATAAGACGGAGCAAGGCAAACTAGACTAGTGTTATTTTAACCGAAGTGGATACCAGTGTTAACCAACGCCACAGTTCATTCTCATCAGTCATCAGTATCACCCATTCATTGAGATAATTGATCTTAATGTTCAATTTATCAAGTCATCAAGTTATCATTGGATTTTAATGATTTGGCCATTGTTTCTGTAGGTGCAGATCACTGACCTGAAGAAGGAAGCAAGTCGGGTCCGTCATATGATCAACCTAGTCCGGCCACCTGGAACTCCGGAGATGACCGACAGGGTCCCTGAAGAAGCTGTATCGCGCGAGAATGTTATGACGAGAATGGCGGCGATTTGTCGCAAAACTAAAATGTTGCGACAAAAGAAGGCAGATTCTGGAATTCCTGTTTCTCGCAAAACCATGGATCCTATAGAGAAGGTACCTAACGACATGTTATTATTTTGTATTAATTGAAACAAAAAAATTCTTGCTTGTTCCATCACAAGCTAGAAAGTTTTCACATCTATGAGTTTTGCTTTCAGAACTATTAGAATTTAGAACTATGAGTTCTGATTTTCAGTGTAAAAATGTCATACTAGAACCATATTATACAGTGTTCAGAAAAACTATCTTAACAGGATACCCTTTTATGCTTGACACTCTCTGATCTGAAGTTGGGAGCATCTTGCTTTGCAATTGCCTGCAGCAATACTTTTTTCATTTTTTTTCCTTGGCTGTGTTCCTTTTCAGTTGTGTTCAAATCCCATTTTTTTTTGTTCACATACCTTTTATATTTTGTTCCTTTCATTTTTAGGTGGGAAAATACTCAGAAAGAGAAAGCACATCTCCCGACCATGCGAGAGTTCTACTTGGTAACGAGATGGACGATGTGACAAAGCTCGAGGCATCCGATGAAGATGGAAATGAGGATGAAGGGGAAGCCATTAAAACCGGTACGATTAATGAAACCTGTAATGAGCCAGGCGTCGAATACATCAATGATAACTGGACAAAAATTACCGACCACCATGACTTGGATAATGAAATTCAAGGGACCTCCACCAAAGAGAAAATCAATGAAACTTCTTCTCTGAATGACCTCCATGAAATGGGCACTGAAGACAAGCATGTTGCTAATTTAGCCAAGGAGAAAGATAAAATGGGGCCTGCAACTTCAGTTGTGAAAAATATCCAAGAAAGCGTGGCTAAACTTACTAACAGTGACAACGTACGAAATTTAATAAAGGATGAAGTCTTGGCAGACAAGACAGGAGATGTAGGTTCAGATGATGATGATTGTGACAAAGGTGAAGTAGATAAAGAAGAAGCGAAGAGAAAAAAACGGAACAAGAAGCGAATTTTGCAGAGAAATGTGAAGGTATAAGTTCTCTTAATTGTAAATACAATTTGCAAGTTTTTATGTAAAATGTGACTTCATCAAAGTTTTTAATTTTTTCAGTCTCGGAAAGAGCGACATGCTCGTTGGACCGGATCTGATAATCCTTCTGAGCTTTTTTCTGATTGGACACCGCCCCAAGGACAAAGTGGAGATGGCAGAACCAGCTTGAACGACAAGCTTGGCTACTAACTCCAGTCCTAAAGCAGGAAAGACTCTAGGCTGAAATGTGTTCTTGTCTGGGATGTTATTAGGTGCTGATGACTAATTGTTACTAACCCACCAAATGATTTATAACTACAAGGTATGCAACACTCAAGCCTAAACAAATCGCACAAATCAAGCCAATTTTTTGTTTTATTTAAGAAAATTGAATTTCACCAAAATCTCTATCCTATTCCTAGTCATTCTTATTAGGTCTAGTCTAGTATCTAGATCTAGTCTGTATCTAGATCCACAATCAAAGAAATCAACTTCCAATCTATATCAGTGAGAAATAGAGTGAGAATGTGAAGCAAGATGATCTCCTTTATTTATTGATATGTATGCAATCATGATTTTTGCTCGGCTAAGCATGGCATCATTACATTATCGGAAATATATATCTTGCCAACAACTTTTGAAAGAAGACAATGTAACTGTCAAAAGATCACAAAAAATTTCAGATTTCCATAAAAATTTCAAATTTCTTGAAAAGCATTTTAATTTATATTTGCTTATCGGTAGTAGAATTGAACCTCCGTTGCAATGAACGTGTTTATTTTGCAGAAAAAACTTCTACTTTTGTATGTTTACAGAATCTCTGGAAATCAACTTTTTCAATGATACCGGCATCAGAAAAAATTTCAGTTTTCCATAAAAATGTCAAAAGTTCTTGAAACCCATAATAATTTCTTAACGGGAGTAAAATTGAACCCCCGTCGCAATGAACACGTTTATTTTGCAGAAAAACTTCATCTATTGTACGTTGACAGATTCTCTGAAAACCAACTTTTTAATGATTCCGGCATCGGGAAAAATTTCAGTTTTCCAAAAAAATTTAAAAATTCTTGAAACGCTTTTAAATGCTTATTGCTAAAATTACTAAAAACTGCTCAAAAAATTCTGAATGTTTGTTTTTAATTTTTTTTGTTTTGTATTTTTGGGTGTTTGTTTGAGCTCTTCAGGCCAAACACAAAAACCGATTTTGATGAAAATTTATATGGACCTTCCTTATCTCTGAACTTAGATTAGCCACATTTTTGAAGCAATTTGGACGAGTAAATTTTATGTCATTAAGTTTTCACGAAATTTTTTAATTCTTCCAAAAACACGTTTTGCACTCTAGAGGCCAAGGATCTGAATATAATTTGAAGAAACTTTCCATATACGTTTACCCTCTCGATTTTATGTTTGTGTACAAATTACACTGTTGTATGTTAAGCCCTTTTCTTGAAAATGGCGCTCTTATGGTGCTTTTTTAGCGATTTTACAGTTTTTTGCAACTAAATCTACATTATCTTATATTGTTGTTCACAAATTCTTATTTGTGCGTTAAACATCTCAAGAAGAAGATACTGTGTATGATTTTGAAGCAAATTAATTGAACAGTTTTTAATCGATTTTTCGTTTTAAAGTATTCCAATAATTTCACTTCAACTCAATCATGACATTTCCAGGTAACAAATGCCCTCAAGAATGCTGTTCAATTAATGCCGAAATTTTTTACATTGATCATAAAAGCCTCTAGGCTATGAGCATTGAATCCAAATTCAATGCTATGAGCATGTTGCGGGTGAGCTCAAATATTATGCTCATCCACAACACGATTGTATGAGTGTTTGCTTAGTCTAGTGTTATTGGTGATGAACGATGGTAGCTGGTTAATTTACTAATTTAAAACTAGTAAAATAATAATCTCGGCCGTACGAAATGCACATAAATCAAACCATTTGGACATTGAATTTGGACTTCCCATGTGATTGTGACGTGCGAATTTGAATCTGTGTGCAGCAGTCCATACAGAAGTCCCTATAATTGTCGAAAACTTGCCAAATGAATATTTTACGATTAAACTTTGGAAAAGTGCTGCAAAAAAGCGACAACGGATTTATCTCGCTTAGTAATGTGTGGCTTGGGACTGATAGCATTAGATCGAAGCCGCGAGCAATGTTTAAAGACTATGTGAGGTTATGTCATGCATGTCAGAATAAAATTCACATCACACAGAGATCCAGTGCATGTTATGGAGCAGAAACGAATCGTAAATTCAGTAAATCGTCAAGGCGGATTCAAAATGTCAGGGCGAAGCAGGATTCGCCGATGTATGTTTTCGATCGAGAGGCAAAACAGATGCAACGTGAGCGAGCAGCAAGGGTGCCTGACGTGGAATTATTTGACTATTTAAAAGAAGAAGTAGGCTCTCGATTAGCAGATCGCATCTTTGACATAAAAAGGAAATTTTCTTGTGCGGCTAATATTGGTTGTGGCCGAGGATATGTAGCAAAGAATATCTCGTCAGATTGTGTCGGGGAGTTGATCCTGTGTGACTCCAGTGAAACTTGGTTGAGACAAGCCGTTGCTCCTGATGGTAGGTTGGTTGGACATTATTTGTTTTTTCACATTGACTGCATTCCCGTAACCCCTATGATCATAGTCACTTCTATTGGCTTTCAGACCGGCAAGTAAAAGTGACTCGCCGAATTGTCGACGAAGAGAAATTGCCATTCAAACCATCGTCCCTTGATTTGGTAATCAGTAGCTTGAGCCTTCACTGGGTGAACGATCTTCCTGGTACATTCAATCAGGTGAATGCTCTCTGCAACAAAAATGTTTTTTAATACCTACAAGGTTGAAAAGCTATATATTTTATTAACTACTACATAAACCAACCTGGCTAGCGCTAAGCTGCCCAAACATGATTCTTTCCATATTACGAAATTAAAATTTGTGACGTTAATGGTTAAGAATCTATTACAGATTATTACATGCCTCAAGAATGATGGGGTGTTTTTGGCTGCTGTGTTTGGAGGAGATACATTATTTGAACTCAGGTCAAGCCTTCAGCTAGCTGAACTTGAGCGAGAGGGAGGCCTTGCTCCTCACATATCCCCTTTCACAGAGGTCAGTGTCAAACAGTTTAATTGTTCATTTTCATAAGTTTCTTAACGCAAATATGATGTTATAAATACAAAACGTTTGTTGGATCATTTTTTCCACTTTAGATTAGAGACATTGGGAGCTTGCTTACACGTGCTGGATTTACAATGCAAACTGTAGATATCGACGAGATTGTAGTAGGATATCCCGGGGCCTTGCAGCTAATGAATGATCTCAAAGGAATGGGAGAAAATAACGCTGCATTCAACCGCAAGCTACGACTGAACAAAGATGTCTTGATGGCTGCATCAGCAATCTATCAGGTGCCCTTTTCATTTCCTTACTGTCAAGTGAAATGAAATTTTATCTCCAAATATTATTATGTAAATCGAGAATGACGGTAATTTTTCTAGGAGCTGTATGGAAAAATTGAAGATGGGGTCACCAAAATACCTGCCACATTTCAAGTTATTTACATGCTTGGCTGGAAACCTGACAAATCACAACCAACTCCATTGGAACGTGGCACTGGGGATATATCACTGAAAGATCTTTACCGTCTGGATGAAATTATTTCCGAAACTAACAAAATTCCTTTGGAAAAGCCAAAGAATTAGCTGAAAATTAAGTATTTTAGGATGACACAATTAAAAGCTGTTAAATACTTGCATTTTTTTTATTATGATCAATGCATATTTATTTTTTATTTATTTTAATGATTTTTTGTGTTAAAATTTCATCTAAAAATATCCACAAATCCTAATGGCTTGATTGTGAATTAAGTTAAACAATTACAGTGGACAGGATATCTGGATAATGTTTTAGGTATCAGCTGGTACCTACATGAGGCCCAATATGAAGAGAGATTTAACAAGATAGCAGTTTTCCACGTTTAAATGAATCCATCATAAAATCTGAGTAAATAAATGGAAGCTAACCATCAGCCATCAGGATCCTATATCAACCAAGGGTTACGGGATAGCTACATTAAAATTAATTTGTGTATATTTATTTGCCTGTAACTTGTATGGAGTTTAGTGGGTTTGTCAGGTTGATAATAAGATAAGAATAATATTGGTAACATAATAACAATAATATTCAAAAAGTAAAGTAAAAGTTTTAACAATAGTAGATTATGGATAAAGTTATGATGTTAAAGATCTCAGTGGCTCTGGACTGATCTTGTTTTGTTACAGGCTAGACTTTTGTTTCTGTTTAATTGCTGTCTTTGGTTGCTACAGACCAGTTAACTTTTCCATCAATTTTGATAGACTTTTTATTTGTGGAAATCTGCAATCATCTCATTTATAAGCATGGAGCGTTCTCAAAAGCACAGGGATTTGAAAGTGTACGTCCGCCTTTACCCGACCATGCACAGATGTAAAGAAGTCCTCAAGTACGACCTTGCGACAAATACAGTGTTCATGCGCTGTAACGACACCTATACTTACCAAGATAAACATCCCCCAAGATTCTGGAGCTTCCGTCCTGAGCGGCTTTTCTGCAATTCCAGCCAGAAGAAAGTTTACAATGAAGTCACAAATGGAGTTCTAGAAATCTCTATGAGGGATGGGAATGATGCTGTGATCATGGCATATGGCCAGGCAGGCTCTGGAAAAACTTTCACAATGAGTGGCATGTACAATAGGTTTCATAAGCGAGGACTTATACCGCGTTTCGTCGCCCGCCTTCTGTTGACTCGTCTTCGTTGTGACATGAAAGTACACTGTGACATGAGTTATTTGGAGATCAATGGCCATCACGTCATAGATTTGTTCAGTGGTAATCGTCTCGATGCCAGAGACCTGAGGAAAGTACCAACAGTGCCATTGACCACGCACTACGCTAGTATGGCAAAGCTGATGGAGGCTGAAAACCGCAGGAGAGTCGTGAACCATGACCCGTTTGGAAGTCGTGCGCATGCAATTTTTACGTTTCACGTCCGCTCACTAGACTTGATTACTTCTAATTCTAAATATCGGGCATTTAAAATTCACTTTGTGGACCTGGCTGGAGTTGATTATTTTGGGAAAGTGATGAATACAGGGAAAGATGCAGCTGACATAGGTCATGCAAACGTTACCAAGACATTTCTCGATCAGTATATTCGTCACCTGAACCAACCTTCCTTGCCTCCCAATGACTTAGTGTTACGGATTTTGGGAAAATCTCTCTCAGAGTCTTCTACACTGAAATTTATTGGTCATGTAAAGATGACCAAGCCTGACTTATCTCTCACCTTGTCGCTTCTCCGGTTCGGGGCTCGAATCAGTGGAGTGAGAAATGACCAGAAGACACGAGATCCATCGTTGCCACCTCAGCCTGATGCGGAAACAGTATGTCGCGAGTTGGGGCAAACTATTACTGCTCAGCTGCAGGTGCGAGCTATGCTGCAAGAGTATACTGACCATCAAGGTTCTACAAATCTGGTTTCCAAGGAGAGGCTTTCAAGTTTGCGATCGGCAGTCGGCGAGTATTTGATCCGTAAGTCCGATGACGATGAATTACTGCAGAAGATCAAGAGTAAACATAACCAGAAGACTATGATTCCAATAAAAAAGGGAAACAATTACGATCTACCAATCCCAACAGAGTTTGATTTTGAAAATGACCCTAAGTTTAATTTCCTTAGTACTCGTCCAGTTGATGTGGCATTGCCATCTGTATCACGCAAATCTCAAACCGAATCAAACCCTCGAAACCCAACGTCACGTACAAACAATTTGTCGCATTCTAAAATTTCCTCGAGATCGGGCATCGATTCACGAACAAGAATCATCCCGAACTTGCGAACCAAAGCATCCTCAGAAGGTCAACTCAAATCTCAGTCGCTCCTTCAAGATTTGATTATATTGCAAACGACCAAAGATGTGGTTGAAAAACTTAACCAGGAAATGACTCCATGCCATCTTGAGGTGATTCGTCTTTTCGAAAACAAACTTGAACGTGAAAGGAATACCTCAGAGATGCTTATCCTACCACCATCACTCAGCAGAAGCGGAAAGTTTTCGAAGAAGAAGGTAACGAAATCACAAAATAAAATCCGGAAAAGTAGTTCCAAGAAAATCGCAAAAAGTTCTGGTTTGAGAGTTGGAACAGAGCAAGCGAAAGTGCAAGTGGGTCGCAGCGGGAGTCTCATGCACACCCAAGCACCTCCCGAGGAGCCCACGCTACCAGCCGAGAGGGAACTCGACACGTGTGGTATTACGATTGGAATCGGTCAAATGTACCAATACCGTGGTCGGTTGGCTAGTATCACCAAGCGAGCCAGGGCATCCGAAGTTGGGCGCAAGCGTAGGAAGGTTCATCGGTCGGGCAGATCCAAGCGGGGTTCCATTCACCATCATCATGGTTAGTAGTGAAACATCCATTGATTACTCTGCTATCTTTGGACCCTGGCTAACTTAACTTGCAAAGTAATTCAGGCATATAATGAATCTTTTAAAAACACTCAAATCCTGCAAATTATACCTACACATACTATTGGAAAGCTGGTAATTTTCTGTTTTCCAGGCGCTCTGGCCTTTAATTTGTATTATGGGTTTAGCTTATGATCCTGGGAAAAGGCCATTCGGGCAGTGTTCTGGCCGTTCTGGTGGTTGTGGTGGAAATTTTACCGCATTTTAACTAAGTGAGGGGCCCTGTTTGCCTAGATTTCGAGGTGACGGGGAAACGTTTTATCCACGGACAGATCTCTCCCAAAATTATACATCTCTCATAGCAATCTGTATCATATATTTAGATCATCCAAACTAAGAAGTGCAGAGTGCCTCATTTATCAATACCTTGCTACTTGAATTGAACAAAATTATTAATGTTTTTCAGAAAAGGGCGATACAAATGACAAGAAGGATGCGATCCCGATTGTGCCTACTTCCTCTTTGGACTCGTTACACATAGAGGAGGGGGTGATGGCTATCAAACGACGACAGCAAGACCTAGATGATGCCAAAGAGGAGGTATCGCGCATCCAATTGAGTTACTTGGACGTTACGCGGAAATTGGAGTGGTGCCGTTATCAATGGTTCAAGGCAAACTCTGATTTGCAAGCGATGCAGGAAAATAGGGTTTTGAATGGTAATTTGTTTTGGCTCGACCTTGCGTCAGGGTAGCAGAACTTGATGAGTGTTTTTAATGTTCTTATCTGGTAACTGCTGGGATTAAATTTTCAGGTGGAAGACTTTTTGGTAGCCAGGGGAGTCTTGGTGTAGCCACCCAGGAAAGGAACCTTGCAGAATTCATCAACGCCAAGAGAATCCAGTTCCAAGAAATGTTGCAAGATCTTCTTGGCCACCGGGAAAGGTTGAAAAAAGGAGTTCGTCTTGTTGAAGAAGCGCAGATAAATTTGGACGCTGCTATTATGGATGTAGAAATCCATAGGCCTGATGGATCCGATTTCAATTTGGACGGCGCTGGGGAGAATATTCCTTGTTTCGATGACCTTTGTAAGGATATGGCAGGCAAATGATTATCCAATCATTTTCTTTATACTGGAAAGAAGACTAAAAATTTCAGTACTATGCATCCTGTTAATAGGAAAATTTTTAACCACATGATTTTTGTTTGCCATGGTCAAAGATTTCTTGGGATAAAATAAAGGGTTGCATTTTAGCAAAAATAGATCCCATGCATTAGTGTGATTGTGGTACGGATACAAATTTTGGAATGAATGGATATTTCTTTTATAACAATAGATCACATAGTACATATTTTTGAATTGGTGATCCAAGTCCAAAG
This sequence comes from Nemurella pictetii, assembly GCA_921293315.2. Classification (NCBI taxonomy): domain Eukaryota; kingdom Metazoa; phylum Arthropoda; class Insecta; order Plecoptera; family Nemouridae; genus Nemurella; species Nemurella pictetii. The sequence goes on along the minus strand of OV121116.1, from coordinate 24,280,131 downwards.
ATTGAGATATTTTCTCGTTTTGCAATTGTCAGGCAGGCGATTGAAATCTGTCAATTTCTCGTAGAGGTTGATGTCAAAAATCAGTACGACTTCGTCAGAAATGGCAGATGAGAAAGAACAAAGACGTTAGAGTTCCTAAATATACGCTTAGGTTTGACAGCCTTCTTCGGCCTCCTTAAAAGATTTTGCACTAGAAAATAAATATTTGGGACTTAAAGGCTTTGCATAAATCATTAGTACCACTGATGTTTTAACAATAATAACCATTTTTTTATTTCATCATTTATTTTTGAGTGGGTTGTAGGTACACCACTCATAACAAATTTAGTAACCTATTTTTCATAATGCTTTAAGACAGGCAATTGCCTATACTGAATTATAAGCATTTCACAATCGTATAAATTGAGCATGTTCTGCTCCTAACAGACCGATAGGTACAACAAACACTCTTAGACAACCATGATATTCTTAATTAACACTTTAGAATATAGTATGAACTATCCAACTTTATTCAGATCCGTTGACAATATGACTCATAACGGACAAATAAATTTAAATATAGCTAATCTCTCATATCATACTAATATTTGATATTTTCTGTCTACAAATAATAGCAACATGCTGTTTGAGCAAAGAATAAGGGTCCATATTGCAGATGACTTTAGTTAGCAACATTGGTGGCTTTACTATAAAGTGTGGGGTTGCATTGGAATGGTACTAGTTAGTGCACTTTCAGGAAGTGCAGTGTCAGTTTCGGGCTCATGGTGCTTTAAGCATGCCACGTAGAGAGCCTGTCGGCCTAATTTACCTTGTATATTTTGACATGACTCGGTCAATGTCAGATAATTACTATTTGGGAAGAAATTGTAATGCCATTGCTCATTCTTGCATAAGAAAAATCCAAGAAGTTTTTATGTGCTTTGGTTTAGCTTTAAAAATAATTATTATGCTTGATTTGCATGCCATAATAATTATTTTATTTGAAATAATTTACAAGGGAACAGAAAATGCACTTTTTAGTCAGCCATTTCTCAATCACTAAGCAGTGAACATCAAATTGTCACGATAAAATAGGAGATTGTCATCACTGATTTGATATCAATATCAACTATAAATACTTGAGCTGGCAACAACTTGGCCCACTGCATTAGTAATGTAATCTTTCCCTATTTCATTAGAATACTATAATGTGCCAAACATGAACAAGGAATTCACATTTTCTATAACTGTTTTCAATTGTGGGGGAAAAACATTGATCACATATTTGAACAAACTGCTAGAAGCTAGTTTGCCTTCAAGCTGCTTTGCCTACAAGGCTCTGTCTTCTCAGACTGAAATGTGACAACTCGCAATTGTAACAATGCTCTTCACCCAACACTTCACAACGCTTTAACTTTCCCCCTCTCTCTCTTTTACTACTCTAATTTCTTCTTTTCTTCCTCGCTCCCTTTCTTCACAATGCAGTCTTTTTTCTATGGCTGGGTCACATGTCTTCCTCATACGAAAGACTGCGCTAGAAAAAAGTATTTTCCTTAGTTACGTGTCAACCATTCGATTGCATACAAATGCGATTGCACTTGTGCTAATTTACGCCAAAACTTCTGCAAGCGCCAATGTCTGTTCATTTTGAAGATAATGGATTGTTTTTTTTTCTAATTTTGTCAACAGACTTTGGTTATTAATTATTGATAACCATATTGGTAGCAGGGTGCTTAAATGGCTTTATCTCTGAGAGTATATCTCTACCAGCTGAAACATAACAAACAGTTAATGACCGTGATGAGTTGGTAAAACTTAAGCTATGTTTCCTGTTTGGCTCTTTGAGAGTCGCGTTGGAGCTTTACTAGCACCGGGTTGTTTACGGTGGAGCGTTGCATTGCGTTCACGTTTGTCAAAAAAATAAGCAGAATTAATATGTCAAAATAAAAAAATAAAACTTCAATGCTAATTTTAAGTGGAATCGTAGCTCGTATATATCCCCCTGCATAAAAAAAAAAAATTAGCGAAGCCAGCGCAAAACCCAGTGCTCGGAAATGTTGAACCAGATTCAACATTAAAGTAGAGCAGCAAACGCAGCGATCGCAAAGCTCATAAAGCTCCAAACTCAAGCTCTGATTGGAGAACGCCACAGCACAAATCCAAGCCAAACAGTAAACACAACTTTATTCATTTAGTAGGTAGTTAATGAATGATCACGGATCACTGATCAATGATTGTACCTCAGCCTCTGGGTCAGGATCTTGACTCATGTTGTTTAGCAGAGTGTAGCTGTCTTTGACAATGAGAAGCCGATGCTGGCCGTTGATGATAAAACTGCTCCCTCTGCGAATTGTCTCCTTGCCGCGTTCAATGGTTTCTCTCGTGAAAACCACATCCTGGATAGATAACAAGCGACCCACCATCAACTCTCGTCCATCGCCCATTGCATCGACTCTCATCTTCTGCACTTGTCAATGTGCATGACAGCTCACCTTGTATGCTCTGACAAAGATGCAGATCAAGGTGATAGCACCGATCACAATCAGGGAGTAGGTGAAAACCGGGACGGCAGTGTCAGCAACCGTCGTCGCTAGGTAGACCCAGCGGTGAATCGATGGGGGTAGCTCAGCTACACCCTAAAAGTAGCAACAATACCAGCTCCCATTAATTTCATGCTGCAATATTTACAGCCCGTTCGCTGGAATCCTATGCTTGTTTGGCTTGTTTGTAGAACTAGGTGATGTATGAAAATTTTGTGAAAAATATTAGTAGGAAATACACTAAAATTCTGTGATAGTATGGATTTCATTTAGCTCAGTAGGCAGAGCTATTTGCCGCGATGGCTGGAGACCCGGGCTTGAGTCCCTGAGTGAATGGAAATTTAGCTGAGTGTGTACAGCAACAGTCAGGGTAGTTGGGAAACGGGGTTCGAGTCTCCGAGTGGACGGACATTTAGCTCAGGGGTCAGAGTAATTGCCTTAATGTCTCTGAAACCGCAATCTGGAAATTAATTTAGACAAATTTTGGAATGTTTATCAGCTGTGCTGGGTTCATAATTTTCTTCTTGAAGAGTAAAATGTCTTACCTGTTTATCTATTATATCAATTGTCTTGGAAACTATAAAGTAAAATCCATTTATCCATTTGCTCGCTTTCACCCCAAAAAATATTTACATTTAAATTATAATGTTGCCAGAAAACGGGGTGAAGGCGTAGCCAGTAGAACAATGGAAGGACCTTTTGCATGCCTGTCCCGGGTTCAAATCCCAGTTAGGTCGCGCATGTTCCTACTTTGCTCTCCTCTCGATTACAGTCAGCACTATCTCCAATAATCACCTCTTAATTTTCTCTCTCACACCATGAACTGAACCATATTTGGCCCCACGTAAGTTTGAACAGGTCAGAGGGATTAGTATTTATTGTGTTCAATATGTAAACGTGATGTAAACGTCACCTCTTCAAGCCAGACGACAGGGAAGATGATATCAGGGAACTTGGCAACTGCACTGATGTGAGATGCCTTATCCACGCGAAGATTCAGTTGAACCCGCACTCTGCCTTCCACAGGAACACCCAGTTTCTGAAATAATGAGATCCGGTCAGAAAAGTGCGAACAATTATTTGTAAATCGTGTGTATCAAATTGATTCCATTTCTAAAGTAATATGAATAGCTATGATGTTACCACAATCACCAAATAAGTATTGAGCATCGATAATTAAGTATCTCACGTACTGGTTGTATCTTGAAATAAGTTCCGTGGAGGTCTTTATCGGGATGCAGCCCCTCCACTTGATCAAGAAGCGCTGGGTCAGCCTTGTAGAAGTGTGGGAACGATAAGAAGACCGGTGCATCTATGCCCAAAAACATCTTCAATCAACATCATGCTATATCAGATATCCTAATTAAACACAATAAAACACTTATGTAGTTGGTTTAACCCTGCTACAATGTGGACATGGTTTGCGGAAAGGGAAATCAAGATTGATTTCAATTCTTAAATTCTTAAATTCTTAATTTTTCCGGAGTTTTGGTGGGATGGGATACAGAGGGATATGTTTTCAGGAAATTAGTGGCATTCATCCACAAAAAGGCGTTGCCCAAAAACCCGGGAATAATTTTAGTATGAAGTTCTCTTTAATGTGAACGTCAAGTTTTGGGATTTTAATTCTCGGTTTACCAGCATAAACTACTTCTGGGTACGATTTCTGCGGCCACAAAAATATCGAATAAACAATTTTAACAAACAGTTTTTCAATAATTTATCTTTTTCTTGTAATACTATTTATAAAATGTACATTTTTTATGCTTGTTCCTGCTTAAAAATTTGAAAATATGTAGCTCACAAACGACCGTTTTTTCGTCTGGTTCATTAGTGACGTCATTTTACCAAGAGTCATCCTATTGGTGGGATACAGGGAATCAAGATGGCGCAAGTGAATTCAGGTTACATCTCCAGTTCAATAAATAAAATCTAGTAAATCTAGTATGTGACTTTAAAGAAGAAGACCTCGAGAAAATTCTGAAAGGTAAGTTTTGAGTCGTATGCACTGCTCTATACCATTGGAAAGTTGGATAATTTAATGGAAACTCGAGTTGAAGTGATTCCAGTTAAAATCACGAACGCATGCAGAATATTTTTCTATCATCGCTTAGTCGCGAAACACAAAATTGCTATATTTTCGAATTTCGAAAGGATTTCAGGTTTAGGGCTGGTAACGCAATGGCTCAATTTCACGACTCATTAAACAATTTTCCCAACCAAAATAGCCTCTTTGCGCCCTCCAAGTTGCTGTTGCTAGCAAAAGCAATCTAAATGAGCATGATCTAGCATTAATTGCCTTACCGAACTGACAGGGGCTGATATTTTGCAACCCCTTTGGAGCGCACACCTCCCCATGAGGGCAAAAGCATTTGTTGTCGGGTTGGTCTTCAGGAACGTCGAAAATATTGTCGGGGGGCGTATAGAGCCCCGCTTTGATTCCGTTTTTAGTGGTCATGTGACGGAATTCCATCGGGAAAACCCGGCATAAATCTTTGTCGTAGACGTACACCTGTAAATCATCAACAAGAGTCATACATTTTCTACGCTAATTTAGAAAAGCTGCTGCTTGAGGAAAATGGGAAATTTGGGGCTTGGACTGGCACAATTTGAATAATTGGGTAGGACATACCCCAAGTTGCCTTGATCGGAGTTTTGAATTACGTGAGGCAACCTGATGTGGGACCATGTGGGACCAGCCTCCCTATAAACTTAGCGTAGATTTACCCTCTTGCAGATGGGGGCAGCTCCAAAATTGAACGAACTTTGCTTTATACATTAGAAATGCTAAAAACTCGATTAGTAACAACTACCGAACAAGTAAGGCTGGCGAGCAGAAAAATAATTCTTAACTGATCATATTTTGCAGCTCGGTGCAAATTTTACGTTTGGGTGATATATTTTGGATCCGAACCTCGCGGGAAATAAAACAAGCAAATTTCTGGAAACATCCGCCAAAGGTTTACTTGATCCCATGTAAAAAGATAATGAACGTCCTTAGGTTTGTTTTAGTTATTAGAGTGTTAAGTGTTTGTGCTAAAAGGCTGAAGTGCTTATTGGCACAACTTGTTTTTATCACTTAATGATCCGAAAATGACATTTGGCATGTTAATTACGAACAATTAGACCATAATCAATGAGAATATAGAATATTCTATGATGATCTGTTTTTTGTTCGCAACAAAATTTTGTGGATAATCGCTTAACAGGCCCGAAATTGAAGGAAATTATAGGTGTCCAGTATTTATCATCATTGCTTTTTGCGTCTCAGTGAATTACGGCTTTATATACTAAATCTCCGAGGAGATGGTAGAATGCACCACTTTAAATGTGGCAAAAACGGAAAATGATGTCCACATTATAATTATGAACTGATTTTCCCCACAAATACAAACAAATAATGAATTGCACTTTATATTTGCACCAAAAGAAAAATGTGCGAGTAATGTTTCGTAAATTTTAATAAACGTTAAGGAAAAATTAGCAGTAAGTAAGGCGATATCTTCACCTGCATTACTTAGTGCCAAAATAATTGTCTTTATTTGTGGCTTAAATCTGTTATTTACACCATTTAAGCAAACGCCATTAAAGCATTAAAGCAAATTCCCCACAAATACTCAATTTTTTGCTCTGGTAACCCTGGCCCCAAATTAGAATTGGCCCTGGATCAGAATCAAGGACAGGATTGTTCTTGACCTTAGAGCATAAGTGAGGATAGTGACTTGATAGGACATTGGACGTTTTGGGGGGGCGGTTTAGGACCGTGTCCTGACATAATACTTGCTAGATTGAGATAACACGTGGGAGACTCCATATATGGAAATAATAATATAGTATGCATATGCATACTTTACTGGCCAATTTTTTTAAAAACCCTAATTGGCACATATCGAACGTTTCTTAGAAAATGTAGCATCTGGATTGGCTTATGATAAGTCAACGAAATGTTACTAGTCCCTATGATGTGCGATGAATTTCTTGACGTAATTCGTAAGACTAATTTCCATATAACCAGGTTTTTATAGCTTTATATGCATTCACTATATTTAAAGTAAGTTGATGAGGTTGTATTCCAATCAAGCTCGATGGACTTAGTTAACAATCAATCAACAGTTATTTATAGTGATGAGAAGTAAGAAATATTGTCATAACCGATAGGTACAAAGATTTCCCATACCAGAATAGAATTCTCATTCCCGTGATTATCAAAAATCCTAAGTTTCCCTCGAGCCCTATGGTGCACCGTGCTGTGATTTTTCAAAAATAAAATCGTATAAATTCTAATCGAAATTTGATTTTTCTTAGAATTTATTCTTTTGAGAAAGAATATATTTTTCACACAATTTAAACAAGATTAAGTGTTATTATCTTGAAGTAATTAACTGCTACCATACAATCACCAATTAAAGCAAATTTAATGGAATATAAAAATTCAGAATCAGTGGAAAAGTATAGGTACTAACACTCAAAGCCTGAAATGTACCCAGTTTTCCGAAACACTGCTTGTAGGCATAATTTTGTAGGCAGATATTAGTTAGACCATAGAACGTTACTCTATGGTTAGACACTGATTTTAGTATGCTATTAACTCAATAGCCAATATAATCTAATACAATAATCTACGTGAAAATTTTCAAAATCCTCAATGCAACTGTTGCACTGCAACATGTTTGTTAAATGTTTTGTTGAGTCTTCAGTCTGTACAGTCTGTACAGTTAGTACAGTTAGTACAGTCTGTACAGTCTGTACAGCCTGCACAGAGCACCAGCTTACCGTGTCCTCCTTGGTAATATCTCTTGGTGGAAACAAACTCCCTTCACTGGCTCGGATCCGATTACATGGCGATTCGGACCAATAAGGCAGCCGGTCTAATCCATTCAGACGATCAATATATCCGAAATCTTTCATCGAATTTTGTCCGTTATGGATTGTGTGGACTTCGTTGACCCCTGATCCGTTTCTCTGCAATGAATAATTTTTCTATTACCTTCTCTTATCACAGAGATGATTTGTGCTACGGGTTTTTTTGTCGTCAAGACTGGTCTTATGACGTCAATGAATTGCTGAATGAGAAAGAACGTGGTGCCAGCCTAGTCTCCGACACTAATCCATTGTGTCTATAAACTAAAAGTTGGCAGTAAATATTGATGATTTAGCCTGCTGCCTGTCACCGAAACGAACTGGTCATTCGTTTGGTAACGCACGGGAATTTATTATAATTTTTTATTGTTACTATATATACTTGAGATTTGAGAAGTACGTCAGAAGAACGTCTACACGTTCCGATACGTATTTTTATTTGAAATTAGTTCGCGTTTGAAAATTTAAAAGCAATTTCAACATATCAAATAAATGTGACCGCAATCAGCGAAGTATTGAAGAGATGAAACGTGATGAGAATTTGCTATAAATACATGTAACTTACACCGATGAGAAGGCCCATCTTTTTCATGGGCCGCCGATGTTTTGGGTAAAATGTGTGGGCAAGGGCCGTCAGTTTGTCGTCGTACCCAAACACCAATTCTTCGGGGGTGACGTGTACAAACGGTCGCAAACCGAGATTTCTTACTGCCATCGAAATCATCAGCTTCAGAAATCGGTTCAGCGAATTACTCTGCGTAGATAATGTCTGTAACAAAGGAACTCAAAATATGATTGATTTATTTTTGAAATTTATTTTTTGCGCTTTTTAACTGGCGACATTTTGACCTTACTGGTCCAGTCTGACGGCTAGGGTGCCAATATCAATATGTCGATTGAACCAATGAAAAATTACAAAAAACGCCGATTGCGGTTTTCCTTCGCAAAACAGACAAGGTAAAATAAGTTGATACTTACAAGAAGTGGAATATTTGGTACGGTAACTTTCAATGACTTATCCACAGACAGTTCGGGTACGAAATTGAGAATTTTGTTGTGTTGGTATGTAACCGTCCCGTTCTCGTGAAATTTTATGTTTACTTTTTCCATATCCTCTCTGGAAAAGATGATTTCATAATAACATTTAAAAAAACGTTGTAATTATCGTGAATCCTTTGCTAAACTGACACGTTGCACCGGCGTCTGATGATCTATGTTCTCGTTCTGAATCTAGCAGCCTCCAGCTTGTAACACGTTACGTGAATCATGATGCTGGAGGAGAGAGCAATGGTTTTTTACGTTCTTGCATTCACACTTGCTAACATTCGGGCTGGATCAATTTCATAACAGTCAAGTGAGAAACGATAGCTGAATAATTGCTGAACCACCGCCAAAACATCATGCTCAGAAATAAGAACTGTGAATAAATTTGCGACATTTTTTTAATAGGTTGTCACGAAATTATCACAGTTTATGAGATATCATTGTTTGGTGATCTGAATATTGTGAAATATACGAGAGCGAGTTTTTGGCGTTTCTTTGGTTCTCTACCAACTCTACCAACTCTACCACTCGACCAACTCTACCTACCAAATCTACCTACCAAATCTACCAACTCTACCAACTCTACTAATCTACAAACTCTACCACTAAACAAACTCTACCATTGAAACTCACACGCATGGTACAGACAGGTATTGTAGCCAATAAATTGGCAAAATGAACAATCGGTTCCAAATAGGAAGAATTGAAAGATCGACTAACCTTTGATTGCCGACAATTCTTTTATCCTTTCCAATAATGGCGTGGCGTAATAAACAAAAAGCAATTTCAGATGATATCTCTAGGACATAATGAAAACTACATGGTTTTTTACGATACCATCACAATAGCGCGAAAGTGATTTGTGTCGCCTGTGGCAATGTCAGAAATGTAATTGTATAATTTTGGAGGTCTTGTATCTGTTATCAATACCACTGCTTACCTGTAAACATAAGGACCAACTTCGACAAGCTTTGGTTTTTCCCCAAAATTAAGGAAATTTTCAGGATTCGTTACGTTGAATATGTAAACTTTGGTAAGCCTGATGACTCCTGGCTTGTGCCAGTAGTGGTAACTCAGTGTGCCATTTAGAACTCTAAGATGCTGGGAAAAGAAAAAAAATACAGCGATTAGGATTTAAAAAAAATATGGGGTGAAATTGAAATCCATGAAACCAAATGTAAAGCAGGCATTGAACATTAGAAGTTTTCAACACAAACTTTAGTTCAGAGTGAATCAGTAAAAATCTAATAGTAATTGTTTCTTGATTAAAGTGATTTAGTGATTAAAGTGTTCATCAAATAAAACAAAAAATGTGTATTTTTTTCTTGTTAATCTTTTTGCAATAACCATTGCTGATTTTTCGACCAGTTAGTAAAAAAAATATTCGTATGCTTAGAATTTTTATTAGATATTTCACGTACTAAGAATCATTTAAGAGCCGATTTTAGCAAATGGAAGAAAGACAAATTGGAACTGTTGTTTTTAAACGCCACCAGATCAATTTAATATTTCAGAAATTTGGGGTGAGATTAAATTTTTTGTGAGTTATAAAATATGAAGCAAATGATAAGCATTCTATTAATAAGGGTAATGCATTTTGCTATTGTTTGTATTTTTCCTGGCCCATTCGTCTTGTACAAGTCAAGTCAATCGAAATTAAATTTCCCAATCAAACCTATAAACATTGTTTGCTTAAGAAATCAATTTAATTTTAAAAACGATTTCGCTCACCTTTAAAATGATATAATCCATCCAAGGTATGGATGAGAGAATGATTCCTATTGCTAATGTGAATAATCCAAAGCATAAAACCGCAAGACGACCTGAAACAGAAAGAAATTAAAATGATTAGAAAAAGACATGTCACCGTGAACTTAGGAATCTACTACGATTACTTCCGAGTCCGTACATTTCACTTCCAGGCTACTGGCTAAGTGTAAATAGAAGGTAAAAGCACAGTATACATAATCACGAAACACCATCAATCGAGAGATTGGTTAATCTTCACGTTCAACACGGATACGGATATCGAAAATTCCTTCTTGCCCTTTTGGCCGATTACATGTCAAATGTAATAATCAAAAAGTGTGATCTGAGACGAGTGGGACCGACGCAGCCAGCAAACATTTACCTATTGTTAAATCAGGGTCAGGGGCCAGGCATGGAATGACTTTCCCAAGATGTCATAATAATGTATCTATGATCGATGACGCGCGCTTTCTTCTTTTAATAATAGACTTGGTACGAATTTGTCTGAAATTGCATTGAATCAAGGTTAGAATTCCGTATGGCGAATTAGATGGGGGCGACATGGGTGCATTTTCTGCAAGTCGATTGAATTGGAAATTGAGCGGAATGTTTGTTAGATTCGAAGCGATTACATTACTCGATGAGTGGGTTTAGTTTCTTTCTCGTTAACTTATATCATAATTGATAATTAATCATCGGCGGTTGCGTTTTTTTGCCATCATCGAGTCCACCTGGTAGTGTAACGCTTTCAGCTCTCGATCTCAAGTGCTCATTTTATCATAGCGAAGTATTTCTCGGATCTGGGTCATTACCACGTGCGAGAAAAACATACTGACTTGATAATGCTATAAAGCTTTAATATATATTATATGACTCGAAATGAATTGATCTGATTTCTAATAGTAATTTAAAATATTTAAAATATATATTTATTATTATTTTAAAAAATGCATTAAATAAGTACGCGTAAATATTTAACCAGTGGATTCATTCCAGCTACACCAATTATACTACAAAACATTTTTTTTGCTTAATGTTACTTTTTAAAATTATATTGTTTATTTTTTTCATCTTAAAAACATGAATTACAAACAGGAATTGCGGAAAAGGGTGTTGGGACTATGGGAAACCATCGAACTGCATAAAAACGGACGGCAATGATGAATATAGCTATCTTTTACGTTATTGTGTTGATGGCGTTCAGCTGGAAATTGAAATTTGAAAAGTTATTCATATTTTAAAAGCAAAATTTCACCTTATCACGAATAATAACAATGTCAGACATTCAAGTTGTTTAATGATCTTCGTTTGAATCCTTCCGTGTGGTCAAGAGAAGAAGGTCCAACCACCTTCGATCGCGCTGTCAGGAACATTGGACTTGAAGTAAAAATAATGACGAGACATATTTTTTCAACGCACCTAGCGTCGAGGTCGACTGTTCGTGCGTGAATGCGCAATTCAGGACCACGACATTCAATTCTTGAACTCAACACAGCATGCATTCGATTTGTTACAAATACAATAATTAATAATCGAATTTCTTATACGAACACGCGCGCTTAAACTTCTTAAAGCAACGCTCTTTGCGCAAGACAAAACCGACAAAAGCACATAAAAGTCGATGTCAAAAATGCTTCAAGTGTTGGCTCGGCAAGTTATAGGAAGTAGGTGAATTCGATGCACGACAATGATTTATACATGTGGTTAGAAGAAGCAATCATTACAATAATTTACTGTTTATACGGTTTATTTATAAAATGATGGATGCATGATGAGATAACTAGCCATGCATGCTGAAAGAAATGTGGATAATTGTAAGAAACTGAATGCATTCACCTACACAATTGAAAGGAAACATCAGTTCAAGGACATGTTTCGCTAGATTTAATTGTTGATGATAATAACGATTGACCCAGACCCAAGCTGAGCACTGAGCACTGAGCACTGAGTTCTGAGCACTGAATACTGGGTACTAAGCACAGAGGAGTAATCAATCATGTGAGCTTGGCCTAATGCAATGTGTTAATTAGCATTAAGCATGCAAGAAACCAGCACTGACACTTGACACCTGAGCCAGGGTGTCTGAGGAAGGGAGTGTTGGTTCAAGTAGACATAACGGGGAGCATCAATGCTAGATTAAAAGATCTAAATTGTCTCACTATAATTTTGTTTTTGAGTTGTATTATTCGAAATAAAGGGGTAGTTAAATATATTCAAGGTGCAGTGAGTTTTTTTTGTAGTAAATTACGCTAGTTAAACGGCCTTTATTAGTCGTGTATTTGGCCTTTGCGTGTACTTGTTGACAGATTTTATGGCGGAAACTGAAACTCAGAAGCGACCTAAAGTTAACCGTCAACGATTTTCTCGATTACGATGAAAATGGCCCAGAAATCTCACGTAAGCCACAAGGTTCTTAAAAAATATGATTGACCAGTCAATTTAGCGTACTATTTGCCAATTACTTTTTTCCTGGTGTCCTTCATAAGTCGTACGTACATTTAGTAACTTGCAAAATTTCTTTGATCACTTGATGCAGAAAGGTGATGCCGACTGCCTAAGGGGCGATATTGACCTCAACAATTTGCCCTCTCATGTCCGCTACTCACACGGAAGATCAAGCAGACTCTTTGAAGGAGCACATCGACAGACTTTTTTGCTCATCTGATATTGACATTGGTAATTAAAGAGCGAACGTTTTCGATTAAACGCAAACTATAAGTATTCGATTGCTTTTTCTTTACTACACCCATTACCATACCACCCATACCGTTTGATCTGTTGGGTGTTGCGTTACGAAACAAAGCAAGAGAATCCTTGTGATGAACCAATAGGTTTATTTATTCTGCACGAGATGAACCTCTGTACCATGGCTGTGCCAAAAGTGTAAAAGAAAACTGCACAAATACTTCTCCTGAAAAAAAAATCCAATCGCGTAATAAATTCAGACATAATTACTGTTTTGGATGAAACGACCCACACGCTGTACTTTTATATGGTAATTGTATGCATTCTCAGATAACTTTCATTGATTTGGACTTATATTTTGTAATTTTGAGTTATGGCCATGAGGGCTTGGTGTTTTCAAGAGTGAGTGAGTTGGAAGTTTATAGAAACAATCTCGAAATAGGTAGTTAGAAAATACATTCTCCTGTCATGTTCAGTGCTCATCGCTCCCGAGTTCGAATCCGGTAACATGCAGCTTTGGTCTTAGGACACCCATATGGCTCTCTATCTTTGCAGAAATCTCCCAAAATGATCATAGAATAAATCCGGGAACAAAACATGTATCGATGACTGGTTGCTTGCGCAGCCTTTTTCAAAATTTACAAAGAAAGACTTATAACTGAGTGAAACTGCTATGAAAAACCCAGGGTCTTGGGGTCTGGAGAGTTCCGGGTGAAGTCATGGAGTGAGTCCAGGATACGCAGCCATCTATGAAGGGTCACATGGCCTGCATCTCCTACGTACGATTGGGGTCGACTACAATATTTCGGGAAAAAATCAACTCAAGCAGCTCACACCCGTTTTAGAATTTAGTGATCGATCAACGAAAATTATTCGCATTGAAGATGTCGTGAAAAAGTCATGGCTTAAGAATGGCGAGGAAAACAAGTCGACTTGGAGAGTCGTTTTCATCTGTTTTCGATGAATAATGGGTAATTTTCTTATAGGCCTGTGACCCTAAGCTATTAGCTAATCGAAGAAATGCAACCTTGGCAGGTTAAATACCAAACTGGACAGCAATATTCTGGGCCAATGCTGACATATCAAGGACCGTGAAAATTGTTATGAAATGTCTCCCAAAAACGAATAAATAAACAACAATTTTGAATAAAATTAGTGAGAACATGTGTGCTCGAGTCGTCTGTGGTGTATCGTACGAATGCCACAAATATTTTCACTTTAATGATTCAACTTGAATGCTGTCATTAACCTCGCGTCATTTCGCGGAACATCCACGGCGTCTGCGATCGAAAAGCGCACGGGCGAATTTGCGAAAAATATGCGATTGGGACACAAGTGACAGGTTGAGACGTGAGCGTGACAACTTGCACGCAAACATCCTCTTTGTTATCTGATTGCGCGGTGGATGAAGTTAGTCACAATAGATCCCCTGAAATGACATTTTAATCATAATATAAGAGATCAGAAACTGTTTTTATATACTACTATATGCCACTATAGACGAATAAGAAGCAATATGTTTCGTTGCTTTACTAAAGATGTAATAGGGCCAGTTTTAAAATTTTTATTCAACTCGGAGTTGAGAGAAAACTCGCTGAGGCAATTGAACTCCACTGCACGAGGTTGTCCGTTGCCATGCCATTTAGCTCAATTAACACTTTAACCCAGAGTTAATAAAATTGTACAAACTAGCCATTAGAATCGTAACGCAGCTTCTGTCTCAAAATTTTTACCATTTTTCAGAGCTACTACGTTCATTATTTTAGAAACGTTCCACTGAAATGGCAATTGAAACTTGGGATATTTTCACAAGAATCATGTTTAGTTTTAATGCACGTTTTTTCTCTCTTTCCAATGCATATTATTGCGTTTTATAATGCAATTATCACCCGGTAATTAGTACAAATTCGCAATAGGAGAGTTTTTAATAATATATTTGCACACTCATGTTATAAATATTTGCAAGACTGCCATGGGGATTCAATTCCTAGGTCTAGTAGACTTCATATGTATTGTGTGCAATAGTTTCATTGTCTGCGTATCACGTTTAGTTTTCCTCCCCTTGCTTCCCACCCTGAGCAGGGCTAGTGTCTCTGATACAGACAGAGATGTAATTGGCACCAACATCAGTACCATTCTCTCATTATACCGGCCACAATCATATTCAAGAAACCTTCGAAAAATTGAACTTTAAAATTTCGTTGTCGTTAGATTCGTAGATTTTGAAAATCAGCCTTTAAGCTTTCTCCAAGTAACATCAAGCCACTTGCTGAGAACTACATCTCTATAGTGCACTTATTATGCAGAAAAAGCGCATTCATATAACAGGTTTTGCTATTACGCTATTTACACCACTGTCCAGTTGCATTCTATTGGCTATGCAGAAATCATTACTGTATACTAATTAATTGCATCGGGAATATTTAAGTAATTCTTACTGATTACAGCACAATGTTCAATTGCGTAAAATATTCTGTTATTAATCGTAAGAATCGTCATATTAAATGGTATAAAAGTTATAGATGTAGAATTATTGCATTGATTACGGTATTTATAGGATTGTGGGATAGTGTTACGGTGATGACGAGTCGAGATGCGAGATGAGAGTTTCTGGTTTCATCAAAGCGATGACAGTGCACTAGTGCCACCATTACATTCACAAGCTCGCACATTATCGGACAATCAAGATCGGAAAGTGATTATGCAAATCCTTTGTGGTTACATCTGATCCAGTCTAAATCTCTAGAGGTTTAAGGTAATCACTTGTAAGTAGAAATGCAACGTCACTGGCATACATAAATGTCATCATCTTAATGTCGATCATCTAATTCAAAAACTTTAAAACGATATATATGAAACATTAAATAAAGATGTGTCCGTCCGTTCAGAAACTCATAAGGGCCAAAGGGGGTGAGATTATGTACATTTATCGCATGATATCAATCGTTATCAATTAAATATCTAGCTGAATAAAAATTCCACTGTCCATTGTGAGATATAGGCAGAAAAAAATCAACGAGGTTACATGATTAAACAACCAAGAATTTTCTCACATTCACCGTCCTGTCTAGTGTCTACTAATTAATACATTAAAGCATTCCAGGACCAACCAACATCCGATTTATATGTTTTTTTTTTGTTTTTTATCACCGATATTTAAATGAAAGTACACCGGCCGATGCAGTCAGGCTAGATTTAATGGGCTTCTATACGTTTTCGGCGACCTTTCAGCACCTTTCGGTATGTAGTACTTTGTTGACATGTAGATTGCACACGCTGCAGGTTACATCAGTTCCCAGCTTCACGAAGGATTTCCAGTGCGTGTCATTTTCACCCGCGTCTCACATGTGCTTGATCTGTGCTGAGCTGCTGTGCACATGCATCTGCAAGCTCGGGAACTCGGCGCTCTCTCTCTCTCCGCTCTTCTCTGAACTCTGAATCACCGGGCGAATTTCTTTCGACATTTTACAAATGGGTTAAACTTAGGATTCTATCGAAATTCGAGCAAATCGTGGTGAGTTGTAACCTGTAAGTGGATCAATGACGGCCGAGATTCACTCAAGGGGGTTAGGGGATCTAAGTCACAGCACAGCCACCAATCAAAGAGCCATGAGGTACTAATCCAAGGACAAATGCGAATTTCATTCCATTCATCTGCCATATCGACACACGCAGGTTATGCCAGTTTTTTTTTTTTACGATCCTGTTTAAATATTCAAAGTGCTAATAAAATCAAACAAAAACCGTTGTCGGAGATTTTTTTTTCAAGGTGCAATTATTTTTGACATTAAATTAATTTTTGCAAATATTCCCCCTGCACGTGCTGCGTGTTGAGTAAGATGTTTAACCGATGGCTTCGAGACCTGAAACCACGCATCAGCGATCGGACACCAATCTAATTGAGTGACTACATGTGTCCACGTGGAACACCTTTCGCTAATTTAGACCGTGAAAACGAATCTGGGCATTTCAAACAAAACGAATGCCAATGTTTATAGCCCACCAGAAACCTGAATTGCATTAAAGCGGTGCTCCTTTGTGAAGACAAGACACCTGAAAGGCACTGCCCTCCTGTTTGCTCCTTGCTCAGCTGCCACGCGGAGCAGGAGATGCTGCAGAAATCTGACAGAGCGACCACGTGGACGTGATATTGACATGAGTCAGTAGAGATCGCACTTCCGGTTCGAAAACTGAATGAAACCGAATTGAATGAAAGTGAAATGGATTACGTCTGTTTTTGTTTGGTTGTCTGTGTTCTCTGTTCATCAGTGCAGCTGTCTCCGTCTGGTGTCGAAGTAGAATACAGCCGGAGGGCGCAGGTAAACTTCATTCACATTCGGCTCGAGCTTGAGCGTGCGATCCCCGATGTCTAATAGTTTGCTTGCAACGGCATAAGTTTCATGTGCTGCACACGCTTTAGGCTGTCCCGAAAGGCCGAAAATTTTTAAGTAGAGTATTGCACTGCAAAAACGAATTATGATTTTCACACCGTTGGTGATATTAAAGTTGCCCCCGAAGCTTAGACTGTTTGAAATTCTAGTTTTCAGACAAAATGAATACAGGAAAATTCTTGTTACGAGACTTTTGACCGACTGACTATGTTGATGACAGACAGATGATTTCTTATTACTAGACTCCAATCAGAGATGATTATGCTATTTTCTTGGAGGCAGAAGGTCTAATTTTCAGGAGCGTCCTGGTATCATACTTCAAAACCCTGATTTTAACAGCTGTTTTTGCAGTGTTGGGTGGTGTAAGATTTGAGGCGAACATTTTCTTACAGTCTGCGCCCGTTTCTTTTCAAGCATCTCGACGACATTACATTTTCATTTCCACTTCCAGGTGTCTGTATATATAAGCGGTGAAAAAAATTTTTCTTTCAAATATTCAACATGAACAAATCCGAAATCGCTTGTCGTTGTAGAAGTGGTCAAGTATTTCGCCAGGCTGTAGTTTGTGCAACGTAATACCGTCTTAAAGTGCGAGCATCACCGCCTCCTGCCAGACTTTCTCTCGACGCTTCTGTGGTACTTGTGATCTGGCGTGCACCTGCACCCAACTACACCTAACTACATCAAACTACATCGAACTACATCGAACTACCCACTTGGCGTCCCCGGACCTCGGATATGGGACGGCGCTTCCATGACTTGAAGAATAACTACCCTGTCCGCTTAGCGCTAGAAGTCAATATTAATATCAACATTACGAAATAAATTTGCAATGACCAATTTATCTTTATTTATCACGGTATAAGCTAAAAAATTGTAACAATAAAGTTAGTAGTAAAATGTTTAGAAGGCAATGATAAATAAAACGTTCGAGTGTTAGATTTTAATATTTTGACATAGCGCCATGTGGATTTAGTTTTATGAGTGGGTGAAACCAGTGAAACGTAAATGACAGCCTGGGACTTAAGGCCCGCTGGGTCCCTAGCTTTGCTACGTAGGAATTTAGCAAGTCGATGACAGAAATTTTAATTTCACATTTTACAGTGTTAGACTTGTTGGCGTTTTTTACAGTGATCTTGCCATTTTTTCGCAGCTAATCGAAATAGGAATACTTATTTGCTGGTTCTAAGCCACAGGTTAACAAGGATTTATATTACCGCAATAGTATTTTTTGCTCGTACATTTCATACTGTTGATTTTACAATTGCGAATTTGTGCAATTTCACAAATTACGCCGATGTAAAACTCCGATAAATCTCGGAGAGAATGTATGAAATAGTGAAGTTTTTACACTAATATCTATGTCTTCCGCATTAAAAAAACTTGTCCATACGCAATAAGTTGAGCGAGTAACGACAGTTCTTGAGTAATATTTTCTCGCGATTGCATCCATATTCCATATGCCGGGACACCACGGGCTGTCACTTGCCAGTTCAGCCCGTAAGCTGGATACCCGGGTAATGGCTAATGGGTAATGATGAGCTACAAAGCTGCTCAATAGGTATTTTCTAGATTCTGGTTAGTTGTCAGATGAAGGGCCCCGATTACTGTGTATTCATTAGCCTCGTTTCATCGGTGCCATCAATATCTCGCAACCCGGTGTCATTTGGATCCGGAACTTAGCGGACCTTAGCGAAGAAGACAATCACAACATCTAACTCAGTTCCGTCTAGCATTGAACTATAGGCGTCACGCCGCAAGCATAAGTAAATGACGTTCATGTCATGTCCCATCGTTCGTAGTAACCTTGCACCTTCTTGCACCAAAGAACTGTAATAATACGTCTAGAGTTCGTTGCCTAATGCTAGCTACCACATCTACCGTTATTATTTATTACTGGTCCAAATATAACTCTATTGTGTAACTGGGGAAATAATGTTTGGGTCACTGAGAAGATGTAGGTGTCAGACCGTTACGCAATAATCGTAATCCTAATCAGAAAAATATTGTGCGTGTAACAATGTAATGCTGTTAACATGAGTTTCAGAGCGAAACAGGTTTTTCTGCTCCAAAGCTCGATGTTAATTACCATCTACTAATTTTACTTTGTTATCGTTAATATGTATTGAAATCGAACGCTTCTATGCGTATTTGAGACCTTACGAGGACCTGGAAAGAAATTGGCAATTGGCAACCCTGAAATCAAAGGTGTGCCATTTGCCAATTCGCCGAACTATCACACTTATTTCGCGAATCTGAATTTAGCTCTGAGATCAACATTTCGGTAATAAGGTATTTTCTCAGGTAGATTGACTTGATCGGTAGTGGGACGCCCTAGGGCACATTAGAGACCTACATTTCTAATAGATTATTATGCGTAGCGCTATAGAGTGCGACTTCATCAAGAAACATCGAGTAGTTCGCTGTGGATCTATTTATGAGTTCGATTATGTCACCTGTGTCTTCGAAACTGGTTAGTATTATCCGAATTAGTCAGCAGGCGGCCTTTAGCTTTAACTGAGACTTGTGAATAAACACCAAAAATTGACACGTTTCAAATTGACACCTTCACTTTTCGAGGCAACGTATATATACGACCCTCTTTGGTATGGGACGGAGAACAATATTAGTGTTCCCGTGATGCTATGGCGCTCGAATCTGCTAGAATCGTGCTCGCTATCCAGAGAGTCTCGATGGTTTCAAATGAGATGGACATGTTGACAATTGCATATGTGCTCCTTTACCAAGTGATTGGGCAAAGATGACGACATTTTTCCTGATTCTTTTCGAATTGCATCAGTGAAGCTGTCGATGTACAAGTGCATTAAACTATCGCTGCGCGTGGGTCGCACGTAGCAGGAAATATTTTTAAGCTTCTGATTCCAATTGAGCCTATATGTGTCATTAGTTGTCTTTTGACACGTGTGTTCCTTTACTTGTTGCAGCGCAGGTCTGTGTATCACTAGACTTCTACTGAGTGAGCATCGTCTGTGAGTTCAAACGCGAGCAACATTTTTAACGAATCCCTAAATGGAGACCAACTTTAATCTTGTCTCGAGCTATGTCTATAAGTAATAAATTATTGGTAATCCTTGAACTATCGGCGCATAAGTTAAGAAAAAATAAAAGAAACGCACACACACACACACGAATGCACAAAAACTCGGTGCAACGTGAGATGATCAGAAATGTGGAAAATGTGTTAACCTTCAAATGACCATCTTTTTATCAATTACCCTGACATATGTACGCCTTCATTCACTTACACTTTCTCTATGCAACATAATATTATACCCATAATAATCCTAGTTCTTTTAGTTAACTTGCAACGAACTATACAAGTAACTAGGTCTAGCCGGTGCATTTGCAATAGTTCTTTGGTATTTGGAACGCTGGTGGCTAGCATAGGTGACCACCGCTCGGTTAGCAGCTAAAAGTTGCCGGCTAAACACTTTAATCAACGTTATTATTAAACTCGATCGGCGATACTTGCTGCTAGTTACTCGATGCAATTATTCAAAGCGATTCGCGAAGTGTGGCGGTGTTGGTGGTGTGGCTATTTTTTCTTGGTGTTTGGGTTGCGTTGGGTACAGAGTCAGCTTGATACAGCTTCCCTAGAAGTAATGCTAACCTTGACGTGAAATCCCCTCGGAGAAAGTTCAAGTTTTATTGCGATGTGTTGGGCAGAAAATAAAAATGGCATCCACTTAACACCTCACACATTGACATAAAAAGAAGAGTTATTATGTAGTATCATTCTTTCATATTATTATATCACAGCAGTTGATGATATAGAATCATGGAAGCAAGAGGAATGATCTCTGTTGTGTTTCTTGCGTGTATAAGGATCAGGCACGTTGCGGCTTTTTAGGTGGATCAGATTGCGCCATCGTGCTTTATTTTGGACTTTCGGTTCGATCCAATTTTAGACAATTCGGACATTTTTTCTTAAAAGTTGGCGATTGACGGTTGTATTCAATTCAATTTGTTTCTATGAGATTATGAATGTTCACAGAGAAGGTTTTTTACTACGATTTTTTTGATACTCTACTTTTTTCTTTAGTAATTCACATTTTCTTATAAGCTTACAAAATTGAGTTAAAAGTTGTAAATGTGACGGCCAGTGTTGCATAATAACAATTTAAAATACTCGGTGTAAGAAAGGAAAATTGCATACTTCATCCCATTGTGTACTGACACCTTTTGAGAGAAGTATTTTATGTGTGCAGGCATTCAAATAATGCCTTTCTAGTTTGCAATATGCAATAACACGAATAAGCGATTGAAAGATGGTAGCCGTCTCTTTCCCTACTCTCTCTCTCTGTCTCGTTCTCTTTTCTCCATCCCTTATTTAAAATGTTCGAAGATTCGTGATAGGATGATTTACTGTTTTAATTATACACAAATTTCGTTTTTTAAGAGTCTACATAGGTTGTAACCCGATACGATAATGGAAATCAAAATAATCTGTGGCAGTAATCATAAGAAGCTACGGATTAAAAACGCTGGCACAAATCTGCGACTCTTGCATAACCAAGATTAATAATCAAAATGAAAAAAATGTGCTTTTTCTCGATTTTCGTGATTTTAATGACACGGTTGGGTTCATCTTTGTCAGCAGATTGTATGATACTTTGAATCAAAGTTCTAGTGCACTTATTGATGATTCTGTGGCGCATTTCAATCAAGGAAAAGAATTTGTATGTGCGTCATGTTTTAAGCCGCTCTAATCTTACTCACGTAAAAACGAATGAATATTACCGAAAAAATCGATAATTTTCATCCGATTTTTTCATTTCAACATTGCTTTAGATCTGCAAACAGAGACGAATCCAGTCATATCGAAAAAACCATATGAAACACGGAATTTTATGATTTACCTTTTTACTGACTTTTATATAACCATGTGTCGGGTTGTGCAAGCATAATCTCCAAGAGTGTTTGTATCGCTCAGGCTGATAATGAGGCAGTAAAACTGGAAGTTATTTTTCACCAGGTCTAATCCGTGAAAGATTAGCTTTCTCACACGGAAAATTTTGGTAGTGCAGAGGTCCACGTGGTTACTTTTCTCTGCCCCTAAAATGTTCCCTACATTTATGAAAAAAAATCAGTGGATAGTTGAAAAAATTTCTGACCCGCGATGTAAAGGCTCGTGTCTATCGGACGTTTACTTTGTTCACAAATAAATCTTGAATTTGGGACTTTTTGTGGGTTTTTTTTAAGCGAAAACACCACTTTTCTTTCTTCTCTGGTTGTTTTATTTTCCATCCGATCTCAATTTAAGTTTACTAGGCGGGTCGGAGTACTCTTCCTCTACACACTGATTTTTTTTCAAAAATATTGGGATCAAATTTAGGGGCAGGAAAAGTAACGGCGTGGACCTCTGCATTTTCGGCTTTTAAGCTGCCTTTAGCTGGCTCTTAAGCCAAATATCTCATGTCATAGGCTCATATCAACATCAAGTGTCACTCACAGTTTCATCAAGTTCAATATCTCTGTATCTCTCTTAAAACCTTATCTCTCTTCCTCATTACATCATTACAACTACTCATTACAAAGTATTTCCCTGTGATAACAACGGGTGGTTAGGGGAGGGGCTAGGACCGATGCAAGATGCAACGACATGCACTTTAATTTACACGTCTCATTGCGATTAGTGAATGCAGGATACTAATTTTTCAGCTAATTGGAGAAAATGAAAGTCAAGATTGTGCACGTTCCATGTTGGAAGATGCATTAACTTCAGTTCGTTATATACCTACCAGAGACGCATCCAGTATATGAGTGCAATTGCACATTTGTTCGATGACCTTGCAAATTGAACGCGCAAGTTAATAAAATAAAATGTCAATAATATTGAGTAGTTGGTTGTGGAGGAGACACGGCTGAATCCGGATCGAGCGTCCGAGGCAGATTGTGTGATGAACCAGTGGGTACAGCCAGACATCATCTTGCCTAAAGGCATGACGCGCCGTTATGCGTATCTTGTTCAAATATTATAATTTTCAATTTTATTCCTATTTATTTTCTCGATTCGTGTGTGCGTATTTTCATTTCCCATTAGCACCAAACAAGCAACTATAAATAAACAACTACATACATACTTTCGCATAATTACGACTTGTAAAATTAATTCTTTCAAAACTGCATAACCCTTCAAAAATTGCCTCAATTTTTTCTTGAGCTGTAAACAAATAAGGAAATCGGCAAGCATAAAGTGCCCGCAGGTAAATTCCGGATATAGGAAGAGACACGTGCTTGCAGAGAGCTTAGATCACGGTTAGATATTTATTTTCAAATTATCAACTTTATTCACCACAGGTCTTTCATAGGACATCGTGCTCTAGCCGAAGTTCAAGTTTTGTGGTGTAACAATTTTCACAAGCAATTTTGTGGTGTTACATTTCCGGAAGCTGACTATTCTGATCGTCATCGCTAGGCATTCGTCACGGACGAGGATTTCTCTCGCTCAATAGAACAAACATTGAGATTTTGACTGCAGCGTGGGTCCAGCGGATGCTGGAATCGGAATCGTTCCGAGACGCTTGAAGGGTGAATTACACAGCAGATTTCGACTCGCCTAAACAATGCATACACAGCATCTTTCAATACTTTGTGATCATTTACGATCGTCGATCAGTCAACAATCAAGTGGGAGGAGATTTGAATAATAATAATAATCCTACTAGTAATGTAAGTAAGCATTCGCTTCAATTACCTCATTATGACAGTTATATCTACATCGGTAATGGTATTATACACTCGTTAGCACAAAAGAAAGTATAGAGATGATGAAACGAAGCACGTGGCTCTCTGCTATACGAGCTATTATAGCATTATAAGTATAACATAATAATTTTACCATCCAGTCAGGGAGTGGAACATATACACGAAATTTAGGACCACGAATAAAGACAGGTATTCTTTCTCGGGCTGGTTTTACAAATTGGCGAAGAAAGTTCACTTGAATAAAAAATCATGTGCGACGCCTATAGTCATAGATGAAAGACATGGACCGGTGCTGCTAATCGATTTGTTAACAAATTAATCTCCTTTTTTCTCGGTACCATTGAACTGAGCAAGAGATTTCATGGATATACACGCTGTCGCTTGCCTGCCTGCTCTTTCGTTTCATCCATCAATAATTGAGCAAATAATGACGTGATTTCGTGAGAGAATTCATCGCTGCTATCGACGCTGGACGCTGTAACTCGGTCAGGAAACCACTTGCTTATGTCGCTTACGTCTCGAAAGCGCAGCTTCCGGAAATCCAAGGAAAAAAAAGTACCCGATCAATGAAAGGAAAAAAAACGATCGTGAACGATAAAAAAATTTCTTCAAGAGCGAAATCCCCAAAAAAAATCTTGCTAGGGGAACCTTCCCACTCACGAGTCGGTTTATTCACGACACGGCACGGTACGGCACGGCACGGCACGGTAAAATAGTGATTGAAATTTCACTTCCAAGTTCTATTCGGCAAGCTGATATAAATTCGTCTATGTTATACCGGCATCATAATATGCAAATGTGCACATACCTGTAGATAAACAGTAATTTATCAAATGTGGCCAAGTCAGTTGGGATATGAAGTGAAATCACGTAAGCCAAGAGCACTGAGTGTTTAGGTAATGCGTGCAATTTAATAGCTATCCCATTAATTCCATCTCATGGCTGTCACGTTTACTGACGGTTAGAGTCCATATGAAGGCCTATAGACAAAATTCAAATCCAATTAATTACCATCAATGCTTACTTCTCAGTTCTAACATTCTTTGTGTGGTTCGAGTATCAATTGAAACATGCAATTATATCCTTTAAGAAAATGATTATGATAGTGATTGTAAGTATTTCAGAAAACGGAGCAATTAAAATAAATGAGTTAAGCATGTCACGACAAGATTTCTTGACCTAAGAAAGATTTAACATATTTTAATTGTGTTCTCATCATCAGTAGGTCAGTAATATGCCTAGGTCAGTTTTGCCTCATCTCAATGATAAGTGTATAATCCATGTTAGACATGTTTAATTAATTAATTCTCGTCGTTCGGAGTAATAAACTGTGGTTATGGCAGTGGCAGTCACATCCCACAGCACTGCATCACTACAGCCTCCTTTCGATTCAGCACGCACCATCCAGATTCATATGCTGGACCAGATGGTGAAGTAGGCGAACGGAAAGCGAGAGGGTTTTACAAGCATCTCATTGCACAAGCTAAATGTACCCACAACTCTGTTTTCTTCTCGGGATTGACAAAAAAAGAAAAATTGCAGAGGATTGCTAAAATAAAATACACAAAACCCATAAAATATCAGGATTTCCAAAAAAAATCCAACAAAATATAGTGTATAATATTTTCGTTGCATTGTATGATCTTTATCTCTCAGGGAAGGTGTAATTTGATAAAGGAACGAGTAACCAAGCTGATGATGTTGCCGAATTATAGAAGTCGGAAATGGGTTTCCAAATTTTTAGGATGTTTGTTGTCAGTGACGTTTGGCAAGTTATTAAACAAGTGAAATCTCATTTCAGCGAACATGATGTGTTACGTGGGTCAAATTAATAAACTGATTACTTACGCTGCGATATTATTACTCTAGCATGCAATAAAAGATAACGGCATTGTGAGTGCACTCTACTAATTGCAACCCACTAAAAATGTATGGAGTGCAAGATCTGCCTTACATATTATATTATAAGCCCTATGATTCAATGCTATAAACGCAAAAAATGTGAAGTATTTTCCCTTTTTGCTCAATTAAATATCTACAAATTAAAATTAAAATAAATATTAGCAAAACTATAAACAATCAGGAAACTCCTCAAATCAGAGCGAAACCGAGAGTCCACCCACTTAAAGTCAGGATGTTACAAGAAATTTACAATATTGCGGCAAAGAACCCTCAAGTAGCAACTATTCGTGCTGCCAATTTGTCGTCCAACCGCGTTGAAACGTCGTAAAACTGAAGTTTGGAAGTTATGCACCGTCACTCATTCAGACAAGCATAAATTATGTTTATCCCCAAATATGAATCACGTCATCTGTCAAACTTTTTTACTTTATATTTAATTTTGGGTAAATATTGGGCCCTGTTATCTACCTTGACTGTATGACAAGGGTGATGCAGATGCAGATGTTAGCCCCGGGAGATTTACATTTGACAAGTGACTACATTTTTCCTTGGATGTGTGGCTTCTTCTTCTATTCAAAACGTACAATGTGTGCTTGTGCGTTATGACTCAACTAATAGATATAAATCGCTTTTTAAATGCTAAGCTATTTGTTCTGTACCATGCGGAATCTACTCTATATAATTCAGTCACTGTCAATCGCTATGTAGCTTCTTGAAGAACCGACTGACGAATTATCTTTTCAGTTTCACTGCCCATTCTAATAAAAAATTATCAACCACTATTTTTTTACATATAGCCGCTCCTCAGGTATAGATGGCGGTCCATGAATTAATATTTGGGTCACATAATGCCATTTACCCTCCAACTGGTTTAAGTACCAAATGGATGGCATAACCAAGCTATGTGCGTGTTATTTCATTTGGCGCGGATTTAATATCATCATCTTACTTGAGAGATTTTCCATCAACCATTTCGTAATATTCGTAGTTAGCCGAGGCGTTTTACTTAAGATCGAAGTAAGGATCGAAGGGTTGTTTTGGGCGACTGGATAGGCGAACCAAATAATTCACTGTCACCAGCGTTTTTGCTGCAATGTGTCAATGTTTCAGTATGTAATTACTATTCAATAATTATGCCAGACGCCCTTGAAAATATCTGCTTATTTAATTGCCATCGAATGATACATAACTTTGCCTATCATTTACATGATAGAAGATGAACGAAACAAGAAATTCAATTACTTTTCGCCGATTTCATTGTCTTAATTTAGCCTATAGCTGGCACACTAAAAAACGAAATGAAATATAAGCAGGGATTTTTCGTATGATCAATGCATGTAACATGGTTGGCATTGCAGATATGATCACCAAATTCTTTCGAGTTTTTAGAAGACATACTCTATGCTGATATTTTGGTCTCAACTTGGATTTTGAATGCTTCTGTTCAACTGTCAGTGAATTTCCGAGCGCTCCGATTGTGATGAATTTTTCATGGTCGCTTCGAAACGTGATTCCGTTTGGTGTGCCACGCTTTACAAACGAAATAGTCAATCACGATTTTTTACCATTGAAAACATGCCGCAGATGAACTATAGGCGGTTCAAGCAGATCAAAACAAAACTAATTTCGCTCATTATTCAATGTGTTAACAACAAAGGCGTTAGCATAGTCCTAGTAATTATTATGGCATATAATAAATATATTAGCCATCAATTAAATCAATCGCCAAATGATTTAAGTAAGTCATGATGACAGTTCATATCTCCGAATTGTTTGATCGATCGTCTCAGACATCAGACGGATGCTCTTTTTGTTCTAGACATACCTATCTGTGTGCTCAATTGTACACATCGAGTTCTCAAGCGAGACTCAAATCACGGGAAGCGATGGGATTGATAGCGAGTGACTCCGGGTTGACTCGGTTCCCGTTTCAATTTAAAACAATTTATCAACAAATTCAATTTAAGTTTCGACTGTCCCTGATTGAAGGATGCCAAGAGGCCACTAAGTATAAATGTTTTGAAGAGAAACAAAACGGAAAACTGCATTTAATTGAAAGAATTTGGAAGGTTACATGCGAATTGAGAAACTTATAGATGCATTTTGACCGGACATACTTCTGTTTTTTTCAAAATTTAAATTTTCATTAGAACGTGAATAACTTTTCAAAATTCAAAAAAATATTATATGCCCACTCTATAACATAAAAGAACTCATCTAACAATTGGAAAAAAAAATTGCAACACCATATTTGAAGATGCCATACCGTGCGATCCCCTGTTATCACTCATAGAAAGCTGCAGCTTTACTAATCTTATTTCTAACCCATCTTCTTTAGCGCTAAGGGCCGCCGTGGCGGTGCATTAATTACAAAACGGTACGAGGTTGTAGTAAACAGCACGTTATACGTGATGCTATGCCCGCGTAGCACACGACAATAGACAAGCAGAAATTCAATATTATAACACAAAACTAAGTGGTCATTCACATCATTTTGTTGTGTAAGTCAGAAAACAACCTTGGCTTCTGGCAGATGGAAACAAATTCAATTGTGTTTACAGGTGTGTGTCACGCGAAGTTTCTGGCAAGGGATATTCTCCACAAACACTGACGA
This sequence comes from Nemurella pictetii, assembly GCA_921293315.2. Taxonomy (NCBI): domain Eukaryota; kingdom Metazoa; phylum Arthropoda; class Insecta; order Plecoptera; family Nemouridae; genus Nemurella; species Nemurella pictetii. The sequence continues at coordinate 24,251,638 of OV121116.1, read as the reverse complement.
ATCAAGAAGCACAAGGGATGCGCCTCGGGACCTGTATTTTGATCGATGTATCAAATGATCAACTCCGATTAATATTAACGATATTAACTAAACGTTCCGGAAGTATTCAATTGACATTTTAAGAGTTTATTTTTATTCTAGTTTCTCTGCAAATGATCGGTGGCAACGAATTGCAAATTACGCGTCTGATTTCATCCCATAGGATAGACTCCAAATTAAAGTTAGTGCTAAAGATGTAACGAGAATTCACTTCCGGAGGGTCGCTGTCACTCTTCCTTCCATTTCCGGATTGCATAAGGAGAAGTAATTTGAGTGCGAGCGGCGATGGATTTTCCTCGATGATTGAAAATAATCATATGCTAACAATATAATATTTGGAAATGGTTTCTAAAAATCCATTTCTTACCGCTCGATTTCACTAATTACTGCTGGTTATACTAGGCTGTGTTTTTGTTCTACAAGAAATAGAGAGAGAGAGAGAGAGAGAGAGAAAGAAAAAAAATCTTAGCTGTTGGATAACGGATCGTTATTGGTTGCGATTTACCTTTTTTCAGGAAGTGAAATGTCTATATCCTAGACAGACAGTTTTTTGCCTCTCATGGGTCTCGTTGCACGTTTTTATAATTCGACCACAAAACGAGAAAATTCGTGACATAACAACTGTAAGTCTTCACTCGGAAGATTATCGGACGAAAAAAAAGCCATCTAAATAAGAGAGCAGTTTCATCAGCTAAGACGCACTATTTTCTACCTGGCACGCGGAAAACGTAGAGCAGATGACTAATCGGTTTTTTGCCTTGCACCTCTGAAAATATGTCACTCTGTGTTTGTTATGTGACAGGCACACATGGCAACACGCATTTCGATCATTCGCCTGTCATTAATGCAGTCTTGCGCAAGAATAAATGTCTCAAAATTGGCGCTCCTATCTGCTACAGTTGCAAGAGAAAATCTTCGACAGACACAGACCCAACAGACGTTTCATTTCTTCTATAATGATAGACATTACATCTTAATCTTACACTCTTACTCTCTTACACACTTATACGCGCTATATTCACGATACCCATTCCAAGTGCTCGATTCATAGTATTGCTATATGACAATATCTCCAATCGGATTTCCCATTTCAAATACAGTTTCGCCCAATGATCCCATTTATCTCCACACGCTGTGCTTACGTAGGACATTGCATCGAGTTTTGGGGATTTCGGGGTCTCTCCTTAAATCGCAACGAGAGGAGGTCAGACACGATGATAAAATATGAGACTACGCACTTCATAATTCTAATTCACACGTGTTCGTTATGACAACTGACAACAAATTGACGCACGTGGAAACAAAAAGATAGACTTAAATTATGTGACACGTCGTCTCGTGAAAAAAATCCGTCCTTCGTCAAATCTTGTTAGATCCCAGCATTTGAAATCAAGCAAGCCTGTCGAGAACAGAAACTACCTGGTACCTAGTTGGCCAGGTAGCCATATAGCCACCTACACAGCCGAGCTCATAGCCATCGCTGCAAATGCATTCATGCATTGGAAATGAAAATGTTTCGTTAGTTTCGTACGTGCAGACTGTGATAGGTGCAGCGACAACGCATTGGTAACAAGTCAACGTAGACGAAATCTTCACCAATCTTACTTTATTTCCCATAAGAAATTTCCAGAGTGAGAATGTCGTTAACAATGAATTTCTGTGCTGCATTCGACACGCAGACTGTATGAGTGCAGAAAAGTGCAGACGTTGTGTGAAGAAGTGATTAGTTAACATAAACTGCAATCTCATGCCCTGAGCAATCGATTCACTCTGTCCTGGCTCCTGAGCGCAGTCAGGACAGACTCTCCCCTGTCCCTCCCCCCTCTCCATACTAGCCATCAATAAACTGACAACTGCCTACACACCATTTCATGTCCAATGCATAATCATCTCAGTGCAAATGTTTGAAGGTAATAACTTGTAACAAATAAATAAATAAACTATTTTATTAGTCGCATATTCTGCTAATTTTCGAAAAGTACAAAAGAGCTGTTGACGATATGACGTAGCTTGGTTTTGATTTTCAATAATAATTTTGAATGTCCCTATATGTCGAGACCTATACGTATTCGATGTGGCTTGGTAGGAAACGTATTCCTCTTGATTCGATTAAAATTCCGATGACGGACTAAAGAGAAGGACTAACCGGCGAACCTAACGACGAAGATTTTTTTACGTGAAATTTGATGTTTATACGTAAAAAAGTCCTCTGAAAATAGAAAAATCTAATCGTGTTCTTAGCTTAGAGATATTGAAAAAATTACGAAATTTTTTAAATTTTTGGGGAATAGATTTTTGGCAGGATAATTGGGTTCTATTTACTAACAATATTTTGATAACTCACCGTGGCCGATCTTCCCAGGACCAGAGATCAACATCTGAAGATTAGCGCCGTAGACGCGCTGGCTGTTACACCTGGCTAAAGGGTTCACCCCGAATAGTTTGTTCTTCGCCGAAGTGCCAACTTTCAGGTACTGTTTATGCAGCACCATATTATTGGACTCATTTATCCAAGCGAATGAAACCGTACAAATCCCACTAAAATTTCCAGGAGCCTTTAACCAGCCACCACTGTAAACTTTGTCGTTGCCTGCACGCTGTGCTTCCAAAACGAGGTGCTTGCAGAACGCTGTGCTTCCAAAACGTTGCGAGACGAAGCCACTAGGTTAACTTACACTTTGGTATTCCACCGACGTATCTTCTTGACGAATTACGCACGAAAATTTGATTAATTCTGTATTCCAAACAAAGCCCGGCACTCACGAAAAATTTAATTGCCTTTTTATCACTATGCTCGACCAGTATAACACGGGTGTTATATTGACAATTTGGCAATGAACTTATGATTGTTTTTCACACGTTTACGTTATTAATCCGATGGGTAGGTCTTCGAGTGGGTCTCGGCGTCGGTTTTCGACAAGGTTTCGATATCGTACGCGAATCTTTCATGTCGATTAAATGCCGCGGATAAAAGTCAGTATCTTAGATTTCAACAGCGTCTTCAAGTACGTTTTCAAAGTGTTCAGGTTCAGTTTTGACGAGCACTTCTTGCCAATTTCTGCCATTCGGTTGACAATGTCGTCCCGATCTCGGCGTCGTAGCAGTTGAAACGTATCACGCTGGCAATGTGCATCACCACAACTGCTTACTTTTCACTTGAACTAAGAAACGCGATTCAAAACTTCAATATTTGAAAATCTTGTAAAATTCAAAGCACTTTTCAATTTGTTGTTCATTTATCAATTTCACTGTTTCATAGGGATTTTCGCACTGTCATAGGTCGCGTGACAAAATCTTGCCTATCACAACATACCAAACAATACTCAACTACGCGAAATTTAACGGATTCTTGAAATTATTTTCAAAAAAAGTAATCGCAAACGTCGAGTGTGCAGCAGATTGACCGGAGCAGTGTTGATTGTTTAGCAACTGGCTCGATGTCGGAGTGCCCAAGTGACGAGTGCCCAAGTGCCAAGTGCCAAGCGCCAAGTGCCAAGCGCCAAGTGGCGGTGTCAGATGGATGCGAGTCGAACAGACGATACCATGCTCCGGTAAGGCAGTGCTAACCTCTCAGCCTCTCCGGTCAGCTGCAAAATAAACCAAGAAAGTTAATAAATATCTTTGCTCTAATGTAGGCCGCTAGTATCTCCCTCACTCGCATCTATTTTACCATGTCCACTTTCTCACTCTCGCTGTCTTTACTATCAAGCCGTCTTTGTTACTCCCTACTCTTGTATTATGTGTGTATCCCTCCTTTCCCTTTCGCGATATCAATAGTTATTAGTGCATTCTGCATTGCATACAGTGGCGCCGCACAGGTAAACAGCTGACCAATGATTCCCGAGGACTCTTGTAGAAATAAGGTGGCTAGACCGCTGGCAACTCACTCCGAACGCAAACCAAACAAAATAAACCCTTAGAGAGAATAAATTGTGGAGTGGAATCCATTTGACCGCCAGCGACTAACCCTTTCCTTGGGACCATTAATAGTTTCGGCTCTGTAGGCTGGTTCATGCTCGAAGAACATAGTGTGGATTTGGTTACTAGGTTTATACTCATTGGTAAGACCACAAATATTGCGATTTGCGAGATGTTAGTAAGGTCGGCTGAATCAATATTGGTTAAAATATTACGTTATGAGTGAAATTCTGAGGCGTTTTACTCGAGAGTTTTGAAAAGCAACGGAAATGGACCACGTCTAGATGGACAATGGATCTTAGTGGCGCTTAGTGGCGCTTAGTGGCGCTTTTCCAAGAGTTTTTCCCGAGGCCTAGAGTTTTGGGTTCCTAGTCACCATGTGGTGTTTAACCCAAGTCTCAATTCGAGTTTCCTTGAGTTTCGGGTCCACAGAAAGAAAAATGGAAGGTTAATGGAAATGTTGCTCGCCGAAAGTCTCCCCAAAAGCCCTTGGGATGTGTCCTGTGTTTCGGGTCCCAGGAACGTTTGCTTGCGATTCTACTATACGTTACTCTAAAGTCCCAGGCCGAGTATCTTAATGTTTCGGGTCCACAATGACCCATGGTGCCTTCCCAAAAGTCCCTCCAAAGCCTCTGTCAGTCTCCCGGCGTTTCGGGGATTTCGTTAGTCCCACGACTTTGAACTCGAACTCGGATCACCCCGATGATTTTAGATACGAGTTGAATACTCTAATTGTAATATAGCTTTGACATGATTTTGCCTTGGTTGTCTTCTTCTGGATCACAATTTTCGGTGGTTTGTTGTTAGAATTCGCGAATTCATATCCGCGGTATATGAATTTGTTTTGATACACATTTTTCATTAAGTATTTAAGAAAATCTTTGAAATCTCTAAGTATAACAACTACTTCTTGTGAAACCGTTTCTTTCGAAAATTATCCGACTCGAATTTTCTATAACGATCAAACTTCCAACTGACCATAGTTTCTGTAAATCGTCTTGTGCCGTGTCACTTCGCGGAGTCCCGGGAAGTTGGCGTGAAATCAACCAGAGAGACCCATCTACCTTTGACCAACCACTGGGCCGACTTCACTTAGCCTACTAACTTGGAGTGCACATGGAAGAAAATCTTACGCTCAAGTTACGCAACCTTGTGTCCCCTTCCTATGGAGATGAACGCCTGTCATTGGCTGGAGAAATTGTCTGCACATTTACGATTGGTCGGAAAGAGCTGACGCCAAAATGATAAAAACATCAAATATGAACACATTGTTAGTTACTTTTTATTTTTTTTATGTAAAACATGTGAAGAAATGTGGCAATAATGAATTATAAGCATGAATGCCGTATTTTTTTGTTTTTTTGCATTTTTGCTGAATGTTATACCAGATTCCTCTGTGCATCTTCAAATGGATTGTTCTTATTTTTTGTGGAGGTATTTTGAGGGTTGAGACAGCTTGAACCACAAATTTTCCTATAGTGTGAAGATAAAATTAATGTTTATATCAGGTACTTGCTTTTAAATTTTTTGAAAGAACGTTTTTCCATGATTTTCCTTCGATGCACTGGAATTTATTTTCTGATTCTCAATCATCATAGCTCATTGTGGCTCATTGCAGCTCATACCTCTTTTCTATAACCCACACGCTCTCTTTTCTGTGTATTTTTTCTATTTTTATTCGATTAATTCATGGGTACAAATGCACTCCATTGTCCTAACTTTGATTCCAAATAAGGGAACTTGGAACTTGGAACTTGCTCGTCTAAACATTTTATTCTTCGACGGTGCACCCATCATAAGGCCAGTGGTGAGTCAGTCAGTTTTTCTCGAGAACAAAGAATTTCTCAAAAGCAGCTAGCAACCAAATTCCTCAAAACCTAGATAACATTTCCTAACGTTTTATGTGAGTGTGACTTTTCGATAGTATGGTTTTATTAGCGCGGGACATTTGTGAGAATAGAATTAGTGCCGATTGTATAACATTTGCGTGCATTGCTTGACAAATACGACATTGCAACTAAATCAATGTTTGATATGACCCGGTAATTTCGGTTTCAAATGGATATTGACTTGATCGTAAAATGTAGCGAACTCCGCCGAAATGTGTGACGGCGCATTTCCAAGAGATGAGATGAGTTGCACCCTTTCCTCCGGGCTGCAGGCCATGGCTGGAACCTCCCACGACCCCTTTTGCACCAAAGCCTCATATCTAAGTAAAAATTAAAATAAATAAGTGTTAAGAATGAAATACGTGGATCAGGCATATTAATTCATACAGATAAATCGGACATTTTATTGTTTAACACATTTTAATAAGATGAAAGAGAAAAATTATACAAAATGAAAACACATGTCGAAACCCCGCATGTATAAATCTAGTTGACTGCACTCTTGATATGTTATAGAATAAGTAAATTGGTCCATTTTAATGACAATTACACGCCCTAGTATTTTGATGAAAAATTTATCTTAGTTGTCAGCTTTATAGTGATTTCAATAACGCGCCAATACCGATACGTATATTTATATATGAAAATCACAGCTTCACAATCTAAAAGTAGATCATTTCGGATCACTATAATCATGTAAGAAATCAGTTTACAGAAGCTATTATATTTTATAGGTCTCGTAGTCGGTCGAAAGTCGAACTCGCTAATTTTCACTCCAATCCCTGACAGTAATGCTGGTAATACGGTAATATAGCTAATTGCTTGATTGGCGGATATGATATAAGCATCGAATCGCAGATACAATTCTTACACATTGACCGTAAGCAATACGAAATCGTTAGCTTTGGTGAAAATGAAATGCTTCGGTAATGGCAACGCGACGGTCGCTTTGATTTTAATTCCGTGCCTAGATTTTATCCAATGACCTTCCGACGTTCCTCCAACCATGGTTTACGTGATCTTTTCAACGTGATCAACTTGCTCACCGCCATTTCACCTGAGGTCCTGTGTACATCACATGCTCAACTGAATTAGAAAAAAAATCGTTCGCCATTTTTTCATCTGGTCTTCTGACGTAGGTGAGCAGCCCACGTTGTACGAACGGAACAGCAATAACGTAACAAGGGTTAGCTAGTAGCTACACGCGAGAAATGGCCGTGTCTACTTGGTGTCTTCAAGCCACGGAACAGGAAGACAAACTTTTTCAGCCCTTCCTAAAAGGTCGCTATTCGGTAATTACAATCTTATGTCATACGCACTTCTCTCTCACATCCGTTTTTTTAATTAACTAGTGATGAGGACCAGGCCGGAATTAATAAATTCAGATTTTTAACTCCCTAGAACGGACAATCTAATACACCTAAAATAGGACCTAATGGGTTAAAATAGTACCTAATAGGTACTCTAAAATTTGAAATTACCTGTTTGCGTAGAAGTAGATTAGAGATGGATCTATTGTGTTCAAATAAATCCAGGGCTGACGTAATATCCCCCCCCCCCCCCCCCCCCAATAAACTCGCTGTTAATTTAATGGGGCTGCAGACCCATATAATTACAGCGATGATTCAATATTGAAGTTACTCACAAGGCTGTGGATGGCAACCGTAGAGTAACATCGATGATTTAGTGTGACAAAGAAAGCCGCAAGATTCCGTACGAATCTTTTCGAAAAGTCCTTCGCCCTTTCGTTAGTTCACGCGAACAATCTTTTCAAACATTGCGTAAGATTCTAGTATTTCCCTACTAGGCATTACCTGTAATTGTTGGCGTAATTAAAAACCTCGCGAGGCTTTATTACAAGCATATTATACGAGTAGAAACTAATTAGCAAGAAAAACACTTCCATTGTTTGATTTTTAATTAGTCACAGAGATATTTTATTGGAATTATTGTTGATTGTCCAAGGTGATGATACGCCGATGATATTGCCATACGTTATGAGTGCAAATTGATTGTTTTAATCGTTGGATTAGACAATCTCGATCTCTTTAATTTGGATTATTTTCAGATACCTACTATCATACTCGTATATTATTGGGGGGAGGGGGAGAAAATGCACATTTGGAACTTTCAAGAAGATGCCAGATTCCATTAATTTATGAAATATACCTGAATGGGAATTTGACCGTCAAGTATACAGAGACGTTATAGAAAATGAGAGCATTTTTTCTTATACTTGCCGTAAAAATGCCGTAATACGTAAAAATATAAAAGCCTCAAAATATAATTTTTGGAACCCCCTAGGATATACCAAATATTTATTATTGATATCTTACCCATATACATTTTCCAGTGAATCTTCTATTGTATCTTCGATATGGCTTAAATTGATATCCTGTATTACTACTACATAAAGCTAAATTTTTCTTACCTATAGCAGATAGATAGCGATCATCCCTGGTTATAGGTATATCTCTCCTTGTATGATATCTTCTCTTTCGGTTTGCTTCCCTCGAAACAACCAAAGAGTTGCTATGCATAGGGAACAGAAAAAAACCTTGCATTCTGAAAGGAATTACATACGATTCTTAAATTCTTGCAGATTTGTTAAGTAATATTTGATTTCCTGGATATATTCCAATGTTAACTTGGTGCGGCAAATACCTGTTACCCATTACAGGTATTTTCCAGTCACAGATTCTAGCATTTAAATAAAAATATAAGTAATCAAGGTTGATTTAACATTAAATGTCATGTTACGAGAACCATATATTTTAATTTTTACTTCGATGATAATAATAATATTTTATCAATGTTGCGCTTGCGTTCCTTCTAGTTAGTAAGTAAGCTAGCAGGTAAAAAGGTGTATATACTTATGTGGGATGTCTAGGTTTCTGAGAGTTTCTGACACATCTGAGCTATTTATTGGCGTTGAAAGCATCAATTACAGCTGAAACAACAACACCACGGAGCCACTAGGGTAATTCCAAATAAATACATGATGTGTACATGCATGATTCTAACATACTAAACATTTATAATAAAGATCTAAAAATACAATTTATTTGTAAAGTAAATGTGACACAACCATAGATACAATCATACACATACCAGTACAAAAAATTATCATAGCTGCGTTTCAATGTGTTTGTTTAGGTTTACACTTAGAACTGATCGGTTGAATTTAAATTGCAGAATGACTAAAAAGAATTTCACCTGAGAAATTATCTGCTTCTTTAGCTGTTCTCGTGGACCATCTCTCCCTTCGTCCCTACCATCATTCAACAATTGAACAAGGAAATAATTAGGAAAAATAAACCAACGGTCCAGCTTCAATCACATTGATTGTAATGGTAAAGCGATGGCGATTACCCGACAAATTTCTTCGCCGCCCGTCCAAAATAATGTCACGATTATGAAAGTAAAAAAATTGAGCGATTTTCTGCGAAGAAAGTGAGAGTGATACAGTCGGTTTTGAGATTGTAAGATGTCCGCTAGGCATCGAGACTTGGCCTTGTGCGAGACGAGACGCTGCCAGACGCAATGAGTGTTTGGTGCAGATTGGTGCAGATGCACCAGTGAAAGCAGTTGCAAGTCGACTGCAAAGATCTGACAGGACAAACCCAGCACTATTATTCTTTATTTACCTACCCACTTAATGCGTAAGCAGCATCATTTTTTACTAGCCTCGAATTTCTTTTCTATTGACGAAAATAGCCGCTAGCTATCCAACGTGTCTATTGAGAGTTCTTGTGGTTCCATATTATCAGTTTTCTTTTATTATTATTGCTTCAAATCATAGACAGTGATATCATTAATATCATCCGATGCGTATTTTCTACGGACAGCAAACGCTTTTCCAAGTTTCCAAGAAAAGAAATCAAAGTGAAAATTAGAATGGCATTTTGTATCTAAAGAGCCAAATTGATGGTTAGCATTCAAAACTCCACTTAAATACAGTTTGGAGTTTTCACCCTCCCTCCAATGCCTAATATAGTCCAGTAAGTCATGGTGACTTGTTCATGTGTTTCCAAAAAATATCCAATCAAAGGTTGTGACTGTAAAAATTAAACAACATAGTTTCCCTTGGCGACAAGAGATTAGTAGTCGCTTATAAAAGACTAAATAGAAACAGTACGCACTAACCCAAAACATATTATTAAGGATGAACTGGTTGACTTAACTTTATTATATAGCGGCTAACCTTGGCCTAACCGTCGCGTCAGATCAATGCCGCAAATCTCTACGAACAACTAGCCATGGTACTTCCAATTTTCTACACGTCTACCCAAAATTTCTGACTCACAATATCCTTATAACCATCCAAGACCTAGTTAAGATAGTGTTGGCCCCGCTGCCTACACCTTACAGCTTCCTTGTCGTGGCGAATATCATGATAAACGAAGATTTAGAGGCGGTGGTCCTGAAACACGAGCCTCTCAGCTCAGGGAACGACCTCAGAATTCGCAAGGCGAGACACGGTCTAGAGCCTTGCCCTACCTCAAGTTTTCTACGTAGGCTAAGCAGTTTGACGGGCTACCTGGCTTCAGTAGCCATACATTGTTTTGGTCAGAACACCGCTCGGTCACTGCTGCGTGCTAGACCTTGCGTTTTCGCACGCCTGCTAGGAAATGTTATGCTTACACCGATTTTTCTTGAAATGGTGTGCTGCGATGTTTGCACTTACGATGGTATAATCGTTGTATCGTTACGATTATTTGAAGGTGCTTCTTTGCGTTTGTCACTTTGTTTTGGGTGCTTGGAAGAACTTCGTTTGGAATTTCAGCGCATTGGTGTACTAAAAATTGAGTGATGTTAATTTTTGTTTCGAAATGGTAAAGTCGGCATCAGAGGCTGACCCAATTTGTGCCCCTGCTATCTTTAAACCCTTATTTCCCTTTAAGCAGGGTTGGACTGATATATAAATCAAAATAAAATAATATTCGTTAGAATACAGATTGACGACAAATGATTTTATACTCTCTTTCTTGCTTTTGTTGTTATAATGAAAGTTTTTAGATGAAGCAATCAAAATAACAATTTTTTTATTTTGTAAGTGGGATAAACATGCATCTGTTTTCACAATGAATTATTTAGGTTTATACAGAATGGTGATATTGCTTTACCAGGAAAATGTGGGAAAATTTCTATGATTTTGTCAACTTTCTGATTTAAATGAAAAAAATTACTTTTTAATTTAAGAAATAGAATCAATCATCAACCCTTCTTTCAAGCAGCCGGTAGCAATGCAAGAAGCAACTGCTCAAGGTTGTGACAAAGGGGCGTACAATAGCTGTACGTTGGACCGTCAGTATAATTGAAGATTACGGGTGTTCAAATCCTTACATGTAGGTACTCCATAATTTACAAGGTCACCAAATGGACCATCTCGTCAACTTTAGTTGAAATTTTCATACCTAAGCCATACGGAGTTGACTCAATGTCTGAAATTTACATTTCCAGTCCAGAAAACTTTTTCCACTTTTGACCCTCGATGAGAATGGGTCTATTTTAAGGGTAACATTGGGCTTCTTAAAAAAACACGTATTCATTCGATCATGTCTATAGTTACGTGGATTTTAGAGACGATTGGCTGCAGAAAACAGAGAAGTTTGCGATCCACATAACTTCAAAAGTGTCCAACTCAAAATTGCCAAGTCAAAACCGAATATCAGTGATGTTTTTTATTGGTGCCTATCAATGATAGTCTAACTTGAAAGTGCTCATTTTATTAGCTGTGAAAAACATATTCCCAGGAAATACATCAAGTGCAACAAATAGTGCATAATCATTTCTAGAAATTAATGCAAATCTGAAATATGCAATTTATGGTTGCACTTGCATCACGGTTTTCTTCAGGTAATTAAACAATAATTTCATGATCGTAATACTTCTGTGTGCGACCATGTGAGTTACAGAATTGACACCGCAATTTGTGATAAAATTACTTGATTCTGATCAAAAATTTCTTTAGTGTTAATTATCGTTGAGTAATATTACCTAAAAGGGCATGCAAAAATAACTACAACGCAAATCCTAAGAAAGAAATAGCCAATAGGCGCACAACACGCAGATTACAGAGAGTCAACAATTGTCTACAATGTTGCTCATATCATCTTTGTTTGCCTTGATTATCCACAGATTTCCATCGTCATTGACGGCATGGAAAAGACCAAGAAAACATGAGATTCATGTTCAAATGCTAACTAAGGATGGCATAGGTGGTGCATTGATGATGTAGCCATGTGCCATGTGTCATGTGCCATGTGGTGCCATGTGCCATGAGCCAGACAAGTCATCGGTGAATAGAAAGATTCAAGATCGTCGAAGAGAAAAGACGCTGGGCGACGTGCAAGCGCGTATTGTGGTAAGATATCGCTAATCATCTGCTGGTGCAGGGTAATTACTCTAAGAAACGCCTCTAATTGAGTGAAATACCTTTTTCTTCGTTATTTTGTACTTGACCTCTTCGTGGGGTTATTCATTTCGCGTCATAATCATAAAATATCATGGCTATTATATAGGGGAAAATATCATGATAATTATTGTTTTGCACATTTGCGTCATTGCAGTAAGCAGTGTTTTGTTATAATATCATTACATGTATTATAATACATATATTATAATATAAAAATTTATATTATTACACATATTATTATAATATACTATAACAATTACTTAAAAAAATATTGATCTTCTATTTCACCTCCTCCAGAAAAAAGGTTTCCGATTTTTTCCAAACGCCAAGAGACCAAAGGCCTAACCGATTTTGATGAAAATTTCTAAAAATCTTTGAAATCTTTGAAAACTTAGGTCTGACACGTTTTTAAATACAAATATTTCCACCAGTTTTCTTAGAAATCAGTTGTTATTAAAATGTTCATAGCATGAACAGCATCACGTATCACGTTTCAGCATCACGTTTTTCACCCTCCAGTTATGTCAACTCCAGATATGTCAACTCCAGATATGTATTTTCGCAGTTTTGTCTGACAAAATCAATGCTGGCGTAACTTATGTGACCGAGACAGTGAGTACCTTCAAGAACATTTACAAGGAAGATATTGTGTGGGTTTCAAGTGTATTGATTGATAAGTTTTCTTTTCACTCCATTTTTCACGCTTCCAAACAATTTTTTACCGTTTAATAAGGATATTATACCAGATTCCTGACGCCATTTATTAAGAAAAAATGATGCATGTGAAGACAATGAACACTTTAAAAGTTTATAGAAAATTTACTTCCTTGACAAGGGATAGGATGAGAAACTCCTAATAAATAATATTCTATTAGAATAATTCCTGTAGGGTGCGTAGGTATAAAAGAAATTTGAGAAAAATAATTAATAAAAGTAACTAAATATACGATTGCAAAGAACTACTTTAGTAAAATTTGGGACCCGCCGTCAAGCCAAAAAATCTTTCGTCATTCACTAAATACTATCTATAAATAGAGTAGGTATATCACTAAATACAAAATTAGTAAAAAGTTTGTAAATAGCTTTTAACTACAACTGTATTCGATATTTAGCCCTAAAACAGGACGCACAAGTGCATTTCTGCCAACCGACGGCCGTAAAGCTGATCTTTGCCAAATCGAGGGTAATTTTTAAGGTCTCTTGAAGGAGGAAATCATTATTTCTCACATGTGAATAACAATTACGAAGTCGGTCGTGAAAATTTGCAAGCAAATTGCAAGCATTTCCAAGTTATCCGTGTACATTGATATTGTAAAGCGTATACAAGTGGTTATTTGTTTTGAAATTATACTTGTTTTAATTTCTATGAAGCGTTCAGGGAAGCGACACAGATGAAGCTCTGGGCGATTGTGCCAGCTAAAACATCTAAAGCATCATCAGAATCAATCCGATGTCAATTCAGTCTCCTATTTCATGCGTCCAGCTTTATATTTTCGATCAACTCGTCCGTTGATGGCGTCTCAGTCGAGGGGTTGATTTAATAAGCTAATCAAACTGACAAATGATGGTTGAAGTGTACAACATTGATAGTGCACTCCAAACACGCAAAAAGCCAAGTTCAGTGCTAACAACTCTGACCTCTCACCTTCAGCTTTACGCCTTTTCTTCGTAATGATGCGCACAGGAGAGAACTCAGTCTCACTATTAACAATGTTTTTCTTTGCAATCTATGACATTGGAGGTTTTTTCCTCGACCATCATTTTGCAACACTGATACCTACGTAGCTGCCTCATAAATATTTTTAAAATATTTCTTTTCATAAAATTCAATAATAAAATGAGAAAGCATCAGCCTTCGAGTAACTTCAGAGTACTCAATTTACTTAATACTTACTCAACAATTATAACCTAAAATTATTGGAAATATGCTAATCTCTTTCGACTGAATACCTTGAAGATCATGGGAATTAGCAATGAAATTTTCCAGTAATGTTACAATTTACGAATCGGTCATTTATTTTCAAAACATTTTTCAATTCTTGTCCTATCATGTTTGGCAAATTACTTCTTGCACGGGTACATAGAGTCGAGTTTCGCGATGTCTTTTGGGCTGAGACCGACTCTCTGACCGATCGTCGCATTGGGATCCTGAAACATCCACAACAAATACTTATCATCCAAAATTCCAGTCATTTGCAACGTGTTGCCCATCACAACTTCAACCTGTAAACCACAATTTTACAAACTGCAAGCTGCAAGCTGCAATCTGCAAGCTGCAAGCTGCAAACTGTAAACTACAAATCTCCTAGCTTCGAGCTGCAAGTTGCAGGCTTGCAAGCTGCACATGTCTTAAGTTGTAAGCTGCAAACTGTAAACTGAAGACTGTACCAATTGTAAGCTGCAAGCATCAAGCTGTATACAAGTTGGAAGCTGCAAGCTTCAAGCTGTATACAAGTTGAAAGCTGCAAGCTTCAAGCTGTGTACAAGTTGTAAGCTGCAAGCTGGCAGCTGTAAGCTAGTAGCTGTAAGCTGCAAACTGCAAGTAAGCTGGTATCTCTGGGAAGAAGGCTTACCGTCGGTACAATCGTGGGCAGACCATTGCTAGAGAATGCCAACTCGCTGTAGTGCATCACGCTTCCATAATCGTAAGTGACTCCAAAATCGGTGATCACGGACGCTGGGTACTTGTTGAAGTTGTTCTCAGTTCCTGAAACAAGACATGAAAGTTAGCTTGTTTGATCCTTGAGCGATGCTTGGGTTACTGTGGATGGAGTAGTGATCACACTAATTCACACCAGAGGAATCTATGCTTTGAATTTGAAACATCACATTTTCGTTAAGGTTTAGTCGCGGAAAACTATGCGAATTCGTTACAACGCTGCGAAGCTATCACTGATTGCAGACGCTTTAAGTTACGAATTCGCAGTGATTACCTCACAGAGGCACGACAGCATTTATTAAATTAAATTTATGTTTTCGATTGGTAATTTGCGGTGGGTGGAATGGCTAAATTAAATCTCATTCAACCATTTATGTACCACTATGCAGTGCATAATATTAGTATGTTAATTTTGGGCGCCATACAAATTACAAAAGTAAACGTGTTGCAGTTATGTTCGTTACATCAACAAACCACTCGCAATAAAAATGGAAAACATATTTTTTTAACTAGTTTTACTAATCAAAATTAGCGTCCACCGTCTAACAAATCAGGAACCCAAAACCTGTGTAACCGTTATCCAACATCCGTTCGCAATCGAGGCTAAAATATAAACTGCTAAATTAAAAATGGATGAAAACGTCCATTTTCACCATCAAAATTCACTGCATATACGTTGGCGCTTTCCAGTGGGCTAAGCAGGAATGAAAACAATCGCGGCGGAAAAAATCATTATTATCTCAAAAATTTCATGAACATGACCAGCATTGCTATCGCACCTGCTTGGATGTTTTCGAAGTGGATGGTGACAAAGTCGTCCCTATCTGTGGCGCTCTGCTGGTGGTAGAAGCCCAGAGAGTGGAGCAGCTCGTGCATGATCGTGCCATGACGGAAACACCCGGTTCCCGGGGTGTTGTACTGCAGATTCAGCACTTGTCGCTGGAGCAGAAACAAGCACAGGCATGGTTTAGCGACACGTTGAAGTGATAAGTAACATTACACTCCAGTGCAGGATTCCAACAAGCACAGGTATGGTTAGCGACACGATGAAATGATGAGGAAAATTCCACATCCAGTGTAACTCCCGCTCGCATCCATTTCATTGCTGTATATTGCGTGTAGTTAGGGTTGGACTAAAATGTAGATAGCAGAAATGTAGAATGCCTATAGCCTGAGGGACCATGGTCATATTCTGCAAATTTGTACGCATCATAATATTGAATCCATCAGATGTTCGCTTGATTCGGGGATTTTCAAGACAAATTACTTGTGTTCATACAATAAAAACAACTGTCATTCGACGGACGAGTTGTAGAATAAAAATAATAAATAATGCCAACTTATCGTTGCGAAACGTCAGGTTATTTTAGTGGGAAATATTAACATTCAATTACCAGTAATTATCTTTCTAATTTGTGGACTGTTTCTAATCAAACGATCGAATGTAAGCTAACGAATTTAACTATTGTCAACAGTATAAGGCCATACTTAAATAATGGCAACCGTTAAAAGTTCAACAGCTCATAAAACAAAATTAACAGTGCGCTATTTCAAAATTTCAAAATTAAACACTATATAATGGTGCATACACGCTTGCTTATCTTCTAGCATTTTACCAGTTACTTAACTATTACAGTTATGAACTAATTCAGTTATAAATATAAATAAATTGGTGTCTGCAAATTTATTTCGTATGACGGTGGTAGTCTATTGACTACATAGCGGTGAGCGGACAGGGTTCTTCTTAAATTCGAATGTATTCTTCAAGAATAAAGTATATAAAAAAGAAAGTAGGTAATGCCAGGTCTTACCCCTCCAGTGCGGCCGACGTTGGAATAGCAACCGGAAGCGGAACCCTGAATGTGCACGTAGTTGGTATCGCCAGTTTGACGAGGGCGCATGCTGACACAAGTGTTGGCAGCATAATCTGCGAACGCTGCTTCGATCGCCGCTCTTTGATTCGCATCTACACAGAACAAGCATCGGCAATCAGCTGATAGCAGTCAGTAGTCAGTAGTCAGCAGTCAGCTGTTATCAGTAAGGAGACAGCTATTATCAGTCAGCAGTCCGCAGTCAGCAGTCAGCAGTCAGCCCTAAACTCACCACTCTGCACTCAGCACTCAGCAAATAGCACTCAGAAGTCAGCATTCAGCAGTCCACAGTCAGCAGTCAGCAGTCAGCAGTCAGCAATCAACAATCAACCTGAACAATTTTCTATTCCGTATTCAATTGTTTAGTTTCAGGAATCTCGAAAAGTAATTTTTCGGAAGAGTAACAAAAAAGCTTTGAATTATTTTAAATCTTTTTGTACCAACAAGAGATTAAAAATGTTTTTACTCGCATCCATACGAGGATCTCCATGGTTCTTGTTGACAAAACATTCACAAAGAAAATAAATTAGCTTTAAATATAGACATTTAACATCTATCAACTGCCATGCTAAATAGAAAATAATATATGAACCAAATCAAGTAATATTTACCAAAGGCGGCATCAATCTCGTAGACGAGTTCAGAGTTGGGCCAGTAGCGCGTCTCGTCCAGGAGCCCATTCTTGCCCTCGGGGAAGGTGATGTCTCCCTCAAACTTGCCTGACAGCTCCCAAGCGTTCTGTTCCTCCTTAATGGGCAGGGCAAGAGCCCCGTGCAAGCACACTGCAATCACCAAGCAAGACGCGAACAACATGATGATGATTGCTTATCAACACTGGTTCTTGTCGCGTGAAATTGTGTCATTTATACCAATTATTACCTATATAGAGTTGAATTTCAATTGCCACTTTGTAAACTACAGGTTGGCAGTCTTAGATCAGTGATACATTAGCAACGATTTGCCGTCTCATCTGCAAATTATTTTCTTGGAAGTTGGCGCTATATTAGAACAAAAAACCTTCGAATTATCTTGATACCTTGCAAGCCTTATCGGTAAAAATGTCAAAACACAACGTATTGAATTCTATCTTTTCGTATCTTTAATCTGAGAGTGTCACTTAAATTAATAACCCCTCAAACAAAAACAAAATAAAGAGTACATAAAAAAGGTGACAAACTTTTCAATGCAACCTCTCGTGCCTCCTATCAGTAAATTAAGTGAGCCATACAATGAAATTGCAAAATTTCGGTTTTGGATTGTTGAAGTCGACGTCCAAAGACACACTCACCCAATCTTAACCACACAGCCACTTTCAAATTAAGTGCTTCGCCAAAATTAGATCCGCGACACTGCTCTTGCAGTGCAAGACTCTTCAGCGGTCAAACTTTTACCTTTAACATTAATTTTCACAATCAGATGACCGGATGGCAAATGTTGTCATAAATCTACGCTCGAACCCAGCGCATCTGGGCCATGGCGGGGATTAGAAGTTAGGTAATATCATTTTTATTCACTCATAGTCAAATCGCTTAGTTATTTCTTATGGTCGAGATTTACTTCTGGTTCTCTCTGTCTTCCTTACGCTTTTCTTCAGATAAAACTAAGTGCCACCACATTGGCATGTCGGCAGAAGAGAAAAATATCACACGCTTTGAGTTGCTAGCAGAGAGAGGAAAGTAAATGGATTGTGCAAATGCAAATTCCATCACTATCCTTATCCGTTAAGAAATGGCTTGAATGTATTTGATAATTCCATTGAAACTTATATTGTTTGGTTATTTAATTGTAGGTTATCCGTGCACTCTTTTACAGGGCACCTTTCGTGCTAATATGCTAAAATTCATCCATAACTAGTATATTTTTAGGAAAATATGGACTTTTCTTGTGACTAGAAGAAGGGCAGAGGCACCAAATGTCAGATTAAGTAAGAAGTAAGAAGATAGAAAATAGAATAGGCATAGTAGGTTATGGGTTCAAATGTCAGGTCTTTATGAGATGTAATAATATAAGTAGTTAGAAAAACGGAATAACGCAAAATATAGGTTATCGATGCCTTTAGAATTGCAGCAAGAATGTCACAGCCCACAATTCATCACTCATCAGTACATCATAGGGGTAATACCTATACTACATAGTTGTTACTATACTTATTAGCCACAGTATATATTTTAACAATTATTAACGAATCATCAATCAGTTTTATCTGATAATGTCTCTGTTTTTCCAATCCTATATCGCCTTTGCGAAAGATATAATCTCTATGCTTATATTATTTCAGATAGATTTGTTTCGAATGTACTTGAGATGTCAAACAAAAAGTACAGCAAGACGGTTGAATTCAACCACACATTCAGGAGTTCATCACGTTTCATCCCTTTCGTTCATGGTCAAAGATGATAACTGGCGCTGTCGCATAAATCATAACTGGGATATCTTGGAAAGGTTCAAACTGCATAATATGATCTATACTCCGACAGAATCATTTATGTCGTTGCTTTACTGTGCAGCGCACATCCCAAAGTGCATGCGTGTACTTTGGTTGCCTACACACAAGTTAGCAGGAGTTCGTTTGATAAACGTCATGATATTATAATTCGCTACACGTGCAGTCGTTTAGCGAAGCTAGAATCACAATAGCTATTAGCTTGTCACAATCGCAGATACGCGTCAATAACACGTTTAAGGGTGAAGTCTGGAGCTGAGTTAATCCTGCTAACAAAATTTGCCCATGCTTTGGACACCTTGGAGGTTTCCCTTTTCATTCCACGCGACGCAATTGAGTGAATAGATTGGCCGGTAAAAAGTTATGGAGCTGATATTGTTATTAGCGTATTTTGGACGCTGCACCCCGACTTTTCCAGCTTTCAACATTTCCGTATCTGGATTCGGGTCACTTTTAACGGATTTAATGCTCAATTTGGAGGAAATCTGTTGGCAAATACCGTAGAAATTTTCATTTACCGTGACATGCAATGACGTTCGATCGAATCTATCAAGCATGTCGCTTGATGCAAGACTAAGAGATTTTTTTCATGTATGCCGGTAATTTTTTCGGAAAGGCAGTGTGTTTTTGAGCATTTTCTTTTTCACTTAGCCTGTTCAGAGTTTGAATTTTTCCGCTCAAATGCCATGCACCAGATTTTGCCTTATGAGCATAAGGTTTTTCCTAAGAGCATTTTTATGCCTTTACAGTTTAGCCTATGGGCTTATACGGTTTTGCCTGATGGGCTTACGGCTTTGAATGATGGGCTTAAGTTTTTGTTAAGTGTTCATGGTTTTACCTTGTGTGCATTTGGTTTGGCTAATAGCAAATATAGTAATCCATTATTGCCGGGGCTCCCAAACGATCCCGGGGGCCCCGAGGCTCCGATGGACGCCTTAGCACTTGAATTTCGTTCACTCACATCATAATTGTGAGATAATTTCTGAGATGACCCCTAGTAGACTTTCAATGGAACTTTCCTCCAGTCTCTCCGGTCTCGGGACGCTGACAAAGATATGTGGGGGCCCCATGCCCAGTAAGCACCGACACTCCATTATGCATTCACATTATCTCAAAAATACTTTTTACAAATTACGAAATCCCTAAAATTTCATATAATACATCACCCAAGTTGGATTTATAATATATTGGGATCTGAAAAAGGTGTGTATTTACTTCAAAATTAGCTCCAGGGAAAGATGTGTTGGGGCCTGCACCCCTAACTACCACTTTCCTTTTGGATCGCCCATGTTTAGAGAACCATTAAATACAATACATATACTTTGAGAGGCCTTCTCAGTGACTTCGGTGATCAGAGGTTGAACAAGGTTTAACTTTTCATTTTTGTAGCCATCCCTTACCGCCCTTCACGGGGACGTTTCGATTTGCCCCTATCTAATGAAAATGTGGGACCCTCCGCACACTGTGTCCCTGTCCGCCATCCATTCAGGGGTGAAAAATTTGGTTCTTGAGTGACGAAAGGGAATCTTCACATGCGAAGAATAAAAGCTCAGCTAAATATTGAACATCATATTTAAAATTGACTTTTTTTAAATCTCAATATCAGCAGTTTGGGATTCCGTCTCAAACTCTTAGATATTCTCCTAATTTGTCATTCAAATAAAATATTCCTTGTGGCTATTCCTTCCTCTCCCAACTGTATGGATCGCTTTTTTGGCCCTGCCTGCTCTTGCTTCCTTATGTCGTACATCATACCATGATAAGAAAACGTTCAGTCCTCATTTTGATATAAACATCTGACTTATGACCTATAGTGGTGAGTGGAACTAAGTTCGAGAGAGACTGAGTAAGTGAAACTTAGACCCACTCCACTCCTCCCTCCCACTGCCTTAACTTCAGATATGTTATGATGGTAATACTACAATTCGTTAAATATTAATAATGTGCACACATTTTAACCCTGATAAAGGATAATTGGTTTTCATTTCATGGGCCCTCTTTCCGGGAAAATTAACGTAAGCTAATTTTTAATGTTCTCCGAGTAATAAGTTAAGCGTATATCCCCATGTCTATTCATTGAGAACACTTTGAGGCACTGCAATGTCGTTTTTTTCTTGTAGAATCTCAGAATATTTTGGGAATACCAGATAACGTCACGATC
Organism: Nemurella pictetii; assembly: GCA_921293315.2. NCBI lineage: Eukaryota > Metazoa > Arthropoda > Insecta > Plecoptera > Nemouridae > Nemurella > Nemurella pictetii. The sequence goes on along the minus strand of OV121116.1, from coordinate 24,230,240 downwards.
ATTAGGATGGAACCAATCAAACGTTGCTATCACATTCACACACTATGTAGTCATTGATGTTCAACTGGTGATAGTCAGTAGAAATTCATTCCCAACATGTTAATATGTTACTTATTTTCGTTTCCTAACTGCTCTGAAATAAAAAATGAACAAACTTTTTGCCTGTCCCTGTTATAATATCTGTTGCATTAAAAGAAAATCTCTGGTGGTTTTGTTATATCTTTTATCTTTTATCTTTTATTTAATATTTTTCTATAAATCGTTTTTTATTTCTCGTGCTTGAACAGATCACGGCAGCAATGTGCAATACGCAAGGCTTTTCAAGCAAACACACCTTTTTTGCGTGACGCATGACGCATGACGCATGACGCATGGCGCATGACGCACGACTCGAGAGTCGAGACCCAAAACCTGTGCGAGTCTGCATTACGCAATGCATCTTGTCAAGACTCGCTTGGATTTTTTGATTGGTAATATTTGGTGGTCCAAACTTTGGAAAAGTTTTCTCAAACATGTACAGGAAAACCAGGAAAATGTGGTAAAATCTTGAATTTGGATTAAAAGGTTGGTTATTTTTCCGAAATAAACCCGAGACAAAGTGGTATTCCCTCTTTTCTCATGCATTACAAGGATGGAAATTTAAATGGGTTTAAATTTCATACGTAAATGATGTGTCATTGATTTCCTGCATTGACTAATTGCGGAGAATATTATGGCAAGCTTTTTCACTCAGCAAAAGAAATTTTCAAAAAAACACCCATTCAGCCTTCAACCTGAATCTTGCATTCAACATGCAACACCCAACAACCAACCCCAACGGAATAAGAAAATTCATAATTTTTCTTATTTCTAACACCTACATCTAGACGGATTCTGCCACTTTTATATTTGGTTTTGCATCGATAGAAGTTTCCTATCAGAATTATGTATGCATTCGATAGAGGAATATAGTAGATAAGGTATAATTGAAGTCATACTCAAAGCTTTTCTTGCTAGGTCGTGAACTTTATATAGGTACATATCTTTTTTAAGGAAAATGTGTAGGTCATTATTTTTTCGGATGGGTAGTTCATTCTTGTGTCTTACATCTCTATCAATATCCTGGTCTAGGAGTCCTTCAATGAAGTGTCTTCTTATATATACAACGTCGCAGTTACCAATCAATACACGGCTTTGCATTGGGCACTGAAACTATTAATAAGCCATTACTAATTACATACAAATGAGCAAGGCACTAAATGCTGGTTTACTGAAGGACAAAAGAACATCTCTGTTTGTACAAAAATTCTTAGAATCGAGAGAAGCATTTAGTGGTATCATGATGATCAATATTTGTACTCCACTCTAAGCATCAAGGTATACACCTATATCCATCAATAGCTGGCTGTGATTCCCAACGCTTTCCAGGCTCAGTCGAACATTGACTTAAAATCAAGTTCATCTTTCGATACGAGATGCGAATCAAAATAAGTGGACAAATTCACACCTTTGGTTCGGTACAGTTTCTCAAGAGGGATTCTCCTCATTTGAGCCTTTCGGTTTCGTAATCGCTGTTGAGATGAGTATAGTGAATCAGTCAAGTGTTAAGCCAATGTTAGCCCAGCATATGATTGCTGGCGTAGCTCTAAGTGGTGTTAATATTTATTAATATAAAGAAGAGTGCGAATGTTCAGCATTACGTCAGTCGACGTTTGAGAGCTGAACGTAGTGCATCATCGTTCTTCAACGGGAAGTGTGCGAAATTGTTCCATTTTCATCTTCGTTGTTTCCTTTACTGGTTCAACATGAAGACTTATTTACTTTTCGCGATAGTTTGTGTGTGGTCAATTGCGGCAGTACGTTCAGGTATGTTGGTTTTTCCGGCTTGAAAACTCTGGCAGAAAATTCAGGACCAGTTTTGCAGGTTCACATGGCGATTGTCGGGAACATGAGAAGCCATTTTTGGGGAAATAGGAAAATCGTTTCCTGGTTCAGTAATATAAATAAAGCTTTATTACATTTGTATTAATTCTTCTGCTTTTGACATTGACTTCAAAGTTTTAAAAGGACATTTTCGTTTACGAAGAAAATGTCGATTGGATTAACAGTTTCTGTTTTTCTGACTTAAAAACAAACTCCGAATTGGCCAAACAAATGAAAGAAAGTAAAAACCCCCTGATAACTTGATTATTTGGGAATTAAAATTTCAACATGCTCCACGGCTTAGGAGGAAGGTTCCCGGAAGTGGCATTTACACCCTTCTCTTCAGCCAACTATTAACATTGTCTTCAGGAACCTATAAAAGCTATTTTTGTGCTCTCAGCGGAAGTTGTAAAAAGTGTCTCACAACTCAGTTTTAGTTTCCTTATTAATGTTAACACAGTTATATTTTGTAAACTGATGTGACTTATATCGCGAGGTTGCCTTCAAATTATCTGACTCTCCAATTCATACAAAATTATGAGTCAACCCAAACCCCCTGGAAACCCCCGTCCGTTCCCCCACAAGTGCAAAAGCAAACCTCCCAATGGTTATCTTTCCTAGTTTTTATCTCCTGCCATATCCATCCCACTGATTCCCCCAAGCTCCTGTCGATACATATCAAATAGAAGAGTAAAGATACTACGATAGATTCACTGATAGCTGATTGTAACGGGTGGCTTTATAACCACAGCATCACCGGATGATCCAATCTACTTGATCCATGACAGCACTGCGCTGCTTATACGCTGATAATAATAATAACAAGCTGATCAATGATCAGCTTCACTTCGTAGCGTAGAATGAAAGTGAAACCAAGTGAAACAGCGGCCAAAAACCCTTCGGATCAACTTTTTTATACTTTGAATCGACAGTATTAATAAATTACTTGAGATTGAGGTACATTGCTTTGCCAGTGTAGCCATATAGTAAAAATTAATCTTCATGTTTGGGTAAAACACACCCTTTTGTACAGAGCCGTTTTTTTTTGTGCAGATAAAAGTCTTCTGTTTAATGTTTTTTTCGTCGTCACTTTAATGCGTCTCAGATGTTAGAGTGGCTGTTGGTAACTGCTAAAACTAAAAACTGTGTCGCACAATTTTAGCACTCGAAATTCTAATAAAAAAATGTGTGTGAAATATAAGGATCGATACTGGAGATGACATCAGAATAGAAAATAATATTCGTGGAACGTAATCTGGCGCGTTGGTTTGTGGATGCGTAGCGTGCAGGGCATTGGGAGCATGCAGAACATGAAGAGCACATTTCCGTTGGCTGTAGGCTTGAGGTTTCAACAACATGTTTCGCGCTGCTTTTTATCGTCTACGCGATGAACTCTGCCCCGGCTCATGTGTGATCTCCATTTGACCCGGCCTCATTCTGTGGAACGAATAATAATAATATCCATAATAATATTTCGTAATACCCATTGGCCGTTGGTCATGGGTTAAATTTTAGACACCGAATAGCATTTCATATGAAGTTAAATAAATTTATCGTATTGTTAATAAAAATAAAAATCCGCACTCGTGTGAAATCTGATTTTCTACTCTAGCCCGACCACAAATAATGCCACTAAAATATTAATTACATTGCACATCAATCAATAAACCTTAATTAACGAAAATAAAAAATAAGATCACACTTGTGTACCCTAATTTTTCACAAATTACAGTTATACTACGTCCCCATCAAAATCTAAATCTACGTCCCCATAATCAAAATCTACGTCCCCATAATCAAAATCTACGTCCCCATAATAGATTGAATAATTTGCAATGACTTTCAGAAACAGCAGCTGAGTTAGCCACCCAGCAGTGCACCCCGGGGCAGACCAAGCAGGCAGACTGTAACACGTGCACTTGTGGGGCGAAGGGAGACGGTTACACGTGCACAAGGCGCTTCTGTCCGGAGACGGGAACGAGATCCAAGAGAGGTAATCATCAATAATCATACACACATAATTGTGTTGTATTCTATCGAAAGCCTTCACACAAACTCTGCAATACCACATTGACTATCTATTAATATCACTATCACTTCTGAAAACCAATCAGCAAATATTATTCAAAATTTATCGCTTCTTGATGATAGGGCAGTCCCTCTAGTTCTATCTTAGTATTCAACATGATTTCCCATTCAGACGACGATCCTTTTAATAAATTTACTACAAAGCTAAAAGTCCCTTGAACCATATGTAATATGTATACAACTTTTTTAATATCATGGCTTCACGATCGTCTTTTATAATCGCTCTTGATATCTCTTAGTCCTCTTAATATCTCTTAAGTTCACAACATAAGCTTACATGCTTAATTATTTGCTTTTATGCTACGTTTGTCAGTTGCTTAGAAAATCTATACCAATTTGAATTTTTACAAAAACCTGGCTGGTCCTATGCATTGCAGCTGAACAGAAGATCTATAAAACGAATGTGCTGTGAAAATTGTATTGAATCAGTTTTCCTTTTTTGGCCATTTGCGCGGACAAGCATATGCAAACACACTAACACGATGGAATTGAAGGATTCCCTGTATTACTCACTCAGCGCGTTTCACTCGTCCAATACTCTTGATTTTTAATTGGCTCTAATTTTTCATCGTGACTGCTAATTGATTGCAAAGTAGTTTTGGATTTGTGTTTCCCATAATTAATTAATATTGTTTGTCGCAGGGGTTTTTTTTAAGAGAAAGCTCTATTTTTGGATGGCCAACGTTTATTTAAAACGTGAAGGTAGGCATTGCAATTAAGTATTCAAGATGCTTACCGTTCCTTGGCCTAGAGAGACTACTAATATTTGATAACTCATGCCGTTCATTAGGTAAGAAAAGTGATTGGAAAACCCCAGTTCGAATCTCAAGGCTAAACAACATAAATAACGCAATCAGGAATAAGAAAGATAAAACACAGCCGAAACGTCTTAACTTTTATGACCAAATTCAAGTCAATGTACTTTCCATGCTGATCTTTATTGAAGTGTTTAGACCTTTCACCCTCTTCTCTTATACACTTGTAGTTTGTATGTATTTTCCTTACATCTTTCGGTATTCCACGAACATAAGCTGTTGGATCTTCCAATCTCTAAGCGATGCTGTATTTTGACCCCGCTATGTTTTACTCTTTACTATCTTGGCCTTTACAAGCTTGCTCCCTTACCCAGTCGATGCTAGACTCTAGTGTCAGCCTGTATCCCAGTCTTCCATCTGCCTGGCTAAGAAAAAATCCTCTGCTAGATCAAAAGTGTGGCATTTGTTTGGCTGAATTGAAGCCAAATGAAAAACCAGCAATAGGTGCTCGATGGGTCCAAAATTATTTTTTAATTTAGAAATAGATAAATTCCCAGCAGAGCTTGGGGTATTTGCGATCTTTTTTATTAGTGTGTGCTTTGATACACTATTTCATGGGGAATAAGCCAAGAAGGATTATTTCTTTATTATATATTCATTATATTGAATCATCGTGGAGGATTATGGAAAAACCTGCTCAGTAAATTATAAAAAATTTCACTTCCAAATCATAAAAGACAGATTGTGACCTTTGACAGAATATATATTTTTTTGCTGAGTATAAACCTGAAATAACCATGGTTTAAGGATTATCTGTTCTATCATCAATTATAACCAGCGCTATACTGGCTATACGCATTGTAAAAAAGAAACGCATATTTAAAGAAATAATCCAACTCTGTCTGGTTTGTGTGTTTCAGAAACAGCGGCTGAGCTAGCCACCCAGCAGTGCACCCCAGGTCAGACCAAGCAGGCAGAATGTAACACGTGCACTTGCGGGACGAAGGGAGATGGTTACACGTGCACAAGGCGCTTCTGTCCGGAGACGGAGACCAGGCCGAAAAGAGGTAATAACTGCAAACATTCTGTCATCTTAAATCTTCAAACTCGAGGTTTATCGGTTTAATTATGATTAGAAGTGTATCTAGTGATAATGTGTGGATGGGGGAGGGGGCTTGGGGAGAAGTTCGAGTGGGCCTATATCTAATTCATGCAATGCATGTTGTCTCAAAATATTAGTCTGCACTTTTAAATGTAACTTTCTGTCTGGATTTATATCATTAATACACAGATTATCCTTAAAACATTACCTTATGTTCCCCTTTGCTTTTTTGGGCTACTTGTTTTTACAAATCACGTTCAGTTTCCAGGTAATAATTGAATTGGATCATGGTCACTTACATCCCCCTCCCACATTACGATCCTCCACAGAATTGATCAGATCAGTATAAGATTAAGACTTATTAGATTCATAAGTCTTGTCTATTATAAGACTTATCTATTATATAAGTCTGCTTAAGACTTATCAGCAGACTTGGAAGCAGCCCATCCCCTGCTTCCTCATAGCACTATTGAAGACCAAGCCAACATGGTTAAAACGTCAACCAAAGCCAAAATTAATGGCAAAAAATCGTTCCATTCAGGATACAAAATCCCCAACATCAACCATCTCGGAATCACTCCCTTTAACCAATAAAATGTTGATGCAAGAATAATTTTTCTAAGCTACCTAGCGATAAACTGAGTGTAAATGAAAAGCCTCGTTTTGTGTATGTTTTAGAAACAGCAGCTGAGCTGGCTACCCAGCAGTGCACCCCAGGGCAGACCAAGCAAGTAGACTGTAACACGTGCAGGTGCGGGGCGAAGGGAGATGGATACAGATGCACAAGACGCTTCTGTCCAGCGCAGGCGGAAACTAGAAGGAAACGAGGTAACTCTTAATGGCTGACTTGCCCTTGTCTACCAGGCCATTGTTATTCAGATTTACTTTTTCCAAGACTAAAGAAAGCAGCAAAACTTTGTAGCTACGGTCTGTCTACTTAATAAGTCATTGGTCTTTCAAGCTTTGCTGAAGAGCCTTGTCTTGATGCTAGACTTTTGATTAACCCTCTTCAATCATATTTTTTGTTTTTTGTTTTATCACTTTTGAAAGTTCAGTCAATTTTTTCTCTTTTTTCTTCACAAGTAGACACCTACGTTAGGTACCTACCAAATATCACTCAGCTAAAATTGAATCCCTCTGTCTATATTTTTAATAAATCTGCATCTGTTCCTAGATATGGGATATGAAAATGATTAATTGATTTGTGTGTGTGTGTGTGTTTCAGAAACAGCAGCTGAGCTAGCCACCCAGCAGTGCACCCCAGGGCAGACCAAGCAGGCAGACTGTAACACGTGTACTTGCGGTGCGAAGGGAGATGGTTACACATGCACAAGGCGCTTCTGTCCGGAGACGGAGACCAGGCCGAAAAGAGGTAACTGCAAATTCTATACCATGTTAAATCTTCATCGTGGTTTAACCGTTTTATTGTTACGATATGAGTCAGAGGCGTTCATAGTGACAAGGTGAGAGGAATACCTGTCGGGTTTGCCTATCAGAAAACCAAAGAATTCGCATTAATTCTCCATTACACAGACAGTCTGATAGAATTTTCATGCCTAATCAAGAACCATTGAAGAGGTAAGTGAAATCAGTCAAGTCCATTTTCTGAAATGTTTTGGAAATGACTAAAACTGTGGGGAAGTTATATAGAAGCAGGTTGAGATTTCAAACTAAAAATACTTGTAAAATGGGAACAGAGCAAGGAACTTTCCTGACATTTCACATACCGATGGACATTCCTTGTTAATGGACAAATTCATAGCTAACTCAATTCGACCAAAAGTGGACTTAACTGGTTATTACTCACACCCGTTAAATTGCCCCCCCCCCCCCCCCCCCCCTCCAGCTCTGCTTGTGGGATTCCTGTGAAAATTGCAAATAATTTATGCTCATTTTCTGGTTACCAGACGTTGAAGAAGTGAAACGCGTCTGCACTCCCAACACATCATTCAAACGCGATTGCAACACGTGCACTTGCAACGCGCAAGGAACCAACGCTGCTTGCACCCTCAAGTTCTGCTTGCGGAAGAAGCGAGGTAAGCATGATCGTCACGCTGGAGCTTGTCTCGAGACTTGTGGGAGGATTAGCAGGGTAGTTATAATATAAGAGTCATTACATTATTTAGTAAGTTATTCGCGTAATCATGGAAAATAAAATACAAACAACAATCAGATAAAAGTCGATGGTGATCTATGCTCATTTTCTGGCTTCAGAAGCTGCAGCGCAACGAGTCTGCACTCCGAACAAATCATTCAAACGAGATTGCAACACGTGCAGATGCAACGCGCAAGGAACTGGTGCGGCTTGCACGGAAAAACTCTGCCTGCGGAATAGACGAGGTAAGCATAACGTCATGTTGCAGCTAATCTCGAGTCTTGTTGAAGGATTAGCATGGGAGTTTAAATATCAGAGTCATGGATGCATTTTTTACATTGTTAAGTAAGTTATTCGCACTATCACGGAAATTAAAATGCAAACAACGATCGGGTAAGAATTGATAGTGATATAAATCTATGCTCATTTCCTGGCTTCTAGAAGCTGCAGCGCAACGAGTTTGCACTCCGAACAAATCATTCAAACGAGATTGCAACACGTGCAGATGCAACGCGCAAGGAACTGGTGCGGCTTGCACGGAAAAACTCTGCCTGCGGAATAGACGAGGTAAGCATAACGTCATGTTGCAGTTAAAGCAGGAAGCAGTTTTTAAGTGAATATTTCTACACTCTCATTTTTATAACATCAATGCTGTTTCCTACCATTTTCCTTAATAAAATGAACATTTTTTAATTTATGACCATGTCCCAGTAACAAACACTGCTAACATATGTCGAAAATTGGGCATTTTATACGGCCTCCAAAGTCCTGCGCGAACAGTGTACTGCTGCATAATCAAAGCTGCTAGCTAGGTCCCGCAAGTGAGACATGCCTAGTGCAAAGACTACTTGCGTGCAGGCAATGTCAGCTGCCTGTCACTAGCCGGCTACATGCAGCTAGTATCAGCATTTAGGTTTGAATCCCGATAACATTTGCTTTATTTTATTATTTCTAGCCAATACATTCTGCTCTTTTATAGAAGCTATTTTTCATGATCTGTTAAAAAACTATTTAAAATTCGTGCTTCAACCTTGTCTGTTTCACTTTCTTCACAGAGACAATTGAGGACTGTATTCCCGGTAAATCGTTCAAGAAAGAATGCAACCAGTGCCGTTGCTCTTCTGATGGGCGCAGCGCGTCTTGCACTCAAAAGTTCTGCATTCACCGGGAGAAACGTGGTAATAAACAATACAAGATAGTACCATAGTACCAAACACTAGCGCAGAAATTCCACAACCCTTACAAATATGTAGTAGATTGTTCTACAGTTGTGATCTGATTTGAGGAGTTTGGTGGTTTGGAGAAGCACCTTGTTGCTCAACATTTTGGCAGCTCAGTAGTCCTTTAGTACTCCTTTAGTACTCTTCGAGCACTCCTTCAGCACTCCTGAAGATGGCCGACTGTGAGCTGCCGAAACTTTGATCGACAACGTCCTTCTCAGCACCACCAAACTCCTCACATCAGAGCACAACCTTAAACATACTACATCTATCCATGGTTTGGAAACTACAATTAAACCATTACAAATAATTTTTTCCCCCCATTTGAGCCTGAGCATGTGTAAAGATTTACCATTGCATAATTATATCAAAAATTTAGCTTACACATACTTTGAAAAAGCACCATACTAGAATGCAAAAAAGTTCTATGGTAGCCAGTAGCCACCTAATTTATCGGCAACAATGGAAATGTGATGGTCATTGCAGAAATTGCTGAAGTGAGTTGCCAGGCTGGGAAGATGTTCAAGAAGGAATGCAACTCGTGCCGTTGTTCCCCTGATGGACGCTCTGCAGCTTGCACGCAGAAGTTCTGCGTTCGACGAGACACCAGAGGTAATTAGTGATCGATTTGCCAATTACCTTCAGTTGTTAGTCCAAGGGCTTTTAGGCGCAACACTTACACTGTTGGATAATAATTTTGTTAGTGGGCCAACAGAATAAGGTTGCTAATATAGAATAGAAAGTATATTATAGAAACATAAGTTATTATTACAGTTGCTTTGTAAATTTTTCAAATAATATTATAATAATTCCTCGCTTTTTTAATGAAACAGTGCTTAGTTTCTCAATTTTCTCCCGAGTCATTTTCGATAAAACTGTAAAATAAATTAGAATGAATAGCATCACTATTTTCTATTTACTAACATGTTATAATTTATAAATCCAAATACTAATTAGAATGGGGTGGTAAAATAGGAAATTAAAATTAATTTTTGGTATTTAATAAAATGCATGACATAAAATATAATTCTGCATATTTGGTCAAACAGGCAAGTTTAAGTTCGAAATGAGTTGCCAGGAACCCAAGACTCAAACCAAACCAATATTTTTTTTACATTAGCTTGCAATCATTGGTATTAACCATTTGACTGCTTGGAGCTGGTTCCTGTCGAAACAAACAAATACGTTGGCAGTTACTCCAAAACTCCTAGTAGCTGCCAAATAACACATTCAAAACATCTGGCGACAGGGCAAAATGGCATCTTGTATTAATCAAGTAATATCCGATTACAGACACAAAAACCGTGGAGAAGAAACGCTGTAAGCCAGGGGCAGAATGGAAGGTCAAGTGCAATGAGTGTCGCTGCACAAGTGCTAGAACTGAAGTATGCACGCGCAAGCAGTGTCTGTAAATGACACGCGCAAAGTTTTGTCCCTAGATTTTATCTGGAAACAACCATTTATGTATACCTACTTTTATTACAAAAGTAAAAACTATTATTAGTCAACTAGAAGGTAGCTACGTATTTCTATGAATAAGGCAAGGTGAATTGGTGGAATCATAACTGTCTTGTCAGTTAGCTGCATTTTATATATTTAACACTTTTCTCATACACATATGTGCTAACAATAGCTTTTTTTATTACAGAATATATTATATATAAATATAGCATTTATCCATTATGTTCGTTAACCAAAAATATTACTTGTTTTAATCTCTATGTGGTTAATCTGTTAAAAGCATTTTATTCTGAAAAATAAAATATTTTCTACCATATTGTTGAAAAGGCAAAATAATAATTGTACCAATTGTACTAATTAAATTGTCTCTTAGCTGCTAATTCAAACCTTATTTAAGCATAAAAAGACCTAATAATAAGAAATATTGAAGATAAAAAATTAGTTTTTAGTAATAGTAAAAAAAAAAAAAAAAAATCTCCAAAGTTAATTGTCACCTTACCATAAAGAGAATGTTTAATTTTATTGTACAGATGTATTGTCTAGCAGGCATGCTGATGAAGTTCCTGCCACATCTGTGGCCAAAATTTGGAAAATTGTCCGAAAGTGGAAGCATATTATATAAAATACTGCCATAAAAAATTAAAAATGAGCAAATGAGCAATGCAACGCATACTCAATGAGATGACACGAATTAGTGGCTTCTCAGATTGTCAACGGAAATAAAATCTCGAAAACTTCCCGCCTTTTGTATTGAGAGTGGCGGTCAAAGAGAGAACTAAATTTGAACAGCTGTCAAGTGTGAAGGCGCACGTGGTTGTAAATTGAAAGATGTCAGATACATTTGCCTACGGTGGCAACGATTTTATCAGAAGTGTTGGGTGGCTAAATGAAGAGGAAAGTGTGAAGAATGGAACGAGATTCGACGATCTTCTGAAAGAAAGGTGGACGAATGCGATGAATGAAGGACATTTTCGATATAATTTAAACATCACTCAGTCCAGAGTCCTGCCTGGAAAGTATTCATTCTTTGCTCAGGTTAATACTTTTTTTTCACACTTCTCGGTACAACATATTTGTCTGTTTAGTTATGAAGGGTAACGTACTTAGTTCTTCTTATGTTTTTTTTTTCAGTTGAATGTTGACCGTGCAACCAAGCGTCGTACACCTCAAAATATCACCAGTATGTCCCAACCATTTGATCCTTCCAAATTCAACTTCACAAACATAAAAGAGTCAGAAGTGGTATTCAATATTTCTAGAGAAGAAAATATCACTTCAGATAGATCAGATGTTCTTGTGATAAATGTCAGTCCTTTGGAATACTGTCATTGTTTGCTTTTACCAAATGTCTCCGGATGTTTGCCACAACTAGCGACAGTAGACAGCATTTGCTTCGCCGTCGAAGTTTTGCTGCTGAGCTCTTCTCCGTAAGTGAATTGATGCATGTGGTAAGATAACGGCTACTGGACACCTTCTCATGCTATGAGCTCAATTTTAAATCCATTTGTTTATTTATGATTTTTCATATTAATGAAAGTGTTTTTATATGGTCTCGGTCTTGGATTTGATCACACATTGGAGATATCTGGACCAAAATGTATCACATTTTTCTTTTCCAGATCATTTCGGTTGGGCTTCAATAGTTTATGTGGCTATGCTTCTGTCAACCACCTCCACTTTCACATTTATTACTTAAACCAAAAGATGCTTCTGGAATATATAGTGAGTTTATATTGTGAAATAAAAATTAATGTAAAATTTTATGCAATGATTGATTAGCGGTTGCTATTTCGATGATATGATCATCCCCTATCATTCTAACACAATATTTATTTTAGGGAGTGAAGAAACTTTCTGGGCCATGCTATGAATTAGTAGATTTTCCCTCGGTTGGCTTTGCTTTTCAACTGAACAACAATTTTGATGCCAAAGAGCTGGCTATGTAAGTAACTCAGGCCAATAATCTAGATGCATTAGAATTATTATGTTTACTCTTTTTAAAAACTAGTTAATCACTCATATTTTGGCAGGTAAATTTACCATGCAGTACCTACCTAGTAGTTGTGGCATTTATTATTAACCTAGGCTATCAGTATTTACATTGACACCTTTTCATTTCAGACAAGTACATAAACTAACTGATCTCTTTCGGAAATTAAACATAGCCCACAATTTGTACATGACTCGAGGAACAAAGTTTAGCGCTGTTGAGAAGAGTGATCATTTGGTTTACGACACCGTAAGAGTTTATGTCTGGGCCAGGGCTCCATCTTCAGGTATTTTGCGATATTTTTAAGACAGTAAGGGAGAGTGGAACATAGTGGGAAGGATTTATTCTTTTGGTCTTATGTGGTTGATATTGATTTTTTTTTGTTTGTAGATCTTGGTTAGCCAGAAGTTGCTCATCATAATATTTTTAGAAGAGGAAATAATGGGACTGTCCCACTATTTACCATAATTTCTGTCCCACTATGTTCCATTTGATTAATGATTTTCACATTTTGGTGTTTATCCAATATTTCAAGTACAATTACATTGAAAACACTTTCAGGAATAGTAATTCAGCAAGCAGTCAATTATTACTTTATCCCTCCACTTTTTTTTCTTCACAAGAAAGCAGGAATGTAAAACTTCCCACTTTGTTCCATATCCCTATTATGCACCACCTTCCCCGAATTCTAAATTAGAATAATTATTATGGATTAATGGACACATTCTTTCAGGAGCTAAGGAATCAGCTGGCTTCAACCCAGCACTTTGTGAATTATTTGGACATCTGAACGTTAAAGAAAGTGACCTCTATGATACATTAGACGAAAAGAAAGTATCTGACGTTTTGACGGAGGTTTGCTCAGACACGTTCCATAGTGTTCGAGAACAAGTGAAAGAACTATATAAAAGTTGCGACTCTTGTTGAATGTAAATTGCTAAACACTGTGCATTATTACCAACTCTCTAATGAAAGGTAAGGAAAATATATGGGCTCTTACACAAAAATTTTGTTGTTAAATGTTGTTTTGTGTGGCGTTTTAGACTATTTTTGTCTTAATTATGTTTAAATTGGAAGTATTGGGGTATTGGTGGATGCTGACACAATTCCTGTTTGGGGTTGGCGCATTTATTTGTTTGTTCTTTCTCTGCTTCCGTATTCATTTATATTTCCCGAAAAATTATAAAAGTCATTCGTTTTCAAAATTTCAGTCTTGGAATTTATTTGAAAACCGTGAAATTTGCACGCGCGCAAAAACGTACTAAGGCGACGACTGCTAGCAATGTCGTCACGAGCCACCTGGAATTTCTACCGGGTTAGCTTCAGCAGCAGGAGCTATCTGATGACGTCATATCAAAGCATGGCACGTTTTTCAGTTTAAATTATACCTACACATTTTTTGACTGAATTCTCTATCATAGCTTCCTTCGTCTATCAGGGCCTTGTTACTGGCTGTTCACTCAGTCAATAGCGATTCCTTTAGAAAAAAAACAGTTAAGCATGCTGGAAACTGTGGAAATTTTCTAGTGATGCAATTCGTTTGTTCGTAATTCGCAAAAAAATGGGTTAAAAAAGGCCCCAGGGCAGCCCCTGTGTATGAAACTGAGCGTTTGAAACGAATTACTGCTTGAAAGTAATCAGCAAGATTTGAATAAATCGATTTGTATTTGAATTTTTTGAACTGAATTAAAATTGCGTCGCATGCCTCTTGAAACTCTGCACAATGTTTTCCCGACAGGTCTGCGCGAAATTTCGCGTAAAAAGACTTGGATTCACAAACAACTGGGAACGTGAGCGAGACAGACACTAGACAGACACGCTTCAGGACTAGGTGCTTGCCACCGAAGTGGGGACTTTCCAAGTTAATAAAAAAAAATTTTGGACATGTTATGTCTTCTCTATCGGAAGGCAAGACACCATGGCGTAACTCGCCATGTCCTATAGCTGTACAAAATGGGGTCGGTGAGTGGGTGGCTGTGTGGCGCAGGGAGCGAGGGGGGATAGAACCAAATTTTCATGTATTATAACGTATTACCTACGCACAATAGGATGGGATAGGTAGCTAGGATTTTCCCTATAAGAAAGCATTGAATTCCTCTGACGTGAGCCCTTGACCACCATCGGTGCTAAATATTTTAGACCCAGACACCTCCACCCACACAAAAAATAGCACCCCAAAAGAGGTCAGAGGGGCATGTGCCCCCGCAGAGAAGCTGGGGAGGGGGGACTGAAAACGCTCGTGCGTAGGGAGCTAACAATTTCACTGATTCCACGACTGAATTGGCAAACTAAATTATTATTTTGGAACAGGTGAATTCGGTTTTGCTCTGCTTTAATTGCTTTGTGGTCCTAAAAAGAACCTGGTTGGTCAACACTTCCACGGGCAAAATCCAATTCCTCATTCCATGTGAGAAAGTTTTGAGGCTGAAGTTGCGAGAAATTCTAGTAATTCGTCTTATAACATCGAAACAGTGTTTGACGTGGCCTGACGTGATATATAGTCACGTGATTCACCGGTTTAGCCGGCAATCAATGGTGTTCTGAATTCTGATGGACGAATTGAATAGAACCCATTTCTCTCTTTTGCAAAACCTAAACATGGGACGGATGGAGATAAACAATGTCTGGCCTTGGGGTGATATATTATATTCGTGATAATGCAGCGTGATTTCTTGGGACACCTTCTAATGATCATCAACCGGCTCTTGCGCATTTTCAATGGTTAAGAGTGCTATGGACGGACGGATTTCGCAATATTCGCTCTCATTTCCATACCGTTTGTCTTAGATACACGCGGTTTTTAGAATATGGTTCACAAAAGTGTCTCGATGGGCGCTTGCTTTCCAGTTTTTTAATTTTTTTTGTTAACATCCCGTAATTTTAACTTTAAAAAATGTGTGATTTTCTCGATTTTATTTACAGGAACCCAAGAATTTTTCGCAAAATCTAAAAAGCAAGCGCCTATCTTCTCACTTTCAACAATTCGGTCCTTTTTTCCGAATTGATTATCTTCAAAATTGGCTTAATGAGAACGAATTTCGTAGACCTCGGTAAACAGCATATTTCGATAGATTTTGGCAAAAATTATGTGCTAGTAGTTCACGATAATTGTGATAGGAACGCTAGCGTCGATATTCTGTCTACCTGTGTCATTAAGTCGACGCTTATCTCTTAATAGCCCCGGCTCTCAGATCTGTCCCTGTGATAACAGAACCCTGGCTATCAGAAGCCTGCGGAAACGAACCTGAGCATCGCGCGTTGAAATACATATTTCATTGGCAACTTTGGTGTTGGTTGTGAGCTGAGATTGAATATGGATTTTAAATCTGAAATCTAGTTAGATTTAGCGTTATCAATTACTGTTGACGAGAAAAGGATACCGTTGAAATCATATTGGCAACAACAAAGTCAATAACTAATCCACTAATCCAAGAACTAAATTTTAGTAATTTTGTTCATTTACTTCCATGAACTTCGGCAGAAGTCCGGCAAAGAAATCAGAGAATATTGAACTGCTGCGTAAACTTCACCTTGTTGATAAAATTACGATACATGACGATATATATGGTATGCCTCTTCCCCGAGCTGGTGGACTCGAGCCATCGCAGATCCATGTCCATGCCTATATCACAAAGTGTCGGACTGGTTCGAAAAGGCCCCGGCGGCGATGACACTCTTGGATACCCCGAAAACGGTGGGGTGCGGTATAGGGGAAGCTGTGTCTGTGTCTCAAAGTCCCACCCTACGCCACATTTACATATATATATATATATATATATATATATATATATATATATATATATATATTTTTTTTTATTAAAACATAATTATTAACATTTTTGAATTATTTTCGTAACTGCAGTGCGGATGTGAGGATTTCCAATTTTCTTATCATGTGTGGCTTTGCCATAAAAAGGTGGTCCAAACATGGTTGGTTACGGGGCACATCTCGAAGAAATTAATTTCTCGATAAAAATTTTGAAACAAATCTTCGCGTTTATATCCAGCTTGAGTAATGTTTAGTCTGAAATTTTATGGATATATTCATCTGCAAATAATATTTTCGGGCCCATGGGATGAATGACGTCCAGTTTTAACTGGAATGGGGCCCGTCCTATACTCAGTTTCGGTGCCGCGAGGCCATAAGATTTCCATCAAAAATCGACTATCGACTTTCGACGAAGGGCGAGTGTTACAATTTACAGTTAGATATGTTATCTTCCAGTCAGGGAGAAAACAGAATGAAGCTGATTGTCTTTCACCATGGAGTTGAGTTTTGATCTGTATAGTTAGCTAGACATTGCAAATTCGGCCCTGAAGGCGACATAGTACGATGATCTCAGAAATGATCTAAAGCTTATTCTTGAAGCCCTGATTTGTGGGTCAAATATTGAAAACCTTGTTTAAGGACATCCCTACCGGAGCCCCAGGACTGGCTCGGGGTCCCGGCAGAAATCACTGCCTGTAGAAGCTACCCCAGAATCTGTATACCCCTACAGCCCAGCAGCAGAAGCGGAAAAAATGCCACAGAGCGGAAAACTATGATACTGAGCTTGTACTGACTCTCTTTCGTTACTATGCCAATTATATTTGGCAATTTCTTATCATGTTATTATTCTTTTACTAAAATTTCCAAAATTTGGACATGGTGTCGCATTGTAGGCACTATCAGCTTTTGGACCAAAATGTGCCAAATTAGCCTTTGGTAAATGCTTATTGGCAAATGATTTTTATCTATCGCTTTATTCATGTCCGATTTTACAAGTTTGCTCATATCTACTCGTATTGAATTGAGTCGATGATTGTCGAAAACTGCATCCTTCAAATGATTACTCCCATTAATTTCGTCCAAACAGGTTATTCCCAGATAGATGAGATAACAACTCATCCTCGAGACCCAAATCGTTCGATGACAATGGAAGGGTAATTAAACACAGTCGCCGGACCGTAAATGATCGACCTTTTTTTCAAACCTAGAACGCTGCTAGTCTTGGCTGTTGAGACCTCGTAGTTCATAAAACCACCGGAAAATTCTATGCGACGATTCATGCATAGCACTCTTAACAGGCCAGCACACAAAAATAAAACCAGGCCAGTCACATTCAATTAAGCCTGCATCCACAATTAGGTTCTTAATTAAAAAAACCCACCACCATTTCGTGTGGAGATGGATAAAAATACGTACTAACTAGAGCGATCTTTTGTTTACATTCTCATTTTCAAAGTTGAGAAGAAATTGCGCACATGGGAACTTGATTTTTCACCTACATTTTCAAAGTTGTGATTGATGTTCAAAGATTTGTTTTTGTGGTCAGATGGAGGATTTCTTCGTACAAGAAAATTTTACTTCTAACGCCACGATGGTTTCAAGTCTAGCTTTATGAGAAGATCTTGATTTTTAATCAACCCTTCAATATTGTGATGGATTTTCAATCTACCCTTTCAATATTTTGATTGATTTTCAATCTGCCCTTTCAATTTTGTGATTTATTTTCATGTTACACGTTTTGTTTTCGCGAACAAACAGATAACTACTAACCCCTCCACACCCCAAAAAAAAAACTTCCGATGCCATAATTGGTGCAAATCATACCAGGTTCAACCAGTCTGGTGATATTCATTTTGAAAATAAACCGTTTTACGAAATGCACATTGGCACAATGTTTTCGGGACCAATGCAGAAGTGCAAGTCTACGAGTTGTGCATAAAGATGTAAGTATAGATGACGAGCTGATCTAAGAGTAAGAGTCTCTAATGTTTGCAGGTGGAGGTGGTGGAGGTGGTGGGTGTTAGCACTAGAGCAGGAGCAGTCTCTTGAGCAGAGGTTAGTCGTTACGTTCGGCCGTTAGGTCGTTAGATAGGAGAGTGCCAAACAGGCCAACCGACCGAATTGGAGCGCAGTCTCCCCAATTTTAATAACTTGTCTTAAATCATCGCAAACTATATCTTGCTTTTATGCACTTACCTTTGAGTTCATTTTATTTTTTTGCTTTTCACAGCAGGATGACTTCAAAAATACGTCGGTCCTATATTTTTGGAAATTGGGCTAGGTCAAGGGTGTGGCAGAAATTGAGGGAACCGGATTCGTTTTTTCGTTTAAAATTTCATTAAAGTAGTACTAAAATCCTCTTCCCATTTATTTATGATTTTTTGTTATAATTTTATTGTTATTTCGTCTGGTGAAAATATAACTATGGATATGAGGACTCTGCTCACTGTAATAATAATTTTAGTTATCGGGACTTACAATTCTTCAAATTTAATCGAAGTAGTTGATTCCATTATTGGAGACCAACAGAGATGATACAAACGGATAGTTTTCGGGTTTTCGACACACGCCTTGTTTTCGACTTGTGACTGTTCCATCAGTAATAAGACATAAATATATCTGATGAACGGAACGAAAATCCATATCCTCCAAAAATTTGCATTAGTTTAATAATTTGAAGTAATTTCACCTTTATTTTACATTTCAAATACCAATTTACCAAATAAATAAATTCAATTACATCACCAAAACCTAAAATTGAACGTAATTTATTACATTTCAAATCACTGGAGAAATTAATTCAATTGCTTTTTCTCAATTACGTTCCTTTGGCACAAGGGTCTGTCCGACCCGATGTTGTATGATCTAGGTAATAGATAACATCACGTGCGTACGTGCGTACGTACTGTCCACGACCGTCGCCTCCGCCCCACGAGTCCGAGCCAGCCAGGGCGTCGTTTTTATAGATACGGCGCTCAAATCATCTCGGCCGATTCAATTACTTCAGTCATCGTCGCTCCGCTGTTCCACGTTGACGCACGATCCTCAACACCAGTGCAACATACTGGCTTTACAAAATTATTAACGAAGCCAATTCACACAAATGTGCTGGAACAGAAATTCAAGTAACCGTTTTGTTTCACATTCAAATCTGTCAACCGAAACGTTTTATTTTTGAAATTTTAACCGTTGTTGCTATATTTTGCCAGTGATATCGTATTCGTGATTCTAGTTCACATGTCATGTATGAAGATGGGAACTTTGGAGCAAGATTTGCGATGTCAATTATCTGCGTGTAATTGATTGGAGTGAATGTACAGTGAGGAAATTCTCAGTGTGATAAAAAAAATACCTTGATTGATATTTATACGACTACAGAATACGTACATTCCTCGAAAAATTATAGGCGGCTCTTCATCGACATTTCTGTGACAAGATTATGAAGTGGTGAGTGATTTTTAAACAATTGGTTTTATTTATTTTCAATTAGTATCTAACCAAAGTAGGTTGTTGTGTAGGTGAATATTGAACCAGTGTAGCTGTTAAAATACAGATTGATAATCGAAGTACTTGGCGCCGCTACCTAAAATGTATCCAACACGATGAGATGCCGGTATTGGGCACCTGTTATCCGCTGTACCTATTTAATTGCAAGTTAACGTGATTTACGCAAAACAAATCAAGATAACGTCGATCACTAAATACTTGTTATGTTGATATTTTACCGGGGAATTTTGGAATAATCAGAGATATCCTGGATGAATCCGTAGCGTTACAATAAAGCACAAACACTAAAGGTGTGAGGCAAATCTCACAATCGCAAGTTAAAAAAAATGGTTTCAAACAAAAAATGGTAGCAATTCACAAAATAATATTTCATTATTTCTCTAACCATGGTGTCATTAAAAAATCTTCACATTGCGGCTATTTTCAACAAGCCCAGACGCAGCTATAGTACCCTAAATCAAAGCCCTAACTCCCATAAACTAGCCAGCTGGCGTTAGCTTCCAAGAAAAGGAATAATTTACAGGTATTCCTAGGGGTTATGTACCTACTGCATATATATTTACCATGAAGCACTATTTCCTGATTCCTTGAAAGCTTGAAAGTTTGAACATAACAAGCTACTGAAAGTGAGCGAGTGATCAAAATAACACACCAAATATAACTCCTACGAAACAATAAAAGGCGGAAACTCGCAGATGAAAGGAAAAACAATTTTGACCATCCTTTCTCGAAATTGTCTTATGAATTGTTATTTTCAAAACTTATTTATTGTTCAGAGAAGCTCGACTGTAAGACGAACCACGACAGATTTAATCATTTGACCATTAAATCGACTGGGAAGTGAATTTGAGGTCATGCCAAAACCATAATGATCCACATGGGGCTAATGCACTTGCGGACACTATTGCTATATTTTTCCGTCGCTAGCGGCCAGAAGCTATGGGAGGTGGTCCACAGATCAAACATGCTGCCCATGCCAAATCAGCCAAAGTCCTGGATAATGAGACAGAAGAAATCATTGATCATGTTGAACGCCACAGCTGGGAAGGCTACGTACACGGTTTTTTAGGATGAAGGGGTGGGGGGGGGGGGGGGGGGGTGTATAGAAAAAAATCTAAACGTCGGACGTTATGGGTGGTAGGTGGTAGCGATTTTTTTTCTGGAAATACGCTTAATGTTGACATAAATCAAAGTGGCCAATTCAGGTGGCATTTTTTTTGCCAAATGGCGATCAAAAGATAGGGGTTTTGGCCAAGAAAGTCTTGATTCAAGGCCATTTATGCGAATCCACGATTTTGTGAAAACCATCCAGTCAAGCGTTTAGTGATCAGGATTAGCATTTTATATTCGTATCTTATCGCTATTCAATTCCTATAAGTTTTTTTTAAGGGATGGACATTTTTTGTTAAGTTATCGACGATTTTTAAGCATTTGGGTACTACTTTAGTTTCATGTATGTATATTTTAACGGTTACAACGCAGTTAAGGGCTTGACTTGGTTGCGATTACAGTAAATTGTATGTTTTACAAAAGTAATTTTGTGTTATTTATTGTTTTAGCAACTGGCTTTTGCTGATTGGCGTAATTATTTTCAAAAAATAATAATAATTTGCTTCTGGCAGCGGGTATTGCCTCACAGTGTTATGATCCGTGCTGCTACGGGTGCTGCTTACCCGAGCTGGGTAAATTGGCACTCTCATTTCCATGTTTGCTTATTTAGTCGCTTGCCAGCTGAGTAGATCAAGCAAACAAGCTTCCTGGTGATTTATGTTAAAACATTCGAAAGATCTTCGATTGATTTGTATTTGTATGTCTCAATATAACACTCAGAATAGCTAGCCACACGCCAGCTTAATTCAGTCACAAGTGGTCTCACAGCTTTTTATTATTTTACCCTAAATCAGCGTTCTTTTCGTATGGGAAATAGCTTGGCTTTTCTGGTTACAGCTGATCATGGTCTGGATCTTCGAAGGTACGTAGGCGCTTGGTCATTGCTCTGGAACATACATTACATACGTTAAATATACATATACATATAGATAACATACATCACGTGCATTGCACACATGATATGATGTCCCTAACGGCCACGAAACTCATCCAGACTCGAGAACGATGTCTCCTGCGAGGCCGAAATGCTTCGAGCACGATCACTGATGTCAGAAAGGAAATGTGTGCACCGAAATATCACAGCAGAAAATTTAAGACGGGATACCATCATTAATTTCGGTCTGCAGCCGGGATTAATTGGTGCTTTGGAGTTCTTGATAATATTCAATGTCACTGAAACTCACTTAAGCACTGACACTACGATTTATATCTCGAGCTAATTCGAAAGCTCCTCAAAAACTATTCGAGGAAAGAAGCGGTTTGTTAAAATTAAATCCTCTTTGTACAATCTGGCTCGGGCAGGCGTTACAGGATATTAGTTAAATACCCATTCGGTTCGGGTGGTTGTAAATTGACTGATTTTCTCAAAAAAGTTTGTTGCCATAAAAAACACAGATAATCTGAGAGCATGCACTAACTCACGCGAAAGTGATTACCTATAGGTGCTAAATAGCGCGCACACAACAGCACACAGCACAGGTGAACTAGTTTCGAGATGTTATTTTTAACTCTAGTCCAGATAAGCGAGAGCTTTTCTCGTTTTTCTGCTCTACGTTCACCTGCAATTTAAGCCTCGCATCCAACTCGTCTTTGGCTTACCATCAAAATCGTGTTCTCTTTTCGACACGTTAACGTTCGCTTCGTGGATCAACCAAGAAACAATGCTTCCTTGTCAGCTCTTTCGCGGAAACGGTTGATTAAAATTAGACGCCGTCTTCTCTAGATGCGATACGCACATCAGTGTTTAGGCAATATTATTTTCAAATGCATCGTCGCTTTTTCACCTGTTTTTTTTTGTTTTTGGTTTTTGGGGCGTGCAGATTTGCCATCTGGTTACCCGTGTGGTACCTATGGGTAATAGTAAGTAAATAGGTCGTTAACTAGAAACG
Organism: Nemurella pictetii; assembly: GCA_921293315.2. NCBI lineage: Eukaryota > Metazoa > Arthropoda > Insecta > Plecoptera > Nemouridae > Nemurella > Nemurella pictetii. The sequence continues at coordinate 24,207,352 of OV121116.1, read as the reverse complement.
ACATGAGGGTGCGAGACCAGCTTGCTTCGAGATAACATTGTATCGGACAACGATTTATCGTGTAAACTGTTACAGTATTCTCGACATAAACTCATTTACTTTTCTTTCATCTTCGAATGGAAGATTTCGAGTTGATGACGTACCCGGAACGGAGCTTTTATTATTGTAGAAGAGAAATAATATACTCGACCTTCCTGGTGCCACAAATAACCAACGAAACCAACCACCTACTCCCACTGCTCCCATGCCACACCTCTACTTCCAGCTTATACTAGACAAGCCTAAAGCTGCAGTCTACGCCACATCAAATCTCAAATTTACCAAATCCATGACATAATCACGCGCAGGTTTTCTACGGCCCTATACAAACGATTTTTTAAAACTTATTTCAGTTCAACAGTAAGCAGTTAGCGATGGAACAAATCACACTTAAGCTCTTTGACTTATATTATGCGTATCTGCCAATTGAATTGATGCCATTTGTCATTTTTAGCTACGAACTCTAGATGGAAAATCAGATACCATGCTAAAGTCAACATTTTCTTTTCTTTGAACAGAGGACAACATAGAAGAGAACATATTATGAATACGAGAAATACCAAATTATTTCTGTTCAGAACTACTGCGCCAGTACAAAAATGCAAGGTCGAAGTTAAAATTGATTCTGATGTTTTGTCTGAGGATTATTTAACTTTAGGGTATATACATGTAGTGAAAGCATAACCTTTGCTGCACTGAGCTTCTAATCAATCTTCCTCTACTTGTTGATGGTTTGGAATTGGGCTGGATGTTGGCCAGGGTATCTGTCATTTCATCACGTCTCACTATCTGCTCGGGCTATGCGCCTAGTAGAAACTGGTAGCAACGGACTGCTAGCCTGCTACTCCGAATCAGTGGTTTATTTACTCAGGCGAAGTTGTTGACTAAATTAAATTCTCATTCGGATTTTATTTAAATACTTTTGTAACTGTAAGCAAATAAGCCTAGAAATTTAGGGGACGTGTCTTAAATTAAAATATTATGCGGATTTGTATTTTGTGTGTATTCCAACACACATTGTCATTTTTTAATAGGGGCTCCTGGGGAGGGTAGAATCATGGTCATATCAATCTGAGAAATGGCTAAGACACAGTAATACGATATTGGAGATCCGAGAGAATTGTCTTAATTTTTATTCATTGTACCGCAGAATGTTTACGTTTAGTGGCATGTGCGCCAACGTAAATAGTTCACCCCTGTAGAATGTTCCAACATTCAGTAAAGAAGAATTACCGAGGACTAGTCAGGTATTCCATGGCAAATAACCTTCATACCTGTCTACTTCTCATTGATTCTTCTTCAGTCAACCTCCCGAATTGACCCAAATGAGTTCACAGATTGGTTGGAAAAAGTTACTAGCTGTAGCTGATGGAACGGTCATACTCCAAACTGAAAATAACTGGCCGTTTAATTTATTTGCCATTTTGATTGTGGTGCACCAATCGATTCCTTTCAATAAAGATTATTACCGGATTATTCGATTATCTTCTATCGACTTTCTGATCGTTCTGAAGAAAGATATTACTGTTTCACCTTTAAGTCCTTAACTACTATGACTTGAGTTGAGCCAATAGGGCTTCTGATAGCTCTTAAAACGCAATGTATACTATGTAACACTAACATCAATTAACCTGTGAAGTGACATTACGTCCGGTCCGTGTAATGGAATCTAAGCAGAATGTATAGATAACTTAAATAACGGGCCAAATTAACGGCTGTCAGGTAAATAAATTTTATTGCTCCAGTCCAATTATAACCTACGAAATTATGTGTAGACAATAATAATAATATCAAGAGCTGGATGCGTGGATAGAAATCGAAGCCAAAAACATTATTTTTATAGTTTATTTTAGAACTTAGCCACGAGGTTCGGTGAAACCTTGAAAATGTTGTCTAACGTACCTTTACCATGTCTATACCAAGAGCACGCATATAATATCTGTCTTTCAATGCAACCGTTAAAAAATTGCCAGAAATAAGTCATCGCGACGTGACTGAAGTTTTTTTTAAATCCTGCGATACGACACGAGTGTGAAACTAGACTTCAATGAAACGCTTATGTGGCCGTCAACCGCGCGCGAGGGTAGTTTATTCAAGGACACCACGATCGCAAGGGCAGTTCTGGCTAAAAATAATTTTTTAACAAATTTATTTGTCTATAGACAATGCCATATTTTGATACCCAAGAATTTAAATATTAACTGGATATACTGAATACAATAACTGAATACATTAAAACTATTCACAATTTAGGGTGTGATTTTATTAATTTTATTGTGCAAGATAGAGTGTTCTCATTTTTTGTATCAACGCGGTCAAATAATATTATAATTGCCCCTCCACACCTTTTTCTCGTGGATAAAAGTTTTCAGTTAATGTTTTCATGTGTTAAAACGCACCCAGTAAAACGGGAAATTGTGATTTTTGCAATTCCCGGACGGCAGGTAATTTTTCTTCCATGTAAGTCCAATGCTTGTCCATAGATCGAGCTACAGTCGAAGTTACATCTATTTGCTGCCAAAATCAAAAACATTTGACGTTTATTTACCGTCAAAATTAAATTAGAAATAAATTATCTGACACAAATGAAGTGGGAATAACTCGTTAATAAATTTGTTTATAATTCGTTCGTTTCGGCAAGTACTGACTGATATTTCCAACTATATTTAAACAATATTTGGTCGACTTGTTTGGAACGGTTATACAGCTCTCCACCCCACTTCCCCCCGTCTATAGTCGGCAGTGAGATTACAAAATGGCAGCAATACTAAGCCAGGACGGCCTTCTTGGCAAAAAAAACATTTTTTCTCTGTATATACACTGATTCAAATCATATTGCTGTGCTAAATTTAATTACCTAAAGCTTTTATGCGTACAATGTTAAAGCTATCTGTCTTAAAATGCGTGTTATAGTGCTTAAAAAGTCATACTCAAATCATCTAGGTAAGGTCCATCTGACACTTTATACTACATTCAAATTATATATTCGTTATTTTTAGAATTCTATTCAGGTAAAGTCTAAACATCAGTAAATAATGGACTTCCAGGATTTTTCTTTATATATTCTGCTTGTGATTAGCTCTTGAGGGAACTCAAAAGATCATTTACCCCTAAAGGGTATACAGCCCTTGCCAGCAGCCTTGTATGGTGGTTAGTAGACACTGAGGGGACATTTTATTGATTTTAGAATATGGTGGCTACTGACATTTTCATTGGTGCAGAACGGGTGTGTCTTGTCTTTCTTTTTTAAATAACCTTGTAATTTCGTGACTAGGAATGATTAATTTTTGGGAAATCAATTTTAGCTATTATTATCATTAAATCATCAAACATGCAGGTAGACTTTGAGGTAGATTTAATTTGCTGAGTGCTTAGGCCATTCCAAATTCAATGGTTAGGGTCACACAATATGGGGATGACCGGCAATTTACATAGACATTTATTAAACACTATAGGTTATAAGTATTTAATGTTTTAGACATCAATAATTTGCAATTTATTCCAGATTTTTTCAATACAACATTTACGATGGAATTGAAGAAAATGGAATTATGTACTTCTCCATGGGGGCTTACTTTTAACTGTATCTATCGGCATCACAATATCTTATTTTATTCACATTACAAGGATGGAATTATTATTGAAATTGGAACCATTCTTTAAATTTTGATTTGAGATCTGTCAGCTTACCCCCATAAAAGAAACCTAGGTCATCTTGAGGCTGGTAGGCTTGGGAAACATAATCAGTGAGTAAGGTGTTACGGTTCCAGGACCAAGGCCAACAAAGCGAGGCACGTAGCGGTCGACGAGTGGACTGATCAAAACAACAACATTACGATGACCAGCGAAGATTTGCTTCAGCCTGGCCATGTGGTCAAGGAGCGTTGGAAAGTGGTATGTCACTCCATCACGATTAGGAGACCCTATTTCAGCTCCCTACCATGTACCATCAGAACCATTCCTAATTCAATGTTGGTGCCACGGGTGTGCCGTTGTGGTCTATTCGGGGACATTGAGTGTGGAGTCTAGTATCATTATTATACTAGTCCCATAGACTCTGTAGTCCTAGGTAGGCGCCCAAAGGGATAGGGAAAAATTTTGTCAATTGCATTCCTAGGTATGTTAAATGCAGTTCACCGTGAGTTACGCTTAGATGGCTTCAGTCACTTGTTCGAAACGACGGCGGTCCCAGTTTGCTGGTCGGCCCTGATAGGGCAAATTTTGATATTAACTCCCTACAAGGCTGCATGATTAGCCAGCATGGATGACTCGTTCAGAGAGTTACTTTCCAATGCAAAATCGGGGCCACGGAGAAAAACTGCAACCGCTGTCTTTGAAAAGCACTGTCCAAAGTGCAATCTACCCACACTCATTTAAATTAAACATTTTGTAACTGATTATTTTAACATTGCATCCTTCACCTACCAATTGTTACTTAGTCAATGCTTTTGGAGCATTTCTGAGACAAGGTTAGAAACATTGCCATTACTCAAACTTTTACTGATATTGGATACTTTCAGGTGCATTTGATGATATCAGAAATTTTTGGGTTATTATGTGAATTGTTGTCAGTAGAATTGTGATGTCATTTGTTGCAATGCTTCTTGATCAGGTCCGGAAGATTGGCGGCGGCGGATTCGGAGAGATTTACGAGGGACTTGATCTCGTTACCAAAGAACAGGTTGCTTTGAAAGTAGAGTCAGCACGGCAGCCAAAGCAAGTCCTGAAAATGGAAGTAGCTGTTCTAAAAAAGCTTCAAGGTAAAAATAAAACTTTCTCCATGTTTGTTCTGCTTAAGAAATATTAATGCAAACATGCTACCTCTGCTTGCCTGAAGGACAGAAATAAATTCTGCCATATTATCACCATTTCTCAGCAGTTTCTGTCTTAGAAGAATTTGGCAGATTCCTCCACAGTAGTGGCTAGCAATGTAATGTGGCTCACCTGCTTATTGCTCGTACGTTTCAGGTAAAGAACACGTGTGCAGATTCATTGGATGTGGTCGCAACGATAGATTCAATTACGTCGTAATGCAACTGCAAGGCAAGAACTTGGCGGAATTGCGACGTGCTCAGCCTAGGGGCGCTTTCTCTCTCTCCACTACACTCCGCCTCGGATTACAGATCTTACGATCGATAGAAAGCATCCATGCTGTCGGCTTTCTGCACCGGGATATCAAACCTGTAAGTATCACATCACCTGTGTGATGGTCGCAAAATTTCTCGGCAAGTGTGTTATGCTCTATGGTCTGATTCAAGAAGTAAATTATTGTTCATACTAGTGGCTCCGCCCCTGCGGCCTCCGGCCGCCAACCCCGCCAAGGGGCTCCGCCCCCTGGACCCCCGAAGTTTCTTGGTGGGGGGCTTCGCCCCCCAAACCCCCCCGTCGGGTATTTGGGGGGCTTCGCCCCCCAAATTCCCTCCGGTGCGGCCTCCGGCCGCACACGCCTGCAGGATGCTTCGCCCCCTGAAGGGGTGAACGTAATTAGAGTGAAATCATGACAGGCAAATAGTTGGTCACCGTAGTATCATCCGACCACGGGGGTGAACTAACATCAAAATTCAAACCTCATCTAGCCGACCTAAAATTTGCAAAAATATAGGTAATATTAATGGAGGTTTTATGAAAAGACTCAGACACGCAGACGTCCGCCATCGATAAATCATAAAAAATAATTAATTTAGAGCCGTTAAAAAAGATCCCATGTTTACAGAAAGCTGATCAGATATAGTTAAAAACCGTGTTTTTTATCGCATAGGTGCTTATTTAAGACATCCTATCAGTTTCAGTTCCTCGAGTTGCCTGCTAAATGCAGATTCTTGTAAAGTTTCGTGGTCATTAGTACACAGAGTTTGATTTGTAGATGGCTTGGGAAGGAATGATAATAATCTGTTTGTGAAGTGAAGGCAGGGCACAGATTGACAGAGATATACATAGCACAGGGCTTGTCGTAACAAATTGTGGGTCGGCTGACAAAAAAAATGAATTGTATAGAAAATTAACGTCTCGGAAGTCAAAATTTAAGGAAAAGGGCCAATTTTGGGCCGGTGTCCGTTGGGCTCGTCTAGCAGTCAAATCAATACATTACAGGGGAAACAATTTCGAGATGATAGTAATTTTACCATATGCCCCCCCCCCCCCCCCCCCACCCAGCCACTAATCCAACCTTTCCTGACCCTACCCAACTTCCCAACCCAATTGTGTTCTATGTTTCATTATACCCTATCTTTTGACCAGGTACCCACCTAAAAGCGTGTTACCTTGAAGGGTAGCCTGGCAAAGTGTCCCCTGGCAAAATGTCCGCCCAGACTTCCACTATCGATTATTGAGGGATTGTGTATATGGATCGCGACAAATGCAAAATTTTGATATTGAAGGATTTTTTAATCATATGTTTACTGTGTTTGCTGTGTGTTTGCTGCTGATTCAAAATTTAAATAGTTATTTTCGCGAAGCAACGCAAAATTGGTGTTTTAACGCGTGAAGTTGACCAATGTTCGCGAACTTTCGCGACTTTGTCCCCGATACCGACGCATTACGAAAAAAAATCACAATATCGTCTGTATTGTTATACTCGATGTTTATGATCAGTTGCGCAATCACGAGACTTCCCTGAAATGCGGCTGGCTGTAGCGAGCCCCCTCTCTCCACGATGATTTATATGCACTTGGTGGGGCCATGTGTTTTTTGCAGAAAGTAGGAGAGTCGCATGTTTTTGTTTTTGTGAAAAGATTCCCTCCCCCCCCAAAAAGGGCCCAATTTTGGGCTGGCGGATGTAAAATTATAGGTTTGAATTAAAAATGAACACTTTTACACGGGTACAATTTTTCAATGCTATGTGTTCAAATTTGACCGGTGAACCCCCCCAAAAAAGGGCCCATTTTGGCCAGACCGAAGCGAAACCTCAACAGTGAGTTGTATAATGTGTGATCGAGTGCGTTTCCAGAATTTCATAAAGTTAGGAAAATAACTGCCAAGTGTATAATCGTAAGTTTTTGTTTCTGCTAAATGACCCCCTCAAAAGGGCCCAATTTTGGGCTGGCTGATTTGAAAATTTCAATTTGAATTGAATATAGTCGCTGCTACACGGGTATAAATTTTCAATCCTCCAAGTCCAAATTTGGTAGGTGAACCCCCCCAAAAAAGGGCCCATTTTGGTCAAACCGCAGCGAGACCCCCTCGTTGCACCCATTTATGATGTATCGAGTGCGTTTCCAAAATTTCATAAGAATCGGATGGTAACTTTAGGCGTGCATAGACATGTCTGAAAGTGATGAAAACATACTGAACCACAGGGATAATATTAGTATAGGGACAATTTGCACAGCATATTGTATTTTGCAACTTTTTTTGTCAGTCACACAGCTATTTTAAGATTTGTTAGGATCTTGAAGCCTTTGTCCACAAGAAATCATTGACTTGGAAAAATAATGTCTGAGACCACTAGCCTCAGGCTGCAAAGAATATTCCCATCTCAAACCAAATTTTAACGAGTACTCTTGAAAAAAATACTCTTTCTTTCCAAATATTGACATTTAAAGATACCAATACCATTACTTATAAATAATATTATTCAACTTGCAATGACTATCATTCGAAGAATTATCTGCAAGTCCTAGGAAGGATACTCAATATACGTGCCTTGGTGAAATCAGCCACGGAAACGTTTTGCGGTCGGCATCACCACGCCGGTAATTGCGCCGACCGCCGATTGCCCGCTTGGTTTTGCAGTCGAACTTCAGCGTGGGCCGGCTGTCGCACAACGCCCGGCGAGTGTACATGCTGGACTTTGGACTCGCCCGGCAATACACGACCGCGACCGGAGAAGTGCGCGCGCCCCGGGCGGCAGCTGGTTTCAGGGGGACCGTTCGATACGCTTCCATCAACGCCCACAAGAACAAGGTGCGCTCTCCGCTCGAATAGCTGCGCCGATTGCCGTTCAGATCTATCAAAGGATAGACGGAATCGATTGTTTTGGGACTAGTTTCTGATGGAAGTAGAGTTCTTTTTAGGTTTAAAATCTATGCAGGTTGTGAATTCTGGTGGTCAAGCTAAAACCAACCTTGATAGTCTATGAAGGATAAGGTCATACCTTGTAAATGGCGGTCAATTGGTAAAAATTTGATGTTTCACCAAATGTAAATTTAAATCCAGATCAAAATATCAAAATCAAGCTCTAAAACAGTGCCGTTTTATTTACGTCCCATAATTGCACACCTTCAAGCATTTTACTAGTATCTTTGTCATTAAAGTTTTTAACTAAATAAAGGTACTTTATAGGGTAGGGGAAGGGCACAATGGGATGAACAAGTGTGACCACACTGGGTCTGAGGGGTTCAAAGAGACTCCTTGCAATGCTTGCCGATCACATTTAACCGGAGCGCTTCTGTTTGCGCTCTTGCAGGAGATGGGCCGTCACGACGACCTGTGGTCGTTGTTTTACATGCTCGTCGAGTTTGTCAACGGCCAGCTGCCTTGGCGAAAGATCAAAGACAAGGAGCAAGTGGGTTTGATGAAGGAGAAGTACGACCATCGGCTGTTGCTGAAACATCTGCCATCGGATCTCCGACAGTTCCTGGAGCACGTGCAATCTCTCGAGTACACAGACAAGCCGGACTACGGGGTAAGAAGGAGCAAGGAGCCAAATTCGGTGCACCACAAAATTCAATTCAAAGGACTGTTGCAAGGCAGATGGACTAAGGGATGCCAGTGTGCAAGATGAACTCAACATGCAATTGCATATCACACAAGCCTGTTTCTTTGTTAACTTGTTTATAGGTGTTTGTTTGTTTTGCATTAGAGGTATGGGGATTGCGACTTGTGATCTAAATGGTGAAGGGGAAGTGGGTGAAAAATTGTGACACAATTCAAGTATGTTCCTTGGTGCAGACATCTGCTATGCAAGATAAACCCTACAACATGTTAATTTTCACTAGCTCACTTTTTTGTTGTTTGTTTTGCCACGGGTTAGCGACATAGAGGTTGCGACTTGCGAACTTGGGGGGGAAATAAGTTGCGCAGGAAGTTGCGCGACACATCTCAAGTGCGTTCCATTGGCGCAGATGCTGACCGGACTGTTTGAGCGGTGCATGAAGCGGCGGGCTGTGAAGGAGTGCGACCCGTACGATTGGGAGAAGGTGATTGCGACGGACAACGCGGTGCCGCCGTCTAGCCTGGTGACGTCGCCGGCGGTGCTGACTCGCGCCACCCAGGCCGCCGCCCGCATCACCGACAACCACACGTCGCTCGACAACCAGGAGAACATCGAGCCGGACAACCGCCGCGAGCTTGAGGTCAGTGTCGTGCGTTGAGTTTCCGGGGTTGAACGTCGTAGCGATGCTTTTGTGGTGTAGAACGGAAGAACCTCGGGCGAAACATCAAGCACCGCCACGGCATCCGAGTTGTTGTAACCGTTTGGAGATGCTTTCATTTCTGTCACTCGGGTAGGTAAGTTTCTCTGCCGGGATGACCGATTCCTGCTCGGCAGGCAGATAACAAAATCTTCACAAAATCAAAGAGTCTCGTTTCAATATTGATTATAGTTTAAGAAGGAAAACAATCCACAAAAACGGTAAAAAATAAGTGGAGTCTGGAATCACTTTCTCTCTGCTCTAGTCATGTAACGATCCACGTTATCCTTTGTGAGCCAAGTACTCATGTGTGAAACCATTTCCTTGGCAACCGGCAACTGACAATAGTCACCTGCTAAACAACAAAATTTGTGGAGTTGATAAAGATTTAAAATTGTTATGAGTTTGCCAAAGAACTGCTGAAAGTATTACTAGTCAATTTAACCTTTCAAATACTTTTATAATAACTTGCCTTGTTTTGCCAGCATACCTACCACCTGGCTCTAGTGGCTTATTGTTGATGAAGTAACCTCCAAGCTTGTGCTGCGTCATTGCATGCGTTGAAGACGAGCGGAGCATGTAGCGGGGGCTGACAGAGTGCATTGCGTTGTCTGCCAGGCACAGCTGGACTACGACAGTGTCTGCCGGCGGCGGCGACATCTGCACCAAGAGACTACTTCGCAGCTAGCGTCCGAGGCTAACCGAGAGGGGAAACAGCTGGACAACAACTGCAACACGACGGCTGCTAACAACGCTTCCGAGCTACATCCAAATCTGACAGGTGGGTCCCGCCCAAATGTTTGCAATTCCCGGTGAATGAACCAGAACTTGCTGTCTAACTGCTGTCCTTGACCACTAGGAATCATCGTGTCCATTTTCGTTACAATTTTCCCGAGGTGCAATCGGTGGAAACCGCTATCATTGCCGTCGTCAATATCGGCGGCTAGTTTTCTCACTCTTAGCGAAGGTTCTTGGAATGCATTCCTAGAAAATGTTCCTAGATCTGACTATCTTAGCAACCAATCACATAATTCCAACAATATCCGTTCCCGTCGACAACACCTGATAGCGTCGGTTCTGGTCTCCCGTGCGCAGCATCCCCAAAGAAGGTGGCCACGCCGGCGCGACGCGCCGTCTCCATGGCCTGCCCCGAGTCGTCCCCGCTGGCAGCGACCGCCGGCGCCGCCAGCGCCGGCTGCCAGCCCAGCCAGCACGGCAGCGGCGGCGGCGGCAGCGTCGACAAGGCGGTGGACAACGAGGGCGACGCACTGATGGCGTCGGCACGCAGCTCGTCGGATCACGCCGCCAAGAAGCCGGCGGGCCGCAAGGAGGCGGCTACCCACGGCCGGCTGCGCGTGGTAACGGCACCGCCGACGTGCGTGCAGGAGCTGCGAGGTGGGTACTCGTTCGGCCGCGGCCGCGGTCGCGGCCACGGCCGTTGGCCAGCCGATCAGCCAGCCGGCAGGATCGGGACGATGTACATCGACGGGGAGGTGGTCTTAGAAGAGGCAAACGGCGGCGACCAGCTGGTCGGCTGGGTGAATGTGACGGGCTATGGCGAGTCGCGCAAGCGGCTGTGGTCCGACGTGGATTGTAGGGCGACGCCATCAGCTCCGCCGGGGTCGGCTGATAGCGTTGCTAGTTCGAGCCCGGAGGGAGACTAGTCGGGACCGGGGCAAGGTGTTGCTCGGCTGTGGAGAGTTTTGTTGGTTGGAGCTGTTAGTATTTTGGGAACAGGTTTTTGGATTGGTTAGGGTATCGGGTTGACGATGGATTGGGTGTCAGACGATGAAACACAACTTTTTATTTGTGCTTGAGTTTTCAGAGATGGTATCGGAGTCGCATTTTGTGCCATAAATTTATTTGTTTACTCATTTGTTCATTGTGTTGGGATTAGAGACTGGCCCTTAACCCAATTTTGTTTGTTTAACTTTTTTTCATTGCCCTGCAATGTGTGTGTGTGTGTGTGTGATTGTACGCTTTATTTGGGGAAGAGAGATTGGCAAAGTACTGAATTTTTCCTCCTGCCACCCTTCCCTTGGTAAAGGAATTGAATTATTTTATTTGGCAACCTTTTAATTTTGTTGGCACTGGATTGCTTATTGTGTGTTTTGTATTTTGGTAGGCATGTCTACTTTATTTGGAGAAAAGAGATGCGATTGAAACTTTTCTGAATTTCCTGTTTTCTCCCACTAAAGTTTATACACTCACATTAGGCATGCCCAGCACATTTTGTTAATTTAGTTGATTTATTGTATGAGTTTTTGTATGTCTGTCATGTCTTGAATGTTTTTGCTTTAATGCTTAACTTGGAGAAGGGTATTGCAATTAGCTGAAATTTTCTTTTAGAACTTTTGTGACAAGACTACTTTCAGTTTTCTCAATAATGTTTATTGAGTCACTGGTCATTTTACTCATTGTCAATTTATCAGGTGACTTCTTATTGTTTGTGCGTGTCTGTGAGTGCTTGTTTGTGCCTATCTGTGAGTGCTTGTTTGTGTGTGCTTGTGTGAGTTTGTGTTTTTTTTTGTGTTCATGTCCTGGGGATACATGGTTTTATTTTATGGATGGGAAAATTTGTGGTCACTAATATGAAATTTTCTGTAACAATCATCCGACTTTAAAATTCTTATTGTCATCTAATGTAGCAACTGTCAGCCACTACCACAGGTTGACACTTGCAGATAAAAGTTGAAATGTGGAAGCTGTGCATATTGCATTACAAGTCTGGAGATGTTATCCCTAATAATTATTTGTGACCTATAATCAAGTCTATGTCATATCTTGACTCCTTAATAGGAACCAAACAGGGTGGGGATTGATTTAACAATTTTCTGTGGGCTTTTGCATAATATTCCTTTTTGTAAATGTGTTTGTGTTGTATGATGATTGATATGTGGTTAGAAGATTCATGTTTGTAGCGCATGACTATCTTCTAGGCCTTGACATACATTTTTGTAAAATTTTTGCAAAATGCAAAAGTTGCACATAATTGGGTGTTGTTCAGAGGCTGTTAGCATAATATATTTGTCATTTGCTATGATGGAGTCAGTTTAGCAATGAAGTCTTAGTGCTAAATAATTTTTTACCGTGGCAAAAATTGCTCATGACCAAGTTGATGCACACGTTGTAAGTAAATCTATGTCTCTCGCTGTGAGGTTTGTGATGAATACATTTACGTGAAATTGTAAGTAATTAAGTGTGTATCTGTCATTGATGGAACCCGATAGATTTCAGAACTATTGAGATGGTATCATCTGATGGTATTAGAGGAGATCACAAATTACTGAGGCAAATATTAGTGACTCTTGTCTGGGTTAAGGAATTAGTTACATTTCCATGTAAGCAGGTGTACACATTATTTTTCATAATTTTGTCAAAATCTTTCATACTAGGCGCACAGATACTTGGGTGGAATATCCTGGGAAAGATATCTTCTGATAGTCTCTCGTTTGTTATGCGGCAGAAATATTTTAGTACAAGTCTACTTTCTATTTTATTCATATGCATGAGAAAAAAGTTTTGGTCTTAATTTTGAAATCTTAATTGTAAAGTATAATCGTAAAAATACATTTGCTAAATAAATGCACAGGTCCAGAGTGAAGATGATTCTTAAAATTTAGTCGAAATCATCGTGTGGCGAGACAGTAAAGTGGCGGTGGGTAGCCTCAGGGATTGGGCAATTGGGCTTTTCTTTGGTAGGTTTCTTGATCTCATATACCTTGGATCCATCTTGATGCAAATCGATCTTCACAATGGCCTGGAAGGGAATCATTCCGAATACAATTACAATGTATTTGCTCGGCTGAATGGCAAACACGTCGTTGCGCCGGAATCTTGGTAAAATCTAAAAGTCTTTTTGATAACTTAGGAAGTTGCTAGGCCAACCTTTAGTTACTCCAGGTGCAAATGAGTTTTTTTCAAGCTAGCTTCGAGTCCTGGAAGTTTCATTACCCAAAAGGTTTCGGCAACATGCTGAGGCATATCATAATCTGTTAGTCCCGTTTCAACTTCTATGTCTCCTCGTTGGGTTGGAGAACGGTCTGGCATGATGATTTCTGTGTCGAAAATCACTTCTAGGTCGTGTAACTTCTTCTTTTGCTGCTCCATCTTTTCCCTGTTGAGCCTGTTTTGCCGTTCAGTGATTGTTTCCCCGTAATAACTTGCTTTTTCTTTTACACCCTTAAAAAAGGAAATCCCATTGTGGACCAACAATGTGGGTGTTTTATCATCTTGCTGTTCTCCCGAAATCAACTTGTCTTTGATGTCCTTAAAGCTGCTATGATAAATAATGTTCTCAAGGGCTTTGTTTCTTAACTCTTGGGTCCTCATTCCTCGAGATTTTCCGTCAATCCTGAAATCAATAGGCAGGATAGGATACGCAATCGCTTACTGTGCATGTTGGCAAATGATAAATAAATTTTTGCATGAATATTTAGATTGCATGAGTAATTGCATGAATATTTAGATTGATTTTGATAGTGTGCATGAATAGTTGGTTGCATGATTAGGTAGGTGCCAGAATTTAGTTGTGGTTTATCATTATTTTAAAAATTTTCTTTACATAATCAGCCATTTAAAAACATGATTAGAGTATTTAATTGAACAACAATTGTCTCTTTCAACAGCTACATACGCTGAGCGTTTGCCTAGTTTTGTTGGTATTCAATACATTCATATTCATATTCCTAGTCTACCAACCCGTGTGTGGACCTCTTGACGGGAGCGTATTCCTTTCTTTGCACGCTTTCGGAAACTTCGTGAACATACTGCTCGGCGATGGCAGTCCACGGTTGCGCCTCCTGCGTGCTGAATATTCTTTCTTCGCTGAACAGCTCGCAGACAACGTGCGTCTCGGTCAAGTTGAGATCGGAAGGCGGCATAAAGTTTTCGAAGCGATCTCTCAAGTCCATTGGAACTGCAAAAAATTCCAAAGCCGTTCAGAGATAAATAAGATTTTCGGTGATTGAGTGCACCAGGTCATGTTGATGAATCGAACTGTCTGCATTTGCTTCCAAATTGTAAGGGGATAAGCAGAGTTAACTATTTTGTTTCATACGTTGTAATACAAATTTCGAGGAAGACAAATGAAGATTTAAAAGATTGCCTTTACTTTTCCTGCTTACCTTTACGGGGTTCAAGAGGCTTCGGCCGTGAAATGTGACCTGGTGCATGTGAGAACTCCGTCTGGATATCTGTGCGAAGAACCCCCCATGGTGATGGCACCTTCAAATTTTCGTTGACCTCGGAACAGTCACTCATCTTGGATGACATTTCTCGTTTGTTAGGCGGTTTAACTTGGCGGTGGACGGTAGGCGGTTTGACTTGGCTGCGAGGACGAATATCCTGTTCTGATGGATTAAAGTTCCAGTCCTCACGACTTATCCGCATCTCTGGAAGCTCGCCAGAAATTTTGCATTCAGGTTCTACTTTGGAATGCCGAGGTTCGTTCTTGCGTGGCTTGTACTTGCCATGCCGATGACCCACGCTAACAATTTTTGGAAAAGAATGCTTGCTGTCAATATTTCTATTCTTAGCATCACTCTTCAAACCAGATTGTCTGGAACTGATTTTTCCCTTGGAGATCTTGATTACCAATGGTGCATCTATTCTTCTGGCTGGTACTTTCATGCCCAGATTTGACTCCTGAATTTGGGGGGATGTTGGATGTTCCTCATCTGAATGTTTTGTTCTAGAGTTCACACTAATGGACACATTCTTAATTGTACCGTCAGTGTTGTCTTTATCTTCACTGTTATTTTTATTTGGTTTTTGCCCATTCTTTTGGTCATCTTCCATTTCAGCAGGTTGCCTTCTGCCTCTTGTTACAATTGCATAGAAAACATTTACTTTCATTTGTTTAGTTGCCTAGCAATATAGTTCAAATTAATTAAAACATCCAAAACACAGGGCCTTCTGAATGCACGACTACAGTAGAAGCATTGCCTAAGGGGGGGGGGGGGGGGACAAAAACCTGGATAGTGGATAATAGTGTGCATTGTTGGGAGTGTTTGACAAGGGCCAATTCCGTTATTATTTTCTTGAAGGTTTAGTTTCTAGTTTGAATATTTCCTGATTTAGGATTAGTGGAGGAAGATAAGCCATGTGATTCCAACATACACGCTACCGAACTTCCGAGTCCAAGGATTCGGGACTCAACGGGAGATGCTGATGGAAGCTATTATTCCAATGAGGCAATCAAGGGTGGGTCATACATGTTCATTTTTTCTTAACTTTTTTGTCATCTTTTGCCTTTAATTTCATTACCTTTTTGCCAAGTAAACTAGCATGACATTGTTCCCTGTAGCCTTGCACAATCTTCGGCCAAAAAGCTTATAAATATAAAGCGTTTAGAAAGCTCGGGCAGTGGTTCTCTCAGTGTTGATATTATGGTTGGTGTTTTTGCATTGATTTTACCATGTTGCGTAATCCCTTTCTTTAAGAAAAGTAAGTTTTTATTATTTCATTTGTACATTTTTGTATTTTTAATTTTTATATTACATCCATGTTTATTGAAAATAGATACCTACCTGACTTGTAGATAGATTTTAAATGATTGTTGTCCTAATTCAAGCAAACTCCATGCTTCTATCGTTAAACCTGTGAACCTTTGCTAGTTATAATTATCAATCTATAATCAAAAATTAACAGTTCCTTACTAAATCTAAAAAAAGCTGCAAGTTCATTATTGTGGTGAGCATAGCAAGTCAAAGCTTAGAGGTTTGTATCCCTATCTAGACAAATATTTTCGATTTGATACTTCGCTTTTAATAATTAATATCTACCATGAATGCTACAAGATTTGCAGTGTGGTGTGTTTTGTGAACAAACATACTATTTTAGCCTTGTCACATTTGCAATATTCTGTTCTGGCTAGCAAAAAATCCCTCCCGCATTAGACATAATTGGAGTCGGAGTAAACTACCTTCTTCCTCGGTTCAGCGATTCTGGGAACGTCGCCCGTCACCGACCAAAGAGAACCTCTCAAGGAAAGACCGAAGGAGCATCGTGTTCGAAGATTCCATTCGTCAGGAGGTGTGTCTTCATCGCGACCAATCAGCTGCAAGTTGCGAGCCGACAACTCGATAACGCAATACGCGCTCATCGACGATGACAACGTTTCCGCAATGCAGCAAGTCACCCGCGGAGGTGGTGGTATGTACTGGCTGGCATACATTTGACTGCATGAAAATAGTAAAATAGTTAATTTTGTGAAAACAGTCTAGGGCATCAGTGAATTTTAGCTGTGTTGTGTGTTTGTTTGGTTTCTTCCAAGAGCCAACCCATCATTCGAGTCTAACAATGTGTTATCTTCGGCAGGAATTACGCTCGCTTCGCAATGGAAGTCTCAGTTCGATGACTCAGAGGAGACTGACAATGAGTGGAAGGGGGAGAACCTTCAGAGTCCAGAGCACAGAAATAATCCTAACTCACAGGTAAACAACCTTGTGTTACTAAAGATCCAATGTAACGCTCGCAAAGCCAAACAGCAAACGTAGCTTAAGATCATAATATGATCAATTATTCAAATTTCTATTGCTCTTTCAAGCCTTTTATTAAGAAGAAACATCCATTGCAATTCACAAAATTGTTCAAAATCAGTTAAATTTGATGCCAATGAGAAACTAGAGCAAGTCTCCCAGCTGTCGGTCTAGTGCTGAGTGCTAACCGCCACGACCCGTGTCGTTGCCCCCGCAGCCGGTGTTCCCGTCGGACGCCAGCCTCGCGGCCAACCTGGCGATGCACGAGAAGCCGGCGACCAGCCCCACGCTGGCGGTGGCGGCGGCGCCGCTGGCTTTGGCGGGACCCCCGGAGCTGTCACGCATCAGCGAGGACTCGCGGATGGAGAAACAGAGTCACCAGCAGTCGCCGCAGGTGAGTCGACTTACGCGGCGCTTACAACGAGCTTACACCCAGACACACACACACAAACGTGCGCCCGATGACACACAGGTTTTCGTCTAAAATTTCTAACGAGGTACACGAAAATCGCAGACTTTTTTTGTCTAACTTTTAAAGAGTGTGCACAGCTACTCATGTAACCCCTCGATTCCCTCTACCCGTTTAACGTTGTCTCCTGATCTATGTGCACCGTCTAATATTCTCACGTGTGCCCTACCGCCGTGTTCCACGCGTTGATTTCGCGCAGGCTATTTGCAGAGTGCGCTAACACAGTGCCCGAACTCTTTCCACCGACATAACGATGCGAACCGGCTGCAAATGCAGCGATTCTAAACGGCCTCGTTGGCCTAGCAACCGTTGGTGGGGGGTAGGTATGCTAACCTCGGTTCTCTTCTCGCTAACTGCCTAGGCCCACGACATCACCCTGCCTGCTGATGTGGCCAGCATCGACGTTAGGAGCACACAACACAAGGTCGTCCGCAGACGCTGTCTCAACATTGCCGGCATCGAGAGCTTTGCCGAGCTGCAAGGCCGTTTGCCGCATGCTTGGAGCATGCCGCAACTGGCTCCACACATACGGTAAAAAGAAACCACAGGGCGCGCGATTTAGGCGTGGCCGGAATCGGCAACACGAGCTAGCGGGGGTGTCGGAACGTTGTTTTCAGCCAACTACAGTGAGACTTGCTTTGCAGACTGCTTTCCTCCCAAGCCGGGAGAAGGCGGTTGCCCAACTTCCCGAGTGTAAAATTGGCTCGAAGCACGAGGAAATATGGTTTTTACTTTTATCACCTTGAGAGATCTTGGAACCCATTTCACTTGATCTTTGCCTCCCTACACTCGGTAAGAAATGTTTTCTCTGCCTCTTGATCTAGCTGATCGATGACAGCTAGATGACATTTATCTCCATAGGCATGTTGTTCATTAGCCTATTCAAACACTCAACTTAGACCTTTTTGCTTTATTTCTCCTGGCAATTTTATGGCTTGGCAAAAGCATAGTGCTGGCTGTGGCTCAATGATCTTCATAGTTTGTTACAGTGTTTTGGCATCCGTTTTATCTAGTTCAGTAGGTACTGGGTGTGGTCTTCTGAAATATAATCAGTAATCACATATTGGTAGACAGGTGAATGTTGGGATTTGCATTTTTTTGAGGGCATGGCAGTGAAAATAATATTACTCCCTTGTCTAGTACCCACTGTGCATAACAATTAATCCTATCCTTGTGAATTATTTAGTGTCTTTGAGTTTGAATACCTATTTTACTACTACAAACATATTATAAAAATACCACAAATACTACACTCATTTTTATACCAACCAAATGTGTGCTAGTTAATCCAGATCATGCCAAAATTGGCTTTCTTTGTAAGTCATAGGGTCATACCAAAAACTATATCAGCACCAGCACATCTTTAACTTTTAGTAAATCATTAATTCTAAGAAAAAAACCAACTAAAATATTGCATTAATATCTTACAACTTAACAGAAATAATTTTGTGTTTTGCCCAGAATACTCATTAAGGCACAGTAGTTGTGTGTTTTCGAAGAAATTGTCATATCTTGTGCGTATTCCTGGGCTATTTCCAAGTGGTCATGTCATCTTCAGCAATCTCTATAAATTCCAACAAAATTTCAACGCGTAGTTAGTAGGTACTTTTATTTGCCATGGAGATTGTAGGCATCGGCCGCAAAAAAAGGACCCAACAACTAATATTTCACAATTCCTATAGCAATTTCATGGATGGAGTGTTTTGTGTTCCAGCAATGCCATCGAGCCGCCTTTGCTGCAACAAGCTGCGTTTGACGAAATGGTGTACGAGGTGGACGTGATGAGAAACGTTGCGTTTCGCCGCCACCAGGACGAGGAGAGGGTGAGACCGCGTCGGCCAAGTCTCCCGGTAAGTTGCTCCTGCTTATTGCTACTCGCTACTCGCTATGCCAGATGCCCGAACACACGGATTTCCCACTGCTTACTCGTTGGCTGCTAGCTCGTGACGTGCCTTATCATATCTGCCCAATTCTGTATTATTTCATTCCTGGATCGGCATTTGCTCATTTGCAAGTCCAACAATCTGCTAAGTTCAGTCTCGAGCTCAAGACCAAAGGGCTTCAAGAAACAAGCAGAACAATTAAAAAAGCTTTCTTTGTTGAATCTCCGACGGACATATTTCACTGACCAACTCCATATTTTCTACAATTTGAATAGCCCTTTAATTAAACCAGTCGCTGCCGACCTCTATTGATAGATGTTTATTTTCTATACGAATGTCATTCTGTTTCCGTAACTGGCAGTTTTCATTTTTTCTTTCTGCAGACCATGTATCTGAACCCTTCCCCCTCCACCATGAAACCCGAACCCATCACCTGGTCAAGCCAGTCGGCAGGCTCGAAATGCTTCGTCAAACAGACGGTCCAGTTGCAAGAAGAGGACGCTGACGAAGAATCTCTGCAACCGATCGCCGGCCGTCTCGAAATCAGAGTCGTCGAGCGTAACGGAGCCGAAGCGATCAACAACAACGAGCCGGTCACGGATCTAGTCAAAAGCAACGGCACAGCCACCAAAGACTATCGAAACGGAGTCGATACTAGTAAAGACGATAGTGTTAAAGTAACAGACAAAGTTAATGGTGACGTAGAAGAAGTCAGCGTGAAGACGGAGAGTAGTTTCAAGAATGCCAACACGAACAGTTTCCGCGGAGTCAGGCTCGATGTGGGCAAGAACGGAGGCAGCGGCGGGGGCGGCGGGGCCGGGGGCAACAGCCCCATCAGTCCCGGGGTCGGTTTGGACGACCCTTCCGTCTATTTCGATGCTACAGAGGGGAGCAACTACCCCAACTGCCAGCAAGATGACGATGAGAGGGTAAGGGTAAGGGTAAAAAATTTATAAATTCACTGTGCATGGATACATCTTGTTCTTGTGTCTGGGGCCAGGTCAGAGCAGGCAAGACAATGAAGTTCCCCTTAGCTTTTCTGATTCAATTTTAGAGGCATTGTGAAGACTACGAAACTAGGAAACTCTATTGAAATCCTAGTGAAGGTCCTCTATTTGATAACTATTTTAGATCTCTACTATATTTGGATTAATTTAGTTATGATTCATGAATTCATACAGTTTGAAGCTACGAAAAAAGAATTGTAAATTCTCTCGAACTCCAGCTACACTAAATATGTTTTTAAATATGTTGAACTGGTGCTGAAAACAGTTGTAATGTCACTTGATGACTGATGAGCTATCTCCCTATTACCATGCCTTTCCTCTTACCAGGGATGACATCGCGTTTCGAACAACCAGTTTTAATCGATTTTTTGGCTAAAATGCTTGTCTTATCTTAACTGCTTAACTGACTAACAGAAAAAATTAAAACAATCAAAGAAATAATACTAAATATTATGTGAACGGAAGGGAGTTACTGAACTGGGCGTGAGAGTGTGCGATGCCTGGGCGTAGGCCAGTGACAGTTCGGATGAAGCGTGTGACGAGATGGATGTTTGTTGTTCTGTCGCATCTCGCAGCCTGCCAGCCATATGTCGAGCCTGTCGCCGGTGCTGGAAGCGGAAGAGAGACTGAAGCGTGCGCAATCGGCCGGCAACAAGAGCAAGATACCTGTCCTAGTCAAGTCCCCACGGAGCAGCTTCATCGAGTGCGACCCGAATGCAAGGTACACACACACACGGTGTTTACAGGCCTTTGTACAGTTTTGTGTGCTTGCAATGTGAAGAATGACAGCAGATGACACCTTCGTGTCATCAACAGCAACAGCAACAGCTTGCCTTTCTGATGCCAGTATATATCTTATAAATTTCCTCAGGAAAAAAGTTGTCAATTCCAATTTTTTTTTTTATGCATACTGCAAAAAAAACAGCCTTTACTTGGCCATTGTATATATCTAATCCTATTTGTTAGGTGTTCCTAATTTTATTTTTTATACTATATAGCCCTTGTAAGTGAGGGTTAGCACCCCGTAACCTACATAATGTGGAGGAAGGAAGAGATTAAATAAAATGAACCAGCGCCAAGGTTTGACATGTTTGGCAGTTTGAAACAAGGATGCAATCGCACGAATCTCGAGCGCTGCTGAGCTCAACGCGGTAACAGGGCGAGACACGTGAATTGCTAGCAGTGCTCGATGTCATTTACCCGAATAAAACAAACCGAGCACCGAGACCCAACGGGTGTGCGCGTATCGAAAAGAAGCCGGTACGCAGACCGGCGATCACCGCTGACCGGCCGGTATTCTCCCGCCGCAGGAGCGCGGAGCCGGTGCCGCTGCGGCGTTGCGTGACGCTGCCCGACGCTCGCGGCTCGTCGACGGAGGACGAGCTGCTGGTTGGCTGCACGCCGGCGCTGCGCCGCCGCCGCGAGCAGAAGTACATCACGGACCAGGCGCAGTTGCACCTGCGCTTCACCCGGCACAAGCAGCGGCAGGAGGCGCTGGCCAATCGGAACCGGTGAGTGCCGGCCCCTGGCTTTGACGGTGCGCGCGTCACGGGGACACCCTTTTCTCGCGCTATTTCCTTGTAAGATTTTTTCTGACTGGATCTCGAAAGACATCCTGTCGGCTGTACAAGAACAGTAAACAGAAAATCATCGGTACGGATACAAATTGTGGGATTGATATTTCGTTAGTAATAATAATGTCTACTGTACATGCAACGAGTATCTGTATTTTGGTTAAAATTCACACTAGTAAATCATAGTTTATTATTAGAAATGTAATATCCATCCCAAAATTGGTATCCGTATTGGGGTTTGAATCCGGATCTTTTTGCCAGTCTGGGGCTATGCATCATGTTACGCGGACAACCAGCTGTGTACGGATACAAATTTCGGAATGGATATTTCGTTTCTAATAATAGATTTCTACTTTACGTGCAAGGAATATTTGCATTTAGGTTTGAATCAACAATAGTAGATCATTGACTCTGTGCATAATGGGTGTATGGGTGAAAAAGTTAATATTCTATTTACAATCGGATTTCTTTCGTGATATAGAATGTGCTTATAATGTACAGTTGAGATTGTGTATATCATTTTAAATATATTAAAATTCCGGTCGAGTAATTTTAAAAACTAATTGGGATATCGCCAAATACTAAGTATGCTATTTTGATATTGTATATAATTATTGTGACTCACCCTTGAAATTCTATCTGTTAATTGTGGTCATTTTTTGATAAAACTGACTTTGTTTATTCTAGCTGAACCACCTAATGACAGTGGTTTGCACTAAAAATTTCATCTGGACTTGTTCATGTTTCGTTCTTGTATTTGTTCAAATAATGCCTGTAAAGAAACAAAGAACATTTTAATATTTGGTACTGCAATTATTGCGACTTGAGTCATCTTCCAGATTCTATGGCTGGTGTATGTCCGGCATGAAATGTGCCTAAAGGTTTGCCAAGAACTCATTTGAGTTGTTACCGCTGGATGATGGTTTTAATTCGATAATACAGAATTGTGAAATGTGGTCTGTTTTCCGACGTGAAACCAATGGCAGCTTGTGTCCTGTCTTTGTTCTGTCAGACGTCAGTGTGTCCCTGTTCTATTCAACTGTTAATCTGTATGTGAATACGTGGGCTGTCGCTACAATTGCCATGTCCCCTCGATTCCACACAAGTATTATCTTAGCTGTCGGACTTGTCCTCAAGACGCTAGTTCTTCTCGAGAAATACTAATTTTCCTGGGAACTAGGTTTGCTCTGATGATTTTTTTTGTGCATTTTGGAAGGTTTTTGAAGACTGAAAAATTTTTTTTCGTGGGAAGGAAAACTAGTACCTCCTATAGCCAAGATAAGTTTTCTGTCAAATGCCAACTTCTCCATCTTCTGTAGAAGAATCCCTTTGGTTATTTCAATTGGGATTTTTGTAACGACACCACTGGATTGCACAATTGCGCAAACCTTACTTATGCCGGTTACGTCACGTAATTTACTTATAAATCAAGATCAAGTTTCTTGATCTTCCAGATCAAGATTATTAACCTAACCGACCTTTGTTTAAAAATCAAGACTTTCTGAAATCACAAAGATTATCTTCAAACATGAGTAAACCTACGTAAGTGGTCAGACCCGATTCTCCCAAAAGCCGGACGTTAAACCTAACCTAACCACCGATCGTGCCGCCGATCGGATAAACGGCACGCCTGCGCAAGCAGCTAGACGCGAGCCTCCCCGTGCTGAGCGTGGCCGTTTCCTGCGCTAACCCCGCGGCGTTGCTTCAGAGCTGCGGTGGCACTCGGCTGTGCCAGCCGCGGCGTTCCAAGTCACCTGGTCTCGTGCCCGTCAGGGGGGGGGGAGAGCAGCGAGGCTGACAGTGACTCTTCGGGCCCCGCCTCACTACCCCACCCTCCCCCCGGCAGGCCCCCTCCGCACGCCATGTCGGAAAACAACGCCAGGTAGAGGACAACCACCTTTGTCTCTTCTAGAACGTGTTAGGTGAGATTTGCTAGTTTCATCTGCCACATTACTCCTAGTAGAGACTAGCAGCTAGTTAGTTGTTCTTAGATGGCTGGGTTTTTGGGTTTTTTTTTTACTTTTTTTTTCTTTGGTGGGGGGTAGGAAGCGTTAGAGTAGCGTAGAATCATTCGCTAGCTATTTGCCTTATCCGTTCGTAACCTTTCCTGCTTAGTGGCTTTGTTTGTGTTGTTTGTGTTTGTGTAATTTGTTGCGTGACTGTGAATTAACCGTTCAATTGACTTTGTTGTGTTATGGTTGTACCTTGATTCTTTCACAGTACACCGCATGCCACTAGTGTTTTATATCAAGTTTCACTGTTAAAATCTCATGTTGTTTTCACACTACTCACAATTTAGCACTTGAATTGGTAATTAGTATTGCGCTTCGAACAGTCATCCATGGTTGCATCGACGATATGACAGGCGGGACATTTGAACCAGGAGAACCAGGAGCAAATGTCCTTGTGCTAAGCTGTGTACCATTATTATGGGCCTAGCTGCAAGTACTTTTCGTTTGTGATATCAAATAAAGTCGTTGAATCAGAGGTGGCGATGACAGAGACATAAACCGGCCATGTAGAGTCATCGGGATTCCAACTTTAAAGAGCATGGGATCGATTCCTCTTTGCACGTTCACAAATAATTGGCATGTTCTCTCTTAATTCACAGGTGTCGGCGGTTTCGTCCAGTGTCTGGCGAGACCTGTGCCGATCCTTGAATGTCGCGCGTTGAAATAAAGTGCTGGCAAGATTGGCAGGAAACTCTCCGTTCTTAAGTAAGCCGTTACTGCCAGCGTTGTGCCCAAATTGTTATCGAGATGAAGCCGCTCAAGAGTTTCATGCTGCAATCGCCAGGCTTTATCGTTGAGATGTACGTCTTCTGTCTTGAACATATTGTATTG
This sequence comes from Nemurella pictetii, assembly GCA_921293315.2. Lineage (NCBI taxonomy): Eukaryota > Metazoa > Arthropoda > Insecta > Plecoptera > Nemouridae > Nemurella > Nemurella pictetii. Next base: position 24,182,706 of record OV121116.1, on the reverse strand, counting down.
TCTCGAGAAGCCATATCCACATACGTAGTCAGTCCATAAAACTATGTTATTACGACTCGAATTGTTTCGCTCGAGTTGCAACTTAATGAAACTTTCACCGCCTAACTTGTGAGATCTCCGTAATGATATTGCAGTAGGAATTAATTACCATAATGAACTGTTACCGACACTACGGTTTGCTAGAATATGCTGCGTTATACGATTGGATTCACTGACGTTTATTGTTTCAGGGTTAAGGATATAGTAAACACAATTTCTCAATTTGCACCCATGAGTTTTTAACAATGTGGATAAATTTGTCAGTGGTTGTACGACAAAGTGCTTGTCACATCTTTCCAGATGTTGGTGCTAGTGAGTCGCTTATTTTTTAATGCAAAACAGGGAAGCACTGGCTGAAAATGCATTTAATCTTTTCTTCATAGAAAATTAATTTCTCTTGAGGAATGTCCACTCTCTTGGGGATTTATAACCTGGTCTCCAGCTAGCACCGCTATTGCAGTTTCTTGACATTTCATAGCCTTATGGATCGATCTCTGGAGATGTCACCACACTTTTAGCTCTGCAGTCCAGAGCTGCCAAGGAGTTCAAATCCCCATTTGGATGGACATTTTGATTGGAAATTAAAATCAATATGCAAGGATGTACTGCAATCTTAAAGTCATTTGCATTAGGATGAGTTTTCAAAAAATGCATATTGTCCTCTTTAAGTATCCGCAGGCTTCAATGCAAGATAAATTTTAAGTCGTTTGGCTTGCTTCAAATCTTGTTACACATGCTGGGATTGATTTTAAAACTCTCAACACTTTGTACATGACTTGTACGTTTACTATATCTTTAATTGCGTCCTGACAAAACATTAAGCCAGTTCTACTGTTGGTCTCAAATAATTTAAATTAAAAAATTCTAGTGCATGAAAACTTGCAAGCAAAATGTGTTTAAAAAAGAGTTTAAAACTATTGTTCTGCTTTTGTTTTTATTTATCAAAAAATCTTTTTTTTACGATTCCTAGTCAAAAGTGATTATAGGTTTAGAGTGTGGACTGCTTTCCTTCACTGTTGTATATATATGTATGTATATATATATGACTTTAATAATGATGATAATTTATTATGTTGATTATTGGTTATTTCGACAGGGAATAAAAATGTTCTTCAGTAGATAACAGATAACTAGCTTCTTTATTTCGAATATGTGAAGAGTGCTAAGATTATGTTTAAGGCTTTGTGCTCTGTTGTTTGTATTTACCTACATTTTAAAGACATCGATACGATAGAATAGAAACTACGCCCTGTACCAAATATTCCGAATCTCGGAGAACATTTTGTGATCTTGCATCTTTGCTTTCGGGAAATATAATGAATTTCCAATACTCTGATTATAACCTTCTTTCTACTTCTTGCCTGTCCTACGAGGCAGTCCAACTGAATATCTTGGTTATTATATGCCGGCTTCAACTGCATAATATGACCTGCAAGTGTATTGATTTGCCGAGATAATTTGTTTGGAGATAGCACCCACATGGGTGGTCATCTTGGAATGCTTGAACTCAATGTAATGCTGGAAAATATGTAACGGCAATCAATCGAGCTGGCAGTTGTGAATGGCTGAATTCCATCAGCCTGATCGTTATTAAGAAGGAATCTTATTTTTACGATATTTTTATGGCATGAATACTATATTTTGATTCTCACATGATATGAGGGAGCCACTGCATTTTGTATGCGTGGCAGAGCCAAGGAATCGCACAAATGTGCACCCGGCCAAGCAATATATTTAAACGATGCTATTTTGGTGAAAAATTGTTTGCCCAATTAAAGGTAGTAGTCTATTAAGAGAGTGCTGCTCAACTGATTGCGAGATTATCATTGAACTATTTTCGAAATGCTTAATGTTGGACAACAGCTGAGTTGAGAATGGGAATCTAATCTAGGCCTAGAAGTGAATCATGGGGATTGGATTGTTTGATTCAATTGATATGTAATTTCATTCAGCTTGACAACTAAATACTCCATGCTTATTGGTTGGAAATTGGCTAGCGCTAATGAAATATTGCAGTATTTTTTAATCTAAGAGGCCCACGAGGTGATTGCTTCCATCTACGAACGAGCGGTAAACAAGACTGTCTTGTGCACGACTCTCGAGTTTCAGGCTCGCTTTCCTGCAATTGCCAGATGTATTCCAATTTTTGGAAACTATAGATCACTTGCCTTCTACCAGCCCCATCAAAGGTTTTCAGCGTAGTTGGTTTCTTCTAGCTCTGACTCTAGCACTGCTTATGAGAAATTTCCTCGAAATTATGTTATGCGTTCTTGTAAAAAGCAGTCGCGTAGCTTGCTTAGTTAAGCGCGGTTGTACTGTGTCCGATTGCTGATCCATCGCCGCAAAGAAACCTACTCATGACAACTCGTCATTTCTTCAAAGATGACCTGTTTCGGGCATTGTACAATCTAGTCTTATTAGTCAATAAATAATACAAATCTTGAAACTAAAAACCTACATTGTGTATGTTTTGCCTTTAAGTAATGAGCAATTGTTCGACTGGAACTGTCTTTATGCCTAGCCTGATTATTTGGTTCCTTCAAATACCTTCAAGATGAAAGGAAATGCTTTGTAAATAATAAATATATTATAACTTATTGAAGATTATTGAAGATTATAACAAATATTATTGTATATTTTGTTTTTGAAGATCTTTTAATTGTGTATAACTTTAATTCAGCAATAAATGCCAATAAAGTTATTTTCAACCAATATGTTTATTCAGTGAGCATGTGAACATTACTTTTGAATACAACCCCAATATAGTGATAATATTCAGGCATGGGTGTGGGTTAGATTATAGATACACGTGGTTGTGGGCGCAGATGCAAGATTCAAAAGGATGCAGCCGTGCCAGTTATTTTTCCATTCGCAATCAATACACCTCCCATCTACATCCCTAGCTTGGCATGGACTCTTCCAGTCACGTGACCTCACTAGGTCCCTCCCAAAATCCGCCATTAGTATCACGGTAACACTCTAGTGGTCGAGACGGCTGGCAGCTAGCTTACCGTTTCTTCCATCGGCAGCTACTCGATAAATATTTACAGCTTATTATCTATTTGGTGCGGTTTGTGCGTAATCCTGGTGATCTTTCATTTATTGACGTGAAGTGTTGTCTTCTAGGCTAGAAGAGCGTTTAGTGTTAATGCGTTTGTGTGGGATAGGCAACCATGGTTACTAGCCGAAAGGATCGAGAACCCACCTAAATCCAACTTGTTTTCTGGATATTCTCAAGGTAAATTTGTGTGGTTATATATATATTGTTGCTTGGTTTAATTTTCAGTTAATATAGCCTTCGTTAACTGCTTTGCGTAGGCTTGCTTTGACTACATTGTGTAGGTAAAACTAGTTGTGCCCAACCTAGCCCTAGGGCGGAATTTTGCTCGAATTTGTATCATTTTGTTCGATTTTTTACATGCATTTCATTAGTACCTAGAAAGCAAAAATTCACGTGTACTCCTGAGCTACTTCATTGTGGATGGACTAAGCATGTGTTATTTTGCAAGAAGCACTGGTTTTAATTTAAATCATTAAAATATACAGATGACGATAGGTATGGATATGATAAGTACACCAGTAACGTAGATTCGAGGTTCAGAACCTGCCGTACCTATCCGATTATATTGACATAGCACCATAATTCACTGTAACTTAAAAATTAAACATTCAATCGTCAAACTAAGGTCAAACTAACAATTGATCACATTTCAACCCTCTGTTTCTACAAGAAAGTAAATATCGTCTTTCTTGGAGTTCGCCTCGTTTACCTAATTATAATCTTTTATTTAAAAGTATCGAGTAGGTAGTACCCACTAGGTATACCTCTAACTTACATCACCACATATTTGTGCACGCTGTTTTTGAACCTTAGACGAAAGACTCATTGATTTATGTCCCAATGTCGTGGATCGCTTCTGTGCAGAGTCAACACGTGAATTATTGAAAATGCACTTTGATCCCTAATCCATTGCACCTACTGAGTGGTAAAAGTAGACTGACTGGAACGCAATATTTCTATTTACTTTATTATCGTGCGTGTGACGTTATCACCACGCGTTTAAACTTTGTAAAATCATCAATTTTGCGTTCACACTATTCCATTGAGATACAGACAAATTTCATGCCGTAATCTTCAAAAACCTAAACTTCTAAAATTTTCCCGTGTTCTAATAGTACTTTGCTCATAACGTATGTAGCAAAAGGAATGCGCTTTATTACACATTGATGAATAGAACCAGTGTGCACAATGGATGTCGTAGGAAGGTAGGATTCATAATAACCAGCTCGAGAATGGTGAATTGCTAGATTTTTAACCTTGGACTGGCATTTCGTCTTACTTGGGCCTGCACCGGTAGGTAGTAGTAGACTCTATGGTAGTAGTACTAGATGCTAGTAGGAAGAAGGTATTAATATGTACTTTTATTTCGTAGCTTAGCACATAGTTCAGTTCCAGCCCAACTTTTGGTCGATCTTGCATGTTTACACAATGATACGTTCGCTTAGTGGTACACCCCTGAGACGAATGTATGATATCAATCACTCTTTAATTGAATTTCCACTACAAAACATAGCAGTCGCACATCAAGTCGCGAGTCAATCCATTTGTGCAATCATGCCTTATTGTGAATCGTGAACATTGATCATTGCTCGTTAGTCGCTACAAGTTTGCTTTCATATCGAAACTTAATTAAATTGTAAAGAAGTAGAAGCGTCTAGTATCGTATCGTATCGTCAGAGGTATCATTAATCAATTTCAAACCATCCCCCAAACTTTGTTCATAATTCAAGCCAATAATGCAGTCCAGACATTATTAGTTTTTGAAGCGCGTAATATCTGCAGCCAACATTTCCGATGCTGATGAAAACATTCCATCGTTTTATTGTCTGCCTTTTTTACTGAATAATATGAGTTAGTGTAAGACCGTAAGACACAAGATGTAATACCGATCGACCGAGCCAGCTTCAATACAAAATGTACCACTTCTTCATTCAAAGCCTTGGTAAAACTAAACCATTGTAAATCCTAAGCACAGTATAGCTGAAAATCAATTACGTTGGTCATTTATCATCCATGTGTCAACAATAATACACTTACACGTCTTGAACAAGTAAATTAATGATAACAAATCCTAACTAGTGTGATAATATTGCCGGACAACCTGTCTTATGTCCCAAATACTTTGTCTCTGGCTCGGTATGCCGGCGAAAAGAAGAGCAACGCATCCGTACTTGATTCAAAGCCTTGACAAAACCCAACCACATTCTAAATCCTAAACACGCAGTAGGTTTGGCTGGAAATCAATTAAATTGCGCATTTATCATCCACGTGTCTCAACAATAATAAATTTTCACCCCTTGAACAATTCAATTATTTAAAAAAAATCCTAATCAGTGTTATATTATTACCGGACAACCACGAACTATCACACGACCCCCAATGATTAACCACTCGTTTTTGTGGGTGCAGATCGGGTTGATCGAGTTGATTGGGTTGATCGGGTTGATGAGCTGCTAGCCCGACCACCTCGCCAGTGCTACAACGGTCAGGATGGGGTCTCAGCACCCACCCATGTTCGCATGGGGCTGCTATACGCTGACTGCCCTAGCCCTGCTCTCAGTCACATACGGTGAGTCATCTGTCTAGTCTCTCACCCATCATTTCATTTGTTTCCTCTATGTGTGCTGTCTGGCCGTGCTAGACCACGCTAGACTATCTTTCTCTGTCTCTCTGTCTCTCTCGTTCTCTCGACATTCAGCACGAGCACTGGACGCAACTAGTGGAGAAGAATAAGAATAAGAAGAAGAAGAAGAAAAACATTACTGTGGAATACCTTTTTTTGTAACTGGTATACCTACTCCAGTTGCGATATATCAATAGGCGTGTAAACAACATGTGAATTCCCCCCTTCCTACTACCTATATTGATCAGTTCGTACTTTATACTCGCACAGTTTATTTTATATACAGATATATACACACTGGTATCTGTTAATTTTTCTGTCGGAAACTTGCACGAACGTGCATGAAATATTCAGTGGGAAATTATCCATGACAACACTTTCCCTGCCGACTATACTGGCCACTCATTTGGCGTAAGTTTGCCGAGTTGTTGGTGCCTTTCGAGTCCCTCCAGTAAACGCCACGTCCACGGTTTCTGGTCGCAGTATAGTCGAGATTTCTCAGATAACGAATGCTACAATCTTCAATCTCATTTAACTCGACCAGTGCGCACGCTGAACACGGAGACATTGTTTCTCAATCGAGTTGGTTAAAAAGACATCTGTCCTCATTAGCAGCAAGCCGATGCTAACTGGTGCTTGCTGGCGGCTACACTTTCCTGTCAACCATCTCTGCAGTGCAGATCAAATAACCGGAAGCACTCGGAAGCGGGCGGCAGTTCGAAGTCGAATCTTGATCAACTAATGGGATATATGATTTGAAACAGTTTCTTTTAATTCAGCCTTTGCGTTTGCTTGGTAAATGGAAACACATGGAATGAGAATCCAAAATCCAAGTCTTCAAAGAGTAGACTCGATCCCAAATTAACGTTAATTAAATTACTACGAGTTATTTCTAAGAGCCCTCTTTGCCTCTGTCCTGGTCTACCATAGTTGAAATTTGGGTCGAAACTAGAATCACGTATTAGCATAATTACTGGTCCATGAAATTATCCACGAAAATGTTTATGTTTGATACGTTCCTTGGTTTTACGTTCTTAAATGTACACGTACGCGTTATACGTGGGAATTACCAAAGGTCTCGAACGTTTCACTCCACGTGCGTTGGCTTTTAGCAAATCACACGAGAAGCATTCTAATTTGTAATCGATGGGTGCATTATTTATTGGGTTTATCCTGGTTTTTGAGTTGCTTTATGCTCAGTTTCCTTCCAAAATGTTTCTACATGCGAGTTCTCGACAACACGTCACGTTTGACGGCCCGTCAAATTCTTGATCTTGTGACCGAACCAAACGCGATTAAATTTTTACCACGCGCAGTTTCCATGAAAATGTGATTGAAAATGGTTTTATACTTTTGTTGTATTCCCACCAACATACACGCGCAGCGTGTAATGGTGGATGGTGTAGACTTTAGACACGTACTAAATAAAATACCATATACATGCACCGGTGCAATTTATTCGATTTTATACTACGTTTATTTGCTTTTAGACGTCAATTAAACGTAATAAACCAATACCCGTGTCACTAAAAATGTATAAAGTGAGACGTGTCAAAGTATTTTTAGGCAAGATCAGAAAAATTGAATTATTCTCCTAGCAGTAGCACCAAGTTGTTGCATCGGAAACCTACTAGAGAGACCTACCCTTAAGACTATCAGAACGACGTCCCTATTTCATACTAAATATCGCGTCTGGCGTGCCAATTTCAACACTTTTACGCTTACTTATGTTTTCCATAATTATTATTCTCTGCAAAGGGAATTGCGCTGTCACTCTGCAACAGTTGCATATACATATATGTGTTTGAACATTGTAGAAAGTAGGGGTGCTTTGCGCCCCCCTCCCCTCCCAACCACCATCGACTAAGCCACTGAACATGTGGGAAAGAAAACTGGCGGAAGCCGCCCTCATCTGCAGATCCATCTGAAAACTTGACTTGTTCTTTCCGCACTGCACACTTTCCTGCCCGTGGTTTGCTGATTCTTTGCGCGCGGCAGGGAAGTGAAAAGTTGACTAAATTTCGGTCCCCGCGAGCTTTGAGAGGCGGGCTTGACAGTCGCGGTAGCCGCGTGGCCTCAGCAACCAGTCGAGTCGAGGAAACTAGCACCGAAAGTTTCGTTACATGCAGTTGGCGTCTTCGAGTGTTGCTGGGATAAATAGCTGGCGTTGTCGAGATGTGTAGCCGTTGACAGCGGCTGTCACATATGCAGCTCATTATAAACATGTTACTACAACGAGCAGCGGAGAAGCACGTCGCGCGTTCCTTTTTTTATTCTTCCTTTCCCCCAGTCGTCGCGACGTCAGGTTATAAAAGATGCTAATAGATGGGTTCTGGAAATAGCTGGCTGTCGCACCGTTTGCACGCCTCGTCTCGTTTCCTGGAAAACATGCAGCTCGTTTTCCCGTCGTCACCTTGCCGGGAAAGCGGTGCGGAAGGGCGGACGATTGCTGCCGTATTTTCCGCGCGCGTCAGTGCTAGTCGGTGGGAATTTTCGTGAAAATTGCTGGCACCGCGACACGGTGGCGGAGGGGGTGGTGGAGGACACATTCGTTTCGCAAGCTTTAGTGCGAATCTGAAGGGATGCATTGACGCTATGGCAGTACTTACTCTATGGCAGCACTAACTCTATGACTACCACGGCATAACTACAGCCTTACACGTGCAGTCCTCGCCAAAGAGCACTAGTCAGGAAGAGGGGAGACCTAGTGTTGTAGGGGTAAACCTAAAAATTAAGCGACGGCAGCGCCATCTCTTATCGAATCAACAGAACTAAAACCCCCCCGCACCGCGCACGCCCTCCCCCTTACTCGCCTATTCAGTCGCGGTTTTCATTCGAATCTGCCAGCTAAATATAATTTCTGTTTTAGTGACCTTTGTAATTTGAGAGGAAATATTAATGCATGTTTTAACATCATTCGATTGTTACAAGCATTAATATTTATCCTCAGATTGCATAAGTCACTAAAACAGCAATGACATTAAAGTGGCAAATTCAGTGTTACAACATAATTGCAGCAATCCAATAATATGAATCTCAGTATTATTTTTTGACATATAAAAATGTTTAATGATGGTAGTTAGCAGGTGTTTGCATGAAGATATGTACATACAACATAAATATCACCAAAAGTATATTAAAAAGATGGTTTGTAAACTGACTATTGCTCTTGACGTCGTCACTGTTCAGGTGTGCTTGACGATCTTCATCCTTGAGGCCTTGACTGCCTTGACCGCCGTGCCGGAAATCATGCGGTTCCTTCTCTTGCATTGGTTGTGTAGCATCACCCTGCAGAACAATTGCAGAAGCGGTGCAAGCAGAGCATCACCGTGAATGGGGCACTTCAGCCATTGACAATCTACTTCGTTGACGAAGCTGACCATCAACTTCTCCTTCACTCCAGGAAGGAAAATAACGTCGGAGATGTGGGCACTGAAGGAGTCCAACAGGGCCTCAATGAAGTCCACCATGTTCCTTGTTGGATAGGTCAGGTGATCCTTCTGAAGGTCATATTCCTTCAAGGAAATGAATAGGTGGTCTTCGGTTAGCTCGTTCGTCAGAATCAACGCCTTGCAGTCGATGCACGGCATGGTCAAACATAGCCGTTTGGCAATGTAGCCGCAAATGTATGCCGTAGGCAGCCTCCGTAAGCCCGTCAACAAGTCTTCCTCTCGCGAGACGGCCGGTACCCCTTGCAGTCGAGGATTGGTGTCGGCCCTGTCCGATGTTCTCAAAACCTACAAGAAAACAGTACACCTCTTAAAAAAACTGCCCATGAAAATGTTACTCGCAATGAATTCCAAATTGTTGTTAAGTAGACATAAAAATTACCCTCATCGGTGCAACAGACGAATCCTTTTCCTGTAGGAGAGCCCTAAGGTCGCTGAGCAACCGGTCGTTGTCTGATTCGCAGTTTGTGCCTCTGGACCTATAACTGCTCAGGTTGGTGATTGTTACAGTCTTGAGCGCAGCAGCAAACTGAATCGTTGTTGGATTAACATTGCACACGCCATGTTGACGAATGGTCCCAAACAGGTTTTCGATCGCATCCTGATCAAGTTGCCGCAAGTTAAGGTACCGAAAACCTTTTTCAGTCTTCAGGTATTCCCACAACTTCACAATGGAAATCATTGTTATGAGAATACCTGAAACTGTTGGCGGGGTTAGCTTCTGCAACAAAAAAAAACTTTTAATGGATATTTATAATATCTACATAGACAAGCACAGGCAAGTAAATGGCAAACTGTGGTACTTGACTAGGTATTGTATCTGTTAGGACACTCACCCGTCCAGTGACTGAGTTTGTGAATCGCCACGCAAGGACTTTGGCTCGCATCTCCTCCCAGAAATGCAGGTGCGGCGATCTCTCTGACAGAACACAACGCATCTCTTTTCCCCGGTCAGGGTGCAGAGTGGACCCGTTGACGCTGTCGAAGAACTTGTCCATGAGTTCGACAAACTCGGCAGTGTGCATGGCCTCTTTCGGAAACACTTGACCATCCCCCCAAGTGGCCATGGTAAGCATTCCTGCAGCAACGGTGTGGCTCAGGACCTGAGCTGCCAGGCTGACGCGCATCTTGAAAGACCCCTCTGGTTTCAGGTGGTTAGCTGTCAACTTGAGAGCCATTCTAGCAGTAAGCTGGTCAAGCTCATAAAACTTTTCAAGGTGGTCCCACTTAGCAGTTTTAAAACATGCTTGGTTCTTGTCCCACCAAGTTACATTATTCTTCATGAGAATGTTTCTCATACATTTCAAAAGATGAGGTGGATCATAAATTATAAAAATCTTTTTTCCATCAACGTAGAAGAATGCTTCGCTTGAGCCGTCAGGCATTGCATCCGATAGCTCCCGGATTGCTCCACGGTTGGTGGGGCCCTGATCGCACACAGTTGCAACAACATTCAGTCCCGCACCTAGCAAAGCACTGATGGCATGCCGCAATAACTTTGCCAAAATATCACTGGGAACTGTGTCGCAAGTGAAATAATATGCAATCGGCTGCTTCCATCGTTTTGCCAGTCCTCGAACCATTATCACCAATGCATGATTGGCGACAACTCGTGTCGTTCCAAGGTGACCATAGTCTTCAAACCCTGAAAAGAAATTGTAGCCATATTAAATATTTTTTTGCATGAAATTTACCACTTGAAACAGAATCAGACAACTTGATGGAGAGTCTTTGTACCTGATACGTTGTCCTCGCTCTCGTTGTAATAAATTCCTGAGCGCAGTGACATTTCGTCGAAGAGGACAACACAGCACTTGTCCCTCTCACTCATCTTACTGGTCCGTGCAGCAAGATGAGCGAGAATCTTCTGGTTAAGGCCTGGCCTAAACGATAAATTGTTTAAGAGGTCGCGCAGTATTTTTGGGCTCGGCAGCGTAATTATTTTGCGCATATATTCATAGCAGCGAGGGCTTCGCTTCATTATGGAAAGGGCCCAGATTTTGTCTTGCAATGTCCACCTTTATTAAGCCAAAATGAATTGTTAAAACAAGGCCAATAATAGATGATTATCAAATGCCAAATCTTTTCATTACCGCTTGTTGCTACACACCTGCGAGCATTTATCGGCCGGTTGCGATTCCGAAGCTCCCCCAAGATGAAAGATGACATCGCTGGGGAGAATGTCTCGCCGTCGGATATTAGCATCTCCAGCGCTGGCGCAGATTTTAGCTTCTCTACAGCTTTCAACTTATCTTTTTGTTGCGAAGTCTGTACTAGCAACTGCTGTACCCTCTTCACCGCTTTCTTGTATACCATCAGTAGCGACTTCCTTCTAGGTGTGCGCTCTCCTTTGCTGTACCCCATCTCTTTCAGAATAGAGCCTCTTCTTTTCCGAATGACTAACAATTGAAAATGAAAAATGACAATATGGATAGGTAATTATCGGCATTGGTGTTTAATAAGTTTGAATTTATAATTACATGACTAGCCAAGGATTGTGTGCCTAGATTAATTTTAAACTTACCAATTGGGGTAACCTGCTGAGGAGACACTGATGATGATGGTCCAGCAGCAGCATCCATGCCATCATCAATCAGAGCTGGCTCAGGCACAGCAACTGGAAAAATACCCACAAGTTTTAATATTTAACAAGGTACCTATTGGGTACTAAAGTATTGTATGCTTAGATTAATTTGAAACTTACCAACTGGGGTAACCTGCTGAGGAGACACTGATGATGATGGTCCAACAGCATCAATCATAGCTGGCTCAGGCACGGCAACTGGAAAAATAACAACCTACAATGCAGAAATCTGTCGGAATCAATCTATAAATGTGTAACCAAGTTATGGTGCTAGATCTGTTTTGAACTAAAGTGCAATTTTCTAACTAATGTAAATCAAACTGTGCAGGTTAGCACAGAGCTGGCAACAGGTGTATCATTCATTTTCTACTATGACATAATATAACTAAGTAGCTCACCTCCACTGTGCATGTGCCTTTTGCTGGGATTGTACGTTTTTAGTGGTGGTAGCACCTGCGACGGCCCAGGATTTTCCTCTTGCGATGATTCTGAATTGAAATTCCAGTCCAATTAGCTACCGGCGACAGGTGGGTAGGTAGGTAGTACTAGTAATGATGTTAGGAACCCAGCGGGCACCTACTCACCTGCTGTAGAGTAATCTTCGTAGTTAAATTCATCGTCCCTGTCGCTGCTTCCATCGCCCCTAACTTCTGGAAGGCCTTCGACAGTTTGGGCAACGGGATCATACTCCGTGGGGAGCGCATTCCAGTTCAGGCCTTTTTTTGAATCGTTTTTAAATTCGCTGTCCTTAAAATGAAGCCCACACAAACGAAAAGCCCTCGACTTCAACTCTTCTGAACTTAATCCGCATAACATCTCGTTACCAGAACGAGTCAACCAGGCATCCCTCTGCACTTGGTCTTTAGGAAAATAAAAGAATGACAGTGTCGGGTTTTTCACACGCGTGCTGGGACAGCCTCGATACCTGCAAATCATTTGCACTCGGCCTGTGCCACCACCCATTACACTTTTCTTTCTTCAGATTCTGTTGATACAACCAAGATTGAAAACGAACGCTTGGCTACTTTACCGTTATGTCTGTGAGTCTGTTGTGACGTCAAACTTGACGTCAGGCAAAACGCTGCTACTCTCGCGCCATGCAGCGCATTCTTACGCACTCTTACGTCGAATCAACAGTACTATTTTTTAAATCGCCGCCGGCTATGCTAGTCACCACCCGTTGGTCCTCGCCGTGGCTGGTGAATGACGGCTCACTCTTGCTAGTGTCTATACAGGCTCTATGGGTGGGTTGAGCTGAGAGCATAAAACATTTAGAAGCCGAGAATAGATGATGACAGTCCTGTCAACATTCGGGAAGTGAAGAGATAATTAATATTTTGAAGAATGCCGAAATGTGTTTATAAGTGGATCTTAACATGTGATGGTGGTAACTTCATCCCCGACTTGGATACATTCCCAAACATTTGGTTGGTGACGGCGGCTGTGGGCACGGCTGTGGATATGGATGTGGATGGGCAAAGTGAACGTACCCGAAGCCGTGTCGGGATTTACAAGGAAGTTAATTTGAGGCGGCGATGCGAGATGTGTTGCGGAGGTAGCGATGGTTGCGAAGCTGGGATGCTGCGATGAAGATGCTCGCGTGATGCGTGTCGCGAGCGATCAGAGAGCTGCGTGTGGGTGGGTGGACGGGCTAGGGGGTTGGGGTTTGGGGGGGTGCTACTCGGGGTTGATTGTCCGCCAGTGGCCGTGGGCAGAGGCAATGGGGTGGGGGCGGGGGGGTGCAAGGGCCAGTCTGCGAGCGGTAGACTTCGACACGCGTAGAACGCACGGCACCGGATCTCACCGACGACCCGACGACCGCAGGATTGCCGAGAAAGAATGTGCCACGAGAGTCGAGTGAGTCTCCGGTTTCATTGCGGGATTGGCGAATCCATTTACCGCCTGCAGTTTCCTGAAACATGCGATCGCGCAATGATAATAATGTGTGCTCAGTGGTAATGCCACGCGGGTCGGGTTCCCCCCACCAATACACCCATACATACACACCGATTCCACCCATTCTCCGTTCGCTCGTTTTGCTCAGATAATGTCGGCTCACGTTATAGGGGCGACCAATATTTTTAAATGCCATTTTTGTGCCCCTTGTCGGTGGGAAAGTGGTTCGTTTGCGTTCGTATCGTAATCGTAGCATCGCCATCGATTTCCTTTCGTGGAACTGTGTGCTTCCTAATAGCTCCCACGCGGAGACAGTTATACTCATTGTCCGGTGGTCCGTTGCTGCTCCATTGGTCAGTTCGTCGCGACCGGAGGATAGTTATATTTCCATCTTGTCAATGATTACTCGGAGTCTGGCTTCTGTGGGATAGATTTTCGTACCCCTGCCGCTGGACTCAGAAGGAAGCTCTCGTACAATAACACCTAGTCTCAGTGCGGTACAATGTTATATTATGCGAACCCCCCCCCTCTCTCTCTTTCACACACACACACACACACACACTCACACACACATACACACAACAGACACACACAACCTTCCATCCCACGAATTTCCAGTCTCCAGTGGAGCTCGAACCCAGACTCCCTGGAGCGCGATCAGACAAACCAATTGGCGATAAATTCTCCACAACTTGAGCCACCTTTTGTGCGCATTCAAAGATGAATGGAGGGTAAATTTTACCCTAAAATTGAGAAAGGAAGACGTTGCACCTGGTGTATTTTTTCTTACAGCTCTCGGTTACCTTTTTGGTTGGAAACGCGATGAAAGGCAGTGCGCCCCACGGAATTTCCTGCTTCGTATATAACATCAACATTTTTGCTTCGATAAAATGTCGTCTTGACGGCTAGTTCATTTCGCGACTCGTTGGTTGGCGCCGTTGCGACTGCTCGTGGATTGGTGGGTGGGCTGTGGGCGGTGGGTGGTGGGCGGTGGGTGGTGGGCGGTGGGATGTTGAGGCAGGCAATGAAACGCGTCTCGAATAGAGGAACCAGATTGACCATTAGGCCGCAATCCAAATTCGCAATTAGTCTCGATGTAGCTTGTAGCGGAGAGCTCCTGAGGCGATGGCTACTGATTGGTACCATGTCAAGTTCGGCCAGGACTCAATCAGATGTTCAGATCGTGGGGCTCAGATCACCGCTCGATTTCTTCCAGACCTTCCAGACCTGCCAGTTCCAGCCAATGGTCGAGCACTCGTCTGCTTTATCTCCCGCACAAGACAAGATAAAGGGCAGCGCGACAAGGAACTGGAACTGTGCTAATACGTCATGTCTTGGCGTTGGCGTTGGCGTTGGCGCTAAAACCGACTGCTCTTTCTTGCAGGCGACTGCGAGTTCCCGAAGACATGGACCGGCAGCTGGTTCCAATCCGGGATCAGGAATCTGGTCCAAATCACCACCAAGTCCATAGAGACCAAAGGGGTCTGCGTGGAGAGCAACGGCGACCGATTTATAATGGAAGACAAGTACGTAGAAGCGTAGGAATTGTCGGCAAATCTCTCCCGACCTGGGAGTAAAGCCCGACGCTCTCGGGGTTGCTTTTTGGGGTCACGGATTCAGGACGCCCTTTAAGCAGCGAAGACAATTTGCCGAAATCCAAAGTGCGAATGCGAGTAGACCGGCACGTATTCATTAGCTCTCTTAATGGAATTGCTTATAGATTTCCCGGAACTGGCAAGTGGCAGTGGTATACCTGGGATTGTATCTGACAAGTCAACCTCATTCATATTCGCGCGACGTTTGAAATATCCTAGCTGCAAACTAATTATAACTTGGTTTGGAGCAAATTGAACTTGCCATAACATAATGTATTGACACAAACATGATTGCCTTTGTATGTTACATCAGTAACATGGCAACTATTCGATACTAGATTTAATAATTAGCAGGCCATGTCTGCTTGCTGTGATGACTATATGAGTCTATGTGTACCTTTGTGCCAGTGTTCTGTTTCACATATTCAATGCCCCAGGGCTGGGGTGGGGGGTGGGGGTAGCGAGATTACGGGGTGAGGGAGGGAGGAAGGGAGGGTGGTAGGGGGATGTCAAATGCATGCTTTCGTCGGGTTAGTAATTTTCATAATTAACTTTGCCTCGAGGCTACAAGTAATGGATTTTAACTTGAACGCAACGTAACGTATATCTATATCGATGACAATTTCATCAATTCTCTCTCGTTATTCACTGCTGGCGCGCACGCTCGGCGTCCTTTGAGGCACTCACCGCTCGCTGTTTTGCTTCCAGGCTGGAGAACTGCTTTCGGTGCATTTTCATCACGGAAAACCACGCGAACGTGCTGCAGTACAAAGAAAGTAAGTGTCGCGCCCGTCCCGCCTCGCCCAGGGTCTCGCCCACCCGCCCACCACCCCGTCTCACCTCCATGGTTGCCGTTCCAGCGTACTGCGCCGAGGCGGCCCAGTACGACAGCCTCGACAACCTCTGCTCGTTGATCTCGGGCGACGCCTCGCTCTACCTGATGTTCCGGGACAACCCGTCGGACGGGCCGGAGGCGTGCCCGTTCAAGGGCGCGCCGTTCACGTTCACCTACAACCGCGGCTCGGGCGACTGCGGCTCGCCCGTCTCGCGCATCGACAGCTGCATCGCCGACTCCCGTCTGCGTATACACTACCAGGCGTGTCCCGACATTCCGGCGACGGAGAGCGCAGGTAACTTGTCCGATTCCGTCGATAAGATACAATCGGATTCCTAGACGATTCTACATTTATCTTATTATCTTTGTGGATCATTAATTCCCTGCACATGCAACAATGCCGTATTTTGTGATGCACCTCTTATAGTCGGTCTCTTTCTTTCATTGCACACACATAAAATATGTGCATTTACTCATAAAGTAAAAGACACAATTAATGCCCTTTCGAGTTGTTGCCCCTTTGAATGTCTCTGTCATTGTACACTGTTGAAATGCGCCCGTTCAAACGTCAACTAAACGGCATGATAAACCCCCTGTTTTCTCCTGACAACATCTTTCGTGGTGTACCCACACATTGCTTATTTCACTGTGCACACGTTAAACAGGCGATTAACCCAGTGCACGGTTGCGTTTCAGTCGAGGAGCTGGTGTGCATGGCTACGTGGAAGGAGGGCTCGGCTCGCTACCTGATCGGCAAGATCTCGAGGAAGGTGACAACCTCCGACGAGGACCGCTACCGGTGCTTCATCTACGAGCGAATGACACGCGACGGCAAGGTCGGCTACGACGTCGCGCAGTCGGGCGACGCGACGTGCAGCGGCCTGCAGTCTGCACAAGAAGGCTCCAAGACGATGCGCCTTACCAAAGGTTTGTTGACGGCTGTGCGCTGTGCTCGCCTGATGAATCCTTTGCGTTTTTTATTCGTAAGCTAGGTTGGAAAATTTTACAACCGAAGGTCCGAAGGTCCGAAGGTCGGTAGTATTTGAGGAGGCAAGTCCATTTTCTTAAATGTTCAGGAGATGACAAAAACGGCGAGGAAATTATGTAGTAGCGGATTAATAGGTCAGAGCAAGGGACTTCCCTGTCGTTTCACACACTGATGGACATTTCTTTCGTAGGAAGAAGAGGGGGGTCGACCCGTAGGGGTCAAAGAGACGTAAAGCCGGTGGTCCCCTTGGCGCTTAACGACAGGACAGGAGTACCACCAGGTTTCCCCTCCTCCCTTCTAGGCTAGGTTAGGTTCATCATCACCCTTTCATTCACCAAAACCATTAGACCAGTGCCATAGGGCCGGTTGTCAAAACAGTGCATCGTTAAACACAGTTAATCAATCGAATCCCCAATCAGCACGGCACACTGTGACAGTTGTATTTGTCTGTCTCGCAGTGGACAGCGAGCACAGCCGCTGCCGGTTCCCCAAGTGGCTGACGGACCACCACGCCTGGCACTCGCTGGACAACGAGGTGACCTACCACCTGTCCCAGCGCAACACGACGCTCAAGGTGACGACGGCGGAGGCGGCAAACGCCGAGGCGCGCATCATGTGCCACGTGGTCGAGAGCAACGGCGAGAGCCAGGTGCGGCTGGTGGCGCACGCGACGAGAGGATGGTGAGTGCCGCCGCCGCGATTGTCGAGCTTGGATTTGGATTGTTTCGAGTCTAGGCCGTGGCTTGGCAGTGTGAGAGGTTGTGACTTGCTGGGGTTTGAATTGGAGGCCAACAGTTTTCTTGGTTACTGAATTGTTAAATATATATTTGTCTCAAATGCTTATCCCAAAATGCAAAAGGAGGGTCCTTGCCATGGGTTTTGATTTCCTTTCTGCTCAAACTCTGACCATATGGGCACGCCTGGGCCATTGGGATATTTCTGGCGCTTACACATTCCTCAAATGTCATGTCAACTCACCTGAGGCCACCAAATGCGCTATTGCATTTAAAATCTAATATCTACATATTATTATTATAGCTTATTGTATCTTACTGTTATCATATCGGAAAATCTGCCAAATTAGCATTGTTGAGCTGGCGACAGAATTGTGTTATTTTCGTTATTTCCGTTTCAGCAACAGCGGATACATCTGCATGGTGTTCTATCGGCGGGATGCACACGTTGTCGAGCTTCAACAATCAAGTAAGTCGGCTTCACCTTCGTCGCAAGTCTTGCTCGTGCCGAGTCCAGGCCGGTTTCCGCTCACCGGTGTGTCCGACTGTTTTCCAGACGTAACGTCGCAGGTGCCGGAAGAGGCGTGCAGTCCAGGCGTGTTCGACCAGAATAACACGCCGTTTACGACCATGATAAGTGAGTTCTCTTTGGCGCCTACTTGCATGGAATGCGGGGCAAGTGGGTTAACTTTGAACAACGTGCGACACACAGTCGGACTATTTCCGAAGATGGCAGGCCATACGTTGACCATCCAGGCTCTTTTAGCTTTTTATTTCCCACAATTTGTTCCACTGCCTCACCTCTAGCAATCATGTGGAAACCACAGAGCCTGCCTAATGTCATTGAACTGTGTAGGTGTGGCTTCCTCCTTCCCAGTCAATAATTTGCCTGGGAGGTGAAAGGTCAACTGAAGGTTGGAAGTGTCACGCCTGTTGGTCAATGGTCAACACAGCCTTTCGGGCTTTAGATGCAAAAAGCCCGGTTATTTTTGTCAACTGTCAGCTTATATTTTGCCCTACGCTCTCAGTTGCTTTTATCGTAGTTTGTAATATGTATCCGAAGAAACCCTCCTGGGCCAGTGTTTGACTCAGCAGGGTTTCCTGATCCTGCCAGCTTAGCTGCGGACCTCGTTAATCTTTATACAAGCGATCAAAGTGAGGGGAGTGGGAATTTCATGGGATCTTACCATGTTGAGAATTGACAAAAGAAAAAACAGTAAAACCTCTCTTAGTGTTTTGAAAAGCACTTAAATGTGGATAATAAGGGCCCAAATAGAATTTACCGGAGGTTATAAAAATGAGACCAGAGCAGTTGCAAAGCGTGGTACACAAGTTAAAATTCCTTATGGCCAATCCCAATTTATTTGAACTCCTAGCTGCCTATGATGGCTTCATCTTTCTTCCCTACCCAGCTTAAGATTAGATACTATTTTCTTGTATATGTCTGCCTGCCCTGACTCCGAGCCTCCAAGGCTGCATGTTTGCATTTCATTCAAGGTTTTTATTTGCGGCAACACCTGTCACTATTTGTTTAAAGTTAATTAGGTCCTTCTTTCTCCAATACTCCAGCAGCACCATTAGCTCTATTCTTACTCCCACTTGATATGGCAATTGTCAAATAGGTCTCTAAATCACAACATATGTTCATGTGGACCCAGTGACTGCTAGGAACGAAAGAACTAAAATTTCACGTACAGTAAAAAAAAGGCAAATTACTAGTAATTACATTTTGTTCTCGTTTGGAAAGGCACGGCAAAACTCGTATATTGCTGTGCTAACGATAACACTCGAGCACACAGTGTCAAATGGTTGGCACCTGGCTTGCTGGGTCAACTTTACCTGTGATCCATGTCTCAAGTGGTGCCTTGCACGGGTATGGAGGCTATCATCAATACGTTACTTATAGCAAAGGACTCTGCATCTCCTCTACCTCTCCTTCTCGAGCAGTCTGCAAAACTTCCATAACCGGCGGTCAGACGCAGCCTAGTTAACACTGTCGTCTTGTTTCCAGCGCAAGTGCTGAGCCAGCGCAAGTGCCCCCACATGGGCCGGTACTCGATCCAAGGCTTGACTCCCGAGGTGGGCAGGAGAAGGAGGGAGGAGGAGACGGGAGCGTGCGGTATCGATCGCTACCAGCAGCTGGTGGTCGGCTGCGGCGACGGCGGCGAGAAGACAATGGAGTTCCAAGCGTCGTGCAGCCCAAAGCCCGACAGTGAGTCGAGTGTCTAGTGGCCTAAAACATAACCTATGTTTCCCTCCATCCAGCTTGCTCATCTTCTTGCAAATTGCAGTGGTCAAGTTTTCTGCTCATCTTAATGTCATATAGTTAAAGTTCCTATAGTTATAGTTCCTTATTCTGAGATAATACGACATGGCTAAGAGTTACGAGTCTTGGAACAATTCCATTTTCTGAAATCTGGCATCAGCTGTAGCTAGGGTCAGATGTTAACACTTCAATGGTGGTGCATGATTACAGAAAACAAATGAAGAAGGATTGAAATTGGAATAGTATGATATATCCTGATGACTTGAGTGGAAGATGGTTAGAGAGAATGCATATGGCTACACCTTTTACTTCATTTACTGGGACAAGATACCATCCCGCTGGGAGCGCTATTGGACGAAACATCGTCCAGATTTACCAACTAGGTGCAATCTAGTTGAAAAAACAGACAATAGTCACCACAGTCGTCACACAGCGTTTTATTCAAATATGTTATCTATATTATACTGTGGTATTATATTTGAATCCCCATCTTGATTTTGAGCCGGTAGCCGTTGAATTATCAGATATTTTGCGGTGCAATCTCTCGCTGCATAGACTGTACCTAGAGGTAATCGACTGCGATCTGTAGCCACTGCCCACTACATCGAGCGCTTGACGACGGTGATGTGTGTTTGCGCAGCGTACTCGTGCCACGCCAGCTGGGAGGTGAACGGAACGAGCTTCCTGGTGGCGTCGCCGGTGAGCCGCAGCTCGGTGGGCGCCCGCCGCCTGTGCCTGGTGTTTGCCGCGCGGCCTTCCGACGACGACCCCGCCGGGCACACGCTCACCGCAGGCAGGGAGAGCTGTCCCCGCGAGAAGGACGCCACCGCCCGGCTGTTTGGATTCCAGCTGGCCACCGACGGTCAGTTGAACGCTTGCCGAGCTCAGCACGCTGCCGCTGCGGATTGGGACGCGTTCGGATTGGGGAATTGTGTCCGGACATCTGTTTGAACTATCCAGATACGATTCGGAACCTATCCGGATTGTTTGTAAAGCTTTGAGGAAATATTTGCACTTATTGAAAATATTACGGAGTGGATGAGAGAAAGAAAGTTTGGAACAAATTACACTCGAACAGAAAAGTTATTCCGCCGGTTAGAGGGAATAGCTTTTGTTCTCGGTATGCTTGCGTATCGCGTGTGAGCGCCGGTATGCACTGGTCGAGGGTTGAGCGTTTACTATGTGCTAGCAGCCAGCATCTGTACTTATTAGCATGCTACTCATTAGCAGGCGTGTGTCTGCTAAATCTGAACCGGCTGAGTGATCATTTTATTCATGTATGCTTCCTATTTGCTTACATGAGGTTACCATAGCATTAGAATAAAATCTCTTAGAATCTATTGCTTACTAACATCTTAAAATCATTTACTTATACAACTTGAGTGGCAAATTCCATTTTGATTGATCTTTTCCCGCATATCTCTGGCTTCTGTTTCTTCGTCCACATTTTGAAAACAGTGTTCTGCCACATCCAATTGACCCACATGTCTGCAATTTTTTTAAAATAAGTCTGTGAGCTCTGAGCTCTGAGTGACCTCTTTTGGATGAAGAGGATAACAAATTGAAGGAGTCACCCTGACTTCTCATAAGCGAATTGCAAAACAATACATTCTTGAGAAGGACGGGTGACTTCTTTGGCAAAAAAAATACGATCGAGTTGCCAGCTCGATTGTTGACATCTGATTTTGTCTATTTGTTGCAGGGCAATGCGAAAGAGCTTCTATGGGCGCGGTGTCTGCCACAGCTGTGCTCCTGCCATCTGTGCTGTTTGTCATCTTGCTGGTGACGCTGTCCGCGCATCTAAGATGATGTCGCCACTCGATGCAAGGCCGGCGCAAAGAGGAGGTCTCGTCACTGAGTGCCTCAGCTCACCTTCCTAGCTACGGGTACTTCTAAGCCCGCGCCGTCACAAGACCACCTACCGATGGCGTGCGCTTATAAGAGACAGAGCAGACTGCGGACAGCAGCTTAGCGAAGAGCAAGCCAACACGTAGCTGTTGCAACGATAGATTCGGACGACTGATATCTCTCGTGGGTTCATCTTGGAATGAGGATTTCTGCACGTGCGTTCCAACCCCTACTACTAATTGTGTCACTGACGGCTGCTCGGGGGAAGGTTAGAAGGTGCGAAGGTGGGATGCCATGCAACTGCAATGATAGTCGAGCTTGCCACGTTTGAGAATCATTCGCAAGCTAGCGAATCGGAGGCAGCTGTCGACCGGTTGACGGTAAAAAAAATTAAGATTGACGAAACCAACGAAAGTGAAGAAAACGTGCCCTCAAAATACGGATTGATGGGAAACATTTGGCAGCTAAAAAAAGACTGGATTATCAGAACTTATTGCTTTGAAAGTGACTGCTTTAAGGAAACTCCTTTTACGGGGAGAATGAACTAGTTGGACGACTTTGGGAGACCGAAATGAGGGCTAAATCTTGCCGAAGAAAGTGTCAATTAAGTTGACAAAGATCTGTGATTTGAAACTAGTGTTAATTTTAGACAAATTATGGAGAAAGTGGAGCTGGGAACTTAAAATTGAAGCTCGGAAGAAAATAGGGCAATGTGTCGTTGTCAGGTTATTCACAGTGGTTTATCGTTCGCCAAGTCGTGGAAGTGGCGCTTCTGGTATTCATGCTCACAGCTATAGACGTATGTTTCATTCGTGTTTAAAAAAATATATTGGCAGCTTACTAATTATTTTCCATTTTGCTAAAGGTACAATAAAATTCATTCTGGACCAGTGGATGTTCAGCCTGACTGTCACTCTAATATTGTACTATTACTCAAAGCACGTTGTCTCCACTGAGACATTTCATTATAGTTACGTTCCGACGAATGCTATACTTCTGTTATTTTTGTTGATCGATTTTTGGCAAGGGTGACCTTGCTTCTCTGCTGTGCTTGGTGTGAACTCTGAACATGTGTGATCAGGGCGTAAGGGATTTGATTTGGAACTGAGGGCACAACCAATTGGCAACTATTTTTCTTGTGTTGTGTCCAGATTTTTAACAAACATCCCACCTTAACTGCCAAGTTATTCAATCACCTTTAACTGCTTCAAGTACTCTAATGTTAGAGATGCATTTCTCTTCCAATCATTCATCTTAACATTGTCCAATAAAATTGTTTTGATTCCAGGAATAACTGCTGAACTTTATTATCTGTATTTAAATTTTTGAATTCACATGTTGTTATTGTACTGTCAATAACTATTATTGGTGCTATCATATTTTCTTTGAACGCATGGCAGTCCGATCGTCAGATATAATGAGGTTTGGAATGCTTTCCGACAATATCGAAATTTGTGTTAAAAACTTCCCCTTTGGAAAATGTGGCAAAAATCCAGTATCTCCAAACGAATAATGTTTCCTTCAGACATCGACAAGCCAAAAGTCAAAACTTATTTTTCCATGTACATTGGGCAGGTTTTCGACCCATGAGCCACGCATGTGTGTAACTTTGTGATGTGCTGGTTGGATACCGT
The DNA here is from genome assembly GCA_921293315.2 of Nemurella pictetii. Lineage (NCBI taxonomy): Eukaryota > Metazoa > Arthropoda > Insecta > Plecoptera > Nemouridae > Nemurella > Nemurella pictetii. The sequence goes on along the minus strand of OV121116.1, from coordinate 24,159,154 downwards.
GGTTTTCGAGTATTTTTTTTAAGTGGACACCATTCCAGTGCTGGTCTGAAAATGGTTACATTTAAACAGATCACAAGGGTGGGTTCAGTGGGTTAGTCCATATTTATATATATAATATAATAATAATAATAACAGAAAAACGGGATGGGGAGTTGGGTCGTTAGTCAAAAAAGGTGGCCAAAGAGCAGGGGGCAGGGAGTCAAAGTTACAATTTTGGAAAAAATATACACTGATTAAATTATGTCAAATTGCAAAACTCGAGAATCAACTTAGCCTTTTTTGTAAAAGGACACAGTGGATGCTTAGTAAACGCACGGATATAATAGATTATTGAGGTTTGGGTAGGCTAAGGGAGGTGAGCTGGGCCAAATGAGTAAGGTGTCTTCGTCAAGTCTAGCTCGTGGTATCAGATTAGAAAACACGACTCGAGAGTATATTTATGAACCATGGAAAGATGGTTTCTCAGGAAAACACCAAGTACTAACAATAACTACACAAAGATAACAAGTAACAACGAAGTAGCAACACAGGCAGCATCTAATGTTTTCCCCTAAAGGACTTTTCATATAGTTGAAATTCCTATATTTTGATCATATCATCTTACAGATAAGGAGTTTTAAACGTTTTTTTTCATTGTTTGTTATATTTGAAGTTCATATAGCTTGTTTTGAAAAAGGTGCGATACTCAACACATTACTGCAAGACATTGAGATATGCTCCGAAAAAGGATTAAATCAAAATTTCTTGAGAGTTTTTTCAAACCTCCCTTACTTATGCGAAATTTGCTACTTAGCCTCTGGGTCTACCGTAGATTACAGCTGGATTGCACACAATCTGATTGGTTGAAAAAATGATGGAAACAGTAGTGTGGCAGTACACTGTGCTGTGAATACCTATGCAGCACGTAACATCGAAGTGCACCCTGCTGTAAATCAGAGACGTTGTTTTCTTAAATTAACATGTCGTGACTAAGTTTTTCAAAACAATTGGTAAAATTTTTTACTTCTGTGAAGGCAGCGTTATTGTTCTCGATATTGTATGGCCAACTTTCAAGCTACTGGGCTATGCGAACACAAATATAATCGTGTTGTGGGTGAGCGTAATATTTACGCTCACCAACAACGCGAGGCTTATATGATCAATTAAAAATGTTAGGCGCTAATTTAGCAGCTTTCTTGATGACATTGGCTACCTGAAAATATCATGATTTAGTCATCGATAAATTAATTGAATATTTGAATACGAAAAAATCGATTTAATAAAAAACTATTCAATTAATTTGCCTCAAAATAGCACGGCTTATATTTTCTTTTTAAAATTTTAACGCACACAGTAAAATTTGTCAACATCAGTTGAAGTTAAAGTTGCTTTAGTTGCAAAAAACTGCGAAAACGCCTAAATAGCGTCATAAGAGCGCCTCTTTCAAGAAAAGTGCCTAAAAAATATCAATTAAAATTTCACACATAGTACATGAAATCGTGAGAGTCAACATATCTAGAAAGTTAGCCGAATAATATTCAGATGCTTGGCTTCTGCAGATGCTTGGCTTCTATTGTGAGAAACGTTATGTTAAAAAACCTGAAACTTTTCGTAAATATTTATATGTACGAAAAGTTGCAAGTGAAATGAGCTGGAAAAAGTACTACAGGGTCTAAGTTGAGAGAAAACGAAAATATTTTGAAAATTTCATCCAAATCCGTTCAGTATTTTGGCCTATAGAACACGAACAAACAGACAAGCAAACAAAAAACATACGGGAATTTTTTTAGTTGTAAGTGTAATTGAAGATTCCCTTCACTCACTTCGCTCGTTACACTCATCAATAAAATTGGCCAGTCATCTAAGCCCGACACATTGAGTTTAAAAATAAAAATAAATTATCACCATTAGCAGCGACTGCGTGGTCGAGCTGTTGAGGCGCCAGCTATCCACCCGATGTACCGAGTTCCAATCCCGTGGTTGGTAATTTTGGCCATCGATTTTCAGATGGGTGCATCTCGTTGCCCCACCTCACTGGTGGGGCAACAGCAGCGAACCAGGCCGCCAGAATTTAACTAACACTCGGAAATATTTCAATTGAGTGGAGTGGGTAACACAAAAACACAATTCCTAATCTACAACAAGGTGGGGCAGGTGATTGCATGCTTGCCTTTTAACGGCAAAGTTGAGAAACACGGGCTGGTAAATTAAGACACTAGCCATCATTCCTAGCACTTCATGCGACTTGTATAACAGGAACGCAAGAGGAACAAGTCGTTCAACTACGTTATCATAGCAGCACGCGTCACAAGTAACAAGTAGAGAAATTTCTTGAGCGAATGGTGGAATGGTGTATTGGATAGCATTCGTGCCTCCCATTTTAGCGGCCCGCGTTCGATTCCCAACGGCTCCGCTTTTTGGTTCTATTGAAACAATCTGGCTCGGTCAGGAGCTGAAACATCTGGTGGATAATAAATAAATTAAAATTAAATAATTAATCTGAGTCTGTATGTCACAGATTAGTACAAAATTTGCCACCAGATTGCGCTGTCTTATTTTGTGCAAACTCGTGACCGTTCAGACCAAACTGGTGAATAAAGGAAAGTGTGAAATCTTAGGGTGCTAGGGTGGGGCGTATATTACCCAATAAAACAAAAGAAACAGAATATGGATTTTGTTACTAATTTTAACAACATTCTAACAACATTCGCACGAAAAGAAAGTGCAATAAATTTCACTCGGGCTGGGATTCGAACTCGGTATCTTCGTGTTATCAAGCTAGCACCTTAGCCACTCGCCCATCGAGTTGACTTGAATGGATAGCGATAATTGATCTATATAAATTACATGTTGTCGATTCCCTTACGTACTCGATTAAAATACGTTGGCGAAGGTATTCCCCGGGGATTTGAACCGAGAACTCATCTCTAAAGCAACAACCGCATCTTTTCTAAGAACAGAACCAATCGACTCAGCCACAAAGCCATACGAATCACGTGTTTGAGACTGATCTTTTCTTGATTACATTATTACGAATGGTAAAAAATCTCTTTTGATACATTTAGCCACCGTCGCTGGATTTCACATACTCGTAAACCATTTTGGTTTAAAGTATAAACTCCAATAGCAAACAGCGAATGCAATCAAACTGATCGGCGAGCAGCGCACATTGCAAGCACGCGCAACCGACGAGCGCAGACCGGCTTTTAGATTCATCTGGAATGGCTAAGATCTTAGTCCACGCAGAAATCGAAAAATCTGTGATCTCGATCTCTGAAGTCAATGTCGGAGATTTGATCCCCCTTTTAATTTTTATCAGGTTCGAGCAGCAAATAGTGCCGGGGGCGTCCCTTGGGCCTTGACAACAGCAATATCACCTCTGTGAGAGCGCAACCTGTAATTCTCTATCTGCATGATGCGGCAGAGTTTTGGCTGTCACACCTTTTTCGTGGCAGTCTGCCTGTACTCTCTTTAAATTCCATCTTGGAACGTCAAACCAAGAAACCGCCCAGCAGGACAGCATTAAACCAGCTGTAAAGCTGAATCAATCCGCAGGATTAACAAACCTAAAAAATTGGTCCTATGATTCCCTGCATGTTTGGACATCAGAGACTCCTGTTGTTTACAACGGGCTGCAAAACCTTCGATAGTGTAAGGCAGAGGCGATGTAGTGTGAAGCGATCACCATGCTTGCTCGGGACGGGATGGGGGCCTCGGTAACACAACAAAAAAACGAGCAACAGCAGTGTGGCTGTACACTCGGTACGGCGAACACCGAATTCCAGCTCACACTTGTAAAGTACTCCTTGAAAGAAATCCGATATGAAGTAGCATGTAGTGTTCAAGATATGACAAAACCTGCAATGTTTTGAAAGGCAGCATTATGGTACAAAGTATTGAGAGATGTGTGGAAAATCAATCTGAAGCGTTTAAAAGCAAATAATCAATCTTGATCGTTACCAACGGCTGCATGGCCGATGGTTCATTCCAATATTTAGACCTTAAATTATGCTAGATCACGACACTTCACAAGATTCAATAACCATTTCTAGTAAGCAAAATTTGGAACACAGACTAACTAAGATATTGTATCCAAATTCTCCCAGTGCCTATTTGCGAGTCATCTATTTTTTTCCAACTTAAATCATTTGTTCAAAAATGCAAAAAAGTTCCCCCTTGAGGATGCGAACTTTTGCCACATGACTTACTTCACCACTCGGCTGAATCTCTGAATCGCCTTCACGAGTAACGTAAGCGTGGTAATTGTAATATAGAACCACGTTTAGTCGGAAGGAAAGCGGTTTTCCATCTAGCCTATTTGCTCATTGCTGCATTTCTGCACTTCATAAAATAGAACATCAATGGAAGCTTGATTGTAATCAATATGCTAAATCACATTATGACATTATGCAATCGAAAATCCCCCGGACCACGGACATTCAAAGCCTCACGCAATTGGCAAGCAAGTATATAGCTCATGCCATTTTGGCGTTTCCAGCTGAAATTAAGTGGGTAATGTCCACAGCACACTCTGATTGGACTCTCACTCTCTAGGACCAACCAGACTATTGAAACATCGAGTTCTTCTCATAGCCATATTGCCATATTGATGTTGATTAAACTTAAATTGGACTTAATTTGACACAATTTGACATAAATTATTTTAATTCATCAATTTTAAAGCCAGAAATACTGTTTAAAGTTAGTTTACAAATAAAAATCTAACAACATACAATTATCGTTCATTTTCGTTAGCTTGAAAGAATGATGAAGGCGAAAGGCCCATAGGAGCAAACCATGACGTTTATATTCGAATGGTTTCAACAAATACCTACTGACCAAAACATCGTCAATGATTTTGTAGTGCTATTCCCACATTTAAACCTTACAATCTAATGGTTGTATTTTACAAAATAAATATGCTATTTACATAATATAAATGACAGTGAATGTTACAATATTAAACAAAAATTTTAGTTCTCCAAATATGACATTCAATTTTGATATCTCTGTTTTTGCTAAAAAAAAACGATCAACTCTTGTAACAAATAAATAAATATCACTAAATGAAACTTCAATATTGACCAAATCTGCCCACATTATTATAAGATATACTGACCTTTGAAACTAGACATGAAGATTTATGATAAATGAATTATTTATGTGCTTAGCATTAATTATTAGAAATAACAATTCCAATGACACATAATATTGAGTAGGACATGAATACCAAAATGATAATTATGGGGAAAGAATAATGGAAACGTTATTATCCGATATTAGGGCCAACAATGTTGAGAAGTTGTAACTTTTACAAAACCCCCATTTTTTCCATAGATTAAATAAATGCCCATTAAGATCATACAATAAAGAGAATGGGTCCCATGTTTGGCAAATTGTGATAACGGAGAACTGCTAAATTTGCCCGAGAATTCAAGAAAAATACCAGCCCCCTATAAAACCCCGTAGCTTCTACACTGTTTACACTTAGATAATTACAGGCAGCTTTTGTCCTGAAAATGTCCTGCTCAACCATCGTACATATCTTCAGGATGATCCCGAAACAGTCCTTACTTTGTTCACACTTAATACAATATAAATGGTCTTACGAGAAAACCTCGAATTCGTGGAAAAATAATTGAGAAAAACTTTGCTTGGAAATAACGAAAATTTACGACGATAACTGTGCGGATTTAGTGTGGAATCCTCTTGATGATCGTTGGCGGCATCAAAATGCTACTGAAAAAGTGCGAAGAATATAGGTATCACAAATCACACTTGCTTCCAGCTGCAGGCGATTTTCCCGTCGAAATAAGATCAAGAAGATGACCCAAAAGTGAGCAATCCATAATTAGTAATTTTCGCAAGTAACGAAATCGAGGAATTTTCGTTGAGAACTTGAATTCGCAAATAATGCATGTCAAACTACTATATCTTCGCTATATGAACAATCTTGTAAATTCTGAAAACTTCAATGGATGAAACATTTTCACGGCGGTATTTTTCTCAGTCGGATATCAACCAAAATCCCTCGTGCCATATATCGTTTGACGCTGTGTTGGACTGTACACAGCCAAAGCAGCACCATCTTGAGAATTACACTCAGATCTCCATGCAAGGCAAACTTGTGAAAATAAATATCTACTCGCGGTAAATCCCCACCGAGAAACCTCAAGGAAGCCGCAATTTGTCCCGCCCCACTTGGATGCCTCATATATATTTGACATGAGACTGACAGGAAAGTTTGGGACTCCACAGCCGAAGACTTACAGGGAAGAGCTTCCCCTGGGAATGTCATACAACCAGAAAGTATCTCTTGGTTTCCCGAGATCGTCCAAAAAGGAAATGCGAGAGCTACACCGCGCGACACAACATAATATGCCATTCGGTGCGGCCCCGATTAGGCACTAACATCGCGCCGGAATGGCACCGAAATGGCACCGAAATGGCACCGATCAGTGCCTCTTCATGTGCAGCGACAAGTGGTCGGATCTTGAAAACGAGCGTTGGCACAAGTGGCACTTAAAGGGCTTCTGGCCCGTGTGCTTGCGGTAGTGCCGCGTCAGCTCATCAGAGCGCGCGAATTTCCAAGTGCAGCCTTCCCACGAGCACTCGTATGGTTTCTCGCCTGCAAGTATTAGACAGCCGTTTGAACATTTGAACTGTGATAAGATTTTGATTAAAGTCATCAATGAGACGGTTAGGGGGTGTTGTATTTGGATATAAGAGCCATAGGAAAAACAAGCGCGGAATTATTGTCTGCATCCCCGTGTTATCATTTCAGTAAAAACGAAAATTGACGAAACCATCCACAAAATAAAATCCACAGAAAAACCTCGAAAAGTGGGTGGTGAAGCGAAGGTTTTAGAGCGAAAGCATTTTCCACGCGACACCACAGTGTACTGCAAGAATCACGAACCGGTGTGCGTCCGCTTGTGCGCTTTGAGGTGCGAGCTTTTCGTGTAGACTTTGTCGCAGTCGGCGACGTCGCAGCGGTGCACTTTGCGCCGACGTAGGCTGTCCGTGTAGTCGCTCGGAGTACTTCCGGCTGGCGAACCGCTGCGCACGCCATTCTGCGCAAGGGCTGCGCTCACCGCCGGTCTCTTGTGGAACACCCTGCGGGGAGATCACACGACACCCTTGTTTACCCGTTGTTTACCCGTTGTTTACCCGTTGTTTACCCATTGTTTACATCATCGACAATTTCTGTGGATACATTCCGTGAAGACAAATCGATCCGCATTTTTTGGACGCAATCATTGTTTCCAATTTTACGATCACGCTGATATTCTCTATATTTTGCCAGTGGTTAAAATATGAAGTTATTTCTCTTATTTTATTGCTTTCTTTCAGAAAAATTTTCACTAAAAAAGTATGTGATTCTAAACTTTCCTTTAATAATAATCCATGCTGATATCATCCAATATTTAGCGACTAATATTATATTACTCGTGCCAATATATACTCATATATACTCATATTACCAATATTTTTACTCATGGAAAGAGCGTTGGCACGTTTAGAAAACGAATTTTCTTATTTTCCGGCATATTTTTCCGGTGAATTGAAATATTTGAAATATTTTATGTAAATATGTTATTATCATAATATGAACACATCTGAGTAAAAAGTTACCAAAAAAAAAAACTATCAGGAATCAACTTGAACAAGAATCGGCCGCTGCAACTTCTGGATTTACCTGGCATCAAAATTTCTTGCTCGTGAGGAAGACAACATTCGACGACTTGAGATGAAAATACACCAAACGTCTCAACAAAACGGTCGGCGAGTTGGCGTGCAACTATGTTTCCAATGAAAATACCCAGGGCAAATCCGCAGACAGCGTGAGTTCACACCAAAAATTACTGCTATACCACACGGAACAAGATGTTTGTCAATTATTTCTATGATTCAATCGCAAAATGAACTTACAGGGAAGCGTCTTTAATGCGCTGCAGCGAGAGGAGCGTGGTGTTGCCCGTTCGAAGGGTGTCAAGACAACTTGACAGAGGGTCGCTCAGCGGCGAACCATCTGCAAACAACGAAACAAACTTAGCATACATTCGAATTTCAAATCACCATCCCAAGATAGATGTGAGATTTGGTAAGATTAATCGACGGATTAGTAATTCTCATCCATCTATTATATAATTCGCGTGTCGGCAATGGTTCTTGTGGAAGTGGACACACAACAAAGCGCTCGTTCGAACATGCCATTTGGTTGATAATAAGGTCGGGGGGACGGAGCGTCTTGATTCGTGACTTACAAAAGCTGTCACACCAAACAATGCTGCCGAATTCAGTCGCGGTAATTACGCAAGGCTATCCATCTCATTCCCCAACCAACCAATCACACTCTAATTAGAAGAGAACGAAATTAATTGCGGACCAGAGGTGCGATCTAATTATCTGGGATTAGAAGTGTAATCAAATTTCATTTACAGCCTCGGGGAATGGCAATTATTCTCAATCTTATTAGTATTATTACTATTATTAGTGGCATAATGATAATCACTACAATTTTGATTTTTATTATTGTGGATGTCATTTTACCTACGCACTATTATCATAAATGACTGTTTTAAATCTTCGCTATACAGAGCAAGGGGTCGGATAATTATCTCTCTACTAGTTTGTTATTGGACTCGAAATTGGGGTCGAATATATTTCAGAATGTGCCAGTAAGGGACATTTACGCAATTTAGTCATGTCAGATTGCAAGCAAGTAGCTAGAAGAGCTCCTGGTTCCGTGCTTACTGCTTATTTCTTACTGCTCACTGCTCACTGCTCTTGCTGCGATCATTATTACATCTCGCTTCTTTCGGCCAACACAATCTAATAAAACATTTCACTGGGGGCTATTTGCTGTGAACAACACAAATTGCTTTCATATCCGGGCAATTATCTTGATACCTTCAAGAAGGAGTAAGAAAAAAAAATCGTTAAAAGCTTATTTAATGGCGAGCTGTCTAGTGGTTGGCTCGACACTGTGCGGTTCATTTCAAAAGAGACGAAATCCTCTTCAAACTCTCTAAGCTTCATTTGATGGCCATGCAAAATACGAAATATCGAATGAGCAATCTATCGATCCATCGATTATCTATCTAGAAGTAACTAGCTAGACAATTAAATCGCAGGAGTGCAACTCAGGCTAGCCAAAATTTGATATTCACCCTCTCCCCCTCCTCCTCCAACCAACAATTTCCATTACCTAGAGAAGAAAAAGATAACATAGTGGTTTTAGTGGCTTTAGTGGCTGCTTAAAGTTTATATTATCAAATTTGAAGTAATCGACATACTAGCACATTTAATCAAGATTTAGTACCCGAATAATATTCGAGCAAGAGGTGGCACCCTGGCCAGTCCTATCACAGCCCTGTCACATCCCTGTCACAGCCCTGGCACCAATAAACACCAATAAACACCTCCACACGCTCTATAAGTGCTTACGATTAAGTCGCCGCCAAAAAATAAAACCGTCTGTAAGGACATCCAAAAGCAAACCATCGTAGAGGATGTCTACCAACAGGATTTCTCTGCTAACTGGATTATTCATAAATCTTAAAGGTTTACCGATTGGTAAATTTATTGAGATTCTCGAGATTCACGTTGAAACCAACTGGCCATTATTCCCAAAACAGGCTATGTAAAAAGTAAAAATTGAAATATCTCCACGTGGTCAGTGGTGGCCAGTGCTTGTAACATGCAGCATTCCACCTAGGCTTAACACGTCGTCATAACTCCTGGCTTGACCTTTGGCCACGAGACCAGAACAGGTCTAGAATTTCCTTCCATAGACCCATCCAGGAGTTCATCCATGTGGGCTGGGACCAATACCGGCCGGGACCGGAACCGGAACCGGGACCGGGACAATGGACAAGTGTGTTCAGGCTCGGGATCGCTTATCTTAGACACAAAAACACAAGTGCGACACTCGCTTTCCAGTGTAATTCGCAGCTGTAGAAAAATTTTGTGATTTCGAATAAATCAGCATTGCGTTGGAAAAGCAGCATAGTGCTTTTTTATTTTGTGAAATTTTGGTGTAATCACAGATAAAACGTAATATAAGCAAGTAAAGTCGATAACAAAAGCTCACTATGCTATGTCATTAATGATGCACATTTATATGGAGAACCCGAAGAAAAAAGTAATGTGAGTTTGCTTGGAATGTACTACCATCCGCAACGAGATATTCAAGGTATTTAACAAGTGTGTGTGTGTGAGAGAGAGAGAGTGTGTGTGTGTGTGTGAATCTTCTATTATCCAAGGCGAGTTGGCTTTGCGATGGGCTGGGCTACAAATTCATCTATAGTCTACACGCCCAAAGAGTTCTCCGATTCTCTCTCAGAGGAGAAAAATATCTGCAAATTGCATCACTGCAAGCTATTTATGAAGAGTGAAGCAATGAATACTCACAAGACGTCAATAACAAGTTCCATCATCCGTAATTACGCCCATTGTCACGTTTGACCAACGGTTAGTTTTTTTTTTAATTTTGCGAATTTCAATTAGAACCAAAATTGTAGGTGCCTTTTAAACATCCGCTCGTCGCGTACCAATCACTAATATAGCCTTTGATGACGAAAGGGTCATGGTGTCTCCTCCAATTTTAGAATATCAAAGGATGAGGGCGACTGCTTCTTTAACCTGACACCAATGAAAGAAGTCGCCTCCCGGACATTGTCTTGGTCGTCGGTGGGCCAGGGGCAGGGCTGGTAAATGTGGGCGGATTCCAGGGTCATGTGATCTCCCGAGATGATGCCGGCTCATCCTGCTGCAAGGATACAAAGCCTGATTCTCCGAGATGTGTCTTCTACCTACCTACCTATGCGCAATCGATTCACCAGTGCGCACTCACAGTTATTGTTAATGTTACCTTCCAGGTCCAGCATCAGTGAACCAGTGAACGGCGGCGAGTGCTCTCAACCATTGCAGGCATTTCCGACATGTGGTGGAGCCCGAGGAATTATTTCGCTATCTCGAGTTGATGAAGTGTAGTCGATTGTTGGAGATTTGAAAATCGCAACCACTGGCAATTTTGGTCTACATAAAATATCATTTATCTTCGAGAATCATTACCGATCATTACTGCAGACTTGTTCGATTACCTTTTTAGAGTTAGTTAGTCCTGGAAACCGTCTGCCCGAATTCAATGATCCCACGTCACTAATCCCACAAGCGAGAAGAAGAGAAGCAGAGAAGAAGAGAAGAAGAGAAGGAGAGAAGAACGGTGGTGTCTACCGGCGGGGTATACCAGAGACGCTTGGACGAGAAGCGCCGAGACGAGCTCGAGGTTACTAATGACACACCCGAGTACCAAGAACCTCGCCCTTCTGCTCTCCGAGTTGCTCATCTTCACTTTCTAATGGCATTAGCCTTGGAGTCGGATGGTGCTATCCGCCTTGCTCCCAGTTATCTAGCTTGCAATCAGACCATCATGCTACGATGCTACTAACTGTTCACAACACATCGCGCCACGGTCTCGCCTTCTTGGTCAGCCTCCCGCCGTCGTGTCATTTCACGACGCACTTGTCTCCAAGACCAAGATACTTGCTTGTCAGCTACGTCGTTCGTCCGTGTCTTTGTATCTATTATCTTGGACGCCGATGCAAGGATGAAAATCAGGACAGGAGATGAAGTTGATGGTATATATACATATATATAGGAGTTTATATTGTGATGTTAAGTGTGTAGGAACAATATCAGCACGTAAATCGTTACACCTGCAGACAATGCGGTAAATTACGAAGAGGACCCCGGATCCAGCCTCCCGAAACAATCCGATGGCACTAACCGCTAGAAACACCTGCTGTGCCCCATCAGAGCTGTTACTTTCATCTGGCCAATTCGGCGCATTGTTAACTTTTATTTCGACTGATTTCATTTCACACTTTTCCGTGCTGTTTTATGTTTGTATATTATAACTTCGGGATAATAATAATAGTAATAATAATAATAACTAGGCTATGCGAACACTCATATAATCGTGTTGTGGATGAGCGTAATTTTTACGCTCACCCACAACGCAATTATATTGCGTGTGCGCATAGCCTAGAGGCTTTTATGATCAATTTTAAATGTTCGGCGTTAATTTAGCAACTTTCTCAATGACATTGAATATTTCAAAACGTAAAAATCGATTTAAAGAAAAACTATTCAATTGATTTGCTTGAAATTAACATAGTATCTTCCTTTTACGATTTATAATGCACGCAGTAAATTTTGTCAAAATCGGTTGAAGAAAAAGTTGATTTAGTTGGAAAAAACTGCAAAATCGCTAAAAAAGCGTCATAAAAGCGCCATTTCCAAGAAAAGCGCTAAACATACAACAATGAAATTTGTACACAAACATTAAATCGTGGGGGCCAACATATCTGGAAAGTTTCGTCAAATTATATTGAGATCCTTGGCCTCTAGAGTGGAAAACGTTTTTTGGAAAAACTGAAAAATTTCGTAAAAACTTAATAACATAAAATTTACTCGTCCGAATTGCTTCAAAAACGTGGCAGATCTAAGTTCAGAGAAAACGAAGGTCCACCGAAATTTTCATTAAAATCCGTTTTGGCGTTTGGCCGGAATCGTGCGAACAAACACACAAAAAAACAAAAAAAAAAAAAAAAAACAAACAAAAAAAAAACATTCCGGATTTTTTTAGCAGTAAAGTGAAATTGAAGATTTCGCTTCACTCGCTACGCTCGTTACGCTCATCAATAATAATGATAACGGCATATCGATTGCATATGATTACACTGTGTTCAAATCTCAAACACAAGCCCAAACGAAATACGTAAACTAATCAAGAAGCTCATCGGGAAGATTTCTTATGTGTAATTAGTGGCTAGATTCAAGTCGCCGCCGCCGCCGCCGCCGCCGCCGCCGCCGCCGCCGCCGCCGAGCTTAGCACTCGAATAGGAGGAACTCAAAAAGTAATAATTCAATAAATACCTGCGGGGAAACACTAATAACACATTAGAAGTGTATTGAGCATGGACTGTTAGTGGAACCGCACAAGATGATTCATATGAATCAGCGAGCAAAATCTATTGCGTGCGTTTTATTATCGTCTGGCAAATCGTAAAGCAAATGTTATTATTATATAATTGTACTCAATCTTCGGATCGTAGATTTATCTCCTCTGGTCCGTTAAAGCCGAGAGACTCTATTCAACGGTTTGATAAACAGATGCTGGATGCAACACGAGATTTCGCGAGTTCATCGAAGTCAGAGGTTGGACGGATGACCATTCATCGCTAGACTAAAACCTAGCTCTGTTCCTTGCCTAGTTCACTTCCGGGATCACTACTTCAAACACCTAATTCAAACAATGTGAATGCATTTTTAACCAAATTTTCACCTAAAATCTGATTTGAAATCAATATCCTTAATCGAAGAGAAGGTGTGACGAGTAATTTTGTGAAATAATCTTTGTATGCTCCGTGGTATGACTGACCGGAGCGTCAATACTAGCTTTAATTTGACCGAAGCAAGCAATCGATGTGGTGGGGGTAGAAACCAACACCCTTATCATCCACCTCTCGATATCGGCATTTATTCAGTGTTCAACAAGAGTAAACTGCATGCCAGCACCGGGTTTACCATCTTCCTTATTACGTTGACAGGGACACTTGGCAATACGATGCAACGCAATACATTTTATATACGTACACCATCATCCATAAGAAAGTCGATTGTTAATCCTACCTCCTAATTTTCATATTATCGAGTAGTGTCTATATACTTCCAACAAAATAAACAAGAACAACTCTACCAAATTTGTAGATTAACAAAGTGTGGTTTGACCTTCTGTCGCCGTCACGTGGACGAGAGAAGATCCAAGCCCATACGCGCTATAGGTCGTAATTAGAGTTGATAGCTGGGATGTACGTGAGGCTTATATACTATAAGTACAAGCTGCACGGCAAACAGGCGACGTTTGTATACAAGCGAGCGCCTCTGGCCACTGCGAGCGGCATGGAGGTGAAATTGCTATCATCACTGATTCTATATTATTAGTACAAGCACTTGATCGGTGCTTTCAATCGATATTATTTGTAGACTGCAACGCGTGGCCTTGTTAACGCGTATGCTATACGGGTGTCACTCTCAGATTTGATTGTGCCGCAGTTTGTTCGACAGATGTCGTCAGGGTTTGAGGTTTATGTAGATGATGAAACATACGGGCGCTAAACATATTTTCTTCTGTGCTCTCCCATTTACGAAACATTTGAAAGTCGGTCCTCTTCACGCTGAGACGTGCCATAAAGGGGGGGGGGGGGATTTTCCGTAAAGTATGAGCAGAAATAGTTATGCTTTCATACCTTCTCTACGAATGTCTTTGCAGTTCTTTAATTTTATATACAATTTACGAAATATGACAATTTGGTCCTATTGACACCGTAAAATGTCCATATGGCTAATTATTTCGTAATAAAAAATTTGAAAAAAAGTTCTGCTGAAGTTTAACGAGGACACTGTGTAATTGTAATAACACCCTCCGACGTCGCATCTGAAAAAGCTGTAACACACGATAAGAAATAGATCGTGGCTTGCCGCCTGATGCATAAACAAGGTACAGGTTCCAATTCATGTGCCCATAAGTTGTTGATAAGCAATTGATAGTCTCCTCTCGTCTCCTTGTACTTCGAGTGCTGCGAGTGCCCGTATTCCGTAAAGAGATCAAACCCATCTCCCAGAGCCGACTTCTTTGAGAATGGCATGGTAAAGATCGCCTGACGAAATACTCGGTACGAATACATAAACAATGCAATGCAAGGCAATGGCACTGGCACTGGCACTGGCACTGGCACAGGCACAGGCACTGGCACTGGGAAATGATGATAGCTTAGCTTGATTCAAGAGGATTGGCACGCATTATTCCATCCCTGTCTGCCCCACCCATGGAGGGTGCAGCAACCAGCAAGTAACGTGACATGAGCTCATCTTAACACAAGCCTTGATTTCAGAAGACTTATGTGATCTCTATTCTTCTCACACCATGTATCTTGTGTTAAGTATCATAAATTGCATGGTTATATTATTTATAAAATCATTAATTTACTTTCATACCTGAGCTAAGTAATAAAAGTGTAGTAAACAATCATGATATCGCTCTAATCGAGCAAGTGAGGGGGAACACGACCATTGCGGATTTATCCGGGAAGTTTAGCGGTCTGACTGGCTGATGCAGATTCTACTGGCGAGTGCGATTCTTTACGATTGCGTCGGGATGATCGAAGCCGGAACGGGCGTGTACACCGTTGGTGTGCCAACATTTGGGTGTTGCATGAGGTGTTACTTGACCCCGATGACCTCAGGTCCAGGTCACATGGCCCTCCCACCAACCTCCCTCACCCCTCCCACCAAGCGGCCTCTTGAAGATCTCATCTCATATACAACGTCATGTCATCTAGTTCAATCGAAGATCGATCACACGGACGAATTCATTTGTTGCCTGATCGCCTGTTGGTTCATTTCAATGTCGAAGGGGGCTGATAATTTCAATGTATGTTTAACGTTAAACGAATTAATGGTCGTAATTGTTAATATTTGGAAAAAGCGTTATATAATTTAAGGAATACCTTTCCGTAACGTACCTAATGCAAAAATTTAATGCGATGGAATACCACGGCCACTTTATATAGCAATCGCTTTTAAAATCCAGCATCACTAACTGTACGGTTTGCTGCACCAATTAGCACTAACTTTGCACTGAATGTATACAAACGGTCAACCTGCATCTCAGTTGGGAGGTTGCTTACGTTCGCGGAGCACTTGAGCGATGTGCCGGGTTCCCGTAACGAATGTTGAAAAACGCAGTGCTCTCCAATTGGCACACCAGTAAAAGGTGCCGCGGTTGACCCTTGATTCGCCACACTCACGCGTTCATCGCAAAACTGCACAAGCGAAAAACAGAGCCACGCCGCCGCCACCGCCGAAATTCTAACGAGCACATTTATCGCCTTTAAGAAAATGCACCAGTGGACAGTAATTGTCACTGCGCAAAGCGACCAGCGCCCATGAAGAAGAATGAGAATTGCTTTCGAAAAAGAATTACGGTAGAGGACCAATGGTATAAGGTATACCACCTTTCTAAGGAGGTCGATAAATGATGGCCAAAGATGGGATCTGATTGGCAATTTCCATGAAAGTGACTGCAGGATGCTGGAGAAGGGGATCCTGGATGCTGGATGCTGGATGGAGATTTGGGTGTCGGCAGCCCTCGCGCGAGAAATCACGACAAGAAAGCATCTGACAGGGACGACAATTGGTGGAACACGCTACTCGCTAGGGGCCATTACTGTCCCGAGGGCCGACACGCTTTACTCGAGATCCAAAGCGGTCGAGAGAATTGTGGAAATAAGATTTGAGATTGTCAAAGATGGCTTGGATGGCATTGTAGGTGGCATAGGCCTCGGTGGATTGTAATTGTTGATAGTGAGTGCAGGGCTTAGTGGACGAGCACTGTAGATGGAAGTGGTTTGTAAAATAATGAATTGTAGACGGTATGAAGCGTAGTTAATTGCAATTGTATATGTATATAGCACAGTGGATGGCACAAGAGGGTAAACAGGTGTGTGGATTCGCGGATGATAGTTCGTTGGTTAGTGTTGACACCGTGAATGTTGTATTGCGGGGAGATTACGTACACTACAGTGAATGGCAAGTGACATCAACCAATTGGTATGATAAAGATGGGTCCGACCCGAGACATCGGCTCCGGCTGGTGTTTGGTGATGTCTGGTGGTGTCTGGTGGTGTCTGGTGGTGTCTGGTGGTGTCTGGCTGACACCCACGCTGCAGTTCGTGACTGAGGGGCGATCGAAAGATGAGCGAAGGGCATCGACGGCATGCACCCTGCAGGATTCCCGGCCGATCAGCATATATAAGGAGACACCACCCTGTGCCGCCGTGCCCCACCCTGTACCATCTCAAGTAATGGCGCAATTTATGCAGTTACGGACTAGGAGAGTGAATGTCGCGATGATGTCGATGCGATGTCTTATAACCGTGGCAATAGGAGCGTCTTCGATTAATGTGGAGATATTATATGAACAGGGAATGCTATTTGTATGCATTTGTGACAAGTCGCAAGATATTAAAGACAAAGAAGTGGTGGATTTTTATGCAGAAAGGTTAAATTTATATAGATAGAAGTGGTATAGAAGTGGTATTTTTCTAATAAAATAGTAGAAAAATTCTAATTTGAAATAAAGGCGCCTATGAACACATCATTCGTTTGTTCAGATTTTGTCAAATTCTTGACGTAGCAAAGCTGATTTTAAATTTTATTTCTGATGACCTATTCATAACCACATATTTCTATCGTCTTTTTGCAAGGATAGGTACTAAATGAGATATAATATTTAACTAATTGGCTTACACCTAATATTAAATGCGAGTGTGTTTTCCGTGTTCATATGACGTGGTTCTTTTTTCTTAAACTAAAATCAAGGGATGCATAGGTAGCAAGCGAAGTGGTGCTACGCAGTTGATGGCACAATGGCACGTCTAGATGGCTCAAATGGCACGGTTAAGAATGGCACATCTGCAAAGTTACAGACGTGAAAGTTAACGGGGAAAACGCAAAGATTGGTAGGTTTGAGAACTGCAAAATTTTGTCATCTTTCGATTTAATTTGGAGCGATAAAGCCCGACAAAAGATAGATTATGCAAATAAAATAAGTAGTAATTATTTTTAGAATCAAATATTGTCAATAATTTGAATTGGAATCGGCATGTGGAGAACGCAACGAAAATATTCCTGGAAAATAAACCTAATTTTTTAAAGCGCGTTTCTTTGCTAAGTGCTAATTGGTATGCATCTATAATTTGGGGTTTGCAATTCGGGAACAGATAATGCAACACGTGAAATGAGACGCGGCATACATGTTTGCGTGAAGTTTAAAGTTGGTTACACAAAAAATTACAAGAAATTACAAGAAATTGGTTTCGTTAACATAAGGTGCCAGTTTTTTGTGTTAAAATAGTTGCTTTTTTTAGCATTAGATGAGGAAACTCGAAATATTTACTCTGCGTGGCGACGTTTCCCAAAGCGTGGGAACAATCCTTCGGGTGCCTTTTTATTAAACGTTACTAAAACGTCGTATCGATAAAGTAGACAAGTGTTTTGATACCATACTATACTAGCTAAGATACTACCTTACGATATACTGCTACAGCATTGAAAACCAGCTGTAAGCTGCTGCTAAAAGAAAGATCACGATTCTCATAGGATAAAATCTGTAGGAAAACTTATCGGCACTGGAATTATTTCCGAATGCGTGTTTATAGATACATTTAATTGAGTTACATTATTTTTGCGTACGGTCAGTCACATATGAAGATAGAGCCTTCGAAACCAACTACATTTAACAACATAGTTGCAGATGATTAAAAGTCAGAATTGTGTCATGCGATTTCAACTTATTATGATTAAAAGATGCACGCGTAAATCTAATTCATTTTCTTCGCCCAAAAGCCGATATCCGCATCACCAACCGACATTATCCACCGCCAGCAAACTTTTCAAATGACAACACAGGAATCCTCTTCGAAAACAAGGCGGACGGGTTCATCTTCTCCCCTTCCCTCGCCCCTCCCTCGCCCCTCCCTAGCAAGCCGGTGAAGATGCGCTAGCGGGGTCATCAAGGTCTTGTGGTAAAAGGTCACCGGCAGGTGTGGTCCGAAAGGTCACGTCTGGCACGTACATCTCAACCGGACCTGAGTTGCATGCCCTGTGTCCGATCGGGTCCTGTTTCTCTCGATCACGATAGCTGTATAGAGGAGACAATTTCAGCAGTCAGACTTATGGGATACAAAACATTGACAGCCGGCATAGAAAATATGTGATACAGACAGCCAGTGGCGTGTGCTAGGTCCGTGCCGCCCCAAAAAGTAGCCGAAAGCGCCCACGTGCCACCAAATTTGGGAGTCAGGGCCCACTGTTCATAATTGGGGCTGACTTTTTTCTTGGATTGAAATGCTTATTATGTAGAGCGTTCGGTACCACCACTCTCCCACCAGTCCCTGTCGTTGTCAAATGAAATGGAACTTCTAAGACACACAATTGTGTAACGAACAATTGAATCATGTCCATGCGTAAATTCTACTATCTATTACTGATCTACTTTCTATACGCACATGTTTCATTCTTTCTAAGGACTTATTTTGAGGGATACTCTACTTTTTATACTCAAAATAGGCACATGCAGACTCGCGTTTTGTTGCGTTTTGTTGTTGTTGATTGTTGAATTACTTTTTAATACTATTAGTTATCGTTCATTTCAACAAAATCAATTACTAGCTGAATTTAGCGCACGACTTAATTCACTCATTAACAATTTATGTATTTAGAATATTTTTCATCCAGTAATTATGTTTCGGTGGTTCCACTTTCTTAATTTTCTTATCGGGCGCTGGACTCAGCTTTACGCCACTGCAGACACCGACACGCCTTTATCATCTTCACGCATACTTTTCGTATGTCCTGTAGAGTGCAGACAGTTGTGCTTTGTGCGCACATTCTTAATAACCATAATAATGCATATTTCGCAACGTCTTTTCACAATA
This sequence comes from Nemurella pictetii, assembly GCA_921293315.2. NCBI lineage: Eukaryota > Metazoa > Arthropoda > Insecta > Plecoptera > Nemouridae > Nemurella > Nemurella pictetii. The sequence goes on along the minus strand of OV121116.1, from coordinate 24,139,607 downwards.
GTATGCATCATTTGAATTTGCAAGGTATTGCGTCCACGTGCACTTGCAGCTAGCTGTATAGAGTGCACGATGCTTAGCTATATCGAGAAGATGGTAAACAGTCCAGCTCCACTTTGCGTTGTCTTCGAACAGCTGTTCAGCAAGGAAAGGCTCCCGCCGGACTCGGGACTCTGAGCTCATTAGCTCTGCGAACAAGAGGCAGGGCGGCTGATGATAGCGTGATGCACAAAGCCTTGGACAGTCTTCTCTGATTAATTTACGTTTAACAACTTAACGACGATAATGAGAAGCGTAATTATACTACGTTCAGATTACGTACAAGAAACCACCGAGTTGCTTCATAAAAAGTATTTTTACAACTTAGAAACAATACGAATGCAGTATATGTGAGAGACGCGCTGCTGTAAGAACAAATCAGCTGTTCTGTTCCGTGCAGTTTGAACAGTTTACAAGATAATAAGTAACTGTCTAATCTTGTAGAAAAATAAAATTAATAACACTTTGTCAATGAGAATATATGAATTGAAATCCGTGTGTATAGCCTCCACCAGGTCCGTGAGATGCTGTGGTGGCATCTAACGCGATTGCTTGATCGCTTTTGCTTGTGGGCAAGCGTCGGTCCTTTCGAGAGTGGCCTGATACTGGTTGGTGGCCCATGGTCCACGGGGTACGGTACCGACTGCAGAGGCTGCAGACGCTGCAGAGTACGGAGTCTCGAGTATCTACTAGGCAGGACCATAAGGCTGTGTGTATCGTGGGAACTTTGAACGTCGTGAGCACTGTCGGTGAACGTCGTGTTTGAAGCTAGCTCGGCTAGGTTACCTCACAATATTGCCATGTGATGCATTCTGCCAACTAGATTATATTAGGTAACTATGTTATATTATACGCCGATATCGATCCAGTAAATCAATAGACGCACGTTGTAAATTCAATTTAGAGCTGTAGTGGGCTGGTAAGTGATGAGGACAAAAATACTGTTTCGATTCGCTTGTATCTGAAGGAGAGTAACTAGGAATCGGCAAAATATTGTGGTGGCAATTGGCAATCATGTGCGCATTGTCCAAGGCATCGAGTGTATTGGCGTGCATTGGCGTTGTGCAGGGAGGGATCGAGACACTAATACGATAAACTCGGTACTGTAATTAGATGCAGGATCGTCTGATTAGGCGATGCATCTTTCACGAAAGCCTTGACACACAAGCACCGTAGCAGCGTGGCTTTGAGTTGCTTTCAAACCACTCTGTAATAACGATAAGTGTGCAATTTTTTTGTTTGGGGGAGGGGGGGGGGCCTTAACTTTGTGTGAACGAAAAGTTGGATAGCTGTTTTGGAGGGATGTAAGTGCAGGAATTGAGGTTTTTGGGTGCGATTTGCACATGCTTTTTGTGACAAGAACTATGGAAATAAAAATAAAGCCGATTTTTTCATAAGGGTTGTGCTGGCATTATTGGCCATGCCCAAACAAACATTTAATTAACAGCAAGATGCAAGATTGAAAAATCTTGAACACTCCAAAATCAAACTTCGAAACGTGTATTTATCTAAATCGCTCCCCAATCACGTAGTGTCGCAAAAGTCGGGTGACAAAAGTCGGGTGACAAAAGTCGGGTGATTAAGCTGACATTTGTAATGGAATGATTTCCATTTACTTAAAAATCGGCTTTTCAGTTTTCACTCCTTAATTAGTTGAAGTGTTATTTTTCCCCTACCCGTCAGTTAGAGGCATCAGTGATCAATGCCAATTCCACTCTGAAACCTCGATCGCGTTGGAATCAGCAAATTCTGCAGCCTCCGACGCCACTATTTCATAGAAAACTACATGCGTTTCTGCCGACCCAAAATTGTCAGTTTTATCGCGGGCCATCCACCCAAACGTTCCCGGATTTAAAACTCTTTCGAGCGAAACAGGTAATTGCTAAGTGCGTATAGTCAAAGCGGATATCATATATTGACGAGCATAGAACACTAAAGAAGCTATTTGTTGCGAGACGGACAGTAATCATGTCTTATGTTCACCTGGCTAACCGGCAATGACAAGATATGCTGCGCTTCTCAACTATACGACCATGGTGTTCCCGACATAGTGTATCGGACACACACACACACTCACGCACACACACACACAAGGATGGAGTCATGTCGTGACCCTAAGAACGTCTTCAGTTCAAACTCGTGGCCAAGAAGTACGTGACGGACATGTGAGCTAGCCTTAGCCTTAGCGGTGTACGCGATGCATCTCTCTGCTAAGATGCAGCCACTGGGAAGCTGTAACGCGATTCTGCACAGTGCACTGTGTGAAGCCTCGAGAAGCTGAAGATCGTGGTAGCAATGCAAGTCTGTCTGTACAGTGTATACACTCGAAACAGTACGTGTCGCAGGTACAATTATTTCCTCTTGTCGGCAGTGGCTTTTGATGCCATGCCAGTATTGCAAGAGTGATATATACTCGAGTGAATGGCAGGCATTTGCGCCTAGAAAGTACTAATACCATTGGGGCGAGCACTATCGGTGACATCTTTTTGATTTAGTAACAAATGCGTTTTTTTATTATTTTTGATCAGTTCTCAAATCGTATCTTCTAATACGATTACGCAATTTGGTGTAGTAAATAAATGATAGCACCTTTCACTTGCAAATGCCAACTAGAAGGTGATAGTAAAAAAGAAGCTCTGATGGGTATTCAGAAAAAAAAATACTTGCGACAACCGACCAATCAAGACGTATGGATGCATCAAGCTGGAATGATATACTAGCCAATGTTGTTCCTTGCATGAAAATTTACAACAGTAGAGAAATTTTAACATTTATAATACCCCTCCTAATAAACACTTTAATATGTTTCTATATGCATTAAAATTGTTGGCCCATTAACAACAAAATATCATCCAACAAAATGTGAAACTGAGCAGGGGTGTCCAGTGAGAGACAACAACGGGGAACATGAAGATGGTTGTCGGTGCTTACCTAGAGATGGTGACAGCTTCAGGTCTGCTCCGTTGGTGGGAAGCTGTGGACTGTAGCGAGGCACCTGCAGGACGGTGTGCGCGATGGGTTTCACACTCAAGTCGACAGGTTCCAATTGCACGGGAGGTCCTGCCGCCTGGAACACAGAAGGGAGACGGAGTCCTTTATTCAGTAGCTCAACAACTTCACGGAGCTCAACAACTTCACTAGCTCAACTTGTCTAGCTCAACAGCAGTACTGGGACTACAACAGCTTACGCTTTAGCAATGTATAACAAATTTACTCGCTCTTGGGGTTGTTCAATTAACGCAGTAGTTTTTTTCTGGTAATTAATATGATTATTATAAATTCAAAATGGATTATGATATGACACCTTTTCCTCATACGAAATTGTAAGTTTTTTTCGCGTATGACCATTAAGGGATGGTACTAAGCCCATCAAATTTCCATCGGCCAAAAATGCCAAATTCCATGCAGCCAGATCCGGCATGAGCGAAGTGGATGTTTTAACAGCGAGCGACTAACCAAAGATGCTCTAACGGACTAATTATGCTAAAAGTCAAGAGCAGTGGCTAACTAATTCAAGAAGCACGATCGGCGTCGAAAGGTGAACGAACGCATGCCCAGGGCTTCTGCCCGGCTCTTTTCACCTCAGGGAACTGGGAAAAGGGCCGGGAAAAAGTAGCAAATCATGAAATCGTCGAGCTAAAGCAGGAATTCTTCCCAAAAGCAAACAACAGTTTGTTTATCGCTGAACAGGCTTTGCGCTGCGCCCAATTTCGCAAACCAATGCGATCTTGCGCTACTAAGTCATTTATATACTAAACAATCAATCAATAAGCCTTGCTCCATCCCACCCCTGAGTGGCTACCTATGCAAGAAGAGATCAAAATATGTCATTGTCACTGCTTCAGAATCGAGTAACTGATGTCTTGGATAGTAAAATATACTGCAGAGCTGGAAAATAGACGGTAGTCGTATTCGTGGTAAAAGTTAGCAGCACATCACGTCTCGGTTCCATCAGCTGTCTGCTTCCAACTCTTTCCACTTCCACAAGTTCTGTGCCATTCTCGAGGGATGAGCTATGGCATGACAACACTTCTGGCAGGTTCTCGCGAATTTATGTCTCTGCTGTTTTCTAATTTGCGTCAAAATGCGGGCTTCATGGGATGGGTGCCCCGACCGCGTCACTTTATTATGTACTTAAATTTCGCAAATATTGACTGGTTTACGCAGAGAGAAAATCAGGAACGAAATCCATCCATTACAATCCACTACTGAGTTCACTTATTTAAATCGTAAATTTTATTGCTACACTTTTCTGGACAAATAATCGGCGATTTCTAACTCTGGTTTTAGCGACACGAATTTCCACTTCGATTATAACAATTATACTAAGTATCGGTTAGCATTCGCGAAGGCAATTCACAGCTCGAGGCCTAAAAATCTCGATAAAAACTCCTGAGAATGGGAAAAATGTCGCCTCCACAGCCGCCATTCGTTCTATCAACTTTCTTTTCCCACAAAACCGAGATTTCCTCTGTCATTATTTAGTTAATGAGATTGTCTCGGTATCATCCTATGTCATTATTCATTGTTGGTCGCGGTGACTTGGGAAAGACTGAGAAGCACGCGTTATTACAGCTCTAAGAAGCTAAGAAACTGTAAGAACGAAGAACGAAGAAACGAAGACGGTAGGTATCTTCACGGCAGCCGCGTGGGCAGCTTCCCATGTCCAAGCACACTTGAAATGCGCAATTCTTTCCGTGAAAATCATCCGTTCGTTTGTCTAGCAAAAAAAGAAGCACCTATTCCAATGGTTAATTTGTGATCATACGCAGTAACATGGTTACTTATATACAAGTTGGCGTGCTACGCTGTACCAATGCCTTTCTCAGAGGTCATTTAGCGAATCTCCATCACCCCTGTACCAATTTTGAAATCGACTTGCATTAAATTTACCTATATTTATTTCGATTTTGGATGCTGACATGGCTTCATCCCCTGTATCCACTGTAAAAGATTCCTTAGCCGAGATACCGCCGAGGTACTGCAACTACCAAACCTTGACCCTCACGGAGCACCGCTCTCCTAATTCGCCGAATACCTGTATCTCGCTAGATCATCTCTCAGCTTGAGACAGCTACTATTACCACGGAGAAGAAATGGCCACAGCTATAGCCACACCATGGGCACCACACCTGACGCAAAGTGCACTCATCCGGGACTGATGTGATAATCAAAAGACGCGGGGCATTTAATGCAGAAACCCAGTAGCCGCTTTTCAATCTACATAAATCTAAAACGAGCTGGAAGCTAGTTCGACTTGGTTTGACCAGATCATGACTGAAAACTTAGAAGCATGCATCGACAAGAATCTTAGCTTGATTGTTAGATGTTACTTAGACTGGTTGCTAGTTAATTGAGGTGGGCAGAGCCAAAACGGATATGATTTTACACGTGACATTGTGTGATGACGTATGACTCATGAGGCGGCAGGCAGCAGTCATCAGTTGCCGGTCAATGTGCTAGAAGACTAAAATCCTAGACGAAGGTGGTATACTGTAATATATTGTAAGCCCAAGCCTTCTTGTAGGTATAGCATGCAAGAAGCCAGGGATAGACTCGAACATCATAGAGAAAGATGATTTATTTCGCGACCAAATGAGAAAATGTTATGCTGGCAAGTCGTTCGGTAAAACGACTGGTATTTCCTCCTATACGCTATGGCTAAAATATTTAGAAACAAAAGATGAAACAGTTATTGTTTAAGATACCTCTGATTTTAATCAGTCAAAAGCTGATTGGATGATGTAATACATATTGGAGAAAGACTGCTGAATGAGCAAGACTACCTGATAAATTTGTCTCTTATTTAATTGTTTCTCATGTTTGGGACCTTTTGTCGCTATTTTTTGTAAGGGGATTTACGAAAATGACGCTCTTATCCGCATCCCTTGCAGATGAACGCCCCTATCTCAAACAGATCATACAATATTGTGATAGGTAATAAGTGAATTTATGAGATGTACACGCGTTATAAATGTTTGAAATGATTGGAGTGGATAAAGTGGATGAAGTGGGTGCAATGGGTGAAGTGGGTGCATTACCTCTCTGCACATGGGGTGCATGGCGTGTGGTAGTGCATTGCCCCACCGCCTTCCTCCCTCGGGCTCTGACAGACTATCATCCTGGAACACACAAAATCACACATCGATCATCGATTCATTCATCGGAAGTGCCAAGAAAAAAATCGCGGAAATTTGATCAAAAGGACTAGGCAAACTCTGTGGGATCTGCAATGGACACGATACCAAATCTTTGCTGGATCATGAAGATTGCAGAAGGCTGGGGTCAAACCGATCATCCGATTTCTTGTTTGTTGTTTTCAAATCGAACTGCACCAGCCCGCGCCCGTAGCTCTCGTGTTTTCCGCTTCATATTTGGCACACCCATCAAGCCCCACGCACCAACCACTGATTTGCAATAAAAACGAAATACTTGATAGCAGTTGTATCGTTTTGCAGATCATTCGTTAAATGAGCCCATGAGGTGAAATGGGCCGAAATACTTCGGCCAGATCGTGTGCGGCACAAGAACCGATTGAAGGTGCTATCGAAGCGTCTCATGCAAATTAGATAAGGTTCATGTCGAACGTCGGAAGGAAAGCAGACGCGAAGAGTGAATCTACCTCGAGTTCTTCCAGTCACACCTTTAATCTTGATCATTTAATCAACGTGTGGACAAATGACAGGTGGCGATCGCCAAGGGCCAGATTATGTCACTTTGAATTAACTACTTGCTCCTCGCATCACAAGATCAAGCTACTGTCTTCCTCTATCTTAAATGGATATCTTCGAACAACTGATCGCGCCGCCTCTTTCTCTCCCCCCCAGCGACTCTCTCGCTCTCTCGCTCTCTCATTAACAGCGCAATCATCTTGTCTCGGTTTCTCTCGCGTGGAAATATGATGGTGCATATTTCGAAGATAAATCTCGTCATCTCTGTTGGTCACGTCGATGAAGTCCGTCGCTCGCGAACAGCAGATGAGCGGCTGCCGCTTGCGGAACGGGTTCTTGATTGATATTATTATTAATAAAGTGTTATGAATTTGTATTTTAGCCGAAGGTTTAGTTCAGTTATTCACGAGAGCAAATTAAAACAAGACAGATCGTTCGATCGTGGCTCTGAACGGGTTGAAATATTGATCGGATCCGGCTGCTGTGACACTCTATGATGGGCGATGTGATTTATTTATTTTTATTTCTGAGTTGTGTGGAGGCTGAGTTTATGGACGTGATATTAATTTTGATTGAATTTAGGTTTGTTAAGAAGATTTTTTTCACGAATTTTACGTAGCTTGGCAGTAATTTTGTGCAAATTTGAATACTTAAGCTAATTTGTGGTCACACTTATTGAACGGCGCAAGTGGGATCGGTAAAAGGTTGGATATCGTAGGTAGCGTGGGTAGCGCGGGTCAAAGTGGGTAATGAAGGTAACGCATTAATGTGGGCTGGGTATCCTGGGTACTGAGGGTAACCAGTAACGGGTAATGTGGTTAAAAGTGCGGTTGTAGCGAGCCATTAGCTCCATGTCATCTTGCATTGGCCAAGATGCCGCTGACTGACAGATCACGAGAAACCAGCCAACACTTTATGCTAATGCGACAACATAATTAGATGGACTAGTCGACTTTGATCAATCAAGATTTTATCCGAATTTTGTTGAAACTAAGTGTTTTTTTTTAACGCTGTACAAAATGTTTTGAATCAACAGTGTTCATTTAAAATCAATGGTAAATTAACGATGAAGAAATTGCGAAATTGCAATTTCATACAACAATGAAAATCAAACAGTTTGTTTCGTAATAATTACTGTTCACAGTCTTGAAAATGATATTGTACAAGATATGAAGTTATTGCTTTGTTTTACGCGAACGTGTTCTATGTCTATATTCCACAAAGCTGCACTAAATCAAACTTCGATGATAACTGACTCGCTCGGACATTTCATCTTGTTGCACACATTTAATTCCCAGGCATTAGTTCGGAGGTGCCAAGATTTCATTTCACACGAAACCTTCCATCATTCCTCGTATACAAATCAAAATCTGGCCCAGAATAAACGGCCGTGACAACGAATCGCCTTTCCAACAGTCAATCTCTCGCATGTGCGAAACCACGCCGAGCGAAATCACCGTGCGAATAATGATAGTTGCGAGACGTTGGGATCGCCACTTTGTGAAGAGGGAGATTACCGAATGTTTCGGCCCTAGCCGCCGACCGAGCACCACCAAGTACCCCCACCCCTCCCCCCACTGGCCCCCCTGAGCCCAACAACGCCATCCAGCCGGGAGCGAGGCACCACGCTGGGCTGCTCAACATAAAGCGAGCATTGCCGGAGGCGCGCAACTAACAAGACAAGGTTTGTCGTAAATCAATGGATTAACTAATAACCGATTAGGCACAAATTATAATCTCGGCCGCTTGTAATAGTGGCTGCTCACGATACAAGAAGGATTGCAGCCCTGCTACACACTGCAGGTGGATTTACATTATAAATGCATATATCCCTCTTTCATTTACACTTGAACCACAACGAGACAACGAGAATAATATATACTGCTTGCACCTAGAAACTGCGAGGACAATCTCTTTGGCATTCGCTTATGTTTTGGATCTGCGCTTGCGAAATCTTATTCTCTGCGAGTCTGCGAGTCTACGGTCAACAGATTTATCTTGGATTTTGTGTTTAATAATTCATGACGCCAATGATAACGCACGCCATTCTTCTTGGGAAAGTCTCGCAAGGCGTGCTCGAAAAGAAGATGCACTCCACCCTGTGAACACTGGTGCTGAGGCAACAGCAACGCGTATCGAGCATCTTTGCTAAGCTGTGCTCATCGAAACGCCTGGAGATTTGAACGCACGGGGCAACGGGCTCTGCGCAAACCACACGATAGGACTCCGAAAAAATACTCATGCCATTATTCTCTTCATTCGTTGAGCGAAAAATTTTTATGGACGAGCAATAAACATATAAAAAATTATATCGTACACCTACTTCGAATGCTAATAAAAAAAATTGCAGGTGTAAAAAAATTACCATCAATTCATCAACGTGTTTCATGTTGTTTTTTTTCGTGTGTGTATTTGAATCGTTCGCCGTGGATTACGTTAGCAATAGCAACTACTACTTCAGCAATTCCCAGGGTGGTGCAATGAGCCAGGGCTCGCCATTTGTCTGTGATTATGCACCAACTGGACTTGAAGGTACGGTAGAGGTGTGTACAGATACAGTGAGTTCCGAACAACAATGATAAGCCAGAGGCTTCAATCACATTAGGAAAAAGATTAGAAAGACATTCTCAAATCGACAACACCTAGATAGAAACTTCCTCCAATTAACAGTTAGACTAGCATTGCCATGAAACTGCCTAAAATGCATGTCTATAGAGAGGGTAACGAGTGCTTGAATCTAGTTACCTACAGAGCATAACTTTCACTACCTCCTAGTCACGAATCGACTGTACTCCTCAGCGTTTACCCATAAGTTGTGTTAGCGTATTACCTCCAACTAGAGACGCTGGAGGGCTTCTAAATCCTCTCACTTTCACCCGTAATCATCTGGGTCGTGGGAAAATAAAGATGTTCGCAATCTTACAATCGAGTGGCCAGTGCATTCTCTTGGTGACATTATAACATCATCTGATGATCTTAGCTCTCGTTCCCGGCTACTTGGGTAAACTATTGCATACATGCAGTATAAAATGAAGTGAAGTGTTAATGAAGCAATGAAGTGGATTCAATCCAAAAGAGCGCCCGCACTTGGCTTCATTCTATTTTTAATATTAGTTCGAAATTTTTGCGGAAGTTTTAGATCAAACACAATAAAATAAACTATTTTTACTGTAACAATTAACAAAATTTGGGCCAGCCTCATAAGGAATAAAAATAGGTGCTCTCGCAGTGTAAACAGCTAAGTTAGAAATATCTTTTGATGTGTCACATGGACGATGTGAGTGGGTCGTCGTAGCCAGCCCAAACCTAGCAGAATCTTCTTACAGAGATGCGTCATGCAGAGTAAATAATCTTGTCACACCCTGCAATAGTAGTATAGTACAACAATCCATCCTCCAAGTCCATTCCATCCTCCATTCCATACGGCTCCAAGGCAACATCGGCTTGCCATCGAATATAGAGGTATTGCGTTTGTAAGCATTTAGGCCCAGTCGTGCTACGCGCTATGGGAGGTTGGTCCAGTGCATTGAGTTCTCTCACTAGAGCATCTAATTAAAAACGACGGTATAATAAGGTTAAGTTTTTAAATGACACACAATATATTGCATGCTTCTTGAATGAGTGTTGCCTTTTTTATAAGATTTATATTTATATAAATAACTTGTCAGCCTGAATTTGAAAGAATTTAATTTCCTACGAGTCATTTTCAATTGTGCCATCGAGTTATACCTGTAAAAAGCTCAAGGTTCAAGAGGTCAGCGTTAGTGGAGACATGCTGACCAGTGATCGGTAATCGGTAATCAAGACAATTGCCAATGTGAAATGGGCATGTGAGACTGGGTTACGAGGTAATTCCCCAGACCGCTAGCTTGTCGCCAGATGACCCCTCAATCAAATTCACCTCTGACCCTCCCACTAATTGATTCCAGCGCAATTAGTTCCACCAGACACACTAACTGAGACGCACTTTGACTATTTAAAATAATATTGGAAATATATATGTCATGGTCAATGCAACTTTAAAAGAAAAGATAAGATAAAGTTATTAATTCGTAAGAGCATCACGAACTATAAGAACTGTCGCAAATAAAACACATTAATCGGAGACTTATGGATCTCGTCGACTCCTTCCTAGTCGTTGTTGGTGCCAATATTGCGCCGTTAAACCTTCTAGAGACAACGGAGCGGCACGCAGTGAATGCCAATGGTGTTCACGTGCTCAGGTAATGGATAATGGCATCATGCTGTTCGTCTCGCAATAAACCGAATAGTTCTCTGGCGCTGTAGCTTCATAGTGCCGGCAGTGTTTGGAGGAAGATGAGCACGACCTTTATATGACCTAGAAACATCGCGGCTGACCATTGACCACCAAGGCCTTAATCACCACTCTATGCTCATTAAGTCCACGGTTTCCACTAGTTCCTGTTGCATCCGTGAGCAGGCTTACCCGCACCGGACTGGCGATGAAGAAGAGGCTTAGTGCCAGCAGCCATGCTGCACCATTGGACCACGGGCGTCTCGTCAATGCAATGGTGACGTTTCGTAGATGTGATGAAAAAAAAATAACGCTGCAGCCAACTGTTCAACAATCATGACGGCAACTTCTGGAAACAGGTGTTGTTTGGGTCTTGGGATGCGATCAAAGATATGAATGTTTTGATCAAATTTACTTCCTAGTCTGGCATATGGCGGTATAGGTTGTAGGAAATGCGAGTGGCTTCTCTCTGCTCTCGTCTTACAGTGTCCATCGTGGACAGCTCTTAGCTCTGGCAAAACGGGGAGGGACGGAACCAATGGGGTAAGCAGGGTAACAACCCTGTTTCGAGTCGACGAAGCAACTCGTGCGTTGTAATGTATGCATGGCCATACCCATGTGTCAGCTATAATTGAAGCCCTTTTCGAGCAGAAATACTGAGAAAGTAATTACCTATGCAAAGAAGCGTAAACTTCTTCGTAAACTTGGGTGTGTCGGTTTTTATATTCTTGAGCTCCATCACTTGCCTCGTGTTTAATGTCTCGCTGGACTGATGCGTTCGTGCATTAATTACAAAAATGTTTTGAAATTAAAATGGGCGTAGGTTTTTGCAAAGAGATTTGCGTGATTGAAGAAGTTTCGGGAACCGGGAGGTACAGATCGGTCTTCGAAACACTCTTCGAAGTTTTCTGGGAAACGAGAGCAAAGTTAAATCCGCATATCATTGATGACCGCTAAATTTTTTGGGATGGATATCTTCTGCATGACTACAACCATATGAAAAGTGTGCACCAGAAGTGCTAAATAATCGTGATAGAATACTTGAAACACTTCAATTTCACCTGCTTCAAGAAACCCTATTTCTACTGCGACGATCACAAAAGGTTGGTATACTAACCCCTCCCTAAAAAAAACTCACACACATTTTGAACATTTTTGATTACTGTTAGCTGTTTGAATTGAACAAGTAGTAGCTGGTGCACAAGAAGATTGAGTTAAATTGGAGAATCTAACTAACTTGTCCAATTACTAGCGTTAAAAGGGACGGACTCCATTCTATCGTTCAGCGCGAAGGTTTCGGCAACCCCTTCGTTGCCATTATAAAGGATGACTCTGGTTGAATTGTGGGTGCGCAAATGCACTGGCGAATCTTGAAAAGAAGGACACCGCCGTTATATACCAACACTTGATTTTATCAGATTTCGGAGCAATATTGAGCTGGCAGCAGTTTGGTATGGACTTCGAATTTTTTTTCTACGTTGCGATTGTGGAAACTTTACTAATTTACTAAACTTTACTTTACTGATAAAATATTTTAAAATGAAAAATTATTAGACTTGGTTTTTAATTGATTTAGGAAATTGCAAACGGTAGAGACTAATACAATCTCGTACGAATCTTAATATTTTAATCAGACACCAAATAATGCTACATGTCTCTAAATTTTCGTGCAAGTACCCAGAGTTTCAATAATGCATGCTGCAAGTGCCCCAAAGTAACCGCTTTAGATAAATTACTTCTTCATATCTACTCGCTATTACATTCAGCATTAAAACAACAGATATAGAAACACCATCACAATGAAACTTAATTATTATTTATAGTTTTAATTAAAAACAAAATCTGCCAATAAATAACTCGGTAGGTATCTCCGTAAGTGACGTTAATTGCTAATTATTGTTAAGTTATTGCAGGTATGTATTGGCATCACGGGTAGCTCGCGAGAACTCGAGATGCGAAGCCGAGAGAAACGGTGTGCTTCGTACTTAGTTAATTAATTACTGTGTAAATGAGCAAACGGACGCCTCTCGGGAATGGCAAAGTAATGAGAACCTTTTGCGGACGAAGCTCAGCAAATGTGAAGTGTTTAGTGCCAAAACTAACTCCCTCAAATCAAATGCACACTTCTTTGCTTTTTGTTCGTATTTGTGTTGGGAAGTAATTGAGTGAAGGTAAATGCATTTCTGTTTTGTATTACTTTTTTCCAGTAATTTGTAATTTAATGACTTACCTTCAAGGTTAAGTAATAGGTAATGTAATGAAATTACTTGATTTTGGTCATTGATAATTGAAATGAAAATTCAATTTACACTTATTATTAAACTGTGCTATATTTTGAAAGAAAATGATTTTGGTTTTTTCTTCAGATATATATCTGTCTTATTCGAAAACGAGAAGTGTTCAAATAAAAAATGAGACAAAAAATGTAGAGAATTAAATTACCATTGGTTTTGGGTGACATGGGAATGTAATTCAATTAAATATAGTAGTTACCAATAGTAATTGGTAATGCAATTTAATTACTTTAAATTAGTATTGATAATCACAGATAAAATTTTGAGCGTCCAGATTATTAAAATATTTTTTGCATGATTTGAAATAGAGAGTAAAAAAATTAGTCATACATTAAATTAGTATACGAATAATTCAAAGTATTCGAACTGAAACAACAACACCAGAAATTAGTCACAGAAAATTTCTACGAATTGTTATTTCATTACTTGTCTGGTGTAGCCAGTAAGTTGCGGCCTTGGGAAGTAGCTGTCTACGCGAGTAGCCAGTGATATTCTGTGTCTCACCCAATTATACTATACTCTGTTGTGTCTCACCAATATATTGTGTCTCGCTGCCAGTTATCAGCCTCGCGGAACATTGTACACAACCAAGTAGTCAAGTGCAGAAACTTTTCACGGATGATGATTTTTTTTCCAAATAATTTTGGCTTGTATCTCAAAAATCCATCATCCAACTCAGATAATTTGTTGGAGAATATAATATGATATTTAAAAACATTAATAGGGAAATCCAACGTTAAGAACGCGTACATCAACAAGAACTTGTCACGAAATTCCACTTTAATGCGTTAATTGATGATCAATCGATTAGTTGGTTGAAAAAAACCATAATCCAATATTTTCCTTAAATTTTTAATGTGAATTTTGATAGCATTGAGTCAGTTTGAAAAGTTGAAAATATTTTCTCAAGAAACGAAAGAGTATTTGATGACGTTAAAGCTAGTTTCCATGAAAATAGTAAATACAGTATTTCTATTGGTGGGATAATCGAATCATGATGGGATGGCAAAACCTCGACACCGTTTCCAGCACCAACGTCGAATTTCAAGTCAATTTTTAAGTGATATAACTTGATTAAAAAGATACCCACAAGAAATTGAAATGTTTCTTTAGAATCGCGAAGCATTGCTCAATAAGTGGCCAGCGAAGAGTTAGAGAGGAGAGGCTTCTCTAATAGGAGTTTGAGTGATAGGGACTTGGGCGATTTGATGAAACCAACGAGTACACTCTGCTGACAAAAGTGACAGCGAAACAAACTATAAATATGCAGCAGACAACCACAGTGAACGCTACACCGAGACGGTCAGCAGCTGTAACAGACATCGTTCACAACTTCATAGAGTAGCCACTCCACTAGCTCCGACCGTCGCCGAGTTGACTGCCCTCTTATCACAAACAATAGCTTGGCATGACGTCACATCACGTCATGTCTAGCTTAGCTATACGTCTTGTGACAATAATTTCACGATGATACGTTACACGGGAGAACACTTGTGCCCGTGCGCCTTAGCTAACACTCGTGTCCTACGCCAGTATCTCGCCCATGGCCGCCCCACCCCGCCCCACCCTGCCCCACCCTGCCCCACCCTGCCGCGGTGTGATTGGAATATGACGCCGATGTGTCGGTGTGATTCACAAGATCTGTGGCCGCACCAGCCTTACTCACGTGGTATTTTATTATGGCAAGGTGCTGGTGATAATGGTGAAATTAACCATTTGCAGGTGCCTAGATCTCGCATTTCATTGCCAAGTGCATACTGGTGTTGGTAATTATACCTACCGAGTCATTTAACTCGTATTAGAAAAATAAATGGGAATGAAAATAGAAGAGAATTTTAAATGTACTATGTGTTTTTTACCGGTTGAAATCAGGGTATCTTCTTACTGCCAATCAAGAGATAATCTCCTAGCATTCTGCACTATAAGAGAAAATAAGTGTATTATATACCTACGAGATTTCTCCGTTTGTTGCTATATGTTTAGGTATCATTGTTAGCTGGGGTTCTAGACCCACCCCTAACATAAGTGGAGTTTGGAATTTTTTTTGCCAACATAAAATGCAATTATATTTGGCATTATACACACAATTCAATAACATGAGCTTCTTTTTTCCGAGTCTCTGAGCTATTTTTGAGTTTCGAAACAAATGCTGCACGCTTGTTATTGTGTAAAACTGTCGACAGAGATCAGCGTCAGGGTGTAAATTGTTTAATTGGTGCAAGTGCAACGTTAGGCCACCCGAGAAGACTGGCCACCGATGACGGAAAGTGACGGAAAGTGACGGAAAGTGACGGCAGCAACCACACGGTAAGGTTTACTAATAAAGCGATAAATCCACTCTGCTTAGCTGCATGCAAAACCAAACCTGATCTGGATCAATTCAATTGGCTCTTAACATGGTGTACAGGGTGATAGAAAACATGCTCAAGCATATTGTTTCTTGTCGCTCAACAAGTTCTGCTTGTTGGAGGCGTCATTGAGTGTTGAAGTCAGATGGGATTTGGGAAGGATTCGAACACGAAATCGAAGGTGGGTTTACGAGACAGCACGGCACGGGCTAGCAGGAATCTCGAGTTACAGAGTCAGCGAGAAGAGTAGAAAACATTATGTCGTCATAAACCTATACCAGTAGCTTTGCTGGCAAATGCATTGGAACCGTGATGAATTGCCCTGCAAACGATGTCAACAAAGGCAAGAAAAGATGACATCGATCGCCTATCACAATACGAAAACAAGGCAATTGTTCTCATCTGAGTCTGGGAAAAGTTCGCGATTCTTGTGAGAGTGTGCCCATTGGATATACGAGAGTGTTTCCTATACAGAGTTATGAGGTGGGTACATGGACGTGTTACAAGAACACATTGATGTACCCGATGTACCTTTTGATGGATGGCAACAGTTCGCAGCATTGCTTCTTTGGCAAAGCAACCCTGGGGGGACCAGGTCCAACCAGAGCCCGGACCTGGCCCATAGGTTGACTCGATTGAGAACAAGTGCGACATGTTTACAAGTGCAGAGGTGTTGCCGTACCGATGCATCGCATGCATTGCTCGCTGATTTATATCCGATGCATTTCGAAAGTGCATGTATGCGAACCGGTATATTCTCAAATCCACCCATCCCAAACGTTACCTTGTAGTCTGCGGTAATTTGCATAGCTATTTCAAAGATGGTTTAATGATGCACTATTTGCTTGCGTACGTATTCTTGAATATGTCGTTGACAAAAAGCGTGTAACGTATTTTCGTTTGGATATTGAACATGTACAATTTTGAACGTCGATTTTGGAAGCAGATATAGTTGGTCATGGTCTCACCATGATGCATGTCATCCATGATGCTCCCACCCTTTCATTGCTATCAAATTTAGTAATAAATCGTGAAATATACTGTACAGAAGCCAAATGATTATTTATTATTATTACCATTATTATAACCATTAATATTGCCACCTAGCAATCTATGGGGAAGATTATTCTAATGGCATGCAGTAGTTAGTGAGCGTGGCAAGCGAAGCGATTGAAGCGAATCTTCATTTATTTATACTTATACTGCAGAAAAATGTGTATGTTTTTTATTTTTGTGTGTTTGTTCGCGATTAACGGGCCAAACGACGTAACCGATGTTAATGAAATTAAATACATTCGTTGTACATTCGCACATTCAAGTAAGACATTCGCTTCCTCTCAAATAGGCACATTCCATTCACAACTTTTCTTATGAAGTTCTTACGAAAATTTGGATTTGTTGTCAAATCACGTTTCCCATTCTATAAGCCATTTTTTAATTCTATTTGGCTTAACCAAGACTGTGTAAAAATTTTATCCGTTCTTAGGTCATTCTTTTACCGTTTCCCAGTTTTCTCTCTGTACATTACGCTCATCCACTACGCGATTAAAATAAGCGTTCGCAAATCCCTTGCATATAGCAATAAAAAATACGCATGACCACCAACCATACAACCATGGTTATGCTTTGGTCCACACTGAGCAGAGCAAACAAATACAAGACAACAGCCTCTTCTCTTCGGGTACAAGTTTTGCACGCTTCCTATGCGAAACAAACGCACGCGTACACCACCAGGCTATTGATATTGCGGAATAGCTGAATATCCAATTGAAATGCCATAAATCTCGCCATCTTTGCTTCGCCAATGAATAGCTGGTATTTTCAAGCTATTTGCACATTAGGACAGAATGTAAGCAAAGGCTGGAAGAATTTGTCGTCCGGCTTAGAGAAATTGCTGGTAGGTATACGTCGAGAGAATAGCTAAGTGCGCTAGTAAATAAGAGACAGCTGGTTAGCTTGACAAATTGCTGGCTGCTGTTTAGCGAGAGAAATGAAATTACTTGCTGTATAACTGTGAACTGTTCGCTGATTATTTCTTAATAAGACTATAGAAATGTGTATGCACGGTGGTGTTTTTATTTGTTTCTGCTTGCTTATTGTTGGCTAATTATCTAGTTACTAGCATAAACATATTATTGAGACGAAAAAGCTGGCTGAATGCACTAGGAATGTGCAGATAATTGAATTGAAAAAATATGTATAATATAGTATGATGTGTGTATCGGTTAATAAACTACCAGAGGGTGAGTATACATACTGTACACTGTTTAATATATAGTAAATATCATATGGATATAGCCAGCTGTTGGTTTTAGCTGTATATAGCGTGGGCACTTGTGTGGTTGTAGTATTGGTACTTGGTGTTCATCAGTTGGTCGTTGATCAGACGAATGCACCATAGTGCCGGCACTGCACCTGTCCGATGCGTGAGCTCTAAAGGGAGTGACTAGGGTGACTTTAACATTACACCTGGCTCCCATTCCTTCCTGTCTGCGGCCTCCGTGCGTACATCCTTTTCGGGACACACAGCCACTATAATAGTATACCCTCGCATCGAAGCAGCAAACATTCGACTTTCGTAACTCCTAAGAACAACCTGTCGCTACCGCGGGTACAACATGGGTCCCTTCGCAGAGATCGTTGCTCATGCTTATGACATTGCTTTTAGCCGTAGTTGACAAAGTCGCGGGTCACCCCAACAGTTGGTTACGTAACGGCGATCACGTGTTCTAGGGGGCGTGGTTATACACCGGAAGTGGTCGGCTGAGAGACAACGGAAACGGGCACCTTGAATCGTGCTACAGTTCGACTCATGCTAAGAGGCGACCAAAAGAGCGCTTGCACTTGTGACACTACGATTTTGTTCACATTGGTTCACCGAATTATTTGGACCTAGTAAACTCCGTACCCGCAAGGGGTACATAAAAATTATCGAACTTCCAACTGTAACCCAACTAAACCAACCTACCAACTATACCAACTAAACCTACCAACTTCCAACTATATACACTATATTATCAACTAATTTCAGAAATCTAATTTTTATGAAAAATGTATTCGTTTTAATGAGCCGATCATTTAATTTGCTTTGCTGATGCATAATTTTTGTCAGAAATAGCGTTTTAATTTGTATATTTGTCTTACCATCTATTTGGGCGCAAAATAATTTCCTTGCGTTATTTCCTGAAGACATCAGAAATAATATAGTTGCAAAATATCGGAGAAGTCTGGTCCACATGCCACAACAAAGCGAAGATGGTTCGTAATTAGCAGCTAGGCGATTGTTATCAGGGATTATCAGGGATAATGAACAAGTGATCAGAGCTCGTATCTCGATTATTTGTGTCAATTCAATACAGAAATCAGAGATAACTAACTACGCTAGCTATGATGATATGACATTGTGAAAACGACACTCTTCATCTAGTGATCGAAGATGACAAGCAAAATAGCATTGTACTGCAATTTGTTTCAGGACTGCAACATGCACTGTTAGACGCTGGGTTTAACACGCAATATATTGTTTTGAGAAGCAAGGTGATTGCTTCCAAATTACCAACATGATCACTAAAATGTTTCATGCAGCATTAAAAATCATTGATTTGCAAAAAGTCGATCGAAAATGAAATTATTGTAATTATTCATTCCACGAGAGATGGAAATGAAATGCTAGATGGTGACATCGCTATTGGCGGGAGACACAATGATAGGAGGAAACATTATGAAATGTATGGAAAGATTTGTCGACTTGCGATTAAATTGCGATTAAATAGTCGCATGGAGCATTGCACGTGACTATTGGGAACACTAGTGGGTGGCTTGTGTTGGTGGGGGGAGGCATCTGTATCGCGGCATAACACTCTTTCAACAAAGGCACCACTATTTGCGGTGATAAATCAATTTGACATATCATAACAAATCAGATGTTTACACATAGATTCCGCCTATTTTGAAATGATGTCAAATATTATCAGCTATCTATTTTATATTTGACAATAAGCATCTACAAAGGATCAACGATGATCTCCATAGTACATTAAGACAGTCAAAAATTCAGTCAAGAAGTTATACTTCTAATTAGAGGCGTGAATGTCTCTGCACAGAATAAATAAGCACTGAATTTAGCCCTGAATTACAAGATCCGCAAATATTTTATTAGCGACAAAATAGTTAATTAGCTAATATAATGATTGGCTGTATGGACTTACCATGAAAACCATTAACCTTGCTTTATCTATCGGCGGGCCGCTCAATATTCCAACAAGTGTTTTTGATCACTCTTGCAGGACTCGTTCGCGCCAGAAGCACTCCTGAGGTCAAGTACACCTTAGATGCACCTGGATGCACCTACCCGATAGTAAAACACCTCGGTAGTAACAGAAACTGTTCGCTGCTTGCTACCACAGCCACTAAACTGTACCTACGAGTAACGTAGAGCTGTACACAAGTAACGTCTCGCAAATTGAACGCCGAGAATTCGAAACAGCAAGTTGAGAAGGCTGCCCCTGCTTTGGGAATGTCAACGGCCTGCCGTGGCTGATGTCGTACTTTACTGATAAGCCAGCCTAGGCCGGGGCACGCCTTTCGTCGATAAGCCTCAGCACGTGTGCATGCGAATATCTAGCAACTAGCACCACTAACAAACAGCTAATTGCCAGCCGTTCTAATTGACTAATAACCGATTTCGACAAAAATGTGGAATCATCTGACTAGCGCACACGAGACAGATATTGAAAGCACCGAACACAGATCATCCGCAAATGTTTATACCGACATCAGTTTCACTTCATAACAAATTAGTGTACCCTTCTTATTAACCGGCTGCTTGAATTTCGTGCATTCAATTACAGCGAGCACAGTAAAAAGCGTGATTTAAAAAGTCGTCTGCGTGAAAAAAAACGAAATGCTCACACACAAACTGTCAAAGTAATCACGCTAGACCAATAATTTACACGCACACACAAAAATCGTTCGTGTCACGACACACGCGGGATTGCACGTGGTGAGCGTGTAAGCACTGGGCACTAACTAACTGCCACCCCGTCACCCCAAAGGCGGTATCACTGGTCACTCACGGATCTCTAAGGCACACCTACTTCACGTGATAATGTAAACAAGGTAGCTAGGCACCGCACGAGCTCGCTAGACGAACGTACTAACGTCCTCCGTCTCAGCCTGATAAACCGGCACTAACTTGGTGCTACGTAACCAATAATAGTAAACCACTGGCGTGCCGTTACTAGTCGTGGTGGGGGAAACTAGATGCTCATCTCCAGCCTCGGGCTAGGGGTTAAATGAGGACAAGACTGGGCACTAGGAGCGCTCATCTCTGAAGGCAGCAGCAGCAGCAGCAGCAGCAGCAGCCCATGGAAACCGGTACGGTTACCTTTACCGTCTGCCTACATGAAACAATGCACGGCAATTGCACTGGCCAGAGATAATTTGTCCAGTTGAGAGCACGTGCGGAGGGATCTGATACTTCCTGTAATGACACACAAAAAAAAATATTTGAGGAAAATGGAAGGGAATTATTTAAAAAATGCAATCACCTGTAATACTTGTTATGAACATTACGAACGATTGTGGCTTTTGATCCTACGACTATCAATTGACCCTAGATAACGTGTGCATTGACCAGATGTGACCCTGAGGAGCGTTTTGCGAAGCCTTCTGGAAGAGTTCATGTGGAAGTAAGGATTCTCATTTCTTATTGCCTGGTTGGGTACAAAGTAATAATGACAGAAATATAATATTATGTTCATTGAAATTGAGGGGCGTAAAAACGAATTCAATATAAATACATTGGATGAATTGCATTTCGAGAAACTGGGAGATATATATATATATATTACTTCCCTGCTCCGATGACGAACAGGCGCATGTAGGCAACCCACTCGTACCGCAATGTGATGCAAAATGCATGTTTTGTGAACAGCAGGAGGCGACTTGAATAATCAGATTGTCTGCAATCTGGAAGTGCGAGACTATTCGATCATTCGCCGAACTTATCAAATAGCTATAAGTAGCTGTCAGCTCAATGCATGCATCAATTTTTTGCATCGAACCACTGTATTTGACAGGTATCACAAATAGTCAACATGAGGCAATCACAGACGGCTTGTCAACAGCAGGAAAGCTCTGATCAATTTCATCGTGCGTTTAATACTGAGTATTACGGTGGAACTCTTAACAGATGTGTAATTATTTCTTTCGATGACGACCGAAAGGATATAAATGGATAATGGGTATGTGAAATCTCTGTCCATATCACGCTTCATTTGTTTTTGGACAGCATAACAAGAAATTTATGTAACAATCATACTAACTAACAGAACTAAAATAAGAACAAGAGAAATTAGCTCAAAGCGTATTAGGTGTGCGAGAACGTAACATTCGATCATCAACCCCCATACATTCCATCTATTTTTCAACCCGTCAGCCTTCAATCTAGAATCGTATTTTTGTAACAATAAAATCGAACAAGTCGGAATCAGCCCCAGGAGCTAAGTAGGCCGAAATACACCTCGAGAGGAACGGAGGTGTACCATGAGAGGTGGCAGATGCAGCAGAAGATACCGACCGCACCCTTGTGGTCCATTCCTTAAAACCCCGGCCGCACCACGCCCTAGTGGCGTCCACCTATCATTATTATTTGAGTGTCGTTTCCCACAGTGAACAAATGAGAGGCTATTCCAAGGCTGTGGGTGTTACGAGTCATTCCGCCACTGCCGGCTTAGTTTTGGTCTATTTCACCCTTATGGAGCTAGAAGCAAGAAATGGGAACCGGCAAGGCAGGGCAAGGTCATTGCGATGAGGAGGGCTGGACTTTTTATGTAGTGGGTGAGTGAAACTGAAAAGCAACAATTTTTCTCACAGAGTTAACACAATCTGAATATAGGGTGTCGACATCATATCTGTAATCTATGGATTATTCCTTAAATTATTTTATGGATTAAGTATCTTATTTTTTATTATCGTTTGAAAAATGAAATATGATCAAAAATATTCCTCAACTTAAGAAGGTTGGTTTTCGAGGCAGAACTATATAAACAAATACGAAAATTTTTGTCATAAGTCCTCCGAAAATAAATTCGGTTGCATATTTTTTATATTATTATATTATATTATTATATTATTATATTATTTTTATTTTTATTATTATTTATTTATATATATATATAAATAATTATAAAATATATCTTATATCTTATATATCTTATATATCTTATATAACTTGAAAATCGTAGCAATCACGCGCTTTTTGTTCAATAAATTATTCACAGTTCGTAATTATAGTAATATTTGGAAATAAATTGGAGCATCATAACATTAAAATAATAATACAGTCTAAGTGTTTCTGAACAGATTTTAAAAGTTCGAAACTTTATGGGGCTTACGAAGACTGACAAAAGTTTCAGTGATCTACTTAGAATCAAACAATTTTTCCAGTGATGAGTTTTCATATTTCCAGCTCCCAGTCCAAGAACCTTTTTTATTTCTAGCAATCTGTATATGCTCGAGTTAATCTTATCTCTAGGTGGCAATCAAACTGATTGATTATCTCGGTACGATTGCTGAGCCTGATCGACTCTATCCGTCCACCGACTGAGCATGCAGTTTCGCACTAAATTAGCATTAGAGTGATTCACTCCACGAGCGCTGGTGCATTTTTATTGCGTTCATAATCGCTTAGCGGGGATAATTACACATCTGGCCAAAGTGACGGCATGCGAAGGTGAATCAAGTGAGCCGAATTCGATATCCGCTGAAAAGAGTTAGGCAACAAACATTGAATATTTTGTAGGCCCATCTAAAATAATCTTGAGAAAATAACGAGAAAGATGTCAAGTGTGGATTTGGATGTAGATGCAATAATAAAGAAGCTCTTAGAGGGTAAGTGCAGATCATTTTAATTCTAATTCCAGTCTGCTGAGCAATTATTTGAATTCTCAGGCAAATTTCTTATCAGGAATATATTCGCCGGATGTCGCAAAGATAAAAAATGATAATAATATTCCAGTAACCAAGAATATTTCAGGCTAATGGGTCGCTTGAGCTTGTTTATTTTCCGTGCCATTCTGTTTTTATTTTACTTTTAGCAAGAGGCGGCAAGCCAGGCAGACCTGTCAACTTAGCAGAGTCGGAAATTAGAGGACTCTGCATCAAATCAAGAGAGATTTTCCTGCAACAGCCAAACTTGCTGGAACTTGAAGCTCCTCTAAAGGTGAGTCACTAATTTGCAATTCTACTTCAGATTGCAGAACGGGACATGACACAGGATCTATGACAAGATGAACACTCCACAATCCTTGAATAGTGGGACATGGTACATATTGGGACATTTGAAATTTCTGCTTTCTGGCGAAGAATATTATAATATTGACTGACTGCTTGCTGAATTACTACATGCCTGGGTTTGCCTGGGTTTCCTGGGTTTGCAAGGCATAATAGTATTTAAAATATTGGATATGCACCAAAATTTTAAAAACAATAGAAAAATGATACATACGGGATTATGTGGTATACTAGTGGGACAGTCCCCTTGTTTCCTCTTCTAAGAACATTATATTTTCATAAAAATACTAGAGGTGTGCTTCTAATGATAAACTACTTCTGGCTAACCTAGACCCAAGAAAATCAATATCAATCTCCATTCTCATGTGACCAAAAATAAATTCGTCTTGCTATTTTTACATCTCTCCTCTATTTACTCTAAGGGTTTGTGATAAGGACTAGAGAACCTGAAGGAATTTGCAATGTCTAAGTGAAAATGACTATGTATATATAGGTCGTAGAGACAGAGTTTGAAATATCTCACGCGTTCCTTGTGGGCCTTTGGCACAGCAATGATTGAAAACTATTACCATCTTACCTTTAGGTTTGTGGCGATCTACACGGACAATACTACGACTTGTTGCGCTTGTTCGGATTTGGTGGCTTTCCCCCGGAATGCAACTATCTCTTCTTAGGTGAGTTGCATTGTGCACGTGCGTCATTGATGGATTATCGCGAGTGTAGATTCTTCGAATTGAAAACTATAAGATAGTGTGATAGTTTGCTAGCATGGATATCACATTGGAACTGTATATGTGTCATTTTTTATCGGCAAAGAAATTGGAGAACTCTGACTTGTAAGGAAAGATCATCATAGGCTAAATCAAAAGGAAAACTAAATTTCCATCTACCAAGCGGGGGTTTACAACGTGCACCCCTCCTGCAGCTTCAATCCGAGCAAAATAAGTTGCATCTTAGGATGTGAAAGTAAATAATTCTCTAGGTTAGAAACTGGTATAAACGCTTGTTGCTATGCTATGACTGACATATAACTACATAAGGTTGGACAGATTTCAATCAATTGAATTGATTCAGATGATTTTTTAAATTAAAATCACTTATTTATAAATCAAAATAAATAATTCCTCGTTTAAATACAGACGAGACTAGAAATTATGTTTACACTTCCTTGCATTTGATGATCAATATCATACGCAAATATTGCATTTTAAACATTAGTATCACAATTCTTTTGGTATATATGAGGAAGACGACAGGATAGATAAATCCACTCCTCTTGACAATTTTTTGCTTCCTAGGAAAGATTTTGTCTTAACACAAAAATATTTGGAAAATTTCGCAAATTTTGTCTATTTTCTGACTGACATTCATAAAAATCTCGATTGGAAAAGAAAAAATCACCAACCCTCGAGATATTATAATATCGCAAAATCACTTTATCCAAACAACGTAATTACAAGCCCCGCGGAGAGGCGAGGCTTAGTTTGAAATTGCAATCGTGATATTTACGTGCACAAATATTGAATTGTCTAGATAAGACAAGTGAATTGGAATATAGGTAATTTTATCCTAAATGGACTCTAGCACACAGTACTGCGATGAAACGCACAGTGCACACTAGATCGAGCACGTAATACTTTAAGGAAAAAGAAACTGCTAATTTGCAATTCTATCCACGTGAAAAGCAATTTGCTAAAGAAAACACCTATGTACAAAGACATCGGCGGTTAATAATAAAATAAACGACCATCAGCACACTCTGTTGGGTTTAGTACTTTAATAACTCCTATCAAATCGTAAAGTCGATATAATGCTCAGAAGTTACCTGCAGCATGCCAATTATCATCTCGCCTCTGGCAAGCTGGCTAGTGGCTAGAGCAGAATTATCAAGTTTTATGAAAATCAAAGCTCCAATCTTCCAGCAAACAAACCCCATGTGACCAATGATTCGTGATCACAGTCTATAGAGTCACGCTGGAGGACAAAGGATAAAGCATAAGATAATATAATCAATCCACCGTAAAGGGTGCCTCCAAATTTAATGGTACTTCTATACGTCAAAAGTCAAAATTATTCAGCTGCGGCGCAAGACTTTGGTGGGGACGCACACCATCTAGTATTTTTTCATAGTATTTTTTACCAGATTGCCTTACAGTAATTTTTTTATTCCTGCTAGGCAAGATTTACTTGGAGACGCATGCTGGCTGACGACGTCCGTCGTAAGACATGAACGCGCTGCACGCGCTTTTCTTATTGCTACAGGAGACTACGTGGACCGCGGCAAACAGAGCTTAGAGACAATCTCTCTGCTTCTGGCTTACAAAGTCAAATATCCTGAGAACTTCTTCCTACTGAGAGGGAACCACGAGTGTGCGAGCATCAACCGAATCTATGGCTTCTACGACGAATGTAACATACAAATGTTTATTTCGCTCAACTACAATTCATGTCCGTTACCTGTTTGGCTTTGCGAACGTTGCGCTGTAGCTTTCCATAGCGCAGGGTTGTTTACAGTGGAGCGGCTGCAAGCGTTGCGTTCATCAAACTATATGCAGAATGGTGTCAAAATATAGTAAAAATACTACTATTCTCTTCCCTGGTCATTGTAAGACAGGGAATGTCAGATAAAAGCACATAAAAGTGGAGCTCATCGATATGGCTTTGCAGAAATAAATGAGCGAAGCCAGCGCAAAGCCTACTCGCAACGCTCCGAGCTCAGGCTCTGATAGAAGAACGCCACTGCGCAAAGCTCGCAAAGCCAAAACAGTAAACGTAAGGTGTGTGTGATTTGCTTCTCCAAATTGGCGTCTGAATTCTATAAAATATTTGTTTTAATACTAGTAATAAGTATCAGCTTCATATCATTTATATAGCAGGTCATTTATCGGGCTCCAATTAAGTAAGATGCATTTTTGATTGTGAAAAGGCTTGCTGAAATGGTCGATGTTATACAGTGAATTATGATGAAAAATACACTTTTAGTTCAACCGCCAGCCTAATCAGAGCAGTAACACGTATTGTATTTAATTAGAAAGCCAGATTACTAATCTAGGATATACATTGTCCAACTGATTTTGCAATTCCAGACGAAGTATAATGATTGTTTAAAATGGGAATCGAACAAATCTCCTATCTCTTTGCATGCACGATAGTAGATATTTGTTAGAAAAGAACTATCCACTCGAAAATTGTATCCACACCGGGAATCGAACCCGGTTCCAAGTTCAAAGACCTTGGGTTTGATTCCCGGTAAGTATCTGATTTTAAAATGGATATGTAATTTCTAGAGTTATATATATATGCATATGCATAGATCCATTTGAATGCATTTTTATAAACTTTCAGGTAAGCGGCGCTACAGTGTGAAACTTTGGAAGACATTTACGGATTGTTTCAACTGTCTGCCGATTGCTGCTGTCATCGACGACAAGATATTTTGCGTGCACGGAGGGTTGAGTCCCGAACTGCACTCGATGAACCAGATTAAAAGAGTGATTAGACCAACAGACATCCCTGAAGGAGGTTAGTTATTCAAGATGGAGATAATTTTTCTATATTTTCTTATATTTTTTTAAAGCTTCGATCATGTTGCTACGCAAGCAAGGCAACTAAAGATCAATTTGGTTCTAACAACATTCAATTGATTATTCAAACATTGTCTTAAAGAAATAAAGCATTGATGAACCATGTCATTTTTTCCCCCTGTTACGTTCAATTTTTTATTTCCCTAGTCAGGAAAATGCATTCGAAATAGAATACCACCAATTGACTCTGTTCCTGTTATTAGATTCCTATTCCATTCAAAGGAAAATGACATCAAATGCCCATAAAGAAAAGCCACTTTGGTTTTAATTTCCCTTTGATTGAAAACGTGCACAAAAATATTTTAGGCTCTGAAGTTTAACCAATGAAGATAGGGAAATCCTAATCCAACTGGCTTTTCTTAGTGGTTATAAAACGCAAATTTTCTTTTAATTGAAAAGGTCTGGTAACCACACAACTACAGCGTCTGGGTCCATCTTTGGTACAAGAACCCAACGAGATCATGTGACAATCGAACAGATAATCTGTCTCATCTTCTAGGGCTGCTGTGCGACCTGCTCTGGTCTGACCCCGACAAGGACGTCCAGGGGTGGGGAGAGAGCGACAGGGGAGTCTCCTTTACATTCGGTCCTGACGTCATATCGAAGTTTCTCCGAAAACATGACCTTGACCTCATATGCAGGGGTCATCAGGTAAGCTGAATCAGTTAAGCACCATTCCCACCGAGCACTGGTGACCAAAGGTGACCAGAGGTCACTGAAGGTGGCCACAGGTGTTCACATGGGTGATTGAAGGTGATCAAAGGTGACCAAAGGTGTGGCTTAGGTTGTTAATAATTGTTTCCTGGCCCAGGTGGTGGAAGATGGCTATGAATTCTTCGCCCAACGGCAGTTGGTGACCCTGTTCTCAACACCCAACTATTGTGGGGAGTTCGATAATGCAGGGGGTATGATGAGTATTGATGAACACCTCATGTGTTCATTTCAGGCAAGTCACAATTGCATATTTATCCAACGATTTATTCAACAAGCAACAAATGATGTTCAGAATGTAGATGCAATATCAAAAAGTATAAGAAAAGTGAGGGAAATGTGAGGTGTTGACGTAAAATTGTCTACTTTAACAGTTAAAACACTCTACCCCGCAAAAAACAAAGAAATAGGAACTTATATTGAATAGGAATGGCATCATCTTGTCAATATTTTGTCACTGGTTTACAGATCCTGAAGCCGGTGGTAAAGAAGACAAAAGGGCGGCCGCCAACACCCCCTCTGAAGCCAAAAAAGAAGTGAATTGTCGTGTGGTAGATTTATTATTTACTCAGTTAATTATATGATTGTTCCAAGTTATTTGCGCACATAATCTCTACTTATGAAGTCGAAAATTCAGACTTATTACTATTTCAGTGGCAAATTTGATGGTATAGCATAACTATACTGTCACCCACATAGCCGTAATTTGTTATTACTCTTTCCATTTTTCGAAATAAAAAACATTTTTTATTTCTTATTTATGATATACACTCAGCCATTCGAATAGAGCAAGTGAAATTATGCTACATTTTTGCAGCATAGAAGTGTTTAAATATTATTATTTAAAATATATAGTTATATATGTTATAACTACATTACAGACTTTGAAACATGCGAATGTTTTCGTTGGCGTCGCCGACAAAAAATCGAATTATTCTCACAACTGACTGTTGAGTGATGATGTGTTTTGAGTGAAATGATGGAAGTGCAGAAAGCGCACCCCTTGGATCACCTGAGCGACGTCGTTTAGCACGTGGCAGCCGAAAAGTAGGCGGTTTCGGGGGGTGACCATCCAAGCAAACCTCATGCACGCCGCCGAGTAGAAAAAAAGTGCTGCACAAAGTCAGATTTATCACAGATCAAATCGATTGCATGGATAGCACGCCATTCTTGGTTGTAGTTAGTTCTATTGCAATGACGTGAACGCTGACGTGTGTTCAGAGTTGAGATTATCCATAGCAATCCAAACATTTACAAAGTAAAACATTTTTGTAGTACAATTATAATTACAGATGTCCGTGAACAAAGACACAGGCTGTATCACATCTTCTATAGAAATCCGATCTCTTATTCAATAAAATTGTCTTAAAATTAAGATTCGAATTTCAATCAACCCTCTCACTACCAGCTTTTATGGGTTTGATCCCAATGATTTAATATTAAGATTTATAAAAATATTAAAAATTAAATTATCCGTCCAATTTTAGGAACTATGGCTTGTTCACAATAGTGGACGTATGGTATTCAATGTTAGGCTGTACAATGAATATCCTTAGCCGTGAAAAAATACAGAAATTGATGTCCACTTCAATGGACGATCATCTCATCTCATCATCGATCATCATCTGTTTGCCTCAAAGAGTCTGCGTAATGATTTCAAGATTGCTTGGAGATGGATGGACGTCAATCGATTCCTTACCCACTGTCATCTTGCCACTAATCATGTCAGCTGGTTTCCTCATGTCGGAAATGGCCGCGAGTGGAATGCCAAAGTTCAGAAGTGGGCCCCAGAAATGAGTGCTGTGGAAATGAGAAGTATCCTGATCTAGCAGCTTCGGAGGGAACAGCAATGCAATCGAATGTGGCCAGATAATCGGAGTGGTTGTTGTGAATTAAAATGACGTGCCTTCGATGGCAACCTGTTTACGCACGTTTCTCATGCCCATCTCAAAAAAGCTAGCGTAAAGCCAGAGGATTTTCTCGACAAGTGCCAAAAATATGGGAAGAATAATTTCTGTAGGTATGACATAGTCTGCATATCGTGTACACATTACCTCATGAAATATTCTCTTGTATCCTTGCTCTTAATTGTAGCTAATGCTAATTTCCACATTCTCGCAGCTGTTGACATCTTGTACGTCTCACAAACACAGTGAAAGCATATATGAATGGAATCGCATTGTCCCCTTACGAATATGGTTCCCAAACTGTCGTAAACATTTCTCATTTTATGTCACCTAATAAAATGGCCTTATCAGCGAATGCTAATTGCCAAAGAGCAACTTATCTAGCTGCTCGATCTAATCTCGCGGCACAATCTTTACTATTGCCTTGTTGTACAGATGCTATAGTTCATGCTTTCTGATAGATTCGTCTATCTTTCTGGACATCAAGGCTACTTTTAAAACACAATCTTATATCTTTGAAGATCGAATCGTCAGCAATGCTACTGCTTGAAAAACAAAAACTTCGAAGGGAAACACTGAAGGCTACTTTAAAAAAAAAGTCATGCTTTCGATAAATTCTGGACATTTATTTCCCTTGAAAATATGTTTTCTTCCGCTGGGCATCATTTTCATGCATCATAATCTAACCACACGATACAGTTTCATACCTAATGCAGTGAGCTAATAGGAAGTTGTTTTGACGCTATTTCCTAGCCTGTGGTAGTCACAATATAATGCAAAAACGCAACAATCAAATCAGTTCAATTAGTGACGGACTAAGACAGGGAGAGGCAGCAGAAAAACTGTCCAATTTTCCAAACTACGAGCTGAAGAACTCAATTTCGATCATGAATATCTTAAGGTAACGACTGTTAAAATATCATTTCTTCGATTATTGCTTGCAGAGTCAAGCCAGTGGAAAGTTACTGGC
The DNA here is from genome assembly GCA_921293315.2 of Nemurella pictetii. Classification (NCBI taxonomy): domain Eukaryota; kingdom Metazoa; phylum Arthropoda; class Insecta; order Plecoptera; family Nemouridae; genus Nemurella; species Nemurella pictetii. The sequence continues at coordinate 24,108,536 of OV121116.1, read as the reverse complement.
TTGCTAAATTTTAAAACATCTCGTATGCCAGTCTGCCATAAACCACGTGATAGATAGATATTTTCAGCAGTGATGCAATACTCAGATAGAAAACAGAGTAACAATGTAGACGTAGATGCATTTTGATGTGTTGCGCTGTGTAGTACGATTTTTGCTCCTAGAAGGACCACATTTCGACCACGATGGCGCAGTTGTCTTCAGAACTGTGATAATCTTGAAAATGAAAAAACAATAATAATTTAACAAACAAAAGTTTTTGTTTGTTAAATTGTTATACTCTTCATGTTTTAACATCTATTTCATTTCCCATCAGATCATTACTATAGAGTATAAGAGAGTTATAAGATTAATAAGAGTGATTTCCCCACAGATGTTTCTTCATTGTGGCTGTGCTCACTACCAGACCCAGGTCATCCCAATCCCAAGACAGTGCACCTGCTGTCAAGAAGTGCAATGAAGCGTTTCAGTTTGGTAGATACACGCCCTACAACGCAACCACCAAGTCTCTACCAGTGCAAGCTACAACCCTGTCGTGGAAGGAAGCAGAGGTCGAGTGTGACGCCTCGCATCCAGGGTACAACTTGCTAGAGGAGGACTTCTTGACAGTGACAGAACCATGGCCATGCGAAGTTGTTCCATTCGGGATCGTCAACATCAATGCCACATACTACTGGACGCATGGGCGGGGGATTAAAATGGAGGTGAGCTCTCATTTGGGAATACATAGAACCAAACTATAAATTCAATGATTTGAATACGTCGTGGTCCGTGCAGTACCACAATAAAATTTCATTGTTATTAGGCTTTAGTAGTGTTAATTTTCATCGCATTTTCCGTTAAACTGAAATGACATTTCAAGATGAGTAAGAAAAAAAAAGAAACTGATTGGTATTGCGGTAGGTACTGTTTTGGTGTAGAGTGTATGGACTAGTGTATAACCACGTTGTTTCATTGATTCAACATTATAACATAACGGAAGTAGAATTGATAATGGTGATGATGTTTGTTGATAGGAAGTGAACAGCACATATCTGCAATACGAACGAAAGTTAGTGACCAGCTCCAGCAGTAGCGAGTCGCTGGTGGGAGCTCTTAATCTAACAAGCAAAGAGTGGTGGCTGGTGGAAGGCAAGACATATCGCTTCCGATGTGCGTTGTGCCAACGCCTCCATCGGGAAAACAACCAGATCCTCGATCCGGTTTTCCCGCCGCCCCCGAAGAACAACCCAAGACATGTCTATATAGTGACTCTGACAGGGAAATCTCGGATCAAGACGAATCTAACTGTCGAACCGAACATTACCTTGGAATTATCGCATATGTTTCATGTCGATAAAGAAAATATAACCTTGCAAAACTTGGATGGTAATACTGAGACCAAGTTGGTTTATCGAATGATTTTTAATCATAGTATCCTAAATACAAGTGTTTTTTTGGAAGCAACACTGAAAAGTGCAGGAGGTCTGAGGGTGGTTGAGCTTGCCGATGCTAATGTTTGTCCAGAAGAAAGGACTATTGAAGGAGCTGGACATACTTTTAGATGGCCGCAAAATTATGTCAGTAAGTACCAAAAACAAATCAAACTCTTCACACATTTCCTACAACCCTGACTGTGTGTGGTGAAAAATAAAAACATTGAATTCGTGTTGCAGACTACGTGGCCATTGTGTATCAGCCTGAGACTGAGGGATTGATAAAAGTCACCCGGGAATGCGCTTTCGACTTCAGAACCAGGAGAGCTCAGTGGACTGATGCACGCTTTTGGGAAGACGCTTGGGTCAAATGCTGGAGGAACGAGAATCAACTTGGAATCGACAGAGAAATAGAGATGACATCCATAGAGATCCACGAGTTCTCGAAGGGCCACGTGAACAGTTCGCAAATAGAGTACGTAGCCGAACTGGCTCTAAGAGGGTTGCATCTCTTTTTCGGAGACAAGGTGACCAACTACACGAGTCGAATGGACATTCTACACGATTTCCAGCGCATTCTCGTGGAAATGATTTTGGTCAACTCGACGGTGGGCAGTGATTTTGTAAAAGTGGACAGAATGGAAGTGAACTTTCTAGTGGCTGATCGAAGGAAATCGAATCCGATCGCAGGCTTCATGGTGACCTATCAGTTCTATTATTTCTTCGAGATCATAGATAGTAAAATCGAGCCGATTCGACAGCTCACGTCCAGTAATATTGAAGAATCGTCTTGCGTAGCTGTTGTTTTCTGTAAAGCAATCATTAAGGAATACGAGAGGGTCGGATTCGGTGTGTACACAAACTTTTACAACTTATTCCCGAAAGGCTCTTTGGAGGGTATTTTTCTCACTGGAAAACGTCATCCCGTTAACATAAGGATCGCTATGCATTTCGTATTCGCCACCAAACGCAACCAAACTAAGCCGTACGACAACAACTTTTTCTTCGACATTCACATGAGCAACCGCTTCGCGCATTTGGGTTACCAGACCCGATGCTCTTTCTGGGACGATTCCATCAATGACTGGACGAACAGCGCCTGCTTCCGGCTGAAATCCACTCGTGGTAACAAAGACGTGTTCCGTTGCAATCGTCTGAACAAAGTCGCCAATACCCTCGAAGGTAAATACATCTTGTACTTCACCCCATTCGAATTCAACGACTTCCTACAAAGTAACGTGTCGCTCTGGTACTTGATGGTTCTAATCGCAAGTCTATCGCTCACGAGCCTTGTAAGCATCATCGTAACCGCTGTCGCGATCAAGAGATGGCGAGAAGACTTGGGACACAAGATCTTACTGCACATGACAGCATCGCTGGCATCCAACTTGCTCCTTGGTCTCCTCAACAACTTCGTTAATTTTGATACCAAAAGTTACTCCTGCATTGTTGTTGGTGTTGCTCGCCATTATTTCTACCTCGCGATGTTTGCCTGGATGTTGGTTTTGTCGGCGTTGCAATTGAAACGTCTACTAACATTCGCTGGCGCAAAAACAACAAACTATCTCCTGCTCAAAGTTAGTCTTTTCGCGTGGGGAATCCCGACGCTCGTGATCGGTACGTTGCTGGTTTGGGACCCAGGATTCTATCAGTCTACCTTTTCGGATCGGGGATTTTGCTATCCTGAAGGAATCCCGTTCAAAGTGACGGTTCAAGCGCCGGCGGCAATGACATTGTTCTTAATTGCCGTCATCTTTGTCGCAATTTTGGCGAGAGTGTTCAGTTGCTTTGGATGGGGTCGTCTCAACGAACATCTTGTAAGACACGGCCCTGGTAAGAAGACTTTACAACTGCGAAGAATCCAAACAAGTCTTTTTCTCTTTTTTCTTTTGGGACTCACTTGGATATTTCACTTTCTGTCCGAGGAAGGAGTTATTAAGAATAAGTTCTTTTTTGAGTATATGTTTCTCTTGACGGCTTCAACGCATGTTTTCATGCTGTCGCTTTTCTTCGTTTTCTTTGACAAAGCGACAAGGAGCGATTGGGCGATGGCCTTCAGGAGATTTAAAGAGCGGGCGACAGACTTGAAGGAAACTTTTGAAGGGAGGTTTGCTCGGGTTTCGAAAAGAATGTCGCAAGGTGGTAAACGCCGACTGATACAAGACGAGACGAATCCCAGCATCTCATTCGAACTCACATCCGTGATTCGATGACTTTGCTAATGTCTCGAGTGACTTTGATTGCTTTTCCTTGGCTCGATTGATAATTAATAGTAATATTAACCTGTAATCTCGCTGTAAATGTATTTATAAACTGTAGTAGGAAATATTCGCTATACGAATATCTGTATGTTTGATGCGTATTTTTAAGTTTAAAAATTGTGATTTTATCTTGCTTTAAAGGCAACCATGTAATATATTTATATTTTTTTAAATTCCGTAATTAATAAATTAAATAAAAACGCCAATCTATGATGATTTTCTTTGCATAAAACTGTTAATAACTCCTAACCCGGCCCTAAAGTAGTAATCTAGGCGAATTTTAGAACTTGGGAGAAGGACAGCCCAAAAATCTCGGATCTTCTGCGCCCCACTCCTAAATTTCCCAAATTTTCACCTAGTAAATGTGTTTTGGAGAGAAAATCGCTTAAAGTTGGCAAATAAAACAATTCAATGTGATTATTGTTGCGTGGAGTTGGACGAGACGTTCACCAAATTTCTAAATATAGTACAAATTCCCAGTTTCAACAATTGAATGCAAATATTTACGTTAAAGTAAGAGCAAAAAGTTTTGTACCCCCCCCCCCCACACAAAATCCATTAAGCTTCCGCTAAATGACCCTGCTTGACGCTGTTGAAAAATGCTTCCCTTCTCGCTACGTTGAAAATAGACATTGGTCCCGTTCTTCAGTGTCCATATAAAATAATAGTCAAAGAAAACATCACACGACTTATGTGAGTGTAGACATCATAAATAATAACAAGACTTGTTCAATTGGCAATCGTTCTCTACTGAAGGAGTTCGAGACGGGAAGCAAATGGTATATGCAATGTGCCTGTGCATGTTTGCCGAGATATCAACGCCGCAAGATATTTCAATGCGATTGGGGAGGTGTGGCTTATTACATGCTTCATGCTTGCCCAGATTGAGATCTGCATCTTCATGCATGCACATGCAGAACAACATGTCAATTAAGAAAACTAACCTGCCGTAATGCATGGCTGAAGGCGAGGGACCAGACTACTTCAATATTTACTACTTGTACTGGACTGATTTCAATTCGAGATTGTAAGGCGGCTATTTTTTTTTCGATTGGTCGTTAATGATAGGCGAGTGAAGTCACATTTTTTGTTGTTTCTGTTGTTTTGAGGTGTCTGGGAAACTTTGAGATTGATTTTAGGGCAACAAAAAATCTCAATTATTTGAGCCTAACCTATTTTTAAGTCGATCGAATGTATCTTTTGCCCGGAGAGTTTCTCAAGCGGGGTAATTATACAGAAAAGTGGCTTTCTTTCAGAAAGTTCTGAAATATAGATTCATCAGTGTCCATATCCTGCTTCACCCCAGAGCAGAACATTTTCAGCACCAAAAACCAATCACCCATCTGTTCCAACTTCCAAGTAAATTCTGTGCTAATATTTCAACGATTTGATCAAAGAGGAGATCAAGAAAGTTGTTGTCGCTAAATTTTAATATCGCTCGTGTCCTCTGGGCGCTGGGCCAGGGGCTCGGTTTTGTGAAGCTAATCGCGTGAGTTTACCTGTTTGTTACAAATGTACAAATTGTACAAATATTTCCTGCAGAGGGTTACAAAATCCCGATTTGTGTGTCTGGATTTATAGTTACTGGAAGCGAGGATGTCATCCAGATCGAAAGGATGTTGAATCTTGTTTTAACAGCAAAAGTTGAGATTTCTGACGCACTAAGGTATTAATTAAAATGTAGCAGAAGAGAGTTAATCGATTCATAATACGATTCAGTGCTATTTTTAAGAAATTTTTGCATGAAAAATTACTTTTTTCTTAGTTTAAAATTAAAATCAAATTAGCTACCGGAAAATATCATAATATCATACCATATCATCACAATCCGAAGTTAACAAGAATGAAAAGGTATAGACAAAACACATGTATTTACGTAATAGCATAATATTATCATTTATATCTATTAGCACCTTTCCATATTTGCCTGCTATCCACAATCACAAATCATAATGATGTCGGTGAATTCGTAGCGAATAATGGAATGGATATATCACGATGGAAGCAAGTGGATGAGGTATGGCGCAGGTAGGTAAGGAGATAAGGATGCTGGGTACCGAGTGGTCACGAACTCTATGGGCAATTGGCGATCACACGTGCTGATATCGCTCATTCTCACCGAGAGAGATCACAGAGACAAGGATGTCCACTCAGACGTAACTACACCGATCTCCAGGTGATATTAAGATAAACAGTTCGTTCAGTCTGTATAATATACCATGTATAAATGCTAAATACGAAATCCTGCATTCTATGATATTTTTAACGTAATCATGCAAATTATGCGTGCGAGCTTTATGCTACATAGTTCTAAGATTTAACTGTAGTGATTTGTGTGTGTTTTTTTTTCTAAGTAGCTGCCTTTGAAAGTTTTAAACAACAAGTATTATTACTAAATCCAATTGTCTTGTATTGTGAATAAAATGGGATGGAAAGAGTTAAGGTGTGAAATGGCGGGCAAATGTGCCAATTGGATTGATGTTATAGTCTAGGACAAAATATTGGGTTTTATAGAGGATTATCGAATTTTCCTGGATTAGTGGTTTGATTACTTTTCGATCGAACTCGGCAGAAGATTACAGTTAAAGTTAAATTGCCCATGTATTGTAGAAATTTTACGAAAAAATCTAATTAAAATAGCTAAAAGTTACGTTATTTATTTGATTCTTTGAAGTAGATTTGGCAGAAAAATCCACAGCTACAATAAGTGTTCCATCATCAGCCGAGTTATTTTCCCATCAATGTTTCCTAAATTTTCTAATGTTTACCTTGTTTCAATACTATCCCAATTATTCGATCCAGTCCAATCCACAATTCAATTGAAGCATCGGATTTATATCAGACAGATTATGCATTATTATTGCTTATAGCTCAGCATTTTAATAACAATCAATTTGCCTCGACACGAAGTCAGCATTGTTCTATACCACCATTCCTTCATAAAGTAATAAAATAATTTTTATTAATTGGAACAATTTATAAAATCCTATCCAGGATATGTTGGCATATTAAAGTTTGTTTCCTTAGCTCTCATGCACTCGATAGCGCTGATCGACTCATCAACTTCTCTGAGATTCCCTGAATCGACCGTCGACATATCGATTTCTGTCAATCAATAGTTCCTTCCCTAATCCATTGATTGATTCGTGGTGACTTGGTCGTTGTAACATTGGTTACTACTGGCTAAAAGACGCCACTGCATGTCATTGTCACGTCAGATATTCTTGGACAAAATTTTAAAATCCGTCATCGTAACAATTAACACTGGCTTAATTTACACTTTTATATATATTTTCACTCGTATATACTTTTATGCAAAATCGATCAATCAGAATTGCAATTTCCAAGAACGAAACATATATATCCAAGTGCTCCATGGCATTAAAATTTAAATTTTAGTCAGAAGATTGAAGAATGGAAGAAAAGGAAAATTGCCCGTGGGGCCAAGATAACTATTTATACTACTAATTAACTAACCATGGAAAATGCCCCGATACCGACCACAGAATAAAACACTTCAATACAAGTACAAATATGGAAATATTAAAGCAATACCCCATCAGCATTTCTGTTATATTGATTAGTTATTGAAAGCCTTCAACCGATTTTTAGTTTCAATAAATTGTAAGGTTACCTGTGAATGATCTTGTTTGTTTCTACACACCAGGTGTTTTAACCGTTCTGTTGCAAGTATTTCACTAAATAAATTGACATTTTTGTGATTCCTTCGTGAGAAGTGTGCTGATGTGTTTTTTGGTTATGTATCGTAAGGAATTACGCCATTCTTTTTCGTTTTTGAGAACAGGAAAGCTCAACACCAAATTGGCACAACTAATTCTAAAAATTTCTTTATAAATATTAGTAAGTTGATTCCAGTTTTTTTTCCTATGGTTATCGTTATATTTTCCCATACCTCCACAATAGCTTGAATCTAAATTAAAGTGAGACTAATTTAAAAAAGATGCCGTTATTTAAAAAAAAAACATCTTTTAAGCATGACTTTTCACTGGTAGAATTATGTGCATGCTATGGATTTTTAAAATTTTCAGTTTTGAGTATGCCAGTTCCCAAGACGAATCCAGACGAATCTTTTCAATAGCTTTTCGGTAAAAATGACATAGATTATTAAAAAATTCAATTCGAAATTTAGTTTTACATCTCTCCGTTTTGTTTTACGTTAAACGACGTTTCTTAACGTGATGGCTATAAAAAAATACCTATGTGAGTAATTCAAACAGTTTGAGACGTTTTTTTTCATTTTTGGGGGATTTGTTCATTCATTCAGCATCCACAAAGCTATGGAATATCATAGCTACGAAGCTAGATTTCACTTCCAATCATTTTGGTGCCCCCCCCCCCCCCCCCCCCCCACACACACACCCTATCTTACTAGTTACGACCGTATTATTTACGAAAAATCCGTGATATTTCAGCACAAGTTGTGTAAAAGTTTTCAAATTTGAAGATCGTAAATCGTATTCTTTTAAATAGTTGTGGTTTTTTCGAATTTATTTGCTGTTTTTTTGCTAAGAAATACCACCAAGGTTGTTCCGTAATTACAATAAACCATATTTGTAACAGTATTACAATACATTGAAAATTCCACATTTTCCGTACATGTGAAAGTTTTAATAAATGCATATTCTTTATATTATGACCATTACCTATTCCAGATAATGATTAATGATAAAGGCTTTATCTCACTGATTACTGGCATTATGCATGTCTGATTATACAGTTTCGCTCCATTATAACACAATCAGATAAACGGACTATTCTTTCTTTCAGTCGAATTGATTCACTGGAGCCGGTCGCTGTCGTAGCAGTAGACATACAAGGTGGGTGCAATAAGAAATTCATTTAAGGAGGGTATTTCAATGTGCTATCAGGTATTTTGATGGAAATTCTGAATCTACAATAAGACTTTGGGTGACTATATGAAAATTGCCGTGTTTTTTTTTTCTCGTAAGCTTCCAATATCCACTAGAACAAGCAAAGACTTTGAAAAACATTGAAAACAATTGTATTCTCAGAAAAATCGAATATGAACCATTTTTCGTCTATGTGTTTCTGATGATTGTATCAAAAAAAAATTGCACATTTCAATTTCATACATCAATGACCAGCAGTGCATTTCTTCGATTTAAGATATTTAAATTTTGGGTGCACTGCAACTCACGTAAAAAGAAATTAGAACAGTATAACCATAACAAGAACTGAAATATTCAATTTTTATGAGCAAAATTACGGGAATTTAGATCGACTGCTGGCTGAATTTGAATTTTACCGAAGCACGAATTGCCATCGTAAATGGTTTGGTGGGGAAGACATGCATGAGAAGAAAAAATTGCCATCAATCGCAATCACTCTTCAATTTAACACCGACGATGCCTTTTGTCGTTAGTGCTTATAGGCACGACATTGAAACATTTCCAACTCAAGTGTCCCCTGAATGCACTTGAGACAAGTTATTTTTCAAGATTTAGATAAAATGACATGAAATTGATTTATGCTTATCTTTTAGCAATTATCAGCAAACATGCATGTGATAAGATTTGCTGCAGATTTAAGAAAGATCAAATAAGGAATTACCATACAATAGCAGTGATATAATAAATAATATGGTATAATATAGCATAGAGGATACTGGAATTTTTATATGGAATGGCATGGTATGGTACATGGTGTGGTATATAATATGGTCAATAAGCTCCATATAATTTTATCACTTATCAGCACTGTAAGGTCCCACAAATCAATCATATAATGGTGAAGATAGTAATAGTTGATGGAAATATGAAAATAGTATGATGATACTGAGTCTAGTTTCTTTCCTTTCATTTTAAAGATTAATCTTTGCAAAACGAATGTATAAAAAGTTGAAAACTTTTCCAAAAACGTTACATTAGATTTTCAAAACAATTACAGTTTTTCCCCCTCATGAAAATACAAAGGATAAGAGTAACACATGCACAGCGACTGAAGCGATTTCTTCAAATCAACTCATATCAGAGGAAAAAATCAAAAACTTTTAATGATAACTAAAAGTACTAACACCAAATAATTTAAATTTCAGTCTAACAAAGAGCAATATGGAGCGACCTGAGTTTGCCACCCCCTCGTGGCTGACCAAGAAGTTTGTGGGAACGACGCTGAGGGAAATCGTATCGGACACATCGCTCGTCGTCAAAGATGTTGAGTTCACTAACGTCGGGGGCAAGCGTGGGAGATTCGGCAGCGACTTTAATCGAGTGACTATCACTTACAAAAATGCCAGCTCCGATGACAATAAGAGCTATTTGATTGTGAAAAGCTTGTCGACAAATCAGGAGGCAAGGAAGTTCCTACTTGATTGGAAATATTTCGAAAGGGAGATCCACATGTACGAGGTAAGGAAATGGAATGTTCGGGAGAGAGGTTTCAGGGTTTGAAGTTAGTAGGTACGACAACTTCACTCGCCTTGCTTATCAACCTCTCGACAGCATGGATTAGTGGAGGTATCCTGTTGTTTCAGTTGTGCCGTCCTTCGGAAGAGCCCTTTGGTGCTTTCGGACAGGAGTAGGCTACGTGCCGGCACCGGGTTTCCCCTCCTTCCTTCTAGGCTAGGTTAGGTTCAGCATCACCCTCATCATCACCCTTTCATTCACCAACGCCATTAGACCAGAGCCATGCCAGTTGTCAAAACAGCGCGTCATTAAAAAGCAGTAATCAATCAAGTAAATGGAATACAAAATTAACAAAGAACGCTTGTCAGTTATTGTGGCCCCGATTGCTAGTCTCAAGAAAATACGTTTCTCATATTTAATACTAGAAAAAAAAAATCCGTTCCAAACGTTTTATCCGTACCGGGAGTCGAATCTCACCTTGTCGAAATGGAGAATTGATATTTCGTTTCTAATAATCATTGTCTACCGTACATGCAACGAGTATCTGTATTTAGGATTAAATTCAGACTGAGATGACACTGAGATTTTAATTGAATAATGGTCCTTTTTAAAGCTTTCTTCTATAAACATCCAGTGAAAATTTATGTAAGGTTTTCATGGTTTGCGAAATTTACATCGTTATCCTCATTTATTTACAATAGCTGATATATATTATCAAATTTGGCTATCAAAACACTTATTCATTGCACATGATGAATATGTTACTAAGACATTAGTTTGCATGTCTAATATTTGATTATGTGATGATTGATTAAATACTGACTTAGTATACCAAGTTGATAAGATATCAAACTACCTTGATGCCTGATGCTATTTTATTTTCTTACATTTTCCTTATTGCAGCCCCCTCCCCCCCCCCCCCCCCCACCGCTCGCCCCAAAATGGCAAAAGAATAATATTTATTTCTTGCAAAATTTCTTTGTTCTTAAATAAGATCTACAATCGGTATGCTAACTTGTGCATAATAATTCAGCTGGTTAACATTGTGTCTAGGTGATCTTACCAGCGATGTACAGCCTCATTCCAACTATCAAGAGCAAGAATTTGCCGATTGGAGATCCTCTGCCTCTTTCACCACGGTATTTCCCGACAACCCGGCCCCACACGGTGATCATGGAAGACCTCACCAAGGAAGGATACCAGCTGTGCACGAAGAAAATTGGCCTGGATCACGGCCATGCAAATCTGGCTCTGATCGGTAAGATTTACCTATAATTTTATCATCTGTTACTTAGTTGAAGTCAGGTACGGTTGTGCTCTGTTTTGAACAATCTAAATCTTAAAAACCTGTAGCATGTTGGGGGTGAAGTCGAAGGCTTACAAAGTGAGATAAATTTTTGAGAAATTTAAGTAACGATTGCCGGTTTGAATTTCGTCTTTCAAACTTTGAATTGGGATATCAGATTTGTTTTTCTATAAGAAAAAGCTAATTTGAACAAAGTAGTCGGAATCATAATTTCCGAGATGTCTTTTTGGAGCCAATTCAGCTTCTGAGCTCTGTGATACCATTCAGCTGGGTGAGAAATTGCACAAACCATGATTCACGGTGACATTTTTATTACAGGAATGGCAAAGTTCCATGCACTGTCCCTGGCACTTTACAATAAGAATCCAGACACCATGAAAATATATGAGGAAAAGTTCTATGTGGATACCAATCGCGCAGAGATTAAGAAACTGATTGAGCAGGTTGGTGTTCCTATACGTGTAATGCACTTCAATGACTTTCTGTCTGTAGTCACATCAGAGCCTCATGCAGTTTTTGACTTTTAAATCCATTTACAATCGGAAAAAAAAGGTACAAATATTTTAACAATAAGGTGAGCATTATTTCGGAACTCATGGCAAAACGCTTGTTGATTCAAATTTCAGCCATTCATCGATCTACCAGATGAGGTAGCTACTTGGCCTGGATATGAACAATATGCAGAGAAAATTCGTTCGATCCCGATCGTTGATCGTATCATTGAAGCAATGTCAAGAAAGCCAGGATCTGTGGCCGTTTTGAACCACGGCGACTTCTGGACAAGCAACATAATGTTCCAGTACAACAAGAATGGAGAGGTACCACCTAGTATCTTAATAAACTACCTTGGTTCAACATAATCAATCAAAAAAAACTAGAGTGGTTGATACTCTATCAGAAAATTGCTACATTTCAATGCTCTTACATTCCAGGCTGTCGCAGTTAAGTTTGTTGATTTCCAGCAAAGTAGATTTGTTTCGCCAGCGCTTGACATCATTTTCTTCATGTTTTCCACGCCAAGTGAAGTGGTGAGGGACAGTTTTTGGGACACTTTCCTAGAGGTTTACCACAAGACCTTCTGTTCCACTCTCAAGTAAGCGGCACACACATTTTCACACATATTCCTTGTTTTTATACTTATTTTTTGTAAATACTGTAGCTCTATTATAGCAAAGTAGTTCTTTCTACACTAAAAAATGTTACAAATTGATCAAATCCTTTTAGAATAAGGGGCTTGGAAATGCCAAAAGGCCGGTTAATCTAAGAGAAAAGAGGAAAATCTTTGCCAGGGGGATAAACGTTTTAGCGAAAGCTTTCTTCGCGTGAAGTCTTTTGCTGAAACTTAATACCGAAGCGCTTCTGTCACTTTTTCCACCCGGTGCATCAACCCAGGATGCCCAAAGCTTACTGTGATATTTAATTAGCTGAAGATGACATTTGTTCGGCCAATAGTTGAAAATTCGGAAATGTTCAACGAACAGATTAAGAAATTAAAAAATAATAAATAAAATGTTGCCAGAAACATAAGATTGTTCACTCTCTTAACATAGCCATACATTTCATAGCATGAACCTAGTTAACATACTTATTTGTATTTAGATTGGCTGGTGGCGATCCAAATCAACTGTCTGTTGAACAGCTTACCGAGACAATCCAGGATAAGATGTTTTTTGGACTCCTGGTTGCCTCGATTATGCTACCTCACACCTATGCAGCATTGGAGAAGACACCTCTGGAAGGAAAAGCAGTCTATGGGGGACCTCGGTTCAAGAAAGCATTCCAGAAACTGCTTCCGTTCTTCGAAAAGAAAAACATTCTATAGAGATTAGAGACTCTATGTTGGTTGTTGATTGATTGGTTAATTTGGCTCATTGCGTTCTGAATTAATGTCCACCCCTGACCCCCAAAATTTTTTACTTTGTTGCTATTGCATTTGTCGTGACCTTTAAGAGAGAAAATGTAAAAAAGAGAAGATTCAAGTAAATTCAGTGATCCGGGATAGAACGGCAGAAACAACAAACAATCATCTCACAATCTCATTGTTCAATACAATATGATGTGTTTGAGACCGCATGAGAATGTGTTGATTTCAGGGGCTTTAAATAATTTAATGATTGTATAAGAGTTTGATATGAATATACTGAATTTCTTGTAGAATATTATCCTAATAACATTTCTGAGCTCAATTGTTATATCAAGAATATATCTTTGTACCAACATATCAATTAAGTATAAAATAATGAACTTATCTGTACTACTATATATTATGTACTATGATGGCTATACTATGTTACTAAAATAAATAAGACATAATATCTCTTGACATATAATGTTGTGGTTCTGGTCCCCCAGCTTGGAATTCCCAGCACATAGCTCCAAATTAAATTGCCATGATCCCTATGTCACTCAGGTGAACAGTTGTTTGAAGTCGAAATTTAAAACTGATAAACTTTTTATAAATAAAACAGTCACAGCGTCACTATTGATGATTTAGAACTCTTTGAAAAAAGGGCACTAGTATTAATTTTTTGGCATTTCATATCTCATTTAACTGTCAATTTTGACGTTCCCCTGTAAGAGTTTGTGAAGTTAGCGTTTGATCTGCTTTGGCGCCATGCGATCTGTCCAATCACGGAGCTTGATAGGTACCAAGAGCTACCTGGCCCAATCATCGGGACCGAAAGTGATCTGCTGTGCTCGCAATGGTACTATAGCTTGACACGGTACCGGAAGGGTAATCTTGCTGGGCTTCGCTTCTCGGAAAGACCAAGCACATAGCTGGAAAAAAATTATCGATATTGATCTTGGCCATCGTGTTCAACAATGTCTCAAAATCCCGCACAAAAAGGTCAGTAAATTTCCCAGAACCTTTCGTACCAATTACAATTGATATTTTTATATTTCAAATATACAATCATCAAAAGAAATTCCTGGCACATGGCGAAAGAAAAGCTCTCCGACATTTTATTTCGTGCGATGCTCTGTAAATGAAAAGTGCTAATTGCAATCATAATATACTAACGATGAACATAAATGTTACTTCTAATATCAGGTCTTCCACAAGATACGTTTTACCATGCAATTGAAATTAAATTCGTGAAAAAATAGGCCATTTTTTCGGAATAGTTTTCCAAACAAACACATACACATAGGTACACTGCATGTCGCTTGTTGCAAGGATTTTAATTGAAATCAATATGATCCACTTCCCAATTCTAATTAATCTGAAAGACTATAGTTGTAACCGTTCTCTTGGTTTTTTTGACTTGCAGTTGTCCCTAAACAGCCCAGAACGAAGCGCTCAAGAATCGAGCCAGCTACAAGTGCAGAGGTGAATCCAAGGGAGCCTCAATTAACACTTGAGGATGTGATATCCAAGATATTTATTCCGACGTGCTGCTTAGAGAGCATGAATGTCTTAAAACAGGACAAGCTTGTAAGTGCCTTGAAGCACAGCCATCCAAAGCGATTTGTTATGCCGCCAAAGATGGATACAAGTAAACCACCAAATTTTGACTCGCTATTAGATTTCACACCACTACCCGTTGAATCTCTCATCGAGTATGTGGATACCCCCTTTAGCTTTCCACCACCCGGTAGTGAATTGGACTCGTTAGCTTCGCCTGCAGTTGATCAATCACTGGCAGCCGGCGTGATACAGAATCAACCTCAGTCTAGCGACTCTCGCGGCATAAAGAACAACGAACAGGACACAGTATATTCTGCTCGTTCCAGCATTGAAGACATTATGAACTCACCAGAAGATGTGAAGTGGGGCTTTGCAATGGCCTTTAATGGAGAAATGTTCGCTTTTCGCCTAGAAGAGAGCCTTTGAATCCATATTTTGATTTACTTATTTCTTACACCAGCTTAATTTTATTATTTATTTGTATAACGTTAGTCTTCATTTGCATACCAATACTGTCTACTTCTATCTAATACTCTTATTAATTGTGTCACTTGGACACATAATATATTCATTAATTTTACATGAATGCTTACGTTGGATTCTAAATTAATCATACGACTGCATCTTTTTGTGAAATAATTTACTTAATCTAAAACACAATTTGATGGAAGGAATTATTATTAAAATGAATTTATTTTTTGTATATATAATAAAAATTGGGAAATACAATCAGTTCCTTTAGTGCTTTTAATTTACAAGCAAGTTATGTTGGATTTAATAGCAGAAAATAAATAATAATGATCCATTACTTTCTCCTAGCTTGAGTTCTTATGCCTATTTTGTGATTTCAGTAATGAAGAGATACTTATATTAATAAACCTAATCATATAATTAGATCCAATTTAGATTGAGCCACTTGGAAAATGAGCTGGAGATTCAGTTCCTCAAACGGAGATTACACTGAAGGCTCATAAAGGTAAGAACTAGTAGGTACTACATCACTTTAAGCCTTTTTCCTTCAAATTTAGGCAGTCCTTTTTGCTATATCATCATTTTTTTTTTGCAATTTCCCTTCAAGTAGAATGAGGCATTAATCTGATCGCCCACAATATATTTGATTGTCAACAACATACTTGCATGAATGTTACACATTATGTCGTATTGTCGTATGTCGTATGACAAATAATCGTCATGTGAAGAAAGTAAGGAACGTAAGACTACTTAGCCAAACTAGAACGTTTTTGAGGCGTCAGAAAAGCCTTATATGATTCAAACAAAATTTGGAATTATTAGGTAAGATGATACACAACTAAATAGAAGCAAATAAACCTGTTAACTGTTATCGGGGAGGGAATTTCAGGGATTACAAAGGGGTAATGATGCTGGTTGTCAGTTAGCTTGGAACCGTGTGCTTGGTTCCAAGCGAGTTATGTTTTAATAGAAAAATAAATTGTGCTCTAGAATTCGGCTAGGATTTCTCCGTGGAAGAGTGTCATGGACATTTGAACATGCGGGCTTTTTACGCTCGCCGAGAAATATTCCTAAGGTAAATTTATATTGAAACATAAGCCTTTGTGATCTTTGCTTATTAAAATCTGCATTTATTTATTCACAGAATTTACTGTAAAATTGTCTAGATTTGAAATGGCACATCTGCTAAATTGGATATTTTGACGAATTATCTTCATGATTAAATATTTTTTTTACAATGTATATATTTTTTTTAAGGTAAGCATTTTCTGGCACCTTGGTGAAACATCTGAATTTAAAGTCTGGTAATACTTTGCCACTTCTGTTGAACCTCTCAACTGTCACAACCAACATTAAAAGAGTGAAATAAAATTTTAAACAGACCGTGGACTAAAAGTTTTAGCTATCCCAGTTTGAAATGTTATCTCAAATTAGAAGATTTTGATGAACAAAAAATAAATAAAATATACTTGGTGCTATGTGCTTCCCCCCCTCCATTTTTACTCACCTATAGTCGCACTAAATTCTCTTTTGATAAATCCTACTTTTCTCCCAGTATAGGTGCTTAGGTTCTTGAGATCTCCAGTTATAAGGCACAGAAGAAGTATACAATAATAAAAAAATGGTTAATAGAATGACCGAAGGGATATTTTCAACAATACAAACACTTTCAAACACTTTAGTTTGTCCGTTGCCGCCAACCCCTTGCAAAGGGAGAAACAGACTGGATTTATACTCAATGACTGGATGTTTTAGCCTGGATGTGTACTGCGGGTCCTCTACCTCTAGAGGGCAGAGCCCCATATTACGGCCCCATCGGTCCCTGGCTTCAATTTTCATAGCAAGGGGTGCCTACAACTAGTTTGTGCTAGTGTTATTCGGTGTTCAGTGTTATTTAAGGCTATTCTTAAGTGTATCTCCAAGTATTTGGCAATTGGATAGACAAATATGTGACTTAAGAGCTATGAGATGTTTCTGGCTTAGCCACTGAGTTTTTATTCAAACTGTGAGGGGTCCCGTATTGCAATTATTGCACAAAATAGCCCATCTCCTCCTTTTCTAGCAGGCTAATTGGTACCAGGATATGATTTACATATTCAGTCGACCCACCTGAACAAGTTTCGCGAGGTCGGGCAGGCCAGGTCGTCAAAAAATTGGCGATGCCCGAAAATGTATTTTTTTCAAGTTGTTGGAAAGTCTAATGCCCACGCGGCGTGCAGCCCTCATTTTTGGTACCTATTCACGGGAACTGCTTTATAATTGAGCTACGGACAGGGAAACTTTCGAGAGGAAATTGAGCGTATTTGAATTGTTTTTTGTCACTAAGGGATATAGAGAAACCTCCCGAAGTTTTATAGTATTCATTAATTATTATTCTCGCGTGAGGGGTGATGCAATTTCGTAAATTTTAACTTCTGTGTTACAATTTGCGGTCTCGATGTCGGAAATCTTGTTCTACTTCCTCCATTTGAAAGTATACCTCCATTCAATGCAAGTTGTAATCATTCACCCGTGGATGGATGAAATCCCAAGTATTAATTGTCTGTGAAGGGTATGTACCCGTGCTGGGTACTATCTATTAATCATGATCTAATAATCAAATTTCCTTAAAGTAGGAGATAGGTATAATAAATGATGCAAAGAACTGAAGAAAAAATCATGCATGCCACAGAGGGAAGCGTGGCTTGAGACACTTGAGACATTTTCTTTTAAATTTGACAGATAAAATTTTGGAGGCTTCAAATGCAAAAAAAAGAAAAATATTGTAGACATGTATGTCATCAAATTGGCGGTGGAAGTTCTTTGGGACCCATTGTTGCCTACAAATCCGCCATTTCTCCTCTGATCGCGACGCAGTCTGCAAATTGAGCAAAAGAATTTCTTCTGAAGAACATGCAGCAACCAGATAGGACATCATCTTTTAAAAAGGCGATAGAAAAACATCAATATGCGAACCCTTTTATCAACTTCTTGCGAGATTATCAATCTATGATGGCTGGCAGCTGTGAGTAAAAATTGGTGTCTAATTTTCTTCTCTGGCCATGGGCTAGGGCTCTATTCGGAAAATGGCGAATTCTTGGCCCAGATCAAGACCAGTGGCTAGATTTTAAAATGTAAATATTTTCAGATAAGGGGAGTAGATGTTCTATTTTATAATCGGTGCTCAGTCATTATTTATTAACCACAGACCATCACAATCAATCATCATTGATTAGCATTTTATATTATGATGTCTCTGTACCAAATCGTTCCAAAAATAACCATATTGTGGCATTTCACCATTGATAGGAGCTGCATCTTAATCAGATCAAAGTGATTGATATATACTGATCACACCATGTGGTGATACTGCTTAAATTTATTCTACTATCTGAGATATTATTAGGAACGATTAAATGGTTTGAAACGATTTCTTGCTGGTTGCCATAGCATAGAGGCCAAAGCGCACTAACAAGATTTTTAGAGAAATCCAAACCCCATTTTTTTATGGAGAACAGGGGGGATATTATATATATATATATATATAAAGTAGATAAAATCATGCAAACTATAGTGTCCATCTGGTTAAGAAAAATAGAATATCAAATGGGTAAATTCAGCAGTAGGTAATAACCACTGGGTCTTCCAAATTAAGGGTTTTTAGGATAGTTTGCGTCCCAAAGAAAATTGCTTGTGCCGCAAGCAAAAGAAAGTGGAATTTTTTAAAATCATGCTCTCTAAGGCAAATCTGGTTTCTTAGAATGCAGAATCTGCATAGCATAACTTTGTCTGTCCTATGTATTTTTTGAGTCATTAATTAATTTTTAAAAATATAACTAAATTTTAAAAACGTTTATGCTGCCTCTAGAGAGCCCCAGAAAACCATTATTTCAAAAACTGAAACAGTTTGACACCATGAGTTTTTCAATCTTAAGCAACTTCTAGTTTTTATTCTCAAATTTCTAAAAAGAATAATTTAATATCCTATACACTGATATTTTTACTTTCAGTAATGGATAAATTAAAAGAGAAATTATTAATAGATCGATTAAATCTGTTTACCATGCACCTATTTTGATATTTCAATTGAAAGGATTTTCTACAAAATTTCCTGAATTATACTTTTCAAGCATGAATAAGGGAAGGGGGAATTCAGAGCTGCATTGCATGACTTAGGTAGAGGGAAAAGTGGCAGACGAGATTGATTGGGCAGTGTAAGCGTTTCAGCAAAACTCGTTTTGCCATCTTTAGATTTAATTACCTACTGACAGTTTATGGAGCAATATAAAAAATAAGCTATCAGGACTTCTACTTAGTGGCAAGACTATGTCAGTGCCAGAAATATCAGTGCCATTTGCAAATTTTCTTTTGTGTCTCACAGACAAATCTTTTGCATTTTTACCATAAAATTTACAAATGAGAAAAAAAACCCACAGCCCTTGAAATCTTGGGGCCGAAAGACAAATTTTTTGTTTTCGCACTTTGGGCCGGGCCAGACTGAGCTCTCTAGATATGGTAATTTTCCAAAATTTGGGCTTTGAGGGTGTAATTTATAACTAAGGAAAAGAATCGGGCCGGGCAGCCAAAAAAAAACCCAACTCTAGAAAAATTGTATTTCTGACCTAGCTTCTATTTGAAGGTATCCAAAAAAAAACTATCCTCTTCAAAAGCATAAAAACAGTTAGCATATTCCACCAAACTACATAGAATTCTATTTCAGCTGAGAATTTCCGTTAAGTAAACATTAGCACTTATAATGTTCAAGATGTATATTTAAAAAAGACTACCATCCCAACAGGGCCTGCTAAACTATGGAGAGGGATGGGCCTAGTTCCACAGTTGCCTACTCTCGAATATACCAGCTAAACCGTGTTTCATTTCACTCCGGATAACATTCCAATCCCTCGAAAGGAAATTCTGTTGCTTCGGTTCCCAGTAACATAGGTAGCAGCGTATCAGCTCCTTCAAGCGTAGCTTTGTATTGCCTTGCTTCCCCTGATAAACACAGGAATAATAAGTCATGTATTACTTAATAGTTAATAGGTACAAATTTAGCAAAGATGATTGAATTTCAATCTGATTTAGGTTGATTCCTAGTTTTATAATGCTCATGGCTCATTCGACTTGTTGTTCCAGCACTTTGTGGCGTGGATCTGACCCGACAATGCAAAGAAATATGGGATCATATGACGCCTGAGGACAAATTGCCATACGAAAAAGGTGCTGAGAAAATCGCACAGACTCGTGAAAAGGTAACTATCTAAAACTTTGCATGCTGATTTGAGCAGCATACTTGGCCCAAGTTGCTGTTTCACAAATACATTTAGTTTTCTTACATGTCTTATGCTATTTATGGATCATTTTCCTAGAATAGAGACTTTTCAAGTATTCTTTTTTATTCGGGGAAGTTTTCATTTCCTTAAACTATTGTTTTGAATTTTGATGTTGCAGGCCGCAAAATCAAGAGCTCTCCAAGAGGCTGCCGGTAGCAACAGCAATACCTGCGATGACGTTGTAATGGATGGCGAAGAAGGCACCAAATTTCCTAGCTACTCATTCCCATCTAATCCTTCGGCTCTTCTTCAACAACCGCTTGGGAGTAACGACGGCAATGCCCAACTGGGGCCCGAAAAACAATGAACCCATCCCAACCAAAATGTCTTGAAGAATGAAATGCCAACGTTTGTTTTTGATTCTCGTGGCATTTCGTTGATTTGTTTTATCAGATACAGATTTCGGACAACATAAATGAAATTAAAATTTTTTGTTTATTCACATCATCAACCATATAATGTATATAGATATTTATGTATGACATTCACAAGATAATGGTATTCATGGTAACACGTTTCACAGTCAATTTCATGTTCTTGAAATAAATACCAACCTTTTCTGCATTGTCTATGGTATCCTTGCACCATTTTTGCAGATAAACACGAACATTTGGTAACAAGACAGTCGGAATACTGAATGAATATAACGCAAAATTGTTTTCTGCAACCAGTTTATAGATTTCTAGTGTCACACTGCAAGAGTCTGGATCACCATTGTACCAATACACGACAGGGTAACCTACTAAAAGCCCAAATACCGTAGGAACACACCAACCGTGCTCGACTTTGATAATCAGATGTGATTTCAAAGATTCAGGCTTGTTAAGATACTCTCTCAATGTTGCCAGCAGCGTCTTCAGCATATTCAAGATTGTTTCGTAGTTGTTACTGCCTGGCGTAACAAATCGAGGACCATCGATGTTATTACTAACATCAATGAATTTAGCAATCACCTGTGTTATCTGCTCACTTCCTCCAGGTGTATCCAGAGAAGGGAAGCTTGAGTCAGCCAACACTTTGTAAGTAGAAAGAAATTTCGGCACATTCACCAGAATAAAGTCAGCGTCAACACATATCACATAAATGTCCTGTGAGAGCATCTCAGCATTTTTCAATGTTTGTATCAACTCCATTAGTTTTTCGACAGATATTTTTGGTCCGTGATCCCAAAGAAAGCCAGGCTTCAAATTCCAATTAAGTGCTTCAAGATTTTTGGTAATGGCATTGAAATGTCTGGCCCATAGAGGCCCCAATATTCCACTAAGCATTATCATCCATTTTTTCTTCTTCTCATTTGATGTTGATTTCCACATTATGTGCAAACGAAATTCGAACCAAAATAATAATCATTCATTGATGAATTAACAGATCAATTATATGTCTTTAAGTATGTTACTAACTTCAAACGAACGTCACAGATGGTTTGAAACATCAAGCTCGCTACGACATACATTACCGACCGAACCGATGCACCCAAGTGTATCTGTCAAATACGAAGTTATTGTACGTACTTCAGTTACGTTTCAGAAATACGAACTCTCCTGGTTAAAACTGACACAACGCCATGGGTAAATGAGGAATCCGCCACATTTCATCCAGAGCCCTTTCAATGCTCCGTTTCGACCTCATCGAGCTAAACCGCACCGGGAAGAGAGAACTCTGGAGAAACCGTGTTACCGACTCAACCGCTGAGAGCCAACCTCATAATTGACAGTTGGAACACCCAGCCTGAGACAAGCTTCACACGTCTCCTTTCAAAGAGACTCGCGAACGTTTGGCCGTTTTATGTATTCGCTATACAATAGAATACGCGTGCCTTTTAGTCAATTTCGTATCAAATCAAGTGATCTTCTTAAGCTCTTAGTGTCTGTTAAATACTCAACTCGCATATAGTAAGTTTAATATTTACAGAAAACAGTGAAATAAATAAGAAGAATTTAGGTTTGCCTCCTGCGCCTGCTACCTGTTAGATGTTGCTGTATAGGAGGGAGCGAGAGAGACATAGCTTTTGACATACTTCTTCGTTCATAACCTTACATTTACGTCACATATGCATAATTTTAGATTGTTGCATATTTATAAATATATATATATGAATACTTTAAAATGCACGTTACTTCCCAATTGGACATTACTTTTGCTATATCATCGCTCAATTTAGACTTAGCAATTGAGGTAGGAAATCTCAAACGTGATCTGTTGGGTCAGTGGCCTAGGTTTCAAATTTTGTAAGGTGGATTATTGTTGCTTCTAAAAATCAGTTTGATTTGGTTGTCACTTTTAATCTGTCATAACCAAAGATTGTGACTCAAACATATCTTCTTGGTTCTATACAAATACTACATGAATTAATTATAGCGACAGGTTACTTCACCACCGACCAACTTTTGATCACTCTTCTGAGTGTCTATTTTTAATATTTTTAATTGAGTTGGTAGTAATACAAAGTATTAGTTTTTCTATACATTTTGGATTACTAATCGTATACTCGGTAATACTACTACTATACACTAAGTCACAATTTACTTTTATTTATAGCATTCATTTTTCGTTTCAGAATCCCGTCTTTGCCTCAAAAATGAATTATCTCCACATTGCTAAGTTAAAAACCCTGAACTGAACAATGTCTCGACAGGATAAGAAGAATGCCGGAGGCTTTGTAAGTTGAAACATTACTAAAATTAAATGGGAAGCACTTGTTTGCTCACTTAATTATTATATTTTCAGCTGAATTAGGGCAGGTACATAAAGGTGGTAGTACATGGTAGTGCATGGTAGTACCATGGGTGGTACCTCGAGCTTGTGAGTGTTACTTCACTATTTATATCTTGTATCACTAGATTGAACTTTTGCACATGATACAACTAGAAGCATTCATAGCCACAACATGGTGCCAGAGTTGCACACCTGTTGTTTTAAGCAGCTGCAACCACCTTAATTTCCCCTCCTTGAAAAAAATGCATACAAATTTAGTGCCACACTTGCATGCTACCATTTGTATAATTTTAATGATTTTACTTCAATGCTCATTGAGTGGGGACTGTACTTGAGGTACATTATATATAAAAAATTAGAAACACATTAGAGATTTAGCTCTTCCATCTTTGTTCTGCACATTATTATTAATCTTGGTATCTTGGTAGGAAGGAAGTTGTAGGCTTGGACAGGAAGAAGGCTTTAGCTGTAGGCATGGCTGTTATAAATAATGCAAGGGGGAAGGGAGGGAGGCAGGGGGGGGGGGGGTTGATTTCAAATTAATTTGTAGTGATATTCAAGTCATGATAAATTACCAACTCATAAATGGGCCATTATAGGCATACTAAGCTGCAATATGAAATGTGTCTACTTATTTGCCAAGGCAATTTCATGTCACTAACTTCATCTGAATAACAGATTTTGAGATCACTTAGCTTTAATTAAAGATGGTCCGCTAATGAAGTGAAGTCTTGGCGTAAAGCTACTGTGCGCTTCTGATCAATGGAGGTCAATGATTGACCCAACTGCCATCTAATACAATCTAACTAATGAAAATTTTAAATTCCTAGAAATGTCTTTGGACAGGGATAAAAAGTATTGATTTATTACATGCGGCTCAATTGATCTGAGATAACCCAGTCTGACCTGCCCCTTTCAAGTTTCCATACCACACCGACAATTGTGGTGCAAAGATTTTAATTGAATTTTATTATTTAATATAAAGTTGTTCTGACGCCATTATACTTGATGCGAATACCCTAATTGCAGTATGAACTTGATACCGACCTATGGAATCAACTAGATACATAGCCACCACTGACTAGTTAAATCTAAAGCTTACCTGCTAAATAAAAGGTTGTTACAATATAAGTTTTCTATTTTTATGCAGGTAGTTCTAATCTTTCCTTTGTAAATACAAACCGTTGGTACCACCAAGGAATAAAATGTGTGACAAAAATTCTAGATACATACCTTAACTAGGAGTTAACTAGTAAAGAAAGACCCAACATGCAAAACTAAGACTGTCCAATGGTACCTATATACTTTTCATATGGTACTTCTTAACATGGCATTTATCTTATCTGACTAGAGCTAACAGAGATAAGGCAGAGGTGAGTTAGGATTAGATTAGTCACCTCTCTGCACTCATGCTAGCACATTGATTTTGCTCACATTTCTGTTTGGTTCTATCAGTTGAATAGGTGGATCTAAAATAAGGATAGAGCTTTCCCTAATAGTGCAAATTTTGTCAAGATGTTCCAAGAAAAAGAGGCAAAGGTGAAAAAGGTTGGCAGGCGAAAAACATTGCTAGGAGTTCGACCTGAGAAACCAAAGAAATCGAATGATGTAAGTTTTTTCTTCTAGTTTTCCTTAGGCTGGGCCCATTTCTTGTTTCTCTTGGCATTTGATAAGAATTTACTATCTTCTGTTGGTTCTGTCAATATGTAATTGCTTATGTTTCAATACAAATATAGTAAATTTAATCAATAGCTGAATAGGTACCATTAATTTTATATTGCATATTTTATAATTGAATTCACCCTGGTAATGAGATGATTGCCCAAATGCCCAACAAACTGCAATTGGGAAAAAATCCCATCCGCCAACCACCTCTGAGGCCTATGAGACACTCACGTTTAAAAGGAGACCTTATTACATCACTTCTGTAGAATGACATCATTGCCACAGTTAGCAAGCCTGCATAAGCCATGTGTTCTTTTTTTATTTCACACTCCCCCCTCTATCATTTCCTCTCTCTCTCTCATATGACAAGCACACCTTAAGAGAAAAGGAGGTGGAAGGTCAGCAGTGGCCCATGAATATTAGCAAGAAGATGACCATTATTTGTCTATCAGGTGGCATCACTATTGACATAGTGAGAGGAGAGGAGGTGTAAAGCCGAAACTAGCTTGCATAATGATGAATGAAGAGGTGCAAGGCACTGGGTGCTGACTAGACCTTGGCTAGCCATGAATGACCACCTCCTGACAAGCCTTTTATTTTATATACTCTTGGAAAGGATTGTGATGCTATTTTTTAAGCTTTTATTGGTCCTGACTAAACCCTATTCTTCGGATATTAAAATTATCAAAAATATTCTTGGAAATTTGAGTAATTTTCATAAGGTCATCTGATATACTATGTTGGACTTACACAAAGTACTTATTAAGTCAAATTTCAGAGTAATATGCATTGTACAAATTCTGGCTTGACCCTTTCTCACATTGTTATTCGGTTAAGTAAAAATGTTCCGACAGAATGTGCATTTGATAAGAAATCACTAATTAGACTTCTAGTTCTTTCCCATCTTTGAAACATAGGTCCGATATTAGAATGAAGATAAACCTACTTTTTGGTTTGCAGTATATACCATGTTTTCATCTAGCTTGCACATTACAATGTTCTTATCACCTCCACAACATAAGTAATAATTGAGTTATTAATTAGAAATGTTTACAACTTTTTCTTATCACTGGGTAACTAAGTACTAACTACCTGCCAGTCTAACTAACTACCTGTCAGTCTGTGCCTTGGCTATGTTCCAAACACAATTAGTAAGGTCAAGTAATCATTCACATTTTCACTGTATTCTGGCCAGCCTTCATTGTCATACTAATCATACTATGCCTATATAATATAATTAGAGGAATGGAAAAAAATCTCATCCCCTCTTGTCAATGTCCTGTTAGCAAGGGGTTTATTTCAAATAAACTTCTCGACTAAAGATTTGCTTGCAACTGTTTAGTAGCAAGTTAATTTTATTTCATATTGAGAAGAGCCTTTGCAATGGTGGGAGGAGAACAGACTTTTCAATGTCTGCCTCATAAAAAAATGTAATCCACATCTTATAACATTCTTCGTACTGGGAAAATCTACCTCCTAAAAATCTTCACCTTGAAGCCAATAAACATTGAAAATACATCTCCCTTATAAAAGTTCCGTAGAAAATTCATGTCTAATGAAAATATGCGCTATTTCGGAGTTAAGTCCAGGAGCATTCCGGAGGGGAAAGCTCAACTTGACTACTTGCACCCCAGTTGCAGTTAATTGTTGTTGCAGTGCTAAATGACATAATTTTGAAAAATATACCTTGCTGACTTGTGTTCGTGTGTGTGTGTGTTTTTTTTTGTTACACAAAAGCTTTTCCGGTGCAAGGTATATGTTCTGATAGAACATGTCATTATGAAATCATGTCATTTCAATTTTAAAGTTTTTCAACTTTTGTTAACGTAATTATAGCTGAGAACTCACTATTTGAAAAAAAGTAGGTGCATAACTAACTTATATCTAAATTTTATCTTTATTTCCTTCAAAAATGCATATCGACTCGAGGATATTTATCAATTAACATGCGAATTACTTTATTTGATAACGGATAAACTGTACCACCGAAACAAAGTCGTGCACAAACATAGATGCGTAGTTTGGTCGAATTCCCTGCCCAACATATCAACGATCAACAATCTGCCGGCTCGTTTCAGTTGGACACTCTCTTCGGAGCGCGCAAGGCGGGGCAGCTGCCTCGGCCGCGCTCGGAAGCCGACATCACCGAGAGCGCACAGCAAAACTACATCGAGCAGCTCAGCGACGAAGAGCTCAACGACAAGTTCGAGGAAATGCTGACTGACATGAACCTCAGCGAGGAGAAGAAGCTGCCGCTACGCGCACTTCCCATCGTCAACAAGAGGAAGATGCTTGTGATGCATTACAAGGGCACTACGCTCGGAGTGAGTACTCCAATTTATAATACCATTATAGCCATATATACCATATAGTACCATTTATAATAAATTTTATGTTATAAAACAAAACAATATGATGGTGTTAATTTGAGCCATTGGTAGCATTGGTGTCGTTGCACAGTGAAACGGTTATAGAATACGAGTGCTGGACAAGAAAACTCGACGCAGACGAACGGAGCTAGTGGCTTTCCTGACGCTAAATGGTTTCGGTGTCAGGAGAAGGCAAATGCCGATTTTTTTGTTGAGCCGACCAAATCTCGCTTGCAAATCTGTGTGCTCTCTACGTTATTTTCTGAACAGAAATTGTGTTTTTACAAATTGAAGTCGACCGCTTACCAACGGCTGATTTGCGTCTCATTCGCAGGAGTCGCGGAGCAAGTTTGACAAGCCCGCCGAGTACATCGCCTACCTATCCCAACCTGACCTCTCGGTGAACAAGACCATCAGCTGCATCGAGAGCTTGCGCATAGCGCTTACAAACAACACGCTTACCTGGCTGCAAGAGTTCGGCACGCAGGGCTTGGCGACGGTACTCAAGCAGCTGAGCGAGTGCTATGCCAGAAAGTAAGAAGACCACTTCAAGTACTCAGTTCTCGTTTCAGTTAAGAGATATCGTCGGATCGTTTAACTCAATTTTTCTTTTCCTGTTGCGACGCAGCCTAGTTAATCCTCTTCAGTTGTAAGTTACTGCTAGCGAGGCTTAGGTATTTAACTAAGATTTGGTATTTCCCTTTATCTGTGTTATGTGGACATTTATTTAACCAAATTTTCCTGCCGAATACAAACTCATTGCTTATCGTGAGTGGTATTTTGGAAAATCCAGATTTTTTGTGTTTTTTCTTGGCTTATTAGATTGAATGGAACAAATCTCTAACCAAACTTTGTGAATTTTTCTTGCAAGAAAAGCACGAATCTTGGAGTTTATGACTTTTATTAATGCTTTAATTTCTTGTGCAGTGATACTCGCTACGACCGCATTCAGTATGAATGCCTGCGCTGTATTAAAGCAATCATGAACAACACATTCGGCATCAAGCAAGTGTTCAGCCAGAAAGAAGCGTTGACCATCGTCGCACGCTCGTTGAATCCATCCAAAGAAGCTGTAATGCTGGAAGCACTGAGGGTGAGAATTAAGATTTTCCATAAACGGTCCAAATGCTGTGTTCATCTAGGATGCCCTCAAAATGATCCAGAAGCTACTTATCTCAATATGCACTTTTAATTCTCTTGTATTTGATTTAGAGGTTGAAAATAGAATGTATAACGACGGCAAGATCAATAATACGCTATTGGTGTGTTGGAAAAGTTTTTTTTTTACCTAGTTGTCGAATCTAGGTATTATATTTACATTTAATCAAGTGTGCTGATGTCCAAATTTAATACGGAATCTGACACAAATAGCTTTACTTGGAGATCCAAAGCTTAAATATTCTTCAATGCTAAATCATAGGTGTTTGGCTTGAAGCTTGATCAATCAAAATGTGTAAGGTTCTTTATTTGAGGGCGATGCGTGTGTTCAGGTACTTGCTCCCGTCTGTCTGATACCCCCTGATGGCCACACGAGAGCGATTACTGCCATCACGGAATCGGGCGAGATGAAGAATCACGGGAGCGATGCAAAAACCAGCGACAGGTACGCATTTCCTGGTTGCGAAACAACTTCTCCCCGTTTCAAAGATCTGGTAACCGTGAAAAATTTTGACAAATCGAAAACGGTGCCTTGAATTTTGTACCATTCAGTTGTACTAAGATTTTCCTACGGCTGCCTGACAATTCTCAATGGGTGTTGGCTCTCATGGCTAAATGTGGAATAAGACCTTGGGAAACGTTTGTAACGTTCAGTAAACTAACGTTTTTTTTAATCCTTGTGGAAAGGAGAACTGTTAGAAAAGCCCACATCTTTCAAAGTTTGATGCTTGTTAGCAAACCTAGCTTTAATAATTTGGCAGTGACCAAGCACTTAGGGCGGAATGGGCAGCCCTTGCGCACCGGGACAAATGCTCTGGCCACCTGCGCTTTCCTTTATGGAATGTATATCGCAAGTTGATAAGTGCTTGATGTCATCGTGTGATGCTGAGCATTTTGCTGATGGATTGTTACTGCGATAGGTTCGGCCCTGTCGTCCAAGGACTGATGAACACGGGGAACGAACCGCTTCGCGTTGCGTGTCTCACGCTGATCAACGCTGTCGTGCAAATGCCTGAAGAGCTTGACTTCCGACAACATTTGCGCAATGAGATTATGAGAAATGGACTGGGTGACATTGTTGAGGTGAGCCAATTAGTGTTATCATTGTGGAGACCAATAAAGGTGTGAAGAGAATTGTTAATTGCTAGACATATAAATTATTCAGACAGTAGCTAATAGCTATGAATATTTGCACATAAATGCAGATAGTCTACATGGCAGGAAATGCTGAGAGACTTGTATAGGGAAAGGAGGATAGCGTAGCTGAACAAATTCCAACAAGAAAAATAGGCAGATCAGATAGATTTGAACTTAGGAAGTCATGATGCCACTCTGCTTTCCTCCTTTCTATACTTGGAAGTTGATAATTATTCAGTTCCTTCGAAAAGTTAACCTTCTAATGACTATTTTAACGACCGACATGATTCGTTTAGAATTTGGAGAAGGATGCTTCGAAGGATCTCGCCACGCAACTGTCAGTCTTCAAGGAGCACAAAGAGGACGATTACCACGAGTTTGTCAGCCGGTTCGACAACGTCAAAGTCGAGCTGGACGACATACACGACTGCTTCGAAATGACCAAGAACCTCGTGATGGATTCACCTGCGGAGCCGTACTTCCTCTCGATCTTGCAGCACCTGCTATTCATTAGAGATGATGCCGTTTACAGGCGAGTGCTCATCCGAACAAGTTGTAAGCTACGTGGGCTACAAACGGTGTCATGATGTTTAATGGTTATCTAATGTAACAATTCCCCGGGTTCCTCGAGAGAGTGTTTGAAATAAAGTGACGTCGCTTTACGCACCGTACGGTTTTCGAATCATGCTATGTATTCAAGTGGTGTTGTAATAAATTCACAAACAAGGCAACCGGGGGAAGTGTTTTACGAACCATGACTCTTTCTCAACCAAAATCAAGCCCCATTCATGGCTAGTCTCTTAAATTTACACAGATTCAAATTTCATGGTACATTTCTAACTTTTGTATTTCTCTTGCAGGCCTGCATATTACAAGCTCATTGAGGAGTGTGTCTCGCAGATTGTGCTACAGAGAGGAGGCTGTGATCCAGATTTCTCTACTAAAAGGTTCCAGATCGATGTTCAGCCCCTAATCGATGGTCTTGTAGGTACGAACTCGCGCCACGATATCATTTCCACTTCGTGGAGGTCTGCAAATGTGCGTCCGTTCAATTGCGAAATTTACGCGCGCTTCTTGGTTGCATACTTTTAGTGACTGATAACTTGATACAAGCTGCGCAGTAGCATATCAAAACCACCGGTGTTCAATCACAGTGTAGAATAAGAAATTCGCCCAGTTAGCGTGTTCCTGCTTTTGCTGTTTGCAAACTTAATCTTTCAAGAATTAGGTTGACTTTTCAGATTATCAGAATAAGTTAGGAGTGGCTAGAGAGAGGGGGGGGGGGTATATATTTTGAATAAAAGTTAACAGTATCTAATTGATTAGCCAATTATGACATTCATTACTCACCTGAACGGTATTGCCCACAGAAAAGTCAAGCAAAGAAGACGATCGAAAGATGAGTGAGCTCACTCAGAGGCTGGAAGAGGCAATTGCAATGAGGCAAGAGGCGGAAGCAAAACTTGCTCACATGGAAGCCAAAATCGGCCAAATGCCAGCTGGCGGCACGGGCAAAGTGAGTAGCGCATCATTTCTAGCTGTGCTATATGAGTTGTAGAAACAATACAGCAAGTTGAAGGCTTGGAATGAAACTGGAGACTGCAACAATGACAAATCTTCAGTTGATGTCAACACATTGACTTTTAGCCAAACAGGGAGGGGGATAGACCCAAGTATCCTAGATTTTGCTGCCACCCTGAGACCATCTCTCAGAGCTGGTGTCGGCAGGGGTAGGAAAGCAGGGACCCGAACGGGAATCGAAAAGGACCGGTATTTTTCTTAGAACGTGTGCTTGGTCCGTACTCCGTAGTAAATTTTTTACTCACAAAATGTCCAACATTTTCTTAATGCTCTCAAGAGAAGCACAGTGTAGACAAAAAAAGGGTGTTACTTAATCGTTAAGGCTGGACTAATTGTTGTTAACGTTGATCAAGGGTGACGGTGGGTCACACTAGTACCGACCAGAATAATTTTTTAAGTTATTCCTTCAGCTAAAAATCTGAAAGAACTGGCACTTAATGTATAGCAACCCCTTCTAGGTTGGAGTGGGCATTACTCCCCCTCCGTTGCTGTCGGGCATCATGGGAGGACCTCCACCGCCCCCCATGCCAGGAATGGGTGGTCCGCCTCCTCCACCGATGCTGGGAATGGGAGGTCCACCTCCTCCTCCAATGCCGGGTACGCAACTTGAACATTACGGTGAAAACTAGCTTGTTCATTTGTGCAAGTTGGTTAAATAGTGAATTAAATTTTGATTGTTTTCTTCCCTAGTGTCATGTTTGCATAGTATCTATTTTAATATTATATCTATACAATATAATAAATAGAGTTCAACAAGAGCACAACTAGGTATCTACACCAGTTCCAATGGAATGTCTACATGTCAATGAGAATAAAAACAATTGATAGTAAATAATAATTAATAACTACTTTTTAGCTTAAACTTGATGCAATTTGTGTAATATAAACAATGTGGTTTAGAACTTGTTTGTTTTGTGAAAAAGGATGAAACCAAGATTATGTAATATCTATTTTTAGATAATAGATATTCAGTATAAATAGCGCTCAGCTAGGTATCTACACCAGTTGCAGTGGAACCGTAGCTTGCACATATCAATGATAGTAAAACGGTTTACAAATATAACAGGGAGTTTGCGCTAATTGGAACTGCATACACAATAATTAATAAATAACACCTTTAGTAAACATTTTTACCTTAAAAGAATGAAAAGTCTTTTAATTTGCAAATAAGTTATTGGCAACTCCGACCAGAATTATCGCTGTTTGAAATGAAGTTTGCCATTATCTCTTGTGGTGACAAAAATTAACTAATACACAATTTTTTTCAGGCATGGGGCCCCCACCTCCACCAATGATGCCAGGAATGGGACCACCGCCTCCGCCAATGATGGGCATGGGCCCACCGCCACCGCCCATGATGGGTGGTATGGGTCCCCCACCCCCTCCAGGAGGCTTTGTGCTAATGGCTAGGCCAGATATTTTACCACATGGTCTGAAACCCAAGAAAAAGTGGGAAGTTAATGGCCCAATCAAAAGAGCCAATTGGAAAACGGTAAGTTGTTGGTTTTGAATGAAAGTGACGTTGATCTCCTATTATAGCCGGCGGCGATATGGTTATCGACTTATAGGGAGCCTTCATTTGATGTGGGATGCCTCTGTTTCTATCCTGAAGACTCTGGTTTCATTTTGTAGTTTCCGTGATTTCCCCAAACAGTTCTATATAGGTTCTCTGACGTTGTTTCTCTACATTGACAAACGATATAACTTACCCATGGGTTGTAACTTATAACAACTGTTGGACTATAAATGTCATTCCCATGCACATTAGGTACAGACTTTTTTCATTTAATGATTTTTTTATTTACTGAACTTTTCTAGATAATACCGCAAAAAATGTCTGAGAAATCGTTCTGGGTGAAAGTGCGAGAAGAACAGATGGCCGACACCAATCCTGACATTCTGATTGGACTCGGAAAAAAGTTCTCCTCAAAGCCAGTGGTGAAGAAGCCCGATGATACTGTGGACAGGTGAGGGATCCCGAGTTCGGCTATCTTCCTGCAAAAATTTTTTGAAAAGAATAGGCGTCGCCGGAGATCATGTATTCCAGACGCCCAAAGGGAGTGGTACAAATTCAGTAAATCGTATTCCTGTGTTAAATGCAGTTCACTGTAAGTTACGCCAGGATGGCTGCTTGTTCGAAACGATGGCGGTGCCAGTTTCGGTGGCTCCGATTGAGCACATTTTGATAGTAACTCCCTACAATGTTACTTGATTAGCCGGCATGCAAGACTCATTCGGAGAGTTACTTTCCAATGCAAAGTCGGGGCCAACTGGAAAAACTGCAAATAACCGTTGTTGTAAACCACTGTCCAAAACGCCATCTAGCTGCACTAATTTAAATTTCACATTTTTTTACTGAACTTTTTTAGCATTGCATCCTTCTTCTACCAATCATGCTCGGTAATTGGCGTCGTATAGCAATAACCTTTGCCGTATCGATTAGCAAGCGAAACTAAACTGATTGCAGGGGCGGAGCGGCGCGCAAAGTGAAGGACTTGAAGGTACTCGATAGCAAAGCGGCACAAAACATCTCGATCTTGCTGGGTGGCGCGCTCAAGCACCTGTCCTACGACCGTGTGAAGCAGTGCATCTTGACGTGCGACCAAACCGTGCTCACCGACAACGTGGTCGAACAACTCATCAGCTACCTGCCCCCTCCCGACCAGCTGGCCAAGCTGCAAGAGTTCCGCAATCGCTACGAGGATCTGACGCAAGCCGAACAGTTTGCGGTGACGGTGAGTTGAGATTTCCGTTCATTACGTCGAGTTCGCGTACTGGCGTAGCGAAGCCTTTGGACGCTAGGTTCTTGGCGAATTGGGACGCTAGGGATGAAACACCTCTAGTACGCACTAGTTCGTAGAACGTAGGACACTAGGCGGGAAAAAATTGTCCGTAGCAAAATTGATCTGACTTGTTCATAGGAAGACTAATTATCAACATTCAAGTTCAATGTCATCCTGAGGTAGTGCCTTGTTCAGTGGAACAAAAATAATAGAAATATTCCATGGTCATTATGTTGTCATTTTATAGTTGTTTTTTCTGATGAATCAAACAAGAAAGCAACACGAGCTCTCGTGCAGTTTCACTTAACAATCGGATCGAGTTGAAACAATCGATGACTATGAAGTTGATTTGAACGATGTCTAATTGTTTGGCAGTTGTCGGAGATCAAGAGGCTGCTTCCGAGACTCAAGTCCCTCAGCTTCAAACTGCACCACGGGGAAATGGTTCAAGACGTCAAACCTGTGAGTCCTTGGACCTTGTCAAGGTCTGCCATTGAGGAAACCCTCCGCTGACAGCACGAGTGGCGCTTATCATGGCTTATCATGGCCCTAATCATTAACATTGCTCTATAATCCTAAATTATTTCACTAATTAACCAAACAGACAAAATTGAAACTTGACTAATATCCAGAATTTTCTACAAATATCTGAAAATGGTTTCTTATGAAAAAATTTAAATGCAGTGAAAGGAAAATGTGATAAGTGTTTACCTCACTAGTGTTTTTTTCCTGTCATAATCCATTGACTCTGGGTTGATTTTGCTGCATTTTTGATCAGTCTGTACTAAATATTTAAATTTTGCCTAACTGACTTTTTGGTCTGTCTCTGCTGTACCAAAATATTTGTATAATTAGTATCCTTTGATATTTAATTATCTAGTCTCGTAAAAGTTAGGGAACTGATTGGCAACCGCGTCTGATTGCAGGACATTGTCAGTGCGGCGGCTGCTTGCGAAGAGGTGAAGCTCAGCAAGAAGTTTGCCCAAATCCTCGAACTCGTTTTGCTGGTCGGCAATTACATGAACAGTGGATCGAGAAACGGACAGGCGTTCGGTTTCGAGATAAGTTTTCTTTCGAAGGTGGGTGCTCGAACCGTTTGTCACCTGTCGATCCAAGGCCCTAATTGCAGTTCATGGCACTCCCAAAGTACTGTGAATAAGTGAATATTTGAGTTGTCCATTGCAGATTGTGTGATATCTAGGTGGTAAATAACTTATTTTTCAGCAAATCCCTTCTTTCAATAATGTCTACTGATATAATTTTATCAATAATCAATATTCACTTAACATCCTCAATTCCTTGGAAATTTAATCAAGAAGAAACAAATATTAATATATTTGCATTGCAATTCAACTATCCCCCAGCCCATTTCTCAATTAACAGATAGTGCCTTCAAATACCTGAAAAGCCTTGACATTTATCAATCTTCAGTGATGTCCCTATTTTTAAGTATTAATAATTCACAATAACAAATTCACATTTTTAAAACAAAAGTTAATTCTGACACCAGTATTTATTTTCCGGCAGCTGACTAGTACAAAGGATGCCAACAACGAAACCACGTTGCTTCATTATCTGGTGGATACAATAGACACCAAATTCCCTAGCCTGCTCACATTCTACGAGGAGATGGGACACATCGATAAGGTATGATGTCATACTCATAGTCACCGCTTTGCACTCAGCATTGCACAGACAGCTTGAGACAGGCTTATCGAATTTTCATTCGAACACATATACTATATATTTTTTTATCCCAAGAAAGAAACAATTTTCTATTATCTTTGTTTACATACCTACTGTTTACTGCTGCAATCTCCCCTCGCCCGCTCTACACCGATAAACTGCCCTTCCTCATCTTAACCCTTGTCATCAGCCTACCCAGATGTAGAGTAGATTCCGATGCACCTCAAATGGTGACTCGTGCAGAAGCTCCTGCTAGCCTCTCAGGAGGTGGAGAAGGCATGCCTGGCATACTCTATATGTCAAAAAACAATTTTTTTGTTGGTTCAAGTTATTTTACTATCCGGTTACTATCCGGATAGTTTGGTCGGTTAAGCAGTTACGGTTTTACTAACCAACGGCAGCCCTAGTTCTTGCACTCGGAGACTTTGCCGGTAATCTTTTCACTCTGTCCGGCAGGCTTCGAGAGTTTCGGTGGACGGCATCCAGAAGACGCTGCGCACGATGGACGCCAGCGTCAAGAACCTAGAGACCGATCTGGCCAACAGCAAGGTGCCGCAAGGACCTGATGACAAGTTTACCCAAGTCATGGGCGTATCCTTTTCACGGCACTGGTGGTTCGACGCTAGGAACTGTTGCTCTCGCGGCCGGTATTACCAAAACTTTAAACGGCTTTGTTCTGCCTAACCACTCCCGAAAAACTATTCTATCTCCACGAAAATATCGAATGGCGTGCTGATTCACGTATCAGCCGTACTCTTTCATTGTTCGTTGTTTATACTAGGGTTAGGTGGTACATAGTGGGACATTTGAAATTTGTGCTTCCTGGATGTGTTTTCAAAGTAATATTTGATATTCACCAAAATGTGAAAAACATTAGTCAAATGGACATATGGGACAGTCCCTTTGTTTTCTCTTCTAAAAACTTTAAAATTTCATTAAAAAAATATTAGAGGTGTGCATACTAAAAGTAACTTCTGGCTAACATAGATCTAAAAAAAATTCAATATCAACCTCATATAATCAGAAAAAGAAATCCGCCCAACTAATATCACACTCGTCTACTAATGTCTACACTTCTTCTCGTCTTGACCATTTTACTTCACCGTGCCCGAAACATCAGGAATATCGACTTGGTGCCCTAAAACTATCTCGTATTAATTTTATAAGTTGCGCGTTGGCAAATACCCTTCCTTGACGGCCCCCGCAGAGTTTTGCCAGTGAAGCGAGGGAACAACATTCCATTCTGCAGTCGATGTTCAACAACATGGAGTCTTTATACACGGAGCTGGCGGACTATTATGCTTTCGACAAGCACAAGTACAATCTCGAAGAGTTCTTCTTGGACGTGAAAACTTTCAAGGACTCGTTCATAGTAAGTAAATTTTTTGCGTTTGTTGGCTTAGCCAGTTTGGGCCGTCTCTAATCATCACTGTTCATCGCCATCTGTCACCTGATCGTGAATCGGCCACTCATGACCAGTGGCAGTTTCCTCGTCTCAATCTTCTAGCCATAGATGTGCATTGGGTACCTATGTGCTGATATATGGCAAGTTTACTCAATCGTGACAACTCATGCTAGGTATCAGTAGCATACTTAACCACAAAACTGACACGAAAGTAAGGGGGTTTTTGGGGTACAGCCTCCAAGAAAAATGTGATTAGAGATAATTTATGGAGCAGATGGTAACATTGATTGAGTTTCTAGACAAACCTTTTAATGAGGAAATTATAACTCACTCGGAAAATATAACGCTAAAAATCTCAGTGCTGCAAGTTGAATTTATCAAAATACTCTTATGAACTGTCACTGTCATATGAAAAATCATCTTCTCAAAAACATAAGACACAGCCAGTGCAATACAGCGGCGGACGATGTTACTACATTGACCGTTTGCCCTATCCCGCAGCAAGCGCACAAGGACAACGTGAAGGTGAGGGAGACGAAGGAGAAGGTGCGCCGGGCGCAGGAGGCCCGCGACAAGGCGGACGCCGAGCGGCAAGACCGGGCGGCGCGGAAGCGGGCGCTCGTCGACATCAACAGCGCCGAGACGCAGGAGGGCGTCATGGACAGCCTGCTGGAGGCGTTGCAGACCGGATCAGCGTTCAGCCGCGACCAGCGCCAGAAGCGGCAGCGGCCGCAGCAGAAAGTTGGAGGTTGGTCGACGTAATGACGTGTCGGTGGTGGGGGTGGGCGGTCGGGAATACATCCCGAATCGTTCTCGGAACCAGGGACTTACGGTTTCCTGCATACACAAGTGTGCTGCTAGAAACGCAACAAAGTGTTTGGTGCACCTAAACATAGTATGCGAAAATGCCGGCCAAAGTCGACAGTCTAATTTCTGGCGCCAGAGGCTGAAAAAGCAAGGGCCAATCATTGATCTGTAGTTCAAGCTCAAACTACCTACCCTACTCCATCGACGAGCTTGACAGCAAGCATCAAGGCGCCCACTCCTATTCCTAACATCTAGCACCCCATTCCGATCAGCATTCAGCGCATCGCAAAGCATACATTCGTTTTAACCTAACCCAAAATTCTCGAGAATATTTCTCAAAATTCCAAAAATTCCTGAGAATATTCCTATAAAATAAAATCCCAAAATTTGCCCATCACTTGTTGGGAGTAGGTCAGAACGATGGATTCGTCACATTGCTGAGTGTACGTGCCAGCCAGGCAATGGGCGGTGGCGGCAAGGCTTTGATGCCCCGTCGGCTTGTTAGTTTGCTTGGGGAAGGAGGGAGAGAGAATTGTTCGGTGTGCCGAGCTGACTTCAGGGACAGTGAAATATGTTGGTTACGTTTTGCCTGTTGCCGTGCAAAATGGTTGGAGCTGAATGTGCTGAATTACAGAGTGTCGACATTGAAGCCATTTTCTCTTCCATAACCAATGTGTTAGATGAAACGTAATCAACATAAGCCAAGAAGTTTTTTTTTGCCAATAGTCATTTTCTCTGTATATTCTTCTCCAATTGTTTGCATTATCACTAAACTCTGCATCTAGTCATCTTCAGGGCACAGTACATTTAATTACATCTGATGATGGTTTCTACCACAAGCTTGTCTCGTTAAAATTTCTTGGAGAGATTGCTCTTGGAATCAAAAAATCTTGTTCATGGATGGCCTAGTCTGTGACCGTGATCGAGATAATTCTGCTATTTATGACGTGCATCACTTGTTCCGAGTCTTATTTTAATGACGCGACTAGCCAGAAATCCACGTGCTCTCCACAGATTGAATGGCGCCGCATCTGTGGCAAAACTTGATTGTTGTCGTTTTGATTTCCAGCTGAGCGTCGAGCCCAACTGAACAGGAGCCGTTCGCGAACTGGCCTTTTAGGAAATGCGCTCTTAGGAAGAGAATTATCAAAGTGAGCTACATAAAATTATTATTATTATTTTTCGTTATAATCCAGTTCCTAAATTGTTAGCGTTTACCTTACCACGAATTATTAACAAAACACAAATCCCTACAGCAAGTTTCGGTCTGTTAATTTCATTGCCTGTCACTGCCTGTCACCTGTCATTGCAAAATTGCACCTCGGTTAGGAAACTGAATTCTCAAATTATTATCGTCTTTGGTGTTGGTGATTTTGTGTGTCGCTAGAATATGAAGTGGCGAAATGTTTGTTTGTTCCAGTGAAGTACTCGGCACGTAGCACGAAGCTGTTCGGAGATTCCACCCATGTACCATCACAGAGGAAATAAAATTTTGCTCAAATAGGGTAGCGGCTGGGCAGAACGTCTACGTGATCTAACCGCTAACGAAGTCGATCCTCTCGCTGGCTGTTGCCAGATAGGCGATAGTCTATACAAGATAAGGTCATACGTAAAACATGGCTGCCATTTACGTTTCACCGTTGAGTTTTATGGAGGCTAGAGGCTCAGCACTAACAGAAAGCAGTCGGCTTGTGAATATCGTAGTCCGTCAGGAGCGCTGCAGTGGAAGCGAGCCGAGATGCGGCTCCGAGTTTGAATGACCACCTCGAAAACACGGCATTCAGACATGTTGCCTTGAAATAGAGATGCAATGTATGGGTTTTTTAAATGTAATTGACGTTCATAATATGAGCACAGCAATGTTTTGCCGGCCATGTTTTCTTGCTGTTCATTGAAACTCGGCACCGCATCTCGGCTCGAATCCACATCACTTCTACTGCAGCGCAGCCGACGGACTACGATATTTAGAAGCTAACTGCTTGCGATTATTGCTCACTCTCTAGCTTACTTCAAACTCAATGATAAAGGTCATAAGTAAAATATGGCAGCCATTTACATTTCACCAACATAAATCTAAATCCGCATGGTGCTAAAATTATCAAAATCAAACTCTAGAATAATGACTAAACGTTTTATTTACCACTTGCATAGCTTCTTGCATTTTACTAGTACCTTTTTAATTACAGTATTTTAACTTGTGCAGTTAAAAATAAAAGATTAATTGGCAACTGCAAATTTCTTTCGTAACATGTTAACTATTGAGTTTAACTAGGTGCAGTACAACGTATTGTTTTAGGGTGTGTTATTGAAAGTTTTAAAAACATGCGTGAGGCAATTCCTGACGCCCAAGCTAGCTCTTGAGCGTCATCTCCGACCGTTATTTTGTTCCTGATAACTGTTAAGTGATAACAGTCTGTAAGAGGATCGAGTTCGTTGATGGATCAAACTTTGATTATATTTTGCCGGCTCAGAAGCAAAACTGTCCAATCACATTTGTGCCATAATGGGCTTGAACATGAGTGGAATCATGCTGCAATTGTCTGCAGTTTGTTTTTATTATATTCCAAGTGTAGAGAACCGTGGGTTATACTTAAATCTTTGATGCAGTTTGCAAAAGTGTTCAAGTTAGTCCAGCTTAGCAAGTTAAAAAGGATTCTCCTGTTTCAATCTCCAGTGTGAAGGGAATTTTCTTACATTTTAGACTACAGAATTGGATAAATAATTAAATAGTTTGATAATTAGTGATCACTGGATCCCAATTTTTTATGATTTTAATTAGGATTAATATTACTTTAAGTTTTAACCCATTTTAAAATTATTCAGTTTATTTGTGTGCCTTCATCTGAAATTTACAAAAATAATGTTGGGCCAGTGAATCTTTCTAACTAGTCAAGCTTTGGACATAGACAGTTTTTCTTCTAAGCCGTCGACTTGTTTTAATTTTAAAAATAATTTAACTGTAAAGAAAATTTGTATATATATATAAAAGAAATTTAATTTTGTTACAAACTTCAAATTTATCCGTGCAGAATCTCAAGACGGCATTGTAATTAATTTTAACGGCCATTCACAAAGAGGAACTGAGCTTGTCTGCGAGTTGGCCTTTTTATTTTGTACGCTAGTGTGTAGAGAAAGCTACGATGTAATATTCCGAGTCATCAGTTGTTTCGAGTTGGAGGTGGAAGGAGTTTCGCATTTCGGGAAAAGATGCTGGCGTAATTACTGGAACGACTTTCGAACGGTGCTTGCATTTTTCTCCTATTGTGAGACTTATCACCTCGATCCATCGAAATAACATCAATTTTGCTAATAAATTAGACAAACAAAAATATCTCTTCTGTCTAAGTTTTCTTAGAAGTACCAAAAAAAATTTTAAAAACAATCTTGTTGATAAATTTATCAGAGATTGTAACTTATCTTATCTGAAGCCTTATTATCTGGCTTTAGAAGGAATGATAGGAATAGTTTTGTTTTCAAAATGGAACCTTGCTAAGGCTAACAGTATTTATGATGTGGTATTGCATACTTTAAGTGCTGTTTATATCCCTACTGCCAACATCCAAGAAAAAATCTGCAAATTATTAAGTGAGTAAATATGTTAGTTTTCCACATTAACATTGCTAACATTGCAAACATTACTTTACCTTAATCCTTTGCGATGTCCCGCTAGGAGTGTGTGTACTCACTAAGGGTGGCCCATTGATATGGGGGCAATATTTAGCAACTTGCATTTTTGGAAGAGAGGAAGGGCCCGAAGAGCCAGAAATAAGAATGCGAGGGATGCTAGAAGATATAGTACATCCAAGGATTCACTTTTGGGAAACACAGAAGAACATGCGCTCCTCATCCACAACAAGAGCATGACAGAAATGTTGAAAAAATGCCAAGAAATCAACAGAGATGTTTTGCAGAACCCAGAAACAAGAAAGACAGAAAAAAATAAAAACAATCTTAATGGTGACTTGGAGGTATGTAATGAAAGCATGGGAAGACATAATTCTGAAGCTAAGGTAGAAGATATTCGGATAGCTCCTCCAACTGCGAGTTTGCCACCGCCGCCACCACCCCCACCGCCACCTCCAGGGAGTGGCTTTGTGAAATCAAAAGAAGAACTACCTCACGGACTTAAACACAAAGAAAAACTCAATTTGCCAAAAAAGCTAACACAACCAAGATGGAAAAGTGTAAGAGTTATGACCGTACCAAGAACTTGTTTATTATTCTGGGTTGTCAAAAGAGTTGTTTGTGTAGATGGTAAACAGGTGCATTGCATTTTCTAGCTTGATGTCCATAGTCTGCCAGCAAGTGCTATCTGGGTGCTTCTGGACAAGAAAGACATGTCGGCCCATCAGGGATATTTGGTTGAAAAGTTGACGAACAAATTTACACAATCGTGCACACCTCGCCTAAGGTAAAATTGTAATCAGTCGGGCAATTCCTGGGTTTTTAGTTTAGTTTGTGTATTGGTGTAAAATACATATTTCTACGCGTCGACACTGTCCTTATTACATTAGGTGGACATAACATTTGTCCATTATTACATTAGAATTTTTTTTATAATCTGAATTTTTGTTTTTAGCGTTCGTGAACCCAGTATAATTATGATGGACAACCAATTATGTTTGAATCTTAAACTATTTCAAAAGACCACAAAAACTCAAGATTCCAAAGTCATTGTCTCACAAATTCTACAGTGTAACAGCCAATTCTTGACCAGTGAGGTGTTAAAGCTACTAAAAAACCTCTTGCCCAAGGAAAATGGAAATAACTTCTTGGATGAGCCATCGGACTCGTTTCTGTCTCCCGTATGTATTGAGTGTGTAATCTTAAGCGACATACTTGCATAATGTAAACTTGTGCTTTGATTTTCATGACTTTTTTCACCAGTGTTGACACGTTATGTTGCAGATTTTAGCCATTGATCGACTGTCTGAACGGATCGATGTCTTATTGTTCAGAGTAGAAAACAACAAGAGTATCAGCGAACATCATAGCCGATTTATGAAGGTAAGATTAGGTAAGATCATGGTCTTGACCTAATGAATTTGTTTTTGGGAATACAATCAGATTACATACCATTCTCCTTCTTATGAAATAGAATGTCATGTATAAAAAGTGGATGATAGCAAAAGTAGACGCTTAATTGTATGTTTTCAATTTTAATCTATTTTGATCTAGCATATTGGTGAGTTAGTCATATAAGAAAAATCAGTTTTATGTGCCGGACATGTGCATAGCCGAGTGGGTAAACTTACTTGTGCCTATTTAGTTTGTAAAATTGTCTAAATGTTATTTATTTTTCAATCATTCAAGTCTAAGGTTTTGGTTGACCGTATGATATTTTTTTAGGAGATCGACCTTGTTCGGAAAGCTTGCTGTGAATTGAAAAGAAGTGAATCCTTGCCAATCCTTTTAAGTCTGCTTCTTTTCGCTGGAAACGTTATGAAATCATCGTCTGGAAATCAACAATCATATGGCTTTGATGTCAGCTTTCTTTCCAAAGTAATAATATGCAATTCTATGGGAAGGATTCTAATCTTCCAACATTTCGTTTTGCAATAATGGGACATTTTCTTTTTAAGTTGAAAGACACAAGGCAGGGAAATAGCCAGCTATCTTTGCTAGACTTTCTCGTGGAAACTGTTTCGGAGAAGTTTCCACTGTGCCTGAACTTCCCGAAAGAGATACCAAGCATAGATGAGGCTTCCAATGTTTCAATAGTGAAAATGAACAGTTGGTAATTATCACGGATTTTTTAACCTATGTTAAACAACCATCTAAATATCTGCGCCCAGGAACTTGAAATCATGCAAGCCTGGTAGCAATTACCCTTCTCTCTGCTCCCTACTTTTATACTATGGTGATTGACCATATT
The DNA here is from genome assembly GCA_921293315.2 of Nemurella pictetii. NCBI lineage: Eukaryota > Metazoa > Arthropoda > Insecta > Plecoptera > Nemouridae > Nemurella > Nemurella pictetii. Next base: position 24,064,798 of record OV121116.1, on the reverse strand, counting down.
ATCAAAATAGCTCCGAAAAATATCTATGATAAAATCACATTGAAAACACAAAAATTTACTATTTTTTCTCTGTATACAACTAGGTTGTCGCAGATTAATGATGGACTGACCACTGTTGAAACTGAAATTGGATTTGTTAACTTTCCCAAAGATGGCGATAAACTGAAAGACGTCCTGACTGTATCCTTATTAATCCATACTATTGGCAAAATTACAGTATCTAAAATGTCATGTGAATGGATATTCACAATTTGTTTTGTGTTTGTATTGAATTTGTATTGTATAAACTTAACACCAACTCCAGCCTTTTGCTAAAAAATCAAGAAAGGTTACTGCTGAATTGGAAGAAGCAATTTCAAATATGCAGACAGATTTTGATAATATCAAAACATATTTTGTGTACACTCACGAGAACAAGGACACCGAGCCGTGTGTTGAGTTTTTTGGCTTTTTCCGGACATTCCAAGAACAATTTCAAGTAAGGATAGATTCTTAAGTATAATTTATATTTGAATTTATAATCATAACACTGATTACTTTGTAAAATTTCAGGAAGCTGTAAAGAAGCTGAGGATGTGACTGGGAAGGTAAATAAGAAGAAAAGAGAAGTTTCTTATACCGTCACCGATATAGGGTTCCTATCCCTGCCGATGTGCGTAGTATGATATCTAGGCTGTGCAGCCTTCGGGGACCTGGAGCCCTCAAACTTTCTCAAAATTCTATTTAAAACATGATTAATGTACCACTCACATTTTTGGATCAATACCTATCTAATAGATAAAATAATTGGAGTCTGAGTCAAACATCAAGTTCTTACAGCAGTGACCTGCAAAAATTGTGCCATGCGGGAGAGTGACCTAGGATATAATGGAAATTGTACAAATTTTTTGGGGCCATGGTTCTACCTACTCCTCAGAAGATTCAAAGACAACTTTTTGGGCCCCTGATAAGATTTCTTGCCCTTACTGCTACTTCCCCTTCACCTCCCCACTCCTCACCATGCCACTTGCTCACCTGTCTATCAATAAATAAATAATTGGAAATGCTCAGATTATTTGCCTTTTACCGTTTTTCATTACAAATCATATTGATTGGCCTATGATTTATTTTGAAAATTGGCTTGCGAAAAGTGTAGGGAATATTATGATTCGGGGTGGTGTGTTATGCACCAATCTACCTGGATCATCGAATCCCAACCAGCGTTAATCACAAACGTCTATTGATTTTAGTATTGGCTTAAGAATAATTAATGGGGTAAATTTTCATGATGTTGAAAAAATTAAAATTCAATTATTTTATGACTAAATGAGAATGAAATAAAGAACAATAGCACTGTGAATAAAACAGTACAACTATATCTAATAATTAATCATAAAATAGTTAGTATACAGCATGTCAGACCGATCGAAATTCACAGGCATTTTTCTAAAATAGTAATAAAAAAAAATTCCATTGTTTTGTGAATGACTTGCAGTGATGGGCTGGTCATTGTATTTTAATTGCAATAAATATGCATCTGGGGAGAAAAAACCTTGTTTGCACAACGGCGTTAATATCCACACATACGACACTGAATACAGCTAGCAAAGGTGCCGGTCTTTCACTCTATAGATATTCAATTGGATTTATATCGCAAACAGATCGCCATGGTGAATACGAGCGATCTCGACTTGAACATAGAAGGATGGCCCTCGATCCCAGAGTATTACACAGGGCGCAGTTTATTCGTTACGGGCGGCACTGGTTTCATGGGCAAAGTACTGATCGAGAAGCTGCTTCGCTCCTGTCCAGATCTGCGCACCATCTACCTACTGCTGCGCCCGAAGAGGGGCAAGAGCCTGGAAGAAAGAATCCGTCAACTGGGAGCCGATCCATTATTCGAACGGCTGCGCGAGGAGCAGCCTGCAGCGCTGAGCAAGCTGCACGTGATATGCGGTGATGTCAAAGATTTGGGACTGGGACTGAACGAAGAGGATCGCCAGTTGCTGCTACGGGAAGTTTCGGTGGTGTTCCATTCGGCAGCCAGCGTGCGATTCGACGACTCTCTGAAGGATGCTGTGCTCATCAATGTGCGGGGCACTCGGGAGATGTTACGACTTGCCCGGCAAATGCACCGACTTGAGGTGAATAATGCACCCTATCTTCAGTTTCAGTTCGGGTTTTGGTCTCGGGACTAATTGGCAGATTCTGGTGACTGACGACCTGTCACCCGTTGATCGCCAATATTTGTTATTGATTGTAGTTTTTGCAAACAACTACTCTTCGAGCAACAGGGGGCAGGCATCAAGACTTTTTGGGCACCTTGTAAATCCAGGAACGGCCAGTTCTTTTTTTGGCAACGCGAGATATGTCTGGTCTACAAATTGATGAAGGACTGAACTGATTTCAGGTGCTGGTGCATGTGTCAACCACTTTCTGCAATTTCAATCAGGATGTTGTAATGGAACAGATCTATCCTGCTCCTGGAAACTGGAGGACTATGATTAGTCTAGCAGAGAGCGCAAATACTGAACATCTACTGGAATGCCTCACTCAAAAGTGGGTACATATAAAGTTTTTACAAGTTTATTGATTATCAATCGTGCTTAATTTCGTTAGACCAGCCTCGGTAATATCCCCCCATGAATGATCCGATACCCTCTTGCCTCTGCATCCCAAATATTTTTTATTATTATTTTTGCTTTGTGAGTGCTAATTAATAGATTCTTTTTGTTAGAAACAACTCGTTCAGATACACGCATATTTAATTTAATTAAACGAAGACATCTAGGTATTTTAGTGATTTCTTCATATAACAATGACTTATTTTCATTGCTCCATCTTACAGAGTCTTAGGAAAGTCTCCTAACACGTACACGTACGCAAAGGCCTTATCCGAGCAGATCGTTGATGAACATAAGGATTTACTTCCTGTAATAATTGTAAGGCCATCCATCGGTGAGTATATCAGCTGTCTCTTCTGTCTCATTTCGTTCTCAACAAGTTCATGAAATATTCTAGCTTATCCCTTGCATTCTAGTTCTACCGACTGCTGAGGAACCCATTCCAGGATGGACGGATAACTTCAATGGACCAATTGGCTTGTTTCTCGGTGGAGGCAAGGGAATCCTTAGGTCAGTTGAACATTTTTGTTGGTATCACTTCCTTTCCTGTTATTTGGACACTATAACTTTGTAATTTGTTCAATTTCAAGGACTGTTTATGCTGATCCAAACCACGAGGAGGATTACATCCAGGTTGACATAGCTATCCGAGCGTTTATTGTGCTGGCATGGCATAGAGCGTTGCAAACTAGGTATTTTACGGAGTTACACTCGTAAAGAACAATCTGCTATTACTAATATGCCTACATACCTCACTAATTCTGTTTTTTTCCTTCTGGGTGCTGTGTGTTGATTAATTTTCTTAGTTCTTAATTTCATGCGTGAATATAGCCGCTTGATTGGAAAAGTGAAGTAAATTTTGTGACAAGTGCATTCGCTTCTTATCTTACACTGGTAGCCGATACTCCAGTATGTTACCTTAGAATCCACCTTAGTTAAAGCGTGATCGAAAAAATGTGAAACGGACATTTATTCACATTTATTAAATGTGCATTAAAAACGCTAAAATGGCACGCTAAACCAATCATAAAATGATGCACAATTATAACAACTACTTATAGATCACGCCAGCTTTCCCCAATTCCTGGTACCTATATAATTGTACTCAAATTCACTATCATCAAGGATACATTATTAGAACCTATTTCTCTTGAACTTCAGGAAGATCTATAAGGTTGTTGTTCGTTTTTCAGTCGACCATCGACTCTGCCGGTGTTTAACGCTAGCAAAATGACGGAAAAAAGGCCGCTTGTGGAGTTAATAAACATTGCGTTATCCTGGCTACCGGAATATCCGCTGGACAATTCTGTATGGCACCCGAACCCAGTTCTTACAACCAACAAAACTATATTCTTCGTCAAGGTGATACTCATCCATATGCTGCCTGCTTTGCTGGTTGACGCTGTTTTAAAACTCAGCGGCCGGAAACCGATGTAAGTTTGATAATCATCTCAGGCAACCCCTAAGACAACGTTTTTGCCAATTAAAACCCTTATTTCGCTCCAGAGTCGTTGAAACTGGAACGAATTTGGCAGTTGCCAATTAATTAAAGTATCCTTTTTACCAAGCACAAATTACTAATTAGACTTCTGTGTACTGTGTATAAATTATGCATGGTTAACAACAGTGGCTCAATAAATTACTAATTAAATATTTTTCCTACGCAATTCTAAGGCTTATGAAAATATATATGTATACAAAATTGTTATCCCCATACCAGGTACTACATTACTTTTTTGTTTTGGGTAAACCAAAATCATCCAATCATTCGATATCGAATCAAGAATCATAAACTTTTCGTTCCAGGCTGGTGAAATTGCAACGCAGAATTTACATTGCAAATGTTATGCTGTCAATCTTTGCATTGACCAACTGTTTCAATGACAACACCAAGTTCTTGGGTGCAAGTAAATTTATAAAGGCTTGTGACATGAAAGATTTTAACTACAACAAGATTGCAACAGATGCACATCAAACCTTTAAGCTCAATATAATTGGATCGAAAAAATACTTACTAAAAGATAAATTGCCATTGGCTGAATCCAGAAGACACTATCAAAGGTATTTCTATTTTAAATCTGTTTGGACTTGCTGGTTTTATTGGAGCGTAAAGCCATTAACATGCATACAGTTTCTGCTAAAATACACTTAATTGATATGAAAAGGTTTAATTTAATAATATAAGAATATGTCCAGTTGAGACATGGTAATAAATAATTATTGCATTTACCATTTGCCAGTATAACTATATCTTTGGAAGGAAAGCATTGTGGTGCAGCATAGGACTAGATAGACCCCAATAAGCGGGCTATGAATACCCAGGAATATCGATGGAACGATTTATGGCAAAAATTCATTGCATAACAATAACTGAAACTGAAAAACTTACGATTGTGATAGGCCGTCTCTAGACACAGTTGTCAGTATGTACTTTTTTGGTTTAATGGAATACCTTGTTTTACCCAAATTGCAATCGCTGAAACTTTTTTTTTGCTTTGGCTTGGGTCATTACATCTCATTGAAATAAATTATCGCGTTTTATTTAAGTATCTACGCGATTGAATTGTATGTCTGAAAATAATATTATCATTTAATTTTGAACATTATAACTGCTTATCTTCGGATACTTGGATATAGTTCTTAGAAGTCCTATCATTGTGTGGCTAGTGCCTGTTGTTGGCAAGTTTTATTAGGATAGTTCAGCATAGCAGGCACTTGTTGACTGTTGCAGGACTGTTGACTGTTTGACTGTTGACTTTTGACTCTTGCAGGACTGTTGACTCTTGTTGACTGTTACAGAATGTATTGGCTGGATCGAATACTGAAGGGCGCCACGCTCACGATTTTGGCAGTGGTGGTCTGCATGAGCGCGAGAACACAAGCGTTGGTGACGTCTGTATTTACCCTCGCAGAAGTTATCATCATGGGATAGATATTGCTTATAGATATCCACTAACTTTTGCATGGCAACTTGGTACGTATTTTCTTGTAGGTAGCATATTGGAAACTATATCATCAAAATTTAACAAGACGTTTCAGTTCAATTATTCTCTTCGACCGTTTATTGTTAATCATTGTTGTATTCGTAGAGCAATTCAACTAAGATAAATTAGAACCTGAAATTAAAACCACATATTTTATCGGTTCTTTTGGCCAAATAGACACAAGAGTGTCATAGCCATAATATGGCTCTATTTTTTTATTGTTTTCGTAGATACCAATCCTGAACCCCTGACTCCTAACTCTTGTGAGTACCACCATAATGATCACAGTATAGAAACCGAAAAAAAAGTCTCAAATTCGTAAATAAATGACATGGCCCCCCAAGGCAAATAAGTGCAGCGTCTTGGTCGATGGCTTGTTGAGGTGTTCGGCTATCCCTTGAAGAGCTCTTGAGCGATCCGAGAGACGGCAGCGAGAGCAGCATGCGCCATGTTGCTGGATACAAGCACCCAAGTGACGGCGAACAGGAAAGCACCCTTCAGACCACGATCTAGGAAGTACAATCTTCCCGAAGGAAGGGACAGGAGAAGAGACACCTCGTTAGTACACTTCTCGTTCGTTTCACAGACAGAATGGAATGTTGTTACCTAATGAACATTGGTTAAATATAAATAAATATAGTGTGGTTCGAAGATCTATGTTGTTGTACATGGTTGTGCTCTATTGTAGGGCCCTAATGAGAGTTTTAAGTAGACGTTTCGACCACGGCTTAGACTCTTTTTAGGGCCAAAAATCTGTCGTTGCAATACAATTGCAATGCAATAATCATCTAGACTCTAGAGCAAACAGGTCTAATCCATGACTTTTCAACAAGAAACACATATTGCTAATTGCTATTGCTACCTGAATCGTTTGACGAAAGTGGGATATTAGAGTTTATCTATAAAGTAGCAGTAGATTACATCCATGGGGGTTTTGCAGGAGTTAGAGCAAGGAGGAGCACTTGTGCCCCTTAACTATTAAATTTAAAATATTTCAAATGGGCGGAAAATCTTGTGGTCCAACTCCTACCAAGGGGTGTCCTACCGTTCACTTCCACCGTTCGTAGAATATATCTCCCGAACAAGTTATTGAGAGCCCTACCTCGGTCCCCAAGAAAAAGCGCTTAAATAAAAGGGTTTCGGAGTATTTAGTTTGAGAGTCACCTCCGGTGATGCTTCCTTGCAGCCCGAAATGTGCTCGGAGGATCCTTCAGGATCAGTTCTCGTGTCAAAATGAACGCCTTGGCGAATATTGTTTTATCCAGGTTAAGTACTTTCGAGTAGCTAAATTCATCTTTGTCACACGATAGCATGAATCTTTCTGCTTCAACAAACTCGTTGTTTTTGAAATGGAAGTCTCTCGTGGTAAAGAAAGACAAAGCATCCGTGGCAATGAATATACGTCGATAAAGTTTAACAAACCTGTTGGAAAGAAACATTTTATTAAATTAATAATTTTGCCTGCTTTTTCAATTGCTTTATATTGCAATATTGATTGTATTCGCAACTAACATAGACTTGCGACCAGTTAGTCTCAAAACGACGTCTATTAAGATTGCAGGAAGCATGTGACAGAGTAAGACACTGATAAAGTAGTAGAAGTAGTTCTGTGTAAGGCCCCACTCTCCAACTGGGTACCAGATACACTTCGCCGTTGGATATTTTGAAAGCTCGTCTTGAGAATAATGTAATAGCTCTAGGTGAGAAATACTTTGGACCATAGCATTGCAGTTGTAGATTGGCAACGTTTCCATCATTCTGAAACCAAGAAATATAATATCATGATGCTTTAAGATAGTATGCCGATACACTTTTACAACAAGATTTTACCAGATACTTTTTTTTTAATTCCTCCATGATAAACATCTATTTTATATAATATAATAATCAGTTATAAAAATTGTTAATGAAAAATGGAATGAAGATGATTAATAAAAAAATGTCTGTTAAGCTAAAAAATAAACAATGTAATACAGAGAATAACAATGTTTGCAGATAAGGCAAAAATAATAGAAAATAGAATAAGAAGTATTTTTTAAAATGTTCAACGACATTTCCTTAATATATGTCTTCATTTAATAGAAATATGTGTTATGTGGTGGTACCACACAAATATATCATATATTTATATATATGAATGACAATAAACTTTAAGTAAATAAATGGTGTTACCAAAATGGTGTTAATTTCCAGGATATAACTGGGTGTGAGGTGGTTAAACAATATTGGCCGACAACAACTAACTACTCAACAGCTGTCATCAATGCACTAGTAATTGGCGAACTATACCTCGGTTGAATGACAGCCCGATGCCACGCAAAGAAGATCATTGATTTGATTGCTGAATCCACAGGTACAAAGTCGAGCTTCTGGTGTTTGTCCACGTAAACAACTCTGTAGGAAACGCAGTTAGTAAGAGTTTGCATGCGACACAATTTATTCCCCTGAAGAGCATATTATCATGATTATTGGTATGTCTTCAAACTTATTTTAATAATTTACTTTGTCTTAAATTATACCTTAAAACTCCAGTGTAACAGCCCATCCAAATTCCCATCGGTCCATTCAAATTATCAGTCCATCCCACGACTGGTTCCGATGCAGTGGGTGTAACTATGGAAAAAATAATAATGTGTAGATAATGCGTCTTAGCAGCACATCCCCCATACTTTCAGGTTACATTAAATTTTACTAGGTTTAATTTTGTAACAAATCTACGCATTTTAAGTTCATCTTTGTAAACTATTTAAACTAATTGTAATTGTAGTATGAAATATCAGCTTGCCCTTGGGGAAAGCCTTAGGTATGTCAGCTGTGCCGTTTCGGGCGTACCTGGGTATAAGCAAGCCTATTACTGCAGTGGTTGAAATTAATTTTGCCCATCTGATATCTAAATCCTTAGCTAATTCGATTATTGGCAACGGAAAAGCGTTCAGCGTTGAATATGTTTGCGAGTGTTACAATTTCAAGGTGAACAAAACTTCGCGACGAACTTGAGTTACTCGAATTTCTTAGATGATCTATACGATCGACAGACTGAGCTACTCACCTATCGACGGTCGAATGATTATCAGGGGCAGCGTATCTTTGTGATCATTCACCAGTTGCTCGGCCAAAGCTTTTGCATAAGTGTAAGTGTTCGGCAGCGACCCTAAAACTCTGAGCATAGATACATTTTAACTCAAATTCACTGCCTCAATCCCGGGTTTACTCATTTCCATGGAAATACCCAAGCACATGCAGTGATATTCAATTGTTTCTGGGAGTTTACAAAATTTGTCAAAGCATGCCTTATTTGCCGGCACCAACCTTGCCCCAAATCATTAGACGTCATTAACGGTCCCATTTATTCACCCAACTTAAGTGGAACTTACTTAGGAGTGAGAGAGTGAATCAATGTCTCATCTTCGGTGTTTTCTACGAAGCTTATCATTTTTTCCCAACTACCTGGTGCTGGATAAATCTTCTCTAAAATCTCTGTTTGGTTGCAATTGCAAAATGTTGTTGACAAGTGAAGAAACCCCTATGTTTAAAGCAATCCATCATTATCAGAAGAACATTTAAATTAACAAAAATAAAGCTAATACAATGACAATGCTGTCATTCACCTGTAGCAGAGGCATTTGCTGCGCCAATCGTAGCATCTCCCGAGTACCCCGCACATTGATGAGCACAGCATCCTTCAGAGAGTCGTCGAATCGCACGCTGGCTGCCGAATGGAACACCACCGAAACTTCCCGTAGCAGCAACTGGCGATCCTCTTCGTTCAGTCCCAGTCCCAAATCTTTGACATCACCGCATATCACGTGCAGCTTGCTCAGCGCTGCAGGCTGCTCCTCGAGCAGCCGTTCGAATAATGGATCGGCTCCCAGTTGACGGATTCTTTCTTCCAGGCTCTTGCCTTTCTTCGGGCGCAGCAGTAGGTAGATGGTGCGCAGATCTGGACAGGAGCGAAGCAGCTTCTCGATCAGTACTTTGCCCATGAAACCAGAGCCACCCGTGACAAACAGGCTTCGTCCAGCATAATACTCTGGAATGGATGGCCATCCTTCGCTGACCAGTTCAATATAATCGGGTGCACTTGAATCAGACATCTTGTGCCGTCGCGTATGTCTGGATTGTGAGTGTCAACTGGCTTCACTTGAATCGAATCTTTTTGGTTGATGCCTAAATCAACGCTATGTTAATCATTGTTGTGTTTTACATACAATGCTCGCATTTTATTTATTTATGAGAGGACGTGAATTTGGTCAGTTTAATAACTATAAGCTGGCTATGGCCATGATTTTCGAAATAACAACTTCCTGCCCTCCTAGAGCAGGATGGGAAACGTTTTTGGCTGATTCACTTACGGTGTTAGTGAACTATTTTCAAGTGGCAAATGACGGTCAAAAAATGCTAACAGAAACTTTTCTCCGGTGTTTTAAATTAGCTTCTCAGACCGCAGAAACGAAATTTTTCTTTGGAAGGTGATTCGTTTCGTGTGCTGCCCATTTTGCCTATCCACAGGCGCTGTGCTGAGTGCTGGGGTTTGGATTCAAGAAGACGTAACTTTCTAATGGTGTATACGCGAGCATATGCGCTCACCTGTCGTGGAGGAGAGCTAGTGTGACCCCAAAACACAGATATAATTTCAAAGTCCCGCAGCGACCATTCTCTTTCAGTCGGACATCACTTAGTTGATTGAAAGCATCGAAGCTCAGACGACTTATTGCCGAGTGTATTTTGTTTGCTCTTCAAACCTTCCAGTTTGAAGCGTGCAGCTGATAGGGATTCGATATCCAGTGAACATTTCTGAAATGATAGATAGCATGAGCTGAAGACATCTAACGCGACGGGAACTGCATTCTTATTTGCATCATCAATTTATGTCGCTTCGTAAGACGTCCGTGTGCTAAAAGTGTAATTCCTTTCCCCAAAGATAGAACGACTAAATAATGGGGCTATTTAACAACTGTCTAATATCTGCTCTGTTGATGACATGTAAGTATTTAATATTCGACTTTCCAAAGAAAATGCTACATCGAGGTGTGATTGAGTGAAATGTGTAATTTTGAACTGATCTTTTGACAGGTGTGAGCAGCTTAATCATCCCCGATGAGATCACGTCTCTGCTATCACTCGTTTACTCCAACATCCCTCCAATTAAGAAGGGTAACTACGATATTCGCCTGGAATGACTTCCAGGGCTAAGCGCTAGACAATAGGAAAACCAAATCAAAGATTCACCCGAACAAAGTTTCGTAAATGGTTATCACTTTCGATTACCAATTCTAACAATGAAAAGGGAAAGTTTAGTAACTCCTACATTATTTCAACCACTTGACTAGGAAAAACAAGTGGATACGAATTAACATTAGTTATTTATATCAGCAAATTAGTTAATGCATATATTAATTTAAAATTGCCATAAGAAATTATTGAGTTATTTTCAAATGTAACTTGCAATCATCGATTGCGACACATAGATTCTTAACGACTGCACCCGCCACAAAGTACTTTGATTATGCAAACCGCAGAGAAAATCGCTCGTTGATAACGATAAATAATTTTAATTAAATCCGTTGGTTTCACTTCTGCGGAAAAAAAACTTTATTTGTGTCAATACAACTTCTACGTTTGTACATATCAAGATTGAAGAACTTTAAAAGACAAGACTCAATCAACAAAACCCTTAAGCTCTCTTCAGCCTTTGAAAGTATCCTCTTTCGTATGTTGACTTACATTTGAACAACTTATATTTGAAGCAGCTCACTAAATCCGGACAGCTACAGATAATATACTATCAACCCTCTAACATGACTGACACCTGCTTCTCACAATCTTTTAGGGACCGACTCTCGCGTGGGAGTTGGTTTCCGGCTGGGCCCTCACGCGGACTTCCAAGTGGTGCTGGAACTGGGCCCACAAAGCAACACGCAGCCCCTTGGGCCCTCCGCAGACACCAAACGGCGGCGCAACAGCGAGCAAGAACCCGCAGCATACATAGGCTCCTTGCCTGCAGGGGACGCCGAGCCAGTACACAAGGAAACACTTCCTACGAACTGGCTCTCGAAGTGGAGAACTGCTCTTCGTGGTGATAGCAAGGTGGGTGTTCTCGCCTGAGTTTTCAGTAATAATAAGTAGGGATTTATGTTGCGTGAACCATGTGTTACCTCACTTTGTTCTGTCCATGATGCTTAAAATTAAACGACTCTTGAAAGAAGCAGGGTAATAGGAAAAAGAAATAGCGTTTGATTGTTAAAAAACACATGTTTATGTTTTAAGGAGTATTGACAGTAGTAGAACACAAAAATATTTCAGCCAACACTGAAGATTCTTGTTTGTCTTGAATCTTGATATTATTAGATTTCTAGAGAATATACACTCTCAGTTTTGGTAGAACAAACTTGTCACTATTTGTGTATACGCCTTACACAATATTTTCAGAATTAATTTCCTTTGAAGAAAATTATTTTAAGTGTCCTGACATATTCGCTCCATTTGAAGTGTGCCCCATTCGCCTTGAAATTCAGAACAATATTTTTGTCATAAACCACTGTTTGTGTAAATTAAATATAAATATTATATATATAATATGTGTGTGTGACCAGCAACCCAGCCAGGCACGAAAAGTTGAAGGCTGCCCAGTCAAGGAATTTTATATAAGGTTGTTTTAACAGTATTTAAGAATGTAGTAACGATCATTTATACACAAAACCGATGAAAAACTATGTGTTATGGCCAAAAAACGCACTAACAAGAGTTACAAAATGTTTGACTGAGAAACTCTTCGTGATAATTTGTTCAGCTGGGATTAAGAAAATAGAGAAAAACAGTTATGGCAAAGAATAATTGGTTTCCAACAAATCCCCAAGACAAGCCACACCAAAACCCTTCAAACCCCAGATCAGCATTCTGCCGTTCGCGTTCTTCGCTTTCGAGAGTTGAGGGATGTAAGCGTGTGTGACATTTTGTGCTCTCAACTCCCATTTATCTCATTCATTTCACTCTTCTTGCTTTCAGTGACGTATTTTTGTGTGACAGGAAACATTCACAGATGAATTGGCAGGAAAGAGGGATTTGCGGACCCGAAATGCCATCGATTTAACTGATTTTATAATAAACCCTAATAATATTCAAATTAAAATTCTCGTTACTGCATTTGACGAGTAACGTTACTCGTGTGATTTAGAAGGAAACGCATTTTTCGCCATCCACAATTAAAAAATGATCAAAGTCAGCGGGTCTGACCCATAAAATTACGGTTGCATAAATTCCACGCCATAAAATAAACATGAGCTGCATTTTATTGGCTGTATTACCATTAGGGAAATAGCAGCTACCACTTCGTGGTTACGAATTCAGCTCACGGACGATTTCGGATGGACTGTCAAAACGATTAAAACATGAAAGCATTAAATTACGTCAATTGTTGAAACATTTTTTAATTGGTGTTGAAATAATGTTGTAGAAATAATTGTTTTGCCAGTTTAATTAATTCCCAGATCCCACTGGAATTCTTTAGTTCCACTATTTGAATCATATTGTTATTTAAAGGTAATGTTGATAATTTCAACTGTGCTTTTGATTTCAGGTGACGAGCAGGCAGAGTGTCTTATCAAATCGCGCCATTAGCAAGCCGTCTGATCCCCCCTCCCCAATGCCAGTCGACGCCAACCCTGCAGTGGTTTCTCACTTGAGCCAATTGTTTGCTAAAAACGCGACGAACCCTGAGGGAATTATTTCTTCGAGCTCATCCTCTCGCTAATCCAAAGAAATGTTTCTATTAATATATTTTTTTATTTCATATTTATTTGAACGTCTCGAAATATTGTTGCGATATGAACAAGTTGCGAAAAGATAGGGTAAATCAGATTGAAATCGAAACCTCATACTCGTGACTAGCAACATGCATTTCGTCAGCTGATGGCAATTATTGTGATGGTGTAATTAAACTAAAAGCGATTTAATGTATTCATTAATATCTGGGAAATAAATCTGTAAAAATCGATCCGTTAATTTTGTTTAGTGCAGTGCGACATTTGGAGTCATAACTGGAGCTTTATTCCTGTAGCACTGAATGCATTCATAGGGACACAAGACTCAAGATGATCGTTGTCGAGCGAGTGAAAGATTACTGTGAAAACAGCACCATCCACGGGCTGCGTTACCTGACAGAACAAGGAAGACACATCATTGAACGGTAATTGAAACGATAGCAACACATTAAAAGAAACAAAAACATATTCACAATCCTTGTATCTACACATTTTTTGTTCGTGGTATTGCGAGGCTTAGCGAGTTTTGGTCCACATCTTCATGAAATGACGTCAATGGCTACTGCGAGCACATGTCGAACTACTGCCATTGACAGCCAGATGAGGTCAAACCGATCCTGCAGTCGATGCCCGATTTCACCCAGTTGGTATCTTTCTGGTCGCTAGGATTCCTCCCTGCTAACGCGAAGTTCTGTCTCTGCTCACGTTGCTAGGATTTTCTGGTTGATTGCCGTCTGCACGTCAGCCGTGGGAATGTACATACTTGCAGCTGAAGCCTGGGATAGTTTCATCACCTATCCCGCCTCGTTTGTGACAGACACCAACTATCTGTTATGGAACACGACGTTTCCGTCGATCACCATCTGCGAGCGAATGGATGGCAATGAGCGGATCATCGCTTATATGGACAAGTAAGACCTCGTATTTTATATAAAATGATACTTATGATAGTACACAAAACAAAATCACATTTTGAGTGGGAAAATTTAAAAGCGATTAACTGAGGCACGCTCCAGAATGGAATTCGGAGTCAAGCCCCGTCTGTTATTTCTTACATTTTTCTATTTGAAATATTTGACGGGTTCGCAAGATTCTATCCTATAATATACCCGCCAAATTTCGCAAAAATATCGTGAATCGAAGAGCCAAGTAGTCAAAAAATTCAGTGTAATAATAAAGCTACAGGTGCATAAGCATACCTAACGCAAGTGTAAAATTCAATTTTCGAGTGTTGAATTGATACGTTGCGCTTTTGAAATGTGAAATATCCACAATTTATTTGTGAGCCGTGAGATAAATGTGAGACGGTAGATTTGACTTTTGACTGGATCGCCATTCGTTACAGATACAACATTGACAAGAGCAAACAGTTCTTGTACATGAGTAACGTTAACACTCGTCCAGATGATTGCTACATGTGCCAGAATTGCCCGGTGGGAACAGACGCGGCGTGCCCAGACAATGATTTGAAGATGGTATATGGGGTGAGATTATTGCAAGACAATATATAGAAAGAGAAGCCTTCAAAATTTTCATAGTGCATGGTGTGACGGTTTTTGTAAACACTTGTTCGTTACTATATGGTGTAGGGCAGTTCTTAAAAATGGCTAAGGAATTAATCGTCCAAATTTGTTATTGTGCTGGTTCGAGCGAATCAAAGATAGCATGCCATTGACTTGATGTTGTTGTGACCAATGATGACTTTTAGGAACGCTCGTTAGGCGAACTTTTCAGCCTAGTGACTCGTACTTCATTTGGGTATTTGTTGACAAGAACCTTATTTGTTCATCGCATTAATAGCGTATTTAGTAATCTTCTTAGGCCCGGTATTACAATGTACGGATAGCTAGATATCCTCCACTATCCTCCAATAGTAAAAAGATGGATAACTAGCTATTCAGACATTTTAATTCCATGCCTTTATAGAGGCATACGCGATGGGCGTGTATCCGATTCATAGGATCATTACACCATGCAAATGAGAATTCACATCAAATGATTAGGTATTTACTTCCTCATAATATCAGATTCTTATGTGGTCAATTATGGAGCTTTTAAATTGATTAAACCACACAAGTCTAGTGTACTAAGCGCATGAATGTATGGTGTTTGATGGAAACAGGTTAGAATTGGATAAAGATACAATGCTTACAATGCTCTATAGTCTATTGTTTCGATGCTTGGCGCTTGTTTTCTACAGACACGAGGAACTTGTCCAGACGTCTTTGAGAAATGCTTCTGGAACGAAAAGCCTTTCGATTGCTGCTCGAACTTTGTGCCAATCATGACCGAGCTTGGTCCATGTTTTACAATTAACTCGTTACTAGCCAGGTGAGATCCGAGCCTCAGCTGAAAATAGTCGGGGTGATTTTAATTTAGCTTTGATTATCCTCCTTAGTGGTGGCGTTACATTGGTTAACGTTAAAAAACAATGCAGCACATCCACAATTTAGACAACAAAAAGGAACTTTGAGTTTTAAATTTCTTATGATTGATGTATTTTCTTACTTTTAGAAAGTTAGTTTTCAGAAAAACAAACTATTTAACTGTGTTATTGAATGCTTAGCTACCAAACTTAAGCTTTTCCCGACGTTCCCGAGCTATGCTGCCTGCTTTGAAGAGGCTTAGGTTTTTTTAGGTTTTTTGCTTTGATTTTAGACCAAAGCGTTATTTTGCTTCGATTTTTAGGACTCGAGATTGGACCCTTGATAAAGCAGGCAGCATAGCTTTGCGAAATGTCAGGATAAGTTTAAGCATGGGAGCTTAGCAAATAGTTTTTTCTGCGAAAACTATGAGTTTATGAATAATTATTTATTTTTATGTGGATTTTTCCTAAATAGTTAAATATCTGGTATTATATTTTACAGACCTAAACCTGGTAATCCCAAAGTGATCAAACTGATATCGAATATGAAAACTGGTCCAGGAACAATGAAATTATACCTCATCGATACGATAGATGTGAGTTAAATACAAGTATTCCACAAATGCTATAATTCATGCTATCAAGTGCTATCAGTTTTTCTTTAATGTATTTTGATTACTTATCTCATATTCAATTGTTAGGTGTACCTTCATGGACCAGAAGAAGTTCCGTTTCGAAATCATCCCAAGGACATGGTGGAATTTATTGATAGCCCAGCCGTGAGAAGTGTGATCCTGTTCAAAGTAAAGTTTCACTAATTATTACAATGACATGCCCTTATTGATTTTCCAAATGTGATGCTTTACCCAGCATGGTAGCGTATACATCACCACACCTCACCACTTGTATCTCACCTGTATCACTTGTATCTCACCTGTATCACTTGTATTTCACCTCACCGCCAGTTGTCAACGTCTGACATGTAATACCTTTAGGGGTTTAAAAAATAAGGGGTGCCAATTAACTGTCTCTGCTGACAAACAACTGCGAGATTCCAATCCTGATGATCAGCAACCCCGGTTGTGTTTTCCTTCGTATTTTCTTGGATGCTTGGATAGTTACTCATCCCTGTTCATGGACGACTCCTTGCCTAGCTTCTTTTCCCATCTTCCCGAGTTACCATTGGATTTTGAAACTTATATGTTATAACAGAAATAAACATATAACATTTTAATGGCACAATCGAACTTTATACTCCTGCACTGTAATTTATAATGTCACAATTTCTCGAAAGGTTTGACCATAAGTCATTGTCAATGTCAATGTCACAAAGCTGTGCGAACCAACTCGGGTACAGGCAACTGTTCACTCCATCCAACTGATCGCACTCGTTACTCTTTGCTGTTGGTTACAGTTGATGGAGATTGAGAACGACCCAGGATTGCGCAGCCTCTCTGTGGAACGAAGGGGATGTAGATTTAGTGATGAGCCACATCCAGAATCACCGTACCCCATCTATAGTTATTCAACGTGCATAGTTGAGTGTCGTATGAAAATGCAAATTGAACTCTGCAACTGCACCACGATATTTATGCCTCGCTGTCAGTATTTTTCGTGTACTCTTATCAATTTTGAAAGTTCTGTCAGTTCTTAGAAGGCATCATGTCATTTGATAATCTAACTTCGTTTCTGTCTTGATATTTTCTTCTAGTGGAAGGTACCGAACTCTGTACACCTCATCAGCTCGCATGTCTTTTTGAAAGTGGAAGTACGTGTATATTCCGTATTATTTCGACATGAGTTGCGTGGATAGCGGCTTACCGTAGGGCCGATATATATTTCGTGTGATTATTTTTAGAGGTGCTGAGATCGATCAAACAACCATGGAAAGACACTGAAGGTCTCTCATGCAATTGCTCGCTTGGCTGTTCTGAGCTAGAGCTGACCAAAATATGGAGTAGCTTGAAAGAGTTAAGTTTCATATAGAATAGGTGTGCTAAAGTTTTAGTAAGTTGTAGTAAAGGTGTCATTCGAAAAGAATAGAGATATGACCTGATTGTTTGCTGTTGTTTTCTCGCTAGGAATCCTGATCCAGACAGCAACACCGAGTTAGTTCTGAAGATGGCGTCTCTACCGAGCGAAAGATTTCAAAGATATGTCGTGAGGACGAAGCTTGATTTGGTCGGTAAGTTATTGCAATTTTGGCTGGGTTGTGATCTCGAACTTGGTGGTCTTTTATGTTCGGGGGTATGGGAGGAGGAGTGCCACGATTTTCGTGGAATGTATAGGTAGGTTCTACCGATTATCTAGCTTTTTATTTGGCATTTATTAAGTAATTTATTGCGAAAACTACGTCGCGAGAGGATATTTTAAGAAATTGAAGACATTGATACTATGGTATGACAGTTTCTTTAGGTGGGACGGCTGGTCTGTTCCTAGGAGCCAGCCTCCTGAGCGGGGTCGAAGTCCTCATCTACATGTTGGTCCGATCATGCACTAAGAATCAAGGTAGCTCTAGTGCAGTTTCTAGATCCAGCAAGAATCCTCGGTCAAGCAGGAAAATAACTGCCTCTCGGCCGCTTAGCCTCCTTTAGATGCAACATGTTACTTGAATTATTTGTAGCTTTAGGTTGTGAATTTGCACCAATTATTTTAGCACTTATCCATTGAAACTCTGATAGAGGAAGTTATGAAATATTGACCAAATTTTTCGACCCATAACTTTCTGACCCAGCAAAAAATTATCTTTGAACTTCATGCTTCTTTTAACATGACATATTGAACCGTGTGGATATTTGCACACAGTTTTTTGATCATTATTACATTTTCTACAGGGATCGGAAGATTCTGCTGTATAGCAAATATTAGGATAATTCAATAAACAACAAAACACTTCGTTTTGCATCATCTGTAATGATTTCAGGTTACTAAGATAATATGATCCAAGAGATGCTTATGTGAGTTTGCTGTAATTTGATTAATTAGTAACATATCTGCTGGTAACACTTCATTTTTCATCAATATATAAAGATATAGTTGTAGTTAACAAAGAGTTGGTTATTAAGATTTAGAATAACAATATTCAACTTACAAAATCGCGTATGAGCATAAATGTGTGGTTTTTTGAAAAGAAACTTTGAAAAATTATAGTATACCTATGTGAAAACTGGAAATCTTGTTTGAATAAACCTTCCTCACAACAAAACACCAAATATATCTTATAAGTTTTAGTTTAAGTTAAAACCAATTTGATAACCTGCTATTAGGAGTTGACGTAATCAGATATCATCTTCTATCTGATACATCATTAATACTCTTATCATAAACAAATAAAAAATTGAATCCCTTAAAAAAAATAGCGATAGTTTTTATGTACTTATGGCATAAATAAAAATTAAATCCTCTTCCCTCAGAAGATATGACTATAGCTACGTCATTAGCTATAGGAGATCAAATAATTACGATGAGCTAAGCACGAGATGGAAAATCCAAGAGCATAGTTATAGTGGTCTTGCTCCGTAAAAATACCACCAGCACGCATAAGTGTCCCTATATACCTGTTTTGAAAAATTATCTAAAAGCATCCGAGCATTTTCGATTTTTCACGCGTAACTTCTGATGAGCGCTATTAACTGAGATGTTGTTGCTACCAAGACGATGTGTGAGCTCTCTGCTGATCCCCAAGGCTGGTCACTTTGAGTTTGCGTATAGAGTTCAATGTCTATTAGGCTTCTATGAAATCATATCTTGTGGTCGACCAGTAAAGGCAAGCAACAGCTTACCTCTGGAAGTTGGTTTGGCTTGCCTCGGCACTGTGGACTCAGCCGCACAACTGGCTGGACCTCTTCTCTCATCTCTCATCATTCACGGGTGAGTTCTATTGGTTACCTTAAACATACCTATATACATATAAGTGCATCTTTTGAAATTTCAATGTGCTCCTCAGAAAAGCTTCAATTGCAAAGGAATTTCCTATTTAAATCACATAATGATTTTTGTTTTTAAGGAAATTGCTTGGATATTTGATTTTTTTATTGAAAGTAGTTATCGATTTGTTTTAAATATATAACTTAACACAAACATATTAATTTCGATAAAATTAGTGAATAGCCAGATCATTTTGATATGATCCATTGAAAATCTATTTCTCCTTGGTAAATAAATTTCTTTTTTGTCAGCAAACCACTGGGAATTTGCTTAAATCAAAGTTTTTGAAAATTTAATGTTTCGAATTTTTTTTATTTGTCAAATTTCATTAACAGTATTTTTTATTCTGTGAGAACATCTCTTAAACTATCTGATCCAGCAGGTTACCAATATACCTAATTGCATCCGTTGTGCCCCCTATTTTCGCTTGATGAACTTTTCTTGAGGAGGCAAACTAAGTGTGCTCGGAAATGAGATTTGCTCGGAAACTGAAGAGATTCAACAAGTCTTTGGCAAGCTAATTGCACCTGAATCGATTATTTATAATTAACCATGACCTTCAGTTGACTCCTGGCGCAGAAGTATTGTTCACTGCTTCTCCAAAGTAGTTGATTTTGTCTCTAATCAAGAGCCCCTCGTAAGATGAACCTGCCGAGCAAACATTGGCTATTTTAATGGCCAAACGGTTACGTAACTTTACTTGTCAGATTTTGCAGGTGCAATGGTACTAATTTACGGTTGCGGCTGATCAAAGTGGATGTAGTGTTTTTGCAAATAGCAAGTTTTTTTCTCGTTTTCTTCCTCCAAAAGTCCTTGGGAATAGGCGTCGCATATATTTCCCTGTGATTTATTCCTCACGAATTATATACAACACCATTTTCTAACTAATTCAAGCGCGTTTTCGGATTCGGTTTAATTGCTGACTTAATTGGGCATATCCCCGGCACGCTATATTCTTCAGTCTTGTACCTTAAGGCATGCATTTTCCATCAAAGTAGGTACTCTGTTTTCAACTTTTCTGAGCTCGTGAATAATTGTAAGGCGGTGAATTGTGCTGATGGTACCTATAAGTACCCACTACTTTAGCCTGCCGTCTCTATTCACCGCAACTAGTAATACATTCCAATTTTAATAAATGATCGAAGGCCATTTTGTATACCCTTTTCGGTTCTTTTTTAAATGCAAAAAAAAAGTTTGTTTTGCTTGCCTGCAGTTCATAATCATTTGCCACGTATTCTTATCACTGGAAGTTCAACTTAATGACCCGGCCCGCTTCTCCCTTGTTATTGGCTGTAAACCAATCAGTATATTTACTGTCGACTAACAACCACACACTGTGGTTTCTCTTATTCCTTGTTCTCTAATTACATATAGCATCTAATTGCTAACCTAATAACACTGTGTAAGTCCAATTTGTTGTTTTTCGCTTTGTAATGACCCAATAATAACCGATTGCTCGGAACAATATTCCTTGTGGTGATCAATCCTTACTTTCCGTCTGTGGTGATCGGTGAGAAATAATTAGTAAGGAAATTCATTTGTTTCCTGATCAGTATGGATCTGGGATGGGGAGGGGGAAGGAAATTTACCTATCTGTGTACATTTTTGAAAAATAAATATCCCAGAATCGCTTTTCGTGCAAGCAAGGAGTTTCAAAAATTATACACATACACATTCGTCCTGCGAAACTTTATCAGCGCCGCAGGCAAAACGTTTGAATTTTAAACATGTGTATGCATGCTTTCGTATAGATATATATGAACGCTATTTTACTTCCGAATGTTGACTGTGGTTCGCAGTGGCCGACCATTCGTGGCAAAGTTCAGGATAGTTTCCCCCATTCCCTTTTCCATCCCACCAAGTCTGTTCTAGCCTTGTAGTTTGTGGTCTGTCTACTTTTTTTTACTGTTATTATTATTTTCATCTATGTCAATCCAAAGTCATGATGGTATTTTCCTGGCTTTCTGCAAATGCCTGCTTCTGCAAGCAGGTATCCTTCTTCAAAAAGCGCACTGAAAATTGCCTATTCAAAATGAAAATTGCCTTGTCTATGCAAGGAAAAAGATAGAAAGACCAGAAAGACTAAAGTTCGTGTACCACTTATTATTATCTCACATTCGGTGGGTCAACAAAAAAACAAAGTCTGTTAGAATTTTGTGTTTAAATAGTAAATAAGTACATTTGAGAGTTGTTATTTGTCTCTCGTCACAAATTACGGAATATAGTCCGGTCTGAAAGTCCATGAGCGCTTCGGTCTGCTTCAAACACAGAAGCCGAGATAATGGGAAACAATATTGGTTCATTGATATGCAACCCAAAACAAGCAAATTCGCGTTGTAAAATCATGTCACAAGTCCCAAATATCTCACCGAAACTACACTACAATGAACAGACTTTAATGCTGGTGAAATACGTCCTGAGTCAGAACAACTAGTATATAAATGCGAATACTCTGCCAAAAGTAACTTTATAATATTACATTTTTTGCTGGGTAGTCCATATTTCAAGACCATTATTAAATTTTTCGACAATCCACCTGATTTTTTTTTCTTCTGTGGAGTGACACCGCGTGTGACCCCCACATAGCTCTTACGGGTGGGAGGGGGCGGGTTGTGCGTGACGCGTCCATTTGACGCTGTGCATCAGTTCTTGTCCTGTGCGGTGCGATCACATTCGTTCTCTGGTCCGCAGTTCCAAGATGCGCTGCTCGCTGCGCCTGTTCGCTGTACTAGCTGCGCTGGCTGCGCTCACCGCCTGCGAGGCGGCGCAGCACATGAAGCTTGTGCACGGCTGGAAGGGCATCGACTACACGTTCCCCAACGAAGCCACCCGCCAAAAGATGATTGATGACCAGAGCTTCATCCCCGGCAACTCGGTACCCATCTCGCTGGAGGTCGACGTGCCCACCGATCGCATCTTCATCAGCATGCCGAGATTCAGGTGAGAGTTGCGATCAAAGGGTGACGCCGACACGATTTGCTTCATTTGATTTACAGCGGCGGATTGCTCGCAGTATGTTCGCAGTATGCTATCATTATGACGTCAGCTGGCTGGTACAGGAACTGATAGGGACATATGGGGCTCGAACTTGGGGCTTTAACTTGGGGTGTTTGAACTTGGGGGGGGGGGGGGGGGGGGTAGCTTGGGGGTTGGACTTGGCGGCTCGAATTTATAGGGGCTACCACTTTGGGGTTTGAACCTAAGGGCTCGAACTGAAGGGTTTAAGGTTGGGGTTTGGTTTCAGGGACTCTAAATAAGGGGTTACGGCTTTGGGGCTTTTGAATTTGAAGCTCAAAATCATGGGTTTGGACTCAGACTGGGGGGCCCAAAATGGGGGGAAGGGTTGGACGTGGGGGTCTCGGAGTTGGAATTCTGGGATGAAGTGATTCGTAGCGTTACTAACGGAGGGTTTCTAACGGAGGGGTTCTAACGGAGGGTTACTAACGACCTTGACAGGCCCGGGAACGCAGCGACCTTGGCGACCGTCTCGAGCCGCAAAGCAGCCAATGGGGAGAATCTGCTCACGCCCTATCCCGACTGGAAGTGGCACAAGCAAGGCGATTGCGATGGCATCACTTCCGTCTTCCGAGTTCTGGTAAGATTCTCTTCGGGGATGGAAGGATAAGTAATAATCGGCGTTTAGGTCCATCGATGCATTCCACATGGACATTCATAATGTAATTGGTAAAAGTGGAATGAAGGTGTATTTTGTAAAGCATCGTATAAGTGTTGTCTCCATGAAGACAGCTGGCTTAGTTAAAATCAAATTTTTCTTCGGAATATTGAAATGTTGTAAAAATAAATGTGAGCAATATTTTTATCTCGTGTTCTGGACAAAGTGCTTAAATTTTTAATATATTATGAAGAGGGGTGTGGTGGGGGAAGGGACGATTATATCCGCAATTCATCCCCAATCGGTTAATATATAAAAAAAAATGAGGTAGGAAAGCTAAAGAACAAACCATTCTTCATGGTTGGATCCCATGTTTAGAACACAAATCTCATTTTCATTAAAATTTTCAGTGAAATATTTGTAATGATATTTTTTCGTTGTGTCTTATCATTTGATCACATCTGCGAGGGCCGTTTTAGTAAACCAAAAGAGTCTGAAACCACCGTAAATACTCCATCTGTCAACTAACACCCCGGTAGTCACGAATCCCTCTCACAGTCAACCCCCAGTTCTAATAAAACAGGGATGATCCCAGTTTGAATCCAGTTCAACTCGAGACAAAGTGGTGGAGGTGCCGGGCATTCCCACGAAGGTGAAACACTCTTAGTGAAAATATCAGCCCTCACCCTACCTCCCCCTACTTTCTGACCCACCTCCACCCACAACCACCGAGTATTGACACTTGCCGCACCCCTCACTCCAACAGATCGACGAGTGTCGCAGGCTCTGGGTGGTCGACACCGGCACCGTCGGTGGCAGCGTCGACGTCTCCGTCGGTGTCAATCGGATCTGTCCAGCACAACTCCTCGTCTTCGATCTCGACTCGAACAAAATGATCAAACGCTACCGGTTCCCTACCAGCATCATCAAGGCAGAGTCGGTTCTGACCACGATCGCCGTCGAGGTTCGAGACACCGCGCAGAAGTGTCAAAACACGTTCGCCTACGTCGCAGACGTATCAGGGTTCGGCATCCTCGTCTACGACCAACAGCATGAGGAGTCGTGGAGGGTTTCGGCCAACGAACTCTTCCCCTATCCTCCATTCGGGCTCTTCGACATCGCTGGGTCACAGTTCGACCTGATGGACGGTGAGATTTTAACGCATTTGACGGATCTGGTTGATTAGGGGTTTGGGGCAAATGTGTTACTGTTACGATAGCATTGTAGAGCTGGCGACTAGTGGAATAACGACTTATACGTTTTGAAACAGTGTGAAGGTATGGACTCCACTGGAATGAGAACTCATTTCTGTTAGACGTTATTATAGTGAATTAACGACTGACGAAATTTAGTCCTTAGCGTCCTCAGTCCTTAGAACTAGCGAAGTTTCTTTCAACTGGCCACAACCCACAACCCAAGAATAATAAAAAACATCGCAGGCAAATTTTCCATCATAAGAAAAATAAAATAATACGAGTTTCTTATATCTTGTGGTATTTAGCATTTTTTAACTTCCATTTTCTTTCTTTCTTATACATATTTTGCACAGTAATTAGAATATTTTTTCGTTAATCATTTACAAAAAAAACAGTATATATTGCAATCAGAGATATTGCTACGTCCAATTAAAGACCGCAAAACGTTCGAATCAGTTTAGCTGACATCTTCATTTACTCTGAAAGATACTGCGAGGCATCATCATCATCATCATCATCATCATCATCATCATCATCATCATCATCATCATCATCATTATCATCATCATCATCATCATTATCATCATCATCATCATCATCATCATTATCATCATTATCATCATCATCATCATCATCATCATTATTATCATCATCATTATCAATATTATTTTTATTTTTATTATTATTATTAGGATAATAGTTTGCACTTTGTATAAAAACCTATGGAAAAGCAAGGGGTAAAAGAAATTATTGTCAATTCAAGACGGCAATCGGCCACATCGGAAACCGACTGACCAACGCAATACTTATTCATCGTAATCTTGTTTTCATTACCTTATTTTCTTCGTTTACTTTTGTCAGCTCTCAGCAGTCCGACTTCGATGCTAGGAAATGTTGTCAGCCCCTTGTCGATATTTTTCACAGTGAAAATAGTAGTCGATTAAAACAATGTTCATATTAATCTTCGAATCGGTCCAGAACCTGGTCCATCCGCCTCTTCCATGGGTGGTGGCTTGAAAAAATAAACTTCAGTCATTTGTTGCTTCAAAGAAATTGAGTCGCAGTTCCTACTTACTTCGAAGCTAGACCGAGTTTCTCCTGGAAATTAAGAACCCTTATATAACATAGAAAGAGCTAGTTCTGTTGCGAAATCAATAACAATGTTCAAAGCTAATTTTGGCTGCTTCAACGACGGAAATCAAATCCGGGTTAGCAGCCTCCCCATCGAACCATGCCCTGGGTTCCAATTTCAGGGCACAAAACGTGCCCCATATAAACACGGATTATATCGATCCACTCAGAGACTTGTTTATATTTCTGTTACAGGTGTGCTAGCCCTAGCTCTCTCCCCGAAAGAAGGCAACAAGGATCGAACCTTGTACTTCCATAGCTTGGCTGGAGATAGGGAATCTTATGTGTCAACTGCAGTTCTTCGCAACAAGACGAACTTCGAGAACGGAGGCAATACCGCACCCCGCAAGTTCATCACTTTGCCAGGAGTGAGAGAAGGACAAGCGGCTACTATGTCTATGGACGACGGAGGTGTCCTCTTTTTCAGTGTGCTCCCAAAACTTACCATCAATTGCTGGAACACGGCTAGCAAAGAGTACAACAAGAACACGATTGTACAGGTACAGTAGATCGTCTGATTACATGTTTTTTGAGCGTATGCATCTACAGCATCAATTTATCTTATTTATGTGAAATCTACTCCAGTTATAATTTTCTTAAAGTGAATGTAAGTATTCTGCTTAACACTTGACAATGCATCGAACAAGTGTCGATTTTCAGTGTTCAGTTAATAATATACCTATCAACGATCCTTTAATGATGCTCTGCACAAGTGCACAAGTCCATGGGCATCTGGTTAATTTTACCCACAGCAATAACTAGTAAAGGCTGGTAACTAGTAGGGCCGTTAAGTTGTTTACAGTTCACTGAAAAGCCGGGACTCGGGTCGAATCCAGACAATAATTAGACTTGAAAAGTTCGAAGTCGAAGTAAGCATGCAGACTAGGGTAAGCAACGTTTTTTGTATGTGTTCCTCTCCGGCAGTTGGACCACGATCCCGAGGCGTTCCAATTCATCAGCGGAGTGAAGGTGGCCAAGAACAAGCAAGGCGTGCAAGAGCTGTGGACCCTCTCATCTCGTTTCCAAAAGCACATGCTTGGCGGTGTTGATGACAACGACGTCAACTACCGCGTCATGAAAGCACCGATCGAATCTCTCACCAGAGGTACGTGATATCTGCACTGTCCAGTGGAATGTCACTCAACCTTAATCTATTCAAACTATACTTTTAGATATATTGAAATATTTCACTGACCACGCGTCAGCAATGCTTGTAAAACATTGTTTATCGCTATGGGTCGTTATATTATTTCTAAACTATGGCGCCTGCCTCATCGAATAAACAATGCTTTACTGACTGATCGAACAAAAAACTCATGAAAAATTATTATTTTTTGAGTGTGTATTGTGATTTTCGTCATTTGTTCTGAAATTTGTACCAATGGTTTCAGGTACCAGCTGCCATGTACCACGCAAGACTGGCCCAGGAGGATCTAGTGGTGGAACTGCTGGGGGGAAACCAGGAAGTGGAAGCAGCCGTCCTTCTGGAGGTTCTGGGCTCACCTTTCCTGATGGACAGACATCATCTGGGAGCAGACCGACAGGAGGAAACAAGCCAGGAGGAACGTACAGTGGATAAATCAGCAATCTAATGGAATCCCGTAATTCGTTCTTAGAATATTAGTGGTATAAGTCGATTGCTGTGAATGTCACTTGCATTTCGATGATTCATGTTTTTTTTGGCAATTAAGTCTCATTTTTGCTTCCAATTTCTGAGAGGAATAATAAAGAATAAATAAAAACATGATTTGCATTTTAGATTTAAGCTTTTATTATCTAGAGATAAGGTCGGTCATTTGATAAGAAAGTTGTTTTTGGTGAGTAAAAAACCGAATTTTCGTTTTGAACTCGTGTCGATAATTAATTTAGTCCAATTTCGCATTTAGCTGTGAAATAAAAAATAAAGATTTAGCTGAGGAATAGAGCATAAAATCGGTTTGTAGTAACTTTTGTGATAAAAATTATGATTCTGTGGCTCGTATTTGGCCCTCACTGCCTCACTGCTCCATTGGGGTAGTTTTTGAATCCACGTGGTGTTTCGAGGTTATGTGCTTTTCGCACGAATCTCGCTGGACCACTCCACTTGAGAGTTACAAAACGAGTAAAAACAAAATGATGATAATATCGTAATGGACGAAAAATCGAAACTTCAGTTAGCAATCACAACTGACGAGTGATGACCCAACCCAAATTCACACTCTCATTCAGACAAAGAATTTGTACGCGAAGTGCATTGTCAACTGATATACTCGCATGATATCTCTTGAGACAACGCCGAGGGATCTTAGTCCCATCAGCAAAAAATATGAGCATCTCTGATTCTGAGCATACACATTAGTCCATTGTTTCATATAGATCATAAGGTGTCAGTAATCCTGAGACACTCATTAATCCCGATAGTTAAGAGTGGGGTTTTTAGGATATCTATTGATAAAGCTGATAGAGACAAACATATTTCTGCTAGTAAGCAGATTCAACTATTAAACTCGTCGGGTTATTTTACATTAAAAAAAGAATAGTAAAAATCTTCACTCTCAATTTTTTTGGAGAGATGTTCCGATGAAATTATTTTCGGTTTGTCTTAACTATACACACCTAGCCTGCTATAAGGAAAATTTGGTCAAGTTTTCAGCTCTGTAGATACCCGAGTAAGGAAACACTTTCATAAGATCCTAGAGATCTTTGAGATGGATCTTTGACATTCTCCGGCTTCTTGGCTCGATCATGGACCACGGTGGCGAGTGGAATCTCGCGACAGCCAGCCGCGCATCTCGGGGTCCGGGGAAGCCTTGTGATTGCGCCAAGAATGTTCTTTTTTACCCCTTTCGATGAAATTAAAAACGAACATAAAAATTATTCTCGATCTACGAAATTTATTTTCTGAAATGTGAAATTTCGAAATGTGATAAAACGCGAGATTTCGTGAAATTTGTCAATTTCGCGTTAAAACACTAAATTCGTGTTAATTCGTGAAAACAATTTACATGTGTTTGGAATCGTAAACATCTAGAGAAAAACTTCCGCTGTCAACATTTCGCGTTAATCGCGATCACCATAAACAACTGTCCTGTATAAGTTTGATTAGTAAGAGCATTGAATTAGGAAGGTTATGGTAAGAGTATGATTTTCATTGCTGCTTGCAAATTAGGCGGATCGTTAGCAAGACTTCGCTTCGCAAAGTTACCAACTGTCAATCACATGCAGGCACAGTTACTGGTTTAATTAATTATATTAAATAGAATTTGGTCTAGTTCAAACCGATAAAAACTAAACAAAACGCCATACCGCCAACAAATGATGGGTGGAAGGCATTATGAAAGCATCAGTTTGCAGCTAACAAGCTGTTAAATATTATGCCTGAAATGATGTCCGCAAATGCGAAGTTATTTCTGATTGAAAATTGGTAACCGAAAGTGAGGCTGATGTTATTGCAAATGTTTGTAAATGCCACTCCCACCGCTAGTTGAACCAGTAGTCGCATTGGAGCAAGAGCGCTGCAGTCGACGCGCTAGCGAGGCAAATGCTCGAAGAGCGAACGTACCATTAGGGGTGAAGACTTCGAGCTGGTAGGTCGTACCTCGTGATCCTCCTCGAAAGATAAACAAAGATAAAGCGCGCTTAAATTCTAAAACATCAATACAGTGTTTCTCCAGTGTTTCTTTAATATTTACAGTCAGTTCTCTAGTGAATTGCTTGCGTTTGAGCTGAGTGGCTAGTGGGTGTCCATAGGGCTCTGGCCCGTAGTGTTTTTCGCAAAAACGACTTTTCTTGTGGTTGTGGAGGTGGTCGTTTGAATTTCGGATTGTTTTTTCGACTCCGCAAGAATCTGAAGACAGATGACTAAAATGATTGGATACATTTTCCTCGTCCTCTGCGCTACGATATTCGGTAATTGAAAGCTTTGTTTACTTGTTTTTGAGTACTTGTCACTAATGTCACTTATGGTAACATACTTGTGCACGATCCAGTTTCTCTCGGTGCTTCGAGTTGTTTTGATATTTGAAACCGTGAAATTTGCAATGATTGTATGCGGGGACATATGACACCACTCCACCCGACCTTAGTTTCAGTTTCAAAGCTTGGGTTTTGATGGAATTATCATCAATTACAATAATGCAATTTTCCATTTTTTCCTACAACATTGTGTTTTATGTCCACACCAGCTTTCAAAATCCCTAGAGAAGAAAACATTTTCAGTATGACGGGTTGTGGTACTCATTGCTTGCATTGATTTATTGTTATTTAGGGACACTTAAACATATAATTTTGGGTTTACTTACCCATGTAAGCATGCCAGAAGCATATATACATTAGCAATATTGGGATTTGTTTGATTCCGGTACATATGTATTTTGCTTTACTATTCTTCCTTTATCTTGTTTTCTTATTTGATTCAAGTGAATTCAATTCTCTTTTCAAGTGTTCGAAAATATAGCGTATCTCCTACCTTATCTATGGCATGTAAGGCTTAGCAAACAGAAATAAGTCGTTGTATTTTTCGTATGTTTTTGATGATGTTAAAACAGAACTCGCTAGTATTGTATAGTATTGTATTGGTATGTGGTTGTTTCAGAGATGAATCATTAAAAAGTCGTGCTAATTTTGCCACAAAAGACAGGATGTTACAAATTAAAGCAATGCAACGTCTTGACCTTACACTAATTAAACAGTTGATCTGTTTGAAGTTCACGAAAAATGTTAAGTAGAAGTTATTTGGATATGACAAAAATTCATTCTAAAGAAATTAAGTATTGCAAATCTTATTTCAAATCGCGATTGACTCTACCAGGCGTAGCCTCTGTTCTCGTTTGGACAGAAGAACAACCGCTGTGCCAAATTTTCACCCGCCTCACAATTAATCCCCTCTTCACTCAGCTCTACTACCTGTCTAAATATTGTTGGATGATGTCATCGAACGTGGACCAACAATAGTCGAAACCTCCTATTTTTTTTTTCTAATCAGCGCTCAGATTTCGTTTTCCACTAGCATCCTAGTATCATAGAATAAAGACCTATGCTAGTATCCATTTGAAAACGTCGACGCAAGTTACGTTAACAATTGCCCAGCGCCGAGAAGCGTTGTCTCGGAGTCTCTCGATGAAAGTTTGTTGGTGGCTGTGGCGGCCAAGCAGGTGGGAACTGGGAAGCCTCCCGAAGTTCACGAACCTTTTTCAACCTTGGCAGTGGACAGAACCCAATCATCAGAAACCCGCCCATATTCTAGCCAACGTGAAAACATTTGTGTCTGAAATGCACGTTAGCTTTGCAATTATAGACAACCTATTGTTGTAGTAGTAAGAAGACAGATGGGTTGTCCTAAGAAAAAAAAAGATTTCAGTCAACCCAAAAGCCTACGCTCGAAATGTAAACTCTAAGAAGTTGAAATTCTACCTTGGCCATGGAAAGACACGGTTGCATGTTTTCTGCTTGTACCGTTTTTTTCGCAATAATTGATAGAGCACGATCGCTTGTTGTTAGGTTCATTCTTCTGGTAAACAAAATTTCGATGCCTTTCGAGTGTGCTCCGCGGTAAGAAACCATCATCACAACATGTCATGCCAATGCAACGTTTTCGGCACACATGTTTTTGAGCTTAGATAAACAACTCTAATTATTTTAATGTTTTCAATAGCTTCAGCTGACATTTCACTATACGAGAGGACCAGTTTGACACCCTCCTACATTTAATAATTCATAACAGCGAGCAATATCTTAGTTAAATGTTGACGTCATTGATATTAATAATGACTCGAGCCGATGGCAAGACCATCCTGGTTATAGATAGTTAAGAAGGACTCGTCTTCACACTTACTATGCTATTTAACACTTTCGCAGGAAAATAGATAACATGTTTGAGCCTATTTCTTCCGAAACCAACTACAAAATGAATCTAGGATCACACCAGAGAGGCCGACCATATTTTGATGTTTGTAGCGTTCACACCTAAATAGGTAGCACAACAGATAAATAACCTCCTAGTTTTGGAAGTCTGGTTGCAAGGTCTAGCTAGAATGAAGAGGCCATCTGGTTCACTTTTGTAAGGTGTGCGAACAATGGTTTATAGGATGGATTTGTAGAAAACTAGATGGTTTTCGAAAGCTTCCGGTCTAAAAACTAGGTTCTCCGATCATTCAAGTCTCTTTTCTCATACCGTCACCAATAACAATACTTCTCTATACCTTCTGGAACAAATCTTTACAATTCGCTTTTGAGTCAAGACGTCAGTCCAGCGAGCTGTTTTTTTTCTGTGCGGGAGTCGAACTATCATACCATAGAATAAACCTTACTCAGTCCTAATAAACCGAAGCAGTTAGTTGCAGGCAGGGGTTCAAATAACTTCGCTTCCCTGTCTCTCTGTAGGTTAGGTATGTACTGTAACTACGTTCTGATGCGAGGTGAGAGTAAACCTCGGTAAACATAGTATCTAATTCCCTTGTTCGTGTTACGCGATAAACATGATGTTTGGAAGCAAACAGAATGTGTTACTCTAATTTTGTAACGCACTTGGACGCACTTTGCGACATTTGTTACTCGTGTAATATTCGTGTCTTTTTTATTAACGACCCGGTCAATTACTGCTTTAAATACTCACTTTACTAAGTGGGTGGCAGATACTTGATTGCACTTGCTTGGAATCTGCCGCGATAGTTTCTCTGTGTAATCTCCATACACATTAAATTACCCAATTTGTGAATGCTAAGCAGGAAATTATTAGACGTAATTTTTTCTTGCCACTTGCGGAAAATGCCACGAATAAATGATTGCCTGCTTTACCAGCAAGACACCAATTAATCACGTCCACGATGGTCATTGTAAGCAGCCGAAGGTGTTACAGTGCCTTATATTGTATACTTGTACATGTTGGTTGGTGTTCACGTTCAGTGGAGCATTTGCCATAGCACCCTCGACCCCACACCTGCCCATGCCCCTGAGCCGAGGCTTGCTGCCGAATATCGGTCTTCGCTGCTCTTCTCTGGGTCTTCTCTGGGTCTTCTCTGGGTCTGCACCTGCTTGCCTGCCTGCCTGCCTGCTAGTTAATCACTCAATTCTCTATTGTCTTATCCAATTGAGGGCGGATGTTTTCTTGTTGGTTTACACCTTTCTTTTGGGCGGGAAGCGGAGTCGATTTTTTCTTCGAAGATGGTAGACTTTTTTAGTTGGTTCAAGGACGCACTTTGTATCTCTTGTTATTTAACGATATAAATATTCGACACGTTTTGCATCTAGAATGTTATTATTTTTCTATGCAATTAGTGCATACAACGCGTTGTTTAATTTCGTTTCTTTGGCTATGACACGAATCTTATTTTTACAACGTGGATGTCAGCAATCTTATCAATGTCAGTCTTCGTACTTAGGCCCAGGGTTTTTGATCGTAACTCATGTTGGGAAGCTGGAGGTGTACATATTTGTAACGAGTAACACAATCACCGTAACGGCAGCGTTTACGTGTTAGACTTTTATACAATAAATAATACACGGCTGTTTGCTAGGCGCAAGAACGAGAGAGGCAGATAGCTCGAAAGGACTGGTCTGGTCTGGGAACGCCTGAAGAGCAAGCGAGAAAATAGAAAATGCCTGACGCATTGTTTTCCGTATCATCGATGCCCGCACTCGCTGTTGTTTTTAGCATCGATTATGTCTAAGTGCAACTTGCACGTTCTTGTTAAAAAGCTGAAAATTAGCATTCTTCTCGAATCTCACAGGACTAGGTGTTGATTCCCACCAATACCCACATCAATACACCCGATCCGAATGCGAAGCATCGTCGTTGCTAGCGCAGCATCTTCTTGCCTCTATTCCCATGATCCCAGCGCATATCGATACATCGATACATCGAGATTCGAGTGTTTGCCGTATCTACTAGCACGACATACTATAGCAGCCACACGCTAACAGAATAAAAAACAGCATGCGTTGAGGAAACGGTTCCATTCAATTTGCATGTGTTAGTTTCCAGTAACACCTACCTACCTACTGTAACTTCTCTGTCCCACCTCCTGGTGCAATGGCCGTGATGAGTCAAATATTTGCCCGATTTCGCTCACAAAGGGCAACGTTACTCGTAAACCGAAGCGTATGCGTCGGATCTGGGTACCTATATTCTTACGTTTCAATGTTAGAAAATTACTAGAATTTCCGTCGTGAATTGTTATGCGCTATTTTCAGCGGCGAGCTAGTAGGGCTAGCAGAGGTCTACCTATTATAATGTCTACCAATACCTGCCGGTACCTAACTGTACTTGTGATTTCCAATTCCGGTCGCTGCGGTGCAATGTGCATTGTTAACTTGTTGGGGGTTTCTTGTGCGTCTTGAGTGTTGCTTTGAGGGTGCATTATGCCACCACTGTTTGTCCGTATCTTTTTTCTTTCCGTGAAAGGACAAGCACCGGACGGTGGCTGGAATTTTTAAAAATAGATCACACAGAAATAGAAGAGAAATCAATAATAACTTCGCTATACCTGTTGGCTCTCTTGTTTGAAAGCGAGTTGAACCTCCACTGAACTTGCTACCTTGTAAAATGGTACACCTAAAAGCCCAGATAGCATCCACGTTTCAACACACACGCGGGCTGGTGTGATCTCGCTAGCGCTGAAAACGAAATTGTAGGCAAACATTTTCGCTTCTAAAAGTTGCTGCTTGAAATAACAAATAATCTCAGGTGTGCGCCGGAAATAGTGCTAGCGTGTCGACTAGGGGAAAGCGCTCACAGTTGAATTAATAACAATTATTCCCCGATAAGGGTTAGGGTGAGCACTCCACATGGCAACCTACCAACAACAAACACACAAACAAACAAACACGCAGGCAGACATACGGTGCGATGTGCACTCGAGTGGGACGGCATAGGGTTCATTATGTTAGTCATACGACACTTCGAATGTTTGGTAAACTGACATATCTGCCACAAACAGGGTGTTACATTGACTGGCAACCAATTATAGATTGCTTTCGAAAGGCAATGTACCAACAAATTCAAGTAAAGACACTGTTAATTCCGTTCGGGAAGTGTTCCTAGCATTTCCAAGGCTTATCTAGACATGTATTATACACGGTATTGCATTATTCCATTTTCCGTGATATCTTTAATTAAACCGATCCTGCAAATGTCGGAATTGAGTCGGTAAAACGACTGTAATCTCGGCTGTCGCAGCTATACCCCTATCGAGTACCGTTCCCCCTTTGAGTTGGGTCTTCGGAAAGTCTCAAGTGCCTGGTGATTTCACCCTGAAGCCATCATTGGTAAAAAGCATTGAGATGCGTATTGAATTTCCTCCTCGAGTGAACGTCAATCATAGTGGGTGGCTGTCTTTCTTGGAACGCGGAGCAGAGACCTCTGTGACCTTATAAAGAGGGCTCGCAGACCTGGCGAGTACCTCTACATGCCTCTACCGATACCTCTACCGATACCTCTATACGTACCAGCAGCCAGGCTAGCAGTCAGGAGCAGTGAGGAGTCTAGGTATGGTTTCGAGGTGTCATCTGACTGGCACAGCTCCATGCATGAGCTACCTGGGCCGGCAGCAACAGCCGATGCGTATATCCATGGTACGCACGGGCCGCAGGCCAGCCATGCTAGCTCGGTCACGCGTTGTTAGCAGGTCCCAGCGAAACGAAGAGGGACCTCCGTCAAGTTCGCCCCCCTCACTTTTGAAATCTCGATTTTATCTTCCGTTCAACGCTTAGAGCTCGTTTAGAGCTGAATTAAACTTACAAAGTTTGGAGCTCAATTCCTCTAAACGTGTCTTAAACGTTTCGCGAAAAAATTCAAGATTTTAAGAGTTGGAGGTGCCCACTTGGCCCCCCTTTTCGTAAACATTTTATCACGGCGAGAAATTGAGCTCAAAACTTTTGAAGAGCGGCACAATTCAGCTCTAAAAGAGCTCTACTTGTTCCACGAAATAAAACAAGAGGCTAACTTGACGGGCCCTGCCCATGGGCTCTTTCTACGCGTCGAACTAACTAGCAGGGAAATAATGATGTAAATTTACTCGGCCTAACTAACTAGGGGATATTTTATTTTCGAGGGTGTTATGAGGCACGTATTGTATTTCCGTTGAATTTGAGATATATACCCATTACCCAGTATACTAAATGGGGAATGGCGTTGGAGTATTACATCTCCCGCCATGCGCCGGTAGTGTAGGTGTGCTACTAGGATTTTTGTTGCGTTCCCACTACCTTCATTTGCCCGTAGGGCTTATTGAAACGAACCTTATTAGATTGCCGGGTTTCGTGGTACTCACAATGATATTTATACGCTTCTGCTAACAACGTTATTTATATTTATTTTTCCAATGTTCGAAAAGCAGCCCTCGTCTCTCATTATATCAACGCTCAGACCCTTAGCAACTCCGATTTCAAATAAGTAGCGATTTTCTTCGGTATTTCATAACCTAAATTTTCTACCATAATTATAGTTGTTTGAACGTACAAATTTGTATTGACATGTAAAGACATGTATTTCAAGTGCAGTAATCAAGTGCATGGATAGTTCAATGTTCTTCTTTCCGTGCCCAGTGCGCATTTCTTTAGTATTTTTGAAAGCCATTGAGTATTGAGCTGCGAAGAACTTTCCGTGTCCCCCCCCCCCCAACTTGATGGCGCCGATCGGGCAATTTGAATTCGTGGACTTAGCATCAGCATCCGATGATCCGATCGTGGAGCCAATGATGCGGTCCCTGCTCAACCGTTTACCTATGGCACATTCTCGGCTGACCCGCTAGCCTATATCAGGTGGAAAACCTGTTAGCATAAACTTGCCTTGTCTTTCAACGCTGTTTCCTGTCTTCATTGATATCCGCGGCTGATTCCACATTGTCTTCGGATTATAACTTTCTTTTTACTGACACTGAGAATTTTATAGGAAAAAAAAACTCTTTGGTTCTCTGATCTAGATGTAGTTTTCATTGTGCGGGCTTCAATTGTTTTATTATATTACAACTATATGGATCGTCTGTTCGAAAACTCAGTTGATGTAACAGCACAAGGAATTGAAACTACTACTACTACTTTACTACTTCTACTAATCTTAATAGTCTTTTACTAATTTTTTTCCACCTTTGGGGGTTGTAATCGCGTTCCCGAGCATAATCTTGAATCTGCACCCCAACAACAAGGATGTGTGCTGAAGGCTTCGTACGAAATGCATCAATTCAAGCATCTTCGGCTAGAGCCAGGCTGTATGCAAGTGGATTCCAGTGGACAGTGGATTCCAGCGATTATAGTACATTGTTATTATGTTGTAATTGTAATTTTATCTCTCACGGAAACATTTGTTTAATACAGGGTAGTAGGATTAGGAAGTTCATAAATCATCTGCTTGATATTGAATTTGTTTCGGCAACATGATCGTGGATGCTCATTGATTGGGGGGGGGGGGGGGGGGGTGTACCCTGGAAACAAATGGTGCGCACACTTTATGAGTGGCTCCGTTTTATGAAAATGTCAAAAGATGATCGACTAATTTTAAAACTAGTCTTAATTGAATTATTGCAACCCATTCACCAATGAGCATTGAAATGATGTCAATTAATTTTCTCATTAAAGTCAGCAATTAGAAACCTTCAGAAATCGTTTCAATTTTCAATATCATAACTGCATTTGCATATATTTTTATTTGTTTTTGATCGTCAGTGTCAAGTAAATTACTGGCTTAACGATCGGCTCCATCGCTGTCCGCGTGCCAATTCCCCGCAGCATCAATTTAATTTCGAATTTTGTCAAGTAGAATCAATCTCTTCTCGAAACCTGCTTCTGATCTTCCATGTTATCCCGCCCCGACCCGACCCCCCGACCCCCTCCCCGCTTTGAGCTAATTTCATATTCAGTCACCGGCGTCACGTAGGTTTTATGTGTACTAGTTCGTTACAGCCCATCATCCGCTGATCATCTCGCGCTTCCTCTCCGCTCTTGCTGGACCATTCACTAGCAAGCGTCGCTCACTTTCTCCACGCTGGACCACTTTCTATACACTGAAGCAGAGCACCGCGCTAGCAGAGAGCAGACGCTTGCTTTCCTGGCGTCTCCTTCCATCCACATGCTAATCAACATCGGACGCGCTATGGGCACGGCTAATTTCCATTTTTTGTTGGTGCATCGGTGTGCACGATTGCAGTGTTGCAAACTGTACCGCGCGCGTTGCCTAGGAAACCATACTCCACGTCACCCATTACTCTGTTTCTGCGGATCATAAGACAATGAAAGGTCACTGGCGAAACCTCTATATACTCCTCTCGCTGAGTGCTAGTTGCAATTAGACAGAAATAATGTCATGATGATCATGATTTTATGTATTATTGGATATTGACTTTCCAAAACGAACTAAAATAATTTTCAAACAATTTGTGTTAATGCTTCAATCCGCAATAGTTCATAGCCCTCTTTTATTGCAAGTGGAAATCCTCACTTTAAAGTGCTCTTCGCAATAGAATAGCATCACTTTATGGGAGAGATAACACAAATTGTCCACGGTGTCATTTATTGACTCGTTTTATCGTTTGTAGAATCACAATAAAAAATTTTTCCGGATTATTTTTACTTCTCCTGCGCAATGTGATACTGGAGCAGAACACGCGGCGGATGGCGATCAGATTCGTACGCGAGGCACCTCCGATGTTAATTGCAACCTGTGTTGCACTGGACGAGCCCCCCTTCCCTGCCCCCCCTCCCCCCAACACCCACCCACGCATGCATCCTCGCCGCAACCTAAGACGCAACCTAAGATGGAGGTTGAATGGCCCGCAAGTAATTAGGTGTATGCCCGCTTCCGTCGGGTCGCAAATTAGCACCTCTGCCGATACGAATTCACCGATTGCACACGCAATTGGCCATCGAGCTATGCACGCCCAGGAACGGCGCTCACGATGACCAGATGACCCATTTTATACTTTGAGGAAGCGACCGCTTAGTCCGCATTTGATAAGAGTTTCTTGAGAAAGCGGCTGAGAAATTTATAGATTATTTATTTTATAGTGTGTTTTTTTTTTGTTTGGAATTCATATATTTTTTTAACGCAAACATGCGGGTTTATTTATGACCGACGAACGCTCGAATAATCGTTTAGGTAGATGGTAAGATCACGTAAGATGTCAGCTACAGCCCCTATTGTGCTGGTGGCATGGCGAAGGCAACGAGGCGATCTAGATTGTGATGTGAGGAGATGTGTGATGAGCTGAGAGGAAGAGGATGCGTCATCGCAACAGACACACACCTGCGACACGCGTGCAAGGTGCTTTCCGTGGAACTGACGGCGGTATTTTAGTGAATCAGTCACATGTGAAATAATGACCTGCTGTATTGGGACGTCTGGTCGCTAGGCCACGTGCATTGTGAATCATTCGAGTGATTCAAGTGATTTAAGTGTGACCTGATCGATTGGCAACGCATTTTTGGCGAAAGAAAGTCAACTTTGAGGTAATTGCATTTATTAGAAGCTCGATTATTACTGGTTGCTTGCCGCTCTAATGACTTGTCACTCTAGCAATTATTCCTTGGAGAAATCTTTTCTTGGCGAGCCTCCTCGGGTTATTGGTGGGAAATCTGCCAATTATTATGGGAAATGAATGGAAAAAAGAGATTTCGACTTTTTTTCGGTAAATATGTAAGCGTGGACGGGTATATTTTTATTCTGATTTCTAATTTGCGTTCAATCTATTTATAGACAGCCACCTCTGGTTAAATATATTGACTTGGCTATATAACAATTATTACGGAATCGCTGGGAAATACTCATTAACTTTTAGCCAGTTACAGTTATAATTCCACACAATTCCAATAATGTACACATAGAAATGTGAAAAGCCGGGCATAGCATAACTCACTGCCTGGCTCGAAAGTGTGCAGAGCACAGTGTACACTGTTCTCTGAACTAGGCAGCTCAGTTTGTACAATCTTCTGTGCATACATAATAAATATCCTTCACATTTCGTGATATCTTCATTAGATCTCCGTAACTTGTCGCCGATGCGCACACGAAAAATATTACCAGATTTTAGCCCATGTGCTTATTTGAAAAAAAATCACTTAGGTGTTGTTGGGACACGTCACATGATTCCATTAGGACGCTTGTACTAAAAGCCACATGAATCTGCGTTTTGTGTTAGAATTCGCTGATTTCAAAGCTGAAATCAAGTGCATAATCAATCAGAAACGCTCAAGTGGTGGGTTGCTTAACTCTGACAGAGTTGATCTTGCCAGTTCGGGTCCCGGAGCATCTTAAATCCCTTCCCCGCTCTCTCACCCTCCCCAAAAGAACCCACTGTTCACGAACTGTACCGAACATCAGCCACAATCGCTTGAAGTCTGACAATTTTTTTTAAGGCCATACAATTTAATAGAATCTCTGTGCAATGAGTTGCAAACTTTAACCACAACATTACGATGAAATAGAGTACAACGAAAACGAACGAGGCGCCGACAGACAAGCGATATTGGTGTCCTACCAATGGTGTGTACTTGAGTATTGTACTCGTGCTTGGCTTGTGAGTCAAGTAGTAGTGTTGAGGCGGTAATAATATACTGGAGTTTAAGTGAACCTGTGTAGTGCTTCAAGAGTGGCCATCTGCGGTTAGCGCTCCACGCGACGCCATGTCCGGGTGCATCTAGATGCGATCGCTGTCACCCACCGGCTAACACTGACAAAATATTTTAAAATAATAAAAGTAAAAAAATATATATATAATAATAAAATTTACAGATATATAGTCTACCCAGGATAAGGGCATACTTAAAAAATGGTCGCCATTTACATTTCACCAACTCGTTAAAGTATATCCGAATGATGCTATTTCAAAATATCTAAATCACACACTAGAACAGTGCCTAAACGCCGGTAGTGGACCTGGTTATTTTTAATATATAATATAAATAAAAACAGACACGTTGAAGCGCATCTCGGTAGAAACATGGCGGCCATGCGGCCGCTGGCCTCTCTCCGAGCGCTGTGCATGCTCTCTCTGCCAAGTGCTATCTGGAATGGATAACATTTAGTCACACCAGTCACTCTAGCATTCTGCGGATGGCCTCCGACCGTTAACCGGCACCATTAAACTGGGGCGGAAATTTAGCGGTGCGACGCGGACAGTTTACAGTTCGCTCTTCGGGACAGGGGAGCCGTCCAAGAGCGGTGGGCCATATAGGCGGGTTTTTCGGGGGCCCACGCACTCAAAAATGTTGATCGCCGGCTGACGGGCGTCAATCTTTAACCTTTCAAAGTTGCGACCTTCGTCGAACGTTTTTAGGCGAGGTGAGAAGAACTGGTGTCTATTTTTTGGATAGTTGATTCCCTGAACGTCTCACATTTATGGAACCCAACAGCTTTTTTGTTATAATTTGTTTTAAATGCTTTTTGTTTGATTTTGACTTCAAACGCTATACACGTGCACATTTGTGGGTGATTGGGTTACTTGTAATAGCATCAATGTACGACAATTTTCCTGTTGTAATATGACACTTATGATAGCATGTATTTCGTATCATCGTGGGTGGATTTTGTTACCATAATCTGCTCGTATGTCAGAGTCCTTTTCTGCATGGTCTTGAAAATAGTGCCAGTCAAGTTTATTGACATTTGACATTACTTAAAAGTTGAAAGTCTCGATATGACAAGCTGTTAGAAACAATCGCACTAATATACGAACAGACAGCCACTAATGAGTACATGTTAAATAACACTAATATGGCTATAGTATAGTAATTTATGGTAATGTACAGTCAGTTCGAATTGAGTTGTACCAGTATGCCAACTACCAAGTCGCCAACAAAAGCATATTGTCTTCTATCTGCATGTATAGTATAGGCTGTCCGGTTACTTGGCGTCTACCACTGATTTCTCACGCTCTCTGGATATTCAGCGTCAGTATCGATGGCATAAGATCTGCCTGAGTGACTGGCAAGACAGGTGATGTTCCGTGGAAATCACCGGCGCCTGACCGCCAAGGTGCAACATCGCCTTGTTTATATAGGTTTTAGCTGGTATTGCCATAGGTACTGCATTTGACGAGTTTAATATTATAACTCAGAATCGACAGGACCTTTGTTTTGTCTTACAATGCATGCACTCGTGCAGAAGAATCAAATAAGACGTTGCTATAGTTGGTGTTACAGCTGCAAAACGAAAAGTAAATTAGATTCTTTGATAATATCGTTAATTATTGTGTCTTGCTAGTTGAATAGTAATAGGTAGGTCATCGTTTCTTAGAATTTATCCCTGACCACCTTCCGTTTGTTGGTGTCTGTTGTTGCGAATTGCGGCGGAATTTACACGCTAGTTCCCATGCACGCGCGAAACGCCGTGCATGGGACCTTGTGCGATATTTGGTTGTGTTGCAATTTCGATGCACGCTAAACGTACTGTAAACGAGTCTAAGGGCTTGTTTCTTCATGTTCTGGCATCCCGTTCGTGTGTTTTCCACAAACGATTTACCAACGGCGGGCTAAATATTTCGTTAATCCAGATTTTAAAAAATCTGGCCTTTACAGGTAACTAAGCTAACCCATCGCAGATCCTGAAAGAAAATGCATCGTGTCAACGCGTTATCAGCAAGCGCTTCCCATGGTGCGTTGCATGCATAGCGACGAGGTGCAACGCGAGAGCACATGTGCATATCGATCAAAACGCGCTGCTTGCACATTCCGCGATAGAGTACGTGGTGTCGTCATTGTTGACTAATTACTTTCAATTGCATCAGGATCTCGGTGTGACGCATCGCCTTTCATCGTTGTAGGCGTTGTCGCTTATTTCTTCATCGCACATTACCTCTCACCGAAATCGCCGCAGATAATCGCAGACAATCGATATCGTTATCAATTTAAGTCGCACATGTCGCATTTTGTTGTATAAAAATAGTGCATGCTACCTGTCAGCGATGTTAATTGATATCAAATGATAAGTCGTGACACAGTTTTCTTGTGATATGTGCTGCGAAGGTTCTTTCATAAAGCCAGTTACTCATCAAATTGATTTGAGACTGCACCATAACAAATTACTCAGAATATAATGATTTTCATTCAGCATGGCTGTAGCTGCGGCATAACTGGAACGCACTCTACGCAATACGGTCTGGTTGGCGAGGATATTTTCATATTTAATTACCTTCGCATTATGATTATCATCGCGATCGACTGCTTTTTAACATATTACATCTTAACCACCCTTTATTATTAAGGACTAGGAAGATGGTGGCTGTACACATAATCATATTTTATTCTGTGATAAGAAATTGTTAGTACTCGTCTCCATTATGAAGGTATCATAAAGATCCAAGATGCAATGTGTGTTCACTTTGAGATGCATGTCGCTCTGTAAATTACATAATATTGTGACCGCCATTCTGAAGACAGCATCACCACTGCTGGTCAGAAATGCAAATTCGCTGACATTGCCCTCTATTTGCTGCGCTAGGCGTCATATAACGAGGCAACGGATGCATTTTGTAGGTATCAAAAAATGCCGCGTGGGCAACTGCAATTGCAAAAATAGCTTCAGACTAGATCCCAACGGTTGTTGGTGGTTGCGTCTGTCACTTAATTTGTAGATGCTGCAATCAATACCATTGTGCTCCCTCCGGCTGGTGCACTTCGCCGCATGTAAACCGCGGTGCAATTTGGCATTTGCAATGCGCATATTTGGGCAGAAAAATGGTCCTGTTGATCCCTATGTCCTAGCCCTTGATAAGCCGCGCGTGATGAATTCAGTATCTAGCTTCCTCGACTGCACAGCCTAAAGCTACACCCAGCACGACCAAAAACCGACCACCGACCAACAACCAACAACCAACAACCAACAACCTACCACCAACAAGCATCAAGCAGTATGACTGTCAATGGTACCGGCACGTTCGCACGTGTACTGTGCACAAATATTGTTATTAGTTACGTGGTGCTCATGTGCATTGGTTTCCGGAGATTATTATGTTACCTGCATCATAACGATAGTTCCACTTGGCGCGTGGTGTTTGGCTGGGGTTGCGGGGAAATGCGTTCTAACGTACCGTTACTTGTCACGTTTCTCGCGGAAAACGTTT
Source organism: Nemurella pictetii (assembly GCA_921293315.2). Classification (NCBI taxonomy): domain Eukaryota; kingdom Metazoa; phylum Arthropoda; class Insecta; order Plecoptera; family Nemouridae; genus Nemurella; species Nemurella pictetii. The sequence goes on along the minus strand of OV121116.1, from coordinate 24,021,193 downwards.
GGCACATTGCGTGTGCTGCAAAGTGCTGCAAAGTACTTTACTGTGCGCAGAGGCACGGGTTTTTACTGTGCATTTTATTGTTTCGCAATAATGGAGACTATTATTACTTTTATAAATAACGCCTGCAATATTTCTTTGTGTAGTCGCCTAGGTAGTTTTTTTTGTGCTATTTGGATGTGGCTTCTCGTGCCTTCTAGTGGCAAATAATTTAATGGTTTGTCTGATATGCGACTCGGATCATAACTCATACAACTCACCTTAACGTCTCTAGTCGGAATTCATACTTGATAATCGGGTTGAGAACAGAAAAGTGTGCAGGACGCACACAAGAGCAGAGGTGAGGTGTGGGTAAAGATAGCGGGGCTGTGGAAATCTGTGTGGAAGTTCGCCTTCCTTCCATGTGGACTGGTGGATGTGAGTTGATACCTCAACCTCACTCACTGCAGCTGTGGGAACTTGAGATCGTTACTGTTTTTGCCAAGCTTATGCCGGCTTGTGTTCTCCGAGCCGTTTAGACAATGGGATCCGACATTCGATTGTATAACTTTGCTTGTGTAGTTAGCGAACAATTGCCGAATGATCGCAATTCGCAGCACACTTTATGCACATCTTTGGCCAGCGCTAGCGTGGCCATTGGCTGTCTTGCGTGGACATTTTCGATTGACTTCCGTTCCGCGCGAAACGATATCCGCAATTCGCTCGAAACAGGCTTGTGGTAGCACGGCAAAATGTACAGGAAAATTTTCGGTAGTGCACTTTCGAAATTTAATTTGACAAAGCGGTCTCTTTCTTGCTTTATCCCTCTCTCCCACAACCCTTCATCCATCAGATGCGTATAAGTAGGCGCCAGGGGTGTTTTCGGGGCCACTGTTTTTCAACGCTGGACAAAACGAAAACAAAAAATTAACACGCCACTGTGTGCAGTGCGAATGTGAATGTACTAATTGTGTTTGTGTTGTTTTCCTGTTCCAGGTAAGTCGAGTGGTCATGTGATGGCGAAGCGTTCGGTTGGCGGTCGAAATAGGAGTTGCAGGTTTGGTATCACGCTTAGAATATGTCGTGTTTGTGTGGGTTTGTGTGTGGGGGGAGGGGGGGGGGTCGAATTCATCCCAAAACTCTGGCCTACGAGCGCTGGCTTCCCATATGGTTATCATATTCTGAAATTTCATATTCGTCCAAGTTTCGCGGGCACGAGATAAATTGACGTAGATCACCGCCGCTCCGTCATTGAATTTGAATTCGTTGTATTTATTTATGTGATCAACTAATTTCGTTGCGAATTCTGTGGAAAACAACTCAACTTGCGAAGCCGGCAAATTGGTTGAATGGGTCGAGTTTTCATAAATACAACACGGCCGTATCGCAGGCTTGTCTACGGTAACGGCACCCCTGGCATCCCCTGGCTGGTATCGAGGTAGGTGAAGGTATTGAAGGTACAGCGAAGGTGTAAGCGAACGCTGTGAATGACGGAAAGTGAAATAAATGCTGACCGTCCGGTGGTTAGAGCATCCGGGATGCCAGCTATGCCAGGATGGTACCCGAGGAGTCAGGATCGATGGCATGCTCTTTCTGCGTTCTGCGTTCTGCGGCCGGCACTCTTGTTAATAATTCAGAGTTGCGCGTCACAAAAGAGCGAACGCCGAATGAAGCTACCGAAACGGATCTTGAATCAACTGTGCAGAGATGTTTTTTTTAACTAGATATTTTTTGTTCTCTTGCGCATGTACAGCGGAGGCGGGCAATGAAATTAGTTCGTTGGTGTCGGACGGAATTCGAATGACACTTTCTTGCAGGGTAGGTAACCACCTGAAATTGTACGTCCCTTCTCGTCGGGGATTGTCAAGTGGGTGGCTGGGTCGGTGGAGGCTGTCAAACTTGGTGTGTACATATATTAGATCTGTAAATACGAACCGTCCGTTTTGACGCATGGAGAAAATGTCTCCGGCTCGAAATGTAAGAAAGTGATTCTCATAAAAAAGGGGGAATGAAATACAAGGTGAAATATATAGCTACCGACCTGGTAGTATGTACGAAGATTTTTCTTTCTGTTGAAAGTCGTGTTTTTCAATTTCAATTCAGTTTAATCCGGGCTTATAACTTGTAATGTTATATGTTTGTAAAGCGCAATGCAATACGAGTCCCACTACCGAGTACCGACACCATTATAGCTGCGTTCACTTCTGACTCCGAACCCCATCGGATTCCCAACCGATAAGAAGTAAAACGCGTGAAATTATTACAATATGAACGCAAAAAATCCGATAATTCCCGAGCTTAAAAATAAACGCGCCAAATGAAAAATCCGTGCAATTTCGCGAATTATATATTTTAATCAATGCGTCTGAATTTGCCTCCACTCCTTGTCCAATCAAATTTGTTCTGTGGTTTTTGTCGATTTTAAATTACGTTTTTTACCGCGAATTATAATGTCTTACAGATCTTCGTCGATAAATACTTGGCCTCTGTTTAAACTTTAAACCAAACAATACGCGAAGATGATTAAAAAATCCGCGCGTCGTCATTACAAAATTTAGCCAATCTTAGTTTAGAAAACGCTTGCAAAGTACATGAACAACATTTAATCGAAGATTTCTGATATGGCATATGAATCCCTCTTTTTAGGGAATCCAACATGCTTTTGTAAAAAATTGTGCCCATACATTTTGTTTCTCTTTTAATTCATAGCACTGACATATTTTCCTGTCAATAAAAGTGAAATTGAACTAGGAAGACACATCATCCACAGTTTTTTATTTTTAACAAATTGAAAACAGTTGTATGTGCCCTATGTTGGACTTATGCATGAGCCCTTTTAGCTTTCACTGCTGTTAGTTTTTGCGATAATTTTTCCTTTCGAAAAAAGGCCTCGACTGACTTTTTGGGGCCCTCATCCTTGAGGGAGATTTTTGACGTAGCGTAGTCTCCATTTCAAAAACATTTGACACGAACTCGGAAAAGAAATGCGAGAAAAGTTAACGAACTTTAGGACGTTACTATCTGCTAGATTCAGACAAGTCATTTCCTATGCGTGCACTCTAAACATCTTTCCAGAAAGTTTCAGAAAGCAGTTCGAAACTTTAAACTATATTTGAGAAGAATATTCCATTTAACTGTCCACCCCGTGTATACGTTCCGAAATTGAGTTCCACTTTTTTGCCTGCACACCCGTTCCCTCGTCTTCATGTTGATGCAAGCTTGAAATCCAAATTGATCTTAATTCGTTCCCTCTCCCTGGATCCCCCCTTCCGCCGCCGTCCGCTCGTCTTTCAAGTCATCTCTCTGAGATTCTCTTTGTACGTCCGTGTTCCTGCTGTCGCCTTTCACTGCTAGAGTGCAGGTGCGAAATTCTCATAAACAGACTCAAAATGGCGAGATATAGGATTTGATGCGTCAGTTCTCCAGCTGGAACGACCAAGTTCAATTGGTAATGTCACTTACAAAACCTCCGTGGCCTCTAGCGGCTTGGAACTTGGAACTGCAGGAAGTAACTTCTTGAGCAATCCCTGCCGAACGCACCGTCTTGTAAAAGCTATAGGGTGATAAATAAACCATCTCAAAATTCTTTTGCTTTCTTCTTCAGCATAGAGTACTCGTAATTTTACTTTTATTGTGTTTTATATTAGTTACAATAGCATATTTTTTTCCCTCTCATTCCTAATGACTAGCGATATAAATGAACGATCAGTTCCGTGGGCGAGATGAAATGGTTCGATTGCAACACGTTCCTCTGTGTTTCCCTCTCGCTCTCTAGGTACGGTGAGTTGCGTTGAAATATCTCACCATGAATTGACCTCCACAGGTCGTTATACTCGTCCGTGAGTGACGTCATGACCGACTATGAGCCGTACAAGTTTCACTGCAGTTCGTGCATTCGAGTCACTACTGCATCAGATGCATCGGCATGTGCTCCCTGCATCGATGGACCATTCAGGAGGGAGATTGCGCTCGCTGCTAGCCCCAAGGGGATAGCCTCAACATGCAAACATGCACTTTTTGGCATATCTTCGCTGGAGATGCCTATACAGCTTGTATTTTCTCTCTCTTATACCAGAATTGTAATATTGCTTCATGGTACAATACGGTAAGGAGAGCAAATACGATGTTTTTTTTTTGGCGGGGAGGGGGGGGGGGGGGTAGAAGCCCAATTTATTCCTGTCGTGACTAAATGAATGACAAACCCATTTGGAATCTGTCTGGGACTGCCCCGCTGGAAGACTAAAGAAATGCATCATTTATTTCGTAAATGAATCAAAAAGTTGCCCGTAACGGCCATTTTCTGCTAGTTTTCTCTCCGAGTAAACCTTTTCTCCGCTGTCGACTTATTGATGGCGTTATCAATATTTTACTACTAGCCAAGACGTAACGACTTCTACGTGATCGGCACGGGCCATTCGTTCAATGTCTGTGTCATTGAGTAAGAAGTCTAGTCAGAGTCGTAGCCCTAAGGGGAAGCTGGTCGCTCGGAATAAACGGTGAACGCTAGGATCGCTGGAATCGCTGTGGTGAAAATCGAGCCGAGATGCGGCGCCGAGTTTGAACCGCTTGTACGTGCAGCACGAAAACACCGTGGCGAGCCGCGAGACGTTGCTGTAAGTGAATCGCCGTTCTTTTCGCTCGCTTCGGAATTCCGTGTATACGTACAACGCAGATGTGTATGCTGAATGTTCCCTTGGATCGGAGATTTAATAAAATGGATTTTGGATATTTAATTGATCACGTACTGAAACGTAAATCTATTGCGGATTAATAGTAATTGCATAGGCGCAATTAATTGTGCTAACATTTTTTTTTGCTTGTCTGATAGGTTTTTTATTTGAAACTCATCCAAGCAGCAACTGTAATTTCTTTGCGTGCACACGCAAATAGAATGCTACGTGCTATGGATTGATTATTGTTTTATAAACTGGTGAAAGATGGGGGGAAGAGAATTACACCAACTACGGAAAAACTAGTCACTCGGGCTGAACGTTCATACTCAATAAAAATTATTGAAATGTTCTAATGCGGTAGATAACCTCACGCTTAAATACTATTTATTTATACTAATAATTCTCCGTGCCATAAAAATTGTTTAAAGGGTTTTCAAATATGACATAAAATATCTTGTTTACTTAATTAGCTAACCATACGGATATTGGAAGCATGAATCACCATCATGTGAGGTGACGTGCTCCTTTGTGCAAATTTTCCCGTTGCGGTCACTGAGCAGGTATACACGGAAGGGTAGTTGTTTCGAAGCCAGCAAACCTTGCTTCTGTCCGGCTGGCTCGTGGACGGACACATTCCTTCGCTGCCGAGATTTCATTTTTCGACCTATCTGCTTGTGATCTGACTCTGAGTCTTGACGGCCAGCTGGCTGGCTGAACTCAGAACAAATATTTTCACTTTCATGTCTGACGAATCGAAGATTGTTTCGAACAGATCAATTAGACGTTTGGAAGGCTTGATAATATGTAGATGATGTCATTGATACCAAGCCAACCAAACGAGCAAAACGACCTGTGTGTTGGGGTCGTTGCATTGCGATTTTCTTTATGAAACTTCAAATTTTAAATTTAAATTTAATTACTTTGTAGGACAAATTATATAATAATCGATTACATATTATTTACACCAAAAATATACTTAACTTATATTTATTATAAGTCTTTTGGCAGGTCATCAAATAACACGCAAAGGCCAACGTCTACATACAGATTTGAGACCCATAATTCGCGACGTTTTGTGACGATACCGTTGGATATGTGCATGAAAGTGGATATGTGCATGAAAGTCCGGAACAAAGTTGTAGAAAAAATGTAAGCCTATGCTTCAATTAGTTCTTTTTTCAAAATTTTCATCCCAACTGCTAATATAAGGGTTTGAAAATGCACATTTTATGCTGTTTTCAGAATGCCTTGTGCGCTAAACCAAATGAGATATCGGAAAGAACTCTTTGTTGAAGCATAGATATATCTTTCGTCTAAAACTCTCTCGCTAACTATCATATGCTAACATTAACGATAGAGCAACCAGGCGTCGCGAATTTTTTGTCCGTCGCAAATTTTTTGGACCCAAATTTTTAACTTTGGTCTACATTAGCGTCGACAAATCAATCAGTATGTGTGTGTGTAACCATTAATTACATCGGCGTTTTTTAATCGGTGTCATTTTTTCAAATTGAGCACCATTTTCATCAATCGTCTAGAGTGATTTTCCACCCCACCCAATGAAAATGCAGTTTTTCACCGTGTTTTCAAATCGGCATAGTTATGATATTCTTGTGACAAATACTATAAGAAATATTAGTGGGTTGTTGCTTGAATTTCTTTTTATTTTTCATTTTCTTTATACAAGAATACTCTTTATGTTTGTTTAAAACTAGAGTTTGAAAAAAAGTCAGGAATGTACATAACATTGTTTTACACAAATCATACAACCGCTGCTTGCTGTGTCCAAGTAACAATTCCATATAAACGTCAATTCACAAACATATTTTGTCATTGCTTTTCGTGTAATAAATAATCTATAGGTTATTTATTACAATAGGTACATCTACAATCCTTTGCTAGCACAAATTCGTCTAAAGTGTAAAATCCATGATTTAAAAGAAACCTTTTCGTCTTTTCTTTAAAAACTGATCTGTTTTCGCCCTGAGATTTTAGATTGTCCGGAAGATTATTAAAAACAAACACACCAATATTCTTTGGATTAAGTTTTGCTACGTTCAGTCTGGTCCTGGGTTGACGAAGTTCATTTCGTCTTGTATTAAAATTATGTACGTCGGTCTTTTTCTTAAAATCTGTGATATTGTCAAACACAAATAAAATGAGTTCAAGTATATACATGCATGTTAAAGTTAAAAACTGGTGTTCTATAAAGAAAGGTTTGCATGACTGTCTCTTTCGTAAACGTCCGATTATCCTTAATGCCCTCTTTTGTTTTGAAAAAATTTTTATTGCTCCTGGTGATCCACCCCAATTAACAATACCATATCTAATTTTTGATTGAATAAGCGCGTGGAATGCGATCTTTGCTGTGGTCCCATTTACCTGTCTGGCCAGGTTTGACAAGGCAAAGCAAGCTGAGCTTAAAGAGGCGCTGAGGTTGATAGAGTGACATTCGAGTCGAATGCCTGAACTAGGTGATTCCGAGACACATGGTAGTGAATTGCTTGTAATTATTATCGATGCGTCGTTACACTGGTTACACCATGCAAGTTGAATGCAGGGGAACATTTATCGCGAGAGCAGAAAGCGCGAAAAGCAGTAAAAGAATAAATCCAATCCGGTGTGACAATACGCAAGGAATAGTGTTGATACTGACAGGACATGCATTCGTCAATAAAAAAACCTTTCTGTTATAACATAAAACACTCTTTTATTACGAATTACAAACACAACCATCTTATAACTTTTGGGATAGCTCTTTGTCGAAATTACCCCCGAATTCCCCGATTGCGAAAGGTTGAAATAAATTTACGGCTGATGTCATAAAAAAACACATGTGCGATTTACAAATTTTAAAACATTTCGTATTTCATTGATAATGATTTTAATAAATCGATTGATTTTTGAACAATCGCTTGGACAAGTTTCGTAGATGGATAGCAATAAGTAGCAACAGCAAAAATGTAGACGTGATGCAGATATTCAAAAAATTGATTTGCACTTGCAGTTCGGTTCTGATGCATCTAATTTGGAAGTTGGTCCAATGGTGTTTGAACAAAACGAAAAATAGTGTGGAAGCTGTTTTCAGACGCATATATTATGACGACGTATCCTGGCTATACCGTTGAAGATAGCAAATGATAGTAAACGAGAAATGTGCTGACGAAATGTTAATTTATGCCGCAAAATAGCCCTTTTTTCGTAATTTAAAGCAATTAAATAATAAGCAATTCAATTTAAATTTAAAATTTGAAATTTCATGAAGAAAATCGCACTGCAACGACCCCAACACACAGGTCGTTTTGCTCGTTTGGTTAGCTTGGTATCATTTACATCATTTACATATTATTATCAAGCCTTCCAAACGTCTAATTGATCTGTTCGAAACAATCTTCGATTCGTCAGACATGAAAGTGAAAATATTTGTTCTGTGTTCAGCCAGCCAGCTGGCCGTCAAGACTCAGATTACCGGCAGATAGGTCGAAAAATGAAATCTCGGCAGCGAAGGAATGTCCCTTGCAATTGCTTCTGTCCGTCCACGAGCCAGCCGGAGAGAAGCAAGGTTTGCTGGCTTCGAAACAACTACCCTTCCGTGTATACCTGCTCAGTGACCGCAACGGGAAAATTTGCACAAAGGAGCACGTCACCTCACATGATGGTGATTCATGCTTCCAATATCCGTATGGTTAGCTAATTAAGTAAACAAGATATTTTATGTCATATTTGAAAACCCTTTAAACAATTTTTATGGCACGGAGAATTATTAGTATAAATAAATAGTATTTAAGCGTGAGGTTATCTACCACATTAGAACATTTCAATAATTTTTTATTGAGTATGAACGTTTAGCCCGAGTGACTAGTTTTTCCGTAGTTGGTGTAATTCTCTTCCCCCCATCTTTCACCAGTTTATAAAACAATAATCAATCCATAGCACGTAGCATTCTATTTGCGTGTGCACGCAAAGAAATTACAGTTGCTGCTTGGATGAGTTTCAAATAAAAAACCTATCAGACAAGCAAAAAAAAATGTTAGCACAATTAATTGCGCCTATGCAATTACTATTAATCCGCAATAGATTTACGTTTCAGTACGTGATCAATTAAATATACAAAATCCATTTTATTAAATCTCCGATCCAAGGGAACATTCAGTATACACATCTGCGTTGTACGTATACACGGAATTCCGAAGCGAGCGAAAAGAACGGCGATTCACTTACAGCAACGTCTCGCGGCTCGCCACGGTGTTTTCGTGCTGCACGTACAAGCGGTTCAAACTCGGCGCCGCATCTCGGCTCGATTTTCACCACAGCGATTCCAGCGATCCTAGCGTTCACCGTTTATTCCGAGCGACCAGCTTCCCCTTAGGGCTACGACTCTGACTAGACTTCTTACTCAATGTCTGTGTCATGTAGTTATTACTACTTTGTACTTAGCCGAGTAACGGAATGCACGTTTTTGTGCTGGCTCAGGTAAACTGGTGGCAAGCTGCACAACTTAACATTATAACCCGGCAATCTTCGCTGGTACAAAACGGTAAACAGATTTTTAAGCAGCTCTCTCGCCAGCGCGGCTGTATAGTTGTTCAACTCAAGTATGACTTTCCTGTCCGGCTGTAGTCGGCCATCTAATGACTCTGGTAACAGTATTGTCATCGTGTCTTGTCACATCTAAACGGCGTTCAATTGGCTCGGCGATGCACTGTGTCACGTGCTCGTTGCCGCCGGTTATGTGTTACGTTTGCAGTGGGATCAGTTGTACGCTTTGAACGCCGGAAATCCTGGGCTTCCCTTGGCGAACTAGCGATTTGGCGAACTTGACATTCGCGTGGGTCGGATCGGAAAGTTCCGCGGCTTCGGTTTACTATCGTACCTATAAAGACGACGGAATGTTTGACGGGGATTTTATGATGGGGATTTTATTAGGGGTGGGGTGGATTGAGAGCGGACGTGTTTACAGTCTGCGTGTTTTGGGAAACTTGTCAATTGTGTTGGTGCCAGGGAATTGGTTGATTCGAGTGGGCCAATGGCAAATTTCATGGAACCGGTCAATCTGGAATTGAAATTCAACTGTTAAGCGTTGTCAACGAACACGCGTCCTCTATAAACTTCTTGAAATGTCACCTTGTGTTATTTCGGAGATATATATATTTTTTTTATGGAAGTTATTAAACTTGTCTTGCTCCAATTTTTTTTTCTTCCGATCACTGCTTGTCATAAATATGCAATCAAGCTTCTACAGGATCTCGGATATTCAATTCGAACACTTTCTAGGAAAACATGTTGCACTAGATTAGATTGCATTTTCTTTAGAAAATCAACGAGCAAGAATTTGTAAAAGACGAGAAACTATTAAAATGCAGCCTTCCCCTTTCCAATTCAGTTCGTACGATCGCATTGGAAATGAGATTGCCTCGCAGCATCTACCTTTTTTCTATCTCCCCGTATGCGTTCATCCTCTGTAGCTTCCTTGCGAGACGCGTGACATTCTCTCCCCATCTCGGTCCAGACCATCACACTACCCTCGATCCAGCTCCTGAGCCGAAGCCAATCTTGGCCAACCCCGGCCAACCCCGGCAAACCCACCCAGTGGCCGGCCAGGAACAAGTTTCTCTTCAGGGAATCAAACGCCTTACAGATAACTCACTAGCCGGCCTCCTGCCCCATGGTCAGTACGGTACACGATATACCGGCCAAACCGGCCACCTTACAAGGGTTGAGACTTGAAAATAATCCACGATTGGAACCGAGGGTGGCATGTTGTTACTAGGGGTGCCTCGCGATGCCCCAACCCGTCTCAGTTCATCAAGGCTGACTGCACGTGTAATGTAAAATGTTGCTCTGTGCATCTCTGTGTGCTATCATCTCTGGGTACCGTTGTAGTTGGCTTGTGAAGCGTAGCACCACGGTGCAGCTTGTTACTCGGAGGTTGCATCATATCGGTGCTCTGCTACCCCTGTTTCCTCGACCACGCGTATTTCGACGCCGCTGCGTGGGGGGGAGGGGGGTAACCATGGCGACATGTAAGATGCGAGGGGACCGAGGGGAGCTTGTTCATTACGAGCATCCCATAGTTGGATTCATTTCTCGGAGACGACCGGCGCCAGGCATTCTAATTTCAGGCTGCTATCTAGGCGTGCTTCTACGAAGTTAGAATCTTATTCAAGTTGATGAAAATATCGGCAGTTATTTGTTCTGAAATGCGTCAATCGTGTAATTTTGAGTCAAAGCGCCTGTATAGCTGTCATGCGCTTGTGCGTGCAGTTGTGGCTGGACAAGGAGTTTTTGATATGGGGTGGCGGTAGCGGGGGCTACATTTTCGAAGGGTTGTCACCAAACACCCAAATGCCGATATCGGCAGTTAGAATACGAATGGGCTCATTAGAGTCCGTATTGCGAGTCATTTGTCAGACGCGAGTCGGAAAGGGTGAGCCATGGTAATTTTTTGAATGTCAATTTCGAAATGTGACACACTCGATTATGCGAAGATGACTAAACACGCAGTGTTCGTAAGGGGTGGGGGTGGGAGGGGATTATGGTAAGGGATGCGTTGTTGTTCTTTTAGAGAAAAAAGCGTGCATTTCTCCATGTCGCAAATGGCGAAAAGACGACTTATTTCCTTTCCGCTGCTGACAGCGCGTCTCGTCTACTGTACACATACATAATGCATATTCGGTTGGTTGACGCAATCACGCGATGACGTGCGATTGAAATGAGCATCCCTACACTGCCATCGCCGCGTGAACCGCGACCCTTACGACTCACAACAAAACATCGCCGGCGTAGGCATTTTTAATTTCAAGTGGTATCTAGGAGTAGACGCTTTCACGGGGAGAATCTGCTGCCTGCATCGCGTCGCCCACTTTTCCTTCCACGCCGCGCTTTTCCAACTTGCGAGTTTCTTTCCCTCCATTTCGCACATGCCCGAGACCTCAGCAGCTCCATTTATCTTTGCCGAGGCGAACGTCTTAAACCCCACACGTTCTAAGATGACAATATACCGGGGCCCACGCAAAACCTGCCCGCGACGAGATCCGATGCAATGCAAGATCGAACATTGTGACCGGATAAACACGATCTTCAACTATTCTGTCACACACTGTGCGTCACCAAGCACTTCTTCTCATCCACGCGGCGTCACCGCTGAATTCTCAAACACTGTGTCAATAGGTTAGCAATAAGTCGAATCAGATGATTCATCATCTCACGTTGTACTGGGTGCAACTTGGCTCGCCACGCTATCAATAAGGGAAACGTACGTCCGATCCAAAGTGCCCCTTGCTTTGTTCAAATTTCCCACCGAACCAGGCCACTGGAAGCTATTAGCCACCTTGCCAAAACCTTGCCAAAACCGTGGTCCACATCTGAATCCGACAGCCTCGTTCTCAGTGATCGTCTCCATCGCCAAATAGAAGGTGGTTGGAAGCTGGTGGGGGTGAGGCGCTACAGCTAACATAGACTCGCTGCTTTGTCGAACGCAAACAACTGCTTGGTGCGTTTCAGATGAATATTTAGGGGTGGTTTTTTGATTCGTTTTTCCGCGTTGGCGTTGGGATTCTTCCTAAAAAATGTAGTGTGTAACTCAAAATTATACATCAGCTATATTTGAGAGACTGAGATTTATTGTTATCGCTATTAATCAAACGAAGCATATGGGTTTTTAGAACCAAAATGGCTGAGGATGTGTTTTTTTCTACTGCAACGTAAAATTGCTTCTTTATTTCGTTTGAATGCTCGTTGAATGGTATATGCCCTTTTTTTCATTCTTCTATCAAATGCTTAATCGACCGTTAACTTAGCGTCCGTGTTATTTCAGTTGTGTAACGAGGTGACGGATTGTTAAATAGCTAACGAACTGTTAGTAGCCCCTAATGTTGATCGCATTAGCTAAACCTGTTGATGAATATCAAATAGTACGACAGCTATAAATAAACCATGCCACGGAACAGCCAATTGAGTTCAAGTCACTAATAATACCCCGACAATGATACTTATCATTAGCAGAGCTTTCTGTGGTAATATTACCATGCTAAATCGATATGGACCACACCCAACCCTGAATACCAACTTAACTTAAAACAAAACACAACATCAGTGGCAAAAGACAGTGCAACAATTTAGTTTAAACCTCATTATATAAGTCATATCGAAATGGAAAATGAATTGCCGCCTCCCAAAAAGTGGGAGTCTGGCCGATACGTTGCCGCACATCTAATTTTTCGAAATGTAACCGACACCCCTTGACATTTGGCCGCGTAGTCGACGAACACAAGTAGAAATACGCGATAAGAAAATAACTAAAAGATGACCACGCCAACGCGTTCGAATCGTCGTAAGACCACTGACCAGATGCTTTTTAGGACCAGAAATCTATATGTTTCATGAACAGACAGGACCGTTCCATCCGCCTACGATTCTGGACAAATATTTCTGGCAAACATGACGTCCTTCCTAGCCACACTCTGGCCATCGCATCTCTACGTGCCGTTCAAGGTTATCCTGTGTCGTGATCCTTAATTCCCGATGAAAACTTGAGCCAGCACGGGCCAACTCTATAAATAGCTGCACCTGAAGGAAAATAGAAATGATCCTCGCTATTTTACAGGCCGGCGGCAGGTAAATTCCTTGCGCGAACCGGTGAATTCTCAAAATTTCATTGCAATTTGTTGTCGAAACTCAAGTGTAACAAGTTAGCAAGTGTCGTGTTACGACAAGGATGTTGAACAGCATTTGATGTAATTCGAACTGCGTACCGAACAAGAATTCATCCCGTGAGCCATTCATATTATTGTAATCTGAAATTAACGAGATGAGTGTAACAGGCGAGGCGGGATTCTGTTATGCAGATGTAGATGTTGCTAACTTAGTTGACATGTAAACATGGAAGACTGTAGCTTGTCGGCGGATCGCTGATACTGCTTGATTGCGAGACTTCGCGCGAAATTCACGTCACGATGATGGGGGGGGGGGGTGAACCGAGGGTCGCGACGCCGTCCTGCCAAAGGGTGTGGATATTGGTTAGGGATGGAAATCTGTGTGGTTTCGCGGAGGGATGACGAGTTTTTGATACTTTTCGGACGCCGAGGGGAGTCAAGCGCGATACATTGGGCGATGACCGATTTGTTTCTTTTTCTTTAAAGTTTGCTGCAGCGATTTGCTCCTGTTGAAATGCACCGCTAAGAAGATGTGTGTGCTCTGCCTGCCAACATGGACGCTCGCTGCTCGCTACACGAGGCAGCAAAGAGGATCAACGGCATGTGACAATGTGGGAGTAAAAAAAGCGTTTCTTCCCCAAAGTATTCCCGAATCTGATCGACGATGGTTTTGCGCAAATTTGATCGTCGTGCCGACGGCGATATATTACGTGTGTGGGGGGGGGGGAAACACCCACACATGTTTCCCCCCCGTCCTCCCCCCAAATCGAAATGGCTTCTTCTTTCCAGAATTCGCTATTGTGTTCTTTTCTACGCTATTGGACGCTCTTGGACGAAGAACAAGATTTGCGTATTCCCTTTCATCCTATCAAAAGCTAACCATCTCCGTCTACAAGGAAAAGTCGCCTTCCTGTCGCCGTGCCGTGCCGTGCCCTGCCGTGCGTAGACGAATGTGATCAAATTACCCAAATTACCCAAATGAGCCAAATGAGCCACATTTCGTCCGGGGGCGCCTCAGGGCGACCGGGGGGTCGGTGCCGATGGACCGTAAGGAGGATGGGGGGGGGGGGGGTGCAAACAAGGACGAACGAGCAGATAAAGAGAAGTTAGCGCCTTGGACGGGGCATAAAAGGGCCAACTCTCTTTCTCTCTGTCTCCCCCGTTACCATGGGGATGGAGACATAAAACAGTGTAAAACGAGCGACGACGGAAAACAGAAAGAACTCGGCCAGAAACCTTCGCGCCGCTACGTCCGCGGCTTACGGGCCGACACAACTTTTGGTCATTCTATCGCCGCGGTTGTAGGGTGGAAGGTTGGGTGGGTGGGGGGGGGGGGGGGGCTGGGGGTGCACGTGGCTTTCTGAGAAATACGTTCTTGGTTCACCTCCTTGCGTTCGCGTGTTTATATATGAACTGGTCCGAAACTTCTGGAAACAGTTTCGAATCGACGATTGACAAACGATACACGAAACAATATGCCCATTGCCTTTTATTATTGACTGTACCATATAGACGTGAGGGCGAGATCCAATGAGGGATGCAGTTCTCCCAGGAAGGGGATGCGATCACAAAAGGCGCGAGATGCAATGGTGGTGGTGGTGGGGTTCCACCCTTACGTCCTTTGCCCTCCCCCCGCCCCATGCTCCCCCCCCCCCACACTCATACACACTGCAGCGTGGCACGATATTGGAGCCCTATGTAGATGTAATCCACTGATAGGCGGTGTACTCCATTAACTCGCTGCTAAACCAGCTTTCGCACTCTTAATCATGAGGAAAATTGCCTTGTGCGTTACGCACTGCGCAGCGTTGCACGCTGCACGCACGGCATGAAGGAATTGGCAATTGCTGGGCGCCCTGATCCCAAGTTCTCATCCCCGCGATACCCGCGATCGCATCGCGCTGCTTGTCATTTCAAGTTCATCGTTTGGAAATGTGAAGTGTGCCGCGATATCAGCTTCAATCTTCTTGCAGCATCCCGATAGCTAGCGACTCGAGCGACTCACCACAAGCTCGTGGATTCAAGCTCGGAAAGATTCGCCATCCTTAGGTCCTGATTCGGATAAAAGTTCATCGAGGTTATGGGCATGATAACTGTAGAGACGGGCTAGGGACGTTATTTTCGAACTTTTCGCAACTTCGATACACGGAGTTGACTTGACATTCCTAACATGGATCAAATGACCGTCTTCCTTGCTTTTCCTAGTTGGAAAAGTTATGGAATACGCGGCTTCTGTAGGCGGGATTTTCCGGATTTCTCGCGAATATTTTGCTAACTATAATTAGATTTGAGCGATTTTGAGGAGAATTTGAACTACAAAATGTTAAATCCGCATTAATTATAGGCTACTGCTAGTCAACGAGGGATAAAAAAACTCGGGAAATTCAGAATATAAAGTTGCGAAGCGGCTTAGGGCGTCTTCGCAGCAATTACCTCACCAGCGAAAGTTCATCCTCAAAGCATTAAATCCACCCCTGGTCAAAATTCTCATCATCCTAAACACTTTTAAAGAGTCTCACTTTTCTTCGTAACATTTTCCTCTACGTTGCTCATCATCCCAACCACTTTCTATCTAGTACTAGCACGTACGACTTATCCTAAACCTCTCAATCCGCAACTATGTAGCAGCATTTCCTCATTTCCACGCTTTACTACGACATCACGACGGTCTTTTGGTTTTATGCTCACTTCAGAAAGATTACAGCCGCTATATTTATTTACCCTTGGAAACACCTGCTTTCCTTATTTTACATCTTTTCTCGCATTTCATCTGACGATCTTGTGCGATCTTAGGTACCCTACAACTAAACAGACTGGAGCCAGGTGCCTGGAGTACAGGGATGCACCATGTTTTTGTAATTGTACCCTGCCTCGATTGCGCATTATCTTCACCAAAGCGCCTTGATTGTTTGACGCCTAATTATTTCATGTATGGCTTAAAAACAAAAATGTAAGCAGTACGAAACATAAACGTAGATGGGCTCTCTAATTTTCCTCACAGTACACTGTCCATATACCATAAAGTTCCGCGAAATTTTGTTCCTATACATACAAAAAAATTGGCAATTTGTCGAAATGCTCTTCACAGTTTACAAAGTCTTACAGATTAATTCTTAACTTAGTGGATCGCTGGACAATCACTCTAGGGTCAAACTAGACGTGCATGCTTGGGGTTGTCCACTCTCCACCCCAATTGCGGCTCTCTAGTAGCTGGCATCATCACTCGAGCGGCATCTCATGATGCATTCATCCCTGCAGCGTCCACTACTTGGTCATTTTGTCGTGTTGTGGTCGTGTTTATTCGTGTCGATCTGTGCTGTGCTGTCTTGGTTTGTGTTGTCGCTGATCTATCCCTGTGTGATCGTAGTTCCACACGATGACACGATTCCATTTAGCACCATCCGCTTCATACCTGGCTGTTTCTGACGAAAATCGTTAATTCTCGTTACGTGGTGGGTTTTGTTTCGTCATTTCTATTCACTTGTGGGTGAATACGAGCGCATTGCAGAAAGCGTTTCGAGTTTCTTCAATGTGTAAGATAAGCTTTAGAATTACCTGAACGTACAGTAACCTTACCTGTCTGCAAATTATATATCTACCTCCGCTGTATTGTCTGAATATTCGTTCCTTGTTCCGAGATATGACTTAAAAATAAATGACAGTCTTTCATCGGATGAAAATCAATAAATAGGCTCATAGGAAGATACGTATAAACACGAGTTTTGTTTTATTATCAACTCCCAACGGGTTGCTTTGAAATCTACATTTTTATATAAAAATTACGAGCGTGGATGCACGCTTTATAATCTTACTTCGAAGTACGAATGAAACTTTGAAAAGGTCTGCCAGACATTCCCATGGGTATACGATACCCTTGTTTCACTATGTGGTTTTCATAATTTTCTATATTGTAATCAACAGGAAGCATGGAATTGATTGTGTAAACCGAAAACCACATGCCGAAAATCGTCCGAATAAGAAAAACAATCCGAAAGTTCTTTGGTTTTGAAACAGAAACCATCCGAGGACATTCATTGGAAGAAATAAATCTGAGATCACGCTTCGTTTGAAAATCTGTGCGCGTGCATTAATATCACTATAGGTCCCTTGCGGTTCCCATACCGGTATAACAAAAACTGACGACTATGTCCCCGATCCCCTGTGCTGTGCTGCTGTGTAGAAGTTGCGAAGCAACCGCATGTTCCGCTGTCGGTGGTCGGGAAGATGTAGGGAACGAGCCCGTGATGCGACCTATGTGGTATAAAGGACGTCGGTGGTGTGTGTCTTCCTTCTGGGACACGCACGTTATGATCCTAGGATGGGGTGGGGGTGCGGGTGCGGGGGCTAGCTGGCTTATTGTGTCCTACCCTCCACGGGGGTCGGGGGGGAACGGGGGCAAGGCACACAAGGGGTAGAATTACGTCATAGCAACGTAAAGGCAACGAAAATCATCAAGGCAGTTTCCGAGACAAACGGGAAATTGCTAGCTCGAAAATAAATAGACGGACGGCGTATTATTGCCCCGTATTCCTTTCAAAAACTATAGCGTTTTCTCTGCGTTGAATAGGAATGAGAAGTTTTCCAATGGTTGTTTTTTTTTCTTGTTTTTGATGTTGTCGTCAGATATCGGAGTTTGTGTCGTGGTCTACATAGGAGAGGTCCCATTTTCTATTTTCTATGTCAATCCTGAATGCAGCCAGGAGACAGTAGAGACGACGGTGTCTGTCGGTGGCTGCGATGGTTTCACCATGCTTCACAGCGCGAGCAATAATTACTCTGATCCCACTGTTTTCAAACCTCGCCTCGCGTCGACACGGTCCGTAACTCTTTCATTCCGTTCGCAAATGTTCTAACGATTGTGTTTTCTTTCCGTTTCAGGTGAGTGACGAGGTTTGACAGAACTGGGAATGTAGATCGTCGGCAAGTGAGTCTCGCTCTCGCTTCTCTTCTGCCCTCGAGCTGGCGGCGGTGGTGGCGGCGTGGCTGATGGCCATTACGTCCGGCCTACCCTTGATTCCTCGGTCTCACTTCTCTGACGATAAAAACAGCTTAGCCCCGTGTATCTTGGTTCGCCATCGGCACTTTGATTTACTTGACTCGCGTGCGCGTCGTGCGCGTGGTGCTGCTTTTGATTTCTCTCCCGGCTTACTTTACAGTAGCCGCCTGCTCTTTGGAACAATAAATGTGGCCAATTTTCTTGCGATCAAGACATTGTGATGTTCAAAGTTCAAGCGCAGGGCAAGTAAAACACACGTCTTCTTTGCAGCACTTAAACAAGTGCACGTTGAAAATAATAATAGCAACGACCCCTGCATCTGGCATTAACTATATATGATGACATCATCAACTGTTAAGCTTTTGATTTACGCGTTCGAGATTTTTGGAGGGTTACTTTTTGTGCGTGTGTGGGGGGGGGGGGGGGTTATAGTGAGCGACTCATTCACACAGATCCTATTGCTAACCACAGTCGATTCTGATGGGAACTCCCTAAGTACGGTAAGCCTTGCCGGCTCGGGCTCCCGGTGTACGAGAGGAGAGTGGTAGAGATTTTGGCGAGTTTTCTGCGGAGTGCTGTGATCGTGGCCTCTCAGCCCTTCTTAGCCCCGAATTCCAATTCACGATTGGGTGCCTCGATTTTGACTCGTGTACAGAGCGGAAGATTATATACTTTCAGTGGTCCGGCTTGCTGTCACACTCAACTGTGAGCTTTGTACTTTCCGAAAGGTGTTGCGAAGAACGAAAAGTAAATATGTATTTAGGTGTCCATCTCCAGTAAATCACTGCCAAATTCTTTCAAGGAGCATGGTGCCAAAATGTGGACTAGTATGTTATCTTAAATGCGCTCATGTCATCAAAATCACATGAATCATCGTTTTCGCCACAAGAACACGGTATAATGGGCCGGAGTTTTCGGGATTGAATCATTTCCATTGTGATAAATCGGGGGACATTTATCATTGTTGGAAATGCTTTATGTTGTAGTTGGATGTTACCCGGAGAGTGAATGGTATTTACTAGACGTGATAAAGTATGCCTCAGCGCTAGCTTATTTTTATTTGCTTTTCCTCGAAATTTGACGTGAATGCGTACTTTTTCTATTTATCGATCCCCTCGAATTGTATTATTGTTATTATTATTGCATAGCTTAATCATTTTTGTCCCGAAAATTTCTCGGAATCGTTTAATGGGGTGGACATTTATTGACCGACCAGGAAGCGGAAGGATCAGTAGTAAAAACATTTCAATTATTCCCAAATCGACCGACTTGCCGGTCGCCCCAAAGCACGAGAGAGCGTTGCGTTCTGAAGTCGAGATGCATGCAAATAGGGTCCACTTTTCTACTAGCTGCACTGCCAGTGATGCGGCAGCAATGTGCGGACACCCGATCAACACTGAACACAGATTTGCATATCTATAGCATGTTAAACGTTGTCTTTCAGCCGGACCAAGCGGTGGGAGTTTTTTACTCCATTCAATTCACAAGCTAAGGGTGGGCACCGAAGGCCTTGTTTAGTACGAACCCTAGATTCGCCACCCCTTTCAGATATCAGACTTGTCCAAAGACTGAATCTCGGTCAACCCTTGCTGCCGAATCAAAGCTTGGGTGCGCTAGGGTTTTAGCAATCAGATGTTTGGAACAAAATGATTGACTTGCCTTCTGTTTGGGCGTACTGTTCACCCCTGGGTGCAGGGATTTCATTTTGAACAGACATTTAAAGGGGTGTTTGTGTTCTAATCCGATTTCAACTGTGAATGTTTTCAAAGGGTTCATGCGTGTTGACCTATTATTATTAGGACTATGGGAACATCGAACGGGTATTCATTATAAGTGTCTAAGCTACTCTGTATGAAAGCTCTTTGTATCTGTGTGTGTGTGCTTTTTTGTCTTGTTTAACGCGCGTAAAGGTCACGTACGTGGAAGGGAAACGTTTGTGGACGAGCTTTCAGTTCGCAAAGCAACGGAACTTTCCACCGATTCGGAAATTTGCTGGGAAAGCGATCCATTTCACGGATCGAAGATAAGGACAGGAGTTGCGTCTGCACTTATCTTTGAGTTCGAATTGCTGCGATGGGGTCGGGCTGCACGTCATGTTGACCTGGAATTGGCAAAGGGGAGGCGGAAGTTTTTGATAAAATTTCTCGAGTTTTCCCACTTTGTACGAGCATGTGGAAATGTAGACACTTGCAGACCTAGAATAACAGTGATCTATGGCCTTCGCCGCACCGTAGCGGGTCCACAGCGGGATATGCTTCATTGAGGATGCTGCGATGCATCCTCAGACTCCACTGGGCTTGATCGAGCTCTGATCGACTCCGGAAGGTTTGACGTTCCATGCGGTCAATCACTTTTACTCAATAGCCAAGAAAGGAAACTACCCTGCGGCGCGTTCACCCTTCTTTTCTCTTAGCTACATTCTGTGCATCCGGCAAAGAAAATTGTCTCTGGTCTGATTTGCAATAACAAACTCGATCAGAATTTTCCAATGATGAAGAAGACCCGTTCACTGCAGACTTGTTTCACTTCGTCTGATGTAGCTGCTATTATTATTTGTGATCTTTTGTAAACAGGAGCTTACAGCTGAAAGAAAATTTTTCCCAGGTGCCAGTTGGTTGTGTAAGTAATATAATAGCTACTGCTTACTGAAATATAATATTATCACCCGATTGTATTGTCGCACATAATCATGGTATGATTTATCAAAAGCTCCCCATTTTCCATTATTCGATTTGACTCGACGTGGAGTCCATACTGACAATGCCAGCATCCATTCTTCTGTGTTCCTTTTGTTTAGCCCTATTTTAAGTAAAACTTCAAAGTTAGAATTCCTACACGCAGGTGAACGTAAAGCAACAACTAAATCGAAGTTTGGAATGATTATTCAATTGTTCGCAAGTGATGTTTCGCCCCCATTTCTGTCAATCTGACTGTCGCACAGTTGAAAAGCTGCCAAACGTCAGCTAATGATCACCTTCCATTAATTCAAACAATATCCGCAGCATTTAATTTCCGAAAATTGCCCCTTGTCAAAAATGAATCGAACTCAGCGTGATATTTTCCGACAAGTTGTCCTGATCGCACGTTTATCGGAACACGTCACCACCTGGTTGCCGTTAATTTTACGCAGAAAATGTTCACACTCAGCGCATTTCACGAGTTTTTCCGGCGTATATAACTTCGTTCTTGTCGGCTTTTCTGTCGCGTCGACAAATTATTATGCGAAGCCCAAGTTTTCAATCGGAGTGTTTGAAAATTGAAATTAACCCTTGTGGCTGGAAACTCGACGAACAATACATTCGAGTGCTACACTCCTGGCAGAGTGTGCGTTTTGCCGACTAGACTCTCACCTACGCTCTCGCCGAAAATGTCATCTCACTGGTCCCATGGCCGGCTGATGTGTACCCAGCGGCAGCAGCAGGAGCGTGGGGCACACAGCTCCGCCATCAGATCAGGGGCTTGTCTGTCCACCCCTTCGTAAGTGCTCCATTCAAATAGTATCGAGTTAATAGTTATTGCCTTGCCACCAGCCTATTATCACTTGTGGGAACTTTCTAAATAGTTCCTGACTGTTTCACTTGTATATAATAGAACTATGCCAGTTAAACTTTAATTCGTCGCTGCTCGTACATGTTCAATTGGAAGGGGCCTTCGACGACCTTTAAGTCCCGAGGAAATTTCGAATATTACACTATCTATTTCCAACGTCTGCATATTGGGGTACCACACTTCTTGCGTCTCTCGATGGCATATGGTACATACGCAGACGCTGCCGCCGCCGTTTGGTGGGGTGGGGGGGGGGGGGAGGAGGGGGGGACATCACTTGTTGACGGCACAGCCAGCTGTGTGCTTATCAGATTTGACGCATACTAAGACATTACTTATTAACTGGGTAACGGGTAACGCTAAGCGGACAGCAGCATTAAAGGGTGGCGCCGGGGCTGCAAGGGCGGGTCGATACGACGCCTGCTAACACAGTCAAAATCTAGCTCGCCACCCCCCTTCTGCCCCCCGCCGACCCACCGTCCCCTCGGCTTCAACAAGGTCACGCTCCGGTGTTAACATTTTACGATTGCGTTGGCCACTTTTTGGAGCCATTTTCTAACCCTCCGGACTGAAAATTAGTTCAGTACATGAGCAGAGAAAGGTAGCTGAAAGTTTCATGAGGCCTGTGTGGTGGTTTGCCTGGGATCTTTTGCCTTTCGGGAGTCGGAACTTATGCCTAGCAGTTTGTGATTTCGTTTGTACCCGAGTGTTTAAGGAATCAATGTCTTGCATTTTTGCATCTCGGTCCGCTAGGTAAACTTCTCGGTGCGGGTTCCCCCATGCGTGTGTGTGTTTGTGTGTTTGTGTCTGTGAGTTTGTGAGAAATAGGGGTAGCGTGGTTCTGTTTTTCTCCGTCGCATTCGAATGTGAATGCTTAAAGGTAGTCACAGGAAATCTAATCGCTGGCGAATGTTCGCTTACATCTCTCCACGGCTCAGAACTCGCGGCTCGGGCTTCCTCAGCCATTATACTGCGTTGTTTTATGCGAGCTCATGGTTGAAATCTTCATGCATTTTCCATGCTCGTTGGTTTTTCCACGCGGCGGCGGCGGCGGCGGCGGCGGCGGCGGCGGTAGCGCTGGAGCTGCAACGCCGCTTGCCGTATGCTTTATGCGACGCGAGCTAAACATTTTACACGCTGCAAATTGCGTCCCATCGGATTTATTACCGAAAAACCTCCCTCGCAGGCGAGCATACAGCTTCGACACACAGCAATACGCGGTTGCGGTTCTTGCTCAATTCGGGGGCAAAGTTCATTGAAAGAAAAAAAAACGCCCGAGGACCAAGTAACGTGTTAATTATTAGAGTTACTTTATACATGTGTTGTACACTTTTTTTTTCTCTCCGCTCTGAGTAAAGTAGAAGTTTTTAAAAACTTTCGTGTCTTTCTCTCAAGAAAGTTGGTCGGTAATTCGACTTGAATATTGATTTTCTTGTTCGTTTCGCTGGCAAGTTTCTTTCGCACGAGGTGAACTTGCTTTTGTTCGACATCTCCCTCTCTTTCTCTCTCTCTCACTCTCTCTCTCTAAGTTCACGCGAAACTGGGGCTCATTTTTGCTGACCTAACCCCCTACCACCTGTCCTCCAGCCTTGTCACCTATGCCCCGCCATGCTTAATTTTCAATATTTACTCAATTTTGAGTCGGCGCCTTCAATCGATTTTAATTAGCAGCTCCGAAATCAACGCTAATTTTGATCGCTCGGATCGACCCGTGAACGGAAGAATCTGCGAAGCGAAATCCGGCCGCCCTATGACGTCCACCATGCGCCCTTGTGCTGCCAACGAAAGACTAACGCAAATGAATTCATCCCTTACACAATCAACTCGTGGCCTGCTGTTCAACGTAATTATCGCTCTTCCGTCTTGCTTCTCTAATATTAACCTCGGGGATGAGTGTTCGTCAAGCGGTAACAAAGAAGGGAGACATGGCAGCTTATTAGCCTCTAATTAAATCGCACGGTGATGGCGGAGCGGGTGACAGTTTTCCGCCCCATCGCTACTGACACGTGAAATGAACGCCGGTGAATTCGCAGAACTTGCTTCGAATGGTTCGTACCTAGGTGTTGGTCATCACCTATGCGTACTAGTTCCTGTACTGTAGTACTGTATACCTAAAGTATGTCCAGGATAAGATAATACTCAAAAAATGACCGCCATTTTCATTTACATTTACAATCGGCTAGGTGCTATATCAAAATGTCGAAATCAAACACAATAACAGTGCCTAAACGTTTTTATTTTCATTGCATTTCTTCTAGCATTTAATTTTTTTTAACTTTATTGTTACAGTTTATAACTAATGCAGGCTTTGTGTTACCAACTTCACACAACTGAAATGTGAAATGTTACCTACTATTTAAGTAATCAGATCAGTGAATGTAGTTAATTCATGGTTTTTGACGTAATTAAAGTCTGGGTTTTGGTATCATTATTGAAATTTTGAGGAGTTTAAATTTTTAAATTTTGAAGTTTCAGGAGTTGGTACGTGAGAAAAGGCGTCCAATTTTTGGTATAGTCTCTCCCTGTATACAGACTGTACACGCTGTAAAGCTCCCACAGCCGATATATTTTTTCACTTTTGGGTCTTATCGTTGCTTGCTGTATTTTCCTTTCATCTTATATAAATTATGAACAATCATATGACAATACCCTTTTCACATCCGTTTAGTGGGTGGGTGACGGTGTACGTCAAGAAAATTGTCGTAGGGAAGGATAATGCCACCCTCTGCCCATCCCACCCCACACTTCGGCCCTTCTTGGTCATCCACGCCTCGTTTACCGAGTACATAGCTCGAGTTTAAACTTAGCTTCTTACGGACTTACTTTGGTATTACTTCAAAGTTCGCGCATGGAAGTCTTTTTTTCTCGCTTCCTCGTTCTAAGGATTATTGGAAAGGCTTTCGGGAAGCTTTCAACAAATTGCCGGAGAGAGTTTTTTTTTTTTTCGAGGCAGGCTACATAAACAGGCGACACGAGGCGTGTCTCGTCTCTGTAAAGTACTTACTGCATACTACATGTAGTAGGTAGTATATAGTGTATCTACCTCTACCTCTACCTTATCGAATGGTGCAGCAACTGACGTATATATATAGATATATATATATATATATATGCTGCTTGCTTCATTATCTTGTTCTTACTCTTGGCAAATACCAGTGAGAATCGCTGCAATATCTCTCTTTGCTGGTAATTGCCTTGGAACTGTGCACCGAGAACCAGCCCGAGCTGAAAAATTGCAGTTTATTTGCTAGAATATGTCGCTAAGTAAATGTCAAACAAAACTTTTTTTTTTAATGCTCTCCAATTAGAGTTCAATTATTTTATCAAGCTCTCTATGTATGCTCCACGGATCGAGTCATCTCCGACCAGATCCGACTCGTTTGCGAACTTTGCGAGCTATTAGAGGCTTGAAAAAACAGACGAGGAAGAAAATTGGCATGTCCTATTCCCCCCCCCCTGAACCTTAGTCGATGGCCACTGGGGAAAATCTTTACTTTGCGTCAACGTAAACTCATCTACACACACACACTCAAAGACTCGTACGCAGCAGTGCTGCACACTTCTTCCTAACTCCAGAATGTCGTATTTTATTCACACACCCACACATACGCACACACACAAAATACTTCTATGTCCGCTTCTTTTCTCAAAAACACACACACACACACACACATACATACACATACACACATGCATGCGTCTGTTAAAGCGAGATAAAGAAAATTCCGCTTCGCAAGCCACATTCATTATTTTTCCGGCACTCGAACTCTGGGGCCAACGCCGGGCGCCCCCGCGAGGAGGTGACATTCGCGGGGGTCAGGGGGGGCAATACTTCACGGGCAACAAACCAGGAACGGCGTGATATTGTCATGTCATCTACCACCCTGGCCACACGACGACTCCGCAATCGCTGGCGATTTCAGACCGTTGTGATGTGACAGCCAGCACGAAATTAGTTTCTTTGCACCCCCAAACCCGTCGCTGAATAACCGGAGATTCGTTCGGAGAGGTTTATTTTAGGGGATTATTTGTCAACGCCGTAGATAAGAACTTTTTAATTTCGTTCTTGTTTTATTATTCGCCATGGTTACAGCATGGGTCTCGGCTCGGCAGCCGTCGGAAATCCGCGTCCCGACCTAGAATAGCCGTCCATCGAAGGACAGGGCTCGCAGCTGTATAGATCGGTCAGCCCTAGCTTCCAGCCTCCTGTCAGCAGGCTGGAAGCTGGAAGCTGGACGCTGGAAGGCGATGCATCGAGATGAGCATTGAGCGGTATGTCGCCTCGCGTGTCGTGACATGCAGTCAGCTGGGAATTGGGTCACAATTGCATTCCAGCTCATTTGCCGAGGCAGGACGGTTTGTCTCTCGCTCTGCTAACGAAGCTACGTCGGGCTGTCAAATCAATCTCCACTCCAGCGGCCGCGGTATACACGCGCCGATTGCATTTGCCAACCAATGAACATCTCTAGAGAGTGGAAAAGCCGCCAATTTTCTTGGCCTCATATCCCTGGATAGTAGTAAAGCACGCGGAAAATCAAAGTACAGTTAGGAAATAGAACGGCGGTTGCTTACAAGTTTTATTTGGGGATATACGAGTGTGAAGGGTGGGGGGGGGGGAAGGAGATGCAGAGAGAGTGAGAGAGATTTTGCTCGATTCTCGCAGTTCGCGCGCAGTGATTATTTTCCGCAGAACAACGACCATAAAGAGAAAACTTCTCCCGGTAGGAAAATTGCTTTTCTTTTCTTTTAAATGAGGGGGTAGCTATTTTGTAAAGCTCTTACATATACGTTTTGTTATCATTGGCGAATTAAAAATAGAGCCCCTTTTCCCCCCTAAAGCGAGCCGAAACCATGCATTTTGCATTCAACATAAACCGACAGAAACAGTTTTGGTGTCGGCCACTCCGGTGACATTATATTATTTAAATTTTTGATTTCCTCTCCCAGACATGATATTTTTTTTTTGTTCCCCGTTGACGCAGACAACGCCGGACATATTATAATGTCTTCCGACACGCGACTCCGCGTGCTGTTGATGACACGCATTGCGTGCGGCGAATCGCAGGCCAGACGGCCGACGGTAGCCACGTTTTACCATGCCACTCGCTCTCTGGCGCCAACCGGCCGTTGCAATCCAACAAACTTTTTCCACGAGAAACGTTCGATCATTTCAATTACATGCCGCTTTTCCATCAAGCGTAATTGTCTTTGTTGCGAGCGCGCTTTGTGCGCGCAATTGCGGCGCCGGCTGGGAAACTGGGGCGATAAATGTGCTGTCATCGTCGGACCGAGGACAGCACATCCCCGACACTGTTGTGTATTATCGCCATTCAGCTTTTTGGTACACGATATTACGTGCTCCTCTGCTCGCCGAGACTGAATGCCAATGAGACGATGGAGACGCTCTGCTGAAGAAACTGAGGCGATTCTTAATTCCAGGATTACGCTATACGAACTTAATCCCACTTGAAGTTTTTAATTAAATATGCATTAAGCTAATTCCTACCTCTTTTCAACTTTGCTTTCATTGTGTATGGTTGTTTCATGCAATGTCTCAATTCCCTTTATAGGCGGTTGCTGTTCCAATGGTTCCACTTTTTTTTTTTATCTTGGAGCCACTAGACTCTAGACTCTAGAGCCTCTCTAGTGGCGCGTTCGTGTGACGTTCGTGTGACGTTCGTGTGGAGCAGAGAATCGCCCTACGATCGACTCGGTCGACGAAATCGAAAAAAAAAAGCAAATGTCAAAAGCCCGGTTGTTACCCCGAGTCTCTCGTGCGTTGCCGACGAACCTTTGAACCCCTCGTTTTTCGTGGTACCAATGCTTGTGACGGCGCCGGCCGCACCCCGCCCCCCCCCCCCCCCCCCCCTCCCCCCTTCACCCAGCCAGCCGGTCGCACGATTTAGCCACACGATGTTAATTATTCACCTGCAAGCAGCTACCATTTACATATCAATATCACCATGAAACATTCAGCGCGATCCCGAATGTCAAACAAAGCAAGTCGTCAACGTGCTAATGTACAACAAATGTTACCACCAAACAAAACATGTTACCACCAGCTCACTTACCACACACCAATTTTTATTCGCTTATATTTTTCAATCCCTAAACGCGTTAAAAATCTAATCGTGTTAAACTTGCACGTGGCGCGGTGATAACAGCAGACCGCATGAAATTATTTGTATCCATGCGTACAATTTACAGAATTTACTCAGCGAAGTGCGCGCTTTTTTGGATGTTCTTCGGCAGTGGCCAGGACACTGCATCCTGGCCGGTTGCATTATTTAGAAGGGCAACTCCGGGGGTCCCTCACCTGGTGCCATCGTCCAGCGACCACGCACTTTGACTGGAAGCCACCCCCTGCAATGCCGCCGACGTGCATGTGGAATCTAGGCGTGGCGTCTTGCGTGGTTGTCTTGACAACGAGCGACATACAAGGGTTGTGCGTTTGATTTGCATGCACCAGGCTAGCCTGTTGCATGACGCGCCGGTGTCTGTTTTTTTATTATTTATGAAAAAGAAAAAGGGTGAATTTGTGCGCTGGAAATGTTGAGTGATATTGCTGGGGTCGCTTCGCGGTTAGGCGTGCACTGGTGACGGGGGTGCGGGTTCGAGGTCTACGCCGAGTTATGGATTTCCGATCCGATGATATTGTGGCATGAAGTCGGGGCGGGGGGGGGGCGGGGGGGCGTTTTTGTTTGTGAAAGATGGCGTTTTAGGCGGATTTGTTTGCTCGATCCCGAGTCGCGATCTGCATTTTACCTGTATCCACGAGCGCCTGATTATTTGCACTCTTCGGTCGGTGGATGGGGTAAGGGGGGGGGGATGCCGCGGTGGATGGCGTTCCGTCGACGAATCGTAGTTTTCAATTTACAGCGACGTAATTGAATTCTGAAATTTTAATGCAATCCGAATCTGGAGCTGCAAATACATCGTCACGATTCTGTTCCCCAGCCACCCCCTTTTTTCTGTTCAACATAAATTTTCAATAACATGTTTTTTTTTTCTTTACCAGTCTCCCCGCGCTTGATTTAATGCGGCGCCCACATAGAAACATGTTTCTAGAGGAGAAAAAAGCGCCCGAATGCCGCACTTTCTGAAGCAGCGTAGGACTGGACACAAGACGAGTCACCTTTTTATGCCATTTTCCCGCATAAAATTTGCGGCGACGGTTTTCCGGGCGCGTAGGGAATGCACCCGGCTGCAGAAACCGGGTCAAACGTCCCTGCCGCCCAATGCCGGGCTGGTTGCGGTGGCCGCCCGCCCCGGATCCCGGCCCTAGCTCCAGAAACCGCCCCAGCGCTGTGATCGCGCGCGTTCCACCCCCTGCTCGCTGCTGCAGGCTGCACCGACCAGCCTCTGATCGCCTCTCAACACCCAGCGGCGACGCCACCACCGATCTCATTCTCTCCGCGCATCCTGCGCTACTTCCTTTCAATCCTGCACCTATTCTTAGATCTTTTATAGAATTATATCGATTTGTCAATTGGATAGAAAGTTGACGCTCCGGCTTATGCTCGTATCATCCGTAATTCAACGTGCTATCTACGAGCTGTAACATTTTCCCTCGTTTTCCTAGATAGCTATATCTTTTCCTGGGAAGAGTACGTGTTTCGTGTCACAATCATTGGGATTCGCATGGCTACCGATAAAGTGTGTTCGTCCACGCACATCCCACGAGGTTGCTGTGTGCATGTGTGGGGTGGGAGTTGGGGGGAGGATTCCCACCCCCAATCCCGTATCATGCTACATCAAAACTGTTGATGGTGAATTGTTTAAGGCGGATCGATATGATCCACCTAGAATGCCGAGTGGCGCCTTCAAGGCAGAGCTCCTGCCCCCCCCCCCCCCCGCCCTCCCAAGCCCCCCGGCATCCCCTGTGGCTTGCAGCCCCAAAAACACAGTTCGCTAATTTCGGCAAAGCATGATTTCGGTAGCTCCACTATACCGTAGCCTGTTGGTACAGTCGCATGGCCGAATGGTTTGACTGCGGAGGGAGTCGAACGGGGTAGCTGTTTGTGTGGGTGGGAGACGGGGGGGGGGGAGGGGGCTGTATTTAACTGTGCCAACCCGATGGCTATCGATCTGTGCGTTGGCTCGAGGAAATGGTGCGTAGGAGAGACACGGTCATGCGTGGAGCTGCGAGCGCCGTGCGCCGTGCGCCGTGCGCCGTGCGCCGTGCGCCGTGCGCCGTGCGCCGTGCACGACCCAACACGCCACACACCGGGGCGGGAAAAGTGGTGCTGTCGTCAATTGACCTCGATTCCCGGTGGCGAGAGATCCCGTGAAATGG
Source organism: Nemurella pictetii (assembly GCA_921293315.2). NCBI lineage: Eukaryota > Metazoa > Arthropoda > Insecta > Plecoptera > Nemouridae > Nemurella > Nemurella pictetii. The sequence goes on along the minus strand of OV121116.1, from coordinate 23,991,052 downwards.
ACCCGCGCGGAGCTCGAAGCCGGCGCTCTATTTCTGTGCGGCGGATCGTGCGTTTACCCGCTGTCTTCGGGCCCGGAATGATATCGACAATTTGAGTTTCGATCAACAGGAGGTCTATTGTTAGAAACACGAGTCACCTCTTTGTGGCTTCCAGCCGCGCAAAGTTTTGGCTGGAATAAATCATAATTAATATTTGCGGTACTGGAAAGGTCTCTCCTTAATTAGTGATATTAATTCTAATAACTTTCCTGGCTCTACAATGAGCGAGCAAAGATTACACTGCTTAGTAGGGGTTGACCCACTTCCATTAATCTATTTGCTTCCGTTTTTTTAGGGTTCTTTCTCCAAAATAAACAGTTTTATCCTAATTTTCTCAAACGTAGTTCTGGTTCTGCTTTAATCTGCTGCCATTTCTGGGCCCCCTAAAATCCATGCTTGTTCTCTTGGCCATTGCCATTAAGCCTCTTGCAGGGGCGGGGAACTATTTTGGAACTCTCCCAAAAGTTCCCAAGGATGCAGGAAAATCCGATTTCCTCTCTGACCAGATCGCCAATAAACATTAAATCAAACTTATTATTTTTCCATCGCAGTGTAAATGGTAACTATGATAATTTGACTGTAAACTATCTTGCTTGCGCTATGTATAGAGATAGTTTAGAGATAGATTATATTCCAATATGCTTATCAACAAGTTTTTGTTTGCTGTAAACAGCTAATGCACTTGCCATGTTGTTGATGCATTACAAGCATTTCAAGCTGCGGTTCAGGTCGCTTTCCAGGTCGCTTTCCAGGTCACTTTCCAGGTCACTTTCCAGGTCACGTTGTAGAATGAGAGATCGTGTTGTAGGATGAGTGACTCGGTTAACAATTCTTCGTGTAAGAAACTTACTTCAATTTAGTAGGTAACTCTGAAACAACTGACGATAGAAGGCGGCATTTGACTTATTATTTTTAAATTATATCTTACATTAATAAAATAACGAAATCTGATTCAAGAAATCAACTTATCAAATCAAATCGGTTGTAAATCGTTTACCATTCGTCCCAAGTCATTCTTTGGGAAGGTTTTCACGAACGACAACACAAAACACCTAAGTAACAAATTTATAAATTATATAGTGCTATTCGCAGAGTCTAAGAATATTAAATAAATAATTGCCACCTACTTCCATCATTGTAATTTTCTCCGAGAATATTCCGCTTTGCATTTTCTCGTTAACATTACTATCAGCAAGCGCGAACTTGTGAAAAGTCAAACAGCTCTCCGATGAAAGTTTGAAAGCTCACGACCATAAAGGAAAGTTTTGTTTACAAGAAGCGTTAGTCGGACGTCAAAGCTTTTAGAATCTGTCACCTCGGGCCCCGAAAGTTCGGGGTTTTAACCCGCGTACTCCAGCAGCATCAATAAACTTGACTTGCTTGCGTATGTTTGACTGAAAATGCCTAGGGGCCAGAGTTTGAAATTCATAATTACGAATTGTCTGGTTGGTTGCTTGAATTAGTGGTATCTGATTTGCTCTATGCAATGAAATATACGAACTAATACGAACTAATAGACTGATAATTTCTTAAAGAATAGTTGAAAACAGACGTGCTATTCCTCAAGTGCCCTAGAAGTTTCTTCTTTCAAAAGTGCCAACTACTTTAGAGTGATATTTCGCTTAAACTTAGCTAAGACGCAGAAAGCCTGGGAAAGCTTGCATTTGGACATTTGTTCTGAAGTGAGGGTAATAATTTTCACAGGAACTAGAAAATACATAAGATACCTACGGCCATGACACTGTATTTAGATAAATTACTTTTTAAGAAATATTTTATGTTAGAATGATATCGAATACCTTCAAGGAATACGACGCTGGCAACTTCAGCGTGAAACACTCCACAGATAAAGTTAAATTACAAACAGGGAAAACCTGGAAAAGTCTAACCGTGGACAATGATGGCGTTTTCACCCTACTGGCATGGTGACCACGAGGCAGGAATGGGGTGTCCGTAACATTTTGACTTTGTGAACATCTTACCGTATCCCACTGGTCCAAGTTTTTGTCGTAGAGCTGTTACATATTGCCACATCTAACAAGTTACCGCCCTTGGGAGAATCGCAACCCTATATAGGCTTTAACAGCTTTGCTACCCCTTGTATTCTTATGTGATATTGTGTTGTTTTTATCCGGAACCCCTCACATGGCACGAGGACGCTGATACCGTGCTCTCTGACTCCTCTAGTCCAACTCCAGCACTAGCAGTGAAGAAATGGATACTACCGCATGTCTGTTACTTGAAAGTAGCGCATTCATTAGCTGCTGGGGCTCTTACTTCTTATACACGACAGAAGCGATCTTTTAATCAACTCCAATTAGTACTACTTAGTACAACTGATTTAATAATTTCTATGGCGTGGCTCAGACACGAGTGTATAACTGGAAAGATTTTTATTAACGTTCATTGCTAGTGAATGATTTACGGAAACATCTCCTTTCTGATTGATCCTATTAAGACGTTATATACAAGTCCGAAAAAAAAGTAATTCTATTTCTTCGCTTCCATCCCTGGAACTAACTTCATTCCATAATTGTGCAGACTTAAAATACTTATGTCCACCTTTTTCCTTCTGTTACAGGTAAGACACGGAGGCCACAAATCTGCAGCGCTCGGTGGTAAACTTATACCGGATCTGAGCTCTGTTCTCCAACAAAGCTACACTCGATTAGTAATTTATCTACGAGGGATTGCTGCACGCATTTATATGCGTGCGTGCGGGAAACTGCACATGGGAGGTGGCTGGAAACCCTTCTTGTGCCGCCACCAAACGCGAACCCTATATCCGACTGCTATGGGTTGGTTATCTAGAGCCGCTGCCTACGCCAATATCCACCTGGCCACTCGACTCGCACCTTTTATGAGGCTTTAATTGCCCGAGAAGGTGCCTGTCCCAGGGGGATGTGTGGGTGGGTGGGTGGGGGAGGCAGTGGCAAAGGGGTGTGGGGAGGGGGGTCCGGAACTAGTGCGAGCAGGAAACCGGAAGCACTCGCGCTCATTTGTTTGCCACTTGCACAGTCGATCTATCGGTGTGCTGAGCCTGGTTAACGCCGGTTAGTATGCTAATCACAAATTCATTTCACCGTTGAACTGCAGCGTGCAGCTGAGTTATGGCCGTTAAGGCTAATTGTTTCCAATTCCATTACCATGCACCAAAAAACTGGCCGTCAGTTGGTTTCGGGGGGTGAACGCCTTTTTGAAATCCACCCAATCAATCTAACAGTCGCTACAAGTAACTCTTTATATCGATGGTATAAGATGCAGCTACCAACAATAGCTCGGCGTCTAGGAAATTCAAAGGCACAAATTTATTTTCAAACGAAGTTAGGCTAACAAGTATACCGCGGGTAAAATATTCAAATTCACGGAAAACACCTCTAGAACAGCCCCAGTGAGAAACATGATATTGAAACCCACTGCCTCTTTGAAAATGTGGCTGAACTTAAAAAAAATATATGGTTTTTTGCATATTTCTATATGAAATTCGCAGAGGATTTGCTCGAATTTCGGTGCTTCATTTCCGTCAGAAATTCCTGCACAATATATACTCAATATATTTCCTCTTCACTGTGCCGAAAAGTCGTGAACCGCGCACAAGAGGCGAAAGGGGCGAAAAGCAGTTGGAAAAGTGACCACCCAAAGTCAGCCCAATCCACCTTAGTTGCTAGACAGGCCAGAAACAAAGATTTTGTATCATTAGGTTGATGATAATTTAGAAAAATTAAGACATATCACAATCTTAGGATGTTGTTAAAAAGCCCGCTACATTCCCCATGGACGACCGTAATTTCTTGCCTCTACATGCCCTTTCCGTTCAGCTGAAAATTCCAAGATGTCGGCGCTCCTCCAACATTTTAAAGATTTTCACGAAATTAAAAAAAACAGTTACATAATTTTCCTAAAACCACATCTGTAAGTGTGGAACCTTTATTATTTAAACAGGTTTTTTGGGGTAACAAAACGTTCATTTGCTCAATTTATCATTTTCGGCACCACTCCTGCTCAAAACTCGGAGATGTCCGGGAAGGAGTAGGCTTTGGCTCGGCCGAGAGGGATTAGAGAACTGTTCATGTCCACAGGCAGGCGTAGATCAGGCAGGCTGCAGATCTTGCGGACAGTCTGCGATCCCACCTCGAACGACTTGATCAAGCATTGCTTGTCGCTAGCGTTGAGGAACGCGCGCGTCTTGGGAGTCCTAGGGACCTTACGCAGCCTCTTGCTCTTGCTCTTCCGCAGCTTCTTCTCCATAGCGGGGAGAGACTTTGTGGCCACTAACTTGCGCGGGCGGATTGGCACATTGCTAGCCGCCAACTTACGGGCCTTTGACCTTTCAAAAACCTGAAATCATTCGGAAATTAGTCTGGAGAAGAAAGTGAAATTGTAATGGTGGATGGTGAATTTAGGCACCCGGATCTCGGCCAGAGTTCGCACAAGATAAACGTCGGTACCTACCACTTCCATGCACCAAATTATTAGCATTACTACAAATAAAGTTATAATGCACGTTATTGCGTCCATTCTTGTAGTTGTGCAACAGAAATCGGATATAAATTAAATTTATATGAAGAGCGTGATCCAGCAAGAGACGAATTCTAGATAGGCCAATTTGTATAACGCAATGGCGGTCCTTGATGTTGCCATGGTCACCAGAGCATCATCTTTCTCCCTGATTGAATTCAGCGCTCTATTCGGCGTATTCGTGAAGTAAATTACGTTAACATATTTATTTGAATCGTCTCTTTGACATTTGGAGATTAATTGTTGTCAATTGTTGCTTATTCCACGGGGTGTTGAGTTTATATATAAACTCTGTGCTTTATAGTAACAGACATTTGTTTATGACCCTTATAGTTATAAGTTTTACTTGTGCGGACTCTACCAGAGAGACGAAATTAAATTATACACGTTTTTGTGCAAATGGCTGGAAGCGACGTTTCGCAAATGGGTTCATGTAGTCTTGTGTATAGTCTTGCCGCTCTGAGGTTTCAACTCATCCATCAGTATCACTCTCGAGTCTTGAGGGAGATAATGGGCTGATGTGACATCATGTCAAACTGGACAGCTAAGGAATGGCGCTTTGGTCAGTTCGTCATTAATGAACAACTAGGATCCGCCGTTAAAGGTGCGTTTTTATTCAAGGCGATATCCAAAATGTACAGAATTGGCAAATTAAGTTTTCCCATTTCACGGACGTACGGGTGAATAAATAGGAGAATCGAGACAAGTTGTACAGTTACACCAAGAAATTGATAGTAAATTAAAATATTAATGTGCCCATGAAAAAGATGTCATCAATAGTCAGAAACGTGTGCAAGAGGAGAAATGCGTAATCGCAGTTGTTTCGGAAGGGAGTAATGCAGGCCGGTGGGACGTTGCAGGGCCTAGCAAGGGGTGGTTTGCGTCGGGGGTGGACCGGGGTGGACAGGGGGCAGAGACACCACTCGGCTGCCATTTCTCTGATCGCTTTTCCTTCCCAAAACAACCGCACGCAACTAGCGCCGAGCACGGTGGGCAGCGCGTGCAACGTCGAAAAGAAAGAAAACAATATCCCTTGTTTTAGGAGCTGCTTGTTAAAGTCGATAGACCTTTCTTCGCGATGCGGTTCTACCCGGGCTCTAGTTTTGGAGAAGGGGTTGCCGTTGCAAAACGGTTCTGTTGAGCACGGGTTTTTTGACGTTGTAGGGGGAGGGGGGGCAGATTTTCTTTGAGAGGGAGCATATGGATTTGATATGGAATCGTTCGCGTCTAAATGAGGTAAAAGAAACTGCATGCTCCATATTCCCACGATAAGGCAGAACCTTGATGTATGATTCAAGAGAAATCTAATATGATGTTCGAAGATATTTCGAGTGATCCGCGATCTTCGAGCCTCAATATTTTATCCGCAAGTGCTTCCAGAGCTTCAATAAAAATTCAGGATCTCTTTCCTGCCAAACATTTTCGTTAGTGATTCTTCGGCGATAGTTTTCCGTTGAATGTTGCTAAGGGCTTGATATTCTGCGTTGCTGCCGAGACGTTGGGCACACTATGGTGTAACAATATACCAGGTACCTTAAATTTGAAAATGTATACGCTCGAATCCGTAACTAACTCGATTTGCGATGCTGTGGCCCCCGAGGCACAGGCCCGTTGCTGAAAACATGGCCTCCTCATTCAATTACAACCTGCAAAGCAGCCCGGCCGAGCAGGGTGGTGGGTGGGTGGGTGGTTTGGGTAGGTGGGTGGGGCATCAGCAAGCCTACCTAGAGCACACCACGGAAATAAATTGCTTCACATCATAATAAAGTCAACTGGAAACTATCATATACTTAGAAAGTAAACGGGCATGTTCTTTGTTCCTTATTTCGCACACTAAATCAGTGTAATTAGTAACCAGTTGGATGTCTTATACATTTTTCAATTTTAATCAGGATCTTTTGCCTGCATTTTCACTTCGATTCGTTTTGAGCTCAACTGAATTCAACTGAATTCAGAGAGTCGTTCACGGTACCACTCACTCCCTCGAAACTCCCTTTTGATTCCGTCAAATTATAAAAATCACGCTCGTCAGAAATTACAATTTAATATCTTACAGCTTTGTTAAATGTTTCAATTTTTCAAACGCACTTACAGAAGCTCCACAAATAACTTTGACGTTTGAAATAAAGACTGACTGCCAAATTGTGATGACAAGATAGCGATTATAGTGATAAACCATTAGCGGTGTACTGAAGTTGCACTACAACCGGTTCTTATCAATTGCCAAGCGCACCAATGCTTTCATATTCACTATCTCCACACATTTTATAGTCTCCAGAGTGTCAAATTCTTGCGATTAATCTTCATTCTTCGGCTAATAGTCAGCCACTCTTGCTAGTCGAAATGATTGACACCTCGCTTACCAAGGGAAGAGCCTGCGGTCCTCACGATTAGATTCTCTGTTGACTTCAAATTATACACAAGCCTGTTCACTATAATAGCCATTGCACATAGTTGTTTGAGAGCAGTATGGGTTACTGCTAATTCATAGCGAGTACGAACGTATTGAATCATAGATGGCCAGGAGGACCAATCGATAATATTTGGACGATTAGTTGTTATTGAATAGAGCAGCGTTTCATTTGTGGAAGTGTCTATTCGATGAATAATTGAACCTGAATTGCGTGTACCGTTTCATGGACCCCCTCCCACCATTGTCCGTTATTGATTTCATCTTTGTCATCGTATCGTATAAAACGATAGTCATTGTTTTAACAATTTAATATCACCGGTTATTACAGGTCGAGGGGTTTTGTTTGCAAACTTTATCACAGCATCACTTAGGAGTCCTTCTGAATATCAGCAACGGCCATGCGATGCAGCCATAGCAGAGCCACATCTTAAAATGTGTGCTATTCAAACAACAAAAAATCTCAATGAATTGAGATCTTGCAAAGAAAGTGCTCTGGTTTGAAATTTGAATTGTAATGAGTGAGATCAAGGAATGGCACCAGCTCCTGACAAAAACTCATCACAAAAGAGTAACTATATTCAACTGGCAGCAGCATCTTCATCTCTGCTCTTCTGGATTTACAAACAAGTCTTGCAAAAGTTTTAAGCAAAAGTTTTCCTTGACAACATCTTTCTGCTGAAAAGTTTAAGCATTTCTTATAAACTGAAGAAATGTATGTGTTTTCGAAAGTTCAGCTAGTCTTGCAGATAAGTTTTTGAGGGAAAAAATAAACAGCAGTGTATATCATTAAAAATTCATTTAACCATTTGAAGTCAGGCCCGAAGCACATGGACAGAAAGGATGGGATCCCTTGTGCAAACTCCCAAAATTTCTGCATGTGCACACATGCCATTGAAAAAGAAAAAATTTGAAGGCTTGACACAAAATTTCAGCAAGAGCCATATTGAAACATATACCCTTTTATGCAATGAACAGTTTTTTTCTCAGCTTAGGAGTGTTATTGTTTATCCTGAAGTCAATCCTATCTTCAAAGATTTTTTGTTATTGCTAAAAAAAAACACAAATATTTGGTAAAAATTTGTTTGATAAAAAGACCTTGTACCTAAACCTACCTTCCAAGTACTGTCCAAGTTTAAAGAAGGGACCCTTGCCCGGTTTTAGGTGACCTGCAGGCTTCACCTCCTCAAACATTATCCCCTGACGGCATGTAAATGCAAGTCCAACATTATCCTCAATACATAATACCAATGATTTCGAGAAAAGTTTCAAAATTGGTAGGGAGGGAAACAGCATGGTCTAACTCGTCATTCTTTTTCCGCACAGGGGCGCAAGGTGTGCACATTGAGATTGAGCCGAAACACGCCATCGTGTTCCCCGGACAGAACATCACGATCCTGTGCCGGGCGGTGGTACCGTTCAGCTACTGCCGCATCACTCTGCCCGGGATTCCGAACCCGCTCAACCTGAGGCCCACATCTCGCTACAACCGCGAGTACAACTACTTCGGAACCGGTACGTGAACTACGCAAACTTGTCTGGTTTTTGTGGCAGAGTTCTTATGCAAGTACAGTCACTGGATTATAATTTACTACTGGTTGTTTTTAATAATCCCTGTCCTACTGCATCCTGGCATTGCACCAGTGAAATACATGTACTTTTATAACTGGCAATGCAAAGTCTTACTGTTGCCATTCCAGAACTGCACTGCTCAGCAATGGCTTAGTACCAAGACAGATCATGATTTGATGGTTATCTGTAAACATTAGTTATTTACAGTAAATGTTATTGCTTATTACTTTCATTGTTTGAAACCCTGTAAAACATAAAAAAATACTGATACCACTACATTTTTGATTACCTGCGGCCCACCAATGTAAATGTGTAAGTGGGACTTCTTGTCGAGATTTTTGACGGATGAACTCGTTCCAGGTCTCGACAAGGGCCAGTGCGGAGTTATCTTGCCGAGCGTCACGGAGAAGTTCAACGGGCAAGTGATATGCGGAGTTGGCCAAGATGACGATACCAACGAATCTCAAGCCAATATGACACTTGTTGTTGCCAGTAAGTCTCTTTATTTAACTAGTTGTTAGCTAAGCTAGCCAAGATAATAATACTTGATTTCATTGTTTTGCTGGCGATAAAGCCACTTGTTTATTTACAACACTGGACTCACAACTTACAGGCCATGTGAGGTGAAGAAAGTCGTAAATTTGGTATTCAATTGAGTTTTAGATCGATTTGTCTTTAAAACAAACATTGTAAACTAGAAATGACAAAAAGTCATAAGTTCCAAGTTACCGTGCCAAAATTAAACGTTATATTGGAATGACAAGGTGTCAGGCAATCTTCTTCCATCGGGTTTGACGTCACAGCAGAATCTGCTAGGTGTCTGAGGCAGAGACTGGGCACGGGGTACAAGTGAGCTAGAGACATTTTTCTTATCTCATTGGGCAGTAGCAGATTGTGAAACCCACCTTCTGGGATTGTATCTCTGGTATTGGTTTGGCATGAAACCTCTTGCCTTCCATAACCGCTATTTTAATAAGTTTTTCAAGAGTCCCAAAGAAGCAATCTTTTCATTGAGTACATGGCATGTACTTAAACATTAATTATTCCACAGAGAGTCCAGGGTCCCCAGAAATGGATGTGAGCCAAAGTTCACTCCGCAACAACGAATATAAAGAGGGCGAAGAGATTAAGGCGTTCTGCATTGTGAAAGAAGGACGACCTTCGGCCAACATCACTTGGTGAGTGCCAGACCACTAACCTGACTTTCTGAAATGGTTGGAAAGATAATTTAATTTCGTTGGCAGACAAAACAATTTCCCGCTTCTTAACCTAATAGTGAGTGGGTGTACATAGAAACAAAAAATACAATAAAGTGAACTTGATGGGGTCTTATTCATAGTCAGAAAGGCTTATGAAATGGGTATAAAACACCATAATTACACCTGTCATTTGCAAATCATTATAAAGCCGAGCATTGAACAACTAACAGCATGCTATCCAGCAAAATGTGAGATTTGTTATCAATGACTGTTTTGCTAGATGTTATGTTTTCCCATGAAGCCATATGTTTTTCAACTTCATATTTTCTTATAATTAACTAAAAAATTGTGCTTATCAGTATTTTGAGTAGTTACCTTGTGAAACTACCAGGCATTTAGACCTATATGATCGACTAGGGCCACTTGGGAATTAACATGTCAAATGAAAATGATAAAGAAGTTATACAACTTTTGAAAATATTACACATTACACATCATGAGGCATCAAATCTAAGAATAATATGTAACTCTGTTAATGATTTTCATTCTCGACAGGTACATGGATGACGAGATAATTCGCGAAGGCTTGTCACCACCGACAATCGTTGATCAGAACAACTTGCACACCATCTTCCAGAACTTGACCAGGCAACTGAGCTGGCGAGATAACGGCAGAACGCTCAAGTGTGTCGCGGGCCACATTGCATTCGGCAGCAAGAAGAACACGACCAGCAAAAACATTCAAGTTCGATGTGAGTCTTAGTGTTGTTGCCTTCACTGATCTTCAATAGCATAGCTAAGAATATGACAAAGTAGAAGTTCCTCGCTGACGAAGGAATGGAAGCTTTTCTTTTTTGTGTTCTCCTTTTGATTATAGCCATTTTCAGAGAAAGATAACAGTAGGCTACCGAGATTTCTCTTTTATGCTACCCCTATATTTTATGATGAGATCTGCTTGGCTACTTGACTTCTTAAGAATATCAGAATTGGAATTCAACACTTCCTTTCACATCAAAAGGGCGACCTAACTTGAACGCTACCATCCCATCTCACCTCGAAAAAAGTTACACAATCGCCCTCCAGATAATAATTGGAATTAATTGCCGATACGATTGATTCAAGCTGATAAAAATCAACATTTCCTTATAATACTATCTAATATGTTATGCAAACAAACTGAAAAAAAATTGTAACATACAAAATAAATTTATAATTGTGAAACCGACATTTGTATTTCAGACCCTCCTCGAGATGTGCCGATGCCAATCGAGCAGTTTGGTCTGGTGATCGGACAGACAGGCGATGTCGAGGTGCAGATTTTGGCAAATCCCCAGCCTCAGTTTACCTGGATCATCGGAAACTCTGGAAACACTCGTATTGAGGAAGGAGACCGCGATGCTTCTGGCAAATACGAGGCAGCTCAGGCAGAGTTCTCGGTGAGCATCTTGACCAGTTAAAAACCTTCTCCTGTCTTTGTTTAATACAGTAGCACTACAGTGCTACTAGTTGAGGGTGATATTAGATTAAAGCCCAGCTACTTTTAGAGATCACCTGCTTGAGAATAATTGTCGTCCACTTGTTTCTTATCGTCAGGGTGCTGGAAAATGGAAGGCGATGTTGTTCATTAACGATGTGACTGAAGATGACGTAAAGAATGAGTATTTCCTGAAAGCCAAGAACCAGGTTGGGGAGAAGACATACCGTGTGGTTATTTCTACGAGCCCTCAACCCAAAGGTAAGCATTGCAGATGTTACTTGTTAGCAACCCAACCAGGCAGCCACAAATATCATAGTCGTACTATTTTAGTCCTGATCATTATTGCTTTTGCATAATGTATAACCACTTATACATTAATCATGAACTTTCGCTCCGTGCATTGATCATTCACTATTGAGGCAAGACTTATGAATTAGTCTAAAGTAGATGTAAAAGAGCACCTTGGCGTCATGAGCATAGACTTTCCTGGTCCCAAAGAAAAAGAAAAAAATTATATTTAATTGATATTGAGCGTGGGCAAACTAACTTGTGCCTTCGATTTCTTCTCTATTAGGCATTTAATAGTCCATGTTTGTGATGTTCCAATGAGAATTAATGATATTTAAACTTCTTCTTGTTTCTTATTTTTCTGGCCCACTAGGCCACCAATTTCATCCATTTGATTTCAAAGGTCAGTACTTTGTCACTGGCATGTGTGTAGCCTTTTTTTTGTAGAAATTTTCTCCTCAAATCCTCAAGCAAACATACGTGTGTGTTCGTTTTCAATCACGTATTGCCATAGAACTAGAAGTACCGACTACACTTTCCTCCACTCGATGAAGGCAGGAATGTTTCATTTCTTCTCAAGTTGTGTCACGTGTTTGTGTGTGGTGCAAATTTCAATTACCACTTGCCAGATTCATCGAAACATTCCTAAAATTCCAAAATTCGGCATTTGGTTGGCGAAGAATGAAAAGTAGTAACGTCATACGTTATAAGAGGAAGCTTGTTTTGAGATATTTACATTAACAGTTAATGCGAGACGGGTCAATTGACCTTTCATTCGCTCGTCATCACAAAGACATTCTCAAAAATGTTTGACATTCAAGTGATTCTTGCAAAGCATTCTTTCTACAATTCTGCTCTTTCATTCTTCTCCCAAAAAAGTTGATCCAGCCAATTGGTACGCTGATCCATACTTCCCTAAAATAAGTTAATGACTATTCGATTTAAGTCTACTACTTCATTTTCATATTAGATATTCACTTCCACAATCTGTTCTCATTAAACATCCAAATCATTTCCAAACCATTCCTTTCTGTAGCGTTTTAGAGGGAAGGAGAAAATGTGAGCAGCAGCAAACTTAGTATCAAGTTGAAAGAGTGGTAGGCCATGTGTGAAAATATAAAGCAAACATATTAAGTCCTTAGCCTCAGCAAAGAAGTAAAGTTATCCTGCAGAGGACATAGCTTGCATTGCTCTATTTCCAGTTTTCACCAGGGATCCGAACCGGAACCGGAACCAGAACCGGAACCCGATAGAACCTTTATTTTTTTGGAACCGGAACCGAAACAAGAACCGTTATTTGAAATTTTTGAGAACCAGAACCGGAATCAGAACCGTAATTAATTTTTTTAAAGAACCGGAATCGGAACCGGAACCGTTATTGGGATCAATAAAATATAGGTTCTTTTCAATTCCATAACGGTTCCACTCACTCGAAACAGAAAAAAAAACGTAGAAGAATGCCCCAATGTGCACGCAACTCCACTGGTTACTCGGCATCTTTTTGCTTGTTGTTGGTCATTTTGTCACTTCGGCAAATTCTTGTTATTGAAGTTGGCTCGCTGCTACCCTCATACCGCGGTGTGAGGCCGCAAAGGCGGCTACGGACTCCCTCAAAGTGATAACAGTAATATCACTACCTACTCTTCTTGTACCTATTTGGGCTACTTTTCGGAAATCTAACTAATTCAGTCAGACTAACACCTTTGTGGCTCGTCGCGACGCCGACAACAATATCCCGTCCCAGACTACGCATATACGCATACAGTACCATTCTTGGCACGCTTACGTGGATCATTAGGAGTGACACCCTAATATTGGATATTTTTGTCTTGAAAATGTGGAAGTGCGTGACATTTCCAGCAACTATAATTTAATACCGCCTTTTGGTCAAACACATACACCGCGTACACCCGCGTGTATCACTGGCGTTCAGTATTGCAGCACTTGTGAAAGAGAGAAGAACTTGGAATCGACATTTTTTCATTGGAACCGTTATTGGAACCGTTATTTTTATTGGAACCTATATTGGAACCTAAATTTTGATTCTGGAACCGAAACCGGAACCAGAACCGTAAACAAAAATATCATGGAACCAGAACCAGAACCAGAACCGTTATTCAAAAAAATTGGGAACAAGAACCGGAACCAGAACCGTTATTTGAAAAAATACAGAACCAGAACCGGAATCAGAACCGCTATTGATTTCGGTTCGGATCCCTGGTTTTCACACATATCGACCACTTGTTTAACTGGGATAGTAGTGCTGTTAAGATTATCTCTTTCCTTTAAAGATTTTGCAGGCATTGCACAGCTCAAATCCAATTCCTCTCTGTTGATTTCTATTTCATTCATTGCTAGGTGCACACACGTTTCAAAGACTAGGTCTAGCTGTCAAGAGTACCTCTAACTTGTAAACCCCGTTTCAGCAGTGATGCAACTGGGCGTCGGAACAATTGTTGGAATAGTCGCGGGCATCCTAGTCCTGTTGCTGATCATCATCTTGGTCGCATTCGCACGAGCTACCGGCCGATGGTGCTTTGCAGGTAAGACGAAAGACTTCTTTTAAATTATGCACTTTCTGGCTTGTTCCTTTTTGACCAAAAGCCCGGCCGTTGAACGGAAGGACTTAAGGTTCGTCTGGCACATGATGTGTTGAAAATTTCCCCTTTCCAACACATTATGTTTTGGTAATTTTGTAGTCGAACCCATTTGTGGGTTCCTGCACGTTGACGAGAATCTTCGTAAGGCTATTTCCCTGCACTGACAACTTTTATTTTCTAAGAGATGCTGCATTTTATCAAGTGTCGTCTTGTTTTGTCTCAATTTCTTATCTTTAGTAGTCTTGAATTTGGCGGTTAAATCAATGATAAATATTTTCTAAATATCTGTTATTTTAGCTTGATGGTACCTACTGCATGCACCTCTCATTTGGAGGTAATAAACTAAACCAAATCAAAATTTAGTATCTATTACCTAAGTAGGTGACACGTTTCAAAGTACTATTTCAGTTTCAATGTTAACTTTCACACCAATTAATTGGAGTAAACAAGTTATAGAACTTGGTATTTACATGAATTTGTTAGAATAAAGATTCAAAATTAGTGCACAACTAATTTTCTAGTGGCCTATGGTTGAAGTACTACTAACTGAAATTACCGTTGATAAGCTGATGTGTTGTGTCAAACGGATAAGCAGATGGCGTTGGAAGAAGTATTCGACGGGTGCTGTTCAGTCAATCATTACGGGAACAATTCTCGCATGTTGCCCTTTTGCTTATTGCTGTAACCATGCTTTGATGAACCTGCTGTTCTCTGCTCCTTGCTTGTCGGCTGTAAACAAACAATGGCTAACCCTCGTTTCAAGGCAAGACCAATCATGTATGATACCTGGCTTTCTTAGAAAGCAATACCCTTGTGTATGGTCATTTAACCATTCTCAACATAAATCTTTGTAAGATGTAATTGTAATCTTCATTGCTTGCCGCTCTAGATTTTATGTAAAGCTGCATGGGAATGACGTAACTGTTTCCATCAAAGCTATAATTTTTAATAACGATACTTTTAGATCCTTCCCTACCCACTCCAACATACTAATCCATCCACCCATCCAATCACATAGCTCAGCATTACATAACCATTTCCAGTGCTAACCACTTTTGTTTTCCTCGTTTTTCAAATTTCCCTCCGGTGACCTATCAACCAGCCCATGGGTTTTAAATTTCTATCACCTTTCTATTTGAATGACCTTTAATTGTGGCAGACATTTTCAATTTCTTCAATAGCCTTTCACCACAGTCCTTGAATTTGTTTGGTTTTATTTTATTTTATTTTTTTGAGTTTGTTTTGTTTGCGTGGGCCTATCATTTCAAAGTATGCATCCCTCTCCTCTCAGTGTTTCATTTCTCTGGCTGACTTCCTTGGTGTATATCATGCTCTTTTCCTTACTGTCTCTATCGCATTCTATATCGATATATTATAATATTTTTCATACGAATGAAAAATCTACTGCCCAATTGGCTGTTGCAATTAATCACTTCAATCTTAATATATGATCAATCTAGAGCAATCTGCATTCAGGCTAGGAAAGTTTCTAACAGTCCTCTTGATTATATTGTAGGTGAGGTTAGGGAAAGCAAGCCATTGGCATTAACAACTGGAGCTTGCGGCTTTAGTGCGGCTAATTCTGGCTAGGGTGTTAGAGTCCCATCCTCGCTGGGTCTTGCCTTGACCAAGGCTGGCTGTTGTTTGTTCCCAGCGGACGGCGATTCCGGCTCCGAGGGCAACTTCGATGCTGAGAAGTCTCCCGATGAAAAGTCTCCCGGTGGTGGGATCGAGAACCTAGACACCAATCACAGCGTAGAGTTCATCGACCCCGACGATCCAGTGAAAAAGTCTCCCAGTAGCGACACCCCTGTGTAATCGGCTGAATGCAGTCTTCTCGGTGGTCACGACTGAAGCCCCCACTCCTCGAAACCGGACATCAGATCATGCCACAGTCACTAGTCCACTGGGTCTTCTCACGACAGGGACCCAGGCGATAAGGGCGATAAGGGCCTGACTTTGTGGACAAATTGTTGCTCATTTCTCAGCATAGAATCTCTTCATAACGTGGCACAGTAAATTAGCCGAAAGTGATCTCTGGATGTTCTAAAATGCCCTCCAATTTGACTGCAGAGCTCTTGCAACGGTTTGGCACTCTCAGAATCTCGATGGGTTTTCTCGGCATGTGGCAACCCACCAAATGGCATTCTAAAAGCACTAAAGAAACCTTTGCTCGGGATTGAAAATGGTAGGGAGTCGACATCCTATGCACAACGTGAGAAGTATTTATTTACATGATCAGTATTCATGTCCAACTGCCAGAACTAGTGGTATTCCCTTACTCCTATCAAAAAATTACCCATCGAGGTGTCTGAAAGTCTACAGACCACTATTTGTCGTAGACCATCCGAGAGCTAAAGAAAAACAATCGAGGTGGCATTAAGATACCGAGAAGCTATTTTTAATTTTGTGACAAGATCAGACGGACGCAAGAACTGTGTTCAGCAATAACGTTTGTTCGGCTCATTCAATCTCTTTCACTGATCGTAAGAATAAGAAATAGAACCATCCATGCTCATCTTCACGAAGGACGAGTATTCATTGATAGCGTGTTCATTCCGCCGCTTGCTGGCAGTGTGTTGCTGAAGGGTTTCCTTCAGGATTCCATTCAGGATCTTTGTTCTTAACCCTTCAGAACTCTGCGCTATTTTACGGTGGTCCATTCATTGTGAATAATATTGATATTCTTTGTGTGTGTAAGATATACATAATTCATTCCTGATATTTATCACAAACTGTTCAAACAGGAAGCACTCAGCTTTGCATTCTGGTTGTTAATATTGCAGATACTATTCCTCGTTAGTGTATTAATTATTAATTATCATGTGTTGTGGCTGGCACTAAGGCTCATTTGATAGTTGGACATGCATCTCAAAGTAAGCTTAGATAGTTGATGCATAGAAATGTATCTGAAGGTAAAAAGAATGGAACGCTTTATCCAAGCAACTGAAGCTCAGAAGCAATCTCATGTTGTTCACGATCTTTTAATGGAGCTAGAATCAACCCCATGCATCAAAATAGTATTTCCCTCTTTGGCTTTGAGATGATTTTATTTAGGAGTGTAAAAGCCGACTTAAATTTAGACCATCCCGTAGATGTGAAGTTTATCGAGCGCACATTCTATCGTACCAATTTATGTTCCAATCATGTGTTCCGGAGAATCCAGGCACGGGAAATTTTTTAAATATCAACCAATCTACGTCATCGTGATGTAGGATAAAAAAATTATATATAAATATTAGTGTAAAAAAGATAATATTACGAAAGTAGGTATATCTAGCAATCGTCAGTTAACTGAATATTATTACATTCCACAAAACTAAATGTTTAAAAATTCTTGCGAATGAGTAAGTGAGCTCTTGCCGAGCGAAAAAGTCGTGTTTATAGAAATGTAGCGGTTGGCAAACGGTAGCTTGCCAACTCCGAGCTCGTGTCGGTGGCGTATGCTTAGCTGTTGCCGTTTGCCGTTTGAGCAGCTTGCATGGGACAATGCTTCTTTACGTGTAAAATAATGTGTGACCAAGTTGTTGTCTATGGGCTGTTTTGCAATTGGAACCGAATCGCAGAAGCATTCATCACCGCAGTGAATTGGTGCACCTAAGTCTGCTGTTCCCATATTTATTATGACGCGAAATTGGTTTAGATTGACATGGTATTCATTGAATTCAATTCGACTACACAGCTAGCATTTAGGGACAATAACTGGAGGCTGATAAAATCATTCCTAACTGTCTGTTTGTAACGGATTTTCTTTGCAATACAACCAAATCCACTTTGAAAAGCAGAGAAAAATTGGTGCATGCGGACAGTTCTTGAAATCACGAGTGTACATGGTAGTGTAGGATTTCATCGACACTGTCCATTATTCGAAGTGCGGGTTTGTTTATATTTACTCGGAGCTGGCAGGAAGGTGATTCTGAATGGCTAAGCAGTGGCATTCAGAAGGCTGCTCACAGAAATATCTACTAGCAGTTATTAAATAGAATACTAGTTAAAGATTTATATATATTTTTTTCAAAAAATATAAATCATCTTGTTTCCCCTTCATGATTTTGAGTCGTCACGAGTTTATATAGCAATTCCCTCGAGTGATTCGATCTTCAATTCTACGATTTACTGAACTTGCTGAATTGATTCAACAGCTAAGTATAAAATAGAACCAAAGTTAAGACTTGAAATTGTTTATGAAAAAACATCATTCCATGTATTTTAAATTCTCGGCTCCCAAAATAATTTTATCGGCATGTTTCGAACGTAAATCTTGATATATTCGGAAATGCAGCTTATGTGTGAGTGATTCATATTTAATAATAAAGATAATTATAAATTATAAAATAAATATATAATATTATGTACATTATATTGTAGATGTACCCCTCAGTTTTTACGCACTTTTTGCGTCTTATTTTCAATCGAAATGTGTCACAGGAAAATTACAGCTCAACTTGATTTGTTTCCGTGACAGGTACACCTCTGGACACTATAAACCGTCCACTAGAAATGTTTACAAGTCCCAATTAATGTTTGTTTGAAATAAGTATAGGTAAGCCAGGTCTGGCTGATCACATGGCTTAGGAAACCACTTGCTTAGGGGGGGCTGCCTAACAATTGAAAACCAGTTCTCTGATCAATGAGATTATAACAATTCAAATCAACTGTGAATCGAATTTTCGTTCACTCATAGAGCCATCAAAATATCAGGTCTCGGAACGAACCATTAACTTAATTCAAAGATAACAGAAGCAAATATAGAGTAAATTAAATTACACTTTAGATACAAACTTTTTCCCAAAAACTGACTCAGTAATGACATAAACGTGTTTACAAGATGCAGGATTTTTTTTACATTATTTCTGCATCTCCAAAATAACAAGTTATAGGTCATTGAGGGCAAAACTTGCAAGATAAAATATTTGTGGGCTTGGTCGATTCTTATTTCACATGGCAGATAAGGACAACTGTTTCATCACAAGAAGGTCCACAAAACACATGGTGTACCCGGCTTACATACACGATTTTCAAACATACTTTATTTAGGACTTGTAAATATTTCGAGTGGACAGTTTTCAGTGTCGAGAAGTGTACCTACCACAAGATAGTTTATTGTGTGTGGTTGCATGTATCTCTTGAGAAGGGCCATCTGGCACTGGCTTGCATTGGCCAGAGTTTGCCTGCATAGGCCAAGACCAAGTGCCGTCGAGCAATCAAAAACAAGAGTTTCCTACTGTAATCCTCTTAACTCGATCGGAGATAATGCGACATCGATATTAGATTATACCTAGACAAATTGTTCATGATCCAACATTTTATTCAATGAATCTGTATTTAAACAAATCATGTATTTTGCTGATAAAACTCAAACAGACAGATGTTTTGACCGAAATAAATATGTAGAAATTGGAAACAAACCATTGAATTAAAATTCCTTGCATGTGACCAGTTCCATTACAAAAAAAATAGAGAAACAACAATTCTGCTGTTCCTCATAATATGCACAAGTGCCATTCTGAAAGTCAAATTATTCTGCTTAGTTTCAGCAGTTGTGTTTCATTTTGTGCTCAGCATTATTAAACTTATAATCGCACTGCCTTCTGTTTTCAAGGAAACACCTCGGATGAAGAAACTGCAGCGGCTGCCAACTCTAAAGATCCGAGAGAGTCGTAAGTATCTTAACCCCTTTTAAAACTAGGTGCCAGGTTGAAGGTACCTGCATGGCAACTGAATGTTGGTTAATGGCTGGGCCCTATTATCTACTAGTATTTTGTATTTGGATGGTTTGTGGTGTAGGTATTGGGGATTTCGGTGGTAACCTCGGTACAATTATGCAGATTTTGTAAGATTTTTGTTGAAACAGCAGACTAACAGCTATTTGATTAACCTTCTTAGCTTGTAAATTATGATTTCAGATAATTAGTTGTATCAATATTTAGAATACAAAGTCAAATTTCCCCTTGATTTACTATTATCCCACAATTAAACAATCATCCCCATAATTACTTATGTAGTCACAATTCTCATCAAAATAAGTGCATTAAAAATGAAAATTGACTCACTACATGTCCTTCTAACTACAGCGTTAACACGGGGTCCATTTAATCAAAGTCTTACTAGATATCTTTATAATATTGTGTAAGAGATGATACATATTAGTTATTACTATTAGTTCTTATTACGATTAAAAATTCAATTTTGAGAAGCTCAATCTTTAATTAATAAGTAGGGTAGTACATGACATCCCCCACCGAAATCTATAGTAGCTAGTGAAAATATTATGGTTCTCTAAAAACTCTAAGCTTGGGAAGTAAATGAATGTAGAGTGATGATTTGACGTAACAGTGACTTCTTAACGTTTAATGGAACGCTTGTGGTGTTTAGAGTTGTTGGTGTATGTCTGTTTGTCTTGCAGAATTCCTGAAGAAGAGACCAAGCTCATGAGTATGCAGACGATAGAGCGGAGCCAAGATGAAGATGACACCAAGCATGTTGCATGATGGTGACGTTACTAACTATTAACACCTCCGCTCTTGTGAAGAGAAATGCACTTTAATCTATTTGGGCATTGGATATTGATTGTTTTGTGAAATATGTCTATCTAGTTTTTCTCAGGCTAATCTATAAATCTTTTTTGGGCTCAGGTGCTCATAATTTCTTGGTTTCTGGGTCAAAAACTGATATTGCATGTTTAGGCGGCATCAACTATTAACAACTGACTTTTTAGTAGCATCTTAGTGGTCATCCCTGCATCCCATTGTAACCAGACTAACTTGAAATTTCATATTTATCTGCTACTTGTATTAATTGAGTTGGCTAGTGCATTTTAAAACAAATGTTTACAAATCATTTCATGCTTCCAATGTGGTACTGGATTATTTAGCTGCGTTAAATCAAGGTAACTGTCTCGCTTTCACACAAAACTTTTCCTTGTGTGTTTCTTGTGAAAGAAAAGATTCTATTTCCACCTGTCACTTGCAGTGTCGTCAATGAATCTATCTTGGATTCTAGGAGTGATACGGAGAGCGCGGACCACCACGGAACCCTGGAAAAAAAAGACAAAACATCTGGAAAAGCATACCTGACTTACTTCTTCAAGAAGAAAAATGACAAAGTGTCCGCAGATCCAGAAGATATCAAAGCTCTAGCGGGAGAAGAAGAGAAGGTGAGTTCTTGTTTGTTTGTTACAACCTTAAATAATATCTTAAATACAAAATAATTATTTGTCAGGCCGATTGGGCAGCACCAACCCAAAAACTGTTGAACTGATTCGCGAAGAACGATTCGCATAACATTTTGGCCCAACTCAGTTTTTGGTTTAGTCATTGCCACTGGTAGCAACTTGGAACTATTCTTTGTCAAAAAAAATTAAATCTATGCATTTAGTAACAAAAGCTGTGTGTTTACAGGAGTCTGCATTGGCTGTGCTGCGTGAAGAGCAAGCCATTGACAGCGATGGTAAGAAGGACGTGGTTTACGCAGAGCTGGATCTCCAGGCCCGAGGGGTGCATGTGTCCGTTGTGCGGCCAGATGACGACAAGACCGAGTATGCTGAAATCATTCATTCCAAGGCCGAGGAAAAACAGTAGCCGAGCTAGCCGATATTACTCCTAATTGTGCTTTGTAGTGTTAGCACCTAAGGGGTGTGATAGCTTTGCTTTAGGACCATTCCAGTGAATGAATGAGTGCTTATTAAGTCAGGATATTTTCTTCTATTGACCTGATGTAATTTCAATTTTGAAAAATGTGGACCAATGAAAATGCAGTTAATGTCCCCGTTTGCTCATATATTATAATTTATAACATTCCTGAAATTTGATCCTGTCACGTAATATATCGATAAAACAGTAATTTCTCAACCGATATTATCTAGTAGCAAGACTTTTATCTAAGTCAACCAATGCATCACCTTTTGTAGCTAAGTAAACATATGTTTTCGATGACAGTATTTTTTGCCATTTCTCTGCATTGTTCCTTGTTTTAATTTGGGCTAACCACCCTGGGCCCACAACCACTGTCCCTATTAGTTTTTACTTTTTTATGTAAGCTAGATTTCAAAGTAAAAGATTAAAAGATCTTCTGCTTTATTTATGCCAAATCACAAAATCTTGATGATGTGATTGCAACTCAATGAAGACCAGCAGGCAACAGTCTCGAATCCAGGCAACACATCAAATACAAATGATTTTGAAGCTTTCAAATATTATGATGTGTGTAATATCTTTTTTTTTTTTTTAGTGTGCCAAACAAATAGTAACTTGGCAGCTCATTTTCAATTTGTCACATAAAAAAACAGCAAAAGTGCTAAGCCTTGATGCACCCAACAATATATAACTTTGTTGCTCTCGGTTTAAATATATGTAGAGAATAGCCAGATGCATTTTTAAAATGTTTGCATTGCCCCTAGATTAAAAGGTAGGGCAATACCCAGATTTAAAAATGTATCATAAAATAATTGTTTAGTGAACACATCAATGAATTTAAAGCTTTCAAGTAGCACAACAACATTGTGCATATTTTTCATGTTTAAAAAAGTGTATTTACAATCAACCAAATATCCGTAAATGCTAATTGTAGGGCCTGATGTTCAAAGTAAGCACAGCCTTCAAGTAAATTGTAGAAACATTTCAATATATAAATAGATATAATGTTCTCACATTTCTCACTGTATAAACAAGTGTGGTAATTTGTTGTGTGCGCTGACTAAGGTCCAATTACCACTTTATAGATTTCCGATCGAATATGCAGTCGTATATTTTACGTTATGCTCTCATGGTCATTATGGAGCAATAAACAAACATCTGTATTAAGAATCAAGACAAAATAATACACACACTGTTTCTTTGGGCAGGTAGCTCCAGTCTGACAGACTGGCTATTGCAGTATTATTTGTAGCATTTGTATTTTGTAATGAGATGAGAATCATCATTCTAATTCCTTACCTATTTTGGTATTAAATAATGTATCATAATGTTTTTTTATTTATAAAATCTTCATGTGCTGCATACTTGAGTTTTATATCTCTGTCCTAATTCTTTTCCTATTTTGTCTTTTAATTTATAAGCGAGGGACTGCGATTCTGACGATGTATTGTTGGGTAATGAATATCTGATTTCAATATTCAGTTTAGTGATAAAGTTTTATCGAAAAAAAAATTGCTCGGTGGGAATTTTTTTTCATGATCCTAGACCCGTATGTGGCAGTGGATTTTGTTGTGGATTAGTTGAAATTAAATGGCATTTGTTTGCTTGGACTTGAGAAGACAAGAGATTAAAATAAATACGGTGTGACAAGGCAACTAGGAAGCATGAAATACTAAACAATTCATGAGTCTTGCTACTTACATCACTGCTTGATAGTCAACCAGTTAAATTCGTATCAAAATTATGATGTCCTCCACATAAGAGACTTAATAAGATAAGCTAAGATGAGGTTATTTATTCAATTGTTATGCCAAATCATTTCTAACTGAACATCAATAAATTTTATTGATATGTTTCGGTAGTGGCTAGGTAAGTCACACATGCATACCAGTCCACGCGAGAGCCTACCCTAATATCACCCTATCAACCAAGACCCAACCCTGCTGGCATGACTTGTTGATGCGTAACGAGCATAGCGATTTGAAGCGAAATCTTCAATTACACTTCACTGCCAAAAAATCCGGAATGTTCGCTAACACAGTAGGTATCTTCGTTTTAAGAGGTTTTTAACGCTTCTAGAGTTAGAGAGAACGAAGATCCATATTAATTTTCATCTAAATCGGTTTTGGCGTTTGGCCAAACTTTACTTTAGCAGTAAAGTGTAATTGAAGATTTATGCAAGTATGCAAATGCAAGTAATAAAAAACTTTTCGTGGACTTTGAAGAATATGAACGAATCATCACAATAAAAATTAAATCAATGATAACAATAATAAAATATAAAATCTTAAAAATTGCACATCTTTCTAAATAACGCTAATCGTGGAGCTGAGACCTCCAAGACAAAAGACAGCAGCTTGCACACTTTGACAGGAACATTCAGCTGTGTCGGAAGTGCCGGGTTTACTAGACCAGCAGTTGTCGAAATAACAAAAAATAAAATGCCCTCAAAATTATGGAAAAAGCAAAACGCTTAGAAGCTAAGGAAGAAAGGTATCTACCACGCAGAGGCGTAGCGAGGGGGGGGGGCATGGGGGGCAAGCTTCCCCGGGCGCCGGTCTATTGGGGGCGCCAAAATCGTCGTCAATTTCCTGGGAATTTATCATGCCTAATCCTTGACGCACATTTCTATGAGTTTGCGACAACAATTCAAATCCACGAATGATTCGGAATCCACCGCCCTGTTCCTATGAAGTTTGTTTTCTTTCCATGATCGAATGTACTGCTGCTTTTACTGGAAATTTCCACATAGTGAAAGAAATTCTGCATAATACCTCCTAGTTATTATCTGTAGTTGTTTGGCTGAATACACTTTTTATGTGAATCGTAGCAATACGAAGGTTCATTTCGTGGAATTTGGAAAATTTTCTCATAAACGAAAATGACGGTGTCCTCACGTGCAATCGTGATTCATTTTCTTCAGCAGGTCAGTTGCTGCCCAGCTCTAGGTGGGAGAGGAGTGCTGGTAATTAGTTAAGAAGTTCGCGATTGTAGGTATCTTTTCGTATTCTCGTGGCCGTGCTATAGAGTGACGTGCGCACCTCACTCGTCATGTCAAGCAAAAAGTTAAGTGGTTTTCAACGCAGGAAGAGGAAAATAGAGGATGATAAGAAAGCAAAAATATCTAGTGCGTTGATGGCAAGTTTTAAGAAAAAATCGAAGCTTGATGTGCAGGATCTTTCGGGTTCGGATTTCGGAATCGGAACATGAAAATAAACAAGTCGATGATTTGGAGGCTGTGCATGAGGATGGTCACTGTGGTGATGAAGTTGAGTCAGTTGAGACAGTCGCAAGCGCAGAACCCGAAAGCGAATGCACTCCTACTACCCCAGAGTCTAGTGCATCTATCCCAATCACATCCGTTTTCAAATACCATGACGTTGCGTATTTAAAATTCGATTTTAAATCGGGGGAGTCAAGCGTAACCCAGCAGCTTCGCGACGAAATGACAACTCGCGGGCCCGGCGTCTTTCAAAACATTGACGGACCATTTGGGCATGAGCGGGAGATCGAAACTTTATGCAATGTGTGCCATCCCCCCCCCCCCCCCCCCCCCCCCCCCCCCGGTGGAAGGGCGGGGGGGGCGAATTTTATTTTTTTGCCCCGGGCGCCGTGAACCCTTGCTACGCCTCTGCTACCACGGGCCTAAAATCTTAGCAGCAGTCGGCGAGGTTTATATACAAAACAAATAACAGACGCTCATTAGTCACCCTGTGTCCGAGTGCGTAGTATCGCTGCCTATCACGAGGATGGTCCGGGTTTGATTCCCCACTCCCAAGTGGCTTTTTGTCCAACAATCTTTGGCTGGATCTTACTCGTTGTACGATTCTTGCTTTTTCTTACGTCATCAAGAGCCAAGCTGAGACGCCTGACAGCCAGAGCACAACTGAGACGATCAATTTATTACATGCTCTAGGATTATCACAATGAAGTGGTAGGAAACTTAAACTAACTAATTCCAACAACAGCGTGGTCCAGTGGGTTGAAATTTGGCTCTTGGATGAGATTTCAGTGCGTCCCGGGTTCGATCCCGGTAGCGCGCATACCATTTTGGCAATGTTCTCTGGCATTGTCAAAATACCGAATAATCACTGAATAGCAGTGAAGTATGGGACCTGATTGACTGCAATGTCTATAACACTGCAAGTCAAACGCCTAAAAAAAGCACACCAGCTTACCATGTGCAATGTGTAGAGAAAATTCGAGCCGAAAAGACATCGACAGCGTGGTGCAATGGGTAGCCCACTTGTCTAGTAATCTAGCGACGCGGGTTCGATTACCGCACCATCCAGCTTTTTGGAACTCTAAATTCAATATAAAATTGCTTACATTTATCGTGCAATGCCAAGAAGTAGTAGTAAGGTGATGTAGAAAAAAAAATAAAAAAAATATACTAAGTCACAGATTTGTTCAATTTTATCTACCAGATGGCGCTGTCCACCAAATTGGAGCACACTCGTGGCTGTTGGGACCGAACATTTTGGCCATGCGAAGTGCTAGCGCTTAGGGTGTTAGGGCGGGACGTATAATTCTCCAGAAAAAATTCAAAACGAGGGAGCGAAGCCTAAATTAAATGCAAAAACACTCACACCTGTCTGAACTGGCCGGGATTCGAACTCGGTACCTTTGGAATGACAGTCTCAGACCCAAACCACTCGGCTGTTGGGACCTGATATATGAATGGAGATTTTTAAGGTACATGAATTGCAAATTGTTTGTTTACCTTTTGTACTTATTAAAAATTCACGAGGATGGCGTACCCCCCGCCACCCCATTTCATAAGCAAAGCTCAAAAGCTACTCGGATTCGAACGCATCACCTTTGCGTCATGAACCAAGCGACTTAACCACTCGGCCATTCGAGGGATATGGTTGTAACATATATTTTTCAATACATATATTATTTGAAAGATCTTTACTATGGTAAAAAAGCCGGATGCTATGGGACTCGAACCCGTCTCATATACTTGCCAGTTTAAGAACCTAGCGCCTTAACCAACAAGCCATAACGTCAGATAATATTCAGCAAATAAAGATCCTTTTCAAAAATAAAGCTAAAATCTTTAAAATACTATTATTAATACTTATTTCACCTGCCATTTTAATAGCATATGTGAAGCCTAAATGTTCAGCATTTAAATGCAAACTTGCAAGTGACTAAGATCGATTTTTGAATTCACCCCCTCCCCTCGGAATGCAACTTGTAAATGATATGCATGCTAACACGTTACTTGTGTCTTATAAGAGCACTGCTCGGCAAATAAAGCGCTCAGTGTGTCTGAGAACGTCGTCCACAGCGCACTGAGCGTACCAAGATTGTGACAATAGCCGAGCTTATAGCCCATGTCATTATAACTTTTCCACTAATTCAACACCGTCTGGTTAAATCGTCTGTTTGATCGCAAAAAAGTGATAGCGGCGTCTTTTTGACAACAGCGCAATGTCGGATTGGGTATCTCAACTATCAACAGACATATATTTATAAGAGCACGAGATGATTTCGATGAGCTATAGTGCGGCCGTGCTCCCAGCACGATGAACACCGTGGTCCAGCCGGCTCGTTTATCAAATGTAGCGTGCATTAATTGCGAGTTTGTCTGTACTGTCATAGAAGCCAAGCTTTCGTTGAGATTTGAATTATGGCTACTATCTTTAATAACATACGCCTAAATTAAATGCAAAAAATCTCCCGCGTCCGTGTACCAGCCGGGGTTCGAATTCGGTTTCTCTCGGTAAACAGTCTACCTTATCCACTCGGATGCCGAGACAAGATACAAACGTGGAGATTTTTAAAGTACATGAATTACAAATGGTTTGTTAATTCCTTTTGTACTTATTAATATTTCAGTGGCGAGGACGTACCCCCCCACCCTCATCCATGAGCAAAGCTCAAAAGCTACCCGGATCCGAACGCATCACTTATGCATTCTGAACCATTCTGAACCTCGGCCATTCGAGTGATAAAAACATACTTGATATAATTGAATATTTATACAGTTTATACAGTGGTAAAGAGCAGACTGCTTCAGTGCTCGAACCTAGCTCAGTTGCATTCTAGTTCAGTTTTTTCACTTTACCGCATACGTTAGTTGCCTACCCCTTACCATTTTATATCGAATTGAGCTCTAAATTACTTGAAAGTTATGTTGACGATGCTGACCCGGGAAAACAATCAAGAAATGAAGGGAACAAATAGTATGTACTTCAATCCAACATTTCTCCAATTTTAACAGTCTTTATAAAATAAAGACCACTATGCAAAAACACCAGTCGGTGCGCAGGTTAAATAAGCGAGCACGTTACAGTCTTGTAGAGTCTAGTCTTATGATAGCATGGTTCTGCGAGAGAATTGCGATTTGCGTTTGACACTTCTGAGATCGTCGCCCACAGTCACCGGGTTTCTCAGGCTTTTGGCAATTGCCGGGCGCGTAGCTTTTAGCTTGATCCACCTCCCCCTATTCAATTATAATGTTTGATCACGAAATAGTGATTGCGGCGTCACTTGACAACAGCGAGATCTCTGATTGGTCGAATCATTATAAAAAGCCTTAGAAAATCACGAGAAGGTGGTGAAGAGCAGTGTGGCTCTGCACCGGCACTGTAAACACAGTGGTCCGGCCCGCTCGTGCATCGTGCTGTATGTGGATATTGCGAGATGATAATTCCTCTCAATGAAGGGTTATGAACCAAACGACTAATCCAAACGGCGATTAGAGGGATGTTTTACCTAGATATTTAAAAAAATATATACAAATTGAAAGATCTTCACAGTGATAATAATACGCGTAGCTACAGGGATCAAATCACGCTCTGGCTGACCCACGAGATTAATGTGGAAAATTGTTGTGAAAATCTGTCGTCTCAGTCGTCTCTTAAGGCTTCGATTTGAACTTCGATCTAGCGCGATAAACCGCACTATAGCGGCTCCGTTTAATGTGATCCCAGTTTGCATAATATGTATCCGTTAGAATATCGAGTCGTATATTTAACCATTTATAATAAACGCATTATCAGCATTATTTTAAAATTTAAGAAATATTTATTAAAAATTCAGTACCTATTCAAATTTTAGAAAAATGTTTTTTCTTATGGCCGCTATCGTGTTACATTTTACAGTGCATTTCAAACCAATCAAAGATCAAGACAAGTTTCTCAATTTACAAATCCGACATTTAGACGGTATACAGCCTGGTTTATTTCCAGCTTTTGGGTAAGCTATTTCCAGCTTTTGAGTAGTTGGGCTTAAGGCATCTTCAGATTAAATGAATAATTGTAGATAAGGAAAACTTATAGATAAGAAAATAACAGTGCATTTTATAATGAAGTGGAGTGGTGCTGTCATGATATCACAGGCGAATCGTTTTCAGATGGAGAATCCATTTACCTAACTTCCATCCACCTTTTCCTGGACGAACTGTAAATGTATATTGATCTGGCACAGTCTTGTCTATAAAACAGCTGAGTGAAGGCTTATCAGAGTCATACGACCTACAGTTATCTTGCTACATACATTTATTTGCAGAGTTTCTCAACCAAGAAAATATCTCAATTAAACCAACGAGTTTTTGTAAAATTTTTGGATTCTACAAAATAAGGTGGCATAATGCTGTAAACACAAAATATACTGTACACTTTGATCCATACGTATACATACAAAAAGCTGTAAGCTGCTTGGAAGAAGTATCCAAGTCAAACAGTGTATAAATCTTAATTTGGAAAGGTGTGCCCTATAAATCATCTGAATTGCAAGGTGTCAGGGATCTTGAAGAGCACATAAAGCCTGGATGTGCAGCAGAGAGCAGGCTTCAAGATGGTACTGCAGGAGAAAGTTCAGTCGGTGGCAGGATACCAAGGTGCCGCATCTTTAGCCGACACCGAGTACTGTGCCAAGATGACCGATGTGCAACAAATGGACGACATACGGCTGAGAGCTTACCAACTGTGCCGCGAATACTTGCGGGGAACTTGGCGGAAAGTAGACCCGTATCAGTTGGTGATCAAGAAAATCAGGTGAAAAAACTCCTAACTTGTTTCAAGTCTCTTCAAGACTTCATCTGTTTCCCAATGTATTACATTGGGACACATATTTTCTTGTGATAATTGACACATACATTGATATATTGCCAGGTAGAAATGAGGGCAAAAATTTCATGTACAGAATTTGAACTGGATCCTACCATGAAAGATATTAAAACTCACTAGATCATGGTTTGAAATAATAATTAATGATGTCATCATAATCCTACCTGCCCAGTTTCAAATTTTAAAAGAATACAGAAATGTGTAACTTTTTATGCTTCATGGTAAATATTTAATATTGTCCAAGGTTCACATGGCGCAAAAGGTACATCATAATCAATAATAAGGCTTAAATTATTTATTTGGGGAAGCGCTAGCAACCCTTTTAAAATTGCCTACTTTTGGAGTTGAGAAATAAAAATTGAATAAATAATAAAATCGATAAATCTATCCAAAAGACTATGTTTGGTTCTTCCCTAAGCTGCCAATTAATTTTAACCAACCCCCATCAGCTACAGATAAAACATTTTGCAAGTGTTAGCAACACTTCCCTAACCTTCCTGCAACGTTTTTTTCCAGCGGCGGGCTGAGCAACCTGCTCTACTACGTGGCGTTGCCTCCTAGCGAGGAGGGCGATGTTGATACGACACCTCGCCGCGTACTGCTCCGACTCTACGGACAGAGTCATGGAGAGAACGCGATGCAGGGCCTCATCGCCGAGTCGGTCGTCTTCACTCTTCTCTCGGCTTCGCAGCGAGGGCCTCGCTTATTCGGTGTCTTTCCTGGGGGCCGCCTTGAAGAATATATACCAGTGAGTGATGAAATAGGTCTGTAATTCGGTTTGCTGATTCAATCGGCTGATTTGTTTCAGTGCTGATTCAGGGGCAAAGAGCGACAGGGAATAGAATTAGCTGAATTGAAATTGGACATTTTCTGCATCCAAACCTTTATGTGGGTAGGAAGCATAAAATTTTAGACCAAGCAAAATTAAGTTAGGACAAGGATTTAACCTCGACAAGGTTGCATCTTTGCTGCGGAAGGAAACTGTATCCGATCAAAAAATATATTTTAATAGGTATAGGTATATTAATATATTAATATATATTTATTTAACACCTAATCGAAGCTGAAATTACCAAAACATTACGCCAGTTTTCCTATAAAACATTTGCAAACTTTTTCTTGCTCTATTTTAATTCATCTTGCAACAAATGATATTGTGAAAACCTCAGATTGCAATAACTCTTCCTTAGCTTTGAGCAAAAAATTTGTCTGCTCTTGCGTAATATCAGTTGCTTATGCCTTACAGGCCAGACCCTTACATACCGCTGAGTTGGGAGATTCTCAGCTGAGTCGACTGATCGCCCAGAAAGCAGCTCAGATCCATGCGATGGATGTTCCCATTAGTAAAGAACCACGATGGCTTTGGGACACGATGCTGAGGTACACATGACACACTCTTTTTTACAAGATTAAATGAGAGGAAAAGTGTGAATTTGTTTTTCATGGCAAGACTTTCCACTGTGCTTTACTCATCTCCTACTAAGATTTACTAGTTTCTTGGCATTTCCAACCACTCATACCTAAATTATAGTAGCCCTATACTATAGCTCATCAGGACAATTGGATTGCAGTTTAATCTTGACCACAACCAATAAATTATGTGTTTTACACCCAGGTGGCTAAATGACATCCAGACTTTCCAGCGCGAGAGTCCTCATGTTGAGGAGCATTCAGACATGATCAGTCATGTTGAGAGATATCGCCTGGTGGATGAACTTGATTGGCTCAGGTAAGATGCATTATTAGTTACTCTAGCTTACTAATATCTGTATTTGACTACTATTTTGAAGCTGAAATATAAATAGAACTTCAGCATTTTCAATTTGAAATGTAGGGTGTGCTATTTGCTGTAGATTATTATAAGGTGTAAATAAAAATAGGATTTTTGGCAAGATCTGTTATTACAATTGGCCTTGTAAGAAATTTGCCCATCTTTTGAATAATTAAAAGAAAATTTAAATAATTTTGGGCTGCTTGACATTTGGTGCTATATATGTTCACAAATAAATTATGCAACATTTAACAATGTGTTTTACTTCCTAGGGATTTTGTGCAGAGTGTGAAATCTCCAGTCGTATTTTGTCACAACGACCTGCAAGAGGGAAACATCCTCCTCCGGAACAAGGAAGGCTTTCAAACGGAAGGTGACCCGAACGAGGCCCGATTATTGCCGGCAGGAGAGCGAAACGGAACCGTGTCAGACCAATTGGTGGTGATCGACTTTGAATATTGCGCATACAATTATAGAGCCTTTGACTTGGCCAATCATCTATGCGAGTGGGTTTATGACTATAGCAATGAAAATCATCCGTACTTTTGGGCACGCCATTCAAGCTATCCAAGTCAAACTCAAATGGTAATATTACAATTTTTTACTCTGGAGAAGCAGCAGAGGCAGTGTAGAATTGACGATCAATTCAGATACTTACTTGCAAAGAACACTCTCAATATGGTTGAAAAACTACCTACTGTAATCTTGTGAGATTACTTTATCACTTATCATGTCTTTTTCTAAGTTCTTGTGTGCCCAACCCACAACATAAAAATAGGATCGACGTGGAGCATGTTCAATCAATTAGGAACAATCCCCGTTACCTGCTTGTCAACAGATAAGAACTTTACTCCTACTCCCCTAACCCTAGCTTTGTGCTAGGGTTCATGGGTTAACTCCATGTTTTCATTTCAAACCACAAAAAACTCGGTAACCCAAATCATATCCTATCTCTATTTATGTAGGCCAATATTCTCTCACTTCTGTTAATCAGTCACACAGAAGTGCGTCTTAATTTGATCATTTATATATTGGTTCTAGCATTCCCCAAGATAATTGCCATTTATTTCTACCCTCTGTGCCAGGAGCATTTCTTCCATCATTGCAATGTAACAGAACAGAGAGTGAATGGTGTAATTCTGTCCTAGGAGCACTTTTTGCGCAGTTACCTGTCAACTAACCTGGATTATCCAAGCAATGAAGCATGCAAAGCACGACCGACCGAGAAAGATGTGCAGATTCTCCTCAACGAGGTCAAAGCATTCACCCTGTGCTCGCATTTCTTTTGGGGCCTTTGGAGTGTCGTGAATGCCACTAGCTCAAAAATACACTTTGACTATTGGGTAAGTCTCTTGCATTCTCTACCAACACTCAAAGGTCGCCATTTCAGGGTTGAGGTCTAGTAGTAAGAAATGCTACATTCGGTGTTTAATCCTCTGGGATTAAGATTTCTCTTAGGTTTAGAGAGTAGTCATCACTCCTAATTGCATCTACTATATCTTGGATTACCTGTCTAGACAGACTAATAGCCATCTTCTTCCATTTCAAAAACAAATAGATTTAGGAGGCAATTTACATTTTATTAGGCACAACTAGGTTGTTAACTATGCACGCTATATAATATAACGGTAAGAATTTCGGTGATTATAAAACACTCTAAATTAGAAAAATACCTTGTTTATGAACCATTAGCTTGTAGACAAAACATAATCATAAGTTCAAATATATATATATATATATATATAAGAAAGGGTGAGCAAAGGTTGTAAGTCGACCACATTCCAGGAGATGATCTGGCCACTGTGAATTTATGTCAATGTATCTCATTATCTGCATTCCAGGCTTATGGAAAGGAACGTTTCACACAATACTTTCAACGGAAGGCAAGCTTGGGCACCGAGGGTGGCAACCTCTGAGCAACCAATTACCCTTGACCAAACGACGCGTGAAGGAATCTCTTGGACTGAAACGGCACTAGCACAAAGTGACTGAATCGATAGACTTACCCAACCAGCGTAACGAGTACAATAATTAACCTCGAATAAGTAGGTAAGGTAATTGTGGAACTTAAAGCAAGACGAGGATTTTGAACAGAAGTAGTGATGGAACCGATTGTTGAGTTTGAATAAATTTATGAGAAATCTTTGAAAAGAATAAAGGAACATTAGCGATGAGCCAAGACTGTCGATCTTCAAATTTATTTTTTCATTCCTTTCTTAGACGAGTAAGATATTCTAACTAGCATAGTGGCAGCCTAAAATAATAATTACCAAAAATAAAAAGGGGCTAAAACATTCTGAGAATGCCAATAGAATTATGGGATTTCAAGTGGTAACATGTCATAGATTCGCAACATTCTTCCCGAAATGGAGACAGTCAACAATCTTCAGAAGCACCAGGGGTTTCAAAAAAGAACACTCAGCAGAGAAACCTAAAAGTGACATTTCTGAAGCAGAAGGCTTGGGGCCCAGTCGCCATCAAAATTAAATTTTCTTAAAGTTATTTTCGGATAAAATCTACGCACATGAATGATGAGACTTTAGCTGAGCCAAGCTGGTCCAGAACGACATTTTTGGAAGTGGTTATTGTTCACAATGACAACCGAAAAAAGGTCCGTATACTCAGACAAAACGGGGTTCACGCCAGTTTCCCCACAAATTGGCCATCCGTCTAAAGCTTTCCGCAAATTTATCCACCCTAAGTTCCCACCGAAGCATCCGACTGAATAGGAAAAACGGATCCCTTGTCACCTGCGCACGTGGGAGGCGAGACCGGGTTGCGAACACGCAAACGCTCGCGCCGACCTAGAGCTCGTCGTGATTGCGAGCGGCAAGCCGTGCGGCGGCAAACTCGACGATCTGGTCGGCGGACTGGGAGGTGACGACGGTAGCGTCGCCCCCGCGGTAGAACAGGAGCGTGGGGTACGCGCGCACCTGCTGCGCGATGCACGCGTCTCGGTGCCGTTGGCAGTCCACCTTGCCGCAGCGGACGCGGCCCGACAGGCGCTGCGCAAAGATTTGCTTGTGTGAAAAATCGGGCGGCTTGTCTACACAAAGCGAGGGAGTTTTTCTATCAAATATTCTATTATAAAGGCTTTCCAAGATCTTTACACCTTCGTTTAAAAAAAAACTATTTAAAAGCTTTTCACTAAAACTTTCTCAGTGTTTTTCTAAACTATACCTCTGCCTCATTTATCAAAGGTCCTCATAAGAGGTAGTCTCACAATATCCTGAAACAAAATAACTACAACATACAACTTCAAAAACCCGACCTAAATTTGAGTGAAATTTTATCAGAAAAGTCTATCCAAAATGGAACAAAACTTATCTTTATTTGGTAAGAAGATAATATTTCTAATCTAACATAGCTTTTTAAATTTAAGAATTGCTTGCCTCCCAAACACAGGCTGAAGCCTCTAGATACCTACTAAACTCGAGTGAGTAGTTAAAAATTAGAACCAAGGGCCAGTTTAACAATATTTTATTTGAGTCCGAGTCGAGAGATAACTCGCAGAAAATGAATTTCACTGCAGGTGGTTGGTTGTTGCCATGCCGGTAAAGTAGTAGTAAATCTTTTTATTTAGCAATATAGCTATTTTCTACAGAGACATGAATATAATATAAGTTTATTATTTAAGACTAAAGTAGATACATAAGTCAATGAATTATGGCTATAAGAGCATCACATGGTTGCATGAAATGTCTTGTAATTATAACTATAATTCAAATATAATTTAAATAACACTTCAACTCGGAGGTGATGGAATGGTGAAACTATCCCGAAGAGTAAGAAACAAGCGCGCATACTAACCTGCGCCACGAGAACAAACTCGGGCTCGAAAGCGACGCAGTGTCCGCACCACGGAGCGTAGAAGTCGACAAGCCAAACGTCCTGCCCGTCAATCGCCGCTTTCAGTTTGTCGGGACTCAGCTCTTCGACCAGGGTCGGAAGAAAGAAGAACAGCCACCGCCGCAGAGAGCCGGCATCTCTTTGGTAACCGTTGTAGAGGCTGCACACAAACAACGAGTGACAACAAATAACATTCTGGTCGTGAAACATTTTGCTGGCTCTCACCGATGAGGCACAAAGCCTGTCCGATTTATGGTTAAAAACTAAAAACTAAAAATTGGCATATGTATAACCAGTTATATTTGGTGATGCCACCAAGTAGTGAATTAACCAGTTCCACTTTAACTAACTTTAGTTACAAATAGAAATAAATATGGCTTTTCAAATAGTTTGTAATTAATTTGTACATTCCTGCCAAAGATGCAGCGGTTACTTTATTCCACACAACATTGAAACATTGCAAAACAACGGTTGTTTAAGACTGATTTTCTTCAACTTGTTTGCCATGGTACAAAGAAGATTCAGAAAATTTCAAGGAGTTTCTGATTTAAAACCAATGGAAGGAACAATTGCATTAGCATCCTTCAATTAAATTAATTAACTTTGTTGCTTTTCTTTTCTTTCCTTAATTAGCCATGTCGTTCATTCCCCTTTGCCGAGTGCGGGTACCCTGGTCCGAAAAGAATCACCCGGTGGCATCACTTGTTCAAATATTAACTTCTAACTCAACCAGGATTGAGGAAAGTATGCAAATAGATTATTTTCAACAGAAAAGAAAGGGAGGCGGTGTGCTTACGCGACTGTGTCTAAGCCGGCGCTTCCCAACGGGTACAGCCGTATGGTGGGGTAAGAACGTACCCCTTGGCTAGAGCAAAGCTCTGCGTCTTTAACGCAGTCGACTTGCCCAAGCCGCACGAAAGGAAGATCACGTAGCATCTACAAAAGACGTTACAATCATGTTCCACTTTCATCGAACTCTGCTCCAATTTCGATTTCGAAAGGCCGGTAAAATGTTGTGCAGCCAATTTATCTAATGTTTGTCATGCATCCAAACAAAATTTGAGAAAATATTTTGAACTGTTAATTGCAAATGAGGTTGCAATTCGGGTTTCATGGATTCCAATCGAATGCAAGATGATTAAAAGTAAAAACGCTGCGTACTTTAGCAAGTTTTCTCCACTCGGGAGTGAGTTCTTGGCATGGTGCACACCACGGTGCAAAGAAATCCACCATCCAAAGCTGAGATTCCGTTTTGCCACCGACCATCTTGTGGAATGAGTATTCAGAAAGGTCCACAACTGAAATGGGAGAGATTTGCAGCATGTTTTGATGTCGCACTAAGTAGATGATAGTTTTTTTTTCTAACATCATTATTGAAGATTGGATAAGCTCTTTAAAATATTCAGGTACCGAGGTATTTATTTTTGCCAAATGCCAAATGGCCAGTAATTCTAAAAGTGAGGAGGGAGGATAGCAGAGCCATGCAATTTAGTGGGTGGTAAACCAGAAGTCAAATTAAATTACAGGTGCAGAAATAATTTCCGAATAATCCCTGGCTTTTGAACTCATTTAAAAATTCTTTCAAACTCTCCAGTTCTGTGTGCATTATCATCTCATTACAAAAAATATATAAATAAAAAACTGAAATTCTCAATCATATTCCAGTCCCACTCACCAGCAGGATCCAATGCATCCTCTATAAACTCCTGGATTGCTCGTGCATTGTGGGCCCCATGATAGTCGCTTCGCGAACTCGACCCGTTGAACAACACCGTCGTCGGATACGACGTGATCTGCTGCTGCCGACACAACGACTCGTGCACCGTACAATCGACTGTCCCAAAGTTGATGGGCCCGTTTTGCCGGTGGTCGTCGTCAGCCCCCGAATCTCCAGCGCCGTGCCGAGAATCGCCGGCGTCCTGGAAGCTCCTGCTCGCCGCACGCAATTGCGGCAGCAGCCGTATGCATGGCGGGCACCACGGAGCGTAGAAATCGACCAGCCAGGCACTGTTCGCGTCTGCCGGAGGGAACTCTCGTTAGCGGGGTAACGATTGCTTTCTGCGGGGAGATGAGGTACGCTTCCTTCGTATTGTAGGCAAGCTTGAGGGTGAGGTCAATATGGTGGCATAGTGAAAATATTATTGCTAGATCAAGAATTGTACAGTACACCAATGATCATTATATTGTCAAAATATTGCGACGAGTCTGATTGGTGATGACGAGGATGTAGCTCGTAAAAGGAGACTCGTGAGATCAGAATATAGTTTGAACATTGGATTTTATTATACGCATCGTTACATAACGATCAGTAGAGTGACTACTTTTGCCGTCCTTTAATGCGTAATGTTCTAAGTATAGCCCAGGTATCTGCAGTTCATGCGCCTCAATCGTCAAAATATTTTAATGAATAAGTAACAATTTTCAAGTCTATAGGAATTAGATATAACGGAAAAAAGTGAGTAAAAAGTAATTTATGGATGCTAAGAAAATGCAGGTTTTAAGGATGAAAGGAACACTGTGTGTCGTGCTAACCTCTCCTCGCTGCAGTCAAGGAGTCGTAGTCGAGTGCAGTAACGAGCGGCGACGAGCAACTGTCGCCAGCAAAGTCGGCAACGTCGTGAGACGAGATTCGGCCATGGAAAATCTCAAACGCCTCTCCTGGCTTGAAGAGCACAAACGTTGGATACCGCTTTATGTGCAACCTAGCATACATGTTCAATTAGTTTTATTCAACCGGTTCAAAAATTACCTCCTGGTTAGTCAATCCAGCAAGGAGGACCAGAAGATAGCTTCGTAAAAATGGAATTATTTTTTATCTTAAATAAAATATTTCATCTAGTGTCTTAAAACATTTGCTCTACCCTTCGACATTTACCTGTTGCATAAAGCTACGTGGCGGCCGCAATGAACTTGGGCGAGATTTATCGCAGGGAGCAACGCAGGCAGTCTCCTCCAATCGAGATCCTGAACAGTATCGGCTCCTATGTCAAAATGTACGAGCCAACAGTTGGTAGCCCGTAGTTGTAAACGAGCAATCATGTCCTGGAACAAACTAGACTATTAATGGGGTTGTTTACTTTTCTTTTTATGGAGTTTGTGGGCTGAGTTCATGTGTTAGATGACAAGGGTAGAGCATCTAGAAATTCACAATTATTTTAAAAATCACAGCTATACAAAG
This sequence comes from Nemurella pictetii, assembly GCA_921293315.2. Lineage (NCBI taxonomy): Eukaryota > Metazoa > Arthropoda > Insecta > Plecoptera > Nemouridae > Nemurella > Nemurella pictetii. The sequence continues at coordinate 23,952,436 of OV121116.1, read as the reverse complement.
CTCCAAATTAAAAAATCTAAAAAAGCTAAGAGTTGAAATATTGCCCAAAGAAAAAGAAAAAATGCGTTTACTAGAACTAGACGGAGGGATTGGGTCAGAGGTACTTACTTCATAAGTATCGATATCCAAAGAGATTGGTTTTGGTAGCAGATCGAGCACCTGATCAGCAAGCTCAGAGGCTGACCCAGCAAGCAAACTATGAACTTGCGGTGGCTCTTCCTTGCTTGCCAAGGTAAGCAAGATCGCATCAGATGCATCAGGAGAAAGCTGATCACACAAGGCTGGCTCTAGGACGCAATCCACTTGCCCGACGTCGACTAGACTCGTCTGAGACCAACAAGTTTATTTTAGTAACAAATTGTGCAAAGCTTTATTATCTATGCATTTTTTTCACCTTGTTATCAGATTGTAAATTCACCCTAATGGCTGAAAAATATCATAAGAAATGAAGAGAGTTAAACTGCGCCACCTACCGAGCTTAAAGCATGACAGCTACAGTTCATTTACTGGGAGAGCCTGCTTTTCCGCAGGGAGTGCTAGTGTTCGAAACAGGCTTTGTGTTACCTTCTACCAGCTAAATGTGTATACATAGCTCAAATTGATTCCTTTTCTGCGGTGAAATGTTACCAACTATTTGAGATAAATTAACAATCAGTTTCAGGACAAAATTTTCAGTTATCAGCTGTTCTTTCAGTCAACATAAGCCTACATTTTAGTTTCAATATTGACATTTCAAAACTTTTTGTGGAAGCTTGGTTTTAGGAGTTGGTGCGTCCAAAAAGGCGACAATTTTTCTCTCCCTGTATAGACTGTACATGCAAATAAGGAAAGCAAAACATTTCGGGACAACCAACAAAGGCTTAACCGATAAGTTCTTCTCTATATTTTCAAACACCTCTGCCATATTTTAACTCGGTAAGGTGCGCAGATCAGCCACGAATGCGCTGAGGATTTTATAGGTACCTACCAGCATTGCTGCTACAAGTAATCGATTGGTATCACGAGTGCACCCCTCTTCACACAGGAACAGCAGCCATGAGCGATCCGGATCCCACGACTTGGGATTCACGTCAACTACTCGTGCCGATACGTGTGACAGAGCAAAGTTGACGAGTTCAGATTCGCTACGTGCTCCTGCTTGATGTCGCCGCTAGAAAAATCATTTGGTTGGTAGTTGGTAGACTGGTAGTTGAAGTCATTAAGGACAGTTGATTTTAAACACAAGTTAAGCAAAGTAAAGACATTTGAAGCAGTATTCACACCAAGGATAATTGTAGACTCTCGACACCCAAGATCAAAGATCAGTCAAAATATGAGTATTTATAGTTAAATTCTTGAACGGCAGAACATTCCAGTAAGTACCTAGTTAATTAGTTACTAAGGAAAGAAAGGCAAGAACGAGTTTAAAAAATTGGTGTACGTCTCAGAGTTAAAGTTTTTCTGATAGAACAAAAATAAAATAATCTCTTTTTGATTTTACTGAAACATGGTTATGCCATTTAAAAAAAAAGAAATGTGCTGCGGTTGAAACTTTACCTGCATATTATATAGAACCAATGATGGGTAAGATCGAACTTCTTCTGATCTACACAATGACCAGTCCTCATCACAGTTGACAGCTCCAACTCTAACAGCACCTTTGAGCGCTTGTGCCACTTTCCTCCAAGTAGGTGCCAAGTGGTGGCAGTGCGAACATTGTGTAGAGTAATAATTTATAAACCACGGAGATCCTGATTTCAAAACACTTTGATCTGAAAGCAATTAGATTGGTTTCTTAGTTCTTACTTGTTATAACAAGAATTCTATTGCTTTTTACACCATGTTTTTTGTGGAATAACCCCGATCTAACAACTATCACTAGTAGCCATAGATGTCTATTTCTCATTAGACAATTACCATCTAAAATGTGATAATATAGTTTGAATACTGCCTAGCTAAGTTTAGAATCTATGGTAAAATTGCTGATGAAGCAGTCTTACCAAAATCTGACTGGCTTAATGTGACTATTTCTGGATCATCATCATACAGTCCAAACTGGTCGTGATAATAGTTCCAAGAATGCCAATTTCCTTGGTTTGTTGTGGGTGTTTCGTCACCAAATTGATCGTATCGTTTGCGGAGCTCTGCATCTTTCAGTACTTCGTAGGCTCTTGTGATCTACAGACAACAAATGTTCATTAACCAATTATTGGCACGTAGTGTGGTTTTTAAACATTAACTGATGACATACCTTCATGAATTTGCTATCTGCCTCAGCATCATCAGGATTTTTATCAGGATGCAACTGGACAGCTAATTTCTTGAATGCGCGGCGGATTTCGCGGTCTGATGAGTCTTTCGCTATTCCAAAAAGTTTGTAGTAATCTTCTCCTCGAATATTACATATGAAGAAAGCCAGCACGACATAAATAAACAACCTAGAGTCAGAAGTAAAATTAAACAGAATTATGGACATTACCATCGATATTTGTGACAGCTTGGTGAAAGAAGGGCATACATAACCATAACTTACATTTTAGCTTAGTTCACAACTACATAATTTTTTTAAATTATCCCTCTATTGCCTCGTAAGGTGTAACCGCAAGCAAAGAGAGTGGCTCACGTCCCGAATCATGAAACAAAATTACTATTATCCGTCAATCCACCCACATATCTAGACATAACCCTTGCAAAAGGCCGACAGACCGAGATCTGCAAGAGGTCGACCGAGATGCGAGATGAAACCACGATCTGCGCATGATCAACATTGAGACCCACTCCCACTCCATTCCTGTTTCCAGCTCTGCTCGGCTACAACCCGCCGTCTTCCTGAGATTGGATTACCCTATCCCCTCAAAAATTTTCATCGCTATCGCAATCGAGCTCGTTTCCCCTCAAAACTTATCGTCGCTATCGCAATTTTACGTCAGATCGGTAATCGCGCGCTGTTTGAAACCTTTCTAGAGCAAACAACAATGTACAGCCACCAAAAACGGAACAAAATAGAAAAAAACGATTAAACTCACCCAATGCCAACATAGTTAAATAAATATAAAAAAGGTCAATATTTCCTTAACATTAAAATTACTGATTAACCTGCGATTGATGACCATTCTCAACATATTTTGCCTAAATAGGGTGAAATACACAAGTTGACCATCTGAGGGGTGCTTATGAGCATTGATCACATTGGTTATAAAGTTTCAAAAACACTTCAAATGACCGACCTGAGATTGATTACCATACACAAAATTTGCCCAACAAAGGTGAAACACACAAGTTGACAACCTGGAGCTTTGACCTGGAGGGTACTTATGTCATATTCTATACTTACAAGCTTTGGTAGAAAAAGTTTTAAATTTGATTGCCTTACACAAATTTGCCGAAAAAGAATCAAAAATACATGTTGACAATCTGTGGGGTACTTCATTTTATATACTTAAAAGCATTGATTAGAAGGTTTTATAATTTCAAAACCAATTGAACTGACAACAAGATTGATGAGTGATGACCATAGTCAAAACTAGCCCATAATGGGTGAAATACACCTGGAGGGTATTTATTTAATTTTCTATGCTTATATGTAATAGTTTTAATGTATTAAAATTAGAATAAGAATTATTAAGAATTATCATAAAGAATTAGTTACAAGGTTTATACGATAGCAGCAGGGGCAGCTATATCCACGAATTGCATAAATGCTCGTGAGTGTGGATATAGTCATCTGCCCTCTTTGTTTAGACCATTATTGCGGATGATTGCGAGCAACGCTTATCTTTGTGGTTGATGGGATGTGAATTTATAAATAACGATAATAGTAAACCTGCCTATCACTATCGAATTAATCTATCAAGGAGTGCTATTGTGCTAGGGAGGCTTGAAATGGTTTGTTATTAATATTCTCGCGATGTCTTGTATCCCTGACAGGCATCCGAGGTTATTGTATTATTGTGATGCTAAATAATGGATTATGTAACTAATTACCTTGTTTTTGGGTTTCAGTCAGTCAAAGTGTGTGACATAGGCGATGATGTTAAAGAAGCTCTGAAGAAGTTTCGTTTCCGAAAACACGATGCCAATTCAGCACTCATAAGTAATGCTTTTATCGGTTTTTTCCAGATTTTCTTTTGACAGATAAATGGGTAATTCTTCTTGCTTGGCATGATTACTTGCTGAACTCTTATTTTTTCTCAGTGAAAGTCGATCGCGAGAAGCACTTGATTTGCATCGATGAGCAAGTGGATGACATTAGCGTCGATGAGCTACGTGAAAGCCTGCCAGGACATCAACCTCGGTTTGTCGTCTACAGCTACCGCATGGAGCACAGGGATGGCCGAGTGTCGTATCCTATGTGTTTTATATTCATCACGCCTCGTGGTAAATATACCTGCACTTTTTCACTTGTTGGAAGCATTCTCCCAAGTCCTGACAAAGTTTACTTGGAAAACAACATTTGTTTTCAGATATTTTATATACAGGAGCTTGAAAGATTAATCGTAAAAAGATCTTAAGTCGATATTTTAAATTGCGAGTAAATACAGGGAAAACTTTTTATTTCAATTGCTGTGGTCCCAACCATTAACAAGTCAAGGGAGGAAAAAGGGCGGTGTGGTTTATTTAGGCAAACCGCGAGATGGTTTATTTTCGGTCATTTTATGCTTTCCTTGTTACATAATCCCCTGGCCTTTTTCCATCTCCTATCACAGTAGGAACCACTACCATGCATGATATTGATTGCAATAATATTTTATCAAACTGTTTCAAGATTTATATTTATATTCATATAGCTAATCCAGTCTTATTCTCTTTGGTCGGTGAAAATTGAAAAGCTAGGGTAATCTCCTTGAGTAATCCTAAGGTAATCTGAGCAATTGCTTGCTTTGAACTTCCAGATTGCTAAACAATCAAGAATTTCTATTTGCAAAGGTATTGTTTCAAATGATGAAGGTGTAGATAATATTCAGAGCACAAACACTTGTATGATTCCAGATCTTTCTTCAATATGTCTCGATGATGGTTTCCAGAGCCGGTGACGGATGTATTAGATGGCTTCTCGGTTTTGCTCTGGTTTGAAGAGAACCGAGAAGCCATCTAATACTTTCTTCAAAATATTTTATCTATGTTTTAACAATGCTTACCAAATTTTAAAATAAATTGCATTATGATAGAATGCAAGTTTTTTTTTTCAAACTCACGAACAAACGCAGTCTACATTTTTAGTGTAATTAAAATTGCGATCGGACACGGAGTCGATAGCCGAAGAGTTTCTGCACTGAAGGCCTATATTTTTCCTAAAAATAGGAATAAGAATTAATAGGGACTCATACGCGAAGTTAGGAGTTCAATATGTCCAACAAACCTGAACCGCAAATAATCAAAACCCATCCAACGTGCTCCGGACTTTCCAATACGTAGTACGTACCAATCCACGCCAATACCGAATAGCGTCGTTTGTCTTTGCAGATAGCCAAATCGAGCTGCAGATCATGTACGCTGGCACCAAGTTGGCCTTGCAACGAGAAGCCGATCTGACCCGTGTCTATGAAGTACGAGAGCTAGATGAAATGACCGAAGAATGGCTCCAAGAAAAGCTACAGAAATAATTTATTTATATATAACTGTGCATGAATACTGCAAACTGCATTATGCATAATAATCGAATTCCTGTCTGTGACCAACAATTACTTAGTTTGCTCCATACCATGTCGGTGTTCCATTTTAGCAAAGCTTCAGCAGAATCCAAATTCTATTTTCTCCTCAGTTTCATTGGACTCTTTTTACCAGTGTGATCAAAGGAAATAACTGCTGTGCTGCATCATGTTTGTTTTAATTTATCTCTATTGTTATTAAGTCTACAATGGCCTACATTCAACTTCAGACATTCAATACGAAAAACTTTCAAGGCAGTCAATCCATTTTGTACTGTATCTTTTGTAATGAAATTCTAACAATAAAAAAGCCTGCATACCTAATTGTACACTAATTTAATCAAGTACTAACATGACACAAACATTCAATTTACTGGAGATAAGTTATGAAGTGTTTATTTTCATGCTAGCGAACAAAAATGATCCTGATGTTTAAGAGGTTGGTGTTGCACTGGGAGTCGAGGCCACAATTATGATGGCGAAGAAATAAGCGAATAGATCATCCTGCAAGGAAAGAAAATTAAGTAGGTAAGTATAGGTACTGTGTTCCATCGTCAGCTGTCACTACTGGGGGCACGGGATCACATGCAGAAATGTTGCACACCCCTTGGGAACACTTGAACAGTGATGACAATCCATTGTGTGATATTTTAAAACAGCAGATAACAATACCCAAACCAAATCCCTCTATACATTTGCCAATATTTGATGTCTTTTGCAATCGCATACCCTTAGGCATGAAAAATATTTGAGAGTATTAGAATTACTTACCCATACAGATAGTAGAAAAACGTTAATAGGTAAAACGCCAACTTGACCCAACCCTCGCGTTGGCATTTTGTTAATGTATCCGCGTTCATAATACTTGTCGGATCATACAATCCTGGACCCGTCATAACAGGTCTTGTACGATACCTGGAGACACACATTGCATTAGGGTTTGAATCACTCGCGAGTAACGCCACTCCGTGTACTTGATTGTAATTGGTATCATTGCCATTGCTCACCTGTTGATGTGGTAGGCTATCAGGGGAATATTCAAACAAAGTGAGAACCATTCTCCAGATACAAGGAATAAAAAATTAAACAAAAGGTGTAAAAAATATTCTGGTATCACTAGCTGGAAAATAAAAATAAAAATATTAGTTAGATGGTTAATATGTAGGTGCACATAAAATTGAGGAGCAAAATAAATACAAAATTAATTTATGTAAAGTGAAATTAAATCTCACCGGGTTTAAACTGTTGCATTGATCGATAGGATTCTTATAATCTGTTTTCAACTCATCAAATGCTATTACCTGAAACCAAATAAATATATATATATATATATATGTATAAATAATAGTAAAAATAATATTGCGCCAATGTGGACTCATCCATTCTCGATTTTGATATATGTATATATATATCAAATACAAAATAATATTAATACTAAAATATTACTAATATACTATATTACTAATATATTAATACTAAATATAGCTTTGTCCACAATAGCAGTCATAGGTATTCAAGGGTAGGCTGTAGAATGAATATTCTAGCTGCAGTACTATAGTGAATATGGGTAGTGAGTGTTAAAATAATATATAAACAATTGAATTTGATATTATCTATTTGTGTTATATTCTTAACTACGATTCACAGTAAAATTTAGGTACCCCGCCTCAGGCAAGTATTATCCAATTCACCTCATAAAGGATTCCCACTTTTAGACAATCATCAGAATTTTTGCAAAGTCATGCATATTTTGTTAAATATTTGAAATATCACAGAAACTTGTAAAAATGTACTTCTACCATTCCAGTTATACCCATGCACTACCCATACAAATGACCAAATATATGAATTTTGCAGGCAGTGATCAATGCTGTTCGGCAGTCTTTTCAGCGCTGGGCAAAATATTATCCGTAAGCCAAGGTACTAGAAATTGTTAGATACATGACACTGCAAATTGTTTTCAATAATTTGCCGTATTTTCTGAAACCTATGTATACAGCAACCATAGGTGACCCCTTAAATTACAAAACAATGCTTACAATACAAGAACCAGCCCCTGAATGCAGGATATTGATGCATGATATTCAGGATCATCACTATGATCTACCTCCTAGGAGTTTTATGGTACAGCGAGTTTTCATTCACACCATCCGCAACAAAATTAGAATAAAAAATGTGTGTGCTGCATTGCGCTCAACTCGGAGTACTCACATGAAAAATAGCAAAGAATATGAGGAAAGCGTCAATAATTAGAGCCGCTATATACGACGCCGCCGCTACATTAAACGCCATTTTGCTACTTGCTCTACGATGAATTCGACTCGCTGTCAAACAACAGCTGATAAACTAGGCTTATAAGCCATGTGGTCACTGCACACCGAAAGATCCCTAGACATTTCTGTTTAGGGACTCAATTAGTTGCGCAAAGGTTGCACCCTAATGTTGATAATAGTTAATGCATCTCTAAAACATTCAATTACTTCAAATTAAAAGTTAGGTGTTTAACATTTGAACAAGGATTAGGTAGTGCCCTTGATAAGTAAGAATCAGCTGTTTTGTGCCACATGTATGGGTTTAGAATTGAACATAATTCTTGATTAAGTAACATTTGTTCCAATTGAGCAGGCTGGTGTTGTAATAGGCGATTGAAAGGTTGGATTTTGATAATGTATAAGTTGTCAACTAATACCTCAAAGACAATGGCAGCTTTGCAGTGTGTTGTCAAATTTGGCATCAAGAATAACTTAATAGAAAAGATATTTCGGGGAAAGGTAACAGTATTTTCTTGGGAATAAAATGCTTCTTACTACTACAATCAAGAGTTACATTTTATATTTATTTCAACTGGTTTCTGATCACCATCACATTGGATCCCGAAATTCATGTAGCAGATTTCATGAGTTGCAAATAGAAATTAATTGACTCTTGGCGACTAGATCGGCTTTGGCATTGGCCTACAGACTTCCTCGTGTTCCAGCGGCAGTTTTCCTTGCTTCGAAACACATGTGGATCAGCATTTGTCCTACAAACCAAACTGCAAGTCAATCATCAGGCACTGTTTACTTGCAACTGCCAACGGCCAGCCAATAAACAATATTTTCACACCTCATACCCAACATTTGGAAAAGTTGTACCTTTTAATTTGTCGGACATTGGTGAAGGTATAAGAGAAGTTACTGTCAAAGAATGGTTTGTACCAACATATGTTAATGCAACTCACAAAAAAATCAATGGCATGATATTAAATAACACTTAAGAAAAAGTTGTGTTGTTAAACTTGATTTAATAGCATCCCAAAATTCCAAACCTTTTGGCATTGAGATTTGTGTTTCCTTTTGGTTTAATGGTATATGATAATTTCTTTCAATTTAATCTGACAAGAAATTTTCTGATTGTATATTATATATGAAAACAGTTCATCTCTATTATTTTTTCCAATATAAGTTGTGATTTCAGGTTCGTCAAAGTTGGAGACACAGTGGCTCAGTTTGACAAGATATGTGAAGTTCAAAGTGACAAAGCATCAGTCACTATTACGAGCCGCTACGATGGGAAAGTCACAAAAGTGTACCATGAAGTTGATGATATGGCCCTGGTTGGAAAACCTCTAATTGATATTGAAATTGTCAGTGAAGGTTCAGATGAAAAAGTTGATTCAATATCAGTGAATTCAGAACAACAGCCAAAAGTGGAAGTAGAAGCTTCAAACAACAAATCAACCAATTTCACAAGAACATTTGCCACTCCTGCAGTTCGGAGGTTGGCAGCAGAGAACAAGGTATACATTACTATGCATCATATTGTATGTACAATGTACTGATAATTTACATACAATATACATCAGACATAGATATTGACAATTTTACCGTGCAAAGGCCAATGAAAAATACCGACAATAATCAACCTTATATAACTTACTAGAGGTTTGATCTTCAACTTTTTTGCAATTTTTGGGGATGTCTAACTTTCACTAATTTTTTATAGAAAACATTTTAAAATCAGGAAAATGGTTGGGATTACTTTTAAAAGCTTCATCATTCTCTTCCCAACACAAATTTCATTTTTGAAGAAGATCTGTACACAATTTATAACTCAAATTAGCAAAAAAGCAATTTTATTGATGCTGGGACTGCTTCATATACAAATGCTCAACTTCAGTGACTCTGGAAAACAACAAGTAAAAGCGCACAGTAGATCGCAATTGCATGCAATAAAGTCATATTTCGTCTCTAAAAAACCTGTCTCGCACGGGCATTTGCCTTATAACATATTGATGTTATTTTGCATGTTTTTATATGCCCTATGCCCTACGGGCATATATTTGCCTTTGTTTTGCCCTATGGACATCTTGACATGTAATTTTGGCAGCGTTTTGCCCCATCGGAAAAGCTCTACCCCATGGGCATATACATACACTATGGGCATATTGCTTTGCTCTAGGGGCATATTTTTGCCCTTTTGGCATATCAAAAATGTTGCAGTTTTTCTGCAAAATAAACGTGTTCATTGCCAAGGGGGTTCAATTTTACTACCAATAAGTGAATATAATGCATTTCAAGAACTTTTAATTTTTTTAGTAAAACTGGAAATATTACTGGTGCCGGTATCATTGAAAAACTTGATTTTTGAAGATTCGTTCTACGTAAGAAAGTTGAAGTTTTTCTGAAAAATAAAAGTGTTCATTCCGACGGGGGTAAAATTTTACTGCCGATAAGTAAATATAATGCGTTTCGAGAACTTTAATTTTTTTTAGTAAAACTGAAAATTTTTCTGATGCCGGTATCATTAAAAAACTTGATTTTTAAAGATTCGGTCTACGTACAAAAGTTGCAGTTTTTCTGCAAAATAAACGTGTTCATTGCGACGGCGGTTCAATTTTACTACCGATAAGTGAATATAATGCATTTCTAGAACTTTTGATTTTTTATTAAAACTGAAAATTTTCCTGATGATGCCGGTATCATGAAAAACTTGATTTTTGAAGATTCGGTCTACGGAAGAAAGTTGCAGTTTTTCTGCAAAATAAAAGTGTTCATTGCGACGGCGGTTCAATTTTACTTCCGATAAGTGAATATAATGCGTTTCAGGAACTTTTAATTTTTTATTAAAACTGAAAATTTTGCTGATCATTGAAAAACTTGATTTTTGAAGATTCGGTCTACGTAAGAAAGTTGAAGTTTTTCTTTAAAATAAATGTGTTCATAGCGACAATTTTACTACCGATAAGTGAAGAACTTTAAAATACTTATGAAAAAGTGAAAATTTTCCTGATGCCGGTATCATTAAAAAACTCGATTTTCAGAGAATCGGTCTACATAGTAAAGTTGAAGTTGTTCTATGAAATAAACGTGTTCATTGCAACGGGGGTTTGATTTTACTACCATAAGAACTTTGAAATATTTCTGAAAAAGTGAAAATTTTCCTGATGCCGGTATCATTAAAAAACTCGATTTTCAGAGAATCGGTCTGCATAGTAAAGTTGCAGTTTTTCTATTAAATAAACGTGTTCATTGCAACGGGGGTTTGATTTTACTACCGATAAGAACTTTGAAATATTTATGAAAAAGTGAAAATTTTCCTGATTCCGGTATCAGTAAAAAACTCGATTTTCAGAGATTCAGTCTTTGTGGAAAAGTTTCTGTTTTTCTGCAAAATAAACATGTTCATTGATTCAGTTCAATTGAATTTGAAAGCTTACTTTCAATCATTCACATTGTTAGTAATGTTTTTTGATTGCTTTATTTGTTCAATCAGCTGAAACTCGGTGACATCTCCGGCACAGGAAAAAATGGACGAGTGCTGAAGGAGGATATTTTTGCCTTCATCAATGTAGGCAAGATTCCTGCAGGTCTTGAGTTACCAGGAAAACTTGAAAAGCCATCAGCTGATTCCATTGTTCCAATCGTAGGGTTCCGGAAAGCGATGGTCAGGACTATGGCAGCTGCACAGGTCAGAAATGGAATCTATTGACTTGCTATTAATGATTTGTTGGAACAGGTGAATTTAGTTTTGCTCTGTTGTCAACAATGTGTGGTCATAAAAAGGACCAGTTCCGTCGACAATTTTCAGGGCTGTAGTCTCGTTTACAAAAACAAATCATTGAAAACGTAGCAAAACCGCATTCACCTGTTCAATCCACCCAATCCTTTTAAATGGACCAGACTTTTATAAAATACCAACTACAGAATTTTTATTTGAATTACAGAAAATACCTCATTTGGGTTTCTGTGATGAGATCAACATGAGTGAACTCGTAGCATTGTGCTCAAGATTAAAAGATGCTACGAAGGAAAAGGAGGTCAAAATCACGTACATGCCATTTTTTATCAAGGCAGCTTCTAAAGCGCTAAAACAATACCCTGTGATAAACGCATCGGTGGATGAGAACTGCGAGCACATAATATACAAAGCTTCGCACAACATTGGCATTGCGATGGACTCTCCTAACGGACTTGTGGTGCCCAACGTGAAAAACGTTGAGGAACTAAGTATAGTTCAAATTGCAAAGGAACTAAATCGCTTGCAAAAGCTGGGACAGGAAGGAAAACTTGGGCTGAAAGATTTAACTGGTGGCACCTTGACACTCTCCAACATCGGTGCTGTAAGTAAACCAAGTGGTAAATTATAGCTTATTCTATATGAGCCATGACCGAGTGTTGGAAGTTTATTGAAATTATTGGGTGCGTTCATTTTTTAACTAGGCAAGCACTCTCTGAAGGCTCTCTGATTGCAATTTTTTCCTGTAGGATCGGTACTTAAGTCTCCTAACTAAAATAGTTCTCTGAATTTCCTCCAAACAGCTTGGGAATAACTGCATCTGATTAGTGATTGGATCTCCCCGTGGCAATTCTTTGTTTGGTCGATGTTTAAAGCTTGTTTGGATTTTGTAAGGCCGACCTTTGGTTAATTAGGACAAAAATATGTTGTTCCAAAAACTAAAATCTAAAAACTAAAATCTCAATCTCAATTTTAGCATTTGTTCAAGAAATAACCCTTGTTTCAGATTGGGGGAACATATTGTTCGCCATTGATCCTATCTCCTGAAGTTGCCATTGCTGGGTTAGGAAAAGTTCAGGTAATTTTTCTAAAGAAATAAGAAGTATAATCACCTACAATACAAATTACGCAACCAGTGGTTATTTCCCGTGAAAAGCCAAAACAAGGCAAAATCCCAAAGTATTTTGAAATCTGTTCCAGGTTGTTCCTCGTTTCAATGCAACAGGGGAAATTATCAAGGCGCATGTGATGAGCATTAGTTGGTCAGCTGACCACAGAATAGTGGAAGGAGCAACAATTGCAAGATTCTCAAATGTCTTGAAACAATATATCGAGAAACCCGACATGTTAATGATTGACTTGTGATTTTGAAAATCATCTGCTTCTTCCTAAGGATTTTAAGAATCTTTGCTGGATTTGTTACGGGTTGGAAAATGGAATATTTTATACTACCTATCTAATTTTGGTTACTATGAATATTATCATATATTTTTTTAATGAACTTTAATAAAATAGGATATCATTATGGTACTATTGAAGCTTTTATTAGGCAAAAATACACGTGGCTGAATTATTACATGGAAATTGTTCGAAGGTGTCGTTACTTTAGATAATCGAGATTAGCCTTGGCTTTCTCAAGTTCGTGGAGGAATGTGTAAAACTTTGGTAAATTCATTTCTAGGAATATGTTCCTAGTTTTCCCATGGCTGGCTTCGAGGACGACCTTCATCTGTACGTAAGTGCGACCAACTTGCTCCGAAACGCTGCTAGCAGCTGTAACTGAGAGACAAACCTATTGTCGCTATGATCACCACAAGCTCGATTTGAAGATCGACTGATTCAAAGGGCAAGGTTTGAGAGGAATAGGCAAGCCAGGCTTCCTTTCAGGTTAATTTCAGGCCTGATGATACGTCACAGCTGTGGGAATAGGGAGCTAATTTCCATGGCGAACCAAAAGCATAATACAAATTCTCGTCAGGGATCAAAGCTTACCAAAAGCTTTCTTTATTTGTAATGATCTGGACAGTAGGCTTTGGTACTTGGAGAGAATCCACATTTGCAATGATATTTAGAGCTATGAGAAACAAGCTGAGGTTCTCTCTACATTACTGCCAATGCCACAGTCAATAAATAGTGTAGACAGTTAAGATAACTTAACGTACCTTTGCTTAAATGTTTTAAAGGTGTTACCGTGGACTGTTATTACCTTATCTCATTATATTTAATAATCTCACAAACTAATCGAAGTGATCTCGTTCTGACCAAGAACCCTAACCAAGAAAAATGTATCAATCCTAAACTTCTTACCTCCAAACTTCCACTCAACATCGATAACTCGATTGGAATTAAAATCTGTTGACATTATTTATCTTAAGACTATGATAGTAGTTTCTCAGGTTTAGTTTGTTTTTGTTACAATTCAAAGAAGATACATGGGCGTGCGAAATTGTGTGACATGACTAGGTTTGACGTTTCGCCATGTGCAACCGCGTCAATCAGCTGAAAGACAACCGCCACTTATGACAGGAACTTTTGGATCCTGTAGCTGTCTGTAGCTTTGGTTTACTGACTCGCAACTCGCAAGGCGCGAGAGCTGAAGGCTAGTATTAACAGTATTTTTAGGTGCGAGTCATACCTCTAGTCCCATCCATAGTCTCTAGCAATATTCTCATCTGGTCTTTTTTAAGAAATAATATAAATATTACATTAACTTTAAATAAATGCAATACAATAGGCTTGAAAACAGTTTACATTTTCAGTCAATTTAATTGGGAAGGTTTTTTACATCTCGCTCTGATATGAGAGTTAATAATCGTATGCGATTTCTTGGACTCTATTTCGTTTGCGATTCTGTAAGTACCAATCGTACATTGTATCTGCCTTCAGGCCCTGAAAAAAACAGCGGTTATATTTTAAGTTTTGTGTAATATTATCATTATCATACTGAATACTAATGTTTGGTTCCAATTTTTACAAACAAAAGCAACTGAAAATTAGAATAAAAAAATATGCTGATATTAATTTAAAAGTATTCTCTCACCTGATCGTCAGCAACCTTCCATGTCAGGTCTTGGTTCTGAACTTGAAGCCGATTACGTTCCTTGGCTTGTGTCTCCTTCGATCCCATAATTGGAATGATAGTAGGATAGCCCAACACTTTGTTTAAACCACCTAGCTTCCTGGAATCACAAATATTTTCACAGTAAGCTCAGTCATTTATTCCGTCTCATATTACACTACATTATACATTACGGTTCGGTACACATGCTGCTATTGTTATTTGTTAATTATAATTATTTACCCGGTATTATCCAAGTAGAACTCATCTTCTGGACTGCTGTACGCTCTTTTCGCAGCAACCCCTCGGCATAGAGGCGCGAAAACAAATTTTCTGTAACAAGTTATTTTTTATTCAATCTACCTAACCAAAAACAGCAACACTCCTGGACCACATTCCAAGATTCATCTTAAACTTAATTTGCAGTTCATTTTGGAATTGATGAAGATGAGATTGTTGAGGGGAGGTTTTCAGAGCTATATGTCATTTTGTAGATTTTAGTTCTGCGGTTAAAGCTCTGATCGGAATGGTTTCGTCAACGAGCGCGCTGACATCTTCCAAGTGACTGGATGTCAATTCGCGCTCGTGGACGAAACGTCGGATTCCCCGGTCCTAATCGTGACCAAAAACCATTACAATCAGAGCTGATACCGCACAACCAAACCCTACGAAGATAAGGTTGTTAAAGGTTGATCATTTAGAATTGTTACCTGCAATCAACTCTTTGTGCATCTGAGCTAGCTGCTACTGTCAGTAGCCAAAAGAAAAGAATGGACACACAGCATTTGGAGAACAGACTGGCACACGAACGCGACATCACATACACAGAACTGAAAACAGACAAAAACACCTAAATTAATCGTAATAACGATGAGTAAACACAAAGTATTTTCGTTCACCATAAACCGGTCCAGTTATTCCAAAATCATTCCCCACTTCCAGTTTGTGTATCATGGTAATCATGGGATTTTATTTCTAATTACGAGCACAAGTGCATCTAACGCTTGATCAGTACAGCTGCAAAAATTTCCACTTGCAATGTACAGTCCATAAGGATGAAGTGAATTGACATCTTAGAACTAAGATGCATACTGCCGGATATCCTTGGTTTCAACTTTTCAGCCCCTGCATCCATCCTAAGAATAAAAATAAACCCCTAGGAGCTTCTACGTTGACCTCGGCGCTTCGAATCAAGAGCATAGTGTTCTTTTGTCTTCTAGGTCTGAGGATCTGATCTGAGGTCTTACGGTTTCCCCCTAACCCCTGTGCCACCCCCACCCAACTTCACCAAGACATGCATGTAGCATTTGAGTTGTGCACCCTGGTTGAGGAATCGGGTTCCACAGGTGAAAGCCGGCTTTGCTACATGAAATACCTTAAGCAAATATTGAGCCAAGATTAAGGGTAAAATCGTTCAACGGAAAATCTCGTCCTGCATCCCTCTTCCACCTAAGACTTTAAGTTCTAAGCTGTGAAAGTAAATACGAACTTCCAATAACCGAGTGGAAATACATTTGCAATTTGGTTATTACGATTTAGTGAGGCGAAATGAATTTAATAAGCGAACAAATTGGATGAGTACCGAGTGCACGTCAATGATCAAATGACTGTGATTGCTATTTAAAAAACCACAATGTCACCACACGAACGAATGCGCGCAAAAAAATCTAAATTCCTGTCGAGCGCAGCTAAAAATTTTCACGCGCCTCATAAATTTGATTAGATATTTTGCCCGCGTGATAAATCGCAGGTCGAAGTCGTTTTCTTTCACAAAGTGACTGGGCCTACCAACTTAAAGTGAATCGGTAAAAATAAAATAAAGCACTCACTAAATGCAAGAACAATTTCTCCCTTAAAGATCCGACTGCCAGCACCACGCAGATTGAGAAACGAACTCTAGATAATGATTTAGAAAGGATGCCACCCTGTACGTACTAACAAGACAACATGACACTTCCTTTTTCATTCCTCAAGTCACAAACAACAAAGCGTTCTTGTCTGGCAAAGTTTACAATAGTTGATCAACACTCCTTCCCGCATTTTTAATCATCTTAACTCTTTCCCGTGGTGCAATAACAGTTAAAAGGAGTTGGCCACTGGACTCCTTCCACTGGTGGGACACAGTACATCTAGTAAATTTCATGTGGCGAAACGAAAGCTAATAGCTTCAATAGCTTCTGTCGTCAGGACACAATTGTGGTCTACCCTGCCAACCCTGCCAACCCTGCCTAACCCCGTGTGCTCACAACATCAAGCTATAAGGTTACAGACCTATACTGGGCAAACACCGACTGACCAATTGATTATCAAAAGTGCTATTTGTTGTTCGAAGTTCGAAGATAGCCGGATGTATATTACGTAACACTATTACGCATTATTATCGCCCTAATAAACGAGGGTATAGCCAATAAACTATCAACATAATTTAACAATTTATCAACGGCTAAATTATTTGCCAGTTAACCATTCGGGAATTTTCGGGAGAGCGCTTCGGAATGAGATTCCGGTATTAACATCATTATTCAAAGTAATTTTTTCGACCCCTCGCATGTATAGTGTTTCCAAAAAATTGTACTTGCGTAGAGAGTTTTACAGATCGTGTCCTAGACTTATGTGTACTTGGGATGTGTCCGCAGATCCAGTCGGGGATATTTCAATATTGCTCATAAATAAAATCGACATTAAAATCATGTTATCAAATCAAAATAAATATCATGCATGTTGGACTGAATCAAATTAAAATGAAATTTTCATTAATATGACTTCATATGTAAAATGTCCCGTCCATTCCAAAGCGCAGTTTGAAATTCAAATTGAAGTGACAATTGTACGCTTATATGATCAGGTTTACTCGAACAGATTAGTTTCCTGGATGCAGTAGGAAGAGTGAAGAGTATATAAAAGAGCAAAGAGCAAAGAGTGCCAAGTTGCTTGCAGGAGCAGGACATATCCCAGCTTCCGGCCTTTGGACAGTTACATGTGACATTGTATTGTTGGCTCCAGCATCCCAGCATCTCTACCAACTGTAGCATCTCTAGCCATGTGGCTCGACCATTCGGAAAGTCTTTCCGGAGGTTTTCCCACGCTACATTTGCAGACACTTCGAATATTGCTCGAACATAGCCAGTTTTTCTTGACGCATTCAGGCTAATGATAATTGAGCTTTCAGTTACTGAATAGAATTAATAAATATACATTTGCCGTTCAAAAAAGGCACACTAATAAAAGATTTCGTTATTAGCTTCCCTGCAAACAATAAAAATTGTTGGAACTTTATATGTTTGATATATTTTGCATAGGAAACTAGCGGCCACCAATGAATTGTGCACACTGACGATATGCGTTATAGGTTTACAAGAATATCAACATGATCATCGTGCTCCATTGAATTCCCTTATTTGATTAAACACAATAGACTCGAAATCTAGAGCTGAACAGATTGATTGTCAGTTTTCAGAATATCAGACATTCCCACAAAAAAAACGAACATCTAAAATTTCATCATGCTGATTGCCAAGTGCACGGGGGGGGGGGGGGGGGGGGCAGTATTATGGTTAAAGTGTCGGTTCTATCCAGTATCTTAGGCATGAATTGGATTGTGAAAACTGTTCGTTTTTTAAATAACTCTCACTCTCCACACCAAAGCCCCCAAATTCATTGCAAAGTTTTTGTCCCCGTTTTCGTTACAAATAAATTATATATATACTATAGGGTTCCAGGATTTTTCATAGAAAGTTCATGCATTATCATTCAGTCCAATCATTAATAATGATACGATTAATGACCATCGTCATCATCCAAGTATTACCGAGATGTTACGTGTGAAGCAGACAGGGAAACTGTGTGTCCTCTAAATTCTAATACCTTTTCTCGTTATTAATTATCTCCCTCCGAGTCTGAGAGGGATTTTCTGGTTATTTGACGCTAAGCAATCAAATTTTTACCAATTTGCTTAAAGGTCACACTAATCTTCATTGAAAAGTGACCAGGTGACAAGACTAATAAGAGGATTAGGTGAACGCTTCATGCACATTTTGGTCTCATTCTATAATGTGTGCCCATGGATTTAGGACCATCCCACGTAAAAGTTTTATAAAGAATGTCAATTGAGGAACAAATATTTTGAATATGCGTGAATTTTTCTATGTTAAGGGTTGCATACTTTGTGTCGTTCATGAGTCATTAAATTTTACAAAGATCATGGTCGGATATATAAGCACTATAAAACTATGAATCATGAGTCATGTTCAATGTAGTCTAAAAAGGTATTTTCTTGTGATGAATGTGAAAGTTAAAAGTTATGCCAATTGTTTGTATTTATTTTCGTGCTAGTACAAATGGAATTTTACTGGCATAAATGTAATTAGAGTTGATAAAGATTTTGATTTCGATGTCCTGGTTTTCGTTTGAGATGAGAGCTCAAAAGAACATTTTTACAGCAAAAACGAGGTACAAACGAATGATCTTTGTAGATTTGTGAAATTCGGACTTCGGGGACCAACAACGCAAAACATTTCTCTCTGTCTCTATACAATCTCAACAATTTTAATAAACAACCATAACTTCATCAATAAAATTAGATAAGAACACAGAACATGCATGCTGAACAACAAAGTATACTATGCGAACTGATACAAATAAACCCTCTAATCGCTGAGTTTTTTTCGCCTCGTATACCCTGATGTATACCACTGTTTTTCTTTGGTCAAGAATAAATGTTACCTGCTATGGCTAGCTAAAAAGTGATTTTACTTGTAGAAAAACTGCGAAATAGTGGTAACAAACCTTTCGTAAGTGTTGTAGCTTTTAGCTCGAGTCTTTGCTAATGGACAATTTCTACCCTGGGACAGTGTAGATACTAGATACGCGTATACGCGCTCGTATAAGTAAGGATAATTCTTATGAGCAGACGATTTTTAGCATCTATCGATGTCAGGGGTATTTCTTGTTTGCGATAGATTTGAATCTTGAACACGTTTCGAAATCTCCATCCGAGTTGACGCGACCATTTCGTTGGTTGTGATGCCAAAAAATGCTAACCCTTCATATCAATGACAACCCTGATATCTAGGGTTGGAGCATGGTTTCACTCCGAGATACTTAATAATCCGGCTCGTTGTCAACCTGCTTCAAAACCTCTGCAAATTTTAATTTTTAAGATGTTAAGAATTTTAAGCGATGGCAAAAAGTATTCCAAAATCGACTGCCTGAATTCAGTTGCCAGAACCATATTTTTAAGCCTTAAGCCTACTTTCCACGGGAAAATATTTCCATAAAAGTCTCTCATCATAATTGCTTCCAGGAAATTTTGTACAACATTGACTTTCAACAGACATATAACAAGATTTCACGCTTAGACGGCAAAAGTTTTCTCCTAAAGACATATACAATGAGATAATTTTGTGTAAACCTTATGTTGCTGCTACTTGCTTTCCTATCCAGCAACCCATGGTTTACTTGCGGGTAGGCCTTTAGACTAATGCAGTGAAACGGTCCAACCATTGGTTTCAACTCACTTGACGATGCGGCGACGCCTGAAGATGCGATGTACCTTCACAGCAGATCAGAGATTCACTCTTCGGCTGACTACCAGAAGAGGACAAGGTGTCCGCCCTGGGAGCTTCGTGGTATTTAAACTCGCGACCCCCCCACGGTTCGGGAAAGTGCGCGTGACAGGGACGCCGATGTCCACCTAGCCACCCCCGACCTCCCCACCCCCCGATCACCCACCCCCGATTTCCACACACACCCACACTCTGGGTCTCAACGACGCCTTCGTGGCGATAAGCGGCGGCGACAATCATTCCAAGTGATCCTGAATTATATCTATTTGCTTAATAGTTAGTTATATAGTAAAAGTTAGTTAATGGGCTCGAAATACGCTCGAAATACGATACGTATTGTGTGCGTTTTCGTTTCTCTGTTTGTCAAGTGGCAATAGGTAGGAATTTAGATACCGAATCTTCTAGGAGTTTCTGTTAGTATCGCAGAATCTGTTTCAATTTACAATTCTATTTTCTGAGAAGTAAACCCATAGATTATGGGGGAGGGTATACGGGGTGTATTAATTGTTTATGCCTACACTACAGTGCTTGTGCTTCGGCCGAGGCTAGGTTGGGATGCGCAGCATCACGTTCAGTGGCCTTTATGTGATAAAAGGGCACAGTGTTGTTTGGCAGGTTTCATATTTTCTGACAGCCCTGACCGAATGCGACAGTAATTCATCAAAAAATCACTTAATCAACGCGTCTAAGCTTTATGATTTACTGTAGTGCATTGCTAAAATTACAAGGATTGTAATTGAAATTGAGGTAGTTGAATCACAAAATTGTATTAAATTGTACTAAATTGTATTAGCTAGTACAGCCTACATACACGAATAATCGAACTCGAAGACAAACGGACTCATTGAAGATTGAAAAACTTTCTTGTGGCAAAATAGCTTTATTGGACGAAGCGTAGAAGTCAGGACTCAAGATTTTAGGAGCTGAGGTCACATCATTGTTGCGTCAAAATAATGGCACAGGTAAATAGTTTAATGCACATGTTAAATCGATCAAAATTGCTATCGAAATATCGCACAATATTTTCGACGACGGACGACGATGTACTACGTTACTTAAGCTGGCAAAAAAATGTATTCTATCACCGAACTCCAGCTTATATAGGGATTAAATTAAATTATACAACGTTCTACCGGTTGAGATAAGAAATGATAAACGCTACCTATTTTCAGACATGTTTACAAATGACCTATTTGATGGATGTTTTTATTCCGTAGTGGAGCTGACCGACCCCCGAAAATATAGGTAAACAATATTTCAAATAGTTTCATTTTTTGATATATCACATCTAAACATATATATATACAAACATCATATATATATAATATAATAATAATAGTAATAATAATAATAATAATAATAATAATAATAATATTAATAATAATAATAATAATAATATATATATATATATATATATATATATATGTATACATCAATTATATACCTACATATGACATTATAGTTTCGTAATTGATAATGTTGAATGTTACAGCATTCTCACCCTCAACGCGATTATATTTCGTGTGCACATAGCCTAGAGGCTTATATGATAAATTAAAAATGTTCAGTGATAATTTAGCAGCTTTCTCAATGAAATTCGTTACAATATATTTCAAAACGTAAAAATCGATTTAAAGAAAAACTATTCAACTGATTTCCTTCAAATTAACACAGTATCTTCTTTTTACGATTTTTAATGCACACAGTAAATTTTGTGAAAATCGGTAGAAGATAAAGTTGCTTTAGTTGCATAAAACTGCAAAAACAACGCAAAAAAAAGCGCAAAAAAACGTCATAAAGGCGCCTTTTTTAAGAAAAGTGCTAAGCATACAACAATGAAAAATTTCGTAAAAACTTAATTACATAAAATTTACTCTTCCGATTTTCTTAAAAAACGTGGCAGATCTAAGTTAAGAAAAAACGAAGGTCCATATAAATTTTCATCAGGATCGGTTTTGGCGTTTGGCCTGTAGAGCGCGAACAAACACACAAAAAGACTTTTTTCTGCAGTAAGTGTAATTGAAGATTTCGCTTCACTCGCTACGCTCGTAACGCTCATCAATTATTTGTTTTGTTAGTCTGTTATTCACCAACGTCAACCTTCGATCACTAATAGCTATTAGTGATTGAAGCGTCAACTGACCAGCCAGGGTCACCATTGTTATGAGTCAATACAGCACGTTGATAAACAAAAATAAGTTGTAGTACAGGTGTGAAGAGGTTTGATCTAAAAATGACCTGGTTTTTCGACGTTTCGACCACTTTGGCGAGGTCATCTTCAGGGTCCACATCTTCCATGATCCAGATCTTGAGGACGTGGTCGAAACGACGACAAACCAGGTCCTTTGTTGGACCAAAAATCGATCTCACGCAAGATACACGCAAGATAATTAAAATATATACGTCTTCGGATCTCAAACCGAAAATTATTTAGTAAACAATTCTGAATACAATATAATTAGAAAAAAGACAATTTATTAACGTCGTTATCCCCTTTTTGTGTTGGCAAAGACCAAGAGTCCAAGAGAGACCCGGCATTATTAAAATAATGTTAATCTTGACCCATGAAGAAATTAATCCATCTAATTTTACCACATACCCATGAAATGTGTACGAAGTTTTTATACCCTAAAGTATACAATAGTTGATTTCTTACGACCATGTTAAATAAGGTCAGAGAGACAATACCAGACGCACAGAAATCTGGTGCTTGAAAGGGGTACAACCATAACGTTAGAGAAATGAGATAGGACTATACCAGCGATACAGACGGTTTGCCCCCCCCCCCCCCCCCCCCCCCCCCCCCCACCCCCCCACCCCGCCATCCATACCAAGTTACCACATAAATGGAAGTTGACTGGTTTCCACACCATTTCCTTCCATCTCTGTTGAATCTTAATGGATAATAATACCTGGGTATGAAATCTGATTGGTCAGTTTGGACGAGATAGACACCACATTTCCAGGCACAACATTCTAAACAGTTTGCTAACCATTTCTAACTACTAGTTCACAAGTACAATCTCATTTGTAGGGTGTATTAAGACTGCTTATTGCTGACAGTTAATAATATAACTGCTATCGCCTGTTCCATTTAGCATTGATTAATTTGAAATTTGAAAGGGTAACCATAAAGTATGAGCTAAGCTCTGGCCTGACTGGACTGCACGACGTATTTTTCATGACAAAAACTTTATCAGGAGACTACTGAGCTTTTACTGAGCATTGAAATTGATACTGAAACTAGAGCTTCCAAGAAAAAAATCATTTGGATTGCTTTGTTGCGGTTTCTACTTAAAAATGACATAAATGCTACCTACCCTGCTTTGGCATAAACGCCAATTGCAGCTAAATGATTTGATGAAAGAGAGAAGTGGTATCGATTAGTATTTGTGAAGGCAAGTGCATCATATTTTTTTAAAGTCTTAACCGGTTAATTAATGTTCATAGTAAAATCATCATATTTTCAGCAAATAATAAGCTTTGAGTCATTGCTACCATGATCAAGTCCTAGTTCAATAATATTCGGTTTGTACTGTTGGCGGGTGTAACACTGTCGCCCTCTATTGTGCATATTGGCAAGGTAAATGATGATCAGCTGAATGTACGACGAAAGGATTGACAAATGACAGAACACCACTTGTACCCGAATGTACTTGTAGCCATCGGCTTGTAAATGTCGCAGAGTGGCCCGTATGGTGATGGACGTAGTGTTAAAACAGAGTAGTTCATATTTATCTGCGTATATAGCTTTAAGTAGGCACATGCCAGCAAAGCAGCGAACTTCCTTCGTGTATTTAATTTTGTATGTAGATACAGCACTAACCCTATGACCCAACATGAACATGAAACTGTTCATGATATTTGCTTATTACATTGGAAGTGTCATATCAAACGATATGAAAAGTTTTGATGACAGTATACTATTTAAAATTAACTGGCCGGGTCGAAATGGGGATGATATGGGATTATTGGTAAGTTAGAGATGCTTTTTGAGAGATTTAAATATGAGTTTGACAGTACTTGGGGTTTGACCAACTATACTGAGGTTCACATTTGATAGGACCCATAACTTTGATTTAAAAGTACTTAAGCAAATGTATCTACGGCTATGCATAAAATGAAACACGTGTGCATTATTAAATTGTGTGTTAAGTAGGGGACGGCATATGATATAGACTAATAGATGAGTTAACGTTTTGCCTTCTGGAATCTCGGCAGACTCTCTCCTCACCGATGAAGTCAGTTGCTAATACAATATGTACTCATCTATTATGTTTTTCTTCTTCCCCCTGTCCGCTTTTTGGCATTTCCGACCAAATATTCACGTTGTATTCTTTTGTAGGATATTCCAGAAGAAACACTTTTGATTACAACAGCCAGTAACGACAAGTACAAGTGCTTGCTTCCACACTTCCAAGAGAAAGAGAAGGTAAGAAATCTGTGAACGATCTTAAATCTTTCTAAGAAATTCAAGGATTGCAGGTTTTGTCCAGACGTTTTTATATTAGGCAGCTAGACATTGAAACAACCACTGTCTAATGTTTGCTTTTGCTCACACCATCTTGACTATTGAGTCGGGAAATTCTTGAATACCCTTGGAATTCTGCAGCGTAAACACTGTTTCAAAAACACGCCTGTCACAAAACCAGAGGAATGCTAATTTTTGTACAATTCTCTGTTGCAGGATTCCACAGAACTGTATACCGGACCCAGTCCATTAGAGCTGCTCTCTCCTCTCTTTACTCAAACATCTTGTTCATACCGGGTAAGGTCAACACTAAAAAACCTTGGTTAGGACTATGAAATTAAGCTAGTTTTTCAAAACTGGGGTGTCTTGGATCACGAGATAACAAAATATAGGTATGGGAAAGCAGTACACGTAGGTACTAGTAGTATTTTGTCAGTGGTACAAGTACCTACAACTGCTTTTAAAATGATTACATTATGAAAATAGTAATTGAGCATTCGATTGTAGCAATCATCATTAGAGAAACAAATTTTGTACCTATATGTTTTGTTCTCATCTACCTGTGGCCATCTTTTGCTAATAGCAAGATCCAGTTTTCATAGCTTTCTGACTTGAAACGCGAACGCCTATTTCGATTTCAGCTCGAGTCATATTGGACTTACGAACTCTGTCACGGACAGCACATCCGGCAATATCACGAAGAACGCGAGGGCAAGAAGGTGAAACTGCAAGAATACTATCTTGGGAAGTGGGACGATTCGTTATCTAGCAAGCTGAAGGAGTCCCTGGTCGACGGTAATGTGTACAGCAAGCATCGACTGGACAGTCGGGTGAAGAAGATTGACGGCCTGAACATGCCATACCTGCAGTTGAATATGACAGACGGGACTCTGTGCGATCTGAACCAGAATCCGCGGCAGACAAAGCTGCTCTACGTCTGCTATCCTCACGGGAAACACGAGATTTACTCACTGAAGGAGACTTCGACCTGTGAATATGAAGTCATTGTACTTTCTCCGTTGCTCTGCCAACATCCTAAATACAAGTAGGCTCTCTGTCAGAAAACTTAATCCAGAACATTGTATGTGTTGATAGATATGTTTTAATTGCTTGTGAACTAATTTCAGACCTCAAGAATCTGGAGAAAATATGGTTAGCTGTCTACCATTCTCAGGTTCACCCAAAAAGCCAAAAAATTTACTTGCAATGGAAGCTGAAAGTCTGAAGCTGCGCCATCAGAAACCTACGGTACAGATATAAATATGGCTCTCATACTAAATTACTTAACAGCATGCCAAGGTTTGTTTTGTGTGTGCTAGATTTCTTATTTTTATTTATAGAAGTACCCACCTACCTGTGTAGATTAGAGATACCTAGCGATAGTGAGTAAAATTGTAAATACGAAGCTAAAAACTAGATTGGAAATGAAAATAACAAGGTTAATTAAGGGTGCATGGCCAAAAGGTACCAAAATAAGACTTGTTAGTTGGCCTCTAGACTTTTTTTCTGATTTCCCATCTCTATGCACTCAGAACTCAATGTCAAAAACATACCTAGTCTTACCCAAAATCATGGTTGGCAGTAGTTAACAGCTCTGCTTTGCAACAGAGTAAAAGAAAATATCTTCCTATTCTAATGCAGGAAACTCTCGGCAAAATTGGGAGACAAAATGCTGGTGGCAAGCTTGGCGGCAAAGTAAGAAGACAAATTAAACAAGTGCAGTTAAAGATATTCTTTTATGTTTCAACTGTTGGTAGACACTTGAGATTGAGCATTAGTGGCAAATAAAGCTCCCTAAATATTACATAAGATGAAGTTTACGTCATCTAACATAATACAAGTAACGTTGTTAAAAGTTGAACCAAGATTGCTCGTTAATTTCTAACCTCGCTGCCCAAGCAGCACTGATGATTCAGTCACCAGCTTAACAATGCTATTTTGGCAGAGTTTCCTATTGTAGAATAGTAAGATATTTGGTAAAAGAATGTTTTACTCTTTTGCCTTTTTGATAAATAGAAATTAGTATCAATAGCATTCAACTGACTACCCACCAATGTCCATAAGCCTTACATGGATTGATTATGCTGCCTTAGTAACTCGACAATCATATGATTATTATCATATTATGTTTTTTTTTATTCTTTTGCTCTTTTTTTCTTCACTTTCCCATATTTCCCAAACTAATTTTGTTTAGTTGAGCTTGTGTGTGCTAGTTTCTCTGTTTATTTTGACATTTTCAACAGGATGAAAAGTTGCCGAAAGTGTACGCAGTTTTCTCTGTTGACAAGGATGTTCAGGGACAGGTTGGTTGTTTTTCTCATTGCCTTATTAGTAGAGTGATTAAAATGTAACGTTCCATGACCTTGCTCTGCGGACGCAGCCTACCCACTGTTCATGATGGCGTGGAATTTACTTCTCGGGTGAATGCACTAACAACTGGGTTGTGGAGAATAAAACAGCAAGACAATGCTTGCAATTCAAGCAAACAAGTGATTCAAGGAGTGTTTACAGATCTAGTGATTTTGATGCCTATTATTGCCTATTCTATAGACCAAGTCTGTACACATCCTCTGTACTATGTTGCCAACAAAAGTGACTGACGTAAACTTATGCTACGGAATTAAGGTTGATTTGGTGTTGTCTACTGGTTCACAGTTTAGTGTTGTAACTTGCAGCACCTACATTAACAGTCAAATAACGTGGCTGCTTGTTAAGACTTAGTGGTCTGATCTTACTTTCATAATGCTTATCATCAAGTGTCTTTTCGAAATCCCTCTCCAGTTTGTAGAAAAAATTCCGTTCGATATTTTTGTGAAATTCGACTAGGTATATCTGAAGTTTTTCACACGGAAATTATCTTATTGAAATTCAGAACATTTAAATGACAACAAAAGCTTTATATAAAGTTTTAAACATCAACAGTCTCATCTCCTACAACATTTTTGTGCACCAATAATCCCTATATATATATATAATGATTATCTCTGATTGCAGTACCTGTCTATGTCGATAGGATGGAGAAACCCGCGTCCGAGTTGAATTTCACCCGGTGGAAATGACGGAGCAGGTCGAAACGCCTCCCAATGAGAGCCCTGCGGCAATCGCTGACGTTTCTCCGGTTGTCAACTTCTTGACGGGCAAGAACTGTCTTCATGGGGTAAATAAAACTATCACTTAATATTTTACTAGATTATACTGTGTTACAATTAATATTGTGTATTTTGTTGAGTAACTATCGGTGATGTGTTAGACTACAAGGATAGGTATTATTAATCTTCTGTATGGAGCACTAGTATCGAATTGAAGAGCATTACCAAAGTTTTCACATTACATTTCTTTTTAGTGTGTTTGCTGTTTTAACTGTGGTAAATAAACAAGACAATATAAATCCAGTTAAAGTTCAAACTGATTTTTTTGAATTCCCGCATTTATCTTGAGTTGGTAGCCCTAGAGATTTCAGTTATTTTCGGTGTGGCATCTCGCTTTGTAGTCTGTAGGTTAGATTTTATACCATTTTAGTTGTGCGACTGCAACAGATTGTTAACTATTTTACAACTTAAGATATAAAAAATGATAATTTTTAGGGATCTGGGTGGTGGAAGTATGAATTCTGCTACGGGAAATCTGTTGACCAATACCACATCGAGAAGGATTCCAAGCGTAATGTTGTCAATCTGGGAAAGTTCATTAAGGCCAACCACCTGGACTGGCTCGAACAAAATCCGCATAAACGGCCCAAGCCATCGGGGATACGAAAAAGTATTTCACATTTGTATTCGATGGGAAGCATCTGTGATAAAACAGGCAAGCCGCGTCAAACAGAGGTAAGTGTTACTGATCTGCTCAAATTATTACAGACAATGCCCTGACAGAGAGTACGTTAAGTTTTGTAAAAAGACGGCGTGTTGAGTAATTAAAAAAGCACTGAATTACTGTTTGTAGTTTCGACTTGGCCAACTCTTCTATTTTCACAGTACTGCTAAAAGGAATTTTTAAGAGCTGCTCTAAACATTTCCTTTTTCCTAACCTAACTAGCTTGTTCATGTTTCTTTCAGGTGAAACTGAAGTGCTTGGAGAAGAATGCCAGCCCTAGCTCTGTTGCGCTGTACCTACTAGAGCCTCGTACGTGCGAGTACATTCTCGGCATTGAGTCTCCGCTCATCTGCGACATCCTGCACCAGGCCGACGAAAACGGGCTTGTTCCGATGCCCGAATCGATGGCATTCGCAGACAACGAGATCATCGATTCTGACGAACTCTATGATATTGACTTGGATGGGGATGAACAAGGGGATACATTAGAAGGTACTATACCAAATGGTGACGAGTAAAAGTGTTATTGTGTGATTATTGTTGGACTTTGATTTTAATTAACAGATAAGGATCCCCACCTGTTCTGACAGATAATGCACAAGGATTTTCAAAAAAGTTCTCAGCCACAGACCAATACAAGATTGCACTTGAATAACAAATTTATTTTTCTCGGTTTACAAATTGAGTACCTAGGATACAATATAATATTTAAAATTTACAGTTTACATCATGTTTTAATACAATTGAACAATCGACATTTTGATTGCCCTGATACAGAGATTTGTGATCTATTGCCATTGGATCTGCCGCGTGAAACCTCGGCAATCAATTTTTTAAGTCGTTGATGAACTAGCAAACTGGGTTTTGCCTGGCAAGTCTCTTTAGGTGTTGCAGAGCAATTACAAGAACTAAGTGTTTGCAATCAACATCCAGTTTGAGTGGTAGTTTTTCTGCAAGTGGACTGGAATATTTTTTAATAGTTTAGAAGAAAACACCAAAATTTGCTATACTGAAGTAATCAATTCATTCAAGAAAGTGAATGGTAAACGTTTTTGAGAATGGGTATATGGGCACCATTACATTTTTAGGCTGTTAACCAAAATTTTTTGGTCAACAAGAATGCCCTTGTCATATCGAAAAATAACATTTTTATATGGGTCTCACCAATTGTTGCCATTTCTGAAACATCTTAAGCCCAATATTTGCCATCCCTTAATTAGATTTTCTGACCCCTAGACCCAATTACTAAATAGCCATCATTTTTTACTTTTAAGCAAATAGAGTACATTTGTAAAGATATCGAGTCTGTATTAAATGAGTAGGTTGTATATAAGAATTTTTAATTCATATATTGACAAAACTGCCCAATCTATTGGTCTCCGTGTTAATAGTAACCCACACAGGCCTAAGGCTTGTGCTGAAAATAATTTAATATTGCAACTATAGTTTCATGAATTCCAGCTACTGGAAAATGATGTTTGACAGTACAATTTTTTGATCCAAGTAACCTGGGTCTATCTAGCATTGGCTCTTTGGCTCAAATGTCATTGAGTGCTTTGGGGAACCGGTCAGTGTAACTTAATCCTAGAGTAACTACAGAGATCATTGGTGGACAATTTTACACAGCGCTGGTTATAATGGTTATGTTTTGGTGTAACCGACAATGAACTTCCGACACGTTTGTGTATACAGAGCCAATTTTATAATGAAACTTTGATTGGAATACTTATACAAACCACTGTATGATAGTCACAGAACTTGGCATCAGCGCAGCAAATATGGGAATGATACATTGAGCGTAAACAATGATTTCTGATCTCAATAAGTCTAGTCTAGCAGGTAACGAAGCAGTCACAACCCAAGAGCTACAGTTTTCTGATTCTATTGATTTGGAAACATATTCTAGTAAACAAAGTAGTAGGGTAACCAAAATTTTAAAACACACATGGGGGGGGGGGGGGGGGGCTGCATATAATACAACTATGATGATATTACCGATACTTTTTAAAGTACAGCCAGGCTAAGTCTGTTGCATCTCGCCTGTAGTTGGTGGCCTTTTAACAAGAGCGGTAGTTAAGTGAATTACATTGATGGGCCTGCCCTTAACTATATCCAGTTTCAAGTTTTGTTCGAAAGGCAGTGCTGAGAGTCAACGTCGTCAGTTCTCTAGTTGCCATTGCAGCCACTGCTTATGAAATCAAAGCCAAGTATGGTCGTTGTTACAAGGTCAGCTCTTGCCTTTCTTCATGCCAAGTGGTATGAGTTTAAATTAAAACTACTAGCTAGTATTTGGAATTGGGGCTAAAAATGGAAAAGGCTTTTTACCAAGCCGATGACTGCTAATTTGTAGGCATGAAAACTTAAAACTGGAAACTCTTGCAGATTTAAAAAAAATGCTTAGCCAAAAAACTTGAGTGGACTTTCGAAAATCAGGGCAGAAATTTTCGCACTTTACCATAAATTTCAGGCAGGTCATGTAATTGAAATTAAGGCAATAATTAACGTGCTTGATAAAAAAAAAATTAAGATTTTCTTCAGTGAATAGAACATAGTCTACATAAATTGAAGGAAAAAAATAAAGTTGGATGGAAAGCAATGTCAGTTACATTTCAGCCCATTTGGGAATAGGTAATTAACTGCAACAATGGTAGATGGTGGGAATCAAACATTTTTCTGAAACAATTTTGAGCATATTCATCTACCTTTTTGACACACAGGTAACTTTGACCTTGTTATTTAAATAAACCGTAACCCACAGTTAAATGTTTCACTTTGTAACTGAAGACCGTACCGATTTAATACAAAATTCTGCTAGATAGCGGCACTACCGACTTGGTCTGTTTTTTTGACAGATATTCTCCCGAATTTTTATACAAAGCAGTTTCGAAGTTAGCTGGTGTACAGTCAAATTTCTTTTATTTGGCTGGTGATAAATACTCCACTATCTAGGATATACTCAGAATAAATATGCCAAAATCAATCAAAACTTTCTTGTTTCTCGTTAATCGAAATCAATATGGTCTCTTTACCTTGCCATTGACAGTTCAAACTATTTAGGATGCCACATATGGGTTCGGAAGTTACACCCCTATCCGGTTGTAAAAAAAACCTATGATAAACCTTAGAGACTCAACGGGAGAACCCGTGATGACTGAATTGATACAGCGGCGTTTTTATTTAGAAACTTTGTTTGGAATCAGCTTGGCCTGGTACAGCAAAGTGTAACATATAAGTTGTCCAAGTGAAAACTAAGCTAATGTTTTGTCAAACCCTATTTTTATAAATTAATCGACAAACTTGAAAAAAAAAAATGCTGTTAAACAGGTTCGTGTAATACAATACAAATCAGGTTAGGACCAATGGTAAACTTCTTTTAAACAAGCGAGTGAATTATTTCACTTTACAATTTTTAATACCTATTATTTATTCCAAGAAGTTAGATAAATATTATCTTTTTTGAAGGCACCACTTTGCTTGGTTGCCAAACCCAGTGCCTAAATGACAAGTAATAAGTCCCTAGGACTAAACCTTTGGCCTTCCCAATTCTTAAGTACCCATATTTTTAGAACCACTTTTATTTCCCAATACCCAGTGGCAACGACAGGTCACATAGTACCATAGAAAATACTTTCCGCAGGGCTTGGCCTGCCAAAAATCATGTGTAAAACTCTCCCGGAGTTGCCGTGGCTTAGGTTAACAGATCCCTTTTGCCTCATGAGCCTCGACTTAAGACCAAACCCTTTGTTGCCATTTGGCTCGTGACCGATTTACATATCCCAAGCTAACTCTGTGAGAAATCCACACCTACGTTTTCTAGTAAA
The DNA here is from genome assembly GCA_921293315.2 of Nemurella pictetii. Taxonomy (NCBI): domain Eukaryota; kingdom Metazoa; phylum Arthropoda; class Insecta; order Plecoptera; family Nemouridae; genus Nemurella; species Nemurella pictetii. Next base: position 23,920,085 of record OV121116.1, on the reverse strand, counting down.
ATACAAACATCAAATTAGAACTTGACAGCATTAACTAACCAAACCACGCCCATCTTACAATTAAATTGCATGGATAACTAAGCCAAATGGCTGGATAAACTTATGTTGGTTATGTATTTATTATTAGAAACGAAATATCCGTTCCAAAATTTGCAACGATTTTTTGCAGTTGGGCTCGAATCAACATTAAGTTGGTTAGGGTTTGAATGGAGGAAGTTGCAACTGATAGCTGATACAGCAAAAGTGCAGTTTAAGCTTTTGTTTCAGCTAGATGTCTGTCTGAAATTTGGAGAGTACAAGCTTGCTTGTTACAAGTCGATGAGTTGTACACTTTTTCTTGCCTTCACGATTACCTTAACAAATGTTTAGAAACCAATTGAACATAATATGTACTGATTTACATTTGGAAGTGTGTGGCAAACTGTGAAACAACACTGTGAAATGATGAAATACTGCGATAAACGGCACGATTGCATGCAAGCCCATTTTCACGTAGACCATTGCAAGTATGTTAAGCTAAGAAATCAGTGTGTTAAGGAAGAGTATTCTTATAGCCTTATTAAGATACATACAAAATCTAAAAGGGTTTTTCGGTATTTTTGTGTGTAGCCATTTTTTGAACTAGTTCTTGCCAAATCCTAGTGCCAGTCTCCGACAAACAAGGGCTAATGCAACGTTTAGTGCTACGCGAACTATCACGCAGACATGTGAACGAGAACAAAATCTGATCCTACCTTGCTGCTCTCTGCACTCTGCAGCCATTTTTTTTCTTTCATTTCGTCACCACTCATGGGTAGACAGAACATCACAAAAACGCATTAGTATGCGAATACTTGTGATTGGCACTAAATGTAGCATTACTGTGAACAAAAGCCCGACCTAATCAGCATCAAATTATGCTTTTTATATTGTTCCTCGTGGCTCTAAAGTTATCTAATGGTGTTTGCTAGGGATATCCCATGCCCCCAACCCCAATAAATACACAATATACAGAGCACTGTCAAGATTTGGGGGTTGTCACGTTGCATAAACAGCGTCACCCAATGTAAAATTTCGATACGTAGACAATAATAAAAATAAATCAATTGATATAGATAACAAAATTTTAAACATAATCACCACCCTGACGATGATTGCCAAGTGAACGCAGAGTTACTTCACAGTACACGAGTCTCTTAGAATCACTGGCCCCGAATAAGCGTTTCTCATTGTTTTCCCCCTCCTACCCCTGATTTTTCATGGCTATCTTTGTACTACTACTTGGCCAGTCTTAAGTCTCGACTAATTTCTCTAAGGCAAAGTCACCATTAGTAGAAATAAATACCGGTTGGTTTTCCTGACGTAAAATTCTCAGCTACACTTCTTGTGTACGCCGCTATTCCTCCACCTCCTTCTGGTGTATAACAGAAAACAAAGGGGCTCAGTGAAATTCCCTTCCTTAAGACACTGATTTGTGTTTTGACTGCAATAAAATCTTTAAGAATCATCTGTAAAGCGTTCTACAAACCAACATTTGATTCATCGGGTACTACAGCCGTTATCGATTGCATTTGCAACATCAGTGTTTTGACAAGGTTGTAGCCTCCTCCAACAGGCAAGGACAAGAATAAGACACACATGAAATCGGTAAAACATATCATACATATAAAACGTTATATCTTTGAAAAGAAATCTATATTGCTTTTTTACTACAGTTTGAACTTATGAACTTTCAGTCATTTTTATGCATTCTCTATATTATGTTTTTTTCCACGAGTAAAACATTTCAAGAGGTTTATTAATTTTCCAGAACCTGTCATTAACTTGCCTTAAGGTTTGTGTGCCACTGAGCACAACCAACTGACCCGGAGTAGGAGCGATGTAGATGCAGAAGTTGAGAAGGCGGTAGGTTTCTGGAAGCTCGCAATCCAAATCTAAGGTGAGCCGCATAGCCAGGTATTTGCTCAGATGATCAACTTGAAACAAAGCGTAAAGCGTGGTCAGCATTCTCTTGACACATTCTCTCCTGGGTCAGACCCAGCCTGTATCTTTGCAATCTGCCATGTTACAAGCCCCATTGAATCAGCCGGATCTGAATCTCGAAGAGCTTGGATTGTAACAGCTCGAACAGGAGGTAGGCAAAAAGCTATGCCTCTAAAGCAAATCTGCACAAGATTTTGTCAAAATTTTCTAGTTTGAAACTTCTTAAATCCTAACGTATTTACAAACATCATTATACAAATTTCTTGTTTATTTATTGAGTAGTAGATTATTTTGACAATTCCCAAAGGCAGCAGTGTTTTATTTTAGGAATATACATGGATTTACAACAAACGTTTCACTGGTTGTAGGGGTGAGGGGTGGTGGGGAGAGTGTAATACTTTCGGCTTTGTTTTTCACCTGTGTCTAATAATTACTGCCATTGAAGATAAAGCTAGGATTCATTTGTGTTTTTCAAACATAGAATAAGCCAAGACTAGCATATATTTTGTAGTTATAAGTGGGTTGACACTGAATCTGGGAAGAAAAAGAAGAGTATCTTGTTAAAAGGACAATTCCAAACCCTGCATTCAATCATTCCACTTGAAATAGTGCCTCACCTGAAGCGTTGGCTGTCGTTTTGATGTATCGAACAGAATTTTCCTTGAGTGCTTTGACGAGGAAGTTGTCCATTCCCATTTCCGTTGGATGGGGGTTGAATACCAATTCAATTTCATCAATGTTCAAAGGTTCAAAACAGAATTCGTCGCTAGACACATCATATTCAGCATTGTCTTTCATTTCACTCCCTGAATTTGTAATAAACCCCACTTTTGCCCTTTTTGCAGGCTTCGAATTGTTCTGATTTAATTGCGGATTTTGTAGTTGAAGAAGAGTAGTCGATGTGAGAATAGACGAATTCTTGCCTTCGCTTGGAAAATCCAACAGTGTGAAGGGAGTACTTGAAATATGAATGTTATTGGATGCATCTAAATCTGTAGATTTTTTAAGTCTGAAATGCCTTGTTTGCGATTGAAACTGAATACCGTCAGCAATGGAATTCACCATTGCAGTCTGATTATGACTTTTATTCAAAGTCGCCAACACTCTTTCTTGATGTGCTTCGTATTCGTCGCGGCTTGGATATATTTTAGAAATTAACAAATCGAAGTTAGGATCCGGTCTTAACGATCTTTTCGACACCAATTTTTTCCTACACGTAGGACACTCTTTATTCCCCGAACGTAATGCAGTGATAATGCAGTCCGAACAAAACCTATGCAAACATTCTTTTGTTGTCATCGTCTTTTTCAGCATATCGAGACATATTGGGCACATCAACTCGCTATGAAGACTACGGGGTGAAACTGCTATTTCTGTATTATCAATTATAGCAATTTGAGGAGACCTATTCAGCTCGTAAAGCGAAAGTTCCCAAACTTTGGTGCAGCCTGGCTGCTCTGTGGCAGCCATGTTCGACTTCGATCAAAGATCACGCACTGAACAGCAAACAGCAGATAATCAACCGCTGCGAACTGCTACAAACGCTGTTTGTTGTTGGGTTGTTGCTTGTTTGGAAGCTTGCTCCGACTCGCTCTCCCCACACAACTGCTCCTCACAATGACCTTAAAATCTACGACCAAGGCCACGTCCGCACAGCTACTATCCGCCTCGCCACGGTGCTAAGCTCCTCCCTTCACAGAATTTCCCCCTGCAACCCCCCTGCTCAAAAGCCACAGATTTGCCGCTGGGCACTGGATCAATCCAGGGTTATCCTGACTGAGCGGCAAATAGTTGATTCTCTAATGGGGTAAATTTTATTTTGTTTCACCCTAAGAAACGATTACAGTACCTGGGAGGATAAACACAATCCATTAATTCTTGAAATACCTCCCTAGCACTAAGTCAGAGCAAATATAAATAAATGACCTAGGACTCCTTCCAGCATGCAACCATTTTTGCATCAATGATGCAACATTCATATTTGATATCTGAGCCTTGGATTGAAACCCATTTGAGCAACCCCTAAACAGTGCCAGATCATGACCAGACCAAAGACATTAATACCTTAAATTGAACAGACTGAAATTTTTTATTTTTTATTTTTTAGATAAAACAATTTGCAATGTCCTTTACAGTTTTAGTGCAATGCTTTTCTTTACCACTGCAAGCATCACAAGTTGTGATTAGCCCCAGGGTTGATACTTGATAGCAGCAGGGGGGGGGGGGGGGGGTGATGAGGTGTTATATTTTTTAAAGGTTCAAACAGATGGGAATCGTTCTGAGGTCCAAGAAACCATACAGGGAGCACTGTTGGATGTTGCTTCTGCCACACTCCTGGCCGTAGTTGATTTCAAAAATTTTGAACAAGGCATCATGCAAGTCTCATGACTTGCATGAGACTTCATTCATTCAATTCATTCTATTCATTCTATTCATTCATTCATTCAATCATTCTATTAAAAGAATGAAGTTGAATTTTATTTTTGGTGCTTAATTGCTTTGCATATTTTTGCGTGTGCACAAAGTATTAAAAACTTATTACTGCTGGGTATCACTTAATTGTTTGGTTACAAAACACATTAGCGCTTTAAAAATATTAAATGCGAAGCGGGCGTGTTTCTATTGCATTGAGCGGCTCGACTACTGTACAGGTTTGCCAGCGTCATAGAAAAAACTAACTCCTGGAAACATCAGAGATTTAGAATATGGTAATTATTATTTTTTTGTCATTTCGTTTTTAAAAAGTTGTTTTTATTTTAAAATAATCATCTTTAGATTTAATACAATTTAGTATCAGTTATCAAAAGCAAGAGATTGGCTTTCATTTGGAGTAGCTACCTCCAAGTCTGGTTGTTTATTTACCAAGACAATTTCATTCAATACTTGCTCCTGTTTCTTTAAAAGCTCTAATTGATCTTCATTAAGAAGGTCCTTTTTCTCCTGGTCAAAAAGTGTCTGCACATGGCGAATATAATCCTTAAAACATCTCGTAAGTATACTTGTTGGGTCTTCAGCCAAGTTATTCTGAACCCATTTAGAAAAGCTTTCATTTATCTCCTTGATACCCTGCAAGAATTCTTCAGACCTTCCACTTTTATTGCTTTCAGATGTCTTCTTAGGCTCAGTAGCTGGCTTTGATATCAAGTGGGAATACTTGCGAAAGGTTGGCTCAACAAAATCTCGCAGGCTGCTGGGAGATGAAAATGTTGGCTTGTTCTTTTCTACACCTGAATTAGGTTGTGTTGATAAATTTCCAATCTTGCCTATGTTTCCACTTTTTGGTGGCTGTCAAAAAATTAAGAGAATCTTTTAGAACTTTGTATTCATCGTATGTGACATAGAAGATATTTTGACTTTCATCTCGTTGATCATAATTCAAACTGATCTACAAGAATAAAGTGAATTTTGGGCTTAAAGACTCACCTCATCAAGTTTACCAACAAACAAGCTTGTTGATTCTGGTGTTGATGCTGTAGCTGATGCGATGTTCAGATTCCCCGTAACAGTTGTTTTAGCATCAATCATGTCTTTGGATTGGTTAGCAAATGTTATATTCTCAGACACCTGAATCTGGAAGTAAATGCAATAAAATGAGTTACTGACTTTCAATTAATCTCGAAGTTTTGATGTTTTAGTTCATCGAGTTTTACTCGAAAAGGATGCATGGAAATTTATTTATTTATTTAACTTAATAATAGCGTTACCTTATCTTTGTTGCCACCAAGAAAATCGAATGATTGAAAGGCACCAGCTGTTTTATATTCAAAATTTGTTTTTCCTTTCGGGAACACATTTCCAAATGCATTAGTTTTTGTGGCCTCGGGATCACTTATCTGGTTGTTTGGTACCTGCACAGAGAAAAATCAAATTCATTATGGATTGACAGTTATCCAAAAATTACAATTTTTGACTATGAAGAAATATATGTTGACCTTATCTGGATTACCACCCAAAAAGTTGAACGAGTTGACTCCTGGATTAGGCTTTACCACAGGAATTACATTGGATTTAAGATGCAAACATCCAAAAACATTTGTTCCATTATTTGAATCGGCAGTGGTGTTCTTTCTGCGGACTGCTTGTTTAATGACACGACGTTCAATCTCCTCGGGAGGTGCCAATCTAAATACTCCAGCTTCTTCTTTTTCTTCTTCCTTATCCCAGTTGTCATGATTTAAATCTGTAGTTGCTCCTCTCTTGGCTCTTGACATCTTCAATGTAAGATTGTTGCATTGGAAGTTATGAGAAGGTACTACAATGTACTTTGAGTATAAACTAAATCGTACTTCAATTCCTTTCTCGTGAAAGTCTCAAAGATTCGGATATAAAGTAAGTAATTTGTTAAAAAATAAGCAAAGAATTTCCCCAAATTTTGAAAAACAATTTTTTATAGGTTATACAAATGTCAACAATAAAATACCATTTTACTTACATTAGCTGCAGACGTTTCTTAATACAGCGAAATAAATTTATCTGAATCTACTGCAATAGCATCTACCACCAATTTATAACAAGTAATAACACTAATTGCACGAAATTTACCCAAGTTACGCTCAGCCAGGTTCAGATGCAAGCCCAGGATCCCTCCCAATGGATTTTATATTTAGTTGTATAATTTGCTGCTAGGTTTTTTCGCTTGTGTGCTTGAAGCCTATGTGTGATTGGTTCAGCCAACCATATTATATTCATTTGATAGGGAATCAGTTGTAGAGGCTTCGGAGCTCTTGTTTGAGAAAAGGTGTTAATAATTACAAAGTTATCGGCGTTAAGTTCATAGGAGTTTGTTGCCGCATATAGCGATGGCAACAAAACCTATGGAAAATCTCGGGGTTGAAAATCGGGAGTTGCTTCTGGAAATTCAAGATCAGTTAAAACTTGCCCTGCGCGATTACAAGGTAACGTGCCGTCAAATTTTTACATAACTTAAATGCCCATACCATAAAACGCAGATGTTGTGACAAATGTTGAATGGTCATTATCAATTCGTGATTAGACCGGTCAATTTTGATGGAATTGCTTTTAAAATCCGTATTTTCATGTGGTGATGCTGTAAGCGGATAGAATAAGTTCAATGATGAAATGTGGGCCTAGGTACCTATAGTGTGCTAAGACACAAAAGTACCTAGGCAATACGAAGCATGGCACTAGTGCATCCATAAGTCAAAACTTTTAGGAAACAATGGGGAACTTTTAACCAGGCATGTGATGTTCATACATGAATATTTACTTCTGAAACACAGAAAACAATATTGAGTAATTGTTTAAGAAGTACTTAAAAGTAAATAAATAGTGTGGCTATACTGTAGCAGATCTATGATTTGGCCACAAAAAAACTATAGCCATAAAAACCAGCATATTAATTGCATACATCAATTGAATTAATTATTTGTTTATTTTCTAAGAAATGTGTCACAAGTTAAAGGTTCATTAATTATTAGCTACTATTCTATATGTGTGACTTTAAATTAAAGCTGGTGAACTGATTGACATCTTAAATTGTGAATTGCCTATGTTTAGTCAATTAGTCTACCTATGGTCCCTACCTAAAGAAAAGGTTCTTTGTACATTTAGTGCAATTACATTAATTAATTTTCTTTTATTCTCAGGAAGTACATACAGTGTTTGCAGCTGATTCTGAGGTAATTATCTAACATATGTAATAATATGTTTCCAACACCAAAATGCTATTTACCTGTTATTCTAAATAATAATCAGAAAAATATTAACCATGCGAAAACAGCCAAATCACCGTAATGTCATGTTTCATTGGTGATTAATTTGTGTCGAATCAAGCTATACAATAGCTGAAACTCATGATACCTTTTGCAGATATAGTATACTATTGCTTGTGAAATGCATAAATTGAGTTATCTGGTCTTTAGAAATAAATTAAATACTTTGAAGATGTCAACTCACTTTGACTTGAGCTCATATTTTTTCTATTCAATGCAAATCAAAAGTATCGAGTCAATAATCATAATGGAGTTTTAGTTTAATTTACCATTATTTCTATTCAATATAATATTATTTATATATTTTTTTAAATAAATTGTTCATTTATATTAATTTTTAATTTTAATTTCATTATTAATTGGTAATTTTTTATATTTATCAACCATATCAATTTATATTTATCTCTTCCAGAATACATATGCCAAGGAGGAGGTACTTAGGCTGCGGCTGCATATCCACACCTTGGCACAAAACCAGGTAAGAAAGCCTTTCTCTATCATACAACCTGATTATTATTCCTGAATGTCACACCAGTGTAGGTACAAAAATATTCCATAAAAAATACCTATTTAAAGGTCCCCAAATATGTGTTGTTGTTTTTCCTGTGCCAAAATGGCTTCTTCAGTTAACTAATCATATTGAAGTTGTAGCTCCAAATCTCATTTTGCCTATCATGGCAAGGGTCCATTCAGGGGGCAAGTAAGGGGCAATTTCTTAGAGAACCTATGCATATTGAGATAAAAATGTGATCTGGCAATATAAAATTAGATGTTTAGAGAAGGCACCTAGTTTTCTCTAAATAAATTAGTTACCTTAATTTTTTAATACATTCCCAACTTGTAACCATAATTTTGCTCTATCTTAAGCCAAATTATTAACCCAAACCAAAACAAAACATTTAAACCCCAGTCAAATCACTTTTTCTCGGCGTGGCGACATAAGTCTTTTTTCCAATAACGTAAAGATGTGTTAATTTATATTTAAAAAATTGTTGGCATTAGCTGTGAGCTTGTGTGTGTTATTGGTATGGTACAGGTACCGTTCACCAGAGCCAGCAGTCATTATGTCGATTAATTTATGCTTTGTCCTAAGAAACTGATTCTTCGCGAGATACGGAGAAAAGGAGCGGAGACCGCAAACTCTGAGCCTGCAAAGCCTAAAGAACACAAGCCGCTGGTAATTGCGCAAGTAGAACCAAATAATGGAGCTGCTGATATTAGTATTTGCTCGAAGGAGAAAGAAAACGAAGCTAACAAAGAACCCAAAGCTACCAACCAGCCTGTGAAAGACAGCACGGACAGTGATCCGACAATTGTAATCAAGAGGGAGCTACTGGAAAATGCAGAGCCTGAGGGGGGTAAATGTTTGAATCCAGTTCCCCCCCTGGGTGAACGTCCAAAACATGTTGACAATATGTTGCCGAATAACGAAACTGCCAATTCCAAGTAAGAGAACACATTTTTTCACATATTTCTGTGATTTCAATGGGATAAATATGAACTTTACAAAGACACCGACTTATTTTTAGGGCAAATTATCTTTTGAAAACAACAAGCCCATAAAGAACCTGCAAATATATCTCCAGTACAGCTTTTATGTATTTATTATTTGGAAAGAAGTATCTATTCAGAGATTAATCCATTCCATGAATCCAGACTGGGCCCTTTACATTTTCTGTGCTATGCGCCTCAATCTGTGCTCTATTGACACACCAAATTTCTAATGGATAGCTTATTTTCTTATTTAGCTTTTTTTGAGTTTTGGGCTCCATGGAGAGACATAGGATGCATAGGATAGGACTTAATCTATCTAGTGAGTAGTAATGATGGACTGGAGGTGCATTGCACCGGAAATGCAAAGAACTGGCTCGATTCCTGATACGGATACAAATTTTTAATGGCTGCTTTAATTCTCATAATAAAAATATTTGTATATCTAGCAGGCATGCACTAGATTTGTAGTTCGGTTCCCACTTGAAAAGCTCTCATGTGATTAACTAGTGATATTTATCAGACAATAGTTGCTACTTGCTACGACAAGTTCACTTGGAACCCTTTTTGCAGGCAACCTTCAGCCTCTGCATCAACGACTGTCAAAGTGGAAAACGAGAATGACGCTGACGGCGCGGTCTGGTTCCTGGGAGTGCTCGAGCTGATGCCTACTTGCAACCTGCAACAAGAATTGCGCACGACAGAAAGGAAGCGTGCCACTCGACAAAAGCGGAGCACTGCCAATCATTCCCAGTTCGTCTATGACGACTCCTGGGATCAGGATGACAAGGTGCGCTTGCTTTTTGTCTCATTTTTTGGGATCTTGAAATGTCAAATGGCTTGTGAATCTGTTCTGGGCAGAGCCGCATGAGTTTTATGAGTTGGTGACTGTTTTCCACTAATTCTGAATCGATGAACTTTGATTTAAATGGGGATGTTTTGACAACACAGTTGTCCAGCCACAAGCGAATGGCAGTGGCAATTTTTATTTTGAGCAATTAGTATCGTAATAATTTTGGATTCCCAGGAATATTGAGTTCCGATAATTGAAGAATTTTAGTACCTACTTGAAATAATGCTGAACTGTATTTGCAGAAAAAAAGGAAGAAAGAAAAAGAAACACCACCATTAAAAGCCAATAAGACTGTCCCGTTGGCTGTGAAAGCAGCGTCCACCACTGCAACCGCTACCACCACGTCAACCGCAACCGCACCCCTCCGAGTGAAACCGCCATCCACCGCAACCACTGCCGATGCCACGAGGCCGTTGAACAGGAAGCGCGAAATGTTATTGGCCCGTCAGCAATTGGGAGAACTCGAGAAGAAGAATGGCTCACCAAAGGCTTCTACCTCCGCGGCCAATATGAGCGAAGCATCCCAGCAGCGAAAGAATGCCCCACATTCTATCATGCGAACGCCCAAGCAAAAAACCCCCAAGTTGATCCTACCCAAACCGGAATCGGCTGCCAAAACTGATGGCCCGATCACGGTGAATCTTGAATCGAATGAAGAGACGGACGACGACGATGATCACATTCCTTGCAAGCTGAGGAAGGTTGACCCGAAGAAGAAACGTGCTACGCCGCAAAAGAGCCCCATCGGTGAGTTGGCATTTAAGAGTTCTGGCACGTATATCCTCAGCGTACAGCCAATCGCTCATTAGCTTTTAGTTCATAAGAATGCAAGAATCTGTGGAATTTGAGCTAGAAAAGACCACACAAATGCTAATTTAATTGTCACACTGAAGATATATGCCATTTTATTTTGTGAATGGTGGCACACTATAGAATATAGGGATTTCATGATGTATATTTTTTTTTGCTCAAAAGTGGCAAAAATCTAAGCAGATGGAATTTGAGCTGGTGAATACCACATGCTTATTTAACTTTTAAATTATATTATTGTCTTTAGTTTGTCTACAGCACTGAAGAACATCAGGGATTTGATGATGTAGTATTGTTTTTTTAAAATGTTGCATGGTAAGCGGTTTGAGTCCTTTCCCAATTGAAATTGAAATAAAAGTCTTCCCTGACATGACACAGGCCTGACAATTCATGTTGAACCGCGTGCAAACGAAAATGCGTGAACTCATCGACTCGCCTCTGCAATTGCAGACTTCTCGTTGGAGCGATTGTCTCGCCCCGGCTGGAACACGAGCATCGGCATCTGCCCGCCGCGAGAGCGAGATGTGAAGCCAACATTTGCGGCCAGCATCAACTCGCTGATCCAGGCGCACCAGGTGCCCGCTGGGCTGTCGCTGAAAATTCCCGGACTGCCGTCTTCGCTGACCATCGAACGCATCCCCGAGAAGCAGAGGGTGTGCTGCATGTGCCGCAAGCCAGGTACGCTTTCGCTGGTCGACACCCGATTCAAGTTTAGCAGCTGACTTAGTTAGATTTTTGCATGAGTCATGCTATTGGGCCATTTATCTATACATTCCCCAAAGTCGACTTCTCAGTCTTACTCCTAATCCACGACTAGCTAGTGGTTTTCTGGAGACTGACCAAAATGTTGGATTGAATCACCAAACAGTTTACTTCATGACTGGTCATAAATTATGATATGAAAGTCTATACAAAATAGTATAACAGTAGTATAACAAAATAAAATTATGGAATTAAACTAATCCAGCAACATTTAGGTATTAAGATTTCTATCTTCATCATATAATTATTCAGTCTTTTGCACACCTTGATGCTAATGCGCCAGTAACTGTGTCCATGTCTTCATTCAATCTGCTTTAGTGATCTTAAAATTAATTAATTTACCAGAGTTGACAATTTAACACGGATTCCTCTTGACTGATTGATTATTGGTGTTTAAAGATGCACTGTTTTTACAACTGGCCCTTTGGCGCTGGTCTAATGGCGTCGGTGAATGAAATGGTGATGATGAAGGTGATGATGAACCTAACCTAGCCTAGAAGGGAGGAGGGGAAACCCGGTGCCGGCACGTAGCCTACTCATGTCGAAAAACACCGAGGGGACCACCGGCTTTACGTCCCTTTCGAGGACGGTACAACTCGAACAACAGGATTCCTCCACTAATCCGTGCTGTCAAGAGGTTGATAAGCAAGGCTAGTGAAGTTGTTGCACTAACTTCAAACCCTCCAACCTCTCTCCCGAACAGAACTAATCATGTGCATGATGGTCACCCATCAAACACCTGACTCAGCGCGATGTTGCTCAACTTTGGTGATCTCACGAGAACCGGTGTTTCCAACATGCCAAACCGTTCGGTTTCCTCTTGGCCACGTGTCGACGGTCGGTTAATGAAAGTCTGTGTGCTTGCTTCGCTGGCAGCTGTGGTGACCGGCCTGTTCGGTAACGGTGACCAAACGGAGAAGATTTCGGACGCTCTGACTTCGTGCAAAGACTGCGGGATGACCTACCACCTGAGCTGCACCCGCAGCGCCAGCACGAGCAACGAGTTCCACGTGTGCCCGCACTGCTTCAAGCGACAGTCCACCAACCCGGTGGGAGATTGCACGCAGGCCCCCGCGGCCCAGGACCAGCGTAGCGGTACGTTGCGCAGCGTTGCATTCGCCGCTTCATATGCTACGTAACGTTTTGCTGTGTTCAATTCACTGCTTCCTCCATTACGTTACTTTGCATTGCGCCACGTTGCATCCACTGCTTTCTACGCTGCATTGCGTTCACTGCTTCCTACGCTGCATTGCGTTCACTACTACCTGAGCTACACTGTATTCGCAGCTTTCTTCATTACGTTTCATTATGCCATGTTGCATTCACTGGTTCCTACGTTACATTACTTTGGATTCACTGATTCTTCAGTTACTTTACGGGTTCCCCCATACGTTACGTGCAGTCACTGATTCCTTGGTAGCAGCTACAGTTCATTTATAGAGTTAACTGTCATTCAGCAGCATTTTCATGGCTTGAAAATGTTTGAAAATGTTATAAAATGTCAGCATCAAGACTGATGTTGAAGAAGATTTCAAACTGAAACTGGTTTTTTCTGGTAATAATCATTATTTATACTCCAAGCTCTCCTAATGCTTTTAACTTAACTCTTAGGTAGTATTTCATTCCTATCATATTATGTAGATGGCTACTCTGTTAATCTATTCCATTCTCTACAATGGAACAAACAAACCAACAAAATGAATGACAGTTATGATATCAATAATGATGTGTGTTATTTTATTTTCAAGAACTATAAACTGAGTTAAACCCAAACTTGATGATTTCAGGAAAAGAAGTGAGGACGGCATTGATCATGGAAAAGATACGGTTGACTTCCGAGAAAGATAGCTTGGACAAGAAACTCCTGGAACTAGGAACTGATGTTACAGTAAGTAAATTTATGTTGTCGAACTGAACCCAACCTCTCCCAATCATAGCTGCATAAATGCTTTCTCCTCTCAAAATTTCTCTCAACCCAACTTACGTTAAAACCCTTCGATTAAAAACAACCATATTTGCAAATAACACATACCAAAAGCAAAAAACCATAAGTCTGTGATTTTTCATTTGTGCCCATTTTGAGTTCTCATTATTTTTTAGTGATTGTATCATTTATTTTGATTTTTTTGATTTTTCAGTGTACATTCACCAGTGGGCCAAAACCGTACAATTAGACTTCGGTATCAGCATGTGCCACGTTGGTTGATTGGGCTAATTATTATAACAACTAACGAGGCGAAAGCAGTAGGATTAGGATTGGACTAGATCAGGCTTGCAAAAATTGACTTTGCATAAAATGAGCATGTATGTATATAATATGTTGTTTTTTTCAATTGGATGAGACAAGAGTGAAATGGAGGATAGAATTTGCTCATCTCCACCTCGTTATCGAGATCGAGACGCTAGGCGATTTGATTATGATAAAAACTAATGAGATGACAAATTGTAGGAAGTAGGATCGAAATAGATAAGGATTTTGAAACATGACCTTGTATATGCAGATTTTTTTGTTTTTTACAATGGGAATTATTTGCCATCAAGCCGCTTGGTGATTTCATTATTATTACTTACTAGGCGACAAACTAGGAATTAGGATCGGAATATTTGAGGATTTCGAATTATGAATTTGCATTTCCAGATTTTTTCTTTTCTCTTTAAATGGGATGAAATAAGAAGGATAAGGAGGATAAGATTTGTCCGTTACAACCTCGTTTTCGAGCCGCTTTGTGATTCCCCAACTTATGTATATAAATTGTGTGGCTGAAAATGCCAAAAGGCCTGTTAATTGATGAGGATAAGAGGAAAGAAGAGGGGCACAACTATCGAGAGGAAAAGTTGCAAATGAGGTGGTCCAGCAAGTGAAAAGTATTTCACCAACGACATTGTCGGTGTTGAGGGAGTGAATATAAATTAATCTTGATGCTCACCATCGTCTCACGCAACCACCTCAACTTTTCCTCGGCAAAATCCTATTCCATCCTTAAACCCTCCTTTTTCATGCCCTACATACAAGCATCACAGCATCACATCACCCCACAGCACACCCCTACCGAACATACATCGAGATTCATTTTGATTCACTCTGGAACACTGAAGATATCTGTCGGCGAAATGTGAACAACCTACGCCAGTTCAAGGATATCTCGTCTACTATTTCCCTCTCTGTTGGTCGGGTCTTTCTGCTTTCCCCTTCCCCTAATTTGTATATTTTGTTTAGTTATTTGTTTCTTCGTAATCTTTTCATGTCTGTGCTTTCATTTACGTTATTATTCGGGTGGTGACTCGTCTAGTGACGAAACCACTTAACAATGTATTATCAGTAATGATGTATGAGACTTCTGTATGCCATTACGTGCATTCATATGTATGTACTATCGTAGTAGTTCGCAAAGCTTATAGCCGCCGCACACTCATGCTAGAAATGTTTCAGGTTCAGACTTCAACGCGAAAAGACCTTTTAGATACGGAAGAGTGTTTAAGGAAAAAGATCAAACATATCCAAGATTTTGTCTTGATAATGCAATCTGGAACGAAATCGTCCGAATCTCGATAATTTAGTTGTTGGCATTTACATTCCAGATAATATTATTGCATAATTATTGCATTTTTGTTATCATAGATAATAATATGCAAATAACTGCAAGTTACACATTTGATCAAAGTGGAAATATATTTGGGTAGGAGAATGGAAATATCATGTAGATTTGTTCGAGTGCTAGCTGCCAGATGAATGGTACTAAATACTTATCATGTACGTACCTATCAATTAATGACTAACATAAAATAATAATCCGCTAAGCTAGTATATACGAGACTTATACGATGGGTCTAATTGATACAAACCATATTATTTTTACTAATCCATTTTTAATACAAAGATCATTGTAACTAAGAGATGAAATTATCACTAGGACATGATAATCTTAAGATTACATTGTACCCACGCTGTATGCGATATGGGGTTTGGTGAAATGTTGGCCCGTTCATTATGTTTGTCCATGTTACCGAGCAGTGCTCGGGAATAAACCCGTTTCTAAGAACATTTAATTTTTAACTTCTCTCACCAAACACCATCTTGGAAGAAGCTATATCAATCTCTCGACACCAAAGAAGGCTGCCGCACTTTTCACACCGTGTTTCCCACCTTACCCGCTTAAGTTACCAGCCATTTGGCAACCTGATTTCCATCCAAACATCGAAATAAATTTTAAATAATGCATGTATCTCAGTTTTTTACCCGATTTATTTAAAAATGTCATCTACACATAAATACATACCAGTACAACTTGAGCTGAACACGTAAGCACGACGACACATCCAGGTTTCAATGTCAAGTCGCAATGCACCGTGTTTCACGTAGTAACGTTAACGAACATTGTCTCTGTACCGACGCGTGTCAACGCCTGTCGATGCGTGTCGATGCCGCGGGAATGTCAATGGTGGTGCCCGAAGGCGAGCAGCAGCGGCAGCAGGGCTCCCGTCACCAGGCAGAAGAGTTCCCTGGCGTTGAGCGCTTCTGAGCGGCAGCCGTGGCGCGACGTGAGCTCTGGCAGCACGTGAACGCAGGCCACGTAGAGGAATGTGCCGGCCGAGAAGAGCATGGCCGTGCCCGTCGCGTCCACTGCGGACAGCGTCTCCTTGCCTTCCTGCAAGTGCACGTGCACGCTAGGTTCAACATCGGGGCGGTTTCGGTGCCACCCTCGCACGGGATACTGAAGAGGTGTGATCGATGTGTGGAAAGCCGCCTGTGTTTTGATTTCCCTACCTTCATTGGTTGGAAAGTTTGACCAAAAATATTAATGGCTCTGCAATTTTACCAAGGAAGGTAGGGAAATCTCAATCCTACTGGCTTTTCTTATTGGGTATATGACATCATTTTCTTTGAGAGGAAAAGGTCTATTGAAATTAAAATTAGCATCGGTTCAAAACCGAGGAACGAAACCGAAAACCATCAAAAAAACAAGCCGATACCAGATATGCCTGCTTTAAAAAAATGATCAATGGAATTTTTACTTTTTGATCATTTCAACAGAATGCCTCTTTATTCTAATTAAAAAAGTCATTTAGTTTCTATATTTCTGATTAGACCATCCCATGAAAGTCTTGTATTTTTTCTATAAGATCACTATAAATACAAAAAGTACGGCTGAGCACCCGCTAGATATTTCTGTTTCTAATTCGGCAGAATTGGGTGAATTTCTGCTTTATTTTTCCGTAATTAGTATAAGTAAGAAAAATCAATTCAGAAACTGACCCAATTGGGCAGAAACATAAAAAGTTAGTGAACAGTGGCACGGTTGTAGCATCCGCTCGAGGTACCGCGAGTGTAAGCGCTTGCCTGGCCGATTCCGAAGTAGGTGATGATGGCAAGCAGCGGCGCGGCGCACGAGAAGACTAGTAGATGGCGGCGGATCCGCGCCCGATCCACCCCATCGTGCATCATGTACGTCACCAGGCCGAACGCAGCGGGCGCTTTGTGCAACATGATAGCGATGAATACGACCAGCTCAACGCTCGGCTGGGCCACTTGCGCTGCGGCTCCTAGGGCCACTCCGTCCGCTGGTGACATGGAACCAAGCAAACAGTCACGTGTTATCTTGTTCTCTAATATTATTCCAAATATTAGCCAACATGTTGCATCACAGATAACAAGCATCACTGTCGGTTGATAAGGAAATGGAAAGCAGAACGCACCAATTTATAAACGTAATTTGTTATTTTACCTGCTGCATGAACAACCAGCCCCAGAGTCGCTGTTAAGCTTCGTTCAGATTTGGTCCCTCCTTCTACATCTGGAATCAAACAGCTCGCTGAGTTTGAATGCTGGCATCACACGATGAGCTTTATTACTCCCATGAACACCTCTCATTCCAGAGTCAATCAATGCTGCTGGAATTTTTAGACTAATAACAATGACTGGGAAATGCATTTCCCTGCAGTTTTGCTTTTTACAAATATCATACCTCGACTTCTAGAGTTGGAACACTGGTCGACCAACAGCATGAAAACAAATCCAAGCACAAGTGAGATACCGATCCGACTATGGATGTCCACCTCTTCTTTGGCCGGCCCATGCGCTGCAAAATTAAAAGCCTGAGTCGCGATCTGACCAAGCGATTATCAGCTGGCTCCAAGTTCACAAATTTCAATTTACCATCGGCATGTTCAGTGTGTGCGTGAGCGCCAGCACCTAGTGACCTAACGCCTTCCGGAATGATTACCGCCAATGCCGTGCCTACAAGCAGGCCAGCACCCAGCACAGACACTAGCTGCAGCTTTTCCTGTCACAACATAAACAATTATAAACTTGGCTCTAGATTGGATTTTGATAAATGACACAAAAGTTAGGGAATCATACCTCTGACATAGACACAGTTAACGGTATGGAGCCTACCAAGTAACTACCAACAAGCATAAATATAACTAAAAGTAAAAACAAAGTAGTTTCTTCCATTTTTATCACTGGGTTAACGAAACATGTGCGTTAAAATTCTTGGTTTGAGCAAATTTACAGCTATAGCCGCGTTGGCATCCCTTTAAACACTAACATTGCTGATCCATGTTCTTTCTGACAGTGACAGTGACAGCGATGTGAAGTTGCTCTCACGGTCATGGTTTGAAATTTAAGTCACAGACCAGACCAAAGAGTCCGATATTGGGAGTTTTGTAGGAGCGGCATGATGTTCAAAACCATAGAAACGTTCTCATTTTGACGGAAAATTAATTTTTTGGAGAGTTTCTGCACATAAGTTCACATATTATTATTAATTAGAATATATTTGATAATAATATAACGAGTATTTGGTACCGCCCACCGACCACCATGCTCAACCCACATGATCACAATTGATACCAATCTTAACATAATTTTCTGTAGTTAATGTGGAGGAAAAACGTAAAATTGTATTAACGAAAGCTTTGTGTTTTATTAAAATATTAACAAATTAAAAATTAATTGATGGTATTTGAAGTCATTTTATTATTTTCCCTTAGTTTCTGTGAACATGTTACTTACAATATTAAACATTTTTACGCCATTGGCAACAATGTGTTAAATTGACTTGGCAGCCATTTTTATTATCACTACTCTTTCCCACGGAATTCAAGCTCTCCGTCGTCTGTAACTGAGCCTAATCTAGAAGAAAATGTTAAATCAATAAGAAGATCGACAACCTTACCGAAGCATACTTAACAGTACTCAGGTTGTACAAATAAACCGATTATTCAATGGATAAAGCAACAGATACAAGTATTCACTTTACTGCAGAAAAAATAACTGAAGAAATTCAGAACACAAAAGTTTACAATAGTTTTTACTCGGATGTACAGGTATTGTTTTTCTTTTTACCTAAATAAAGAACTGAAATTTTCCTCGTTCTTCACCAATATTTTTCCATACTAACTGGAAAAGTCAATTTTCACTCTGCATCAACAATAATGGATTGTAACTTATCCCTGATAGAAAATGGCATCGTCTCCTGGAGTTGTGAAATCCGACTTCAAAGCATCACTCACTGAAGTTCTGAAGAGAGCGGGGAAAGAAAATGAGCTGAAAAACACCGTGTTTCATTGGGTGAGACAAAACACCAGCCATCACATGAGATCGCATGGTTACCCAAACAAAGAACCACTGGCTTATCTCCGCAAAGCTCAGGTAAGGAAAGTAGCAACTCAAGAAGTATGGGAAAGTTCTTTTGAATTGTAACAACTAAATTGTAAAATTAAAAGAACTCTAAACATATTTGAAGCTTAATTAAAACTAGTTGATCAAAGTAAATATTTGCCACCATTATATTTGAGCCAAAAACAATTTGACGTACCACTTTCTCTATCCAACTTATCAAATGCACTTCTTTGCAGATGGCTTGGGAGAAGCGTATTCACAAGTCTTTCAACACAATGACAAACGAGCTACGTGTTCCTCTGGCCCGTCTTCG
The DNA here is from genome assembly GCA_921293315.2 of Nemurella pictetii. Lineage (NCBI taxonomy): Eukaryota > Metazoa > Arthropoda > Insecta > Plecoptera > Nemouridae > Nemurella > Nemurella pictetii. The sequence continues at coordinate 23,900,538 of OV121116.1, read as the reverse complement.
TGTCAGAGCAGACAAGGAATGCCTGGAAGACAAGTGGTGCGAGCTCGGACAGTACGAAGTTGGTTAGTAGCACTTGCCGCCATACTGTTGTATGGTAGTACCGTCACTACTGTAATACTGTGATATCCTCACACTGTGCTTCGTTCAAAACGTCAAGTCTAGCACCATCTCACCACTCGTTCAGTCCAAACACAAGCTGCTACAGATTTAGATTGCTTCAAGTTGCTTTTTGTTGTGGAGTTATAGTACATATGGACATTTGCCATATTTATTTCTTGTTTTGAATTTTGTAGATCTGAGCCAATACCGCCCTGTGTATGGACCCAAAGACTTTTTGGAGGTCCTTCTTTGGATCAGAAGTCCTAACTATCGGGGCATTGAGTAAGTATACCTAGTACTATCATTAGTATATAAGCTAATCAAAAATTACTTGATAATCCGGTGTTCTTCCAAAATCACCAATCTTTCCTAACTAGTCATGGTCCATGGGTGGTTACAAATCTTATTTGAAGTGAAGCTATGTTCTTGGTCTGTTGCAGCGGAGAACGAGCGTGGGATCTGACACAGCTGCCCTTGCCAGTGAAAAGCTTGTCTCAATTGGTAAGAAAAACTCACGTAAAAGCCTGGAACCCATGCGTGGTCAACCAATTTATCGATATGCAGCAACTAGATCCTCCCATAGCAATGTGGGGTAGGCGTAGAATGCTCAAAAATGCAACGCATTTGGTGATAGTAATAATCTATAATAAAGCATGTTATAATAGTAAAAGGGTTGCCTAGCATTCTTTTCTAAAGTAAAAACATTGTGCCTAGCAACCCCTCCAACAATTGCGTACTGGTGTAAGCTTCCACCAGAAAAACCACTTTCTCATCCCTTCCATCTCTACTGAGAATGAGGCTAGGTGCAAAACGTCAGAGCCGTGTCTCTGTCACGGGGACGTCGAATACACTTGCACTGGATGCCTGTGTAGAACTCGTACGATTACGAGTCGCTTCTTCCCCTTCTCTCCCGAGAGAGCCCTTTCCTCACCCAGCGAAGCAGGAATCTTGTGCAGCCGGATAGCTCAGTTGGTAGAGCAACCGCCCGGCAAGCGGAAGGTCCCGGGTTCGTATCCCGGTTCGGACGCGCATTTTTCCTGCCTAGCAACCCCTCCAACAATTGCGTACTGGTGTAAGCTTCCACCAGAAAAACCACTTTCTCACTGTGAGTATACAATGCTATAGGCTTCATACAGAAATTTTAACTCACCCAAGCTTGCATATGGTTCGAATGACGAACACATGACAAGAGCTACGGTAAATATCATACATTGCCCAAGCATAAGCTTAAATTATTAGAAACCTCGAAAATGTATATATGGGACAAAATTGGTTTAATACGGATTACCTTCAACAACTAGATAATGATATTCTGTCAAAGATTTGAAATGTAAACTACTACCAAAATTTATAAAAAAATGTATTTTACACATAGAGTATTAAAAAATTTATGCATCCATAGTTTTCAGATAACATGAGGAAACTTGAATTCCTGCAAAAAACAAGATGATATAAAATATACAAATATACAAATTATATAAACTTAGCAAGCTGATGACAGTTTGACGCTGATTTCTCTGTTGCAGCGTTCTTTCTACGCAGAGATATCTCGTGGAGAGACGATGGTTGGTATGGACCCAGACTTGCAATCGATGGCCGCCGGCTACCCGACGCTGGAGACAGAGCGGACCACTCTCGGTGAAAAGGGTCGGTGCTTGCGTACCGTAATCCAGCTTTCAGATAGGGAGGAGGAAAGCTGCCCAGTGGAAATGTGACATGCGAGATTGGCTCTTATTTGTCTAAATGTTTGTAGTCCCTCTTGTCTGTCACTTTTTCTCTCGGCAAGTTTCGTGCTCTGCATTCCTCCATCCATATGCTTAGATTTTTTGGCTGTGTGACATTTTCAACCATACTTAGACAGGTACACAAATTCTCAGTAAAAGCAGTTTGCCTTTCAAGTCTCAGGGGGTAGTTCACATTTAGTATCTTTGATCTTTAAATGAAATCACGTGAATGCCTATACTGTCAGCACTTGATCCAATTTGATTTTGTCGATTGATCAATTGATTAATGCTGTCCGAATGTTTTCACTTGATCCATTCTATCCGATATCATGTTGTCAGTTGCTTGACGCTATCATGATGAGATGTGGTTACTTGCTCAACGCTTATATCGCCAGCAGTGCTTGCCGAGAATCATGCTCCAGTGGCGCAGGAATTCCTCAAGCGCGGCTGTCCTCGGGCCCTCCGTGGACAGATTTGGGCACTCACCTTGGGGTGCACCCAAAGCTCAGCAGTAAGTAACACCCTCACACCTGTCTGTTTTCTTCACCCTTGGGCCCTAAGGCTGTTTCCGGCATCCTTAAGACCCGTAATCAAGCATTGCTTCAAGACATATAAAACATCCACATCCACATAGAATGGCTTCAACTGTAGAGATTATATTCATTATTCACTGCCGCAAAACCGAGCATGCCTCCATTATTGTTATTGTGTTTTATAAGTGAAATTTAATGCTGTGGCTGGTTAAGGATTTCAGTTTTACAAACTTCCCATTCTACCATTAGTATGACGTTTGGTACTTTCTTCCTTAGAACACCGATCATTTCGACAACCTGAAGCAGCTTGTCCTGAACTATGATCTTTTGGTCGACAAACTGATCATCAAGGATGTCCAACAAACCGCTTCCAATGACGATCAGTTCTTTGTGTTCGAAGATGTTCTTTACCAGGTAAACAAAAAAACACTTTTCAGCTATTGTATAGAGTTGAATATCTATGGTATCGTGTTATAGCCTGACTTATTTTTCCAGGTGTTACTGTGCTTCTCACGAGACTCGGAAGTATTGTCGGTGCTCAACTGCAGCTCTGCCAATCCGATCCACGCTGTGCTAAAGAATCGCACACCAGTCGCCGAAAACACGGTGGTTTTCCCCCCGAGCGGGGTGATTCCGTTCCACGGCTTCACAATGTTCGGTGAGTCGGTTTCAGCCTTGCCGTTGCTCCCCCAGTTCAATTATTGCATGCAGCTTTTCGAGTTGTCACATTTTGAAAGAATGCTTAAAGGACATGTTGAGGTGAGCATGAAGACCAATAACAAATTAATTATTGTAGGTCAATAACAAATGCATTTGATTTTTGATTTATTTTTCCGCATCTTTGTTTTGTTTAAGACCTGTGTTGGTTGCATTTAATTACACATCTTAAGTGGCATTCTTCTAATAACTTGGCTAACTGGAGCATAAACAGCTTTGTTGGATATCTCTTACACCTAAGTTTGATATATTGCAAATACCACTTAAGCAAATTTTTTATCCAAGTCAAATGTGAGAATCTATTTTGGAATGTATTTAGTTGAGTACCAGCTAACCTTCGACCAAGGCTAGGTTGGGATATAGAACCGATTCCTAGCTATGCATGCAGTTTGCTGTTAGCCATTCATAAAGTTAAGATGCGTTAATTAAGCTATATTTCATTAACTTCCTGTCGCATTCGGTCAGGGCTGTCAGAAAATGTGAAACCTGTCAAACAAAGCTTTGCGCCGCTTTATAAAATAGCCAACAGTCCGCTAACCGTGATGTTGCGTATCCCAATCTACCCTTGGTCGAGGAGCTAACGAGCGAGCAGGGAAGCCGTGATAAGCGTTATAACGTCTCCGTCCTCAGCCGCACCCTTCTGCTACCTCTTCGACGAGGCCGTCGACATCTACCACGCGTTCCGCGCGTTCTACACTCGACACCTGTTCCGTCTGCACGAAGTCTCGAGCCACGAGGAAGGTCTGCTACGTCTGTGTCTCTTGTACGAGCGCCTCGTTCAGAAGCACGAGCCACAGCTCTGGGTTCATCTCACTCACCTAGACATAAAGCCGTAAGTCAGCGGTTTTCTCACCAGTATGCTAGACATATGCTAGAGTTTGTTTGCTTGTTTGTTTGTTAGTTTCTTATTACAATGGTCTATTTTGTGGTACGAGGTAAGGTACCTAGTTTAATTAATTCATTAAAATTATATAATTATAAATAATTATATTAGTAACCAGCTTAGAATTAAGAAACAAACTGCAACTATTGCACACTGCACTGCACACACAAACTGCAACAAACTGCAAACTATTTGTTGCAGGCACAGTAGATATTAATTATTATAGAAACAAAATATCAATTACAATCTTATATGTCTACCAAGAGTCCAACCCAGATTTTTCACCTAACTGGGGAAGCAGTACCAATTTTGCTGCACGGACAACCGAATTTTTATGTTGTATTGTATTTTTTATTGGCTTGTAGACTGTACATAATAAATGTAAGGGCATCATCAAATGGTTAAATATAATATTAATATAATATCATAATAACAATAATAACAATAATAATAATAATAAAAATAATAATATTTTTTAAGAAAATTGAGTGATTGGTCTCCATGGAGATAGGGACAGGACTCTGAATAAACATAGAAGGGGACAATAACGCAGTAAGAACGTAAGTTTGTAGTTGCGTAATAAGTAAAACTGTAACTGTAATATATTTACACGTAATAATATTTGGGAGATCTATCACATTTGGCATGTGCCCTATCCTTCATAGTAGCCCATAGCTTAAAGTTGTAGTTTGATAGTTTCATCTAGTAAGCCATGACCCTGATGTACCCGGTGTCATGCTCTGCTGTTGAATCGTGTGTGTGTCTTTTGAGTTGGGTAATCGCTTGATGATGAGTCGGCTTAGGATGCATGTGCGTTATTTGTGTATGCATAGTACTTTGCATAGGCAAGCCACGGACACGGCCAAAATACTGTCAATCTTGTGGAATTTCAGCCTCTAGGTGAAGCTAAACCAAAATTAAAGTTTACTTTGTCATAAATATTCTTCAAACATTAGCAGGCCTCATAGCCCAATTTTTAAGCCGAAAATGCATAGGTAAACCCTTTTCCTGCCCCTAAAATTATCCCAATATTTTTGAAAAAAAAAAAGTGCGTAAAGGAAGAGTACTCCGACCCGCGATGCAAACTTTAATTGAGACCTGATGGAAAATAAAACAACCAGAGAAGAAAGAAAAATTGTGTCTTTCGTAACGCAGAAAGTCCCAAATTTAAGATTTGGTTGTGAACAAAGTACTAAACGCCTGATCTACACGAGACTTTGCATCATGGGTCAGAATTTTTTTCAAATATTTTTCCTACTATTTTTTTCCACTATCCTGAGGCCCTTGACTTAGGTGGATCATTCTGCCCCTTGACCCAATGTACATTTGAAAATAAGGAAAATTTTCCTTCAGATATTATTATTATCCACTGAAGTTTTTTCAAACTTGGCTATGCGAACACTCATATAATCGTGTTGTGGATGAGCGTAATACAACGCGATTCTATTGCGTGCGCGCATAGCCTAGAGGCTTATATGATCAATTAAAAATGTTCGGCGTTAATTTAGCGGGTTTCTCAATGAGATTCGTTAGGTACCTGAAAATATGATGTAGTCATCGTGAAATTATTTGAAATTTTAAAAACGTAAAAATCGATTTCCAGAAAAACTATTCAGATGATTTGCTTAAAATTAACACAGCATCTTGTTTATACAATTTATAATGCACACAGTAAATTTTGTTAAAATCTGTTGAAAATAAAGTTGCTTTAGTTGCAAAAAACCGCAAAAAGTCAAAAAAATTGTCTGAAAAGCGCCATTTTCAAGAAAATTGCCATAATCATACAACAATAAAATTTCTACACAAACATTAAATCGTTAGGGTCAACATACCTAGAAAGTTTCGTCAAATTATATTTAAATGCTTGGCCTATAGGGTGGAAAATGTGTTTTGGAAAAACTGAAAAATTTCGTAAAAACTTAATAATTCATAAAATTTACTCGTCCGAATTGCTTCAAAAACGTGGCAGTTCAGAGAAAACGAAGGTTCACATAAATTTTCATCAACATCGGTTTGGGCGTTTGGTCTGTAGATAGCGAACAAACACACAAAAAACAATTCAGAAGTTTTTAGCAGTAAAGTGTAATAGAAGATTTCGCTACGCTCGTTACGCTCATCAACTAAAAAAAAAATCCGTGTTTCGTATAGTTTTTTTCGATATGACCATGACTGTTTGCAGACCAAAAGCAATGTTTAAATGAAAAAATGATCGATTTTTTCGGTAATATTCATACGTTTTCACGTGAACGAGATAAGAGCGGCTTAAAACACGAAGCACTACCAATTCTTTTCCTTGATTGAAATGTGCCACAGAATCACCAATCATCTATGATTTAATGTATCATACAATCTGCTGACAAAGATGAACCCAACCGTTTCATTTAAATCACGAAATTCGAGAAATAGCAATTTGTTTTCATTTTGATGAATAATCTTGGTAATTCCAGAGTCGCAGATGTGTGTGTGCATTTTTAATTTTTAATGCATTTTCGGCTTAAAAATTGGGCTATGAGGTCTTTTCAGGCTCGAAATGGCAATTTTACTGTTAAATAATAATATATGTATTGGACAAAGAGATTGTCGTGGATTCATTAGGGGGGCCTAGGCCCCCGTTCGCCCCCCCCCCCCCCCCCCCTGGGCACGCCGATGGGAGTGCGTACATAGACGTGTCGTCCCGTGTCAATTGCTACAGAGCATTCTATCGGGGGTTTTATATTCAAACAAGATCAATCAAGGCCCGTTCCATAATTATAATAAAAATGGTTTTAAAAGCAGTCAAACGATCCCCAGATGACGTGCCTCTCATTTCCATGCCAAGTAGAAACGAGATCCCCTAGGTCTCGTAACATCTGTCCCAGTATTTCGGTCGTCTTTCAATCGCAAATCGGACGGCGTATCCCTCTCACTCGCAGTTTTCCTGCTCTGCCTTGCCTCGAATTCCTGAAGCCAACCCTCCCAATCCCACCTCAACACTACCAGGTAACCAGGAGCTCCAGGTTGTTCAAAGTCATGCCAACCAACATCCTAGGATGCCTTTTTTAATCTTGGTCCTTTTGACTTCCGAACCACACTTTCACGACAAGCGAAGCTGGAAAAGCCAAACTCCTCAACAGGCATGAGCTTTACGCTCATCCTAGTCCAGAAGTCGGGGGTTCGGTGTGCTATGGACGACGCCCGCAGCCACACAGATTCATGAAGACGCTGATATTAGCTTAGGAAGCGCCCCAAATTCTTCTCTTACCATTCACCTATATCCCTGATACGGAAATCTTGCTTGATCGCAAAAAAGTGATTGCGGCGTCACTTAAATAAAATAAATAAAGTTTTGAAACTCACGAGGATTGTCATCTAAGCGGCAGTCAGCTGGTTTTAAATATAAAACAAAAATAGCCTATCTTCACCCACTGAGTGGTCGCTAGTGTATTATCGCTGCCTCGTACCAAGGGGTGCCGGGTTGTCCAACACCCTTTAGCTGGAAATAACTCGTTTAATGATACTCGTTAGATCTTACGTCACGAAGAGCCTAGCAAGGCGTCTGACATCATGAATGTAAATGGTGGTCTTTTATATCGATAATTTAAATATCACCGTGAATCGGTAGGAAATATGAACAAATGCTTGCCAATTCAGCAGCATGGTCCAGTGGATTGTTCTCTAGCTGGCTGATTGAAAGATGATTATCAACCGAGTTCAAAGAGCTTTTTGGCAATATCTGGCAAGTGCAAAAATTTCTGAATTCTCACTGAATTATCTTGAAGTATAGGGGTTTGACAGCTGCGATGTAAAGAACAAATCGATCGATTATCAAAATATTAATAAAGCTAGCCGTCTCACCATGAGCATACGAGTAATCAGCAGATTATCAATGGTGTGGTGCATTGGATAGCTCACCTGCCTGGTAACTTGGCGGCATGAGTTTAATTCCCGCTGCTTCCGCCTTTTTGGAACTAGAAATTCAGTTGAAATTGTTCAAAATGTATCATGTATCTGTCGTCGACAGATGATATATTGAAAATAAAGTAGCAGAGTTGTTCAATTTTATCTACCAGATTTATCTCATGGAAGCATATCTCGTTAACATTATCATCGTGCAGATGGCAACTCTGCTTCTTTTCTTTTCGTGCAATGCGATGTGAATTTTTCAAGTGTCCTCCTCAGACATCTCTGCTGGAGTCCATGAGCGTTGAAAACATGACAAATGGATGAAGTATTGGATTCAATGCGTGGTCGAGTATGTATCACTGCTGCCTCCCACCTGAAAATCCCAGGTTCGATTCCCACCGGCAGCGTGGCTTTTTGCCCAAACAAAAAGCTGGGTCTCTTTCGATACACATAGCTGGTAAGCTCTTTCGACACGAAGAGTCAAGCTGAGAAACCAGACAGCCAGAGAGCAACTGCGGCGGTCAACTTATTAGAGCCTTTAGATTAACGGAAATGAATGGTTATGAAAAATAATATCTCTAATTCCAACTTCAGCATAGCACAGTGGATTGCACTCTGGGTTTCGGACGAGAGTTCGGTGCGTCTCGGGTTCGATCCCAGCTGAAGATGGAGCTTTTTGGCAACGTCTGGCACTGGAAAAAAACTGTTTTCCCAATAAACAACTAGACTTGGACGTCTACGATGTCAAACACACAAGTCAACCCTATAAAAAAGCCCACCAGCTTACCATGCGCCAAGAGTAGGGAGAATTCAAGACCTGAAACAATCGATGGGGTGGTGCATTGGATAGCCCATCAGTCTACTAATCTAGCGACGCGGGTTCAAAGCCCAGACAATACAGCTTTTTGGAACTGAAAATTTCAATTGATCATATATGATAAGTTCAAAGCTGCGATGTTGTAGCATGGTGATGTATAAATTTAGAAAAAAAATATACCAAGTCACAGATTTGTTCAATTTTATCTACCAGATGGCGCTGTCATCAAATGTATGCAAACTCGTGGCCGTTGGGACCAAACATTTTGGCCAAGCTAAGTGCATTTGCTTAGGGTGCTAGGGTGGGACGTTTCTATTTTCGCAAAAATTCATAACGAGGTCGCGAAGCGACCGAGGTTTCAATTTTTGCTACTATCTTTAAAACATTCGCCTAAATTAAATGCAAAAAGCACTCTCACCTCTCTACCGGACGGGATGCGAACTCGGTACCTTTCGGTTGTCAGTCTCGTACATTAACCACTCGGCTGATGAGGCATGATCTGTGACCGGTGATTTTAAGGTATAAGAATTACAAATGGTTTGTTTACCTTTTGTACTTATTAAAAATTCACGAGGCTGGCGTACCCCCGCCACCCTAATTCATGAGCAAAGCTCAAAAGCCACTCGGATTTGAACGCATCATATTTGCGTTAAGAACCAAGCGACTTAACCACTCGGCCATTCGAGGGATATGAAAGAGAGTGAATTTTTTCGTTATATATATTATTTGAAAGATCTTTACAATGGTAAAAAAGTCAGATATTACGGGGTTCGAACCAGGCTCTCCAAGTCCAAGTTTTATAAGCTAAGCGACTTATCCAACAAGCCAAGGCTCCGGTTGGGTTTCCATTGTGATAAAGTTCCTTTTATAAAATAAACCTAATTTTTTAAATACAAAAAAAAATCACTTGATTATTTATTGCCATGCGAAGTTAAAATGTTCAGCAATTATATCCAAAATCGCACGAATAAATGGTTTTCTGTCCCCCCCCCCCCCTCCACCCCCTGCAGGGATACTTCACCGTGAACAGCATGCTAACAAGTAACACGTGACTTGTGTTTCATTAATCACTGCTCAGCAAACGAAGAGTCCAGTCTGTCTTCGAGGACGTTGTCCACATCACACTGAACTCCCAGGCTTTTGACATTTGAAGGGCCCAAAAGCCCATGCCACTGCAAAATTTACCTGGAATTCACCTCCCTCTAGTTAAATCTCCTGTTTGATCTCAAAAAAGTGATAGCGGCGTCACTTTGACTACAGTGCAAATTCCAATTGGTTGTCTCAACTATCAAAAAACTACGAAATGATTTCGTTGAGAAGCAGTGTGCCCGTGCTCCCGGCACCGTGAACTCAGCCGTTTTCGAAGGTCGTTCAGACTTTTTTTTTAACAAATCAGGGTTGTTTTGTTATCAATAAGCTCACAACACTCCGCACTTGGTCTTTGATTGGAGAGCGCTAAAGCGCACCGCTAGTAAAGCCACAGCGCAGCGTGCTAAGATTAGAGAAAGCCACGCGTCTTAAAACAGTGTGTCGACTCCATCGTCTGTGTGCTTTGGTTGCAGCATCCAGCCGGTGTTCAAGTGGGTGATGCGGGCGTTTAGCGGCCACCTGCCGCCCGAACAGGTGTTACAAGTGTGGGACCTGGTGCTGGCCTACGACTCGCTCGTCATTCTGCCGCTGCTCGCTGCCAGCATCATCAGCCTGCGTCGCGACAACTTGCTGCTAGTCGACACGGCGTCCGCCGTGGAGGCCGTTCTCGCAGATCTCTCCTCCGTCCGCGTCCTGCCGCTCTTGCAGTTTGCGCTTCTCCGGGAGTGACTCGAGCGCTCGGTATCACCTTCCCTGCTTTCATCACATTCATCCCGTTCATTCAGTCATCACGACTCTAGTTCATCACGATCGTCATATTCATTCCGTTCACCACTTTCATATCGTTTCATATTGTTCGTCACATCAATCACAATCATCATGCTAAACCGTCTGCACATTTCAGACAATTTCGGAAATAATATTCAAATTATTTGTCATTTCGTTGCAAGGTAATTATGATTTTACTTGTTTCAAGCTGAGTTTTACATTGTTGTTGGAAACTGAAAATTATCAATTAAGATTGAAAAATAAAATTCATGGTATTTAAAATCTTTATTGAGGATGAGTTGAAAAATGATGTCAGATACCCACAGGACGTACTACTGGCTTTACATGATACCCACTCGGTAAATCCAGGTAGTCATTTTGATTGGATGGAATAGGTGTATTTATTCTATACCCACTTGTACAGCCGGTTTAATTAAGTTAGCAATGAGAGTAAAAAGCCAAAGACGTTAAAATAAGGTTCCTTATCATTAACTTTGCAAACTTTTTGTAAGGATTTCCCAACATCATAATGTATTCTGTGATATCATTCAAAATTGTCTCCTAAATGCAAACTGGGCTGTATGATAATTTTTGGACAATAAACCCCCCAATTCTCGGCCCATTCTTAAAATTGGCAGTCATTGGACATGTTAGGACACAGACACACACAGACACACTCAAAAATAAGTAAAGAAATAGGGGTTGAAAGATTTTTTTCACTGTCATTTTCTCTAGCCAAAAAAATCAATAGTAAGCACCTACCATCAGGAATGGAAAGCATTGAAGATAAAGTTTTTTAATTTTTTCTTTTCTTATCTAGTGGCTTTGCCCTATTTTTCGTAAGCCAAGGATGTACCAAGCCAATTTTTAAAAAAATTCTTAAGCCTGTGATAAGAATGCCAAATATTTTTGTTCCTGTTTTCTTGCATTAGGGTCAATTTTTTTCGTAAAAAAATAAATAGGGAGGGAGGGAAGTGCCAGTTTTGTATAATTGTCCCAGGCTGAGCACACGAGGAAAATGATTTCAAAATGTGGCAACCCTATCTAAGATTGGAAACAAGTCCCAAATATTGAAAATGAATACTTGCTTTCCAGTTCACACAGGTTTACTTACCCTTGAATTTACTTGAATTTGAAATTCATTTTGTCACTGTACAATTCGAATTTCAATTGCAGCTTTGTAAACTTGACCACGTCTTACGTGTTGGGAGACATCGAAACAACATCGAGTGTGTTATACAGATTTAATGACGGAGAGCAGAGAGCATGAACACATCCCCAAATCACTAACACTAGCACAACACCAAAAGTAAAACAACTGCTATTGAACCACAAAACTCTTTTGTGCAACAAGCATTTGCATTATGCATCTGTCCATGCATAGGATTTCCATCAATTATGTTGAAATAAATAGGTTACACTTACATAGAGCTGCTTCTTAAAAAAAAATCAAATGTCTTGAGTAAAATCACCAGCCTTAACATCAATCAGGGAAAGTTTCACTAAGTAGGTAAAGAAAGTCTTATATTACTTTGCTCGGCTGTACTTTGCTCGCACCTTCGTACGAGAGACAGCTAAAATATTGTTCACATGGCTCTTCACTTTCTCCATACATTCATCAATCACTGAGCAATCCCCTGTGTAATGGAGTTTTCCAGGACAATGTCAAACTCATCCAGGCTTTCGAGTATTTGTACCAGGAAGGTAAGTAGCGTAGGATCCCTGAGGAACGAGCACTCGTCGTAGAGTTGAGCAGCCGAACGAGATTCAGCCAGGCTGGGCAGCATACGATGCAGGAGCCGCTCTCTGCGTAGCAAAGAAGCCACAAGCGTCAATGCGAGGTGGAGAGCAAGTCTTACGGCAGCTTAGCTTAAGGCTTTCCGACTAAAAGGCAGTACAGTGAGTAAGTGATAGTTGCCAAAGAAAGAACAAGGAAGAACTAATGCATAAATTTTGTTGTTTTTAACACGAACTTAAATGTAAAAGTATGTTTGTTTATTTTGAGATGTAATAATTTAGTATCAGAGCATGTGTTCTAACAAATAAACAAATTTCAAAAAAAATTAGTTATGCGTAACTCTGTCAGTGAAGAGCAGAAACTCCTCTATAATGGCCCAGATATTTCAGCCACTTAAATTGTCTTGTATAGTACATAATACTTGCACTTAGCAAGAAATGTGATGACAAGGTGAACAGGTAAACCACGAACAACTCACCTTGCACCGAGGCAAACAAACAGCTGGAATTTGCCATCTTTTCCGAGAGCGTGGCTGGAGCTGGCTATCTGGTCCAGCAACTGGCAATAGCAGCCCATCACTTCTGTATGTGTCACACTTTCGGCAGCCAGTTCCGCCTCAAACTCCTCCTTAGCGCGAACTGAAAAAACATAATCGCAATTCAGAAATTATCCACAAACTAGAAACAAGAGAATCACTTGGGAGTTGGGAGAGAACCACATTACCAATCAGGAATTGAGTATATGTCTTCTTTAATTAAAAAATTAGCTCGTAAATTCGAACATTGATTCAGCTAGCCAAATATTTTGTCCTAAAACTATTAGCTTTACTCTATTTTATATTTATTTTAAGAATAACCCTGTCCGCTCAGCGCTAGTAGTCAATATGAATACAAACATAAAAGGAAAGAAATTTGCCACCAACAGTTTATCTTTATTTCTAGTTAAAAACTGAAATAATAAAGTTACTGGTGAAATGCTGGAAGATATGCAAGTGGTAATATAAATCTCCAGGCACTGTTCTAGTGCTTGAAGCTGATATTTGAAAATGGCGCCATGCCCCCCCCCCCACTCACCGAAGAAGTCCCAGACGTAGAGGTTCCGGCCGAACAGCCGCGTCGACTTGAACCCGACGAGGAAGACCTGCTCGAGACACGAGACGAGGCCCCGCTCGCCGCACAGCAGTATCGTCAGCGAGCTGTGATCGGCGGACGGCTGGTAGAGCAGCTTGACGATGTCGTTGACCGCCTGTCCGAGCATCTGCTGGATGTCGGCGACCGACGTCTGGGCGGCGGCGGGGCTCGGAATCGCCGCCGGCACCAGCAGCCGCTCGAGGCAGCCGTCGGCAAGGCCGCGGCCGATCCACCGGCCGCAAGGGAACCGGTACGCCCGGCCCGTCACCTGGTTGCTGACCATCACGTGGTCGACCAGCCAGCGCGGGGACAGTCCCGAGTTGTCGTGGCCGAGACGCAACGAGGTCAGCAGCCCCAGGTTCTTATGCTGGAGGCACGGGGGACAACGAGGCGGTTTGAGCAACGCGTGGCGGCACGATACCGTATCAGCGTTGTGATAGAGAGCGGCTCGAGACGATTTAGGAGGCGAGTGTTATGACCGGTTAAGTCTGTTTTTGGTCAAAATGAATTAATTGTGTGGTCGTCCTTAGACAAGGAATGTAGACAAGGATATGTAAAAAGTCAGGAAAGTGCCTTGCGCCATTCGGATTTTACAGACATTTTTGGTTAAACTTTCCAACCTGCTACTAAGTAACTTCTTAGCGGTTTTTGTCATTTCCTGAACATTCAAGAAAATGGACTTAACTTGTTATTATTACACTTGCCTCTTCAACTATGCGCAAAATATTGATTTACAAATATCAAATCTAAAATTGAAGTGCTTTTTTCCAGAGAGCATCTGCAGACCTGAGTAAATGTGCACCAGTATATACCAAAATATGCTAAATAGATGACATCAAGCTTAGATTTTTACAACGGGTTGATCGCTTGTAGGTGGGTGGGTTTATGAAGCAAGTTTGTTACAAAAATTTTATTGAAAGAGCAGGTAGTAAAAAGTAGAAACATTTGCGGTGAGCAGCACTTACATAAAACACTAGTTCTAAAGCGCCACGAGGAATTGCCAGCTCAGTCGTTTCGCCAAGAGTGCCGGAAACCGCAAGCCAGCAGTTGGCCGAGGTAGTGGTCTTCCGGGAAAGAAATAGCTCGCAGCGGTAGCACATTCCTGAAATGAAACCACATATTTCGGTTATCACCTGTACCTAGTACTTCCTCAAATAAGGCATACGACAAAAAGTTTGTATGGCAACTCCATTTTAAAATGGAGAAATACAGAAAGTCTCTGTTCTTTTCTCCTTCCAAAAACTTTTGACTTTTCAAGCTGTGATCTGGATTGTATACAGCTGCAAGTGTTGCATTTTGTTGACGTTTGTGAATAATCACGCAAAATTGAGCCAAAATTTCGAAAAAGAATTCACTATTCACTGCGCATAGTGAGACGAAGGCAATGTCAGATAAAAGTGGAAAAATAGTTCATCAAGACGTCTCTGCATCGAAAAATTTGTTGAACCAGCGGTAAGCCCAGCGCAACAGCCCAGAATGTTGACCTGAATCCAGAATTTGGAGCTCAACAGAAGCATAAATCGTAAAGCTCGAAACGCTCCAAACTCTGGCTCCGATCGCAGGACGCCACAGACTATAGGTGTGTACTTACGAGCCCCCGGATAGTTAGCCGTGAAGCACGTGTAATCTACAGCATTGAGCGTGAGTAGATGGTATAGGAACTGTTCTCTTTCATCCTGGCATCGTAGGAACGCAGATCTCTTGTAGAGCGAGCGGAGG
The DNA here is from genome assembly GCA_921293315.2 of Nemurella pictetii. NCBI lineage: Eukaryota > Metazoa > Arthropoda > Insecta > Plecoptera > Nemouridae > Nemurella > Nemurella pictetii. The sequence continues at coordinate 23,885,439 of OV121116.1, read as the reverse complement.
AGGCTGGTGTCGGATGTGAGCGACTGCAGGTGGCGAGAGAGCAGCTTCTTTTCGAGCGAGAGCCGCACCCAAGCGCGGGCCAGGCCGGCCTCCGAGCGGATCTGGATGCCTTGCATCGCCTGCACGTTACGAAGATCGTCGGCAAGCTCGGTGGGTGCCAGCGGCAGCCACTTGATCAGGTGGCACCACAGAGCAGACTTGCCCTGAAAAAAGTGTTTGTGTGTTACGACATGTTACGATTGAGGTTGACAGGTATCTGGATGCTTTAATTATTCATTTGGCTGTTTATGTCTAGGACTTGTTGTCCTGCTAGAAGTGTTTGTAGGTAAGGACATGTTCATGAAAACATTCATTTGGCTGCTAAAATGAAGAACTTGAAGATTGTCCATATGTCCCTATCTAAGGTATGATTTTAGGTTTAGATTTAGATTAATTAACAACAAGTTTTTCTGAAAACTTATAACTACTTATAATGGGGATATAAACTTAGGTTTATATACTAGATTGGTCTAGTTATTGAAAGTTGAACCGATTATTAGAATTTCCAGGAGCCTTTATTTTGAGTTAGTAGCCCTTGAGATGCCGGATATTTTTCTGCACCATCTATCACTTCGACGTTAGTAATTTTGTTTGCCCGTGATTTGAAAGAGGAAAGTGTTGTGTGCATCATTAGAGCACGGCACGATGCCTACCTGCTTGTTTTGCAGCCCATGCGACCAGACTCTCTCGAGGAGGTCACACAGCCCGGCGATCAGAGTGTTCTCTTCGACCGACACGTCGCCACCGTGCCCCAGTTCGACCGCTTCTTGCCCCATCTTGTGCACCAGCATTTTCTTGGTTTTCCCCTTGCAGTCCTGAACAAACAATGGCAAATTAAGACAATGCCCTTAGACTATACAGGAAACCTCTCAGCCGGTGAATCAAGCCCCCATCATTATCATTCACCTTGCCCGGGTCTGCTCTACTGATAGGGTTTCTTACTACATTTGTGTTATAAGAGTAATAATAACGTTTCTAGTTAAAGATTAGCAGTAGCATGTACACAAGTGGTTGACATCACGTTCGGTTCAGTTATCGTTGCAGAAGGTTCAAGTAGGTATTTGAACCATGATATTTCCAGCATCGGTCGTACCTTGAGCAGCTTCTCGACGAAGCTCCAGTTGGTGTGTGCCAAGTCTGCCGGACTCATGACGGGTGCGCTAGCCTTGGGCAGACTGGGCACATCTTCCTTCTTCTGCCGCGGGTGCCCTGCGGCGGCGACGGCGGCCCTCCGTCGGTTCAACGACGCCGGCCGCGGCTCCGAACGGGCCGCCGCCTGGTTCAGCACGACGCCGTCGAGCAGGGGGAAGCCCTTGTCGTAGGGGGCCGTGACGGGGGCGGCGCGGACCACCTCTCCCGGCGGGGAGACTTGGACGTTGGGGGCGGTCAGCCGCTCTTCCAGCAGCCGTTTTGACTCTTCGCTGCCGTAATGCGCGCCCGATTTCCTGAAAGGCGGGCGCGTGAGTCACGACAGTCACAAATGTTTGCGGCGTCGTGGTGCCGGTTTGTAAGTTACCCCGGCTTGTGACTTGCGAAAAATGGATGGTGTTGGTGGTAAGAAAACTTAATTTTTGATTTTTTTAAATGAAAAGATTTGTTAATAATGCTATACAAATATATATGTTATATGTATGTACAGCTGATTTCAAGCAACAGAAAGTAAATGGAAACAATATTTTGTATTGATTTTTAGCTGTGAGGTTTTATTTTCAACTAATTCTGGAATCTGATCAGTGATCCTAAATCTTTGGATGTTTTATGGCTGAAGAGAAGTACTTATAAACAAATAAACAATTACATTTATTCTTTTAGAAATGATGTGAAAAAAATAACAACTAGAACTCTGGGCCCTCACCCAGAGCGGCCAACAGGCTGGTATTACGGCGGTGCTAGTGAATACCGGTCCTTTTCCGGCCCTGTCCTTTTAATTTTTTACTGTAGCACTGAAAATTTGGCCGCGCTAGGTGAGGCCCCTGAACAATAAAAAATAAGTTTTTTCTGAAATTTTTCTACATATTTTTTTTCATGAAAATTGGCAAGATAAGAAATAGCAGCTTGTGCAACCGCAGCTGAAGGCAGTTTGGACTTCAAATTCAATTGAACTCCTTTGAAATTTTCGGTGTGCACTCTAAGTTTCAATGTTCATTTGAGTAAAAATGTCATAATGTACTCATATTTACTCATCATATACACATGACATGCTGTTTGAAATTAATACGTGAAAGATATCTACTCAGAAGTTAGAACAGAAACCCAAAATAGTATCAAACCATTTCTGCTGTCCACATTATCTGGTTTTGGCCACATAACTTAACTGCGATATTTTGGTTCAATTTAGATATTTGTGTTTATTATTTGCAAGCTGTTCCCCATTTTTCATAAAAGCCCGATTTTCAGTTAAACTGAACATTTCAGCGCCAAGAAATTGTATCGTAATTTATTATTTATTCATTGAAGCCAGGTGACATACCTGGCAAGTTTAATTCGCCGATCAAAGACTAGCAGATTCGGTTCGGTTTCATCCCAGGCAGACATGACTTTGTTGTCGATGAGCGTGGCAAACATCTGACTCTCGATGAAACGCGATAGGAAAGGAACGTGTGACTCGGGTTGGTCCGACAAGAACGTGGCTTTGTCGAAATTCTGCATCGAATCTCGATCGGACAACCAGTCCTCTCGGCCCTGGAAGATCAAGCAGAGTCAAGACCCAAGAACCGAAACTCTGAGAATGTCAAAGACTTTTACTCTCTTCAGAATTTCCTAGTAGGGGAGTGGTACATAGTGTGACGCATATCTTATTGTGGTTATATGAGGTTGATATTGAATTTTTTTTAAATCTTTGTTGGCCAGAAGTTGCTTTTCATATAAGTAGCACACCTCTAGTATTTTTATGAAATTTTAATGTTTTTAGAAATGTAACAGGTGACATGTTTTTGAGTTGGTGATATGCACAGAGCAAAGAGTTGGGGTCCATTATGACCGATGTTATCTTGGTGCAAAGGTCATCAACCGATTATCTTCCAATTTCCAATGAAAATTACAGTTTCTAACTGTTTATGGTGCAAGTGCCTATAATGCAGCATAGATACAAATGATCACTTATGACAGACATATGAACATATGAACATATGACAGACATTATGGTTTATAGTGGCACAGCCCCATTATTTCCGCTTCTAAGACCATCAAAATTTCATAAAAATACTAACGTGTGCTTTAATCGAAATGATAAAGCAACTTCTAGCTAAGCTACACACAAAAAAAAACTCAATGTCAACCACACACGACCAGAAAACAAAACTCGTCCCACTATCGTCCCGCTCCCCCAAAGCCGCCCCGCGCTTGCCCACCCACCTGGTCCGGCCGCAGCACGCAGCGTTCGTACGCGGCAAACACGCGCACGAAACCTTCGAGGAAGAGCTCGCGCACGGCGCGCGTGAACCGCAGCTGCTGCTGGTAGCGCTCGAGCCGGGGCGGGTGGCGTGGGGCGACCGGCGAGCCGCGCCGCTCGCGCGACCAAGAGTGCTTGCGCCGCGGCAGCGTTGAGTGCGTGCTGCGGCCGCGCTGCCCGTCGCTGCGGCGCACGCCGTGCTCGTCCATGAGCCGCGTCAGGTCGGCAGCCAGCTGGTCGCGCGACGGGAAGCTCGGCAGCTCCTCGGGCAGCTGGACCGTGCCAGAGTCCACGTCCACGCAGCACAGGTTGGCCTGGCGGGTAACGAGCGCAAGCGTGTTAGCTAAGTGGGGGGTGTTAGCAAAGTGGAGGGTGTTAGCAAGCGCAAGCGTGTTAGCAAATTGAAGGGTGTTAGCAAGGGCAAGTGTGTTAGGACTTATGAACAAATGATGACCTCGCAGCAAGCACAAGGCGTCTTTAAAAAATACTATTTAACGAATGCTAATTGCTCTCCACTAAAACTTTCTCTATGTGTTAGGAAGCTTTGCTGTCTGCTTTATCAAGGGTCTCAGCCTCGATTTTTGCCACAAATTGCTGGTTTGTGTTCATATGTTGGCAATCAGTTGATATTAAAAATAAATAAATAAACTCTAAAAAGGCACATTTTAGGGTCAATATCTAACTTTATTTTTTGGAATAATGATCCTTTGCATTATGGCTGGAATGCACTTTCCAACAGAGGGGACACCAACCCGAAATTTAATGGCTTCCTCTTGGGCCAGGAAAAAGGAAGGAAAAGAAAAAGTAGTAATAGGGGAATAAGTAATCCCACATGTATGGCTTGGTTCCAATTGAATTAAACTAGATGGCTTTATTATAAGGTTCAATTTAGCCCTAGATGACTCCAGATTCAGCTGTGCACCCCCCCCCCCCCCCCTCCCCCTTTAAAAAGCCAATTAAGTTTGTATATTGAGCAGGAAATTAATACAAGCACACCAACCGTCCTAGACACTTGCTGGTTTATATTATAAACTTACATAGGGGGACACTACGCTGCTTATTTACTCCTAGCTAGCTGGCAGTGCAATGTAGCATGCATTATTAGAGTTTTAGCAGTACCGTTAAATCATCGAGTTAGTAAACTGAATGGTTAGATATTGCATTGTATACCAATGTACTATGCCAGTTTGGTACTGCAGATTACAATGGCAACAAAACTGAGAAAATTGTAAAATAAATACACAGGCACTGCTGGCTTATTAAAATTATACCCTTACATAAGAGCTGAAAAAACAATGCAAAAAAAAAAAAAACTGCAAGGTTTTTCTTTACCTGGCTCCCAATCTTTTCGCTTGCACCACAGCCATGTAGCCCCATGATGAAAGGAACGGGGGCATCGAGGAAATGCTGCATTGACGCAGGCAAGACGGGCACATAGACGTGCTGCCAACAGAACGGGAAGAGAAGCGAAACAATGCTCTCTGCCACGACCATAAGCCGCTGGTACTCTGGAACAAGCAATTCCCACTACAATCTCCAACACATCTCCCCCTCCAAACACATCGGCTTCTAACCAAAACACCAAGTACCTGCAGAGACGAGAAGCACTTGGTTCTCCAGCAGAACACAAGTAAACAGCTGGATCACAGCATCCACGCCCAGCAAGCCGAACATCTCTTGCATCGGAAAGTCAAACAGAGGTAGCTCTTCCGTAAGACTCGGCCTCTGCAAGAGCACCGGCCTGTCCCAGCAATTCAATGAAATGCTCTGGCCCGGCGCTGGAACTTGTACTCGGTACAGTAGATGATGCACGTGGCTCTCCAAGCTGAGATCCCGCGCGGTGAGAGAGCACGCTAGCAGCCCGAACAAGAACTGCTGGGCAGCGTGCACGAAGGGTAGTTGACAGAGCAGCGCGATACTCTTGGTGACGAAGAGCTTGTCGTGGGCAGCGTCGAAATAGCCAGGTGCGGCACATGGCCGTCGAGCAGAGAGCTTGAAGTGTCGCGGGAGGGAACGCGTGCCGACAGCAGGGCCGCCCGACAGTTCGGTGAGATGCATCGCCTGCAGTGTCTGCATCGCGGTGCAGATCTTGCGCTCCTGCATCTCCTCGAAGAATACCTGGCTGAAGCCGTAAGTGCGGCTGCCGTCTTGTCGTGTGATGACGAAGCTGTGAAAGCGCGGCTCGCGAGCGTGCTTTTGCGTGCGGAACTGAAGCCCGTGAGGCAGGCATAACTGCAACCAGCGTACAAGCACAATAAGTACCGATCGGTGTTGGACAACTAGTAGCATTTAAATGGGGATTCACTCACCATGCTGACAGCATCTTTGTCGAATGGGTTCCACGGTACATTGTCTGGGTAGTGAGCTAAAACCTGTGACTTGTATGATCGATCCAAGGGGGTAGATTGGAGATTGTCACCTAAAATTAGAAGCGTTTATTTTGAGAACCTTGTAATGCCAACAAAAAGCCGGTTGGTTATTCTGTTTTACGAAATAAATAATAAGTTAAAATTAGAATACCAGCGCAGAGCAGAATTAACTCACCGGAATCTGGTTCAAGTCCAGAGTTAAGATCAAGACCAGTGATGACAAAGTAATCAGCAAATCTATTGTTGGGTCCAGAAGACGTTGATGAACGTGAAGAGGCACTGTTCATCGCAAAATAACTCTTTGGCTTGGTTGCTAAATTTTTTGTTATATAGGTGCAAGGCACAGGCTACTAGCAAGGAGCATAAAACACTTAAAATTGCCTTGCCATCCTATCTGTGCCAGTAGCCAAGAATATGTCAACATTTTAGCATATCACTTATGACGCACTCCGCATTGGATTCCAATGACTTTCTCTATATCTGCAGCAGAACAAAGTCATGATGCTTTTGAGTCCAAAACTTGACCATCACTAACGAAACGTAGCCCAGTATATCGAATACTACAGTTCATTAATCCAAAGCTCCAATTAATCAATGCTCCTCAGACTAACCTAACCTCCGACCTTTGTCCACAGCCCTCTCAACACGTGTGAGCTGTCTACTTCGACACTACGCTCTGAAAATGTAAACAACAAATTTGATTTCTGGTGTTATTGATTTTTGGCTATGGTGGGGAAGGTGTGGTTAGTAATGTCTGTCAACTTTAGTTGATCTCAACATAACATCAACATGAATGTTGTAGCGTTTAGTAAACAATCAACTGTTTCCTTTGTAATGATTGGAAAATAAATGAGCGTGAACTCTGAAGGATATGCATACAAAATCGGTACGTGACTAAAAGTACATGATAACATTCAGGATTCAGGCTGTCAGTGGCAGTGGCACACTAATGCCCGTCTGGAATGCTGAGATCGTGATCAACTCGCGTATTTAACAAAAGTTTCAAGTAAAACTCGTTCGGTTATTCTGTTCCAAATGATAAAAATGCTTGTCTTTAATATATCAAGAATGTGGTTCATCACTTCCTGACCATCATAAAACCTGTGCCAATATCTACCTTATGGCGCCTTGAAATAGAGTCACCCAATTGTTTTGTTAATTAAGGAAAAAGGATATAAGGCATCTTGAGTGAAATATTTGTGCATTGCAGACTTGGGGGTGACAAGGCGAATGTTAGAATGACGAGCTGGGCTGAGCGGATGCATCGCAGAGCTGCTACGTTCAGTAGCGTTGTCACATCGTGTGGTCATTCAACAACTGTACCATACCCTAGGCGTCTGGAGAAAGTCAAGTTTGGCGTTCCCCTAGATGAAGTGTGCAAGAATGACATCCCTGGACCGCTTCTCGTGAGTTAATTGATCGTATTTTAAGCCAATAAACAAATGTGGCCTTTGTCACACTTCAGTGCATCTTAACACATTCTATGTCAAGTTTCTGTTTTATGACTATTCCTGAGTTTTCAGCCATCTAAACTGCCATGGTAACATTGGTAATAATTGACAGTTATGTGTATTTTTATCTCGTAAGTTGTTTGAGCATTACCATTGTTGGCTATCACCCAGTGATCGTTAACTATGTAAAGCATTTGTTACTAAATTAGGCAAACCATGCAGGTAGACAGCTTAGACGTCTCAATTTCATTTTCAATATTATAAAACTAGACACGCATTCAATTCTCACAATTATAGAATAGGCATAGTACTGATATGAAAATACTATCACCCTATCAATTATCAGATGCTTATTCAATGGTGGTTTTTCCGCAGAGGGCCTTGGTTTGTAATACAAATTTTAACGTCTAAAAATGAGATAAAACATTTTCTTAAAAATAAACAAAATTTGATTGTACGCCGGTAGCTAAGCACTAATTGCTACCGTCATCGCGTTCTAGGTCTTAATATTGAAGCTGAACAAAGAAGCGCCTTACAAGAAGGATGTGTTCCGTGCTCCTGGCCACCAAGGGAACATGAAGCAGCTGATACATTTCCTGCAAGCCGGTCGACTCGTCAACATGGACAACTTCTCTGTGTACACGATCGCTTCGGTGTTGAAGAAGTTTCTCCGTAAACTGCCGGGCGGCATCTTCGGGCAGGACGGGGAGCAGAGCTTGTTCTCCATCATCGATGCCGAGAGCGTCGAACACCGTAGAGATGAAATACACAGGTACCGTTGGTGTTACTTCATTGCTCGTTCATTCAATATCATCAATTTCATCAATATCAATATTTTGAACTGGAGCTGATTGATTGAATTTGCAATCCCACTATTAGCAAGACTATATTCTTATGGAAATCATGAAAACCAGGCCATAATCACCTCATTGGGATAGCTGAAAAAAAACTGTGTTTGAGAGGCTAAATTTTTCAAATCTTGCTACAAACAATTGGTTGGAGATGAGACATAGAAATTAAGGAAAACTTTTTTTTTGCTTTCGTTTTTCAAGTTAGGAAATGATTGGTGTTGAATTCCATACTAGATTTATAGTATAATATGTCATGTATGATGCATCAAGTGTGATTTGTGCTTATGGCTGACAGATTGGTGACCGGCTTGCCGGCTCACACTCAGCGACTGCTCATCCTGCTGTTCGGAACGTTCCGAATGATCGCTTCCAACGCAGAGAATGCGTGCACGGGGATGACGGCTGAAGCGCTGGGCGTAAGTGTCGCGCCAAGCTTCTTCCAGTCTTGCGTTCGGGGCTCCAAGCCGGTCAAGATGGAAGATGTGCAACGGTTTAAGGCAAGTGCTCACTCCTTCCTAGGCTTATTTACCGATTTTATTTTTCGTTATTAACAAGTGAATGTTTTTTTCTTTTTTCAAAACTCTTCGTTACGCAGGCTGAAATTAGTGTAAGTACTGCAGTAGTAACGGTAGCTAGATTTAATACGTTTCATCGATTTTGAAAGGTCTTGGTGACAGCCTGAGGGATTTTCTAACCACTACTTATGTATCATTTATTTCAAGTAGTACTTTTAAAATAATTAAGCATATTCTCATATGTGGCCTGTCAGAACAAATGACTACAGCAGTTTGCATTACAGGTAGCTACTCGGATAATGAAGTTCCTCATCGAAAACTTTGGCGTGAGCAATTTGTTCGGCCGGGACAACTACGAGTTTTATGCTCGAATCACAGGACGAATACTTAAAGTGGAGGAAGACTGGATATTTAGTTTCCGATACCCTCCAGAAACTTTAGTTTCCCGTAAGCATTTGGTTGAACATTGCCGTCTGTAAACAATGCATGCGTGCGTTGGTCAGTGCCTGGCTAACTACTTGATATTTGCAGGCCAGCTTTCTTTGGAAGCAGAGAAGACTTGGTTCAAGTACGAATGCGAGAGGTGGGGACTCCAGTGTAACTTGGAAGGTGAGATCGAGTTTCTGGCAAACCGGGTTTTCTTCTGCATTATCAACCTCATCAGTTTTAGTTTCGCCTGAATTGTTAAATACAATGTGCTGGAAACAATGGGCAAGTTGCGTAAATATGCAAGCGGGTTACCTGCTTAGCCACACATTGGGCCCTACTTTTTCATTAAATCGCATTTAGTTGTCACTTGTCACCCAATATACTCACTTGAATTTTGTTGCATATTCTTCACTTGCTTTATACTCAGATACTCAGTTCAGAGTTCAGAGAAACAAACTGCAAAGCATGCTGCAGTCATGTTTCTATTATTACAAACTAAATCACCAATAGAAAATATATGTCGAAAATTTCACGGCACCTTTCAATGGAACATTTCGCTCCCAATAATTCAGAACCGTTTCGAATCCAACATAATGAATGCCTGTTTTTCAGCAATGTCTCGGCAAGAAGAGAGCCAGTCCGCGCCAGCACTGAATCAGCCAGCGTTCGATCCGGGGGCGACGAGTTCTTCGCTGGGAACGATCCCGGAGAGCAACCGCGGGGCGTGTGGGGGAGCGGGGGCGGGATCGGCAGCGGACGACATGACGCTGGAAGAGCTGCGCGTCATTAACCGATACGCGGAGAGCACGCGCAGCCTCTCGTTCCTGCCTCAGGTCCACGAACGGCAGGCGGCTCGGATGCGCACGCGTTCCGAGTGGTTCCTCGCTGATCAGCTGCGTCGGCAACGTTCTTCGTCCTCGGGGAGTCTTGGTAAGTCGTTTGAAAATACTCTTTAAGCTGGGTGAATGAATGGTAGCTTTGCTTTCTGCTAGATTTTGCTTACTCAAGAAAAATGTTTGGACTAAAGGGACTCAGCCGTGAAGGCAATTAACATGTGGTTTTTCGCTATAGTTTGGTTAAACTTAGATTACGTTAGACCTATGGAGTGAGTTTATGAATTTGGTGAGTGCCGGGTCTTGGGGTTCTTGCTTCGATCTTAGAAATATCTTCAAGATCTGTGTACAATTTGCAATTTCTGCTGGAAATACGCACCTAAACAATATTTCAGACAGTGAAAAGTGTGTATGGCGAATGATTAGCGAAATTTGACTACTTTACCTTAGCACTGATGCACTCGGGTAGAATTTTGGAAAAACTCTCTGCACTGATCCAATAACGTTGTTATGTCCTGGATTTCCTTTCCGCCAAGATGCGTTTCTCGTATTAAATTAGTGATCCTTGGCAAGCCTTGCAGAAAATTACCTTTCAGGAGTATAATTAATTTCTCTCGTAGTTGTGGGGCTTCCATTTGTGGTTTCGAGTCAACGGCTTCTCAGCAAAAGGCTAAGGCTAAAAAAACTGCACTTTGTCATCAAAATCCATTGTTTATGGTTGCATCACAGAAAATACAATGCCAGGAGCATTTAAACTGTCGAAGGTGAATTGAATGAATTTTTTCAAAGTTCCATAGAAACCCTCACTAAAGATTCTAAAGAATCTAGGTGTGATGAATTTCACCAATTGATTCACAATTGATTCACCAATTTCACCAAACAGTCCTGGAGATGTCCACGCCATCATGGACGAAACGTCGACAATCGACAAGGTCCTTTTTAGGCCCGCTTTAACGTCTAAACAGAGCAAAACCATACACTCTCAATTCTACAATCTACGGCACTGAACCTCTCCGACTTTCCATCACCAATTGATGTTTCAGAATGATTTTATGGGTGGTTATAATGAACGGGGAGCTGGTGTGCTTTCTAACTGCTCTAGTTCTCAAGGCGCTGAACGTAACAGCAAATCTCCCTGAACGGACTGTAGGTATAGAGTAGTTATCTATTTTCTGCTTACAGCCACCACTGCAAGCGGGGAATCGATACGAAGAGCGAGCTTCCGCCGACGCAGGGATCACCACCGCTCGTCTAGCCGAAGGAAAAACAAAGAAAATGGATCTAAACCAGCGCAACAGAGTCTACCGAAAGCGTCGCTTCAAAACCAAATAAAGAAGCAGTCGTCGCTTGACGAGAGTGTCACCGAGCAAGACTGCACGGAGGTGGACGTACACACGTTTCATGTCACCCTGACGTACAAGCCGAGGATTTAACCAAAGAAGTTAAGAACATATCACCGACATCACTCAGTGATATTTTGTATTCAAATTACACATGTTATTCGAATTATTATGTTAGTTAATAGTTTCTAAGGATACCATTATTATTATTTTTTTTTTTAATTATAATTATTAATTTTATTAGTATTAACTGTTTTTTAGCAGTATTTTTAATATTTCCATAAAGAGATAGTAAATTTATTAGTTGTTCTATCAATATTCAAAATCTTGGGTCTATCCATTTAATTGATAGGTGCCAATTTTATACAGAAAACACTTATTTGGCTCCAAGCAAATGTCCATAACAGAAATGCAGATAAAAAGGCTAATTGCTAAGTGTTTCTAGTTAAATATTTAATTTGCAATCGGCAAACAAAACTTTTGTAATTCTTTGTACCTAACAATCAGTTTTACATTCAGCAAAGATACATTTTTAGTCTGTGTCCGTTGGCAAATGTTCGTTTATCGCATCGGAAACTAACCCTGGACAGTTTTACCTGGGAAAGATGAATCCACATAACTGTGCTAAGAATTTAAATTGAGTGGATGAATTTACTATGTCTCTAAAGGAAATTATTTACCTTATAGATGGATTTTTAACTTACATTGTAAGTGGTCTTACATTCCGAGAAAGCAAATTACTTAATGATGACTCTCAAAGGTTTAGTCATATGTTCCAGTTGATTATCTGGTAGGTCTCAAATAATTTATCCTCCGAATATGTCTCGATTGATATCCAGTGTGTTTGTTTGTAACAACGATCGGCTGATGAGTGACTGTTGACTGTTGATTGATGAAGGTGAAGTCAAACAGTACTAGAGAATGGTAGCGCCTAGCGCTTAGCGCCTAGTGACTAGCATGTCCAATCATCGATGATATTCGGGAGTTGCGCTTTGCAGTCCTATTATTCCTCCAGGCAGCATTCACTGCTACAAACAACTAACAAGTCTGACTATACTAGCACCATGTGTTTATTATTATTTTTGTAATGTTTTTACCATACTTAAAAAATTCCATGGAACCATGAAAACATAAATGGAATTTTAAAACACCAACAATGAAAATAATAGATGATAGATAATGATGATTTATTCCATTATCAATTAAAAAAGATGAGTAAATTGCAACTTAAATCCTAATTGCAATTTACACATCTAGTCAACATAGAAAGAAGAAAAAATGTGTCAATGTTTTAAGTGCTCTCATGGAGTTGAAGCGTTTTTATAATCCAGTGCCCGTAGGAAACCGATCATAGTTATTTAATCAGATGTGACCAGTAACAGTTTATGTATTTCAATTTTAATCTCGTCATCCAATAGCCAACATTTCAATGATGGTGATAAACACTACCCTGATAGGAAGAGGATATTTATATATTTTGAACTAATTTGCTAACTGCCAAACATATGACCAACTATGGGCATTACTTAATTTTTACTGATATTTACCATCAATTTAGTGGATACCATGTTTTATTGTAGTTGTTTACTATATACTATCACATTCCTTTTATGCTGAGCTCAACGTAAATATTCCATCTAAAAAAGATTACAATATGCCAGCAACAGTTTGGAATCTATTTATCAAATCAAAGTCTACCGTGGATTTTCAAATATAATATTATTCCTCATATATTTATATTCTTTGGCTCTGTTACGACTCGTAACAAGTATCTCGGAATCATTTTTCAATTTATATGTCAGCCAAATGAGCCAGTTCAAGAAACATTATTACGTAAAGGTCGGCATTTCAATGGCTGGTTAAAAAATTAACAGTCCTTTATACAAACTCAACAGCTAATCAAATACATCCATTTTAAGATAATGGCTTAGAAACAATGTAAACTATGTTAATCAGCATGTTGAAACACTGGTTTTTATAATCTAACTTGTTTAAAAATATTACAACTTGGCTTCTTTGGATTTTTTTTTTTCAATCTTTGGACCTAACATCATCCTCTACCATTGTCCCTCCCTAATAAGTAATATCATAACCCCGATCTTGTTCTGCCTTTAGTACTGTCTCAAGAACAAAGTCATGTGAAGATATTGTGCGTAGTCAATCTTACCTTCAGCCCTTCGCCTTCGCTCTTCTAAAAGTTGACGCTTCAGTTTGCGAGGGTATCAAGTTGGAGATTTCCAGAATTATCCTAAAGCAAAGGACAAGCACCTGGCTGTATCTGCTGTGCTGTCAGATAGGTCAAATGGTGATAATGAACCCTTAGGAATTTGACTCCATTTTAACTACTTGGCTCGATTTATTTTGAATAAATAGAATCAATATAAAACAAAATATTTATTACTGAGACTTTTAGTCGTAGTTTCTCAAACTACATGGAATGTGTAAGTAAATCTCTTACCATATTGTGCAAATAAGTTTACTAATAACAGTATCTTTGGACATATCTAAACAGTTTGATGTTTGCAAAATCAAATACCTGCTTAGTTACAAATGAAATGATGCAAATTTAAATGAGCATACTATAGGAAACTATATCCTAAAGCCAGAGGAATTGCCACACTTCCAAAAATTTGTGAGAATTTAATTGTTTTTTCTGCCTGTATTTGAGAGGTTGCACATAAGAGCAATTATTTGGGTGTGTTAAAATGCCATAGACCCCCTCACCCCACACTCACCTCATACACACCCAAATAAATGGAAATTAACTAATGCAATGTATCAAAAGCTTCTCCTTTCATTATAGTAATTAATTGTGACCACATTATCCCCAATGAAGCAAGTGCGTAGTTAGTTAACAGGCACAGCCAACAGCAGTACTGGCAGCTTTCGGTCAAATAAGTTAAATCGGTAAGCAACAAGCCCATGTTCCATCCACCTAGAGGCACTAGTTTCAATGATAGAAGGGGAACGTTCACAGAGTCACAACGCCCCCAAAGCGGAAATTAAGTTACTAAGCACAAAGTAACATAATTTAACAATGATGCGTGAACTCTTGTTTCTGAATACTGATCCAGATTTGATGACAAAAAGTAGAGATCAACTACTTGATATTTGCATTTGATCACTAGATGAGTGCACCACGTGAATCACGGCATGTCAATCGAGACATCTAGCAAATTATTCCACTGCAGAAGCTTCATCTTTTGATTTTGTAGGGAGGAAAAAACTGATTGAGGATGTCATGAATTATGTTGGAAAACAAAATTCTTCTCTGATTTTAGTCATGACCTAGTGTAAGCAACATTTTCACTCAGAACTAAACACGGAGAGTAAATATTTAAGTTAAGATATTAAGACCATCTTAAAAAAGTATTTTAATCGGGAGGTAGGCCGGTTTTTCAGCATTTCTCGACTTATAAGGACAGAACCACCACCTCTCTATTTAACCTCCAGAAAAAACAGCACTCTACCTCTTAGTTGTTATAAAATAAGTTAAAGGCCAAGCTGCAGTGGATAGTTTAGTTAGGTTCACTGGCACACTCTGTACAATTATGAACAGAAAAATAGGTACGTATTGCATTTGCTGCACAGTTCCCACTTCTTAAATTATATTTTTCCAAAAGGAATGCAATAAAAATGTGTTCGTTTGGTACTAAATAGCACCCGCCGTGTTCATGTTACTTCTTACTCGACTTACTTAATCTTTGGAGTTGGGCTTTCTGCAACAAAAAATTAATCATTGAAGTAAATTGTATGATGTTGATGGACAAGCACAATTTTGTGTGCAATATCATTAATCAGCATCACTTACAAGCCCTCCTTGGTTCTTTTTGCTTGTTTTTACATTCTTCTTCTCAACTTGCAAGTTAGCAATGATCCGCTTCGCCTCTTGAGTTCTGTTTTCAACACAAAACATTTTTTTACAAAACTGATTTAAACTAAAACTAATGGTTAGAGTTGAAAATCACAACTGGTGATTGAAGGATATGCAGGCTCGTTTAATTGCCGATTACATTTTGGCCCAGATTAAATTTTTCACATTTCAAAGCAATATTATTAGAATATATATTTACACTATGACCAACAAGAATACTTCATAGCCCAGTGTGATAATTCTTACTGTTCTTACCTCTCTTTCAATATTTTTTGTTGCTCCTTCTTCCAAATATCTTTGAACTCATAGCAGAAAGGTGACCAAAGTGAAAAGAAGTCTCTTGTTGCATCTTCCCCACTCTTTTTTAGTTTGTATTGGAAGAAATCGACTGTTGCATTGAACCTGATTGGAAATTGTGAATAAAATTAAATTCACAATTATTACTAAATTTTATCAATGTCTAATTTGGAGCAAACAAAGTATACTCACTTTTGTTGACATTCTTCCAGATTTTCAAATTCACCTGCTAGCTGCTTCTGGGCTAAAATCATAGACATACATTCAAGAAAACCGCATTGGTTGTTGAAATAACAAAAGTTAATTAACTGATAGAATTTCATCAACCTACCCAGTTCCAAGAACTTTTCCATTTTATCTTTGAAGGGTTGCAGATTTTCTTCAGCCGATGCAGATATTACTCGATCCATTTTGAGTTGGCACACTGGAAGATAAAGAGGATCATTTGCCCGGAAATAAAATTAGGGACAAGACAACATAAAAATCTTCCTTCAAGTTCAAATTAATATTCATATTGGTTTCAGATAGCCAAAAATTGAAATTCTACTAAATAATGAAATGTGGCATAGAAGGGGATTAAATTCAGTTCTGTTGATTTCATAGTTGCCAACAATAAAGACAAATATTTTGGTAAGAAACAACAACAACAATAACAAAGCAACAGAAAAAAGAGATATGAAGACAATTGAATCATTTGACATATTTGAAAAGTGCAATGTATAGCAACTGTATAGCAACCCACTAAGGATGCTGGTTGCAGAAGACATAACAGATCTCAACTTCAACATTAGGTGACAAGCAGCTATGCTTAGGATTTACCTACTCTGGTCTATAAAACAGAGCAGTGTGCCAACAAAACTAGCAAACAGCTAGTGGTCATTGAAAGAAACAAACCTGCTAGCTGCTTTTCTAATGCCGTCAATTCGGCGCCCAGCTTTTCAAAGTCCACAATAGATGCTCGTTCGATGTCAGCTGGCTCTGGCACTGGAAGCGCCAGTTCTGGGTTCAATGGATCGTCACATTTCTGCAACAAGAGAGTTTGTAATGACTCACGAGTATGTCAGTGTGTCAGAAAACAGGAGCAAACAATTTTATTCTTAAGAATAAAATAAACAAACATTGAAAAATTACAGTACACGCTCAAACTCTTCTTAAATCACAGCCCAAAATATATACAAAGCAATACAGTACAAATATATATATATAGGTATATATAAATATTATATTATGTAAATATATATTATATATTATATAATATATTATAATATATAATATAATATATAATATATTTATAATACAGAATATTTAGTATTTATATATTAAAAAATACATTGAAACTAAGGAGCTAGGCAAACATTTTTTATCTAACTGTTTATATAAGTTAATACCTAACATTATGTTGTCTTAGTTCATTATCAGAAGTTTAAACTTGACTTGGCCCTTTCCAGACATATATTCTAATTGCTCCACACTCACCTTCATGTAACTCTTAACGATGAAATGCAACAAAGTGATTGAATTGTCATTACTCTTCACATCACGAAGTTTGGACAGAATTTCAAGACCGAACCCATCCGCCTGTCCCCTGGTGCGGTTGCCACCGTTCATGTAATTCCCTAGCGTCAATATTATGGCCAGCACTGTCTTGAGGCTTTCCGACGTCATCAGGAACTGGCAGGTCGACTTCATGTTGTTGAGTTTACTTTCGATGAAAGATATGCCGTCCTCAAACTCGGTTTGGAACATGAAGCACGAGATACGGTCGGCAAAGTTCGGAATGCTCGCGAGTTCGCTGAGGAATTGCTCGGGCTTGTCGAGCGGGATGTCTGGTTGTGACTCCATGTGCGCGCGAATCAGCTGGAGCTCTTCGTCCGACGCTCGCTGAAACCAACCATTCGACGTAGCTCAGTGTCTCCGTTCCCGACAAATAACAAACAAGATAGAAAAAAGACACTGACCACATCGTAGATCTGTTGTAATGCCTCCATATTCACGACAGTGGTATCAAAATTGTAGATGGCTGCAAAATATTGGTACATAAATTGATTACCAACTGCTTCATTAGATACGTTGCATTCTTTTACATTCGCTCTACTCACCATTTTCTATCTCTGAGAAATCAATGTGTAGACTGGAAGAAAGAATACCGACATTTTGTGATCTTTTTCCATCTAGAAGTTTGACGGCTAAGTGTTTCGAAGGGTTGCTCTGTCTTTTCTTTGTTGGCGCTCGCTCAATAACTTGTCGAGAAAATCTCGTCTGGAATTCCTCCATGTCACCGATGTTGGTTTCTTCTAGTTTGGTCCATAGCAAAGAAGTAGCCAAGGGGCTGCAATGATAAAAAGTAACAATGTTTAATCGGGGGGTATAAGTGATAAATTCAGAAGGTAGAAAAGAAAGTGTTTTGGTAGGTACCTTGGTTCTGGCTCCGGGACGGCTACCTCTGCTGCCGGAACGATGATTCTAGTCCAATACAGTGGTTTCATCGGAATTGTGGGGTTCAGCGGTTCTTTCCGTAAAGCTACAAGATAAAGAAAAAACAATAACTTTTGTTACAAACATTGTTTAGCAAAAGTTCAAGTTAATATTTTGATTGAAAATCACTTGAAGCATGAAAAATGACTAAAGGTATTGAGTATTGACGTACTTGATCGGTTTGCCATCCAACCTCCAGCAGGGGGAGGGGGGAACGGTGCTGGTGACATTCCAGGAGGAGGGGGTGGTGGGGGAAACATTTTGGATTGAGGAGATTGTAAAGGACACATTCCTGACATTGGTGGGGGTGGGGGGCCCATTCCTGACATTGGGGGTGGAGGGGGGCCCATTCCAGACATAGGTGGGGGTGGGGGGCCCATTCCAGACATTGGTGGGGGTGGGGGGCCCATTCCAGACATTGGTGGGGGTGGAGGGCCCATTCCAGACATAGGTGGGGGTGGGGGGGCCATTCCAGGCATAGGTGGGGGTGGGGGGCCCATTCCAGACATTGGTGGGGGTGGAGGGCCCATTCCAGACATAGGTGGGGGTGGAGGGCCCATTCCAGACATTGGTGGGGGTGGGGGGGCCATTCCAGACATTGGTGGGGGTGGAGGGTCTAATCCAGACATAGGTGGGGGTGGTGGGGCCATTCCTGACATTGGGGGTGGAGGGGGGCCCATTCCTGACATTGGTAGAGGCGGGGGGTCCATTCCAGACATAGGGGGTGGAGGAGGGCCCATTTCTGACATTGGTGGGGGTGAGGGGCCCGTTCCTGATGTTAGGGGAGAAGGGGATCCCGTACCCTCAGACTTTGAGGGTAGGGGATCTATTTGAAGTATTGGAGAGAGAGAACTTATTTTGGGAATTGAGCACTCGGAACCTATTGAGGGCCCTGAAGGAGGTGTTTTCTTGACTTGCATTAACAGGGTAGGGCTGGTGGAGCTCATTGTCGGACTTGGTGGAGAGCTGACGTTTGGTTTTGAAGGAGTTGGATCTACTTCAGGAATGTGAGGCGATTGTAAATCTGCTAGAGATTTTGTGGAAAGTGGAGAGGTTGTTTGAGTGACTGGAAGTGATTTTAGAATGGGATCATAAGTTGGTGAATGCAACGAGCTCATTCCAGAATCAGTAGGCAAGTGTGGAACAGTTGAAGCCAAACTGAGAGTGTCCGTGCTCACGTTTCTTTTGCCACTATCTTGCGACTGAAAAGTATCACTCGCGGGCACTTCAGGAGACTTGTTGGTCTTCTGCGCACTGTTTTTTTTTAGATTTCGTTCAGGACTTGATGTTGGAGAACTGAAGTCGGCATTTACTTTATGGGTCAAAGATTGCACAAGATCAATTGTGTGACATCTTTCTAGTTCACTTCGCAAAGACAACACCATCCGCTCCAGTTCTTCAATCCTCTCTTCAGCTTGATACAGTCTTTTTGTTTGATCTTTGTCAATCGCAGCTGAAGCATTACCCTTAATACTACTTTCCTGTTGTGCTTCTTGTAGAATAATTTCTAAAAAAAAACACACAAATATGGCCACAGAGTTCAGGGATGCAAATCATTTCTTAATGAAATAAACAAGACATAAGTGGAAATTGCACTATCACATCAACCTACCTTGCGATAAATGTGAAACCGTCTCACCTGTAGGATTTCCAGGCGGTAGTCCGGAAGGTGGTGATGGAGGCCAAGACGCGGATGGAAGTCGGCCAGGCGTTGCACTCATCGGAGCAGGAATTTCAGAGTGAGACCAGAAATACATCAGGTCAGGCTGAATAAATTGAGATGGTGAGATTTCAATCAATAGACAAACACTGAAACTGCACTTGGTGATTGCAAGCTTACACGAAATAAGTCGTCCAAGGCAGCATCTTTGTCGGGAATTTGACGTAACACTCCTGCAGCTAACAGATGAGTGCAAAACTGCATTGTCAAGACTTTTAAATCATGGATACCTAGTAAAAGCTTCAAGTAATGGTCTTCAGGGAAATTGGAAACAATCCAATTTAGAAGCATTTGTCCTGGAAAAAATAGCAAAAAGATGACTAGTGTACAGTGGGTGGGTGGGTTTGATTGGTTTGAAACTGGTAAATGCATTAAACCCAAGGGTAAGAATAACTTATTATTATGTGTTACATAATCTCACCTTCAAATTTTTCGTAAACTTGAAAATCAAGTTTCTCTGGTAAAAAACGTGGTTTTGTCACACGTTGATCGAGGCTTGCCTTTTCCAAAGTCAGTGAGGCAACTTTCCTTAAGACATTGCTGTCAAGAGGCACATCGCTTAGAGAAGAATGACGTCGAATAATGTGTTCAGAGTTGGGGACGTTGGAAGTGCCTGTGAAAATGAAAAACTGGTTGAATTTTTACAGCCAACTGAAAATAGACGGTCTATAACCTCTGAAACCCGTGATTCCTAACCTGGAATAGCAGTCAGCTCCACTTTTTTGTGTCGTACAAGGGTAAAAGATGTTTGTCCAGGGGATTGCTGCTTGGATTCTGCAGATCCCTCTGGAGAAACTGCTGCAGATTCTGGAGATTTAGGTAGCTCCCCAGCATCATCTTGAGTGGTGACTTTCATGATATTTGATCCTGCATCTGAATGATATATCGACGTTCCACTTCCACAGTTGTTGGCTTCAATGAGAGCTTGAGGTGTGAGTGGATCGGTGAACACGGAATCAGAACTTGATTCACAACTTTGAGGTGACAAGAGAGTGACAGGGGCCTCTTCCCCTCGTGGACTGGTTATGGCAAGCTGCTTCACATGCCTCCAAGAGTCTGTGATGACGTATGTGACAGTAGGAGGTTGATGGTCACTGACACCTACGGACTGTGTCTTATCATCAGTAGGCACCGACACACCACTTGGCCCGACTAATGGAGCTTGGTTGGCTGCACGATTCGCCGGAGAAGATATTTTGAATAGATCTTTTGCCAGAGATTTTTTACTTGACTTGTCTTTCTTGCCAGCTTTCGAGGGACTCTTCCCTGCGGACTTGTTCTTACTGTCATTGCCTTGTAGATTGCCCATTGTTAGGGATATCAGATAGACTGTATGGAGTTTATCATACCTGTGCAGTTGATACCCACTTCTTAAACCTCATCAAAGCATTATTGTCATAACACGCGCTGCAGATTGAATGTTTATCTCCTAAACACTACCTCCTCCTGCTACCC
This sequence comes from Nemurella pictetii, assembly GCA_921293315.2. Lineage (NCBI taxonomy): Eukaryota > Metazoa > Arthropoda > Insecta > Plecoptera > Nemouridae > Nemurella > Nemurella pictetii. The sequence goes on along the minus strand of OV121116.1, from coordinate 23,864,400 downwards.
TACACGCTCTGTACTGGCACCATGGCCAACCCCAAATGGCAAATGAAATCGCTTCTCTAGGCCCTCCCTCATTCCCCATCCCCTAACAACGTTCAACACGCAGGCCAAAAATCAATCACACTGCGCATATGCCCCATCAGTAGTCACATTTGAAAAGTGTAAATTGTAATACAAGTTTATTTACAGAAAAACTACCAATAAAAATTATATTATGTATAAAATTAGTCTATACATATAGCCTATGTTATTCAAATATTGAATAAAAACAACAAAGAGGTTTGGAACAGATCTATCTAAAATATGTCATGTTACCTCAGAGATGATGGCCAGAATGACCCTTTAAGTATCAAGCCTTAAGAACATGCTGAACTGACAACTTAAACCATTTTTAAAACAATAGATTTAAAAATATTTAATATATTACATTAAAATGAATGGCCTGATCAGAACATAAAACCTGAAATGTTAATTCTTTTCAAGGGCGCAAACACCTTTTTCCAAGTTCGATCTCTTGCAAAGAGTTAAGTATCATGGAATGAATGTTCCATAGAGGCTGTTATGCTGAGATCATATTAAGTAATCAATTTAATCTATCTTTTCAACAACCTCAATTCTTGCCAAAATAAATTGGTATCATATATAATAATGCACATACCAAAATTACAAAATATAAAATTGAACAGTGTAGCCGGTGGGAAGTGTACATTGCCTCGGTCCTTCAAACATTTCATCATTTCATCAGACATTCTTGAAAGTAGACTGTGCAAAAGCACCAGTCAACTAGAGATACCAGGCTTGGAAAATACCATAAGAATAGAAAAATACAGGGCCCATTTGAGCATTTTCTTTGAAATATCAAATAATCACTAACAAACGTACACTTGTCGATAATGTTGGCACGCAACTTGACCTTTCTTTAAACCCAGAGTATGGAAATGTATAGAACTGAGCCGTGAAGACATTTATGGTCCAGACTGCACGAGAAATAAAGTCACCAAGAAAAACATTGAGTGGGATATATCTCAAAAATAAAATTCCATTACCTATCTATATCCCAGTACACATGGCTCTTAAAGTGGATTTTCCTCGGCACAAACAACCTTTCCAAGTCCTGACTGTTCAGATCTACACACCCATCACATTAAAAGTAATGTGATGTAGTAATGTGAAGTAGGTAGCCAGCAGTCGGCAGAATCTCGAGCTGCAAACACATCGTGACAACTGACATCGCCTAAGTACACACCGTAAAGTCACGGTTAAGTCAAGGAAGAGCTATGAAAATCACTTAGTCTGAATCAAACAATGGCGATTCAAACCATGACGAATCAATCGATGATGAATCAAACGATGATCTCCCGGATCACACGTCGGTTGCGCGAGTTGGGCGTGGAGTAGCCAGACTCGAGGCTTTCGTCGAACGAAAGTGACACATGCCTTGGCTTGCTTTCTTCACAGTCCATCGGATCGGAGTAAGGATCGGGCAGACCGCTGACATCGCGATATCCGGGAGCATCTGTGCAGGTCAAAAAGAAGGCAGCAATCAGAACGAGTCCACCAAACAAAGCGACCTCAATAAGCAAATACAACGGATACCTTCCAAAGACAGTCACTGCAAGTCACGTAGCAATATAACCAGCAATTTTTTTCACACCATAGCATTCCACCAATAGAACAAGTGGTATAAGTACTGATTTCAATTACTAAATTACATAATATTATCTCTTTTTTTCAAATAGATAGGTCCCAGGTCTTAAAATCAATTAGGGTGATGTAAGCAATATTCAATAATGCTGAGATAAATGGAGGTAAACAGCACAAACGGAGAGCGACCTCCAGCATCCGACACTTGTCCCCGCGCCGACCGATCAAACGAAGTGAGCAGCCCCGTACTCACCGAGCGGCTGGAAACGCTTCTTGGCCTTGTGCACCGGGGCGTAAGGATCTGCCGGGTCGTAGTCCTGTCGCGCCTGCTCGAGATGGGCGTACGGTGCATAATCGTCGGCGGCCGTCGTGTAGCCTCCGTGCGCGATGGGGTCGTAGCCGTAGCGGTGGCCTTCCGGCACGCCCACCCCGGTACCCGCCGCCGCCATCTTCATCTGCCACAGCGAGTCTTGCGAGTTCACCGAACCGCCGTTGTTCGAGTTCGAGTAGCTGTTGTCCATGTAGCCCATGTTGACCCCTGCAAACAGAAAACGAGCATGCACGGTTAGTTTACCGGCCATTGAACAGTTGTGACTTGCGATGCTCGCTCTGGCCCACGGTAAGACTTGTGCTGCCACAATTTCCTTCTAGCCTCGCTGTTTGTGAGAGCAATTCAAAGCTGTGTTAGAATATCTGCCTTGGACATCTATTTCTATGTTGATATTTTTTCCTTGTATTCTGTTTCCTGTTTCATTTACCTTGTCCACTCATCATTCATACCAACATGGTGAGATAGAAATTTGCAGCCAAAAATTTACATCTATTCTCAGTTGGATAGAGCAACCGCCCAGAAAAGGAAACGTTCTGGGCTCGTATCTCAGTTCGGTTGCACATTTTTCCTGCTTCGTTAATCCATCAACAATAGCTTACTGTTGTTGGCTCTCACCAGCGAAAAACAAAATTCTCAGTAAAAACAAAGTAACTAGCTAGAGTCTAACAGGTACGACCATTTGCAAGAGGCAAACAAAGCCCTCAGTTATCATTGCCGAAGATTCTAGCGCCTCGTACCGACATTCCACCGATAGAATCAGCTTGACAAGTCGCCAGGCACACTCACATTCGCCGGCGGCTGGGTTCTGGCCGGGTTGCATCCCGCCGTGGTAGCCGTAGAGCGGCGGCTTGGCGTCGCAGTCCCGCTCCGCTGCCCGGCTCTCGGCGGCAGCGTAGTATGGCGGCGGCGGCTGCGTCACCAGCGACGGGTGCGCCGACGCCGCCGTTGACGTCGCCTCTGCCGCGTACTCCTTGCCCTTGCCCTTCGACCGGCTGCGCTTGCACCGGCAGAACACGTAGAGCAGGCTGGCGAACAGCACGAACACGACGCCGGAGACGACGATCGCGATGAGCGTCGGCAGAGTCACCGCGCTCGCCTCCTTCACCGAGACGGGCCCGACGTCGGCCTCGCGGCTCGCCGAACAGCGGTCGCGCTCGTCGCGCAGGCAGAACTTGACGCGGACGCGGGGGGCGCGCCGGTGCGGACGGTCGATGCCCGAATCGGGCTCCTCGGTGCCGGACGCTGACGAGGAGAGAGGAGCGTTTAGAGTACAAGTTTCTACTGGCACCACCGGCTGTGCGGCAAGAAGTATTACAGAAAAACATTCCAAAATAAAAGTGCTACCGGTTCGAAATAAAGTAAATACAATGGTGAAACCACACCAGGTTAGCAAGCATCAAACAGATTCAAGTAGATTCGAGTGGACGCAAGAGCCAACCTATGGAAGTAACTACAGTGGCTTGTGGACAGAAAGTAGCGTCAAATACCAACCTATGGGAGGCAAGGTAGCCTCGACGCGGGCCGCCGACACGCTGGGCTGCACGTCGATCGTGTCAACGAGCTGCCACCGCGCCTGGCCCTGCTCAGCGTCGGGGTCGGCGGCTTCGATCAGCGCGACCAGCTGCAGGCAATTGATGCCGGCGTCGACGGTGATCCGCCGCGTCTCCGGGTCCAGTCGTACGCGGTGAGGGGCAGCTACGCGGTCCACCCGCGTGGTCGCCTCCACTTCGTCCGAGTAGTTGCTGTTGCCCTTCGTGTTGATCGCCTTCACCTGCGAAAAAGAGTCGGCAAACGGTCAGGCAGGTGGACGAGACCGCACTGACGGGTGGTCCATTTCCAGTGTCATAGATGACAACACTAGTATTCTGGTTGTTTATCATTGATTATTAATTGTAATTGTCATTCATTGGGATATTGTAATGTGTCTTAAGCTGAAACCCTAATGATTTAGTCGGAAACCTGTTCAAACTTACTCGGATCCAGCTAGGACCCTGGCAAACACTAGATGTTAAGTCTAATGGCTACTGGTAGGACAGTGAACGGTGAACCATTTCCAGTGTCATCGATAACAACACTAGTATTCCAGTTTTTTTTTCATTAAATATGAATTGTACTAGTCAATCATTGACATATTCTAATGTGCCTTGAACTCACACCCTCATTTTCATTAAATGATTTAGTCTGAAACCTGTTCAAACTTTCTCAGATCCAGCCTGGACCCTGTCAAACACCAGATGTTTAAGTCTTATCTGTTGGTAAAACCCCAAGGCCCTATACATTCTGAACCTAATATCACCAAACAGCAGTAATGATAAGGTGCCAGCATAGCTAGGCTACCAGTATGGTGTCACCAGTGTTAGCCACGAGCCCCAAAAGCAAAACAAGACGGGCACAAACCTTGAAGACGTAGCTGCGATGCTGATCCAACGCCGTCACATTGCACGGATTGTTCCTCTGGCAGTCGAACTCCTGCCACTCGGCCGACCCGCGGCTCTCGTCGGCCCTGCCGCACTCGGCGCCGCCCGCTTTCCCCGCCACCCGCCGGTACGACACGAAGAACTTGGTGTTGAGCTGCCCGCCGTCGAATCCGGGCTCCCAGCGCAGCGCGACGTGTCGCGGCCCCGCGTCCACCGCGCCCACCTCCGCCGGCCGTTCTGGCGGCCCCTTCGGCTGCAGCGTCAGCTTCGTCTCGAGCGCGCCCAGCGCGTTGCTCGACCGGCACGTGTAGTCGCCGTAGTCGGCGGCCGTCACCGCCGGCAGCCGCAGCACGCTGGCGTAGACGTCGCCGTCGAGCGTCGCGACGTCGCCCGTGCGCGGCTCCCCGCCGAAGCTCCACCGGAACTCGGGCCGCGGGAACGCCTGCACGCGGCACGCCACCTCGGCTGGCTCGCCGACGTCGAACGCGGCCTTCGCGTGGCGGTGCAGCGCGATCGGCTTGTGCTCGATGCGCAGGTGCATGCTCGACTCGGCGCGCTTCACCTGGTTCTCGGCGACGCATGCGTAGACGCCGCGGTCGGCGGCCGCCAGCGGGCCGCTCCACGCCATCGCCGCGTGCACCGTGTAGACGCCGTTGCGGCCCTCCGACGGCTCGGCCGAGACGCGGCGCGCGGGCGAGTCGGCGACCTCCTCGCCGTCCTTCAGCCACTTGACCGACGGCTCGGGCTTGCCCTGCGCGACGCACGCCACCGCGAAGTTGCCGTCGCCGATGCGCTTCGTCACGTGCGGCTGCAGCTTGGTGAGAAACCGCGGCGGCTGGAACACCTCAAGGCGGACGGTCGCCGGCTTGCCGGCGCCCATCTCGTTGCTCGCCTCGCAGTGGTAGTCGCCCTCGCTGGCGAGATGCGCCGCCTGCACCGTCAGCTTCTGCCCGGTCGCCAGCACCGACGTGGCCGCCTCGCCGCGCCACCACCGGTACTGCGGCGCCGGCCAGCCGGGCGGGTCGGCGGAGCACGCCAGCGTGATCGGGCTGCCCTCGGCGACGGCCGGCTGGTCGGGGGAGACCGTCGCGCGGCCCGGCTTGTGTCGGACGAGCAGCGTGACGCTGGCGTTGCCCGACCGCTCGGTGCGCGCGATCGAGTTGGTCGCGCGGCACGTGTAGACCCCGGCGTCGGCGGCCGTCACGCGGTCGAGGCGCAGAACGTTGCCGGGCTGGCGGAACGACGGCTCCGACGGGCGGAGCCACTCGACGGCCGCCGCCGCCGGGTTCGCCTGGACGACGCACTTGATCGTGACGCTCTCGCCCTGCTCGGTCTCGCGGTGCGACGCGCCGCCCGACTCGATCGTCACCGCCGGCGGGTAGAGCACGTCGAGGGTGAGCGTCGCGACGCCGGGCTGGCCGAGGCCGTTGTCAGCGGTGCAGGCGTACTGGCCGGCGTCTTGCAGGGAGACGCGCGGGACGGTGTAGACGGCGGCTGTGGAGACCAGGAGGCCGTCGCGGGTCCAGCGGACGCTGCTAGCGGCCGGCTTCGCTTCCACCGAGCAGTGCAGGCTCGCCGAGCCGTCGCGTTCGACGCGCAGAGGGTTTTCAGGGCCGACTTGGACGCGAGGGAAATCTGGAAGGCAGTGATCAGATGTCAAGTTGGGGTAGCATGACTTCTAGCAGTCAGTTAGCTGGTTTTTTAGACATCCACATCTCTTTGTGCCCAAAAGCTCTATATTTGAAAAAGCTTATCCAATGCTCAGCTTTCAGTTGGTGGTCGATTGATGATTTATATGTGAATGTCATTGCTTGGTCTTATTCATCCATCCTGTCCTTAGAAATTTCCTTAGAAAATGATAAGTAAGTCTTTACAGAAGGGCAAGAAGTCAGGACCTGGTCATAAGAACCACTTCAGTCAATGTTGATTTATACATGTCTTCCCAAGATTAGAAGTATGTTTAACTTTAAAGAGCTGTTTGCTGCAATGTGGCCCTGGTCTGGATGTAATTTGCAAGAGCACTTTGCTACACAAGTTTTGATAGTAAATAACAAAACTGATGGCTTCACTTTGTAATTTGTATGGCTTCATTCAACAACCTTCTAGCTCTGCACAGTGCTAACTTTAGGTGCTAACCTTTAAGCCCCTGGCCGTTTTCAATACTGCCGATTATACCCAGTGTATGGCTTCAAAGAGAAATTAGCATTGTCTGCCAGAAATGCATCTCAAACTGGGTATAAGACAAAATATATAGTTTCATTTCCAAAGCTATGGCAACAGCAACAGCAATACATTTTTTACATGTAATTTTTTGTGACATGAATTTATTTATCATTTCTATTTATTAAAAATGCAAATTTATCTAAATGCATGATTTGCCAATTTCTCAGTTGAAAATATGTTTACTTGAAACTCCTCGATTTTAGAAAAAGCTTCAAAATAACATTTCTAAAGATGCTATTTTCATTGTTATTTGGAACCTCAAAGGTCCATTTCATCCCTTAGCAATTCAAGCACCATTCAGGGTCAACACCTGCTCCAGTGGTCACCTGCCTAGGTTGCAAAAATTCTGCTTTCTTGTCCTACCCTTATCCTACCCTAAGTTAGAAAAAGAGTTGACATTCTAAGGGCATACTAAGCCCAGGCGGCCAACTTAAAAATCACACAGCTGAGTCTTTTGCAAGGCTTTTAACTATCTCTGTTGAGCAATTAAAGGGACAGCTTTTTGATCACAGTTAAAAAGTTTATGCCGACATTTTTTAGCAGGGATTGGTACATGTAACCATTTTGAATCCTGTTCTTGAAAAACAAATGGTTCAAGAAGATTTGACTCTTACTCACAGACAACTTCAGCGACCACACTCTAATGACCTCCGAGCAATTAAACGACGTTCTCTGCAAAAATAAACTCGGCTTGTGACCTCTGAATATGACTCACAGTTGACTTTGAGCTGTAGCTTGGCTTCGAACTTGTCCCCAGCGTTCATGGCTCTGTTCCAGACGACGCACTTGAAGACCGCTCCGTCATCCTTCATCGTGGGCCGTACGGTGAGCGTGGACGTCGTGATCGCTTCGCGAGTCGCCGTCGTCGTCGTCTTGGCCTCGGTGAGCGCGCTGCCATCGCGGAACCAGCTGCCCATCGAAAGCGTGGTTAGCCACCAAAAGACACGGCAAGCCGTCGACACAGGGTCGGCCATCGACGTACGGCTGACCACCAATGCCATGCGATCCATGATGGAAACTGTGTCTGAGGACCCGTTTGACAATATTCCCAAGATAGATTTGAACTAGCTCTGATAAAGACATCACCATGATGCACTTGTTTTTTAGTCGTTTGGATCTAGTTAGATCAGTCCTGCCCACAGCCAACAGACCGTACATATCTCGCCAACGTGGTCAAACACCAACAGGCCTTGGCCTTTTGAACCACAAATCGGTCAAAACACAGAAAAATCATATTCACCTGTTCCTACCACATTTATAGGTGAGATATTTTACAGCCTGTGCTAAATGTCAGAGGCACATAAGTTTTTCAATTATATTGATTACTATTAGAATCCTAAGAGATTGAGAAGTGTTTTCAATTTTCCGAAGGGCCTAATTATTCTGCAAACGTTTCGTCGCAACACAAAATCCCGGCTGCGGACACCAACCAACCACGTCGCATAGTCATGCTCACCTGATGGTGGGCGCCGGGCTGCCGCCGCGGCTTGAGCACTTGAGCTCGACGGGCACGCCCTCAGTGGCGGCGTTGTCGGCGGACATGGGGCCGGCGGTCTGCGGCGGGCCCGGCGGCGTCAGCACTGTCAGCGTCACCGCCTGGGTGTGCAGGTCGCGCCCGCTGCCCGCCGCCTTGATGCGGCACTCGAAGTTGCCGTCGTCGCGCGCAAAGCTCACGTTGGAGATGAACAGGTCGTAGCGGCCCTGCTCCGGCCGGAACTCGACATTGTAGTTGTCGTCGAGCGGCGTCTCGCGGATCGCGACGTTCTCCTGGCTCGTCTTGCTCTTGCGCACCCAGAAGTAGGTCGGCTCCTGCCCGGAGAGCTGCTCCCCGAAGTGGCATTCGAGTGAGACGTTCTCGCCCTCGCGGGTGTCTTTGACCAGGCCGGCGGAGTAATGCAACCCTGCGGACGGGAGAAAGGAGACGGTTATTTCGTGTCCGATGCACTGGTCGCTTGCGATTCTCGACTCTTTACTCTGCTCCTGGTCACATATTTAAATAATGATACCCTGGGTGAAAATAATGTGGCCAATCATTGATTTTGATCAGTTTTAAAGCATATTTGTGACTGGTGTCAATCAGCACGGCACTAAGGTGAGAGCAATTCAGAGACAACGATCAACATTATCATACCTACTGACGGTGATTTAAGGTGATTGTTGTGATGCAACAATTTGGTCCTTTTTTATTCCCCTGCTGCTGCAAAAGCAAATGCCATTGCAGTCTTGCAGTGTGAGTGTATGGGTGTGGGTGTGGGTGTGTGTGTTTGTGTGTGTGTGTGTGTGTGTGTGTAAACAGAATTAATGAACTCGCTATTCACTATTCAGTGACCTTTTATGCACTCATGGAACTGGAGCCAGAAAACAATTTTTTATCATGCTCAGGAAAGAAGTGGGTATAACAGGTGAGAAAAGTTAAGCCAGCCGTCCATTGTTTCCAGACCCCATCTTGACTGACACCTGACTTGACTCTCAGCAGTTGACTGACTTTATAGTGGCCAAACAGACTTGCAGATTTCAAAGGAATATTTTCAGAACTGCACTTTTGTTCGTCTATTGATGTCAGTAAAATTGCGGTACCTTCGTGGGCTTAGATTGTTCTCTTGGTCGTCCTAGAGTCTAGGAAAGTAGAGTCTAGGTTTTTTCATAATTCACTATTCATCAGGCTTCATAAGCAGTTCAAGAAATCATTCTCTCTTAGAGATATTAGGGGTATGGATGCAAAATCATATTATTTGGTGCCAAAGGGGCAGTTGTGGTGCATTAACCATCTTGAAGCTGATTTAATCATTTCATCTGCACTGCCAACATGCAGATTTGCTTACAACTTATGGAAATTTGAATCGGGTGTTTCCTACGGGCTTTATGCCCTCATATTCCGACAATGTTTTGTCGCCTTGCAGAAGAAAATGTCTCGCACGTCCACCCACGTATTATTTTAGCAACAAACCGCCTCTATATAATAAACATTGCGAGCTAAACCCTTGAACCGTAGAGCATCTCAGATGTATTAATAACTCGAATCAGTTTTCATTCCGCCAGAACTTCAAGCCAGATCATCTGCATCGCAAACCCGATCGAGAAGAGACCCACAAGCAACGACAACGGCACCGCAAAATGATCTAGCGCAAATTCCTGCGACGAATCGACAAGTTGACCAGACTATACTCGAGTAGGTCTAAGTGGCCTGCGGGGAGAGTGGCAAGAGGGTCCGGGGGAGGGAGGGGGTGCCCGAGGGCGAGGGCCAAGAGCAGGCGAGAAGAGGGTGATGACTGGCTGGCAGCGGACTCGCACCGCCAGAGTTCAAGGCAGAAAACAAGACCTAGAGACAAGACAGAGACAAGAGAACCGGGGGAAAGACTCGTTTCTGTTAAAGGATGTGTTAACGCTGCCGCTGCCGCCGCCACCGCCGCCGCCGCCGGAGCAGGTGTGCAAGAGAAACATACATTGTCCCTTCGCTCCTTCGGGTCTCTCGCTCGCTCACTCGTTCTGTCGGTCGGCCGACTCGACTTGAGGCGCTGAGCTCCAACCTATCAAGCAGCAGCAGCGGCAGCAGCAGCAGCCAGGTAGAGGAGAGAGAATTCCTAGGAGACGATGGCGACGGTACAATGTTGCCAGACGGTCGAGGTCAAGTAACCACCTGCTGCCGGTCTCTTCGAAGTTTTCCAGCGAAGCTTCTTAGTTCTACTGCACAGTTTATCTGGTTGCCGTATTTCCGAGCGTGGCTGTGCCCGACGTTGTATCGATGGCTGGGACATGGGTAGGATTGCTGGCAGCTACCTACTGCGTCTGCCAGCCAGCAAGCAAGCTCAAGACGCTAGGTGCAAGAAGCGGGCTTCTAGCAACGGCCAAGTTGCTAGCAAGCAGCTAGCAGGCCGACTCGGGTCAAAGCACGTATTACACAACAATGGATAGCGTATTTAGTGCGACTGCGACCAGGCAACTAACGAGCGCTGGAGAAACAGGGTCAAAAGAAAGACAGGCCGCTGCTGGCACGACGAAAAGAATTGGAACTGATGGAAGAGTGGAGATTGTGGCTAGCGAGTTGTGGGCGCGTACTAGAGATTTAAAAAGCGATGATAATCAGTGATCAGTAGTCACGTGTCGGCGGCGGCCACTTTTCGATGGATGTTAAAATGACACAATATTGTTGTCTTGAAATTGGGAGTAGCACAGAGAGTTTTACCGAAATACCAATTTTAAATGAAAAGCGGACACGCTTGGGATTGAGCTGTATTCGGAAGGCAAGGAAATCAAAAATAAAATAATTGCTTCGCATTGTTTCGGAATAGGTTGAAGATGTTTAAACACACTTTTCACCCCCAAAACGAATGTGTGTTCGTCTGTAAATGGCGATTGGGGTATTCGACAGGGTATTTTTAAGATTCTCCCAGCAGTTTATTTTAAACAGGGAACCGAAACAAGATTTTAACGAGCGAATCCTCCAAAACTCAAAAGGTAGAAATAACCTAAATAAAAAATTCCAATCCGCTGTCGATGTTGGCTCAACTAGCTGAACTATTTTTTTTTGTGTTTGCAACAGCCCTGAGTCAACAAAACTGTCCCCCAACTCCCAAGTACACCCAAGCACACCCAAGCGTAAGTTGAAAAATTGCCAGTGGTGCTGATTTGAATATTGTAACACTGTGAATAATTTCTGAAAGTGAGACAGGAGTTCGAATAGTGTCTCCAACGACATGATAACTTCTTAACGCTTGAAGCACCAACATTCGAGTGTGCGACACAATTCAGACGTTACAATCCACCGAAGTCACCTGCAGGCCTGTTTTCTTATTCGAAAATTCTTAATTGCTTTCTATCGAATTATCTCCGAGTCCGAGTCAAATGAGTGTCCCTCGTGTCGAAGTGCCAGGGTCCGTAGCCCGTTGCCCGGGGCACTTAATGCGACTACATTAAAAACGTAAATTTGGGGAGCGGAACAGTCCTATTCCTCCTGAGTTCTGATGCATAGCGCTGACGGTTACTAGTAACGTACGAAAAAGTGCCTCCTCTAGTGCACTCCTGCCCAAAAACACTAGCTCCTAGCAATAAGGGACCCTGTTGCTGTTTTCATTCTCTTAGATGTACTTCTTAACATCGGGCAGAGAATAAGGCTACACTGGCAACACGCGAGAATCGAGATATATAGTTGATTTAAAAAAAATAGAAGCCAACATGTAAAGGAAGTTGTGATAGCCGAGTTACTTCAATTCAAAGTTTTCTCTCTGAAACTCGACGCCAAACAGTCTATTGCACCAATTAGTAAAGCATGTGTAGTTCCGTTGTGCAAAAATCCGCCATTTCACTTCAAACTCAATGACAAATTAAATTATTTTATTAGTTAACTCTACCCCTATCAAGTATAACATTAGTCATGTAACCATCCTATTATTTTTTATCTATTTCTATATTTAAATTGCTCTCCAGTCTCCCAATACAACTATCCTATGACTGTCTCCGGTATTAAACAAATAAATAAACGAACTTTTTGGTTCGATGGTCACTTAACCGACAAGATAAGGAATATGGATTGATGTAAAATCAACGAACAAAATTAGTGCCCGCCGGCGGTAGAAACGGATTGCATGCGCTGCAAACGGGTGAAATGAGGTACAAACTTGGTATCTAGACTCTAGATTCTAGACTCTAGAAGATGGGAAGTGACAAAGGAATCGAAGAGAGTAAGGAAGAACTACCTGCGAGACGCAGAATAAGCGCCGTCGGCTCTGAAATCTACGCACGCACCGAAGTGGAGCCCTTCTGTCGTCGTCGCCCCTCTCACCCCCTCTCACCACTCCTACCGGACGGTAGGGAACCTGTGGATGCCGTGGAACTAGCAAAGAACCTCAAGTTTCTAATAATGCGAAATTTCTATGCTGGATTTGTAATGCAAAAATTCGTATAAAAATATGAAACTGATCCAACGCTGGAGATGCAATGCTAAAAATCATAAAAATATAGAACGCTTCACTCTTCACTTCACTTAGTAAAATACTTGTTTAGAGTGAATAGTAGTCTGGATAATATCAACATCCATCAATGTGAACTGCAGATGCTGTAGATGCTGCATTGGTGGAGCAAGAAGATGCGATGCGATGACAGACAAATCTGCAAGACGCAGCTTAATTCCGCAGAAGCCATGAAATTGTTCATATGCGGTTTTCACGAGAATTGAATTAAGATTTCTCACCCGTCTGTGAGATCAGAACTTTCTTCATGCAAGAGTTCTTAGTCTTACTACCAGATTTCACATGCGTGACGGATTTCAAATTCAATGGTTTTACACCAAGTTTGTAATATAGGCGGTTATAACAATAATTAACAGAAACCCCAAAGATGAATGAAGCAATATCTCCTGCATAAACGTGGGTAAATATAGCTCGTGTGCCGTGTTTGTGTCCGTATCAATTATTTGCGTAGGTGAGCTCACGGAAGGAGTAAGTTGCGTTGGTGTGCACAAATGATAACAGAACTCAGTGCCTAGGTACTGAACACTGCTATGCAAAAGTCGCAGAAATAAATCTTCGCCTTTCTTATGGCTTAAAATCGATGCATGTACGAGGACACACGATACGATACGTCGTTATTCAATATTATCAACTGATCTCTGCCAAGAGAATATTAGAAAAAATATCTATTCTTACAATCAGAGAGAATTAGAACCGAGAACGTGATATCAGAAATTGTATACCTACTACATGTAGTACATTCTATTATTACGAGTTTAAAAATATAGTTCACTTTCACCTGAGGCATTTAGCTATCGCCAGTCGATGACAGTACGTTTCTTAATTACCCCTAGAAACCCCCCTAGAATAAACCAAGGTAATTCAGATATCATTTGATGGACCAAAAAGGGGGATGCGTCGAATATTCGAAATTTGATTTTGTGGAAAGAATAGATGTGGCGAAAAATTGACCGGGATTGTGTGGTATATTTTATCATGTGGTAATGTTATTGTCTGTGTGGTGACGCTAGAAAAAAATTGTGTTAGTGTCTGATGATCAAGCAAAGCAAACAAAAATGGTTTTTGCCATGATTCGATATAAAAACCTTCTTGAAATACTTTGTTTTTTGAACACCAGCTGTATCAACTAGTCGCTCTCCCATTCGGTCCTACTCCTAGCGCCTGTCCTTTTTCTACCCATGTTTTACGTGAAGGGACATCGATTAAGCAGATAGCCTAGTTATGGTTTAGTGTTTAAGCTAGGTTTAAGACACCTATACTGGATTATACGATAGCACACTCTACCTGAACACGACAATCCTAAGAAGAACCGTCTGTGCTACTTTACAAGCAAGTTTCTCAGCCTCCTTAGGTCCTACTTCTTCGGTCCTCCGCCGTACGGCCGTCCGGCACCTGTCTAATTTTAATTTGAATCTTAGGGCTATTATTTTGAATGTGTAAACCATCTTACCGAGTGCCAGCACGCAGGTTGTGATACGTAATATTTTCGATAAATCCATCTTCGATTTGGTGCGCAGAGTTCAGCAGATCACAAGGAAAATCCAACGGCGAAGCACCACAAGTCGTACACGCACATTTTCCACACTCGGTACTTCTGGCGCACTTTGTCAGCTATCAAACGTTACTATTTCCCACACGTTAAAAAACGCGAACAAGATTCCTTAAATGAATCATCGACACCATAGATTATTGGTCACACCGAGTCAGAAATGAAATGATGCTGGCAACTCCGAGACTGTACCAACCGCCGCCTAATGCGGCCTCCTGTTTTCAAACGACATGATCACAACACACACGAGAACTCAATCAACTGCCGTCGATTTAGTTAACAACAAATAACTTCCCTGATTTGTAGACAATTTCTTCTTAATAATTGAGTTTAATTCTTCGAAACTGTTCACTGCACTCCACCAAAACTTGAACGCGTCGAATCGCGCGAGAGACGCAGATGCTCGGTGAGATGACGATGATGACGATCCTAGCTTCAACTGACCACCGACCGACCAACGGTAAATTCCTTCCTCCCGTTCTCTTCTCTCGTGGCTTGGGTGCGCCGGTACCAGATGGCCCACATGGCATCCAGCTATTGTTGGCTCGGCTCTCTCAGCTCGTCGCAGCTATGTTCCGAGCGGTTCCGAAGCCAAGCCGATCCGTAGGGTGCCGAAAGCCATCTGTCTTCGTCTAACGCGTACCTCGCCAGCAGCTGCCGGCATCAGTAGGTAAGAGTGGAGTAGAAGTGGAGATGGAAGAAAAATGGTAGAAATCCGAACCTCCAACTTCAAACTAATGCTAACGATTGGCAGGAACCCAAAAGAAAAACTCGAGAAACGTTTATAAGAACACATATTATTATTACTTATGTTATTAATAATATAACCACAACATGTACTTAGAACATAATATTGTTGCTTAACAAGCACTAGAGAATACAAGCACATAATAATACCAAATTGCATCGATATTTAATTCATATGGAACTCCTTGGAGATAAAATTTACCTAAAATTCTGGTAAAGTACATTACAACAACAAAAACTAAAAACAACCAAGTTATGTGAGGCATATCCATACATTGTTTTTATTCATATTTGCACCACCCAATGGCCTGAAATGTTTACTAAATGGTTGGAAAATGTGCAAAGGACTGGCGCCTTGCATTTTCCAATGACTGAGAATGCCATGACAGCAGCAAGAACATTAACAACGAGTGCCAATTCAAAATAACAACTCAATAAAATTACACGATAAAATAACCAATGTCCAAACTGGCTCAAAAACTGAACAAAATATTTTACACTGATCCAAAATGTATAGGACCACAGATATATAGTTGATGGCATTAATAATAATAAAAGTGTCAATAATAATGATAATAATAATGGTAAAACACACGCACATGACAGAAAAAAGAAAGGATTCAGCACTAGCATCTGCTCAAAGTGCGGTTAGGAAAGTCAAGTCATGGTTCATGCCATTATTTGCCGAGTTATCAGCCAACGCAGGAACAAGGGGTAGCCACTATCTATACAATTACAATTTCAAAGGGAAGGTTGGAAAATATTTACAGCTGGCTATTTCTTTTTTTTCTCACATCACCTCTTTTTAAGGAAAATTACCTATCAATTTGAAAATCACCAACCAAGGTAGGTAGGTAGTTGGGTGAAATTCCTGCAACAGTATGAGCATATTTCATTCACAAGAGCAAAGTTCTGGCCCACATTGGAGCGCTGCCCCTCTAACACAACAACTTGGCCACTTTCCACGGTGAGCCAGAGCCCGCCCAAAAACAGAACCTCTCCGAGTATCCCCGGCACAACAATCCAACAGATAGTTCCAGAATTCAACAGCAAACGGTAGGGCTGGACCAACAGATAGGAGACAGAAACCAATGAAGGAGCACTGAATGGTACTAGAACAGAAACATCAAGAATTTCTCACAACAGTGATATCATAACGCTGCTTAACAGTTGCATAATACTGGTAGACTCTAATGGTTCACGCCCCAATTCCAGAAAGAGTTGGCTGCTTTTGACACACTTTCTGTTGGCAAGATTCATAGGCAGCCTCTTCTTCGATCTTTGATCTTCACATTCAGGCAAGAGACCAGGCTACCAAATCCAGTCACTTGACACAGCTCGAGCAGTAGAAAATAATTAGTGTCTACAACTCGACCATCGACCGATCGGCCAAGTCGCACGACGCCGACGACCCGTGTCAGAATGTCATCGTTTACGTCGTTTCATTATCCGTCCGCGAAAATGTCAACACAACTTTCGGTTAAAAAGAATACATCTAGCATCTACTCTCCAGTCGATTGCATTTGGTAAAAACGAGAAACAATCGCAGTATAAACACGGAAGATTTCTAGGTTAAAATCGATGGAAGATGGCGTACCGAGTAGCGCCGCCGAGAAGAACACCGTGAGAAACACCGTCGAGTCGAGAGAAACAGTCTTGGTAACGATCGCGGGCCGACAGCCCGTCTACCCTGTGCATTTCACCAATACAAAGTACCGTACGTAACGAAACGAGGACGACTCCCGCCGCGAACGCGCTCCCCCCCACCCTCACCCTCCCCCGCCCGTCCGCCCGCCCAACCGAGGCTTTCAGAGACGTGACGACCGCCGCAGACCGCCGGGAAATCGACCGCCGGCAAACCGCGCCGGCTCTCATCAGAACCCGCCGAAGCCGATGTCCATCCGGTCCTGTTTTATCCGGTCGAGCACGTGATTGGGCAGGTAGCTGGGCGGCTGCGGGTAGGAGGCGTTTGCGTACGGCGAAGGGTACGGGTAGTTGGGGCTGGGCATGTGCAAGCCGTGCGACGTCGGGTAGCCATAGGCGGGCGCCGCCGGGTACTGCGAGTAGCCGTAGCCGCCCATGTTCATGCCCGACATGGGCGCGATGCCGCACGCGCCGAACATCGGCGCCGGCGGAGCCATCCCGCTTCCGCCGCCCATCATGTGCCCGCCCATCAGGCCCGGGTACGAGTTGTAGCCGGCGAGGCCTGAGCCGAACGCGTTGCCCGCGTCGTGGCCCCCGCCGCCGCCGCCGCTGCTGCTGCTATTGGCCAACGACGACACCGAGAAGTTGCTGCTCTGGTGGACACCGTAGCCGGGGCTGTAGAGGTAGGCGGCGGGGTCGTCCTCCTCGGCGGCGGGGCCGTGCTCTGGCGCGTGGTGCCCGCCAACCGCCTCGCCCTCCGCGATGCTCGGTATCTGGTCCACCAGCGACTCGAGCCCCGACAGACTCTTCGAGCTCACGTCCTGACTGGGCCGCGGGTAGTCGAGCTCCGCGTCACCGGCGAATGCGGCGTAGCCGCGGTAGCCGTCGGCGGCGTCGTCGTCCTTTGCGGCGGCGGCGGCGGCAGCGGCGGCGGCGGCCGCGTCGTCGGCCGCCATCGACGTCGGCGGGTCGAAGTCGGCGGGCCCGAGGCCGGGCGACGCCGGGGAGGGCTCGTGCTCCGACGATATCGCAGCGCTGATCTCCGAGCTCAGGTCCGAGTGCGTGAAAGCCTGCGACTGCGACTGCGACGGCGGCTGCGGCGACTGGCTGTAGTGATGCGACTGGACGGGCGACTGGTGGTAGCTGGGCGGTTCGGTGGGCGAGCGCGACAGGTTCGTCGAGTAGCCCTGCGACGGGTTGACGTTGTACGCGAAGCTCTGCTGGAAGTTGTTGCCGGGCGACTGGATCGGCGGGGAGAAGCAGTTGGAGAGGGTCGCCGACGAGTTGGTGTGGTCCGAGTGGCCGTTGTGCACGTTCACCTCCTCGGCCTTCATCTTCTTCGGCCGGCCGCGCTTCTTCTTGGGCGCGTCGCGGTTCTCGGGGTTGTCAGGGCCGGCGTGGTTCCGTTGCGACGCCGGGCTCTTCTTCGCTGCCGCCGGCTGCTGCTCGTCGCCCTCTGACTTGATCTTCTTCGGCCGGCCTGCAACCAGAGGAGTCGTTACATCTGCACCCTTGCCTGCTTCCATAATCCTTTAAATGTCCTTTTAACTCGTTCGAGGCATCGAAATGTGGCGCAAACTCACTTGATCATCCTTCAAATGTCCTTCAAAAATCCTGTCAAGATCCAATCAAACTTGAAACATATTTGCAACTCAATGCCAACGCCTTTTAAATCCCTCCAAACAACTGCCCTCAAACTTCATAAAACTTTACTTTGTGTTATAGGCAATTCTAAGCCCTAGAAATTGTGTCCACTAAGCCGCTTACATAAATATATATTGATGTCTGTGTAGGAAAGATAATTAGAAATAATTTTCAGATGCCAGTTATATAAACACCTAATTAAAGCTGTTGGTTCCAGCTGAGTATAACTTTTACCACCCAGAAATTGTTCCTAGTTATGATAATATCAAGTATCAAATTACATATCACAAAATTGTTCTGTTGTTGACAACATTTGATTGACAAGTTGACAAACGAGGGTCTAGAGTACAAGGTCATGCTTGTTATGCTGAAGATGAAATTGGCTTTTTTTACAAGAAAGTGTACTCCTGTTTTCATGATCTCAGGGCCCCTATGGCCTAGGGTCATTAGATCCCCATTTCAAATGAATAGAAAAACATTCAAAATTTGAATTTGTTTCACAGATTTAGTCCTATTATCTTCCAAACTTTGCACCCATTAGGAATTGAAGAGTGCCTAAATTTCAGTGAAAATTATATATTACACAAGATCCAAGAAATTAAACGGCAGTTAAAAAAACACTTTCAACTTGTTAGGGAATTCTAATTAGCAACCATGCATTTGATTTGCACACTCTATTTAATTGAAGAATTACTCTGTCTGCTCGGAAATATTAGTCAATAGCAATACCAACACTCACCAATCAATCATTATTTCTTACTGCATACAAAAGATACTAGAAAAAGCTAGATTGTATGCAAGAGGTAAATATAACATTCAGGCACTGTTCTAGTATTTGATATTGATATTTTGAAATAGCGCCATTTGGATTAAAGCGACTTCGGCCACCTCAAACCATGAGCCACGATTCAATATTCCCGTCCCTGCAAGACAAACGACATGCCACGACCTCAAAGACCACATTCACCACGCCCCCCAGCACTCACCCCTTTTCTTCTTGACAGGAGGCTGCTGTTCATCCTTCTTGACGATCGCATTGCTCAGATCTGTCAGCTCGCCGTTGTTCGGCAGCCTTCCGTAGCCGTAGAACGAGTGCTCATCTTTCGGCTCCTCCTTCACCTCGCGCTCAAAGTAGTTCTTCAGCTTGGAATCGCTGAAGACGACCTCGGCCTCGTCCAGGTTGGCGATCATGCCGTTGAGATAGTCGCGGAACTTCTTGAGCGCCGCGTAGAATGGCACCTTGTCGGCAGCCCGCGGCAGCTGAGCGCATCGGGCGCTCGACGAGGGCATGACCCACATGTACTGCAAACCAACGACCACAGCGCACCGTCAAACTCTGCCACGACGGTTCACGGCGGCAGCACGAGCAATGCACGACAACACTGTGCGATGCTAGAGACTATATAGTCCTTGGTCTATCGTATTCCTGCGTTGAATGCGGTTCACCGTGAGTGACGCCGGGATCGCTGCAGTCACATGTTTGAAACGGCGGCGGTCCCAGTTTGCTCAGTGGCTCCGATTAAACATATTTTGATAGTAACTCCCACAAGGCTGCTTGATTAGCAGGCATGTGCGACTCGTTAAGAGAGTAACTTTCCAACGCAAAGTCGGGCACACCGAGAAAAACTGCAAACGCAGTCGTTGTAAACCACTGTCCAAAGCGCCATCTACCTGCACTCATTTCAATTAAAAATTTTTGACTGAATTTTTTAGCATTATATCCTTTGTCAAACAAAGGTTACTTTACTTAGTCAATGGCAATACTAGGCACTAATATTCATCAAATTACAATAATGCGCAGTAAATGACAAAAGTCGATGCTGTGCTAGATAATGATTAACAATACTAGGCAATAATATACACAATAAAGTACACTACATGACAATAGCACAGGCTTTACTGGAGAATGACTGACAATACTAGGCAATAATAGAGAAAAATATAACAACAATACACAATATATGTAAATAAAAGACAGTGCTAGGCCATACTAGGCTAATGGCAATACATGACCAATCACCAATATTTGGCTGTTAGCGGTAATGCTAAATAGACCTTTTAGAAGAAACTAACTGGCATGAATAGACTAAAAAACTACAGGATAGACTGTACCAGAAAATACTAGGCTGTAGCAAACAATACTAGGCCAGAATAGTAGTCATCTATAAGGAGACAAATTTCTTAGCAGTAAACTGAATGTCGGGATGATGAAGTGCAGGACTTAATCTCACATATTATGTTTGGCCCCAAGAAATGTAAAGTTAAGACATACATTTAAAAATGTATGTATTAACTTAAACTTAACCTGATGATGATAAGTGCACTTTTTTTTGCTTGTGCATCCCCAGACAATGCTATTGTGTTGTTCAACTATATTATGGGGCCAGGCATGTAGTGGGGAAGGAGAAGTGGTGTAAATTTTACCTGCTAGTTACTATTAATAAAATGAGAAAATTAATAGAATTGACCATAGTACAACATGATTCGGATTACGAAATAGAAAATTATAAATTTTTCCACCAAGTGTTCAAAATTTGCAATGAATTGAAAATTTTCAACCTCCAATCAGTAGGATTTGGGCAACATCTAAAGGTGTCAACTAAATGTCAAAATGTCAAGGTTTGAATTAGTTTGATTATTCCCATGGTAATTTTTGCCTGAATCACCCACACACAGCATCATAAAAATATGTCTATGGCCATCATTTGATATTGTCTGCAACTTAAAGTTGCCTTGCAAGATAAGCCATCCACAGTCCACCTTCAATTTCTCTCACAAATAAACCACCTCCTCGTGAAAATTGATTTACTGTTGCTAGTTATGAATAATTTCTCACCTCTAATGCAAACATTTGCTCATAAAAATCACCTAATAAAATTATAAAATCATTCTAGGACTAGCTTATAAATAAAACTATGACCAAATGAGAGTGGGCATGTTTTTGCACCGGGTACCAAAATTTTGCCACCTACACTGGTAATAAGCAATATCCCATGGGGTAAGCAGATGATTATTGCAGTTGGCTGTGCTTTTCCACAACAAGTACGGATAGGGGGCAGAGCTTGATTTCTGTAACCTGGTTTAAGCATGCGGCAGGCATGATGATCGATGGGACACTCACCGTATTTGTTCCCTCCACGAACTCGGGTTGCCGGCCGAAACTGAAGTCCTTTTTCCCCGAGAACACCTCGAATATTAACTTCCCGTTAAAAACTGCTATCTTGGGCTTGTACTTCTGGAGCTTTTCCAACAAGATTTGACTTCCTAAAGAATCAAACAAAATAATATCTTAGCAAATGTGTACAATTTGAACTCAAATAGAAGTTTCATGGCTTGCAGTTTTACAGTTAAGTTACAAAATTGAGATGGAATTAAAATTCACAAAGATATACTATAACTAGTTGTCTGGAACTTGGGACTGTCAGAATAACATACTAGCTAGGAGTAACTAAGTAGTGGCAATGGTAAAACAAACATAAGAAGCTCTGTAATAAGTTTCTAAGCAAGACAAGTAAACTTTGCCCCATCACCCAAGTTTACCTTCTTTGATTTCTTTCCGAGTCAAGTCGGCGCTGCCTTTTGTCGCCCTGCACACCATGTTAGTGAAGCCGATGCCGACTTGCTGCAGCTTGAAGTCATCGTCAGCGGTCATCGGCTCCGAAGTGAGTCCGGACAGGTACAGACATTTCCCTGGACAATCCACAAGATAATAAGCATTTCTCATTACCACTTTCCCATGTCTGTTACCCAAGATTACCATCAGCATAACACTTACAGAAATGATTGCCTGGACCTGCATAATGATGACCTTTGTACGCCGCAAATAATCCCGGATTTATACCTACCTGTAATGCAAAAACACATTATAAAGCATTTGATCAAAAAATCAATGATAATATGTGTGCATTCAAGCATGATTAATGTCAACTCTTTTCACCCTTTTCACACTAGCCATCTTAAGTCCAGCAAAGCTAACTGCAATTGAGAGTTAACCAAATTCTATAAACGCTGTGAACACTAACCGAGTATTGTTCACAGACTCAATGTTGATTAACAGAAGCAATGTTGATTAACTCCTCAGCTGAGGTTAAGAAATGTAATGTGATCGGGGTAGTATTCGGTCTATTTACGATGATTATGTCTAGATTCTGGGAGAGGTGGTCTGGTAGTGTGCGTTTTGACACTTCTTCTTCTGACATCCCATTGAAGCGATCGTGCTTCTTGCGTTCCTTGAAGACAGGTGGGAATTTACCATCCTTGGACATCTTCCCCTTGATGGCTACACCGTGGCCATTGAGCAGATTCTCTGCATTCTCTAGTCTGAAATTGAATAATCCTAATTAGACTACGATACACATCTCAGATACATCACTATCCACAGAACTACCTTGCATCAAGTAAAGAGTTTGTTCGAGCTTTAAGCAAGATTGCCTACATACTACTTTTGTAATAAGGAATTAGAGTGTGATACTCAGTTCAGTTATAAATCACTTTTCACAGTTAGCTAAATAGCTCCAAGTTAAGGTGCTCTAAGAACTAAGCAGAACTGCTTGACTACTGTTTGTTGTAGGAGTATGATCCTTACCCCTCGACTTCAACTTTCTTCTTGCGACCCCGCTTCTTGGGTACGGGAGCGGGTACGAATGCAACTGGGGGACGTGGCTGAGATGTGGGAGGTGATGGGTCATCATCCACAAAACTGTATGGATCCTCCGGGGCCTCCCGCTTTACGGATTTATGCGTACGGAGCTCCAATTCCCCTTGACTGGTTTCGTATCCATCATCCTGTGGCTCCTGCTTCACTCCCATTTCACCCCCAAACATTGACCTGGCAATCACAGACTTGCTTGACATTGACCTTGCAAACCTTTTACATTCAAGAAATCAGCAAAACCAAAAATCAGACAGGCCAGTAAAATATCTGTCATATTTAAATGGTTTGTTAAATAAGACATCAATAATTGTCAAACCTGAAATAGTAGTAAAGGACATAAACTTATGACCAAACTACATACCTACCTAATACATACCCACCTGCCTAACTAACAACAAAGTTTATTGGTAGGCTTATTGAATCTAAAAACCATGGGAAAATTATACCCTTATAGTTGTTTTTTCCCCACTGACAGCAGCTATTGCATTTGAGCCTACTCCCCCTTTATTCAGCTAAATATCATGCCTTTACTGTTGTTTATCATAGTTCTTTTCTCCTTGAGTGAACATGTGTAGAAATGGCAATGCCTAGCATGTTATTTCGAGAAGCTCTAACATGTCCAAGCAATGCACTAATGAATCTATACAGACATTTTCATAAACATGTCATATCTACCAAGGTTGGCCTCATGCTGCTGGTATCAAATGTCACCTGCACCCTATCTCTGCACAACACTTCTATCAGTTAATAAACTTCCTCACAAATATATTACATTAGGGTAGTTTTCATGTTTTACTCACAATTTCAGCCCCTGAGTTTCTGATCCAGACGGGTCCTGTGATTCCATACTAGCGCCAAGGAGCGTCGCCGTTTCCCGGAAAAGGGTAGCCACCTGCATCGAAAGTTATGTCCTTCTCTTCAAAATGTTAGGCCCTACTGATAAAGTGATTCAACTTTGTCTATTTCAATTTAACGTAACACTCTTCCATACACTGGCTGGCCATTTAAACATGGCTAACCAAACTAGCATCCAAACCTCACCCTAAGAAAAGAATGAGCCCCTCCGCGATTGGTTAACGTTTTTGATATTGAAAAATCAATAGCCTAGCACCTACAGGAATCCATTTTAAGTTGGTGGCTGTACAGCACAGCCCGAGTCCCGAGTGTGGCCGAGTCTGCTGCTGTCACGGTATGGCTTGGTGTACGAGCGCTTCGCGCGAACCCTAGCTTTATGTTTGATGTGTTGATTTCATCTCCCAGATCTCAGAAACGATGCCCTTGCCCCAAAAAGACAGCGCGTCTCGTCTACCGCACTACAGGGCCTTTCCACAGATGATTTTATGTTGATAACGCATTACGGACTACTCTCCTTTGACCTCTCCATTCGCACAGGATTCTTTATCGAGCAAAACATGAAGCTTCGGGAAACGGGCTTCGGGTTCGGACGGCTTGCACTAGTACTGAAATCTCCCGCCGGGCACCGAAAATGCGCATGTCACTTCATGTTTTCAAAATCGTTCGCACAAACCCTGAGTTACCATTTTAAACCCTCCAGAATCCGTCCCAAGGTTCTAAGGTTTACCTGATCGTAACAAACTTCTTCCCTCTCTTACGCAGATGAAAAAATAAGCATATGCGATGCTTTAAATTAAAAGCTCTCGCCGAAAGGTACTCGTGTCTTTTACCACAGCTACTTCTATTCAAACCACAGACTCTACAAAGCAAAGATCTTTGCTTATTTGATTGTGAGTCAGATGAAACTGCTCCTGGATGGCATATAATAGGCATGCCCCTTGTTACCCTTCCTTTTATACTCCTTGCTATCCAGACAAACGCAGAATCAACAGCAATTATTGCCGGCACTGGAGAAATAGTCTGAAACAAAATTCTACAGAAGGCACCTACCCATAATGACTGGATTCCTTGGGCTGTCCAGCTCGGATATTGGATGCAAGAAAGACCCATTGTCCCTTTTTTCTGCTAAACTTTGGTTCCTCAGCAGGGTCATTTCAAATAAGTTTCTCACCAGCAACTAGCAAGAGTCACACAGATTGACAAATATGAAAACAGAACAAATTAATTTTCTAACTAATTCAACGAATTTAAGTCGTACACAGTTTGATGTGCCTCTAGATCTTAGGTCTAGATCTTATGCCAAGTGTAGTAACCTGTAAGAATAGGATAAATTGTATTTAGTTCTTCATGCAAACTATGCCTGTTTTTTCAACTAGTTTGAAATTTCACTCTCCATAATTTCAGATGATAATTATTGTTTTATTAGTCATTTATGGTTTAGAACTTAAGTGTGAATAACATAATAATATCATGGTCTGTGTTGCACCCAGCACAGTCACAATTTAGTCACTAATAAAAACACTTGAACGTATGGTAAAAGTTGTTTTGCTGATTCCAAATTCAAATAGTATCTTAATTACATTTCCTTTTCTCATAGTTATAAATTATTATGTTTAGTCAATTATAGCTAGTATTTGTATCATTCGTATTTGGTTCACAACATCAAATCAATGCATGACAGCAGTGTATTATTGAGCTGCTAGCCGACTGCCGAGCCCAGATAGTATCTACAGTGTTTCATAGAATTATTATCCTAAAGACTACCACTACCTAGTGCAGTATGTGACTAAAATCATTATAATTTGTTTCATTATAATAGGCCTAAGGCAGCTGTCAAAAATGTGCATCTAGAAGAGACAGTGTCTTTGATGATTTTTTTGCCATTCAAGCATCGATCGTAGTAGAAATGGCCAAAAAACGAGTGTTTTGATGGTCATGTTGTAACTTGTAAGGTCCTGAAACGAACAAACTCACGATTTACGAGCTACACTCGAAGGCGAGCACCAAACGAGCGGGATTCTCGTCAGTTTTTTGCACTCCACGAAACATTTTGCACTGGTCGGAGGATTCGATAAAGCTGTCCACACGCGTCCGCGACCCAAAAGTGTGCGATTTCGTTTCGCAACGAGCCGCGGACCGTGTCCCCACGTCACAGAGGTAATCAATACAAAAAGACGACAAAGGCGCCAGGATGGCGGCAGTGGCGGCGGCACCGTCGTCAGCAAGCGCTCTCCAGTTCGTCGCTCTGCCTCCTCTTCGCCTGGCGCTTGCGAAACTCCTTGAACTCCTCCTTCATCGCCTGGACCCTCGCCTCGATATTGTCGTACTTGGAAGCCGGCCGCTTGCCGTGCTTCTGGCTGGGGAAGAACAGAGCGGAGAAGATGTCCGCGGTGGCGTCGGCGTCGGCTGCCATCAGTCCGGTCGGCGTGCTCATGATGGGCGTCACCGAGTCGAACTCGTAGTGCCCGTCGACGCTGAGATCCGAGTCGTGCGTGACCGGCCCTGGCGGACTCGCCGAACGCGAGCTCTGGTTCTGCTGCGACGTGTTCTTGCTGCCGAAGCCGCTCGAGCTCGACGGGGACGTGTCCTCCGCGAGTGGCGGGCGGCGCGGCGAGCGCGGCGGCAGGCGCGCGCGCGGTGAGCTGATGCGCACCCGCGGAGGCGAGCTCGTCGCCAGCGGGTGCAGCGGCAGGAACAGCGGGCCCGACGCGCGCCACGCCTCCTCGTGAATCGCGCGCAGCGACGGCAGCTCACGGCTGTACCGCTGGTGGACCGAGCGCAGCTGCGCGATGCCCGGCGAAGACTTCTCCGCCGAGCTCGGCTGGCGGACGGAGCTCAGGTCGCTGAAGTCCGGGCCGGGCGACCACGCGGCGGCGGTGGCGGCGACGGCCGCGACGCCGACCGAACGCAGGCCGGGCCGCGGCGAGCTGGCGACCAGCGCCGGTATTGGGCGGCGCCACGACGCGCGGAGGAACCCGCCGTCGTCGCTGCCGTCTTCGCTCGAGGCCGACGCCGAGCGGGACGCCGCGACCAGCACGAAGCGGCCGTCGGGGGCGCGCGAGATCACGCCGACCGCGTTGCCGGGCCACCCGCCGCCGCCGACCACCCCGACCCCCACCATCCTGTGGCGCGGCGGCGAGGGGGGAGGCGGCGGCGGGACGCACGCCAGCCACGACGCCACCTCCGTCAGCAGTGCGCTCACACCCGGTACTCGGCCTTGTCCATGTCTGAACAAAGGGCGGCGTGTCAGAGGACGAGCGGCCGGGCGGTCGCGCCAGATCGCATGCGGCTCGAGCGTTTACGGTTCCGTTTTTTAGCATGCAGTCACTTGCAAGTTTACTGTTTAGCTAGTGCAATAGTATTGATTGTCACCTTTTTTTTTCCTGCGTAGCCGCCACAAAAGGAAGAAACCAGATGATAGATGGACAGTAAGTAACGGTGGTACACGATTACACAATTACACAAATATGAAATTCTACTCGGCAGCAAGTGTGGCCTGTTGACTTTGGCTGGGCATGGGGCAGATGGGGCAGGGGGGGGGGGAGATAGAGAAATTAGGGGGGGGGGACTAAACAATTTGTGGGCAATTAGTCGGGAGATCGGGGAGAGTTAATTCCGTGTGCCTCCACCTAACCAAAATATCCTATATTATTTTAAAGGACATTCATGCATCTCCAGATCAGGGCAAGCAAGCAGGCAAGCAAGCTACCTAAAAGATTACGGTAAGAAAAAGATCTCGATCCAGATGTATATTCTCATAATATCCATTCAATAATGTCAAGATGAGCGGTTCTCAACGAATGCGCGAAGAAGCGACAAACGATTTCGTGTCCCGATCGAATCGTTTTAGCGGAACGAGCTACAGAAACGCGGCGTTCGGTCAGTTGAGAAGCGCTTGGCTTTGACAATTTTTTTTTTATGTTAGCTTACATTGCTTACTGTGTGGGGCGTTAGGATAAATCTAAGTAGGCTGCTGCTTGGTGCCAATGTTCCTGCATAATAGGAGAATAAACTGTTTTAAAATACCTTACAGAAACACTCTACATAGAATAGTGACAAGAACCTAGTACCTATTGATGGCCACTTTCATTGTTGGATTAGGCGAAGAATGAGTGGTGAGTGACGAGTCGAGAGTCGAGAGGAAACAGAGAGAGTCGTGCTAGGTGTCGGATCGTTGGCTACGGTGGAATGCGGCACTCACTTCTTTAAAGGCACTTGGCTGGCCGGAACCGGTAGCTGCCCTCCGTTTCGAGCATCCGTCACTCGGCATGCAACCATGTTGTAGGCTGCAATCAGGGATTGCGGTTAGAATGAAAGCGTCACACAATATGCTAGGCCGCAATCGCAGGATAAATACGCAGATAAACACAGACGAACACAGGCAAGTTAGCTTGCAAAGTGCTGATTTCTCGTTGCTTCTTACGAGTGAAAAGGGATGTGCATCTTTTTCCGATTTCATAAAAGCTAAATTCAAGAAGCTGGTGAAAGATAGGCATTGGTTTTTACTTTTCTTTTGTCATTTTGAAATTTCTTTTCGATACCCACAGGAAATACGCAGTGTGATAATATCGAACACTTGAATTCCTTGGTTCTTACAATGAAGCTAATTCTGAATAAAAAGATATTTTTCTGTGAAGATCTCCTGATTTTGTCTAAAGGGATGGCTAAGTTTTTGTTTTGCAAATGCCAACAATGTCGGGTCTGTCCTAGCAGGTATCCTTCAAGACTTGTCAGGTTCCTCTCAGATGCTGATCAAGACATAGTATTGACAACATTGTTACGTGTACCTTGTGATATTGCTATGGTGGCCGTTTCAAAATAGCCGCAATAAGCAGAAAGAAACATGGCAGTTAGTAGAAATCATGCCATTAAATGTCAAAAATTGAAGTTTGTCAAAAATATTAAAAAATGTAGCGCTGGAACGACATAGTAAGTAGGTGTTTGGAACATGTGAGATTGCTAAAAATAATGCAAAATATTTATTTTGATCTCAATTTTTCAGGCTTGGACACTGTGTACTGTTTCTGTAGGAAATATCGTATTTCATCTTCACAGGTCATCACTTCGCAATCAATGAATGTCAAGCGCTTGATGAAATTTAAATTTCACAACAAACTTTTAGAATGCTCACTTGAAATTTCTGTCAACATAAGACAATAAAAAAAAAACAGGACAAAAAGCAGTCATCCTAACAGCACTGCCTTCAAAACACAACAAAATCAATCACCAGTCGACAACAATATCGACCGGCTGCCGCCAACGACTGACCTTTCTCCTGTTTCCGCCGCTTCCGTTTGTTGCAAATCTTGACGGCGCACACCGAGAGAATGATTGCCACGATGAAGAAGAGGATGCCGCCCACCACCCCCGCCGTTATCGCCTTGTGTTTCACCCGCGCCGGCACCGGGAACTTGATCTCCTCCGAGCTCTGGTAACTGTTCAACGAGTTCGCCAGCACTCGGAAATAGTACGTACGGCCACCGACCAGATTTTTAACTGCAATGAGATCGCCGATTGACCGTGTCATTAGCCAGGGCAGGTGCCGGGTCACAGTTTCAGCAACGGTTTAAGTGTCGATATCACCCGACAACCCGACTGAACTTACCAAGGTAGCTGGTCTCCTCGGGCCTGATTTGACCTTTGTTCAACGTCTTCCACGGGCCATCAGTTCGGTACTTGATGGTGTAGTATTGGATGAGATGGAGACGTTCGAGTGGTGCTTGCCATGTGATGAGAAAGCCATTGCTTATCTCAGTAACAGTCAAGTTCCGTGGCAAGCCAGGTCTGGGCCCTAAGCCAAGAGATTAAACCGTTTAGCACGACGGATGGTAGACAGATTGGCTGATAGATACAAATTTGCCATGCTAATTATGCTACACACTACACATTGATATTTCTAGTTTTTAAGCTCTACAACACCAAACATAAAACATTGGAATGGAAACAGTAATGAAAAAAACTTGAGCAAAAATACCAAAAAATAAGAAATCAAAGGGGTCAGCCGTACCTTTGGGCCGTAAGACTGGTGGGAAATAAGACCCTCCTGTGGAATCAGTTGGAAAGATAATAATACTAAAATCAAAAATGTCTGGAAGGAAATAAAACAGTGAAATGAATGCACAAAAATAAAAACACATTAAAACATTCGTGGGGAGGGAGGGTGGAAACAAAACGGCACAAACGGACATCAAGCAGGCAACAGGGCAGGCAACAGGGCAGGCAAGCATTCGGCAGGCGATGCAAGGCTTACCCGAGGTCGGGTCAGGGGTGGGGAAAACAGTCGGATCCGACACTTCGACCCCGACCGTGACTGTACGATGCGGTGGTGCCACTTCTGCCGACGGCCAGAGGAAACAAGAATATCGATGAGTGGAGGCGTCACTTCAAAATGGAACGACACTTCAACATGGTCGGCAGCGGGGAAGATTGACGGCTATCGATTTGAGGGCTGACACATGATACCTCTCTGTTTGTACAGACATTGACCGTCTTAGTTTTAATCATGATATCGTTAGCATTGGTGCAAAAATTAACAAGCTTAGTCTGACCTCTAACAATCTCTCAAGTCAGGGCCATGAAAACCAATAGGTCCAATGCAATTCTAAGCTACTCCACTGCATTAAAAAATTTCTACCACAACTTGTGTCCTTCAATTTGACAGCTATATAGCAAACGGAAGACCATTAATGGCCGACACCCGAAAAAATCGCCCGCAATCTTTTCCGAACGTTGCTTGTGAAGTGAAAAAAATGCAAGCTCGACTCTTGTGTCGATCTTGCTAGGAGAGATCGTGGGGCGGCGAGCTGTTGACACGCAGACAGGTAACAAGACAGGCCGGTGGCAGCGGCGGCGGAGGGCAAACGTACCAAGCGTGCGGACCGTGATCACTTTGCTCAGCATGCCGTCGCCGAGGGCGTTCTTCCCGACGACTTGCAGCTCGTACATCGTCCCTGGCTGCAGCCGGTTGATGGTCACTTGCGTCGAGCCCGACGGCGAAACCGGGATGCTGGACCAGTCAGAGATGCCCGTCTCGCGGTACCTGCACAAGCCCGTCTCGTCTCACTCGATGCGGAGTCGGCTGTTGCATCTCGCTAATGCTTCCAAGCCGTCCGCTAGGTGGGCTTTGAAGCCTCGACCTTGCACTTTCGTCAAGTAAACAATGTGACGGGAAATTGCAACAATAGCTCTGAGCTGAGGGGACCACAGGTTTGACGAACATCTTGAAAGAGCAACTCGAAAATAAGGTTTCTATCAAATTTTAAGGAGGTGACCTAACCCCAGACTCGAGACACGAATATCATGCGATCGATCACAATGATTTGTGACCTGGCAGCTGAGAACTGGATAGTCGATCCACGCAGTGATTACTATCTGCTGCTCGTCGCTCACCATATAGTGTAGTCCTGCTTGTAGTCAGGACCTCCGCTGTAGCCAGGCAGCCATTGTAACGTCACTGCAAACTCGCTGGCGTTTCCGGAAACGTTGTAGGGTGCGTGCGGTTGCGTGCCCTCCACCACCAGCTGGGTGGCCGTCACGATCGTGGCCACCTGCAAACAAAGTCGCAACTGTCAGAACTCCGTACGATTCGTCACACTTTCACTCGGCGCTGCTGATAGTGATTTTCGGCAAAAAATGTAACGTCAATATCAGTACCTCGCTTTGTCACTTCACTGCCCATTGTAAGACAAAGACAGTTTTAGAGAAATCGGATGATATTTATTGCATACTTTATCTAAAAAATGTACCACCCATGCTCGAAGAGATAAATGAATGGCAAGTGCTAATTGCTGAAAAATGTTGATTTGGACCATGAACACATTGAAAGCTGCATGTGGGCCTTTCAGCAATTATTAATGTTTATGTATATTTATTTTTTTGTATTCTCTATTATTAGTATTCCGTCATCATAGGTATATATTTTAAGTCTGTAAATCCCTCAATATACACGAATATCTGCATAGCATCCATGAAGAGTGCTAAGTCTAGATGGTCGACTCTTGGCATGAATGGATTGTTAGGTCCCATGGGCAATTAGTGTCAGAGAGAGGGGGTGGGGGTGGGTTAGGGCGTGGCAAGTCCCAGCTGAAATCCAAGCCAAGTCGGTTAGAATAAACCCGTGATTTCCACAAAGCCAGTCTGGTTCGGAGCTGCAACCGGGCTTAAGCGTTTGGTGCTGGAGATGGGTGGGGGCGGCGGTCTAGGGGGTTGGGAGGAGGTAGGGGCGGGACCAACCTCGTTGCTGGCGATGCACTGGTAGAAGCCAAAGTCTGACCGACGCAGACCCTCGATGGTGATGTTCCCACCGTTCTCGCGCACCCTGTTCTTCTGCAGCGGCGAGCCGTCCCTCTGAACAAATCACACCACGTCAGCCCGTCAATCTTCGGTCATCAGTCAGACTCCACTCATCTATTTTGTCATCTATTTTCACTGAAATTGCTATTATCTTGAAAAAAGGTAATATCGTTTATGAAATTTCAAAAAAAAAATTTTCACTGTTATTGAATGTTACTTTCATTGTTACTTTTATTTTACCACTTTTTGGTAATGTCACCGGACTTTAAATAACCGGTAACTTTACATCTCCACACATCTCCGGTCTAACTATTGGGGTAAGTAGACGGCAAACATTTAATAACTACAACTCGAAACGCAGCGCAACTCGATTGCGGCAACTTCAAATTAGTTCGACGAACAATTTCAACAAAACGGCACGGCAACCGGAATAGTAAAAACGTCGATGGCGGCGGCGGCGGCGGCGGCGGCGGGAACTGCACGGAGTGACTCACCCGCTGCCAGAATATCTTGGGCTTCTGCGTTCCCTCGGCCTCCTGCGCATCGCAGTACATCTCCACCGTCTCGCCCACCTTGCGCTGGTAGAGGGTCTCCGGCTCGAGCGTGAACACCGGCGGCTTGCGCACCAGCACCTCCATCGGGCCCGACGACCCCTGCGTGCCCTGCAAAACGCAACGCAAACGCAAACGCTCAACAAACCGCGTTCCACGCCAACAATTTTATTTTTTTATTTTTATTTTTAACTGACGCGCTCTATTCGAGCTCTTTGGAAAAGAACCGGAAGCTTTGGGATTTTTCTTTTGTTTAGATAACCTCTTGCGCAAGTATATGGTCACACTAATGGCAATCCACACTTTAAGAATTTGAGCACTTAACATTACACCTTCTTCGACCGATTTTGGTCCGTCAGATCGAACTAGTTTAATCTCTAATAAGTTGTAATCTAAGTTGTAGTAAAATGACAAAGTGAATTTGAAAATCTCGTGAAATTTTCGAAGCACAGAAGTCATACGGGATCAGAAACATGGCCACTCGAATCTGTGGCATGTTCACAGCCCACTGCTTGTTAATTAGAACAAAAACCCACACCCTACTGAAAAACCCAGAGAAAAAAAAAAAACACCCGCACTCAATATTTCCAGAGACGTGAAAACGCTAACGTGCGTACCTGCGCGTTGTACGGCGTGCACGTGTAACGGCCCTGGTGGTTCTGGTTGACGCGTGTGAACAGCAACGAGCCGTTGTTCATGATGACGATGTCCTTGGTCTGGTAGGGCTCGAGCAGCCGCTTGTCCTTGGTCCAGGTGACGTACTGCAGCGGCGGGTTCGCCTTGATGAAGCACTGGACGACGCCCGCCAGCCGGAACGGCAGGTACTGGACCGTGGGCGTGAACGTCACCTTGGCCGGGTCTGCAATCCGCCGATTGGGGAGTCCGTGACTTGGGTGTCTAACTCGCCGACTCAATGCTCACTTGCTCACATCTAGATGTACTTGGGTAGGTTTGGCTTGCAAAAATAACTGTGGAATTTGAGTGCGTGCATGTAAATGCTAGTGAAATTGCTACATGTTATATTTTGGATTTCCTGAACTTTGGCAGACTGGGCAATGGACCTGTAGTGAATAATGAAACTCTTTTTTTTCAAAAGTCAAGTTGGCAAGTTTAGTCTATAGTTGGGTCTAAAAATGTAGTCTATCGAGGATAAGGTCATACTCAAAAAATGACAGCCATTTCCTTTCGACCAACTCATACAACAAATATTTAAAAAAATCAAAATCAAACAATAGAACAGTGTCTAATCATTTCATTAAACAATCCAGCATTTCACTAGAAACTAAATTATTACAGTTTTTAACTAATGCAGTTCGAAACAAAGGTAAGTTGGTGACCGCAAATTGATATCACATCATGTTGGCACCAGTTTAGACTACCAGCGGCGAGCGAACAAGGTCATTCCAAAAATAAACACAGCACACATCCTACGCGAAAACGGAAGCGTGCGTGAAACGCACGGCCCGCCGACTCACACTCGACGTTGAGGTGCGCGGACGCCGACTGCGGCTCGCCGATGCCGTTGGTCACCTCGCACAGGTACTGCCCGCTGTCGTCGGCGCTCACCGGGTTCACGACGAGCGAGCCGTCGCGCCGGATCGTCACCCGTGTCTCGAGCGCCGGCAGCTCCTTGACCGGCGCCCCCTCCCGGTACCACTTGACCGTCACATTGCCGGGCAGCGCCTTCGCCTCGCACGAGAACTGCACTTTCTCGCCCTCGAGCTTCGTCTGGTTGGTCGGCGGCACCATGATGACGGCGCCGCCTGCGGTTCGGACAGACGCGCCACGGGGTTACGACGCGCCAGCGTTTCGAGGGAGGTTATGGGAGGCCCGTTTGATTGGTAGGGAGGTTATGCTCGTTTGAAAGGTCGGGAAGTTCTGACAAAAAAACTTAACAAGCTTGGTTGGCAAGTTTGG
The DNA here is from genome assembly GCA_921293315.2 of Nemurella pictetii. NCBI lineage: Eukaryota > Metazoa > Arthropoda > Insecta > Plecoptera > Nemouridae > Nemurella > Nemurella pictetii. The sequence continues at coordinate 23,829,969 of OV121116.1, read as the reverse complement.
TTGTTAAAAGCTGTAGATATGGACAGTGCTCACATTACGAGCACAGTATTGTCAAGAGAGTAGGAATGACATTAAAACCTAGATGTTCCTCCTTTGTGTAAATTAGTTGGCAGCCAGTATGGATATAAAATTATGAATGCCCCATGAATGGCTTGGGTGAATTGACACATGAACTTGCCAAACCGTGGTTGTGAAGTAAATGCATCCATGAAGCAATGTTTCTTAGCAGAATAAGGACTTGTCATTTGGCTTGGGTCTGGGTTTTGCCGGTACCTACCTGCGATGATGACGCGAGCTGTGTGGCTGATTTGTCCCTCCCCATTGCGAGCGATACAAGTGTAATCGCCAATGTCTTCATGCCGAATGTTTGAGATTCGTAGTTCGGTGCCGTCGTTGAAGATTCCCACCGTTGCTGACGGTTCTACGGGATTCGCGTCCTGCAATCGGGACCAATTATACGTGTGTTTTTCCTGCGGCAACATAACACTTTTTAATTCTTCTAATTTTAATAAAATTGTTTATTCAAAGCTCCCTTTGGATAGATTCCAATTAAAACTCTAATGATGCGGATTGTTATTAGTGGTATAAAACCTAATGTCAAAGTGCCAAAGAACTATATATCCCCACCACTCCATCTCGCCAGCCACATTTTTACTTGATACGATTTACGAAGATTCAAACTAGAGTTGAGGTGCCGGCTGGTACTTACTTTATACCAAAGGATTTCGGGGGTAGGAGTGCCTTCAGCCTGGCAATTTAGAATGATGGCGTCACCCAAGTTGACATAGATTATGTCTTCAGGGGTGATGCTAAAGCGTGGAGGTGCTGAAACAGAAACACAAGTTGTTAACCAGCATCCACTGATTTCTACAGCCTAAGCCTCCAAAGAAAGTATGGAGAAGATAGCGTAATTTTTTTTGTAAACTAGTGCAAACATAGATTGAATCTGTCAGATCTAATCCGCGGATCGGCAATCTGTCCAATTCGATTGGCGCAGACCGCCGACTCACCGTGAACGTCCAGGTGGAACCACGTTCCGTTCTTGTGCTGGTTGGGCGAGCGGTTCAGGAAGACCACCTTGCACTCGTACCAGCCCTGGTCCGACTCGCGAATGTTGGTCAGATTGAGCGACGCGAGGCCGTACGCCGAGTCGGGCGCAACGCGCGCCACGCGACCCTCGTACCCGTCGCCACTGTGCGTCGGGTAGCTGTCATACCAGATGTAGATCGGTATCTCCTGCCCCTGGAACCGCCGGGATAGCATTCGTCTCAGTGTTGCGACACCCAAGGCAACTCGCCGTTAGCATATCCAAAAAAAATCCACGCGGGGATTTTTTCGTGTCCGTGACAAGTTGAAATTAGACTCGTGTGCTGGTTAAACCAAGAGATTTTTAATAAAATCACTTCGTGTATGAATTTGGCCTACCAAATCGATACCCGAGCGATGAAATTAGTCTAAGCAAATATCTTTCTATTACAATATGGGAACTCTCTGCAGAATCGGATAACAAAGCGCTGGTGGCAAACCTGGCAGCCAAGTCAAGTGTAGTTATCACCTGAAAAGATGCTCTTTATCTATGTTATATCTTTATACATGTCAACTGTCAGTTGACTCTTGAGATTGAGCATCAGTGGCAAAAAAAGCTCCCTAAATATTACAAGCAATGTTGTTTTAAGTTGAATCTAGATGGCACAGGTGCTTTAATTTCTAACCTCACCGCCTAGGCGGCGCTGAAGATTCTGTCGCCAACCCAACAATGCTTTTTCGGCAGAGTTTCCCATATTGTCACAGCAAGATTTTTACTCCGACCTCTAATTCCCCATCAAGAATCACATAGTACCGTATCGGCCATCTCGCCGTGGCTCCTAGTCGAGTGTGTAGGTGAACTTCGGGCAGCCGGTGCTTTCACTTACCGTCTCCCCTACCTTCTTCTCCCACTGCAAAACGTACGGCACCGGGTGGTCGCCAGGGAACTCGACGTGGCAGTTGAAGACCACCGATTCGCCCAGAATCGCGGTGATGTGGATGGCATCTTGGTAGCTTTCGACTGCAAAACAAGCGGACACTCTAACACTCGGGCACTCCAACACTCGAGACAGTCCTGCGGATGCAATGAGCGATGTGCGGTGCGATGTTTTCCTATGTATTCCGGGATTTTTTGTTAATATTTTACGAATGGCAAACACAAAAATCTTAACCGACTGTCTGAATAACAACTAAATCAGTCTACAAGAGCAGTAAAAAATCTGAGGATATCTATTTTCAAACAACTGTTTCGATGAGTTCTTCTCAGTTTCTTGTGCGAAGACTATCGTAACGGTTGATTCATCTAGATTTTGTGTCTTATTATCTTTAGTAGAATTCACTAAGACCTGAAGTTTGTTCAAAGAAAAGGGAAATCTCTACAAACTTTTGTCAACATGTGGAATGACGTAGGAACACCTCAGATATCTTGCATTGTTCCTAGTCGCCGCATGAAAACGTTGAACGTTGAACGGGACGAAGAAATGAGGGGAAGACGAGATGTCGAGGGAAAGAGGAGACGGCAAGCATGCTAGCTACCTGAACCGAGCACGTGGAGGAGAGTCAGATGAATCAAGAAGTTGCGCAGTCTGCTCAGATTGCTGACCACTTGGTCACCGCACAAGCCCATCCCTCTGTTTCCATAGTCACTGTTAGACCAGCCCGGGCCACACCATCACCTGCAACAAGCGGAAAACATGGAAAACATGAACACCATGAACACAGATGAATAACAGCGATGCTCGAGAATATTTTCAAAAAAAGCAAACAAACCAAAAAGCAGCTAGTTGCTAATTGTAGAAAAGAAACTATTAATTGGAGAAAAGGAAGGATGGAAAGACCAGGTGTGAAATTGGTTTATTGGTCTTCTTAGCAATAGGACCCAATTCAATGGGAAGCCTGGAAATCAATACATGGAGTCTTAAAAGCTCAGTGATGGCTCAGTGATTGAGTCTATTGTTAGTGTCTGCAAATGATTTGCACTGGATCTGGAATTCAATGAGAAGGAAACTTGAATGGTGGGTTTATTTTCATGGACTTATCAGAATTTTCTGATTTACAGCTCAAATTTCCAGACAGATGCCCCTTGTAGCCAATAGCACTGGTGAAAAAACTGTCACGCAATTTATAAAGCAACAGTGACTTGGAATCTGTGGGACCATCATGTGTCAAGCAACTGCTAATGGAATCTTGGATAAATTGAAACTAAAAAAAAACTAGTAATTTTCCGAATTAATTCGATGTTAATTCGATTAATTCGATTCGATTCGATTAATTCGACATTTAATGTGTTTCTGAAGAGCATGGCAGACAATTTGGCATTGGAACAATTCTCCGGACTTTGCACTAGATACCTGACTATATTATAATAATATGTTGTTTTTAAGGAGTAAATTACTTCCTATATACCCAAGTCTCAACACGTAACAATGAGCCAAAAAATCTTCACACAGATATGAAATGGGTGACCGTTTCATATCCTGCTTTGTGTATTAATATCCCCGTTTATTTTCAACTTGGAGTCTGCCTGCAGTTGCAGTTCATACAGCATAGAGTAATGGCTCTCAAATCGCGATTCGCTGAGAATATTTTGAGCACCATTTGATAGAAATAGTTATGTGCATCGCAGGGACACTGAACCCAGGAAGGACCACCAAAATGATGGGCGTGACCTTTACAGAAAATGTGATGATCGAATTCAACTTCTATGTAAAATGTTAAATTTGCAACGCAAGTCCGATGAAACTTCTCATTTGCAAGTGTCTTGATTGTGTTCATGCACTGCAATAAATATCTGACGCTTGAGCAGTGCAGTCGGGCAATCAGTATGTTTTTATAGCTCTGCCTAAAAGCACTTTATTTCTGCAGAAATGCTTAACTAGTATCAGCTTACAAAACAGTCCAATTAGGACATGTGATATGCAACCTAATAGTACTAGCTAACTTGTTAAATGTTTACTCCGAGTTTGAAAAGCCACCTAGGTTTCATAGGCGACAAGAAATGTCAAACTTAAAGTTAGAGCTTGATTGGACGCCGAACAACTTCAAGTAATTTCGCGCCAGAAAGCCCAGGCAGAGAGCGGGAGAAAGAGTGAGAGAAAGGTGAGAGGGAGGGAGGAGGACAAAACAACAACAACAGAACTGAGTATGATGTGCATGGTGCCTGCCTGCACCTATCTCCAAGCGCAAATCCTCGTGATCTTGTCTACAATCATGAATTGCTAATCATGGCAAGATGATCATTTGCGGCGTTTTTCCGCCAGCAGTCGCATTGCGTCTCCAGTGATCGAGTTTGATCGATTCGCAATTCGCACCGAGATGCAATTTAATACAGGTCCTTGGTCGTGTGATTTTGTGTTTGTGTGTTCCGTTTTGGTCTGTTGTCGTCTTGTGCCGTTTGGTGAGGTCTGTCAAGGTCTAGTGAGGTCTAGTGAGGTCTGCTGTTGTCTGTTGTGATCATCTACCGTCTGGTGTGGTCTGGTATGGTCTGGTGTGGTGTCTCCGTAATCAAACACACGGTCTATGTGGCTGACGAGTGGCAATATCAAGTGAACAGGATGGCCGATGGCGGTGGACGAAGGTGGAATGAGGTGGGAGGTCTAATATCCGATGTCACCGGATCAGGGTTCTCGTCCTGTGGCAAGTGGCTATCACCCCCCTCAACCCCCAAGTGCCACCGAAGTGCACCGGAGCTCGCACAAGCCAGGTGGCCGTCGCTTCCTCTGCGTGTTCCGGTTCCGGTGCCCCGGTGTTGAGGATTAGTTGCCGGCTAGCTAGCTTCCCAGCCAACACTGACAGTTGCTGCGTTTGCTTCCAATTAGAACACACTATACTTAATATACTCCAGTTTCAGCAGACACACCGCACTGGACTGTCAACATATAATTCTTCGGTTTCATGAAATCCCTTGTGGATCCTTAACAGCCACCCATTGTAATAAACTACCAAATTGCGGGCAAGGGAACAAGTTCTTCTAACGAAACAATGGCTTAGCTTGGATTTGGCTTCCTGTTGTTTATAAAATATCACATATTATTATGTTCAATCGCGTGAAAATAGCAGCACAATGATTAAGAATTTAGATCATAAATCGTTCAAGATTATACGGACCCAGATTATAGAGAGAAATCATACATCACCCTTTATCGGGGTGTGTGCAAAATTTGTGTAACTGACCCGTGTCCGCATGGGTTCACACAGCAACCAGCAGTGAGAAACACTATAGATACATATACATACATATACATACATACATACATATACTCTATATCATTATAAAGTAGCAGGAAAAGCAACGCCCTTGGCGATTCACCGACATTTGCTGGGTTTGTTTACAACACGAGAACTGCTGAATGCTAAATGATAATTAGTAGTTAGTTTCAATTCAACTCCAGTTATTGAACATTTCTGCTTTGATATATTTATACGAGTTGCACTAAAAAGAAAGAAAGTAAAAACATGCAATTTAAATGAATCACGTGTTTGACCTGAAGAGAAATACGGACGTAGTGGAGGTGCCGAGTTCAATAGGCGTGTTTACGGATGTAGATAATCAGATTTTTTTCAGTCTGTCAATTTCGTGTTGTTTACTCGTGTATCTGCTACCTTTGGAATTGCTTAATCTAATAGTTGGCGGGGTAAATTATGAACGCAATCTTCATAGAAAAACATTACATCACTCCTAGCACTACGTGATGATTGTTCATGTCGAGATGTTAACATTGAGAAACTTCAATTTCGGCTGGCCATGTCTTAAAACCTTCAAGACAATCGTTTTCCCAACTTCATAACGGGGCTCCAAAACAAAAAGAAGCGCGTCCGGTTTCCCGAAGAATTGATAGTATGTCCGACGTTTCTAACTCGGCCAACATACGAATGCAAGAACTGTATCGTTATAAGCATACCAATCACGTTCAATTGTGTGTTGTTGTGTGATGTTGTTTTGTTGTGTTGTGGTGTTGTTGTGTGCGTGCACTAATTAACTGAATTATTGAACGGTTATCGAGTGTCGGCCAGGGGACATTCTATTATCCAAGACGAGCGACAAAGTTTTGGTATCGATGCAGACAAAGCGACAGAGTGACAAAGCGACAAAGTGGCAAGGACGAATCATGGGCGTTGCACTCCAAGTCGCATCAGCAGTTACCAATTACGATTTGCCAATTGCCGCCAAACACCTTTCGACATCATCAACAGACAACAGACAACAATTTCAAACAAAACACACCCCATTCCACACTAATTTCCGTCGCGCCATCGATCATTGCAGGCCCATTAAATGTGGTACCACGGAAGTCAGAACGCCCCCGGAATATTGAAATGTCATAAACTAAATGCAAAGTTGAGACACCAGACCGTTGCATCTTCGACGGCTGACGGCTCACCGTTGAACATCTTCAAATGTGATGTAATGCGTTATAGGAGGGAGTTATTTTTATCTAGGTTTCCACAGCGGGGTCAAGCGAGGAAACAGCAGGCCGCCGGGCCAACCTAGATTTTCCCTTGGTGTTTCCATGCCACACACACGCGTTTCCCAACCTCCGACCCCACCGATCACCGATCACCGATCACCAAACACCGATCAACGATCCTCTAACTCAAAACCAACACAAAGCGTATAATCCATCGACGGATGATCTATGCAAACTTGAAAAAAACACAGATCGCTACCAATGAGAGCAATATTTTGGTGGGCGTGGTTTACCCATATCTAGTCGACACCACGGACGGATTGCAACTAGGTTGGACACACCACCACAGCACAACCGTCAACCTCGCAGCTTCCAATCGTCACACAATTGCAACGAGAGGATAAATCAGAGCAACAGAGCAGCTACACATGGGCGATGGCTTTACCACAGTCCGCTGGTCGTGTGGCGAGCAAGTGCCGAGCTAGCGGACCCACGGCACGGCCAAGCGACGTTCCAATTCGGTCCTGCGGCAATGCAGTGTTACTCCCGTCGCCCGTCCGCCGGTGTCCTTATCACTAGCGCCAATCCCTGTCCCGGCAGGACATCTCCGCTGCACTCAGCACTCACACAGCACAGAGCACGCAGCACAGAGCACACAGAGCACACAGGGTCCAGAAACAGCAGGAGACAGCAATACAGCAACACAACGCAGTCGGGCGATCACGCAGCGAACCTCGGCTATAGCTGAGGTTGGTTGCAGTTAGTTCCTTCTGTCTGAAATGAGCTGATACTATTGATCCAGGGACGGCGGCGACGGCGTCGGCGGCGTCGGCGGCGGCGGCGGCAGTGTGACAAAGGCGCATGCGTCCAAACCTTCCTGGCCACCTTCATTGCATCTTATTAGTACCAGTGGTGTCTGCACTGGTCTGCACGACGCTCTGTCGTCGCTCGCGCTAGCTGGTACCACGCTGGTAAGCTGGTACCAAGCTTACGTTACCCTGGCATTGTGCGGTTACTACTCGTATGCACTGCTCGGGTACTACGCTAGCGTTAAGCTGGCACTACGCTAGTACTACACTAGCATTACGCGAGTACTACACTAGCATTACGCTGGTATTACTCGGCACTAGCCGGCGGTCGAGCTCAATGCCCAGGATGGATGAACCTTCGCGCGAGGGTCAAGGCCTCACGGATGAACCCTTAGCTAGCTTCCTTCCTTCCTCAATCAATCACAAGGTCGCTAGACTCAGCTCCGATACAACTCATGCATCGCCGTGGGAAACTGCTTGGGAACGTCTAAAGTGTAACGTCTTACGTTCGACGTCCGACGTTCGACGCTAGTACTTTCTGTTTCTCCAAGCTGCACGGACGAGGATGATTGCTGGGCTGCCGCCGCAGAGCGCAACGCAGCCGAGAATCGAAAGAGATGCTTCTATTCTCACGAGCTATCTCGCTTGGCACCACAAAGAATGGACTGCAGGCAGGCGGGCAGGCAGGCAAGCAAGCAGGCCTCAAGAGCAAGTGACAGGGCCGCTACGGCACGCTGGTCGCTGAGTCTCACCATCCGAGTGATTGGACCACCAAAAGAATCTCCCTAATTATCCTAGCCTAATTAGTGAAAGCATTTGAAATGGATTCGCGATTGGTCATCACGATTCGCGACAGTGAAACCTTTGGAAGGGTTTTGACTGGAAATCTGTGTAAAGTGGGAAGTGGGAAGAATACGGAAATAGTAAGCAAGGCAGCCAGGAGAGAAGCTGGCAGGAGCAGGAGCAAGAGGTTGGGTGGCAGGGTAGGCACTATAGGCAGAGGGCGGTCAAATATCGATCTGTTTTGTTAGCCAGCAGCGAGCAGCGAGCAGCTAGCAGCGCGAGTAGCGGCAGCAGCATTGCCGCGCCCTCCCTCGCTCCAATAGCCCACAGACCCTTACAGACCACACGCCCGCTAGCACCAGAATCTAGATCATATTACGCATTCCCTCACTTTTCCAACCCTGTAGCTACCTACGCGTGACCGGTGAGGCATTGTGGTGGGACAATGTGTCGATGGAGATTGGAATTTTTTAGCATAATGTATCAATGCACACTTGTCCTTCCATCGAAACTCTTCGATGTCGGTTACACAGAAATTGATTGGTTGCAGACCCCTCCCCCCCTCCCCCACCACCACCCACTCTCTAATAGTATTACGATTAGCACATCGTAAACGCATAAATTATGCAATTCCAGGCATGCGGCGCACAACATCATCGTTAACGACTCTCGGGTGTTGGGATTTGTTTGGATTAAATTAACGGTTAGATCGTTAATTTAACCGCGAGAATATTTGATTTGATTTTGACATTTTGGAGAAAAAATATTAGTTGAACGATCAGAGATCCGCATAAGCTGCAATTCAGTGAGGAAAAAATAAAACCATTTACAGATCCAAATATCCCTACCACGAAAATAATGGGGAAGCAATTAATAAAATATATTAGCGGAAAACTCACCCTGTTAGTGGCCAGGCCAAGCCTGTCTCCACTATTTGATGTGAAATTTAAACCATAAATATCCAGAGGCACTAAAAGTTCGTGTAAATAAATAACCGAATGGTGTTCACTCGCAAGTTGGAAGAACTAGTACTGATACCATTGAGTTTAGAATATTAAGCCTTTTTACCTAACAATGCACGTTTTGACCACTCCTCTTTTCAATAGGCCTAAGTTTGTTTTAAAACACAAGAGCTGTGAAGCACAGAACACCTCTCATCCTTTAACCAAACACACGAGAAATTATTAACGAACACCATACACAGTGAATCACACGAGTTTTTAGTGATAAATTGAATCCTTTTCAACGAAACAACGACAGGCCAAGTAACCGAGGTCTAATGTCATGGATGACATCTTAGCTTGGCAAACACGAAACCAACTGATGGCACATCGCACCAGCACTAGCAGCGGCAGCAGCGGCGGCAGCAGCAGCAGCAGATCACTACCTCGTCCTCACTACTCTCAACACAACATACCGCACAGGCCAGCTAGCGAGCTACGGCGTCCCTTGATTTGACAGTGCGCCCAACGTGCGTCCCACCACCGGACCGCCAAGCTCCTGTGTACTGGGCTGATCGGCATCCCAGGGGCGAATACAGGGGGGGTTGGGGGGTTTATCGCCCCCCACCCACCCCGGGGCATCATTATTCCGCAATTTATCAATGAAATTGAAAAAAAAAACGTAAGACAGATTATTCAACTGCAATATTCGGTTGAAAGATATGAAATGCGACATTGCATTAACTTTAATTTTGATTTAATTGAAAAATGAGAGCATTCATGAGAACTTGAGCGCTGCACTCTTGTGCTAGTGCGGATTACGTTTAGCTGACTGGGACTGACTGACTTCTTAGGCAAGCATAGAGTAGAAAGAAAACACACAAGCGTTTCCATGCGTGTCAGCTCATGTCGATTTTTGTGTCACACTCATGCATCTCGAGATCCAGAACAGTTGGTGCGGTGGACACATGGGGTGGGCAGCACGCGACCAGCGCTGACATGTGCTGACATATTTATTTTATATTAGTTTATTGACGTGTTTCACAACAAATACTGTAACTACACTGTAATTATTGTAATTTGTTCCCGAAATAAATAAAAAATCTTTATTTTTATTTTTATTATTATTGATTGTTATTGTTAATTATTATTATTAATGATAATTTTTGAATTGCGATTACATTTTCACTAAATCTCAAGTCGGAAGAATGTCTTCTAATAAAGGTAACGTCATCTTATGATAAAACGTGCCATTGCGGCCAGCCATCGATGTACAGCTGATACTACATAAATCTGCTGATTGGGAACAATTTAACTTTCCCACGTTTAGTCTGAAGTCTTACGCCCACGTACTAAAGCAGTTCATTGTTTTGAGTTTTGATACATGTAGATCAGCCAGTCAAAAAAAGAAGTTCGATTTGTGCTTCATGCCATTGCCAAAAAAGTTTGTGCAAGCCAATGAAATTGAAACATCTGTCATCCATGCAGTCCGATACTGTTCAAGAAATTCCTCCCTCAAACTATACTGATATCGGAGAACACCTATCCAGGTGCCGTTATTGACGAATTCACCAAGTTCATTGACAGAGCCATGGAAACCATGCGGAAATCATGTTTTGCCATTTTAATTGCGTAAAAACAAGGATCAATTTAGAGGCGCTATTTATAAAAAATTCAACGTCTCGATCAGTTTCCTTGGCTGGAGTATTCACCAGCCAAGAAAGGATTATTTTGCAACTATATGGTGCCCTCTACTTCCTGGCTTCTCGGTTTGGAGGGCAATACCATCAAAATATTCAAGTTCATAAACTTGTTGTGTCTCCTCTATAACGATGATTGCCAAATTTCTGGGAAAAATGGCGACTTAGAGTCACTAAAACCACTTCAACTTTTTATTTTATCAGAAGAGTGACTCTAATACTCAATTAATAGTTAATATAAACATAAAATGTGCATAACTAAAAAAAAACGGATTTTTCGAAATTGAATCACCCCCCCCCCCCCCCCCCCCCAGAATTCATAGTTAGATCCGCCCCTGCGTGCTTCTGGTCACATCTCGCCTTCATCACAATTGCAGACCAGAAATTACTTTCATCGCTAATATTGATTACATTTTTCTAAATGTTTGCTTAAAAATGACTGATGCATACAAGAGGCTTAAAGAGAAAGACTAATTTAAAGGAAACCACTTCCAAATAATCTAGACCTCCCCCTGGGCTGGGCATGGTTTTGAAGATGATAATTTGTGGACATTGAGTGGACAGAGTGGATAGCAACTTGGTTTAAATAATAAAATTCATCTATTATAGTATTTCCTGTGACCAAACTTTAACTTTTTCGTAAAATATTGCATTTTTATAACAATTTTTATATATAACTAAGGACATATGAACAATGAACAGGACAATGAATAAATTAGGATAACATGGAAACATATGACTGATACTGAGATAGAGCAGAAGTTGCAGGTAAAGCAGCTCCTGCAAGGCTGCGGAGAATATGTGTGGTGTAAACCTGTTCGCTAGTGGGGTCGTTTCTCAAAACGATTGATTGCATATTGGGCCGAAGTTGAGCTAGCCTCTGCGAATTTGTATTCTTTTCCATCTTTGTAGCCACTCTGCCAATTGCAATACACCTACAACAAATGATGAAGTCACAATAAGATAAGATCACAATTCGAGGATCCTTTCCATTTACTTAGAACTTTGGTGTTCCCACCAACTTTCACTTTCTTTCAAATCCATTACTCTCTCCTCCAATCCAGCAACACTCACATGAAACACTCAGACTACTCTCAACTTACAGGCAATATTACTGTCAAACACCTTTAAAAATAATTAATTTACCTTCTGTAGAGGTGTACGTCAGTCTCTCTTGGAGTCAAGATCTCGACTCCATAGATTTGTTTCGTTGTCGGAAACAAGCATTTGTAAGTGACGTCCTGTCGTGGTAAGAACTCTTGAACCAGCGTCGTATTCACTTCTGTTTGCTCATCATCTGAATCATCGGGCTCGGAGCTGGAGCTGGAGAAAGCAGTAACACTTAGTCACTCATCAACAGTAACGATGGTCGAAGACGGTCTAGCGACGGTAGTCTGTCGGTAAAGCTTACCTAGCACTGGACGCAGTGGAAACAGCCCACCTGCGGTCAGTCAGTGAAGGGTACTTGGCGCCGGTGCCCGTCTCATCTCGTCTCCTCCCTGGGCGCACCCGCACAGCAAACGGACTGAAGTCCGTAGTGAAGTGCGGCATGAAGTCCCTGCAGAGAAAATCACAGTCGTTGCAATCGTGCAAAATGTCTATTTCTCTGTCTGTTCTAGATACACAAATCATATTTAATTCTCATTTCATACATTGTGATTGGTAAAATTATGAAAAAATTATAATGCTTATGATAAGATTTCATATTTGAGATTCATGGTAGCTGAATCATCCCTCGATATTATTAATTAAAAATAATTTTACCAGCGAGCGCCATAACTCACTTGACCGAGTGGCTGATCTTGTACGCGTACATGTCACTAAGCACGCTCAACTCGTGTGGCCTGTGATAGTCGAGATACCCGTCCACCGTCTCGTCGAGCGCCGCCAGCCGCACAACTTGTGCGCACGCCTTCGTCACCTGGTCGATCGCGCGAGGCAAGCACCTGACGGTGGCGTTGTCCCACCATTGCGTCAGCGGCCTCCGCGACCTTCCCGCCTCCCGGTTGTGCAGCCGATAGTCCGAGAGGTGTTCCCAGATCGGCGGCTCGTTCTCGTCCGGCACGAACAAGCCGAGGAACAGGTTGATCGTGTGCTGCTTCTCCGTGTCGGAGAACGTGTTGCTGTAGTAACGGCTCAGCGTTTGCATGATGTCGTTGCCCTGCGACGTCCACGGTGCCGTCTTCCTGTAGGTCTTGATCCGATGCACCAGCTGCGAGCCGCCGTATTGCAGGGCCAGCGTGTCGCCGTGGTCCTCGTAGAGCTCCTCCAGCATCCTAACGCAGTCCGAGTCGAACTCCAGCTCAGGCGCGTCGGCGAGTCCGAGGGCGTACAGCTGCAGACCGAGCGAGCATTTGCCGACGGCAAACTGCGCCGTGTTGGTGCGATCCAGGCAGTCGACGCAGTTGGTACGCACGATGCCAGTCTGCAGCTGGTTGGGAGCTTCGTGACGACGCGACGCAAACGGCTTCTGGCTCTGGTAGAAGCCCGTCTGGCAGATCACGTTGTGAGCGATCGCGGCAAGTCGGTGCATCACGTTCGCCTTTTTCCTGCCGGGAAATGCCGGACGGACGGTGTGAGTCAGGGGAAGGGGAGGAGAGGAAGCAGAGCGGCACGGCCTACCGACCGGAATCGTGGCAGACGAGACAGAGAGTTCGGTGTTGAGTTTTTTGGCAACAGCTTTCTTCGGTGATTCGGCGCTACCGAAGAAGGTTATTGCCAAAATGTCTTGTCTCTACTGAATTCTCCATGATTTCCGCTTGTATAGTCAAGCTGCTGTGCTGCTTTCCTCCTTGTTAATATAGGTAATAAATATAATTACAGAATTAATTTGCTTGAAAAAAAAAATTGAAGTGTAGGTTTTACGAGTGTATGTCCAGGCCAGATTCGGAGCTCATTAAATATTGACACAGCATTCAGAATAGTAAAAGCTTTGAAAGGCTAAGAGTGTGAGATGGTCTGGGACCTGACTAAGAGCGCTCAAATTTCAGTGTTACGGCAATGCTAGAGTAGGACCACGTATTACAGTACGAAAAAACCTTCGATTCACCAGCGCCGCACGCTGCCACAATGCCGCGCGTGGGCCGTGGTCGCGGTCGCGCTCACCCCTTGTTGACACGCGCCATGTCCAGGCTGACGTATTGCAGGCGGTGGCGTGGCGGCAGGAACTGGTTCAGGTGGCTCACCGCCTGGCTCAGTTCGTGGCTCAGAGTGCTCTCGTGCTTCTTCTTCTCCCTCTTCTTGACGAGATCGAGTATGACGATGGGCGACCCGTAAGCGCGCAGCAGCCGGTGGAAGTGTTGCCCGGCGACCTCACCGAAAGGATCGCTGACGTCGACGCTGATGGTCGGCTTCGGCACCATCTTGCTAACGTCCTGGCTCCATTGCGCTGGTATCGAACCGCGCATCTGTACGAACGAGCTGAAGCGACCTTGGCGCAGGGAGGAAACGCCTGACTCGTGCACGATCTGTTCCGTTTCGACTTCGTTGCCGACGTCGCCCTGAAGATGAGTGTAGTGTTAGAAGGAGAACGAGAGGGTGAAAAGAATGGACTATGGCTTAGACATGATAAGATTAATTAATTTAATATCAAGGGACTGTAATGATCACTATTTAATATAGTAAAATTATTCTTTAAGTTCACAAAAATAAATATTTTCAATTGCAAATTACTGCTTGTTACACTCAATGCAATAAATATGTCGCCCCACTATTACTTTGATGAAACCCTATAATTCTATCTAAATGTACTATCACATACCACTGTCAAAAAATATCTGAAATTCCACTTCAGCATTGAAATTTCAGATTCAGAGCATTAGTTACTTTAGATCGTCACAGAAAATTGGAAACGAACCTTGCAATTGCTTCCGCGCTTGAGGAATCGCGTGCCCGCGTATTTATTGGACCGCCTTGCAACGAGCGTGACGTAGACAGACCGGCCGAACACGCTAACATTCGACTGTCCGACAAAGCCGTGCATCACGTACAATAGCCAGTCGGGATGGATGCTCGATTCCACGCGCTTCAGCAGGTGAGAGTTCCAGACGAATCTCTCGTTGGGCTTGGTACGCGTGCCGTAGATACCAGGCTCCCAGCTGGCACCAGATGGACTGGCCAGGGGTCCGGTCATGTTGGTTTGCAGTGTGTGGGTGATGTCGTAGCTGTAACTGTGAGAAGTATATGCTCGGAGTGAAAAACATGTTTGATACTGTCTGGTATGCCTTCACTGTTGCTTGGGAGCAAGTGGTTTCATATGCCATGTGCTCAGCCTCTGCCTGGCTTACCTACACTCATTTCAAACAAATCTTTATTTATTTCTAGTGGACGGTTTTTAGTGTTCAGAAGTGTACATACCAATTTTTATCATTTCTGTATTAGGACTATACCCAAAAATGATATGTTTTCTTTTTAAAATCCCTTAGCTATTTTCTAATTACTAAATACTGTTACTTAATGTTAGAAATATAACTACTAATCAGGCAAAAGCTGCAGCTTTAATAAAAGTTATAGATTTACCATGGTTTTACCTTATTTAGCACAAATTTACTAAAAACTAATAAGGTGTTTAGCAGGTAAGTACCTGAAGTAAAAGTTGCTTGACAGGTCGATGCTTTGGAACATTTTCACGTAGCGAGCTTCGTCAGGGTGTGTATTCCGAACAGCCCCTGGGCACGGAATGTACACCATGGACATGTCTTCAATCTTGTAGATTGTATGGTGCCCGATAGCACCCACTTTTCGGCGTTTTGTCACCAAGATTATATAATAACCTTCCAAAAACCGCACAAACCCTTAAGAAACAGAAAAAATTAACAGGAGCATTAAATACACCATTAACAGTTGATATGAATCGAAGCATGTTATAAATTACATTTATTTCCGTTTCACCTACCAACAATTCCAAATGCAGAGACCACTCGTGATACCCCACTACTAGTATTCCGGTGGCCTGCTCTTGGTCGATTGCCATTATCAATCATTGTCACCAGATCACGAATCTCTTCCTGCGAGTATTCTTGCCTATCGTCGACAACGGAGAGATCCAGATGCTCCATTCGGTCTACTTTTAAAACACGGAAACGAGTCTGTGTGTTGTTGGAGCCCACCAAATAAAATCGCTGAAATGAACACACGGAATTTTCCATGTACTATGCACCAGTAAATTCCATATAAATACTTTTAATCACAAAAAAAACTCCATGTTTTCTGACATATAATATATTTTTTCAATTTGCCCAAATGGAAAAAATAGTGCAAAAGCTGTGAAGTACTGGTGACAACATTGAGATCTTAAAACTAAAAAAGAACTGGTATGATCCTAGTATATCATAAGTTTGAAATGTGTGGTTTAATAGTTTTAGTCGATGGGTGTTGTGACTTACCGCTTTTGTCTCATACATAGCAATCTTCTGTATTGAACTGATAATTGGATGGAACTCGGCTTGCTCCATTTCTTTTCTTGCCATGACTGCTTTTTTCAAATTAATAATGCTAAAGGAGACCAAGAAAAATCAATCATTTTCGAAAGAATGCCGATTATAACCTAAATTAGCTGTTACTGTCAACTGTCACTGACTCATGCCCACATTACCTTAATTTTTCGTCATCCAATTACCACTAAATCGCAGTTCATAAAAATTGGTTTCAGAGATTAGATTTAATTACATTATAATATTTGCTATGAAAGATGATATTCGATCACTTAACAGCTGTCAAATATTAATTCAAATGCGATGCGCGCTCGTTTAAATGGATATTTTGTGGGCTTAAATTTGTGTGCCTCTGAGTGATTTAATTGTCATCCTTCAAGATTTTAGATTCTATATGGTGATACGAATTGAGATTAAGGTGGATCCGTACTGTTTCCGTACTTTTTTTCTATTGTTTTTGTTTTGGTAAAATTTTACTCATATGTGGTCATATGCCGGAAGGAAATGTGAAAAAAAATATTTTTAAAAATATTTTGCTGGAAATTTTCCGGAAAATTAAAAAATTAGTATGGAAAATTACGCTTGCTGACCTGTCTCTTGTCCCGCTAGGGGGGAGTATCAGTCGTCCGATCGAAATGAAATTAATATTTATGGAATGTCCAAACTTCAGGGATTATAACAAGACACTTAATTCAATTCGCGCTGACATTCTCTAAATTTTGTCAATGGTTAAAATTTGACGTAAATTTGCCAATTTTTTTGCTTTGTTTCAAAATTTGTTACTGAAAAAGTATGCAGTTCTAAACTTTCATCTTCCTTTATTGGCAAGCTGCAAGTGTCTTGATCGATAAAAAAAATAGTCGAGAATGATATCACCAATATTTAGACCTAATTGAGGGAAGGAGTGGTGGCATGTTTACCAAACAATTTTTCACATTTTCCGGAAAATTTCCAGTAAAATATTTTTAAAAATATTTTTTTGAGTGTTTCTTTCCGGCATAGACCACATCTGAGTAAAATTTTACCAAAACAAAAACAATAAATTTCTGTACGGATCCACCTTAAGATCCGAGGGTTTTCCAAACGGCCAAAAAAATCATTACAAAATAAAAAATATATTGACCAACTGTTGCTGCGTGTTATCATTATTCCTGTTAAACTTGAAAACAAATAAATATATTTTTTATAAATATTAAGGTGACTTTAATTTGGGAGAAATTAACGGAAAATTCGAAATCTAGTTCAGAGTTCAAGTCTGAGCTGTAGGTCTGAGTCTGACCAAAGATTGTAGCTACGTAGTAGTATGAAAGTGTAGTGTAGTATGAAACCGTTCTGAAATCTGGTAAACATAGAGTGCATCAAAGATACTAGCGCCTTTTTGAGCAGTTTTCCAATCACTGGTGGATTGCAAGAGGCATATTTTGCCTGTTCATACATCCCATTGGCATTTATAAGTTATAAAACTGATCGAAGTAATTTTCAAGGAAGATATATATGTATCTTTATTTCAAATATCGATTTATGAAGTGAATACATTTTTCATAACACACAAACACAAAAATGCAAGCCATGCCACATAATTTTGAAAACTTGTTTCAACAGTACTTGGTACCCAACAATGCCATTGAATATGCAGTTGTAAGCATATTTACCTAATTGCATTTTAATACCAGAGTAGGTACCAATGATAAACTGTTAGATCATGTTAGAAGTTCAACTCGTTACATATAATATACTATTTTAGCTTTAACTTCTTTGATAAAATTACGTATATATATATTCTTTAACATTGTTAAAGCTATCTTTCAGCAGAAATAGGACAGCGAAAAATTCTCCATAGTAACACTTAATAGGAGCAGAATGTATTACCGAAAAATAGTAGTCCAAATGCACTGTTTCACACATAATTAAAGGGCACCATTAGGTGCATGTATAGCAACTAAGAATAATGTTAAATTTACATAAGTTTTAAACAAAGATAGGTACAAGGACAGCTGAAAAGCAATTGAACTAATGCAGAGTACAGAAGAATTGCCCAAGTTAAAAAAATACAAAATAAGTTATTCTGTGTATAATGAGTAAGCATGTCTCATGCTAAGTTGTTGGCAGCCCCTGGCACTCCTATTGCAATTAACTAACATATAATGGGCATACAAGATCTTGTACAGTTAGAATGTGTTCTTGCTACCTGCTGTTATAAAATATCATCAATATTAATAATTGAATATGTTATCCACGATTTAGATGGTTCAAACTGATAAAAAATTATCCCTGCTCATTAAGTTGGTAAGGTGCGCTAAGCTGGCGCTAAAAAGTTTTAAAATATCCCCATTGTCAAGGATCGAATCGCACAAGAGAATGTGCGATTCTATTTCACTACCTTAGAAACAATCCCAATTTCTCTGCAGTCCACACTTTTTCCCTATGAAGCCACTATAAGATCATTTCTACTTCCACAAAATGACAAAAGACGTCATCATAACACTGGTTTTTGAGATTATATTACTATAACTGTACAACTTCCCAGCTGATCAAAAATGTCTAGTCAATATTGTAATGACTGGACTAAATGGTACTGTGGTATAGACACCACAAGCAAATACAATAATTAATTAATTGAAGTGATGAAGTCAATCATCATGAAATAAGTCATGTAGTAAGATAAAAAACCAAGTGTGGCACAAAGTGCTGTTCACCATTATAAACTTTGCAAAAGTAATGACTAAAGACACGTTTTAATCGCATTTTTATAAATCAGGAATTGAACTTAAGCTTTTCTAAATTTTACATTTGTATCACATTCACTTTTTCATTTTTGGCATTTATTTAGCAAACTATTTGGAACAGATGAAATAATTAAGAGAAGAGCCTGGCACACATCAAATTTACTAATCTGCCATCACTCTTGTAAAACTTGACTTGTCACTCGGAAAAAATTGTGCGCGATCATGAATTGAACTGTCCTTGCCTCCGTGCATGACAAAAACTCCAACAACTGCACTTGGAGAACAACTTCAAACGAGTAAGGGTTGGTTACTTGTTGAAGTTGGTTGCTGTGCAAGTGCAAGTCTATAAAAACAAGGCGGAGGAGATAAATCTCTTACATTCCGCAATTAGTTAACCCGAAATACCCGAGCCAAATTTTATACTGTTTGAACAAAAGATTGATAATCCTACTGATTTTTGAACCGGAAATGCATATTGACAACTAGTTGGGGAATTTATCTGCAATATTGCTAAAAACACAAGATTTTTCTGTTTGTGACGGTCTTTAAAACATGGAACGCAAAGATATAATAAAAAAAATTACATTACAGCTGCTTGATTTTTTTTCGTGCTTATTGCCAATGAGATAAAACAGTGTCTCTTGTTATTACTCATGACAAATAAATCCAAGTTATTGATTAGCATCATAACAAATAAAAATTCCAAACAGACCTTCATCACTCTTCCCAATCCAGCAGTCTCAAGACCTCTCAAGACCAAAAACATACCCGCATGTAAACTCAACGGCAGAAAAAGAAAGCAACAATATATTCAACTGCTTTAAATATCGATAGGTTGGCTATTTCAATGCTCCCACAACACATACTGGCTTCAACGTCATCGATAAAAGTAGCAATAAAAACACAACATCTTTCCTTCCCCGACCGAATACCCGTGTATTCGAATAAAAAACAAAGCCTCGAAAACGTTCTTAACGCCGAGCAAAGCATGGTAAATCGGCCGAGGCAAATATCTCCGCTAAATCGCCGGACGATAAGACAAACCAACAATCTTACTAACAATTCTCGCGCCGACAAATCGACAAGCCGACAAACTGGGCTGTTCGTTCGCGACCCGCGATCGACAACCGGCTGAAACATTTCGCCAAGAAATCGCCAATGGCTCATTCTGATCGAAAGTCCACCGCGACAAAGAATCCCGCAACGGCAAGGGCGTCGTCTGGTTTCATCCAAGACTGTTGCCGCCGGATCAAGGCGTTCAAGACAAATCCAAATCGGAGCAAATCGGCTGCCGCTCAGCGCTCGGCATACGAAAGCAGCTGTTGGTAGTTCAGCGAGTGACTCAGCTGAGACATTGCCTGCGAAAGCAAGTCATCTCCCAGACACTGGAACAAAGGTCTTGTTAGTGAGACCGACAACTTACCCAAAACTGTCCGACTCCAAGAGTGTTTTATTAACACTGACTCTTAAAATACTTTTTCTTGGCTTATCCTTACCAGAGCCTGAGCCTTCTAAATTATTTTTAAAATTACCCCCCAAATAAGCCCAGTGTATGTGATCATCATGACAATAAATATTTCTCCTTAGTTAATAATTAATGCAAGCTGGGAATTGGTGGCCATTCTTGATAAATGTAAGAACATATTAAATGAGAGCATATCATCAATTATTTTAAAGCAAAGATAATAAAACTATTACCAGTGGAATGACCCAACCCTCTAAGCAAAACTCCCAAATGTCCCAAACATAGAAAAATTGCTGCAAGAGACCGTGAGACGAAAACAAAGCAAAAATCGCAATTGTTCCCTATGCTTCCGAGTGGGCGCGGCTTTCGAGTCGACCACACTGACCTTGCCCTGTTCGAGCGGCGCCGGTGAGCTCTCGCAATCCCCGGTCTCGGCGGGCGGCTCCGCCGCCGCCAGCATTACGTCGTGCTTCTTGCGCTGGTGCTGCAGGAGTTTCGCCTTGGATGCGTACTGCTTGTGGCACCAACGACACCCGTGCGGCAGGCTCGTCACGCTGCCCACCGTCTGCGAGAACGTCGGGTTCGGGACGCCGGGGATTATCGGGACACCGCCCTGCGGACATCAAACGCATCGATAACATTCTCAGCTTTCAGTCGATTACCGAATGAAACGGTTAAATGGTCTGGAACTTTGTGTCTGTACGATGTATCAGTGCCACAAAATTGTGACAGTGAAACAAAACCAATAAAGTAACAAAATTAATTAATGAAATCAATTTCGGAGGAGAGTACAGAGTGCACACATTATCGATTGTAATTTTTTCTAATAAAAAAGTCAAATCCAATTGTTTTTTTTTACCCTTCAGCAGAGCACTTGTAACTTGAAAGACCCTGAGAGTATGTTGTAAGTTGAAACTTGACCTTGCTGGCCTCACCTTTCGACGATTACTCATTGGCAACTCCGCCCCGGGGTGGTTCTTCAAAATATGCGCCTTTCTTTTCGAGCTGCTTTTATACACCTGCAAGAAATTCTCTATGAAAACAGAGCACCATTTCAAACCCATCAACTGAAAATTCAATTATATTGAGAAGTGTAAACTGTTTCTATAGTCTATCCAGTTCCATACTTAAAAAATGGCTGCCATTTATGTTTCACCAACTCATAAAACTAAATCCGCATGGTGTTATTTCAAAATATCAATATTAAACATTCAAACATTGCATGAATGTTTTATTTACCACTCCCATATCTTCTAGCATTTAACAATAACTTTAAAATTACAGTTTTAAAACTTATGCAGTAAGAAATAAAGATAAATTGGCGAGTGCAAATTTGTTTCGTATTATGTTGGCATTAACATTGACTAGTGCCGAGGTCACTCTTAAATTAAATTGAGTATATTTTTATTGTTGTTGGCAGTATTCAATGAAAATTGATACTTCCAATAGCCAGTAAATACTAAGCAAACACAACTGGGTGTTTCACTATTGATTAAACTGGAGCATGTGGTTAAGACAGTGAGCGCTCGATGCCGGACCTTGGCCCACCGTTCCCGGAGAGAACTCCAAGAGCGGCAATACCTTGTCGCAGTACTGGCAATAATAGTCGCGCGTGGTCTTCGTGATTGGCAGGTTCAGCTCGGGCACCGACTCTCGGCTGACGTCCGGATGCCGCTTGGCCAGGTGATTGACCAGCATCCCCCGCCGCTTGAAGCCCACCATGCACTTCTGGCACTTGTAGACAAAACGGTTGATGTCGCTCGGTGACCCCTGCAACATGCACCCCTTTGCAGATCGTATGGCAGTCCACAAGACAAACGGACGACGGTTCACCCGCGTCCGGATCCACAAAGCGGGACGAGCTTTACAACGGCCGATCTCGGACCCGGAGCATTCCACCTCAGCAATAAAAAGTTTAACCCTCCGCAAGGGAATGTTCAAAAACCCCGCTTTGTGGATCCAGCCTCTGATGTTGTAATGCTACTGTACATTCAGGAGGCAGTGCATCCCCAGGAAATTTGAAGTAGATATTACAAGCTACATTACCTATAATCGGGGAATTTTTGTTCTGAGGTTCTACTAAAATTGAGAGGATAGTGCTGGATATTTGAGTGATTTGAGTACCGTTGTCAGTTTTTCTCTGTGAAGAACAATTTCATCCTAGGTTGAGCCTAGGTTGATGTTTTGACCAAGTTAATCACAGAGCACAACTGTACCCAACATCCACTATATCAACCATCTGAACTACACCGGCTTTTCATCTACCTATCAATCGATCTATCTATCTACCTACTAGTGATTGAGTGACCAATTTCATGGACAAAGCAGCAAGACGAGATATGGCTGTATAGTGAAAAGTCACCTCACAATAACAAAGTTAAGATCTGGTAGTAGCGCGTAATTTGATGCGCTAAACGAGGGTTGTGACTTGCGAGGGAAGAAGCCTCTTAATTCCAACTGGCTGCGCAAGGGGCACGTTGCAAGCACTCACCGGAGCTTTGACTACGATCTTCTTGCTTGACGCCGCTTGAGGCGGCTTGCCGGACGCTTGGAGGTTGCGATCAGTGGAATGCATCCGCTTCATGTGTTCCTTCATCTTGTCCTTCCGCTTGAACTGTTTGCCGCAGTCGGCGCAGAGAAATTCTCGGTGGTCCGAATGTCTGCAAACAACATCGGCACTTTTATAAGCATGGCTACCATTACCCGCCTGGGTGAAATTACTCAATCTCAGTATTTACCTAAGCATGTGCATGCGCAGTTTGTCGGGAGAGGGGAACAACTTGGCACAGTGTGCGCAGTTGTGCTTGCGGTCGTTGTGGAAGGCGCGCATGTGCTTCCGGATGAGCGCGTAGTCGTAAAACTTCTTCGCGCATTGCGGGCAGACGAAGACACCGTCGGTGGCGTGCTGGCTGACGTGCGCTTTGAGCGCAGGCACTCGATCGCAGGTCGTCTGGCAGATTGGACACTCCATCACCTTGCGCTCTGAAAGGGTCGGCCATTAGAGTGAAGCGTTGCGTGGCAAAAAGCGACATTTACATCGACTCGGCGCTTCTATTTTTTCTCCGATGGGTTCGAAGTAGAAATCGAAATGTGAAAAGGCGTAGAGATGAACTTGAACAGGGTGGACGAAAAGTGAAATCAAAATTAGAAATAAAATACGCGTAAGAATTCTAGCGGAGTAAAAAATAAAAATTTTGACTGGGTAATTTAATGAATTTTTGTCAAAATCGAAGTCGGAATTCTTATATTCAAGTGTAGAATCGGATAGAGATTATCTTTTGAGCCAAAAAACAGAACCACAATTAGAACCAAATTGAAAATAACGTGACAATTCCAGCCCCCGTTGCAAACTAAATTTGATCGGCGCCAATTTTCACGCTCCAAAGCTAACAGCATCGAAACAACAACCTGCCCACAACACGATCGACGAGTCAGATATTTACCGGCATGAACTTTGACGTGGCACGAGAGGGCTGATTTGTTGAGGAATCTCTTGGTGCACATCTCACACTGCACGGGCTTCAGTTCATCAGCGGCGTGCACAAGCATGTGGCGTTGCAGGCGGTCGTCAGACCCAAACGCTTTGTAGCACTGCTGGCACTTGTTGGCCTTGCTCGCGTTGGCCGAGTTCACACGCTGCTCCTTCACCCGCGGCAATCCTGCTTGCAAGTCGCAAGCGCTGCACCCCTCGTCCCTGCAAGCGACGACCCCAGTGTGAGAAGTTGCTTTTTCAGATGGAAGCATTCTAGGTTTTAGTTAGCAATTTAAAGCAATTTCCAGGCGTAATGTCCTGGGTTTTTATCCAGGTACATTTTTCTGGCTTTGGTACCTTTCCAATCCTTTTGTCATTGGGAATTCCGATTGCCACCCAAATGTCACGAGTCTTTAGTAAGGAGAGTAAACTGAGAATGTTCACTCTCTTACAAGTTGTAACCAAATTAGTCGCGTAACCCTATTGCTTTTATCAAAGCCGAGTTCTAAATGCAAATGTATTCAAGCTGTTCTTCGCATGGTAAGCATGGCTAGTATCGACAGCAAATAATTTGTAAATTTCAGTGAACTTGATTTCTAACAACTTACCCAGAACTATTTTCTCCTTTGTTCAACCGCCGGCTCCTTTTGGCCGGACTACATTGGCAAGAATTACATTGGAGCACTGTTTGCTGAACACAGAAACACAGGAATATTAAACACCATTCGATCCACAATCCTCAAAATATCATTAAATTAACAGTACAAACCTCTCGCTTTTCGATCGACGTATATTTGATAACGTGAATTTTCTTCTTTGCGATCCGAGTGATTTTCTTTGGTTTCTTGACGTGGTCTTCGTCACTGGTTGGTGAGCCATGCGTATTTAAATGCAGCTGCAACAGGAGCGCCGATGGAAACTGCATGTTGCACTGGAAGCACGGCCAATTGCTTTCGCTGCCACCGGCTAGAAATCACAGAGCCGTTAAGGTCTTCCGCGATGAGAAAACGAGAGACTAGGCAGTAACAGAAATCAAGCGGCAGGGGCAAGGTTACCTGTGGGAATAAGCAACGGCAAGTTTCTTTTCGTTGCGTATGCCGGGCTGTAGCCTACGAGCAGCTCTTGACGGGGTGCAATAACTCGCGTAGTGGTGAAATAGAGAGACTCTCCTTGCTGGCTGACCATCAAGTTCTGTTCGGAGGCTTCACTGGCCCAACGGACATATCGCATCCAGTTGGAGTAATCTGTAACATTTAAAAAAGCAGTGTTAGTTTCAGATTGCTGGATGGATAGTTGTCAATTGCAATGCTGACTAGAAAGAAGAAACCAAAACAATGTGTAATGTTCTTAGTTCTTACTCATCACAAATTCAACGTGACAAAACATCTACCATTATCACTAGGCAAGTCTCACTTCATTTCTTCTCGTATACAAAGTAGAGATGTCATAAACAACCACTTAGAAATGTATTTCCCACCCCAAACAGCTCAGATAAAGCAGATTACTTGCAACTCACTCTCATCGGTAGTGTCTAGACGAAGCATCTTGCCATCCTCCTGTTCGACTAGCAACGCTAGCTTCTCATCAGAATCACCGATTTCTGTGAGTATTCCTTCCACCGGACCGAACTGCGTACGTTTCGGGATCGTCTTTCGAGCGAACACGCCCTGCATGTCCAAATGCGGATCTATCACCCTCCCAATCGAAAGATACGACACAGGCAGGGTAGCCCAAGCCCGAGGCGGCACCGGCTTGTCCGAGATCGTCTGAACTTGATCGAGTTGGAAACTTCCGTCCGAATCGCAGCCATCATAAATCAATTCCGTGGTGGAACTTGTCATGGTTTGATACGACTCGGTCAAAAGCAGGTCCATGCAGTTCGCTGTGTTACCGCCCTTCAGCGAGCTGTCTATTTCGGCGCCGAATAGAATTGCCGATAGCGCCCTATTGGCTTCGTCGCCTTCTTCGGAAATCTTTAAGCCTTCAGAGTCGGGGCTACTTTCATCCACCTGGAACTGGAGTTTCAGAAAATTAGTACCAATTGCTGTAGCTGTCCTCTGCAACATTTGAGATAATTGAAAATTTCAAGTACCTGAATCAGAGAGCTATTGGCGACCTCAGTACCATGAAAGCTTCCACAGACTGCGGGTAGAAGTTCCTCGTTTAGTTGGGTATTTGCCTGGAACAGATTTATCAATGGAAACTAACTCTCTAATGAAAAATATTAGATGAGTTAAGTTTATGTTGTGTAAAGCTGAAAGCACTCACGGTTCCATACACAGGTGAATAACGGGCAGCTGAGCTTAGGTTGGGATCGAGCGGACTGACACGGTGCTCGAATTCTGACTGCGATGTTGATGCTTGCGGAGAAAATGGAGCCCCGGACTCAAAATTCGAGTACGAACTTTTGGCATAGTCCACAGATGGATCCGAGTACTCAACCTAAACCGAAATGCAAGCATAAAATTTGTTCGTAACTTGTTTTTCACTTGAACTTTTGATGTCACGTACCGCCAGCAAAAAGAGCCTCGAAGTTGAAACTGTGATCGTCCGAATGGGGCCCAAATCAGCGCAGTTGGAAACTGGTGTTCCCCAATCCCCGAGGTCTGCTTCTGCATGGTCCGACTCGAGGATTGTCTCGACGGGAAGTTCATCCTCATCATCTTCGTCATTCGGAGAGTCCCTTGGCGCTGCGATGTCCATGCTAGTGCCAAAGCCCAGCTGAAACTCAGAGAATTAAGTAAGCATTTCAACGATCTCAGTTTCCAACAACAGCTTTACCAAACTCATGAAGAGATTTGGAGATGACAGTAATAAAGTCTTGTGTATACCCTACCTCCTTTTTGTTGACTGTCTAACTACCTCATCTTTAGAAGATAAACTGCGTCGGAGTCGTGTATATTTTTTAGAATACTCGGAAATTTTACCACAATTCTCAAAGTTCACTTCTCTGCACCGAAATAATGTCAGCAAAGTCCGAGATGCAGCGACTCAAAACAGTTCCTTCCCTCTCCAAGGACAATATTGAAGTGCAACTGCAATAAGTACAAGTACAGTCAATTACAGCCGTTGCTTGAAAGCCAGTTGGCCCAAAGAGCATCCGCTCAGATGTTATTAGGATTGGGGGCGCTAGTAGTAAAAGTCGGCTACCTCTCAACTCATGGTATTCCTAATACCTCGCATTCCTAACTCATGGCTTTCGCAACCCATAGTATCCCAGATTCCTAACCCATAGTATTCTCGACTCATAGGATTCGCAACTCATGGCATTCTTAACTCATAGCAGGCTTGACTCTATTACCTCACTTTCCTAACCCATGGTATTCTTGACCCATGGTATTCGCAGCCCATGGCATTCTTAACTCATGGCAGGCCTTACCCAATTACCTCACTTTCCTAACCCATGGTATTCTTGACCCATGGTATTCGCAACCCATGGCGACTTCCACCCCTCAAAATATTTCCCCCACCATGCGGTCGCTGGGAGCGCGGCAGCATGGCTGGGATTTTAAAATGTTACTGTTAACCGAGCCTCGGCAACCCACCCGACACACATGTCTCATTTGGGTAGTCTCATTGGGGCGCTTGTTTGTGGATTGTGGAATAGGTGTATTGCGAAAAATCTTCTTATCTCTCTTCAAACGCTCGCACCCGCAAGACAGTTGCATTAAAGCTCACATAATATCGAAATGAAAGTGCACAGCCGAAATTAGACGTGTCATAGTGGCATAATTGCGTCTAATTTTTAAATTTTCTTTAAATGTTGGAGAGTTTTGATGAAAGAATCTCGAGAATCCACGATTCTCCCGATCGTGTCGTTAAATTCTACACATTATTCTGCCAACAGAAGGATCCGAAATCGCGTGTACATATTATGGTTGAAACGATGAAAACATGAAAAATCCTGAAAAAGCAGTTGGAAAATTGAGCAGAGAGGCAGGCAGCCACGGAAAAGTTGAAAGCTGGTGAAAAATTAAAAAAATGCGATTTTCATTTGCCATTCAAGTATCAGAACTTTTTAATCTACTCTGATTATGAGTTTTTTTTTCACTGGGGGTGTCCCAGGGTTGATTAATTGAAAACAAATAAAAGTTTCCGCCATTACGTGCACCGATATTTTGCTCTATGGGCATACTGTTACTTTTACTAAGATCACGTAGTTTTGCCTTATATAGGCACAGGGTTTTGCCTTATGGACATATAGGTTTGGCTAGGATAGAGGATATAGGCTAGGTTTGCCTTATTGGGAAAGGGTTTACCTTACGGCTTTAGAATTAAATGAAAAAAAATGCTCAAAGTATGAGGGTTAGCTCCGCTGTTGGTTTAATTAAAAACCGGAACGATGTCCACGGCGGCAGGCACGTCCACGGCAAAAGGCACATCGAGGCGGCAGGCACGTCGAAAACGCCGACGGGCAAGAGTTCGCCCGCGCCGACGGGCAAGACGTCGGCCGCGGCGACGGCGACGGGCAAGACGTCGGCCACGGCGACGGGCAGACTTCGGAGTCGGCGGCGGTGACGGCGACGGGCAAGACGTCGGCCGCGGCGACGGCGACGGGCAAGACGTCGGCCACGGCGACGGGCAGACTTCGGAGTCGACGGCGGCGACGGGCAAGACTTCGGCCGCGGCGACGGCGACGGGCAAGACTTCGGCGACGGTGACGGGCAAGACTTCGACGACGGCGACGGGCAAGACTTCGACAGCGGCGACGGGCAAGACGTCGGCCGCGGCGACGGGCAAGACTTCGGAGTCGGCGGCGGTGACGGGCTAGACTTCGGAGTCGACGGCAGTGACGGGCTAGACTTCGGAGTCGACGGCGGCGACGGGCAAGACTTCGGCCGCGGCGACGGCGACGGGCAAGACTTCGGCGACGGTGACGGGCAAGACTTCGACGACGGCGACGGGCAAGACTTCGACAGCGGCGACGGAAAGTATAATGGGCTAGCTCCGCTTTGGGAATCTTGTAAAGAATATTTCAACATGACAATTAATATCTTACTCTTATACACTTTTGTGTCGGTGTCTCTTTGTATGGACCCGTCTCGTACCTATATCAGCTTTGGCTGTCAATTCGCTTGTGTCGATCACCCCGACTTCACATTTCACACCGCCAGTGTCAATCACTGCTGCAGGTATAAACTTGTTTCCAAAGTCCATGTACAGCCGATGCATCATGCCACCGAAACTTGGGGTAGTGTTTTTCGCGGGTTTTTTGTCTATCTGAGAAAATCATGGCTAAAATTAAATGTCAATTGAATCGATTTAATCAATAAATGCAGGCATGATTTCCAAAATAATTGGAGTGCATTATTAAACATGGTACATGGTATTAAAACATGGTATTAAAAGTTTCGTCTTTGTACGAGGAACAATCTCTTCAAATACCTATCTTCGACAGAAACGTTGCGAGGCTATAAGTGGAGGTCAAAGTTCAAGTGTGACTCTCTTTATAGCAGTTTATACAATTTGCACATTCTTTTTCCTAATAGCTTAAACCTCCTCGGATGGATCAATGTAAATATTTAAAAAATAACTATCCATCCCATTCTCACTGTCTGCATGTGCCATGCATTGGCACGCAATGTGTTGGAAATGTTAAATACATGTTAAATATACTTGTTACTTCTTAAGAGCCAGCTAAAGTCAGCTTAAAAGCCTAAAATGCAGAGGTCCACGTAATTACTTTTCCTGCCCCCTAAATTGATCCCAATATTTTTGAAAAAAAATCAGTGTGTAGAGGAAGAGTACTCCGACCCGCCTAGTAAATTTTAATTGAGATCGGATGGAAAATAAAACAACCAGAGAAGAAAGAAAAGTGGTGTTTTCGTTTAAAAAACACCCACAAAAAGTCCCAAATTCAAGATCTATTTGTGAACAAAGTAAACGTCCGATCGACACGAGCCTTTACATCGCGTGTTAGAAATTTTTTCAACTATTCACTGATTTTTTTTCATAAATATAGGGAACATTTTAGGGGGCAGGAAAAGTAACCACGTGGACCTCTGCACTACCAAAAATTTCCGTGTGAGAAAGCTAATCTTTCACGGATTAGACCCGATGGAAATAATCTTCCAGTTTTACTGCCTCGTTATCAGCATGAGAAATAAAAACACTCGTGGAGATTATACTTGCACAACCCGACACCGAGTTCAATAGAAAGTTAATAAAAAAGGATATCGATACAAATCCGTGTTTCATACTGTTTTATCGATACGACTGGATTCGTCTCTGCTTGCAGATCAAAAGCAATGTTGAAATGAAAAAATCCGACGAAAATTACCGATTAATATGCATCATTCCTTCACCCACTGCTCTGTAAACCTAGTTGGGTGGGTCTCACTCAACTTTTCTACTCAACTTTACTCAATCTATCAGTGCTCTAAAACTGAAACTTGTGTTACGCACGTTTGTATTGATCTTAGAAGGAAATCCGATAATAATGAAAATCGATATATTGGGTGTACGATATTTTTCATTGCTTGCTTGGGTCTAACAAATATAGTTATTTTGTATTATTGTGTAATTTTCGGAATTGCATGATTGTCAAGTCGGAAGAGAAGAGATTCTAGGAAGTCGGCACTAGTTAGCGATAAAATTTAGTCGGCGTAAGATATGGCCGATGACGGCTCGTTCCGTGGAGACAGAGTGTTTTTATAGATCAAAAAGTATATTTTCTTCACTAAACAAAGCAACGTTGCTTAAACTAACCATCGTCGTTTGTATTCAATTCAATTTCAATTTCAATTTCATCTTCATTTTATTCTGCATCACAAGCATGCATACAGGGCAGAAAAAAAATGAAAATAGCAGAAGCCCGCGTAACACTCATAACTAATTGAACAGTTCATACAGCACAGACATGCGAACCCGTTAGTCTTTGTGCTATTTTGTTATATACACTACGAAGTGGTTCACATTCGATTTCGAACGTGTTGAAAGGAACGAGGACTTCTGGCTTGAGAAGATGGAAGCGCGCCTTTGTTGGTGAGTGAGAAAAAATATATGCTCGATCTCTGCTGGGAGTGACTATTGGTAGACGCTGATGAATCTATAATTTTTGTTTGTTCTAGGTTTTATAACAAGTGCCTAGTCATTGAAATTTGCAACCCGCAGTACAGTAAACGAATGTTGAAGACAGACATCCGAGATCCGAGATCCGCGAAGCGTTGTTGAAGCCCGTGCTGCGGCTCAAAACGCCAAAGACATGAAAGCCGCCGCGAAATTGCAGAGGAAAAGTGCGAAGGCGCAAACAGCCAACAAATAAATCGGCAACGGAGTGTTTCCGATCCATGGCTCCATGCAATCGATGTATATTAATTGAAACTAATATGTAGTACGTATTCAAAAATATAATTATTATTTCGTTACTTTGTTCGGAATCAGATAAGTTTCAAAATGACACTTTTGTGGCGTTAAAATGTTCGTCTGCGTTCAAGCATTGTGAAACGACGCATCGATGACTGCATACTAAGTCTAGTTATGCTCTTTGGACAGACTTTTTTGAAGAAACAACCATGTTATTTCTTAGTGTTCGTCACAAGAATGTGATTTCAACCATGGTGGAAAAAATTAATTTTCATAATGTTATGGGTTAAAATCACGCCAGAAGATCGAATAAAAAAATGTGTTCCATGTACTGTCCATCAAAAACACGATGGTATCAATAAAATTAATCGCAAACAAATACTGATTGATTTGTATTCTCGGCATCTACTACTCAATGAAAGTTTGCTTGCGGAATGCTGTTCAGCAATGTTTACAACAAACTCGACACAGGATTAGAGCGGCTTATAACGTGACGTACTACCAATTCTTTGCCGTGATTGAAAATGTGCTGCAGTAAAGCCAATAAGTGCACTAGAACTTTGATTCAAAGTATCATACAATCTGCTGACAAATATGAATCCAGCCGTGTCATTTAAATCACGAAAATCGAGAAAAAGCAGATTTTTTTCATTTTGATGATTAATCTTGGTTATGCAAGAGTCGCAGATAAGTGCCAGCGTTTATAATCCGTGGCTTCTTATGATTACTGCCACAGATTATTATGTTTTTCGTTATCGTATCGGGTTACAAGCTATGTAGACTCTTAATACCTAAAATAAATGTAATCAAATGAGTAATAGTTTAGTTAAGACGATTCAAGCGGCCACTTACTCGCCTCGGCACTTGCAAGTGTAGATTCACGATAAGCATCCACTAGCTCTGTGGGGTGAGGGCCGGGATTCTCTCTTGCTGGCATGTGTGTCTGAGCTCGAGATATCAACAAACTAAATGGCCTTGTATGTTTTGGTCTACTAGGGTATTAGCCTTACATACCCTTGGTATTAGATTGCATAAATAAAATGAAAACAAGACACAAGTCATAGCGAATTACCACTGAAATGGAAATATGGGATTTTTATTGACACGATTGAACTCGTAATTTGAAACAGAATTTGAATCAATTTGAATCGAAGTTCTAACGTAATAATTGTCGATTTGAAACATCATTGAACATGCCACAAAATACTATTTTTTCACCTCCCCACCCCACATTTCGACAGAGGATTATTATCCTTAGCTGAGAGATTATAGTTGCCGAGCATAATTAAAATTGATTACTTTTATGAGTCACCTAATACTCGAGACATCTCACATCGACAGGATAAAACCACGGAAATCAATTTTTGTGAGAAGTATTGACAGGAGTGGACTCGTGTTTTGATATAGATTTTGAATCAATTTGAATCGAATTTCTAGCGTACCTACTTCTTTTCAATTTTTAAACAAACCGAACATGCGAAACGAGATGTTTTCTTGTCGCAGTCATCCTGCTGCTCGCGATGTATATTCCTTGCGCGCTTGGAGCTATAATCGGGGATTGAAATGTTCGATATAAATGGAAGGTCGATTAATTCGATTGATTTAGTTCATTAGCAGTAAATCATTAAAGTTTCCAAAGCAAACATGCTCTTGCCTTTGCCTTTGGCTTTGCCTTTTGAATGAACTTTTTGCGTGAGTTTAGCGAAAGTATAGATCACATCATTGCGAGGCAACAATAGCCTGTGATAAATTTTCGAAGCAACATAATTGAGTCAGAGCGATTGGATACGTTAATCGAAAAGTAATATTTTATTTCAATTATAATTTATAAAGCCACTATAATATGTGCGCTTTTGAATGACAATAGTGATCAATATAATAGGAATAAGTATGTATAAATATGCGACATTAGTTGCACGACAAATTCACCAGACAGGTGACTCATTCTCTGATTTGAATACAGCATCATATCATCAAATTCCATTATTGTGTGACGGCAACTACACAAAGCTAAAATCCACATAATCGATTAGATAAATACGATCATATTATGGTAACCAAATGGTAGCAACATAAAGAAATTCTCAAAGTAAGGACGAACAGCCGATGAGAAATTTGGCTGGTGGGTGGCCAAGTAGTTTTTGTCAAAATATACCGCTAACTAACTATTGATTACTAATCGTTTGGTTTATGTAGCATTTAATCAATGTGCATGTATTTTTCGCTTCATGTCGTTGTATGATGGAATCTTCGAACGGAATGAGGTGCAATCAACATTTCATTCCATGTAAACTAATTGTAACTAATTGAACTTGTTAGCTTTTGCACTTTCGTTACTTTTACAGCCAAAATACCGCAGTATAAACAAACCGTTAAAACAGATGCAGAGCGTGTCTCGGAAGACCTGACTGCACCCGATGCACACCCAATTGCATTTAGATATGAGGTGTAACAATTTTGCGGCCAGGAACTAGAAAGGAGCAAGTATGTTTTAGCAACTGCGAGAGGAATTCAGTTCATTTCGTTATCAAAAGCTGTTGTGAGTTACGATTTCAGCGCCTAGTGTTGTTTTTTTCAAGCCGTAAACCAGAGGATTATAGATAGCGAGCGTGTGAATGGCACCAAGGTTACGTGAAAGAAGTGTTTCCAGACCACGAACTGGACTGTTTCAACGCCTAAGTAATATGCAATTTGAGGTGATTTGAAGTTATGCTTGGACGAAATGTTGAGATCTAGGCGCAAAAGTTTCCCTCGTGCAGCCCTCGTTTTCCACCAGAGCTTGGGACACACCGTTTGTCGTAGAGACATGGGACGAACATGGTTGGATTCAGCTTGATTCGAACTTGCGATCCAGAGTTTTACTTTTTGTGAAAGTCTTACCGCCTGCTTGTGACAGCCAGTGAAAGATTGACGTTTTTTGGCGAAATATTTGACAAAATCAAAAAATTATATCTTTGAAAGGGGCGTAAGAAGCAAAAATAAAAAGTTACCAGTAACCAAATAGAAGCATTCTACCAATAAATAAAAATACTAGACACATTTTCCCTTACGGCTATTCATGAAACTCTGGTAATAAGTGAAACATGCAATTTTGAGTTTTCCGGCAATTTTCCGATATTTTCCGCTAAGTAATATACTTTTCCCAGGTGTGATAACAACTAATAGTATAAAAAAACGGTTGCAGTGTGTTTTTTTTTGCGCATATTTCCCGCTCGAATCCCGTTAAACGAGCATCAATCTAGGCTATCCGTTTTTATGCAATCATCATTAAATATTTAAGTACATTATGTATGAATGCAGGTACAGGTTTTGGGCCATTTAATTGGGAGTATACAATATGAATGTGCGCGCCAACTCAATTGAAATTGTGCGTCCAAGTTTATTTTTATATTACTGATATACACCAAAAGGAACGCTTATTGATAAGCGAATTAAATACGTATTCTTGCGAATTCTTGCCCGTCGCCGCCGTCGACTCCGAATTCTTGCCCGTCGCCGCCGCCGACTCAGATGTCTTGCCCGTCGCCGACGCCGACTCCGAAGTATTGCCCGTCGCCGCCGTCGACTCCGAAGTCTAGCCCGTCACCGCCGTCGACTCAGAAGTCTAGCCCGTCGCCGCCGTCGACTCAGAAGTCTTGCCCGTCGCCGCCGTCGACTCCGAAGTCTAGCCCATCGCCGCCGTCGACTCAGAAGTCTTGCCCGTCGCCGCCGTCGACTCCGAAGTCTAGCCCGTCGCCGCCGTCGACTCAGAAGACTTGCCCGTCGCCGACGCCGACTCCGAAGTCTTGCCCGTCGCCGCCGTCGACTCCGAATTCTTGCCCGTCGACGCCGTCGACTCCGAAGTCTTGCCCGTCGCCGTGGCCGACGTCTTGCCCGTCGCCGCCGTCGACTCCGAAGTCTTGCCCGTCGCCGTGGCCGACGTCTTGCCCGTCGCCGCCGTCGACTCCGAAGTCTTGCCCGTCGCCGCCGTGGAAGTCTAGCCCGTCGGCGCCGCCGACTCCGAAGTCTTGCCCGTCGGCGCCGCCGACTCCGAAGTCTTGCCCATCGGCGCCGCCGACTCCGAAGTCTAGCCCGTCGGCGCCGTCGACTCAGAAGTCTTGCCCGTCGCCGCCGCCGACTCAGAAGTCTAGCCCGTCACCGCCGTCGACTCCGAAGTCTTGCCCGTCGCCGCCGTCGACTCCGAAGTCTTGCCCGTCGCCGCCGTCGACTCCGAAGTCTTGCCCGTCGCCGACTCCGAAGTCTAGCCCGTCGCCGCCGTCGACTCCGAAGTCTTGCCCGTTGCCGCCGTCGACTCCGAAGTCTTGCCCGTCACCGCCGTCGACTCCGAAGTCTTGTCCGTCGCCGCCGTGGAAGTCTTGTCGCGGCTTTTTGTCGAGCAGCCCTGCATTGCTTGTAGCGGATTTACCGGGGGTTGAGCTGGCGCCATCTTCAACGGCAGATCGGCGAGGCTCAAGATGGGCGGGATTGTTGTAAGGCCGGCCACGGAGTGGGGGTATCCTTGAATTCAGAGAGGGGTAGCCCTGTGCACTCTTTCCTAACTCATAGTATTCTCGACTCATAGGATTCGCAACCCATGGCATTATTAACTCATAGCTGGCTAGACTCTATTACCTCACTTTCCTAACCCATAGTATTCTCGAATCATAGTATTCGCAACCCATGGCTTTCTTAACTCATAGCAGGTTTGACTCCAATACCTCACTTTCCTAACCCATGGTATTCTTGACTCATGGTATTCTTGACTCATGGCAACTTGCTATGGGTTGCGAATACCATGGGTCGGAAGGCTGCCGTAAAAGTCAAGTCGAGCCGAACTGCGGCGGCGAGTTTGAACATTGAATGACCAGCAGCACGAAAACGCGGCGGCGAGACGTTGCTGTTAGTGAAGCGCTATTCCTTGCGCTCGCTTCGCATTATTGTTTGCATACGTACGAATCATATGTGTATGCTGACCATGGAAAAGAGATGTAAGAAAATAATTTTTGGAATATGTAAACGTGAATTTTGTATGCAAACACAACAAGCATGATTGTTTATCATGACTGTTGATTGTATGATTGTTAAGTATGACTGTTTATTGCATGATTGTTTAGAATGACTGTCGATTGCATGATTATAGGATCCTGTTGTTGGGGCAAAGAAATGTGACATTGGGCTATGGGAGAGAAAAGAGAAAAAGGCAGAGAAAAATCGAGCAGATATACTCGGGCAGAGAAAGACATCAACCAATATGATTCTGGTATTTAAAGGGTTAAGTGCGAAATAAATAAAAATATGTATGGTAAGTGATATCGTTCGGTAATGAAATCAAGCGCGAGACTTCATAATTTAAAAAGTTAAAAAGTCGCTCTTCATTAAACGCCCCTCAACCTCTGTTCCCTTCCCACCCTCCCTGAACTCTGAAGTAACAGTCAGCTGTCATCTGTCAAACTGAAGACTGTTCGTGAATTTGTTGACAGCCGTTCTCGCTAAAGCACTTGTAAATGAATTGAGACACAAAATTCGCGTACGCACGAATTTAATTAAGTTCTTATACAACATGGACGCGTCAGAATTTACTTGTTCAGAATTACAAGACTTCGATTGGAAGGCGTCGGTATGTTCTTAACCTTCTTTCAGATAATTCGTTGTGCTTGTTGTGACATTTTGGAGGCTTTTCATTGTGTTTTGAAGCAAACTTTCGGGGCAAACCTGCCGGGGTGCCAATGGAGTGTCCTGCTAAATTTGAAAATAAGTAGCAGGCACTCTGGCCAACAGATAACTGAATGAAATAAGATAAACTGTCAACAGCCCTGTCTTATTATCCCTCTGGCCCCTTATTAATGCCCTAAATCCTCTGGTTAGTTGCCCCAGATAACAGTAGGATACAAGTATCCATTGAATCCAGTGTCTAGCTGGGCTAATTGATATTTGCTTCCTATATTAACTTGACAAACTTACTCAAGATATATAGTTACCTGCATACAACAAGCATGTAACTGACCCTTGAGAACCTTAGCATCTTACTTAAGATAATCCCCCTTCAAAGCGTCTATGCAAGTTTTTGTTGTGCTTCTCTGTTTGCTTTTTAAATCATTATCTTAGTAGTACTCGATCCTCTCGATATTTTATCAGTTACTTAATTCCACCAAAGATTTTTCCCAGCCTCAATCCTATCACTTATCATGCACGGCTCTGCCCCCAAGCATCTAAGTAGGTAACGGTCAACAAATTGTCTGAATGTGCAACACACGTTTTCTTTTACAGCTGGTCATGGGCAGTGATAAGTTGGCATCATTGAAAACTACTTTGATAACGCTTCATCTCAACATGAAAGGAAAGGAACAGCCAATAGTCATCGAAATGGACAAACAAGAGTCGAAATTATTGCTGAAATCGTTGGAAGAAGCGCAAGCAGGATTGTCATCTTTGTGTAAATTAGAGTAGTACAAGAGGCCATAGGTGGCTGGTTTATTATGTATAGTGTATTTTGTATGTACAGACATTAGCAATTGCTACACATTCGAGTGCGATATGACCAGCCAAGAAATTACCAAGTAAAAGAGGGAAATCGGATAAACAGCCAGTGCGGTGCGGCCTGGAGGCTGGCTTCCTCCAAGGAAAACCATCGAGGCTGTAAGAAAACAGTTTTGTCTTATAAATAAAAAATGTTTCACAACAACTTGCTTTGACAATGATTTCAGTTTCTTAATTGGCATCAGTACCCATGCAGTCTTGGGTAATCTACACGCGATTGTTTCATATTTACCAGGCAGTTGGCATAGCAAAAGCCAGTGGATCAGTTAAAAAATAGCTACAAACTTTGCATTATTTATATGCAAAGACCAATTGGAAGTCAAGGAAGTTCCTTAAGATGTAGGTGCTTAATTTCCAGTCAACCCCCTACATTATTTACACAAATTGAAATATCTGGGTTCCTCAATCGTCCATACGATACCATGTTCAACCTTTGAAATAGCACACTCCATTTTGGATAAAATTATAAGTTATCGTTACCATACCACCCACAATTTCCATTACATTAGTCCAAATAGGCAAATGCCAAATCAAATCCATTCAAGGCCAGAATTAAGATGAGTGTTGTTTGGTGGGCCAATCGAATGATGCAATCATCCGTGGATGAAGTTCCTAACTGAGAGGTGTTAGTATACTTACCAAATGTCGCCCATCCGAATCCCACTAACGCCACGAGGAATCGGATGGCGAAGAGAAGTGTTGTTTGGTGGGCCAATAAAATGATTCGACAGACGATCAGGGCAATCGCAGTCGGCAGTAAACAGTAGCCCAGGACGCACACACTTTGGAACAACGATCTGAAAGCAACAAACATACATAACCATGAGTGTTAGGTGATTCTACAAAAACTCATTTCAAGTAGAAATATTGTGAACACAGTGGTTTCAATGTTTTCATAAAACAACCAAACGCTTTTTAAGCATTTCCTACATATACTTGAATTTAAAGAAAAAAAAATGAAAAAATGAAATTACACAAAGGTTACTTTGTCACTTTTGACTGAATGGAATCACCACTGGTACTTTAATGTATTATATCTTTCCACTTATATGGTAATGCTGAGTAACAAGCAAATAGTAGGTAGTTAATTGTTTGCCCGACAAAACAGGTTCACTTAGCATAAACCAATTACTTCCTTTGCAGAAAAATATGACAACCAAAGAAGTAAATGTCCGCAGATTAAGGTTTTTATTTGCAATTTGTTCAGGATTCAGACAATCTCCAGATGGCCTCTTATCTCACAGGTGTGATTACAAGTTCATAGTAATCGCTAATCATAGTCACATTCTAATTTTTAAGCAAAGTAGTACCTTACTAACTAATATTGGAATGATTGAAGCAGAAGGGTTTCAGATCCCCATGAAATTTCAGCTGTAGCAGAGTACTCACATGTTTCCACCCAGTAGTTTGGAATTAAGAGTGACAATTAATGATCCAATCCAAACAATGACAAAAACCTCTGCAAATTCTGGTCCTCCGTCACGCTGATCATTTGAGCCATCTTTCGATCCCTGTAGAATCCTAAAAATAACAGGAAAGAAACGCATATTTAAAACCAGCTAATATCAAGAAAAATATACTGTGGAAATAGCCTGATGCTCACATAGCCATTAGTGTGCAGAGAAGAAGCGGACCCCAAAGATCCCATTCTTTGAGTAGAGTTGATTTCTCCTTAGGGTAGAGCACGTAGGCAAACTTGTTTCCCACTGCCTTGAGGTCCCTCATCACCGTAGCTTTGATAGGTTCGTCGAGTGTGTTGAATTCGGGGGGCGCCCCCGCAATGCGTTGCGATATCGGCTGGTATCCCGGTCTGTGCATTTCACCCTGAACCTCCCCATCATCATCAACACTGTCGAATATCTGGAAACCGAGACAAACAATTGATTCAGTTGGCAGCATAGCATTTTTACTAATTACTTTCCAAAGTTGAAGCTTGCAGTGCAATTTCGTCTATGAGCATTTTGGCAATGATTGTGATTGGTATAAAGATCAAACATTATATTTTGGAAATTTGCTAGGATTATACCAAAACTTGGGACGTAAAACTACGACACGACTTTGTTAAAATGATACAAAAGCAAGGTTCTAAAAATTGTCCACATTTTTATAGCAATTGCAATAAAACATCAACAGTAACGTCAAAGGAATCATCGCCAGTATCAACAACAGAATCCTCGCAAGAGGCCAAGAGTTGAATCATGTCGTAAATTTACTCGTACGAGCGTTGAAACAAAGACACTCAAAAATATCATTAGCATGACAAAAAAAGAATTAACACATTTTCATCATTGCCAGTTGACGATGGTCACCATGTCCACTAAGTTACTTTCCTACACTGTACACTTACATCAAGCTTGGCTTCGTGAAACTGCATTTCACTTTCAGGTCTCATATTTTATATCAAATAAGTAAATTTTTACATGAAAACAGCTAGATTATTCAGCCCGGACGCATTTAAACTGGTTAATCAGAGGTACTGGTTGCCGTGCTGGCCTCCTGCGAGTTGCGTCTTCTTCTGTTCTGACAGCTGACAGTTGGCCGAGCACCGCTATGCGCACTGCGCACTGCGCATCACTACAGGCTTTACGATTACGAGCCACGACGGGCTCAAACGGTCAAATAGTGGTGACTCGGGAATTTGAATTTAGTCGAAAGTGTTTTTGTTATTTGTCTCACCACACAAGAATGTGATTTTCTATTTATCTACCAATTTGGTGACCGGCCATTCCAAATTAAGATAAATAGCCCTAGAAGTCAGGCCAAATTGTAATATGTCTTTTTATTTGGATCCAAAGGACGTGTTAAAACACTTGAATCAGTTAGGTTATCGTAATATTACGAAGGATCAATTACGAGAATTTATACAAGGTATGTTTTGAAATGTATATTCAACATTTCTGTTTTATGAAATCCACTATGTTTGTAAACAAAATCCGTATTATAAAAGACACACACACATGGTGCCCTAGTAAAAACTGAGATCGGGAAGTATTGAAACGAGGCTTGGTTTCTGTTCTGTTCCAGATTTAAAGAAGCTTATTAAGCATGACATGAAACAAGCCAGCAGTGTACCTCTTGATATGGGTGCCTACGTTGGTATGACATTAAATGAACTCACACACGATTCCAGTTCCATGATCGACACTACAGTCATAACAACGACCACCAACCATACCTCTATGGAAGACACCAGGACTACAAGTGAAAATTCCGAGCTGTATTCTTCCTCGACCTATTCCACCAGTTGTACCGACAGTGACACTGTCGACTGCTCTAATAGACCAAAAACACACAAAGTAGTCATTACTTCCCAGCCTGCAGATTGCAGACCAATCTGTATGCAAGCTGCGATCAAACCGAAATCATCATGTAAGCATTGCCATCGCTTGCTACTAAGAACAGTCGCTTTTTCCGACCTCAATTTGGTTAACACCAGCGTCTTGCTTACAGTCATCAGACCGTGGAATCTGGCAGGTTCTACGTTTCGTAACGCGGACCCTGTTACGTTGTTCCACCGCTACCAAGCTGCGTGGAAGCTGCAAAAGTTGCCGGGAGAAGACAGTCACGCAGAACTGAGATGGATCATTAGGGAGCGAATGCTTGGTCGGGAAGTTCACCCGCGGCCCATTCTTCGAGCCAGCTCTGCTGGGGGCTTCAGGAGGTGAAAGATCTCAATTCAGACAATGGAGCCTGTCTTAGAATATTCACTGTTCCAATTGACTGTTATAACAATGACAATATCACTTTAAGTTTGGACATCAGCAATGCTGAATTATTTAACTTATTTAGGTTGTTATGGTACTGTTTTAATGTACTAAATCTGAAGCAATAATTACAATATGAATACCCTACCTAAGAAGTAAATTTGATTGAAAACTTTAACACTCCTCATCCCTGACCAGTGATCACCTTCACAATGAAAATACTGCACAACCCTTGGGCAGCCTCATAAGTCATGCACAACCGACAATTGGTATATGTTAACTACAAAATCAGGTCTTGGGAACACTGTTGGTCCATGTGCTACACTTGGTTATTGTACTTCTCTATTGACCCCGAAGAATGGCCAGAACTATGATTCGATCCTGCAACAAGAGATAAAACACGTTACAAACACACCGCGCTGGGAAATGCAATTAATGACCACGACAAACTGATCGATAACGAATGAGAGAAGCCCGATCGAATCGTGTTGGCGAGCACCGTTCGTCGGCTATGCAGCGAGTCATTCCCCGGCAGCTTCCATGGTGCTCCAGAAGCGTCGGATCGTGGCGAAGCTCCCGCGGACGGCCCTGGCTGAGAGAGTGACAGACAAGCAGTGAGACAAGGACGGTGCCGTTACCTTTGGGTGCCGATAGCGGCCGGAAGCCGTGGTGGTAGCGCGCCGCAGGCAGCAGGGGTGGCGACGACATGCAGCCTAGCGGGGGCGGCCTCCGGTCGTGTGGCGAGCCGGGGGCGGGGAACAAGCAGGGCGGCATCACCGCGACCGGTGGGCAGTCGGGCATCACCGCGTGGAGGGGCGACGGCAAACCTACGGGAAGACAAGCGGCTACGTTCTAGCGATACTGTGGAGCGATGCGGTACGGCGGTGTGCGGTCGATGTGGAGCTACGCTGGGACACTCACGGTCGCCCATCTGTTTGGTGCTCTGCTT
Source organism: Nemurella pictetii (assembly GCA_921293315.2). Classification (NCBI taxonomy): domain Eukaryota; kingdom Metazoa; phylum Arthropoda; class Insecta; order Plecoptera; family Nemouridae; genus Nemurella; species Nemurella pictetii. The sequence continues at coordinate 23,787,733 of OV121116.1, read as the reverse complement.
CTCGGCGATGGTGAGCAGATTGCGCAGGGTGGCCGCGTCTTGTTTCAGCTCGTCCGATCTTCGCTCTGCTTGCCGCGCTGCCACCTGTCAAAAGTTAGAGGTGTTGAGGGGAATTAGTCTTGTACCTATGGTTTGTTGTTTGACGAGCGGTTTTTTTTTTACATGAAGTAATTCGCCCGAAAATCAAATTGGTTCGTGACTTACCCAGTTCTCGTGTACTTTCAACTCGAGGGAGGCAATTTGATCTTTAAAGTCACGTTCTTGGTCCAATATCTCTCGTTTAAGCGTTTCGTTTTGTGTTCTAGACAGACAAAAACAATAAAAATTATATAATTTATTTTAATTTGGATGGTGGAATGGTTTGAACTTTGGATGAATATTGGATGCAGGACTTGCCTGTAGTTGGTGATTTGTTCTTGCAACGAGGCAATCTCGTCTCCTGTCAGTTCACTGGCTTGACGCAAGCACGTCGCTTCCTTTGTTACAAGCTCCCTGCAAAGAAAACACCAAACAGACAATAAAATACCCAAGTACTGTTTTCAACAGGAAGGCAAAATCACTACGGCCATTGATTTGTTACTTTTGATGCTGATCTTCTTTTTCTTTGTAGTAATCCGATAAAACATCAAGTTTTGTCTTGGCCGCTGTCTTTTCAGATATAGCTACTCGACAGGCTTCTTGAAGCATTACGATTTGTTCTTCAATCACAGATCTGTGATCTGGAACAAATTAAAATCGAAATAAATTACAAATTCACTAAATTCACTATAATGTCAAACTTGGAAGATGTAACATAGAGGGTAATCTCAACCCCTTCAGCTAAGCCACATCTCAGAAGCAGTCTGCTTTCAGTCAACAAAAAGGAAATAAAAAAGTACCTACATTTGAGCATATTTATTATTAGAAACAATATATCCATTCCAAAATTGCAATGGCAAACCCGGATCTTTTTCCTTACCATGTATTGGTAGCATTACCAATTATGCTACACGGACAACGGACTTTCTAAGGGATACAACTGATTAGCTTATTTACCTTCGAGCATCTTCCTGGTGTTCACTTCCTCCTCAAACTGCGATCGCAGAAGATCTCTCTCGTCTGTAACAATCTGTAGGTCTGCTAGAACCTTGGCCACGTCTAAGATATCCCGCAAGACATCGAAATCTTCCTGGTCAGGAGATGAAGCATTCATCTTGGTGATGCATTCCTGAGCCACGCTCATCTCCTTGTCTCGCACAACTAAGTCGTGCTTCAGTTGAGTCAAGCTGGCTTCTCGGGCTGTTGCCTGTTCCGTGAGATCAGAAAGTTTTTGACGAATCACAGTTAACTCATGGGCTTCTGCTCGGACTGTCATCAACTCTTCGATAAGTCCCTCGATCTGAAACAGTAACAAACAATCAGAGGTGCTAGCTAGTAGTCTATGAAAGAGTGTCTTCTCACCATAAAGAAACAAGAGTTGTGTGAGTTTCGGACAGTCATACAATTAGCCTATTAAAAAATTAGCCTCAGACAAGGGAATTAATTTTTTCAATAACCTCACATGACTGTAACAATGTAACAAGAGATTATTTTGAGTTATTTGAAGTAATCTTCTGGTTTCATTTGATCTCGTAGAAATAATCAAATCGACGTAACTGCAAATGCTAAGTTACTTTTAGGTAAAACTTTCAAAACTTTATATATCCCTTGAGGTTATTGCTCAAGTTAACACAGAATCGGAGCCTGCACTAGCAATCGTATCCAGTCCCACCGACTAAGTTACCTCCGAGTCTTTGGCAGCGAGTAGCTCGCTCATGGAGACAATGGTTCCGTGCTGGGAGTTGAGTTGAATTTGCAAATCCTCCACTTTGGATTTCAGTGGGTCGTTCTCCGAGTTGTGCTGCGTCGCGAGATACTCTGAGAGCATACGGTTGAGTTCGAGCCCCGTTTCCGTTGCTGTCTCCAACTCGGATTGGAGGCAAGCGATTTGTTCCTCGAGGTCAGCACAAGCATTCTAAAAACAACACAACATAACGGCTGTTCACCTTGCTTAAGTGAGAAACACATGTTCAACAAATATTTTGTTACATATTGTTTTAGCTCTTGGCTTAGATACATCAACTTGCAGCCTAAAATGCCATACAGGGGACTAATAATATTAATAACCAACAAAATATCCTAAAAGACTGACTGATTGGAAGAATGGGATACAAACAGAAAATAAAATGACAATTGCAATGGATTTTTTAGAAAGTCTATTTTGAGGGAAACTAAGCATCTGCCTAAGTGGTATTGTCATTATCAAGCAATAAGCAAAGAAAGATGGGTAAGAAACAAAGGTACACTAATAAGGTAAATTGAAATATAACCAGCCTTCCTCGAACAACATAACATATGCCATGTAGGTTTTCATTGAAGTCACGTTTTTACCTGACTTTCGGCCAATTTCTCCGTTAGTTCAGCCGACTCGGCGTTCTCATTCTTCGCAACCATTTCGCTGTTTTGAAACGCTTCCAGTTCATCACGAGCACAAGAAACCTCGGCAGCCGAAATCATCAGCTGCTTCTGCAAGTTGCTGATCGTGGACACATATTTGGCATCTTGTCTCAGCTTCTGTTAAACAACAAGTACTTAATTATTTAGAATGTCTGAAGTGTCACCTTGTAAAGTTCCTAGTTGACACTTCAGAGCCAACAATGCTAACTTGATAACGATGCAGGTGATTGATTAGAATGGGAATCGAGAACGCACCTCTATGAAGTAATGGCCGAGAGTGAACAGCAAGACGGTAACGGCAGTGATGATCAGGTAGTACAGCTTTGCGCTGTCGGTTTCCTAGAAAGAAATATATTAGTTCAGGTAGAAATTCAACAGATTTCAAATACTCTCCGGCTCTAATACACTTACTGACATTTGCACAGTTGAGTGTAACCTACTGAAGGCTTATCCAAAAATAGAACAACTAAATTTACATTTAGAAGCGTGGACAGGCAAACAATGGGTGCCTCATTTACTGTGAACTTATGTAAAATAGTATCAATAGATAATGATAGCATTATGTCAATAGGAATTGTAATGCGTTTCAAGAAAAAATCCCAGGTAACTAATCTTGAATAATTAATTTTCATTGTATCGCTCTACCTCTAAGATGCCTTTCGTTGAGCCCATTTCGTACGGGTAATCGTATGCGGATTCGACTGGCACGCTAGCTTCGGAATCACAGTTTCTCGCAGCATTCTCAGCAGAGCAAGTCTCTTCTAAAAAAAAAAAAAAATTATTTATTAAGATGAGTTGAAACCTGGAAACAAAACAACGCTGCCATCAAAAGCCACTTCATTCAACTCACGTGAAACAGGTTCTGTGTAAACATCCACGTCTTCCAACACAGAATCCGAATCCGATTTGGCAAAAGGATTGGAAAGCCCAGATAAATAATTGGAAACAAGAGAAAAGAAACTTGGGGATAGGTCTTCGGATATTTCCTCATTTAATTCATGAAGATTCTCGTCTGTAGGAATGATGGAGGGTTGCTGAAAGAACGGCAAATTTTCTCCGACTGATTCGTCTCTGGGTAGCTCCTGAGTCTCGTTGGTGTTGTCATCTGTTTCAACAAACACTGCACTAGATGGAACTTCACTAGGTGGAACTTCACTAGGTGGAACTTCACTAGGTGGAACTTCACTAGGTGGCACTTTGTTGGGAACCTCTTCTTGAGGAACATCTTCTTGAGGAACCATTTCATTAGGAACCACTTTGTCATGAATCAACTCATCAGGAGAAATTGTAACAAGCTCTGGCAATGGGGTACTTTCACGATAGCTCCCTTCAAGTGATTGTTCAACAGCCCACTCATCAACTTTTACTGCCTCCGTTGTCATTTCTAACGGAGCTGAGAAATCACCCTTTTCTGACAAGCTGTCATCTGTGACAGAAGAAGCTGTAAAGGTGGTCAAGGTTTCATCCAATATTGGAGGTTCAATTGTACTAGACGTGGTTTCTCCTAATGTCGGTGAATCCGGGCTTACAGTCGAGGCACCAATCAAGACCGATTTGTCTATACTGTCAGAATAGCTTTCTATATTTTTTATGTCAGCCTCTGGAGGACTATCATTTTGTTTGTCAGCCTCTGAAGGAACATCTGTTTTTATGTCAGAAAATTCTAACTCAGACTCTTTTCTCAATATTTCTGTCAAAGAATCACTTTCCTTAGAGCTTGTATCTCCAGTAACTTCGGGAGTAGGTTCTTCTTTCACTGCACTTGCATCTCCTGGCATAAAGCTAGATATATACTGATAAATTCCTCTCGTGCTTCCTTCTTCCTCTTCAAAATAGTCGTCATCGTCTTCGTCGTCTTCATGCAAAGCTCCCGAACTGCTGGCATCCTCTGAATGTGCGGCCAGAGCAGGAATGGCTACAGGAGATGGTAAATCAGGATTATTTAAGATGGGATTAGCAGGATCCAAGGGTACCTCTACATGACCCGTGGTGATCGGTTGGACAGGAGCCTCCACTTGAATCAAAGTCGCTTCAATGTGATCTGATGGCGCATTTAACGGCGGAGGATTAAGTAAATCGGCACTAGCTGGGGTATTCTGTGTGGGATTTTCGACTAGACCCAAGTTAGAGTCAGTAGAAACTAATTTGGAAACATCAGGACTTGGCACAGATGTCGATTCAGAAAATGCCTCCGAATTAGGAATACTTGGAACTTGGGTACTTAACGAGGGATCTGGGATGTTTGGAATTTCCGTGGAATGAATTGGTGGTTTGGACTCAACTAAGTTTGGCATGACAGTATCTGCTTGGCTTGGTACAGTGGATGGCTCTGTCGGGTTTAGAGTGTTCACTTGGCCGGTAGCCTCGGTTGGTGATCCCGGCAAATTGAGAGACTCCGTTTGATCTGCACTGGAAGCACTCTGATCAAGAAAGAACGTTGTTCCATCAACAACTTGTGTCTCCTGAGCTGGCTGGATATCATCACTAGTGGCCAAGTCATATTCATCTTCGGTTTCGGTTAAAACGCGATGCTCTAGTTTGCTCTTCAGTATTCGATTCTCCCTTAAAAATGCTTTGGGGGCATATCCTCTTCGACCATTAATCTGCAATGAAACAAGTAACCTATAGTATCAGCGTGAATGTGAATGAAACGCAACAATCACAGATTTTGGGTTGGTTAGGAAATAGGTACAAAAAAAATTATGATTGTTTTAAATAGTTCTGTGATTATTATTAGGCATCATAAAATATCTATCAATTTCAGAACCTCGATGTGAAAGGTCTTAAACTATTTAGGTATTACCAATTTTTTTAAATGATTTTCATTTTTAAAAAGAAGCTAAAAACTGCTTGGTAGTACACGGATTGGTACAGTGTATGGTTTGAGAGCACTATTTTTGCTGAGGAGTTAGCATTTGCAGAGTTTGCTACAATAAGAAAATCCAACTTGCACCCACCTCTATACCCCACAAGTCATCTCTGGTGCCAGCAGATTTGCTGAATACCTTTACTTTTGCGTTGGCAGGAAACGATAGAATTCGAGCATCGTCGCTAGAGTATGTCAGCAAAGTTGTAGCATATGAGACGGGCTCTGATAAAGAGAGGGAATTAAAAAATTAGTTCATGGGTCCACGAATAATTTTCAATGCATAAAGAGAGACATTTTATTCAAGGTATCCAAACTAAATGAATTTAAAGGGATGGGGATAGACTATCTGTTACAAAAATTGACATAACCTAGCTTAAGATACATACCACTGCAAGTAGGGTCACCACATAATCTCTGGTCCGAAATGTCTCCCTCGCACGCAAATAAAAGCACTAAACCTATAAAACATATCAAAATGTGTTTCGTTCCCATTCTTTAATCTAAATATTATTTCTGGAGAAACCCTTCCCGATGTTGGCAGCTCACTGATTATCGCACATATGACATACGTCATCCATTAATGTGGGGAATGGGGATTGGAGGGTTAACAGCCGATTTCAAAATTTGAGTTCTTTGATCAAAATCATGGCCAGAATTGTCAAAACTATACGAAATAACTGGAAAAAGAGTGCAGTAGGCTTGGCGGCTTTATCCTATGGAGTATTATACATTAAATCTAAGTTTGAGTACGTACTAGGGCACCTCTACTTGTTGACATTATTAGAATATGTTCCTTAACCTTACTTATTCACTATTCTATTGTGGTAATGTTCCAGAGAATCGGAGATGATGAGAACATTTTGCGAAGAAGCAAATACTCTAGGTTCTATGGCTTTACCTGGAGGTATCAAGCCAAGACAAATCACAGTTCTTCTAAATCCAGCAGCAAACAGACGGTGAATAACACAATTTGTAAAGTACTCTGCCTCTTGTGGGTTCGTTTTCACCCGCGGTCTTAAATCTATATTTTTTCTCCTATAGGAAGGCAAAAGCTGAATTCGAAAGTTATTGTGCTCCTCTTCTAAATTTGGCTGGTGTTATGGTTAATGTTATTCATACGGAACACGAAGGACAAATGCGGACTTTTCTTGAAACGTTTGAAGATGCTTCAGATGCAATTGTGGTGGCAGGTGGAGATGGGTCGTTATCAGAGGCTGTCACTGGCTTACTGAGGAAAGAAGACTCGAAACGATATCCGATCGGGATTCTACCTCTGGGCCGAACAAATACTCTTGCCCACACTCTATTTCCCGACCAAACCAGTCGTGTTCAATTGTTGGCAGTTGCTACGATGGCCATCATCAGAGAAGTAACGAAACCCATCGATATCGTCAAAGTCCAAGTCCTCGATGCAAGTATCTTTTGTCTTAATGAGCACTTGCCGATGGAGTATGGTTTTAGTATAGTATAGAACGTTGTTTACAGATGGAACTAGAGGACGGGGCTCCTGCAAAACCTGTCTATTGTCTCGGTGGAGTCCATTGGGGAGTTTTCCGAGACGCCACGGCTCGGCAGGACAAGTACTGGTACTGGGGGAAATTTCGCACATTCGCCGCTCATGTGTTCACGGGACTGAGGGGTCCCGAAACGGTTTCATGGGAATGCTCGGCCGACATGACCTACACCCTGCCGTGCAATGGGTGCTCGACTTGCTACCAAAAAGTTGAGAGCAAAGGAGGTCGCTGGTGGCAAGCATTCATTCCTCGACTGAACACCAAAGTGGACGCTGATTACTCATCAGTGCGCAACTCCGAATGTGGGAAACATCACAAAGAGAAAATTAAGACTATCGATATCTCGTTAAGTAATGGGCAACAGTCCTGCATCGAAATATCCATTGGCCCAGCTACAATCAGCTACCAAGACTTTGTGCAAGAAAGCTGGCGGAGACTATACCAAAAAGAAGACACAACTAAAACTACATTGACCGCTAGAGAAGTAGAAATATGGCCTGTTATTGCAGAGAAAACGGTGTGTACTGTTGACTAAGTTGCTATCGACCTTATTGATTTTGAAATGTGCAACCTCTCTAATCTGTTGTTGTGATCCATCAGGATTCAGAGCAGGAACGGTGGATCTCGATCGATATGGAAGAGTATGCATTGAAGCCCATCCGCGTTACGATCATGCCTAAGGAGGTGGAGATGTTCTGCGCTGGGAAGAAATCATGAATCGCACGATTCTTTGAGTATAACGCTACTAGTTTACTTCAGGATTCATGCTAACTTAGCATAGGAAAAATATTGTGTACATAATGTTGATTGTAATCTTAACAACATGTATGTTACATACAGCATCAAATATATAATAAACTGATCGTTAAAAATTTAAGTGTGCCATACCCATGGGTAGGCTGCTCATAATTGGTACATTAACGAAAATGATGAGTTACCTCGACAGTTACATCAATAAAACTATGGTGTAACAAGACATTTGCCAGGCATAAAGAGTTAACGCTTTGGCTTCTAACAATTATTTTCTTGTTTTTTCGTCATCACTACTGCTGCTGCTATCGCTGCTGCTGCCGCTATCATTATCCTCCCTAGTAATCTGAAATGAGAATTTTACATGGTTACTTCAGATATGGGGTTATGTTCCAAAATAAAATTTTAATAATAGGCTGGATGTATAAGTTGGAAAGCCGAGTTACCAAAAAGAATAAGAGGAACTGCCCCAAAGTGGTGTGAGTAACGTTAAATTAACAACCAAATTCAATCCCTTATGACAACTACTGCCCAAGCCCTCATCTAAGATCACTCTACTGCAATTGCCATTACTCTTTTCAGTGATATCCTGCATTGCTAACGAGACAAGTCAGTCACGAGGAATCACTAATCAGCTTACCCTGGTCGGTATGATGTGCTTGAAGGTTTTGCCATCTGCCTCTAGGGCAGTTTTTAACATTGTAAGGGATTTAGTATTTAAGTTTTCTAGCGGGACATATTTGATAGCATCTTCTACAGCATCCGATGCCAAATTGAGCTCGCCACGAGCAACTGGAAAAAAGAGATAAAAACAGATGGTTCACTCTTTAAGATTGCAACAAAGAGCAGCCTTTAGTTGTACACAAATATATATCTGGTTATAGTTAAAACATGGAAAATCGTTTCAATTGGTAATGTCATAAGGCGGTATCGCCTTCCAGGCTCTGTGAACCACCGCCCCCAAAACAACCCCGCAATCCGTCGACCCCGTTCCCAATCGGGACGCGACAAGAAACGCCCCCGCCTACCCAAGACGTCGAGCAGGCAGCTGTAGGCGTTCCCGAGGCCGGCCGGCGAAAGCGCCGACCCCTTGAGCTGGTTGACGAGCCGCGCCGCCAGCGCCGCGTCCTGGTTCCGGCGGCACGTCTGCGCGACGTGCTGGAACATGACGTGCGTCGAGCGTGCGAGGAACTCGCACCAGATCTGCCCGGCCTCCGATTCAGCGCCGGCGACAAACAGGTGCATCCAGAGCACGTTGACGGGCGAGAGCTCGCCGTGCACGGCAAACGTGCGCGCCACCTCCTCCATGAGCGGCGTCAGCTCGGGGCTGCGCTGCAGCAGCGTCAGGCAGCCGCCCTTCGGGAACTTGTCACTGAGCGCCTTGACATCGGCGCCCGCCGCGTTCTCCACCTCGCGCTTGAGCTTCTCGAGCAGCTCCCGGCCCTTGCCGGACGCGGTGTGCGCCAGGCAGAGCCGGTTGTCGAACGCCAGTTTCTTCTTGTCTTCCTGCCGGGGGAGGGGAACATTGTCGTCGGTTATGGTCGGTCCTGGATGTGGTTATGGTTGAATGTGTCGACATTTCACCGACTCGTGAAACTAAATCCGAATGGCGCAGTTCAAAATTGTCGGCATCAAACCCTTGAACTGTGCCTAAATGCCTTATCTAACACTTTCATACCTTCTCACATTTTGCTTTTAACTTCAATATTTAAGTTTTTTACATATGCAGTTAGAATTAAAGATAAATTGGTAACTGCAAATTTGTTTTGTATTATGTGGGTATAAATTTAATATTGACTTGAAGCGTTGAGCGGACAGGGCTTCGAGCGACAGCGTGGCTATCGGAAAAGCGAAGAGACATCCATTTACACTTCAGCAACTTGCAATATCAAATCAACCCGGAAATATTCCAAAATATCAACATCAAAGAGGAGAACAATACTGGAACGTTTTTATTTACCACTTGCACACCTTCTGGCCTTAAACCAATAACTCATTTAGTTAGTCATATTGACTGATGTTGGGTATGTTGGTGACAACAAATCTCCCTCATATTTTGTTGGAATGAATCATGACTACTAGCGCCAAGGGAACTACCAAGAATAGATGTGGATTTTACCATGGTCAGTAAATCTCCCAGGGCTTCCACTTGGGCAATCTGGCCTTCGTTGCCAAGTCGCGTAAGAAGGTATCGGAACACTCGCGGCAGGGGCATGACCGCCTTGTGCAGCAGTTCCGTCACAAATTCAACAGCTTCGTTCAATTTGCCTTCTCGGATAATTAGTTCCAGTATGAGTGATGAGTCTGTAGCAGTCAGCGTTTCCCCTTTGCTTTCCGAGCTGAAATTGAATGCTTTAATCAAACATCGACTCGAAAATGTTTCCAACGCTTCTAATCGTGCATTTCTGCAGCCAATGCTTCACCAGCCAAAGGTTTGAATGATATCAGAAATTTCTGAAGTTCTAGTTTGACATCAGCAAACCCATACAATTTTTATGCTTTTGTTCAGAAAATAAAAACTTACAAAGCATTATCAATAACAATTAAAGGAAAAATTCCCTTCAAGCATTCTTGTCTTGTCATTAACACATTTTCATGTGAAATCAACCAAATAACAAAAATCAGGGGAAAATATTATTTTTAATTGTAATAGCTTATGTCTTATTTACTAATAACAACAAACAAGTAATAATAGCCAATGTCTTATTACTATTAACAAGTAATCTAATAGCTCATACCTCTTCTTAGCTTCTAAAGCACCTTGAAGGTCACCTTTCTGCAAAGCACGCCTCAGTTCAGAAACTTGCAACTTTTCCTTCACTTCCTTCCGCTGCTTAGTCTTCTCAGGCAATACTGTTGTTTTCACCGCTTTTGTTTTCTGCACATCTGGCGATGGGACGGCAAACGAGGCTTTCTGTCCGTTTTGCTCCAACAAAGCAGCCAAGTCTCGCAGGAATTGGTCGGAAATGACGACATCTTCTTCTTGCATTTGCGTCCAGAGCCCGACCGCTTTCTCCACGTCATTCGATTTGCCTGGATGTGCAGAAGAACATCATCTTTCACAGTCTCGCAAACTACAAATGTCTTTTCCAATCTGGTGTAAATTTGTTTCCAATAGAAATGTTATTGCTGGTTAAGCTGCTAAGTCCCAAAAGTGTTAGCAGAATGCAGATCAAGATAGGAGGCAGGACTTACTATAGGAATCCAGCAAGTGGCTGTAAATCTGTGCGCGGTCAATAAGATGCGGCACATTCTTGGTGACCGAAATAAGGCCTTCCAAGGGGGTGGTCAGCCCCTCTTGCTGGTATCGACGGCACGCTGCTGTTATTCTCTGGGGTCTGCTGCCCAAACCAGGCGTCTGCAAGCATCATCACATGTTACCGATTTCCCCTCTTCCACAAAGCTTACATCACTTCCTAAACCATAGTCAACAAACTTGGGCTCGAATTAAGATGCAGAATACTTAATTTTAATTACAAGCGCCTAGATAAAAGTCACCAAAATTGTTCAATTTTCAATGTTAGACAGCAAGGCCTAATTTCACTTTTTTTTCTAATTTCTAGAATTTCGACCTGTTTCTCTTTTCCTACCGGAGAGATTTTTCGCCTAGACACTCTCCAGCTGATTTAGAGCTTTCAAAAATGTATCAAAATCTCCCAAAATACATCGAAAAGAAAAATTGATATTAGAAACTTAAGCACTCAACCTCGGGTCACGAAAAATCTAGACCGGCGCTCACCTCGAGAATTTTCTTGGCCTGTCGCAGCCTGCCGCACTCGACAAAGGCGAAGACGAGGTCGTAGAGACTGTTCACCTCTCCGTGCACCGCCGTGCTCAGGTCGGTGAGCTTCTGCAGCGCTTCCGCGTTCTCGGCGGCAATCAGCTTGCAGGTGAGCTCGTTCTTCCACGGAGTGAGGCGGTGCGTTTGCACGCATCGCTCCAGCTCCGCCATCGCTGCCGGCAGGTCCTCCCTGGAGCCGAGCGGGAAGGGCACCGGTTATACACGCTCTGCCCACTAACAACTCAAGTGTCGATCAATAATAGTTTGTACTCGTAGTAATGTTTTGTTTTAAAATGTCTCACCTGACAATATGCACTTTCACGAGCGGTCCCATCAAAATGTTTGTGACCTTGATGTAGTTGTTTTCGACGAGCGTCGAGAACACTCTCTTCAGTTCGTCCAGTTTGCCGAGCTCAGCGAGGGTGTTGAGAATCCGCCAGCAGCCAGTCGTGTATGTGAACGACGGCTCGACCGGAGATTCTTGGTGACATTCCGCCTTGAGCAACGCGATGCCGTCTGCAAAAGTGAAAAACACTCGTCAATATCGACATGGCATCGGGGGTGCGACTACTTGTTAGAGAGGCACAACCTAGTTAATCCAGACAAACCTTCAAGACGGCCTTCTTTGATGAGAAGCCCCGCCACCTTGATGATCTTCGATTGGTCCAGAATGAATTTCGGTTCAACTTCGTTCAGAATGGTCTTGTACTTGAGGGCGGATTCGAGTTGGTCGTTGCTTGCGTAAAGGTCGATGAGCTGAGCTAGCAGACTGGCAGAGAGCAGAGCATTCTCTTGCTCCAGACTGACTTTCATTTCTTCGGCCTTAGCAAATTCCCGACGCCGGCAGTAAGCAGCAAGCAGACGCTTCTTGAGCGTCGTTGTTGGTTCACCCTTTGCTTGCATGGCAGCAATTGCACTCTCGAGCCCGGCCAGGTCCTGAAACTAAATTTCAAACCGCACTTCAGCCCTGAAGCAACAAGAAAAACGCACCGGCAGGGCAGAGCCCTGATGCCAGCCCTCAAGTCGTGATCATCCCTCGGTATCAAACAGAAAGCTCGACAAGGCGAAAGTCTCACCGATTGGGCGGGACGCGATTCGATCGCAACCGGCACCAAGTCCCCGGCCGTCAGCTGGCCAATCAGCGCCGAGATCTCGGCAGTCAGATCTCCTCCCAGCCTCTCTTCGAGCTTGACAGCCGTCGACGCGCTCATGCTGAGCCCCTGGTCCACGACGGCTCGCAGCAGCGGCACGATCAGCGCCGGCCTGTTGGAGCGAGCGACGTACGCCACGTCCACCAGGAAGTTGCCGACCAGCTCGGCGGGCTCCTGGTCCGTCCGGTGAAGGTGTCGCAGCAGCGCGACGTACGAGGCCACGTCCTTCGTGCGGCAGTACGCGGTGGTCATCGAACGGCGTAGCAGCAACGGGTTGTGGATCGCTCGGTAACGGGATGCTGGGAGTAGTCCGAGAAAGAAGCGAGGAATCACCACACTGACAATTTTTGAATGTAATTCACCTTTAAAAACTAATGTTTTCCTATTTTATAGTTTTATAAGCCAATATTAAACTTCATTGAAAGGAATGATTTTGGGTGGACTATGGACTTTGGTTGGACCCAAACCTATTGTATTGAAGTAGAAAGCTTTGCATTCAATAGTCCTATTTGATTTCCTTTGGGTTTCTCAAGGCTGTTTGCTATTAAAACATGGGTCCAAGGTTGGAGGGTTAAGCAATAAGTTCTCACCAGTTTGCGCAGCTTCGCGCAGCTGATCCTTGGAAACTTGGTGCAGCACCAAAGCCGAACACGCGGAGCCCGATGAAACACCAACCGTACAAAGAGCCCGGACAATGTCTTCATCGATCATCCTCGGGATCACGTGATCTCTCAACGTCTCCGCTCCAGGCACCAACCCCAGCTCCTTGACCGCTCGTTGCAAGACATCCGGCTCGCTCTTCAATCTCACGAGCAGCGGCCACACGTAGTGCTGCCTCAGCGGGACGCCGCGATCCTTCAGGGCTTTGAGTAGTGCGAACGACTGTTCCACCCTGGCCAGCTGCAAGCTGCGTTCCGTCGCGATCAACAGCGCCCTGTCGTTCAGGCCCGACTCTTCGAGCCGCTCGCAAGTCTCCAGGACGAGCTGCGCGGATTGCGACGTTTGCACCAAGTGGCGAATGAAGAACGCGCCAACCGGGTTGGGCGTCCCGTCGGGCTGAGTCGATCTCGGCATCGTGTGTAGAACTCTTTCGGCCACACCTGCATGCCCGGCCGTCACCAGCCGGAGAATCAGGTTGGTAGCGTCGACGTTGTACCCCATCGAGCGGGGCAAGAGATTCAGTACCTTGTCCACGTGTTCGCTTTGGTTGCTCACTGCCAGAGCATAGACCAGCTCGAGCAAGTCTCTGTCGGCGAGGCACACGTCCTTTGATTGGCAATCTTGCAGTATCTTCTCCAGTCCTGCGATGTCACCGAGCTGAGCATGCCCGCAAAGCAGAACCGTGTAGGTCTCTGGCGTGGGCTCCAGCCCGGCTTGGGCCATCACGTCTAAGATGCCAGACGCACTTGCTGTGTCGCCGGCTCGGCAGTGGCCAGTGATGAGGGCGTGGAACACAGCTTCATTGATCGGCCACTGGTTCTCTCGCATCTGCTGCAGGATGTGAGCTGCGCCGTCCATGTCGGCTTGTTGGCAATGACGAGCGAGCAGTCGCTGGTATGTCACTCGGTTAGGCTCGATTCCTTCAGACGCTAGCCGAGAGAGAAACTGACTAGGCGAGAATTTGTATTCGTTCTCAAGGTAGACTCGAAGAAGCGCATTGTAGTGACTGATATCCATTTTGACACCTTAAAATGTTTAGACATTAGATGAAAGATTCAATGAAAATTATCAACAGTGGAATTGTTTCTGTCTTGGGCTTACCCAGTTTTGACAAAGTTTCCCATATTTCTTCTACCAGCTTAGAGCGCACATCTGGTGGTTCTTCTGGTACCAGGCTGCCGCAACAGCGTATCATTAAGAGCGATTGTGAGCTTGTCGCTGAACCTTTAAAAACCACCGATAGTTAAAACAAGGCCAAACCTTTAGGATATACCAACTTGGGAACAGAACTCATACTTGTTAGTTTCAGCTCAGAAAGAGCGTCTTCCAGCTCACGCTGAGAGATTCGGCCCGATCGCCGTACATCTTGGTCTAATCTTCGCAGAGTTTTTTCAAGATCAGAACCTGATGATTGGGATGGAGGCTGAGCTGCCGGCATCACCATCGCTCTGAAAATCCTCGGTCATTCACTTTTTCTGTTTCAAAATCTGCTTAGTAATAAATGAGTGTCTCAACCTTCCATGTCGAAAATTTACCTGGGCGAGTTTGTAGTTGCGAAGAGTCGAGTCCGCACAGCGACATGAGACGAGCTGTATCGCACAAAATTTGCAACAGTTCGACAGAACTTGGCTGTTCGTAGGAGTGACATTTTTACGCTGTTCCTTACTGTTTTTCCCTTTGTTTCTAGTTACTCTCTATACACAAAACGCGTTACTCTATATTGAGAATTGTGTGGTTAGTGAAAAAAAACTCAGATTCAAATAAACAATATGAAGAAGTGAGGAGCACCGGTTGATTTCTTATTTAATTTGCCTTGACGACCGCTGATTAGTTTTGACGTAATTAATTAGTTGTTCCAGAAATTTTCTGCGAAAATTAAAGACCGTTTAGGTGCAGCATGGAATTGTCGGCCATATCTGCTGTTTCCCAGTGGTCCCAAAACTCACAGGAAAACATGGAAAATGTTTTTAGGATACATGCATACCAACTTACCAACCAAAGTACGAACTCTAGGCGGAATATTCAAATTAAATTTACTGCCAGACACATAAGGAATGAGTTAGATTACGATTGAAAACATCGGGTGCTAGCTGTTAACCTCTTTTAATGGTACTGATTACTGACAAATACACAAGTGTAGCCCATGAGCACCGAGTTTAAGGCATTGGCATAATAATTCATGAATCTACAATTGATTAAGTACAAGAAGACGAGCGAGAGGTCGCCGTGAGTTCAACTTCAATCATATTCGATCATTAATGAGCAATAAAGAACGCCGCGCTGGCGTGACGCGAACATGCGCCATTGCACCCCCACTCGAATGCACCCCCGCCCGGGGTGGTTAACCCCACACCACACCCCACCCCACCCCATTACGTCCCATCCCACCCCTCCATCGACACCAGACAGAAATGCAGACAGAAGAACGAGACGGAACGAACGCAACCGAATCCCACCGAACACATGTGTCCCAGCTGGATATTCTCGTGGTGTCTTCGCCTAGAACCACCACTGGCTCTGACGGTGTCAGCCAGACCAGACGGGCCCGACCTTCCCAGCAAGCAGCAAGCAGCGCTAGCAAGCAGCAAGCAGCAGACGGAGCCGGTGTTACCTTTCTTGTCTGCGATAATCAAGTCTCTGGTGGAGGCCGGTCGGCCATGCGACCACCAGACCGAAGACACTCACAGGTGAACCAAGTTCGCGTAAGTCAGCTCAGAGAATAATACTGCATCAGTGATTGCATGGAAAATTAGGGTCATTAAATGTGTTCAATGATAACGATTATTTAAAAATTCTCGTTTATTTGGAACAAAGAGTGTTGGATGCAAGCAGGTCATCAGCCAGCCCTACCGGAAACCTTTACAGCTCTCTCGCTCTCTCTCTCTCTCTCTTTCTGTCTCTCTCTGTCTCGCTCGCTCCGTCTGAGAGAAGTGTCTCCCTCGGCCTCTGACTGCAGGCCGTCTAGACTGGTCTAGACTAACTTTCGCTCAATCAGTTAGACAAGGCGCTTTCTTGCACGATCATTGGCCCCAAACTGCATTGCAGCTATGGTAAACCTCGCTGTGGTTTGATGATTCTGTGTCGGCGTCTGCATTCTGCATGCGTCAGACGGTCAGAAAATCGCCGGCGTGGCAATGCAACAATTAGATGGTACTGCTTGACTTCGGCTCGCGAGTGAATAAGCCGCATCAACCGCATCAGAAGAACAGAGAAGGTCTGGACCTATGTCTCTTCAAATGCCGATGGCTGCAAGGAAGAGGCGGGGAAGATCTGGATCCGTTGCTCTTCAAATTCCGGTGGCTACAAGGAAGAGGCAGGGAAGATCTGCACCCTTTGCTCTGCGTGCTCTTCAGATGCCGGTGGCTGTTCTGGACCAGTCAGGTACCTGAAGTAGCGCGCGGAGCGAGGGGTGATTGTCAACACTAGTCGGCTTCCGGGCATCGCGACGTTGGGAGCAAAGGAAGAGTCGAAGAAGAGCGAGAAGAGAAGACGCTGAAGATGAAGCGAAGCGATGTCTCACGTTTCGAGAAACATGCTGTCAAGCTGGGATAAATGACTAAAAGCAGCTGAGACAGATAGGCCTTGCGATTCGTAAGGGAAAATGAAGTCGAATGATTAGCATTTAATACGGCAGCTTTATTACGAGTTAGTTTTGGGAACTAGCATGCTAATGCTAGAAAAATACACAATGAAAATAATGTGTCTCAAGTTCCATTTTTTGTCTCATGAGAAGACATATCTGAGGGAAAAGACGAGGAAAATGTATCTGTTAATTGTACTTCATGAGGAGACATCTGTCTGAGGGGAATGCTGAGGAAAATGCCGGGGAAAATGTGTCTCACGTTCATTGTACTTCATCAGGTGCTCTGGTCTGTTCGAATCCCGGCGCCTGGTAGAGTGCAATTGATATCTGGACACAAATCTACAAGGCGGAAAAGTGGCGTCGTTTCCATCGCGATAGTCAACAAGCATTTGTTTTATATAGCATATAATTTTTTGTAGTTCTTAAAAAATGTAAATAATTACTATGTTTACATTATGAATACAAATACAATAATATACATAGCTGCTTATGTTATTGGCATTTGAAGTTAATTTCGTATTTTGTTTGAGCATTATAGGTTCGTTTTAGAATGAATCGAAGATATTATATAATTTATGTTTACATGTTATGACTAGTATAGGTACAATAGGTCCATTAACAATTTCCCAACATTTGATTAGCTAATTATTGAGTCATCGGCAGCAACGGTAACACTGGCAACACTGGGTTCACAGGACAGTGGCACTTTATTTCATTCCTGATCGAAAATATATCAAGATACAAAATAAGGAGGTATCACAGCGATTCCTTAATCTTTGTTGTTCATGTGACAAGAACTGTTACGGGA
Organism: Nemurella pictetii; assembly: GCA_921293315.2. Classification (NCBI taxonomy): domain Eukaryota; kingdom Metazoa; phylum Arthropoda; class Insecta; order Plecoptera; family Nemouridae; genus Nemurella; species Nemurella pictetii. Next base: position 23,770,142 of record OV121116.1, on the reverse strand, counting down.
ATTTCGAGTTCACACGAGTGTGAAAATGATTCATCTAATGAGATACAAGGCATGGAAAGAAACCCTTGCACTGAAAGGTATAAGTTGACAGACAAAGACATAAACATTATGTAAAAGGTGGGAGTAGGGGCCAAAAGGAAATTCGATTAAAATGTACTTGGTACAGGGAGTGGGTAGAATCAAGTAGTTTGATGAAATAAAACATTAGCCTGCTGGCCTCCTCAATTCTGGCTTTAACACTATGTACAAGGGTGAGTGGTGGGGGTAGAGGTCAAAAGGAACCCCAATTAAAATGTACTTGGTACAGGGAGTGGGTAAAATCAAATATATTCAAGAAATAAAACATTAGCCTGCTGGCCTCCTCAATGCTGGCTTTAACACTATGTACAAGGGTGAGTGGTGGGGTTAGAGGTCAAAAGGAACCCCAGTTAAAATGTACTTGGTACAGGGAGTGGGTAGAATCAAATATATTCAAGAAATAAAACATTAGCCTGCTGGCCTCCTCAATTCTGGCTCTAGCACTATGTACAAGGGTGAGTGGTGGGGGTAGAGGCCAGAGGGGAACTCAATAAATATCTACAACATTGGTAACGTTCAAAAAATGTAAAACATTCGATCTGGCTTCAATCACACTAGGCTCGCGCGTGGATGCAAGGATGGGTGGGTTGGGTGGGTGGGTGGGTGTGGAACGAGGGTGTTAGACAGGCCCAACTGGGGCTGGGGCAACAAACGGCGTCCACTTGAGAAAATCAGGGTCGATTTCCTTGTAGACAGACCCTCTCCGCTGTGTACGATCGACATATTCATCGATGACATCCTGCAAGAAAAAACACATGCTGTTAAAACCGGAGAACGCCGGCCACATCGTCGACACCGTGTCAACTCACCTGGAGTAGCAGGCCACAGTTACACAGAGCAACATCCGAACTGAACAATTACTGCACAATTACTGCACAATTACCGCACGCACGCACCTGTTTCTTCAAGATGATGTGTTTGCCTTTCCAATACTTCATCATACCGAGCGCTTGTAGCGTGCTGACGATGTCGTACGAATTGATCGCCATCTCCTGGGAGATGTCTGTCAGAAAGAGAGACACGGTCGCGTATCAGACTCAGAGGCCAGAACAAGTGGTTCAGAAATCGACGCAGAGATCGGTCCAGGGATCGGTTCCGAGATGGGTCAGGATTGGTCCAGGGATCTTCGCATGGAACGGTTACAGAGAACGGTTCAGCGATCGGCCATCAACCGGTGCCCGCGCGTGGACGCGACAATTCGCCGACCACATGCACCGAGAGGTCACCGCCAAACGCCAGTTCATCGACAGCTCATCGAAACTTTTCCACAATTCCCCGCCAATTCGCGACAATTCCCCGACAATTCGCCGGCAATTCGCGACAATTCGCTTGCGGCGGGTCGATTCGGCGAGACGGTTTCGCAAGGCGACGCGCGGAGAGGAGAGGTGAGGAGCGGCGGGGCTAAGCGGGGCGACGGGCGGGGGGGGGGGGGGGGGGGCGAGTCACTGACCTACCTTTCACAGACAGCTGCTTGCCCCCGAAATTGCACAGATACTCGAGCAGCACGTCCTTCCAGTAGCTGCGGTACGAGATGAGACCCAGGTCCGACAGCGGCTTCTCGGGGGAGCCGATCTTGCCCTCGACGCGCGTCAGCAAGTAGCCTGGAACGCACGAAGTCGAGCTCATTGCAGGGCGATATCGGTGCCGGGAAATAGGTGCCAGGAAATCGGTGCTTGGAATGCTTTGTGCTGGGAAATCGGTGCTGGGAAATCGGGGCTGAATAAGCTTCAGGCAAGTAGTAGATCGATGCTGGGAAGTCGGTGCTGGGAAGTCGGTGCTGGGAAATCGGTGTTGAGAAGTCGGTGCTGGGAAATGGGTGCTGGGAAATGGGTGCTGGGAAAATGAGCTGAGCTGTGTGCACGGACCTTGCTTGCGAGGCCCGGTGACGTTACAGAGTTGACGTTTGTCAGTTGACGTGAATGAGTTGACGAATTTCACAGAAAAAGTGACAGATGAGTGACGAGACTGTGAAACAGGGGTCAGAGTTGACTTCTCTTAAGTACCTAGCTGAGTATTCTTAGAGCGTACTGTTCTTAGACCTAACCATGAACTACGAAAATTGGATGCCCAGAAATGATATCAAAACTTACAATGAGCAAGTTAACAATAAAAAATACGAAGATTTGACATGAAATTTTAAAGTGATGTGATGTGTTTTCATTTAAAGTAGTGGGAGATAGCCACTAATTCGGGGAAAACCATGAAAAAACGCGAGTTTGGCCATAGAGAAGCTCTTGACTGGCAGGCCTTTGTTTGCTGTCAATGACAGGATGACGGGATGACGAGATGACGGAATGACAGGTTGACGGGATGAAAGGTTGTTTAGATGACAAGTTGACGAGATGACGAGTTGACGAACTTACTGAAGTCGATAAGCAGTCGGCCGTATCCCTGGCGTTGGTACGGCGGAAGCGTCAGGATGCAGGACACGTTGTAGTTCAAGAAAGAGTTCTTCTCCTGCAACAAGCAGCAAGGGGGATGCGCTATTGGATGCTGCCAATGGACCAAGCCGGACCATGGGCCGGGGTTGCGTTGGATTGTCCAAAACAATGTCAATATCACATCATTTCATGTCACTGACCATTCTGAGGGCAGTTTTTGGGGGGAAATGGAACACAATTTTAGATGTCTCAAGTTATATTTTTACAGTCCCACCCCGGGGCAGGTAGCAAGTGTAGCGATGGTTGTGGGTAGGTGGTTGGGGGAAGGGGGGGGGGGATCAGATCACGAAGAGACTGCATCAACCCACGTCGGCGTCGGCGTCGGCGTCGGCGTCGGCGTCATGAGTTGGCGAGACGGTATCGACCGATCTTTCCATGGCCTACCCCAAGCAAATGCATGACCGGCGATGACCTTTCAAGTGCATTCACCCGCCCGACTGCACTGGGCCACTACTCACAACTCACTACTCACTACTCACTACTCACCACTCACCACTCACCACTCACTACTTCTCACTACACACTTGAAACTACTTCTCACTAACCACTACTCTCACAATGCCTAACACTGGCGGTGAGACACAGTGTATGGTAATGTCTACACAAAACTGGCGGCGAGACACAGTGTAGATAATGTCTGTAACTGCCGTGTAACTTGCGGTGAGACAATTCAAGTAATAACATTTGTTACTCGCCGGTTTCATCCCAGCATCTCTCGGCCAGCAAATCTGATGAAGATTGCATCATCTTGAGAAATGAACGGGCGATTGTGAAAAAAAAATCAGAAAATTGACCGCCCCTAAGTAGGGCCTCTGAGCTCTGAGCTAAAGTAGCCATTGCGATGGTGGTGTTACAGACTATGCGTTTTACCAGAGACACTGTTTTACCATAGATTCTGTTTTACAATCGGCTCTGTTTTACCATAGACAGTGTTTTACGACCAACATCACCCATGTTCTACTTCCCTCTTGGGAAATAATGCGTATTAGAAAATTCAATTTTCAAAATTACTTTCATGGAAATGGAATTGGAGATGTAACGTTGAAATTGATAGCAAAAATCAGCCCAGTTAAGTCGTATATAGTTTGCGCCGGTGAATGATGCAATTACGATTACAGTCGCTCTGTTTCGCAGTTCTACAATGGTTCTACCTTCGAGTTGTGGAGCATCTTCTGATAAAATCACACCTGTGAATAGGCTGTAACGTCTGTAGGCCGACGGCAACACTCCTTGCTGTTGAGAGGTCGTCAAGCTACAAATCTCATTGCAATATCAAACCTCGAAGACTACGTGCATTCGCATGGCTTGTTAAAATGGATGCAACGGCCGGAGGTTTGGAAGTTGTTAACTGCAACTCCGCCCAAAATGGCCCTGTTTCTAAGCCCCGGGGGCGATTTTGCCTGTAGCCCTTGCCTAGCGTTAGATAAAATTCGAAAATTTGATACTGGTTAGGTTTCTTTCTGCGAAACATACGTAATGTCTGCAATAAAGGCAAACCACTTCACCTTTCCCAGTTTTCCCAAAAGCGGAGCCCTTCTGGGAAAACTGGCGCCTTGTCGAAAGACAGAGAATGTAAAAGTGTAACTAAGTGTCGCAGTGTAACACAAAACCACCTGGTTGGGAAGAGCTAAGTGCAGATAGGCGAACACCACACGTATTACGTCTACGAGGCGACTGAGCCTATGATTTCGGCTGAATTTGTCACCACGTGCAACGTGCGCCATAGGAATCCGAATCGGAGCACGGTTATTAAAGATTTTATGAGCGAATCAACTACTACGATGATGTACCGAATTCTTTGGCGTAATCGAAAACGCATGGTCTAGAATCGCCAGTAGAAGTAAGCAAACTTTGATTCAAAGTTTCAATCTGCGGAGAGGGACGTACCCATACGCGTATCAATTAAAACACACACTTCTAGAAAATGAAAAAAAAAAATGGCATTTTTTGATGAGTTTTTTCTCTGCTACTTTCGCGAGACCTTTTGCTGATTAAAATTGTGATGTTATTTTCAATAAATCCAACATATGAGAATACGACGGTGGAATATTTCTTAATTTATTTGACTATGACATTTTTTTAACTAAAAAAAACTGTTTCATTTGACGACAAAGAGGTAGGAAAGCAGCCGAGCATTCTGATTTCTGATTTCTGATTTCCGAATGAATGCAGCGAATGCAGGAGATAAACACTAATTAATTCTCAAGTGTCATGGAGATAAAAGAGCATAAACAAAGAAGCACTGATCCAAGAAAATTGAAAATTTTACGAGTAGCTTTGATAAGCAGCGCTAATTAGCCATCTCCATCTCCAATTCCACGTGAATTGATGAGGATTGGAGTGAATATCTCGTGATACAAAGTAGCAGGTATGCGACAAAGAGCTGTTGAACAAATTAAAAACGAGACATTTTCTTACAGTTCAAACTTGAACACGAACAATTCGGTAACAAGAGTCTGGAAAGTAGATATAAGCATCGTTCTCATCAAATTGATTTCATAATCAGGAGATGCCGGACACAACTTGGCAGCGTCCGGAACTAGGAACAGTGGCGGTGGCAGAAATAAATCAGTATGGGGGGCAGAACAGGGAAAGGTAATATGTTGAGGGGCCAAGACATCCCTCCCACCCCACCCACCCTAACACAGATCGTAATACTGGCATTTGGGAGAAAAATTGATTCAATCTAATTTTATTGATGTGTTATGAGCGACAGCAAATATTCGAGAATATTTTCTGACAGCCCTGATCGACTGCGACAGTAGTTCATTCAAATATCACTTAATTAACACGTTAAAAACATAATGATTTACTGCAGTGCATGGCTAAAATTACATGGAATGTAACTTAGAGCATTCCAGACAATAGTCACGTATACTTTCGTTGAAGATGCAGAGCTAGTTCAAGCCTCCAAACTCGTGCAAACTGCAAACTGCATAAATAGGTAGGAAGCGGTTCCAACATGCGATTAGACTCGAGCTGCCAACATGATTGAAGTCGAGAGATTTTGCGAGTGACTTTTCTAGCGACCACAGCCAAATTGGTGAGACGAGCTTTCGCATGGTAGTTCGTAGGTACGTTTTTATTACCTAACGCAAACCTGAGAAAGATATCTCACAGTCTGCACTAGACGGCGGAATGGTCACAAATATCAGTATCACCGATATCGCATATAATGAAGTTCTAAAAAAAAACACCTTAAATTTGTGCAGCACACTCGCCAGTTTCGCTCGCCAATCGACTTGGCGATAATTTATTATTACATACCAACCAAACCGTGCATTTCAAAGCGGGGAGGGGGGGGGAGGGACAAGCCAATTTTTGGGGAGACACTTGCCCTCCCATGCACACCCCCCACCCCTACACACGATCTGAACTCGTGCGGACACGAATTGAAAACAAATAACACCCCACCACCAGCAGCAGCAGCAGCAGCAGCAGCAGCACCACCAACCCTGCTACGCACGCTCCTGCCCTACCCGCTGCAACCCCCGGACTGTTCCGGGAAAAAGTTGATTGAGAGTGGGGACAATAGAGGCAGGTGACTTACGTGGAAAATCGGATGCCACGGACCACGGTGTCGATGTGAATTTCTGACAAACTTACGAAGGAACTAGTTCTTGAAAAATATATCTGATTTCTTGGTGTTATGTTTCACACGTGTGGGAAGTTAAAAAAAAGCGGAAAAAACTGAACACCAAAATGCAACTATTAACGTATTTAAAGATTTAAAAAATGAAATTTTGACGCCTCTTCCGGTCACCTTCCCTAAGCTCCACCAAACAAACAAGCAAAACAGAAACACCACTTGCCACAAGACCACTTGCCACAAGAAACGCCACAAGACACGAGAGGAATGTTACCAAATGGACAAAGATATCGTAAACTATAATATTATTTAGGAGGAAATTATTCCCTTTCGTCGGGATGCAGCATGTGCAGGGTCCAGTTTCGATCTCGTAGCTATCGTCTGCAGTATATAACACTACGCAAATACAAATGCAATACATATATGTATTATTTTCGCCTCTGGGTCACAATTGCATGCAATTATAAAGGATATTGAGCTCGGGTACTGATTTAAATTTTAAATACTGTCTTAAACATTCGTAGAAACGCTGCATGTGTCTGCCGCCGTCTGCTGCTCTGTCTCAACACTCAAAACTCGAGACCCAACACTCAACACTCAACACTCAAAGACTCAAGTGCAAAGAGAAGGGAGCGTACATTGCGCACTTGGTAAAACAGCGACGAGACAGGCAAGGTGCGGAAAATAGAACTATTTGAATGCAACTGATTATTTTAGGGACTGCCAATCACTATAGCTCTATTGCTTAGTTTTGAATAAGTGGCGAAAAAGGTAAAAGGAAAAAATATTATGGATATGGAGCGTGGGCTCAGTAGCTGCTAGAGGGTAGATGACCCGCAGTACACATCACGATGTTCACCCCACCCCACAACCACCGCCTTGTTTCAGCGAGGCCGTCTCTTCGGGGGTCGGGTCGGGGGCAAACACCCAGTGATGGGTGGACAGATATTTCACGCGTGAACGAAGATAATCCCATCCTCCGCCCTTCCCTATCCCTCCCATCAACAACTATCACGAAAATTCTATGAACATTATGCAAATTTTGATTAATATTTTACAAACTATTTAATGCCGTACAAATTCCAATAATATCAAACTGTGAGGAGTCATCCAACAAGTAACAATACGTAGTCACATTTAGGATCGCAAAACAGTATTGGAAAATGGAAATGCAGATAACTTTTTGAATAAATTAACTAAAACTGACCAGTGATGTCGGAAATATTTTCGAGAGTGTGCTAGGCATGAAAAAAAGTGTGTTATAATATTTTCTAGCCAAGCATGAATAAAATTCCGTTACCGGAAAATTAATTATATCCAATCAAACTTTTCAATCCGTTTTTCTGTTCATATGCTGCACATTTCGTGTATTTAATGTGAAATCAAGGATTTGATACCATCTGTAATTTTTGGTAAATCCATGGGAAATATAAAACCTCTAGACTAATGAGAATGTAATTAAGATATCAATCTTTTTATCAATGGTTGTGTTTGTGTTAACATCTAGATAGATCAGAAAAATTTCCATGATATTTTTCAAGCTCCCCTTTCATAAAAATACGAGGAAGGTTTAGCCAGACACAATATGTTACCTCCTGGTATCTTCCCTGTCATGAGACATCCAAAGTGGTTTTGAGAACAAGTGTCTGCATATCACAGTGTGAGAAAATGCCTCGTTTTTTACATTTAACATGATTTTAATCCAGGAGGGCAAAAGTGCAAAAATTTAGAAAAAGCATTCAAATCCTGGCCCAATGAAATTCCTATATAAGACTTAGGTAAGACCCTTGACCCACGACTATCTATGTGCCCCCCTAACAAGCTGGGCCAGTATGAATGTATCACACAAATGTATGGCTACCCCAAATATTACTTGAAAAACATCCATAAATAAAATATATTTTGATAATATAAAATATCAAAGCAATCAAAGAATTTACAACACACTTTTGGGGTCTCGCTTTGGTGTGCAAAATTTTGGTCCACATTGGGGAGAGATCTTTTCATCAAAATATTACTTCTGAGGCGTAAATTTTCTATAACTACAATTCAATTTTTCATGTCAACCGACCCAAAATTGTTTAGACGCTGTGCTCTGTATATCTCTGTATATCTGTGCTCTGCCTTCTCGGAATAGAGCAGACAAACAGATTATTATCACGCCTTCACAAGAACCAGCCATCGAATTCAACCTATCTGTGTACCAACGACCAAGAAATTTTACAATCTGCAAAGCGTTACATTTCTAATAATTTAGCAGACAATTTATCTTATAATACATTATAGAAAAATCAATCTCCTCTCCTCCCCCTCAACTCTTCAAACGAAATACACTTCTGGCACCTCTACGAACCGACCTATAACATACGAATCCAAGCCGAGCGTGCAGAAGCGAACGCATGCAGCATGCAGCATGCAGCATGAGCATGCAGAAGCGAAGTCAACGGGATCTCACCTTGCTGAAGTAGCCCACCGTGTGGCATCCCTCCGAATCGCCCATCGTCATCACGTAGAACAGGAACGGCTCGACGTCGTAGTAGAGCGTCTTGTGGTCGAGGAAGAACTTTGCCAGCAGACAGAGATTCTGGCAGTACTGCTTGTACCGTTTTCCGTCCACTTCCCAGACGCTGATCTTCTCCTTGCGGTAGACTTCTTCGCCGGGAGGGTGTCTCCAGACGCACTTGGCAGCGTGGCGAGTCAGGATCGTGGCGCTCTTCATGTAGCGCAGACAGTACTCGCAAAGGTAGAGCTTGGGCACGCGAGCAAAGTCCTCGGGGTACGGGCTTTGGTACCACACCTCCATTTCGAATTTGCCCATTTCGATGTACTTGGTGCCTTTCACGTACGGTAAACTTTCGAGGTCTTCTTCCTGCAGAAGGAAGGGAAAAGAGATGCGTCAAGATTTTGAAATGTATGAAATATTACGAAAAATTTGCATTGGTGTTTCTTTCCACATGATGTGTGAACTTGAGTGAGGATTAAAAGTTTTCCCATAACAAAATGTATGTTTCATGTGAAAACTAGCAGCAAATTCAATTTCAGTGGGTTATGAAAGTTGTAAGATTGTTGCTGATTACTTTCAACTCCAGCCCTGGTCTATTCCCAGAGCTAAATCTAATTGCAACGGTGATGAGTCAGATGAGTCATGATGGACCACACCCTAAAATTTCACATGGCAGATGTAAGTTTATCCATAACAATCGTTTCGAGTTCTACGTTTCACCTTTAAGACTTGTCACAAGCTTTACATAATGTTGGGTGCTAAATGACTAAATGACAGGTCAAAATTTCAAAACTGTGAAGTCTTTTTAGGGCAGATGGCAATACAATGAGAAGCACATGACTGATCTTCCATAAGCTGATACACATACCAATATTTTACAGCTAGGATATAAAAATATATTAAACTCTTTAATGGAAAGTTTCAATGTTACCATAATTACTTATCATTATTGCCAGTAATAATGCTGCTTCACACCTCTAGAGAAAATTGACAGTCTTTAAAAGCATAGTCTGGAATTTAAACTTTTATTATGTCATTTAAATCAAAATGGAAATTCTGTTTAGCAATAAAAATTCAGTCAATTTCTATACAATATCTTTGGCTGGTGCATGTGTTCATGTTGTAGTTTTTGATTCCACCTACACCAAAATCTACAATTGCATAATTGTCGTAAATGTAAATAAATCTTTCAATTCTACTACTCACCATCTTCTCACTGGCTACTGCCTCCGCCTCCCAAAACAGTTTCAGATCATATTCAGGAGAGACCCCTTTGAGTAGCGGCTGACACATCTTGTCATGCATGCTGCAGTCGCTGTTATTTCGCTCCTGGTCACTGGCCAACGAAACAGGCTGACGCAGATCCTTCACCAGCGCAATGTAATTCTTATGCTCCTGCGTCAACTGATTCGGTTTCCCCGAGGCCAACGTCGCGACGGCCTTCACACGTTCGTCCACCTTCTTCTGCCTCTCCACCGCTGCATCTTTGCACTCCTGCAGGCCCTTGTTGTGGAAACGAGGACACGCCTCCATCGTGAAGTGCCTGTCGTTGCGCCCGCCCAGATGCCCCGACGAGTCGCACCCTTCCAACGGACAGTTCCGCTCCCCGGACGGCACTTCCGCCTTGCTGATTCGACCGCGCGCCTTCCGAGGACTCTTGTCGGCGCGGTTGGCTTGTTTTGCCGCCACCTTGGCGTCGGGCTCCGAGTCTGAATCCGACGCCTTGCCCACCAGGTGCTTGCTTCGGCGAGCGCTTGACGATCGAGTCAATTTCCGCACCGCCGGCCGTTTCCTGTCGTTCTCCGTGACGCCGGCGGCTTTCTTCTTCGTCTTCTTCTTGCTAGCGCCGTCGAACGCGGACCCTTCCGAGTCCGAGCTGCACGAAGAACTCGACGTGCCACGGCTGGACGGCCAGTTGTTTGTCGTTGTCGACGTAGCCGCCGCCGTCGTTGTCGTCGTCGCCGCAGCTGCCGCCTTCGCCTTCGGCTTTTGCTTGGCGATCGTCTTCGTGGCGCAGCTTTTCATCGGAGCCAACTTCATCGGCGTGTAATGATCGCTGTCGCTGCTGTTTTCCGGGCTGAAAATGCTCTTCAGTTTTTTCTGCGCAGCAGTCTCCTTTGCCGTCTTCACCGCATCTTTTTCCGGCAATAATTTACGAGCTTTCGGGGCCGCTTTAGCGTTGACTGCCTTCACAGGGATGGTGGGGTTTTTTTGTTTCGTCTGCTTTGGGACAGCGGTGACGGTTGCTACTGGTTTTGGCTTGACCGACGTTTTCCGCTTGGCCGCTGCTTTTACCGCCAATGGCTCCTCAGATTCCGATGAATAGACGGGAGCGGTGGCCTTGGTCGGCCGCCCCTTGGCCGTGAGAGAAAGCCTGCTCTTGGGGGCGGCCTCGGATTCTGACGAGTAAATCTGAGTGCTCGGCTTTGGCGGGCGACTCTTGGCTACTGCAGACAGTCTGCTTTTCGGCCTGACATCCTTTGCCTTTGCCCCTGGCGCTGGCTTCTTCTTGCTGGCGGCCTTCTTGCTGTCGGGGTCTGGAGAGGCTGCATGGCCGCACTTGCCGCTCGCCTGCGAAGTCGACGAGTTGTCTGAGTCGGTCGAGCTCGAATCTGAGCCTGAAGAAGATGACGAACTCGAAGATGTAGAAGAGCTGCTTGTTGACGAGGAATTTGATTCGGAGCTTGTTGGTGCAGTCTGAAAACATGGGGTTGTTAGCAAACACAAAACACAGAATATTGAACAAGCTTCAAGCAACTTTCACATAACCTATGCCCTTCCAACAAATAGTCTGAAACTTGTTCAACTTGTTCTGAACACATCAATAGAATAAGCCAATATAAACCTTCTTTTATAGACAGACTATGTGTTACCAAAAAATATCCTACCTATGTAGGAAGTATTTATCAAGAGAAGAAAGCTCTAGGAAAGTACAAGTGATATAAATTTTTAAAACCATAAAGGGCAAGGGATTGGCAGGAACACAGAGGAGATTTTATCTTCCTGGCCAATTTTAGCACTGCGTTTCTTAATCTACGATGCAATATGTGCCAAGATGTCCAGCCAAACACTGACTGACAGATTTAAACTTCTGGCTTTACTCTATCAGAGTAAAATGGGAAACCAAGGAAAGCAGAATAGGTAAGAAGGCAGAAACTATGGACATCAATATCATAATGTTCTTAGTCCTTATTTAGGGTCTTTCCATTAAAATAGGTACTAGTAAACAGTAACCCAGCTAGAGTTGTTGTGGTTACAACGCTCCAAGATGCCATTTAAGGTTAGGACACAACAAATGAATCAATTTCATATATTGAGTTGGTTTATTTATTAACTGAGCAATGAAAATGGGATTATAAATATTTACCAGCATTATTATTGATAAATATGTGCAAGTGTTAGTGTAGGTTACGTACCTTCTTTTTTGGCGTCATTTTGGATTAGGAGATGTCATTACTTTAAGGAAATAGCCTGATCATTTGCAGTGGATATTGGCATCGGTGTGCATAATAAAACATTTTAAATTTTAAAAAATATAGTCAACAATAACCAACAATAAGACATTGTAAACAAACGAAAAACTCGCGCAGCGTAAAACATTTCAGTCCATGGCCGACCACCACCGCCATCACAACCAAACTTCGAAAATTCCACGTTCCTATTCCACAACCGGCCACAACCATTGCCGCAGACCTTAAATGGCCGCTGCCTCGGAGGCGCATTTTATTCAAATGTACTTTTTATTTTTCACACAAATCTCGAAAGTCAATGTTGAACAGATTTGAGAGTCATCATCATTTTTATTTTTTTGTAACATGCAAGTTAAAACTAGAAAATATTGCTCATCAATTTTATTCAACTGAGCTCAGAGAAATTACAAAATTAAATTTCTAAAACAGCAGTTCCTATTATTGATATTTGAAAGGCATGGAGATAATGGCGGGCAAGAAAAATACTAAATAGCCATCTTTGATAAAACAGGAGTAAAACAATATTACTGGTCCTGAATATTCCGAAAAATAAATTTGTCAAAATTTTACACTCTATTACAATATTGCTGTTTTCAATTGCCAATGCTTGTATGCCTCCGATATATTTAACTTTTTAAGTATGTAACAGATTGTCGTTGTTTGTTAAGTGTTACATTGTAGAGGTCTGCAGTTGTTGAAAGCTTGGAAAACTACTGCTCTAACAGTCAATATTAAGGTCCACTTTCAGTCTTTCAGTGTACAAATACGAAATTAGCTTCGACAGATCAGTCTGATTTTATGCTTGATCTGCTTAAACTACAATTTTATTTAACTACTACAATATTGCTTGCTTTTCGCTAACTGGACGTAAACAGTTCTCCAAGTCCGAACTTAACGAGAAAATGCTTAGTGTGGCTACATTCTCCGAATGGAACCATTTCTTGCTGGAAGATCGACGAAGACAGAGTCCGTGTCAGGTAACTCGACAATGACATCGTCCAGAGTCATAGGAAGCACATAGCCATTAGCGGAACCCTGTTAGGTCAAACAGAGATCAGTTTTAAATTCAAGTAAAAGATAATTTGGTATTGATATTGTAAAATGTAGCGTAGAGACACCTTTAAAATATCTGTATCTGCAGCGATAAGTTGTTCCCGTGAGAGGTGCTGGACCACTGCTGCTGCGTAACAGTCTCCTAGCATGTTGTTGGTGGTGCGAATTCGATCCCTGCAACAAAATCAGCAGAATATGTTGAATCTAATCATTCCATCGAATCATTGCATAAAAAGTGTCGGTAGCGTTTACGTAATAAAGTGCTAGAAAAATATTTTATCATGTTCCACACTTGAATAATAAAATTGTAGTACCTTGTAACTGATTTATAATTTGAAACTTGCTTCTATCCTTGTTTCTAGTTCTACCATCATCAGTTAATTACTAGCAAGCTATGACATTGCTACCAATTCAGCTTAAAAAGAAAATCTTACTACTGTTAACGAAGTATTGTCATACAAACGATACGATTGCTCGTATATAGAAGCTATATACGATGTATTGCTCGTATCGAAAAGGGCGATACAAGCAATAGTTGCCGCCCTCTCTTCACCGAGCTAGGAATTTTGACTCTGCCCAGCATCTACATTTACAAACTCTAATACTATGTGCCCGGGACACCGGCCAAAAAAACCTGACAGTCCACGACCATGGCACAAGACAAAAGAGTGACCCGAGGCTGGCTGAACACAACACGGCTCTCTTCACCAAAAGCCCATCTTATGCTGGGGCAAACTACTACATTAAGCTGCCAACATTACTAAAATCAATCAACTGCACTAAGCTATGGAAAAAAAGCTTAAAGAGTTTCTTGTTGATAGGAGTTATTACTCAACAGACAAATTTATGACTACATTCAAATGACATGTACATGTTTCCATACTCAACTAATAAACTTTTATTATTATTGTAAATAACGAGTGTCTAGATAATCGTGTAAAAAAATGAACATACACAAGCCAATCGACTGCGAAGAGCAAGGAGACATCGCGGGTGGGGACATCCACCGTTCCTAGCACCATGAAGATGAGAACCAGCGCGGCACTGGGAACACTCGCCGAAGAGAAACTGGCCGCCGTAGAAACCAGGCTGCAAACATTCAGAACGCCATTTGGGAAGTTTTACAAACATGATCAAGATTAATGCTGGCAAACGAATCCTTTCAGAGAGCTCCGATTTACTGCATCTTTATCACAATTTAGATGTGTCGCGCTGATTTAAACGTTGCTTTCATACCTCAATTAAGCATACGATTCTTACATTTCATTTGGTTCTTGAAAAGTAGTTTGTGAGGAGGGGGGAGGTAGTGGTCAAGAGGTATCTTCAATTTACTGGGATCCAAGATATAACAGAGATTGAGAGATTGATATCATAAATATATATATTCAGATAGTTTTACCAGAATGCCTGGGAACTCAAAGTGTGATTATTTGAAGAACACATGGGATGTTTGGATCTTGTTAGCTCACTTTGCTCACATTTAAAAAATATGTGCAAGAAATTGGATCGCACACATGCCCATAGCATGTGTCTATAAAATTATTTTTTATTACAATCATTTGTTCTGTTTCCTTTTTCCATTACATTTAATGGGTAAAAGTTTATGTAATCTATACTTTCGGCGCTTCAAATTCCGATGAGACTCGCCACTTCCTCCTCTTCTCCCCCTCTTCCCCCTCTTCTTTATTCAATAATTAATTCCATCCCTCTGCCTATTCCCACCAACTTTCCTACTTCACCACTCCCATTCTTCCCCTCTTTCTGCTACCTCTCGTTACCTGGTCGACATATCTCCCGACCCATTAATATAACAATAAGAACGTAAAATCGTGAAAATTGACAGTGCCAGCGCTAATCGAAGCTTACCACTTACCAGACAGTGAGCAACTGGCCCAGGGTCAGCGATATGTCACTCATCTGAGCGACAAACACGCAAGCGGCAGCGACAAACAACGCTGTCCCGTCCATGTTTATGTTGCATCCCACGGGAAGCACGAAGCGCGAGATTCGTGGGTCGATCCGTAACTTGTTGTCCAAGCAGCGGAAACTCACTGGCAATGTGGCTGCCCTGGAATTCAGATATAGGTAGATGGAAATCTGCTTCAAGGAATCTGTCGCAATCACAAAAAAAATAACGTTCTAAGGAACAGTTACGATTAAATTTATTAGATTCGTATCTATATTTATCCTAAGCACTGCTAAAAAAAACTATTGAAATGGGTATTCCATGCCAAGTTTTGAAAATTATTTCTGCCGATGTTTTCGCAAAGTCATAAATCGTGATTCCTCAAGGGCATTAAAGCAGCAATGACATTTGAGTTTGACTCTTTACAAAGAATCAATAATCCGTTGGGAAAATCAATAAAATACTAGAATACAATTTGGTATATTGGTTTTTTGAAGTCTGAATTGATTATAAATTATAATAATTTTAACAATAAACAATTATATAAGAAATGCAGCCATGTATTTCTTCAAGGAAAATGCTTCAAGCAAAATCACAGCTGTGAATAATGGCCAGGATTTTCCAGATATGCAGCTGCTATACTTACGTAGAAGCGGTCGCAAAAGCAGTCACAATAGCTTGTATCAACCCCCAATAGTACGTATAAGGGTTGCGACGGATAAAGAGGAAGTAGATGGCTTGTAGAACTACTAACTGGTAGAACAGCACTCCAACAGTTATCGTGAACACAAACCAACCCAGCTGCTGAAGCACTTGGCCCAATTCTTCCACCATTAGAATTTTCCCACAAACAACACTTGCAACGCCCATCGGAGTTAGCCTAGAATGCAGAATGAAATTGGTAAAATCTTTTAAGCTGGACTGCTTGCATACAGAAAGCAATGCAAATTTGAGGAATGATTCAGTACTGAACTCTCAATGTTAATTGGCTCTAAAAATGCTTTATTCAAGTAATCCATTGAGAAGTATTGTCTCGATTATCTATTAGTTCGACCCCTGCCGTAAATCAACAAAGGTGAAATTTCGTAGTAGAAGTAAATGTACGAATGTGCGTCACTTACCACATCAACCCTCCTACCATTCGCATCACAACGTGGTCCATGGCAGTAAAGAAGTCAACTAAGACCCTGCCCTTAGAGCCGGCTCCTCCCAAAATTGTACCAAACACTAAGCAAAAAAAGATAATGCCCAGAGTGTTGGTGCCATCTCTGCAATTAGTAATGAGTGAAATTACTTTTCAATTCTGTGTTTTGTTACAAAAAGTCTAATGTGGAAATAGTTGCATGCCGTTCAGATGTGAGAATGATAATGAAAGAGGATGATAATATTGCAAGATAAAGTATGCTTTGGGCAAGTGAGCGTGAAGTATTATTTACCAAATCGTGCCTAGATTTCAGAAAACATGCTCAAACCAGTTATAAGGTAGTGTAATCAGGGAAAATTTTCTGAAATTCGAAAAGAATCAAAAAATAATTCAATGAAGTACATTTCTCAAAAGCATTGTTGACAACCATATTATATAATCCCATGATGCAGATCCTCCTTATTCATCCAGCCCAATTCCAAAGAAAAATGTCTACATGTCCGTACCTATATTGCAAAGAACGGATCATCTCAGGTTCTCCAATCCAGGTCGAATTGGATTCGTTTTCATTCACTAATTTTCCCGAAACCGGTATATACACCGTGTGAGCCTGTAAATATTGAAAGCAACGTAATCAGCTCCAGAACAAACAGCTACTTGACTGCTTCTACTTTACCAGCAAACCAAGATTACCTGCTGGAATGCAGCTTTGACTAAATTGTCTGTAAAGATATTTCTGCAAAGATAGGACAAAAGGGTAGTAAGAGCTCATATTCCGAGCATGTCAAAAAGCTTTCAGCTACAGCTTGCGTCTGCAGCTACGCAATGTGGCACAATGTATGTAATTGTTATTTGATTGAATTGTTACCTGCCAAGATCAAGAACTGCATCCAAGAAGCGTGGTCGATTATCGGCAATGGGAGTATCTACGACGGTCGGCCTGCTAACTCTGCCAGGACGCATGGCTACAGATATTGCCGTCCCCAAAGCAGCGTTTAACAAAGATGTTGCTAGAAAGTATGCAAGGGTTCGAGCCGCTATCTTTCCGTTGAGTCGAGCATTTAGACGTGCACAACCTGTGGAATTGACCAATGTAAGGCAAAGTGCTTATGTTTTATGCTGGTACATACAGGACAGGTACAGGATCATGTTTGCCTACCTGATACCAAGCTGGCCACTATTAGAGGAAGCATCATAAGTCGTAGCAGTCTCATGAACAGTTCACCAGGATAAAGCACCAACATAATAACTTCAGCACTGGGGTGCCATGATTTGAAAAACACTCCTGGAACAAAAGCCGATAATCCTCCGCTATTGGTTGACTCAATTACCTATTTACCCATAACTGATAAAAAGACGACCTACCGATAAAAGCACCTGCGATAACTCCACCAATCGTGCTCATCAGGAGCTTGTTTTGGCAGAGCCATTCCTTGCCTGCACTCCATGACACCGGCATAGCTGTCAGCGTGTGGCGCTGGAAGACGCAATAGCACTGCATGTTATCCATTATCCATAATGGTGACAATTTGCCATCCTGATCACTGCCCGATGATTGACATGAAGTCAGGCTGCAAATAGGCGGTGATCCGTATTGATCCATGTACGCTCGACGTACTACGTATAGCGGCTCAGACTCACATTGGTCTACTTTCATAATTGTTTCATATCCCGATGAGTTTTTAAATTTGCAAACAATTACCTATGATGTGGTTCATCGAAGATTTGGTTGGAGGACTTGATATGATATTTTTGGAACACGTTTTGGAACACGCAAGATATAGTGCAACAGTCTTGGACACTCTCTCGTAACAGATGAATTAATACAATAATAAAATATAAGAAATCACATTTCGTAAGATATTACGACTCGTGATATAGAAGATACTTACAAAAAAAATAATAAAATATCAAGCAATTCACGCGAAACTAGCGGCATTTATTTTTACAGGTAAATTTCCAGTTTCGGCCGCAAGCTGCAATCTTTGAGCTACAGAACAGGAGAACGTATATCTCAACGATCGGCGATTATCAGAAAAACTTAACAACCAACTGAGCTTTACAAAAACTCTTTGCTTAATGGCACGTTGCCGAAAAATCTAAATCGGCAGAACCGCAGAGCCACGAGTCAACATCCTTACTTGTCTCCTAAATATAGGCATCAGTTCGCTCTGATCTCTGATCATCTGAAATCTTGGAGTAGGGAAGGCACATAGGAAAAGTATTCGAGGGGAACAGTTGATACGACACCTATGCCTGCGTGAAGTGTTAAGTGTCAACAGCATCCCCCTTCCAACATAAATGCAGAACCCCTAAAAGCTCGCAGCCAATGCTGTTTCAAACGTGGCGGACTTGTAACGCACTCCAATTGGGCGAAGACGCCGGGAAATTTAAATGCTGATTTACGTCCTAAAGACACTGCTATTTCTCTAAGTTACTGCTATTAATAATATTTAAAATAAAAGTAATAGGAGTTGTTTATTCAGTGGAACGAAAGTATGTTTTTGAATTTGTCAGTTAGTACAGTGTCAAATATTATTCTACAAAATAATTCCGGTAAAATTTTCGCTAAAATTTGGTCGGGGAATATATACATTTTTCTGATAAAAGTTTCATCAGTTTATTTATTTTCATACTGCCACCTAGCTTATTCTTTAAATTATATTGGATTTTATTTTAAAAGTATGACCCTGCATAATTTGGACTCTTTTTGAATAGTGTAAGGTTGTGGGGTTTGATTTGGATGTCTTTGCAGCTTCTCATGCGATACACATGGTTATCAGGATGGTCTAGATGTTTCTTGCGTGATTAATAACTCCATACGGATAACGGCTGGGCGCTATCAATAACCCCAATTGCATTGCTCTTACCACTCACTTCTGAATCACGAGGATCGGCTTGATGTACGACGAACCATCCCAAAAACAGATGTCATAGACAATTTGGAATCGATTGCATTTTAATAGCTGCGACACTGTGCATGGTCTCAAATTTACTTGGAGATTACAGTCACATATCGACTTGACTAAATATTAGAATTGCTCGGATTGGAGTTGGTTCTATTGTGTTAGGAGAAATTAGGAAATGTATTTTTCTGAAAACATTCTTACAATAAATTAATACTTTATTAGTTGAGAAACATTGTTAGATTTCATTCAAATGGTGCAATACATAATTATAAAAAAAAGGTAGTATAACATATTCTACCTAAAAATGTTCAGTCTAGGGAGAATTAATGTACAACATAAATAGTTGTATGATCTAGGAAATATTTTAATGACTATCAATCTGCACTGAAAGGCGCTTTTTTAAATTGCTAGTGCATGATCTAATGATTTATTTGAGTACCACCATCCTAACACCATTACCAATGTATCTAACTCTAGCCAGATGGATACTAAGTACTCATGAATGAAAATAATGATAATAATCTATTCAATGAAAGACCTGTAAGATAACAAACAATTTTTTTTTAAGGTGACAAAACCAAACCAGAAATTTCGATGTGTTACCTAACCAAAGCTTGAACTCAGCTTTTTTTTTAATTCTTGGGACACTGAGATACTTTTCATACTAAGATCTAACATTATCATTGAACTAATCAACATTAATTCTATCAATAGTGCCAGATAATAGAAAAGTTCCTCTAAGTACAAAGTATTGATTTGGTTGTGTAAATTGAACTGATAGTACAAATAGAAATTTATTATATTGACTTGGTGAAAAGGTGCTAAAACCAAGGGTGGAATAATACTTAACTGCAAAAATATCACCTGAAGTGTTAGGTAAAACAGTACTCTTAATCCTACACTTTTATCTATGCCCCACAAGCTAAATTCTAACATTAAGAAATGAAAGGAACTTTTTACGTTGAAATTTCGTAATGAACTAGTATTGCCTGTCCTGTGAAAAATATCATATCTTTTTCCCTTTCTCTGAACTGCAGTTCAGTGATAAATACGTACGATGAGAAAGCAGCATGTTTCAATTTTGGGTATTCTTGCAGACTCACAAGAGCCTGAATCACTATATGTTTCACTTTCACTTCCTTTAGAAGGAGTTGGTAACCATTCCCAAGCTTGGCACACGTAAAATGTACTCTTACCATTGCTACAACTTGGAGTCTAATAATTACAGGGCTGGACAGAAAAATGTCCTTCCCAAGTAGGTCGGGTGTCTAAACCAGGCCATTCAAGTGTCAGTCTAAGCTCCAGTTCTGGCCACAACATATTGGTCATCGTCTCAAATCGCACGTAGGCTAATTTTGATGCATTGCACGGCAAACGAATGCCACCCAGTTGCGGGGAACCCCCCGACTGTGTGGTCGTATAGATGCCAAGCCTAGAGATCGCTTTTCTGGGGCAGTCAGACTCCGCCATTCCTGGCCAGTGATCCCCAACGAGATGGTCCAACACTGATGGACCAATCCAACGAGCAGGATCACAGCCAGCAGCAGGCAATAGACGGAGCTCACGAAGCACAGGGCAATCCTAGAACAAGCAAACACAATGTTGACGTTCCATTGCAGACATAAGGGCGCATGCTTACGTTACGTCACAGTTCAAAATGTTTTTTTTTGTATATTTGTTAGTGATAGGAGCAGGGATACCAGAAATTTATGTATTCAGATTGGTTTGTAGATAAAAAGGCATTTTCATGAAAATTAAAAATCTACTGACAATATTTACAATATATCTGTCAAACTATGCTTTATGCTTTGCATTATGTTCTGTCCCTTAATTCACTTAATTGGCCACCTCTTGGTACAGAGCTCTACCCCAATAAACTCAATGGACAAAGACGTAAAAGTATTCCATTTTACACTCTGTAATGTTTGAATAACATTAGATTTAGGCAAGTGAATGAACTTTAATATATTCACTACCTTGGCTTGATTATAAGACTTGGATATTGTAATGATTGCAGTTCCTATTCATACATACTCTAAATCGTGATAAACATCGCTGCAGTCATCTGGCAGAAGCACCGCATTCAGGAAAAAGAAAGGGTGACACACTGAAGTCAGTGTCAGAATTGCTCCATACAATAGAGCACCAAAACTGAACAGCAGTGCGAGCACGTACGGAAGGAGATTGCTTTCACCGACACAGCAGTCAAGCCTAAAATAAGTCAGTGAAATTAAATATACACAAAAATGTGAGATTAGTTAGGTACTACAAAACTAGGTACAAATGTTGATGGCACAAACCAGACGTTGTGATGATCTCTATTAAGTACACAGGCCTGACAAATGTGGCAGTGAAACGTCCGCGGTGGGATCCGTTTGTGACAAACGGTGCAGGCGATCTCTGTGGCTGCTTCAGGAGCGTCGGTGCGAGTTATGTGATTCGATACGGCTTTCACACGAGTTATGTGAGCACACCACATAGCAGACAACACCAATCCAACGAGCACAAAGTTCTCTTCAGGTAAGATTTCAAGTAGTGGAACCACATTAAATTCCAAAACGAAAAGCAACAACACAAATGAGATAACAGTCCAGACAACAAAGAACTTAGTTTTGGGTAGATGTGACAGAATAATGCGTTGCGCATAGCAAAATGTGATGAAAGAAATGGAGAAAACCATCACTGTACTGAAGAGGCTTTGTGCTGCAAGGAATGCACAGAAAGGTAGAAGGATTATGGGTAGAGCGGAATCAATGGATATTTGTTTGGCACCTCCTCGCCACGGAATGCGAAGCCGGTCTTGTAATGTGCTCGTGAATCCTGTCAGTCGAGACAGTGGCACTTTTTCACAAGCAACCAACCTGTTTATGAAAATGACATGAAGATTATAATATGCAAAACACTTTTAATCTGAGAGTAAAGAATTTGTGAGGTTATGTGAGAGTTGTGTCTCACCTGTCAGCACAAGCATCAAAATCTTCACAATTGCAGCAGCAGGCTAAAATGTGACTTCTTTCCTGTTTATTGTTGAAAAACTCGAAACAGCACAATCCATTAGGAGATTTGGAATGGTCACCACTCTCATTTCCGTTCATATTTGAATAAATATACCACGATTCACACCGGCTGTCCACCCCACACCCCTCTGACTCAGCTGCAGATTATTATCTAGCAACCTTGAGGGTGCCTCAAAGAAGGCTCAAAGAAATGGATTTTGGGGAAAAAAACAGCAGCTTGCTGTAAATCAAAGGTGACTCGGGACTCTCAGGGACTCATAAATTACATTCATTTAAACCAAATATCAATCAAATAAACAGGATTTCAAATTTGAAATCGGTTTTTTAATTATTTTTATACAAAAACAAAATTATCACGAAATTGTCTTAACAAGCAAAGTCTTGCATTAATTCACCATAATAATTAATAATATATGACATGTAGACAATACATACAAATTTTTGAGTAAATAGAAATACAAATACAAATACAAATGTATAAAAAATACACTTGCTTAGAAAATGTAGAAAATGAAGAACATGTTGAAAATCCATACATATTTTTGAGTAAATAAAAATAAAAATGGATAAAAATACAAAAAATATGCCTGCTTAAACCTGCTTACCATGGCTTCCACTAATCTGAGTCATCGTCGGGAACAATGTATATTTCATGGATTTTTAGTAGTGATCCCTGGTAGTCAAGATTAAACTCATCCATAAACACATAATTTGCAACTTCAGGTAGAATTACCATCCACAAGTACTTCACACATTTGAAGGGGTCGTCCTTGCAAAACGCTTCCGTGATAAGATTCATCATTTGAGAGAGTTGTTCGTCAGAGTACGGGTTCGTTGCGGTTGAGTAGCGAAGTTTGATCTGCTCCTGTACACCTGCCTTGAACAAATTGTGCCGTACACATGGTATCTTCTCAGTGAAAATGCCGTGAAATACAGCAATGTGCTTCTTGAATGAGTTTGCTATCTTGCGTGGATTTAAATTTTTCATAATGTTTATGTAACGGGCTTTTTCCTCGTTTCTTTTCTTAGACTCTGACACTGAAATTTTAGTTATCACAGGTTGCGGTACAATTTCATCATCAGAATCATTACCGTTACCAAACATCTCTTTACTTAAAGCCTGTAATCTGGCATAGACCAACGCTTCGGCATTCTCGTCGGATTCAGAATTAATTACCATTGGTGTTTCCACTTTTTTTGTTGTCATTGTAGAGTTATCAGTAATATGGCCTGGAGATTTTTCTTTAATCCCTTTCTTCCTCTTTGGGCCTTTGGCATTATGCCCTTTAACTGTAGTCTTCTCAGCACAACGATACATTTGGAACAGTTTTTTCTGATTATCAGTGAGCTCGACCATCTCCTCTTCGGGTTCTGTTGAATCTTTACTTTTATTTCTTTGGCTGGTTGACTGTTGACTGTCCAATTGACTATCTTGAACAGTAGAACAAGCAGCACTGGCTTTTCTAGGCAATTTTCTGCTGGCTTGGGTCATATGCTTCCTTGGTTGCTTGGTCTTTAGATTGTTAGTTTCATCCCTGTGAGACTCATCTTTGGAATTTTGAGCATCTTCAATAACTAATGGAAGACCTGCTGCTTTTGGGGGATCTGATGTTTTCTTTGGCAGTATCGTATTCATCTGATACATTTTTATTGCACCAGAAATACTTTCCCCGCTCTGTTGGCTTGTTTCAGAGGCAAGATTATTTTGTTTATTATCAAGGCTGGAACTAAAAATCGGCTGGCTTCCGGAATTTTTTTCCTCGTTGTTATCAGAGTCTGCTTTGAAGTTTGTCCTAGGTTGAATACTCTTCTTGGTTATAAATCTTTTGCCAGTTTTTCTTTCACATACAAATTTGTAAAAGGCCTGTTTTTTTTTGGAGGGTTTGACCTTTGCCATAATTTCATCAGAAGAAGGATATTCAAGTTCTCTATCAGGTTTCATGTCCAGTTCACTCTGCAAATGCTTGTCAGTCATTGGATTATGATAGACATTCTCCTCGGAGTCTGTTTTGTCAGTGTCTTTCGGTAAAATATCCCCACGAACGTCTTCTTTGGCCACCATCCTTTTTCGACCTACCTTGCCTGGCAACTTCTTTTGGCATCCTTTGGATGGCAACTTATTTTCACTTTCTTTGGTTCGTAACTTCATAAGACATCCCTCCGATGGCAACTTATCTTTACTTTCTTTAGCTGGTATCTTCATAAGACTTCCCTTTGACGGCAACTTATTTTCTTTCACTGGTAACTTCTTTAGACATCCTTTGGAAGTCAACTTATTTTGACTCTCTTTGGGTGGTAGCTTCTTTAGACATTTTCGAACTCTCGCTTGCTTTGTTTTTGGAACAAAGTCACGATCGTGGGCATACACAGCACTTAGCTGAGAATTGCACAGAAGACTGCTCCCAGCCTTTTCATCTTGACTCTTATCGGAGATTTCAGTTTTCTTCGTGCTAGAACAACCTTCATCCTTCACCTGCAAGTGGCTGTGCACATCGGAAGTTTCCGCTCCATCGCATCGGGCGAATAGATCGGAACAATCACCGTGATTGTTCACACCCGAAGCCAATGATTCTGTCAACTCTTCTTTACGACCAAGTGGATACGAACCAGGAGCTTCTTTGTCCAAGAAGGCTTTGACAGTAAGCGTGTTCGGACGTTCGTGTAATGTAGAATTCGATTCATCATCATTATTCATTTCTGTACTCTCTGGATTATCAGTCTTGATTTCAGTGCTGGACAGCGAAACAGAGACACGTTTTCGTTTAGTTTTGCTGCCGCTGACCCCTGCATGGTCTGCTCTGCTCGCTTCACCTGGCAACCTCGGTGTCCAAAAGTTTGGAATTTTGTCGAATCCCTTAATGTTGTTCTCACTAGCGTAGGAGAAAAGTGCTCAATTACAATCAGAAAATACAGGAATAGGTTGTTTTTCGTGACCTTATGCTAATGTGACTCAGAGAGTAATGAGTGACTAATTAGTGCATGCATAGGTACTAATTTAATAATAAATCTTACCTAGGAAACACAAGTGCTACTAAAATGCTCCTATATGGTTTAACACCCCTGAAATCATCTGAAAAAAAAACAAAAAAATTATTGTATTTTAATTTTATCAATTGTATTTAGGAATAGGCTGTCATATTATTATTAAAAATTAAAAAAAATATATATATATGATAAAAAATATGTATCTATTATTAGTAGGTAGGTATTTTAATAGAAGATGGTAACTATCTAAGAAGAGAACTGTTCAATGGTAGGTCAATGGTTCACAAGGTATATATTTCTATTTTAAATCCAAATACACACAGTAGATATCTCAAAAACAGCAACGGATTAAATGGATTTTAAACGGATGGTGCCTAATAATGGCTAGAAAATTTTACAAAGAGAAAAGCAGAGCAGCAGCACTACGACTTACCACTTAATGAGTCCAAATCATGGCAGACATGTGTGAAAATAAAAATATAGACCACAATGTTTTATGCTAGCATTAGTCGTCGAAGTATTAAACCAGTTCTTAAATGAGGTGCCTTAAGATAAAATGAAATAAAACTAGGGATTAGATTTAGACAGCTTACCTTTAGTGTCTAGAGCCCGTAATGGATTTCCAGATTGGTATTCGTAAGGAGAGAGTAGGTCCTGGTAAGACTTGACAAATGGTTTGAACTGGTAACTGTAACAGAAAATCCATCATAAGTCTTCATGCATCTCTGATTACCAATACCAGTGATTACAAAAGAAGAGGGGAAATTCACTGAAGCCTAAAAAGCACAAGAAAAAGACTTCAAATTTCTAGCTACCCCCCCTGTACGGGAAATTTTTATAGTTTTTTCGCACATACATCACTTTAATCAGCGGACTCTGTCCCTTCAGTGGATCAGTATTCTTTTCGGAAGATTTGATATGGGCACTTGCGACATCAATTAGCATCGCATACAACTCATTCCAATGTGCCGGCTCCATCCACTTAGTGCTTCCTTGGATGGCTGGTGCCGGCAAGTTGCTGACAGCAGGCCGAATCTCAATAATAACTTGCTCGTTGCCAACCTGGAACGGAGTAAATAAATAGGCACAGATGATAATTGTTTTCTCTTATTACATTGTATGCGAGCTGTGACAGTTAGAATCATTTTCTGTCTGGTTGGTATGAAAATATAGTCACACTAAAAACATAATTTTTTAAATGCAAAATTAACTTAAGAAGACTAAATTTTAGCTATGTGAAATGTTAATTAGTATTATCATAATCCTTTCCAATGTTATTCCTTAACACTTCAAAAAACATGCCTTGTCAAAAAAATCTATAAAATTTCACGCACAATTTACAAAAATTGTTTTTCTCTAATGAAATTTATAGTAATTTATAGTGATTGCTATTGGACAGGATTCTGCCCAAAAGTTGGCATTTTCATGTAACAATGTCCTATGTCTCCAATAAGTCCACATTATAAATTTTAAGCTAATTTACGTTTTTTAACTACTCAAAACTATATTTCTGCACTTCCTTTCTTGTGCCTTTGATGTGACGACATAAGCTATGCATACTACCCATACTACCCTCTGCTATACATACCCATGGGCCTAGATTTAATGCCTGGTACCATTATGGTACCATTGATACATTTGCAGCACTTTCTGGAAAGCTAGGTCTTATTTCTTATTCACTCATACAACAAAATATGTAAGTTTATGTGGGTTCCTGCTGAGGAAAAGATTTAAAAGGGCTAGGGGTCATTTACATCTAAAAAAAATATGAGATGCCAAAGTCCCCCCTCACCCCCTAACCAATACAGATAATCCACATATATCATATTATTTTGTAATTTAAAGTATTATGCCAATTATGCACAAAATATAAATATATGTTAAATGCGAATGAGAAATTGATCAATAACTATTGATAACTATAGGCTATTTCATATCAAATAAATAGAGAAATCTGTAACAAACCTGAAGACATTCTATATATCGTCCAGAGAAGGTTCCACCTGACACCATCATCTTCGCAATTTGACTCATTACTCTGTTGTGCGATGGAGAAGCATCTAACCAAATTGAAAACAAACTCTATTAATAATTATGATCAAAACCTATGATTGATAATTTGCACACTATAGCTATAGCATATTTGTTGTTGCAAACCATTGGACCACCAATTCAGATCCATAACCCCACTCACTTATTTTAAAATATTCATTTTCAGCAACGAAATACGCGCGTTGAACAAGGAGCATTCGCATTAGGCAATGGCATACATTTAAATTTATTGTAGAAATGAAACATTTAAGAAAAAATTTCTTTTACCTTGATGTTACTTCTTTGCAATTGCCCCACGAGGTGCAATGATCGACATAACCACGACAGGAAAATGAACCAAAACAACAACAACAAGAACAACAACAGACACCCTGACCCACCCTGCCAATGACTATTGACCCTGCCTTTGCAGAATTGGCGCTCAAATTGGAAAATTCATTTTTATTTCGAATCTACAGCTCAGTGTGCCACTGAAAGGACCTTGAGATGATCTTTGCTTGAGATGCCCTGCCAGGATAAATGTAACATTTATATTTTTTAATCAAATAATAATGAAAATTATTACATAACATTCAATATTTATATTTCTTTAAATGTTCTCCTACAAGCTTTACACACATCGCCTTATTTATATATATAAAATTATCAATTATTAATATTCAATTAATCCCTCGTAGGAAAATAAATTACATTGCCAAAGTAGTACTAGGCAGAAATTTTCAATTCTCAACAGGCAATCTTAATCTCAAATTATTTTGAAAAGATTGTTACAAAGTAAACCACTGCACCCATTGGATGCCCTCCAAAACAGTCAGAAGCCACCGCATTTTGGACCTTGCAGGCTCATGGCCATGCATAATCCCAAAGGAAAAATTGTTAATTTGCCTTTCAGAGGCTGATCCCGGGTAGTAAATCAGTTTGCCATGCGGGCAATTGCTAATTAAACTCGTTTCGTTCACTACGTCTCTGATTCCATCGCAATCGGTCAACTGCAACTCCTTGTCGAAGCAGATTCTTATTTCGAACAAGTAGACTCTTCCTGTTTTCTGTAAGAAATGATAACCTATATTAAAAGGGGAATTGTATCTTTTAAAGCTACAATGACTCTAAAAAAAAAGGATTAATTGAACGCTTTAAAGCTTTCGACCCAGCTATGGGTGGTTACCCGGCTTAGCTCGCTAGCAAAAGGTGTTGGGTCCATGCAATGTTAAAAGCAGTGGTTCCAACAGTTTCCAGATTCAAAAGTTTCTATGAAATACTAAATTGCATGGCTTGTTCAATTTCCAACAAGCACTCTCCAGGCCTAAGAGTTTCAGTATCCCAGAGTTGAATACATGTGTGTTCGGATGTTTAATTGTATTCACCAAATAGACATAAATAGACATTTTCAAAGGAGCATCAGAACAACATTGTAAAACATGACAGTAGCACTAAAGATAGGTCAATGCAAATTGAAGTCATGCAACAGATGGAATTTTTCCATTGTTTTATCATTCACAGAATCCAAGTTCCTAAGCAGTTAAAATGCCAATGGTACATACTCTGTCTGTGATGCACTCAATCCCAGCATCCTTCCCAAGAGCAGTGTGGACAGCATTGCTCAGTTCCAGCGCATCATGTTCGGACTCGGGTAGAATCCCCGCCTTGCTCAAAACGGCATTCATGTTGTACTGAGCGATCCACTTGAGTCCCTGGCCGAAGTAATCTGCCTCCGAGTGGAGCGTTGTCAATTGTGCAGCACACGTCCCGTGCTTGTCCCACTCGTGTTCCCAGAGCACGTAACGGCTGCCGGTGTGCACGTTGCCCCAGTACTGCTCCAGCTGGGGTTCAATCGCAGCCAGCTGCTTCGGATCGAAGGGCCAAGAGTTGTTGCAGAATGTTGGACCCATTGTTCCCAGCTTGGTAGGCCTGAGAGTCGTTTCATTGGTTTAGATTCGAATTAAAGAATGTGCATTTGAAACAATTTACCAATTTATGATTTAGTTTTAAGGTCATAAAAAGTTGAGGGTCTGTTATGTTTGTTTTTTGTCGGTTCCTCATAGCCTTTAACAGCCTTCAAACCTCAGTGACATTAGCCAATCTTTCTACCTCTCCTGGCTCTGCCATTGAATGTAGCAGATGGTATTTTAATATGACATTAAATAACTATTGAGTAGTTCCTACTGCCATTCAATTATTCCTGCTGTTGCGTACCATATTCCGTGGACGGTCCAGATGTCATTCCGTGTGGGTAAAACGCAAGAATGGTCCGGCTCTTGCTCTTTCCAGGCCAAGCAAACAGTTATGGGCCAGTGTTGAGTGAAGATAAGAATGTCGAATGGATTACTTGTCACTTCCGAGCTAGAATCCGAGCTAGAATCATCAATCACAAGTCATTTAGTTTACCTCTCTAATGGCTTGTTGCATCACCTAGATCTGGAAAGCTTAAGATTGAGCGTTGAATAAATGCCAATGAATCGATTTGTAAAAATCATGTTATATTTAAAGATGACAAATGTTACTTAAAGGCCTAGGGGTGAAAATTAGAGGTTAATTTTACAACCTTTCAAAAGGTTTTACACATAAGATATTATTATTTTATTTCGTAAGGTTTAAATTAGAAAAAAAGTCACCTTTTCACAATCTGGGAGCTCGTCGCCAGTAGATATCCGAATATCAAAATACATTGTAAAATAAATCTCATTTTATCTCGGAATTAAGCAATGACAGACATTTGTTGATGGTTGTGGCTAGTTTCTGATTCACTCACAACGTACAAGAGCTAGTAGCAGCCAATAGTGTGAGGAGCAAAAATTGATCGGAATTTAAATGCACCAACCTAAATTTTAGAACCATTGTATAACCTTCGATCAAAGCCTGTCCGGTGCTAAAATGCTTAAGTCAGCAGCACTAAGTGCTGAAGTGTTCTTTTCAATTGAATGCCACACAGCGCGATTTAAATTAATTTTATCTTGCCTGTTGTAGTAAAGTATATTTAAGTCATTTTAAAATTTTGAGGTTTTAATTTTTCATTAGAAAGACCAGCTACAATGTATTTTGGATAGGCTTCAATGCTGGCTAACATTTGCCGGTTGTATTCTTTTTGGTTCTCAGATTCCATACTCTCATAATATTATGATTGTTATCATTATATTCAATTCACACCAGTCCAATTGCAAAAAAAAAAATTTCATTTTTGTCGTACATTCTTTTATAGTCCTATTAATGAGTAATGGCACAACACGATATCGCTAGTTTCCCAAATCGACAAGATGACTGGAATAGGCACGGTTAGGGCCAAACATACATACCAGTTAATTACCGATGCTGCAATCAATGTCAAAGCTACCCCTTCCTCTTTCCTTTAAGTATTTAAACATCAGCAAAATATTTTCCTGTATAATCAAACATATGAAAACATTTTTTTAATTGATAATCGGCAATAGCAAAAAGAAATTTGCCTATAGGATTACACAGCTATAAAAGCCACGAATTATTGTCAACAATTGAATGAAGGAATGGCATTGTATAACATTTTATACCTAAGTCTAAAGCTTGCTAGAAATGACTCTCAGTCCATAATTGCACTAAATTGCACAGTTGCAGATCGCGTTCTTCCGAACTTATAAGATGAACTTAAAATAAACAATAGCAGGTATAAAGTTTCCATGAATCACTGAATAATTATTGAACAATATTGAACAATGATCACACAAATAACATCTTATTCTTAGGCTAAGCATTGCACTAACGTGACTAACTGTCTTTTGGTGGGTAACATTTTGCTCTACTGACTCTTCATTAAAAGAATAAAAAATAAACTTTAAAAAAGTAAGTACCTATCTCATTAAAAACCCGCATTACTCAGTAGCAATTGAGAAGAGAACGAATAAAGAAATGCACAACTTATGGAAACAGCATGGAAAGAAGCATATAAAAATGAAGCAATTAATATTTCGGCACAATCTAGAGTTTAAAAATGCAGAGCATCTTCCATCTCTAAGCACTGAAGAAAGTTTATGCCAATTTAATGCCAAGTTTATGCTAACACTCTTCTTACCACATGCTCTCGGCAAATTTCCACACTTCTTTTGTCCTTCCCTTCTCGCACTCCGGCCATTCGCTAACTCCAACACAATTAAAAAGGAACAACAATTTTCACCTCTCAACTGGACATTAATAATAGTTAAAAACATGATAAATTGTCTAACTTCTTAACGTTTCAGGCGGTCATCATCAATAGCTATATTTTAGCGTACAGTTGTACTTTTATTTCAGGACCAGTAGCATTTTTAAGTTTAATTGATGTACATAGTTTCTTTCACCTTTTTTTGTCCATAAATGCCTTGAGTTTTCCCTGATGACTGTAATCAATGAACGAATCATGAAGGCCAAAAACGTTACCAAGCTTAACAATTCCACAGATTTCCTCACCACAAATTCTCATGCCTCGAACGATCCCCAAACATCTCAAGAACGTTGGGAGTCGGCAAAATCCATCAACAACCCAACCTGCCCCCCGGCACGGTCGTTAACTGCTTTCGGAATGAACGGCGACGATGGGGTTGGCTAGCGGCGCCCCCGCAATCGGCTGGTCACTGCCCGGGTGCTGCCTGAATGTCTTCAACTGCTTGTCGCTTTTGGGCGGGCCTGGCAGCTCTGCACTGAGCCCACCTCGAAGCGGTGCGACTGCCGGCCGGAGACCGACTTCTCCCGCCTCCAACGCAGACTCCACCTGGACCATCGGGCCCGGGGCGAACCGATACCGGGAGCCCAGCAGTGAGCAGAGCTGGAAAACCGTCCGACAGCTGCAGATCACATTGGGTGGCTGCAGTCAAATTTAGAGCTGGATATTCTGTCAGAATCAATACGGCTAGTCGTGATAATTTCAATTATATAACCGATAAAATTTATAGCACCTAAGAACCAGTAAAACACTGCCGAATGGTTAATTCAGAGAGCTATTGCTTGGTCAATTTTAAGTTGCCTTTGACAATAAGCCACAAAGCGATTTAAATTGTGACCCCGCCTTAATTGGGAGTCTCTGCTGATAAAATTTACGCGACATACAATTAGCAGACCTCCGTCAAGGAAAAATTCAAACGTATGCCACCGTGTAAAAACGGGTAGACACGCTAGTACCAGAGAAAGAGTTGACCAGCCTTGCAATAAGTACAGCGTTGAGTTACCTCAATGAGTCCATCCAACGCGTGCTGGGCGTCGACATTGTCGGGTCGTTGGATGCATCGTTGCAGCACCTTGTGATACTGCACGAGCTTTATCCGCGACAAAGCCATCACCTCGTGGGCGTGTTGTATTTCCGCGCGGACCACCACGGGGTCCTGCTCCGAACATAAAACAAACATGAGACAAACATCAGGCGTCATTGGGAAACGAGCAGTGCCGGGCACAACCAGTGTTGATGGCTTGATGGCTGTGTGATGTTGGTTTCGTGTGCCGATGCGTCTCGGAGCAAGACATGGATGTTTTTATGATTCATTCACTATCATTAACATGATTCATCAACTTAACTTGACTTTAGTTTAACTGTCTGGGTAGTTGAAGATCTATTGCAATACAAGATCATACAAAAATAAGAACATTTATTGACAAGGACATTTAATAATGCCTTGTGAATCAGTAAGGAATAAGGAAAGCACGCACACAACTTACCAAATGGAAATGTTGCAGGATTGAGACAAATTATTGAAACACTACGTTAAGAGTCCTCGTTGCAATGGTCACATTTCTACACTGCAAAATCGTCCGTGCAATCCTCTGTCTCTATAGAGGATGTTAACCCTGTGTCTCTACTTGCTAGTCGGTAACCGCTGCTTGATAACTTACATCCAATGTGAAGCCATCGACAATGTTGGTGTCAGGGTCGTGGGTCAGGGCCGGAGATCTGTTTCTGTTTGTCCACCGCGAAGATTGCACCGATTTCTTCAGCCGATTTAGCGTTCCCACGGACTGAGACAAAAAAATAACAATTCGGTTCAGTTGGCAAAGTTTAACAAGCATTGTAACTAAACTATTGAAGAGAACTTTGAATTTGTTAAGCAAATAACAATGTTGCATTTATAAGTATGGTTCAATATTTGTGTGGCAAGCAGAAGGACTCACCTGAGGTTGCGAGTATTTCTTGAGATCGCTGGTGAAGGTGGGGAGAGGCTGTTGCTGGGCCCTCCCACGACCTCCAGCTCTCAAGTTGGCAAAAGTTGTCATCGTCGGCAGGCAGTGCGTCTGTCAAACACACGCAAAATAAAATGTCAACTCAGTCGCCACCATTTTTAAATGTGCTGGATTCTCCCTTTCAGACCCTGCAACGATTCAACGATCGTAAGGTTTAAATTTTTCCTGAAAACTAAAATGCATTTTGGCTGTTTTAAACCTGGCAATAATAACGTGGGTGAGGGTATGACATATCGACAAAACTCAAATTTAGTTATTTAATTGTCTTCTAGGATGCATCGCAAGCCAACAAAGTAGCTATGGTGAATCGAAACAAAAGATCCCTGGGTCTGAAATGGTTATAAACCAGCCTTCGAGTTCATCATGAGACAAGAAAGCATGGTATCAAGTAGCTGGTGGTAGATTGGTCATACTCATACCCCTGGGTCCTTGAGATAGAGAGCGTGTTCGATGATGTAGCTGATGTCGACGGCTTCGGGATATCGCATCAAGTACGTTAGGCAAGTGGTATAGTCGCCATCTAGGAGTTGATGGCGGATGGCGATCAGCATTGACACTACCACGTAGTTAACAAACTTAAATTTCTCTCCCTCGGCAAAGATCGCGTCCCACAGGACGAGCAGGTCCTGGAGAGGGAACTCTCGGCCGAACAACAACCGAAGCCACCGTCTGAAACATGTCGACACACGTTTCAACAGGTGGATCTGACCACAGTGATACTATTTTTAACTGAGCTTTGGAGGGAACGTGTGACATGTTTAGCTCCGTAGTATTGGTAGTATTAAATTGCACTCGAATCTACCAGGCCAAAATGTCCTTTTCTGGCTTCGAGAGTCTGTATTTATTGAGGTTTTGTTAGTCACAATTACTGCTGTTGCCTATTACACAATTGCATCAACAAGTAGCACCAAGTATTAAGTGATGCAGTCAGCATCTCACATTCAAATCTATCCAACATTTTCAATGCTAGGTATGAAGACAACGGTCATTTTCACCCATCATATTCATACTAAATCTTCAAGGTTTCTAGATTCAATAGCATACTGCAAATAGGATTTTCCAATAAATTCGTAACATAGCTATATTTAAATCACCCCTAGTTTTTAATCACTCAGTTCTTGCCTATTAACAAACGATTTTCAGCACAACAAGTACCGAGCGTCAAGTACTCACATGCCAAAGATCGGCAAAGGAATGTCGAGCTGTACGAGATGATCATGTAACTGTCGATCGTGTGGCGCTAGCAGATGATCTTTGATCCAGCGCAGCTGCGAGACCACCTGGTTCTCCGTCTCGCTCGAACAGCTGCTGGGAGATCGCGGAGAGGAAGGGAAGTACCCGGTTGCGTCCGGGGTCATGTCGTTGATCTGGTAGCACGACTCGATGCCCTTCATGATCTCGCTGAACAAAACGCTGAAATATAATATAATTGAGATGGTTGTTCACTCGTTGGCCAGTCGAATTTATCATGACTGAACGATAATTTGCTATCAAAATAACTTTTAAACTGTGAGAGTAAATGCTGAGCTTTCCACAAAAACTATCATGACGTTTCGCAAAGCCGTGCTGCCTGCTTTATCAGGGTCTAAGAGCTAGTTATGGAATATTCTGAAATTCAAACTTTCTAAGCTGAAGCCTGAAGATGGTCACACAATTGATCAGAATTGTTAGGAGGCTTAAGAGAATATTGATTGCTTTATGGTTTATTAGTTTTAATTTTAGAATATTTTGTGACAATTAAGAGACCCTTACTAAAGCAGACATCACCTAACTTACTAACTTTCGGGAAAGTATAGTATTCATTCTAGTAGCCCAATTAAATCATTTTGTTAACTAAGGAACTCAGAGTGAGGAAAATTAACTAGTCTTCATAATGCAATTACGAGATAAACATTGAACTATGAACAATATAGAAGTTAGCTGCTCACTATCCATCTTCTTCGAGGTATGCCGGATCCAAGACTTCGGCAATCACTTTGTCCATGTCGAATTGCTCCTGCATGTGAAGCAGAATCTCATGGTCGCTCTGCAGCACAAAAAGCAACGGCGCAAGGATTTCGTGCATCCCTTGGCGGTAGCACATGGCAGGGTTTTCTCGCGCATAGCAGAACAATATGTTCACCATCGAGTCCTGAATTGACTGTCTGTGAAAGAACTCCACACCCGGGAATGTTCGGACGACGTCTTGGCGGATCACCACTTGTAAGCTTTGATCGCTGAAGTACTGATTCCAGATACTCTGTGGGTAGGAGAGAAATTTGTTCAGAATTACTTTGCTCGAGTTTGGGAGAAATAAATTAGCTTTCCTTTCCTGCATTGCTTTTGCTACTATCGCTAATTGGTAGTTATAATGGCAGCCTTTATAGTCTTTGTTGGTAGCCAAAGTTCAAGCCCCTCTGTATAAAAATTATTTTCAGTTGAATAGGCCATGATCTGAGAAAACAATAGTTAACATTCATAGCAAATTATTTTAGTTACCATGATAACAAGTACCAAAAATCAATACCTAGTGAATTTTTGTACACCCTAAAAAGGGTGATAGTGTTTCAGAATATAAGTCAAATAAAAACTTGGTTGCTATAGGTACCTACATAGTATCTATATGATAAAAAAATATGAGATAGCCTATGACAGTGTCCTTGAAGGAAATTACCTCTGGATTTTCTGATAGTGGATGATCTTTGCTATGGATTGGCTCCCAAGGCTCCATCCGGAGTCCTTTTACAAGTCGAGCGTAATGAGCACGGCTCTCGCGTAGCTGGGACACCCAAGAACGATTTTCGGGAGAGAAGACGGAGAGCAAGCAACGCCAGCAGACGCTACGAAATCTTGATACTTTCAGATTACCCAGAATAGCTCGACGTTTCAGCTCACCCCAGTCTGGATCCTCTTGGCAATAAAGCAAGTTCCATTCATCCCTACGGGAATAGAAAACTTGTATAGTCATAAACATAGTCAATAGCTACCCGTGCTCTAGATCATAAGATTTTTGTTATTATTGAATTATGCAAGGTAATGGTACAAATATTCTACATAAAACTTCATCCACAGTCCTCGACTTAATTGATTTACTACATTTGTTAGATGCTACTACCAAAAAGAAACTTTGATTTAAGGCCCTCCATATATGACCTTTACTCACAAATATTTTTTAATAGAGGCACTTTTTTCGGAAGAATCTTGCATCAATGGGGATTCACCTGGCAGCATGTCAGGATGGCTAGGATTTACTGGATTAGGATTTGAATCCATCGCTTCATTCAGTGGTTGATCGATACCAGTAGCGGCTGCAAGAAAAAAGCATTTGGATCGTCTCAGATGTGTGCATATATGTTAATAATTTTACAATAATATGCAGAAAAGGCTGAAATTTGATGTCCATAACCTATCGAAATTTCAAACCCACCTGGCTGAACACTTGATGGCAGGCCACTGGTTTTTTGTGTCATCATTATTAAATATACAACTTGAAAATTGCACAGTTATAGATGCGTATCATTCAAAATATATTTCCCAAGCATGTTTTACGGCTCTAAATCATCGCTTACCGTCTATGATCTGTGGTCTACGACTAACTACGTCCAACATCTCAGTTGGGCAACTGTCACTGTCAACTCCGAGACATTTTTACCTAACGTGCCGTCTTCCAGAGACTGGATTACCCTGTCCCCTCACAAAAATCGCATCGCTATCGCAATAGCGGTCGTTTCCCCTCAAAACCGCATCATCGCTATCGCAATCGAGCGTGAGATCGGTTTTCGCTCGCCGTTTGCCATTAAAAACAGACCAAAAAAATGAATATAAAAAGAATCAAACCACCCAAAACCAATGTAAATTAATAAATACAAACATGGTTTATATTTTCATTAAGAAATAGTTTCAAAAGCGCATGACCGACCGACCTGAGATTGATGACCAGCACAAAATTTGCCAAAAAAGGGTCAAATACACAAGTTGACCACCGGTTGTGGGGGGGGGGGGGGGGGGGGGTACATATTTAATCCAATATGCTAAATAGCATTAGTAATTAGGTTTTAAATTTTGAAAATCGCTTGAACTCACTGACCTGAGATAGGATGACCATCACAAAATTTGCCCAAAAACGGTCAAATACACAAATTGACCAACTAGGGGGTACATATTTCATCTGATATGCTTTAACGCATTCATTATAAGTTTTTAAATTTTGAAAATTGCTTGAACTCACTGACCTGAGATTGGATGACCTGACCATCACAAAATTTGCCCAAAAACGGTCAAATACAGAAGTTGACCACCTCGGAAGTACATATTTCATCTAATGTGCTTAAAATTGTTCGTTATAACTTATAAGGTCTTAAATTTTGAAAATCGCTTGAACTCACCGACCTGAGATAGGATGACTATCACAAAATTTGCCCAAAAACGGTGAAATACACAATTTGACCTATGGAGGGATACATATTTCATTTTCTATGTCTAAAAGCATTATTTATATGGTTTAAAATTTGAAAATTGCTTGTTGCATTGGTTGCATGGTTTTCAAGTTAAAAAACACTTGAATTCAAGACCAGTGAATGATGATTGATGACATTATTGGAAATTTGAAACAAATGTATGGTTGCACCCAGGGCTGCTTGATCATAGTATTTACTTCAATTGAAGGAATAGGGAACAGGACATCACTAATTTTATGAATTAATTCTGCACTTCTATTTATAATTTTATTTATTAAAAACTTACAAGTTATAATACAATTTAATTGATATGGTTCAATTTCAATTACATCCATTGACTAAGGTAAAGATCAGGAATGTAATTTTTAAGTATACAAAAATTTTGTGGATAATGTGTGGCACACTTGTGTTAGCCAGATGTCATTCCGTTCTCGGATTGTTCATCTTAGAGCAGATTGAGAAGCAGCCTAAATCTTTCGAGAAAAATAATGACAATGTAGAAGTAGAAAGCTCTACCGAAATATTTTTATAAATGGATTGGTCTTAGTTTCCATTGGTTGTCAAATGTCAAGCCTCATCAGCTAAACAAACTTGTAGCAATGGACAAGGAATGTTTAATGGGTAAATGGAAAGAACGGGGCATAATGCTCCTACTATCTACACAAGTGAACAATACCTTACAGCCTTCCTGCCTTAGCCTTACCTTCCTTTCCTCTCCATTTCTCCCTTTAAGCCAAAAATCCCATAGAACAGCTTCTAATTCAGCCCTGTCCCGGGTCTTAAAAGGATCATCTCTTTTCTCCCAGTTCCACTTCCTACGCAAATCGCAGTACCTGAAAATTAACTGAAAACTACTTTCCTACATCATTCTTCTCCTATCCCTTCATGACTGCTACTCTACACCTTGCCCTGTCTGTTGCTCTACGCCCTGCCCTGCCTGCTGCTCTACGCGCTGCCCTGCCTGTAGCTCTACACACTGCCCTGCCTGCTGCACTACGCCCTGCCCTGCCTGCTGCTCTACGCGCTGCCCTGCCTGTTGCTCTACACACTGCCCTGCCTGCTGCACTACGCGCTGCCCTGCCTGCTGCTCTACGCACTGCCCTGCCTCCTGCTCTATGCGCTGCCCTGCCTACTGCTCAACCTGCTGCCCTGCACTGTCCGTGCACCTATAACCCTATCCTCCAATCTACCCCCCCTGCCCACTTATCTACTTGGCTTCCAACTACCATCAAATCGGAAGAATAGGAAGGATCTTTCAGTGCTTCTTCAGTATCAACAGTACCTATCTGCCACAACCGGAGCAACTGCAGCTACATCAGATGCTTCGGTACCTACACATGTGGGAACACAATGTACTTGCTGATGCCTGCTGATCCCAGCCATGATAGGCTACCACTGATCAAGGAACTCCACTCCCCGGTCCCAGCACGGCCTGCAAGTCCTCGTTGAATGCTCGCGCCTTTGCATAGAACCGCGACGGAGCGCCTTCCCTGACGAAGCACGCATGAAATAAAAATTTTGTCATGAACATTTGTCGCGCTGACAACATCAAGAAGCCTTGTATAATGACCGACAATGTCATCCACAGACTGCCTAATGCTGCTAACGTTTTCGGTGCCAACATACAGGCTGGGCAATACCTACTGGTAAACAAAGGCACGAAGGAAAGTACATAGTTTTCCAGGTGAAGCACTTGTGAGTCAAGAAAAGCATGAACCGTGAGTACTTAACAATAGTCACCAAACACTACAATCGAAGCCATTGTTAATCTGGGATTGATTGAAGAAACGTTGAAGAGCTCTAGTCAATGCTACGATCCCTGCAGCGGCAGAGGACTTGGTGGTGAAATTTGCTACCGTAGAACTTCTATCAGCTTTTACCTGTGTGATACATTTCGGAGAGACGTGGAAGAGCTCTCGGCAATAGAACTATGATAACTGCAGCTGATGGGAGAACTTCCTCGCAACACTACCTGTCGGTACTACCTGCAGTCCTGTGATGCATCAGCTTCTACCTGCAACATAAAGTTTCATAATATTATTTCCATGTCAAGTTTATTAGATTCCTTCACTATTAACCAAAACATAGCCAACTAGGAACTCACCTAACCTAGTACCTAAGAACGCCAGATCCTAAGGCCAGATCTATCAGTTTCTACCTGCAAGATAAAGTTTCATAATAATATCCCATGCCTGTAGGTAGGAAGTGTGTGATGAATGCTGCAACATTCTTAGCTCTTGACCATTTAAATTGTTAACGAAAACATAGCCGTGCACTCACCTTACACCTACCACCGAATAACGCCGACCAAAACAAACCGTCAACCGTCATTTATTTTTAATTACTTGTATTGGGAGCCGGAATAAGCCGAGAAGAGCCGAGCAAAGTTGGAGCAAAGTTGGAAGGGGAACGGCTTGGGTGACCTTCAGAAATGGTCATGCGCAGATCGTGAAATGTCGTGGTCATTATCTCAGGAAAATGCAAAGCTCATTTTTAACAGCAAAAATACTGGTTAAGATTTGCAACTCCTAGGAGCAAACTGAAGGGATGACCACAATCTGTGCCTCTATAAACCGAACCTCTGTAAACTGCGCCCCTAGATATAGGCCATTTTCATATGTGTAATCTGTGCCCCTATCAGCCGTGCCTCTGCCATGGACAGAGACATTGCTTGGACTCGGCGCCGGATAATTGAACATTCGCAGACTCGAACAGAGGCTGAAAACTGACGACGGCGTCGTGGTTTACTGTCTGCTCAACGCCCCCCCCCTTAGAATACGAAGTGTTTGATAGACAGAGACACTGCTTGGACTCGGCGCCGGATAATTGAACATTAGCAGACTCGAACAGAGGCTGAAAACTGACGACGGCGTCGTGGTTTAATGTCCGCTCAACGCCCCCCCCCCGCCCCTAGAATACAATGTGTTTGATGGACAGAGACACTGCTTGAACTCGTAAGGGATTGATATCGAAGTAGGTACTCCTTGACTGCAGTTTGAGCGTCGTGACATGCTGATGATATCATTTTGTCGAAAAGTAGCAGATCAGTTTCCACAGCATGACCACGTAGAGTTTCCATTTCGTAGAGTAGGGATTTCAGCAGTCGCGTTGCGTTGATTTGCTCACGATGTACTTGCGCCCACTGAGCTTGTCTCTGAAACTGGAGGAACAATTTAGTAACCTTGCTAAAAACCTTGGACAATAAATTGGGAAAACATATGATTGTGAAAAGATTCATTTTAATGGTAAAATTAAACCGAACAGCAAATCTTGTTGCATCTATTTAGAATAAGGTCAACATTAGCACCATTCTTGGTTCATTAGAAATTTCGATGGCCCCCCATACTCATGGTCGGAACAACTGTGCTCTACCTGTTGCAACTTTCACCATTTACACAATCACCTATACAATATTTTGGGGTGTGTTAAAGCCGTACCTTCTCGATGTTACTTTTATGTTGTCGGAGAAGGTCGACATGATGAGGCACAGCGACATTGTTGAATTTTCTAATTGGTATTTCGATCCTTTTCAGAGGTTGCTTCT
This sequence comes from Nemurella pictetii, assembly GCA_921293315.2. Lineage (NCBI taxonomy): Eukaryota > Metazoa > Arthropoda > Insecta > Plecoptera > Nemouridae > Nemurella > Nemurella pictetii. Next base: position 23,728,844 of record OV121116.1, on the reverse strand, counting down.
TCACAGCGAACGACTGTTCGCTGTCATTTCGTAGATAATTGAACATTACAAACCTCCTTTCAGTCGAATATTATTAACTTTAAGCCTTGTAATTTGTAACTGTTTTAATAACCATGGCTGTAAATATCATTTCTTTCACTATTTAATCAACCCTTTACTAAACAACTTCGTCTTAAATCTGTGTTTTGCTTTGTTCTGACGTCTGCTTTGCTGTCCATCAGCTGTCCTTGTACAAGCGCGCTCGCTTCAAAAATTTCTTACCATTCGGCTAATTTGTCACTGAAAAAAAAACGGTAACTTCACCACTCAACATATTTAAGAAAGAAAGGAAACAGTTTATGACAAATATTTTTCATTTTTGCTCACTTTTTGCACATTTTTTACGAGCTCTATTCGGAAATAAACATAATAAATCCGGCACCTGTGTCGCCACCACGCGGGAGTCCACGGTATCTCTGTATCCAATCAGAGCAATCTAAATGGTAGTTGGCAATGCGCGGCAGTAATTAGAGGACAGATTGCTGTGTTTCGATAGTGGTCAAGATTGACGGACGTCTGTCATTAAGTGCTGCAAGTTACATATATTTTCATCCGAGATCCGAGGTAAGATTACATTCTCTTATATTTGTAAATACTTCATAATTATTTATAACTTCTTTGTTGTTTACAATGTAAAAACTCCCCGGGGTATTATTTGTACAAAAATTACGATTTTCTATTTGGTTGAGAATTGAGGTGTCAGAAAACCGTTACAAAACAACCCCACGCCACCAAAACAAAATGCCGCCCGTTTAATATTTTTAAATTAATTATTCTCTATGTCGGATCAGAGTTATTAATTATCATTCAACAAAGTAACAACATATTAAATTTAATTAACAAAACGACGTTTATTTGTGTCCTTTTATTTATAAAGCCGATTTTTTTGGATGGGGAATTGTGATAGCATCAATTGATCTGAGACCATGTGGCACAGTTTAATCTAAAAATAACTTTTTACTAGTTTTTAATAACCATCAACTGAGTCACAATATGTTATATGACATGAACAAATCAATAATTTATATTTAATTGTGGTAAAAGGTATGATGCCACATTCTAGTATATTTGAACTGTTCAAAAGTATTGACTGATTGGGTCATCAAAGCAATTAGCTCTCTGAATCTGACATTTTGAATTCTTTCCATATAGATGCATGTCCATGCCAATTGGAGTTATCGTACCTACTATTAAAAAAATATAATCATCTTTGTCGGATGACCTTTCAGTAAAGTAATTTCCCTAGCCATTCAACACGATATGTGCTTCAGTAGCAAGACAGAAGTGTTACATAACTACGTTGTTTCTTACAGGTCACAATAACTTTGGCAAATACGTCAATCTGGTCTGCAACCAGTTTGTTCAATGACGCAGCTTGTGAATGATAGCCACGGAGAAGAAGGTACAGAACCGATATTTCCTACTTGCCAACTAATATTTTGAGCAAATAGAGATGTAGCTAAGCAGTGAAACAGTATAAACAGTATTCTAATCTACAAATTTGCTTTTGCAGATCACAAGAGCTTTGGTGAACATCATTTTGTCTGCAACCGGTTTGAATGCTGCAGCTGAAGAACAATGGCCATAAAGAAGAAGGTACAAAAGAAATTTCCTTTTCAGCTAATTATTTTGAGCTAATAGAGGTAAAGTGTGAACCACAAGTGAGCTACAATTCTAACCCAGTCTTTCTTTTGCAGACTACTGCAGCCTGGGCAAACATCATCATATCTATAATTGGTTCAATGCCGCAGCTTATCGTGCAGTGAAAGATGGCCACACTGAAGAAGGTAAGACCGAAATTTCCTTCTTGTATGCTTAATATTTTGTGCTAGTAGCAGCTAAAAGTGACAGTGGATGAAGAGGTGCCACTGGGTTGTTGTGTGGGTTGGTTGGTTTTTGGGTAGGTGGCAGAGTGTCGGTGAATGATGTGGTTGCTAGACAGTGGCAGCATGACGATGATAATTTTGAACAGATACACCGGTACCAAGGGTAGATAGGAGGGTCTATGATCTTGGTATCCGTGGTTGCTCATTGCTGAACATTTTAAATTGATAATTGCGTCGAGGGCGAGCGTAAATATTATGCTTGCCCAAAACGCGATTATGTTGTGTGTGCACATAGCCTAGAGGCGTTTATGACAAATTTTACATGCTCGGAGATAATAAAGCAGCTTTCTTGATGACATCCACAACGCGATTATATGAGTGTTCGCACAGCCCAGTTTTCAGAAAATCAAAAGAATGGTTTATGTTCAAATCGAATTTATGCATGTCTTGAATCTCTAAATTACTTAATAATTTTAAAACCGCATCGATTAAATGACCATGATCCACAACGCAAATTAAATGAGCTTTCAATTAGCCCTAAGACTTCATTGTTCTTAACAGATCTCTCAAGAATCAGCTGCAAGCATCGGAGCGCTTCGGATCTGCAAAGATGGTCCGCCTGTCATCCGCCATCACAAACTCCAAAGCCGCGGCCGGGAAACTGCCCCCAGTTTCCTGGGACAACCAAGTCTCCGAGCTGCGAGACCTCCACTCAGCAACTGCGAGCTCTTCAAGGTTTAAGGCGTGAAGTTAAGTAGAGGGCAGGTCGAGGGTTTGCGCTATCGGGAACACACTTTCTTCCAGCATTGGTTTTGTTTGTTTTGCATTCGTCTTGCTATCGCTGCCCCGTTTCAGTTTCAAGCACATCAAGAGGACAAGAAGACCAGGCAGGATCCCATTTTAGCTGACACAAGATTCCAGAGTCCGCGAACTCTTCTGCCTACACAGAGTTGCCCGCTGGCTGGCACTTAGGATGCATTTCTTAGATTCAATCAGAGCGTTTGAGCTCTTGCTACAATTCACTGAACTGATGGTGAATTTAGGATGTTTGATAAAGTGATCATGTGCGATAATACCATTTCTCTCGGATTGCTGATTTCCTTCCAGTTTCCATAGGTCGGAGTCCACGGAGAGAGGCGCCGTTGAGGCGCCCAATACCCATCACCCCCTTAGTCAGGCCCCGCCAAGACTTACGTTAGACAGAGTTAAATTCTCTCCCCTTGCTTGCAGCCAGTTAACCTCGTTAGTGTGGTTTTTCATCAAGCTCACTTTTTATTCAACTATTGCATGATTATTTTTGCTCTGGTTTAGCCAGATTGTTACCTTGGCCCTATAATTGAGTAGATTTTTGTAAATTCCATTATTTTCTGAAATTCTAGCCGACCCAGTTTGTATATTTATTCTGCGAATAAAGTAGCTTCCTAGATCAGACGTCCCCTAGATGGTTAGGTTACAGCGGGCCAAATTAAGCCCCACCGCAGAACTTCGAGACCTCCGAGCAACAAGTTGTTGACAGATCTGCAGAGCTCGTGCTTTACGAGCTCTACCGGAGATTTTGGGGGAAAACACAACATAGCGCAAATCCGACACCGTCCTTGAAGTATGAGTCAAGCAGGTCAACGCACTCTTCAAGTGGGTGGTCTCTGCTGTTTTAAGGGAGGCTTCATGACTTTCATGGAGACACACCCTAATGCAGTGTGAACAAATTTTCCTGCATTTTAGCGTCATTTAGCTCGGTTCCGCGATAGGTCGAATGCACGGTGTTATTTGAACATTTGTGCCCGCGAAACGAGTGTACAGTGCATTGAAAAGTGGATGAAATAAGAAGATGAAGCTACAGAGACAAAGAAAGAAAAGGTGATTGAGATCAGAAGAAGAATCTACGAAGATGAAGAAATAAAAGGTAACACTCTCATAATATTACTGTTAATCCTGTGCTTAAACTGCCAGTATACCTCCATTTGCTCGAGTTACAGATTTTTTTCTGCGAGGAGACCTCTCCAGTCTGCGCGCTGCTAGCTTCGAGTCTGCGAGCTGCCGCCTTCGAGTCCGCCAGCTGCCGGCTTCGAGTCTGCCAGCTGCTGGCTTCGAGTCCGCCGGCTGCCGGCTTTGAGTCTGCCGGCTGCCGGCTTCGAGTCTGCCGGCTGCCGGCTTCAAGTCTGCCAGCTGCCGGCTTCGAGTCTGCAAGCTGCCGGCTTCAAGTCTCCAAGCTGCTGGCTTCAAGTCTGCCAGCTGCCAGCTTTGAGTCTGCCAGCTGCCGGCTTAAAGTCTGCCAGCCGCTGGCTTCGAGTCTCCAAGCTGCCGGCTTCGAGATTGCCAGCTGCACTGAAAGGTATGACTATGCCACATCCTGGTATATTTGAACTGTTCAAAAGTAGTGTCTGATTGAGTCATCAAAGCAATTAGCTCTCTGAATCTGATATATTATTCCATATGGATGCATGTCCATGCCAATTGGAGTTATCGTACTATTAAAAAAATTTAATCATCTTTGTTGGATGACCTTTCAGTAAAGTAATTTCCCTAGCCAGTCGACACGCTATGTGCTTCAGAAGCGAGACAGAGGTGTTACTTATCTATGTTGTTTTTTTACAGGTCACAACAACTTTGGCAAATACGTCAATCTGGTCTGCAACCAGTTTGTTCGATGACGCAGCTAGTGAATGATAGCCACGGAGAAGAAGGTACAGGACCGATATTTCCTACTTGCCAACTTATTCTTTTGAGCAAATAGAGATGTAGCTAAGCAGTGAGACAGTATTCCAATCTACAAATTTGCTATTACAGATCACAACAGCTTTGGTGAGCATCATTTTGTCTGGAACCGGTTTGAATGCTGCAGCTGAAGAACTATGGCGTTAAAGAAGAAGGTACAACAGAAATTTCCTTGTCAGCTAATTATTGCAAGCTAATAGAGGTATAGTGTGAACCACAAGTGAGCTACAATTCTAACCCAGTCTTTCTTTTGCAGTCTCCTGCAGCCTGGGCGAACATCATATCTATAATCGGTTCAATGCCGCAGCCTATCGTGCAGTGAAAGATGGCCACACTGAAGAAGGTAAGACCCAAATTTCCTTCTTGTATGCTTAATATTTTGTGCTAGTAGCAGCTAAAAGTGACAGTGGATGAAGAGGTGCCACTTGGGTTGTTGTGTTGGTTGGTTGTTTTTTTGGGTAGGTGGCAGAGTGTCGGTGAATGATGTGGTTGCTAGACAGTGGCAGCATGACGATGAATTAAGTTCTGAGTGTCATTGAGTAAGCTGCTAAATTATTGCTGAACATTTTAAATTGATAATTGCGTTGAGGGTGAGCGTAAATATTATGCTTGCCCAAAACGCGATTATGTTGTGTGTGCGCATAGCCAAGAGGCATTTATGACAAATTTTACATGCTCGGAGATAATAAAGCAGCTTTCTTGATGACATCCACAACGCAATTATATGAGTGTTCGCACAGCCCAGTTTTCAGAAAATCAAAAGAATGGTTTATGTTAAAATCGAATTTATGCATGTCTTAAATCTCTAAATTACTTAATAATTTTAAAACCGCATCGATTAAATGACCATGATCCACAACGCAAATTAAATGAGCTTTCAATTAGCCCTAAGTCTTCATTGTTCTTCACAGATCTCTCAAGAATCGGCTACAAGCATCGGAGCGCTTCGGATCTGCAAAGATGGTCCGACTGTCATCCGCCATCACAAACTCCAAAGCCGCGGCCGGGAAACTGCCCTCAGTTTCCTGGGACAACCAAGTCTCCGAGCTGCGAGACCTCCACTCAGCAACTGCGAGCTCTTCAAGGTTTAAGGCGTGAAGTTAAGTAGAGGGCAGGTCGAGGGTTTGCGCTATCGGGAACACACTTTCTTCCAGCATTGGTTTTGTTTGTTTTGCATTCGTCTCGCTATCGCTGTCCCGTTTCAGTTTCAAGCACATCAAGAGGACAAGAAGACCAGGCAGGATCCCATTTTAGCTGACACAAGATTCCAGAGTCCGCGAACTCTTCTGCCTACACAGAGTTGCCCGCTGGCTGGCACTTAGGATGCATTTCTTAGATTCAATCAGAGCGTTTGAGCTCTTGCTACAATTCACTGAACTGATGGTGAATTTAGGATGTTTGATAAAGTGATCATGTGGGATACTACCATATCTCTCGGATTGCTGATTTCCTTCCAGTTTCCATAGGTCGGAGTCCACGGAGAGAGGCGCCGTTGAGGCGCCCAATACCCATCACCCCCTTAGTCAGGCCCCGCCAAGACTTACGTTAGACAGAGTTAAATTCTCTCCCCTTGCTTGCAGCCAGTTAACCTCGTTAGTGTGGTTTTTCATCAAGCTCACTTTTTATTCAACTATTGCATGATTATTTTTGCTCTGGTTTAGCCAGATTGTTACCTTGGCCCTATAATTGAGTAGATTTTTGTAAATTCCATTATTTTCTGAAATTCTAGCCGACCCAGTTTGTATATTTATTCTGCCAATAAAGTAGCTTCCTAGATCAGACGTCCCGTAGATGGTTAGGTTCCAGCGGGCCAAATTAAGCCCCACCGCAGAACTTCGAGACCTCCGAGCAACAAGTTGTTGACAGATCTGCACAGCTCGTGCTTTACGAGCTCTACCGGAGATTTTGGGGGAAAACACAAAATAGCGCAAATCCGACACCGTCCTTGAAGTATGAGTCAAGCAGGTCAAAGCACTCTTCAAGTGGGTGGTCTCTGCTGTTTTAAGGGAGGCTTCATGACTTTCATGGAGACACACCCTAATGCAGTGTGAACAAATTTTCCTGCATTTTAGCGTCATTTAGCTCGGTTCCGCGATAGGTCGAATGCACGGTGTTATTTGAACATTTGTGCCCGCGAAACGAGTGTACAGTGCATTGAAAAGTGGATAAAATAAGAAGATGAAGCTACAGAGACGAAGAAAGAAAAGGTGAATGAGATCAGAAGAAGAATCTACGAAGATGAAAAATGAAAGGTAACACTCTCATAATATTAATGTTACTCCTGTGCTTAAACTGCCAGTAAACCTCCATTTGCTCGAGTTACAGATTTTTTTCTGCGAGGAGACCTCTCCAGTCTGCGAGCTGCTAGCTTCGAGTCTGCGAGCTGCCGGCTTCGAGTCTGCCAGCTGCTGGCTTCGAGTCTTCCGGCTGCCGGCTTTGAGTCTGCCGGCTGCCGGCTTCGAGTCTGCCAGCTGCCGGCTTCGAGTCTGCAAGCTGCCAGCTTCGAGTCTGCAAGCTGCCGGCTTCGAGTCTGCAAGCTGCTGGCTTCGAGTCTGTCAGCTGCCGGCTTCGAGTCTGCCAGCTGCCAGCTTCGAGTCTGCCAGCTGCCGGCTTCAAGTCTGCCAGCTGCCGGCTTCGAGTCTGCCAGCCGCTGGCATTGAGTCTCCGAGCTGCCGGCTTCGAGTTTGCCAGCTGCACTGAAAGGTATGACTATGCCACATCCTGGTATATTTGAACTGTTCAAAAGTAGTGTCTGATTGGGTCATCAAAGCAATTAGCTCTCTGAATATCACATATTATTCCATATTGATGCATGTCCATGCCAATTGGAGTTATCGTACTATTAAAAAAATATAATCATCTTTGTCGGATGACATTTCAGTAAAGTTATTTCCCTAGCCAGTCGACACACTATGTGCTTCAGTAGCGAGACAGAGGTGTTACTTATCTAAGTTGTTTCTGACAGGTCACAACAACTTTGGCAAATACGTCAATCTGGTCTGCAACCAGTTTGTTCGATGACGCAGCTTGTGAATGATAGCCACGGAGAAGAAGGTACAGAACCGATATTTCCTACTTGCCAACTTATTCTTTTGAACAAATAGAGATGTAGCTAAGCTGTGAGACAGTATTCTAATCTACAAATTTGCAATTGCAGATCACAACAGCTTTGGTGAACATCATTTTGTCTGAAACCCGTTTGAATGCTGCAGCTGAAGAACAATGGCCATAAAGAAGAAGGTACAACAGAAATTTCCTAGTCAGCTAATTATTGCAAGCTAATAGAGGTATAGTGTGAACCACAAGTGAGTTACAATTCTAACCCAGTCTTTCTTCTGCAGACTACTGCAGCCTGGGCAAACATCATCATATCTATAATCGGTTCAACACCGCAGCTTATCGTGCAGTGAAAGATGGCCACACTGAAAAAGGTAAGACACAAATTTCCTTCTTGTATGCTTAATATTTTGTGCTAGTAGCAGCTAAAAGTGACAGTGGATGAAGAGGTGCCACTTGGGTTGTTGTGTTGGTTGGTTGTTTTTTTGGGTAGGTGGCAGAGTGTCGGTGAATGATGTGGTTGCTAGACAGTGGCAGCATGACGATGAATTAAGTTCTGAGTCATTGAGTAAGCTGCTTTATTATTGCTGAACATTTTAAATTGATAATTGCGTCGAGGGCGAGCGTAAATATTATGCTTGCCCAAAACGCGATTATGTTGTGTGTGCGCATAGCCAAGAGGCATTTATGACAAATTTTACATGCTCGGCGATAATAGAGCAGCTTTCTTGATGACATCCGCAAAGCGATTATATGAGTGTTCGCACAGCCCAGTTATCAGAAAATCAAAAGAATGGTTTATGTTCAAATCGAATTTATGCATGTCTTAAATCTCTAAATTACAAAATAATTTTAAATCCCGCATCGATTAAATGACCATGATCCACAACGCAAATTAAATGAGCTTTCAATTAGCCCTAAGACTTCATTGTTCTTAACAGATCTCTCAAGAATCAGCTACAAGCATCGGAGCGCTTCGGATCTGCAAAGATGGTCCGCCTGTCATCCGCCATCACAAACTCCAAAGCCGCGGCCGGGAAACTGCCCTCAGTTTCCTGGGACAACCAAGTCTCCGAGCTGCGAGACCTCCACTCAGCAACTGCGAGCTCTTCAAGGTTTAAGGCGTGAAGTTAAGTAGAGGGCAGGTCGAGGGTTTGCGCTATCGGGAACACACTTTCTTCCAGCATTGGTTTTGTTTGTTTTGCATTCGTCTCGCTATCGCTGTCCCGTTTCAGTTTCAAGCACATCAAGAGGACAAGAAGACCAGGCAGGATCCCATTTTAGCTGACACAAGATTCCAGAGTCCGCGAACTCTTCTGCCTACACAGAGTTGCCCGCTGGCTGGCACTTAGGATGCATTTCTTAGATTCAATCAGAGCGTTTGAGCTCTTGCTACAATTCACTGAACTGATGGTGAATTTAGGATGTTTGATAAAGTGATCATGTGCGATAATACCATTTCTCTCGGATTGCTGATTTCCTTCCAGTTTCCATAGGTCGGAGTCCACGGAGAGAGGCGCCGTTGAGGCGCCCAATACCCATCACCCCCTTAGTCAGGCCCCGCCAAGACTTACGTTAGACAGAGTTAAATTCTCTCCCCTTGCTTGCAGCCAGTTAACCTCGTTAGTGTGGTTTTTCATCAAGCTCACTTTTTATTCAACTATTGCATGATTATTTTTGCTCTGGTTTAGCCAGATTGTTACCTTGGCCCTATAATTGAGTAGATTTTTGTAAATTCCATTATTTTCTGAAATTCTAGCCGACCCAGTTTGTATATTTATTCTGCGAATAAAGTAGCTTCCTAGATCAGACGTCCCCTAGATGGTTAGGTTACAGCGGGCCAAATTAAGCCCCACCGCAGAACTTCGAGACCTCCGAGCAACAAGTTGTCGACAGATCTGCACAGCTCGTGCTTTACGAGCTCTACCGGAGATTTTGGGGGAAAACACAACATAGCGCAAATCCGACACCGTCCTTGAAGTATGAGTCAAGCAGGTCAACGCACTCTTCAAGTGGGTGGTCTCTGCTGTTTTAAGGGAGGCTTCATGACTTTCATGGAGACACACCCTAATGCAGTGTGAACAAATTTTCCTGCATTTTAGCGTCATTTAGCTCGGTTCCGCGATAGGTCGAATGCACGGTGTTATTTGAACATTTGTGCCCGCGAAACGAGTGTACAGTGCATTGAAAAGTGGATGAAATAAGAAGAAGAAGCTACAGAGACGAAGAAAGAAAAGGTGAATGAGATCAGAAGAAGAATCTACGAAGATGAAGAAATAAAAGGTAACACTCTCATAATATTACTGTTACTCCTGTGCTAATACTGCCAGTATACCTCCATTTGCTCGAGTTACAGATTTTTTTCTGCGAGGAGACCTCTGCAGTCCGCGAGCTGCTAGCTTCGAGTCTGCCAGCTGCCGGCTTCGAGTCTGCCAGCTGCCGGTTTCGAGTCTGCCGGCTGCCGGCTTCGAGTCTGCAAGCTGCCGGCTTCGAGTCTGCAAGCTGCCGGCTTCGAGTCTGCCAGCTGCCGGCTTCGTGTCTGCCAGCTGCCGGCTTTGAGTCTGCCAGCTGCTGGCTTCGAGTCTGTCAGCTGCCGGCTTCGAGTCTGTCAGCTGCCGGCTTCGAGTCTGTCAGCTGCCGGCTTCGAGTCTGCCAGTTGCTGGCTTCGAGTCTGCCAGCTGCCGGCTTCGAGTCAGCCAGCTGCCGACTTCGAGTCTGCGAGCTGCCGACTTCGAGTCTGCGAGCTGCCGACTTCGAGTTTGGGAGCTGCCGGCTTCGAGTTTGGGAGCTGCCGGCTTCGAGTCTGCGAGCTGCCGGCTTCGAGTCTGCCAGCTGCCGGCTTTGAGTCTGCCAGCTGCCGGCTTGGAGTCTGCCAGCTGCCGGCTTTGAGTCTGCGAGCTGCCGGCTTTGAGTCTGCCAGCTGCTGGCTTCGAGTCTGCCAGCTGCTGGCTTCGAGTCTGCCAGCTGCCGGCTTCGAGTCTGCCAGCTGCCGGCTTTGAGTCTGCCAGCTGCTGGCTTTGAGTCTGCCAGCTGCCGGCTTCGAGTCTGTGAGCTGCTGGCTTCGAGTCTGCAATTGCCGACTTCGAGTCTTCCAGCTGCCGGCTTGGAGTCTGTTAGCTGCCGACTTCGAGTCTGCCAGCTGCCGGCTTCGAGTCTGTGAGCTGCCGGCTTCGAGTCAGCCAGCTGCCGGCTTCGAGTCTGTGAGCGGCTGGCTTCGAGTCTGCCAGCTGCCGGCTTCGAGTCTGCGAGCTGCCGGCTTCGAGTCTGTGAGCTGCCGCCTTCGAGTCTGCGAGCTGCCGGCATCAAGTCTGCGAGCTGCCGGCTTCGAGTCTGTGAGCTGCCGGCTTGGAGTCTGCCAGCTGCCGGCATCTAGTCTGCCAGCTGCCGGCTTCGAGTCTGTGAGCTGCCGGCTTGGAGTCTGCCAGCTGCCGGCATCTAGTCTGCCAGCTGCCGGCTTCGAGTCTGTGAGCGGCTGGCTTCGAGTCTGCCAGCTGCCGGGTTCGAGTCTGCGAGCTGCCGGCTTCGAGTCTGTGAGCTGCCGCCTTCGAGTCTGCGAGCTGCCGGCATCAAGTCTGCGAGCTGCCGGCTTCGAGTCTGTGAGCTGCCGGCTTGGAGTCTGCCAGCTGCCGGCATCTAGTCTGCCAGCTGCCGGCATCTAGTCTGCCAGCTGCTGGCTTGGAGTCTGCCAGCTGCTGGCTTGGAGTCTGCGAGCTGCCGGCTTCCAGTCTGCGAGCTGCCAGCTTCGAGTCTGCCAGCTGCCGGCTTAGAGTCTGTCGGCTTTGAGGGCAGGTTCATCAGGATCCTCGAGGACATCGAGGGAAATTTTATAAGTATAACCGCGCCATACTAAGTCAATCTGCCGCCAATCATACCGTTGGGTTTTTGCGTCTGCTCCGTTTGTGCACAGTGTTTGTTATCTTTGTGTTTTGTTTTTTTTGTGTAGTGCATCAGTGTATTTAGTGTGCTTAGTGTATTTTTGCATGGGGATGGTCGACCATGGTCTTTAGGTTGTGTGGTCGGGTGCGTTGTTCGGTTGTTAGGTGTTAATGGTTAGGTCGTGTAGGTCTTTAGGAGTATGCTCTTGTTGTTCAAGCTCGTTCGGTCGTTCTGTCTTCGGATTTGTTCGGTTGTCTGGTCGTTCCGTCGTTTGGTCTTAGGAATTGTTTGGTTGTCTGGTCGTTCCGTTGTTTGGTCTTAGGGATTGTTCGGTTGTCTGGTCGTTCCGTCGTTTGGTCTTAGGAATTGTTTGGTTGTCTGGTCGTTTTGTCGTTCGGTCTTAGGAATTGTTTGGTTGTCTGGTCGTTCCATCGTTTGGTCTTAGGAATTGTTTGGTTGTCTGGTCGTTCCGTCGTTTGGTCTTAGGAATTGTTCGGTTGTCTGGTCGTTTCGTCGTTCGGTCTTAGGAATTGTTCGGTTGTCTGGTCGTTCTGTCGTTTGGTTTTTAGGATTTTTTAGTTCATCTGGACGTTCTGGTCTGGTTGGTCTGATGGGCTGTTCGGTTATTTTTGTTGTTTGGGTAGGTCTTTTCTTATTGTTCGGGCCTAAGGTTTTTAGTATCATTTGATTTGTTCGTTTGACCGTTTCATTGTTTGTTTTGGCTGATTGTATGGATAGTGCTCATTTTTTCCAGGAAGAATTATTTAGGTGATAACCAACTAATCCTACTTGTGGTTACACTACTTGTTGGCTGCTATTTCATTGTTCCAAACTGATTTTCTCTGACCCTAGAGTCTGTGTGTCGATCGCCACGTAATCAGGGTTGAGTTCATCATCGTCAGCCGACGTCGGTCATTTGAGTCTCTCGGCTGCAGCTGGCGCACCGGCCGGAAGGTTTCGCCAAGCTGGGGTCCGTCAAGGATTCGCGAGCGTTTGGAACACGGCTGCATCCATAGTTTAAAAGTGCTGAGAAAACTGCCCATGGAAAGAAGGTAGGCATTGCATTTTTGGCTACCGAAAAATGACCCGAAGTACTTTGTTTTTTTTAATTTCAGTCGCCTACAGCAAGCACATTTAGTTCCTTCACGTGTTGACATCACCATTGTTTTCAGAATCTACGACATTTCAATGTTGAAGGGTGAAGACTTGATTTCCAGCTTGGGATTCGGTTCCACAGGACAGAGATTAAGGTATGCCAATATTTCAAATGAGAAAAATTAGGAATCGAGTCATAATGCAAATTTTATTACATATGGGGTAGTTATTTACTTGTAATAAATATTGATAATGTATACATCAACTAGGATATATATCTGAGACCAGTAATGGTCCTTTAAAATGTCATTTAAAGATAATTGGGGTTCTGGGTTCTAATGCCATTCTAATTGAATAATTTGTTTCCCATAATAAATTCAATGGTATATTTTTCCAACGATTTTCCAGTAGTGGATATAATGTGGAGATCACACGTCAGATTTTGTTGATCGTACTTTGTTTTTGCAGGTCACAACTCCAGGTGACTGCACCCGGCCAGCAAACTGCCGGCCAGAAATAGAAGCCGACACAAATATATAGATATCATCAGCAGTGCTTAGGTAACTGATCATTTTCTGATTATTGAGTGTAAACAAGAAAAGGGATTCTTTGATTAGGTACACCTGCTGCTGAAGAAAATGTTAAGATTTTTTGTGCTTTTTTAACTCTGCATGCTAATTGCTTGAGCTGATTGATGAAAATTTCTGAGAAAATTCATGATCTCAAACTAAGATCTGCCATATCTTAAAAATTGTTGTACCAATGTGCTGGTTGCTGGTTCAATTTGCACCATTCAAGCAATGCTCATCTACAATGCCATTAAATTGTTCATTTACAATGCACTAGTTTAGTGACACTGATCTGGGAATGAGATGGAAACACCGTTTTCTGAACATACCGGTTTTTCTTGCAGATTTGGCTCCGGTTTGCAGGTTGCCAGCAGTCTAACAATCTGCAGAGATTTCAGGCCTGCATCCAAAGAAGGCAAGTCACAGACTTAGTTGACATGTACTATATATTTCGCGGATGGCATCTGTAGCAAATTGTGGAACCAGCAATTGTGAGACTGCATTCTCAGCGTATCTTTATATTCCTCAGATCTTCCCAGCTTCAGTCAGCAGTATCTGGTCTGCTGTCAGCTTGCTCAATGCCACAGAGAGGAGAGCAGTCAGACCAAAGAAGGTGAGACCGACATTTCTTTGGTGCTGGTTATTTTGCACTCGTACTAGTAGAAACCTAGTACCAAACGACGGTATTCTAAGATCATTGTATTTTTGCAGACCAAAATGGCTTGAGTTAGCGTCCGGGCTTTCACCTGCTAGTTCAATGCGGGACATTGTTCTAGACTCTAACCAGTTAGTGTTCTTTGCGAATCATCCCGTGTGCTTGCGGCTGGACCACCCTGGGTTTCATCGGACGACGAAGTCAGAATTTCTTCTCAACGACTGCAAGCACGTCTTGGGATGCAGCAGCCCACTAAACAGCTAGCAACAACCACATCATTCCAAATGCTACTTTAATCTCACAACACTATGTACGATACGAGATGAGCGATTGTCACCGCAGGCTTGTTGTTCAAGGGAATGTGAATAAGTAAAACGTATCTGGTATTCGACTTCTTACTAGTCGATAGATTTGTGTTAATGGCGTAGGGAAGTTACGAAACTTGCATTCCATGGGCAGGTTAAGGGCATGGGCTTAAGGGGGGGCGGGTCCCAAGGGGGGTGGCTACTAAGGGGGGTGGGTGTTTTTTTTTTTTGTGTTCGGGTTTGTTTTTTGGAATGAATTTTTCTAACTTCTCTGTTGCCGCGCACATATTAACGTAGTTCACCGTAGATGCCAAACGAAACGTTCACATTATGTTGAAACGTGTTTGCGTGGTTTTGATTAAATCACATTTCCTTAATTTCCATCTTGCTGTCACAAAAAGCTCCAAGATATAATGTTAGAACCATAACAAAAACAATACAATAACAGGAACAATGTGAAAATTGGAGTAGAATTTTGATGTGAATATTCACTCATATAAGTGCTTGCCACAATGGTACCATGTTTTTATAAAGTTTGTATCAAATTTTTAGTACCCTGAGGATGCCTGGCCGAGGTTTTTCATGGTTTCCCTCGGTCTTTTAAGTAAATGCTGGGCTAGAATCAATACAGCTACACCTAATAGCTGCAGCTTTCACACTCAAATATATAATTGTGAAAACGGCCATGACCGATCGCCTCAAAGGTATTTCCTGTAAATGTTGTGTTTCATGTTACAAGCTAACGTTTTTAGGCTTTATAACTCGAGAAATTTTTTCGAGCCCTAGAAATGATTCTTGGAGGAAGTTTTTGTCTTCTACCATTTCCATATTTTATGATAGTCTATCATCTCTGAAAATCATGTTGTGAAAATTGGAAATTATACTAGACTTATAAATAATGCTAAGTAGAGTTTAATATTAAATTCACTGTTCTTCCATGCCATTCCCATCCACAAATCACCAAGTCGGAGGATCTGACCTCTGGAAAGGCGTAGACAGCTGACAATGGGCTTCGACCG
Organism: Nemurella pictetii; assembly: GCA_921293315.2. Classification (NCBI taxonomy): domain Eukaryota; kingdom Metazoa; phylum Arthropoda; class Insecta; order Plecoptera; family Nemouridae; genus Nemurella; species Nemurella pictetii. Next base: position 23,713,688 of record OV121116.1, on the reverse strand, counting down.
CTTAGTTCCTTGATGCTCTTGTTTTCGACATTGCTAACATGCGTACTGCAGGCTGCAGCTACCTCGACGTTGGCCGTGACCGTCGTGTGCATGATTTCGGCTGTGGCTTCGAGTCTGCAAATAGCAACTTCGAAGCGGAGACCTGAAGATCTTGCTACCGTGCCAATGGTTACCTACAGTTAAGTTTGTAAAAATGAGTTGGTCGGTATACACTCTAGTGCCTTGTTATCAAACAAACTTAAAAATAATGTTAGTTTAAATTTAATTCTTTATAAGTGCATTTTAATTTACGTGCAGCGTTCTAATCTTTCTAAAGCGAAATATTGTATCAGTTCTATTTGTTTATTTATTTTTTATTTTTTATTAAAAACTTGGGATAAAAAGGAGCATTAATCCGGTGGTTGCTAGTTGATATTTGTGATTTTGTGTGATAAAAGTTACTATGTGCACTATATGCCAAGTTGCTCATCATCTCTTTGGTCTTGTAAATAATTACGACGGGTCACTTCGTAAACATGTTAAAATGTAGCGACGGTTGTAATCCTTGAAGTTAGCAGTTTTTCCACTCCCCTATAGGTCTCGGCAGCCTAGCGTAGTGGTCGCAAAAATGCCTATTTTATGCGTTGGCTTGTCTGGTTGTATTTACATTAATTGACTAGCCTTCCTAACGCTAAAATGACAGTTTTGCAATATCCGTTATTTCCGTTTCCCAGTGTTCGTGGATGTTGCAATGCCAAAGACACCTGAAGATGCTTCAGATCCTAACCGCTGACTTAAGTTTGCCAGTGTGTTGACATTCCTACTACGGTAATGCCAAAAACTTCTCAAATAATTAGTAGTATATTAGTATACGGATAGCACCTGCTATTTCTTTTCACATTTTTTAACATGCATACACTATACAGTGAAGTGATTTGCATTAAATAACAATAAAAATAATACCGTCATCTATACTAAATCAAAATTCTACTTGCCACCGTTCAGAATTTTGTACACCTTCGACGAGATATCGGATTTTGATGTGATATTTTGTAAATCATTACTCCCAACTATTTCCTTACCAATTAAAACCGATGATGTTGTTCACAGAGTGATCATCGGTGACTGTTTAGCAGTCAGAGCAAAACAAGCAACTAAATTTACAACATCATATCAAACATAGGAGCTGTAAGACTGGGAAACACTGAAAACGGTACAGCGGCAAGAGTACAGATTGAGTACGACTCACTCAAACTTTTTCAAAGTTCTTTTCTGAAAACTAGCCTACTAAGATTGGGAAAGTAAAAAGGCCTGCTGCTCTCTTTCAGTCTTCCTTTATGGAGCTCTCGAGGCTGCGAACATTATCGGAGTTTCTCATTGTTACACTTCAAATCGGAACCGCTTGTAGGAGTCAACGAAGCTCCCTGCAGTTAATTTTACGGAAATATTTAAACATTCATGAAAACCAGAGTTGAGTATTTTTAACTAAAACTCGTCAAATCAGAGCAGTATGAATCTCCTTCGAGTGTGTCTCCTTCATGTCAGTGATTATTGCACATGTGTTTTAAAGGATTAACTCTGGTATTTCAAATATTGTTAAATCAACCTTTATCCAACTAGAATGTCAGATTAAATAGTAATACTTACAAATTTTGGTTCCTTTGACATCAAAGGCAAAGAAATATCCAGCCATATTTGCACATAGGTACTTAGTTCTCTTTTATTCTTTCCCCGACAAACCACCATGATTAACGAGAGAAATAAACGTAGCTAAACCCACAGAATTTGCACTTGCTGATACTTTTTTCCTCATCCAACAAACGACTGAGGCTAATGCCTGAATGTTTCGTGCCATATTTTCTGCGTCACCTGCCGCTTTTTAACCCGGTGTGTAAAACCAAGTCGTTTCTCCCATCTTCCATCCACCGGTTATTTGGAAAATTAATTTGAACTATTTATTTATAGTCGATGTTAGTACTCAAGGTTTATAAAATGGAAAATGGCAGCAGGTTTTCCACTATGGACATCACTGGAGGCACTGCATTTCTCTAGGAACTTCTCTTATGCTGCTCACATGCCAATTTCAGCCAATTTTCGTAAGCATTAATTTTTATCAAGGCACTGAAAATTCTTGAATCCAGATCGATTTTCTGGAAGTCACCCATATCACCCAGAAAGTTACTGTCAACCTGTTCTTATTTTTCTGAAAATAGCATCTGGATGCAAATCTACTGTTGGAACATTAAAATACAGCAGAAGAAGTTTTAAGAAGTTATTAGATTTTGTTAGTTACATCTTAGAGAACATCCTAAGCTTCATGTCCTAAGCTTTTAAAGCTTCACATTCAGTTTAAAAATGTTCTGAAGTTTCAATGGCCTGCTAGGGTCATCCTTTTATAATTAAATAGTAAATATTTCCAAACATGGCTGCTTCTTACACTCTGGCCAGGTAAGAGTAAACTTAAGAGGAAATCACTGGGTGTAACCATGTATAACCAGACCAGAGATGGGTTGTTTATGAGATACCAGTAGGAACCTATCTGAAACACGTATTTTAAGATATTATACATAACTAAGTATCTTGGAAACATCATGTGTAACCCATAAAAAACTTAGCAACTACCGCCAGTTGGCGGTAGTTTGCCCTGTGTGCAGGGCAGCCGTGGCAAAATTCCAGAGTTTGTTTGATTTAAAAATTATTATAAAAAGTAGTCCGAATTGATTTCGGCTGTATTTATGGATTTATGGAATAAGCTAGCTATTAAGCTAACAAGTAAGCTAGTTATTTTATATTCAATCATTATTTTAACAGTCTAGTTTTAATCGAGAAGTATGACTTGGAAGTTGATTAATAGAAACGAAATATCAATTCCATAATTTACTAAGAAGTTACTTTGAAGTAGGTACTATGGAAGTTATTTGATTAATAACCGAAAAGCTTTTAAATGATGATATGTGTTGGAGCCAAAAGGGCTACTTTAAATTAAGAACGAGAGTGGACTGAATTTTGCAGATAATCCCAATCTGCCTACCAATTGTGCTGCGCTGGTGGCGACGGTTAAATGTCTGTAAGTAAAGGGTGAATTAGGTAAGGCTGAAAGGGAAGGAATAATGGGAGACGTAAACTTAGCTTCGAGATGCGCAGACTTGGAGCTCCGTCAAATACACGATCGAGAAAAAACACTTAGAAAATGATTCGCGAAATTCGAGGGTCGCGACCTGCCTCCACAGACCACCTGTCTGTTGCGAGTGGTTGCGAGGTTGAGAGAAGAACTGAACGCTCATTAATACACGTGGGGTCGCGAGCTTGTCAAACTTGATGACACGAAAAATCAAACTATAAAACAGCTGGAACACACAGGTAACCAACTGAAATAAATTAATTTCAAAGGGACAGAAGTGGCGCGAACATACCGCCCACCATGAACTTACCTCAAGTTCATTAAGGAAATGATACGACAAACACGGTTTTTTACACCGGTGGAAGAGCGACCAGTTTGTTCAAAGAGCACTAGTCTGTTTGTTGACTGGACGCTGGAAGGTGCCGTGCGTCGTGTGGACGGACACGACGCGAACGACATCGTCACGACCAGGCATTAAGAGCCATGACGACTTCGGCCGTAATCCTGTTTACAAAGTGTGCGAAAACGTTGGACACATTGGAGGTTGTCCTTTTCATTCCACGCGAAGCAAATAAGTGCAAGGATTGGCTGGTAAAAAGTTAAGAAGCTGACGTTATTATTCGAGTAGCCTGGTCGCTTGGATGTGAACCTAATCTCTTCATAATCTTCGAAACAGTAGAAGTCAGCATTTCAAGGGTAGAGATTAAGTGAGCGATCAGAAAATGGATATCGGTTATGGTATCATCTGGATCAATCGTAACTTCAAGTAAAATTCACAATACTTTTTGAATTGATTTCCTAGTGCCAAAATCAACGATTTCAGAAAAATGATTGATCGCTGTCATGCAAATCGCGATCGTCTACAAAACCCCGGAGTTTGGGCACAGATGGCAGAGGCACGGCTGATAGGGGCACAGATTACACATATGAAAATGGCCTATATCTAGGGGCGCAGTTTACAGAGGCTCGGTTTATAGAGGCACAGATAGACGTCGCCCAACCGAAGAACTCTTTGCTATCCGGTTTCGACCAATGAGGAACCGAGTTTGGTTGTCATGGTTCCAGCACATGTTTTCATCGGGTTACAGCTGATTTTGTTTGGATTTCGTAGGTGGAAGTTCGGAGGTTTTGAGAGAACACAATTTATTTGATATACTGTGCTTTATTTGCTTTTTTCAAGTTAAACTCACGTAGAAGAGCCTAAGCAGAGAAAAGATGGTAATATCATATATAGTGGGTAATGGGTATGCAGTTTATTATTGAGTGGTGTCTTGTTTAGTATGGAATGGGTTGTCTGAGACATCTAAATAGTTTTCCCAGCAATTTCTTATATTAGGCTAGAAAGTATTGACTTTAAAGTCTTAGCGACTAAACTTTTATTACACTGATGTGTAAGTTGTTTGTAATAAAACTTTGTCAATACATCTTAATTCTTGAATAACCAACCGTCAGTTTCCAGCCGAACCCTGATATTTGAACTGCACAAGGTTTAGCAGACTAATTTCTGCACACATTGCAACTGACTGCCCTGGAGTAGCTTAGGGCCAAGCTGCCCCCACAATGCTTGGGGCCCCTCATCAAAAGGGGCACGCTACCCTCTTGATATCACTAACGAAAATATGGGATGCATGCAAATATGTTGCAGAAAGATTTTTTTTTTCATCGGCAAATCCATTTTTCTGGTAGGTACAATTATTTTGCAATTTTTGGAACTTGCTAGAATATGGAGCAATCTGTGTTTCAGTCGGAGCTAAGGAAAAACTGGGAGAAGGATCAGGAGGCTGCAAAGCTGCTGAGCAAGTTGAAGCAGGAGCGCCGGGGCCTGGAGAGCCTGGCGATGGACCGTCGGGCCCGGGAGATGGGGATGACCCGGCAAGTGCTGGTCACTGAGATCCTCAATGAGACTAGAGACAAGGTCATTCGGGTGAGTCCATCGCCTTTGCGGCTGAAACCTGTGACACCCCTGCTTCTCGGGAAATTTCCTAGGATAGCGGAAATTGTCAAATTCTCCCATTTTGTTTTGTTTTTACTCAAAAATCCCATATATAGCATTTCCAACAAGAATAACTTGTCGGAACCAAATTCACAAATTAAAAATTAAAAAACTACAATAGGTACCCCAAAAAATGTAGAACAGCTAGAAACTACAGCCACCGACTTACAACACTGGTATCACAACCACGATTTGTTTCCCCAAGAGTTCACACAAAATATGAAGTAATCATGATATTTTCATGAAAAAAAAAACTAAACTAGTCAAAAATCAGCCAGAATGCCAGCACAGATATGAAGCTCAGCTCCGTTTCTCCATCAACTGAAACTTTAAGGAGGGAGCCGTTAACTCAAACTGGAAAACTGCTTGACCTTGACAGGATTGTGATGAGGCACGGATTAAGAATGAGACTTGGGAAGAACAAGAGCGACAACGCAAAGAAAAACAGAGCCAAAGCGACGCAGATTATGCACTAACCAAAAGGAGGTCAGTAAATCTTTATCAAAGTTGTTTTGATGGAATATTGGGCCTAATTTAAGGATCTTAAATGAAATGTGCAAAACTACTATAATTTTCCAAACATCTCTTTTGAAATACAAGGACTACAAGACACCGTCCTTAATATAATGTCTTTGCATTCCCAACATTTTTTGGGAAGGGTGGTGAGAAATTAAGAGTGGACTGTGAGCTCTATTCCATTACAAGTAAATTTTATTGAGTTTCCCACTAAAATTCAGAATGTGTAGTGATGTTCACATTTGAAAAGGTGAATGTTATTACCAATTAAGTCCTTTTGGTCAAAATGGATTAGCCATTCCTTAAAAAAGGAATGTCCATTGCTATGTGAAAAGTCAGGAAAGTCCCTTGCTCCATTCCCATTTTACTAACATTGTTGCTTCAACATTTGTATCTGCTCCCACATAACTTCCTTGCACTAGGTATGGACTTAACTTGACTTAACTGGTTATAGCACTCACTTCTTCATTTTGGACACTGAGATAGGTATGCTGAGAGAGAATTGCTTGGACAGAAATTATTTTCCAGACAACATGTGAGAGAGACGGACCCTGAGCTGCAAGAGCTAAACAGAAAGCTTCAAGCCCAATACATCAACCGCACCCTCGAATCTCAGATCTTGGAGAATCATCTGACAAAGATCAAGAACGAAGTAAGTACCTACCTGATGTCACCGGGATTAGATAAGTTGACACGAGGCAAGCATAAAGAATTCCTAGCTACTAGTATGTGCCAAGACTGGGTTTGTTTTTTTAAATTTTTAGTAAATGAGTCCCTCCACCCAGAAATGTAGATATTTGAAATAATGACTCTCTGCAATGAATTCCAAAAAAATAGTTGATTGTCAACATCTTTTGTATGAATGAATTTGAAATACTTATACTTCGACATGAAGACAGCTGATGTAGTTTACAATTTACTTTGTTGATGTCCTTAGAACCGAGAAAAGATCAATGCAGCCATCCTCAAAGAACCGCTCCATCAGAACGACGATAAGATTAATAAGGCCGAACTCGTGCGCAAGTACAAAATGAGGCGGGACTTGCAAGACCAGATGATCGAGAAGGAAATGAAGAAGAAACGTGAGTACGAAGAATTCCTGCTCGACCGTGTCAAGATGGACGAGGTGGTGAAACGGATCCACGAAGACGAACAGGCAGCGTACGATGCCAAAATGGCTGGCCAGCAACGGATGAGGACGGAGATGCAAATGTTTGAAGCTACGCGGCTCGTTTGGCGGGAGAGACACAAGGAACAAGTACTAGCCCAAGACATGTAAGTTCATCAAGCTCAAGACGCTTGCCGTTTACCGGTGCCACCCTTGCAGGGTCTCTACTGAGCCCTTGTTTGCTTTGCCCGTACCTTTGCAGAATCGAGGCTGAACCATTGAGGTTTAACTTTTAGGGCCAGTAAAACCATTTTTTTTCGACTTTGAGTTGAAAGCTAACACACAGAAAAAATATTATTTACAATATTGTTGACATGGAAATTTGTCATGGAATTTATCTTAACTCCAACTTCAACCCGAATCATAGAAAAACATGAAAATAGAAAATATAGGGCGTTACAAGAACTTTTAAATTTTCATATCTTGATTGTAGGAGTTTCGTTCTACGTAAATAAGTTGCAGTTTTTCTGAAAAATAAACGTGTTCATTGCCTCGGCGGTTCAATTTTACTGCCGATATGTGAATATAGTGCATTTAAGATTTTAAAAATTTTCATGTAGAACTGAAAATTTTAATGGAGTATTTATGATGGGAGTTATTAAAATGGTAAAACTGGCCCAAAGCATAGTCCCATAAGTATTGAGAAAAAACCAGCCTAGAGTAAAGCATTTGCTGGTGGTAGAGGTAGATGAATGATCAAGGGTTGATTCCCAGCCTGGAAGTATATTTTTGATCGTAAATTTAATTTCTAATCGTATACTTTCCACACGTTTGTCCTTTCCCTTGAGAAAGTCTTGAGATGAATAATTCCATTCAAGCATTCCATACCAGAGCAGTAGTAGAGTCAGATTACTGTCAATAAGACAACTGTTTAAACTTGTAACTTTGCACTTTGCAGGAAGCTGAGAGAAGTGTCCGATGCTGCCGAGAAAGAGGCACTTTTCCGAAAAGCAGAGAAGCAGAGAAAACTCGATGAAAAGGACCAGCTTGCACTACGCATGGCATGTGAAATCTACGAGAGAGAGGTAAGTCTGAAAAAGTATCTTGATTTTGGTTTAATTAGAACAATTTTAATTTGGCTAAAAATAGAAATCACTACCTATTCTAGTGGAAGTGGGAAAGAATAAAGATCGCACATCTTGTCCTTTGTATTCTGTGATAACACAATCAACTATATTTTCTATTTAATTTAAGAATAACCCTTGTCCGCTCAACCTATTGCAACCAAAAGGAAAGATGTGCTTTATGTATCCATTGTCCAAAGTTGTAAATAAACCCCTATTCTATTCTATTCTGTTAAAATGCTAGAAGAAATGCGAGTGGTAAATATAACATTTACACACTGTTCTAGTGTTTGAGACATTTTCAAATAGCACCACCCGGATTTAGTTCCACGAGTTGGTAAAGAGTAATCGGCAACCATTTTCGAACTGTGACCTCATCCCGGATACACTCCCCAACCATATCTCACCCGTGTTCCAGTCGAAGATTGCCCAGCACGAGACTCTGGTCAGCGAGCTCGACGCTTTGAAAATCAAGGACGAACAGTCGAAGCAACGCAAGGCCGAATTCAAGACGAGCCTGGAAGAGCGGGCGGTACTGCGCACCACCCTGCTCGGCCAGATCACCGAGCACAAAGAAACACTGCAGAAGGAGGCCGAACTTGATGTGGCGCTGCACGACCGACTGCTTGCCGACATGGCCGCCGACGCCCGGCTCGACGACATGGGCAAGGAGAAGCAGAGGGCGCGCAGGCTCAAGTTCAACGAGGAGGCCAAGGTGCTGGTCAACGAGAAGCGGGCGCATAGGGCCAAGGAGTTGATCGCGATGATCAACGAGGAGAAGCGGCTGGCGGCGAACGACGCCGCCGAAAACGACTTTGTCGAACGCGAGAGGATCATCATGATTAAAGAGCATGCCGCCAAGCTGGGTAGCTACTTTCCGAAAGGCGTGCTGAAGCCGTCGGACATTCCGCATTTGGGCCCGGCACTGGCTTCTCAGCTCGGTTTCAAGCCGGAGGACGAGTAAGTGGGCGGGATGGAATGTGGTGAGGTTTGATCTCTGCGTTTTGGTTCTAGGCATTATATGACCAATTGCAATAAAAATTTTGTGCGTGAATACTCAATATGTGTATGTATTATATACCTACCTTTTTGTGAAATAAACAGATTTTGGAAATATATGTAAACATTATTATGTGCCTATTTAATATTAAGTGTGGTTGGATTTTTTTTTTCTTCAGATTTATCAACATTTTGCCTGTTGATTAGTTCTATCATGGATTCTAATAATCTGGGTTTATATGGTTTGTTCAGCTTCTGTTTAGCTCATGTACCAGCAATTCAAATGCTTTATTGACCCAGATGCCCAGTGTTAAATCTTAAGCTTAGGCTTTTATTTTCAAATGCATTATTTTGAAATATTCTAGGGCTCTGGATTTTTAAGGGTTAATTTATTGTGTGTAGGTGTGCAGCTCCACTGCCAGAAGTTGAGGTTTGTCTGTGACAGGTCCAACAAAAACGTTTTAATTGTTTGAAAAAACCTATTCATAAGAACAATTAAGTTTATGTGGAAACCCAATATTAAATTCAATCCAATTATAGACGCAGAATGAAGCAAACAAACTTCACACTCAATAACTTACACAACAATTGATACAATCACTAATCCGTATCCAGTCTGGCGACCAGTTCTTCTAAAGATATGAAAGCTTCACGTGGCTACTTAAAAAGTTTAACCAACTTCATCCCTCGTTTTGCAGTCGAAGTTATTTCCCGAACAGTCGGAAGATACGTCTGTACCACAGCGAGTGTGAATGTTCCGATGCCATTTCTGTGAGTGTAGACCGATCTCACGCAACCATTCGAGGCTTTCGTCCTTCATTAGTTTTTTTACTGATTCGGAATTGGGGATAGAATTTGTTACGAGATATTTGTTTTTTACTTCTTTAAGAAATATATTATGCTTCTTCTGCTGATTACCTGCCATTCCATGACAACATATTATTCCACGTTCATTCAATATTCACCCGTGAGCCGACCGGGATGCAGTGTTCACTATCCTAGTGTTGTTTTCAATGTGATAATGTGACATGTGTAGCTTCAATAGACAGGCAGGACTGCCTAATCAGGATTTATTGCATCTGCTGTGCTGTAATTGAGGCCGTCTACTACAGAGAGTAAGATTTCCTCGATGTTTTGAGCATCTTTCACTCAACTGAAACATTCTGGCCAAAGCTAGTTATGATCCATGCTGTCCTGGAGTTTTTTACAAAGATTCTTGTGTTGAGCTATTTTTACGTTTTAAAATTATGACATTGCCGTCTATGTACATTTATAACACGATTTTAGTGTATTTAGCCAATAGGTTACCAGATGACGCACCTAGTGATAAGGAACCTTATTGTTTAAGATATGTACGACGGGTGGATAAACATTCAACTAATCTTAAATGCACGACAAAAAGCCCAATAAGGGCTGGCTTTAAATTGTGGAATATTTTACCAATTGAGCTAAAGAACATATCGAGGCTACTGGACCCTTCAGTCTTCAAATGTAATTTTAAAAAATGGCTGGTAGACAAATGTTTTTACTCTGTTGACGATTACTTGGCGAACGCCATGAAGGACTAATGTACTCGTGTATACCTTTTGAATTGTAACTGTGTACTCATGGTATCTAATTTGACTGTCTTATATCATTCCCTGATCTCTGGACAATAAACATTTATTATTATTATTATTATTATTATTATATACTCGCGATTGACTTCAGCGTGAAGTCGAGGGTTTCTCATACACCTATGTGATCCTTTGAGAGATTTTATTGGCGGCTTCATTCACCTGGATTTCATAAAAAGTCTTATGTTTTACCCACATTTTCTCAAAGTGGACCGGGATTAGGGCGATTTTGGATGGAAAAGGCAAACTGCTATCTGCCGGCCAAAATTGATCAAATCACATAGGAATCACATCATATCAATCACATGATAATGTATCAATCATGAACGCAGCAAGGATGGAGTTACAAATATTTTTTTGAAACTTAGAACCTGGCAATTCTTAAGTATGTTACTTCATCATTATCTTTGGGTCGAAGTGTTGGGCACCTGTCACAATTTATGCCGCGAATTAAAAAATTGTCACAGCTTTCGAACTGCTATAGGCAATTCACCCTTGGAGTGTTTGACAAAAAACAAGGACCAAAATTCGAGACTCTCAAAACCTGAGAGCAATACAGAACCCTTAAGGGAACCATTTTGGGACATTTTTATTTTTTTTATTAATTCAGGACCAAGACCGAGCCCGAACCCAGATTGTAATTTTATTTGGGGCCGGGACCAAACCAATCAGTGGAGCAAACCCGAAACCCGTTATCATTTTTATCAGGGACCAAGACCGAAACCAAACCACATCATTTATTTTATGTTTTTGACCCGGCACGTAAACCAATGCGACCCATCAAGATGCGATCTGCAAATTTTGGAAAGTTAGGTACCTACGTCTTGTGCAAAAATATTTCGGTCGCCTCAGTACACCATAGAATAGAATAAAGAGAATAACTTCCTTATTCTATGACCCTACCTTGTTTTCTGTTATGTAAAAGGTACAATGGTAAACCTAGGAGTTTGGGGAACCGAAGGAATCGGGGTGATAGACCTCATCGGCAGGTTCCCACCTCCCATAATTTGTGAATTTTCATTACCGCTTCTCGTATTTTTCTGACGAAATTATGTTAACTTTTATATTATCTCATTAGGGCACAGAATTCCTCTCAAAAAATTCAGCTGCGGTGTCTTTTTGAAGTCAGACAAAGTTTATTTCTACCTCTTATTTATAATTGATCTCGTTCACCGATTTAATCTTTCGGCTCTTTTGTCAATTGTCATCCATTGTTCTTCATTGCTTAATTTCCTTGTGGCCAGTCTACCATTTTCTCAATTCTCAGTTGAGACTTGAGAAACGAGAAATTCAATTGTTTCAAAGTTATCTTTTGACTGGGAGTTGAAAATAACCCTCAAAATGTTTACTTGTTCAAAACAACCCTTAGTTTTATTTATTATAATAAATAAATGATAGGAATTTCTGGAAAGCTGATACCTTCCATGAGTTAAGAGTTTAAATACACTTATCATTTATATAGAGTTGTATTCTGATGTGACCTAATGCATAGTTTATCGGCAATGCTGGACTTTTGGGGTGGGAAAAGGTCTTGTGAGTCTCGATATCGGAAACATCGAAAAGAAATTAAGATAAATGTTGATATTTGTGTTCACCAACCACCGATGATTTTCAGACATGTAAAGTAAATTATTCATTAGTAAAATTGGCTTCATTTGTTACATTTGCTAGGAAGTACTATTATGATGATGTTTTGGGTAAAACAGGGTAAATAAGGTAATAAACTGGATAATATACTTATTTAGTAGGATGGGTATTAGAATAGCTGGAGGATCGTTGGGGGTAGTCGATTGAAAAATAGAGGGTGATTGAATTTAAGGATAATTATCATATGTATCCCACTGTATCCCACTGTATGAATCCTCATTTTAAAGTCTGCTTGAACGTATTCAAGGAGGATATTATTTTTGTCTAAACTAATGTTAATGTTAAAAGTGGAACAGATGTTGTTTGAAACTGAAAGTAGAAACAGATAAGAGGATGGCTTTTGCCCTTAGATTGTAATAAGATCTGTGTGAGAAGGATGAGAAGGGTGGTAAAGATAACACTTTATTGCACTATTATATTCGTGAAAAATAGGTACCTATCCAATTAGGTCCTACCAAAGAATTTTACCCAAAAAAAAATTAGTCAAGTTGTTGAATCTACCAAATAATTTCATCCAAAAACTATTTAGTCGCGTTGTTGAATGTTTTGTATACGCAAAAGTAGTATAGAAGCTAACCAGTGGTCTTGTATTTTGGGCGAGGGCAAGCTTTCTTGCGAAATGCGAAAGGAAGGTTGCGCTTGTGACCTAACTCAGAGCACGTTCAGAAAAAGACAATTCTTCTCGAAACAGTGTGGCCAAAATTTTTACAATTTTCTTAAATTCTGACACAAATTGTCACAAGATATAAATTCCGACATATTCATAAATTCATAGAATTTGGACATTTCTTTATTTCCAAAAAAATTCGCTTTTCGTGGATTTAGATGCAGCTGTTTTGTTTCTAATTTTAATTTGAGTCAAAACTCACAGCATGAAAAAACAGCATGTGCCGTTTTTTAAAGTTTGTTTGCACGATTCTCCACAGAAATTTAATAAATTTGTGATTATATTATTTTTTATTAAAATAAAGTTTGAGCGCCACGTTGCATGCCCCCCCCCCAAAAAAAATGCAGCGCGCTTTTGTTCCTGCAATCTGCATCATGCACGAACCAATTGTTCTTTATTTTCTGTCTTTATTTTTTATCCTTGTTTAAACCCACGCTGATTTTTTAGCAATACTGGACAGCTCAATTATACACATTATGAACTTATTAAAACGAAGAAAATTAAATGAAATATTCTGAAAAAATATAATATATGATCATCACAAAATAATTACCTTCTTATGTTAAAAACAAGTTTCAATATATTTTTTTAAAGATTATATATCTACACCTTTTTTTCTCTCATGAATATTGTTAATTTATCTTGCTGCTCGCAACCACCGGCCTCTGCTCTTCTCATTCTATAACGCGATAGATTTATTTCATACATTTCAGACAAGATCTCAGGCAAGCAAATTAAACATTTTCATTTCTAATAATAAAGATATTGTACATGCAACGAATATTTGCAGTTTGGTTCGTTCATCACTCCAAGACAGAATTCTATTCTGAAACTAAACGTAGCACGAAGAAATAGGTTGAGTACAAGAAACTGAATACCTTCAACAATTCAACTTTCTGCAGACTAAAATAGGGGCTAAAAACGATTAATTAAATTTTATTACAACAATTCACTAACCAATCTCTAGCCTTTCGAACTTTCATTTAATTGTATTTCGCCGACGCCTTAGATCAATTAGATTTAAGGATATAGACCAAAGTATGTACAGAAAAAATAAAACAGATACAGTTCACTGAATAATAATAATTACGTTTATTGTCGAATAACCATCTGTTTCGATGACAATCAATAGATAAAAAAAAAACAATGATGTAACATAAACTTATAAAAATATTATAGTTAAAAACGGTACATAAATCACCAACTTCACGGTTTACTGAAAGTTTTTCATTCATAGCGCATTTAAATACTTTTGCGTTCAAGATTGCAATACACGGACATCGTATCCTGGCATGCAATACCAATTGCAAAAACAAGTACTTTAATTCAAAATATCGCGGGTACCACCGAAATCGCACACTGCTCCAATGCGTGGCTCGGGAATTTCGAGTTGGCGGAAAGAATGCGATAATAAGCCTGAGAAGGGCGTGAGAGCACGGACCTGCGTTCTTCACCCATTACATCACCACTAATTGCCACCACAAGCAGGAAGGTCTCAGCCAGTTCTAATGGTCGCGTCCATTTGGTCTATTGTCAACGAACACGACGACTTAGACAAGACTTTCAGATCTAGCGCCGGTCCGCCACCTACCGTCACCTAGCGACCGTCACCGACACTACGTCAACATCCACGGCCCCCTCCCCATTCACCATTACCACCCCTTCGCGCGACGCTCATTCCCCTCTCTCGCTCTAGTCCGGTGTCGTCGCCTCTGCTTGAAACCCTCTAACCCTCTAACCCTACATTTTACTACCATCCCGTCCTCTATCTAACCACGTTCCGACCGACTCCCATATCCTCGGCACGCTAATAACAAGCAACAATATTCAGCAATTCCGCGCTCTCCACTGTTATTTTTTTACCGGCAAAAAGCTCGCGATGGCCGAGAGTTCGGTTTAACCTGTCATCGTGTCGGCGTGTCGCCGCGTGCAGTGTCCGACGCCTGACGCCCGACGCCCGACGCACGACGCCTGCTAGGCGACTCGATTCAAGACCGCGAGGACTGAACACTGAGCGTTGAGGACTGAGGTGGCGGCCGGCTGGACCAATGGCAGTGTGCGGCTAGCGGATGCCGGCCAATGGCGGGCCGGCGTGGTCGAGTGTGCCGAGTGTGCGAGTGTGCCGAATGTGCCAGCCTGTTCAGAGGTAACCCGCGTTGCTAGCAGGGAAGAGACGGAGAGGGTGTTCGGGGACTGTCGCTGTCGCTGCTGCTGCTGCTGCTGCTGCCGTCGCCGTCGTCCCTGCCATCGTCTGGCTACGTCAAACGTCGTAACGTTCGGCTACATGTGCTCGAGCCTAGCGGACTAGCGTGCAGCGAACAGCGAACAGCGAACAGTGAACGCGTTTATTCAGGGCCTATGTGTGCTAGTGAGCTTACTTGAAATAAACTGACGGGTGCAAGAAAACATAAAGCGAGATTATGAAATTCTGTCAATGAAGGTGTCAAGTGTTTGTGAATTGAGTTTTCGTCCAGTTCGCTTTAGTGGTAACAATTATTTGTTTCGAATGTTGTGATCTGCTTGATGGGTGGATGTGAAGTATTGTCATATGCACTGACATTTGGGACTATATCAACATCGTCGACATGGAATCTTCAGGAGGTGATATATTTTCAGCGACCAGGGGAGGAAGAAGAAAACAGGCCAAGCCGCAGCGTAAAAACGGTAATTACTGCATTTATTACTGGTTACAAAATACCAACAAATACATTGAGATAGGCATGGGTATACCATAAGCCTAGCAAGTCAACAAGCTTTTTCGATGACGTCTCATTGTGTCTCTGATTCGATAATTACCCTCCATAGAATGTAAAGGCCAAGGTGGGTAATCATCGAGCACCTGTGCACCTGAAAATTCAACTTGGTCCGTATAAAAATGGTTCGAAACTGTTACGCACGAAGTTCGGGAAGTACGATGACAGGAGACGTTCACCGGATCAGGACGTGACAACACGTTTAGGCTCGTAATGCTGTTTCAATCGACTATCTACTGCATAGTCTCGTCCCATCCCTTGATAGACGCATTATTCACAGCTCTGGCTAATTGAAATTTGATAGTTGGTTTCAATCAGGAAGAAAACATGACATGCTTCCTCTATCATGGGGGCCGCCATATTTGATTTGACGTAAGGGGTGTTCAGTTGGTGGCTGGGTGATGCCTCCTCATGGCATCTCGGGTCGCGAGCAATCGTTTTATTGCTACTTTTTTGTAAACAAATTTAAGCGAAATGTTTACATTGAACTTTAGCGACACGTTGCCGGGCCGGATGTAGCTGCGTTCCCTTGTGTCATTTGTCGTTTTGTCGTTTTGTCGTTATTTCCATTGCATGCGGATTCGAGACTACGGATTATGAGCCGATATTTTATGGTAGCAACAAAATTAGTAGCAGCATTGGGTGGCCGGTGTCGTCCCATTGGATTGGCAATTGTATTAGGTATCTGCATCCTTCCCTATAGTTTCCATCGGGAATAGGTTTATTGACTAGGTATTGTTTTCATGCCGGACAGGCACACGTAAAGGAACGCACTAGAAATCAGTCATGTTTTTGTTGTTATGTTTCCATTTCGCTCTGCCAATAGCAACTATTTACCAATGCTGTAGCTTCGCATGCATTTGTAATTCTTTTCTATACCTTTTTAATTGTAAGGCTGTGTTTTAGATATTCTCATAAATTATTTTATTAGCTGAAATCTGAAAAACTATGCAATGTTCTAACTGACACTGGATATGCTAAACAAATGACCAGTCCAGTAACATTAACATTAAATGCTGATAGTAGTGGCTTATGGGCAACCAGCAAACATAATACTCTTACTTTTTAGCACGTAAAAATATTACAATGATGCATTCACCTTAATCGAATGTCCCTATGGTCAAGAATCTTAATTTAACGTCGTAGACACATTCATGACTTGCCATCTGTTTAATTGAATTGTTGGATTTTTAAAATACTCAGTTCTTCTAATGTTAGATTCTTCATTTCTTCAATTGCTAGGCTAATAATCAATGATCATATTTTTGTGCCAATCACACTGACTCGTTACCATGCCCCTATACTGCGCAAAGTTTTTGGGGGGTTGACTTCCAAACCAAGCCTCTTCCCTTAACAAGAAAAAATTTCAAATGATCAATCTCTAGTCAGAAGTGGGCAACTCTTACCAAACTACATGTATGTACGGACATTTGGGATAGCTATGTATGTGAAGGTTCAATTAATTTGATTTAGTTCTTGCAACATCGAGATTTCCCTTTAGTCCAGAAATCCAACACTGACCTGCAATAATAATTGCTCTAAAAGTGTGATTAGTGAATATGCTTCATGCAAACACCACAGCCCAACAACCAAAGCGACTGAAGCTAGCACCTCGGTAATAGCTTCCTCTGGACGAAGTCGGGGAGAAGTGAACCACTGCATTACCGGGTGTTGGCGATAACAAACAGAATCTGAGTGCTAGCTAGAAACGGATTGCTGCACCTGTTTGAGATTCGCCGGATCTCTGACCCGAACTGATGGATGATGCTGTATACAAGAGGCGAGATAGCACGTAAACTAACTGCAATTATCATTATGCACACTAGCTCACTACCTGCCTAACTATAAAGACCTACCCAACTAGCAGTACATGCGATACACTTTTAAATACTCGGATGGACATTGCCACTGCCACTGTCATTGCCATTGCCCATCAACTAGCCTAATTACAGTGCAACTCATTGTCATAGTGTAGCATTGCACGCGTTGTACACAGCTGTACACAGCGGCATAAATGCACAGCGAATCCAGTGTCGAGTTCTCCGACTAACAAGGGATGGGTGGGTGTTGGTGTTTTGCCGTCTGGCCGGCCATACTTCCTTGAAATCAGACAAGCCGATGTTTTTTGTGGGCTGCACAGACCCACCTAGACTGCCATAGCTAGACCCACCTAGGGCTGGGCCGGGCTTGCTGTTGAGAGAGAAGATGCTATAGCGTTCGGAGGCTGCGTATACGGTGGTTATAGTATGGGGGACGCAACTAGCAACTAGCTGCGAGGGCGACTTGGAACAACGATGCTATCAGTTGCGTGGGCTTTGGTACTAGCTAGGAGGCTAGCTGTGTGGCTGGCTACCTCTTCGTCTCGAAGCTATAGTAACATCTCAAGCCTGCAGCATTGGTGGGAGCATTGGACCAAGGGTGGGAGAGTGGAATCACAGATTAGAGTTAACTAACCCTTGATAGGGTTTTTTTTTGTGCTTGGGTTCGGGGGCAAGTTTTTACTTCGAAACAGGGCAGCTACGGAATCGTTCAGTTTCGGTGTTCGGTGTAGGAATGCGTAGTAGCAGTAGGTTATTTGGCTGGAAGATGCATTCCAAAATGCAAATAAATACAGGACTCGTAATAGACCACTTGAGATTTCTATGGACACGAACACGTATTATTATTATTTTTGTTCAATTATCATCTAGCCGACATAAAATTTTGTTTCTTTTCATTTGGCGTGGCTGTGAATGATTTCTGTAATCGGACAGGTCATAAGTCAACCGAAAAAACGTCTTTTTTTAGCCATAACTCGGGAGCGTCGAGTGTCTAGTGTGGAATTATGGTTTATATGAAAGTAAATGTGTGATGGGATTTGATGTTTTTAGTATTGGGAGTTGGGAGTTGGGATGCGGTGATGGTTACCAGATGTTGTCAGCCGGGTCTCGGGTCTCGTCTGGATGCTGGGTGTTGGATGCTGGATGCTGGATGCTGGTTGCTGGCCCTGTGTTAGGAGGACGTCGGAGTTAGATCTTTGCGTTTGCGTTCGAGTTAGATGAAGAGAGAAACGAGAGAATGGCGAGAGATGCGAGAGATGCCATCCATGGCTGTATGCAGTATACGCGCTGGATTAGTATTCAGAGTTATTCAATTATTAGAAAACTCCGTCTCGCCAAGGTAGACATGAATTTATAATCAATCGATATTTTCTGCAAAACACTGCGTAAAATCTGAATTCTTTTATTAGTTTTTCGAGCTGCTCCCCGTTTGTGCAGATCGTGTAATTTAGTTTATTGATTATTTTGATTAGTTTTGCTTGCGTTGCGAGATGACTACCTTTAATGCTACTAAATTCAAGACAAATGCCATCTATGTTCAGCCTGCGAACAGATATGACGAAATATCATGATGAAATCATAATATTTCTTGTGAAATCATAAGTAGGAATATCTGTGTAAATGGCTAAAAAGTAAAAAAGTATAAGCCACGGAATTATTATTTTTATCATACCTATGTCATAACAATAGTGATGGATTGCAACTTTTCATCACGTTACGTTTCCAAAGGAAATTGCACTTGCAAAAAGTTTGTCATGTTGATTGTATTTTTTGCCTGTTCTAGTTTGTTCTAGTATTTTATTTTCGTATCGGTAAAGTTTTGATTGTTCCTTCTGCGTTCTGCGTTCTGCGCCCTGCGTTCTGCGTTGTGATCAAACTAAAAGTGCACCGGACGGTCACGAGACACCCGAATTTTCGAAATCACGCCATCTTCTATAGTCTGTCTCACGGTCGCTTGTTAACACAGAAAATTTCTTGCTGTCAATAAATCAATAATTTTACATTTTCATTAACTGTCTATTTGCTGGCAAGGAAACATTTATTGTAACTGTACGGGCGCTTAAGATGGGGGGGGGGGGCAATAATACATAAAATATGTATATCATATTTAAGAATAACATGTCTATACCATGTGATAATGACGATGAATTGACGATGAATGAGATCCAACTGATAATGAGTAATCTTACGTCCACTATGTCCTAGGGGTGTGCGCAATGTTTTATAAGATACATTCTACCTTCTACACAACAACAGACGATGCGACGCAGTGTAGGTAATGTCCCCACAGCATCCAATGTCGTTTAGTCGTCCTGAAAATGATTGCGCAAACCATACTGCCAACGACGAAGTCGTGCTCCAGGTTTGGGAATATATTTTGAACTATAGCTACACACGGTTTTGGTTTTGGTTTCGGAGGGAAATCTCCATGATGCCGTTTCGTAATGAAGGAGAACTCGGTTCCGGTAGTAAAACTAAGAAACTCAAAAAAGGAAAATAAATTTGTATATTGTACATCACTAGACTGGGACAAGGATAGAAAAAAAACATTCGGCTGCAGGTATAGAGGATGGAAATGGAAATGGAAATGGAAATGGAAATGTAAAGTTATTGCTCTAAGATGAGCCGTAAGATCAGCCGTTCATCCCAGTTTTAGAAGCATCAACGTTAAAATGCCAGTCTGTAGGAGCAGCCACGTTAACTTGCCAGTCAACAGGGGCACGTATTTTCGCCGCT
The DNA here is from genome assembly GCA_921293315.2 of Nemurella pictetii. Taxonomy (NCBI): domain Eukaryota; kingdom Metazoa; phylum Arthropoda; class Insecta; order Plecoptera; family Nemouridae; genus Nemurella; species Nemurella pictetii. The sequence continues at coordinate 23,693,609 of OV121116.1, read as the reverse complement.
GGCTACGGGGTTGTTTGGGGTTGGGGGGGTAGGTGGGGGTGAAGGTGGGCAGCAGGCACGCTGAGGGGGGGGGGGGTCGCCGGTAGCGGAGGACAGCTCTTGTAAATCACAACACGACATATGGCCAGGAACTAGAAAGAGACAGAGACAGAAAAAGGGTGCAAAACTGCGTGGGGATACCGGATCGCGTTGGGTGTGGGGGGTGGAAGGGGGGGGGGGGGGCTGCTACCAACTTACAACAGCATCTCCTTAAAAAAGGAGTTTTCAGGAGAAATGGTCCATAGGAATTTTCGACCTAGACCTGTTGTAAAACAAAAAAAACAATGACTCCCCTTCCCCGCTCTCCGGCCCGAGTGTGTTCGTTGCAGCACACAAGGTATTCACCTGAGAGAAACAAGATGGTGATTGTGGCTTCTTTTCAAAACATCTTAGCCGACGTCTTGAGATGGTAGATGCTGTCACATGTTGTCGCGGTCGTTCGGTGCTCAGTTATGCAGCGGTTATTTGCACTGGCAAGAACACGGCGATGTCAAAACGCGCGCGAGCATGACGAGAACATAAAGTATCGTGTCGCTCGCGATATTCCCGCAAGTCACAAGCGAAATACCGGCACAAATTTCCAAACTAACAAATCGAAAATTCAAATCAAATCATATCAATTTTCATTTCATTTTTTGGTTGCCCATACACAGCACAATTAATAATACTAAAGAAATAAAACCCACATAAGCTTTGGCTTGTGTGTGGGAAAGAATCATTCTTTGATATTTTATACACTGTCATCTATCATTGATACAGTCTGGGGCAGAGTTATGAACGTAAATGATCATTTATTCGGATTGGCAAATTTCGATGTTGGTGGATGAGTGTGGGCCCGATTTCCAATCGCCACTGTTTTCTTTCCAAACGTTACTGTCAGTTATTGAAATCTTCCTTGCTTTTGCCTAGGTCACAGGTACTTCAATTACCTTTTTTTACCAGTTGGCATATACCATAAATAACACTATGCCATAACACTGGATAACATTTACCATTTTCCAATTCTCTTAGTGCTAGTTAGCACATTTGCGATACGATGCGCCTTGATTTTGATCGATATCTTTACCTGGATTGCTTCTGTTGCAACAAAACCAAAATATTGAAAGCCGGTGATCATTCTCCGGTATACCCTGGAAAAAGATTCCTGATACCAACACACTAAAGTCGATGTGGTGAGGGTTGTCTGTTCTACTATTTTCACTGCAAACAAATTACAAAGACCAGCAAGTTCTTTTATTGCCTTTCAAACGATAGGGCGAAATACAGCGAAATGATAAAAATAAGGAAAATCGCTTCTTTGATACTACCATTTTAATGCATGGATTTTGAGCAAAGGCAAAGGTTGACTTGACATCATCATATCACATGTATAGCAATGGGAATTGCTAGTTTATGGAACAAGTATATTTTCCTGTATAAGCTTTTGCCCCTCCTTTTTTGCTTCTTTGCTGCTGCATGCCGCGCGATCGCAGCATCACATCTTTGGTCCATGCGACGGTCGAGTTTTCTGCAACGCTGGAGCTAGCTAGCATCAACAAAGTAACGGGGCGAGAGAGAAACATTCGCCAATAGTTCGACAGTGGTCTAGGCAATAATAACACGATTAGATGAGAGAAACGAGCAAAGGGATGGAGGAAGTATTGCAAATGACGATAGGTATAACGTGTTCCGTATCAATGCTCTTATAGTTTACCTGCAGAATTGTCAATTCTATAACTCACCGATAGGTTGAAAACTGCCAAGCTTTTTAAGCTGTATGTTGTTTAGGTGCGGGGACTCAACGCTTGGGCGCTTCCTAGGATTTGTCTCCTAAGTAATCCTAAGAATGAATCCAATGAGGAATCCTACCCGAGAAAATAGCGTTACTTACTTTCTATGCATATAGCTGTAGTTTTAAAACAAGAGAAGCTATATAGTTAAGTTTTTTTTTATTGTTTTTAAAAGTAACGAGGATTTAATAACTTGTAAGAAACACACCCAGGGTCAGATGGCCAAAACGACGAAATTAAATAAGGCGTTGTAATATTTTGGTTTTGATCGTCAACTTATTGGTCTGTCTGCGAAATCAAATCGATTTGTGAAATAGCGGAGTTTGAATCTATGAGCGGGCACACATTTCCGATAGTTAATTTAGTTCCGGCTAGATATCTGGTGTTTTTTGAGAGATAACAAAGCTGACCATCTCGTTCCAAAATTATTTCAGCACCTGAAGCGTTTTTTTTATTATTTACTACAGCCGATTTTTTTTCACGTTTTTTGGTTATAATTGAGGGCCTCTAGGTTTATCATGTGTGTCAACTGTAACACTTGTTTCAATAGAAGGCGTTGTTTATCAAAATTGCTGGCAATTTAACGTCTCGTTGGCAGGCGACATGTCGCGGTGACAGATTTCTCTGCGTGGTCCTTGTGCGGTCCATGCGCTGTATGAATCACAGCCGCGTCTTCCCCGGCAAACGTTCACAAGAAGAATTAATTCCCAGGAATCATTCCCTATCCCAGAAATCATTCTTGTCTAAAGCTCGCTGGATTCGCGGCATGTATACCCGAACTGAGACGGAATCGAATCGCTTCTCTCTTGCACAAGATACAATGCACAAGATCTCGACTAGCGTCACATGACATACAAAATGCAACACACACACCGCCAGTTCTCATTTCTAAATTCAATGTCTTGTTGGGATTTTTTCTTAGATTGCTCACGATTTGTTTACTTCACTATCCATGGCTAAGGGTCTGTTCTTGACGATTCTAAACACATACCTTCACATTTATTGATGGATGCTTTGTTATAAGGTTAGATCATGTTTACAAATTAAATCAATTTCAATATTTTTAAATGTTGCTGAAAACTGTTTCGACGCCATTGGGGCCTTCTTCATTCGCTATTGCTAATAGAATTGGAAACCATTGCAACTTTGCCATAATAACGGCACCAAAGTGCGTAATGCGTGCCAATCCCAACAGGCGATTATTGCGGCGCCGGCAATTTTAACCGTATTTAATCTCCATCGCAATTGAAAAACATGCGTAACGCATCGAACTCGAAGCAACTACATCCACATGCAGTGCCATCGCATCGTCAAGTAAAAGACGAGCAGGAGATTCCAGGAAAGTACAACTTCTCACAAGACACGCGTCATGCCGCTTCGCGGAACGAACACACAGCACGCTCTTGTTTGACCCGTTCATCTGGCGATTCAATCAGCTGGTCTACTGCAACTCCATTATCTTGGTCTTCTAGCTCCTCCCTGCAGCATCCCCAGCATCCCCAGCATCCCCAGCATCCCCAGCATCCCCAGCATCCCCAGCATCCCCAACATCCCCAGCCACCCGCTCACAGACCCGAGTCCCACCACGGGCACTGATACAAGTTATACATCTTGTTGTGATCATGTCCCATTTTAATTACTAGCCGAGGGTACCTTCCACATCCACTTCCACCCACTATCCGACGCGGTACTTTAATGCACAAGATAAATTAAAATCAAGCATATAGTAACATTTTTCTGCCTGCTCATTTCATACTTGTTTGTTTTTTTCTTGGCACTCAATCGCAACGCCTTTTTGCCCATGCTTGCCCCGCTGCCCTGCTGCCCCCTACCCTCCCCTACCACCCCCGGCATCCCCCATAACCCCCTTGTCTCGTGTTATTTAACTTTGCTGTGCGCCGATAACTCTGTTTTTCTGGAAGGCTCCCTTCAGATGGTCCAGTCGCTCTCCTTGTGTCTTCTTGGCTCGGTTGATGCCCCCCGCAGGGCCACCCCCAACCCCCTATCCACTACCCCTACCAGCACCCACTATAACAGCACTATCCTATACTAGCACTAAGCTAACACTATACACAATTAGTCCAAGGCACTATCAGCACTAGCACCATACCGGAAAGTCTTGTGTCCAGCAAAACTCTATCTCTATCTGTTCCTCCGTAGCCCGTAGGTGCAGAGAGAGAAAGAGATTAATAGAGATAGAGAAAGAGAGAGAGAGATGAAGTTAGGGAGAGAGTTGGAGTGAGGACAATACTTGGAGTTGTTTTCCGACTGTAGCCAAAGTCAGAATAAAGGGATACTTTTTGCGTATACCTATTTCTCATTTGTAACGGAAAGAAAAGTGAATGATTAACAATTGATGAAACTTGTCTGGGATAATGAAAGGAGTTAGTTTGGGATGGTTAATAGGGACAGGGGATGTGATGGGATGTGATAGGATGTCAGCAGGTTTTATGACGATATCGGGAAGGGTATCGAATCTTTCCAAAGTTGCGTGTTCGTGATTATGGCTGTAATTTCCGCTGCAGTGTTTCCTTTTATAAATCAAAATATTTTATTTAGGTATATACAAATATTTATTGATTGATTGGCTCATCTGCTTATTTACACCCCCTCCCCCACCCAATTGAACCCCAAATTTAAATACATTTCTTATTTTTACAGAATTTTTTCAGTGCAAAAAAAAACACACATTGCAACGTATAAAAAAATCAGCATAAATCGAGATGACGCGATTAATTTCAATAAAATTGGAGATTTTATTAATTATTGTTACAAGACATGACGAAAATCAACAGCCTTGTGCAACATAATGTTATCGAGTTGCACTTCACAGAGAACGCACAGCAAACTCATGCTAGGGCTTGCTGGTAACTTGCCAAGGAGGGTTACTGACTGTTCGCGTACACTGTACTTGCTGTACTCGCTGCTCTGTCATCTCTGTCATCTCTGCATCACTGCATCTCTCTCTTTCTTTCTCTCTGTACCATCAGCCACCGGCCACGACGATCACGAGTCCTTCTACGATGCTTTTTTTTCATCAATGGGATTGGATTGATAGAGAATCATGAATGAAGCTACTTATAGCGCATGCGATTCTCACACATACTATAATATTATACACAATTAAAATTAATCCCACCAAATGTTGAATTTAATCGCAAACATCAATTTTTGCTCATTAGTATGACGAACTATGCAATTTGTTTGTCAGTATGTGTGGGCTCTACCTGACCGGTGCAAATGATGCCCTGCACTTTACCAACTGTGAAAGTGTCAGCACTATAACAGTCATACATATTCCTGAATCTTGGAGCTTTACTTATAGTGCATATAGTGCGGTCAACTCTCTGGTATCGTAAGTCTATTAAATTTAAGTATAACCTTGTCCACCCAGCGCTGGTAGTCAATACGAGTACCAACTTGACGCCAAAAACATTTAAATTTACCGATTTACCTTAATTTCTAACCGTATTTCTATATATTCTATATTTATAACAGTATATAATTGTCACAATACAGTTACTAGTAAAAAGCTAGAAGATATGCATGCAAGTGGTAAATAAAAAGTTTAGGCACTGGTCTAGTGTGTGATTTTGACATTTTGAAATGGCGCCTTGCGGATTTGGTTTCATGAGTTGGTGAAATGTAAACGGCGGAGATTTTTTGAGTATGGCCTTATCCTGGATAAACTATTGACTCTGGTATTACAGCGGTGCTACTGCATCACCAAGTATTAAGTACTGTGTTAAAAGGATAGGGAAAACTGGTGTTTCACTAGTACCATCACCGGCCAGGGTAATGGTACCAGACGCCAATTGCGGCCAACTGGCTGGTGTTACAATTATTACCAGGGGTATTACCATTTCAAACTCTTAGTACTGCGGTACATTTCAGAGTGTTAAACAGATTAGCTGGAGTACCCGGTTTTTCACTAGCACACTTATAAAACCATGCCAGTTGACCGCATTTAGGTAAAGGCACTATGGGGCCATTTTAGGTGAACACCGATGGCGCATGTATCAAGCTGCTATAGGCCTTCTCTCCGTGTTGATAGAGAGACAGCGAAGAGTGCACGCTGCACACACCGGGTCAGGGGTCATCGTGTTTCATTTCACCCTGGCCTGCCTGGCTGCCTCCACCACCAGTCTGCATTTTTCATGTATCTCATTGGATGATAACTCACGAGTCGCTCGAGCTCACAAGTACATCATATCTATCTCCGGTCGCACTCTCCGTTTGATTTGATATACTCTTCATATCAATACTATATATTACTAACTATATAATATAACTATAACTATAATAATAATAATAATTATTATTATAAATTATTATTATTATTTCCATGCTGGTCGAATGGCGGGCGTCTTAGTAAAACTAATCTCGCTTCTGTTTTCAACGATCATTTTTGAGCGTAGATCAAGATGTATCTCCAGAGATGTGAAAGGTTATCAAAATGTAACATCAGACGTGTCAATACTGGTTGACGTCACGATTCGTAAGAAACGTATATCCCAATCCACTTCACTTCGATTCTCGCTAGATTCTTGACGCTAATTAGTGATTAGTAATTAGTAATTCGTGCAGTCAGTAAGTATAGCATTGCTGGCTGCATGCAATCATCTTGTGATGAACATTCATGCACAAAGAATTGACGAAGCTCGTGCCTCGGGATTTGGTAATTAAAAGCTGGCAGACTACATCTTTGCAATGCAAATTGATCATCACTTTACACAGGTGTCAGGTGTGATGTTCGCTCGATCGTTGACTTCAGTCGAACCATATAGTGGATGCGAAATGCCTCGTTTTCAGACTTGCCTTTATATTTATTTACCAACCACCCCTGATCATTATAAAACTGGTAATCGAAGTTCTGTAGGGCCCTAATTGCAAATCATTATTTTAACACAATGAAAAACTGGGGTGGAAAGCGAACGGCCCATTGCTAATAATTCCATCAATCTCTAATCTCATTGGCTATTTTAATCACTGATCAAAAAGCAAAACCAATAATTACTAAAACAATCCTGCTGAGCCGGTTACGTTTGTTATAATTTTATGGCTTCATATTTGAATTTGACGAAATCGTTGGCTTCAATTTTATGTGGTTTGGTACAATCACCATGGGGTATTATCAAGTCTTTGTTGGAAACATTGGCGTTCAGAAAAATTAATCAAAAATCAAACTCGCCGACTCCAAAATTTCTAATCAATCTATTCACTAATCATCGTACACTGATCACTAGCACCTGTTCACAGTTCCCTAATCACTATCCACGAATCACTGCCGACGAATCGCTGCCACTGATCACTATCCACTGATCACTTAACACTTATCACTATACAATAATCACTATCCAACAATCACTCTGAATCTGAAACTGTCAGATATAAATGAATAGAAAACTCAACCTGATCGATCTGGTCAACGATTGCCCTGGCTTTCCATCGTTTCCTGTCGCTGTGTTCGCGATTTGATCATATCTTGATCATCTTATCGTCTCTCCTGCTATCTTAGCCAACGGGTTTTTATTTGGGACTTTGAAGGTTTCACGGCTTGATGTCTAATCCTCGCAGTAATTAGGTTAATTGTGAAAATTGGATTCGACTTCGGCGTTGTTATGCTAATAATCGGAGGTTACATGACTCACGTGTCGATCTTTTGAATCAAGATATTTGCCTTGAAAGTTTTCGTTTTCCCGACACTATAGAACTTGGCGTTTCTATTCTTAAATATATTATAATAACACACTGGTATTTTATCCCAAGAAAGTAGTAACACACGTGTTCAATATCTCTATAAGTAGAGTTTCATAGTTTTATAAATACCATAGCATATTAATGATATCATTATGATTGTTATTTAGATTGTGATGTGTTATTTTGTGGTTGGAGAAGCATAGAAAACAAAGAAGCTGGCAGCATCGGTGGCGGATTCTGGCCTGTCTCATGAAGCTGCAGTGTTATTAGCAATATTAGCCAATTTGTTGCGATTTGCGATTCGTGAAATTAGCAAGTTTTTGACAGTTAATTGCTCTAATCGAAATCAGCATTTTGTCGTCTTTATGGAGGAATGCCAAAATTTCGCGAATGTAATTTATTGGGGCAACATTAAACCGGTGCTCGGTACGCTGTGATCTGGGCATTACAGTTAACCAATGTGAACTTAAAGAAAGTATCATCTATACTTGTAGGAAATACAAATCGATTTTCAAACTGATGGAAAACGCGTAATTTCACGTCTTCGCGCAGATTTTCTTGCCTGGACGGTGCACTTTGTTTTGTGTTTTTGTGAGACAGTTTCTTACGCTTCTCTTTATTTTATTGCAGGTAAGAATTCCACCTTCCACTTCCGTCGGGGATTTGATAAAAACGTGATTCACCGCCGATCGACGACCGCCATGCAACGCCTTTATTCAACGCAATAAGTAAGAAAACAAAACGTCCATTCGCATTACACACCCGTAATCTGTTTACAAGGAGCAAATCTTCTACCTCATCTTGCCTCCGTATAGACTCGTTCCTTTCATGCGTATCTTGAAGAATGCTGTCTAAAGTCCAAATCTCCTCGATATTAATACCAGCTTCCACGGAAAGCCTGCATGTAGGAAAACGAGCAAAACTTAATACTATTTCCACGGGTATAATAATCTATATATAATATACCTATACCTAAGATAAGTGACTGCCAGCGACTCTAATAGCGCCATTTACTTCATAAGGCATGTATTCATTCTAGTTCACCTCTTTCCCTACCTATTAACACAATATTACAAAGGGAATGAGACATACAGAACAATACCGAATTGCTAAAACACTCGGAGAAAATGGTTGAACGGTTTCAATTCCCAAACTCGTGGAATTACTTTCCCCTTATCCCGAATCGGGATTCTGCCGGCGAACACCTATAGCCTGCTATAGCTGGAGCAGTTTACCAGTTCGAGTGAGATTTTCCGTGCGACTTGCTGTTACAGCATCCCACAATCATTATACGCTAGTTTAGAGTGTAATACAGGCACGGGCACATTTGAAAACATTTCTAATTAAATTCAAACTGTTGCCTTCCTTGGCTAGTAATGCTGCTGCTGCTGCTGCTGCTGCTGCTGCTGCTATAGTGCTGGTGCTGGTACTGGTGCTCTTGCTGCTGATGCTGCTGATGCTGTATAATCGAGCTATGGGATGGATATAGCGGATATTAAATACGGCATAGGTACTTGATAAACAAGAAAAGCTTCACTAAAAAAATCTCCCTTTCAAAAGTCTACTCGCAGCAGTAATGCGGATTGATTAGTTTTTTTTTTTAGATTAAAACGGAACCGATTCACGCGTGCACCTAGACAATACATAACAAACCTACACGTGCACCTACGATACGACGCACCTACACACCTACACAATGTCAGAAAGTGTGCAAAAACGATTCGATTATGGCGTAGCGAAGCGAAGGCAGCCGGTCTACCTAATGGCTAGTCTTTCCGAATCTCCGCACAAAGTCAACCCCGTGCGTTTATCCATAGGTGTCATAAATTAACCCCGAAAATAAAGTTCTTTTCTCATTGATCTCCTTTCAAATGAATCGCCGTGATTATAGACTTTATTCGCGTCCTATTATTGTTCCCATCCCTCATGTAAGGGATGTAGGGTATCCATCCCTTCGATATAGACCGCTGAACGCTGCCCTGAACGGAACAAAACATCGCACGCATAAATCTATTTATTGTACTATTATCGTGTGCAGAAGGCCGGCCGGTCTGTGAAAAACTGGTATTTAATTTATTCGGAAATGAGGTTGAATGGCAAAGGGGTGGCGGGCGGTGGGACACAATGGTCGCGTGCTACAGGCAGGGCTGCGGCAGCCCCCTCGTCCGTGTCGTCGTCCTCGTCCCAGTTCGGCGGTGCAGCGCGGAGGCTGGATGACAAACTCCTGCGTGCGACCATGTCACATCATCACATCACCCCGTGCTCTTCTATAGTCCGTCGTCATCGTCACATCGGCACATCATGGCCATAGTACGGTCATCATCATGCTGTCACTTTGTCGTCACGTCTGCTTCAACCTACTGGCCTGATTGCTGCTTGCTGCTTGCTGTTTGCTGCTTGCTGCTTGCTGCTTGCTGCTTGCTGCTTGCTGCTTGCTGCTTGCTGCTTGCTGCTTGCTGCTTGCTGCTTGCTGCTTGCTGCTTGCTGCTTGCTGCTTGCTGCTTGCTGCTTGCTGCTTGCTGCTTGCTGCTTGCTGCTTGCTGCTTGCTGCTTGCTGCTTGCTGCTTGCTGCTTGCTGCTTGCTGCTTGCTGCTTGCTGCTTGCTGCTTGCTGCTTGCTGCTTGCTGCTTGCTGCTTGCTGCTTGTAGCTCGCTCCTCGCTGCCTGCTGCTCGCTGCTTGCTGCTCGCTGCTTGCTGCTCGCTGCTTGCTGCTCGCTGCCTGCTGCTCGCTGCCTGCTGCTCGCTGCTTGCTGCTCGCTGCTTGCTGCTCGCTGCTTGCTGCTTTGGGAGCTAAGAGCTACAATCAGATCACGCTCGTAAACCACCGTGGCCATCGTAGGCATTGCTAGATTTGCACGAGATTGCGAATTGAATTGCTGTAACATTGCGGGGCCCCGCGTCTGGGTCTGACCCCCGCAAAAAATCGTGCGCCCCACGATGAGGGCCTCTAGGAGCAGGAGGTCGGCGTCATTTCTAGGAGGGAAATCACATCCGGCAACATTTTGTTCACTCTGCACTGGTGAAGGCGCGATTCAATGACAGGGGTATTATTAGTCGGGTAGAGTGCATGTCTGTTGGCGTCGCCTTTCCACACAGGAACACCTTGTAGATGTCTCGATTGAAGATACTTTCTTCGCCCAAACGTCTCCCTGACGTCTCTGTGACGTCACTGGCTCCCGTACATTTCTTAGTTCTCCTCGAAACCTAGATGCACCATGTTGATTCATGCAAGCAATCAAAAATATGAGCGAAAAGTTGCACGACCATGTGCTTTTCAGAATTAATTTATTAACAATTCACCTCGTAGAGTTTGAAATTACAGTTACAATCTACAAATGCCTTAAATACAATGCAAATCAAATAGAAGGACATACATAAAATATAATATTATCAATGAATAGCTGTCAAATTCAAATAAAAACAAAGCTTCGCTTATTTTTGTAAGGCTTGGTTAGAGGCAGGATTAAACAGCAATACAAGGGGGCGTGTTTTTATTTATCTTTCGCTGCGTTTCATTATTTACCTGTTTTGATAATCTCATTTGATTTGATTTATGTGATTTTTTTAAGCATTTGTTGTTGTATTGTTGTACTATCTACTCAGTGAATTGTTATTTTACTATTTAAAAAAGCACGTGGTCTAGCAACTTGTCGCTAATTTTCACTAATTCTTGCTAAGCCCGTCCTTTTCGGAAATTACATGGGGCTCTCGGGTTTTATTGAGACCTATAAATGTGTACGTGAATTGACCCCCTCCCCCCCTCCTTCCCACTAGTTTGATTGTGGGCTGCAGCATGTACCCAGTGTCATCTCGCTTCCAGAACTTGAAATATCAAGAAAAATCACTGGTCATTAAGTTGCCATCAACAAAAATAGCAGTGTCTTTTATTTGATCGAACTGATATTTTACTCCCAAAATGACACCTTTGAGGTATAGTTGCTGATTCGGCCGAGAGGGCGGGGGAAGGAATTGATTGAAACTCGGAGCGTTGCCGCCACCATCGCTCAGACTTGATCAGACTTCTGGGATGCAGATGCCATTCATTATTTCATTGAGAATTGATTATGTGGGACGTAAAATTGAGCACAGAATAATCTGCAGCGTATTATATTCGGTGCGACGACTGGCAAGCACAGCAACAGCTATAATCGTTGATTTGATTGTTTGTTGTTAAAAACATTCCCCGTCTAGCTTCTTCTTCGCTGTCTTCACTAGCTGATGCTCCACTAGAATTTTACTTCCTCTCCGATTTATGTGCGATATTGTTTTTATTCTCATAAAACTCTAAAGCATTTTCCCGATGAGGAAAAAAGGCGATAGGTCGGACGTGTAATTTACTTTTATGGCGCGATCGAAAGCGTTCATTTCCCATCCCTACGTTAACCCCGTCTCTATCCATACCGCTAACCATATCATTAACTTCTTTTCTGTTCCAACCCTTAACCATTTCTCAATTCTTAGACGCCAGTCCCTATCAATCTCATTATCAGCTATGTACAAAGACACTATGCCAAGTGACAAAATTTCCCGAAAATGCCGAGGAAATTCCACGAAAATGACGTGAAATAGTCAGGAAAAATAGCAACGTCTGGCATGTATAGATATTTTTGAAGATGCTGAATGTGAATACACCTTGTTTATTGCACGTTGTCTATGTCTACTGGCAAGACAGACTTGGAACACGTGACCGCACATGTTGAACAGATGAAAAGATGAACAGATGAACAGATGTTGATTGGCAGTTACTCGGCAAAAGCCACAATTCATCGAGATTCACTTACAACTAATGACTGACGACTGATAACTGATAACTAAAACTAATACCATGAACAGGGATGCTTTTCTCGCCGCTTTTCTCGCCCCAAACGCGTGACTCGTGAGTGAAAGGGAAAGTGTGACAGACGCACGTTGGAAAGGTAACAATATTTTGTGTCGCCGACTGTTCTATTTTCCAAGCAATAATCACGTAGAATCGAGGTTAGCCCATATGACAATGTTTCTCTTGGACTATATTCATGTCCATTGACGAGAAATAATGTCTATCCCCTTGGATAAAGCTGGTGAAATGAACGGCACTCGCTCCCTCCACGCATCCCCCCGCCGAAGGGGGGGGGGGGGGGATGGGGGGTAGTTGTACACCCTGTCACCGGGCTACCCCAAACTAGGTGGGAGGGGGTGGGGGGGGGGGGGTGAGGTGTGCATTGGCTTAGGTACACCTCAATTGAACGCCGCTCATACGAACATCGGTACTAACGGGGCACGGATTTTTATCAAATTGATGCCACGCTGGGCTTTTGCACACCCCCCAACCCCACAACCCCACAACCACCATTCTGCCAGCCCACCCCACTGTGTATATGCATGATAGCTTGCGAATGGAAGCGTATGAAGGTAAAGGTATACAACGCTTTGAAAAAATATTACCGTTTAACTTGTTTTAACTGATGATTTTAATGAACCATTCTGGGATTTTTTTATGGAGAGAGAGAGAGAGAGGGGGGTTTTTCAAATCATGGGGTTGGCTAGAATGCGAACTCCGAACATTAATGACAATGATAAGCCGTTTCAGTTATCACCTATACATTAATAATACTTATGTTGACCTAGTCAAATTCTTTTGATGATTCTGAACGCGAAGCGTCAATGCCCTTATACCAAACTGCATTTTGTTCAATGCGTTGGCATGCATAGCAACTACATTTATCATTACCAGAAAGATTCACCAACAATTTAACAGAATACAGGACACTCACTTGTTGAAATCACTCTCTGATAACAAATGTGTTACAAATTCCAATACGATGTACGAGTCATGCAATACCCATCCATACAAATGCAAAAGAAAACTCACCACACCTGACGAAAAACCGTCTTAACTTCCACGGAATCGATATTGCAATCAAAGTTATCATTTCAACAGCAATCGATATTGCGATCGAGGTTTTTCACTACCGCATATTGTTTTTTGAAATGGAGTTGTATACACAACGATTGTGTCGATTTAAGGTTTCCAATGCTACAAATCCACCGCATGCCAAGCGTTACTACCTCCATTTTCCATCCAAAAGAACATTTCACTGAAAGTTTCCATTTGACAGGTCTGTAAGGTGCATGCACATTATGCAACAATGACGCAGTATTAATTACAGTGTGTGTGAGTGTGTGTGTGTCAGTGTAGCTTGATGAGCATGTGCCGCATTCAAAGATGTTACATCGGGAAGATAAATCGAAAGATCTACATCGAAAGATGCTGTACTTCGGCAGAAACAGAACGAGAGCTCGAAACTTGAAACTTGCAGGCCAATTGACGTCACCAATTAAAAGCTACCAATAAATAAGACGATGATGATTAAAAAGGTCGACGTCCTATCTAGTAGCTTATTAATTTACTTCTAGATCTACTCGAATGAAACTGGGAGGAACTCCGAACTGCGATCAATATTGATCTCTGTACAGTGAAGAAAAATCGAATGTTGTTATCACCGGATCAAAAATGGATTGAAATACTGAGCCGCTATCAAGCGAAAGTGAAATAGTGTCTAGACTTCGTTTTTCTATAGCTGGTACCTTCTGTTGACTTGAAGCAGTCCAGAAGCAACCACCGCCTTGTATTTTGTCTACTTATTTGTCTACTTATTCGTCTAGTTATTTGCCTTTTTATACACATGCTGCAACCCCCGCCAAAATTCAGTATAAAAACAAAGAATAGCTACCCAAAGTTGCTCTTTCGTGTAACTCATCGACAAAACAGACATTCAAATTCCACTTCGATTTTTCAATAAAATTCCTAATTGCAAGATAGCAAGCACTCTGGTGCAATAATGAGTGGTAGGTAGGTAGTGAGTTTGCGATGCGAATTCCTGATGCTATATCTTTGAATGTGGCAAAGGATAAACAAAATAGCATGGAGCGGTCAGCTTTTCAATCAGTAGGTGGTCCGTAGTCTGTTCACCGTACACCGCTGCGCTCTGCGGCGCAGTGTTTATAGTCTTAGCCCCATGGCAAGTGCTTGGCGAAGATTTGCAATATCGCGCCCCACGCTGTGCTATAGAAGATACTAAGACGCTTCTAAGAAGCTGCGAAGCTGTCGTCATCCGAGCCCTCTGTTAGACTCTGATTGAGCTGGGGGAGTGGGGGGGGGGGGGGGGTGTCGTCGCCGCAGTCGCCGTTGCCGCAATTACCTGGCGAGCCGTTTTCACACTTTCATACGCGCTTTACCTCGCTTTTCCATGGCTTTCCCTCGCTTTTCGATGCTTTTCCACGCATTACACGCGTATTCCCCCCGACGTTCACGCTATCCCACGATTTCCCGCGGTTTCTCGCGTTTTCCCACGTTTTCCCGCGTTTTCCTGCGTTTTCCCGCGTTTTCCGAGCCGGCGCCGCGTGACAGGGAGAAATTCACGCTTTTGAGCTGAGTCTACGCGGTGACCAGACAAATGCTATTTCTCACAAAGGAACCGAGGTTACAACCTCTTTAACTAAGCGTTATTCAACTGGGCCACGTTAATTTCTGACGCTTATTTATTAAGCATGCTTGTATCGCGAATCGCGATTGCTGTTAATTTCAGAAAATATTTTTCTACTTTTTTTTAGAGCGTCACTGGCAGCAGATAGCTTTTGAGCTACATAAAAAAATGTGTGTCTGAATTTATTTCGGCTAGGATGTAAACTGGTGATCACTTCTTGATTGTACGTGGATATCAGTTGTCTGAATGCGCGCGAACGACAAAGTGACACAATGACAGATTGCTGTCTTGAAATGTGCGTCGTGCACGCATCACACGGCAGGGGAAGGCCTACGTGTAGTGCGTAGTGCGTAGTGCGTTGGCTAGTCTACGTGTGTACACCTTTGATTCTGTCTCGTGTGATCGTTATTACCTTCGCATGCGTTGCCTTATAGGGTGCGTCTGACTCACCCTTTGCATGATGCGATGCGGTGTATACTTGCAGCTAACATCTGATTGCTGTGATAGGTGATTGTTGATGCTGCAAATTGCGCGTCTCCGTGTGTGTTCGTCTCGTGATGACCGCCTCACCTGTCTACTCCGCATCATCCCACGCAGCATCGCATCTGATGCTGATGCAACTCGTTTAAGATTTCTGCGCCCAACTATACATTTGATTGTAGTTCGTTTTAATTCCAGCTCTCAGCTTCCGTTGCTTCTGTCTCAGCTTCCGTTGCTTCTGTGGACACGTATATCGAAAGCGTTAAAGAAACAGTGTCGATAGACTGTGATGTGAATTGAAGAGGTGGCTGTTGATTTAATAGTTTATTATTTAAATTATCATTAAGTGCAACACAATTTGTGTTCACGCATTGCGTGGTGCAATTATACTTGAACCAGCGGTTACTTCAATCACATCACATCGCTTTCATTACAACGGTATACTACTAATAGATCAAACCTCGGTTTATTTATTGCAAACATTTTCAATCGTAGATATTCAGTCAGCGAACCGAATATGAATATGATGCATTTCCGATATTTGCAAACGCGTATAGGTATAACATATTATACGCAAGTTTCAGTCATATTGATCATTTCTCTATTTCAATATCCCCATAACTTCTCGACATTTTATCTATAGTGGAAGAGCTAGTACTTTCGAATGGCTAAAGAACACTTTGATTTTTATAGCTACCCATTATGTGTGCTAGCTTGAAAACTGGCATTTTTCGGAAGAAGGGATCATTCTAAACTATAACCAGCGTCCAGGTGTGCTCGGGTAAAGGATAAGACCCTCTTCCTCCCCCGCCCCCACCCCACAAGCCAAGGCATCACGTCATCGCCCCCAAAAAAACCCCATCGCACCCCCCAACCCCCCAAACACATGGCCTCTTATGATAACCCAAACCCTATAGCCGATAAACAATATCAATAAATCGTATACACTTTTTTCGGCTGACTTTATAGTTTATACCCCTTGCCAAATCGAAAATTTGCTCTCGTATGAAACGAATTTTCCAACTCATCTGCTTTCCACGAGGCTCAACCGTGAAACTTTTGAAATAATTATGTCATTTTGGCGTTGGTCATAAAATTGTGCAGATACTTTCTCTGCTGCTTACTTGCCAATGTACTTTCTTTACTTGGATTTGCTTTGGTCGAATTTCCATTTTATAATTCGTTGGTCATTCTTAGTTTTGACAGTCTAGACTCGAAGACTCTAGAACCTAGATCTATAAAGTATAAACAGGTCACAGCTCTTTGAGCTATCTCTCTGTAAATGTATCATCTTCACAGCGTAGACTCTATAGAGTCTACGCTGTGAAGTGCACTGAAATTAATGTATTTCAGATATATTTCAAATATATCTGAAATCAGAAATTAACGTCCCAGATATATCTTGAAAAAGCATGTATTGCATATATATTTGTAAATATACTTAGGATATATCTATTGTCTGTATTCCGATTACATTTGAAATATATTGCCACAGTTATATTTTAAACCTATTCACTATATATTTAGAATGCATCTCAAATACAATTTTCTTCATGTGCTGTAAACACGCAAAATATATTTTTAAAAACATTTTTTTATATATTCATATTACATTGCAAACATATTTCTTCAAACTTTTTTTAATTAATACATTTTTAGCTCACAATAATTTGCGAATGCCAAGAGTTTACCTTATTGCCTGTATTCCGATTACATTAAAAATATATTGCCTCAGATATATTTTATTGTATATTTGGAATGCTATGTCAAATACATTTTTCTTCATGTGGATATTAACACGCTATATATATTTTTTAAATATTTTTTTATATACCTATTCATTTGACATTGCAAGCATATTTCTTTAAGCTTTCGAAGAATCGTGTTGTGGATGAGCGTAAATATTACGCTATAAGCGTACAAGATCAATTTAACATGTTCGGCGATAATTTAGCTGCTTTCTCGATGACATTCGTTAGCTATCATGAAATAGACGTGAAACTATTTGAAAATTTCAAACGTTAAATCGATTAAAAGAAAAACTATTTAATTGATTTGCTTAACAAAACACAGCATCTTATTTTTGAGATGTAAAGCGCACACTAAATTTCGTCAACATCGGTTGAAAATAAAGTAAAACTGCAGGAAAGTGTAATCGAAGATTTTGCTTCACTCGCTCTGCTTGAATTTTGCTGATAAATTTTTATAACCAAACATACAATACAAATAGACTGATCCTAGCGACTTCAATCCTAGTTAGTTACTTCCAAGTGATTAGGTGCAAGCACTGCATATTTATTGACAGTACCATTGTGTTTTATCTCTAAGTAAATAACTCTCTTCAAAATGTTGTGGACGTTAATGGCAGCGAACTGGTTATCGGCAGTCAAAGTCAAAATATGACTCAAGTCTAAATCCCGACAACAGTTTTGAGCAGCGGTGTTGTAAAAATTACCAACTGCAAAACAATCACCATTGAACACCAAAAATGTGTCGATTGAAAAAACCGAATTTCCATCCTTGAGTAGTACAGTGTAACTATTCCTCTTAGTTACTCGGGTGTAATTTTTACTATGTATAATCAACGAACGGAGAACAATCCTGTGATAGTATTCAACCTTTTGCTCACAAGAGGAAATGTCTACATTTAACCTTTGTAGAGCTAGGAAGTGCTGCCTCCCTATTACTCTTAATATCCCTAAACCTAAAACAGTTACAAATTCTGAAATTGCCATAGCGTTATTGAGTAACTTTTTGCAGGGGGTAGTCATTTGGTCAAAGTATTCCTTCTCTTCAATGGACATGTGCGGCAAACAAATTGCCGAAATTTTTGGTATGCCACATTTAAGACGGAAGCGGTCGCAAATTTGCATGCTTACTCCATTTGTGCTCCGAATAAAATCCAACAACTCAGCATTATAGTTCTCATATACAAATGAGGAATGTGTCCACAACGGGCCCCAATCTATTACACTGTTGGCTAAATGGGAAAGCATGTGCACATTGCTGGACACATTTTCAATTCCATACAGGGAGGGAACCATTTCTATAAATTTCTGTAACATTTCAGAAGCTCGACTAACTTCACTCTTTAAAACATTTTCCTTCAACAGCAGATACATGGCTTCAACGAGCAATCCCCAATGAAACAAATACTTGTCAAGTAGAATTCCTTTAAGGACAGGTATGCTATAATAAAGTAGCCAGCAATACCACTCATGGGCTTTCCATAGACTTCTCTCCTTTAATGAGCGAGGAGTGCGAGAAATATTCAACGTTGGCTGGATTGCTAAATATCTTGCATCTATTGTATTCTGTAGTGGACCAAGGTAAAAGGGTTTTCCATGATTTTCACTATCAAGCAATAGGGACATGAACTGTCTAACAAGTCCAAGGGGGACACAATGCATATAATCAGGAATCAGTCCTTTTATAATATCAAAATTTGGTATCATAAGTAAAATTGACAGTCCCTTCATACCATTTACTGCCACAGCTGTTTCCTCTGCTTCCTTCATAGAAGCTATTGTATGCAACATATTCCTTGCTTCAAAAACATCTTCTTTCTGAGGATAAATCCGCACATGACCCTTACCCTTTTTCACCACCTCACCGGGATGAAGACAATATCCACAACCAAACTCTCCGTTAAACTGCTTACTATTTTGCAGCATAGGCCGAGCCACAGAATCACAAACACCTATGAGCACTGAAACCTTTAGATTGACAGTACTATTGTTTGACTTAATGTTGATACCTACTTCTTGCAAATTCTTGCATTCTCTGACAAAAGGTAGAAGATATTGGCTCATGTCAGGTTTTTTGACACCAAACCATAAACTAGCAAGCATAACATTGTCTTTCTGTATTAAATGTGGCAGTTCATTGATAGTACAAAGGACAGGCCACAGAGCATATTTGGATTTTTTAAAGGCAGGAACGCCATCACAACTGAATGAAAGCGACAATGGTTGATCAAACTTTCCCATCACCCTTTTGTATTCTTTTCCATCCATTATGCCCGTAAACTCAAAATTGTTTGCATTAACATCTGGCTTGCAAAGTTCAACACCATGATTTTCAAGAATATCTGTAAGTTGGGTCGATAGATTCAGATACATGAAAAAATTTCCGGCTTCAAGGTTCTTTCTCTCATTGATCACAACAAGGCAGATTTTGCATGTAAACAATGAATTTTCCACAGAACAGCTAACCAAACCAATGTACGTCTCACATTGAGGGCACATGTGGTGAATTTCTGCGGGAGATAACTTCGAAAATGTTTTTTTGAGTAAATAGTTACTAACAGGAAGCATTTTGGTTTCTGAACAAATATTAATTAACCTTAAAATATCAATTGCAGCAGAATCGGTGATTTTGTGCTTTAACTTTGTCACCGTCAGAAGAAGCAGCTTAATTAATATAGGCATTGGAATAGCAGTATAAGAGTTGCACGTTTCAGAAATATTTGAATACTCAGGAATTTCCTCGTCATCACTAGCAACGGAATCAAACCCATTGTCCGAAAGAGCTGAACTGCAATCAGGAGATTTGCTTATTTCGGGTACTAACACAGATTCATCGAGACCGGCATCACACTCGTTCGACACCATCAAACTTTCAGGAGTACGAGCTCTTGATGCTGAGGAGGTAGCAGCCTCATCGTCTTGTGTTTCATTATTCAAAGAGTCATCTGAACTGAAGTCTCTAGATGTCGCACAGTCCCCGTCACTTTCCGCCTCGCTGCTACTGGTAGAATTCTGTTCTAAGAACTGTCTAATGAAAAAGAATTATATGGACAGTTAGATATAAGTTGGTTAGCATACCTTCATTGGCAGCATATCATATCATATCATCATTTATTATTTTATGTAACATTACTTTTTCCATCTACTTCTAGTTCGTTTTGGAGGTTGAACTTTGTTCTCTGCTAGCATGTACTGCTTATATCTTAGCCGTTTTGTACGGTTAGGTTTTTCATTGGAGCCGTCCATATTTAATAATAATTAAGCCGGTTACAACTTGGTTTCAGCTAAGCCAATGCAAAAAGTGATTCGTGGGTCAAGGGTTAGTGAGCCACATACAAAGTTTGTAAGTTGTGAATGGCATGCATATTATTGTGACACTGACGCAGCCTCAAGGCTGAATGTTCCTGTCAAAGTCATTCCATAGATATCGCAATGAAATTATTAATTCCATATTATAAATTATTTTAGGGAAGGATATATATTAGTGGTTTCAAATTAAGAAAATTCATTTTATAATCTTGAGAATCCTATGTTGGAATTATAAGTCTAGATATTGCAGGTATATTTCCCAGACGAACTAGTGAAGTATTTTTTGAATTAACAGCGCGTTTATAAGCGGATCTTTTCAGAACTTGATATAGGGGCTCGAGCGGTGTTTTCGCGACCTTGCATTTAGGTTGTCAGATGAGGCTATTTTGATAATATTTGACCTGCCACTCTAACTTAAGTTTTATTATTCTGTACATTATTACTTTCACTATTAATTTACGCACTCATTGGTAACAATACGCACTTTATTTCTTATTATATATATATACCCGCTATTATTTCAAAACTTACAAAGGAGCAGGTGCTTGTGTTGGCAACACGTATGCAAGACATATTCCTCTTCACGACGATTACAGACGCCGATTCACGTTGCCACCGCGTGGTTCTCGAAGTTTGTTTGCGGAGCAGAATTGAAAATACAATTAAAGGTTGGTGTAGAGGCATTTGCTTATTTAATAACTGTATTATCGTCGAAATCTCCTGTTTGCCAATGTATACAAGTCAGTTGCGGTTCGTGAGGTCAAAAAGTGAGGATAGGCTGGTTGAGCTTGAGAGGCGAACAATTTTTACCAGTCATCCATTTGATTATGCAAGGTTTTGAGATTTTTTCCCCTTAATCGATGTCAATTGATTTCTTCCCAATAAGCGTAATCGTATTTATCCGAGAGACCATTATTTCTTCAATTTGCTACACCCAATTGCACGAACCACCACTGATACAATTGTGAACTTAATCTTAAATAACACTGCTAAAAGGAGTTGGCTCACAATCTAACCTAGAAGATTGCCTTTCAGAATGCGATTTGCTTTAGTGAGGTGGGTCAGTGGCAGTGACCAGGGCAAGATGACCGTCTTGGAAACAGACTGGATCAAGGACTTCGACGCAAGTGAAGTTAACTACGAAGAGTCCTATATTATACAATGGAGGATTGGCAACAAGAAGCCGCCCGCTGGCTGGCCAGTGTTTGACGGCACGATTGTCAAGATCTCAGGTACATAACCGCTAATACAAATATAAATATAGTTGTAAGGTGTACCCATACACCTGCTTTCTGTTTATTTTTTTATCTGTTTCATTTTTTTAATAGTAGCGTGTAAACCAAATAGATTGAACTCTAACTGAATTGTCAATACCTTTTTGCTTCAGATTCTAGGATAAGTCTCGACAAAAATCTGGCCGAACTGGCTCTAAAAATGTACACAGGTGAAAAAAGCCCGAACATTACTCCATCAAGGAAGCGAAACAGGCTTTCCGAGTATGAGAGCGACCCCTGCTCGGACTCAGATATTTCCAACGAGCAGCCTCAACCACCAATGAAGGTAAAAATACTAGGCGCTTTTAATAAAAATATTTTCTAGTTTCTATACTGATCTGTCCACATCTTCACCTTACTAAAATGTTTGATTGCTGATTAAATACTGCTATTATCACTAATTATAAATACTTATCAATACTCTATGTTAACAGAAATCAAAGGACAATTTTCCTGGTAAGGCAAGAGCCACAAAATCCATAATATTACAAGAGCTGGCAACAACCAGTTCAACACAAATTTACAACAGCCAATTTGCTGCTGCATCAGTGTCCAACTCCAAACAGGCAGACCAGGAAGGAACAGTAAACGTACCATTAAGTATAATGCAGAGATTACTGAAAAATTCAGAAGAATCCTTGAAGATGCAACGCTCTCTGCGGCGAGAAATTGACGAAGGTAATTATAATCAATTGACTCTTAAATATGTAATAATAATGTATGTTGCACTATTTTTTTAAAGGAAAATCATTATTCAAAGCGGGTTAAATTTGCTTACTTTCAGTTAACCTGCCAGAGCTGAAGCGGCATATTGACAAGATTTACTATGAAAGGAAAAATTCCAAGAAACAATTTAGGGAGGCAGATGAATCTTCTGCAAGTGCTTCCAAGGTCCGGTAACATTTTACATAATTTCTTGAATTTCAAATCATTCCAATCACTTTAATACTGGCAATATTGTACCTGTGCATACGTTCATGTACGTATATTTTGAGGGTGATAAATCTGTAAATGTTTTATTATGCAAATACCATTCATGCCTCAAAGCTCAGAGGTGCTCTGACTGTAAATTCATACCGTATTCAGACCTTCAGACTGTAAATTATGAGTGGACACAGTGTAATTCTAAGTAGATGCAATTGTCATTAGAGTCTTTTTCAAGCTAATGTTCTAGATCAGTTTTTTTAAAGATGATATAGTTAATATATAATATATCATTTTAAGCCATTGTTTTTCTTGCAGGTCGAGATTTTTCCAAGCACTGGTGTGTTTGTGGACCCAGTGACGTGGGCCCAGGCAAATCGATCAATGACAGGGACTGCCTTCGCCCGAAAGCTGATGCTTAAGCTTTTCACCACCGAGACACTCTGTGGCAGCAACTTGCGGGGGGGCAAGTCTAAGAATAATCTTGGAGATGGGACGGAACACACTGCCCTTGATCCGAACATCATTAATGCGATTCATGGTAAGTATTTTGCTAACGAGCCTGCAATGTCAAAGGGAGCTGCCGGATTGCACTAAGTTTTCAATCCAAAATAATAGATAATTTCTGAATGTTAGATTTTCTTTTCCCTGGTTTAACTTAAGTAGATTGTGTACCTGGCACAAAAAGGACACAAAATTTAATCAAAGAGTAACATTTTAAAAAGCCACCCTTTTTTTCAAACTTTTCAAAGTTGTGTCAGCATAATTTCACTTCATGCCCACATGGGACGCGCACTTTCGATTCATTCTTAATAACATATGTGCCGATACCATGAAGAGTGCACTTGCTTGACCATCGATATAGGTCTGCTATAATTTCTTTGCATCTTTTTTCACAGCGGCAGCACTCAAAAAGGACCCGGGCATGTCTGAGGGTGCTTTTGGCACAGCAATTAGCAATAAAATAACTTGGATAAGAGCCCAGAACAAAAAGGCCTTATAATTCATTCACTGCTGTAGTGTATTACTTATTTAGTAAAATAATAAATAATGTCCTAATATTTATATGCGCGTAGTGCATTTTTATTTTATGCATTAATCAAATGTTTCTACAAATATATATTCATTACATTTTAAATGTATTTACGAATGTTCCAACATATATCCTTAATAAGTTGGATAAATGCTCCAAATGTATTTTTAATGTAAGCATTAAATATATCTCAAATATATCTCCCTTAAATATAAATGCAATTAATTTTCTTAAATGCATTCCAAATATATTACTAAATATATCCTTAAATATTAATGCAATGTTTTCCTGAAATATTACTGAAATATAAATGTAACATTTTAAAGATGTATAACGAATATAACTTAAATATATCTTGGATATACTCAACAAATACATTTAAAAATATATTTTCGGGGTTTCTGAGGGGTGCCAATCGGTGACTATTTCAAATATATCTGAGTTGTTCGAATAAATGTATTTACACTGTATTGCACGGTATATTTGTGTGGGTATATCTGAAATACATTTTTTTTAGTGTGGGTATATCTTCTGGCGTATGTGAATGGTTAGACCGGTTAGACTGAGAGTTAGCATGGAGTGATACTATAGCTTCTCTGCCTCATACGAAATTCCACTTACTTTCGATGCAGTTTATCATCGCTAGATTCATATATTAGGTACTTGAAAGTGCACTTTGGTTTGAAAGATTTCTGCAAATCTACACAGATATTCGTGGCTTCCAGAGGAAGGGTCTTGCCCGGGGAAAATATGGCACTTCTAGCATTCATGCGAAAGTGGTCTGTCATGGCTGTATTTTTCTGTCGTGCCAAGCTAGGAGGTCCCTCCGACTATAATATGGAATATGGGCCATCGATAATCCTAAATAACAAAAGAAATAACATCGATTAATTCATCTATAATATCACATCACGTTTTCCCCTACAGCCGTGGCATGTGAGAGTGTTGAAAAGAAAACTGGATTTTCTCGCATTTCCACCTCATTGCGAAGTTAAAACGATAGTAAAACAAATGAGCTATAACTAATTATTTTCCAATCGCTCCCAAAACCGCACGCATATATTTGATCGAAAACACAGTAATGTATTTCTTTGATCATTTCCAGGATTCACCCTGTGCACAGTTCTCCCGTATATACTTTCTCTATACCGAGACCGGCGGAAAAATTCCATCTCGGTCATCTTTTCCTATTTTCTCATTTCCTGTGTTGTCCACCAGCGGCCGGTATAGGGCGCAAGCCCCCCGCTCCCAAACATTCCTCCCCCTTTCACCCACTTTCGCCCACTTTCAACCCCTTTCCCGGCCTACCTTTCTCTCTTTCTCACTTGCCTTCCCCGCAAGCATGGCTTGTTAAGTAGGCAGCATAACCATCCACCTATTTTCTCTATTTTCCTCTCTTTTTCCCCACCTGTCCTGTCCTCTCCTGCTATTTCTGCCCGTTCCTGTGACCTCTCACTAAATACTACCCCCCTTCCCCCTTACCAACCCAGCCAGCCACGCCGCTTTACGCACACCTTCTGGTCACAGTTTACCACCCCCTCACCCCACCCCACACCCCACGCAACCAAGCATAATCAGCTCATCAACTCCCAAGTCGCCAGCAAAATTTCATTAAACGCATGTGTTGCGTAATGCTGTATCCTTCTGTGTCTACCACATGCAATAGAACCTGGCAGCTTCACCTCGAACCAGTTGGAGCTCGTGTCAAGCTGGGAAGCTCTGAAGCTGGGAAGCTCTGAAACTGGGAAGCTGGGAAGCCGGGAAGCCGGGAAGCTGGGAAGCTGCATGCTGGAAACTGGGAAGCTACAAGCTGGAATATGATAATATTATGTGCTTTCCATGCTTTCTGCTTTCTGCTTTCTGAGAGGGTGCTATAGCTACCCTGGCAGGCCACCTTCACCTTGCCATACATTACCGAGATAAATTTGCTACTTAATCTCTGAACACACATTTTTATGCCCTTAGCAACGCAATGCAAGCGGCATGGATTTTACGGTTTTTAATTGAGCATAAAGCCTGAATAGTTCCGCGGTTCCACAGTTCCGCCCTCGGCGAGAGTTTACGTTTTACGTGCAACAAACGTGTTGGTGTTGTAAGTGTTGGTTTCGATTGCCTGGCATTCCACTTTGCCGGCTGGCAAACGCATCTCATCCGCGCTGTATCCGCACAGCATCCAGCGTACCCTGCATCCATGGCGGTCCAGCTAAGCTAGAAGTGGCGCGTCGTGGCTTCTTTCCGCGATAAGACAAAGAAAGGCGCCGACGAATGTTTACCTTTGTGATTATGCGCATTGGATTTTCTATGCCTGCTGATGTTTCTGCGGAGTCGCTCGCTTGGCGAGGTGAAATGATACACATCTTGGTTACTCGACACACATTTTGATCACGTTAGGAATCGGATACGAATCTGGCAGGGTTGAGCTGATTTTAAACAAAATTAAGAAATAAAGGTTTAGATAAAGGTTATTGTTCAAGGACACTTTAAGAAAATGAAAATGAATTTTTTTTTTAGTTTGTACGCTGGACGACAAGAAAATCAATCCATATCACGACTTACATCAAATAAATCATGTTCAAAATCTATTTAATCTATTAAAATTAAATAAACCCGATAAAATAAACGGGTTTCATGCGTTTCGCAGGGCGAAGGGTGGGCGAATTTGTGAGCAGTAATTTGCAAGTGATTTCTTAGGTTCAGCTTGTGACTTGTTTCGTAACCCCTGTGGTAGCACCGTGTGCTAATTTGAAAGCACCCTTTGAATAGGGAATACTTAATATCTAAGCGCCATAAGATATAGGTAAACTAACTGTGTAAAACACACGATTTCTAACGCGAAACTTTCTTTGGTTTTCCATTTGCCTCGTTTCATTTGGCGCGAGGGAAACATTTTCTTTGTGCTAGTAAAGCGTAGATTAATTCAGATTGACGAACGTGACAAATGTTTTCGGTATGAACCTAACTACCCGGATCCACAAGAGAAGAGAATAACAAGAAAAAAACTCATGACAACTCTTGAACTGAAAAATATTATATTTTAAATACTTTTTAACCACTCATCCTACAACGCGATTATGGCGGCTGCGAAGTAACGCCACGGTATTGATGAGGGGCTTCATGAGACTGCTTGAAAATTACAGAATCACAGCGCTGCGTTCCGGGGTTAGCTATATCCCGATGCCGAACGGCCGCGTTTTCAATGAAAATCGAGCCGTAAATTGGAAAAGCAACAACACGTGCTTTCGCATTTCGCTGCGCTCTCGGCGCCGATTTCCACGGGCCAATTGCCTTTATACCGTTTCGGGCCTTTTGCAGTCCGCCGTTCACCGGTTCGCAATTCGCACGCCGTAACTTGCTCTCTATTGCTGTCTATTGCTGTCTATTGCTGTCTATTGCTGTCTATTTCGGTCGGAGATCAGTTATTTGGAGGAGCCAGCACGGACGGAATGACCCAATAGCAGCTTCGAACGCGTATACATTAAATTAACCGACTAATTTATAGTTCGGCAAACGTAAAAGGTGGTAAATTCATTGCACAAGTCCACGCGGCATAAAATACATTTTACTTTCTCACCTTGGAGAAGAGATGAAATGAATTGCACTCGCTGCTCGCCGGAAGGCATTAGCAAGTCAAGCAAGGGTGATGTGTGTTGTGTCAAAGTGTTGTATGCAAAACAGATTGCAGTTATTGCAGGATTGCTTTGCAGGATTGCAGGATTGGCGGATTTGTGGATTGTAGGATTGAAAGGTGGAGGATTGCAGGATTGCAGGGTTGCAGGGTTTGAGGATTGCAGGTTTGAAAGGTGGAAGATTGGAAGATTGCAGGGCTGGAGGATTGAAGTATTGCAGGATTGGAGGATTGCAGGATTGCAGGATTGCAGGATTGCAATTGGTCAAACGCTACGAAGCTGGCCACGCAAAATACTCCACTGTCACGGGTATAGATTTGAAGTCGCTTAGTGGAAACTTTTCCACATCAAAATGTGCAATTTTTGCAGACTTTCTACCTGTTACCTTGGTGCGGCGTTGTAATAGTGGCGTGGTGATTTTTGTGTCGATCCACGTGGCATTTCCAAAGAAGTTTGATTGAAATCAATGAACTTGATCGGTTTCTGTTCAGGTATACTGAAGGTGCAGGTAGTTGAACAGATAAACAGATCATTAGAATCTGCAAATGAGGGTTGGGTGGGTCGTTGTCTCCACGCATCTCTTTCGAACGATTTCGAGTTGACCCGTTGACGTGAAAATTCCGGTTGTGCTTTGTCTTCAAGGATATTCCTTACGTGAGCTGAAATTGAGTATATTCAGTTCGTAGATGAAGCCGAGTGATTTTTTTCCTCTTGCAACGAGGATAGGGTAGGTCGTGGTACTTGTGTCAATGCGGTCCAGTATACAACGATTTCCCGAGAAATCACTGTTGATTCCATACAACCGGTCCGGTCCAATCCGGTCCTGTATACACGGTACACGGAGCGGATCTGCACCGGCACATTAGGCCCCTTCGCGACCAATTTTCGCATCCACCCGAACCTCCCATCGCTGCACTCACCGAAAGTTTTCTTTGTTTGATTTGTTCAAACATTTCTCCGATAGCTGATGCTATTTTCATAACGCCTAACGGGTTTATTTCTGGGACCAAGATTGATTTCTTCGTCGAGCCGTTTCATGCCCAGCCGGCTTGGCCGCATGGAGAGGGAACGTGAAAATCAGTATCTGTTCGACTTATTATTCAAATGCTGCCCTTTGGCGTTCACAACACCTTGCTGTATGTTGCTTGCTGCTTCCAGTTTCTCCCGCTCCTTCGCGTTCGTTCCCATTCCTTCTCGTTCCTGGTTGCTTTCAGTCAAGTCTCACCTAGCAGCTACCTGGCGGCTACCGGTAGCAAATAACAATCACGACCCCCGCCCCCCCCCCACCCCCTACCTCACCCACAATCGCGACAAATACTATCATTGCTGCATGGAAATCGATTCGGAAAAACTCGCTTCAAAGAACCGAGACAAGGAGCCGGGTTTTCCAGTTGCCACCGCGTGTAACCAATCGAACAGTATTTTGGTTGATTTGACATCAGCTAGAGGCGTCTAGGGAGTTGCTTTGGTTGCGTGGTTCGCTGTGGTTTTGGGGGGAGTAGTGGTGGGGGGTGGGGGGAAGGGGGCAAGGGGACATGGACTAGTGGTGACTGGTTTGCATCCAAAATGGATGAGACCATGAATAATGGAAGGTCTGTGAGTTCTTTTTGGGTCTAAAGTCTAAACCAAGCTTCATTAGCGTGTTGCGTGGATCAAGCTCACTTACTGACTTGTACTGTTTGTCTATTTTCCGACTGCCTAGACTGCCTAGACTGCCTAGACAGCCTAGACTGCTTAGACTGCCTAGACTGCTTAGACTGCTTAGACTGCCTAGACTGCCTAGATTGCCTAGACTGCCTAGACTGCCTAGACTGCCTAGACTGCTTAGACTGCCTAGACTGCCTAGACTGCCTAGACTGCCTAGACTGCCTAGACTGCCTAGACTGCCTAGACTGCCTAGACTGCCTAGACTGCCTAGACTGCCTAGACTGCCTAGACTGCCTAGACTGCCTAGACTGCCTAGACTGCCTAGACTGCCTTGACTGCCTAGTCTGCCTAGTCTGCCTTGACTGCTTATCCACTAACCACTGTCGCAGGTTACTTGATACCAAATTGGATACTAAGTGTCATTTCTTAGGTATACCTACTGTGAATTTTGGTTTAACTGCGTATTGTAGGCATCTTTCGAGGTTTCCACCTGGGATTCGCCTTCGGTTGCGTCTTAGTTGGAGGAGTTAACGCTTCGAGCGGAAAATGCTACACGAATGCGTTTTCTAATCGGAAAACAATGACAACAAAAAAGACGAAGAACGTTTCAGCGGCCACGATGGGTGGCAAACCGCAGCCGGTACTTCAATCAACTACTTCTTAGTTTGATACCAAAGTATTATCATCCAACAAAAACCAACAACCCCCAACAAATACCTGTGCCGAAACCTCACCCACTGTCTCACGGAGCAATGACAAAATCCTGCACAATTATCTAACATTCTTACAATTCTAGCAATCAAAACCACACGAAAATCTATCATCGTTATCAAGTAGCTATCAAGTACCAAGTAGTTTCAGCGTGTTATTGGCTATTGAATGCCGTGCGGATCGGTGGCTGGATGCTGGATGCTGGATCTATGGTAGGTAGCGGGAAGCAGGGTCAGTAGGGTCTGTAGGGTCTGTAGGGTCTGGCTCGCCTAATATAGTAAGCATCGTGTGTATTTAGGGGAGACACTTAACATGGCCAAATGGAGCTTCCGTGTCCCCCCCCCCCCCCACCTCCCTCCCATACCCCCCCCCACCACCCCGCTCACCTTCCCATTCCACCCCAATTAACAGGGACAAAGATTTTACTATGCAAATTGGCGTTCTCTTGTTTCCATGGTTACTACTACCCCTATCTCGCCCGCTGCGCCCCCGCTGCGCCCCCCCCCCCCCCCCCCCAACTCCCCCTCACACCCAGCGAGCCGCGGCGTCGGGTGTCGTAGAATGTTCAGGTGTCGCCGTCGCCAGTCTTCACAAAACAACACCTTGAGGCGGTGTGGGTGGATAGGGGAGTGTAGGGGGGGGGGGGGGGGGGTGAGAGGAGGGAGGAGACGCAGGGGTTTCTTGGCTGAGGCGATGCACGAGCGATGTCATACCAGTAGATTCCTTACAAAACACTTCGCTGTAGCGGCTCGCGTTAGTTCTCTGCTAGTTAACTAGCGCGGGGACGCGAACCCCGGTCCTTGCTCTTCGATCATCTTTATCTTTGCCAATTTTTCTCGCTGCTACTTTCTGACGGGGAGAATGTATTGTCAGTGCGAAGCTCGGTTCGAATTCTCGCACCGAAGCCACAGATCTTTTTGCGCGCTAGACTTATTTTGTTGTGTGTGTTTTTCCCCTTTTTTCCCTATCGTCGATCATTTTCCCCGCTATTTATCGCGTTTTTCCGGAGCGAATCCTTAAGGAAATCCCGTTCGATTGAACAAGCCTTGATATCTACGTGCCTGGATTTAATTAGCTTTGCGTAATCGAGCGCGGGAATATGATGTGGATATTAGCCATACCTTCAACCTCCTTCAACCACCTTTGGCTGGCTACACACCTCTATCGCTACTAAATCCCAGCACACATTCACGCGTTTTAGTTGTTTTCTACACCCTGTACTCTAGATAAAGTGGGAGCATTGTTTTCAATTGTATAACTCAACTGAGTCTGTTCACTGTTGTTTTTTGTGTCATTTTTAACGAAAGTTTCGTTTCGCGTCTACATCGACTGCATTGCACCTACCCCCTGGTTAATCTACCCCCTGGTGAACCTACCCACTGGCGAAGCTGCCCCCTGGCGAACCATGATGAATGAACTGTAATCATTACTTGACCCAGTCTCTCCTAAACACACACTACCCATTACTCAACCCAGTCACCCCTAAATTACCCATTACTTGATCTGATCCAGTCACACAAAAAACACACCAAAAAACTCTTAAATAACAACGTGTTTTCGCACTGCTAACCCATAGAAGACAGTGCTTCCACATATCGTTACCTCACAAAGAATTTAATTGGCTTAAAATAAGGGGAAGTCTTATTTTTTTCCCTACGCCAAGCGCGAGGGCGCCAAGTGTCAACGCACTTGTTTGCAATGATAGACGGGGCTGCCAACGCACTTGTTTGCAATGATACATGAGTCATGAATCACGGATCTTGAGTCATGATCTGCAACACTGGCCAGCGGCCGGCGGTCTCACTGTCTCACTGTTTCACTGTCTCACGGCTGGCTGTCCCACTCTGTTCAAGCGGAACATGCCAAGAAGACGCGAGAATCTCGTAGCGGCCACGTTTTCACCCAATTAATTGAAATAATAGGAATAACTTTGTTCGCTTGCCAACAATCACCGAGTCAGTTGATGGCTCAGGCGTAGCCAGCTTCTCTCTATACCGTCTCTAGCGTCTTTTACCTTAGCGTCACGTAACATCTCGTAGCGTCTCTTAGCGTGTATGATTCTTATTGTACCATTATTTTTATATCAGCATGCAGTCGAATGCATGCAGCGTTTACCTTTCCACGAATTATTTGAAACTTTTTGCAAAACATTCAACAACATGGCTTGAGCGCGAGCATTGATTTATGCAGAAGGTAATAAAATCTAACGCCAAACAATATTCTTTAGAATAATAATAAAAATAATGCATTTAATACGATTGTTATGTGACAAGTAAATAAAAATAAGGCAATAATTTAAAATAAATAAATTTAGTATCTAAAATTTTGAAAAGCAGAGATCACATTTCCGTATAAATTCGTATATTTCCGCATTGTTCATTCTTCTACCATCTTCTACCAACTTCTACCCATACCATCGCCAGAGCCGGCCCCGGGCAATATCCTGTGGCCTGTGCGAAATCTCGACACAGTTTTATCTTATTTTCTCAATCGACGAAATAAACGTAAATTAGTAAGGTGTTGAGTTGTTGCTGGCATTTGCTGGCAAGGCGCTCTTTGCTTGAAGAGCGTCCCAACATGTGGTGCCGGTGTGTGGACTTTTCACCTCCCACTTTCCACTTTCCACTTCCCTCAGTCTCCGTCCTGCAGTCTCAGGTTTAGCGGCTAGCCCTCGTTTTTTGTTTGAAAGATGACTTTTTGAAATAATTGACTTTTTGCGAACAAGCAACAAGAAATCGCATTTGGGAATTATTCCTACCTATCAATATATTCCACGGAATTAGCGCCGAATTATACCAGCCCAGGTTATGATTTGGCGTCTTAGCGTTAATATTCTTCTCAAACATTGGGTTGGTGCGTCGATTTCTCAACTCTCAAGGGTTCCTTCTTCAAACTATCACTTTCGAGTTTCGAATGAAAGGTACCGGCTTATGTATCACATCAGTTCGAATTGTGGATTCTAGACGGATCATTTATAAACGGATATGAGATCATTTCTCATTTAGATAGGTCTGTAATCTGTGTAGCTTTTAATGGACATTAAAAAGATTTAAGGAGCGGTTAAATATGGTGAAAGGTAGCAAAAAAGAAGCTTTAATGAAGTGAACATTGTCAGTCTCGTTGAACAGTGGAGCTAGTTGTTCTCATGAAATGTGCCTGATTCATTGTGGATTGTGGATGTAAAAATATGGTCGATCTGGATTGCTTCTTCATGGCGTTCTGCCTCCAATTACGTGAAATAATTGACAGATTCCCGGCGTTTTCACAATCTCAACGTAATTAATGCAGATGCTTATTAACGCCATTGATAATCATGATCATGATTATCATGACAGTCAAAGCATTGACACTGATGGTTACTGATTATTAATTCTTACTATATTAATTAGGGGCTGATTTTCTTAACGCCTATAAGTGCCTAGATTATTATTATTATTTTCATTTTAGTAGTTGGTGGTGAAAGTTGATTTGATCATTCGAGATGTTCTAATTCCCAGCATCTCGCATTCTCCCACTCAGAATAAGGGCGCGTTTATCAGCATAAAGAGACATTTTGATAAATTGCTTCAAAGCAATTTCAGTGAATGTGCCAACTAACTTTTCTATTATTCATTTGCTCATTCATTCATTAATTCGTAGTGATTTCATTGGATAACCCCCGCATTAAACCCCTGCATTAAACCCCCGCTCTGCATTTGTGTGGCGTATACACACTCACCTTAAGTGTGCATTGATTTACTCATTATGAAATGATACTTGCCTCATCTTTGCCCCTAAACACAGAATGCCTATCTATATATCTCTACATCTCTATATCTATCTCTATCTGCGCCCGCAGAGTGAGAGAGAGAGTGAATATTCACTGTGCACTGTGCAGTGTGCTGCTGCTAGGGTATGGAAACCTACCCTATTAACTCCACCACAAGTAATCGTCAGTTATGAAGTTTAAGCGAAATGACTTCAAATGAGTCTCAATTACCTTCTCTCTACCTTGAGCTAGGTGTGCGACGGGGGTGGCGTGCGAGGGGTTGGGGTGGGGGGGGGGGGGTGGCGGCGGGCGGGCGCGTTTGAAAGGGGGTGGGTTGGGGGAAAGGTAGTGGCATCTGGGGTAATGGAGACAGGCAAAGGTGGTAAGGGATTGGGTTTGGGATGAGATGAGATGGGTTGAAGGGGTTACAAGGGGATCTTATAATTGAAATCCCCCACCTGAACAGTCTCGAGGATTAAGTCATGTAGGGGTGGGGGGGGGGGGGATGCTGATGCTGATGCTGGAGATGAAGAGAGAAAGTGGGATGCTGGCTCGAGCTGCAACCTGGGAACATGTCCAATCAGACAAAAGATGCATGGTTAAGGTAGTTAGACTGGATTTTGGGTATGGTATATATATGTGGTACCTACTATAGGTATAGGTAGATGCTACATTTATGGATAGATATATTATACTGTGTCTGTATGTAATGTGTAATGTGTAATAGAAATGCGAATGGGGTTCATTAGATTCGAGTGATAGGTTAATCGTGATGGCTGGATTAATCAGAGGGTTGGGATTGTGCTTTCGCCCGCTGGATTATATTAGGATAAAAGCTGTGCAGTGTACAATTGACTGGTTCTCGTACAGGTATAGGTACACGTACAGGTACAGGTACAGGTACAGGGTACAGGTAAAGGGTACAGGTACAGGGTACAGGTATAGAAAAGCCCACACAGGGATTTGCGAGATGGAACGAAAAAGTTTATTTCGACTTGTGCTCCTGAAATGCCCGTTGTTACGTCACAGAGACATGAGCTAGGAAAATGAATTTCAAATTTGGAATTTTGAATAAGGAATTATGAATTTGATTAGCATCATATCGAGACCCAATTTCACCCCGATCAAAATGTAATTATTCCATAGTACATTCTACCAGATTCTACCCTCTTGAAATGCACAAGCTGCATGTAAACCCCATCGTCTTGCTTTTTTGAAAGCACATCTCACCCCGTAGACCGGAGGAAGTTATCAATCAACTTTCAACCGCATATCACTGTGTAATCGTTGTGTCTACTGTCTAGACACCCGATTTCTTCTATGCCTGGACTGCGCGTTGACTCCCAATTGCTAAGATGCCTAGACTGCACATAGACAAACTTTTGCACCCACCTGTCACGTAGTGCAGCATCTCGATATGTGGCTCTGTATTAATAGAGCCCCCCCCCCCCCCCCCCCCCCCTCCCCCACCCACCAACCCATCCCACGACAACGACAGGTCCATGCGGAAGCACTCGGCGCTGCAAACGTCTTCTTTAAGTGGGCATTCGTTTAATTAGGGCAATTTTCGTGTTACGAATAATCTTGTCTTATTGTTAATGCTAGGTCAAGCGCTCATTGAGTTTCATTTCTAAAAGGTATAATCACGACAACGTGTTCAACTAAGAACTAAGAACTAAGAACTCCTTAGTTCGCCCCTTTGCCAGCCCCTTTCTTTCGGGATAACCAAATTAACTTGCATTTCATAGGAACTGAATCAAAGATCAAGCCAAGGAGCTTTCATTGGCCTTTGAACAGTTCATTAAGGGCTATTTTATACCCGGTACCCACCCACATCACATAGTCTCCCTTACCCCCCCCCCCCTCCCCCCCTCCCCCTACACCCCCGTCCACACGCTTTTCCCCTGGCTTTCCCTCGAATTGATTGAATAAGAGAGACAAGGCAGCTCTGATCTCGGTTTCATTCACTCGTCACTGGCAGTGAGACACTTTAGAAAGCTCACAATTCACTTGCCAATCAGAAAATAGTCGCAGACATTCTGTCCAGTGCGTTCCGATACTGGTGCCGGTACCGTTTTGCTTTTGATTTTGGAATTACCATGTAATTCTGATTATAAATAAATTATTTTTGCTAGCTGCTAGCGGACTTACCACTCAACGAGGGTAACATAACAAGACTTATAACTATTAGGTTAATTATGGCTGATTTCTAGGAAAAAAAACAAAGAAAATTATCCATAAGCCCAAGTTTCGTTTAGCTTCTAAGAAAATGTGGTAGGTGTGATGAGGTTTGTGGTGTTGGGGGGGGGGGGGGGGGGGTTCAAGACACGTTGATAGTGAAGAGTAAAAACTCTCGGTAGATTTTGAGGTCGAATTCAGTGATAGCTGGTCATGCGTGGCAGGTTGCGTCCTGTCCCGGCCCTATATTTCTCTGTCCACGGGTCATAGTTCAGAGATAACCTTCGAAAGAGTGGAAGGAGTGAGGTCAGAGCGCGTCGCACATCGTCGGATCGTAGAATCAAGTAGAATGAACAGCTTCTCGAGTCTGGCTCATTATCAGCTCGTTCAACCTGGATAACCCATCTTCATGTCGCACGTGGACCACTTGCTAGTTCGTATCATATTCGTATCACGCCGGTTGAGAAACATTCGAATGTGACCTTATTTTTTCACATTTTTAACGGTCGAAATGCGTCTGTTAAAAGTGAGATAGTAGCAGAGGCCAGGTTAGGTTAGGTTAAAAGTAGCTGCCCTCGTATTGAGCAAGTTTCTCAGCTCGCTCGAGCACGAAATTGTGAATAGGACACCTTAAAGTTAAACCTGAAACATTTCTCGTCAAGTGGCGGCGCTGGTCGTATTGTTTTTGTATTTCTCCTTGTACGTTGTAAGTTGTAATGGACCTGTTATGGACCTGTAATGGACCAGGCGGCGAGCAAATTGTTTTGTCAATTGATTTGGCATTGGCGGGCGAAAGGTGATTGCGGCTTGACTTGTGTGTTGGGCGTTACGCGTCATGCGTCATGCGTCAGTGTTTTCAGTCCCGCTCGATCCATCTCAAGCTGGTGACGTGGCTGGTTTTTGGGTTTATGGGTCCTGGGTTCTGGGTAAATATTTTTATGACTCAAGTACCTAGTCGCTATTCTTTATCATCGGATCGAAATTAATTGAAATTTAGAAAAAAATTATCTGCTAGTAAATTTCGTCACTGAAATGGCAATCAATGATATTTGTGTGAATGTTTTTGGCACCAGCAGTAGAGAATTTAGAAATAAACATGTGCATTTTTATATCTCTCCCAGCGTTGATTAGGTAATCAATCGTACGCGCTATTTGAAACTAGTTCATTGACACATACGAAGTGCGAACTTCAAATGCTAACTTCTTACAGAATTCTTCTTTGCATCACTATAAAGTATTGCCAATCTGTTCCGCCAAAAGAATTGATTATTCATTGCGAATTGCGAATTGATGGGACTTGTTCTACTAGTTGTAGTCAGTAGCTTTTTATTGAATGGTATGTGTGTAGGTTATTTTATTTTTAGATAATTCCACAAATTGGTTTTAGGGCACGACGTAATAGCATCTAGCAAGTTCACTTCAATTGCACTTCTATTTTTAGCTGGTGATTTATTAATAGCGATCGCAAGATTCTACAAATTACGCACACAATCGAAACTAGAGGATGTTCTTTTAAGTGTTAATCAGGCAGTAACTTCATTCGCTTCTTTGTCTGACACTCGATTGAGGTGTTGGTAAAAGTAAAAATCAAACTCTGGATCTTTCTCACCAGCTCGAAAGTCATTTAGCAAGTAGACTATAACGATTGCGCATCTTTAAGCAACTTCTGAGTATGCTATCTTTGTGGAACATTACTTCTAGTTCATAGTACTACTGGGTACTGCAGCTATTGGCTAGACTGGGTATACTGGGTACTTGTAAATTACAGGCGGCAAAATAGAAAATACACGAATATATTTCTGTGCCATATACAAATGCGCTTCTCATCTGATTCTGCGATGGTAATTTGGCTTTGTGCAATTATTCGTTGAATGATTCCTTGAATGATTCCTTGAATGAAGTATACTGCACACCGAGCACATTATTTTTTTCCACTGCCATATTAGTTTATTATCGGATGGAATAATGAATATTGCAATTACCTCCGGCAGAATTACACCTGTTGTTGGAGAAATTAGTTTCTTTTGCGTACAACTGTTTTCTACCAAAAGCGTTGTCTCTTATACTACCTAAAAGACAGTAGACATACGTCCAGGACTTCCGGCTACCAAACACTGTTGGACTTGGAAGATTCTAGTGAGCGTATGCTCATCATTTCTCCCTCCAAATGATGTGCATTGAAATTTTTCAAATTATTTGATATTTCCTGTCGATATTTTGGTCCGTTTCCGCTGGAAATGTCTACCTGTTCCGACGTTTGTGTTGATAACTAGTGCTAAGCAATGATAAGCAATGATAAGCAATGATAAGCAATGATAAACCCTGTGGTTGGTTGTTTCCCGTTAACCTTTTCAACTCAATTCCATGTGTAGCTGTCATGCACTCACAAGACTCGAGACATAAATATTCGTTCAAGTGCAAGTTATACCTCTGGATAATTAGTTCACATTCTTCGTTATCAATACACAATTCTCGGAAATTTTAATTGGTTCTTGGTAATTACGTGATTTCAATGACGCAATTAAAATATAGCGTGGTGCATGCGCTTCGTGAATTCATGTTGACTTGATTATTGATTATTGATGACCTTTTGAAGGAAGTTTTCAACTTTTCGTCTGATCTGCTAGTTGACGATCTATAAGCAGTCTTGATTCTAGAGTCTTGAGTCTTGGCTCGAACACAAGAGTACCTTCCTAAACAAACACCGCAAGAAATCCGCCTCCGCCACCACAATATTCCTTGCAGCTTGACACTCGAGACTGTAATCAATCAAGGTATACAATAAATAGAAATCTGTCAACTTTTGTCTCAGTTTTTTTTTTCACTTAATTTCTACGCCATGATAAGTTTTACAAGTTTGCACGTGAGATTCGCCTTCGTTCGCTAATCGTTATCAAGCTTCCGCCACCGGCGCGCAATCCCATTCATCCCTGCAAGCTCGTCATATTCTATCATCAGAAGCTACAATCCTGCATTCTTCCCCGCTCCGTCGCCGTCCGACGCCGCTCTGATTTCTGACACCACTTTCTCCACTTTCTTCGTCGCGCTCCCCTCTCGGTGTCTTTTTTTCTCGCCCCCCCCCCCCATCCCCTAACCCGAATCTTTCAAGAGAAAATGCGAACGGTAAATTTTGATAGGCGAGCAGGCACGCGAAGTGCTCGATAAAACAGTGCACTAGCGGTCATATCTCATTCGGCGGGGCCAGCTCGGAGTGATTCGTCATTTTCTAGGGTCGCACTCTCTAGCTCCTGCCCGCTCGACGACTCTAACGTTGTCTAATGTCTGGCTGGCGTCTAGCGTAGGAACAATGCGTATAAAGCACGAGTTGCGACTAAGTATTGTCTAAGTGGCCCTGTCGACTGTCTAAGGGCGCCAAGTGGCCGGCGACGAATTGTGGGCAAGAAAAACGATAATTTGTGTCAGCGTGAGTCCTCCTGTTTTGCTGTTCACTGTCCTGTTACGTCCCGTTTTTCTTCGCGAAGCAAATGTGCAGGGTTTTCCATATGGAATTAATGCAGCAATTTGGCGTGTATTGAGCGAATCTTCGTCCTTTATTGTAAGTTCGACGTCGATTTTTCATTATGAATACTGAATTCTTAACAATGATCCTATATTTCTTGGACCAAAACCTGAGGCAAATCGCTCCAATCAAAGGTGGAAAATTAAAAAAATTCTTTCCAATAATTACCATCGCCATTGTTTTAGAAAAGCATTCTCGAATGGGTAGCAAGATTCGTTCATTCGTACCCAGTTCTCAAAAAGTCAGAAGGATTGACAGGATAACACCCCCTAAATAACCGTGACCTTGGACACAGAGGAACAGTCTTTTAGGTTATAACTTGCACCACTAATACCACATAAAAATCGTACAGCTGCCTAGTGCCTACGTTAATACCTAAGGGTGCTGGTGTCAAGGTTGGCGGTCTGCTTGTGCTAATGCTAATTAGCAGCTAAATTTGCATTGGGAATTAGGGACTGAACTAGTGGCAAACTAGTACCATTCTGAGTGTCCAACCACTAACGATCCAGTATTCTCCATCAACCGCATCAACTGCATCAACTGCAACAACTGCATCAACACAATGCCAACATCAATTGAACATTAAGAACATCTTTACCGGGAATTTTTATACTTAAAACTGATATTTTTTCCGTTTCGTCATGTAAAAACAAAACGCTGTCGGTTCACTTTTCACATGTGAAAACTTACCAGCGGTGAAATTTTTTCCGAAATAGAATAAGAGTACGATTGGCACAAGATTCATTTTTGGCCCATCGATATTACCTGTCGACAGTTGACCAATATTTTTATACTCTTATAACCAGTCTAAGGAATTAGAAATCCTAATAATTCCAACAAGAACAGGATAACCAAATGCCATTGGTTTACGAATATCAACATAATAACAAGGTTTTCAAAATCAGTAAATAAATGCTCAATTTCCATTTACGGATTATTGGCACGATAAACACAAAAAATGAGATTTTAATTCAGATATTTCTGAGGGCTATGGGCATGGCCTTATGTGAAATTTGGTAGAGATGGCCCATTAACATGCGGAATATGACGGAATGTATCGTTTGTGCAAGTGGAGGTTGCAAGTGGAGGTGCCGTGTATTTTAAGCTTAACGCGTATCTCTGCTGGTGGCTTCAGCCAATTCATGGTTTTATCGTCACTATTCTTAGCGGCGAGTAGTCCGTACTGCCTGCTCGCACCTTTTTTATACCTTGTTGCCAATTAGCTTCAAGATCAATGGGCTGGCGCGTCATGGTGCGATGTTCTCGTGGGATCAAGATTAATTTGATGTCGCTAGCTGCTCGCTGCTTGCTGTTTGCTGCAGCCATCTTCTTCTAGCTGTTTGCTGTTGCTGCTTGCTGCTTGGTGCTTGGTGCTTGGTGCTTGCTGCTTGCTGCTTGCTGCTTGCTGCTTGCTGCTTGCTGCTTGCTGCTTGCTGCTTGCTGCTTGCTGCTTGCTGCTTGCTGCTTGCTGCTTGCTGCTTGATGCTTGATGCTTGATGCTTGATGCTTGATGCTTGATGCTTGCTTCTTGCTGCTTGATATAGAGGCAGTTTATAATATTGGCAGTATCCACCAACCATGCTCTGTGCTCTTTGCTCCCTGCTTTCTAGCCACAATCAAGCATCGGCGATGGAACACCCTGTTTACATTTCACCCCTACCTGCGCCCGGGCAATAATAGAGATTACTTCTCGCTACATTAGAGTTAGAACATCATTGTAAACACTGTTTTCGAGCAATGTGCTCAATGGAATATGAGATATGAACCTGGTAAAGCTTGACAATTTTCACACCCGTCAATTGAAAAGCGGAAGTCTGGCGCTGGGGTACTTTTAGTTGGAAAATCCCCGGCTGCACCTGATGAATAAAAGCGGGTTGCACCAAGCGGTGTTATTCGCCGGCAGCAAGGTGGCAGCAAATTTTCCCGACGAAACTCGGCGAAACAAGCTCGACGGATGTTAATGGACGGAAACACGCTGGATTCGTCGCTCGTTGGTTCTTCAACTCTCCGATCGGGCCTAAAGGCAGGCGTGTCTTAACTCTTTAGGGTGAACGGAGGCGGTGTGGAAGCTTCGCCCCCTCGCATCTAAGACATTGCGCGTTGATCCTTCGACTTCTAGACGCTTGGCCTTGAGTGTAGAAAGTTGGACGACCTTGGCTTTCAAGGGTAAATTGTATCTGGCTGAAAACTAAGATCTTTTTCACGCACAAGGTTGCTATGATGGCAATTTTCTTAAGTTTTCCATTTTCATTGGATCATTATTTTCTCTTCCATCTAGCAAACAGCATGTGATTAGGATATATTGAAAAGAGGAATAGTCTCAAATGAGATTACTTATAGAAAGGTGGAGTTTGTATCAAAGTGTTGACATGATTCCGACTGATTTCGACTGATACCGAGCGATTCCGAGTGACGAAGGCTACGACCAGGCTCGAGTGATTGAGTGATTGAGTGATTGAGTGGAGGGGGGGGGGGGGGGGTTAGAACAGCGACTGGCAAGGGGTGGGGGCGACCAGTATTAGAGTCTTAAGCAGAAACAGAGCTGAGCGCAGGGATGGGCTTGGTCGGTGGTACAGGCTGGCTGGGTTGGTACGTAGGAAACAGCATCCTGTAGGTGATCCAGATAGGTACTCGGCATTCGGCAGCCTCGCAGCCTCCCAGTCTCCCAGTCTGCGCAACTTGGAACTTGGAACCAAATCTCATCAGCTTTCACGTAGATCAATTTCGCATCGGGCGAGCAGAGAAATACATCTGAATCAATGTCGCTTCACTGATCGAGAAACCCTACCCACTTTTATTCCTTGACTTCGCCCAAGCACACGTGCATATTATGAATTATATTTTTTACAATAAAATCTCCTCAACATGCGGCGTATCCTGAAACTTTGCTCGTGCCTTGCGTTACGAGGAAAGTTTGTTTTGCCAATTGATTCCATCGAACTTCGCGATTCTTTGAACCTTTAACTGATTCCTGGGATTTCAGGTGATAATAAGACATTCTTTTCCTGATTTAAATGCCGTTTTTACTTTTTAATCAATCACAGATCCTTGATGAAAACGCACGCATCGCAAAGCCTTATTCAGTTATCGAAGAAAAAAATCATAAAGTGTAGATTCTTCGCTGCTGCTGCTGTTGCTGTTGCTGTTGCTGTTGCCGTTGCTGTTGCCGTTGCTGTTGCCGTTGCTGTTGTTGCTGTTGTTGGTGTTGATGCTGTTGTTGGTGTTGATGCTTCCGCTAGGCAGTGTTGAGTTATAGCAAAGCAGTTGGTAACAGTTTGATTGATTTATTGTGACATTGATTGATCGAACCTACCCGATTCAACCCTTAGACAGTTTAACCTTACCCTCGGAAGTCGGGACCCTTGCACAGAAACATGGCTGCCAAATGACCGACAGTCCAACGTCCAACGATCCAATGCTAACCGGGTGCCGGATTGCTTCCGGATTGCTTCAAGCATCTATCTTGTTGTTAGATGCAAGGTAGTCGGTAGTAGAGAGAAGTAGGTGCGTATATAGTAGTTAGAACTTAAATATGTGTATATTGTAGAAAGAAGGTAGAAGGAAGTAGTACTAGTAGGAAGTAGGCAGTAGATAGGAGGTAGTAGCTGGTAAAAAAAGGACACATATAATGTTAGATCATGTTATTACCACCCCCATAACCAAATAAAATCATGCAACCTCATTGCAAGATTCAGACCTTGGATTTTACATTCGTTATTGAGTTGCAAAATTTTTTCAAGGAAATGTTGTTTCCGTTTGGTACGAACTATAAGAATCCGGACAGAAAGGTGTTGAGTCGTGTGAGCTATTTGCGAAATCGCACGGTTCGCAGTCGCAAGTCTCCGTCACGATATTTTTCTTCCTGCCAAGAAAGTCGCAAAAAGCAGAAAGCGGAAAGGAAACAGGGCTCTACCAATTTCTTACACACTATACCTTGGCTAGCTGCTAATTACAGACGCTGGTGGTTCTGGAAATTTAAACGTCCCACAACCTAAATCCGGGCCATAGTAACTCTGTGTAGAAATGATGCTTCAAATGAGACCTGGATGCTGTGCTTATTTGTGCTTCTTTGTGCTTCTTTGTGCTTACGAGTCTACAATTCGAGGTAGGAAGTGTGCGTTCCTTACTTTGCTGTTTTGCAACGAGAGGAATGAAAACAGGGTGGGCCATTTAACTGCCAGTCTTAACCCTCAAGTCTCCACTTGAATATTATCACATTTTAAAAAGCGACTTAGAAATTAATTCGCTTGCTTTGTGGGACTGGGTTGAATCTGCATCTAAGTCAGCATCTAAGTCTTATTACCAATTACCGGGTATCAAAATGATAGGAACACGTCATCTTGTATCCAGCATCTACCAAAGATTATTAGCCATCTCCAAACCAGCAGCACCCCTCTTTCAAATGTCTACATATGATTCTACTTAACTATATTTCTTTAAAAATCTATTTATAATGTCTCTTATTTTAATCTGTTAATTTACACCCAAAAAAGTCACAATTTGTTTGTGTGTGAATTTTTATGTTTGAATCGTGTTAGTCCCCTCCCCCGCTCCCTCACCTGTCTCCACGCTTAGTTTTCACAGGAGCAGATGACAGTTTTATTACTAATCTATCTCTCTCTCTCTCTCTCTCTCTTTGTCTCTCTCTCACACGCACACTCACACACTCTCTTCGCCCTCTCCCCCCACCCCCTTCTCTAACAAATCAACCAATTTCCCTCATTATTGACCACCAAGCTAAGAGAAGCCGTTCATGTTCTTTCAACATTCAGCAAATAATTGTTCT
Organism: Nemurella pictetii; assembly: GCA_921293315.2. Taxonomy (NCBI): domain Eukaryota; kingdom Metazoa; phylum Arthropoda; class Insecta; order Plecoptera; family Nemouridae; genus Nemurella; species Nemurella pictetii. The sequence continues at coordinate 23,649,651 of OV121116.1, read as the reverse complement.
AGCTTTGAAATTTGCGACGAAACGAACAATCAGTTCAAGCTGACGTTAATTTTGACACATTGAAAACATGAAGGGAGGCGCCGCGTTTAATTCTCAAATTCATTTGCAAAAAAAGATTTCATCTGTGTAATCCACGATCATTCAAATAAATCTATTTATAATGTCTCTTATTTTAATCTGTTAATTTACACCCAAAAAAGTCACAATTTGTTTGTGTGTGAATTTTTATGTTTGAATCGTGTTAGTCCCCTCCCCCGCTCCCTCACCTGTCTCCACGCTTAGTTTTCACAGGAGCAGATGACAGTTTTATTACTAATCTATCTCTCTCTCTCTCTCTCTCTCTTTGTCTCTCTCTCACACGCACACTCACACACTCTCTTCGCCCTCTCCCCCCACCCCCTTCTCTAACAAATCAACCAATTTCCCTCATTATTGACCACCAAGCTAAGAGAAGCCGTTCATGTTCTTTCAACATTCAGCAAATAATTGTTCTAGCTTTGAAATTTGCGACGAAACGAACAATCAGTTCAAGCTGACGTTAATTTTGACACATTGAAAACATGAAGGGAGGCGCCGCGTTTAATTCTCAAATTCATTTGCAAAAAAAGATTTCATCTGTGTAATCCACGATCATTCAAATAGTACACTTTTTTTACCTTCAACGCGAACGCACTGGAACTTGAATTGAGCAAAGGCGAGTACTTAAAAATATGAATGATTGGTGTTGGCATAACGGCACAGCATTCCTGCTGCCTGCTGCTCGCTCCCTAATATAAGAGCAAGATAAAACACTAATGCAATTTTATGGTGACTGACACCGGAATGGATGTGGGACATGAAAAGAAGTATTAAAAGTCGTGTTGGAGTCCTGGCTCCTGGCAAGAAACTACTATCCTGCGAGAATACAAGAATACAAGAACACAAGCAAGTGCCTTCAAGAAGCGATGACACTCTGCTGCCTAACCTCTCTCATTCCTTCTTCCTCCTTCCCCCTTCCTCCTTCCACCACCCTCCTTCCTCGTACCTCCTTCGCCCTACACCCACACAGTAGACACTTCGCATCGCACATCACATACCACACCTTTTCTTTTCTTTGCAGAATTAAAAAATACCTATAATTATTTTATTTTGAACGAATACTATAGCCATATGTAAATGTGACTGTTCCATTTTGTATGTTTGCCGAGTTCTGAACTTATGTTTGATGGCATTTGATTTACTTCGAGACTCGTAAGTGTTGGTTGGGGATTAGGGACAGCAAAGCAACAGCAAAGCAACAGCAAAGCAACAGCATAAATTTCACTGCGTCAAGTTTGCACACGTAAATAATCGTATTGCAAATTGTACTTGCATTCGGAATGCATTTTCGCAAAGATTTAGTTGTGTGGGTGTGTGGGGGGGGGGGGGGGGGGGGGGGGGGGGGGGGCATGCTACCGCCACTACTGTCTACCGTCACTGTGACAGCGTAAAAACTGTCCCTACTTTCACTACCGTCACTATTGTCGCTACAACTGTCACTTCTGTCACCGATGTCAATATAACTGCCACTACAATTAGCACATTACACACAAGACTGTCACTTCTGTTACAAATGTTTCACTGCCAAACTGTCCTCATGTCACACCTGTCATTATTGCCACTCACTCCTGTCACTACTTCTGACACGACTGTCACTACTGTTACTGCGATCACTATTGACACTATTGGTTCCATTTTCACTACTGGCACTACTTACACTACTACTGGCACTACTGTCACTACAACTGTCTTACTACTGGCATTACTGGCACAATAACTGTCACTACTGGAGCCAGGAGGTAAATTTGTCTAGCAGACTGAGGTTGATTGTAAATTTACTCGAGATGTCGGGACAAGACTCGAAGTGCAATGAACAGGTGTGAAAGCGACAAGCATACGTGAAGAACGGGACAGGCGTGGTAACGCAGCTTATAATATTTGTCTCTTTATTTATACATTCGAAACAAATTCGTTTGTAGCCTGCGGAAGAAATGCTGCCTTTGATGTTTTTTTTCTTTCACCTTTAGACTTGTTATTGTTTGTAAATTGTATAAGTATGAGTTTGTTTGGTCTATTAAATGCCGCCGCCAGTTTGAAGCAGACTCGCATTTGGGCACGAACCCGGTTCAACAGCGGAGGAGTTCAACGGGGTTACGCTAACAATTATATAATATCAAGTGCATTTAGTTTGATCCGAATTTCTAATTGTTTGATATTTTATTCTTCCACAGGTGAGTAATCTGGAGCTGGAAACGGGTCGATTTCAAAGCCACATCCTGTGCATTCAGCACTCAGCGACAATCAGTGGTGAGCCTTTACTAGTATCTGATGATTGGCTTGATAAAATGATAACAAACGAAACGCTATCTGTGTTTTAAGTTTCAACTTTCACTGGCAGCTAATAATTCGTCGTTATCTCGGGAATACCAGGATGATTTCGACTGACGTGAAGCGGTCAGTTTACATTGATGTTAGGATTTTTTTGTGTTTAGGGGTGGCTGCGTGGCGGAGAGATTGGGGGGGGGGGGGATTTTTGAAGGATACCTCAAAAACAAATCAAGGAGCGGCGCTCCTGTTGCGTAAAATAATAAGGTCTAAAAACCCAACTTTTGTTAAATCTTTGATTTTTGAGAAATCATAGTTGCAATATTAGTTCCAGTGACTAGATCTAGTTGCTAGTACCCAGTTCTAGCTAATAGTTCAATTAGCTATAGCAGAGTTGCTAATTGCACGCGCAGTTCAAAGTTTCTAAAAATCAAGCTCTTTCCCACTAAACTAGTGAAAAGAACAACGCTTGTCGTTGTAGTACATGCATTTCGTTGACATGAAGCACAAGACTAGTACACAGTAGCCGTGTGACTTGCTGTGTGGTCGCGTCGACCGCTCCGACCACCTTTTGCCTTGTTCGCTATCAGCACAATTCCGTGATAGTGTTCGAAAACTAGATTGATATACCTACTACCTAGCTCCAATTCAACGCTGCTTGCACTTTCCACCTATGCTGCCGTCTCACTCCCCGCCATGCTCGCACTCTCGCGCGTGCATCGCCTTACATCGTCTCTTTCGTCACAATTAGGTCCATTCATTACCTTGAATTATCTGCAGATGCCAGATAAGCACGATCCGAGAAAGCATTTAATTAAGGAATTCATTTTGTGTCGAGCTTCGTCATCATAGACACACGTGCACGCAGAGTCAGAAAGTAATTTCAAGCATTTTGAACACGTCATTTTAAATTCATACAAAAAAAGGCGACTGTTATAAAAATACTTTGTCAATCTTGCCCGCCACTGGATGTCTATGACCGACGGAAGGACAATAAAAATGACAATAATGCGAAACAACGGTGTCTGGTCCAGCTCGCGCGTAGTCAAACTGATTTGAAATTGGGCAGCCTCAACTTAAATTGATACCTGTTAGTCTTAGTGTCTAGTAAATGAAGTATCTGGGCGTCTAAGGAGTCTTAATGCACCTTTGAGTAAGACTAAGGGAGCTTACAGCAACCTGATGTGGTACCTAAAAGGTGTCTACATTACACCGTAGGCGTCTTAAGGGGTGTCTTGTCTATATTACTCTTCTAGCATGTGTGAAGATGGTAACCTCATTTATTCAACACTGTAGGCCACCTAAGAGGTGTCTACATTGCTCTAATAGCAAATGTGAAGTGAGTACATGTAGTAACATGTTAGACCTGGCTACCGAACCTAAAGGGTGTCGCATGAAGCTACTAGCATGTGTGAAGGTGGCACTCTCATGTAGTTAGCACTGCAGACTATACCTATATAAGAGGGAGTCAGTTCAGCCAGCATCTAGCCAGCATCTAGCCGGTAGCTAGCGTGCTGGAACTGAAAGTTAGATATACAACACGTCAGCCAGGAGTGATGGATTGAACAGGCAATCATGAGAGATTGTTGCCAACTTAATTGAGATAGGACCGGACCAGAATGGTGGATGGACATTTAGTAGAAGAGTCAACAGCTTCCTCTGGACCAGGCTTGCCACTTGGTCGACTCGGCTAGTGTCATCAGTTTCACATTGTCTGACATCAACTCCACAATGTTTCACTTCTCTCATCTGATGGCTGCGGAGTAAACGGGGTACAGACAAAACTTTACCCAGTCGCGTTCTCGCGTTCTGGTGGCGCAACTTTCGTCTCATCAATTTTAATATGTCTCGATAATTTCATAATAACAACCCGTTTGTTTATTTACTAAAAATTTAAGAATTTTTATGGGCTCTCATTATAAAATCGATGGCCCATATTCTTTTGGAGGGATGATATTTATTGCAATTGGCTTTTGCAATTTCTTTGGTTAAAAAATTTAAATGTTACGGACGTCTTAGGTAACTAGTAACTATACTTTATGTCGTGATATTATTCCTCTATGCTTTTGAGCAGAAAAAGTCATTGGTGGGTGTAGGTTTTCGATTCCTCACCGTTTGAAACTTTGAAAGTTTCAAGTGCTCGCTCGCAGACATTCCTCAGGGAAGACACGATATATTAGGATTTAGCTGGAGCAACATCAATTAGGACTCTCTGATGTCTGAACAGATGTTTTACTATAGGTTGCCTTATGCCAGTCATTATTGCGTAAAGGAATTAAACTAATTATTATTATGACGTAATGCACTTTAATTTAACTGCCACTGCACACGTTACATTTTGTGCCATAATTTTCTTCCAGGATGTGGTAGCTGCCAATATCTTCTCGTTGAGTCAAGCTTCCTGTTAATCTAGTGTATACCTAGATTTGATAATCATTTCTAGCCGGTGTGCAGTGACTTCATTTGCCTCTGATTGAATGCATTGAGCAGCAGTTAGGCAGTTTAGTCAATGTACAGCTCTGTTCAACCTGCCTCTGAACTTGCTGATCGCTGCTTTGGTGCTTGTTGCTTGGTGTTTGGTGCTTGATGCTTGATGCTTCCTACTTGGTGCTTGCTGCTTGCTTGCTGGTTGCTAGTTGCTAGTTGCTAGTTGTTAGTTGCTAGTTGCTATGCTGTTTGCTGCTTGCTGCTTGCTGCTTTCTGCTTTCTGCTTGCTTTAACTACTGTAGAGGTCGCCTCCTGTTTCCTGTGACCAGGATAGGTTTGAGGATGAGGTGGGGAGGGGTGGAGAGAGTTGTATGACGTGTTTGTCTTATTTTATTACTTCCGAGATAAATTATTTGTTTTATTTCAAATGCAAACATTTCTTGGTAGACGGTAGCATTAAACTCTTGGCCACCCTTTCGCTTTGATCAAAGACAAATTACATCTTTTGGATTCACTTTGTTAACATTTTTGGTGTGCAGATGAAATGTGGCGAGATTTATGCACTACTATTAACTTTTAACTAGTTAAAAATGATCCCCCCGATCACCCCATGCCGGCTTGGTAACAGCAACCAACACACCACACAACACAATTCAACACAATCCAACACAATCCAACACAATCCAACTGAAAACAAAAACAAAAAAACACAACGCAGCACGACATACACAACACAACTCAACACGCATTTGGTCATTGTGCGTATTAATAAATCATTTACATACTCATTGCAGTCATAATTAATTACGCTGCATGGTGGTATTACGTTAGCCATGTCTAGTCCTACATTCCTTATCAATTCTATTTCGAGCTTTGTTCATTAGACGCAAAAATTGACCCCGATTTAAGATGGACTTGAGTTCTAACTTCTAATAAAAACTAAATCCGTTTAAATCAAGATGCTGAGAACGTGCGGTATCACGAATCAAGCACGAGTGTCGCCTTGTTGACGAATCAAGCCCGACTTCACTTTGTTATTTATTGGTATCTGGTGAGAGTAATTCGTAAGGTGATGTCACCGCCCAGCATCTCGTCTGGAGTGAGGAGTGATGCCCCTCGGTTCCTGGACGAAGCACCAGCACCAGGTTTCACCAATTCGCGAATGTGTGGAAGAAATTCGCATGTCGGATTGCGACTCGTGAGTCACAATAAGAAATAGTCTGATTGCAATTAACTATCAAGCGACCAAATGAACGAAGGGAATGTTTTAATGCCCAGTCAAGTTAATTCGAGTTGATTCCTAGTCCTAAGTGTGTACTACTAGAGCTACCTAAACCGGCCCGTATACACATCATCATTGTAAAACTCGGCAATTGTCGTTTGTAATTAGAATTCAGGCGGGAGTTTAATTGTAGGTAATGATGCCGAGTTAACACCCGTATCTCTAAGTTTCTCTGCTGGACTGGAGCCGTGTCTCGACAGGAGCTTGTCTAATGTCTAGCAAGAGTTGCGTCGCCTCGCGTCTGTCTCGCAGACCTTAGAGCTGATCGAAACCAACAAATTCGTTAACTATTTTCTCCAATTAAACCTTGTTAAAGTTTCTAATCGAGGGGAGTTGAGATGACCGATGCTTGACAGACCCCCCCCCCCCCCCCAACCATCCCACTCCCTGCACTCCATTCTCCTCCGCGACTCCCCCAACCTCCCCTATCATGGACCGCCCAGCTTTAAGTGGACTGTTGTTCTATTCGAAATTAGACATGACGTCATTAATATGACGCTCGATTCGTAAAGCTGAGTGTAGATTCCTGTATTGAAGTAGCCTGCTGACCGAGCATAGGTTAATTCCGTTTACTTTTTGTTTAATCCGTTTCTGATATCTGATTATTGAAAGTTTCATACGGAATTTATGGTTTGGATGTATTTAAATAAAATTGGGATTTATTTATATTGAGCCTGCACTAAGAAGGATGCATCGATGATTTCGATAGCATCCATCTCTGGAACATGGATCATTGATCTTCTATACGAAGTGGGTAAATAATCTGGGTACGTATTTTGCCAGTGGAGGCGCCGGGTTTTGCGAACGGCGCGACGAACTGCAGGGTGCGTCTAGGGGCAAACCGAGCTCGATTCGAAATCCTAGTCCTTGGTGAAAGGTCAACAGACTGCTGTGCACGTATTTGCTCGAATCAGCTGACTGATCGACGGATCAACTGCAACGGCTAGTTGCAACTGCTAATTCCAACTGCTAACAACTAGAAGCAGAAGGACAACCTTCGTATGGACAGTGGACAGTGTCAACGCATGGAAGCGATTGAAGCGAATCTTCAATTTGACCCCTTGCAAAAATATCTCGATTTTTTTTGTGTGTGTTCACGCTCTGTAGACCAAACGCCAAAACCGATTTTGATGAATATTTATAAGATGCGTCAAAATGTCTAAACTTAGATCAGCAACGTTTCTAAGGCAGTTTTGAATCAGTTTTTAAGATAATTTTCACAAATTATTCGTTTTTTCATAAACAGCACACTTTTCACTCTAGAGGCTAAACTTGAGTGCAAAATTTGACCTGGCTGACTTGCGGACAATGTAACAATGTATTTTTAGGACCTTTCTTAAAAATCGCATGATTTCTTTTGACTTTTTGCTCATATTTTCACTTAAATACTATAACTAGATCTTAAGACACAATTTGTCTTCGACCCATAGCTGGATGCAGTGCGTACCAAGATCAGTACTCCCATTTATCTCGGCGAGATGAAAGATCACTTGCACCTCGTCCGCCCTGGGGCTCATTTCAGAGCTGGCCAGACTTGGCTTGTAATTATCACACACACGTGCGCCAAACAAGCCATCCGCTCTCGCACTAATTTGCTAAGCCTATAAAATAGCGAATTAATGAGATCTCGATGCTAGCCCCTGGATCGCTGATCACTGATCGGTAGATTGCACTTTTATAATGCACGTCAATCGAGGTAGGCCATAAGCTTACCTTCCCCACGCACCCCACGCCACCCCCCCCCCCCTGCATCGGGGGCCCTTTCATGCGGGGCCCTACACCTCATTTTCCCAGACCTGACACCCCCCACACTCCCGTGGTATTGCCGCAGATTTCATCCCCCGGGTGGAAATCTCTTCTACACACTTGGAGCCGCTGTGGACGCTTGCTGGAGTTCTCAGCTGTTCCAGTAACGCAATTGACAATGTACGCTAGGGGGTGGCTTGGGTGGGTTGGGGTGGCTTGCTGGCTGGCTGGTTGAAATTCGCCGGGGTGCATGCAGGGTGCAGACGTGGCACACTCTTCTCGGATTTACACTAGTCTTCAATTCTGCACTATTCTTCAAGGCTTCAATGCTTGATTGTTTCAATATTACAATACTCGTTATGCTTCAATGCTTTCAAGCTGCGAAACTTCAGATAGCACAGTTTTTTTTTTGGATTTGCCCAACGATTTTTTCTCTAAAAACTCAACGAGGGAAAAGTATTGTGTGTGAGAATATCACTGCCACGCAATTATTATAAGAATAGTTTCTGAAAGTCGTTTTCTGCGTGGCAGACGCTCTTCGTTTAGCGCCATGAAGCTGAAACAGACAGATACCAGCAGATACCAACAGATACCAACAGATACCAACAGATACCAACAGATACCAACAGATACCAACAGATACCAAAAGATACCAACAGATACCAACAGATACCAACAGATACCAACAGATACCAACAGATACCAACAGATACCAACAGATACCAACAGATACCAACAGATACCAACAGATACCAACAGATACCAACAGATACCAACAGATACCAGCAGATACGCAGTCACGCGCACACACATGCACCCAATCGCGATGGCTAAGCTTCTATATCGATTCCACGTTGCTTTGTCAGCTGGTAATTACTTGGCTGTGGATGCTGGACGCTGGATGCTGGATGCTGGGATGGGATCTGGACCATCAGGAAATCGCTTGCTATTTTTTTCAAGAAAGGATCGCCCATCACGCAAAACCTCGCACATATTTGCAAACAGCACGCCTACGTGATTAAAAACAAGTTTTCCAATTGAAAATCTATGTCCACGAGGTCAGAAGAAGTGTTTTTTGGTTTAGTTAGATTCTGACGTCAGGAAACCTCACTTTTATGTAAATTATAATGTATTTTATTTTATAATATGGATTTTCAACCCTCACATTGCAAAATATGGTTTTGCAAACTGTGTTAGAAGTATTACTAAACATGCAAGCTTTCTGTTACGCTTTCCTGACGTTTCCTAATGCCTGATTCTTGCAGGCTTTATGATATCGCCGTACAATTTTTCAAACTTGACGAGCTGATCCCTAGACCATCGTCTCGTCAAGTCAATGAAATCAGCATTTCCTTCAAATAATAACGCTAGCCATACATTCAGATGGTTTATTTTTACCGAATTCGGCTATACCTGTTTGGCCACGCGTCGCACCCATGATCTCCATAAGCGATCTCATGCGCTTCACCCCATCCCCCCCCCCCTAGCCAATGTTGTTCTAGTACCTGAGGAAGCTTGCACCCCCGAGGGGGGCTTATGTCGACCCCTGCATCGCCAGCCCACCCCGACCAGGGTTGAATGTGATCCGCTCACCCTTTGTCAATTATCAATGGTGAACAAACGGTCTTTAGGCGAATGCACGCGTGCCAGCCGAGATTGCTGGGACGCGAGAGCCGCCGCCGCCGCTGCCGCCGCCGCCGCCGCTGCTGGGTCCATTGTTGAGCACCCTTGCACTTTTGTTCGCTGCATTCGCTGCAGTTACTGCAGTTACTGCAGTGTAACTCCAATCCGTGTTCCCCCCACCCCCACAAAAGTCTGCCGTATGTCGGCGAAATCTACTCGACACAGCGTTTCGCACAGCGAATCTAAGCGTCGGGGCCGGCGTCGCCAGGCGTCGCCTGGCGTCGGTCAAAAATTAGCGACGCTAGATTCTAGATGCAATTCAATCTCTTCTCCGTGTTAAATGAGAAATTCGAAATGCCGCAAAGAGCTATACGAAGTTGATTTCAAGCAGTGGAACGGAATCCACTTCCTACCGAAGAAATTTGCAACCCGACTGACTAATTCATTATTACTAAGCACATCCATTCAATGACATTAGCTCAAACAAATTATGCTTTGATATTGTGATAGTGATATTGTATCATATCTGTTGGCGCGGCGTGGGGGCTGGGGGTGAAGGTGGCACGGACACACGGAAGCTTTCTTCTTCGAACAAAGAGAAAGGCGGAAATGGCCATCTTCACCTATTCTTTCTCAACCCCTTGGCTGTGGAATGCCGGGTGAAGGTCGAAGTATAAGCAATGCGTGCACTGGGAGGTTTGTCCGACAAAGGTCGTCTGGTTGTGCCGAAACTCGAAATCTTGCATTGACAGGTGGGAGACTGACTCACAATTCTCCTCCCGGCAGCTCCGGCGCACAGACGACATCAACAAGGTTGTAAAATGCCAGCTGTTACCTTGCTCCATTGATAAGTGCAGTCAGAGAAGTGAATTATGCCCGCGCTTGTGCTTGCGCTTGTGCTTGCGCTTGTGCTTGTAGTACTATAACTATACTCTAAGCTTGTTTCGATTGTCAACTGGGAGCCCCCTATGAGTATAGTTGAACGCATGCCATTCACCAACGAGGAGTTGGTGGGAGCCGGGCCCATTGTGGGTTTTAGTTATTTGGAAAGGGTGTCCATGTATGAATTCACTACCTATTCAATCTGTGTGCAGCATGCAGCGTGCAGCGTGCGGGATGGGTGTGGGTTTTTTTGGGGAGGTGGGGGGGGGGGGGGGAGATGTGAGATTGGGTTCACCTAGGCTGCACCCTGCGGCTAATAACGGTTTTTAATCGCCAGACTGGCATCACATGTTTGCTTTGTCCTGCATTGATCAAAGCGCGCCCAAATTGCCGTGGATTTGTCAAAAACAAAGTTTGATTTGCTCGTGTTCTCAGCAAAAGAATTTTCAGATCTGTGTGTGCGTGTGTGTGTTTTTAAATTTTAATTGATGTCTAATTAGAATTTGAATATTGTGAGTGTAGTGCGGACTAGGGATTAGTTTTCGCACGGATGATTTTTGCCAGATGTAACAGATTGTGCTTCATGTATTTTGACATATGGCCTGATACATGAGTATATCGAGGCTAATATTTTCGACCCGGCAGGAAACCGATGTTGAATTCAACTACTTGATTTTCTTCTCGAATGAAATATCACTTTCCATTTGGGAAAAATCATGAGTTTCTTTTTTTTTCAAATATTTTACTATTTCCTTCCACAGATTTATCCACCCTACACACTCATTCTTTGTTGACTTCCTTGAATTAAAACTTTTTAATTAAGGTTTCACTTTTTCCTTTCCTTGTAAGAACGGGCCATCATAGCACTTAATTCTATCCGAGTGTTTTTCTTCGGTGTCGCACTGGAAGGGGGTAAGATGTCTTCGGTACCTTCATTTTCCCGGATCCTTCCGTTGACCTTCGGTTGGCCTTCAGTTTGATCTGTTTTATGCTCTCACCTTTCTCCAGTGTCGACGCTTGCCTGGAAACGAAATCAAATTTTAATTACTAAATTATAACATTTGCTTGGGCTTTCTCTCTTGACATAAATTCCACTTTGTTGACCAAGCAGAGAAAATCTAATTTTCTTCGAATTAATATTTCATAAAATCGATAATATTATTAAAATTATTTAACAGCACTGAAACTTAAGTTTATAAAAAAAACACATATATCTCATTAAAGAGTGTTGCTTTGCAGCCATCCAAATTCCTTGACCGATAATGCATCTTGGATGCATTTTACCGCGATTAAGTTATAGCTGCAGTCCAAATATCAAGGATGCAAGCGTATTTGCAACGTTTCCCCAGCTCAGTTCGTTTCTTATTACTCGGTTGTTTCATTATGAACTTATTTCTCACGCAAACCATAATCTATAAATTAAGTTGTATAATTGCTAGATCTTGACACATTGTATTATAGCAGCACACATTTAAATCTAATATAATGCAAGCAGGGAACAATCAAACGATATTGGAACGATCGTATGCCTTCTAAATAAACAGTTTAATTATCACACTAAAGATAGTTAGTAGAATATAGAAAATTTTGAAAGTTAAGATTCATGCAAATTATTATTGGCCATCTATTGACCATGTTAAAAGTAGTCGATGACTAAATTTCCGTTTAGCTCCCTGCAAATTCCGTTTCTCCGCGTGAAAACTAAATATGCATCGCGTCTCCTTAATCATGGTATCAATGCCCGTCGTAGGTGTTAATATTGAACACTTATCAATCACATAATAAAAAAAAATGTAATTGCCATTTGCCTTGACTGTGGTGTGGTCGTGAGCAATCAGGGATCAGCTCCAGGCAATCAGCTCCAGGCAATCGCGGATGTTTAGCCGCGGATCTCCAGCTTCGCACCACACAGGCTTATGTCATATTTCAAACTAGGATGCATTTCCATTTGCCATTTGCCATTTGCCGTTTGCAATGCAGTGCACCATCAGCAGAATAGGGCTGACATTGTTTCCGTGATTTATTTGCGAAATATTTTCAGTCATGTTTTCGAGCGCGTATCGAAACAATGAGCTTCATCATGGACAAATATTTAAATCGAAACAATGCATTGGTGGAAATAATGAGCATTAGTCAGTCACATTGGTTTGGCTGCGCCAGGGCAGCGATAGGGCAGGCAAACGAGGCAGGGCAATCCAGGGCCGTAGTCTGCTCAGGGCAGGAAATCCAGGACAGGGTAGGAAATCCAGGTTACGGCAGGTATTTGTAGATTTTTTAATTTCACTGTAACCGATTACTAGTTTCCACGAAATGAAATTGAAATAGGATGGAATGAGCAAAGCAAATACTAGGTAATCATATGCTCTTGCTTCGTTTGTGATTAATTTAATTTAATTGTTTTATATCGCACACCCTAAATGGAGCTCTTGGACCTTCAAATTGGACTGCTCCAGAACGTACAATCTGTTGCAATCAGCTTTATATTTGGTAGAAAAAATAATTATGGCAACTCCGCTTGCAATTAAAAAATCCGAGATTTAAATAGATGATAGCTATTTTTTGTCCCACCGAACGCGTCGCATGTACCAAGCCGTCCGCTGCAAACCCATACGGCTGCAATACGGGCTTCAATGTCCCATCAGTGAAGCTACTTTCTGTTCCAATTCGAGCTGACCCAAAGTACTATCCTCCACGCTCAACGTGGCAACCCTCTAGTTAGATTCACAAAGATTACAGGTGAAACTGTAAATATCAAAACATTTTTGTGTCATAATTTTGCTTACACGGAGATTATAAAACGAGTGCCTCTTGAACTTCAAGTGCTTCAAGTTTTTAAAGGATAGTGGTGCTTATTCGCCAATACTGATTTACGTTGCTGAAAGTGACCTGTATGATGCACACGGTGATGTACAGTGATGTACAGGGATGTACAGTGATATACAGTGATGTAAAGTGATGTCTGGCGCATCGGTTTTACGGTTTGACTCCCTACCCCACACCTCACCCCTCTCCATCCCACCGCCCACTGCCACCCACCCCATTCACTTGTCACCTCGTTCAACAGCATAGCACATTTAAAACAATAGATAAATCGTAAGCAAAATACTCACTCGTATAGCAGTACGTACTAGTTACTAGTAAATACAAACAATTGAAAATGAAGTGCATGCATTTTACAGGGCATAAAATTAATACAGTCTGTCATTTCAAATGACTATTATATTTCCCTTGGCGTTTTTACATGCAGTTTTGAAGAGAAACTTATAAAGTGAAAAACACACTGAAAAAGCATGCGAATTTCGTGACATAAACGAGCGTAGCGAATGAAACGAAGACTTCGGTTTGGTTGTAAGACATGTAGTGTTGGTGGTGATATAGATTTAGAGGTCGAGCTAAGAGCAATGGTCAGAGGCAGAAGCAGAGGCAGAGGCACAGGCACAGGCACAGGCACAGGCACAGGCACAGACACAGGCAGCAGCAGAGGTAAACTGTAAAAGGTAAAAGGTAATATAGGTAGCTGCAGTGATGGTTGTAGAGATAGATTTTGGGATTGGGGGAGGGGAAGCGCAGGGCAGGCATGTGTAGGACGTCAAAACTGGGTGACACATGGCCATTCGTTATGTGGGAGATTGACAGTGAAGATTACCCTGGCTCTCTGTAGATGGTGTACAATCAGTACAACAACTACAAAACCAAATGAAGTGCATGGAATTTGATTTTGGTGCTAACTTAGCATGACTTTCAAATTAAAAACTTTGTTTGAATAGATTTTTTTGAAAAAGGAGCTAGTAGCTAGTAGCCAGCAGGCAGCCAGTAGCTAGTAGCTAGCAAGCAGACATTAGCTAGTAGCTAGCTAGCAGCTAGTAGCTCGGCTAGTAGCTAGGATCTAGTAGCTAAGTGAAGCTTGCAAAGCTGCAAGCTTTGAGCTGGCGCATTGAAGTTGGAACCGGCGCTCATGTAAAAGGTTTGGACGATAAGTGGTCCATTCGTCTCAATCGGGTGTCCGCACCTTGCCTGCAATGGATTTCCGTCGGTGCTCTGAAATGTGAATACCTTCATCTCTCCTTCACACTCGCACTCCACTTGGCACACAGCTCTATCCCAATCTCTCTATCTCGCTCGGTCTCTCTCCCTGCTTCCATCTCTAATTCTATCTCAATCTGACTCTACTAGTTACAAGTCAGCATAGAGCAGCGCAGAGCTCGATCACTTCGCATCCAATTAATCTGAGGTCGCCTTTTTAGTTGCTACCTTTTTATTAATAAAACTTACATTAGTAATTATTTTGCTATCATATCGTATAAAGTTATTTGCTTGAGAATGTGTGGTCCGTCCTGCATTGCGCTATCAATTTTTGTCTCGTTAGGATTTAAGAGCATTTTTGCGAGTTGCCATCCGCATACAGATAGAATCTTTCAAAACTGCCGGCAACTAGCAAATCGAGTTGCAGGGTCGCACTCGCAGGATTGCAGATTTGCAGGATTGCAGGATAAGGCAGGGTGTTTGGGGTTCAGGGTTCTAGTTTTTCCGTTTTAGGGTCAGTCTAGATGTGTTCTGACAGCCCCAAACGGCAAGCACGGCAGGCACCTTCGGAGGTTTACCAAATGGAGTTGCAAGGTACGGCAGTTATACGGCAGGTTAGGCAGGTACGGCAGGTTAGGCAGTTATGGTATGTCCGGCAGTTACTTCTAGCAACTTCGTGGGTTGACTAAATGGGTGTGCAATCACATCTCGGCCTCCCTGCGAATCAATCTGCCGCCGCCGACTGGGCGAGGGGAGGGGTGGGGTGGGGAATGGGGGAGGGTTGGGGGGTCAACGGCGTCGACTTGCCGCTTTGTTTCGCTACACTCACACCAGAGAGAGTTGCCTGTCTGTCGGATCTTGCTATGCGTTGTTCCATCGGTACGCTGTTCCATCGGTACGCTGTTCCATCGCTACGTTGTTCATCGCTACGTTGTTCCATCTGATGCATTGACTTGGCTAGAAGATACGTTTAGATACCCGAAGCATACAGCCAACTTCTTCCACCCCCCACCCCCTCTTCCCCCTTCTACCTACCTCTTTCTCGCCCGAAAATCTCTTTCCTCTTTACAACCTCCCCGAGGAGCATTTCCACGAGCTTCGTTCATTCTCCTCTAAGCTGCACATTTCTTTTATTGTGTATCTATTTTTATGGCTGTTGCTACCTTTGTTTCATTGATGTTTACGGCATCCAGTAAAGTGGGACAATTTGGGTCAGAGGAAATAAAGATTCGAATAAATCAGCGAATATATTTCATAAGAAAAATAAGCGCCAAGCCGCCTGGGCCTATACGAGTCCGTGCGATACGGCCAACGAAATGTTTCAACTCGTGCAATTTTCTTATTTTTTTTGCGGAAAATTACAAGTCTTATCGCCGGCAAATGTTTTGTTTTGTTGTTCACAAATTGATTGTTGGATGTGTGTTATGATGATATGGATTTGTGGTCGCGAGCAGCGCGCAGAGGGCGTTCCGGCGTTCCGGCGTTCAGCGAAACACCGTACGGATGCACTTATTAGTAATTATCGTGGATTTCGCGCGTTGCTTTGTTTTCCTATGATGGTTTTGGGGCAGGTACTGCGTTGGTCTGGCTTCGGGGCTGGGACTGGGATCGGTTGGTGGGGCGGCGGCAGGGGGGGGGGGATTGGGTTAATACAGTGTCAAGTGCTCTCATGGGGGTTAATCTACTAGCCAGCCTCCCGACTAGCGGCGAGCAAGCCAGTGATGTTCACAGCGGCTCAAACTCTATTTAACTAAACATTTATCACCATCCACCGGTCGGCTTTACGCTGATATTTATCATAAATCTGAAGCGTTGGATTGCGGTGGCGATTATCAGCTGTCTGTTGCCTCGATTCATTTGATTGCATCGGAAATCGGACATCGGAAGTCTGAAATCGGACATCGAACCTCTGGTTATAATTTTTATTTGAGCTGCCTGTTCTTGATCTAAAGTTTGTAGATCGCTTATTGTTTGTTTACTGTTCGGTTGGCGAGAACTCGATTCGTCCATTTTTTGTTGGCATTAAAATGTTAAATGATACATGTTGCAAGTGAAGTTGTATTGCATCTTGCTGAGATAAATGGAAATAAGATACATGCCTTGCATAAAGTGTGTCATGCAACCTAGTAGCGAAAATATGAACTAATACGTCTATACCTAAATAAAATTCAATGACACCACAGCCGGGCATAGAGGCCTTTAAATTGGGCTAAGACTTCGACTATTTTTTCCAAGTGCTAGTAATAAGTGGCAGATGTAATAGAGAATATATTAGGTGACATTTTAAAATCTAAAAATATACATTTTCTAGTTTCAGACATTTTAAGGTTTTCTAAACAAGGGAGACATATTTTTGAGTTTTTTTCAAAACTATTTGAAAACTATTAACTTTCCCATATTTACTTCGATAATTTCAGCCAAACTTATCACAGCAAAATACATGTCTAATAATATAAGAGAGACAGATAAATTTCTCCACGATAAATGAGCAACTGTAAAAATTAAAAACAGTTGCATTGCAAAACTCTTTTAGCCAGCATTTAGAAGTCTTTACCGAAATGTCCTCGTCCCAACTGCCCCCTGTCCACGCGGGACGGGGGATTGGGGTTCGGGGGGTTCGGGGCGTTCGGGGGGTTCGGGGGTTCGGGGGGTTCGGGGGTTTGGGGTGTGTTTATTCGGATTTGAAAGTGGCTTCGTGGATTCGAGCTACGGACTCTAGCCGGGCAAGGCAGTGAAAACGCACCGTCGGCCTGGATCTTCGATCGACCTTCGGGGAATTGACGACTCCTAGAGGTCCATGGTCATCTGATACAGTCAACAGGGATTCCCCAACGCCGACGCCGACGCCGACGCCGACGCTGGTGCATGGCTTTTCATTGATCTTCGTATCAACGATGCCTTCCTGTTCCCAGTCTTTTCAACTCACTCTTTCAATGTCTGCACGCAATCAAAAACCAGGAGCGTGTAGATCTGCTCCCCCCCCCCCCCCCTCCGTTGCCCCTACTAGCCCCCACCCATACCACCCTGGTTAGCTGAGCTCGTTCGGTTTCGATTTCCCTTTAGAACTCAACTGACTGTCCCCTTTTCTTTAACCCAGTGGGAATATGAAAAACTGCCAACTCTGAGACTCTGGCTTTGCGTGTAGGTATATATCAATCGTGCATCCTGTGATGCTGTGATGCTGTGCTGTGACGAACGAAGTTTACAGGTTCAGTCAGAGGTCGGAAATTTTGACGACGTATACCTGCAATGAAGTCGATCAAAGATTTAGGATCAGCTTTCAAGAAAATGTTTGTGTCATCAGTTTCATTCAAGATATGTATATATCTGGCTTTTCCATTCGAAATGTGGCTGTTTTAATCCACGAATCTAGTTACTCGACATTTCGCAGACATTTTCACGAATAAAATCGGATTAATATTTATGAGAAACCTTTCCCGCCGTGAAACTCAATTGACAGTGAACACCGATGACCTTCGGGGAAGATATTTTGTTTATATTGTCGTCATGACATTATCTGCTGTGTCTTGCATCTTTCCTTGTGCTTGTGTTTCCTCGAGCAAAATCCACTACTTTGTTCGGCTGCAATCCAGCAATCCATGGCAATCCAGCAAACAATGACAATCCAGCAATCCATGGCTATCCAGCAAACAATGAATGGGAACTAGACTCTAGAGTAGGCCACTGCAGGTATACGCGAACTCGCATCTACCTTTGCTTTCCCGACAGTCGACTCTGTGCGGGTGGAACAAGAAAGACCACAATTTGAAATCAATACTTGTTCTGATGTCAGGATCGCTTATTACTTTTATACCCTCTCCACCCTGTCTTTAACCTACTGCACCCCACCCAACCACCCACCCACCCCGCCATCAACTACCCTCCCCACCACTTGAAAATCTCTGCTCAAGACAGCCAAGAATACGTTATATTAGTCAAGTTCTTATTGAGAATGAAACCGTTGTGCTTGTGTATAAACATGAAATGCATTCCCTATCAAATCACCAACACCACGCAACTTTTCAAATATCACAGTCTGATTTTTGGTTTCTAGAGGATCTTTCATCGACTCGTCCGTACCAATCATTACACGCATTTACACGAGCTACAAGACAAGTGTTTAATTACTCTAATATTTCCTGCTGCGTTATATTTTCAATTAGCTTACGCACACAAGTTACGTGATTTCTATTTACGTATACATAACCTTACTTTGAAGCCATCTAGCTGCCGGCAATGGCATCACACATTTACTTCACGGTGCTCATTTATAAACAAAAAGATAACTCGTGAAATTGTCTATTCTACTGTGGAGTTAAAAAGTTTGTATGAAAAGTTTAATGCAACCCTATTACCTTGGCGTTCAAGTCTGGCCTGTGAATTCCCCGGCCTGCCCTAAGAGTGCAATGAGGACTCTGAAGTCCCTGGTATTCACCTAGCTTCTGTGGAGATGGACCCGTATACCTCGTGGAGGCTGCAACTCATTCTCCACTCTCTCTACTCTCCACTCTCTCCACATCTCTATATCTCTCTGGCCTGGCTCAGAATCCGCTCCTTAGAGTCTCGTTTACTTAATTGGCTTAATAGACGGCATTCATCTTCACACACCCTCTAGGGTGTGAGACCGACTCCACTCGCATCAAATACACAGTTACATGGACACTGAGAAAACCTGGAGCCTGCGAATAACCGCCCTGGCCTGGCCTGCCCCGGCTTGCCCTACCCTGCCCTGGCTTGCCCTGCCCTGCCCTGCCCTGCCCTGCCTGAGCTGACACCCCTCACATCAACTATACCTTTTCAACGATGCTGCCCATTTCACCCCAATGTTTTTTCTTGGCGGATTTTTGGGGAACTGCCAATGTCTATTTTATTGAATTTAGCATTTTTCATTCAGCTTCAAGCTGTAATGAAATTAGTAACAAATTTTGAGTTTTTTAAAGCGTTGATCCATTTTTTATAGCATATCGATTCTCGGAGGGCCATCAGTTCTTGATTGGGTCTTAATTTCTTAATTTATATCCCAACACTTAGATAAAGTGATGTTCTTCCTTATGTTAAAATAAGACGAAACGAAAAGGTAAAGGTGTAAATATATGATCGTACCTTGCAATGAATCGGCGTATAGGGTCCGGTTTGAAAATTCCCTCACGTTGCCAATAATCCTTCTCATATCTTGTTGCTTACATTTATCATTCAGGATACTGCACGTGTTCACGAAATCAAAGCCAAGGGGAGAAAAAACGCAAATCCACTGAAACACAAATCTAATATCGATACATTGGCGGAAAGGTGTAGTGTATGTACTATATATAGTCTCAAATCTCAAATCTGAAGACTCCAGTCTCCAGTCTCCAGTGGGAGTGGTGTGGTGGACCGCGCCAACGCTCAGCATAACCTCTAAATAAGAAATGATCTCAACTCAAGCATGCTGTACCTTGCTCGTCTATGAAGCAGTTAATATTTATCAATGAAATGCTTGGCACTGGTTAGATCAGGTAAATAGAGAAATTGAACGTCTTATCAAGTCTTAGTGTGTGTATAGAACATTCAGCGAATGAACTGTGAACTATGAAGAGAGCAGATTAGGGTCTGGGTTATGGCCACAGGTCGGACCGTTCGAGGAGTTTCATATTTATTTTTTGGTTCGCAAGAAAGTGGGGGTTTTCTGTTTTACTTGCTGATATTTTCTTGTGTCCAGGTAAATGTGTCCGACACTATACGGATGCAGACTCCCAAATTTTCAAAAAATCACAAAAATCAAAGTGCACCCAGTGCAACTGCTTATTCTCTCGAGTAATCATTATCACTATTTCTTTAATTTTCTCGCAATCAACGAGAAAGCAGTTCTGAATCAGTTCTGAAGGTGGTTTCCTCCTAACATAAATGAAGACACATCGTAAATTGGTATTATTAAATTTTAATTTCACTCACTAATCTGTGGAATCTATAATGCTCTCCAAAATGCACTTATGACCATAAGACCTCTGACAGATATCTGAAGTGAAGATCGTATTTTATTTGACGATCTGTTGATAGCACCTATACCTATGCACAGGAGAGCACAGGTATTTCGAATCCAGCTGCCCAATAGAGTTCATATCAATTTATTCCAATTTCTTTTGAATACACCTTTGCGGATGTGAGTAAAGTTCGCATCAGTACCTAGTTAGTTTGCGAAAATACCCAAAGAAGTGTGTGGGGATTGCAGGTTTCGGGCGGTAGGGAAGTTTTCGGTGTGTTCTCTCCCCGGGCCAATTCCCCATCTACTTAGCGCTACTAGGACGTGATGAGATTTCCAAGATCTCTCCCCCGTATCCCGTATCCAGCTTCCAGCATCCAGCGTCCCGGTATCAGCTAGCCCTTTCCCTATGTCTCTAGATAAAACCTATAGAATAACTTTCCCTTGAAAAAGAAACGAACTGTGGTTGATCTTGATCGTGGATCTTTTTTCGACTTTTACCCATTGGGAGTATAGAGACGATAGTTAACCAGAAACAGTCGAATACTTCACGCTCCTCCACCAAGTAGGCTAAAAGACAGTGTCTCTCCTCTCTCTGATATGTATCAATCCACGAATAAAATTATTTCGTTTCATATTCCCAATGTATTTCCAATTTTCATGGATATTCATAAAATGTTCATTTCTTAATTGATGGGAGTTAGTTACCACAATTACCTCTCTGACCATGAATACCTTATCGGATGCACCGATCACGAACGTTTTTCTTTCTTTTCTTGCAGGTGAGTTCAGTTTCCGGATCCTGTACGAGTTCAGGTCGTGCGATGTCCCCCCTTGTCACCCTTGGCTCGGTTCGGTAAGTCGTTGCCGAATTGACCACGTGATTTTCCTGATCGTAACCATGGAAACCTAACCATGGACCACGTGCCTGCAGCATTCTACCATGATTCTACCACCAACCACGATCTGGGCAAAGGTACAAGCAAGGGTCCAACTTCAAGGGTAAAAGCGACGTCCCCAGCAATGGTATAGAAGCAAAGGTGCGAGCAGCAAAGGTGCAAGCAAAGATCCAAGCAAATTTCCACTGGCGGTCGATTCTGTTTTTTATAAACAGATCAGTGTGTTCGTACTTGTCATACAACATCGAATTTATGAATCGAATTGAAAATTGCGTATGCTGACCTTCTTGATCATCAATGTATATATTACCGTCATATTTTCATGGTACAATAAATATTTTAATTGGCATTGTATCTATGCCCTAGATAATTCTGATCAGATTTCGAATGAACCATGTGTCTGGCCTTGCTCTGATCAGCAGAAATGTATTAATTGCAAAAACCACGAACAAAAACATCGTTAGTGAAAATATAGTTCACCTATTTGTATGTATGTGTGTATAAATACGTACAAAATCTTGAATAGAACCGTTTTAGTAGCTTGTTGATAAATCGCTGCCTATTAAATGCACAAGCCGCTCATAGAAATTGTATCAAGTATACGGCAAGAATTTCCGTTAAGACACATCTCAAGTTTAATCACAGCTATAGAAGAATCTCCTACTCGAAACTATGGTCTGATCTGGACCACATGAAACTGCTATACTTATATCTGGCAATCGTTTTCTATGGATGGTCACATGCGTTTGGTATATGCGAAGCCTACTTCAATTTTCATTTCTTCACTTGTTCATTTGTTTTGCGTATGAAGTCACAAGATCATTACATCAAAACTCAACAGTTAACCAATTTTAGGATGACAATCTTTATCTTCAGCAAATGGCAACGAACTGGACATGCTAATTGCTAATTGCTAATTGAAACGAAGTAGAAGCAATTCCCGATAGTTTATGAAGATAGATTTGACTAGTTGATGGTAACATCGCACCTAGGGTTCGCCATACCCCGTTCGCCGATAGGAAAGGGGCAGCGATATGGAGTCAAGTTTAGATGCAAATTGTATCCCTGGCGAGTGAAAATTGAGCTTAATAAAGCGTTAGCCGATATTTGCTCTAACGATGGCGGAAATTGGTGGCTACTCGGGTGCACCGAAGGGCGTACCGTTAAGGAAGTACCGATGGGAGTCTTGAAGGGAGTGCCGATCGGAGTATATACCGAAGAATTAACTAAAGGGTTTAAACAAGGACCGTCCCAAGTACCGAGAATAGGGAGTAGCGACTAGCGACTACGCAGACAGGGTAGTAAACTAACCTAGTAACTGACCCATTCGACGTTTGAACATCGCACCGCTAACTCAAACTAACCGATATGCGTTATCCTCCACCTCCCTCTCCCCCCCGCACCCCGCCCCCCACACATCCACATCCCTATCCACATCCCCATCCATTTCCCTATTCCATACTTGAACTGCTGTCAATTAACGTGTGAATTACGATACTCGTGTTTCGCCGCGATCTACTTAATCAAGTTGATAATAATTACAACACCCGAGCCTAACCCTAAGCCCTGCACCATTCAACCACGCGCTTTCCACGCGCTTTCCACGCGCTTTCTGCGTCCATGTCGCGTTTTGGATTTCGCGGAAACGCATTGAGATGAGAGTGAGGGCATTGCGTCAAGGTAATACGTGGATCCTTAACCGTCCGTGCGTTGACATGATAATCGAGACTTAGGGGAAGGGAGTAACAATTGTTTATTTAATGGTGGCCCATGTATACTTCTGTCCACGAAAGGTACCGGAAACCTTGCAGGTTACAGGTTACAGGTTACCGGTCTGCTAGAAATTAAAATTTACCATTGTCGGTTTAAACATCAATTAATTTTCCCTTTCGCAGACGTGATTTGAAATCTGCTTCTCGTTCGCCGGAAAATGTTGAAATATGTCATACGTTTGATCTCAATTAGGAAATGATGACATTGACAAAGATCATTGTTTGCTGAGACAATAAAAGTGTTTGCAAAGCTAAATATTTTCATTTTTCACGAGACATGCTTTGCTTTCGTGTGCCATGAAAAATGCCCCTTATAGTTTCGCTATCAGTCAATTGAAGTTTATTTCAAGGTGGTTCATCGCATTACTTTCCCCTCAAATAAACTTCTCGGCAACGGTCTTATTTTCGGTAAGTTTTTGATCAGAGTGGAAAGGATAGGGACGAAGGTTTATATACAAAGTTTTCACCAAACAGGTTGAGAAAGAAATTGAGTATTTTCCCTTCCCGTGGTTCACGTTTTCCTAAAGAGAAGTGTATTGCACCCTCGAGACCACCCCAAAGCAAGGAAACAGGGGGTGGACGAACAAGACGAAGACGAAGACGCGGACGATCAAGGCAGTAGGTACTCCTAGATTGAGGTTTTTCAAAACTGCGACAGAATGCACATGCTCTGAAAGCGAGACGATGATAGTGATACAGTCTCACGGCTCAAGCACAGCACGCTGTGTGATACAGTGTGATACTGTGTGATACCGTGTGATACAGTGTGATACAGTGTGATACTGATCCCCCGGCTTCACTTGGCCAAGGTATTTTGCCAGTGTTTGCTATAAAATTAATAATTCATTGACATGGCAGTGGGAACTGGAAACTAGAAAGTGGAATAGAATGCTGATTCGAGATATTGCGCCGCCAGGGAACACACCTGTGAATCGGTTGAGTCCAAGACCCCCCCCCCCCCCTACGCACAAAAAAACGACCTCTGCCACCACCCCAATCCACCCCTCAATGGGCCCACGTACTCTCTGGGGTGAAACCAGTCTTTATTATGCCGGATTGGAGGTACTTTTTTTTAAAGATATTCCTCCGCTCTTTTATATTTGTATGAAAACTACAAAGTCTTCACAGGCAAACCTTCGAAATCTTATTACGTTTTCGTGATCATTTCAAATGGTTTTTTGACCGAAATTATGGCAATAATAATTTTTCTCGCAATCGTATTACCATTAGGCGGATTGCTTAAAGATTTATGGTGATTAAACTTAAGCAAATACAATACCTACATTGTTTTTCTTTTTCACATTTAAATGAAATAAAAATTGTATTCCATTCGGTGGTTTTAAGAGAACATTAGACTATAGGATCGATCCTTATTTCTTATAGTTAAAACGCATCACTCAGAAGTCCGTGGAACTCTTGAAACTAAAGTAACCCCTTCAACTTGTTTAAATTGCAGTCTTTTCCTGCTGCTTTCTTTGTCTCGTTCTCCCATTCATTTCCGACGCTTTTCTCTCGCCATAGCCCGCTCAGATACACATGCTCCATGGACTTGCCGAGACCCGACCGCGGAAAATGCGCGGAAAATGCGCTGGAAAATGCGCGAAATACTGTAGCGAGTGGCAAATAATTTTCACACGATAGTTCGCATCAACCGGAAGTATGACAACCTGCCATTATTTTGTATTCGTGAATGGATAATGGCAAATTGGAACATATTTACCTCTCAATTAATTCCATCTCACTAAATAAGTTAGTTAAGATATACTTATATTTTTTTTGGCAGTTATTTTGAAAATAAGATAGTGAAAATTTAAAAAGGAAAATTTATAAATACATATTAAAATTATAACTATGTACTTTTTTAAACTATCAAATAAAAGCTGCTTATGTCTGCTATGGGACACTAAGGGGTTTTAAGGACACTAAGGGATGCTTATGACAGCTAAGGGAAGCTAAGGATTGCTAAGGGCTCCTAGGGGCGTCTAAGGGCTATAGCTGGTCTAGTTGTCTTGTCACTTTCCATGCTTTACTTGCAATCCAAGGAGCACACGAATGGCAGTTAAAATTCCTCTACGTACAAGAGCCAACACTTTTATTCCAGCCTAACTTCATAATGGATGCAAATTACTTCGTCGACTTCCCCTGCCCTCCCTATCTCCACCCACCTCACACCCCAACCCCAATTCCCCACCCCCTCTCCTTTCACCCTACCTTCCACTCATCAAACACTTCTACATAATTATAACTCATCTGAAAAACATTATTTTACTTATTATTCATTACTCTATCAGCATAATTAACCTTTTCCCCAGTTTTTTTGTTGTTAAAAATGCATGCAAGTTTTTTTTTCCACCTAGCAGCTTGGCCTCTTGATGTGGCTATTTAATGAATAACTTAGAGAAAAATGAGTTTCCGGCACACTTCTCAACCGGTTGAATCTTGCAGTAAATCTAATCTCTGACCACTTCTCAGCCGTAGGAATCTTGCGGTAAATCTCGGCTCCGACTACTACTAAACCAGTTGAATCTTAAAGAATATCTAGTATCCGTCCACTTCTCAGCTTATCAAATCTTAAAGAAAATCTAGTCTCTATCCACTTCTCAGCCAGTTTAATCTTAGAGAAAATCTCTCAACTAATTCGAGTCTTAGAGAAAATGTTTGTAGAAATTAAATCTCACACAGTTCTGATGGACAATCAGGGTTGGTACATGGTTAGTTCACAAATCTTCCAGCATGATTAGCTTTTCACTGGGTGCCACCTATTTGGGTGGCCGATTGATTTTTCAGTCTTGACCTTGAGTTATCAGTACTCCCATAATAAGCGTGCATCAGAGATTCAACTTTCAAAATCCGAATGACTTTTGGTTTGTTTTAGGTGAAAAAGTCGCCTGCCAAAAACAAGGTTCGTTATTTTGATGATCGTACGTTTAATACTCGAGGAAATGAGAAGTCGCGCGTGATGTTGGATGGTTGATTTAGGTTCGATGGATGTGGGGGAGTTTGCGGGAAGTGAAAACTGACTTATGACTTGAGACTTGTGACTGTTGACAAAATAATCGCAACCTTACCCGGTGACTTTTCTAATGCAAACTGCCAATTTTCTGACGTCGATTCAGTTTCTGGTAAAGGGATGAAAGGAGTAATGTGAGAATAGGATGCCTTTGCCTATACTGAAACCCCTGGAACGACCATCACCTACTATCATCTAGCGTCTTAGCTCGTCGGAAACCAGCAAAACTTTTCTACGCCAAAAAAAAAATAATGCCCCGCTCCTTTCTTCTTTTAACAAGTGTGCAATTTTCCTGACATATGAGCTCGGCAAGATTTCACAGATAAAGAAATCTGTGTCTTGTGATCTAGATTCCGAATATTTCCCCCTCCTCCTCACCCTCCTCCTCCTCCCCCCCCCCCCCCCCCCCCCAAACCACGATCTTGGCGACACGCAGAAGTCAGAACGCGTCAACACCCGATGATTTACACTCAAACAAAACAATTTTCAACACATTTTCTTCCGGGAAATCTCCTTTTTTTTGGCAATGCTTGCGGATAGTGCAGCCATGAAGGTTGAAGGAGCAAGCATCCACGCAGCAAAGCGCAGGTATTCACGTGTCGTCCTCCCCCCTCTCACAGCTCCCCCCCCCCTATCCCTCCACCCAACCCCACTCACTTTCCCTTCCGCTCCGTTGTCTACACCTTCTATGCCCTTTCTTATCATGTTTCTACTTGAATACACACCGATCCAACCCGAGCAGAGCAAGCAATTTATTGTTCCTTATTCTCGGCTTCACAAAGGTAAAATCATCTCTACTTTATAGCTTTCCCTATAGCGACGCGACTCAGCAAACGTGGCTGAAACATTTGCCATTTACACAATTGATCTGATCAGAGTCCACCCCTTGTTTCGCCTGCTGTAGGTGCATTACGCTGAGGTAGCGAATCATATTATCACTCAGTATTGTTATGTTATTAGTGTATTACCCTTCGCATTAGTATGGCATTCATTACTGGCAAGCCGCTAGTATAGCTGTGTGATAGTCGTTAAGTACAAGTTAGAAACTTCCAAGTTGTATTAAGAAAACTTTCTGATTAGCAAGGTAACAAAATTAGGTGCGTCGCGTGTAGCCTTGCCTTGTCTTGTAAAAGTTGTCAAATTTCCGGTCTCCTTAGTTCTTTGTCGGAAAATTAAAACGTATACCTATAAACACCACCTGGTCACATTCGCCCATCCTTCTTTGTGCCCTTCTTTGTGCCCTTCTCCCGCCCAACCAAACTTACCTCCGGGCCGTCTGAAGCAACGTTTTTATCTCATTGCTTGTACTTTAATTGAAACCGACTAGGCCATCCAAGCATTAAACAACGCTGCCTTTGGTACGTAATTTTCAATAACCCGCCACTGGTACATCAACAATATGTAACGTGTAATATGTAACATGTAACATGGAACATGTGTGATGCTGTGGGCATCTGTGGACATGCCGGCTGCTCTGGAGGCTCGGGAACACAGAACACTTCAGCCTTCAGCTTTCAGCTCATCAGCCTATCAGCCTATCAGCCTATCAGCCTATCAGCCTGCACAATTCATTACAGCAGATGATGCAGATTCTATTGTTAAAGCTTTGAATTAAGTTCTAGTGGAGGTAGGTACTAGGTATACATGTACTAGATAGTAGGTTCTAGGTATGTATAACAATCATGCAGGTATTGATCTAAAAGGGTCTTTTCAGATGAACTACGTAAAGCAGCTACTTAAAATATTCTATTAGCTATCAGATTACCAGGTGTAATGAGGGTTAGATTAGGTTACTAGGGGCGAGTCGGTTGTGGCCAAGCTAAGAATGAGCGACGCGGTAAATTATACCGTGTTCAGGCTTCGAGTGCAAAGGTCGTAGAGTGCACAGCGTAGAGTGTGCAGCGTAGAGTGTACAGCGTAGAGTGTACAGCGTAGAACAGCGTAAAGTGTACAGCGTATGGTATTGCGTTTGAGATCGAACGGTTGTTAACTTGTTTTTACCGAGATAGTAGGTAGTAGATGGGAGATAGTCGGAAATCTCTCCGCTTAGGAGCGTGGCGTTCTGACTTCCTTGCCCTCTGCTTTACGCTATGTGTACATTCCTAGCAATTACCTTGGCAATTACCTACGTCGTGGAAAAAACACACCGCTTGGCAATTAATTAAAATGGGTCACAGTGTTATTTTTTTTCTATTTGACAATTTTAATGAAAGTTTAATTTGTTAACGGAAAAGTTTTTTCAAGCTTCTCTTCGGGAACTTTATTTTTTATGTATCTTCGTGTGATTTGTTTAAACAAATCATCCGGATGCATATCAAGTTAATTGGATACTAGTGAAGGTTGGTTTAGGCAGGTTTAGGCAGGTTTTGCCTATAGGCGGACGAGGCTGATGGAATTTTACGTTCAACGAAGTTTTTCGTCGTGTCTGAGATAGACGGAGCTGGCACCTCCACCTGCGACTTAAAAACGGTGCTTAATTGTTACTCTTTGCTGATCATTTTATCTTTTGCCAACTAATGAATAGGTATATCATTGTTCACTTCTTTCTTAAACTTTATAACATAGTAAATTTTTATGTTTGGTAACATTAATTGCAATATAGTTTTTCTTTTTACATGAATGCTTATACTCTTGACTAAGCATTATACTTTCATATATTAAACATACATTATGCTTGCTTGCATTTCTTTGAAATGGTTAGTATGGCAATTGAAGTAATTGCAATTGTTAACCCGTTTATTGGCGGCCCTGTAGCGAGTTGGTCCAATATTTGGTAAATATTTGGTCATCCTTGTGAACATGCATGTTTGTCTCAATCTTTGGTCATTTGGCTCAATCTTTGCTAATTGTGGCCCAATATTTGGTCATCTTGGTTCAATCATTGGTCACCGTTGGACAACCATGATTGGACTATCTTAAAGTATCCTTGGTCATTTGGCTCAATCTTTGTTTCATCTTTGGTCAGATACTCAATTTTGGTCATCTATACCCAATCTTAGGTCGTGCAAAATTTAGAATTTTGAATGCTGGATACTGTCCGTGTTTAAAAGAATCAGTGGCAGTTCGAAATATTTTCTAGCCTCGAGAGTTATAGTAATTGATTAATTGCAGGAAAATTAATAGGTGTTCATCCAAGTTTAAAATTGTTTTTTCGGGTCGCTTGTTTTTTTCACACTCGAGACTATCAGTAATTAGAAGAATATTTAGGTTCTTAATTAAGGGAAATAAGGGAATAAAAATATGCTCTAAGCTAAGCGATAATAATTGAACTGCTATCTTTAAAACCATCATTGGTAGAAAAAGCGTTCGGTCCTTGTTAGGGAATTACGTCCGGAAATTAAATTTGTACCTATTATATAAATAGTTCCAGTGAGAATATTAGTTCCTGTCAATGATGAGTAGGTTTATCTAAGAAAATAGTCCCAGTAAGACATCACTAGTTTCTGTTAAAAATATTATCCTATAACAAAATAAGTTCCTGTGGGAAATTAGTTCCTCTAAGAAAATTAGTTCTTACATAAGAAAATTATTTTCTGTTAGTTAATTATTCCCTGTACTAAAATTAGGCCCTGTTGGAAAAAAAGTCCCTATAGATTCGATAGAGTAGTTTATTATACCTGTATAATCATACGTTTCTGTCAAATTCGGTCTTTATTGCCGCTGATAGCTGAATGAAACAAATTAAGCACATGCTGCTAGGGTAGTTGCCTGATCAATTGGTAATCTAACCTAATTCAAGCATTCTTACTTCTAAGGGTGACGTACCCACCAATATTACCTTATTAAGAATTATTGCATTCACAGCAAAAATGTGTACGAATGCGGGCTGATGAATTTTAACAATTATACGTAATTGAAAATTAGACCACCATATAGAAAAAAAACACCGGTGAAATAAGAATTTTATTAGAACTGATGAAAAAAAATAAACGTAAAAATACGCATCACACTGAGGCTTCTCAATTTTCTATTCCTTTGATTATTTCCATTCTTCGCGCGTGAGGCTGGCTGGACCACGAAGATGGGTGCAAGGCCTGTAGGTGCGGTGGAGGGGGCGGGGGTTTGGGGTGGGGAAGGGGGAAGGGGGCGTTTCAAAGGGAAAGGTAAGAACTGAAGGTGTCACGCACCACCAAATCTAATCGATCGAATTATCGAGGAAAAAGGTCTTAACCCCCTTGCCTCCACCACCCCGCACCCAACCCCTCCCACCCCCGGCAACCACACTTCATCGCATATCGTACGGGGGGGGGGGGGGGGGGGGGGCACCCTACCATGCCGTTCCCCATTCCATTTCGCAAACATATCTTCACGGGTGAATATACACCAGGAGCTCATCAATCATCTTTTTCATTCATTAATTAAATACCTGGCCTAATCTTGAAATCTAGCCTTATTTGTTTGCCTACATATTAGATAGTATTCCCCGCCTAACGGCTAAAGCTTACACAAGTCTCCAAAGTGAATAATATTGACGTGGTAAAATCCAACAGAAATTTGACCAAGCTCGAAAGGAAACGGTCGTTTCTTCGCGGCTTGTTAAAATATTTGTTTCTCACATATTTTTAAATCGAAGCGTGGCGACGTTCAAATAAAAGCTGTTGTTTGGTGGCGCAGGGGTGGGAGCATGGGGGGCAGTGTTGGGCATGGGGGGGGGGCAAGACGAAGACACCCTTGCAGACAGCTGCCACTTGGGAGAATGAGCAATGATGGAGAGGAGAGACCATGCAGAGATGGCCTGGCGCCGAGGGGTAGCTACTCGCGATGGATGGATACGCTGCGTTGCGAGCGCGGAGCGCAGCGCAACGCAGCGTTGATGTCCTATTGACGCGACTACTGAAATATCGGTTGGTTCGATTGCCGGTGATGTGGTATGGCGGCGGTGGTTCAGGGTGAGGTGGGTTCTTCTATTGCCTAAACCTTACATATCACACTGAGGAAAACACCGTCTCCCCCCTCCCTGCTTCTTTTCTCCCTCCCCCCCCACCCCTCCCTCCCCCACCGCCTCCACACCACCCCCCAGCCGCCACCTAGACCGAAAAAAAAACGGCGCCCCCATACCTTTAGCCAGCAATCCATTTTCCATCTCCTCATACCACCTTGAGATCACTTTATCCCCAATAAGAATCGATATCTTCCCATTCCCAAATGCCTACCTTTCAATACCTTTCCCTCCCCCGACCCCGCCCCTGTGCTGCCACCCCCCCCCCCCCCCTCTCAACCCCACACCCCCGCTTCACCAGTCCCAATAACTCTAGCTGGTTTCTTTGTAATACAGGAAAATGCCTGGCCATTATTATTAAACCCGGAACTTTTCGAGACTCGAAGGTAAATCCTTCGCCAGTGATTCTTTCCGAGACAGTTTTTTTTTCTGTTATTAGCCGTATTTTAGAATCCGTCTGTCAAAAGACCTGCTACCATCGTACGTCACGTGATCTTCTCCGTCGTGAAAGTTTAGTGGTGTTGATTTCCAAGCCCAACGTCGGAAGTTAAGAAATGTATAATCTCATTATTCTGTCATTACCTATATTGTTTTTTTCATTATTCATTTTGTAAGAAGTAATACTCAAATGTTGGTATAGACAGAGAGAAACTATTTCAGACAGATGCATTTATTTGTGAACAAACTGAACTTTGAGTGAAGTTCTAACTTTATGGCTTCAATTAGCCAGCATCGGTATTCCTTTCGGCTCTTACAATTCCACTTGAAAATTTTACAAGTTTTATTTCCATGTCTGCGCGCATTTAATTTTGAAGAGCCATAGTTACATTTATTTGTTTTATTTGAGTGTATTAATTTATTGCGATATCCAAGTTCTTCTATGGTCGCAGTTTAAATGAAAGTACCTATTGATAAAATTTTATTTTCACACTTTTATTTATTGCGGACTTAGCGAATTCACTCTTCAGATTTGCAACAATTTGCTGCAATATTTTTGGAATTGGGTAGTGTATAGGGTCGGGTGGGGTCGTAAAAGAAGACGCATTGCAACTGACAGTTAAGACACCTTATGTTAATGGATGTGTACATTCGTTTCGTTGTCATAGTTAATATTTATCATGTAAATATTGCGGAAACGAAAAACAATTTTTTCAACGCGAAAATAAACTGACTTCACGAATCACGTGGGTTTTATAGCAAATATGCGTGACACATTTCAACCTGCTATATCCAACACTCTACACTCAACCAAACGCTGTCGAATTTCTAGGTAAATTAGCAGATAAAATTATCTATTCATCAATTTTAAGATTGTAATTTTTTTAGGGGGGGGGGGGGGCATGACTGAAAACTTGTTCAACTATTCTCTAAGCTCTTCGCACAGCTATTCGCCAAGCTATGTAAACAGCAATTTATCAAGCTGCCATTAGATATGCGCCAAGCTATGCAATCCGGTATGCACCAAGCTATGCAATCCGGTATGCTTGAAGCTATAAGCAAACAGCTATTCGCCAAGCTATGCAAGCAGCTGTTTGAAAAGCTATGCAAACAGCTATAGTTACGGTTCGGAAGACTCTTGGTAGCGGCTTTCCCGCGCAAATTGATTGAATGTAGCAGTACGGTTTCTGCTTCCCGAAAATCTTTACATAAACAGATTTATAAGGGATAAAGTGAAGAGTATATGAAAAGGGAATGTGGTTGGGCATGGAAACAAGGAGTATCAAGTCGGTATGTAAGGACTAACGGAGAAAAGAAGTCTGATGTAAGCAGTAAAGCTAACATGATTTACTAACTGATTCGCCCTCAGCGAATATAGAATGGGTTCATGACTTGTTGGAAATCAAGTAAGCGCAAGCGCTTTGTCGTAGTCAGTCTTGCGTAAATATAATACCTGCAACCTAGGGATAGTTTCGTTTAATTATCGGTGAAACTATTCTCAGGAGACACTTGATTCAATTTATCAACATTCCTATGCTTATTGTCTTCAATATAAAACCCTATGGGTGGCTTCTATTTCATTTGGAATAAATGTTTTCTGGTTATTTATTGGTATTTTTGGCGGAAATTTAACAGATTCGCCGCCATATATTAAAAAAATATATGTATATTTGGAATGAAAAGCAAAAAAAAAGGCGTGGACTAGGTGAGACAATTTACCAGTCTGCAAGTTGACTCGTAGTATATTAGCTGCAAGTTATGATGCTGAAGCAGGCTCGAGAGATCCTGGCTCGCAACGCAACGAAGGAAATATCACACTTTAGCAGGTGTTCTCGGAGAAAAAATGGAGGTTAGTTTCGGTTATAAATTATATCGGTGGATGAAGGCTTTTTCATGGTGGAATTGAGGGGGTGTTGTGGCTGTTGTGGCAGGCAGGGAGGAAGGGAGGTAGGGGTGGGGATATGAGACAACATCTCAACAAACCCCCAAAACTGGGAAGTGAGAATAGGGTAGGTTTGAAACTTATGATATGATTAGTGATTAATCAGTGCTAATAAGTGCCCCAAACTGCGCAGTTAGTGTTGTTATAGTTCCCCGAGCAACTCCACTTTTGCTCACGGGGTTGTCACGTTCAAACTTGGAATAACCCGAGTGGTTTAGTGTCGAGTTGAACCTTTTTAAATGTTCATTTTGTGCGATATTATATTACCTGTTTTGATGGCGCGACCAGCGCACACAAGCGCAAACAATGCAGCCTTAAATGTCTTCATATTATCGGGGACAATATTTCTCTTATCAATTATTACTTTTTGTATTTCACATCCGTAACATTCCATCGAAAAACGTCGGTTCCAGTTAGCTTTAAGCAGGCGAGACTCGAGAGTAACACCCGTTTCATTCGTATTCTCTCGTGGCTGGGATAATTTTGAATTAAAATTTTAAATAAAAATTAATTCCCTCACCTGGTAAGGTTTTTCCTGAATTACCATTTCGTTTAATGACACTGTCAATTCGTAATTGTTTCCGTAAAAAGGCTATTTCTTGTGAAATTAATATTTTTCCGTTCTGCTCCGGTGCCATGTTGTCATCGGCATGGCGTCCGTCCCAAGACAGAGTATGCAGCAGTTGGAGTGAGGGTGTTACATTAGGAAGGGCGATTGCAGAGAATTGCTTTGTGGGAGTCGACCGTGCGGATCAAAATTCCCCCTACCACTCCCCCCCCCCCTTCACCCCCCCCCCCCCCCCCCCCCACTCATCTGCGGCCGCGTCTCCTAGGTTACCTTCCGTCATTTGAAAAACCTTTTGAAAAGTTACTACTGTGAAACTAATGCCTCCCCATTGCAAGCCTTTTGTCGACAGCGGGCGTTGCCACCAAAAAAAGTATTTTTTTTTTCATCATCCACAAAAAGATACTCGGCTCACAATAGAAAGTGCCACCAGTTTTTAGTGAAGAATGTGTGGTAGGTGACAATATTGATTTTAATATTCCAATACCGTCAATTATGGAGGTTACTTAAATGATTTTACGAGTTTTTTTCCCAGTATTCTCGATTCGCAAAACAGCCCCAATAGATTCAATAGAATACCTTGAATACATTGAATTTGCCTTCCATCCATCTTTAGCGAACGCATGCAAGCCGACTTGTGTGTTTTTGGGATAAACTGAGCTTGACTGTCCAGACTTTTGCACGCTTGCCTCAGCGGCTGATGGCTAGGGGCGGCTATATTTAGGGATGAATGGTAAATAGGAGATGTCTGGAATAAAAAGAAGATTATAATTTTGCTGAGAATCGTTCATAAGTGTGTATTGTATTGAACTGATACCAACCATTCGAAGAGAGCTCCACTGTGACTGTTTAATTGAGGACAGAGGAATTGAACACAAGCGGGTGAGTAGTTAGTTCCGCCGTTCCCTGGTGTAATACTATATTATGCTTATTATCAGAGCGACTCTCAAACTGGAATTTGGGAATCGAAAGCGTGCCATAGGATGGCTCCTGGTAAGCGTGCCATAGGATGGCTCCTGGTAAACGTGCCATTGGTGGTTCATGCCTATTTTTTAAAACTTATAAATACTAGCTTTCAAAAGCTTCGATTAGCTTATTTCTATGCCCAATGGTCTATTTTCATGTTTTTCTCGATTTAAGTGAGTACGATATGATACCTATATTAGGTAGTCAGTGGACACCGGCTTTACATAGGTACCGGTTACTGTCAAGAAGCTAAATTTTTAGTTACTAGCTAATAGTCCTAGCTACTCGCAACTAGTAGAGCTCCTGTAAAGCTTCTGTCCTCGATTGACAACAAGCTGCTAGCTTTTCTATATAACAGCGCACGGAATCCTAGAATTTGTCAAATCTCTTATCACTGGTTTATTACTGGGTTACTTCTAAGCGCTACCTGAGCCTGACACTTAATATATATATATTTTTTATCTTTAAAGTCATAATATATAGTAGGTAGTATGAAATAAAAGGGTCCTAATTAAAGATGTAATTATTAGCATGCATTACTGCGGCATGCGTAATCAGTGCGATTCTGTGTGTGTCCGCGATCCCGAGGGATGCCAGGCCGTATGGCAACGAGCTGGCTCACAGCACAGGTATCGCTAGGGGATGTAGGTAGGGGATGAAGGTTGGGGATGAAGGTAGGGGGATTTAGTTCTCGGCGTGCCACCGTGCCAGAGGTATATAGCGGATTTACTCGCGGTGAATAAAAATAAACTGCTTTATCTGTTAGAAGCGAGAAACCACCTGGATTTATACCGGCTTATACCACATGAAAATTACAATTGCATTAATTCTATGGGATGGTGTGAGGTAGCGGTGGGGGGCAGGGGAAGGTGGGACGGGGGGAAGGGGGGGGGCAGGGGGTTGTTAGTAGCAAGGCACGTGGGACGGGTAAAGATGGGGGATGGGGGGTTGGGGGTTGATATGTATTTTTATACAAGAGTTTTCAACGGGCCCACGCTTAAAGGACGTTAACCGGGTTGCCTATGGGGGTGGTGTTTAAATGGATTTATATGGGGGTAGTCTTTTGGTCAAGGAAGATAAAGAAATTGTTAAGCCACGCACGTTGAAATGACGTCGCTTTCAATATGACGGGTGACAGTCGCAAGAATTTAGAGAATCGTCAAAAATTTGTGGATGTGTCGGCATTTGATTTTCGGTCACGCGGTCGCCGAGGTAATTTGCGAGGAGTGTAGGAAAACGTGGGCGATAAGTGGGTGAAAAGTGGGCTATAGATACGCTCGCTAATTTGCGGGCTTGGCAATTCACTTTCGCTTACAACAGTGCTCGTCATTCAGTAATCTGTGAGGAATCTATATCTTTTATTTTCATAATATGTAAGATTTTAGTATTTTGAAAAAATCCTGTAAGTTTGTGGGAACATTCGAGTCCGATTTCAGTTGCATTGCATTGTAGTACCCATACTGCGTCACGTTAGGTTGGGGAAACTCTCGGGAGCTGGGTATAAAGTGTTAAGGCTCGGTAAAGGTTAAGACAGCTGGTTTAGATCGGGTTAAGACCATGGGGTAAAAGTCAGACTAGAGGAAGACTATGACATACGAAGATGAAGACCGACGCCCAAACTTTCTAAACATCGCAGGATCGCACGCTCCTTGCACGTGAACGGATGGAAATCAAAGAACGTTTAGTGCTAGCATTAGTGAGGTGTTCAGGCCTAGGGGATGGTGGTGGGGGGTGGTGGTGGTGGTGGTGGTGGTGGTGGTGGTGGTGGGGAGCGGGCTCGGGGTGGTGGGGGGCCAAAAGGTGAGCTAGCGGTTGTAAATCATCTACCACGAGCATTTCATAATCTCTTTATACTAATGATAATTAATTTTCGAAAATCAAACACGATTACCTTAATTCACATGAATAGGTTGAGACCAGCACAGGATTAATAAAATAACTTTCGGCTTACATTTCGTCTCAGAATTAAATCACGAACATAACAACCATTTTGATTTCATTAAAAGTGGTTGTTCATCAATATTTCCCACTTACATTCGATATAATTTACCTATCCACATCATATTTTAATTATAATGCTTTAATTTTATTACTATTCACATGACAGTAGGTAGTATTCGGAGTCTTGGATAGTCTTGATAGTCTTGAATTTCATGAATGCGTCTTAAAAGTTGAAACTGATTTCAACAGTTCAGAAAGGAAGCCGAAATGTGCACATAATTTTCCTCGTTGACAGCTTGCCAGTTAATCGTCGCACAAAAATTTCGCAAGGAATAAACATTAATTTTTCAAAAACGGGTGTTAAAAATTAAACCAAGCTTAATTAGGTACACCTGTAGTTCGGTCTTAACGCTACTCCACTTGTTTCCGTGCCTTTTATACAAAGTAAATGCATCGCAAACCGATGCACGAAATCTACATGCGGAATTGCTTGTATCAATTCACTATATTGCTGATTACACTGGGTGCCATTTTCATAACGGAGATTCTTGGAGCTTTTATGTGACCTCAGACCTCCTAAGATTTAAAATCGGTGATACCTAAATTCAATCACATAAATGGGTTAGATAATGGTTATATGACGATCATTGCAAGGCTCAAAAATCTTCTAATACCATAAATCAATAGGTGAAACAATCCATTTCAGGCTACTTATCCGATGGTGTAGCTTTATGTGTATACATAGCAGGATTTAAAATGTGTCGGTTCTTAAGGAATTTTTGAAAGTAATTACTACCCTGCGCGAAACAAGTTAATTTATTTTTACTGTAGTTACTGTAGGTTTACTGTAGATATCGTGCCTTTGAAAGTGTTAAAGAGTTGTCTCTTCAGCCCATATTGACGCTGAAATTCCTCGTCAAACGTACCGGCCCGTATGAAATGATGGATTCCTTCTGCGTATTTTTGTTAAGATTTCAGTCCAACAAATTGCGCCCTGGCATAATTACACGAGTTACAAGATTTCGGGAGCTCAGCGCGCAGAGAATCTGCCACTAGCTGAAATTTATGCCATTTCTTTGGACACGCGCTAAACTTTTGACAAACATTTCGGCAGTGGGCCAACTATTAAAATCTCTGCGATTATCCACAGCGAGACCAGCTTACACCTAGAAGCTTATCATGCCGCGTTCAATTAGCATCTTCATCAAGTTTTTAATGGTCATCATCATTGCTTTACCTTCTGACATTACCGACACCGAGCATCGTCTTAGCGAAATGCTGCAGGAGACTTTGAATGCAATGCAACTTCGCATTCCATCTTTAACGAGTGTCGGCTAGCCAGCAGATAGTGCATGCCTCTTTGAAATAAATTTAGCTCTATTTTAGGGGAAAAAACTATGTCTGTAGTACTTGCTTTACAGTTAATGGTTTTAGCATTAATATATTCAGAAAAAGTGTTTTCAGCATTTTCGCGCCAAGCCGAAAAAAATACGTTCGCTCATTTGCTTTAGAAAGATCAAGAATACAAGAGATAATAAACTATCGTGATTAATATTATTTGTTATCATCTTACTTCTTTGGAAATAATATTCCATTCTTGTTCTATCACAAGAGATTCGCTTTTAGAAAACTAATTGTTTCATCGTTGTTTGATGGGAGCGTATAGATATTGCAGGTTAAATAGGAATCCATCTTTCTTACCACAGTAATAGTATTCAATATTGAAGTAAAATCTTGTCCTTGCCATGTGAGTTATGATGTAGCCAAGAGATGAAAAATCTTCCGGACATTTTTGGAAAATCTTTGCCTATTCTTTGTGTCCGTTGAATGTTGATCCAATCCGAATGGTAGCTAGAGTTTGCTACTCTCAGTTCCGCGTTAGCTTACTGCGTGAAGTGGCTTATTTTTATATCTAGGTATACCTTCGGCTAAACCCACATGAGAAATCGTAAAAAATATTTTGATCACGAACCAAGGTAAAAAGCATTCAGACACAACACCATCCATATATAACCTCATCAGAAGCAAGTGGTCCAACTGGAAGCCGCCTGGAAGCCGTCTGGAAGCCAACTGGAAGCCAACGGGAAGCCGCCGAATGCCACCCGCTTTTCTTCTATTTTCCTATTTTCCTTTGCAGCTGGATTGCTCTGGCTTTTGAGGAGAAATTCGTGAAGCATGCACCTCTATACGCTAGTCGCAATCAGAAAACCTAGCTCCGAGGTGTGGTGTGTCTCTAAATATTTCTAGTTTCTACCGGTATTCGTGATAAGAATAGGAACATCTCGAATTTTACCCTTGCCCACAAGTGGAAATTGTGGATTCCGGCCTGGTTTTTGTCGGGCACGGAAATTTGGTTTGAATTTTCTTATGACACTTTGATCATATTTTCACATTCCCGTCCTTCATTCACACCCACTTTTGTTTTGTTGTTTATTTCAAGATACTTGTCGAATTTGTCCCGATATACATTTACAGTTTTAAGATTGCATATAAATCTTTAGTCTTTTGTTCCCTAAAAGAAGGAGGTCTCGGGCAAGGCAAAACAATTCACATTTATTGAAGCAACATTCAACCATTTTGACAAGATTCTCGCAAAAAAAATATTCACTTGATATGGGTGCGGGTGGTAATTTTATTCGCGCGTTAGATGAAAGAGACAAGTTTCGTTATTTTTTCTGAGTTCGTTATATTTTCTTGCATGAGCTCCCCCACTCCCCCCTCCCACTACCCCGCTCCCGCACTCCCCCACTCCACCGTGATACGAAAAATAGAACGGACGTTGCAATCTTATTTCTTTCTCCGCACCTTTCATCCCTCACGCTTCAGTAATTTTCAATCGAAATTGTATCACGACTAAGACAATAGAGCTCTAAATATACCAGCATCTTCCTCCTCAAAGTCCCAGATTATTGACAAGCAAGAAGAATATTCTCGTGAATTTGCCAGTCGTGTAAATCTGTATAACGTGTTCCTTGTTTAGATGACATTGAAGTGTTTGTTAGCGCTGCTAGTAATTGTTTTAAGACTGCTAATCAATTCT
The DNA here is from genome assembly GCA_921293315.2 of Nemurella pictetii. Classification (NCBI taxonomy): domain Eukaryota; kingdom Metazoa; phylum Arthropoda; class Insecta; order Plecoptera; family Nemouridae; genus Nemurella; species Nemurella pictetii. Next base: position 23,609,854 of record OV121116.1, on the reverse strand, counting down.
TTTCGTCGACCAGCATGCGAAATTTTGTTTTCCTGTTTCTTTGCGGCCACAATGTGTTCGCTGCAAAGCTGAAAACACGGTACTAAACGAGTTTTCTTGTCTTTGCAGGTGAGTTCTTAGTACGGTTTCCCACAAGAAAATCTCCTTGCTTGAAGTAAAGAAGTGGACACGTAAGTGAAATGACATTTTAAGTTAGATTTCATACCTCCAGAGTAGCAATTAATACTCGTGGGAATTTCCCTCGTACACCAGAACGAACAAGTTCACTCTCTTCTTTTACGTGTCGGTGTCTTCGTCTACTACTTGACTATTCTCTTGATAAATATTGAAAATTATCGTCGTGTTATTCACAGCACGTCTTCTAGACTTATGCATCGCATGGAAATAAGTTTAAAAAGAAGCTGCTACATACTAAGGCGTCCAGAATATGTAATTAATTACATTTTCTGGTTTCCCTTTTATCGCTAACGAGTAGTTTCCTAGTCTGATGCAATTTGCATGACATTTGACTTGTAATTGGCCAGGCGTCATTCTTGGAAGTAGGGGTGAAACACCCAACACGTTTCCTTAGCTCAATTCTTGGTTCTAAGCATAAACAACAATAATAGGGGATGCAATTTCCTTTCGTGGTCAGTGACGTGCAATAGCCTAAAATAGATAAATTACGTTTTATAATGGCAACCGCGAGTCGTTTTGCAGATCTCTGAACTGTCGAAAACGTATTCTTAGAGATTCGAGTGATTGCAAACAGTAAACACAGTGTTTTGATACACAGAGTCTTCCTGTTTCTCCTGTTTCTCCTGTTTCGCCCGAACAAAGAAGGTTACTTCTTGCCTCTTGCTTCTTGCTCCTTGCGTCCTGAGTCAAACCAGCACGGTGTCAAAGGCTCTACCGAGGATTGGTGTGATACACAATTCAATGATAGTCGTGGTATCAAACACGAGAGTAAAAGGTTTTTTTCCTAAGCGACAAAACAACTTAGCGAGAGTAAAGTATGTTTTGTTGTTACAAATAAAGAAGAGGGGTTACTTAAATTGATTAAGCGAGTCAGAAAGCAAGTCGCGAGTGGTGCAGAGGCGGGACGTTCGAAAAGCACAGGAATCGTGTGTTTTTTGGTTAGATGCTAGATGTATGGCACTTATAGTTCGTCCTGCGGGTGGAAACGGTGGAAACCAAGTAGAACCCCGTGGAAGCAAGCAGAACCTAGAGGAAGCAAGCAGAAGCAAGCAGACGCAAGCAGAGGCGAACGCGTGCTAGAAGGCGCTAGGTTATCTTTGCAGTTTGCCAGCATGGGGTGAGACGATTGACTCGCTTGGCTTTCCCCGAGGGAATTGTTCCCACACTTCGGTATTAGCTGGTGACAAGCCGGACCGCACCTCATGAATTGTGCTTTTTAAATCAATTGCATGGATTTGTACGTGTTTGTACACCGAGTGCTAGTCCTGTGCGTGCCAGGTGTCGAGCTATAATCGTGTGCAATGCGGGCGGTTTGCTTGTTGATGGAGTGTCGTAGGGAGGGATATGTTGAGATACGTAGAGGTTGTTGAGGTGCGTAGAGATGCTGTAGATGTGTATTGTGTATTGTAGAGATGTGTAGAGATGTGTAGGGAGTAAAGGTCGACTTGCAAGTCAGCAGATATCCCCTCTTTTGTTGAATATTTAGTTAACAATTACTTTCGGCAGAATTGAAGTGTGCACATCAGTTTTATTACAAACAGTACTAACCATCTGGCAATCTGGCAAGCTTGTATTAATCAATCATACGCGAATAATTATTACAATCTGCAGCAATTAAGTTTTGCCTTCTAGCTTCTGGTTATTGAATGACTTGTGTGACAGAATGTTTGGTGAAATTTCGTAACTTGCCAGTGTTTCAGGTTGAGGTGAGAGAGAATTGATGTAGATTGTAGAAGCAGATAGAATCTAGTCCATGGGATGGGTTGGGATGGGATGGGATGGGACGGGACGGGATACTACAGTAATAGATTTCCAACATCATGCTCTCGGTGGAACTTGGAATTGCATCTCTTATTCTTGTGAAATATTGGTAGCTGTCCGTGTTATAATTATTGCCGACGGTTTTGAGGCAAGTGTCACCCTTGTGGTCAGACGAAGAAGGAAGATTTGTGCGAGGTGGAGAAGCTGCGACGGAGATGAAGCGAGGGTGGTCGGGCGGAATGGAGAGAGACGGAGACGAGATTGGAGGTAGTAACAGAGATGTCATAGTTGGGACTTTGGGGGTGTCGTCAACTCTTCCCCCAACAGGGGTCGCCGCCGCCGCCGCCGACGCCGACGCTGACGCCAACGCCGACGCCACCGCCTGCTCGTCTTTGTCTCTTTTAGCTGACTTAGGCCAAAAACTTAGATCCGAGATTCATGGATTTATATGAGCGTCGCGCGAGTTTCTAATCTCAACCGTTGCAAATGGCACATTTTAAATCCGTTTATTTGAATGGCAATCAAAAGTGGACATGCAACAAAATGGATAATTAATCAACGGGGTTGAACATTAATCATTTAATTGGCTCAGCTAACTGAAAATGTTGCCACGAAAATTTTTATGAGATATGTAATAGACTGCAATAGGTACGTAAGGGTAGCTATACCTATGGTACACGGCACAATATTTAGCAATCGATTTGGTTTTAACTTGAACTTACGTGTCGCATTGAAGCGATGGCTGTGGTTGTGGGCTTGGTGTTGATGGGTTGGGGTGAGGAGGGGATGTGAGGGGGGAATGGGTGGGGGAGGTCGGCACAGGTTGGAAGAATTGTCATCAGCTGTCTCGCCAGGACGCTCAAGCACCTTCACACCAACGCCTCTAGTTCTAGCGGTTCTAGTTCTTCTTACTTGCAGGCAGCAGCTAGGTCCCTGTTGCAGGATATTTTCGTCCAGTTTGCCATCACCTCGCAGCAGTTTCCTTGTTTCCCTGCTTCCTTGTTGCCTTGTTGCCTTGTTGCCTTGTTTTGTTGCCCTATTCCCTCGTTGCGCAAACTTTTCCACGCTACAAAACAGCCAAGTGGCAATATACAGGTCTTCTGCGTTTATGCACTTTATCCGATCTAAAATATAAAATACACATCTTACGCACAAAAGATTTGTAGCGTGGTTGAGAATAACAAAAAAAATAAGTGTGTTGCAAATAGGGGAAGCGCGAGGCAGAATTCATCGCGAATTCTTGAATAGTTGAGTGCAAAAGAACTTCTATGTTTTACCAACATAGGTATGTAGGTAATAACATGCGGGAAATTGTGCCTTGCACTGTTTGTCCTCGCATCTGAAAGATTTTGTATCAACGGACGTTGTTGTTCTAAAGATTTTATATAATATATAGGTACACTAAAAATATTTATAGTGATTTTATTATTATTATTTATATTACTTTCATTTTCAAGCGGTTACCTTATGGTCAACATCTAGCAGTTCTTTCAAAGTGAAACAGATAGTAGATAAGATTGGAAAAATTTCTTGCTCGCTTCAGCATTTTGTGATACTTTTGAGGTAGTTTTTTAAGTTTTTCTTTGCTAGATAAAGGTTGTGATGGCGTCGGCGTCGGCGTCGGCGTCGGCGTCGGCGTGGTACGGTCGCACGGTGATACGGTGATACCATGGTGATACTGCAGCCTGTTACAACGGGCAACGGGCATCGATGACAACCTGTGTCGAGTTTGCAAGCTTGCACCTTTCATTATTGCATCCCCCGCTCGCCCTCTCGCCCACCGCCCTCGTCGCCCACTCCTCCCTCGACCACCAAATATATTGGATGGCACGAGTTTCAATTTGTATTGAATTAAGTCATTCAGATCTGTCTTCCCTTCTTTGCGAAGAACGGAGACTTCTTTATACTAGAACAGTGGCCAAGGCGATATATGCGACGATGATGGAAACGCCATCTGGTTCGCTGTGCGAAATCTATAAGCTTTTCCTGACTCATGACTTGTGACTCGTGAGACATGAGTACGGAATCCTGTCTTTACAGCCATTAGAAAATAGGCAAAACTCAAGTGAAAAGTTTCAAATGACTTGTCCTCGCTTATTCCGATCATTTTTTAAATGGCTAATCAAATTCGCGGAGCACATAGATCGTAAAACGCTGAATCAGTCAGATCAAGCTTCGGGAACCTGGATACAGTTGACGGATGCTGGATAAAAAGTAAACCCCGAGTTACAACTAGCTATTTCCGTCCCACGACCGCACTGCCGGCTACAAGCGGATATTTTATCTTTGAAAACGGTATTCAGTCGAATAAAAAGTCATATTTTAGTTTGTTTCGAATCACTTTTGGCTGAGATTTGGATTTGAGATGTTCCGAATGGCCGCTCCTTAAGTGTTGTCTTGGCAAGCCAAGCTAGGTGTCTATGCTAATAGTGTTTCTCCTAAATCATAAGCCCGCTGGTGTGTACCTTCTCTCTTGCGCCTTGCTGAGGGTCCACGGGCCAGCATCTTCCATCTCGCATGCGCGCATCTTCCATCTTCCATCTCGCATCTCAGAGCAATTAATTTACACATCTTCAACCGCGTGGCGCAAGGCGCCAGGTATTTTGATGTCTGCTCCCCCCCCCCCCCCCCCCCCCCCCCCCTCACCACCCACCCTTCAGCCTCCCGCCATGGCCTGGCCCTACCAACTAATTGGGTTTCACCATTTCTCTTACAATTAAAGAAATAATTACCTATGCAAAATGCTTTTTTAGTTCCTGCTGCCGGTATCTCGGGGGCAATTATGTGAGGTAATAAGTTGATACCATTTCATCTAAAAGAATTATTAATAAGACATCGCTTCCGACTTAATGTTCAGGATTTTTTATACAACTATAAATCAAGTATTAATTTGGCCACAGAAAAAAATCGTCTGAAAATTTCCGTAATTTTTGATTTTTGACGAGCTTTTGAGAAGGCTGGAAACGTCCATTTATCCAATCACATCGCTTGATTCTCTTCTCAGTTATAAATTTTAAGTGGAATAATGTAGTTTAATAGTATTTGAATAAAAATAATCACAAGTGTAAAATACCATTGAATTAAGCTTCACATTTGATGAAAGCGCACGTTTTCAAGTTTAAATGGAAGAGTTTACTCCTAGGAGGTGTCGTAGAAACATGCCGACACAATAGTTTACTTAATCGGTCTGCAGGCTGGCAAATCGTTGAAATTAGTTCAACATAATGTCACGAAATCCATTATAACCTCATGCCATCTCATACACTGCTGTTACTGTTGCTGTTGATTTTGCTGTTGATTTTCCAGCTGTTCCTGTTCCTACTGTTCCTGCAGCTCATGCTGTTCCTCTCTCCATGCTGTTTCTGCTGTTTCTGCTCCTTCCTGTTGCTGTTTCCTGCTCCTGCTCCTGCTCCTGCTCCTGCTCCTGCTCCTGCTCCTGCTCCTGCTCTTGTGTTGCTCTTGTCCAGCCTGCCAAATGAGTATCATTCCTTTTAGCGTGTCAGACCCATGGTCGACCAGCAGACTCATGGATGTTCGTCTAACTCCAGGTTAATTGAACTTAATTGAGTCGATTAACTTAACTATCGTGGCTTATTAACATGGAACGAGCTAGCAGCGTTCGGCAAGCATGACGGTACCCTGTGAGGTGACGCATTTAACCTTTAATTGAAGCCCCTATATTATCATTGCTACTTGAATTACCCCCAGCATACCCCCCCCCCCCCACACAACCCTCTTCCCAGCATCCCCTAAGCCCGGCACCGGCTAGTGTTTTGCTACAAACTTGGATGCCTCTGGGAAATGCCCTACTAGTTCCACTCGTATCGAACATTTGTCGCCAAATGTCAGGAAATTATACCATTCACATGCTTAGCTCATTAAAAATATAATTTTAAACCTTAATTGATTGCTTTTCAACCCGGTCAGGTTAAAAAAATAACCGGCGTAATCGCTGATATAAGGAATGAGAAAGATTTTACGATGGTTCCGTCAAGTGGAAAATTTGTCTTGACTAGTCAATGAATGACTAGTCGGTAGCTTGAAACGAAACTAATGAAAATCTATACGCCACGTGTAGGCCAGATTGCAGGGACAGTGACGAGGACACGCGTACTGAATTGGTTGAGTGTGATTTCATCTTTCTTGTGGCTACACCTTGGCTGTGATACGACCGGCTGGCCTGGCAGCATCCTACCTAACTGCTCGCTGCCGTGCTGTGCTGCCCATGCATATACTCGTTATGTGGAACGGAAGTGCAATCATATAGCTCCGACTTTTAATTAAATAAATGTCCGACCAAATAAATGCGCGCGTTCTGAAATAATTGCATATATTTGACAGAAAACGTCGCCTGCAAATGTCTTGGTGAGACACAAGTTTGACAGTTATTTGTTGAACAAGAAAGCAATTATTGTCGCTAAATTTTTTTGTTTTGTTTTGTCTGTTAGTGTTGGGCGGTAAGAGGTTATAGTGATCAGCTATTGTAACACCTCTAACAACTACTGCTAATGAGAGAAAAAGTAGAAAAAACTCCATCAAAAGCAGATCTTGATGCGCTGAGACAGTTCTTTGGCAATGGTGCGAGGTTTATATTTAGTATGTAGTATGGTCGTGTGGTTGCATGAATGCGAGGATGGCGGAGAGGTGAGCGGATAAGGTAGACAGAGACTAGAGACTGAGACTAGAGCAACAGCTACAACGCGGTTGAAACATGGAAGGTGTGAAAGACAAGTCAGAAATAAAGCTACGAGACACCGTCGTTTTGAGGTGCTAACCAACTCTGATCTACACCCTTTTTCTTCATCTATTTCTTCATTTAGATTATCAACACTCGTGTTATTTAGCTAGCTAATGTCCATCTATAACAATATCCAAGCGTCTTTTGAAAATAACTCGTTTTCACGGATATCCATAAATCGTTTGCATCTGTAACATCAATTAAAGCGCGATCATTTTCTTGGTTGTTTATTGTGAACAACAATAGAAGCGACTGGTAGTCAGGCATAGTTTTGCTAAGTTGTTTGCATCTTCGATAGTGAGTCGAGCTTGTTGAGAACTACAGCCGGCCATGTGTATTTGCTGACTGTATGCTGGGATGCTGGATGCTGGATGCTGCGACGCTGGGACGCTCCCCGAGGATTGATGCCTGCTTGGGGAGAATGGACATAGATGGAGCACCCTCCGTATTAGAGCGAGGGTTACAACTTGCAAGTAGCAGCCCCACAGACTGGCTGCTGATCTGATGAATGTACTACGAACTACTGGCTATGTCGCACCACACACATAGACTCTTGATATCTCACCTACGCCTACAACCAACTATCTATACGGAAAATATTTCTTATAAGCATTACACCTTTACGGAACTTGAGAGTTGCGAACCTCGTCTTAATCTTAATCTCACCGTATAGACTTGTAATAATATAGGCTGATAGATTTGTGTCACTCAAAATAGTGAAGTCTTATGACCTTGCTATCAACTTGAATTGAAATGTAATTTCAACGTCTGGCACACATCCATCATAAACATCAAAAACAACGTTGGCAATGTTGGCAATGGCATCATCTACCTTTTATGTATAGAGCAAGCATTTCCTTTTGTCCTGCTAGTGACTCGCATTACAATTTTCTCTCTGAATAACCTGTAAAATATTGACGTTTGTTCAATCCTGGGCCATGTGTTCAGCTTTCCCATGATGCACTTGTGCTGCCGCTATTGTCATTGAGACAACAAGGAAGGAAGCAAGGAAAGCGAACAGATCGGTCCAGAGGTATATGCCACGGTGGCTGGCACCGGCGTGTGTGGGGGGCTGGGGGGACGCTATGGGGTGGCTAGGGTGACAAGGGTAGGAGGTAGGTGAAGGGTGCTAGGGGCTTATAGCTTAGAGATGACTCAGACACCGATAATCAAGCATTGAGGGCTTCAAATGAGACGGCCTGGACATGCAGGCAAAAAGGTGGTGGGTGCTTAGGGGGTGGGTGGGTGGTTGCGTCGAGCAGGGTGGTAGGGGGTAGGGGGCCGGGGCAGGGGGGGGGGGGTGCAATGTAGAGATTGAGGTGGGATAAAGTTGTACGCTCACAATCGAAAAGTTTGAACGGTGCTTATTGGATTTTGTGGTCATATCTGTGAGTGTAAAAGTTCCGTCTGCCATTATCTTTGGGCTAATTGTTTGGCATATTGGTAATTGATGCCATACTTTACTAAATGGAAATGGGGACCGAATTTTAATTAGGGACAAATTGTATCCCAACTCCTTTTTTTAGCTTACCGCAAAAACTTTTATTTGTGACATTTCCTTTCCAGTTACATTTCAAATGATATATACATAGAACAGTTATTTTTTAAAATGTTGCAAATCTCCATTCGACAATCGCTGACAAAAATCATGTGCCAATTTCCACCCAGCATAGCTTATACCACTGACAACGTATAGGTTAAGGATACTCGAACTAAACGAGATGACTTATTTACCTATTCCTTCTCTCTTCTCCCTTCTCCGTTCATCCCTCAGATCGCCACCACTTCCGTCCTTTAGTAATCCATCTATCTATCAAGCGGCCGTCTGCTGGCTTGGCTGGCCTGGGCATCACTTTCCTTGCTAACCACACTATCCGTGCCCCATGCAAACCCACCCCAGCCCACCCAACCCACCCAACCCAACCGACCCACTCCATACCTAGCCCGATAAAACCGGCAGCTATAGCAGCTACTAGCACTGTCTCATCTCAATTGTGAATTCTCTAATGGGATTATCCTTGCACACCCTCACGCGTATCTCATATTCACATGCAGACATGCAGATTTGCACCGGCTGCTAGCATTGAAGACCACATGTTCGGAACGGGCATCAATTCACACACACGTATTACTATTAAGACTGAACTGAACGGACGGACAAAATAACCCAGGAAGGCTGGCGTCCACTGTCCGATGGCATAGCAGGGTCTTCATAGTTCATACCATGCCTCCACTGCTGCTCTGCCATACTGCTACTGCTACTGCTACTGTTCATAACTTATCTTTCATTTAGTATTCTCATTATTCACTATTGAGATCAGATCTCGTACACCGTTTATATAGATCGAGTTAGAATTTGCTAATTACGCCAAGTGCCGGATACCTCTATTTATATCATTGCAGAGAAATAATGAAATGCGCGCGAGAGTGTTTGCGTCTGTGTGTTAGAGTGTGTGAGTATGTGTGTGTTGGAGTTTTTTTATTCTCCTTATATACACAACCTTTTTTCCAGAGTGCACGAATCTGAAATGAAAGCGGTTGTGCGTTTTGTTTTAGGTTTATTAATTTGTTACCGTTACCTTTATAAAGTAAAAACAAAAGCCGGTGGGGTTATGTTGCTCTCTGCTCTGGCTGTACTAAAATTGGCGACCACCTGCCTGAAAGATATTTTATGTCATATTATAAATTGTTTTTAAATCCAATCTTCGCTCAATTTACTTTTGACGTTGCTGCCAATTATGTTCCAATGCGTCGTCGCTCTAAGAACCTATTAAAATTCATCCATGAACGCGCGTATGCCGTTGCCGGTTGCCGGTTGCCCTCCCAAGTCTACAGATCCATTGTTCTTTTTCTCTTTTCTTCAGTTTCTACTAGCAGTTGAAATGATTCGATCTTGTATGGAGACTTATTGTCAGATATAGAAATATCTTCGTACGACACCTGTTTAGAATCAAGCCTGTGTCCGCCAAGATTCTTCAATCGCTCAAAACTATCCGAAGTAATTTCCCAAGAAAGCGTATACATAGCAACGTTCAAACAATATATTACATTCTTTTGACACAAGTTATTAGCATTTTAAGAGGTTATCACACAAATAAACAGTGGCAAAATGTAGATTGTATTATGAAAACACGATGTCACTTTTAAAATTGACTGACTCGAGACCCCAGGAACAACGTAGTAACGTATTATTTGAGCTGTTTGCTGCTTGCTGTTTGATGGAATAAAATGTGTGTGTGTGTGTGTGTGTGTGTGTTTGTCTTACACGCTTATCTGTTATCTAACTACACGTAGGAAATTAAAATTCAATCAGCTCGCTACAGTGAGGTGGTGAATTTGGCTGACGGGTATTGAACATTCACGTCAGTCACAAGTAGGTAGATCGACGAAGCATCGCCTCAGGCAAGCGACCTGACAGCGACAGCGACTGCGACAACGAATACGAGAGCGACAGTGACAGCGACAAAAGCACATTGACGTTTACCTTCCTCTAACAAGCGAATTTGACAGCGTAACAAAAGTGTGCCGTTTGCTCTGTGAATGAATCAAAATTACACTAAAAAAATCTATCTAAAACGAAAGTAATGAAATGCATGTCATTCTCGTTGGATGTTTACAGGAAGTGGACATATTATTCTTTCAATCAAGTGATAGAAGTGGCTTCTTTGTGGTACAATTAAAATCTGCATTCGAGTTCTGCGTGCGGCATCTATAGTGCTGTATTGCTGTTTTGCTGTATTGCTAAGTATTATACGGTATTGCAGTGCAATTTCATCGCGTGGAAAAATAAAATAACCCGTTGTAACCCATTAATTCTACTTAAAACTCTTTCTGCAACACGTTTCTCTTAAATAATTCAGTTTCGAATTGGGTAACATTTTGCTTGCAATTTATAATAAGGTTATACATATTTTTCCACGTACCTATGGCTGATATCGTTCTTTGGATAAGAGAGTGCTTTTGACACTTTTAATTTTGTGCCGGTTTGGCCCTTCTCACACCTCGTCTTGATCCCCCTCCGGATCCCCCCTCTTTGTCCCCTTCCACCCCCCTATTCTCTGCTATTTCTCCATCGTTCATTCTTCGCGGAGTTCGTCTAAAACATGAACTCCTCTTGGCAAATGAAATTCGTCAGCAAGTGCAGACTAGGCACTAGGCAGGGGCAAGCTAGTGGGGAAAAGGTGTGCAAATGACGCCACGTAGTTGAGGAAAAGAAGTGGAAAAGCGAAAAGAAAAGGTGGGACTGGAAATGCGTGTAATAGTGTGTGGCTCATGGCGATGCTGCACTTAGGGTTGACGGTTAAGAGATGGGGGAGTTTTGGGTAGGGGTGCAGGGGGAAATGAACGTCGCAGAATGCGATCTGCTTCCTAGGTTCATCATACCCTGCTGAAAAGGAAATTTAATTACAGATTGAGGAACAAAATGCCGTTTGCAAATCTTTGATTGAGAACCATGAAAATATAGCTGGTGGATTAATGTGCTTTTACCATCAGTTTGTTGAGGCGATTCCAGACATTGCTTATTTGACTATTTGGCGTCTTGATTAATCCTCTGTGTGGAACATTATGTCCGGTTTCTGTGACGCGATGCGGTGCGATGCGATGCGATGCGATGCGATGCGATGCGATGCGATGCCTTGCGATGCGATGCGATGCGATGCGGTGCGATGCGATGCCTTGCGATGCGATGCGATGCGGAGGCTCTGTTTGCTTACATTTGATCTGCATTCGTGAATTGTGCTGGTAAAACATGCTCCAGCTGGTCTTCTGGGCCAAGGAATGCTGGCCCCTTGGCCCCGGCGCGCCATCAACCGACAGGTGGATTCACTATATTTTGCAAAATAGAAATAGTAGTAGGTATTATTTTACTTTAGCAGACGAAAAAGGAACACATCCGCGTATTCTTAAGTATTCAGCGACCAAGTTTTACATTATTTTTAGATGTGACTTAGAAATAAGAAAGGAAAAGAAACAAAGCATCATTGATTCAATTTTGATTTCGATTGTTTATCAGCTGTGATCGGATTCAGCAGTGAACACTTCGGAATCCGGGATGGGGAATGGTGGGCGAGGGTGGGTGGGGGGGGGGGCGTGGGTGGGGGCACCGCGTGGTGAGATGTGAACAGCGTGGGGTGGATAGGGGCGGGGAGGGGCGCAATTTCATTAGGGGTACAGGTGTGGGTGAACTTGGCAGCGGGAGAATAGGAAGGGAAATGAAGAAAATAGGTCCCTGTGAAGAAAAGAATGAATGGGCAGGGGCAGGGGCAGGGGCAGGGGAAATAATCAGAAATCGAGAATGATGGGAATTGAAGTGACTTATAAAAGTTCGAACTTCGAACTTCATTAAAAACTAAAGACGTCATCGGCATCGCCAAATGAAATGTAGACCACAATAATATTTCACGTCATCCAGTCGAGTCCCAGCTTTGTTGGCTACCTTGGGATGGGTGACGACTGGGTACTAACAGACCATCATAATCAAATACCTGCCGGCTAGCACCCACATCAAGTATTGGCAGCAAATCTTATTCGTTTAAGGTAACACCTCGGTTACGCCTTCTGATCGAATAACGTTGTGTCAACGTGGTGTCCACGTAATGACTCTGTGTGTAGAACTGAACTACAGAATGGAAATCATTCATTGCCGAGATGTGAAAGCAATGCCAATCGCTTTGTTGGACTAGCACAGCACAGTGCGGATCGATTACATTTGCATAACCGTCGTATTTGCGCGAAGAAATTTGCTCGGTGTGCGTCTATCACTGGCAACTGACAGCGGCCAAGAATTGTGGCGGTGCTGAATTCTGAAACCTGAATTCGCAACATGGGCGATTATTATAGATAATAACAAGAACTATTAGATTTTAGGTACACAGGTATAGAGGGATAGTAGACTGGATCTGGCCTGTTATTTTACTGCGTTTGAATGTTAATTGTTAATGATTCTGTTATTATGCATTAAAGGAGCCATTTCATAGTTGATGTTGATTAGATTTATTGTCTTCTAGAAAATGTCTTCCTGATCTTAACAATTCTGTCTCGGTCTTGGATGATTGTAGCGCAGTTATGGCAACACTCGCCATGAATTGAAAATATGTATATGAAATTATAATTAAAAATAATTATAAAGTGGCTGTTGGAAGATGAGGACGACCTTACGATTTGAAACTAAAAATTTTGCAAAATAATTTGTGCACAGGGTTTGTACGCACCGTGCGTTGTTTTCACTTGCGTCGCTATTCGCTAAATGCTGATAATCTGCAATCTGAATACAATTGAACGAGACGAGCTGGCAACCGGGAGCCGGCAACTGTCTATATAGGATATACTATCTGAACAGGCATAGAAAAGCTCCGCGAATCAGCAATTACCACCTCTACCCCCCCCCCCCTAACACCCCACCTCCATCCCTCACCCCCACCGTATCACACCACCCACAAGCCCACCCACCCTTAATTGTAGTTCACAAAGCTACAATACAACATGGCGTCATTTTGGTCTCCAACCCCATCCCCAATTCCCCATCCAAAAACCACAACACATCTCCCTTCATTCCCCCCCCCCCCCTCTCCCCCTCCTCCCCTAGGCATTCCTTCCTCATCGTGCAACACTCCTGTGTTCCTGCCGAATTCCCTGCTCCCAATCACAAATACCTTCACACCTTCAAATGATGGTGATGCAGCTACTGGAAATCTGCTGATCAGACGGCAATCTGGCATGATGACGAAAGTCTAATAGCTTGATGACCCTGTGGGGTAATATTAGTAAAATTTGTTTCATGTATGCTGAATAACGGGTTGTATCTCGATATTTAAGTTTCAGCACTGGAGCTTGTATTCTAACCGTGAACTATGCGGTGAGCTTTCATAACTTTGCCGTTAAAATTTGGATTGATGGAGGCAATCTATATTAGAATGATGATTGACTGAAAGTGTGATTTCTTAACATGATCAAAATACAACTCAACATTTTATGGTTCTCACTAATATACCTTTATGTGAATTTATTTTTCTGTCTAATGTGACATTTTAATGCATCTTTGATTATTTTCAGATCAACTTAAGTCAAGTAAAAACATAATTGATGAAGAAAATAAACTTCAAATGTAAATGATGAAAAGTTGCACTGAAAAAATGAAACATTTCTGGAGTGTATCGGACCTTGAGTTGAATTTCCACCAGTTCTCAGGTTTATCGGGGTTCCAATTATCGTCCGTAAACTGCTACTCTGTTTTACAAATTAAAAATTAAGAGTGGTTGTAAATAATTTCACAGGTTCATTCAAAAGACCAAAGAAAAAATAAAAAAATAAATTTCATAGTATAATCACATTTCACGAGCACCACACTTCCTTTCACATTTCGTTAAAATGTGTCGAGGAATAAATTTTTATATGCCGTTAGCACAAGGTGAGGCTTTCGAGTGAACTAAGTAGATTGCATTGTAGGGGAGGTTCCGCTAGTAAAATTATTGACATTTATGTGTTACTGGTGTTACGTATTAACAAGCCCGTGGCAGGCACGCAGTCGCTATTTATGACAGTATTAACGCAATCCCCGGCGCCCAAATTACTTGCAGAGTGGCGCAATAAAAAAAACCGACGATGATCGAAAATTAGACCTTTTTTTGATCACGGTCCCCGTTTTAGCGGTGAATTATTCTTACGATTGTATTTTTATTTAATCTCTTCGGACCCGCTGCCAGTTGAACATCAAAGAATAAAGACTGTTATTTTATCGACACTTGCAACACTCTTCGCTTGATCACTCGATCACTTGATCACCTTCTCACTGCTCTGTTTAACACTCTCTGTTCGGATCACGTCCATACCGTCCGAGACAACATTTCTCGATTACTCTGACTCGATCGTAGACAAGATACCTTTTATTTAAAGCGGTTGCGTCTGGCATTGAGGTGGAAAATATGGGGCTTTTGGGGGTGGAGGGTGAGGATTGGTGGGGCACGGGGCGCAGGAGGGGGACAGGGGGGTTACATCTCTTGCACCAAAGCACATTCACTTTTGATGTTCGTATTTATCGTGAATTGTGGTTTTGTAACCTGCCTGCTCGCTGCTCGCTGCTAGCTGCAAGCATGGCTATGTTTTAGGAAGACCATGTGGAACAATTGACTTTTCAAGCCAGCTGTGCGCGTTTGATATGGGAAGAAACATCATAACTTCGCACCGTTATGCTTTTGGAAAATGGTATGTGATTCAGTGATAGAAGAAGAAAATACGCTTTTACCTCCAAAGGTTTTCTGCTGCATCTTTTTACGCCTTTCCTAGATAGTGGTTTACACTTTGGGATCTGGTTTTTCTATTGCATTTCGTGGCATCGTCAATTTTTACTTGACAAGGTGTGAAAAATACTCTTGTAAATCAAATATGTAGATTCGCAGATCTGCATAGTATACTGGTTTCAAATGCATTCCATTCAAAGCAGATAGAGTAAGGATTTATTATCGGCCCCGATATCTATACTAATCCAGCTTCAAACAATTATGCAAATTAATTTTGCTAATAGGTAAAGCATTGAAAAAACTGAGCAATCAGTGAGTTCGTGTACACGTACGCACTAGGTACACCTACGCACAACGCAAACAGGACAAATTTGCATTACACGAGTTAACACATAGTGAAACATCGACTAAAGTCAATCAATCATTATGTAGCAAAGGGCTGGCCATCTGTGCTCGTCGCAATGTATTCACATCCATGGCGTGTTATTGAAATGATTTGCGGAGCTCGGCAGTCCGCAGTCCACAAGCGTCAAAGCTCATTTAGCTCGACGATAAAATTGATTCCGCCATTGTTTACATCCATTTACCACCATTTAGCTGTACCCTTATCCTTGATCCTTGATCCCTTATCCCTTATCCTCCTGGCTACCCGTTTAGGGGTAGGACCAGCGAATTCACCCTCCCAACTATAAACACTGTCCGCGCTCAAGACTTCATGGAAATTCTCGACATTATTCGAAACATCTATTTTTTGACGCTCAATCGCTTGAATGTTAATTACTAACCAGCATTGTGTATTACTGATCAATATTTATTTTACGAAGCGAATCGGCTAATAACTCCAAGGCCACGTGCTAAGCTCAAGGCCAAAGGCTGCGAAACTCAATGCCAAATGCTGAAAAACCCGAGGCCAATGGGATAGAAGCACTTCAAGGTCCAGAGTCAATTCAAGGTCATTTCATAGCTTAAAGCTGTGTAGACTCGAAGGACGAAGTGAGAAAATGTGACATTCTTTGCTTCTTACAATTTAAACATACCTTCAGCGTTTTAATGTTCTTAAATAAAGATAAATATTAAAACAATTCCATCGGAAAGGCGTCGTCGGGATCATGGGGGGCTATGCAAACTGGGTCTTATCACCTTGCGGAAAACCATCATCGAAATCCTTCGAAGTTAGCTCCTAGCTATAAGTCTTATCCCCATTTTCTTTCAACTATTAACTTTCTCAAAACTATCACCTGCCGTTCTAAGAACAGCACGAGATAACGAAGTATTCACTTTTCCCCCATTGCTCCCTCCACTCACGCGCCATGAAATAGGAGCGCGACTTTCGCCTGGACCCCTTGTGCTCGTTGGCACCAAACTGATTTTAAGACATTCTAACTCTTAAGGGTTCAGATTTTGCTCCCATGAGAATTTGGCGCGGGCCCGGTGTCAGGTAATTACGGTGTACCGAGCGGCGGCGGCGGTGGCGGCGGCGGTGGTGGCACCACGTGACAAGGTGTACTTTACACCAGCATTAAGTGTGTCTGATGAACCACGTGCAGGCAAGTATGCGCGGAAGTAAACTAAGTGAACTGGCCTAGTATCAACCCCTAAACACAAGAGTTTCCACTTTATCGAAATGGTTCACCACTCAGCGCCATGTAATAGCCGAACAAGCTCAAAGCTTACAAGAATTATTACCCCCCTCCCCACCCTGCTCTGCCCCCCCCCCCCCCAACCCCGCCACCCTCTTACCTCCTACAACACCAAGCTGGGAATACGCCGCCCATTCTTTAACAGCATATCTCTGCTCAAGCTTTTTACCCATCTGAAAAATAGCTGCGGCTTTATATAATAACTTAACCGCTTGAGTTCGCTAATAAACAGGAAAAGTTATACTAGTTAGTTAAAACGTAATAGTTTTGCTCTGCCTGCTTGCCTGCCTGCCTTCCTGCCTGCCTGCCTGCCTGACTGCCTGCCTGCCCGACTGCCTGCCTGCCTTTCAGTTGAACACGCATGTGTGATTGTGTTTGAGGGCGGCGGTGGCGGCGGCGTTTGCTGGATCTTAGCGTGATCGTTTTTCTGCGATTGTCAGCGAGAGAGCAATGGTGTTATCGCTACTCTCGCTCATGACCTACGATAAATTGCGCATTTTTGCTTTCGCATCCCCTTACCAGGCTCGCGGCTTTTCAAACTTGTTGAACAACTAAGCCAATGCAAGGCATAATGCGTATATGCCTTAGGCGGATTACTCCCCATTTATTATCGAATAAATTTTTTAAATTTATTCTTAAGATTTTCAATTGTTTTATGTTTGCACTTGATAGCACAATGGCAGCTGGCCTTCTCCCTGCACTCGCTGTTAAATGATTATTAATTATTTTGTAACTGTTGTAACTTTTAAGGTTATTAATTGTAAGATCTTACTTCAAACCGTTGCCGAAGCAAGCAGTTTAACTTCCGTCAACCGCTGTTCAAATCGCAGTCTTTCCCGGAAAACACCCCGGGAAAGCTTGCCCTAATTCTTTAGAATTCGAGTAACGCGTGTAGGATGGAGGGAAATTCGCGTGGTTTTAAAGAGCATGCAGGTTTTGGCCTGTTTACTATCTGTTTCTCGCCCTGTGTAAGGCAGGGATTCTGCAAAGGTGGCTCGTGGGTTAAAATATAATATGGGTGAGACAGTGGAACGTCTGGAATATGATAATTGTAAAAATTGATGGCCATATTGGTGCATTCGGTCGCGTTTTCCATCTACTGCAGGGAAACAAGCGGCGGTCAGGCGTCTTTGCGTACAGGGAAACATTCTGCGGTCCAGGCTGCTTTGCGTATAGGGAAACAAGCGGCGGTCCAGGCTGCTTTGCGTACAGGGAAACAAGCGGCGGTCCAGGCTGCTTTGTGTACAGGGAAACAAGCGGCGATCCAGGCTGTTCTGCTGACAATTAACTTGCGTTGATTGTTGTAATCAATGTTTAGGAGTGCGACCGATGTGGGACAGTTCTTCCTGTCAGTGTCAACCGATATACGGGGACAGGAAACGGGGGAGATTCGACTCTATCTGATGCTGCCTCTAGAGTTGGTCCAGGAGTCAGAATGCACTTTGCCGTTCACTGGTCGCATCGGCGCCCTGAGCCTAGAGTTGGCACGATGGCACGATGTCAAAATGTCAGAATTTCAAGATGTCTTACTGTCACAATATCTTAATATTATACGATATTATGCATACCTGCAATGTGTCGATGTCAGAATGACACAATTTTATAAAGTCTTACCTCGTCCAATACTGCTTTCGCATCAACTCTGACAACAGTAGGAAAATCGTAAAATTCCCCGCAGATTTTTTTTTGATTTTCTTATCATAAAATGAAAACGATATGATTACATTAAAGCGACAATGTTGTATTTAAATATTAGGCCTTTTATTGATTTTCTTTAATTTAGAATGCTTTAATTTCTCGATCCAACTTTATAAGTGAAAATTACTTAATTTGCATTACTGATTACTTTTCATGTTTATATTATTCTTACGCTCCTGTTTAATTTACGCTTCTATTCACCCGTTTATTTATTATTTATTTTTTAGCTTATCAATCTTATAAAAAGATGACTCGCAGTCCTTTTCATAGATATTTTCACATAAGGAAGCACCGAAGATATTGGTTTAATCTTTACCGAGGGAAAAAATTAAGAGGATTTAATTGAATTAGAAGAAGAAATGTTTCAACTTTTAATAGGTAGGAGAGCAATATTTGATATAGTTACACGTAGTTAAAATTTATTATACATTAACTTGTTAAATTTGTTCAGCGTTGGAAAGATGAGACCACTTTAACTTTGCTTTTTACTTGAAGAGCCATGGGTATAGGATGCTGGGAGGCTGCGATGTTGGGATCCTGGAGACGAGAAAGAAGAAGGTATTGCTTCGCGTTACGGTTATAATTAGCCAAGCTGAGATGATGATCAAGTATTCAGTTACAAGTTTTTATCAAGTATAAATTACTTATTTCTATACGCAGAGTGGTTCAGACTCCCGACTTCTACTTTAGCAGTCCTTCATGGTGAAAGAGACACAAACATGGATCTATTGCTACTTGTAAATAAAACATTTAATTTTCAAACTTAGTTCACAGGATATTTCAATGGGGCTTAATAAAAGTTGCCCCCTCTTTCGAAAAGTGCTTGAGGTGATAATTGCAGCGGCGGCTCGTGACGGTTGTTTTGGGAGGGTCTGCTAAAAAAATATATAGTATACAATGCATGTATCCCCCCCCCCCCCCCCCCCTTCAAAGAAACGAAAATTCGTCAAATTGTTTTAATGGCAATTTTTTGGTTTAATGTTAGTGTTCGGAAGGAACGCTTCAGCCCCGTCACGGTGTTAGTATCCATATTGACTGACGAGGTGACGATACCATGGCGGGCCGTGGAGCGATATCGCTCTAGCTAGTGAATTCGTCAGCCGGGGACTCCCGGTCGGAGACACCCAATCGAGCTGCAGTGAGCTGCCTTGCGAGCAGCCCGAAGATTCGTTGTAGCATCGCGCAACAAGCAAGCAGAGTGTGACCTTGGCAAACTTCGTAGCTCTCCGCGAGTCTCCCGGCTTTACCGTATAGAATGGTATAGCTAGCTCGGGCTGCATTCGCTCCAGCCCGCGCGCTTGCTCGTATGAAGTGTGCTGCTGCCATGGCGCGCGGCATTCCGCTCGCTATTCAATTGCAACGCCACGCGTTCCGTAGCAAATACCGCTGATTCAATACGATTAAATACTAAATAGTAAATATTTTTCTGGTTAAAATGTATGTATGATACGTCTATAAAATAAATATGTAAATGTAATAAATATTATATTTAAAAATTAAATTCCACGAAAAAATATTAAGAAAGAGATTATTTGATGTTGTTACACCGGAAAGCTAGGGAGGGCTGCAGCCCTGCAGACCTCCCTCACGAGCCGCCCCTGGATAATTGGCATGCCATCGCACTAATCAAACGTATCAGCAACCTTTGGCTGTTGACGCAAGCTGGAAATAAAATTAACTCTGAGCTCTCTGCATAGCTGAACGCTAAATTATGACTCGTAAGTAAAAAAAAAACTGAGTTAACCTATAAACAATATTTAGCTCGGCTTATTACACGGAAGGTCCTGCAAGTAACCATTATAGTTTTACTTAAGTGACATCAGCAGTGTAGATATTTTATATAATACGGTATTAATGTTATTATTATCACATTCCAATAAATACGCATTGCACAATATGTTTCGATATAAGTACCTACGTATGGCGGAAAAGAAGTTCCGCTGGTCGAACATTTTCTAGAAATTCGACTGTATCCGAGATATGTCGATACCAATTTTACCCTCCACCTCAACTGCATCCTACTATATTCAAAACAGTATCGTTCTTACTTTTCGATTCTTCGTTTAATTGATCTACTATTAATTCAATTGCGCAACTTAGTATTGATAGAGCCACTGACCACGAAATTTATGTCCAAAACAAAATTTACGCCTAACTGTGTCTCATTGACAGTTGTCACCGGGGGCGGGGGTGGGGGCAGGGGTGGGGGATGATAAATGGCTATCTTCACAATTAATCAACTAAATTACGGATAAGTTTTTCGCCCATTAACATATAATCCGATATATTAACAACAGGTCGCAAGACCCATAGCTCTATACAAGATTTTGCAGTATATTACAGTAAAAATTTCAGAGGTTTGTGAAATAAGGGATTTCACGCTAGGAAAAAACTGTCCCTGCTGAGAAGTGAGTGTGAGACGGAGTGTATAGACGGTGAACCCAGTGAGACACGAGATCCCTAGCGAGTCTCTACACTAGTCCCGACCAGAACAGGGAAGCCAGGCCAGTAGGCAACGCTATCTGGTGTCTCTGCTGGATGCTGGATGCTGGATGCTGGCTGCTAGCTGCTCCCTGCTCCCTGTTCGCTGCTCTAGACGCCCGACCGACTGGAGCCAACAGAAGAGCAATTGGGCGAGGGTGGGGTGGCGTAGAGTGGGGTGGGGTGGGGTGGGATGGGATGGGTATGGATGTGATGGGATGGGGTGGGATGCTGCTTCACTACAGCAAATACTACGGAGCATTGAGTGAGATATTGTTGGGGTGGGGTGGGTGAACACATGGCTAGCACACCTATCTATCGTATACCTGCATTTTATAGATTTATCAAAGACACGTCTTTCTGATAGTCATACGGTTACTTTATCCGTCTTGCCTTCGTTCGAGAGTATGGTGATGTTTAAAAGTTATAACGTACGTAACAATTTTATAGTTATTATTTGTAAGTTTGGCGCTTGTAAAAAAGTTTTTACTGTCTTACATCGTATCGCCGGTGAATGCCTTCTCGTGAATAACGACTGGTTAACGGTTTAAACCTATAACATACTCGTTTAAGTGTCATGAATATGGATAGGTATAATGCTCCATAACAGCAATTTTTGTCGCTAAAATATATGCATTGTTCGTCGGTGACTTTAATTTAAGTAACTGCTGAATATTTCTACGATCTCGTCTCGTGGACGGTGGAAAACGCGTGTGAGGTCCAGATGCATCCTACACCGTCGTTTCATCTGGTTTCATCATGCTTTCTGCTCCTCTGAGCGCCTCAATCTCCGAGCACTATTGGCAGACTTACCTTGCTTTCTACCAAAGTCAGAATGCTCCGCCCAAATCTGTATAAATAGAACCATATCTACCACCTTCTTTGCATGGAAAATTTGGTACTTACAAATATAACCCTCCTCCAGTAAGAACATTTAATCGAGTGTGCCATTTGTTATTAGTTATGTTAAGTAATGTACACGTCACCTCTAAAATTAGGTTTGTATATCGCTTAATTTCCTTTCTAATTTATGTGAGCAATACTTTCATGAAAATATATTTTTTCTTGCCATTAAAAAAACTCACGCGAAGAGCTTAACAAGGTAATACGAAGTTAACTCAATTTGGTGGCAGAATTTTTTTATTCGGAGATGGTTTCTCGTTCATTAACGTGAAAGTGGTAATGTAGGGGTTGTGGAGGGGTGGGGATGATGGCGAAGGGGAAGGGGAGGGAAGGCTGAGTATAAGTGATGAAAATTAGGTAAGCGGCTGTAAAGCTACGTGCTCTAGAACTATAAGCTGCGTGCACAAATGTAATTATCTCTCTATCTAGCAACATATTTGGCTAACACTTCGACTCGTTACTGCCTCTCAAAAGACCAAAACACCATTCTTACTATTACCACGTGCGCGTCTCTTCCTACTAACCTTTCCTATCCTTTCCTAACCGATCCGATACTATCCAATCCTATCCTATTCTTTCCACACTGAGCAATACGCACTTCACTCTGTAGCATTAACTTTACAGTAATATACAACATAACAGTGAGGCTTAGGTTTCAACACATTTTATTTCGCTTAAATTAAAGCAAATTCTTACGATAATTCGCAACAAGAATTATTTTAACCAAAGCTAGCAAATAATCGAACAAATTAAAGTTTCAATCGGTGATTCTACACACCGCTCTATTTAAACCAGGCTCCTGTATATCCATACCTTATACTCCCAGCTAAAGCATGCTCTCACACACGAATTTCCCTTCCATTGCACCTTATTAATTATCACTAAGGTCTCTGTAGTTTATAAGCTAACTTATAGCCACTTACGGCTTAATTTCGTAGCCAACATTTACCCTTGGTTGTGCAATCTGTCTCGTAATGTAGCTCGCTTACAAACCGTTAACAGCAAGCTAACCGGTAACCATGTTACCCATGTAAGTATACCATTGCTCGGTCAGTCACCGTAACCATTGGTCATACGGGCTCGCTGAGATCTCTTTTCCATCTCTTTTCTCGTATGCCTTCTCCGACGGTATAGGAGGCAGTAGGCTAGTCGACGCCAGATAACAATGCTCCGGTAATCTACCTTCATTAAAGCTGGAGGCTGCGGGTGTCAGGCCATCATGGGTCATGCTTTGGCCTACCCCAGCCGGCCGTGACGCTGACATGTCAACCAACCTCTTGCCCGTTTCCCAGTTGCTAGCCACCAGCAACCAGCCACCACTATACCATATGCTTACATTGCCACGATTTAAGTGAGACAAATATCACATCCTTCCACATTTCCCTCCTCGGAATTGTTCCAAGAGCCGATTTTTTTTTTGCTCGGAGAAGAGTGCCTGAAATGTTATTTTGATTGGTATTAATTGTATCGATGTATTATTTAATATAGGTATCAACGCTAATGTTTATTTGCTAGACTTATTGAATAATGTTTTGTCAACTTCTCTTATTATCTGAACATTTTTTCCCAAATGGGGTTAAATCTAAAATATATTAATCGTTGTCTCATAATCTCACAACACTTTTCTCATGTAGAGCGCATATAATAATGCGCATAAGGTATGCGCAATAATGCGCATAAGGTATGATTGCTTCTGTCTAATGGTCACTGGTAGGATGCTTACAATGGCAATCGTGGTTCCACCGTTTTACTATCATCATTGCAATTAAAATCCTAATCGTTTTGGCTAAAGTTTACCTGGCTGTAGGCTTTTTGATAACCGTTGAAAATATTAGTTATGCATAGTACGCCAATTGCGCGCGTTCCTTTTTTCTCTTGGGAATAAACCTTACCTCCCATGCAACTAGTCCCTACAACCCTTACTACCCTTACTACCCTTACTACCCTTACTACCCTGTTCCTATCTGAACACAATGGCTGGGAGCCTTGAGCCTATAACAAACAGTTCGAAAGCACTTGAACTGAATATCGGCAGGCATCAGCTACAGGATGATAAGCAAACAGATGCACGAACATCATTCTAATTAGCAATATCTAGCTTCTGCGGCTCTGTACATCTATCTGTAGCTCTCAGCTCTGAGGCTCTGACTGGCTCATTATGAACAAAATTCTACAGCATCCTTCACTATATATTATAGTAATATATGCGATAAGTAGAAATATTCTCTGTGCATAGCAACATAATAATAATAATGCATAGCATGTACCTATGTATATTTAGGAAGCTGTTAACAATGCAAGTTGACAAAGTCACTTTTGATAAAAAGAAACTTGGACATACATATCATCGCATCTGGGTAAACATATGAAAAGCCAACTAAACATCCACTTGGGGCTAGTCACTACGAAAAATCAATAATTTAGAAAATGTTTTGCCAATCCTTTGCTAGACATGAAAACTTTCCGGTCATAGTACAGTTCGGTGGAGATGATAAAAATTGGTTTTTATTGATTACTTTTTTCAATAAGTTCAAATTAAAAATGTGGATTTAGTGATTGAATGAGCCACGTACTTCAGTTTTTTGTGGCAAATCCACATGGATTAGGAGCTTCGAAGGTTGGAAATCAAATTCCCTTTCCATGCTGCGTTAGACTGAGAAAAAAATTCTAATAATAAAAATATGAAAAATCAAGCACCATTTTTTTTTCTCCGACAAATAAGTGAATGCATAAGCCTTCGCTTTGCTTGCTTCGCATTGTTTTTGAAACAAAATAAGTAGGAAAAGCCTCTACATAGACAGTTGTTGTAATAGTGGTTCTATAC
Source organism: Nemurella pictetii (assembly GCA_921293315.2). NCBI lineage: Eukaryota > Metazoa > Arthropoda > Insecta > Plecoptera > Nemouridae > Nemurella > Nemurella pictetii. The sequence continues at coordinate 23,585,395 of OV121116.1, read as the reverse complement.
TGGCAGTAGTATAGAATCAAAATATATAATTTAGGTATGAAATACTGTGAGGTTTTTTCTTGTCCACACCGGTCCCCTACTTCAACTCCCGCCCGCGGCAGCCCTTGCCCCCCCCCCCTCACCACCCTCACCGAACAACCCCTACGGTACCTAGGACCAAATGGTCGCCATCACATAAGCCAGATGTGGCCAAATAACGAAATCTGATCCAAACGCTGCGAACATCAAATTTGCTGTTATGCCCACAGCACACATATACACCTGAGCTGACTTCCTATGTCAGTTTCCTTCTGCGTTTTCGGTGACTTCTCGCCTCTGATATGCGACCCAAAATCTGTGAGTGTAAACCTCGTGATGCACTACTTAATGCAGAATTTCACAAATATAGTATAGTTTGAAAATTCTTATCAGTCTTATTTTGAAAAAAAAATACAGTTGATCAAAGCAATAAATAAAAGCTATCAAAATACGGTACGTGATTTCCTTTTGGGCACGTGTCATTTTCTACTTGCTACTCACCGCTATTGATTTCTTAATGATAAAACTATCATAATTCATGTTAATAGTATACTTAATTGTGAATCCAATTCTCATTGCTCTCGACCCCCTTTGATTCAAATAGGAAAATAATGTAATTTTTCCCGTCTTCTTCGAATATTTCTAGCTTAAATGTTGAAAAGCTTGCGGTGGCTTTTCTCCCATGCGTTCGCTGCTTCCTCCTTCTCCCACCAACCCCTAACCACCCCTAGCGAGTGTAAGTGTGGAAATTACCTCATTTATTAGGTAAGGGGAGGGGTGGTCGCCCCCTGGCGCTGACACCTTTCCTTTGCACCTGCTGCCGCCATTATTGAGTTTCCCGCCAGCCGGCCTCGCCTCGGGATAAACTGGGATAAACACAAGGATACGACACTAAGGATACGAGTAAAACATCGAGGATACTATGCAAGGATACGAGTAAAACACCAAGGATGCAATGCAAGGATATGCAACTGTCAGGATACGAATAGGACATCAAGGATCAATAGCAATGGTACGATAGCAAGGATATACAACAGGCAAATAAGCAAGGATACGAATACTAAGGGTTATCTTGCGCAAGTTTACAATGTTGTTAAACTTTTTCTTGACAGGTATACACAATATCACATTTTTGTAAATTTAAGTTGGCATTTCACTGATAAAATTAAAGCATGCATTAAAATTTCATAATCGTGTGGCTCACGTGTCTCCAAAGAAAATTTTCATAACATTTCGCAGAAAAAAATATAATAATTGTAGAAAAGATTATATAAATCTAAGCATTTTTGTGAATTTGGAGAATTTTGAGAACAAAAATTGTCGTTGGATTGAAAAAAGTTAAAATCTCAGAAAATGGCATGAAATCTAACCGGCTATCTGGTCAAAAAGAACAAAAACCCAGAAAACTTTTTTCTGTTCGTTTTGCTCATCAATTATTTCTTCGGTGTAACGTGAAGCAAAAACCTATGCGACAGTTGATAAATAATTCTACGAAATAATTGGAAATAAATTACTATAACTATTGCGAAAACTTTAAGACCTTGTCGTGCTGCATGTCTCTCTTGTGTATTGCATTCCCACTCTTCTCCAAAAGTAAAACAATGCATTAAGATTGGACTAAAGGTACATTTTTTTTTAAATGACAGGTGCTAAGAACTTTTTGCTTCCCGCCATCATTTCAACTTTTAATTATTTCCTCAAACTTTTTAGGATTAAAGATTGGATTTTCGTGTTTATTTCTACTTAAAAATAAGATCACTGCTCATCTTTTTTGTCGACCTCAGCCCGGAAGCAATTTTAAGAATCCTTTCTTTCCTCCAGATGCTACAGTTCATTTGAACGCATAACATTGTTGTGCCACAAGATATTTCAGAATTGTATGCTACCAGCAAGTATCCTTTTAGGTACCTATCTTTTCTTAGGTATTTAAAAACTTATTACATGAACTCTTAAATGTTCCGTATCTGAAAGATGCCATGAAAATTGCACCAAAAGTGGACCAGAAGTTGAATATTTGATGGGACTATGGGTCAAACTACCCCTTACCATCCACCCTTACACTTAAAACAAAGCATCGAATCCTTGTTTGATAATAGTTTGGTTTTTCAAATATTCTCGTCAGACATGCTATGATTTTCTGTATTACCTTTCCGGTATTTTCCACGAATAGCAGGAGTCTCGGTGGGTGGGTGGGAGGCTGGTTTGTGGGGAAGTTGACATGGTGAAGGGGGCGTAGGGGGTTATAGCAAAGTTTTGCAATGTCGTCTCGGAAAGAAGCGACCGCAGCGCTGTTGCTGTTGCATAAAGGTCCATCGCAGCGTCCACGTTAGACGCAGAGAGCAGGGAGCAGAAAGCAGAAAGCAGAAAGCTGAAAGCAGAAAGCACATGGAGCCATTGCATATAATAATAAGTTATGACAATATTTCCCAAACGGGGAACGTGACGAGAAATTCGAATTGAAGTTTAGACTGAAGTGAAGACTCACTTTTATGCCACTGCTGGTTTTCCACTTATCAAAGATCACCATACCCGTAGTATTGTAGTTTCGTGTCATTTCCTGACCAATATTATGCCTGGTTCGATGTAGCTAAATCCTCCCTATCTGTTCTTGTACATACACTTAACAATTCACAAAAATATTTCCCATAAACCTGCACTTTATACCAAAATCTAGAACCAATGAGATCTGTGTAAATCATGCAAAACTGTGTCTAATAATTCGTGGAGCAAGGAGGAACACCTATAGCTAGTTGTAATCAACGTAAAATGTCAAGCTGCGGACTGCAGAGTTCAGCTTCAGTGAAGGAAGATCGCTATTTGAAGTATCTGATTGGTCAAAGTTCACGGTAATATTTACCTGTTTGCCATCTTAACATGGAAATATGATGAAAGCCCTGCCTAGCTCACTGTAGTAGCTTCTCAGGTCTCAATAATATTTATGTAAATATTAGTGTAAAGCATGACAAGTACATTAAGATTACTTTTAATAACGGGAATATTATCTGCTACTATAATGCTGGTCTAATAGCCAGCATCCAGTAGGGGAGAGCGTGGCTTCTACCGCAGATCACAAGTGATTTCAGGTGCTCGAATTGTTCAATTAGTGGCTAGTTCAGAGATCGAGGTTTGGTGCCAGCTTGAGAGCTACATGGGATGCTGGCTGTGGATGTCGCGCGATCGGCGTTGTGGTGTTCAGTGTAGAGTGTTGAGTGTTGAGTGTTGATGAGTGTCAGTTTCTAGAGTGATTCCAAAATAATGGTTCGCCGCAAGCAATCTCAGACGCACAGAATAGGTGAGTTTTCGAGCGAGCGACGCTCCCTTTTTTTGTCTTTTTCTCAGATCTTACGTTACTTCTTTCAGAAAGTGGTATACATGGACTGATAAATGCAATTAATATAATGCCGATATAATCTACAACATGTGGGTTTCACAAAATATCAACATCTATTAGAACATCAATGAGAAATTGCAAAGCTATAAGAAACGCAGCACAATTCTGAAATAACACCCAGGTAATTTTAAAGTATAATACTGTAAACAATCTCTGAAGTTAAAGTGTAGGAATTGTTTAATAATAATTAGAATTTGCATTAAATAGCATTATTTTCGCACACCCTAGTTTCACCGATAGTTTATGATATCACATGTCTGGTATTTACATTTACCTCTCAAACACGTTTTCTATCGTGAATCGTAAATAGATAGATAGATAGATAGATAGATCGAATAGATTGGTAGGCTCGCGAGACAACTTCCCACAGCACTTCCTTATCAGTTTCACTTGCCTTTGGTTAGACGCTCATTTCTTCACGAAAATACGACGCTTATGCAAATTTTATCGATTGGAACTGTACTGCCCTCGTCCAATAAAGCGATTGGCATTGGTTTCAAGTCGCTTCAATGAATGCTTTTCATTCGAAACACAACGTCGATTAGTTAAGTTGATTCTCATGAAAGCTGGTCAGTTGCAAAATGGATGTGGATTTATCAGTCCTCTGAATACCGAGTGGCGAATGAAATATTCTCAATCGTCCTTTTGTAATCTCTTAGCTAGACTTTGACTGTTCCTGGCAAACAAACGGTTAACGGTTTCGGTCTGTCGTTTAGGTAAATTGGCAGAGATGCATCATCAACATGTAAACATATTTTACTCACCACCGAGCGTGAAATGTTGGCCAGAAGAAGGAAAAAAAAGCACCGCGTGCTTTGAACTTTATTTGAGTGCGTTTTGGCTCTAGGATATTCTCGGTAATTTCCTAACAACAAATTATCACACCTTTTATAAGTAAAGACATTGTTAATGGGGAGGGAAATCGCTTTACCAAGGGATCAATGTGAATAATTGAATGCGTAAGGGTGGATTCTGCTGGCGGAATAGGGTGTAAATATCGTGTGAATAGGGTGTCATGGCCAGACCAGCTTCTGCAATAGGCTCATTTACCGCAGTTTTTCCTGCATCTTTCTAGTTTTTACTGTTTTTTTTCTCCATTTTTGCTGGTTCTTCCGTGGTTCTTCCTGGTTACTGGCGACGATTTAATAAATTACCCGTTTGTTTTGTAGTTTTATTGTCCCTGTGAGCCATTCGAGCCCTCCACGTAACTTCACGTGTGTCAAACGGAAATACGTGCATCATATTTTCTGTACCAATATTCCTTGGATCACTATTGAAGCAATTCAACCCCTTTATTGACATATTTTATCTACGACCTGAAACTTGGTGTAGGTATTCAAAATTCAAGAGATTTTACCAATATTTGGTGGTCAAAGTTAGCAACCATTCAATTTTGTTGCCACAGCTCGACCTTATATGTATATTTTAGAAATAATTTTTCAAAATTATAATTATCATAAAATATAATTTCACATGGAATTTAACCAATTTGTTGATTTGATCAATTTGATTTGAATCAATTTGATTCAATGCGATTAATTGAAGGTTGTATAACTATAGGTATAAACGGTAAACTATATTGACTAAAAACTAAACAGATTTGTAAGATGTTGATATACCTATGGGCGCGTTCGTTGAAGTGACCTGGCCCATAGACAAGTTTATTGTATTGAAGATAGTTAATTGGTTTCGCGAAGGCATGTTTTCCTTGTGGTGGGTGTGCGTTTGATGACGTCGGGGAGCTTGAGACTCTGCCCATAAGCTTCCTATAAGGTAAAAAAGATGGGTTAACCTGATTCCATCTTGCGACAAGGAAAGCAGCGTCATGCCAGGATGCGACGTGGAGCGAGAAGCGAGGACAGTTGGCGACCAACTTTGTATAAAAGTATACTATACATCCTGTCCGTGGATCTAGCTTTACCATCCATCCAACCAACCAGCCACCCACCCAGCCACCCACAGCCACCTACAACCGCCCCTTCACCCTCACCTCTAGCGCACACAAACCTAATCATATCACAGGTTTGCTCTCAACAAAAGTACTTGTCGACTTGCTTTGAGTTTATTTAGGTACTAAAGAGCATCTTCTGCTTTTTGTAATGATCTCTCGGTAGTCATATAGTATTGTGGTGTAGGTTACTTTTATTTTTATCACTGTGTAGGCATTTCCATAAAGGAAGAAACAGATAAAAAATTCAAATGCTAATTTTATACTTCAATTCATTGGACAGAAATAATGAAAGTGGGAGATTTCGTTCGATAACGAATGGCTCTGCATAAATGCGCTAATCTGGCAAACACCTACTCGAAGTCTAGTATTTGCACATAGATCCATCGTTTCAAACCTCCCAGAACCTTTTCATAAAAGCCATTTGTTTTTTTTGTCCACCCCTTTTGCCTCTTTTTCCCACTCATGTGGGGCATTCAGGCAGGAAAATCAGTGTTATTCGTTAACGATACTTGCCAGAACAGGGCATTAGAAAGGGGCTCGTCCTCGTCCAATATTTTATCGTTAAACAGTGAGTGCGGCAGTCGATTAAAATCACTCTTCTTTTCGTTATTTCAATACTCGATATCCTCGATATTGGCAGGCACATGAACATTAATTATTAATGAAGATAAAATTAATCAGATTTTAAAACTTATCAACAAGATTCCTGCCTTCGAAATTGTATAAAAATCTTCCACAATCCACATCTTGTACCAAAGCTATGGATATAGTATTTTTCCCTACATCCTTTCATAAAACCAGGCCAGCAAGTTAGCTGAAAATATTTATTCAGGAATTCAGTTCATTTTCGAATTCTATAATAAAAAACAACTATCTTTTTAATACATTTCATAAACAACAATTGTTCTACTTCTAGTTATTATTCTCCAGTAACTAACAGGAAAGATGTATGACTTGTGAAATTTTTAGTGATGCGTGCGTATAAAATTTCCGATAAACTAATTGTTTCTTCGCCAATCACAAGGTGAGTCAAGGAAATGATTTTTTACTAACATCATGACCTGCTTGTCCCGAGGCTTCCCGAGCATCGCCGATCAATCTCGATCTAATGTTCAGCCTTTCTCAGGTGTATAGAGAACCACTGGTCTTGGTACCAGGTTCCTATTGGATCGCCCACACCTTACACCTGCCGGCACCTACAGCGCATAACACCCACTGGTACGGAGTATTGGGTGGACCTGTGGCCAATACCTGTGTCTCTACTATAAACACTCTATAGAGACAGAGCCAGGTGTTTAGATTCAGGATGACAGTTGGTCAATTCTGACCAAACAAAAAACACCAACACCGACAACAAGTACGGACGGAAAAAACATTTGGAGTAAAGAGCCTTCTAACTCAAAACATGGCTGACCCTGAAATGTACCGGAATTTCATGCAAATAGCCACTAAGTGCGTGAAACAAAATAACTGGTATAATGTGACGTTTCCTTCTGTGATAAGGATACAGAATTTTCATGAAAATATACTGGTTTTGCGGAAACATCGTGTACCGTGTGAGACTGTCCCTTTGATAGCGGTTCTCTGCAAAGTATTAATCAAAAATGCTGTGTGTGATACTGAACAGTAAGCAAGCCCTTTTTCTTTTCACGTGGTATTGAAGCTATGATGGGCTACTCCGCGATTTCCAAATATATTTATACATTTATTTAATTTTCTGATAACGATCGAAGAAGCTGACTGTGAGTGGACAAGACGTGTATGTGACAAGATTCATGCCAGTAAGCTACGTGACTTCGTCACTTGTTGGTTTTCTACGAATTTCTCTGATGATACACAGGGATAATTATCTCCATTGGTACCTTCGGTCCCATATAAAATTCACGCACACCGGTATTGATTAGAAAAGTGTTCTACTCTAGTTCAGCGTATAGTTTGTAAATGAGAAATTAACCCATTCGATTCGAACCATAAGCAAAATATCTTTGATTGTGCCACGAGGTCAGTCAAAGTGCACAATAGTGCAAGAGTGGACCTGCTGAAACTCGCTGTTTGCACGTGGTCTGTCACATGGTCTGTCAGACTGGCAGTCAGTCAGCCTGTCATTGAGGCCACGTGAAAATCTCCACGTGTGCATGGCCGTGTTAATTTTTGCAACACCCGATTTTAATCGTCGAGAGCGCGAGAAAATGGCACGAGACACACTTCGCGGTGTTATTTCGGTACAATTCCTTGAATCGATAATCGTTTAGTTACTAGTCGCAGTCAACGTATTATTGGCTTCGCTGACATGAATGAAGGGGCCCGAATTTCAAAGCAAAGAAATGCATTTTTCTTTCCAATCGCTAGATCATAAAACATTTCGATCGCTTCGGGCAGAAAGTGTGTGACGTATAGTTTCCGGCTTAGACAAAGTCAGCTGGAAGTTTCCAAAAATCAAACACGTCATATTCACAAGACAACTCTCCAGAAATGTCGACTCTGCTGAGTTCTCGCTGAGCATTGACATTTGATGGTGATGCTAATTTTGTTAATATCGTTAATTTTCTACTGAGTTACAGTTAGTTAGGCTGTTATTTTTAGCTGGGGTTTATGAGCGTGCCAGACAAAACGTTTAGCGCCGTTTAAGAAGTATTAGCAATTTACATATTTTAGACACCACCGCAGGGAACTTTAATTAATTTTCTGTGACAACCGTTTTTATCAGATTAAGTAGACACACGCGGAAGGGACGGATGGTTGGCAAATCTAGCTCGCTACCTTTTGACAACACAACTACAACGTTCACAACTTTGACAACGTCCACAACATTCACAATCGCATTGACTGGCTGCTTGAGCACATTCTGACTGCTGTCATTTATAAATATAACCAATATAACTGCTACACAATGTTACACAACTGGCGCTGCCAAATCACTTCTAAAATGATTAAAAAAGAATTGCGTTTGCAATTAGCGTATGGTAAATCTAAAATTCTAAATTTATATATTTCAAAGAAGGAAGTGTGACTTATTCTAATAATTGCCAATGGTCTTCAGCACGTGAGGCAAATCGAAATTTGCACCAATATAACGGAAATGCTAAGTATTCTGTTTAGTCTTTGCAATTTCAAAACAGAGGCAGCCTGTTCTAACATCCTGTGTAACTATCAGCCTTGTCAGTGATTCGCAGAATTGACAGTCTCACACAGTGTCAGTCTCACCGTCTCGTGGTCTCACAGTGTCTGTCTCACAATCTTCATGCTTTTAGGAAACTGCAGAAGAAGTATTTATTTGGTCAGACCCAGGTGGCCATAGCAAGAACTTCATAACCAAGAACTGATTGCATTGAAGTTTATTTCAACCACTATTTGACACAGGGGATGGGGTGTTCAGGAGGGTTTGGGGGGTCGTAAGTCATGTCAAACTCTCCCAATACTATACCTAGCGTAGGTTTACTACTTTATTCCACAATCCACACATTCCCATCCTATTCGTTGTTTGATTTACACAGACGGACTCCCATCGATTTTCGATCGTGGTCTCACAAATTCTCTCTCTCTCTCCCTCTCCCTCCCTCTCTCTCTCTCTCTCTCTCTCTCTCCCTCTCTCTCTCTCTCTCTCTCTCTCTCTCTCTCTCTCTCTCTCTCTCTCTCTCTCTCTCTCTCTCTCTCTCTCATACACACTCACACACACAAGTATACAAGCAAACACACAGACACACACACACACTCACACACACCAACAAATGCACCCACCTTTTTACAAGGTGTGGGATGATAATCGTCTGCTCAATTTATTCGTTGACAAGAATTCAAAAATAAAAAACAGACATTATTAATCAGGCATTTAAAACAGGCAAATTAATCGAAAACAGGCATTTAAAAATCTGTATTATATTATGATTCAACTATTAGGCCATTTGTCGTATACTTTCCCTGAAGTTTAGAACATGTTTATAGCTGCAACTGATGTCATTGATGGAAAGTTTGAAAAGAATGCTGAAACTCCAAAAAATAACGAAGAAAATCTTTGTTAAAATGATCGTGGTCAGATTCTGGAAAGCAATGGTGGCACATCAATTACTATATTGTTAAATAAAAAATATAATACGAAACACAAGAGATACAAAATGTATAGTGTTTCAACTTTCAAAGAAAAATCACATGTTCGATATGCGGAATTTTCATTTTTTTGTATGTTTGTAATGATCTTATGTGTATTTGATATAATATGTACTTTTTGTTTTTGTATAGTATATTTCTTGTTTTTTTTAGTACGCGACAAGAGGGATTTCAAATTTCAATCAATCTACTCGGCTGCTTGCTTTACTCGGTGATTGTTATGCCCCATGATATTGAATCCAGTGATTATGAAGCATATAGTATCTGTATAAGGTATACTGTGTACTGTGAGCTGCCATAAGAACGGTTGACTGGATTTTGAAAATGAATTCACGAAAACATGAAACCAACTCGGTTGTAACCGTAAGCCCCTGGTGAAATTTCATGCGCTCGAAGAGCAATTTGATTGACGTTACCTTTGTCTCTCACCTAGCGTTACGATGCGCACGGCAATCTCCCGTCAAATCGAAATCTAAAACATCACAACAATCACAACAATGCAGTGAATACATTGTTACATTGTTACATTGCACGCCGACGATTCATAGCGATGTCAAAACAATACGACTATTAGTTCAGAGGATGCCAGGCTATATATTTCTGATTCAATGGCTAAAATCATAATAAACATAACGCATTTGTGTCAACGGTAGTTGGGGGTTGACTGGTACGTGTGGCTGTGTAGAATGGGGTGACATTTTTTGCGTTTAAAACGTGGTGTTGAAATGAATATGTATGCTGTAATTTATGGGTAAAAGCACACATACATAGAGCATAATATAGAGTTTAGTAAATACCTGGCAAGTATATAGAGTATGCAGGGGTAGTATATGATTTGTTGGCTAAATGTATGCAGTATAAACACTTCTACTTTGAATTGTTTCTGCATTTTACTGTAATATGTGTGCTCTAAACATACGAGACAAATTCTCTGGCATATTCCTGTGGAATTGCTTTTTGAATCTGTTGTTCGGGCGGCTATACTGGCTAGGGACCGGGGAAAGCAGGAAAAGCAGGGAAAGCAGGGAAAGCAGGGAATAAAGGTGTCAACACGAATACTTCAACATAAACATGAAGCTAATTGTCTATACCGTCTGTATGTATAATTGCACTTATAGTTCTAATGGTTTTCGAAAGTCTGTATGGAAAAACAACGTGTATACCTGTGTACATGCTGTTGTCGCTTCATCGCGCCACAAATTCTAAATTTATTATAATTATTATTTTAAATTCTTACTTACGTTAGTAATGACATTATTGAAATCGTGTAGCTAGGTACGCTGACTTTTGAATAGCTTCCACAATAAATCAATGATAGTTACAATTCAATTACCTGCAACTTAATGATCGCACTACTTTTTAAATTGTTTCTGATCAATAGGCTAAATGATAAGATGCTTTTATTTTGTATTTTTGTGTAATTGTTTAGTTAATTTCGTATTTCTTTTAAGTTACCGTTGTTCATCTGTTAGCGTGCTTGTCTCAACGGACGCGTGCTAATGATGCCCGAAGGTAGTTGGCTTGGCTGCTAAGGTAGATGGAATTGAGAACAAAGTGTTTTAGAGTGTAGAGCGTAGAGCGTAGAGTGAAGAGAGTGTAGAGCAAGCGGCGGCATGAGCCATTCAAGTGAAGACTGGATCGCTTAGCGTGAGAGAGTCGGGATCGTTGGGCCGGCTATACAGAACACAGTTCCTGCACGGGTAGCCCATGAGATATATTTCACGTGAGAAATTACTACCTAGTTAATTAGTATGGGAACAGTGATGTATTGTTTGAAGGCACGTCGACTTTTAAACAACACCAGTAACAAGCTTTTATGTTGCTTGTTGGCTTTTCCCATTTTCTTTTCCAGCGTCCCTTGTTTGCTTGGGAAATTCCTTATTTTGCAGGGGAAATTCTTGCTTGTAACGACTAGAAAGCAATAGGGCAATCAATCACGCATGCATATTTATGAGGGTGTATTTATTAGAAAGTGAAATGACATTAATTGTCATCAAGAATTGCCTTTGACTAAACCATCCCGAAAGCGTTTGTTATACAAGCGGGATTCTAATTTCACCCAATTTGAGGTAACATTTCTATAAATAATAGCAACTGAAAGATGAATCTTCAGAGCAAGTTAATTAAATTGCAATTTGTGGTTATTTATTATTCGTGTATCAATCTCGTTGGTTAGGTTCCATTGAGCTGAAAGTTGGTTATTAAGCTAATTCTTGTGGCAGTGTCTTGCATAGGAGTTACAAATCTTATTAAACCGCTATTTTGTCTTGCGTTGGCGTAACTCTGAAAAACAGTAGAATAAGGGGTTCAAGATGTGGGTGGGTGATGTGGGTGTGTTCTGTGTTCCGTCTTCTGTATGTACTGCTACTGCTCCTCTAGCTGTGAAGAGGGGGCATGTTTGGATGAGCCAGGGATGAGTGTAGAAAGTTCCAAGGGTAGAATTAATAATAACTTTGTATTACACGCACAAGTTCGGGGTTTGTGATAAAACAAGACCTATACAGGAGATTATTGGCGGTCCTCATCCATCAAGGTGGCCAGCTGACCTGAATAATTCGCAGTAATTGGATCAAGGGTAGGATCATAGATTGGATTTCGATAATGGTTTACTCTGGTTTTATAATGAATTTTTTATGTGAAAACTATTTTTGACAGTCAATTTTCCATTGAATATCGAAAGTCACAGTGTACGTCTTAATTATTGTTTGGAACTGTTTTGAACTATAAGTTTGATACGAATCGTTTTTATTTTATTCCTAAGATAGCAATGAGTTATCCGTCACAAATTCAAGTTCCGTCTTTCGTGGTTGGGGGAGGGGGGGGGGGGGGGGCAAGATCGGGGTGGAAAGTAAACTTTGAGAAACTGATGAGAGGTGAACAAATGTATGACACATTGTGTAACATGCATAAATGCATAATGTTGCCGTCTCTCACGTTTACGGCTGGTAGTGTGGTGGGCCGGGGGTGGGGGTGGGGGTGGGGGGGATTTTGCCATCTCATGCATCATATTCCACTATATTTTACCGAAAATTATTGGCGTTTCCTCAAGACTCAAGGCTCAGGAGTCAGAACTCCAGACGCAAGACTTGCGACTCGTGAGTCAAGAGATTCAAGGGAGTCAAGACTCTTGCTCTTGATTAATATCCATGTGTCTCTGCATTACAACATTACAATTTCGTCACTTGATCCCATGTTTTATTCGTCGAATCGGATGCGACAGCTTTTGTTTACTCACCGATGATCTACTTTACTGCTCAGTACTTAGCAATCCAAACACCTCGTTCTGTTCTGCCTCGTCCTGCCTCGAGAAGTTGAGAGATTCCTTGCAGCACTCATAGTCATCGGTTCACTCAAGACAGCGAAACTATGAGCCTCAGATTAATTATGCAGTCTTCAGTCTTCAGTCTTCAATCTGAAATCTCCATTGAAAAGATATTGTTAAGGTTGATCGTAAGTCATTTCTCATAACCGATCAGCCCAAGTGCTTGTGTTTGAACTACCAATACTTATAATTGAACTTAAATCACGTTTTATGTCAATCCAATTCGCCACCATTCCCAAAATATTGGTTAATCTTATCATTACACGACTGTTGTCTGAAGTTTTGCCCTGAATTCTACGGGATGACGCCGTCATAATATTAATGGCGCAGTTGTCGATCGCATTATCACGGCTTGCCCTTGGTTAAATCTATGCCACATCGTAGAAGAGGTAATAGGTATACAACTACATTTGGTTTCGTCGACGCATTTGAATATTATTCAATTAGCCTAGCTCCTCTTAGCTTTTGGTTGGTTATTATCAATATTAAATTACTTAGGTGGTGTAACTGATTTAACACGGCGTCTTTGGTATGTTTAGCGATGGTGAAGATGCGGTTGTAGAAATAAGGACGTATTTCCCTCACCTCGAGCCGGTGGTAACTGTTTGGTAACTGGTAAACCAAGGAGGTTGCCGTGAAAGACCAGCAACTAGCAACTAGCAACTAGCTAGCTCCAGCTCCAGCCAGGATGGGGATGAAGGAGTAGGTAGGGGTGGTGAGGGGAGGAAAGGTACATTAAATTTGCACCGAATAATTCTATAGCGGGAGCGTAAGACATGGTAAGACGTTGTTCCGAAATCTGAATACGCTGCTCTTTGTATGCATTACAAGTTAGATGGGAAGTCAGCTGATGCTTGTGCTTAGAGTTAAACACAATAGTAAATTACTTTGCTTAGCGTAGGTTGACGTAACAATCATAAATATCATCGTTGTCGTCATGACTTTATTCATATGCTTACAATTAGAACTGGCAAAAACCCGTTGTCTAGTATAAAAATCTTTCAGTTAAATGAGGGTGGTGTTGCGATCGATGAAGAACCAGAACGGGCGTGTATTGAAAGCTATTAAAAGTTGACGCTATTTCTGTGCAGTTCAGAGGTGGTATTGTTGTATTGTTATTGTTGTTTTTTTATACAGCTTCATTATAATAGGTGTTACATTATGCAAACTGGAAAATTCTATATAATTTTATAATGCACTGTGACAAATGCCACAGGACACTAATACCTTTAATAATCCTAACTGTTTAAGTGATAAAGGTCTAGTACAGAATTTAAGTTTTTTTTTTTTTTTTTACGAAATCTGTAAATCTCCGTTAGCATTTTTGTTGATAAAAGACGTTTTTAGCCAGTATCTAGGAATAATCGAGTGTGAATATAATGTTTCAATTAGGTAGAGTGCAAGTCAACTGGAGCCCAACAATGTATCTCAATTTAAACGCTTTAAAACTATATAACTACGCTACAGTGAACATTATCATTGCTAATTAACTTTAGCTGTACCTCTACGGGAAGACTAATTTGTGTCCCATTTATTTTGATTAACCCTCAGAAAGTCTATGTGTTATTTCTTTACACAGATGGACTTTCGCATAACTTACGACTACGCTTTCTAATATTTTCTGTTTCTTATTGTTACAGGTAAGGCAGTTGCTAAGCACTATCAGGTTAATTAACAGACGTCGACATGGTGACAGCGAACTCGACGGCTTCGGTATACATCAACGCTCCGGTTAGTTTGTAAACCAACCCTTAAAATTCCCAAGAACCCTTCTAATAACGCTGAATGAACGATTCATACCTTTATACATTGGAATAAATAGCATCTAATTATAATTTCCATCGTGCAGCTTTTGTTCTGTGACTCGCCGCTTTGCGCCGTAATCGCACTTTGATTGAAGTCGCTCTCATATTTGTTTTTATGAAATTTAGTAATTTCAATTTATGAGTTGTTATTGTGGGGCCGTAACGCCCACAGAGTGCTTGAGTACGCAATGCAGTATGGTTGCTATGCATTCTCTGACCAACGATCTGACCATACACCTGTACCAGAGCACTGCAAAACCTCGAATTGCATTTGGATGCTTCGTATTCTTTTCAAAAATGGTGTTTGTACGTTTTATTTTCAAGTCGCGATTTAGTTTGGTTGCCAGTTTCATGTGGTTTTGTATCATGCATGTATCATGTATTTCATGTGGTACTCCAAAAAGATTTTGAAAGAAATAAGATTTTGAAAGAAATCTTATTGGTACTTTCAAGACTTGAAAAGAAATCGATTTCACGTATTGGGTGTTTCGACATTTTATTAGATATTATACGACTGAAAAGGTTATCCCCTCTCCCTCCATACAATATGAATTACAAAATACAAATACAATTTGGTAAGTGGTAAGTCAAAGACACAATTTGTGGTTTTTACGCCATAAAAAAAGAATCCATCGGAAAATGTGAAATTCTAGAAATTAGCGGTTGGCTTGTTAACTTTTCGACAAGACGATTCATCTGAAATCTGACGAAAATTCGTTACCGAAAGTTTACATGGTTTCCAAATTATGTAACTGAATTCTGAAGTTAATTTGGTAAAAATCAGTTCCGGTTCATTTCATGCTTGCCTTTGCTGTAAAAACAAAACAAAAACACGTAATCTTTTTATTCCCATGACCAGAGGTACCAATTTGCATCGATGCATCGATTGGATTCGCCCAACTTCCAAATTATTAACGACAACTATCCATCTGTCAGTGCCGTCAACTCAGAGTTTTTATTTGAAATTTGAGGAATTTATTAGGAAGCCATGGTCAGTTCCTCCCAACTTTTCTCATATCTTTAATATCAGTATAAAATAAATCTTATACCTACCTACTATACCTATAGTCATATAATAATCCCATACCTATATCATGCCGTATTTTCCTACGAGTAAGCACTTTCTGCCATAAGTCACAATTCTTTTTTTGAGAGACACACTGCAAGCTCATATATATTCGGTTTTTACCACGTGAGGGTATAGTTCTGGTTTAAGTGGTGTGGTCTCCTACCCTTGCCATCTCTCTATTTCTTCCCTCGGCCGCTGCCCCTGCCCTTACCGCACCTGCCCATATAGATATGATAAAGGTGAATTGCTGATCTATGCAGCACCAGCAGCAGCACCAGCAGCAGCAGCAGCAGCGGCATCTCTTTCACTCACTATGCCATTTCATCTTGCTGGCTCTCTTTTCTTCTTTCTGGCTCTCTTAAACACGTGGCTGGAATTCTCAATGACTTTATTATTGGTGGTGAACGAATGCCCCTTTTGCTTGCTTGCACCGTTCCGTAAGGTTCTTCGTATTATTATATTGTACGTCTACGTTTAAAGGGGACGGATTCTGCTATGAAATCATAACAGTCACAATAATATCCTCCCACCGGACACCCGAAACATTTCAAAATTTGTAGATATTTGAGGAGTTTTATTTTAGGCCACGACTGGACGTGGAAGTGTTTCAAATTTCTACAACTATCGTGTTTTCAAATAAGGTAGGTATAACTATCATTGTGTTGATTCCATCAAGTTAGCCTGTCACTGGCCAAGGTTGTTTAAATGGTGGCATTGTAATTTTGGGAAAGTAAAGTAGTGTCATTGACAGAATCGCAGCAGCTTTCTTCCAGCAGCTTGGTTTTCCTGGTTTGCATGCGGCTGTTTTCACAACCCAAATGGCTGCAACGCTTTTATTATTTGGCAACATACGTCGTACACAAACGCCGACGGGCAAGTTTTTTTTTCTCTTAGATTTCATGGGAAAAAATGCGTAGAAGTGCCATTTCATTCATGGTTGTACTACAAATATCGGCTGTGGAGTAATGTTAGAAAACGTTTGATCATATGAAAATTGGAGTGGGTGCATTTAAAGAGACGGGCATAACACTTGTTTGATTAGCAGATCAATATGCAGGGATATCGGAGCCCTGATTGCCTATCATCTTGAAGAAAAAATAACTCAAAATTTAGGATTTTCAATTAATCTTTCAAAATAAGCGATGTGAGAATCGCTCGACCAAGGGAACATTACAGTGAGAAGTGAGGTTCTGTTTGGTTGTGAATTAGATCCTCTGCAAAAATTAGACCCCCTTTAAAAAGGAGGGATGGTTCCGCCCCTGAATGAGATTATATTAAAAGTTAGACATTATCTCGAATGAAGACACTTGCTGCACTTGTAAGTTGTAACATTCCATTTCTTCCTCTCCATTCCTTTCCATCAACTGAACGAGAAAGAGTGACAACTCATAGCTTGGCAAATTTAGTTTTGCTTTTACCTTTCGAAAGCCCTTTTCATCTTGAATAATGTTATAATTTTGTATATTTTGTATGCTATTAGAGCCCGCCTAATAAACATCGAATTTTATAGCTGCAGTTTCAACCATAACTCAGCCATGCATTTTGCCTTTTGGCTTGCTCTTTGATTCGATCCGAAACATCGTGGAATGCCATTATAGGCGGATAAATGGACAGATGCTAGTTGATTTCACAACTTTATCATTATAATTGCACATAACTGTTACTTCATTAACTATATATCGCGAAACTTTGATTAAATAATTGGCAAAAGGATGAAATAAATAAATAAATAGAGGCCTCTATTTTCACAATCTGGAGTCGTCCCGACGACCCAATTTACAGTGAGCGTAGAACGTAGAACGTAGAACGTAGAACGTAATGCGCTATTGGTGCTCAGCGAGCAGCGAGTGGCATGAGTGTAACATCTGCAAGGTATTGCATATGAAATATACCTAGACCTACTATGTATGAATAATATGACGCGTGGTTTTTGCTTGTACTGCGAACATTTCTCTGAGACATGAGGTTTACATTTAGAATTCACAAAACAGTTTCAGATGACAACAGCATCCTGAAACGCATATCCACTCTACTTCTGAGCTTGAGATTAATTTATGATTTCACATTTCGGTAGCTTTCTATTCATCCAAAACTTCCTTAGACGCATATACAAGTACAACTATACGTACTCTACTACACTATAGGTCACACATTAAAACTTCAAGTTACTTGTAAGTAAATTGAGTCAAGTGTTTTGCCAAAACATCTTCCTAAGAATATACATGCAATTTGTCGACCAGCGAGCTTTTTTGTGTCATAAAATTCGGTTACTCTCAAAGCTCAACAAATAGAAACGTTAGACTTGTCTTCAAATTTGAAATCTAAATTCCGTAGTTCTAAGTGGCTACCTACCTCTAATACCTTCTTTTATGACGAGCATTTACCGTGGCGGCATCTCCTCTATATAGTATACACATTTCAACATTTCACATTTTCACATCAACAAACAGATTCAGTTTTGGACCACCTTGTATCATCATAAGTAAGCCTCTTGTCTTGCCTTTAGTTATTTGCACTCGCTTTATCCCTCATCCCTGTTTATTCTTCCTCTTCCTTTCCTTCTTTCATTCTCTCCTTCCGAATTTTGCCGTCTCTCAGCTCGCTCACACACACTCTCATCTCTATTATGTTTCTTTTCTTCCTGTCTTGCTTACTCTAATCTTAAACATAGCGGAGCGAGCAAGGGCAACTCCCAGTTCTACGAACAAACAACCTAATTTGAAATGTCCCAACCCCCATCCACCCTCCACCCACCCCCAACTTCAGCCTATAGCGACGTGTAATGCTGTGGTGTTGTATTATGATGATGCAGATTGAAGATATTTGATGAATTCCTTTGCTCTTGCTTCAAAGACACCGACTGCATAGCGTCTTGTTGCAATAAAGGTATCTTTTGTGACAGATGGATGGAATTTCTTTGATTTATTTCAGCTCAGATATATAAATTTATATATATTTATTACATGTGCATATTTTTTATCTGCATGTCATGTATTCGGGTTTCATCCGATACCATCAAATCCGGAACTTAATTTGATCTTCAACAGAATCTAGTACATAGTCAGAGAATTCTTTCCATGCATTTAATTAATAGTTATAAAACATGCAATCATGTTACAGCTGCTTGTTATTCCCTGCATGCGGTGTAATGCAAAGTGTAATTAATATTTCATCATGCTCTTAATAACATCAAAAATGCAAACCTTTGGTTCTTCAGGTACGCTCCTTAGAAAAGGAAAGGTATAAGTGAAGTGGATGTTTTCAGTCCTTTGCGGCTAATTTCATTATAATTAGAAAGCTCTGGCTGCTATAAGGGGCTTTGAAATTGAGCTGAAGAGAGTAAATAAATCACAAGAGTAAATCCACCTGCCGCTAAGAGGAACATCCCTTTCTCCACCCGACGTCTCACCCCTACCCTTACCCCCTACCACCACCACCACCACCCCTAAAGTAGCTTAACATAAACAGCTACTTGTAAAATAATTACACTGTAGCCAGCTCTGTTCTTTGTGTGTAATAATACACATAAAATACAAGACAGGAAATTAACACACAAACTAGACTACTACGCTGGATATAATAAACCCTAATTTGCACCTAAAATTCCTGTCAGTTACACGGGAATTTTGCGACATTTGAATTAACTAAGTAGAAACCGTGCACAGAGCACAGTGCACAAGAAAATTATCTCCCTAACCTGAAGTTAAGTGAGGAACAAATAGCGTCAAGCGTGTAATTAGTAATATATATATATATATATATATATATTATGACTAATTAAATAAATATATATATATATATTTAAATAAGCCTACTCATTGGCAGGGGCTTCTTTAGTCGAGTGTAATTGGATATTTATTTTTTGTCACTCTTTTCCGTGCCCATTTCCAAACTGATTCCGCACACACGAATACCGATCAGACATGCCTATGAATCAGTAAAATCTCCACCATCAAACTTCATTTTTTCTCAACAACCCTGAACACTCCATATTTTTTCTTAACGTCACTTGCCCTGCCCTAACAGGAATTGTATTGCAACCGAGTTCTATCGATTTGCAAAAGCTTGAAATGGGGTGTCCTCGGGTCCACGGCGTGCTCGTGTTGGTGTGTGCTCAAGGGTTGCATGGGGTTGCATGGGGTTGCATGGGGGTGCATGGAGGTACACGTGGCGAGAGAGCGCCTCCGGACGACCGGGCTCCAGGACGGCCGAGCCAGCGAGTGTACCCAGCGAGCGGTCGTCGCCAACAATTGGCAAATTGTGATAGAGGCGCCACACCACGGAGTTCCGACCAACTGCGCCCAACAACAAACGCTCTCCGCGTATTTCCTAACGCTCTGGACCAAAGTGTGCAAACTTACCCCTACCCGTTGCCCCCACCCCCGCCGAACCCCCCCCACTCCCGGCGCCGCCGACGCAAGCCAAGCCCCTTATTTTTATACCCTTTTCGTCGCGGTTCCCCCCGAACTCCGAGCCCCTGACTTGGTCGCGGACTGGCGGACAGAGCAGACTCAGATGCCGATCGGGCGGCGGAGGAGCACGTCGGTCTGGAGCTCCTACAGCATCCCTCACTCTCTCTCTTGCCTCGCCGGCGCTGCATCAGATGCTGGGGATGCTTGGATGAGATCATGGCATGACATCACATCACGCTACCCTCCTGCTCGCTACCTACCACCTTGCAATGAGCAGTGAGGCATAATTCGGCGAATTCCCGATGCATCATTCTCATGTGTCATTGCTTTCACAACTGGGCGCAATAATTTGTCATTTGGCGCAAACACCTCCGGGTTCGGGGAATTTCCTGTGTGCGCTACTATTTATTGCACAACAGGCAGACAGTTTTGCGTAAGATTTCGTTTTTGTTTTTAATAATGTTTTTTTCATTGAGTAGACTATAGGGACTATAGATAAGTCTCCAGCTTTTCTTATTGTTATTGATGCAATCGAATGCTGGAGCTAAGGGAAATTGGTTTGGCTGTGACAGGGTGATCGTGTAAACAAGTTAGAGTTTAGAAGAGAAGCTTGCTGTCGGATGGTTAGGCCATGTTGGAGCTGTGTTGGCTGTGAGCAAGCCGGCCCAGTTAAGCTAATCGACTCAATTAGATCCAATTAACCTGACTTGGGTAGAACTAGCAGAACGACAACGAGTCACGCGTGAATTATGCACGACTCCGGGGCGGATGGAGTCGGAGTCTAGACGTATCACACCTTGCCTAACCGAGATCTGGGCTATAATAAAATTATCAAATCACCTTTTCTCAGGTGACTCGGTAACTGGAGTTCGTGGACGCCCATTTTTATCGCGTTGTGGACAAGCGTTCTTTTGAATGATGCCGATTGAAAAATACTTGATAATCATAACTATTTGTTCAATATGCTTCAAACTCTTACAATGTCTTTAGTGTATGATATCTTAGGTGCATTGCTAGTGTCGTCGTCATCGGTTAAGCCAATATTGTTTTTGTGTGAAAAACGGTTAAAACGCTACAAAAGCGCCATAAAAGTGCTGTTTTGAAGAAAATTGCTAATCAAGAAACAATAAAAAATTATCAGTACTGAAATTATCAAAGAAAACGTATCCGTAAAATTTCGTCAAAAGTATGTTCAAATGTAGAGATAATAATTACAGGAGTGGCCTCTAGAGGCCGCATTAACATCAAAACATTTCCGGCGTTTGGTCTGTAGAGTACAAGCAAAACAAAAAAAAACACAACCAAAAAAATCGGAGATTTTTTCAGTGTGGATCGAATTGCACACTCGCTTGACTCTCTTCGCTTGTAAAGCTTATCAATAAAGCTAGACAAAATTCCAACTCGCTTTTTGGATTTACCACGAATCGCATCAAGATTGATTTGCGAGTCCAAAGATGACATGAACGGCAGTTGCTAATTGCTATTGGCATCACACCACAATAAGCCTTTCTTTCACTTTCACTCTGCAGTCTTGCCATGCTTGTAACCAACAGTATGAAATGTTTCAATTGCACTAACTTGTTATAGCAGTCATTTTTGAAATCATTTTTGTTCGATCCATCGAACGCGCATTTTATATTTTTACAACCTGCCCCAAGTTTTGAGAGGTCTTTGCGGCGTATGCTCGTCCTCAAAAATAGCCTCTAATTTCTTGTGGGAAAATTCGACAGAACATTGTTTCAATTACTACTTACAATTTCTTACTTTTATTCCCTTTTTTATGTTCTTTACTCTTAAATACGATTACACATTATTGGCAAATGTAACAAGTATATTCTCGCACACTTTCACACTCTTTCACGCACTTTCACGCACTTCCACGCACTTCCACGCACTTTCACGCACTTCCACGCACTTCCACGCACTTCCACGCACTTCCACGCACTTCCACGCACTTCCACGCACTTCCACGCACTTCCACGCACTTCCACGCACTTCCACGCACTTCCACGCACTTTCACGCACTTCCACGCACTTTCACGCACTTTCACGCACTTCCACGCACTTCCACGCACTTCCACGCACTTTCACGCACTTCCACGCACTTCCACGCACTTCCACGCACTTCCACGCACTTCCACGCACTTCCACGCACTTCCACGCACTTCCACGCACTTCCACGCACTTCCACGCACTTCCACGCACTTTCACGCACTTCCACGCACTTTCACGCACTTTCACGCACTTCCACGCACTTCCACGCACTTCCACGCACTTCCACGCACTTCCACGCACTTCCACGCACTTCCACGCACTTCCACGCACTTCCACGCACTTTCACGCACTTCCACGCACTTCCACGCACTTCCACGCACTTCCACGCACTTCCACGCACTTCCACGCACTTCCACGCACTTCCACGCACTTCCACGCACTTCCACGCACTTCCACGCACTTTCACGCACTTCCACGCACTTTCACGCACTTTCACGCACTTTCACGCACTTTCACGCACTTCCACGCACTTTCTCACCCTTTCTCACCCTCGCGCGAGTGCTATTCACCACTCAAGGGCCGATTTCAATTATAAACGTGTCCACATTTTGTGGAGTGGTTAATTTCAAACAGATCATTTCTCTGCCAATATATCGCGCCTGATGAATTATATGGATATATGGAGACTATTTCAAATTTTGAACGATTTACGCGACAGTTTTTTCTAATGGGATAACTGAAATTGGCTAATTTTGCGAGTTAATTTTTCGTATTGAATGTGCTTCTGTTCGTTAAATGTTATTTAGTATGGATGCCTACCTTATTTTTGATACTTCCATATTTGGGCCATTAATGCACACAAATGTGTCTGGAACACATATTATCTGCTAACATGGTCAAAGAGTGCAGTTAGCTATGATGATATACGACATGTTTCAAATTACACCCACTATATGGGGGGGGGGAGGGGCAACTTGTCTGCAAAGGTAACAAGGTAAAAGGGTACCAACATGGATACAGGTGCGCGACATGATTAACAAACATTCACAATTCTAACATTCGGGCATTAAAGCAGGGTATGGTGGAGGTGCCGTGCCTGTCAAGCTTTAAACTCGGCTCCTCCACTTATATCACTTTCTCCTCTCTTCTCTATCAAAGATTTTATCTCTGCACACAGAGATTACGTCAACGAGTCTCCGAGATGGCTCTGGGTTAGTCCAAGGAATGCTAGAATGCCATTCTTTCTCACATCGGTTTATGATTTATAGCCCCATCGATCAAAATAAAGGAATGTTTTCAGATTTACAATTTACTAACCTATTCATCGATAGATTGTGACTATGAGTGTTTATTCCTTTTAAGTGTTCCTCAACATATTGTCTCATTATGCACCTATCGGCACTTGCGCAATTAATATTACCTGGACACAAACAGAACTTAAAGGTTTTCAAGAACAAAAGCAGAAATTGGCACTCTTCCGTTATCAAAGTCGAACCTTGCCAAATAAATAGCACGCAAAATTGACATGAATATGCGTGATGTTGTAGGATGCTCGATTAAATGCCACCATCTTGCGATTCACTAAATGTAACACTACGTTTGAAACGCTAATTTTCAGATAAGAATAACTTTTTTATAAACTTTTCCAAAAGCAAATTTGTTTATGGCTGGCGTGGGGAAGGGGACGGGGAAGATGAAGGGAAAAGGAGGGGGAAGGCTATGTCTTATGAAAGTTTTCATATATAGGCTATATCGCTGTGAAAGTTGATCGACTGTAAAATTTGTCTTCAATTTTAATGCTTTGAATTATAATTAATTTTTACAGTTCCCGTGAGAGGACTAGTGGAATTTTCTTACTGTTTTCTCTTTATCGAGCGCATGAATTAGAATTTAGAATACAAGCAGAAACAATGATCCTTCAGGGATATCAAACGAGCCATTTCACGCAAATATTATAGCAAGTTAATTTTTTTCTTTGGTTAAAGTTCACTGATCTTCACTGAAATTTTCACTTGTTTCGCAATTTCCTATATTCGCGTTTCCTTTCTATTTTCTGTGTCTATATTAAGAAAGCATTTGTTTCGCCCTTAGATTTGAAACGAGCTCGTGTCTAGTTGCGGTGACTATGAAAATAAAAAGAGAGTCAAGTCTAGTTTCATTAGATTTCCAGACAGTAACGACACTTTTACGAGCTGATTTTATACATTGCTCTTTTTACTTGATCACTTGGAGAAAATAGAGTCATGGATTTTATCATTTTTTTCCACTTGTCCCAACTATCATTTACTTTGAGCAAAATATTAGCATACGTAATTTTTGTTTTCCCAATTAACAGATATTTCATGTGAACAGAATGCAAGTATCAACCATGTTTGCGCCATCTAGGTCAAGGTCCCCGGATCAATGTCAAACACTTGAAGTTGGAAAGTACAGATATTAGATGTGGTATTTGACAAAAGTGTGTTCGATTGACCGCATTGCCCGTTCCAGCACGAATCTCAATCCATCCCAACACGAGGCCATTGTTCTCGTTTACGTATAGACTGCGTTAGCTTAGACGCAGGGAGCCGACGGAGGATTTCAATCCTACAAAAAAAAAATTCTGACATTGGCTGCATGTCAGTGATGAATAAGTGTGATACTTGTCGATGTTTTCTGCTGCTTCCGTCCCTGTCCATGTCCCTGTCCCTGTCCATGTCCCTGCCCCTGCCCCATAAACGGCGAGCTGCGAAGCTAAGTGGTCCACCGATTAAACAGACCACCCTAACGTAAAACTACCCCAAGCCTTACCGGTCAACCAAGCCAGCTAGCCACCAATTTCCACCAATTTCCACCAATTTCCAGCAACCCGACGCCATCCTGCAGGTCACAGTAGAATATTTATTGGCGTTCACACACGGAATTAAAGTACGATCTGCCCTTGTTCCACTTGCGCTTTTACAAATGGGTTGGAAAAGAGGTTTTCAAATAATAAAAAGCGAAAGGAATTCTTGACAATTGTTACGGTGTTAAATTGCTTTTTATTGTCTCATCCGGGCTTGAAGAAAAAGGGGGGTAAAAATGCGAAAGTGGAAATGTTCCTATTTTATGTGAACATCCTTTTTATAAGTATTTATCGCAGTGTTTTTCGACTCGTGTTTGAGAGTTACAATCTCTGAAGATCAAAAGACCTGTGTCATTTTCCTCGCGTTTGTCACACTCACGCTTGCGTTATCTACCGTGATCGTCGTTAGTATTATAATGATATTATATCATAACGATTGGACGCTTTTTCGAATGCACTGTATTGATTCGCGATATACCAGTTAAAATATATATATTACATGGTTGCAAATGGTTGAGATAACGTGCCAAAGCGACCACTTAAACGGCTTCAAATTCATTTGCTTGAACAAAAATTCCGTCGAAATTTTGGCTGCCGAGTAAAATTACCTTGGTTTACAATTGCACGCGTTGAAGCATGTGAAAAGGCTATACGTGGGGGCCGGACAGATTGGGGAACGTGTTTGCCTCTTTGAACGCTGCTGCTGCTGTCGCTGCTGTTGCATTGCATGTGCTTACTAAACTGTGTGGATGTGTTACTGTTACTGTTGTGTGATCTTTCTGGAGACTTCTCCCGGCGCCTCTGGTCTTTGAAAAGTGTGCATTATCTGTACGAGCGTGTTTATTCGTTACGAAGCTAGTTAACAACTCTTTGACATCAATACACTGAATACACTACACGCGGATTGAAATGAAACACAGCCGGAGCCCCGGTTATCACATATTCTCGTGTGTGGAAGTTAACCGTGATATACCTACGTTGAAAAACTTTTCCTCGTGGTCGTAACGGCTTAGAGACGACACGCCCAATTTGTTATTAATTAAGCTGTTAAAATATACGCGACTTTTGCGAAATTGTTTCGTTTCGTACGTGGCAGTAAATCCGAGAGGAAAGTACCTTGCTCCGGCAATTCACTCACAATTATTTAGCACGCTGCTTTCGGAATAAATTTTCGTCCAAAATCCAGCATAAACTAAACAGCGGAGATTGATAACTGGTAGCTCTGTAAGCTTTTTCATTTCAACGTCTATTTTCAATACCTTGTATTCGGTTTTTTTCCAATTGATTACATTTTCGATTGCATACTGAGTCCTAGCTTAACTCGCACTTTGTAGGAATTTACACTTTCGTGTTTTTCAATCTCCGATGTGTTGTTAACGTTTTCAAAATGAATCGCAGACGTTGGAAGTCATTTTCTCCGTTTCTCGTCGTCGTCGGCGTCGGCGTCGGCGTCGGCGTCGGCGTCGGCGTCGTCTCCCCAGCGCTTGGGAATTCAGCTGAAATTGCTTCGAAATACGGCTCGATTCAGTGATATATGTGACAAATAAGGCACGCAAAATTAGTTGCTTCATCTCCTTACGTTGAAAATGTTCGATATAACATTTGATTTCCTCCTTTCCTTTCGCAATTTTCTAGATTTTATGTGTTTTCCAAATGTTCTGTATATTGACAGTTTACCTCTCTGTCATTTGAATACTATGCCGCCTGCCTCCAATACGAAGGGATTTCCCCCTTCGCTCCTCCCCATTCCCCTGGATTCCTGTAAGCTATCTACGTGCATTGCCACTTTATTTCCATCACACGATTTCCTTGATATTTATTTGGGTTTTCCAATGAGTAATATAATTGTCATTGTAAATGAAAGAATAACTCCCTCTATTCGCGGTAAATCTTAATAGAAAGACATCGTGCTTGACTGCAAGTGAAAAGCCATGGTGGAGGTGCCATATTGGAAATGCCATGCACCAAATTTCATGGCAGGTGCTCTATGGCGGAGGTGTCTTAACTCCGGTTAGGTAGTTCTATTGTTTTCATTACTAATCAATTCGGTGATGCAAGCTACGTACCACTGATCGGAAGAATGAATTCTCCCGCTAATTCACTGCCTACTGTCCGGGTGCTAACCCTTTTACACGTCGCAACGCAACGCAACGCAACGCAACGCAACGCAACGCAACGCAACGCAACGCAACGCAAAGCAAAGCAACGCAACGCAACGCAACGCAACGCAAAGCAGCGCATGGCGTGTATACACCTTCGTACCCCGACAGTCCTTAAGACAAGACCTTCCCTATGTACACTCTATTCCAGCTTCCATGGCACTATAGGTTCAACTCCCTGCCCTCCATACCTCACGGTGCTACGAATTTATAACAAAGCCTATTGAAATTTCTCTGCTAATGGCATATTACATTGTTACCTTCACATTGAACCCCCCCGCCACCCTCCCCCACCCACCCCTCACCGACATCAGCTTCATAGCGTCACTCTGAACTCTTATTCAACAGACTCAAGTACCAACTTGCCGCCAACATCTTCCCTGGCAAATTCTATCATGATTATAGGAGATTCTAGCGGATCCCAGCCAGGCCAACACCAGCCAGCTCGATTTCAGTAATTTTACATTTAGCTTACCTGCTGAACGTACACATCCAGTTATTTACTTAAAATTTTATCGAATCGAGGAGCTAGTTTCGGACGTTCTGATACTGGGTGTCAGATAAGTTACTGAAGTACCAAGCAGCATGACGTTCCTTACGTTGTGAGAATTTGCTCCAGAACCTTCCTCTCCACTAGGTGTTAGTACACAGGACAAAGCCGTAGCCCATCCAGCTGACTGTCTAAGAAGTTATTGTTGCAACGATGACGCTCTTAATTCGGTGGCTTCAGTAAGATTTTATATGAATTTTGATTAGTTAATTAATGATATGTGAATACGGTACCTATGGAGATATTTGGATATGTAGATGTTTGGATATGTGGATGAGTATGACGCGCGACGTGGCTCAAAGGTTATAATGAAAGAAGTGGCTTACTCAGAATTGGCTTCAGGGTGGTTGGAAGGATGGTTGACGATGGGTGGGGGGGGTGGGGGGATGGTATGATGTGAATGGCACGTTATTGTATCGGATATAGTAAAGTTAGGGGCTAGCTGATATGTGGGTGAGTGGTGTAGCGAAAGGGGGAGGGAGGGGGGTCAGGTTAAGAGATGGGGCAAGCTGAGATCCGGAAAGCACTTTACTGTATTGGGTTGGGTCGCGGTTTCCAGCCTGTTTTGTTGTTGCTGGGAAGAGAGACAAGGATTAAGGTGGGTGGCCGGTGGGTGGGGGAGGAGCAGTACATATAAATATGATAAGATGAGGACAGCGCAAAAGGAGAATGAGAGTATAGGAAGATGTGGTAAGATTGGGGGGAAAGTATTCGGGAAAATAGTGAAAATGGGTAGAATAAGAAGGGAAGGAATACGAACGTGGGTCTCGCGTATAGAGTAAATATAGTTAGTTGGGATTTATGGAGGAGCAAGGATAAAGGAGGATATAAGGAGGGTGAGGAAACGACGGAGAATTTACAGAAAAGTCAAGTAAAAAACGCCGCACGTTTGCTATCGAGTGTGACTGAGCAGTTTCAAATTAATCTGAAATCATACTAATTGCTCTCACGCATTTGAAAATGTTGTTCCATTTCGCCTACCGTTTTATTTCCACGCAATGTTTCGAAGGAGACGAAGATTCCGGGAGTGGATTTGACGAATCCAGAAGCCGGCACATATCATTATCAATGCAATCGAACCGCCCCACCGCAGGCTGAACGCTCGCAGATCATCCCTTTCATCCCTTTCTTCCCTTTCATCCCTGACAACAGGCCAAGCGTCGCTTAAAGTGAGTGATAAAAAATAAATAAAACGCGACAATAAAGTATCGAAACTAAAACTGATTCATTCCGTTCACTTACTAAAGTAAGCCGGGCATAGCCTTTATTCCCGTTCCAGCGGCCAGAAACGCGTGGTATAGACTCATGTCTTGCGTTGCCGACAACCTTGAGCCATCTTCAACAGCGTGGGCCAAATTCGATTTGCGCCACATAAAGCACTTAAATTTCGGCCAATCACTCACCCATCACCTATTGCACGCCTGCAGCAAATCAGAATAAAAGTACAGCCATTGCTCGTGGGCCCTGGGCCTTTCCTATGTTGCTTGTGTACTTCATGGGCTGTTTTTGTCCTTCCTGGGCTGTTTGTGTCATTGGACTCGTGATTTCTATTCTTAATTTCCTACGTACTTCCACGATGATTCCTCAACATTCTTGGTAAGAAGCAACGAAGCACATTACGCCTTCACGTTAAACACACCTGAGTGTGCTCATGAGTTCATACTCATTACGGATAAGCGGAGTTGTTGATTTATGGGGTGTGAACGGTACTGCCAGTAATGCTCCGTTTGGGTCGAATTTTGGATGGTCGTTTCGACCACTTTGGTGTGGTCACTTTGTATCTCATAAGCTTGTCATCCATTACCTTTGCTTCATCAATATAAGGCAAATATTTCCCATTTCAGCAGTTGCTAACAAAGCGCGCGGATACGTATGAACCTCGAATGCCTACCAATATCATTGACAAGGCCATGTAAATAATATTTCATCAAAATTGGTTCACTATTGGAAAATTCCTGCAGCTTCCTGCTTCCAATTGCTGTTAGCAAGTAGATATTAGATAGCAATCAAGCTTCTTGCTGGCCTCTATTTCATAGCAAATGAATGTTAGGATTTGGTAGGAGAGTTACTTTCGAGAAGCTCTGATGGAGCCTGGACAGTGGACGGTGGACAGTGGACAGTGGACAGTGGATAGTGGAGAGTAGGCAGTGGACCAGTGGCCAGTGGACAATGTTGTTGTAAGGTGCGCCGTGGGCCAAGGAATATTGAATAGATCTTGCCAGCAGGCCAACGCTCATACGAAGACGGCCAAAGAAAACAGACGTAAGGTAGCGAATTCTATAATATAAACTCTTATTGATTCTGTCACGGGTGAAATGTTTTCACCCCGCACTTCAAGAGCAATATTTTCCCGTGAATTTTCTGGGCCGAGAAATTAAATAAAACCTGAGTTACACTCGGGGTTATGACATTCTGGTTTGTAAAGATCTCTGAACAGAAGTTCGTAATTTCTTTAAAATAATATTCCGTGAGAAAATCAAGAATTGTGAATTGCAATCAAAAAATTCTCTTCCTGGTTCTTATAAAGAAAAGTCATAAATACACATAAGGAAAAAATGTCTTAATCTTTTCTAAACAAGACATTTCCTCCTTGATATTCTTTCGTTTCATTCCACAGACTGTTATTTCTGAGGTGTTTCTATCAAGTATCAATCTGTGGCATCTTTACAAAGTGGCCACCACGGGCGCGCAAATTATTTGAAACCTTTTAAAACAAGTTGTTGTCTGATTGGGAGCCTGAGCAGGAAATCAATTGAATCTTTCCATTACCAGCAAAGCCTACGTGCTACGTGTGACAAGCGTCACGGACACCCCCTTCTTGGCGACCTCCTCCACAAGAGACATTTTTTTCCTCCTTCCTTGTATAAACGCGGATCATGAAAGCGGAAAAATTGGGAACATTCGCATTCAATTTGCGCCTAGGTTGGCTTACATTAAATGAACGTTGATGCGTAATACTGAATCATCCACAATAACAAAATGACAAACGCATACAACCCGAATGCTGGCGTTACTTCTCAACAATTCGTATCCGGTTCGACGAATTGTCACTTCCGCTCGGTACCGAGATTTTTTTGTCTGCGTTAGGGGTTACTAGTACACTCACGCACAATCGTCAAAACGAACTTTCTTAATCTTGGCCAACCGATCGACAGGGAAGCAGTGTGAAGTGGTGCAAATGCCATCCAAATGTTCTAAATGCATTCCCACATGAGTGTAGGTGCTTAGCTCTCAACTGAGATTTATCTCCAGCATATCTAACAATTGAAAAACACTGTTTTCGGTTCCGATTTGGTGGCGAGTATACGTGCTAGTTTTTTCTCGAGCGTAATATCGTAATACGAGTTGTCAGCAGAGGAGTCTGATATGCGGAATTAATTTCATTTGGTTTTCCGTCCATCGTCGATGCCGGTACGGTATACATATATGTGTATACAGCGTAGGGTATGGTTGAGGGTAAATGGTTAGCGTATAGCGTATAGGGTATAGGGTATAGATAGGGTATAGCTTTTGCTAGGGTGGCACAGTGGCACGTTAGCATTTTTAGGGGGAGGGGGGGTGAATTGGGCCGCGTTTTTGGGTTTATATTACCGGAGGATGGACAGTGTCAGCTACATTGTTACATACCCCCCCCCCCCCCGTCACCACCCCCCACCTCCCACCATTACATTATTACATTTGTTACTAATGTAGGTATCTATCTTTCCACCATAGAGGAGAGAGGCTCGGCACGATTAGTGGGATACGAGAGCCCACGAATTCTTCAACACTTGCCTGTTCGAGTTGGTCTAATTAAATAGGTCATCTGATTAGCAAAAATGCTGAAGCAACATTGGTCGAGTGGTCGAGTGGTGGAGTGGTGGCCAGCTCGCAGCAAGCAAGTACATCAAGTTGGTAATGTGCGATGACCGCTGAACGCCGTTTCACTTGTCCAAGTCCACTCAGTGCGTGCACACTGAACTTGACAGCAAACTGAAAGGTATTTTTATTCCCTTCTCATCTGTCGAAAAGAAAATATAGAAAAAATGTTCGCAGAATTTTTTGATAATAGTATTGTTAGATGAGTGGGGAAAAAAAGTGGCGAGTATATAAATGAAATTGTTGGCAGCGAGAGATATTTAATTAAGTGGACAAGCTTCTGATGACTTACTAGCGAATGACGCTGGGATACCCTCGCTCATGCTGCTATTGGGGGAAACAATAATAATGAAATCCTTCAGTAATAAGAATGGAGGAGGCAGCCGAAGTACAATTATTTTTACAAGCTTAAGTTCTTTGTAAGAAAAACTTGACTCATTAGTTAGTTGAGTCGGAGTGCCATGCTCATTTGTCTCTCAAAGCCTGTATCGCTGCATTGTTGCCAACCATCTTGAGCCTTGTTAATCATTGCTTGCTCAACCGTGTCTTAATTTCATGTCATGTATACAATAGAAACTAACTTGGCGCCTCCACCGTACAATTGTCCAGACTCAAGAGTGAGCTATCTCTCTCTCACCCTCATGGCTCCATCGCACCGGATTAGTATTATTAAGACATCAAAGCACTTTTTACTTTTAAACTGTTCTCCACAACAAAACAATTGAGTTGTGTTGGATGAAAGATACATTTTTTTTCGAAATTGAAACATTATTATGCTTGTTGAAAGATTTAGTAAACTTATTTCCTCTGCCCTACGTCGATATTAATCACAAATTTATATGAATTATTATTTGGAACAAGTCTGTTTTCTTTTTTTAATCCTACTAACTACATAAGTTTTAAGTGAAAGGATGGATTTTACCGCTGCGTGACGAAGTGCAGCTTGAAAATAAGAAAGTAATTGTTAGTTTAAAAGCCTCTGCCTCGGAAGTCGGAACATACGAAGATAATTCCATCAAAATGCAGCCGTTTACCTTTTAGTTTCTCGAGAAGGTTATTCCTCGCGTAATCATGACTGCTTTAGCTGCTGGAATACCAGCTGCAACATCAGCTGGAACTGGAAGCATGGAAAGATTGGTACTAGCTCAGTTACACAAGCCAAAAATAATGCTATTGGTC
Source organism: Nemurella pictetii (assembly GCA_921293315.2). NCBI lineage: Eukaryota > Metazoa > Arthropoda > Insecta > Plecoptera > Nemouridae > Nemurella > Nemurella pictetii. Next base: position 23,552,758 of record OV121116.1, on the reverse strand, counting down.
CGTTTCCTAGAGAAGAGTAGTATCTTTGAGGAAACGAAGCTGAGAGAAACGCAAGTAGAAGGGCAATTAGTATCCGGTTGTATACAATTAGCAGAGCTTTCTCGCTTGGAGCCTTGTAAGGATCATGAAGTCCTGACTCTTAGTTGGAGGAGAAATAAGGAGTGGGCGGAGGGGGGGAGGCAACGAGAGAGAGAGAGGGAGGGAGAGAGAAAGAAAGGAGAGAGAGAAAGAGAGATGAAGTGTCCTTAAGGCATAGCACCGAGGAAAAGGATTAGTAAGGATGAAAAAAGACGGTAAAAGAAGATTAAGTGGGGGAATGAGAGTATAGGAGAAGCTGTAGAAGATCACTTGTAGCAGTCAAGTAGAAAGAATGAAAACAAATATAGTACTTATTATACTTAATTATGATATCAGCTCAATTGTGGTGTAGGATTAGTGATGCTAGACACAATTTGAATGGGTAAAAATGTACCCTGTTTTTGTTGTGCCGGAATATTATATATTAACACAGTGCAATTGCAATTCCTTTGTGGGAGGGAAATATGTTGGCAAAGGCACCTCGCAAAACAATTAAATTAAATGTTAATCAAAGGTTTCGCGTGCAATTGTTTACTGTAGGTACATCTATTGTCTTAGTAGCTACTCAAGACAAATGGATTGTTATTTGCAAATAGATTACAATATTCCAGTGAACGTCATGGTGTGGCACAAAACTGTGTTAATGTACACATGATCATGTGTGTCATTGTAATGTGTGATAACTATGAAAAGTATAATAATTAACCAAATAATTAATCTTGGTGCTTATGAACTCACCTTGAATATTGAAAAAATAGTATGTCCAAGTTAAATATTCAGCTTTCTAATCATACAGCACAGCATATATCGCATTATTGGATGAGTGAAAGGTCGGATTCGTAAACTTGAAACGATTCAACAAATAATTTGAATTTAGCTAAGGAGACATTTTTTATTTTTATTGATGATGAAAGTTGGACGAGTTTCATCTAAAATATGATCTTATTTCATTAATAAAAAATGGAACGGTTTACATTTTAGCTCGGCATGTTTTTGAAATTCTAACCAGGGCATTCAATGATTCCAACGGGTCAAAATAGCTAAAAATATATAAATAAAACTGTGAAATTATCCTGCGAACGTAATCCAAGTCTCGCGCATATAAACAGATCATCACAGATCATTCCTCATTCCTCAATCCTCAATCGTCGAGCACTCAATACCGAATCTCTTCCAGATCCATTGACGGCAAAGTTTTTATCAAATTCTGTGACAGCTCCTATCATATGCAACTTAGTAAACTTTTCTTCCATCCGCTCTCCAACGTTCATTCATTCAAATGTTGTGACAAAACTCGTATTTTCGTATTCAGCCAGAAAGGTTTCCTTTCTAAAATATATTAGTTCTATTCCCAAGAAACATATTCCGGCTGGCTTATTCCAATTATTTCTACTTGATCTGACAGCGCCCGTTTTATAATTGGTTGCAAGAGAAATGGGTAGCGTATAGTGATGAAAATTTCGCTCTTTTGTTTGTTTAACCAGTTTAACACACAATTCAATTTAAGCCATGTTTACCTTATGACCGGTTTGACCACTGCTAAAGCAGTTAAAACGTCGACTTGCGAATAATCAGATATAAATGAACACACAGTTTTTCCACACAGTTTTCCCCTAATTGACTGTCTCTTTCTCATCTATAGATAATGATGGACCAAAAAACAAAAGTGTATTTTATTTTTCATAAGCGTATGGCTAATTACCAGATACCAGCGATCTGACAATGCGAAATGGACAAGTTATTAGTAAAATTGTCAATTATTAGCGACGTAAAAATCCAAAAATTCAAGCTGAATAGCTCACTTCGAAGCCAGTCACGTTAGAAGCAGCAAGTATATTTGGTATCGATATGAGTGTGTAAATAACAGCAGGGAACCTGCCAGGATATTTTCCCAAATTGCTAAAGTGTAACGTATATCGCTGTATCTTGTGAGGTAAACATTCGGTCCACTGCTGTCCACCTCACCACCCCTCCCCCGCCCACTCCCACCCCTACATATCCATCTGTACATGACATTAGCACCCAATAGCAACGGGCATCATATGAATCTAACGTGGCTGTGATGAGCACAGGCGTAGAAGGTGAGACGGAGACAGGATCTCGCACGACCAAGCAGATGAGTTTTCAATGTATGGGATTCTGTTTGTTTATCTTATGCTTCTTAGTTCTTCCCAAATAAACAAGCAGCAGCGCACTCGATCGGGCATATGGCAATGAATTGACGAGCTGAGCTCAAGCAGTTACTGGCTCAACTAGATAGATATCTCCTCTGTCAACTTGCATATCTCTCCTTATCAAATAAATTAGTAATTGGCGATTGCTGGAATGAAAACGGGACTGAGGAATTGAGAAGCTTACAAGGTAAAAGTGACCATGTCTGATAATGCGCCGCACTTTCGGAGTGTCGAAATCGTTGGAACAAGTATTTGGAAGTTGTAAGTGATCCATGTTTGAATCTGGCGGTGTATTTCAGACGGTATGGTTGCGCGGGGGAGGGGAAAGGTCAACAATGACATTTGTTTGAGATGCAAAATGTTTGATTTGGTATGGCGATAGAATTACGGATTGCAGTATTTTTTTTGTGTTGCGAGAGTCCACACATCAATTTGACTTCAGATAAGTCACGTGACATGATGCGAATCTAGAAATTTGTCAGTTGTGTTAAGTTTTCCAAGGTACGCAAATGTTCCTCTCTTAACGATCGACTCTGGAACAAGAAACTTGAAACTAGAACACTGGAACAGAGCAGAAAAATAACAATTTCTCTAAAGTCTGTAGTTCGGTATGTTTAAGGCGAACTCTGCTTTGATGCAATTCTATAACTTATGTTTTAACTTTATATTTTATTTTGGAGAAAAACAACTCAGACATATCATTTTACGAGCTAACTTAAAACACGAATTTTGAAATAGATTATTGGTGTTTTCATGCACCAGGTGCAACGGTCTCGAACAGAAAGAAATAGCGTTAATGGACAAAAATTTCCAAATGACTTCAATCTTACAAACTAGTGACATCTCGTTTTCTCCATAATAATTTTTATAGAACCGTGTTTTTTTCATAATGGACCAGGTTAAATTGTTTTTGGGATTCCTCAGTTTTCCTAATAATTATTAAAAATATCTTTTTATATTCAACACTAAAAAATAATTTTATGGTTTTCCTTTGACTTTGACACACTTTGTTTATATTTACTATATACTTCTAAGGAAAACAGTTGCTTCAAACTCCGTAAAATACAATTTGTTATTGGCGGAGCAATTAGACAAACTATATTCAAGATTTAGGAGCACTCGCTGAAGTGTGGCATATTTCAAGAAAAACTGACAAATCTATACATATCGACTGTCTTTTCATTTCCCAGCTTGGATCAAAAGTATCCAAACAAGTACAACTAAATAACCTCAGATTTATCATAACAAGGACCAGGAAAATAAGAGTTTTATCATTTTTTTGCCAGTGTATTATAATTGTGCAATGAATTTAGTCTTATTAGAAGCAATTATATTTGCCAGACAGAGTTAATGGTTCCATATTAGCAAGTTTTTAATTTATCGTAACGCAATTAACCCGGGAGGGTGCGTTTTTATTCGAATAAAGTATCGAAGACAGAGCCTTTGTCAAGCCCAGGTGCTTACGAGACTTTTTAATGTCTTGCTGTAATTACTATTATTGGAAATACGCGCACTCGCCAGAACATGCGATGCTAAACTAAAAGAATAAAAAAATACATATTCTTTAATCATTTGGTTCGGTGTCATATCTGTGGACATAATCGCACTGACAAATTATTGCTTCGAATAATCAATATCTAGAGAATATCGTGCTTTTTAAAATGTTATTCAGGTGAAATAAATATTCATTGCACATGGATAATTATCGGGGTGTGTTTCCTACAGGCTATTTTTTCAAATTCGTCGAGCCTCGTGTTTTAGCGATCGTTTGCATGATGCCGTTTGCCGAATATATTGGATTATCAAACAACCTAAAACTATAAGAAACAAAAAACATAAATATTGAGTTTAACCACATCTTTATATACGTGACGACATTATGAATGGCCAGTAAGTGCTTCAATATGCTTCAACGACTGGAGCTAGAAAGGAATACCTAAAACTGACGTTTTAACTGGAATTTTGTTGGGAAAGTGACAGAATTGGACGTTCGATACACATCGCGGTGACAAAATAGCGACGTCGCGTAGCCAGATGATCAAATTCTTTTGTTTTACTTGGTTTTACTATAGCATTCTGGTGGTTACTAATTACTATCCATTTTACAGGTAGTTGAATAGAATATCAATTTTAAGAATCCATTTCAAATAAAACTACTACCGACGTCCAATTATACATCGCGTACATTCCGTCGACTAAAATGATCAATCAAATGCAAACGGAGCTGTCAAGAATTTGATATTTAAATCAATTTATGGTTGATAGGAAAACATCCTGTGCAATAGAGCACTCTCAACATTTGATAATCAGTTGAGCTCATCTTCATCGTTTGCGGCAAATAATGTGATGTGTGTGTAGTCTATCGGGTGCATAAGGGGATGAAATGTCTCTGCAAGAGCCCTTTGGACAATTGACGTTGCCTCCTGGGACCTATTGGAACGTCATTACAGGATATTGCCAAGTTTATTTACGACTTACTTCCCGCACCACAATCACCATACATTTACTGTCGTTGTCACCAATCTTTACACTATAAACCGTATTTATGCAGCACATGTGCTTTGTGCTCTGCTGTGCTGTGCTGTGCTTTGCTGTGCTGTGCTGTGCTGTGCTGTGCTGTGCTGTGCTGTTCTGTGCTACTATACTATACTATTGTGCTTTGTGAGGTAACTTACTTAATAACTCTTACTCAATAAACTATTTGCATGCGCAGACACACCAATTTACTACGCGTGATATTTTTTAAATTTAACCGACCAAAAAGTGATAGGTAATTGAATTTTCCTTTCATGTGAGAGGTCGAAAGAAAATCATATAATAATTTCAATACTTTTCTTTTCTCAATTTCCACTTTATCTTTCCGATATACTTTCTTGAAAAAAATCCTGTAGACGAAGTAAGAACTGTTCTTTTCGCCCTGTTTGTGACCGGCTCGTTTCCAATCTCGGGCAAATCGGTATAAAGATACTGCGACAGTTAAATTGTTAATATATATACCTATATAAAACATCCCGGGGGAGTATTTTATCAACGAATTTCATAATAGAAACGAGAAGGAAATGGGTATTACGTTATCAAATTTGAATGAATGTATTCTTATTTATCATCTATCTTTCAGCGTGCCATTGTCACAACAAGAGTCTATTGAAATAGTGAATAATAATATGTTATCCACGGACCAAAAATGAATAAATTTTCTATTGTGTAGGGATACTTATTTGTAGATAGACTAAAAGCCCACGAACCATGAGCTTGCAACCAAAAATAATGATAACTTATAAAAAAAATTGAACTAATATTAAAATGAACACTAAAAATTGTTAAGTGCCGTATTTCAATGCGATAGCGCATTTATTTGATACGTTTATTATTGCTTATGCTAAGACGTGAACTTGTGAAACATGCTTTCCTGCAATCTATTTTGAATTTATTCACCCAAGTAATTTTTTCCTGTGACGAAAAATGCACTTACTGCAAATTCCCGAAGTCATAAAGAAAACACTTTCTCCGAATAAAGAATAGGTATTTAGTGGGATACTTACTTTACAGACCACGCTTGCCAATCGGTCGGGTCTCTTCGATTTCACGATTTCACTTCAAAATGATTCTTCAAATTGTTTCGGGAGTTGAAATAAAAGAGAATGTGCCTCCTCTCGTTCGGAGCACCTTGCGCATTGCAATTTTATTGAATATCAAGAAGGGTAGCGGAGAACTGTTTCACTGCTGTACTGCTATCGCTTTCTCCCAATCGCAAAAATAACATGCCTGCAAATGAAAAGACTTGGAGCATTTTAATAACAACGGAGAACAACTTCCACAACAGGAGACTGGAAAACTGTAGGAAAAGTCAAAGCGCTTAACGACATTTCATGAGGGTGTTGAAATTGTTTCGCTTTACGTATACCAACTGCGAAATTAATTTTATTCCATTATTTTGTTGGAAAATTTTGCCAGGTGTTGATCTTAGAATCTAGATGCATGCTCGCTGTTCGGAGTGAACCCGTTGCAGTTAGCAACACTGTCAAATAAGAGGCATGCTGGTAGACTTGCTAAATGCTGCTGCTATGCACTTGGTGCACCTTATGCTCGAACCTGCACATGTTTTTCTCACGATTGAAACCCTTCCCATGGCGTGGTATGAAAACCTACGCCGTATGCTGACCACATGTTTGAAACTTCCAACACTTTTCATTCTTCAATATATACAACAATGAAAAACTGAAGGTGTAAAAATAAGCCATCCAAGATGTGCTCATTTTGTTAGTCTAGTGCGACCTACGTCTCTAGTCACCCTCGCCCGCCTTAGAGCTCGGAGTGCCGACCACATGTTGACGATGCTGCTTTAGTGGCAGCAACGAAACAACCTTCCCAGCCGCAAAGCAAGACCCACCTACAAAAACCCACCTACACATAACACAAATCAAGCATTTCCAACCTTTGAAAACCTTTGAGAAATAAAACTAGAATACATAGATCACGATTATGTTATTTTATTAATTAACCTTTTTGCTGCATCAATCTTATAGTTCGTCTTCAATTCTAACATTCATATGTAAGTTGATAAAATAGTATGACCACGTAGCTATAAGGTTCGTATAGTACGGAGCTCCATAGAGTAAAAAAACCTGTGTTGTACAAAATTGGTAACAGATGGTTTTGGGTGGCTGTACCCCCGCCGTAAGTAGTACCATACCCCATGGGCCATGAGGCAGTCTCAATGTAGGTAAGAGGTAGCTCGCTGATGGCCCGAGTACAACTTTGCCCTTGGGTTTACCTCCGTGCCAATGCTACGATTTTATATTTTCTAGCTGGGCCATAAAGTATATGACTCACCTAAATATGTCATGCTTCGGAAGGTAGAAGTACTGTCCAACAACAGACAACCCACAAGTTCACTCGAGCATCAGTTACATGTTGGATTTAGTTCGGTGAGGATGTATCCACGAGTCGAAATTGATTATTTTCGTAAATAGTGTACATTTCGCTCGACTTGAAGTCTAATAGACAGTGAATTGCACAGCTTCCCATTACACGCCACAATGAAGTACCGTAAGTTTATATTGCTGTAATCCCTTGGATGTATTTTGATAATCACGAATTAATCAATAAATCAAATCATTACAACGCCGGTGATGAAATATATGTTATTAATAGAATGGGGTACGTAGACAGCAAAGTGTCCAAATTTATCTACATACATGGTCTTTTCATACTTATTGATTTCATTAGGTTATTGTGCTGGGAGTGAATTATTGGATAAAACTGTACGAAGGCTCACAATGGTTATTCCACCGCATGTACATTTCCAGCGACCATCATAATTTACGACGAATAGTGCTTTTTTGTTTTTTATGGATTAGTAAATTGATGTGGACCAGCGTGTGACCTGTAAAATTGTCATGAGCAAGTCTCATCAATGTCAAGGCATCATCCCACGCCACAATGTGCTTTCCGAATCCTATCGCTTTACTCTTCACTCTTTAGTAAACATCACAATGCAAATCGCAGGTTCATGTTCTGCAGTCGGCACGGACTAAACATAATATTGCTGACCGCGGCTTTTTGCATCCCCGACCAATACACATACTTATTGGTCAACCATCTGAAACACAGGGGCTCTTCTGAATTCTAGATATTATATATTTTGACAACCAACCTGTTTGTTTGCACTGTTTTAGCATAGCTATTTGTTATTCAACATTCGATGTGTATTTATGGTATAATACCACTGATATGCAATAACACAATGTACATGCATATGATATTATTGTCGATATTGGCTAGTTGACTTATTCTACAGTGATGTAGCGATCGAATCACAAAATTATCAACTGCCTGCCTGCCTGCCTGCCTGCCTGCTTGGATGCATGCGGCTTGCCTTTCTGCCCGTGATATTCATAATATTATACACAACTGCACAAAAACAACAATATCGTGGGAGAGAAATCATATCCTCACAACATGTATGTGAATTTCGTTTTATCATTTAGTTGTGCTTTGCCAAGAATCCATCAGTGGCCAGCATGCATTATACATAAATCTGTCGATTGCAAATCACTTAAATATGAAATGGCGTAAATCATTCGATCAGAAATCATTTGGTAAAATCAACTCCGTGTGTTATGGTTATAGCTGGCACCCTAAGCAAAATACGGTAGCAAAAACTGTAATTATAATAAATAATGAAGTAAAGCCTTGTTCATCAAAAACATTGATTCATTGATTAGGAATTTGGATAAAGTTTGGCTATTTGACTTTTCTGGCTCCGTACGGCATAGCTTCGAAATAGGAGACTCGTAAGATTGTATAAGAAAATGTAAATTGTAAAAATATTTAGGTAGGTACTTAGCAAGGAATGCGTATATGACCTGTAAGACCTGCGAATGGATGCCGTGGAATACATGAATATTTTCTTGTCGGAGGGTAAGGCAATGATGAGCGCTTAGGGGTGAAGGAGGGATGGGGATAGGCGGGTGCGAACAACGGAACTAATGCAATAACGGCAAAAAAAATGCGTATTAGGAAAATAAAACTATATGGTTTAATGAGGTGTGGAAAGTTAGTCATAATTTGCAGTTATGCAAATTTTCCAGAATATATAATTGTTGTATTTTTTATAAAATCTTTGAATAGAAATGTTCCACATAGACAAACTTTTATTATGAATACTATGCAAATTTTAAGACTCGCGAAGAAAATAGTAAAATAATCAGTGAATAATAATTATTACCGCAGTTGGTCTAATTAATTAACGATTTAATGAATGCAATCTCCATCCTAACGTGTATAATATATCCGGTGGTGGTGGAGATTTTGAGAATGGGGCTGCTGTGCTCTCGCTGGCAAAGTTATTATTGCCATTTTGTTACTTTCCGTCGTTAGTTATTTTTTATTTTTATAATTATACTACTTATTTTCCGTATTTTCCATACAAATAGATGCGATACAATAACCTTGCCAAGTATGCAAAGTTGTATATTTTGGTCGAGTACAATTCCGAAAACGCGGGTGAAATTGCATCATGTAGAGTGTATGAGTTTATACAATGCACTAAACAATTTACAATGAAGGTACAATTTTTGGATGGACTGTGGACCTTCACCCACCCAGGGATTTGCAGCGTAAAGCGTCGATTATTTTGCCAATATTTTCTTGAAACTCATAATGGCGTCATTATTTCTGAAACTATACACACTGGAAGTTACACAACGAAAACAAACTGCGCAAATTTCTTTCAGTTCTTCCTCAAAAGTATAATTGAAGATTTTGCTCCGATGTTGTCTTAGATATACTAACAATTGCAATCGTTTTGTTTTAAGCTTTGTTCTAAATATCGGTTTGTTTCTCGTTACAGGTATGTACCTCATAAAAGAAATGCGCAGGTTGCGAGGAGAAAGCGATTCGCCTGCCACCAAGCAAGGTAAATGCACGCCAACGCAACACCAACCATCAAATAGAAGGCAACTTGTCACGAATCGTTGCGATAATTAGCAGAAAATGTTTGATTTGCAAACAGAATGAAATGTAAGCACATTTATGCAACCCTTAGCCGCAAGCTACACAGTAGCGTGAATGCTTACAAACATCACGGGTGAATTAAAAGTATCCACTGCCATAATTAAGATTAAGCTTGTAAGCGCGACATCATGGAATATCGTTAAAAATATTGATATTGGTACGTCGTATATAGGCAAGTCACAAACTCGGTAGCTTTACTAGCCACGAACACTTCGGTTGCTGACTAAGTTATTGATAAAAGCTGGTCCCCCATCCGGCATTTAGCACGGGACTTTTCGGTACAGCATGTGTTTTAAACACCGATTTGTGTTCACATTGTAAGGAGCCTGGAGCAACTAATCTGGATTACCGTCACCTGTACTTTGCCATGGCGTGCACTGCTTTTGCCATCACTAATTTGCGATATTAGCTCCTCGGATTAGCAGCGTCCTGCAAAAACCCGTGCCGCATCTTTCTGCTGGCGCGAGGACGACAATGAGAATGTCGTGCGAGCGAGCAGAGTTTTTTTTGTTCGTTTAATCCTAGGATTAAGTTTTCGAGTAGGTAGTAGGTGTTACGTTACTCATTAATTTCGGCTTACGTATATACGGACATAACAGAACTTTTTGGAACTTTCCTCTTCCCATTCCTTGTGGACCCGATGGTCACAAATCATACGAAAATTTATATAATTAACAGGTGTTAGCCAGGTGATGAGTTAAAATAGAGTTCGTGTATGTCATATTTTGTTATTGCTATTTTTAATACAATATATGTTTCATTTGGGTATTGTATAATATATAGCAATGATATCGTTTAATTTTTGCAAGATATTAAGGAAGCAGGTGTTTCTCCCGTGCCACAGGAAGACACTTAACTTGACTGTATAGTCAAGTGGCACATCGCAATTCAACTTGAAGTCAAATGGACCAGCAAGCATTTCTCTAATAGATCTCGTCAGTTGCGATCCCAAATTGGCTTGCGTTCCATTCACCCATGTTAACTATTTAGGTATACCCCTTTTGTGAACTTTTGCCAAAAATTCTGATACAATCCATTATTGTACTGGGGTTGACTTATAATCCAAGTGGCATTGACGAATTGGTCCAACTCCTTTGTTTTTTGGGTGGGGGGGGGGGAGGGCTTCTGCCTTTTTCATTTTAGTTTAGCGCTCGCGAGCTCACCCCAAAAGGCATCGAAAAAAGAGCATCGACCCTCTGCATGCAACCACAGCCCTTGACAAAGGCATCCTCCGGATCTGGTCTGACTTGCTCTGTTCTAAGCATGGAGCTCGCTTGGACAACGCTTGCTCTAGCACAAGTATACAAACAATAAGCTGCAACAGTTACTAATGAAACTTGATCGAATATTGAATGGCATTCATTAACAATTGCTTATTCTCTTCATTGTCTGTAAAAGAGTTTTTTCTGTGACATTTTTTTCCTGCAGATTTTACCATCGACGGTGTCATCAATTTTGTGGTCGTTAGGATCGCCGATTCCTAGTTTTGTTTTGTTTCGATACTACCAACTATTAGATGGCGATTGATTGGCGATATCAGTCACAAGTCATTCAACATATTTGTTCAATTAACTACAGTAAACTAGAGATACGATGTATCTACCTACATCTGATCTTATTCTCTCAAAACTTTAACATACTCCAATGAATTCTGATGCATGGCGATAAAAATTATTGATTCCGAAATAGAGCCAGAGTATATATATATACACACGTGCACAATGAAATATACAATGAAATGAAACTCGTGCATGATAAACTTTATACGCTCAGTAAATGAAACCAGTTTGAGGGGACAGTACTATGTCATTTTATGGTTGGTGTAGCAAGTTAGAAAAAAAATAAAACTTTCGAAATAAGTTGCGTTTTTGGGGAAAGGAGTACTCAATCTGGGAAGAAAATTGCAGTAGTCCTCGTCCTTTGAAATTTATACTTGAGAAAACAAGTAGAACTAACCCTAAACCATGCATATATTTCTTCATCTCAAGCAATAGGCCTACATTTTAGAGGGAAATTCCATCGAAGTACCAGGTGACGTTTCACGATTTTCTCTTCAAATGACCAGGTTCTCTAAACTGTCAACGGATCTGTACAAGTGTTCAAGTGATTAATTAATTTCCGATGCGTTATTTTGCCTGTGGTGCCTATGGCGAAAAAACACCTTTTACCATTTCTAACGAACTTTCTTGATGATGGCTAATGGAAATTTTCACTCACAGTTGTTACAGTCTTTGTCTGAACTTATAATTTGCAGTCTGCAGAATATTTCACTGTTCGACTTGGTTCATCGTCACAGTGACATAGTACTCACTCCTCAGTCCGTTCTCGCTGTTCTTCTTTTTCCGTTTCCCGTTCGAAACCCAGAAAATGATCTAAACTTTGTTCCGAACGAAACCTTTCGCTCTCTTGTTACTATGTCCAATGTTCAGTGTTCAGTGTTCAATGTTATAAGCCTGCTGTTGCTACTTGCTGGCTAGAAGGGTTCGCAATCGCAGCTTTACTACTGCAGCTCATTTTAATTAAAATAACGGCTTTTTCATTTTTTAAAGATATTCAATTTTGAATGAAATGAAAACTTTTCGACGGGCTGGCAGAGGCAGAGGCAGCAAGAAAGTGAGTGAGGGTAGTATGCACCTCTTGAGAAGCCCATCAAAGATAATTACGTTCATCTTTTTGTATTAATGAAAACAATCTTTCATTCTGGTCGGCCGTAGCGGAGCGTACCGCGTGCTTTCCTGCGGCAAGGCAGCCAAAGCAGCCAAAGCAGCCAAAGCAGCCAAAGCAGCCAAAGCAGCCAAAGCAGCCAAGATAATAACAATTTGTTCAGCACATATTTTATCTCGAATGAATGAATCGAGAGATTTCTTCCCTAATTTTCACAGAAAGTCACCCTTCATCCGTCCCATTTTTCTCGCCATTATTATCTCTATCTTGAAAACAAAAACGGAGATGTCATTTTAAGGGATAACATTGAAAACTTTATTTTAATTCGTATAATGACCAATTTACTCGGTAACATAATTTAATTATACAATTATATTCGGAACGCCGCAAGGAAGTGGAAAAAACGGGAAGGGTGTTGCCAGGTTTACATTTATCACATCGTATTTTCAAATCACGGTTCTTCTGGCTTCAGATTCTCGGTCTGGACCCGAAATGAAGGGGATTGTTTTTTCAGTCGACAATCATGGTGAATTAAAATATGAATTTGATGAATGATATTCATGAAATTTGATTTTGAATATGTTATAAATAAATAAATATCGCTAAACGCATGAGGCGTATCATTTCGCTATTCATTAAGGACAATTCATGTAGGCTCTGCACATATAATTTTGGCCGTTTGCAATTTCATGGGTCATTCAAGCCACTTCCTTGATCTTTGTACTTATGCATACTTTTCGGTGGATTTTACGTTGCTGGTAACTAATTCTGTTGTTTTTATCTCCCTTTTCATTTGTATTCTTGGAGATTTCTGTCGGTGATTTCCAACTTGATGGACGTAGAAAATAACAAAAAAATTCTGAGTGAAAATAAAATTCTGCGTCTGTCTTTGACGTAGTAGCAAATTAGTTTGCAACGGCAGTATTAGTTTATATCACAGTGGAATCGAGTCTGGAACTAGCTGCATGCATGCTCGTGGTACAGGCTAAACAGACTATAACAGACTATACATTCGACGGGGTACATACGCTTCAGAAAGCAAACGACAAAACTATGTCTTGAACCGGACAGTAGCGCACCAAGAAATTGGCATAGTATATGTTCCGGAAAACTTGTAAAATATTTAATATTTTGTTCTTATTTACACGAAGAAAGTTATTCGAAATAGCTGAAGGTAAAATCATTTCTAATGAACATGGTGGCATTTAAGATATTGATAAATGTGAAGGGTTATATTAAAATGGGGGGATATTTTAATTGCAGCTCCATTTTAAAACGCTATTTTAGCCTAAACAAAGTTTGGTAATTTAGGGATGAAGTTGGTTATAATTTAACGGTCTAATGACTTTGCTGTAATTGCCTCTTATTACTCGTAAAATTACCTTGTGGCAAGAATGATATCAAGCAATGACTGTAAACAGGGTAATATTAGCAAGAAACAGAAAATCTCATACATCTCGTGAGATCATGAGTTATTAAACGTACACTTGCACCTCCTCTATCGACAAATCTATTTGACAAGTCAGCGAAAGAGTTCGTTGTTTTTTCGGCGCCCATTTTGCTTCCTGCCAGCAAGCAAGTTGTCGCTGGTTGTTTCTTGTTGAAATTAAAAAGAAGCTCTTGAAAGTTGTCTTACAAGTGCGTGAGTGTGTGTTGGGATGAGGGAGCGATGAGAAGTGTGTGGGGGGGGGCTGAGAGGGCAGGGGGATGGTGGATTCAGAACCGCAGCATCTTGGACCTTGGTCCACATATGGGGTGTGTGTGGTGCTTGTGTACAGGACCCATCATTCTATAAAGAACCTGCTTTATCATATCACACCGCGTTTCAACTTGAAGATTATTTTCAAGCAACCTGGTCTGGAGTTTGTTGAGTTTTATATTGATTAGAATTAACGGCGAATTGCTTTATGGAAAACTAGTGGTCTCGACTATTTGTATGCAATAACTATGTGCGACTATGATTGATCAGATTGTTCGTGCGAGTGAAATCAATGATAGCAAGGTAACGATTCAACGATACAACGATACGACGATTCAACGCTATACAACGATACAACGCTACAACGATACAACGATACAACGCTACAACGATACAACGATACAACGCTACAACGCTACACAACTACACAAATATAAGTCTCAATGAAGCGTGCAATAAACCTTGCCTTCTATCCACGATGGCCGCTCGGCTAGGTAATTCGAGCCTCTCCCCACCTGTTCTGCCTCTTTCTTTGGGACAAAACCAGAAAGAAAAAGAGAGCATAAGAAAGGAAGAAGGCGGTCTTCACCTTTTCGGCTGGTAAGAGAACTCCTCGGGGTACCACAAATGATACGTAGATAGAAAATCTAGACCGACTGCCATAAAACACGCGCTTCAACAGCGAGAATCGTAAATATCGAATACATAAAAATCTCAGCGTAACGAAAACCGAAGCCGTCCATAGATCGTCTGTTCTTGAAACAACAATGCGAAGGTTGCTTGCCGGTGAACTGTTGTCCAAGATGAATGCTTGTGCATAGTGCGTACTGCGTGTACTGCGTGCACTGCGTGTACTGACACACGTGTCGCGTGCTATTTGTGCGTGTGGACGCAACGAGAAGCTTGCCTGGACCGATTTTCGGCTGACATCCGACTGATTTCGTGCTGTTGGATTGTCACTTGCGTGCTGCATTGCGTTGTCCGTTGATTTCGACTTTGTGGGCCGCGGTTTGTTTTCCAAGCAGCGTCCTCGGCGGCCGGCATGCGGGCGCTTGTGGGGGTCGACCCCGTGTGCAGACCCCTTGTGCAGACCCCTTGTGCAGACCTCCCGGACCTCACCTAGTCCACAGGCCGACGGGACGAAGTACAAATAGATGCTTGCACTACGGCCGCAAGAGCCAATTGCCTCAGCCCGCTGGCAGCCGCACTAGCAACCGGACAGGGCTGATTCATGCGAATCACTCGCCGCTAATCACTGCATGCGACTAATTAGTGATGTGTGCTGATCGCTTTCAAGTTCGACACGCCAGTTTCTTCGATTCGCTCGCAAAACTATATTTTAGCGTCATTAGCTGGATTGCAGTCTCGCGAGATGCATGTCACTCGCCTCGCACGTGCCGCACGTCCAATTAATTAACAATTCTTCGGCCGTAATTAGTTTTAATAATATCTTTGGTATCTTCGGGATCTTTGGTAATGAAGCCAACATGGCGCCGGCGACTTGGTCCTTCGGATTCCGCCGTGCGGACACTCATTATGCTTCAGCGTTTTACTTGGTTTTACATCGTCGAAGGGGTTGAATATTTTGCAAGTCTCTCAACCCATCGCGGCTTGGCACGTACTGCCTTTCAAGAAACGCAGCTCCAGCTATATGGACCGAGTCAGAGCTCAATGTGCTGGCAAAAACGATTAGTTTGTTTGTTACAACCTAATCGTTATATATATTATAGGCTATACCTATCGTCACGCATTTAGGCTAGCTATATACCTATGAGCTAGAACAGGCACAAACGACCCCCCCCCTCTTTCACCCACACCCTGTAGCAGCCGAAGGCTACCCTCTCCACCCGTCCCCACCCCCACCTCCACCACCACCAACACCACCCCCGATTCATGGGCGCTCGGTCCTATCTGCAGCAAGGTGCGGCCAATATTTTCCGGCGTCTCGGTTAAGACTAAAAGTAACACTTCCGGCCTCGCCACGATAAGGGGATCCAATCATCGTAAATTCGATGGTTAATGCTAACTTTCAATCAGAGCTTGTCTGAAAGACCGAAACCCGTAAGATATTGACGGCGAGCTGTTGGAAATAGGAATAGAAATAGTGCACTGCAATGGCGTATCGGTATCACCCTCTCGTGCATTATTATTATTATGGTGTTTGTATGTGATATTTATAATAATACTTATGTTTTATTATTATCATCATTTTTACTATTGTTTTATTGTTTATAATCGTCGTTATAATTAGAATATCAACCACTTAAATCTTTCAGGGATGAAAAAAATCTCTTAAAAGATTTGATTAGGTTTTTGATTACCTAGTATACCTATACTCTCATATTTGGAACTTCATAAGTCTTAAAGCGTATAATTATGACAGAAATAATGATAACAAGTTTATTTATGCAAATGCCTCTTGGGATAATGGAGAATACGGAATACTGTTAAATGTTTCCAATTGTATCATTTGTATTGGTGACATGATATTTGCTGAAATTGGACTGTTGTTACAATAAAATCAAATAAGTCTCGTTGTTAGAACGTGTATATATATATATATGGATATATATATATATATAGATATAGATATATAGATAGATAGATAGAAGTATAGTATGCTATAAGTGACCACACTGACAGTTTATTTGGGAAAGGAATCTTATCGCGAATAGGATCGAGATTCTTGGTAAAGCAATGAGACTTGTGTCTCTGATGTTAACTGAGGAGAGGATGTGACAGATCACAGATCTGTGACATTTCTATTAGACGCTGTCCTGGGCAGGATTTCTTCGGTCAAGCGAGCTGTGTTCGTTGATAGAGCTGTTGGCTTCTGATCGAAAAGCTACGCTGCTGCTGCTGCTGCTGCTGCTGCTGCTGCTGCTGCTGCTGCTGCTGCTTTTGCTGCTGCTGTTGCAAGCAATACCATGGACGCTAGGGGTGCAGATTTTTAGGAAATAAATAAGTACCAGCACCGGTCAGAAATTCGTATTATCATCCTCGCTAACATTCTGCTTTGACGAATTTTACCGTAGATTGAACTCACTTCTACAAGATATTATGTATCGGATCGATGTTGTAAAAACTACACGATGTCAACTGACTGTCGTACCACGAAACATTCTATAACAAAACGGGTGCGTGTGCTAATTTTATAAGATTTGTTAAAATTAGCTATTCATTTAACGGTATTATATTACGATATCTTGACAATGTTGATGAGCTTCATGCGAGCTAAGCGAGGGAGCGTGAACTTCAATCTGACAACCCACAGAAAAGCCATTCGTTTATTTTTTATTATGTTAGTGACGTTTTTTCGCGCTCATGCAAGGGCCAAACGAATCATGCGAATTTGATGAAATTTAGAGGGAATCTGTGGAAACTGGGAGATACAGCCATGACCCCGACTTATATTTTAATTTTTGTCCACGATCATGTACCAAAGAATTATGCATAATAGTTACTTGAAAAATTACGTTGCCGTTCTTACGTTTAAATACACTTTTTCTAGGCGCGACACATTTTTTTATACTCAAATAGAAGGTGGAGCTAAGTAAGCTAAAATATCATCTTGTGTGGTTCTGGTATTGATACAAGGTGTTGATAAAATTCCACGAGGTAAAGGTTGACAGGGTATAAGTGCCATGTAAGTTGACAACGCGACTCGCGAGTATCTAAGTCAATAGAGATCCGAGACCCGTCGCTAAAGATAAAGCAGTTTTTGAAATATCAAGATGACTTTCAACTTTTTTTACATGAATTCATCTTTTGAATTGAAAGTTTTTTTTGTTCTGCAGAATGCGTTGTTTTAGAATTTAGAGGAACACGTTTTTTAATTACAAGCAGGCAACATAAATCTGCGAGTGTTTGAAGAGAAGTTTTGTTTCTTTCAGTTGAAGACACAGAAGGAGAATAATCATGGTAACTTATTGAAACTCATCACGTCCCTGCTCTGGCGTGCAGTCCGCCAATTCCAAGTCTTTCTCTGGCTCCTGCAGCCTTCACGCTGGAGATTCATTCCAGTTCGAGTTATCATTGTTTCGAATGACACATCATATAATATGAAAATTAGTATACAACTCAAATGAAAGACACTAGAAATATAATCAACTAGACTGGAAAGAAAATCAAGTATAGCGGAAAACTAACAAAGTAAATTCGGGCGAAAGTTTTCGGTCGATGTTGTTCTTGTTCATGATATTTCGTGCGCGAATAATCGTATAAAACGTTTTCAAAGTATCTTTTCTTTGGAACTTCTTTGCGTTTAGATTATAGGTATACTTAGCAGTTTGAGCATGCTGCCACCGACTCGTTCACATTTATTTGTCTTATTTCATTTCAGGGATAGAACTTTTTCAAACTTGTTTTGTTTAACGAAGGGACGCGAAATTTATATCGGACAGGTGCAATAGTTGCGTTTATTATTCCATACATTCTGTTATTTACTTTATAACCGATAACGAATCGCACATTCAATAGGAATTTAAAACAACAGCTAAGGAAAACGTGAAAAAAAATCACTCTACAACAAAAAGATGTCCTTTTGATACATGACGTGGTTTCTTAGAAATCTTGGACCCATATAATTGATTCGGCTGTCCGATATTTCCTTCGCCTATGATCCATCATATTAAGGGTGATATTCTTTAGTATAAACCTAAACGTATACGGCATGACGTCACACGGCAAAAAGTTGAGACGCTAGCCTTGATTACACGGGGGCTCATGACGGTGGGTTAAGGGTGGGGGGTTAGGCTGTTACGGTAAAATCTCAGTTTTTTTCCTCAGACGAGTCGGAAATGTTGTCGAAGCATGTTGTGTCCGGCTCCGCTCTGGGTCTTAGTTTGGTTGGTTTCGACCCATTCGCGTAAAAATATGAATGGACTAGGCCGCATCCAGATGCCCACGTGCTGCCGGTCACCGTGGTCACTACTCTTCTGTACACCGCGTCCCTACCCAATGGCGAGGACAAAAGATCGCTCGAGAAATGAAAGGAACAAAGAGAACCGAATTTCTAAGATTCATGTCTGGGTCAAAACAAAAAGAACCTGCAAGAAAGGACGCATTTCAACCCAAACAAGTGTTGAGATTTATCAAAAATTATTTTCCGCTTTCCATAAATATGATAAACCCCAACACTATAAATATATCCGCATTTTTTATAACCTCATTGAACCGCAACATGTATAATATGTACTTGGACTAAGGCGTGATACTATTGTTGGTGGACATCTTTCACTTCAACGTGCTTCAACTATGAAGGTAAATGGGAAGAACGTCTTGACCACCCACATGATCATATCTTTTATATGAAAGGCTCTTTTAGTTGCATGGAACAACAGCCGCAAGTCAATCTCAGCATGTCAATCTTTGAATTTTGGGCCACACATCGACGTTCTAGCTATGCATTGCAATTACTTTTATTTGGACACGTCAAAACTAAATATTTTCAGTTGTATACAAAAACAATAACACTGTGGATATCGCTGCTAAATACTCAATCCTTCATGATCAGCCCTCAAGAACTCCGGTTCACGATTCTTACGTTTTCTCCAGACTCGGTCATTCCCTCGTCCAGTTTCAGACCCATCCTCTTTCCTACATCTTTATTGTTACTATTTGTATTTTGTATACCTGCTTCAACAAAAGATGGTAGTTGGTCTAGCAGGGGTGGCTTACATCTTCCCTCTCTCTCCATTTCTAAGCAACACAGACAAAGTTGCAACTTCTGCCGCTATGAGCGCCATAGACTGATCAAATTAAGATTTTCAGTTTTTAATTATTTTCTCCTTATCTAATAATTATTTTGTGAAATAAAAAGCTTAGGTCCTAGGAAATGTCAATGTTAATGTCATAGAAAAAATACAGTGCCCCCGGCCGGTAACTTTTCAAGTAATTATGTGATAACTGAATTGACCAACACACATTTCATTACTTCAAACACATTTCCAGAAAGCCAACTCACAACAGAAAAATATATCTTACTTCTTCTCAAAGCCAGATAAATTATCTAGGACCTAAGCTATTTTTTTTCTTTCTATCACTGTTGACTCGATTGTAAAAAATAAAATGGTAAGAAGATTTTTACACTCATAGCACTAAAGGCTCGTGGGGCTCCCCCCACCTTAAGCCCATGCAGCCGGGACATTTTTCAGACTTTATTTCTCGTCGAGAGAGTGTGGGACGAGTGACAAGGTGCCCTTGGACAAGGTGCCCTCAGACAAGGTGGGCCCTGCAAAGGTAGCCCCGCTAACCTCCCGCTCCTCAGCCCTTTGATCGCGAGTGAACCCCATCAATCCAAGGCAGCCGAGCTTTTCCTGACCTTGCGTCACAATCAACCTTCTGTACCTAGATGCTGCGATTCCCATGATTTTCCATTTCTTAGCTTGGTTTCGTCTGCGCTTGAAAGCTGGATGTCGGACAGATGGCTTTGCACATTTTTGCGACCTTTTCGCGTAGCTTGACCGCCATGATTCTAATCACGGACGTGTTTCGATTTTTTCTTGTAGAGTTTACAGATCAACAACCAGGAATAAGCAGTTATTGGGCAATAAAGTATGTAGTACATATGTTCTTCCCGTGACTATGGTTTGGTACTTTAAATTGTAGACTTTCTATGACCTTGACTGTACATTAAAATTTTTATTTCGCTTGCAAATCTCCAATCTTCTCTTTCGTCCTATCTCGATGAGTTTCTAAATTTCCAAATGGTTTTATTCGCTCACCTAGCACCAGCAATACACTTACGAAACGAAAAACTCCCGCGAACCCACTCAAACTTTAACTCGAACATTTCATAAATCAGGGACATTACACAGCTAAAATATTTCAAGAAGAGGATCAACTTCTTGGTGAAATACTTTCCTGACCGGGATGTTTCACTTAGAGAAAAGAAGATTAGAAATTCTTTTCCCGTTGGTCTAATATTTCATTGTCTTGTCTTTGTACCCGCCCAGTTTTGAAAAAGAAAAAAAACAAAAAAAACAATAACCTCCACTCGGAAACGTGCACGCGGGAAATGGGCACCGTGCAATTTTTCCGCCTCCCGCGCGGCTTTGAATAAACCAATTAAGCGCGGAAGGTGTGCGGTACGCCCAGCCAATCGCAGCGTCGCACCTGTAAAAGTGCAAGACACCCGGCGATCGATACCGGCGTCTACCAATGAAACCGACCGGCCGGGCACCTGCACCCCAGTGGGCAGGTGTCACGCAAGGTAGGCGGAATATTCTACCGGATCCGCGAGATTGTTGGGACCTGCAAGTGCGAGCCATCCTGAAAGCCGGACGCCCAAGTTACGCCCAAGTAACGCCCAAGTTGCCAACGATCGGGCTGCTGCCACCTGTATCTCTCTCGCCGTTGGTGATTGTAAACCGCGAAGGTAATTTTGAAGGCCATGACAGCTAAGGAAAGCGTCTGCAATTGCCTTTTTTATTCCCCAGCTTTACTGTCGACTTGTTTTTTTTTTCGTACATTTTTTTGTTGCCGATTCAGCATGAAAATAAGTACTGCTTTTATATGCCCGATATTACTTATGGTATATGTATGAAACAAGCGAAGATATCGCATCAATAATTCATATGTCGGCATCACAGCAGAGCGACCGCCTCTTTTGTCTAATAAATACTACATCATGGCATTGTGTACAAACACGTGTTTCCAATCTATCGCTTACACACCCTGCCTCACTAATTGGCTGCCATGGTTTCAGCCAATAAAACGTAGCAGAACAACCCCGTGCGCACCCCACCTGAGCTACCTTGATGAGGGTGGGATGATTCTTCGGCCTATCAAGGTGCTGCCGTGTTATGCGATATACACATAGCTAGAGTGGTGGCCGGGTATGTTCACTGTCCTGGGTATATGGCCTGGGTATTTTCTTCAGCATGGGTGGATAGTTTGCTGAGCGGATGCACGCCCCACGACCCACGACGTTACCTTTTACGGGGAATAGGAGGATGCAGGATGTATGATGCAGGATGCAGGACGCGGTATTCAGGATTCAGAAGTTAGGAGTCGGCAGTCGGGTTTCACGGCGTTTACCTGTCTGGCCAGTGAACCTGCGTGCAGGGGAGGCGCCCGCCTTTTCAGATCCTGCGCTCTGAGCAAGCCTTTTGACATGGAAACGCCTTTCGCTACCTCAATCTTCAAGTCTGCTCTGCTGGCAGGACGAAAATTGCGCGGTTTCAATTGCAGTTTATACTGTATTATTTAAGTTACCCGTTCGCATTTAGTTCGATTGTTGGTGACATATTTAAATGCGTTTTGGCGTTATACATTAATAACAGATTGTCTGAATCGCGAGGTTTTCATCAAGGGATGCATATTATGCGTAATACTAAGTTGTGACTTCAGTACATTCGTGCGTTATCCTCCTTTGCCTCCCTACCCTAACCACTCCTACTCCTTCGTACCGACCCCCCCTGCATCCATCCAGTGTTAAGACACGGGCGATTATTCCTATCGAATTTTGAAGGGGTATTGTGTGAGTGTGTACGTGTGTGTGTGTGTGTCGGGTGGGCGATTTCTTTTGAATCGTAATTATGAGTCACTATCCAGGGGTGCGTTAGCCGTATTCTTGATGGGGGCTGAAGAGTTAGCGACTAACCCCATTGAGTGGGTGCTGCTGCTGCTGCTGCTGCCGAGTTCGTATAGCTAGCGACGTATAGCTAGGTTGGTGAAAATGCCACGAATGCTTCATAGCGAATGGCTAATAGCTAATAGCTTTCAACGACCTTGCTCGTTATATTTCCAAGTCGTCTGCCCCAGATCGTGAATGATGCATTTTTAGTTTAAGAGACTGTTAAACTGACGTTCATTCATCATTTTGTCAAAACATGTGCACATGCACTTTGTTTGCTGCAGTGAAACGCCAATAAAAATTAAATGCATTCAGGAAACCATTAAATAGGTTCAGATTTTGTATATGAAATAGACGAAAAACTATGTGTTTGTGTTCCTAGAGCAATTTAAACTTTGACGATTACTTTGTAAGAAAACGAATTTTTAGAGCCACTGTTGGTATTATTAACTAATTCTCCTCTGCCTATGCCACGAAATGCATGGGGACATGCTATAATTCTATAACGTGTATTTTACTCATTCTAACGAAGGTGTATGTATACCTTACGGAGGGTTGAAATCTTGGCAACGGCTCAGGGTAATGTTGGTAATGTTGGTGATGATATAACGTTAGCAAAAGGCAGGGGACTCTATTGCTGGACCCTGGGCGCTGGCGTTCATGACTGGTCACGGTCACCTACCTTGAGTTCCCTTCAACTATATCAAGTCATGGTTTGTTATACAATGTTATGCCAAAGTGAACCAAGATCTACGGGGCAAAGACAAAGCAAATGACTTGGTATTGTTCGTTGCTCGGGGTAATAGTTAAGTCTCTCAGGACCCAACAAGAATTTTCTACTGCCTAACTGGAGCGGACACGTAGCAAGTTCAAATATCAAAGTTTACCTATTCTTGGTCGAAATGATAATGTGATAACGTAAATTATTTATAATACAAAGTCTGTGCCATGATGGTAACTATAGTGAAACGGATAGAAGTCTACTGTCTATTACTTGAAAAACTACCACCGCATCGGCAATGATCTTTTGTCATTCAAGCTGCAAGTTACCTATCCGGCGTCTAGCCTCCAATAATCATGACCCGATTATACCTGGACATGGAGAGTGATTTGGCAGTTATTCCTACAAATTCCAAGCAGTACAACGCATCCTTCAGGAATGATTATAATAAGATCGTCCACCCCCTCGCCAGGGGTTGCACATTGCCACCCCATTTAGACGCGCATCTAGAGAGCGAGAAGTGAATCAACTTTTGGGCATTAGACAATTTAGTATTTTCAATTACATTTCCTTAATAACGACGAGGAACTTTCGAAATGCAGATTTTCATTGATTTCTCCTGGAATATATTCGTAACATTTTTTTAACGTTACTATAAACAATATTGGAATGAAAGAGATGGATTTGAGTGGGTTGAGTGGGTTAAGGGGGCCAATGGGGCTAAGTGGAGGCGACCTGATGTGTTTAGGTCTACCCATTTGGTTTCGTTTGTTTAACCGACGGAGTTTACACGTAGTCAAAAGGGATCGAAGAGAGAATGCTTTGCCTCACATCTAACTACAGAGTATCCTTGTCTCACCGCTGCCACTTCAATTCTTCATTTAGTTATAAATTATTTTGGTAAATATAACATTTATCGAGTTGTACGATTTTAAGCATTAATTCTTTTTGTGTAAACGTTGTAGTTGCCGCACATTTCACGCCTCGAAAAGTGGCCGATTGCAGACCGCCAACAAAGAGCAATCAAGAGATCTTAATCCATATTTCCGATTTCAATGAACCGAAACTCCAACTACTTTTTTATGTAAACTGATTGATATTTTTATTCGGGACCTGTACTTACGAAGTAGAATAACGTTTTTGAACTGCCTAACATTTTTTGATAAATAAATGGGAATACATGTAGGACGGGGATTTTTTTCAACAAATTAGTGCGAAAAGAGCCAAAAAAGTGCGCATGTTAAATCAATGTGTGCTTCAATGACCTGTTTTTTTTTCTCACAATTTTTATATTAAATAACAAACTGATTCAGTGATTGGAAAATGAAGTCGATTCGCGACCACGATGATATGAAAATGTTATCTGGTTTTTCTTGCCCCCCCCCCCCCACCCCTTGGGGGCCGAGGTTAGTTTTTGGGTCGAGTTGTTTGGGCGGATGTTGAGTGGAAGGGAGGGGGGTCACCAACATCGGGCCTGTTGTCCTCCTAATGAACCACACCAAAACCACACCAAAACCACGCCAAAACCACACATGGAGTAAAATTACGATGAATTATCTCATTTTTCTTCCACATCGATTTCTTACAGGTAAAATGCGCAGGATTGATAATTGACGAAGAAAATTGAACCATTGATGAGAACTTTAGTAGCAAAAAAAAAAAAAAATCATTTCGCACATGGAAAAAAGCAGAGGCAATTGGAGTCAAACGATCGCTCGTAAATTTTATTTATTATATGCGTTTGCTTTGCCAGCGAGATTGTCTAAATTAAAAGTGAAATAATACTAATTTACAAGTAGTCGCCATGATTAAGTACACCTATGCGAGTTAAGTTGGAACGGATTCGCGTTAATTTGATATGTGCTGCAAACCCTATCGCTCATCGTCGAACGCGCCACGAGTGAAACCACGCGCAGGTTGCTCGCTGCTCGTAGCCTGATGGACCAGTCGATCCGTGGATCCTTGGATGCTGCACGCTAATCTCGCCATACATCACCTATGCACGTTCTGTCGGCCCCTCATACGGCCAGCATAACAGCGGATGCGCACATCACAGCGACAGCATAACAGCGACAGCATTACAGCAGCCTCGGCATAACGGGGACATAGCGGTATGCACGATGTCAATGTGGAAATAATGACCGTAAGCTAGGAATTCTGAATAGGTTCAACTTATAGAAAAAGTAATTTTCTCCTTCATTTACATATTTGATGAAAATCTCGTGGTGGCCATCATCGTAAGCTGTATCATCATTCTTCTGCGTTCCAACATAGGTTCCACTATGTAGATTGTAGTGCAATATTTTATTCCCCTTTATTTTCGGTGCAAATATTAAGCGACAGCGAGACAGGCGCACGAAAAGGTTCACGAGTTTCGACCGATGAAACATGCGAAACAGATTCGACGGTGGATCGAATCTCGGATCGTCTGATCAGAAACTGTTTCCATTTTCGGTCACACATTAATTGAACCACGAATGTTGCAACATTTTATTCCCCGCCTACCTCTCTGCACGGGCTACGACAATTTTTTTTCTGGTATTGGTTACATTTTTGCGTCACGCTTTTGATTATTTTTAAGGTATTGCCCGCTATTTGCCAAAAACTCATTTCACCGTGAAGTTCGAATTGTATAAAACTAGGGGCAGAGAAGGGGCCAAGGGGGACCGGGGCTCTGTTGTATCCCTCCACCTCCACCTTTCATTAAATCTCACATGCATGTATAGCTCATATCATCTCTGCTATCACGTGGTATAACATTTTAATAAAGCAGAGATCTACAGTCCAGCTCGCAACTCATTAGCATTTATTCTATGCAAGAGCCCGGCACGAAATGCCACTGGCCTGCTGCTGCTGCTGCTGCTGCCGCTTTATTAAATCTTAACCTATTACGCATTTTACGGACTTCTCTCTGCCCTGCCCTGCTCTGCCCTGCCCTGCTCTGCCCTGCTCTGCCCTGCTCTGCTCTGCTCTGCTCTGCTAGATGCTTTTGATTGCAATTCGGTCAACTGGATTCTGCAATTAGACGTCATGTTCTAATTATTTACAGATCTTTTAGTGAAGTGAATTCCACTTAATCTCTAAAGCACCTATTACATTATTATACAAGCTCTTCATTCCGAAATGTTAAACGATTTACGGTCAAGCCGGAATCGCGCTTGAGCATTCCTCAAAAGGTTGACCTCCGAAAAGTATATAAACATTTCTAAGATGAACGCACTGACTCTTTAGAGTCAAGATGATCCCTTTATTGGGTGCTTGTGAAGGGATTTGACTTCGATTTGACTTCGAACATCGGTATATTAATAAGTCAGCTTCTCTGAACGTTGGCCAACATTTGACTTGATTTGCCAAGTTTCTCTTATGAAGAAGTTTCTCCTTAGATTCTTGCCTCTCGCGAAGAAACTCGTTCTAATGGCCTCTGTCCGAACATTTCCCTCGGCTAGAGCAAGATATTTTTCTTTTGATTCCCCGTGATAGTTATCATCGTTTAAATTATTTAATTTGGCAAAAAAGCACAAAAAAAAACGCTGGGTGTCATTACATGCCGCGAGTGAAATAATATGTTGGCATAAAAATCAATGATTTACCGTCAACCGTCAATCGTCAGCCACCAACCGTCAACTGATCAAGCGATCAACCGCAAACAATCAACCCTGCAATGTATATAGCTCAAGCCGCGTTTCCCACTTGTTCAATCCAGACGAATGATGTTATACCATGTGATATGGACCACTGTTCCATGCTCGCCACGTGTAATCAAATTTAATATCAATTATTGCTATCCATATAATATGTGATAAGCCGTCGTCGCTCTAAATAACATGTCGACGGACGAACAAAAGATTTTCATTCGATTATCTTGACTCTGTACTAATCCTATAACGTGTATTAATATTTCATATATATATTATATCAAAGCTAATATTGATATTTTATTCGCAAGCGCCATCTAGTTTTGCTTGTCTATCTACATATATAGTGGTGTATATGATATCATATTGGACCTTATGCACATTGAGTATAATTACAGCTTGCACGGCTTTTTAATTATAGTACAAAAACTCTGTGGGCAGAGACTAATTCATGTTTGAGCGGCGGGCCCCTGTGGACTAATCCATTCTTTGTGTGACGCCGCCGCCACCGCGGCGTCCATCCTCCTCCCATGCGTTGTTCGGTACTCTTCCCATCCTCTTCCCATCCTCATCCACCTCGCCCAACTCTGCAGTCCCGTCGCTTTTTAATCGCCGCTTCCAAACATCAAAGTGTTCGTCGCCAAGCTTTTGCTCAAATCTAGCACAATTGCTTTCTACACCAACTAGTGCATTGATGTTGCAAACCAAACACCGTTTAGATAGGAATTAAACAGCTTTGTGGCGGTCTTGCGGATTTTGTCGAGATAGAAAAACAATGTTTGGCGTAACCGATATATGATTGCCTTGATTATTTTCAAATTATTTTTCAATTACGCTTTTGTGAAATGTAGGTATGTGCTGTGTGGTGTGCTTTTTCACATTCAAAAGTTCGCCTGTGTGCGATGCACTCATAGAAAGTGGCTTGTTCCCATGATGCTATCTGGATTCTCGCTGGATTCTTGCTGGATTCATTCATAATGGGTTCATGATAGATCCATGAATGGTTTCTGCTATGAGATTCTGTGTATTCTGCCAGACTCTGATATTTCCATTTTTTATACCTTGGCTTCAAATCCTTCTACTCTTCGCTTTCTCGTCTTGATACCATTTAGGTATTACGCCTGTTACACAGTTACGTTTTTTTTTATAGAAGAACGGTGATTGTGTATAGGTTTAAAATAAATTAAAATATTGCTTTATTCTTTGAGGACGTACTACAGATGAAGTGCATAATAGGCGTAAATGCTTTGAAAAGCAGAAATATTTGGAAACTTTCAGGCCTTAGAATTTGGCACCTTTTGTCTTCTTGGCCAATGGCAATAACTGTAGACTCATAAACAATAATGAAATAAGGTATTTATTTTTGTAGTATAAGAAGAGTGCTCTGTTATCGCCATGGCTGCACCTGCATTTCAAGTTTTTTTTAATGGAATTTCAGCCGAAATGACCCGACACGGTAAAAGTTCCCGTAGAATTTAACTTGTCCAAAACCATTAATTAAAAAAATTGGCTCTTACTATTTCTGACAATTAAAGACACGCGACTTCAGCGTTTTCATAAAATATAATATATAGGTGTAGGATACATACCCTAATGGGTAAAAAATAACTCAACCTCGCGAAGGGTAGATATATTTCTCCTTGAAAATTCGTATCCTGCCACACCCAGGTAGTCACTGATGTTTTCAACAATCCAAATTATTTTTTTATTAATAAACTAGCTATGTGGGTTAGAATGTGCCGATAGAAGGGTGTAAAGGGTGCACGGGTGGTAGGTGGGTAGGGGGGGGGGGGTGGAGTAGCCACCCTTCTGTTTTACGATCGCTGCCGACTGACTTGCAATGATATACGATTGAAGAGCAAATCATTTTATAAAACGATTTGTTACGTGACATAAACCCGGCTCGACCCACCGTCTACCTAGATTATTTGTGCACTAATGCATTACGGATTTATGTAAGGGGTGCACAGGGGGGCAGTTGTTGGGGGGGGAGGGGGCAGCCAGCTCGACGCATAACGCGATCGTGGCTGCACTTTGGGGTGCGAAGGTGCGGGCGGTGGGGGGTTGGGGGGATTGAATACATGAATGATTTCGGTGAATGAATCATTGCGTAGTGTCGTCCACGCGACTAAGAAAATTATAAAAAGCCATGTCCTCTTTGAAATGCGTAATTAAAATCAAGGTTCTACCTTCAATTCAATTGCAATTTTAAGTGCTTTGTAATTTGAAATGTCATTATATCCTTTCTTCTGAGCTGTAACCTACAAATGCGGGGCATTTTGGCCAACGAAGTATGCTTTGATTCGGAGATGTCGTGCCGACGAAATAATCGCAAATGTGTGGTCATCGCGTGTGGAATGAGTCACTGTGTGTCAGTGATGTTTGCGAGTCTGCTGCTTTTGATTGATAGATGTCCACAAGTGATGTGTGTTGGGGCTGGAGGGTCGAATGCCAGCATGGCGTACGATTTCTTGGCCGCAGTGAATCTGCTGCAAGATTTTACGCGTTTTTCATTTATTTCCACATTTTGAAAAGAGGAAAACACGTCCTTGGGACTAGATCTTTGCTTTAAAATACGCTGCGTGGTGATTTAAAAAATGAGACATCTAGAGTGATCTCTAATCGGTGCCCGTGACACATTTTATTGCGTTTTTTTTAGTAGGCGAGGTCAGTTTATCGTGCATTTCCCTCCATAGGTAATTTCTCTCTACTCTTGACACAGCAAGCTTCTGCTTCGTGCATTCTGATTTTCCTCTGAATCATATCTTTCTATCACGAAACGCTCGATCCAAAAATGTTGATGCACCCTTGCCACATAAATAAATAGGGGCGATCGTTGCGATCGCGGTGAGGGCGTTTGCCAGCTTGTATCTAAGTAACAACAATAGGTGAAGGAGGAGGAGGAAGCAGGGAAGGAGAAGAAGATGAGGAAGAGGAAGAAGAATAAGAAGAAGAGAGGCAATGGCCGTTATTGAGGAAGGAGTAGCAAGAATAGAGTCGGAAGTGAAGGGTCGAAAGGGAACCGGACGCTATGGGGAGGGAGGGAGGGGGGCGGCGGCCCACCCCTGGAAATAACTTGCTGCATATTGGACAATCACTTTTGTAAACCATCGGAGCTTTTTTCATTTTTCTCCTGGAACGGGGATGCCACGTGGCCATTGAATCTTTGGTCGATAGTCGATAGTTAATAGCCGATAGTCAGTCAAAACAATCCACTCGTCGCGATAGAAGTCTGTGGCGAACGCTGTCCTGCACAGCCATTTGTTACGGGGATAACTTAAGACCAACCGATTCTAAGATAAAATAAAACAGATGGATGCATAGTAAGCTCACAATTCTATTCCAAATATTATTATGTTTGACGAGCGTGCGAGCGAGCGAAGCGAAGACTCCATGAGTGCACTCCCAAGGCATCGGCTAGAGGTCTCACGGCATGTGCTATTTCTATTACATTTTGCAGACCAGGCCATCAGCCTATCCATGGTCAACTTGTCAATAAATTGGTATTTTCTGTTTCCTCAAAACAATTTTTAACTGTACTTTCTGCGACACTATAAGTTACAAATCGACGACTCCTTTAGGAGTCATCTTCTGCAGATTTTGGGCTAATCTTGTGCACCCTTTAGGCGGGGTGTAAAGGGCGACACACAGGGGCAAAGGGCCAATGTGTGTGTGTGTGTGTGTGTTGGTTGGGGGGGGGGGGGGGGGGGTGTAAAAGGGCAGCGGTGAGCCGTTGGTCTCCCGGCTGCAGTCAGAGATGAGTCATCATCTCCACGGGCCACCGAATAACGATTGCTGCCCATTGTTGTCCAAGTCAACAATGGGACTTTGTGCCGTACCGCCATCCGATTCCGATGGCATCCGATTCCTTCCCACCGGCATACGAGCATTTCCCCGTTTCACCATTTCACCATTTCACCATTTCACCATTTCACCATTTCACCATTAGGTCAGCTTCGGCTAGTGCAGAATAACAACTGTTTGGCCCACCAGCTCAGATGGTATTCGACCGTTGCTCGATCATGAATTCTAGCTGCTCCATACAAATCGACTCGGTTTGTGCAGGAAGGCGAGAAAGTCAATACTTGCTCTTTAGCTTTACCTTTGGATAGTGGATAACGATATGGATGTAGGTGAAGGTGGTTATATAGTTTGACTATAAGCCTTCATTGAAATCTCGCTTGTTAAATCTATATTGGCTATAAAGCTATATCATAAAAGCTTTTTTTTTCTTGCCTTTGGTCAAGGCATCATTAATCCCTAATTAGTGCTTGTGAATAAAGTCTGCCAATATTTATTTCGGAAAAGTGGTCGGAAAAGTGGTGTGTAACTGCACGGAAAAGTTCCCAGAACGGAAAATTCAGTTTGTAAAGTTCGCCAAACGTAACGGCGGTAACAGTTTACGTACGACAAAGAATGTACTATCATAGTACTAGCAAATTGGGAGTATTTTCCTAGTCCTCCAATCGGCCCTATTTTTTTTTGTAGAGATCGCCAATCTGGCAAGCTCTAGTAAAACCATACACTTGACATGACAATGACATATACGTCGCGCTCGATGTGCCTCTTTTTTTAACCCCGTACATATAAAATTTCTAAAAAAGACGTTACAAGCATATAAAGTGTTCGTTTTGTTTATTTCGTACCGCGACGCCGAAGCCGAAGCCGACGCCGACGCCGACGCCGACGCCAACGCAGACGCATCGTATAACCACGTGCTCGGTAGGCGAGGGCGACACTGGGATTTTTTTTCCAACTGAGATATCATCTTAACCAATTTCGAGAAGTGCATAAAGATGGCCACCAGCAAAGAGCCGCACTACAACATTCTGTTCACCCCCCCCTTCCCCCCACAACCCCCAATTCCTCCACCAAACAACGCACCCAACAACAACCACAAAAAAAAACTTCGTGAAAAACCTTAGACCGTGCTGATTAGTATGTTTCTGTGGATTTCTTTTTCACTTTATTAGCAATCGAAGTCGAGATTTTTACCACCGAAGGTAAATTACAATGATTTGCTTATTTTTACGGAACGAGATTTTTTTCTCGACTCTATATGTCAAATTGTGCTATAACCTGGTCAGAGCAATGAGCGCTCGCGGGGCGTGGCTTTTCCTCGAGCTTTTGCCAAATTTCATGGCCCAGAAGGTTCTGACGTCACGTCAATAAAGCGGAGAACCTCGGGTTCCAATCTCGCTTAATAGGTACCTGCAAGTTTTGCAAGACTCGATATGGACGCGATTCAGAGCCGGTGGCTTGACATGCTTTTATTTCCGCTAGTTTTACGCCCGGGAAACGACGGTCTGGAAATTTGACTGTGAACCTCCAACAATCGGTCAACGATCGACAGATTTTGCGGGTCTCCCCATCTGATTCCTTCTTGTCATCTCCACTCATGTTGCCATTTACCGTGATGGTATATATTTACCGATGTTACTGCGATCTCTGAATGGTATAGCGCCATGTTGTTAATTTGTTTAGAAATTGGCGCCAACATGGAGCTGGTCATACCGACGACCTTGGATTTCTCTGCTTTCTCTGCTTTCTTCCGCACTGTGATCGTAAAGCAAGAAGGTACACGTAGCTCAGGGTTGGGGGGGGGGGGGGGGGGGGGGGGGGATTGCCTCCAAACTTTTGTTTCCGTATTTTCGTTCTGGTAAAACATTCTATCTCTCTATTTTACACAATCTTATGGATTTATTCATCCGTTTATATGGTTCCTTGTCTTGGTCCACATCTTGGAAACTTTCAATGTGTACTATATTGTACTGAATTGATAGGCTTACAAATATATTCATACAAAAATACATCTTCTACATAAATACGGAGTCTTTTGGGGTGGTGGAGGATGGAGGGGGGGGGGGGGGTGGCTAGTGGTGACTGGCGACTTGCGAGGGACTAGACGGATCGAGCAATTTCCTCTCATTTCAAACTATCCGAGTACTTTCGCATAGGAAATGCATTAAACGCTTTTCCTTCCGAGGAATGAATAGCATGTTTGTAGAAGAAACACAAATTGATGCGAAAATGACCACATCCTCTCGATCTTCTATAAAAGAAAAAACAATCTAAATAAAAAGTGATGTAACGGAATTGTTTAAAATATCTTAGTATGTTGTGTGTCGTTTGTCGTTTGTTTGGCCTGCTGCAGGCTTGTCTTGGCTAAAGCTGACGGACAGGCGAAATGTCCTAGAAAATTGTCTCTTCTTTTCGTGCTCCCTACGGCCTCGCCAAATAGCGCACACTTTTTCTATTCTCAAGTCTCAACATCGCTGGAGTCAACCGGGGACACCAACAAACTATTTATACTCCCACACCCACTCCCACCACCACCACCACCCTCGGAGCACCACAATAGATTTTATATATTATCATAACATTAAGCAAGTTAATTTCCTTGCAACAAATTAACTCTATAAATTCTTTTACTCGTGCAGTTAACTTGCCTAATAACATCTTATTTCTTTTCGCGACCGCAAATGACAAAGCAAAAAGCTCATTTTTATCACTTTTGTGTAATTAAATGAGAGAGCGCCCAATAATATCATGAAAACATCTTCCTTGACAACTAACTTTCCATGGTGTCTCGTTTCTTATAAATTCCTTGTATTGTTCAGTCAGTGAGTTTCTTTTATCGAATGACATAAACAAATCGGAAGCGCGATCCTTGTTGCTTCCTGGCGAGTGCCCTGGAGATTTCGGAGGCTGTGAGGTTGGGTGGCTGGAGAATCCTGGTATCCCGTGCATGCAACAGTTCGGACCTCCAACAGCCACATCCATTATTGGTCAACATTCGTCTTGGTCAGTTGTTCGACCCGTTCTACCCATTGCCACTCGTCGGGCCAAGACGAAGTGATAGCCCCGTGGCTGGAAGACGCTGCTGCTGCTGCTGCTGCTGCCACTGGTGCTGCTGCTGCTGCTGCTGCTGCTGCTGCTGCTGCTGCTGCTGCTGCTGCTGGTGTAATTTCTTCTATTTACATGTTACCAACTAACGCTATTTCTCATAGGAATTGTCGAGAGTCGTCAGTTGCATATTGGAAAATGTCAGGTGAAAGATTAAAACTTTGAGGTACTTCTGAGGATGCTTGACTACATGATAGAAACAAGCCGGACAGATTTTTTACCAAATTATCATATCTGTCCAAGCTCCCTAAAATGTCCGATGGAACGAGCGCCCCGAATAGCAATTAATCGGCCCGACAGAGATATTTATTATCAAAACAAGGATCGACAATATCTACAACGAAGAAATCCTACAATTATTCCAATAATTTGCCACATCATACATAAGGAGCCTATGGTTCGCCTGTCCCTGCGTTGCATGAAAAGCATTCATGTTCCGCCCGTCGCATTCTACCTTCTCGAATCATGCGACCTGGCCGAGTTGGGCCGCCCGAAACATGCTATAGTATACCTGCCTGTATCTGGCGACCAGCTGTGATCAGTTTCGCAGGCAATCTGTGGGAAAAAGGGGTGCAATTCTGCACGGGCAGGGGGGCGGGTGTGGGGAGTTGGAGGGTGGTTGGGGGGTGGAAGGGTGGAGAGTCGACCGGGGCCCGTGGGTAGTAATAGTGTACGACGGTGACATAAGGGTTCGCTGAATGCCATGTGATTTCGTTCGGTGAATCGAAGCGACAAAAGTCAGACCAAAGACCTGGGGTTGGGTGGGCACAGGCGGGGGGGCATTGGGGGTGGGGGGGGGGGGGTATGACTCATAAAACGGGAGCAGGAAAGGAGCAATCAGGGATGATATGTCGCCCGCTAGCACGTTGCTAAATCTCTGCCGTATCTCAATACGTGGACCATTTTAGCCGACACGCATGGCACGTGCGTTGCTAATTCTATTGTAGTCTGTCATACGCATTCTAAATCTGCTTTCACGTGAGCCTGCAGCATCTGCAACTGCAACTGCAACAGCAACTGCAACTGCAAATGCAACTGCATCTGCATTCGCTTTGTGTTGCGTTGCGTTTTAACTGATCATGAGAAGTGGCAGTTTTTCTGAATTCCTTCAATAAATGACCGATGTTTTTATCACGATTTCCTACCACACGAGTTTTGGACAATCAAGCCGCGCTACACAAGGGAAGTGAAATCTAACACATGCGAATAAATGACGGTCAAAGTTTTTCCCGTTTTTTTTTGGTTTCAATGAAATTTTCAGGAAACTTCAACGTGAGAAATATTGAAGAGACAGGTGGAATGCCTATACATAAAACCTTAAAAACTAATTTTGATCCAATAATGGATTAAATTTGCCATTTTAGTGCTTGCTGTATTCTGCATATGATTCTGATTTGACTTGAAATTACTTTGATTTGGCGCTCTTTGCGTTCTTATCATCGCTCCACAACAGAACTCAAAGAAAAGCGGTCGTGAATTCCTCGTGATGATACTACCTGGAAGTTTGACGTGTAAATATCCCAATGAAATATCAACTGTCATTCATTTAGTACCTTTACTCGAGATTTTCAACTGCTACAAAAATGCAATCAATCAGCATACCTATGAAACAAAGATAGCGTCTAAACTGTCAAAGTGTTGTACATCGTGACTCGAGGCGAATCGCGGGGTTGCTGGCCGTCTGATCAATTACAATGATCTGAGATGATCAAGGGCACGTCAAGCTTTCGGGGGGTGGGGAGTGGGGGGGGGGGGGGGGGCAGCACTTCCTTCGCAAAGTGTTCATGGTCTCGCGAGTGGTAAACGAGCCATGGCTTGCCGTCGCTGATTAGCGCCCCCCCCCCCCCTTTCCCCCCTCCTCCAAAGACCCACCCCTCGCCACACACAAAAAAAACTAAGCGTCATCCCTTCATCTAGTGTGACGTCATCCTTACGTACAACATACATGTTGGGTGTGGGTAGGTTGGGAGGTTGGGAGGCTGGGAGGTATGAGGTTCGAAGGTGGAATGTTACGAGGCTTGTGACGTTTAAAGGTTGAGCGTTTTTTGATAATGGGGTTTTGAGGTTACGAGGTTGCATTTTGCGAGTTTGTGACGTTTAATTCCCCCAAGGCCCATGGGGTTTGTAAAGTTAGAAGGGACGTTCTTCAAGACTGGATTTTGTGAGGTTTG
Organism: Nemurella pictetii; assembly: GCA_921293315.2. Classification (NCBI taxonomy): domain Eukaryota; kingdom Metazoa; phylum Arthropoda; class Insecta; order Plecoptera; family Nemouridae; genus Nemurella; species Nemurella pictetii. The sequence continues at coordinate 23,516,614 of OV121116.1, read as the reverse complement.
AAGGTTGAGCGTTTTGTGAGGCTGTGGTTTGCGATTAGGCGTCGTTTATCACTCAAATAAATACAAATTCTAGTATACGAGTAATTATTTGCGAATGATGTGAGCGTTTGTCCTATGAGACGCAGATGACGATGATAAGAAGACGAAGATGATCGTGGCTTTACTTTAAGCACATTGTCTACGCCGACATCTTCGCCTCTGCCTTGGCTCGAAGTTGGCAGCACCGCAGCAGCGGTCACCACGTGTCATGCCGCATCTGTCACCTGGCCTCTGTCACCTAACACCTGTCCGAAAAGCGACCAATCAGCCTGAAAACTCCGCGCGCTGGGAAATGAGGGGAAATGTGGGCCAAGCAGGGTGAAAATTTCGCGAAATCTCGTGACAGTGCCGGGAAATGGGTAAATGTGTTGGGGAAATGCGGGAAAGTGTCGGGAAATTCGAGATAATGCGGGAACCGGCCATGGGAAATGCGGGCCTTGGGGAAGGGGCTGCTAACGCTGCGGGGGTCGTGACTGAGACGGAAGAGGAGATGAAAGTAGTGGGAGGGGTGGACGGGGTAGGGGGGGGGGGGCTGCGGCTTGGACCCAGGTAATTACTTTTACAGACAATACGATCAATTAATTACCGTTGACATTGACACGCTGCCGCCAAGCCGAGACAGGCTGTTCTCGGTGAAAGCACGGTGAAAGCACGGTGAAAGCACGGTGGAAGCACGGTGAAAGCACGCTGGAAGCAACGCTTGAGCTTCTCAGTTTCTGCCTAGAATATGATGCAGCCGGCTGCCTGGCCTACGACTCTAATACAGAACATCTCAGAAATGACAGGCATTCTTTCCACCTAACACGGTAACACTACCACGATCGTCGGAAGTAATTTATTAAGTAAAGGGTTGGCTCTGGCTTACTGTTAGCAAGTCGGGTTTGTTGCTCAAGCTAAATCTATGAAAGGTTAACACTTCCTCAACATTCACGTTGTCGGATGAGCATTATTCGATCTATACGAGAACTGAGAAGGCAGATTGGAAGTTCTTGTAAAACTTCGTCAATGGCTGCGACAACGGAACGTATTCGTAGATTTAGGGGTTTTATTTTATGTTACGATCATCAAGTTTATATGGAAACAATTCAGATATAATACTCCGCGTATAAAATGTAAGATGTACGATTAGAACGAAAGATTGCAATAATCTCCGTTGTCAAAATCGTGGGACATAAACTTATTTATAAAGTAACTAAATTACCCTCCACCCCCACCACCATCCTGTGTGTAAATATTCGCGCTCGCTGACTTTTCATCTGTAAAATGATGCTGTATAAAATCTCATTCAAGGTCACGAGATAGCCGAGAAAAATGTACTGCAAACAACAATCGGTCTTTGATAAGGAAATTGGCTGTGAAAGGGAGAGAGAGAGTGAGGGATGGAACGGTAGGAAAATGCCTTGTTAATTTTCTAAATAACCGATAAAGCTTCATTTGTGCCGTTTCTTTTGCAAAGAAGAATTGCTGTATACTTTTTGATGTCACGCGGCTTACATTTCCTTGTCTTCCAATTGTTTCTTTTTCCTTACATTGAGTTCGGTCGCAAATTCTGGACGAAATTTCCGAGCCGCGAAAACTGTCTTGTGCCATACACTAAGTACTTCATAAAAATCATAAGATATTGGCAAATGGAAATGTTACCTCCACCTGGTTATGGTAATGTTAATTACGCAATGAGTATTTGAAGGCGTTTATTCTGGTTTCGTCGTGCGTATTCTTTTGATTCGTAGATGTGTCGACTTTGTAGAAATTTTGTAGCATATTCCACGTCATAAAATGCTGAAAGGAGTCAACTGACTGTTAGACAACCGACTAACATGCTACCAATTGTTCCACAATTGATTCGTAAATAGACTGATGGGGGTTGTTGCCGTGGGGGCGGATGGGGGGGGGGGGGGTGTCTCAAAGGAAGACCGTCATCCGAGTCCGTGCCCCATGCTCATCGGAGTTGAGATTTCCTTGAAAGTTCGACCATCTCTATTTGTTTCAAGCCAACAAATTCTCTCTGATTGTTGTTCATAGAGACAGACATGCCAAGGAAGTATAGAATGAAGAGCAAGTGTATAGCAAGCAGCAAGGAGCAAGGACTTGAGAGATTCGTCCTGAAGGCTTGATCGGCCACGATGACAAACTTCGAGTCGGACTTGGTTGGGACTACCTAGTACCTTGGTCGCTGCTGGCTGCTCATGGCTATGATTCTACAGCTTCCCCAGTATCCCACAGGCATACATCTCTTGCACCTCCATCCCATGCAAACCATGGTCGAATTTCCTCTATCGAGATTGAAGCAGGGCTCGAATTTGCCCCTATTCTGTTCCTGTACGCCACGGTCAAAACACATAAAGCACGATCTAATGAATTAAGGCGAACAGGAAAAATTTTGTTCCAATGTATTCGTTGATCGATCAGCTGATTTTTCACATAAACCTAAAGTAACTAAGCATTCAAACACTTTTAAAATCTGTGTTAGTTAAAAAATAAGTGCCGAGTTCTAACTCTTTGTGGTATTGACGCAATGATGAGAATCGTAAACCATCCATATATAGGTACAATAACCAATATTTCAACCTGGATTTCACAAGGCACGCAAGGTGCACGGTGTACACGAAGTACACTGCGTGTTCCCGGTGTGTACACGTTGTGCAGCCGGCGTGTACACGGTGTGTACACGGTGGATGCGTCCAGAGCTCCTGGCCAGTGACACGGGCAAGGCGTCAACGACAGACACTTCACATTAGTGTACCGTGCGGTGTTTTGCACTCGTCATAAGTGTATTCGAGTGTACATCAACACAACATGTGTGCGCGCCGTGATGCTTGCTACATCGCAGCGGTCCAGCGGTCCAGCGGTCCAGCGGTCCAGCATCCTGCGCCTGGAGTCCAGCGTCCCATGTTCCTGTTCAACGAGGGACGATAACTGGACATTATAGGCCAGCTACTTTTTTTTCATTTAGCACGCTGAGTTAGCTACGTTGAATTTTGTTGGAAAAAGTGGGGCTATTTGAAGCGTTTAGAGTGAAATTAATGTTTGTTATGCTGTTTTTTGTTTTGTTTTGAGTGGGTAACAATTTGAAATATGATCACTGGTTGTGTAATTGGGGTGATTAGTTGTGTGTGTCTGAGTAGCGGGTTTCATCGCCGACGTACGCGGCTGGCTGCCTCTTCTCAATTCGTGTTCGACACGTATAGGAAATGGTTCGACACCGGGAAAATTCAAGCTGGGGTTAATTTTGCACAACATTTTATATATGCCAGCAAATCAGATGGGATCGCCGATTTCCTGTTGGATTGTGCTCTAAAATTAATCTCTGAAATGTTTATCTAAGTATTTGTAATCGTTTGTGGCGTGGAACAAGATGAGGCGACATCACGAGCCGTGTTATGGTGAGGAAAATTTGAGGGCTCTGGAGCTTTCAGCAATGCAGGAAAACATGTTGACATTGTATTTCTACTTTCTCTTTGTTTTTCCAGTGTAAACCAAACGATTAAGCATTTTCCAGAGTTAATCGATTGAGCTTTCCTTTGAAAATATTTTCTTCGCTTAGATTAGGGAATGAAAGATTGATAAAAGGGTGCAAATCTTGTAAGATTATAAGAGTTCCCTTAGAGATGTGCCTGGATTGATGTAATAGCCATTGAGAAGTATTCCCTTCTCGGCTCCAACGTCCAATATATTTACTGCCAAGTGAGCTCCTCTTCTTTATCCCACCCCACCCCCAACCCCACCCCCACCCCCCCCCCCCCCCACCCCCGCTGCCTCCGTCCCCGCCCCACATGCCTAGCGAAGATATCCTATCTTTCAATCGTTGGAGTGTTGGAATTTATTTTTATCTATGTTACCTCCGCCCAAAAGCACCAATCAACTCGTAATTTAACAACAGAATCGAAACTTTAATCAATTCTTTATGTTCTCTTGAAAATATAACAGAAAAAATTATATCCCCTTCCACTTTACAACTTCCGTTGTGTATAAACATCCCTTGTTTTGTTTGGGGTAAAAAAAATCTTCGCAATTGGCGGTGCACAAAGACTCGAAATTAATGTTTAAGTTGCGTTCCTTAGTTGTATTTTGCCTTACCTCTACACAAATCGCAAATTAAATAAATATGCCAGTCGCGCTATTATTTTATCTAATTCCCTCTCTGCATTAGATTATACTCTGTCTTGCTAATACCTTCAATATCACGGAAACTTGCTTCCCATGGCCTCTTGTGAACATCAAAGCCCTGTTTCGTAATAAAACAAATATGCAACTTTGTGCGCGAATTTCATGCTTCATTTTTATGATACATCTTCTGTTTGATAATTTTCTTTATATGAATTTTCATTTTGACGTAGCTACCAACTTATTACCTTCTCAAAGCTAACCCCGGAGGGTCTTAAAGCTGATCATTGTCTTGAGGGATAGCAAAGTTAAAACTAGGTGTTATCAGCCGTGTACTTGCTTTCATGTTTCCAGTTTCCAGTGTCCAGTTTCACTCTGAACCAAGTAACGCATGAACGCATTTACGCAGACAAGCAGCTATGACATTGCGTTTTGGTACTATAAGCTATTTTATCCGTTACACTTGACCCCCATGAAATAAATAATAGCGTCTTTTATTTTCCCTTCAACATAACTCGCAACTGGACTCTGGGACAGTGTTAAAATTTTGGCGAATTGTAACGAAATACAGCCGTGGTCTAGTATTTTATACGCTGACACAACGTTCATGCAATTCAAAATTTCAGCGTTTTATTTGCATATGTTTCATGTATTATTCCTTCATCAATTTTGTGTAATCATTTACGTATTAGGAATATTGGTTGATAGTGGGTGTATTAGCCAACATCAAACCCAACGGGGCAGAGGCTCACGACATTGAGAGCAATGCTGACTGAAAAGTAGAAAGAAAACACAAAAGAAAACGTGCATTGCGCCAGACCGAAAGCGAAGCAATTAGCTCTAAAAAGAATAAGACGAAGGAGGAGGTGTTTGAATCTCTGTGATAAACCATTATTTCATTTAAGCTGCCTCGCACATTTGTAGTTTAATTAATGAAATTAACTGTTTTGCTGAACAAAAATAAATCTGAGCCAAAAAATAAGTTTTCCTTCCCCTAACAAGAACAGCGTAGCCGATGAAGAATATAATCATAGCTAAGGTCAAAATGACAAAAGAAACGAACGAAAGCACCTATATGCTCTTCGATAAATAGATCACAATTCACATTGATGTTTAGTGGGCGAAGAGAAGAGGCTGCAGAGTGTTCTGAGTGATTGAATTCATCTTGTTCCATTCCATCTAAATCTCTGAATCTAACTGAACAATCATGAATGAGTGCAGTGATCCGATAGCATTTGGACACTCGTACGATCGTACGTGTATGCGCATAACCACTGGGGATTCGTTTGGGAATCGGAACAGACCAAGATTTACCTCAGCACCATCCCTCTTTTCTTTTCGTCGGTACTAGTTATACGTAAGCACTGAACACAGAGCAGCGACCAGTGGTTATCTTAGGTCTGGATGCTACCATTAGCATCAGCATTAGCATCAGCATCAGCATCAGCATCAGCATCAGCAGCAGCATCAGCGTCGGCTTCAGCAACAGCAGCAGGTACCAGCGTCTCAGCGGCGTCTCTGTCGGAACTCTGATCCACCTTTCCTCGCTGCTGTGGACTTGTGGAGTGTGACAATATTATTCTGGTCAACAAAGACAGCAGACGCAGTGTATAATGTGCCATGACCGGCTCACCATGGCAATTCTCAACTCGACAAAGATGTGTACCTTGAATTTCAAGCCATGGATATTAACAATGCAGATTTATTTACGTCTGAAAATCATGCCGTGCTATTAAATGATATGCAAATTGTCTGTTTATCATCCTAGATCAAATTCATACCGCCATTTTGGTTCGGAATTCAGTTGGTCATAACATGACTCGTAAATTTACTATTCTGTGAATTTGATCAACTATGAAAATATCGACCGATCCACATGAGAATATCGGTGATAGAAGTCGGTGATAGCTGAAATTGAAGCATAAAAATATTGATTGATTTTGAAAGCTGTGTCTAATGTACTTAGGTTTAACCTGCCAACTGTGGAAGCAAAGCTACTGGAAGGAAACTTCAATTTACCAGTTGTAACTAAGAAGAATTGTCGATAGATATGCTGATCACATTGACAACTGCCTTCTCATCTAAAACCCCATGGCCAGCCGCCACCTAAAGCCAGCAGGAGGACAATGTCTCTAACCTCGCATTTTCTTTTCGATTGCAGTGGAGGTGGAGGACCCCGGCGAAGACATCGTAGCGCCCTCCGTGGCTGCGGACGTCAGTGAGGAGAGCGGGGCCGAAGGACCGGACGGCCCCGACGGTACCGACGGCCCCGACGGCCCCGAAGGCACCGACAGGTCGCTCTCCCCGCACAACCACAACCACAGCCACGACAGCAACCACAACCACCAGCTGGCGCAAGCACTCCCCTTCTCCGCCCACCTCAAAGACTCGCATTTGCACAGAGAGTCCGAAGAGTATTTTCTTGACAATAAACAAGACTTGTGCCCCAGCAATGGCGTCGCCTTGAATGGCCTGCGTATAATGCACGAGTTGAAAGATCACGGGAAGAGGCATCGAGACGAGAAAGGCGAAGATGAGAAGATTCAAGAGTATCTGCAGAGAAGCGACACGGCTGTCATCTTTCCGGAGACCTTCGAGCCGCCGAATCGCAAAGGTAAAGATCGCCGAGACTTGTCTTGCACGCTGCATGATGCCAAAGATGGTTGCTTCGTTTATCGTTGCATCGCCTAGTGATTTCAGCGGTCTCGTTTTCAGCGGACAAGCACTAACCGTTTAAACTGTTATTTATTATATAAGCGATGTCATCAATATCAATCCGAAGTATTAGAAATAAACAGCCGAGAAAGACGGTGACTCGCGAAATAATCTGAAATGGGATGGAACTCTTATACAGACGTGATTACCATTTTCGTTGCTTATAACTATAAGCATTCCAATTCCAAATTAATGATTAATTGCACTTGAAATGCTAATGGCGAGACTTCCATTTCCCTCACCGTGCCGCGCGGAACCAGGCAAACTTTACAAACGTTCGACCGTCCATTCTCACTTTGAAACAACACTCTCATCTTTCAAAATGATTTCTATCGGTTGGAGTGACTTTATGCCTTATCTATTTTCCTACGGACTCATCCATCTTACGTTATTTATCTCTTATCCTTCCATTTCCTTTCGTCCTTGCGTAGAAAACCGCCGCATCGTAATCTTACCCAAATAGTAGCTCGACTCATGACTGGCCGCCTTCGGATTTCACGTGCCGTCGCCGAGACAGAGTCCGATGCACACAGCGTGTCTAGAGAACTGTATGCGGCCATCGTTGTTAACTCGTAAGAGATACTATGATACTATGAAATCATACGACCGGTTTCCGGTTACTAATGTGTGAAGGGGGTGGGATGGAGAAGACCACACGGACGTTCCGTTTCTCTCCACTAACGGCTTGTCAGCTAGGGGGTGGGTGGACTTTCCCTGGCTTCAACTAGTCAACTTCTATGCCAGTAGCCATGCATAGGCCTAGACAACAGGCCAACACTAACACAGGCGCTTGATTAGCCACTAGCTAGTCCGACTCTTATCACTTATCAGCTATCGCCAGCTAATATGATACTCCCGGGCTCATCTTGCGGCTCTCAAGACGTGCCGAGCAATTCAGGATGCGACAGTCTTTCAGTTATGTCTGTGCTGAGATAAGGCGTAAGGATGCTAGTCCTGCTACCAGCCTGTGCTATACCCATGCTGCCCGTGCTGCCCATTTTGCCCATTCTGTCCTTGCTGCCATTATTCGGCGACAGGCGAAAGGTGCCGGTCGCATGCTCAAGTGTTTCAAGTGTTTGCGGGCGCGAGATAAGCTCATCGCCGAGGATGTAAACGAGAGTTATCAATTACAGAGAAGACAGCTTCGCTTTATTCCTCACTTTCATAATATACCCTTAACACTTCACGAAAAACAGAACGAATTGTTATCGTTTCCATTCTTTCTGGTACATTGCTCTCGCGAGGGAACATCGCAAGTTTTTTTTTGCAGCAGATATATACATGTTTCTTGCGTATTTTTCTGTACATATTATATTGTTTCAAGAGCTGTTGTAGGGTAATTTTATAGATGCAGACGCCATTTTCAAGTCTCACAATTCGAGAAATTATACCTATTTATGACGTAGTTTGTTTGCCAAAAGGTTTCGACGATGGAAAAGTCAAGAAGTAATGATACGGGTTTCTAGACACCACATATTCAGCCCGTGTATGCTCTTATATTAGACATTAGCCTGATAAAGTACACCAACATAAGGGAGCAATTTCGCTTGCCAGTTTTGGGTGAAATCCAACGAGACATATGCTATTATCAAGTTTGATCTAGTTGGCAACAATTTTCTATGTAGGGGGTAGCATTCCATGCATTGGATTATATCTGCGAATACAAAAATACTGATATATCTATATTACGCTATTGCTGTTATTGCTGTTATGCATCCGTATAATGTGGTACACCTAACAATGGGCTGCCACGCACTGAAGCCTAAGAAAATGGGGGAAAACTTGGCATCGTGAAATGGCGCCTAGAAAAAGGTCCAATGGGCCAATTGCTTTTGGCGTCTATATAGATGGTAGCTTACGTAATATTTTAAGGGGTTGAATGTTAGAAGTGAGCTCAAGGGGGGATGAGGGTTAACAAATGAGAATTCTTAAGATCAGATTAAAACTTGAAGATTGGAAATTTTCTCGGGTGGTAAAAACAGATTAATGAAGTCAGTTATTTTTGTTGAGAGGTTCTTAACGGCGAGGCAGGAAAGCCAACTATAGCCGTTTTGTCGCCAATGATACCAAATGGGTTTTCTTATAAATTGAGAGTATTTCCTACCCCCCGTAAATTGGGGGCAGCCATGGACCAGGGCTGGCTGCCCTAGTAAGACACTTAGCCTAATCGTAGCTTAATCGTCCATCAGCCGGCCAAATTAATCTGCTACATGCTTTTGAAAAGAAAGTTTCTCGCTGTGGAGTACAGATCTGCGGTAACTCAACGTTCAACTGGTTTAACCGGAGACTTACCGAGTATAAAGAGTCACGAGTCACGAGTCACGAGTCACGAGTCACGAGCCGCGACTCGTGGACGCCCAGTCCACCACAAATTGCCGTCCACATTTTAATTGAACACAATTTTTGGCCAGCGACGGCGAGGCTCGTAAATTTGATCTAAATGAAAAGGCTTAAATAGTTTTGTCTCTCGTTAATAGGTTTTAAGCGGCGTTCGACGGTTAGCTGTCAGATGCTTCGCTGTTGCGAGTAAACAAGTTGTGTTGCCTTGCTTTCCTTGCTTTCTTTGCTTTCCTTGCATCAGCATGGGACAGAACGAGAAGACAGAGATGAAGGCGAAGACGAAGGCACGCTTTCTAATTGTCTGTCTCTGTGCTGGTTTCACATCTTACCCATTCTATGCCACGGCGTCGTCGGTGGGGCGTGGGGGAGGGAGGGGGAGGGGGGCGGTCGTGGGGGCGCCGTGCAAATGCAAGTGCCTTGCTCGATTTTGTAATTGCTCAGAGTCTTTAATTGGAGGGGAATCACATCTAGATTTATATAGGCTAAAGAAAGACGATGTATCTTACTGTAGTATACAAACAGACAACAAAAATAGCAGACATGGTTTTACTAGAGAGCAATTTGTGCTCAATGAGTGGTTTCATTTAATTGTCATCTATTGTCTTGCCGAGTAAAATGTTCAGCTCGTAATAGAAGCAATTATTATCTAATGGTGTGCTCTAAATAGTCACAAAAATCACTTTGGCCATTCGGCCGGAGGAAAAAAAAGATTGCTCCATGATTCGCACTTTTGAGTTTTACTTAAGCCCATAAAAAAAGAACTCTCTCATAATTAACTGCAAAAGCTGAAATAACGACACTGATTACTTAACTAATGCAAAGTGTTTCACATTGAAATCTGGTTGGACCAATACAAACTCTTTGTAGAATTGAGTATGCATGCGTGAAACACCCTAGAGAAAATGTAGAAAATCAGAAATTTCTGATCTTCATTCTGAGTGTATCTGAGTGTCATTCGGTCATGTCACTTCCTACCTCCTACCTCCTACCTCCGAACTCCGAACACCTACCTCCTAACACACCTCCCACCGACATAATGTCCTAATATCCATTCTCTCCGATTGGCTTCAATCCTGATGTCTTGTCGGTGTGACTTCGTATGGGCGTTCAACATAGAAGGTGTTATTCCCGGTATACTTGCACGACAATCCGGAAGAATTATTCTGAATTCACACATCGTATGGCGATTTTGTGCCCCGGTTTCTATAGTAAATCGTGTCACTGTTGACTGTTCGTTATATTAGCGTTGTTGGCCTATAGCCTGGCGTGTATAGTTTTGTGGTCGGACAATCCTTAAGCGCACGACTTCGGCTGGCATGGGAGCGCTCAGAGCTGTGTTGTATTTCCGCTAAAACTTGTAACATACGTTACGTCCTATCAACTCCTATCGTACCACCATAGAATACCGTAGAATACCGTAGAATACCGTATGAATACCATGCACATTGTCCCGAAGATGATGAAACTTTGTGTCCTTAAACATGTAAACTCGGCGACACTTAAATAGCGTTATAGGAATCCAGTCCGATCATTCACCGCCTAACATGCAGTCGGAGATATCCGCATGTGCTGATTCACCCTTTAGCTCGGTACAGCTAACAACACCGAACAACCATTTTGTGTCAAACATCAGCAATCAGAATCTACTTCACAGTATGAAGATTCTTTGACTTAGCCATGTACCTATCTACCGCGTCCTCGTGCCCATCCATCAATTACATGATAGTCATTCAGTGTGGATTCTTATTTGATAATAATCTCATTTAATCAGCTGCCTGATGCCGAAGTATTCCTGTGAAACAATTCCCTAAACCTGGTGAACCTTAACTCTTCTATATATTAGAATTGCCAGCGTTAAGATCTCGACTCCCTTTGATCTTCAATCAATTGAAATTTCAATTACAACATTTGTTAACTTGGGTTTGAGGTATGGCATAGCTATACCAAACTCTGCAGACATATCGTTTTAATTTACACAAAAAATAAAAGTACCCCAAACAACATTTCGTAGCTCGAGCAAACATGTACTGCCAAGAAAGTCGTATCAAGCTGTCTTTGGATGATATTTGACAGTTTGATGCTAGCAACGCTATCGCGTGGGTTGCGTATGGCCCTACGGCCATGGTCTTCAGGTCCTAAAGAATCCTCGCTTTCCAAGGATCACTTGGCTAAGTTTGCCGACTCTGGCAGCTGGACGCTGGACGCTGGACCGTGCTCCGGCCAACCCACGCGCGCGGGCCCAACTTTCCATGTATACACCACTGGTGGACGTCTCAAGAATTTGTGGTCGACAAAGTGGTACGGAGTAGAAATTTCAATGCCCCAGTATCTCATACGGAAAGGTCCAGTATGTTAAATTACACTCAAATTCCTGGGGCATTTAATTTTAATCTATCTTAAACCTAACTCTTACCAAGTTTACTAAAGTTTCCTTTGGGGTTAAATGGAGTTGTGGGGTAAGGGATAAGGGATGAGGGGATGTATGTATAATACGGTACATTAGATTGCATTAAACATTCATACCATGGGGCTAGCTGCAAGATTCTGAAAGATGTACCGGCCGGCCAGACAGAAGTACGGTCTGCAGAAGGAATACTAGTGCGCCCAGCCTCGATCATAATATGAAATGTGATAGTTTTCTTCTTGAAATAGAAACTGAAATGATTAACCATGCTTGCGTCTGGCGGCGGGCGCATTCTGCATGAGCAAGAGGAAACCTCTGTCCATTCGTCTTGCGACCAGCTCCAAGATGCATTGGGCAAAGTTGAATCGAATGAAGGAAACGCTGGGACACGTGCTGAGTGCTGCGTTCTGCGTACATTCGTGCATGCGTGCAGCGAGGCAAATGCTTGCCAGAGACCCGGAGTGCAAGTCTGTTTGGACCGTTATTTCAAACAATTGGAAGTATTTTGGGGTACACTTGCGACACTCCGTTTTGTAACACACATCTGAAGTTTTCAACGTAAAAATAGCTAAACGTTCAGAATAAAAGGGATAAAAAATTAGAAAAATTAGAAATATTATAAATTCTATTTACAAGGATTTGTGTGCACATCGGAGGCATAAGATTTTGATGAAGATCCAGGCCCGGATTCAGATGCGTATGTAGATTTGTTTTCACGCAATACGCGAGAGACTTAGCAGCAATTTGCATTCAAAACCACCCTTTGTGTATTTGCGTATTTTCGGCACTTCGATTTCCAGCCTCATTTCTCCACTAATTGTTTTTCAATTTTTGAAAGAAAAAAAAGTAAATTATTCCCTTTCTCCGTGTCAGTCATAAATATAGGCTTTTAGCGCTGCGCTCCTCGATAGAGCTTGACTTCAACAATTGTTCTAGTAAAGTGCACAGCGCATGACGCATAACGCACATAACGCCGTTAAAACGCGAGCTGCGCCATCATTCTCACATTTCTACATGCTTTCCACGTTGAGCAGCGGCATGCCCTTTAAAAGTTTAAATACAGATTCTTGTTGGGAAAAGCTCGTGTTAAAATTAAGCTGGAACAATATTTTGACGTAATAGGCTAATGTGAGAAGTTTCGCGGTTATTTAAACTGTAAATTTACGAGCGCAATGGCTTGATCTTGTGTATGAAGATACTTAGTTAATCCAACATCTACAAGAACATTTTTCGCATGTTAAGCTGATTATGAGTGCTGTAAGAATGCATTTCTAAGGCGCGGCTAATATTTATGGGTGTTACATGCAGCAAAGAGTAAGCTGCTCTCCCAGCGCGGCGGAGAAGGCAGCCCCGCTTCGCTGTGTAAATTAACTTTTATACACACAACTAGTCTCTAAGAAATGGGGGAGGTGTTGAATTTGAGCTGCCAAATCCCATTAGCTTACAAGCCACGTTCATAACTCGTTTTGAAAATAATAATATCAAAATGCTATCGCTGACGGAATTAACCTGCGGTTTCTTCGGCTTCTGCTCGATAATCGTTGACCAATTAAGCTTCTCATTTTTAGGCATTACACGAATTAGCATAGTTACTCGAATAACTTGAATTACCCACGTTACCTGCATTACCTGAACTACCCGAATTACCCGGACACCCATGATTTTGTCATGCAGTTTGTCCGTGTTCGAAGCATCCCGACCCTGCAGTTCAAGCTAAACATTAAAATATTTATTCTGTGTGTTTGAAGCTAGAGAGAGAAAGGGGCATGAAGAGAGAGGGAGAGAGATGGAGAGATGCTGCGATTGTATTTGATTAGGCGAACAGGTTATAGACTAATTAAGCTTGGGAAACGGAATAAGACGGGCTGGGCTTATTCTCTATCGAAAAGGATTTTCGTCTTCGTTTTTGTATATTTGCTGAAAGACGGTGAGTATTAACATCTGCTCTTTCGTCGGGTTGTTCGAGTTAAAGTTAGCTATTTACTAGAGGGCGTATCGCTATCCGTGTGCGTATAACACAGAACTATAGGCCAGACGAGGAAAAGAGTAAAGACAAAGCAAAAAAGAGATATATATCTCACAGTCTCAAACAAAAGTCTTTTGAACGCAAAACTCTCTATAAAGTTTACTCTAATTAAAAGGTACTATAGCTTGCGCCACGGCGCGCCCTGCTTATTCCTTTTCTTTGTTTTTATAAAATTCCAAAAATCCTTTTTGCGCCAATCGTGCTGCTGTTCTACGGTGTCTATAGCTTGTCTCACCCCTCCCATTGCCTCCTTCCTCCCCCCCCCCCCCCACTCTCACCAACCCCCAACCAACCCACCCACCCACCGTTCCAGCGCAGATCTGCTCAGAACCATTCCAACGGTCATAAGGATTTATACTTATTTCGAGTTTTGCAGAAAGCGAATATTTAATTCTTAATTACGTTCATTGTTAACTTGAAATCTTATTTTCCAGCAAGCCATAACATAGACGACTTGTGCAAAGGATGTTACTCCCTCGTCCCAATACAGATTCACTCGTCAAATGTCTGACAGTTCCAATAGTTCCGACCACCTTCATTTAGCAGCCATTTGTTTTGATAAGCTTTTTTCTTAAGTCTCGTTCATCATCGGCATATCTCCCCAGGCTTTCTGAACTATCTTGCACAGTTCTGCACATTTCTGCACAGTTCTGGACAGTTCTGGACAGTTCTGGACAGTTCTGGACAGTTCTGGACAGTTCTGGACAGTTCTGGACAGTTCTGGACAGTTCTGCACAGTTCTGCACAGTTCTGCAAAGTTCTGGACGATTCTGCACGATTCTGCATGGTCCTGGACGACCTTGGCCGACAATCTGCTTGGTCCTGCACGGTCCTGCACGGTCCTGCACGGTCCTGCACGATACTTAAGGGTTATGCACGATTCTGCACACTAAGGTATCCCTGTAAATGATGCTTTTGCGCCCTTTGCACTCACATTACCGTATCTACTATTCTACTTCTGCTCTACATATATATATATATATATATATATATATATATATATATATATATACCTATATATTGCTAAAATTGCTTTTAATTTTCCCAGCCATTTCTCCTGATTTCCTTTCGTCTTCTGGATTTGGGAACAAGAATTAAGTTTGCCTTTTGTAAATTAAAATAGCAACCGGACTGAGGGATGAAGGGCTTGGTGCGGGGGTCTAGGGGTTGGTGGAAGGGATGGGGGGGGGGGACTGGGGGTGTGGTTTTTATTCTAATTAATTCTGCTTATAAATTCCGATTCAAACCTTTTCCCTTCCTCTTTCGACGAGATATTCACTCCCGTTTTCTAACTCTAGACCTTCTACCTTAATTTACTAAACGTGTACCCTTTCCGAATTTCAGCAACGTTGATTATACCAAAGTATAATCTATAAGTGCGCACTTTGAGGTAACATCACTCACTAATTACTCGATCCTCATCTCGTTAAGAAGACCTAAGGAGTTTAATAAGGCATATTAAGACTTTTAATTACACAAACCCAGGGGCTGCAGGTTTGACGCTTCTATATGGAAAGTAGAAAGTAGAAAGTAGAAAGTAGAAGGTAGAAATTACATATTTATTATTTAACCGTTATTTTCGAACGATGCTCGCTTCGATGGCACGTAGCACATGGGTCGGCTCAGCTATCACAATTTACTATGAAGCCTGAGAGTGCGACGAATATGCTGTCATGAATTTATCTACTCGAAAAGCCAATTTTGACAGAAAAATGCGCCACAGTTTGAGCGAGAGACTGTACCTGCACTTTGAAGTTTCCACCAAGGTTAGCTCATTTCAAGGCAAATATCTGGCAATGTTTTATTTAATCGAATTAAATACAAATTCCGTTTATCATAAGTGAGGTCCAGTTAACAAAAAGGAATTTAATTTTCTTTCCTTTCAATCCGCTTTCATCCGACTTCAATCGGCCGCTGCAATCTTTCCTCTTCTGACTTCTGGCCTTTCATCTGCAATTAGAGCAAAACATAAAATCATAAAAGACGGGATCTACAATCAACCGTTATTTGCACACGCAATTATTAATAATGCGAACTACTTAATATAAAAATAATAAAAAAAAAACGCCGTCGTCGCTGTTGAGATTGGAAGCGAACACGTATTGTAATTTGTTATTTGTAATTAACTAAGGTCATTCTGCAAGATGCAAGTGAAAGCAACACTGAACACTCGCGAAGATATTTGACTGAAGCTGTATGCCCCTTGCCCACGACCGAGATTATGCGTCAATATAATCTAGACATATCCTGTAATTTTCTTCAAGCTTTGCTTTATTGAGTCTCGCTGAATTGGCCATGTGCGTAGGTCAGTTGGTCTGCGCTCGTAACTTGTAGTTGATAAGTTGGTAAGTTAAAGTTGGTAATCGTCGGTCGTTTCATGGGGCACAGCGAGGTGTGTGGTCGTCTATCTATCGCACCTACTCACATCTCAAGGAAGCTGTCTGCGATATTCGACCCATTATTCCTGACCATAACTCCTCATTTAGCCCGGGCAGTTGACCCCCCCTCCACCCCCCGCCGTCGCCTTCCCTCCAACTAACCCCCCCAGGGGATGGCTTGCGCCTCATTGTGGGCCGGCCGGACCGCAGTTGTGGAAATTAGGGAAAAGAGGATAAAAATGCGGGGAAAAGCACCGCAAGTGGACACTTGTGCTGTCTTTTCAACTATAGGCCACTGGGCCAGTTGCAAAAATGAAATCTGTCACCAAATTTCTGATAGCCGATCACACAGGTTAAATTTACTAGAAAAAAAAAAATCCTGACCCCTTTTTTTAATCTCCGTCGGTAATTTTTGTTGAATTTGCATGCTGCTGGGCGTGATTTAAAAATAGTGCAACAATTCACACGATATTCTAATTATAACCAATAGCTAATAATTTCTGGTTGTTGTATTATCCTTTTACAACATTTATGATTAATGACACTCGTGGTTGAAATCCTTTTTTCCTTCTTGGCGCGTATGGGCATTGTGCTACTCTCCCCCACCACCCCCACCCGCACCCCCCACCCCCACTACAACACTCCACTCGACTAAGGTCCAGTCGGGCAAGCTTAGCCCATGTCGGGAAGTACGATGGAAATGGACAGGATAAAGTAGAATGAGTGGAAAACAACAAGTCAAGTTAC
This sequence comes from Nemurella pictetii, assembly GCA_921293315.2. Lineage (NCBI taxonomy): Eukaryota > Metazoa > Arthropoda > Insecta > Plecoptera > Nemouridae > Nemurella > Nemurella pictetii. Next base: position 23,499,861 of record OV121116.1, on the reverse strand, counting down.
GGGCTTGAAGAGGTGCCCTGTGTGTGCGTGTGTGTGTGCGTGTGTGTGTGCGTGGGGATGGTTGGGTGGGGGGGGGGGGGGTGAAGCCCGGGGCACACGGGCACACAACGAGATTGTGAGAAATGGCAGCAATTTGATGTCGCTGAGCATCACTGGCCTAGCAGTTACCTGCTTTCCTTCCAGTTTCCTTCCCAGCTTCCTTCCAGTTTCCTTCCTTTCCCGCCAGCCGCTTTTTTCCATTCCATTCACTGACACTACCGACCCCTCCCCCCCCCCCCCTCGCGCCCCTACCACCCCCCACCCGGCATTACAAAAAAAACCGCCGCCAGCGTTCCTCTAGACTTTCTTTATCCTCGCTGCACAGCTCAACACTCGCCCATAGCTATCAATTTCACGTCAACGCTGTCACACGTTCCAGTTCCATGCTGCAAGGTGGCCTGCCCTGGTTCACCCTGGTTCACCCTGGTTCACCATGGTTCCATGTGGTTCACCCTGGTTCACCATGGTCCACCCTGGTTCAACCTGGTTCACCCTGGTTCACCCTGGTTCACCCTGGTTTACCCTGGTTCACCCTGGTTCACCATGGTTCACCCTGGTTCAACCTGGTTCACCCTGGTTCCATGTGGTTCACCCTGGTTCCATGTGGTTCACCCTGGTTCACCCTGGTTGCACGTGGTTCACCCTGGTTCCATGTGGTTCACCCTGGTTCACCCTGGTTGCACGTGGTTCACCCTGGTTCACCCTGGTTGCACGTGGTTCACCCTGGTTGCACGTGGTTTACCCTGGTGCCATGGCTTTCTCCGGTACCATGGCGTGCCTAGGTGCCATACTTATTTGGTTTCACGGCTTCCCGGCTTTTCCTGCAGACCATAACCTACCTTTTTTTACTTTCGCCTGGAACCCGGTGGCATCTTTATACGATAAGTCAACGCGATTCTCGTTTGAAAACGACCACCACGAGTTATAAATTCGTAAGGGAATATACTAGGATTTTATTTTATGGAGTTTTGTCAAGTGATGTACTGAAGATTAGATGAGGGTGGAATCTTCTTAATTTGCATCTATTGGTTGTCTTGTTGGGATTAAAACATTTTGTGGCGTTGACAAATCGGTGTTTGTCAGATTTATTCAGAGTTTACTTCAACAACAACAACGATGCGTTGCGTGATTTAGGACTTAATTTACGTTACATTTGATCGCAGTGATCTTGCACGACAAGACGCATTACCGAGATATTACAATTCCTTATATTTGTAAACATGAATCTTCAATAATCCACGGTGTTTAGCCTGTGTAAGTGTAAGACAATTCCACGAAAGTATCAAGCTGCAGAGAAATAACGAATGCTTGTAGCTGTAGGCTTATCGAGTGCTAAGAAAAGTGCGTGTAGTTGTGTGGCATCGGGCTACGAAGTGAGGACGATGATACGGCGATACGGCGATAGGTCGCATGTTATTTTAGAAACTAATGATAGAAGCACCCATCTCGACAGGGATCACATCAGAGCCGGGGGGGATTGGGTGGGGTGCGGGGGGCGGTGAGCGCAGAAGAAGTGCTAGAAAACTAGGATAGGAAGCCATTCTCAGTCAACTGTCAACGTGCTAGACAAATGAGCAACACACTTCCCGTCAATCTATCGCCACTGTGCGCCTTTTTCTCTCCTTGTTATTTATCATTTTATTTCACCCTCTTGTGCTTTTAACCGTTTACCATATTCCCAAAAAAAGCAGAAAAAAAATGTTTGCATAAACATGTAATTGTTAGTGGGTGATAACCATGAGTGAAGGCGAACGCGAGCGCTTTTTTGCTTTGGCTTCTGAAGAATGGCGTATCCACCTGATATCAAACTTCAAGTAACCGTTAATGTTTGCTCATTGCTTTGAGAGGCGCTTTCGAATATTTCAACCAAGCTACAACAAGATGTTTAACCGTTTAATCGTCGAACGCCACTTTAAGCTACGCGTGCTGAAGTGTACGTCGAGTTCAAATACCTTTTTTTAGGAAGGGAATCAAAAATTGTTTTATAGTCTTCGGTTTTCTCAAAGGGATTTTTGGAATCAATTTTAAGCCGTAAAAATATATAAACATAATAGCAGAAGTATAGAAACCTATAAACAACCCCTTGTTAGTTTACAGCCCGCTAAATCCGTAGAGGGACAGGTTTGGGAAGGGGGGCACGGGGGGAGGGGGCACGGGGAGGGGGCATAGGGGTGGGGCAAGTTATAGCACAGTAAGCACATGAAAATACTCTATCATCTCAAGCCTACTAGATGCTACTGATGCTCTGTTGTAAAAATCTTTCAACAAAGCTGTTCACTGTACCAAAAACATGACGTCAAGTAATGATTCCTACCCACCCACCACCCACCCACCCTTCCCTACAAACCCCCTGTAGTTCCTTCTTCACCTCACCCTACATCTCTTTGTACATAATGAATAATTCAATATTTTACTAAAACCTCACTCACTTGAGTTTGGAAGGAAGCTGGAAAAGCTCAAGTCTAACACTACAAGAAGGTACCTATGTCAATTGCTACAGACTTAGCTACAGTAGCACACTTTTCACAACATCTATTTAACAACTCGGTCTCTAGTGTCATCATTGCTACAGTAAATTCTCTGCTCAAAGTATTATAGAAGAGAAAAAAAAAGGAAGTTGCATTTTCACTTCTTCTATAGCGGGATGAGCTTGGAAACCGTGTGGAAAGCCTGGAAGGACACAGAATTCTATGGCTGAACTGCTTGCTACTCTACACTCTCTTCACTAATTCAACATTTACGTTCTTTAATAAATGCATATCGCTCCCTTAGCAGTCTGGCAAGTTATTCGTAAATAAGGGCAGTCGGACCGAGAAAAATAATAACCTTGCAAGTTACATATTTGTCTTAGCGTGTATCATGGAGCAGATACAGACACACATAGCAGCTTCCTAATGGAGCTCATATTACTCCAACAGCACACTAGCCCATGTCGCTTGCTCACATGTCACAGAAATGTAATCAGTTTTCGACATGTGCATTATTAAATATCAAAGAGACAAGTCTGGAGCGGTGGAGATGGCATCAAAATTGTGAAATTACTTCATAGGCATGCGATTTGTTTTACTATACACAATTTTATAGAACAAAAGCTGCTATGCTGTTTGTTGTATATTTTATTATTACGATTTATTGAGACTTATTAAATTCCCGTTTCTCAGCATTCGGAGCAAGTGTTGGTTTGGATAGGGTAAGGGTTAGCGAGTGGAGGAGGGGGAGGTGGAGGAAGTCGCTATTGCTATTGGAGCTTATAGATTGATAATCTGTTGCTCCTAACTTTGATTTAGTTGAGTTTAGCCAGAGATTAGGCTTAGCGCAGCGCGATTCGCCGGAGGTACATTTCTAAGTGGTATAGTAAGCTTTCATGTGGTCAGTTGGCTCTTTCATGCACAAACAGGCTTAAGTCCAAGCATTGATTGCTTTCATTAGAACTTGCTACTTAGGAAATCATTGTTGGCTTAGGACTACTGCGTTTGCAATGCTAAGCAATTTATTGACGGTGGCTCTTCCTAATTGAATATTGACTTGTCATAAGCAAACTTATCATTTCTTAAGGATGCGGGTAACTTAGCTGAATTGTCATCGGATTACTATTATTCTGCATGTAGTGCTTGGTAAATGACTACACGAGGAAAGGTATTATACTTAAATGCGTTCAGAGAAGAAATTAACCTCCTGGTGTTGTCCAAGTTTGATCCAAGTGGTATCAAAATCAAATCAGCGATAGTTTTTTTGACAGACACTATAGGCAAAAGTTGCTTTAGGAGAGCAAGTGCTGTGTAAGAATAAGTTGTGGGTTGTTTGGTTGTAGGTTTTAGGTTGAGTTTGTTGGTTGTAGGTTGTAGGTTGTAGGTTGTAGGCTGAGGTTGTTGGTTGTAGGCTGAGGTTGTTGGTTGTAGGTTGTAGGTTGTAAGTTGTAGGTTGTAGGTTTTAGGTTGTAGGTTATTGGCTGCTAGCTGATCTGTTAGCAACAACAGGATGCCACGTGAAGGGCAGTGACTGAATAGGGTACGGACGGGCCGGGTAATGATGGGTAAATGATGGGTAAATGATGGGGAAACGATGGGGAAACGATGCCGCCGCTCAAAGAAATGAGTGTCACGAATTCCAAACTGCGATCGAAACATCAGCGTCCATTGATAATTACCGAGACAAATCCTGAAGTTAGTTTGCAAAGCTAAATATTGTTTTAGTCGTTTCATTTCAGGCGTGGCCTTTTTGTTTGCAGGCGATTAGCTATTATTTCAAAAATCGATCACCGACTCTATAACTGGCAGTCTAAAGGTATAGTGGCTTAGAAAAGAACATTTCCGTCATGGCGGATACCTCCAGAGTCCGTCGTGGCAGATACTGTTTAATCATATCTTAGTTTAATAGCTTCTCTGCCTGCTAAACCAGTATCTGTTGAAGCATTCTACGTCTTTCACAGCTCCCTAAATCGAATTTACAAAACTATGTGAAGCAGTGAATTACACATTTTAATTTCTCTCCAGCTCTCCGAGTCGCGAAGAGTGATACTTTCCATCAGAATAACTTTGTTACGGAGATTTTCTTCTTACTATTTAATACTCGAGTAAAATGTATAACGGACGCTTATAGCAGGATTATATCTTAACAATTTTATCATTCTTACAAATTTTCATCTGAATTTCTCCAACGTGAACATCAGTGCAAGCTGTCACACAAATTGTATCCTGCTTTCTTCACAGCGCCCCTCCGCCCCCCCCCCCCCCCCCGCACCAACCTTCTCCCGGACCGGCACCCAATCCATCCACCACCCCCACATGCACCTTATGTCTCATTTATCCAGGACCCCAGAAAAGAAGCCTACTCACTTTTACTAAGAAGAAAAACTTTGGATTTATCAAAAGACTCCACGTTTCTGACATTACTCTGTTTTCACTCTGCCATTCTTATTTATAGTCGTGTACAAATCTTACTTAGGTTCTAAGCTGCACACTGTTGGTGTTTTGTAATCCACTTGAGATTCGAAGATGCATCTTGAGAGATTGGCACTTCCACCAGCCACCGGCTCTCATGCAGTGAACACGGCACTTCCACGCCGAACAAATTCCTGGCCGGACAAAATCGAGCTACGCTTTTCTAATCAGTTGTGTTTTCTAACATTTTTAAGAATACCATTACGCATGAATGTAGGTATATTAAAATTTATTTATTATATATATTTCTATGCGTACATAACGGTTTTGTATTTTTACTTATTTATCGATGAGACAATATTTATGAATCTCGTTTCCAAACAATTATTTTTGAAATAATACTTGGATTAAAACGTAGTCATTTAACAAAACAAGTCGCCGTTATGTTCAGGTAATGCTCACCCATTGACGTTTTATATTTTCTGAATCTTGTGGCATTTTCCGAACAGATTGTAGAGCACATAATCTTGTGGTTATGTCTTGAGTAAACGATGCTTCTTCCATCATAATTTCAAACGTTTTATCATCGAGATTGCCGAGCAAGCGGCGCGGGCTTGTGGGGGGGGGGGGGGGGGGGGTTGATGCTAGATTGTTACTTGTTAGTGGTGGTAATACCTAGCTCAGATTTCGTCCTAGTTGTAAATTGCCGAGTCTTTTGCATACAATTTCTAGCCGCTTTTCTTTGCTCGGAATGAGGTGATATCATGAGAAGACTTCCAACTCGTATTTAACATAGCGAGACTTGTAAAAAACAACTCTCGCCAACTGGAAAGTAAAAACAGAAATTGGAGAGAAAATTGGATAAGGTATTTTTCGCAACAGTCAAGTTTATTCATTTGATAATCTGTTAGAGAAGCCTCGCATTTTCTTTTATTTTCTGATTTAATTTTTTCATAAAGCTCGAGTCTCTCTCGCGATGCCTCAATTCGTGTGGTGCCCGAAAGATAATATAGCTGCCACAGGGGTGTACTTGTAAGTACAAGTACGAGCCGAAGTCATTAGGTCACGATTGTTTATCGAACAATCGGATTTATTTCCATCCCGTGTCAATCGTGACGACTTTTTTATTTCACAATAACAAGCACCCATATAGGTACACCCTTATTTCGAGACAAGAATGAAATCACCATGCAACGAGGGTTAAATAACACTGACACCGTCAGCCAGCAACCACCCCGAATCGTACCGACGCTAAGCAGCAACATATTTAATCAGTGATCCTCATCCAGCCTCGCTGGATTCAACGCCACGGGTCCGTATTTCTTGGGTAATGATAGAAATATCGCCGATAGCTTGATTCCGTCACGAACACGACAGAGTGTGGAAAGTAAGGAGAGTTAGGAGAGTGAGCCTGAGACTGGCAGATGAGTTGAGATGTTATATTCTGTGGTCACCAAGTAGAGGGCTGGCGAACTTGCGACGAGTTGCGACGAGTTGCTAGGTTGACCCCAGGCAATGAGATGCCTTGCTCTTCGATGCTGCGCGATGTAGCTGCGGAGCGGTGGAGCGGTGGAGTGTTGGAAGGAAGAAGGAAGCTGGCCACGGCGGAAGTTTCATGGTAGCCGCCCCAAGCTAACGACGACAGATCCTCAGATTATGGACTAAAGATGGTGACAATGCTAAGAATGGGTCTAATAGCTTGAGGCAGCAAACCAATACCAGCGCGGCTCAATGGGTTTTAATCTTGCATTTCGTATCATACTGAAATGATCACATTAGATCAAACACGAGAGCTAATAGACTTTTCATAAATAAATTAGTGGGTTGTATCACTTCGGAGACGGCATAATGGCAATGGCACCATGTACCTACAGCGTTTCACAATTCCATTCTCCTTACTCCTTTGCTTTTCCTCGCTTATTTTTCTCGCCTTTTGTTTGTTATTCATCAACGCTAAATTATTCAAACCAATATTAATTTAAATAGCTTCAATTCCCTTATCCGCAATGAAATCTAATCAATACATAACTTATTGAAATCGATCTCGCTTTTTGTACGTGATGTTCCGACTTAGCGAGGCGATCTCATGATCTGGAGATCTAAACATCGTCATTGGCACGGGGTGCTCGCTTGTAAAGGATTTTATCCTTTGGGATGCTGCCTCAAAGTCCACTGAGAGCATTAGACAGCCATGCCAGGGTGGTTCGGCTTGGCTGGGGGTGGGGTGGGGAAGGGAAGGCTTCGGCAATCAACCCTAATCGATCCTGTAATCCATCACAGGTTGAGCTGTGAGTCAAGAAAACCTTAGGGGTGGGACATGGCGGCTATAAGCACTACCTATTCCTAACCAAAAACAACAACTTTGTACTTAGTCAAAGGTAACGAACACTACAGACGACTAAAGAACACGGATTGCCTTGCCTTCTCCACGCTTCTCTACGGTATCCACTGTCACTGCCTTCTGACTTGTCCGATTCATTGTCACACTTGATTCCATTTCCGTCGGCATCGCGCTGGATCTGATACTATTTATCCATCAGTCATCGCGCGCTAGACATTTCTGTGGGCTGTGGAGTAAAGATACAGCAGGCTGGCTCGGCTCAGAGAAGCTGGTAGCTACGTAGATCTTGGGGTACCTTAGTGCTAGGGCCATCCACCAGCCGATGCCATCCTAGTGTCACGCAATGATGAGACAGTTTTTTGTTCTGAAGGGGCAGTCTCTCACTTCCACGTCGTAACTTACCGATGCTTCTAGTCGTGGGTGGGTGGGGGGGGGGGGGGGGGTGGGGGTTGAGGGAGAGCTTAGAAGGTAGCGTCATGGACCTATTTGGGAGGGGGTGGATGGAAGGGTGGGTGGGGGGGGGGGGAGGAATCAATCAGGCTTCCCGTGTCATGGCACTACAGGGTAACTACGAACTAGATACTGCAAATATTACGAATAGGAAGTACCCAATTCGGTCCGGCTCGGCTTCGGTTCGGTTCGGCCTATTCGGTTCGGTAATGTGCATGTGCGAAACTGACGACGCGTTCAACATCTTAGCGTAATCGTCAGCGTAGGTGAGATGGAGCTTGGAAGAGTAGAGGAGCAATTCACAGATCTAATATTCTTTTCCCGTGTGTTTTTTTGGGATTTAGAATGACCTGAAGGACCACGTTGTTTCAGTCACTCCATGGCGACGACCCAATCCGTCAGGCCATTATCTTTAACTTCTTATCATAATCTCTAATTTCGCAGTTTTTGTGGTGAATCGTAATCATCTTTCCAGAAGTGTGGGCTGCACTGCCTTGTCGGGGGATCGTGGTGAGGGTAGGGGGAGTAAAGGGTGTAAAGGGTGTTGGGGGGGGGGGGGGGGGTCACGTAGACAGACAAGCAGCCAGCGAGGTATAAAGGTTAATTGTGCACGTGAAGTGCCGTCTCTGTGCTCGTTCTGGTCCAGAGCAGCTCTGTCTGACTCGGTGTCAGACGCGTTGTCTGGCTCTCTCTGATCTGTGCTCGCTGGCAGCGGCCTGATATCGTGCCCTCGCCACCCGAACACTTTATTATACAAATGCGCTTCCAAATCCCTGTCGTTGCTCGTCATTCCTGCAACTTTCAACTCTTAACTGGCGCCGCCGCCGCTGCCGCCGCCGTCGCGAATCTCGGCGGAATTTATTCTACTTGAAGAAAGTTTGAGGTGTTTTTGACAATCTCTGACGTGACAGAATTGTCGGCACCTACTGACTGACAATTCTTCCCCGCTTTTCTTAATTACCATGGACTGGTTGTCAGCGCGCGTTGAAACCAAGTGAAACTGCTTTACGTTTAACGAGACCAGGTCCCGACGCTTAGTCAAACAGTCTCTCGAATAATTGGTTTATTGTGCATTGTGCAGGTATGTAGGGTATAGTTCGTGCTCGGTGGTTAATGAACCCGAAATAATGAAAGGCTATTAACAAATTAACATCTTTAATTTTCTGTGTGGCTGTTCCACGCGACATTTTTTCCTGAAATTTTTTGTAAATTACGTTTTGATCCTAACTTTTGTGTGGGAAAAATTGCGACTAGAATTTTTCGACCTAGAATTTTCTCAAAGCAGACAGCTTAACAAACACTATACTAAAAATTGTGTTTCAATTTCAAAATTGGGCCTCATTTTACGAGATTTTGAAATTTGTCAATGACAGGTCCTCTTTTTAGAACCGGTTTGCATGATTATGTCAAATTGAGGTGTCCACGCCCACAAATGCTCCGTTGGTATTATTTCCATTTCTATTCTCTGCCAATTTGTTGATGTGTCTCATCTGAATTCACCACACAGCATCCCGCATCCAACCTTTTCCGCGAGAAATATTCATAAGCGTATCTGCGTTAATGGTATAATAGTTGTGTAAGGCCGGCGTGGTAGTGCGGTGGGGTAGGGGTTGCCTCCTGGCTAATGCCTACTGCCTACTGCTTCTGCCTACTGCCTACTGCCTACTGCCTACTGCCTACTGTCTTCAGCCTTCTGACTTCTGCCTTGCAGCTAAAGCTGCGTGCTTGGACGGCACGTCCAAACCTCATCAGACGTGCAAACTTTCTTGGCATTCATAGCAATATTTAAACCGAATTTATTTGAACTTAGCTGCTGTTCGACCGAACAAAGATGCCACGAACCCAGACGGATAAGTATTTCCAACAAGTCCCGTGACAGTTGCGTTGGGAACTAGCGCTCCTGGCAAGGAAAATTCACTTTGCACTATTTTACCTATATAATTGCAGGTCCCAAGGTTGAATGTTTGTTTAGGAAATATATCCTTCGATAATATCATTCGGAAGCAATCCACTTATTGGATACTGTCTTCGTATTTTTTTCTGCTACAATATTTACTACGGCAGGCCATCATTTCTTGGAAGCCCCAGTTATCTCAGTCCGTAGTCAATGGTGACAAAACCCTCCGCGAACGATAAACAACAGTTAGGGAAGATCTATGTTGCTAATCATGGATTGAATGGACCATAACAGCTTCAAATATTGCCAAGCACACACAGATAAACGCCGCCGTGTTTCAAAAGCGATTACTTTAAAAAGCAAAGTATCCTTACTGCGATATTATTGAATATTCAATTGAATGCGATCGCAGGGAAGGCGTCACTCGGTTGCCCATGGCAACATGGAGACCGGCAAACGGTGGCGGCGGCGGCGGCGGCGGTGGTGGCAGCGTCCGAGCCGTGTTTGTTGATTTGATTTTGAAACAGTGTGCGCCATTTGCTAGGTTTCATCGGCCCAGCCTGCCAGGCAATCAACACTGGCCTCTTTGAGCGAAGGAAGTCCTACTCCTATCTCTGCTATCTACTGTCAACTATCTACGATCTACTATCGAGTGTCATAGTGTCGATAGACCAATATCGCCAAAATCGCACATGCGCCGCATTCGTATAACGACAATCCACTCTTGGCGTTTCACAGTGATACTTCCACACTCTCTTTTAGGCAATAATAATTTAATTTTCGCGAAATATTTGAATTTTCCATAATTGCTATTCAAATATGTGACAGAAAAAATAAACAAGTATTTGCTAGCTTGTCGCTGTAAGCCCCTGGCTTTTGCTGGCTGCTGACTGCTAGCTGCTAGCTTCCTACCACAGCTTCTGCTTCAGCAAGAGCAGAGCAGCAGGGGCAGCAGAGGCGCCGAGTTGGCGACGCGGACGCGACGCCAGGGCGACGCCAGGACGACGCCAGCCCAGCACTTTATACTGAAATACCAGCGCGAACACCTCGCCCTCTTTACTTTCATTGCGGCGAATAGGTCAGCTTAGGTATTCGGTGTGCTCTTGCTTTTCGTCTGAATCTCTTTACGTGAGCAGCAAAAAACGATTACCTATATTATAGTGTCAGTTGTATGAATTTAATTTTCGTTTCTTCATTCAAATTGATCGCGGGAAAGACAGCTAATTTGAGATAATTTTCATTTGTTTGATCGAGGTTGCTGGTAGATCGCTTTGAGTTTGCTCATCTTTCATTGCGACTAACTTATGTGGTTTTATTGATGTAATGTAACCCATGGCTTGCGAATTTCAAGTCTATACTAATCTAGTGCGATGATTGTGGATCGTGAATTTGCCAGTAGGTACTAAGTGAGATGGTTCAAAACTGCTCTCAAGTATATCATAATTGTAATTAGTAATTAAGTAAATTGGTTTAGATTTTCGGGTGTAATGGGCGCAGCTTGACCTGTGTGACCCTTCCTGAAGTCAAACATTGAGATTTGAGACACTAGGAGTGGCTTCATGAATCTAACGCTGTGAATTGAAACGAAAGCTTTCCACTCACGTTTTCTTTTGGAAATCATCTGACCATATGTGGGTTTATTTCGTTTTATTGACAGTAGAGAGAGGGTCACTGCGATTGAAAATAACTTGTGAAAAAATATCTGTTTAGCTAATTCTTTATCGACTGAACGATCATACTTTGGGTCTACATTCAATTAGTCGAGCTACATTATTGTCAAAGATCAAGATAGTGTATCAAATCAATTGATGACAAAAATGGTAAATTTCAGTTCGCAACTGACCACGTTTTCATTCATGGGAAGTATGAGCCACATTAAAATTTTGATCCCACTGTCTCACAACAGTTCACTATCTCTACACTTTGACCCGCCATTAAAACATCCTTTCTTCAATTTCACCCCAGCACCAACGCCAGCACCCCCGTAGCCCTAGCAAATAGAGTCAAACCGTTATAACCTCCAAGTGTAAAGTTACGTAAAATATGAGTTATGTTCGCATTATCACATGCTCCATTTAATACAGAATATATTCTAATCGTTTTATTTGAAGGGGAGGGGGAGTGGCAACTGGCAACATGAAAGGGGGTGCGAATCCCCCCTTCCCCCCACTCACTAAAGCCACATCTTAATTCTGTTGAAAAGTAGTTGCACTTGCAATCCTTTTGCTCTTGATTTTCAGTTGCATAGATCTTTGGCTTGGCAAATTGCACTCTCCCTCGGCGGTTATGGGGTTGGGGTATAAGAAAAAAACAAACTAAAACGAACAATTCTGCGATAAACAAGTCGGTGCACTTTTGATTTGATCGTCTCTTGGAAATTACGTTTAGTGCGACGACCTCTAAAAAGCGAAGAATTACACATGGCATGAGACTTGAGTTATTCACCTGACTCATGACCTCTTCCCTTCTCCCAACCCTCTCTCTCTCTCTCTCTCTCTCTCTCGCTCCCTCCCTCCAGAGTGAGATTTAGACACACTTTGAGTTGGGTCATCGGATTGTCCAAGTGTGGCCCACAAGTGGGGGCCGGGGTCGAGCGAAATTGGACCTCATGGGACGGGGCTGACAAATTGTACGTCGCTTCGAGCTCGGTGGGGGGGTCCCACTCATAACATTACCCGGCAACTTAAAATATAGAAGACATTCGCTATTCGCCATTCGCCATTCGCCATTCGCTATTCGCTAAAAGATACTTTGCTAATCTCAGCCGAGGATATTCTAAGTTCTATTCTAACCAGTAACAATATCTCATTTCGTACAATCAAGGTATGGCCAAACTGCTGTCAAGCTATTGCCAGACAAAATTTTCCAGCCATTGCCAAGCTATTGCCAATTGCTAAATTCGGGTGTACATTTTCTATGCTCTCCTTTTTTTGTTAGCAAAGATTTGTAATTGATGATTTAATGTGTGACGTCCGATATCAAAACTTGATGGGATTTCAAGTCAGAAGTTGGAATAATATCTCCAACAATTCCATCGAAATGCGCCTCCGCTTCGCTTTATTATAATTAAAAATAAAAATAAACTTTTTAATATAATGGAGAAAAGTTGTTGCTCTTCGAAATTTGATGTAAGGTATTCGTATCTTTTGGAAAAGTGAACTTATTCAGATCGCCGAAGGGCACAATAATGAAATAACCTACCCTTAAATAAGTGAGGGAAGTCTGGATGACTCTAACATCGATGCACGCAGACAAGGAAGCACCGATATCGAGCTTGCTTATCAAACAAAAAAGTGAGAAGATACTAGAGTTAATAAAATGCTTTAAAAAACAGCCTGCAGTCATCGAAGATGTAGTTAAATAAAGTAAGGAATGCAATACTTTTATATGCCAAAAAGAAACAGTTGGAGAAAGTTTTTGCTCTTACTGTACGAATTTCATTCTAGACAAAGATTGATATTGCTTTTAATGACGTAATGTTTTTTACGCCGAAAACACCACCTCTCAATTAACAAGAACACAGCGCTCGTCAATTCCACCATCGCAGTTACTTTATTAAGTGTCGTAGTGGGTAAAATTATTTCTGTGGTCTAATAACAATGCAAATAATGCGACGTCTAAAATCTAGTACTATGTACTTGTCTTGATCGAATGTCTATTGCGTGATGCCGAAGTGGAGACAATCGCCCCTCCCCACTGCGATTTGACAAGCGGCCGTCCTGCGAGCCATTAGCTCACGTAGGGCATCATTTAATTACTCGTTTATTGCACCCTCGATACCGACACAGCACACTTGCAGAGAAACCCCCCAGCGACAAGACATGTGCACGCGCCACGTGTATTGTTTTTACAGCAGCCATGCACAATGCCAAACCGTTCTCGAGCAACGAGATTCGAGAGCCAAGCTTCTTCATGTGTCTATATCTATTGGCAAAATCGGGTGCTATTTGAATCCAATATGTCGTTGTCGGATTTTGTTCATATTATTTGTACCGAATTTCCCAGTTTGGATGTTAGTACTTGGAAGCGAGTGAACTGCTGAGTCGGTGAAACAGAAGCTCGACAAATGTAGCTAGAGCTACAGCTACAATACACCCTGTACTTGTATGATGGTTTCTCCTGTGTCAACGAGTCACATACTCGATGGTGTTTTTAATGGATGTCACTTTATATAACAACGGCCATTACATCGAGAATAAACTGCTAGTTACTTAAAACAAAAGTGATTATCACATGTTTTGCAACAATGATTATAAAAGCGAGTAATTATTATTATGGCGGCGGCGGCGGTGGAAATGCGGCATATATATATACATAATACTATTTCCTCCTCGCTCTGTTTTTGGGGACGCATTATTTTTGTAACGATGTCAAAATGAAGTACCTTCAACACTATTATAGCATCAATATGCTGGCTACATAAAAACATCAGGCACCACCACAAAGCAATTTAAATCATAAACCGAACTCATTTTAATTGGTTGAAATTAACGTTATGCGTTTTGTCCGACACGATCGTTTCATTTCACAAAGCACTCGAAGAAATCATTGGAATGACTCGTAGAAACGCATTTTGGTTACTGTGAGTCATTGTGTGATTCTGCTGATTGCATCGCTGAGCCACCCCTTCATTGTCAACACTTTCTCTTCTAATCGCCTTGTTCTGATCTCAGTATTTTGTTTCATTTTCAGGTAAGTGACGATTTGATTCAGCGTACGTTGGTCCAGCCGAAAGTGCTCCTAGCTAGAGGTAAGCCCATGGCCGGAATATTAATCTATTAATTTCCATAAAACAAAATTGCCTGTTGTGTAAAAATTCCAATTCTGTTTGGAAAATGCCGAATTATTACACCTTTTTTTAGCATTCTTGCAGTGTTTTGTAACAATATAAAGTTTAGCTTCACTGATTAATACAAAATTTACAACGAATATTGAAAATCTCAAAAATAAGGTGAGGTGTTCTTTTGAAGCGAATCAAATAAATATTTTTCTTTTAAATCGTTTTTAAACATGTTTTTCATCTCTAAATAACAAAATCATTTTAAATCCGTATCGATTTTATAACGCTCATCCACAACGCGAATAAATCGTTCGTGAATCCTTAGTAGTTCTACCAGCTGTACTGGTTCTACTGGTTCTAATTATTCGATCGATTATTCTGGTTCATAATGATTCTACGCTGCTTCCACAGCTTCCATTAATTTTACAGATCGTACTGGTTCATACGAGTTTTACTGGTTCAACTGGGTGCATTGGTTCTCTTATTTCTACTATTTATACTAGTTCCACTAGTTCTACTTTAGGTAAACTAGTTCCGCTGGTTCTTCTTCTGGTTCAATGTGCGCCATGGCAGGGCTTGATGAGCAGTTGGTGCGAATTCAGAGCCCGGATGGGTTTACTTAATGTGCGAGTGTCAATGTCTCGTTGCGATGCGATGCGTTCAATTGAATAGGCGTAAGCATTTGAGCAAACATGTTGAAATACGGGAGCCAGGCGACAGAACCCGTACGGCAAACCTAGCCCAACTCGATAGTAGAAACAGTGGATACCACCACAACAAACTGACCGATGTCGCGACCCCCTCTCCCTCTATTCCCCCCCCCCCCCCCCCCCTCTCTCTCTCTCTCTCTCTCTCTCTCTCTTTCCCTTTCTCTCTCTTTCCCTAGTTGTTTCCCTAAAAGTGTTAAAATCTTACTAGATCTCATTAGGTCTCAAGACTCCGCGATATTTTTGACCACGTGCCACTGCCATCCACCAAGCATAAAAGGAAAAGCAACTCGTCGGGTTTTAGCTAGGAGCAGAAATATGCAGAAGACACAGATGTCAGATGTCAGATGTCAGATGTCAGATGTCAGGTGGAGTTGCCTCCTGCCCGATGCTGATAGGTACATAAGTGTAAACAGAGTTCAAAAGTGCGCGTGAAATTCTAGCTAAATGAGTAATGTTGCGGGGGGATTCGCACGTGTTTACCCAGAGTATAGCACGTGTATACCCAGCGTAGCACGTGCTGTTTCCTGACTTAATCTCAGCAGGCGCAACGAAAATGTTATGAAAAACAGCTATGTTTAATTGTATTTGATGCGCATTTATCATTTTGGCCACGAATCATTGATATTCGGAGAAGTGACCGATGGAAATCATTTTTCTAAATGATTGTTATACTTTTTTTTGTCAGAAACTTATCATACTCCGATAAATAGGAATTCCATCTGAGCGTGGCTTTATAGAACAGGTGGAACCCAGAAATCGGCCAGTGACTCCAAAAGTCCACAAACATATTCAAGCAAAGTATACACCATCCCACTTTATAGTATAGCCATAGCGCCATGTCATAATATTATTCCCAGCTCTCAATTATGAAACAAAAAAAGCCAAGATGACTTTCTTTCACTTCTCATCTCTCCTTGAGTAAAACCCGTGATATCCTTTTGTGACGCGTCTGATTTGCCCCCTGGACATAGCCATAGCGCCTCGCCGCGCCTCATCACGCCTCATCTCACCCACCTAACCACCCCCTAGGTGTTTGTAAGCCCTATTTTCTAGTGCCGGAGTATGAGGTAGCTCAGATGAATTCATCCCTTCATCCCTTCATCCCTTCAGCCCTTCATCCACACAATCAACAATCATACCGTTCGCCGTTCCCGGCACTGGCCTAGCACCCTCCCTCTGTGCAGCGAGCAGCGAGCAGCGAGCACCAAGCACTGTGCACTGATGAAACCATGAAACCACATGCCCAAGGCTCACTCAGGCTGCACCACTCTTTTGTCAACGATCAGCTATGAGAATGACGTCGGTGGAAATTGCATGTCACTTGGAGGTGTCAGCGGAATGTTTTTCCGCCCCTGCGCGGCCTGCGGCGCCCGCAACAGCCTTGTTGGAGGAAGGTGCGAAAGATAAAGCGCGGCTAATGGTTGATTATCACAAGATGCTCTGCTGATGATTACTGAGCTGTGATATTAATTACAGAGCCCGCGAATCGCAGCTGATTTCGTATGTGTATAGCTAAACTGAGTAGCAAATCGGTCAGTCAGCATCGCCGCGCGGGAAAGTCGGGTTGTTTTCAACCTGTTTTTCTTTTTGCACTGGCGTGTTGAG
The DNA here is from genome assembly GCA_921293315.2 of Nemurella pictetii. Classification (NCBI taxonomy): domain Eukaryota; kingdom Metazoa; phylum Arthropoda; class Insecta; order Plecoptera; family Nemouridae; genus Nemurella; species Nemurella pictetii. Next base: position 23,483,159 of record OV121116.1, on the reverse strand, counting down.
GGAAATTCTTTATTAGAATTAGGCGCACATCACACGTGAGGTGTTGACGTGCGATTATCCGAAGCTTTCCGCTGCAGATTGCTGGAAAGTCGTAGGCGTCCGCCGACAATTGTCATTTGAACAGAAGTGAAAGTACTTTTTCGAGACATGTTCAGAAACAAAGCCGTTCCAATAGTGGAGAAATGCCCTCGAGGAATTACACCCTGATGTCGAAGCTACGTGGGTGTTGGAAAGCAGGGTTGATGGGTGGAATGGGGGGTGGGTAAGGGGCGGGGGTGGCTCTGTTCCTTTGCTGCATGTAGAACATCGTCTCTCGAACATAACAACCACCCAGAAATTACTCCCCTTTTTTCACACGATATTAAGTAATTCTCTGTTACTAAATCTATTTGAATTGTCAATTAATCCGTCGCTGACCAGTATGGATGTACCTATACGCTGCATTACCGAGGGTATTTACTGTATCTAGCGTATGTGTACACACTTGGCACTATACACACGGTGTGTACCAACTTTGTGTTCAAATCGATCCGGCTGTGTGCGATCGCGCATATCGTCGACTTTTGAGTTTGAGTCCAGTAAGACGGGTGCATCAATGGGCCCATGTTAACCAAAACCAAGGGGATTTAGGCCAAGGCTTGACGGGGAAGGGGGGGGGGGCAAGGGATAAACCGGAGACCGGGTTGAGAGGGCGGGGGAGGGGGAGGCTAAAGAGGGTGGACACAGAAAGTGAATTAAAGTCGGCAGAAAAGAAGCAGCGGGAGCCATTCACAATGCCCGCGACTTCACCGCAACGCTATTGCCAAATACTACACTTGACGTTTCACATATCTTCACTATCTTCACTATCTTCACTATCTTCACTTGCTAGCTAATAGATAATAGATATACCCTACGTGCAATTTAGAATTGGATTTTGTGGCGGCGGGAGTGGGCGAATTGGGGTGAACACATTTAGCTCGTTATCGGTAAGAATTGTTTCATTTCGTAGGACTACTTGTCGGCCGAATTCGCTCGAAAGCTAGTAAATTGTCTGTTTATTTGAAAGCAATGCAATTGATTGGTGAAAAGCTGGAAGTGTTAATTATTTAATCGGCTATTAAAATAAGGAGCCCCACTATGCAATCCATCCAACAAATGGTTATTTACCTTGGCTGGCGAATTCCATCTTTTACTGCGTTGATGCGTGTATATTTTTGCTGTGAACTGTTCCCGATGCAATCTAAAATAATATCTAATTAGACCTTGATAGGTTCTATACCGTCATTCCGTGCTACCTTTCGCTATGAAACCCTCCCTGGGCGCCCATCCATTTCCCATTTCCTTTTCGCCCATTTATTAGCAGTTATACACCGGAGCAGAAAATCCAATTTTGTTTGCGAAGTGCACATGGACTGTAGACTGCAGATAGTTGATGTTTGTAAGGGGGTAGCGGGGGCGGGAGGGGGGGGGGTGGGGTTGCTAAGGGTGTGGGGACAAAGCAAGCATGTCATTGCGCCGACTACAAGCACCCGCGACGTTTCCAATTTCCAGTAATGTCGACAACAGGTGAACTAGTGTAACGGTGGTAACTGTGCAACTGTGTAAACGTAACTGTGCAAATGTAATGGTGTAATTGCGTATAGTTTTCGCCGGCATGCCGCTCGTTCCCGCCGCCGCGGTTTCCCTCTCGCTCGGCGCAAGGAGCAAAATTTCCTCCGCCGCCGCCGGCGCTGACAACGCGCAGACAAGCTTTATTTTCACTCCGAATACAATTCGCTATGGAGCACACCGCAATTTTATGTAAACTCGTCGCGTTGGGTTAGAAAATTCGATTTCGATTCGAACTGTCTCTTGGCTGTCTTGTAGAAGCGATCTGTGTGACATTCACAAGCCCCTATATCGCTTCTGGTTCGATCTGCTATCTGCTAGCGCGTTGATATTACCAAGTCTACGTATTACGTACACATTGTAACTGATGCCTACCTTTAAGCAACGTTTTATTCGATGTAAATACGCGTATAAGTCATTATCAAAACCATACAAGGTGGAAATTCAATTAGAAGGTCATCAAAGGCATCAAAGGCTTGGATTATGTTTTATTTTTCGGTTTTTCGACGAGGGATTTTTGACTATAGCGACCTGATCTTACAAATCTGTAACTAACGCTTGAAATTTAAGAGTTCAAACTGAGAAGTGTTTGGAGAATCAAACGTCATCGAATTCAGATGATACAGCGGTGCCACGATGGAATCTGGGCGACAGATTTGATTGACGCTGGTTTTTGGGATCCTTTTTTTATTCAACCGTTCGAAAAATAAATGTGCATTTTTTAACGGTTGAATATTTAAACAGGGAGATTTATCAAAACTCTTTTCTCTTATAATCATTTAAAAGAGCGCTTCATTAAAGCATGATGTGTGCAGCATTTACCTCATCGGAGGGGTACACAGGTCATAAATCGGCGGGTTGTCACGATAGACAATGCCACCCCCCTCCTCCCCAGCGTGCAGCATGCTCGGATGCTGGATCCGGGGCAGATCTACATGCGTTTTGCGCTGATCGAATATTGTCGGCCACCTCGATGGGAAATGCGTGACAAAAACACGAGCTTTTCGCATCCGGATACTTTGATGGTTTGATCGACCATAGACTAAACCATGGACCAAACCAAACATTGCATTCAATTGGTAATACCATAACCTAACTTCGAGTTCGCCACTGACCGGCTTAGTTTCAATTTAATCCCAATGAAAACGATTTAAAATGTGCTCTTGATACTTTAAAGGCAGCTTCTTATTAGATACCTATAGAGTAATCAATCTAAAAATACATTTGGTTTTTTATACATTTCATCCCGGAATCTAGGTGCACGAAACGTGCCGCGGTGTCAGGATATCACGCCACACGCACGTGCGCCCGTTGTTTCTGTTTCCGGTTCGTAGACATCGACACCCCGAAACCCTTTGGCCGAAGGGCGGGGAAGAGAATGTGTGTGTAGGGTGGATCCGGGGGTGTTGGGTGACTCAGGTGGAATCGCACGATGGCTGACGATTGGGCCCAATTTGTCCGCCGATTAAAATGCTCGCTCGATCGCTTTTCAAACGTTTAGGCCGGATCTCAATTTGGTAATTAAGAATTTGACAGCTCTCTCTGTCACACAATCAGTTCGTTTGCTTGACTCTTGCAATCGTTATGATATAGGTATATTATGTTCACGGCAACAATTAATACCATCATACGCGTAACACTAATGGGTGACACATCTTCATTATATTTGTAGAAAGAAAAATTCTGCACGAGTCAGGAGCATGATCTAAAGACGTGTAGTTCATTTGTTGTGTTGCGTCACTGTGCATTTTAATTGTTTCAGTTTCACGAACAAATTAATTCTTGCGCGTTTGATCTTGTGAGATGTTTGCAATTATCATCGATTTGTTAGTAGATGGGCGAAGAATTCTTGTACCATTAGTATGCAGTTATCATGTCGACCTTCAACTTTAACTGGCGTTGCTTCTTTATTGAATATTCAAGACAAAGCAACAAAAAATTCCTATTTAAAATACTGGAAATCCCAAGTAACTATCCGGATAATACCATCAACATGTGGAGTTTAGTCCTATTAAGTGCATTGACATCACATCGTGCAAAGAACTTGCTACCAATTTCTTTTATAGATTACGGCTTCCAAGGTCACTATTTTAACAACAATTACAAATTATTGCCCTAGTGTTCGTAAATAGTTGACGATTGTGACATAGCATGCAAGGAAAACTTCCTTTAACTCTTTAATCATTATGACAACTAGCAATCAGAAGACTTTTCAGTTAATGATCGATCGTATTTTTACTGTGGCTAATGACCCACAGCCTTTTTTACCGTATTTCAAAATGCTTTCATATCATTTACCTATCGTTGAAAATAATTTATTGTTATCCATAAAACTCAAAATTTGTATGCCCGACTGGTTCGCACTCTAGGAACATTTACATAGTTACCTACTGTAAATTTTGACAATTAGCCATAGTTTGAAAGCTCCGACAAGCTGCTGTTATCAATTTCGATGATTTTAACGACCAGAATGTCATTGGCATGCATTAAAATTGCGCACATATCGCGAATAAAACGTGACGATCCGGTGGTTATGAAACAGAAGAGCTAGCCTTGTTGTTCAGATAATGATGAACGCGGCAAATACGTGTGACAAGGCGGGGCTAGCTCCGACTATAGCAGAAACTGAGCAGCAACCAGCGTCCAGCAATAATATTAAGCAGCAAACAGCAAATATTAAGCAGCCACTAGCAAGCAGCAAATATTTAGCTGCCGTCAAGCAGCGAGTAGCAACAGCAAGCACCGAGCACCGAGCACCGAGCACCGAGCACCGAGCACCGAGCACCGAGCAGAAGTCAGCAAGCACCAAATATGAAGCAGCAACCAGCATTTCGCAAGTAGCGAGCAGCAAGCAGAGCTAGTCTTGCTGATTCATAGAGAGATTGATATTATTCGATGCTACATCCACACAGCCACATATGTAAGCTCGTATCGTTTTATTTTTAGCAAAAGTGCATTCTAATTTATCCATTCATTTATTTTCGTTCTCGTTGCACCACTTTGATCGATAGCTAGAACAAAGCGCATGGCTATTATTGGTTGCGAAATTATGTAGGTAATTTGAAAATATAATTGTATGCAGTATTGCGGGTCCCGTCGCCAATTTTCTACTCTATTCGCTACCACACCCATATACAATGCACATCGTTTCGTGTTCAGATTGCTAATGGCCTTCATGATTTTCACTCATTAACTTATGCACGGTTATTTTCGGTCATTCACGTAATTGTTTTTCTGCCGTGATCGGATTACTTCAAATGCCAGTTGCGTATTTGCGATTAATTGATTTTTTTATTATAAACTCGTTGAATTTGGAATTTTCCTATATTTTGTGTTTATAAAGAATGATTGCATTCACGTGTGACGATATAATTTAATTCAAGGTGGAAAAAAGAAATTACGTCCTAGCTAATGGTGTTTCAGATTTTGGAAAGTCGCTGGGCTGGGCCGATTCCCGTATTGATGTAATGATGTAATGATTTGGATGATGTGGATGATGGAAGAGTTGTAAGGGTTTTAAGCAAATCCTCGTTAGGAACTTGGGAGTAATACTGGTAATACCCGATGTAGTAGGCGGTAAAGGGCAGTCATGTGAGGGGGTGGGAGGGGGGGGGGGGTGGAAGGGGCAGAGGGATGATTTCCCAGTGTACTGGCTGTGGGATGGGAGAACGGGAACGGGAACGGGGAGAGGGTTGGGGGGGGGGGAGCAAGTGATACTAGGGGTTGGGCGAGTGATAAATTGATTTTCAAAATTCAACCACACAAAACGAAGAGTAGCCTCTACCCTTTCCACTTTTCCAAATCCACTTGTCATTAACACGGGTGCTCACTTTCAAATTAACATTGCTACCTATTTGACGAATTGCTCGATTTCAAAAAAGAATTCGAGAGAAATCAAACAACTATTTACTCGCCTAATGCACACATTAATGAAACCCATATTTTTTGTCGTTATTTTTAGATAATACGAAATGACTACAATCCACACAATGAACCAGCCAAAGTGTTTTTTTTTTTTCAAATGCAGTTTTCGCCACTTAGCAATTTGCATGCCCCGGGACGGATGGTATGTTTTTCCCTTCGTCGCGTTATAAAAAGCACGAACCAGTGGTGTCCGAAATCCACATTCAAACGAGTCATCTGCATTTCAATCAGTTGCACCAACGCCGCCTAATCTAGGCTCGTCTAGACTCGTCTAGTATCGAGTAATCTCGTCTCTGCTAGTGTTGGGTAGGGTAGTTCATAGGTAGGTTCATAGGTACTGGTTATAGTACTGGCTAGTAACGGCTAGTAACGACAAGCTATAGGTAGAATAGCGGTAGTGGGCATTGCAGTCCTGGGACCCACCATCACCCACCACCACCCACCACCACCTATATTCTACCTAAATAGGTATGCTACTGCTACTAATGATCTAATGATAACGAAACCTGTGTACGTGATTTATCGTCGCCACACGACATGACGTAATGTCTATGTATGTATGTATGCTTGCTTGTTGAGTGAACAGCACCCCCTACCCCTGCACCCCCCCCCCATGCCCCCGCACCCGCGCACCCCCGCTGGATCATCGTTACCTCGTGGCTGTCCAAGCCCTCCAATCACCATATTATACCCTTTTTGAAGCGGCTGTCTCTTTTGGCCGATCCCCCATCCCTGCAGTCATGCACACAGCAGCCGTTGCTGTTCTAGCTGTTCGAGCTGTTCGAGCTGTTCGAGCTGTTCGAGCTGTTCGAGCTGTTAGTACAGAATCACTTGTAATTAGCTACCTAGCTCTGGTCAAACAAGCCCGATATTTGTTTTATCGTTGACATTTATCTAACATTTTGGCCGTTATTTTATGCAAATTACTAGTTGTTTCAAATTGGGGTTCGTTACAGTCTCGGGGTGGACTTGAACGCTGTAATCGTATCACTTCAGCGAAATTGAAATTGGCAACAAGATAATGTGTGACAACCATCAAAACTTGGAAAGTAATCAGCGCGTTTTTACAAGTTATTTGTACGAAGACTTCTCCGAGTATTTATGAAGACAGGCCACTATAGCATCTTATAGTAAAACCCGGCCCATAACCATATCTGTGAATAGGGCTATGAGTCTTGGGCCCCCCAATAAAGGGATGAGAGCGCGAAGGGGGGGGGGGGGAGAGGATGGTAGTGTATGGAGTGTGGATGGGCGATCCGGGCGATGGGCTACGGGCGGCGACCGATACCGCGTCTCAGACTCGGTCTAGTGATTCCTGTCTTGGAATGCAGAGCACGATCTACATTCTACACTCTACACTCCAGCAATCTGATAGCAATGTGCGCGATGAAAATGAGGAAACCTTAGCTGATGTTTGAATTTGTCGAAAGGAAAAGAAGGTACTCTATTCTACAATGGGTAACTGCTATTCCCCTTTTTGGATTTTGATGGGATGACGGCAGGCCGACGCCACCGACGCCGATTCCGACGCCGACGCCGCCGCCGACGCCGCCGACGCCGGCGTCGATTGTTTGCCGGCGCCAGTGGGAAGCTGTGCTCGTCTCGGGTGCTGCGATGGCGACTGGCGAGAAGACCACAAGCCAGGAGTGCGGCGCTGGCTACGCTGGCAGCGACGGCAGCGCCAGCAGCGATCTCTGCCAGTGCTTATTACTCCACACTCCACACTCCACACTCTAGACTCCACACCGCGACTCGAGACGGTCTGCCAGGGGTAGCTTTTAATGCCCCTGTCTCCCGTTTACGGGCTTGCTTCAATGATTTTAATATCTTGTATTATGGCCTGATTCATAACGTGACACTCAACATTCAACATTAAACCGAACGATTATCAACCGCATTTTTTCTTCCAGCTCATCTCCGGATATTTTATTTGCATTTTACGATATTGTATTTTACGCACAAAGTTTTCCTTATTTATAAATTTAATACATATGACATAAATTGTTAACAGCGATAGATAAGACATTGGATTCTGATGAGCAATGACAATGTCTTACATGTAATAGCCTTGCCAAAATCGCGGATCTGACAGTTGACCACCTTGCGTTATACGCACATTCATAAAGAAGCTCGTAGAAAATTGTCTCCTTCTTACACTGAGTCACGCCTGTGTATATAGACTGTGTATCTAGGCTGTGTGTTTATACTGTGATGTATAGACAGTGTATGATAGAAGCAAAGTGCATGAAGCGGTGCGACTCATTATCGACAGATAGTTACTTGTCGTATAGCAGCATCATTCGACTTTTCTCGTGTTCCGAGCCCATGCTTTAAAGTTTCATCTTGAGAATTGTCGAGTTTCTCGCTGGAAGCAAGCGGCGAGGAAGGGAAAGGAAAGGAAAGGAAAGGAAGGGAAAGGAAAGGAAAGCATAGGATACGCCAGTGGGAACGGAGACCCGAGAAGGATAGGCGGGCATTCGAACAGCATGAGCACAAACGCTTTCGTATCTCTGCATTATCATGCAAATTTCCCCGTGCTTTCCCTGCTATTTCGTTACACTTTGAGTTTGATGGCTGATGTCTCAACAACTAACTAGTAAGTAGTAACTACACATAATATAGACACAAGTATACGAAACTTTTATAATAATACAACAACACTGATTTCCTTACACCCTTTCTCTGTTTTAGATTTAATGCTGAGGAGTGGCAAAGCTTCATGAATAATATTATGAGTAGTATATTATTAATTAAACGGCACGTTTCAAAGAGGGAACCATGTGGGTGGTTGGCGAGATTGTGGGGCGGGGGGGGGGGGGGGGGGAGGGGGTTGCTTGTGCGGATCCGCTATACGTTACTTAACTCTAATATCTAGCATCAATATTCTTGCTAAATCTGATTGCGAGCGAAGATGCAAATGAACGTATGTGGTTCTGTGTAGACTCTTTTCCCTCTTTCCCTCGGGTTTTTATGTTTTAAACTCATTTTTTAACTTTTTGTTGGGATTGTGTTTTTTTTTTATTTATTGCCAGTAGGGCACGGCCGTGCAGTGTTGTTGGGTGCTAGGGTGGTGCTTGAGGGGTGTGAGGGGGGGGGGGGGGGAAGTGGCGAGTTCGGGAAGGGGTTGTAGTTATCTTTGCTTACTTCGTTGCTTTTCTTTACATTCTTTAAGTTTTCTTCTGTCTTTTCGCGGATTTTCGAATGAAGGAGGGGAAGTGGCAGATCAGAACGAATACAAAGAAAATACAACGGAATTGTAGAGATTTTTTCCGCAGCGTTTGTTGGCAAAACACAGAAATGTAAAACTCAACCAATCCTAAAAAGGTGTTTGAACCCTGAATATAAAGTGATGTTGGCTAGCTGCTTTTAAATTATGCCAAACTTAAACTTAACTCCGTTATTGGAATTTTCAAGTATGCAGAGGTCGCCTTAAGTATACGCTATTTATCTGAAAATTGTTTCAGTTAATGGACTAAATATTAAATTCAATCATGTTTTTATTGCGCAAGATGCATGCAATTTGAAAGCACCTCCGACCGACTATTTTTCTCAGTTAGGAATACTTCGCTGAAACTCTTCCTCATCTAATCGCAAACTCCGATATCATTGTATGTATAAGTTGCTTAAATATTTTTATAAACTACCAACTACAAACTGTGCCAACTACCACGATTTTTAGTGATTGAGTAATCTCATTACAATACATATCGCAAGTGGAGGCGCCAGGTTTAAAGCTTAGTTAAGCTTTCGAGTAGCTTTTACAATCTTACAGAGATAATTTCCGAAGTGTTCGTAATTCGGAAAATATTCCTTAAATCTCAACGCCATTGAGTCCTAATCGTCGTAACCCCAGAGAATCCAGATCCAAAATTTAAGCAGGGCACGGCACCTCCACCGGACCCAAATATCTAATGTGCAAATTTCATACTGCCCGAGCTCAAAATTGAAACAATTAAAACACGAAAAAGCACACAATCATCTTATCTTCAGTTACTCCATGCTACCCATGCTACCCATGCTGTCCAACCAGCATGCTGTCTATGCCGTCCATGCTGTCCTTTCTGATTTGTTAAGGTGCAAAGGGCTTGGATATTTACTCTGTTATGCTGCTGTCGCTCAGGAACTTATTAAACCACTACCACACTCCATTACTCATAAATTACCTATATACCATGTTGATAGCCCCCCACCTCCTTCCCTCCCTCCCCCACCCACCCACGCTGTGTGTCCGAAGAGGCAACCGACCCCTAAACCCCGAGGAAATTGGATGGACTCAAAATGCAGTTGCGTTAGGTGAAGCCATAGAAAGCCCCCCCCCCCCCCCCGCCCAAAATGATAGCAACACCTAGTAAATTATACCTTCCTATAATCAATCTCCACTTTGCACATACTTTGAATACTCGTTGAAAATGTTTTATAGCAGCTGCCATCTTGTGTTATTAATGGATCTATGGGAAATATAGGAAATGGTCGGGTTTTTTTTTGTGTTTTATTTTTGGTTGTGCGGTAAATAAATATTGGTTGATTGCTCCATCCATTGGAATAATATATTGCTGGCGATTTTTTATTGGCCATAATTCAAGGGAAGCTGCTACGTGAAACTTATTAATTATGATAAACTTTTTTTTCTTGTATAATCTGAGAACAATAACACTAACTAGAAAGAAATGTAAATATCTCAAGATGACGATGTGATTCTGAAACTTTTCCACGTTATATTTACAGGTTTTCAAAATATAAAGCAGGCAAAATTGCAGCTCATTCACCGAACAGATTCTTTATATGCAAATGCAGATTCCTTGTTGTTAAAAAAGAAAGTTTGTGTTTTCTTTTTTTTTGTTAAAATATGTAGATTTGTATTTTATGTTATTGTAAGCATTTATTTTTAGTTACGTTTAGGGCTGGTTGCGCATTGAGAGTTAAATTTCCCCACCTAGCACGCTTCTTCTGCTCATCAACACCTCATGAAAAGAAATGCTGTAACAAATGGACAATCTTTCACTAAATAATATCACCTGTTTTGGATTCACTACACAAAATCGTCCATTTATTGTGACACGTGTGCGAAGGTGAACATAAACGGCCATGTTTGCATTCTTGATTCTTGATTGAACCGAAACGTTATTTTCGCTTACGTTTTGAGTTAAAAGAAGTTACATTTCAAGGTGGACTATCTCTATCTGATAGCTGCAAAGTTTTTATCTTGTTTTCTGCTGTCAAGATGTTAATGTAGAATTACCGGCTTGCATGGGTATGTTTGTGATATACAGAATAGCCATGTAGAAATATTGCTCGGTTTTGGGTGAAACAGGGGTTGGTGGCGGGAGGGAGGGAAGGAGGGAAGGATGGATGGATTGGTGTGGGGGGGGGGGCGAATGAGCTGGAAACGAGGGTGGGATTGTAATAAAAATAAGGAACAACAATTTCAAACTATAAGAAAATGGTGGGTGTATAGTAAAATAAAAAATCACATACCATATCTGAATCGCAAGAATTTTTATTGTGAAATTACCTCTCGCGGATTCATTGCTTTTTTAGATAGACCTATAAAACTAGGGGTTGATTGCCGATTGGAGATATCGTTTTCTTTGCGATGGGGGATTCATAAGCAAAACAACGTCACTTGTTTCGGGTCGCTAGAGGAAACCAATTTCTTATAGTATTTCTTCCTCCGCCTGGGATCTCTCCTGATTTAATTTAAGCTACTTAATACGAGTTTTTATTTATGATTTGATTTATAAATAACGTTCGCAGATATTAGATGAAACATGGCGGGTTTTTATCAGGTTTATAGTGTTTCTACCTCTTGATAACTAAAAGAAGAAAACACGGGCTTCCCACACGAAATGTGATTTATGTCGCGTTGGAGGATGAGTGAAGAAATCTAAATAAAGTCCCTATTGGTGTAAATCAAGGTACTATTTTACAAGCAATTGCATATCATCACTGCACGCAATTTGACAAAACGATTTTTTTTACATATTGTACATTTAGTTGTAAGAATATTTGGGGTCAAAAAAAACCAAAAAACATAAAGTTTTTTTCTTCGTCAACACCAATTATTATAAACACTTCGCTACACTAATTTGGTTTAATGCTTATCTTGACAGTTACAGATTTCGAAGCTCTCTGTTAATTTCTTCAAAATTGGATTTACCGTTTGGCATCGGGGCACCTATAAAAATACTGTAATACATAGAAAATGAAGAACTGAGATTGACTGGATGCCAAAATGCAGATTTTGCTTGACTCGCTTCGCTTGTCGATACAACATGAGCATCTAGCGAAACTTATTCGATTCCCGATTCCCTCGGTCATGAGTTTCGATATTATTAATAACAAAGTATAAAAGATCATATTATCTGTGAGATCACGTGCCGTTCAATTTTTGTTTAATGAATGAACCTTAGATGAGGATCTTAGAACTGAGCCTAGCAGGGCGCTGCTGAGGCGAATGTGAAATAAAATCGAGCCACTTCGGAATCTATAATGTGGCACGCCGGAGATGCTGTATGCAAAGTATTTGCGTTTCATTCGGATGGCACGATGGCACGATGCCGCTGCTACCACCTACTCTAGCCACTAGAGCCACTGGCAAGCATCACCATCCGCTAACTGCTAGCTGCTAGCTCTTTCAATCAAGCGATTTGCAGCTCTTGTTTGCAAAGCCTGTGTTTTCATGTTGTCTGCTATGCTTTTCCAGGACTAGAGCTAAGTAGGTACGAACTTTGCTACTCATCTACATCCATGGATGTTGACATATTACTCTCGCAGTGTTATACCGTTATACTTACCCCACCACCCTACACTCTACCCAATCCACCACCCTCTACACAGCTCACCCAGCGAGAGCTTTTCATTAACAACGCAAGAAAGGGTTCACTTAAAATCATTATAATTGAAATTGCGGTGCAGATTATCTCATCATTGGATGTGTAGATAAACGCCAGGGATACACTGCGCGTGTTGGTTTTTTTCTACCGCAGTTTCCCCTATAATAAATAAACATTTTCAATTGAGTTGCAATCGAATGGTGAGTGCACGTCAGAAAGCAAATCTAGGAATTTCCGACAAATTGCGCGTGGTTGGAGGTTATTGTGTTACAGGAACAATTAGGGCTGGCATCGCGTTCGTCTATCCATCTCGCTCAAATCGCGTAGCAGGCCACAGGCCAGAAGGTGCTGCGACTGTTTGTCATTCTACAATCTCCACACGCACCCTTCAACAAGAAACATAATTACACAATCAAATATATCCATCCAGAAGATGAAGCAATCAATCTTGTTTGCTTGAAATAAATAATTATATGCTAGCATTCGCGTGTCACTTGACCGAATGTTGGAGCAGCTGTAGCAAGCTCGTGCAAAATCGGATGCGTTTTCGAGTATTACAAGAGAGTATAAAGTTTAGTGTCGATATTTTCTAAGCTCACGGCTGTCGAAGAAAAATTAGCATGTCCTCTTTAGCTTCGCCGCCGCAGTCTGCTAGTAAAGTCAAAGAACACGAAAAAGGTGTTACGCGGGTAGACAGGCACTAGGCGCCAGTCAGATCGGCGGGTCCGCAGCCTCCCAGAGGAGCTTTCAGATTAATGAACCATGCCAGAAACTGCACATCATTAAAAAGCACACACACACACACACACTCTCGTACTCTCACTGCAAGAGCACACCACACCACAAGCCGAGCTTTCTTTTTCTTTTGTCCTACCATTTACTCTCTCCCGATCCGCGTGGACATTGATAAATACATTCTCTATGAAACAAAATTACACTACCTCCAAGTTGCTCACATCTACTGGCCGAGATCACTCCACCCGATTTTCCCAGATGAAAAAAATAACAAGTGCTCGCTGTTGAGCTGATCTGATCAATATTCATTGCGTTCGATTTTCGACAGGATTGATATGTGGTCTGATTCTTTATCTTTCGAACTTCTGAGGTATAGTGGAAATTATTATCGGACGACATTTTCCACCGAATTCTGTCCTCATCTTTTGTGTTCGCAATGAATCACAAATCTACTTTGTCTTTTCATAAACAGGTCGCAATGCGAGGGAATTCACCAAAGAGTTATTGGCCGGAAAGTTTATAAACCTTAGGTAATACCGAACGTGGTAACTATTTAAGGACTTACGGAAGAGAGAATATAGAAAAGGGCAAACGCCTTTTCTGTGTTCGGTAAATGAATGCTGGCCGATCTACCTTGGACCTCGCCTGCACCCTACCGTTGCCGCTAGACATGCATATTAATGATCTCTACCCCCTCCCCCGTCCCCGTGCCCACCCCCATTCACCCCCCCCCCCCCCCCTGGGGTGGTGGATGCGGTCCGTATGCAGCATGCAGGATTTGGGAGTCAGGATTCGGGAGTCGGGATTCTGGATCCAGTCTAGGAGATAGCATTTGCTATTGACATCGTAACTAAGAGCACCACCCTCAAGCTCGCAATTGTGAAGAATGAAGGAGGACACTTTCGGCTCGAACATGCTACCACAAAAAGAAATCAGTTACGCAGCGCACCGGGTTTTGTTTGGTGTTCGTTGTTTTTATCCGAGTGCCTGGGGGTGTTTTTAACGTACATGCATCATTTTGGAAATTCTTTTTGGCCGTGGTGTTTTATCTAACGCGAGTAAAACAAAATGCGAAAGTGAAACACATGCGTTGCAATGTTGACCAACTCGCGTAAGGTTTTGTGTCCATGGACATAACTTAGGCCCGGGCCAATTGTACGCCTGTGGCTGCTTTTAGGTCAGCTATTGGCCAGCCCGGGTTCCGTTTCCTAGTTCCGACCTCCAGGACGCTACCAAGCCACGTTGGCTTCGAAAACCGATCTCTCTGAATACCTATCATTAGCTACTTATGACTAATTTCCTTTCAACTAGCGGCAACGCAGCGCAACGCAACGCATCGTCAGCAAAAGGACCGTAGATCATAGACCACTCACCTTAGCCACTTATTTACATAGATAATAGCTGTCCCATCGTATCCCATCGTATCCCGTCGGATCCCATTGTGGCCCGGCCATCGAACTGGACGTCGGCTGTACCACGGAAGCTGCATCTCTCTGTACACCTTCCCTCAAGTCCCTCCCGCCCTTCAAGCGCATAATGCGCACTCAAATTGCTCTAGCTGATCTTAAGAATCAAGTAGCATCATAAATCCCTGGTCCACCCAGCTCGCTGTCTCGTCTGCCGTGGGTGTTGGCGGCGGCTGCAGAGGGGGTGGGGAGGGGAGAGGGGGGGGGGGCACTAACCTTTGCTCTCAAAATGAGATTTGCTTTTAATTAGTGCTAATTAAATTTCTTCCCGTAATAACGTTATTTCATTTTTATGCCTTCTCTTGTGCACCGAAAATGAATAAAGTTGAATAATGATTTCCATGCTAATTCGCAAAATACCAATAACGTAACGAAATTGCCGCATTAAAATATAACTTTCATAATATAAGAGAATACGTAAATTGGTTAAAAGGACAGGTGGCGCTGAACTGTCGCCTCCGACTCGGTTTTAGGTTACATAAATACATCGACTCTTTATTGCGTTTTTTCAGATACACTATATATAGTGTCGATATAGGCAACAATATAATAAGAGAATAACTTTTGCAGACGGTGATATAGTATTTTATTTCCTTTCATCTCCCACAAGTCACGACGGTGGTCCAGCCTGGTCCGGCCGTGGTATACTTTTACTCTCCCGTCCAAACAATGGTCCACCTTCCCTATTGAATGCTGTGCAGAGCCGTGGCTCCCGCTCCGGCTCCAAGCCCCAGCATCCCCATTCTTCACTTGGCAAAGATCTCTTCTTCCCATTGTTGTGTCGTTAACGCGGCCGTGATATAGGGCAGACACTTCCTATTGGTTAACTTGTCGGATTGAAAAGGAATGAACAAGAGTAGACTGAAGACTGAAGAGCGACAATTGCCGTAGAAATGTTATTTCAAGAGGAAAAATAGCTCGCTCAGAATTCGCCCCCACACTGAACGATATACTTTTCCTATCGGCTGCGAAAAGTCTTCATGCTTCGCGTTTCAGCGCGCCATTTTTTGATCCGAGGAACGCTATGTTTAGCCACAAGACGTTTCCGATTTATACGACCAAATTTGCAAGTTCTACCGTTGCGTTGGACGGTGCACTGGTATCAGAATGCTTCCAGGTATAATATAACTTACATCACTTACATATGGCACCGACATTTTTTTTTTCTTTCATAATACCTTTTAACTGATTATATGATTAATTCGATAAATTCCTAATTTTAAATAATATAGTTAATGGTGGTGCAATTAGCATGAAACAAGCCATAACTTTCTTTACACTTGGTGAAATATACTACCTCCCCTCGTGCTAGGACATCCCCATATCTTAATCACTTTATATTAGTTCATAACTTTGTCGACTCTGTTAAAGAACATTAGTAAGAAATAAATTAGATTTATACGTGGCAGTCGCGCAGCACTGCGCAGCGTCGCGCAGATGCAAGGTGTTAAATAATATCAGCAACCTCGAATCCGCGATAAGGTCGCAATGAACGAAACAATTTCCGTTACAACTTGCCGCCGCCGCCGCCGCCGCCGCCGCCGCCGATCTACCACAGCACGAGTGCACGGCAAGCACTAGCCTGCAGGAGCGAGCACTTTTTCTCATTTCTCATTTCCACATTTCCACATTTTCACATTTTCACATTTCATATGTTTATTGTGGATTGTGGATAGTGGAGAATGGTGCAAGTGTATTTTACAAAGTGGCAAAACTCATCTTTCATGCGAACCATGAGCTTAATCCGTGTATGAAGGTGTGCTGTTTATATTAGCTTACTTCCCAGTTTCGAATGCATCAGCCACAGTGCAAAATTCTTATCGAAAAAGTTGTCATGTGCGGTAATTGTGTCTGATTTCCAGCCTCCCCCAATTAGGTGAGGCTGTTCTCATTTTATTGCCCTAAGCCAGGAAATTGCACATTTAACGTTATCTATCCATTAGCATGAAGGTAGCACCCACTGGCAAATGGCAAAATGGCAATCCAGCTCACTTCATCATTCTGATACACATTGCATGATCTTATTTAATGACTGCTTACTGAATGAAATTTAAGTTCAAAGTATAGTATGGTCTATTTTCATTTCCTCATATATTATCGTACTATATGCGAAAAAAGAAACTTGCCACTTGTCTGGGCTACAATAGCTTTCCGGTAAAATTAGGTTTGATACAAGATTCGAACAACTGACATGAAGCATTTGAACTATATACCGTCCTTTATTTTACCTATGATATTGCTTTTAATGCTTATCAGACAGAAAGTGGATCTGCATGTAGAAAGACATTGATTTCTTTTTGTGTCATTTGATTTGGATCTGTTTTGTTTATGGTTTTGTCTGTTGTGCTGGAATTTTGGTAATGGGTTTATTTTACGGAACTTTGGATTTCCGATTTTTTTCGATTTTATAAAGTTGCCATTTGGAAGATTTTGAAAAATTTAATTGAAATCAAATTAGCCACAAATAGCACTTGACTTCAAAATGAGAAGAAAACGAACTCAGACAAACGCACTCGCTCTAGGAGGTAGAAGCTAGGAACTAGTAGCTAGGAATATTTCCCTGTGGCAATTGTGCGTTAAGGATTATTCTCGTATAAAACGGGGCTGCTATATTCAGCGAGATCGTGCGGTTCGGGCGTCGCTTCTGCGTGACCCTGTACTTTCAAACTGTGCTTTTTTGCAAAAAGTTTTCTTCCGCAAAGTTTGTCTGTCAACGAAACCACTATCTCCCAACTCTTTCAGTTTACCTCCAGTTTGAAAAATCCACCCCTTAAGTAATAATGACGTCATAGATTAGGCTGGAAATTCCGCTCGCGCTATGTCGGACTTTTGCTAACGTTAATGAAATTTAATTAAAAGAAGTTGTAATAGTCACGAAGAAGTGCGGTTACTGGTTTGCTAGGGAAATCTCACTTCGTATAGGGTAGCCCACAATTAGCACTTTTTACGCTTAAATAAAACAGAATATAAAATGTTAATTTCATATCAAAATTGGCTCCCTTCTTCAACGAACAGTTTCACGGACATTCTCACCCGACGCATATCAGTAAGAGTACTTTCTTCCGAATGCAAATAACGCTATTTTTTACGTGGAAATTGTGTAATTATGCGTGCGGTTTTGAGCAATGCAATCCGAGGGGGGACAGGGACATTATGCCCTCCCCGCGATCTCAAATTCACTTCCCATGATTTCTTATTCCGCCTATTAACCCTTGGATAAGCCAGCAGAGGTATGGAACTGCTTACAGGAAGCATGAGGAATTTCTGACAAATTAATTGCTTTAGGATAAGTAATGCACTTGGGGAAAGCTCGCCCGAAGACTTCATCCCCAACCGGGCATGCTTCTCGTATAGAGCGACTCAACGAACAGAAGGAAAGAATGGCAGAGATCACCATTCCTTATTAGACGAGCGTTGATATAACAGATCTCATCATTCTTCCAACTCTCAACTCTCAGTGCGTAGTAATCGATCATTCTTTGCAATTAAGCTCATCTTGTTCTTGGTTATTTATTTATAGTTATATATAGTTATTGTTATTGTTATATAACACATAGCCCTTCTGCTTTCAATGCCAGGTTCTGTGACGGCGCTGTAGGTTATAACACCGTGCTGTAAAAAAATACCGAAGAGGTCATAATATCATGACACCGTCACACGAGTTCATGTAATTTTCCTAACTGTAAGTTTTGCGGATCTTTATATCCCATAAAGCGATAAGGAAATAGCACATGTGAAAAGTGGAGCAATTCGTCTTACCGGGAAAAGCTTGTCTTAAAAATGTGAGCCTTGATGTGTTATGTTTTTGGGGGGGCTGTGAGTTTGTGTATGAGGGGAAGGAAGGAAGAAAAGTCACGGCAGCGAAGTGGAGAAGGGTTGACAATCCCCAATTCCCATATCTTTCTGAGCATCACCACAGGTTTTCTATTTCTTTCATTCCCTCTAGACCATGAAAAAGACACTTTTCTTTTTACTTGTTCGGCCTTGTCCCAAGTTGCGAGTTCATTGCGAGGATATCCAACCTTTGACCAGATCGAATCATTCAAAAGAATTATTACACAAACCGCTGAGGGCGAGTATTGCAATTTATACCTTCCTTGATATTTTCTTGCCGGAAGCAATTTTCATATGCATAGTCTCAGAAAAAACCTACATATAATCGAAGTCAGTCTGTGGTTTTCAATTGCCAGCTATTTCGGATGGCTGTTGATATGTCTTGCCTCCATTCTTAAAATAAAAAATAAAAAATTGATTCTATTCCTAAGTAGGGACCTTTGAATAGATAAACCCAAAAATTTAACTGCACACACACTTAAACGACTGCAAATTTGTTGGTGTATAAGTATAAATCCGATTGAAAGAGGTTGATCTAGGTATATATCTGCCACTGGTGTAGGAATAGTTTGAGGGGATAGGATCTGAGGATAGGATCTGGGGAAAGGATCTGGGGAAAGGATCTGGGGTTGGGTCCAGGGAAGGACTTGCTGGATACTCCCGTCGACGTCAGCAGATGAGGAATGAAACGAAACTTCGCTGCAGAGTGAAAACCCTAGAGATGTGTTGAGGTTTCAGTCGCGGTGAAATGTCGACTACCAGTCTCACAGAACTGTACTGACTTCTCAGTTCTCAGAGAAAATGATCGAATCTGTTATTGGAACAGAAATACATGTTGTATCAATCTAGTTTTTGTCCTCGGCTTGAACTGAAAAGTAGGCAATCTAACTGGAACCCTGCACTTAAACAATATTAGGTACCGGGTGCACACATTAGAAAGCTCTTGATTGGAAAAGGTTTCATTATTAATTAAATGCGAATCGCTCCGTTAATTTTTCAAGAAACTCGATCTTAGCTCATTGTTTGACTCCAATCAAAATTCTTAAATTGTTTTTCGATAGCGATAACATGCTTGTTTCAATAATCGTAAAATCTCTTTGATGTGATTGCATTTGCATGACAGCGGTATAGCAATGCGGTTGACAACGGTATGGTGGAGTACCTTTACGCTACGCTATAAAACCAAATAAAACACCCTCGTGCATTATAAGTACTTGTCAAGCAATAACTCTCTAGTCTCTGCTTCATGCAGATTTTGTGGAAGTTATTTCGTTCGTGCCTTTTAATTTAACATATTGTTCACTAAGTTGGAACTTGGTATTATAATTAGACCAATGTATTTTGTCTACAAACTATGGCCATTTCTATACTTAGATTTATAGCAACAGGAAACAGTACGGTCACACACAAAACTACATGCCTACCAATAGCTTTCTCAGCCGGACTTAACAGGTGCCAATTTTCTAAGCAATCACCTCTTTTATAGTCGAGCATGATTCAACTTTTGGTAGAGAATCTTAATTAATTTCATCAAGCACGTTGGGCTGCTGCTAATCTCAAGAAATCCACGCGCTATTATTTGACCTAGATCAAAATGGAGACATTGCATCGGCCATAGGGCATCCGCATACCATCCTAGATGCTCGAGTGTCCATGTGGATTGTGGGGCTCTTTTGTGGATTTTACTTTAGCACCGAAGCATATCGTTGTCTGTTATCAACATTGCCAGCCCCTTGGGCTCGCTGTGCTATCAGTCCCTGGCCTGCCCCCCCCCTTGCCCCCCTGCCGCTGTCCCTGCCCCTGACCCAACGCCACCCCCACAGGTCACCCCTGCGTTGATGGACTTCCGCCTAGTTCTTTGTCTCGCGGCATTCGAGTTATACTGCTTGCCGTTGAAGATAACATCGCTCGGACATAAACCCCGTCTCGTAGACACCCTTGTCCCTTAGCTATAGCAACCGCCCACCACCCACCACCCCACCCACCACCCAACTGCCAACAGCCATCGAATTCTTCTCCACCTACGTTATGTCGGTGCACTGCAAAAGTCAGTATAGTTTCTGATTTCGCGGCGACAAATAACAATGCGATTTGCTATGTGTCATAATATTATGCACTGCGCCATCTTCTAGCTGTATTTGCTTTTATTAAATTTACTTTTCAATGATTTTACCAGTCCACTAGTCAAGTGAAAACTGAAAAGTGAAAACCAACCTCTAACATGATAATGTATTCATTTTTCGTTGGCATTCCAGTTCTCTTTTCTTTCGCCATAAGAGAATTGCGGGCCATCTATTAGAAATGTGCAAGGTGAACGAGTGAATGAATAGCGTACTCGCTATATGTTAACCGGAAGCAGTCGTAATCAGCGCTCGCCTAGGTTTCGTTCCATTGTCTTCCCCTTTGGCCCCTTTCTGTCGGCCCGCTGTGGCGCCTACTGCCACTAAAATGCTCAATCCTTATTTTCTCACATCGCATCGCATCGCATCGCATCGCATCGCGCCGCATCCCATCGCGTCTGCACAGATGCCTTGCTCTGCCCTGCGGCTTTACTTTTTATGCCTCGAAATGCTAGAAACTCTGCCTCTTCCTGCTGAAGTCTTCAATCTGCACAGCTCCTGCTCCCGACTTATCGATGGTAGGTATCTCAAAGGCAGTTTGCCCGAACTGACGAGCTATGTGCTCACTTTATGCCGGACGACATTCGACCTGCTCTCTGGTCTCCGCGTTTCCCTTCCCGGCTAATTCCCTGGAGGTTGGTCACACTCACTTCCTTGCTACACGAGAAAAGTCTACCTCTAGAAGTCTATACTCACCCATTGTTGTAAATTTACGCAATCCATCTTGGCAATAACTTGGTGTCATGCGTTTGAAGGCGTCAAGGCTGCGTGAGCATGGATCTGAACTTCCGTTTAGGATTTCACGTCGCAGTCGCATATCTCTACAGAATTAGGACTTAAAAAATCACTTACATTTAATACCACCATGTCCACTGTTTAAAATTACCAAAGGGATGTCGAGCTATAAAAAAAAATATATAAATCAAACTAGCCCTAAAGAACATTTAGAATAAAAGTCCTAGGAATCGTTTCTCTTTTATTTGCTCCTAGAATAATTTCGCTTTGCCTTATATAGCATAGCTGTCGTAGGAGCAGCAACAGCAACTGGAGCACCATCCGATGAGATGAAACTTGTTGGATTTAGTAAGAAGATAAGAGTGACTCAATTACAGGGTGCAACTGACGAATACGAATTGAAGAACACCCACCCATTCACCCCACCCCCACCACCCAAGCCCATCGCCATCGAGCCTTATCAACACCCTACCCTAGATGGACCAGCAACCAGTTCCATCTCAAGGGAGGAAATACAATTTGTCTTATCTCATGCGTGTGTAGATGTATTGTAAATAAGAGTGCTGTGAGAATTTCTGCGGTGAAAGATAGGCTCGACTTGTAAGATGATGCAGTTGTCTCTTGGCGTTGGCGGTCTCTGCTAGTGTGAGGTTTTCACCGTGTAAAATGTGGCTGTATTTTCATGTCCCGGATCCGGTCCTTTTCGAACATATACGCGCTGATATGTGCCTTAGTAAAAACCCTATTATCCTGCATCTTGCTCTACTGATCGTCCGTCGATTAGAATTACTCTCTTTTCTTTTGCCAACGAGAAAAAAACTTGAAATGGCTGTTTGTTTTTCGTTTGTTATTTTAATGTTGGTTCGCACTCCGCGGTTTTAAGAACAAACAGCAATTTTCATGATATTTTTGGGGAATCTTCAAGATCAACCACTTTTTTTGAGAAATATAGTGTGATTTTTATCGTTTTCTTGCAAACTATAAAGGTGAAACAGCGGCCATGGATTACTTCCTGCAACATGCTACAGAAAAAAAGCTTTGTAAAATTCAAAGTATCATTTCGGAGTCATTGACTCTAGATTTCTCTGCAGATATGTAAGATTTGATACTTTTCACGGATAATTCTCCAGTCTATCGCTAACACTCGAAGAAGCTCATCTCTCAACGTGGCAAAAAAACAAGCAATGGCATCGTTGGCCGTCATGCGAATTGGCCCTATTTGTGTTCTGTGTTTAGTGCGCTTTGCCCGTAGCGCGGGCTCGTGGTTTTGGGTCTTGGGTTTGGGGTTTTGTGCCCCTCTAGCCACCAACATCATCGTCTTCGCTTACTATATATTTTGATATCCTGTAGTTGAAATAACTCTGGCGATCTTAATAAGTTCACAAGACTCTTGCCTATTCTTGGTATCTCATCTCAGCGGAATAGCAACAGCATCCAGAATCCTCCTCCCCTTCCCTCACCACCCATTCCCCCAATTCCTGTGTCCCCCTTTCTTATCCACTGGTCAACTGTGGATTGTCACCCAGTATGCACATTCCTGACCCTACAGAGGTATGCACGAGCATGTAATTCTGCAACTTTCTTCATTAACTTCAACTGCAATATAACCGAAACCGTACATTGTTTTGCTAACATATCCTTATGAACTCTTGAATTTAGCAAAAATTCCTTGACAGCTGGAATATTCCAGTTGCAAATTTTGGCTTTGTCGCTTTCTCTCGCTGCTCTATCTACCTCTAATGGGATACTTGGGTTCTCTTCACTGCGCAAACCTGCCCTCTATTTTCATTTCCAGACAGAGAAATCGAATGCGAATTTGATTTTCGCATTTTAATCGACATCATTTGCTCTGGTGGAGGTGCCTTGTGGCCGAACTTTCACCTCGTTCACAGCCCATGAAATTAACCGATAGAAATAAATATTTACAAGCTTAATATATTTAAATGACCTGCCTTTACGACCTCTGACCCCAGTACAGCTGGCTCGGAAACTGAATATATACACCCGACGAAAATACCTTGCCGGTTTCTGTTCTAATGGAATTCTGTGTCTAAATTGTCCAGCATTTACTGGATATGTATATGCATTTCCATTAAGACTTGTAAATTGTCCTTAGGGAAAATAGAGACTGGACTTAAATAGGATCTGTGGTAATTGAATTATAAATTATACTCAGGGTGGCCGGTGGAGCCATGTTAAGTAATGGGTGTTGCTGTACTGTCGGGTCGGCCTCTGGCCTGCCCACTGCATAGACGCACAAGAGTAGAGATATTTTCATGTGCCACCGCCGGACTCGGGAATATAGGTGTTCCCTGTTCCCCCCTGTTCCCATTTCTGTTCCCTGTCCCGAGAGCGGAAGCCCGGAACATTGCGACCGAGTCCCATCGCAACACAAGCACGGCGGACTCGATTATGATCGAGATAGAATCGTACTTTCAATGTGGATCTTTGCACTGGGCTCAAGAATTACTTTCATATCGGGGACGGAAAATCTTAGCCGAGTTTCAACGCCGAGACAGAGATTGAAGAATTAATTTTCGAGTTGAGTGCAGGTTGTTAAGTGTTTGAAGATAAAGAAAGATGGGGAAAATTGGATAATCTGCAGCCCGGGTAGCGAGTAGCGACAGAGGGAGAGGGATGAGAAATAAATGAATGGCCGGTGAGAGAGAGAGAGGGGGTGGGGGAGTGAAAGACGGAGAGAGTAGCGTCGAGTGAAACGTACTAAAAGGTGGAGGTGTAAAAGGAAATTTGGTTTTCTTTTCACTTGAGTTATTTCGTTTAGATGTGCTCACTCAACTCTTTTACGATCATTCTCTTGAAAACGTGCTAATCTTTGTCCTTGCCGTGACTTACGTAAGTTTCCAGCGAGGCTTGCACTCCTTCCTGTGTCGTTCATTTTCATCTTTGTCTTCTTCTTGCTATACATTTAGTAATTCTTTTTGATTTTGTGCCACGCTATTCAATAAGACTATTTGCAGAGGAGTAAATAAAAAAAGATACATGTTGTTCGACCAATTTTTCACTGTGGTCATGTGGTCATGTGGGCATGTGGTCATGTGGGCATGTGGTCATGTGGTCATGTGGTCATGTGGTCACATGGTCATGAAGAGGGATAGGCCACCTGATGCCTCGATACACCGAACATCATTTGTCGCCTCGCTGCCGCCATCGTAATTACTAATTAGTGCTCAAAGTACTACAGTACCAACCGTACTAACTGTACCAATTATACCAACTGTACAAACTGTACAAACGGCACAACCGGTACAAACTCTATAGAGTATGAAAAAAACTATGAATACAGTGGTCTCATTATATTCTGCGTTGGAGGTTTCAATGACTCGTTTGTACATCAGAAGAAACCATTCCGTGAAATATGCAAAGATGAAAGAATGTTTGAGATCTTTGAGGTAGATTTCTACCTTCGACAGATTCATGGAAATGCCGCCAAATTAAGTTTATCCGTCACAGCATTAATACAAGCGAGCTTTCGTCGCGTTTGAATGATATGTGAAGCCTCACATCTTAGTTCAATTGGTGAGAGGTGTCTGAGGAAAAATATCAATTCCTAGTTTTTATTTTAGTTACGTCACTTTTCACTCATGACATTTTTCTTGTCAACTGCACTTAAATCACTTGAAGTTTAGTACATGTGTAAATGATGCTCTGATTTGATCGCTATATACCACTTGGCAGTAGAGAAATACATTTACATTGAATGAATTTAACACAACATCTCCCACGAATTAAATGCCAAAAATCAAGTTCAAATTTAATTTAATCGTATATAATCATTACAATACATCTTGTCACTTAAGTGTTGTCAATTTGTTTTCAATTAGCATTAACCTATTTAGTTTCTATCAAAATTATGCCTAGCACATAGCACCATGCCTAAAATCATATCACGTAGTCAAAAGTCATAATCTTCATTCAACACTATATGGCAAAGTAATCCTCTTTAAAATTAATTATAATAATAATAATATTAATAATAATAATAATGAAAAAATGCGGCTCGTTTTGCATTCTGTTCAAGTATAAACAATACAATAGAATGGGAATGTCAAAATGAATGACCATACAACACAACATGGTATTCCACCCCATAGCTGGCACATCAGCTGGGACCTCCCCCCCCCAACCTCATCCCACCCCCACACCGGTCTAGCGTGTGTGAATAATATGCGAGTATGTAAAGCTACGGGCCACTGTGCTGCTACTGCTGCTGCTGCTGCTGCTGCTACCGCTGCTGCTGCTGCTGCTGCTGCTGCTGCTGCTGCTGCTGTTGTGTGACATGTCGGTTGATGTAATAAGTGTACGTGTAGCTTTTGAATGCATTCGGTATAATATTATGATGTTTTTCTCCGTGTTTCTGGTCATATTCCATTTATAGGGCTATAGACATCAGCATCACGTCGACTCGTTAAAATCGTGCAGTTCCCCGCCAGAATCACAACGCAGAATCACAACAAGGACAACTAGTACTAACAAGGACAATGCGGCCTATACGAAGGGAAGCGTGCGGCAGATTTGTCAGTGGAGTTAGCAAATCTCAAAGCTTGTACCGTCAAGCCGCTTTCAATAGAGTAACTGTAGGTACCTAGTGTCGTAAAACAGATAGTTTGTTCACAGTTTGCTTGCAGGTGGTCAGTTTAGCTCCTGCTCATCATATTTGCAGATGCATCGCAAAACCAGCAAAACTACCGTTAGCGCGGTATATGAAAATGGTTGTAATTTTGACATGGGAGCTACCACAATAGTGACAGTTGCCGATCTCTTTCTTAAGGACCAGATGTTTTTTCGGGTTTTTTGTCCAAACACTTGCTTTGAGAACATGCAATTATTGGCGCTTTATGGCATCTTGAACAACTAAGCTTGTAAATTGTGATGAGCCGATTCTGTCAGTTCCAGGCAATATTAGCGACTACCGATCATAAAAACAGTGTGCATCGATATCTGCGGTCCGCCCATGTGCCTATGTGCCTATTTGCCTATTTGTCTATTAGCATATTAGCCAGGTGTAGGTATTATTTTAGCATTTGTGCTATCCGCAGCGTGCGACACGGCGTGCATACGAATTTTATCATGCACATTGCGTTCGGTATATACAACACCGCGTACTTGCAGTTGCAGCTTGCAGCTTGCACATTGCACATTGCAGAACATTGTCAGCTGGCACGCTTTTCATCATCGAACAAAATACTAGCAGTAATTGCAATCTACGACCACTAAAATAGGAAACCGTATTTTATTTCTAAACAGACCGAATTAGTAGGTAATTTATTTCCACGTTGCCAGGATGGTTGACTATCAAGGCACATAGCTTGTCACGTACGTAATAGGCGCACTTGGTCATTAAAATTTAGTTTTTGCTCATAATGTCGATTTCGACCACGTGATCTAACTTTCTGGTCGCATCGCGATGGTAAAAGCATGGCGCCTCTAGTCTCCAGTCTGGAGGATTGTTTTTATTCAAAGAGAGTTCTTAATGCGGCTTGTGCGTGTACAATGCCGCCGCCGCCGCCGCCGCCGCCGCCGCCGCCGCCGCCGCCGCCGCCGCCGCCGCCGCCGCCGCCGCCGCCGCTGCTGTCGTGGTGGTGGTGGTGGTCGTGGTAATTAATTAAGCGTTTTAGCTGAGTTTGTGATGCGAACACTTGAAACAGGGAAATACAATCGGTGTGCATAATATGTATCATCATACCGTAATACGTTAGATGGTGATCCTTCCCCTTGCTGGCCCCGTAACAAGCAGCTAGCCAAGTGTTAACTTTAGAAATTATTGTTTCACAATACTTTTGTGACAAGTTTTTTCGAATTTCAACTCTAAACACTTAATTAAGGGTGTAGAGCAACGTACTTTTTTTACTCAATTTGCTGAAAGCTTTCCTTCAAGTGTTAAGAATACGATATTATTGAAAGCAATCTTACTAAAAAGTATAAACTGCCTTCATCTATGCTTTCGTGTGTCTGGCGCACGGAACGCTTACCTTGTAGGTTTTTTAAATTCTTTTGTTAGCTATTGACACATTATGATTTCTGTTTTCTGCATTCTGCGGATATTTATACCCTTATTACCATGAATGTCAAGTCATCTTATACTTTGCAATCTTACATCATCATTTTTCTTCTTTTTGTGTGCATTTCGCAAACAAAAAACTATGACCGATCTACATTAAACTTTATTTTCTACGTATATTTTTATTATTAATTCATTCTTTTCACAGATCTTTTTGTTAAGTTTTAAATGTGCATGTTAACTGTGAAGCGAGCGTTTGACAAAGAGTTACGATCATCGCGCATGGAGTATAAGTGACTGGAGATGTTTCAACTTTCAAGCCTGTACTCTTTCTTTGTAGCTTGATTCTTTCTTCCCCGTTTCCACTTCTTTCCCTGGCTCTTTCGTCTTTCTCCAACTCTTTCTCCAGTTGTTCCCTCCATTATTTACACTCTTATTGAAAGATTGAAATAACAAACATATCTATAGCGCCCCAGTATTCCAGCTTATAATCGCCGGAACACCACAGTAACACCATCAAAATTGCTTCTCCCAAACCCAGAAACGTAATTTTCGTTCAAGCATTCATGAAATGACATCCTACCTAGGATTATTTATAACACACATAAAGCGTAAATCGTTTGTCTCGAACTAAGTTCTTTGCAAAAGAAAAAAGCTCGCGGTAAGGGATACAATTTGAGAAAAGCTAATTGATGTTTATCAAACATTAACCACAATAAAAATTTTGTTATTCAAATTCCAACCTGCAAGTGGTTCAAAAGTGGCAAGCCAGCGAAAATAAAAATGAATATTCTCTCTCTCCCCCCTTATCACTCCCTTTCTCTCTATCTATCTCCCCCCCCCCCCCCCCACCCTTACAGTATTTCTCTCTCTCTTACCCTGGTTTTATAAGGTCTATACTCTCAACGATTTCAGGGAGCATCAAAAGTGATATAAAAACCAAGGGTGTCTTAACTATTTCAATCCTATTCTTAACAATCACAATGGATACGATAGCGGAGACAATACAATAATAGCGGTGTCGCAGCATCCATAGCCAAGGCTGGGCTCGTAGAGTGAGACACAGAAGACACAGACACACGGAGAAAAGAGTGGGGCTAAAGAAAATTAATAGTTGGCGGAACGTAGAAAGTTTTCTCCTGTTTCTGTGTATCTTCCCGCATCGCCCCTGTCCCTGTCGTTGTCCCTGTCCCTGTTGTCCCTGTCCCTGCCTAGCCACGTCGATTGTTCTTATCATCGAAATGACGTCATGGATCTCCACTTCTTTCGGATGAAATTGAGAAACGAAAGGGGAACCAACAGAAACATAACGGGACTTCATCTTCTCACCCCCAATTAAGTGGCCAACAAAAATAGTTAGCTCAGTGTCATCGCGAGAATCGAGATGTAGACACGGGATGTATTTACTTTTATTCAGAATCAATGGACCAGCCAACTGAAAAGGAGCCTTTCTTTGCAGCGTATCATTATTTTCTCCTCTTTATTCCTCGTTGTCATACTTTCTCGCTATTTCTTTTTACAAGAGAAATGCATTATCACCAATCACCTTGTCTTTTGAGGTAATTGTTTATTCCGAAATTTACTCGATGACATACCAAACAATTATTAATAGAATTCAAAATAAAAAAGTTTTTTGAAAATCTTATTTTTCTTTGCCTACAAAACACAGGTATTTTCTAAAGTACAAGATAACACCCAGTGGAATGTCCACTAGTTTAAGATGGAATGCAGCTGTCTGTGTCTCATCTCGATATAGTCAGTAGTGTGACGCGAAAAAGCGACTGATCTGCTAGATTGAACCCGGCGGCTGCGGCTCATCGTGGTCGCCCCAACCCCCCACCCCCACCCTCAATCCCCAACCCCCCAACCCCCAACAATAAAAGCCGGGATCATGACACACGTTCAGAATATTATCGATTGGACAAGCGGCCAAGTAACAAGATGATTTACTCGCCGAGTTTGACCACTCAACGATAAGAAATATTATTACCAAGTCTGGGTATCAATCTTAGTGATTGTCGTAATGTCGTAAAGTAGGATACATAACATAACCTATCTACACGGGGAGCAGAGGGCTAGAAGAGACTGGGGGATGGGCACACTATATTCTCTACTCAATGTATAGTGATCGTAAAGACTATTAGGTAAGACCTAGTGGACATGCGGAGAAGAAAGTTCATCAGTGGAGATATTATTCATTTTATTTATATATAACTATTAGTAATATTAATTTTCAGAAGAACTTTGGTTCCGAATGGAAAAAATAATCAAGAAGATCGTAGAAACGAAATGTCGCAAGGATGTCCGTTATTTTAAATATAATATTCTTGTTAGAATTAATTAAATGATGTAACGCGACGGATCTGAGTGTAAAAATAGCAGTTACCCGTTTTTTTTGTTGCGGTAAACGCGCATTTCCTCTCCAATTGCGTGTAATTGGATCAGCGACTTGGTCAGTGACGCGGCGGAAGTAAGGTGTTCCCTCACGAGTCACCGCGTCACGAGCAACTTCAACTCGTGGACGCCACGCGCTTTACGTTTTCAATTCCAGCTCCAACCAAAACCGTTTTAGATCCGATGATTCTACCTTTACATTCAATTCATTCTAGCAGTTCAAATAAGCATACAGTTTCTCTCTTGATCAATTTAAGCCGGCGATCCGATCCACGATTGGAGCACCTTTCCGACATACAAGCCATTTAATGGCACCTACTATAATCATAAAACTGGACAGGGTTGCAAATAATCATAAAATATAGAATTCGGACATCAGAAAATACATAAAAATGTAGGATCGAGGCAGATATTAAAACCTGTTATTGAAAACGTTCGATCCGTCGATTCGATATAATATCATGTTTACAATCCGATCGTGTAACCATGGGGATGTTACGACGATGTCTAACTAACAAGACGTTACGATGTTGCAATGTTACGACGTTACGATGTTGCGATGTTTCATGCACAAAATGTACACATAGTTCATCTTTCACAAGTCGTAACACTAAGTTGCGCGTGGCCATAATACAGTACCTACCTACATCTAATTTATGTTTAGTTACAATTTATTTTGTTCAGGCTACCAATCACCTACCTAAGTTTTTTTTGTTAACTTTTTTATGAGCTACAGATGTATGTACCCATTATCTTAATAACAACTGAAGTACAATTGGATTTCTCCGCTTCAAATTCGCAAAGAAACATTTTATCCCTTTCTACAAGTGTAACTGGCGAGACCCCTTTATCTCTCTCGTTTTCTTTGCCGCATATTTGTGAGTAGTATAGAATAGTTTCAATCGAAGCGGCTAGTGCTCGGCCTGTTCGCCCCGTCGTTGGCAAGTATTTCGGCTGGTGGGGAGTGTTCCGGGTAGTTCCGGGGTTCCGGGGTTCCCTGGTTCCGGTATGTGTATGCCCAATGCCGCCATGGGCATGACCGTTCTCGCCTCGCGTCCCCGGTACACCGTACAAGTTGCTTGGCACCCCGACTCCAGCCTCCTGCTGCTCCTGCTCCTGTCCCTGCTCCCTGCTACTCCCCATGCTCCAGCCATACACTCCCTGCTCCCTCCTGCTTCCTTCATCCCGTGGCCGAGGAGCGAGGCAAAAAAGAAACTACTACAAGTGAAGATCGCGTGTTCTGCCGCCGACGCCGCCGCCGACGCCGACGCCGCCGCCGTCGCCGCCGCATCTTCAATTTGGATACGTTTTTAGACCGTCACATAAATCTGGCGGTAAAAAAGCAACGCGCTCGTGGGAAAACGCAATGGTCACTTGGCGGAAAAGTCAATTTTGGTGGCAAGACGATCGCATTGCTTCTCTCGAAACCTGACGAAACGTAAAGAAGCGATTCGGATCGGGTTGAAACGAATTAAAAATTGAGCGATTGCCGGTTTGATTATTTCATCAGACATTTATCAATATTCGTTTTGCTATAATAATTTCCGGTACTTACTCACATTTTTTTAAAAACATTTAGCATTGAATCCTCTGGCTCGCTTGGAGATGCTTTATAAATAGAACGGTTGTACCGAACCCGACCAATTTCGCTTGTTTGCCCCTCAAACCTGCACCTATTAAAATTATCGGCTGTTTTTATATTTAATGACAGGTACCATCCTTCCAACAGAGAATAATATACGTTTTTAGCTTCGGCATCCGAACAATTTGCCAGCTAGCACATTATTTTACGCTCTATATTGTCGCATATTTACGCTAGCTTGAAAAAAAATCGTTTACGATCGTAGCGTAGTTTGAATTGTTTTCTATACGGCGGCTGCAGTGGTTGATGGGTTGATGGGTTGATGGGACGCTGCGTTGACGCGTTGATGCGTCCATTGTGCAGCGTTCTGCTGTTCCATATTTCCTACTCCTGCGAACAGAGCTAAGCTATATCGCACTCTCTGTCTTTCAGGTGCTGAAAGCTGAATGGCCCGACTTGTTTACACTTTATACATATGCTGTACATTCTATATTCTACATTCTACATTCTACATTATATACAACAGGAACTGCTCGGATGCTGTACACGGAATGTGTCCGTAGGCTAATGTGACCGCCTTAGCTCCATTTCAACTCAATTTCAACTGGCATGGAAAAAAATAGGGAATTTGAAATGTATATCGTGTCTAGCAAGTGATTATATTTATTTGATGGGTGATTTTTTTAGAAATCCAGATAAATAAGTTCGGAACTTCATCTGCTAAATCGGAGAAGTAATGGGACACATTTTTCGGACTGGAACTTTACGTTTTAGTCAAAATGTTTACACAGATGTCCAAATTCCGACACGAAAGTAGTATAACTTCCCTCTCCTCCCCTCCCCACCCACCCCTCCCCACACAGATACATACACTGGTCCTCAAAATATCTCTATAAGGTGAATGCCTTTCGAGATGCGAAAATACACCTTTTGTCGGTAATGATAAAAAACCTACCTGTTTTCTTTTAACCTTCGCTCGCTCTATGCATATAGCAACTTGCTTGGCTACACGTATTTTCTGACATATTTCCACTCCATTTTCCAATAGATTCCCGTAGCGCTATCTCTCTCCTTCAGTCACATACGCTCTTTCTCTCGCTCTTTCTCTCTCCACGCTTGCTTTCTTATGCTGGGAATCTTTCACGATAAAAACGTAAGTTTTACTTTCAGAAAACCTTAAGTCAACATGCCCTTAGGGGACAAACTGTCTAACCATCCTCGACTCTTTTCCATTTTCACCCTTCTTCGAACTTTTGATATCTATTGTGCCCCAGCCCTGCTGCGTTCCGGATGTCAAAAACTTCAAAGATACTCACCTGGACTTTTGACCATCATACGTCATTCATAAATCATAATCGAGAAACGGGAATAATGATGAAGCTGTAATGAATAATGTACCAAGTACTTACACGACTGCACGTTCAGAGGTCTTGCCACGAAATCGCGCCTTTTGGTTTCTCTCCGACACGAATTGCCGCCTGCCCTCCGTTCCCTTCCCTTCCCTCAACTCTTGCTTAGAACAAGTATAACCCCTTGATACACTTGATCCAACTTGACTACATTTTCATCTTCTGATTATTTTCTTAAGCTTCCACCATTGCAAAGACACAGCGTTTCCATTACAATATACTAACTAGTTATTTCGAAGCAATTGTGCCATCTTCCATTGTACATCTTAAATTAACTTTAAAATGCCCCAAGGTTTCACACACAAGTAGGCATTGCAAGATGGCGCCACAATTCAATGAAAACATCTTCAGATTCAGGGGTTGAACAGTTTCAAACTACAACGAAGATTGAACAACTTGTGCTTGCAAATTGAGTGCTTCTTGAAAACACGTTAGACCATTTGATGAAAAGCCCAATAAACGCACATATTATAGAAAATTGTAATTCAATTCCGATAGTATACTCTTTTTATAGTGAAGAACCTGTTTTTTCAAGAGCGAATTACATTATAATATTCGGGAAATTGTCATCAGCGATTCATTGTTCATTTTGGTGATCCTTGTGTTGAAACTTTTCACCGAGAACGTGTTTGGGTGCAGAGTGAATTTGCTTCTATTTTGCTTCTATTAAACTTTGATAATTATTACAAGAAGATCCACTTCGTATCCTCCGCTGTCTTACATACATAAAGCATCATATAATCAAATTAACTAGGTTTGTTTTTGCAGTAGGTATAAATATTTTCGAAATATTTGTACAGCATACAATAATAATATTACATTAATAATGACTCGGTTATATGTATTTAACACATTTCGCTCACTTTATTATTGATGCGCTTAGTTATACTTAGGTTACCAAACATATAAGGGGTTTGCACAATTAATATTCATTTTCCACCCTGTTCTTTCAAAATCGAAGCGGAGACTTATTTGGCTTAATTATTTACGCTCTAAGCTTAATTATGCTCGTCAAACTAACTACCTTTTAACCATCTCTAATCACGGCATCACTTGTGCATCCCTTCGCTCATGCATCCTGATTTCTGCTTTCGTATAATATGTACACCACGTTAGGTTACGTTACATTACTGAACAGGCGTGAGCTTGACGAATGAGTAGGCTTTTGCCGTTTCTACCTTAGTCTGCGCTACAGCATGGCTACGGCTACAGTCTACATGCTAGATAATAGAAGCTAATTCCGGCTCGTTATGGGATACAAAGATGCAACACACCATGGCCTAGCTGGAGTCAGTGGCAACTGGCAACTGGCTAGGGAGTGGAGGTATTAGCTATAACCCCTATATGGAATTCCACCTACCTAACCCTAAATAGTATCTACCCCAATCCTTTCGTTTCGTGATTCCAGTCCCGTAATGTCTACGCTGTTTCCAATTATCACTGTCGCCAATCCATTAACTATCACAGCCCCACCCACAACATTGCATTGCACACTCGCAAAGACTCGATACGCCAAGGAAAGCCGAGAAACCGACCAGCTTGCTACCACTTGAATGAATCCGTGTGAACATAGAACACAGCCTCTGTATGCTTGCTGTTTATTTACATTTATAATATTCTTTTTATAATATTCTTGGTAAATTTTACCTATTAAAGCTATTTTTGCTATTTTTTGCTATTTTTGCCATTTTTTGCCATGCTATATTTATTGCGAGCCTATATAAATACCCGCTTCTTCTGGTACCTAATGCCTATCACAAACACTATGATCTAGAATCGATGAGTAACCAGTTACTTCATGGAACAATTTTTTTTTATATTTATTGTTATTGAGAATATTATTTTTATCTTTATAGATCTTGTTCAGAGTTGAATATTCCCTAATTCCTAAGTAAGTTGATTTAATAACCGCATCGTATTGGTAATGTTTTGTATTTAATTTGTGCTCAAGCATAAAAGGCTCTTTGACAAACGCAG
Organism: Nemurella pictetii; assembly: GCA_921293315.2. NCBI lineage: Eukaryota > Metazoa > Arthropoda > Insecta > Plecoptera > Nemouridae > Nemurella > Nemurella pictetii. Next base: position 23,448,541 of record OV121116.1, on the reverse strand, counting down.
GCCGAATAATTTGATGGTGACTTCGGTGGCTGGTAAATGTTGGCAGATGTCGCAATTTGCTCTCTGTTTGCTGTTAGCAGTTTACCGGGGGTAAGGCACGTGCAGCATTTTGTCTTTCACGTTTGTACTCGTTTTTATGTTTTTGCATTTCAAGCTTTCGCACGCAAGAGAAAAAGGTGTTGTTCAGTTCACTGTTCTCATTTCTTTCAATCTCTGCTCAAATCTGGCTGCCACATGGGGCCGAGGTTGTTAAATGACTAAATTCGTCTACCTATTTTCGAATGGGAGATAGTTTATTACAAGATAGTCGAAAATGGGGGATATAGGTATATACACTTATTTCCGTTCCTTTCCGTTCCTTAGCATCTTCGGCTATTAACAGGCGCGGGCTATTATCTAGGTGTGTACCATACCTTTTCTCGAGTAGGTATTCACATGTTGTTCGACAAATTAGAAAAATATGTCCACTTTACAACTCTATGGTAGAGCTGGAGTCTTTTAGCTAAACGTATCCGATCTAGGGGTACCGTCAGCAGCATTATATCCTATCGAAGCCGAGAGACCCGAAAAGGTAAACTTGGCTGTAAATCTCATCCCATTCTCAACAGACACAGCCAGATGTTGACCTCTTGAGGAAGGATTCGGTAATTGTCACTTCCAGCGCTGGAACTTGTAGCATTCGAGTCCAGTGTCACCCTCCGGCTTTCACCCCAAGTGCAATACATTCGCCTACCTCACGTTTCATCCCCTATCAACATAAACGCTGGCCTCGCCATCCCCTGCCACCTGCCCCTTCCTCAGGCCAGCTTGTCACTCGTTCCACCTACAGCATCTGCCGCGGCTTCTGCTGCTGCTGCTGCTGCTGCTGCTTTTGCTGCTGCTGCCATCTAGTTCTTATTAAACTTACCTACCTGCATAGAATTTATGTAGAGAATTTCTGCCAGCCAGTGAGCCACAGTTTCAATTTAAATTGTCTCCGAAACAATAATTGTACGTTGTGTGCTGCTGGGACTTGATCTGTTTGTTAAGTGTAATTAATAATCTGGGAGCAGGCAATTGGACCGTGAAGCATGTTATACGTATACCTTGTTCAAATCTCGGCTGCAAGAAAGTAGGGGGTGATCTCTGATTTCTTGCCGCTTGTGGAACGGTGATTTGCTGCAAATCTTCGGATCGTGCAAATCTCCAAGTAAAATACTACAGAGAACTGATCCTATCTTTTATTAATTTCATAACATTGAAGTGATTAGTTTATCCGTTCTGAACGTATCAACTCCATACCTGACGTACCTCATAGGCTCTTTGACAATAAGTGTCTAATTCAATGGAATCTCCTCCCGTGTACACCGACCATCTAAATAATAACCAAGTCCAAAAGACTAAGAAATAAACAGCCATTCATTGATAAAAATTTCACAAACAAATGCCCACAGCGCGTATCAATGCTACCTCAACTACAAGGCTATAAGATATTATCAATCCCTCTAATTGAATCTGCGCGTTGTTTTGTTGGGAGTTTACTACTAGTCATCTACGCGCTGGCGATGGCGGTCGAGGATGGTCGAGGATGGTCGAGGTTGGACGAAGGTGGTCGGTATGATAGAGCCTGTGCCATGGCCGGCGGATGCCATGTGCGCGCGCCGCCGATGCGAGGGTGGGGGTGCAGCGGCGGGCGGAGAGAGGGGGTGCAAGGGGACGCATGGGGACGCATGGGGGCGGCGTGAGACAATATTACAGTGGATCGCGCTTGCTTGTCAAGTGGTCGTGAGTCCGTCTCGCCCGGCTCCACTGTTTCGTTACTCAGTAGGCCATGTTGTGTGAAGCGGATAACATGTTCGGATGTTACGACAGTTACTCGTACAGGCTCTGGAGTCTCGCCAATGTTTGGAGCACCTGTCATTGTGAGTTTTGGAAAATTTATAAATTATTATATTTTGTACATGTTGGACTAGTGTATGTAGATATTATTTATGGGCAAAGGAAGTTGGTCTTGTGAAAGAGTTTTGCATTTTCGAGATGGTTTTGCGGAAGGTTGATGTTTCTCTTTGGAAGACGTGGGTATTTTTCTGTGGGGGTGTCTTTGTGTTGGCCATAATATCGTTCAATGCAATTATTTAATTCGCTTATCGACTGTCATTAATTGGTTTTCGCATGTTTACGCAAGAAAAAGTGATATTTCCTACATAACCTAAAAAAAAGAGATCGCGCAAGTTCTTAATACTTTTCTGATTATTTTCTCGGACTCATAGCTGTTGAGGAATTAAATACGCAGAAAAGTGCTTTAGCCGCGTTAATATTAATTTAGATGATCGTCATGATTTTGAATATATCTGAGATATTTTAAGTCAAAACCTCTAACCGGCGTCAAGTGCGTGTGCTGCAAGTGCTCTTGCTGAGGCAGCCAAACCTAACCTTTGGGTCTGGACCATTCTTTTGCATAAACTGTTCCAGTCACCGCACACCTGTTAGTTGAGCTAGCTTTTTCAAAATGTTTCGTCTAATCTCCCTGAGCCACACTTTCGTTCAAACTTGATTTCCCAGGCAATTTCCATCTAGGTTTCTCTTCGATAATTGCTGGTAACTGAAACAGAATGAAAGATATTACTTTGACACGTGTAAAAACCTTTAAGACGAGTGTTAAAATCCTGTGTGACAGGTGCTAAAAACCTTTATGATTCATTTTACCATGCATTCAATGATTCATTTAGCCGTAGCAATTCGAGACACATTTTGGATCCTGTTATGCCACTTGAATTCTATTAGTATTCGCTGACATAAACTTGCCAACATTGTATTCGAAAACTATAACATGATATTATAATGGTCACCTTCCACTACATGCTCAAGTGGTTCAAGCTTGCAACGCATATACAAAGTAATTCCATGCGTTTATTTATTGTCATGAACCAACATGTTCCAGAATGCTTGCTTTTTAATGATTTGACTTTAGTATCACTGGCAAAAACTCCACGATTTCAATCATCTGTTACGCATTTAGTTTCAACTAGTTAGTCATGCCCTCATCATTGTTCAGAATTCATTAAAACTTAGTGGCCCCTCATGCTATAGGTTAATTGGTGGAACATTCTAATTAATGGAAAAACATTCTTTCTATGTTTGTAAGTTAAGCTATGGACGCATGTTCTGTTATAAGAATCATTTAACCTTACGTACAAGTAATAACCTTTCAATTACAAACCAAGGGGCCAAAATCATTAAGACGGCTAGTTCATAAGTATAGTTTAGACACGCAGTCTTGTGTAGTCGTGGAATATGATATCGGCTACGCTTCATCTCATTGCATTGACGAATAACTATCATTCGTCACACGTGTGACGAAGTTAACCTTTTAACTTTTAACCCCCCCCCCTTGCTCTCTACCCCCCTGCACACAAATAAAGAAATATTGTTTGGCTTCCAGTGGAAATCATTCCATTTTTCATCGTTCATGCATTTACCATTTCATTATTTATTGGCACTTTATGCCCTCTTAGGAGCGTTCGTTTTATTACTTACGTTATTAATGAGAATCGCAAATGATCGGCGTTACGTTAATGCGATATGGATATGGAATCTGGTATCTGTGCTCTGTGCTGTGATGTGTGATAAGCACGGCTTGCATGCAGCCAATCTGTAGCCAGATCATGTCTAGAATGCCACGGAAGACGCCCACTCCGCTTTGGCACACCTACGGTCGCTCTCGACCCGTCCCCCAGTCATGTTCTCCATTTCACCTGTCTGTCGCCACCTGTTAGCTACAAGATACTAAGCAAGCTGATTCTGGCGTGCTTCTAACATATAGGTAGGTAGATTGGTGGAGCCAATATGCCATTACTTGCACTAGATCAATTTCAGAACATGCCTCGGCATGGCTATCCAAAGATGTCATATAGACATTCGTTATTGCCCAGGAATCATTCAATCCGAACATAATAATTCACGCGATTTATTTACACGGTACTTGAAAAACTGACGTCGGAAGAATTTTCAGTTATAAGTAAGAACCCTAGATATCAAATACCGCGGATGAACGTAGTATGTTTTGCTAAATGCTGTTACTTGTGAATAACATTTTAGGCAAGGTTCAATATAACCCCAGTTATTTAGTAAGATAGCTAGCAAGCAAGGAAACCAACTTGCATATTATGAAAGATGGAAAATTACCTGGATAACCTCTGCACTCGCTACTTTATCTGAATGGAGTCTCCATTATCATAATGTTTACTGTGCACATAGCGTCGACATCAAGATTGTTTACCAGCGATCATAATATTATAAGCTGTGTGGCCTTGTTATTTGGTCCAGGATATTATACATAAGGCAAACAAAGTACCCAAAGACTAGCGAACTTACCTAACTTACCATAGTAGCTGAAAGTATATACATATATTTTTTAATCACTCGCTCATTATGGCCAACCAAAGTCACAGTATGGTGTCTTAATTTTTATACATGCTATTTTTTCATTGGTGGTGTGGGTGTTAGGAGGCAGCTAGCAGTTAGTACGTATTATGTGAATGCGATGCGATGCGACGCGTTGCCGAGATAGAACAGACCGCCGAGGGTCCGGTACCACAGCTGCCACCTACCGGCAAGCGGCGCCGAACTCGCCGCATCGCACCCCATTGCACCCCCGTCGCTACGCGCTGCTTGCTACCTCGGTGCAATTGCCGGATTTGTTTGTGTGAGCGTGTGTGCGTGTACGTGTGTGTGCTATTCTATACATAATGCGTGGTGGTTTGACACTTTTGATTCGGAAATACGACGGTATTGCAGCCCGGCGCAAAAATCTGCTTGCTGTTTGCCGTGGGCTTAATAGACAAGTAAATATAAAACAGACCAATGAGACACGGCATTAGTGTCTTACGTGTGCCTTGTTTACATTCCCACTCGAAGTTGGTCAAATCACAACGTTGCAATTGCGGATACGACTGTGTTCATGGCGTTTAGGTAATAAATTTGTTCTTCTCAAGGACCCTTTTGAAACTCAATAGGCACTTATATTTGTAAGTACTGAGACGGTTTATAAAACAACTTGAACACAGGTATGTTTAGTAGCGTGACAAGCCAGCAGGCAAATGATGTGTATGCACTCGAAATGTTTTCGCGCATTTAAAAAAAACGGTTGAAATTTGCACAACAACTAACAAGCATTGAGTAAATATATCATCCATGGAACTCAATGTTATCATTTCTTCAAACAAATTCGTTTCAACCATAAATTTTCTTCTATCTATCACTTATTCGAAGAATCATTGAAATCGGATGCACGGAAAGCCACATGTTTACCGGACAATCAATGGCTCAACTTCATAATGCATGGCCTGTATTGGTGAAGTTGTTATTGTCATTTGTGAATGTGATATCTGCATTATGGATTGGTAACGTCTGGAAGCTCTAGCAAAGACTGCTGGCTGATAAGCTCCATTGACAGTAAACGAACTCGTAAGGTGGTCTCAGTGACACGGACAGCGATGGTGACTCACCTTCCGAGTGCTAAACTTCGATTCATGAATCAGACAAGTGAATGGCTTAACCAACTGGCCAATGTGCAAGCCATGATTACCATACCATAGTCTTCCAAACGTTATCGTACCTATTTTCGTATATCTTATACATACTAAGATGATGTCATTGCAGGTAGGAACTATGGTGGACCCTGGGGTTGCAACTTGTTTTCGTTTTGCTCTCGCTCGCACACACCCTTTGGGCTTTGCGTTTTCGCTCCGTTACGTCTCCGATCTTACACCCACACCCACACTGCTCGTACCTTCTCATCCTCTGCTCAGCTCTGCTCAGCTCTACTCTGCTCTACTCTGCTCTGCTCTGCAAACTTTAGGCAGGATCCTGACTAATTTCAGATGATATCGTAGCGGGAAGTGAAATCTGTTATCATCTAACACCCATCTCAGACACTGCCCTCGCCCGAAAAGCGGCCATATTTTCCTCAGCTTTGGTCGTGACTCTTGAGTCAGAGAGACGGATATACCACGAGTATATTGTAAAAATGTTGTGAAACACGAAAAGGTCGATTCCTAAATACATGAACGCCTCTTTATGCAAGAAATTCCCATTGTAGGAACACGGATCGGTGCTATTGACATTCGTCAATGAGGAACCCATATTACGGTGTGATTTTGATTCAAACATCTACTCCAGACGACGCCAATTTTCCTAAATATGATTTGATCGTTGTCTAATCAGGTGCAATTTTCTTTCCTTTCAGTCCCATCGCTAGCGGGCGGCGGCAGCAAAATCTCCTCCGCCAGCGGCGACGAGCACAACACGACCTCTGGTTCCGGCTCTGAATACCACATCAAGTGCCACCAGTGTCACAAAGGCTACCCCGGCTTCCAGGCGCTCAAGGAACACGTGGAAGCGTCCCACAACCATCCTTCTGCCCAGTGCTCGCCGTTGGCGCTGAGCGGTTCGCTGAGCGGCTCCCATTCCCATTCCCAGGCGCCATCGCCGGGCTCTCCGTTACCGAGTCCGACTCCCGGCACCTGTCTCGGACAATGTCCCGGACAATGTCCCGGCCCGTGTCCCGGCCAGTGTCCTACCCAGTTGCTGCCCGGCTACGCCTGCTCGCAATGCAACACCGCGTTCGTCAGCAAGGATCAGATGGAGAAACACGAACTGCTCCACGCGCCGAACGCACAAGTGGTGAGTTTACCAATATCATTGTCGTCTGCAGTGGCCTCTTCGCCAGCTTATTGGGAATCATTTTGTTTGGATGACTTGATCTTGTTTGATTTTCGTTCCAGGATATTGCTATTGTGTAGTGTGTTGGGTTGCGGGTACCGTTTGAATTCGTGCTTTACATTTGGACAAACAGATGTGGGGTTAACTAACCTCAAATGCCAGTAGAATTTCGGTCTAAGATCAGTACGCAGTTATAGGTACCGCGATGCTGGGTTGCATATGCGTGTCGGACGGTAGTGAACTCATGCAAGATAGTTTTTCTCGGGGCTAGTCGAACTGAAGTCTGCATCTCACTCGTCTGGCTCGTTAGGCTCGCCCGAAAGCAATTAAATAGCCAGCATTGCACGATGAACTAAGAGGTTTTCTATTTACAGATCATTAAAAAAACAAAAACAATACGATTACGAACTGCCAGCTGTAAATTAAATCCATCGAATAATAATGTAAGGGCCGAAATTTCTATGTCTAGATAGGCATCTGAAACGTCCAGATAAAAACTCCTTTCCATGGTGACAACCTATCGGTTGCTTCTGTTTTCTTTCTAACTGGAACACTACTACATAAAATTCATCTGAAATAAATTATCTTCGTGGGGGACGAATGTTATGAAATGGTGCCATGTTTGCGTGCTGTCTGAAGTGGCTGGAAATGTAGCTGGGTATAATTGTGTATGTCCTTCTTTCATCTTCCATGAATTCACGGCAATGATTGCGTCTATAACTATCCCATCTTTCACCTATTCTTCCTCCGATTCGTGTGGTATGTGTAACACTTGTTCGTGTTCCCTAACTCATAATGTTTCCCGAGCCCTCAGATTAACACTTAAAAAACTCTGCCGTGATGTCAAAACTATAAAATTAAAAATGAAATAGTGAAATTAACGATTATTAAACATGCGTGGCTTACCTATGACAATGTTAACTTCTAACTCTCAAAATAACCAAAGTGTGCAATGTGTAATGCATGTCTTCAGTTGGTCCATACCTGTGATCATTCCCGATGGCAGTGCATATACGGGGGTATCGAAGCATATTCTGCCAAAGCATATTATTTCTATCTATAAATTGAAAATTAAGTTTTTTCTTTCAAATTCGTTGCAGGTGGACAGTTTTCCTGCAGTAATGACCAAACATAGATACAATTTCATTTCTACTTCTACTTCTACTTTTAACTGATTAACAGTAGCAAGTCTGGCCTGTAAATTATAGCCCACTCAACTAATTGGCAAAACAAAGAGCTAACCAAGAGGCAAGAGGCAAGAGCAACTCCTCCATCCGCATGTCACGCAGGCGAGAAAAAGTGAACTCCCTCAGCTCCCACTTTACAACCTCGCACTTGTTAGAGTAGGTTAATTTTTTCATCAAGTTCATCCAATTCTTTCGTCATACCTAAATGTATCATTTTCTGGCATGATTTTTTGTTGGTAAGCAACTGTGTAGATAGCTGTCTAGTATTTGTGACTGGTGTGCGGACTGGTGCTGTCTTGTGGGCTTGTGTGTTGTGTGTTATGATGCCCAGTTTTATAAAACTGGCGACTGTTCTCATTTTGTCATGGAATATGATATTATGGCATTTAAAAGGGGCGGGTAGAGAATGTTTTATGTAACATGTACAAGCGGATAGTTTCTGATGACGACATAATCATCCCAAAAACACTGCTTCAGGCATTTGCTCTGTTCATGATTAAAACATCTGCTCGGTGAGAACTGAGAAATGCACATACACTAATCGTGGGAATATGGCACAATCGACAGGACACACATGCGAAACACAGTAACACCTTCACCTATGCGCATTATCTTTTGTAAATAGCGCTGTTGTTATGTCTATTGCGATTTTCCTGTAACTTATTCAATCAGGTCGGGGGAATATCTTCTTAGCAGTACCTTTAAATTTGTCAATATATAATTAAATTAAAAAGTGTGGAGATACGTTCGTGTGTCCACGCAGCAATTGCTCCAAAACCAATTAACAAGAATTCACTGACCAGTATGTTTCTGACCTCCCGCCTCCGCCCCTCCCTCTGATAACTGCCAGGAACATGCCAGGGAACCGTCGGGAACCGTCAGGAACCGTCAGAGGACTAAGAAGTTAGAATGGAAGACATGTGGTCCATATGTATAAACTATACAAGAAAATCTGCTTTAGTTCATTACCGACACCTCAATTTTGTCTCCCTTCTTCTAAAGGCAAAAAACAAACGAAAATAATCACACCAAAAAGGTAATTAAGAGAGCAATGGGCCCAAGATTTGTTTGTGGTGGGAAGTAAACAGATGCAGAAGCAGCCTCCTCACACAAAGCTTTTTTACATCTAAAAACAAAACACCTGTCACATGTTTACGTTACGTCATCAACAGGAACAGCTCCTTTCGGGTGCTCATATTTTACTCTTGTGAACATCACAGGAATTGGGCCCGGATGTCTACTCTTTGTCTCTGGAGATGCATCTTCATTTTAACGTGAGAGAACGTACCCCCCAGTTCAGACATATTGGAACCACTATTATGCGCGTTATGTTATGCTTTTAAGATAGCTATTTATTTGTTTAGCAAGTGTAAAGATATTTTACACACACTACCTTGATGGGGTTGGTGATAGTTGCTCGCTGGCAAACCGTGTTAATTTCCAACCCAGCGGCTCAAACAGCGCCGCGTGTTCACCGTCATACCGCGCCATTCTCCGTGCTATTCCGTGCTATTCCGTCATTACACTTATTATCTGTATCATCATGTGAGTGTTGCCTGTCTAATTGCCTTTCAGAGCAAGATTTGAACATCCGTTGCGACCAGGATGAACTGATTTGCCTGTCGCGTGGGGGTGGGAAGGGGGGCGGGGGGGGAGAAGGGGGGGGGGATGGGGGCGTCACGACCGTAGGTGTATCGTACTAGCGTCGCACATATTCCAGTCTCCGGTAGCCCCGTGTATCCACACTGGGCCCACACGGGCCCACACTGTCGCTGACCTCCGGACTACTACGTCCCACTACTTCCCTCTGAAGACCTACTTTCAGTTTAAATCATTGCTTGACGACCACCTTTTCCTCTCCTCTCTCTTTCCTTCCCTTCACCCCCCCCCCCCCCCCACCTGCACTACTATCAAATATATTTTATTCTTGTGACCACCTGATCTGTTTCTGAATGAAAGAAAGATCTATAAAAATCAATTATTATATGAAACAAATCGTTGTTTTCTTCTAGTTTTTTGAGAATACTATGTTCATTAGCCAAGAGTTAGGTATTGTTATACCTAATATTATTTGTCATAATAACAAGTGGGTCGATGATCAGGCATATGGCAGGGGTGTTTGTTTCCTGGCCAAAAGGAAGCGACAGAAAGGGAGATTTCGGTCACATTTTCATTGCAATTTGCAATGAAGAAAAGATTGAGTTCATGGAAATTTTGAAATCATCATTAAATAAGAACATGATGTGTTTTATGGCAGCGAACGGGTATCGCTCGTTGGTCACCACCGCATACTCTTCTCATATACCTGACCCGAGATTGTGTTTTGTTTCAGAAGTGCAAGATCTGCAACAAGAACTTTGCGAATGTCTACCGGCTTCAGCGGCACATGATCAGCCACGATGAGAGCGCCGTGCTGCGCAAATTCAAATGTCCCGAGTGCGAGAAAGCTTTCAAGTTCAAGCACCACCTGAAGGTAACTTCACCTTTTGGTTTTTGCTGAGTGATTTTTATTTTAAACTGCCTCTTAAAAACTATCTGTAGGATATGCTTGCATTTTTTAATATATTGCATAATTTTTGCTTGCTGTTTATGATAAATTGGTAACTTTATCATTTTAATAGAGATATTTAATGTGATATTGATTGATGACAAAGTTTTAAGTGCATACCACACTATACTAACATGTTGTTAAAAAATAAAAATAGAATGTAATTAATACTAACAATATGGAAATAAAATTTCTTGTACAGCATGAAATTATGTGAATGTTTTTGAAAATACTTTCTTTTGATTCGAGTGCCTATATACCTGGGTTCACATCAATAACGTTAATAAAAATGTATTATTAATATTATATTATTCGTTGTATTGTTTCTTAGTATGTATTAAAGTAACAATATGAATTAAACCCCAACATAAGTTTGAATTTGTTGATTCATTTATTTCCGAGTACTGTTTAAAAAAGATTGCCTGCCAGCATTTAGTGCCGGAATCGTGCAATGTTTTGTGTTTAATGCACGCCAAAAATGCATAGCTTTGTATTATGCTTGTGCATTTGTAGCAACGCCTGCCTGTTTTCATCTTTGTCATTGCCTGCGCTAGCGTGATGCGATTCCGCTCGGCTGTCCTGCCTGCCTGCCTGCCTGCCTGCCTGTCATTAGGTGCCTGTTTTGCAACGATCGCGTGGATCTTGTTGATCACGTTGATCACGTTGATCGGGTTGATCTCGTTCATGATGCTTGCCCAATGAACAACATGCAGCGTAAGTGCATGCAATTACTTAGCCAGCACAATTTTATTGTTGGCTAGTTACACTCACACGATTTGCCTGAATTAAGTTTGTAAGATTATCGTTATATTTAATCATTGAACATATATGTATTTATAGTATCTAAATATAATTTATTTATCTGATCATGTGCACTAGCTTACTTCATACTGACAAAAGTTTACAACCAAAGCATACAATTTTTTACCAAAAATAGAAACAACTTTGTCTATAATGATTATTAGAAATATAACTATTATTAAATTATTAGAAATGTTTCTAATAATCATTATATACCGTACAAGCAACGAGTATTTGCATTTAGGATTAAATTCACACTAACTTTGTCCATAAATCGTGAAGTTCTCCTTCTTAAACGCTACCTCGGTTTGCAGGAACACATTCGAATCCACAGCGGCGAGAAGCCGTTCGAGTGCGCGAATTGCGGCAAGCGGTTCTCGCACTCGGGCTCGTACTCGTCGCACATGACGTCTAAGAAGTGCCTGGTGATGAACCTGAAGGTCGGCCGCGCCGGACGCAGCTCTAGCAACCTGCTCGAGAAGGTCGCCTTGCAGAGCCGCAACCCCAAGCGCGCGGCTGCCGCCGTCGCCGCTGCCGCCGCTGCCGCCGCCGCCGCCTCCTCCCCGCACAACAACAACAACAACAACAACAACAACAACAACAAGTTCTCGCCGATCCCGCCCAAGTACCGCGACGCCGCCGCCGCCTTCCTGTCGGTGGTGAACTCGCAGGGCTCTTACCCGGCCGCCCCCTCGCTGCACCCCTTCTACATGGCGGCCGCCCCCACCATGCACCTCGACTCGCACGCCACCTCCCCGCTGAACCCTTACAAGCTCTCGTCTTCGCTCAGCCACATCCTTGAACAGCTGGCGACCACCCCCGCGCACCAGCCCCACCAGCCCCGGCTGCCGCTCGAGATCGAGGAGGTCGACATGGAGGCGGAGAATGTCGCGGCGACCAAGGAGGAGCCGGAAGACATCACCCGAGACGACTTTGCCTCCCACAAGGAGGCGAGGTGCGACAGTCCCGAGCACAGACGCTCCCCGGGTCAAGGGAGCAACTCCGGCGACCTGGAGGCGGTCAAGAGGATCTTGGAGACGGTGAACGCGACGGTCACCAAGCAGTTCCTCGTCGCCAACATGAAGAAACTCTCGTCGACGTCTTCGGGTAGCGGCTGTCCCAGCATCGCCAGCGCTGCATCTCCCAACCTCAACGGAGAGCGGAGCAACGACTTCCAGAAGGACCTGGAGGTGTCGTGCAAGTTTTGCCAGAAGACGTTCGTGTCTCCGATCGATCTGCATCAGCACGAGCGTTACCTGTGCGAGTCGCAGCAAGACATGAAGGAAGGGCTGGCGGCCAAGCTGGAGGACGCCGTCACAGTCAAGACGGAGGAGATGTCGGTCAACGGAGGCTGCAGCGGCAGTGAAGATCTCGTCGAAGAAGAGGACGAAGGGGAATCGATCACCACCACCGATCAAGTCTCGGAGGACGGTCGGAAAGTGCGCGTGCGGTCCCTGATCGCCGACGAGCAGCTGGCAGTTCTGAAAGGTCACTACTCAATCAATCCGCGGCCGAAGAAAGACGAGCTGTCGCGCATCGCCGAACGGATCAGCTTCCCGGTGAGAGTGGTCCAGGTGTGGTTCCAGAACACTCGGGCGCGGGACCGCCGCGAAGGCCGGCTGGTCCACGTCCCGTATGCGCCCCCGACCTCGCTGGCCTTCTCGCCGAGCGTGCCTTCGAGCCGGCCCCTGGGCCCGAGCCGGTCGGCCAGCCCGGCTCCCCCCGCAGAATTCCCTGCCGAGCAGCCGCTGGACTTGTCGACCAAGAAGTCGGTGGTGTCGACCCCATCGAGTTCGCCCCTGCGCCCCCCCTCGAACCCCCCTGGCGGGCAGTCGGACTCCGGCGAGGACACGGCCGCCATGAACCTGTCCGGCAAGTCGTCGCGCAGCCCCACGCCATCCATCCACCTCGCGCTGCGGCAACTCGTGCCGTTCTCCACCAACTACCAGCACTCGTCGTGTTCGTCGGGCGGGTCGCTGGCGGACTTCCGTCGCTCGCCGTCGCCCATCTCCTCGTCGAACCTGCACAACGAGATGATGAACAACACGAGTCGACTGGCTCGCATCCTGGCGCAGCCTCCGATCCATCACCGGATGGCCAACGGCTGCAACGGCTCCAACGGGAACCTGGCCGGCCTGGCCGGCTTGGCCAACGTCGGCAACATGGGCAACATGGGCAACATGGGCAACATCGGCATCGTCCCGATGGACCGCCTGCTGTACAACTCGGACCTCCGGGCCTCGAATTCGCCGCAGCCGCTGGCGATGTCCATGTACGGGCTCGTGATGCACGACAACGGCCGGCCGTGCAGCTCGAGTCCCAGTTCGGACAAGCGCTCTTGGAAACAGGTGAGCTCAGTTTGTTTTCCGTTCTCGAATTTGAAGTTGACATTTTCAATGTGTCTCCATGTGAGGCTTCTGCTGATCTATAGGACACAATGCTGCCAGCTTCCCTGTACTTTTCCTGTCCTGTCTTTTGTCCTCTTCAATAGTCAAACTTTAAAATCAGATATATTTCTTCTATATGTGCCTAAGAACTCACCAATGGCCTGCACTGGTCACCTAAGTGGCCCCAACATCTTTGAAAGGCAATAAACTGCTTTGGATAATGTGTCTTCAAGAAATTAGACACTATAAGAGAAATTGTGTTCTAACCTGAGATTGTCAACATTTGTTTGAAAATTAATGTCAACGTAGCCGAGTATAATGGCATATACCGACTGGTGCAGCAGAATGTAGCAAAATTTAGCAGTACGCTGCAACAGTGGGCAGTCTGCTTGGACGTCTCGATAAATTTGGCTGACCTTTGTCCGACTTGTCCTTGCAGAGCTTTGCTGACGACGACACAACAGACGATGCTGACGACTGCGTTCATCACGAAGACGACGGGCTGACTCGAAGCAAGCGGCTCAAGATGTCCCCTGGGCTGAAGGGCGGGCTTCAGGGCGGGCTGCAGGGTGGGATGCAGGGGCTGGACCAGGAACCCGAAGGGCAGTTCATCTGCGACCAGTGCGACAAGGCATTCTCCAAGCAGAGCTCGCTGGCGCGACACAAATACGAACATTCGGGTAAGTGGCCTCAATGGCTTTCTAGTTTTGAATATGTTTGGAGTAAGGCTTAGAAGAATTTTCTCCATTGACATTGCTAACTAAAATTAAGATTCCCTTCAGATTTCTCTTAAATATTTTCTTAAATTATTTCCTTATGCTTAGGGTATCTTGTTAGGATATCTTCTTCTTAGAATTTTCATCGAAGAGTGCATCAACCCTAGCAATGATGATTTCAATAAAAGTTCTTCCTTCACCTGTTCAAGTGGGTTGGGATTGCCATGTATCTATATGAGAGCCTCTCTCCCTTTCTATCTCATAGTGAATGTAGACACGTGATATCGGCAGCGCGCTAACAGACGGTTGTTTCGGTGATGATTGCAGGCCAACGCCCTCACAAGTGCGACGTCTGCACCAAAGCGTTCAAGCACAAGCACCATTTGACGGAGCACAAGCGGCTGCATAGCGGAGAGAAGCCATTTCAATGTTCCAAGTGTCTTAAGCGTTTCTCCCATTCCGGCTCGTATAGCCAGCACATGAACCACAGGTACTCGTATTGCAAGCCGTACAGAGAGTAACTCGCTCCTGTCTCCTAGGTCTCCCACACGACGAGTAGCCCAGCACCGCCAAATTTCCTTGTTGTACAAAGATGGTTGTTTCAGCAAAATGCATGCTATTTTTCTGCTACACCATGCGGCAAGCGTATCGAGTATCGAGTATCGAATATCGAAATTGGGAGATCGGAACGACTGCTGCGTACACTTACGTCATGCATGCGGTTTTTTTTTCAATTGTTAATTACATTTAGATGAGTAATGCAACAATTTTTGGGCTGTGTCTCTCCCACAGTTATCTAGATTGACAAACTGATTTGATAGAAATGGAAAGTGAACTGCCAAATTAGTTCAGTGAACTTCGACGTAAAATTAATTGACAATACCATTTTGAACGTGAAATTCTCCTCTACTTATGTGGGAAAAATGGATATTGATGGTTTTACCATGGTTTTACCAAAAGTATTCTTAATTTCTTTGTCTAAGATAGCATATAGCACCCTTTGGGACACTTGGTATCAAAATGATAAAAGTTTTCACATCTCAGATAATGCTGTCAACAACGGATCATTTTAGGCGGTAGGTAACCTTGCATACCGGTTATGCGATTGCATGATGGCAACTCCGTTTATTTATCGATGAAAAATTAGTATGATAAACTGCGAGCTTAACTAAAACCATCATTGGACAGTATCTAATGTATGAGTAATGAAAAATGAAATCAAACATTACCCCCTCCATTTCTCAGGCGATCATAGTTTGACAATTTATAAATATTTCCTCTAGAAACATTATTTTTATCCCTAAATAATATTGTCGTACTATATCATTGATCAATTCTTGAAATCTCCCTGCTTGCGTGTATTGTAGTCTCGCCATGTTAATAGGTCAGGAATCTAAGTGAACAGAATAATTAATTAATAATTGTATCGTTAAAAGTTAAATCCATCGACTCTCGTAACACCAGCAATTCTTGGTGAGGACCACAAAACAGCAAGCTTGTGCATTCTCTACAAACACCTAATTAACTTCACTTATCCAAACCAATTAATCCTGACCGTATTGAAAATATAGTATTGTGGCAGAATTTATCTTCTCGTAGCTTTGAACAATTTTTGCAAACCTCCTGTGTAGTAATAATATATTTACGTATCCCCATAACTTGATTCTATAGTTAATGTTATATTATTCAAATGAAAAAGTACTTCTCCATTCCCTCATTAGATGGAAAATTTTATCCCTTTTCCAATGTGGTATCTTCTTAAAATATTACAAATAGATTTGACCTCCTTACAATCTCTCTTTAAGAATTTAATCTAAGAATTAATTAGAAGGTTAACAACATTGAACTAAAATATTCGATTAAAATTATAAGGGAAGGCAAAAATCAATTATTTGGAAAACCCAGGCAATTTAGTAAACACCCTATTATCTACCCATCATCTTAAATACACCTGCCTTGAAAATTGCTCATTTCTTAACATTGGTTCTTAGTTTCACCGTCAGAATCGGCTCTCCGAATGGCCAATGAAATGACAAAAATGCTCGCCGCTTTGCGAACTAAAAAGTTCTCTCAAAGTTGACTGGTGGGAGAGGATATTGCAAAGTCTTTTCCCATTATCATTTGTGCCAAACAGCTAATGCCATCGATTGAATTCCTTTATTGGAAATTTCAGCAAGATTTTTGAATGTCGGACATTTACTTTATTTTGGATCATTCTGGACGTATTGAAGGCGAGGCGGGAAGATCTACGACAAGATTCAGTATCCGCTCACGTTGTCCTCTCTAGGTACTTATTCTTCGGTGTTGAAGATAATACCTACCACATACTCCATTAATTCTAGAATCACAGGGAACCAGTCAAAGGTCAAACACTGAGGATGTTGCCAATACCTGTGTGCCATGAATATGATTAAAGAAAATCAATTTGTCTTCCACCACCTTAAAGCTGAATAACAGAGATTTTAGAAGTGATTTCCCAAACAGACTAGTTGGAATGCCAAATTGGTCACGTAGATGTTAATATAAACAAACAACTTACCAAACAGACCTGAGCTTTGCCTGCCAGGCTAAAACGTCTGAGATATTTTAAGTAAATCTGACTCGTTAATTTAATTATAATGAATAAAGATGCATTTCTCCCACAAATGATAGAGAAATATCTTAGTGTCTCTGAAAGCTGATGAAAAGCATAAATACTGATAAACCCGAATCATTCGGCATTTTTTAGTAAGTAAATAGCTGAGATATATATTATAATATATAGGCATTCTGACTGACCAATAGAAATGTATTAATTTTAACAATGTCGTGAATTTTAAATGCGAAACTTTTACAAAGACCAGCTGGCACTTTTTCTTTGGGTTCTCAATGACTGGCAGGGTCGCCGCCTTTTGAAGCTTTGTAAGAAGTAAGTTTTCTCGATATGGTCTAGCCATGTGATTGCTATGGAATGTTGAACTGTTGTTTAGATTAAGGGTGCGCTCTCGTGACAATATAAAAAAAAAACGGAAATATATAGTTGTTTATAAAATAAATACTAGCTGCGGGTAAAAATGCATGTGCGGGTGAAATATGAAAGATATTTTTTTTTATTCGCAAAATATACCTCGATACCTTCTTTGATTAGGCTTGCTCGTTCAAGCTGCATTTCATATGAGAAACCTTGTCTCTCTTTTTTAAACGTTGGTCCAAATTTATTTAAAACTAACGAGTAGCTTATTTAGGTAGAAATGATATTGGTTTTCAGTCGTGAATCCCACATAAACGTTACCTATGTAGAAAGAATTATTACGACAATTTTTCTCTTTGTCATATTTTATACTTTTCATTCCAAAGTCACCCTTTGATTGATGTTTCCAAGTATGTGAAGAAATCGTAGATGTGAATGATGAAAACACATTGGTTCGACAATAAAACATTGAAACTTTTTATATTAAATAATATTAATTATAATATAAAACTTAGGACAATTTTATGAAAAACTAGTAGCATTTGAACTTATGTACACAGATGAAACTTTGCGCAGAGATGATAATTATTTATTCCTCTCCCGAAAAAAAAAAACAAATATTTAATAGTACCTACATACTAATTAATCACAATGTGTGTGATAACTACGTTTATAATATTATAATAAAAATATTATACATTATAAAGATATTAATATTAAATACAGAAATATATATAAAATAATTAAGATGATATTATATTAATTGACACATAGGAGTGGCTTGATATTATTACGTACCTACCCAATTTTGTAAATACTTAGAATTAATGAAATGCTCTCGATATGCATATTTTTTCAAGAGCCAGCATTGGGGAGTGCAAACCTGTTGGGGCCCTTGCGCTGGCTGATAATATATTGGAGCATGTGAGAATGGAGCTAAAGCGATGCAAATCCATCTTACCTTACATCATATACCTTATTGTTTCTAAATGCATGGTCATTACGTCTCTGTCTCCTATAATCTTCTTGTCCTTTGAAAAAAAAAATCTTATGGGGATGCGTGCATCGATTTAATCTAGTGTGATTGATTGTATGAAGACTTTAATTACCTACATTTTTTTGTTCTAAAATATATTATCTAAGATATAATTTCATTGTTTGTGTGTTTAACGCCAGGCGTTTGGCATTCATGTCTTATGTCACCTGTGAATTATTGTGCCAATGGTTTCTTATAATTATGTCCAGAGTATATCGGTTTTTGTTTCACTAAATGATCCTACAACCATTATTTGATATTAACTTGTCAACCAAAATATGTTTTGTAATAAATGTTAACACTTTAATACTCTCAAATTACTTATGAGATTAGTTTTTTACAGAAAAGTATGTACAATTTTTATATGACATTTAACTGGAAATGATGTGTGAGACAGAAACAACGAAACTGAGTACTACTGGTTCTAATCATTTCTATCGGCATTCGTCATTCGTCAAGGCTTTTGCACCTAAAGCCGCAGGCAATTTCATGTAGATAGAGGTTTTTCTCTCTTAAAATTACATAATAATTTTTTCCACAATGATCTGCGAAAGCTAGTTTGACCAAAGATCATGTATACTAAAAAGAAATACCTTAATTTTGAAAATTGCCATATACTTGTGCAATGATTTGAGCAGAATTACAGTAGTAATTTTATTCCCATTTGCTTTTCCTGTCAATAATATGATGTATTTTACATTATCATTAATTATTATCGATTATTCTACCTACTGAACTATTCCATTGTCACTTAGAAAATATCAGATCTTCCATATTTTCGACTCTTTAGCATTTTCTGTATCCACATCAAAATTACTTTTTGCTGTACTTGCCTGATTTTTATTTCAAGACTTACTTTATGCATGGCAAAACACTGTTGTAGAAATTTACTACCTACAATGATCCTTTTTTGTCTTGTTCACTTTAATATTGTTTTATTATTTTTTAACTTGTATAAGAATATATTTTATGGAAATAAATGATTACTCCTAAGTAAATAAAATAATGAGAATGTATAAATAAATTTGTGATCACGTCTTTCCACTGTGCTTGTAAGCTAATTAATTTCCTATTTCCTCGAAAGTTTCCTGCAGTATCATGAATACAAGAAAGGGTTAAATTCAGACTATCCTAATGCAAGGGTCAGACAAAACTCGATAGGTTCAAGTCCAGTAAACGACATACTTTCTTTCCCCCCTTATTTTTTCGAATAGATCTTTGTTTCTGTGATAGTTCCTGAATTTTGTGGCCTAAGCAGCTTATCCGAGCTATTAGCAAATTAGTGCCTCTTGCTAGATATCAGAAACGCCATTTCTTATTTCAATGCTATTTTGGGGCGTGTAAAGTGCCTTTGACGGCGGTACCTCGCCATTCAGAGCTGTGCGGACCTAATGCTGTTTTCTTCCACCGGATGTTCCCGGCGAGAGTAAAAATTGCCAACGCTCATGATGAAGAGACGTGATTGATAAAATAATTTCAAAACAAAAGCTAATAAGATGGATGATGGGTGGTGATGGATCATTTGCAAAAAGATCCAAGCCTAGAGTACGTCCGTCACCCCCGAAAGATCATTGGCCGGATGGTCGAGCGCATAGCGCTGCTGCTTCCCACCAGGGCGGACCGGGTTCGCTTCCCGCTAGAGGAGTAGCTTTTTTACAACTAATGCCAGAATGAATTCTTTCTTTCCACTGGCCTCCTTGCTTCTGGTGCCTCATCGAGCCCAGCTATTTGTCCAAGTCGTTAATTTATAACAGCTTATAACTAATCTCGTAAAATAGGTATAATAAATTTACCGCCATCTGCAACAGCAGTTAGCAGCCTAGTCGATAGCATGGCTGCCTTGTTATCCAAGGGTTGTGGGTTCGAATCCCGTCACCTCCGTACTTTTTGACAACCATTTTCAGATGCAATTTAATTTCTTTAGAATATCTCGTGTTCAGACATTCACATATCGAAGAGCAAGAGAGATATTGACAAGGAAAAAAATATACTAAGTCACAGATTTGTTAAATTTTAGCTAATAGATGGCGCTGTCTATCAATTTGAAGCAAACTCGTGGACGTTTGGACCAGACATTTTGGCCAAGCTGAGTGCAAAAGCTTAGGGTGTTAGGGCGGGACGTACAATTCCTCGGTCGCTTTGCGACCTCGATATGAATTTTTGCAACTATCTAAAAAATTGCAAAAAAGTCTCTCCCGTCCGTTCCCCTGTCGGGATTCGAACCCGGTACCTTCGGATCATGACTCTTACGCCTTAACCACTCGGCTGCCAATGATCCGTTCAAACTGTGAGATTTTTAATACACAAGAGTTGCTATTGTTTGTTTACCTTTCGTACTTATTAAAATTTCACGGGCGAGGACGTACCCCGGCGCCCAACTCTTGAGCAATTTGCTCAAAATCCACTCGATTCGATCGCATCACCCTCGGAAGGTGATACCGACCGAAGTGACTTAACCGCTCGGCCACTCGACCGATGTGATGAAGGGCGAGATTTTCATGTACATAAGTTTTTTAAACGATCTTTACAATGGTAAAAATCAGTCCGCTGGCGGGCTCGATCAGTGATCCTCCAGAACACCAGTCTCAGTGGAGAAGCGAACTTCCCACAGAGCCGACTTGGCACATGCTGAGGAGTTGAAAAATTACATAATTATATCACTTGAATTTCATGACTGAAAAAAGCTAACCCAAATTCACTACACAAGACACAAGATTAAAATAAGCCAAACATTATTCTTTCATCATCGAAAGTGTTTTCAGTGTGGAGGCGCAACGGTCGCTGAGCAATGAATCCGAGCGATCACGTGACTACTGCCTTATAAGAGCACCAGACGGTGATCGGAAACGTTCAGTAGGTCCGAGCATTTTGTGCCCATTATACTGACAAAAAATTGACCGTGGAAGAGTGTAGGGCTCGTGCACGAGGCAGTGTGCTGCATCACCAGCATCACCTACAAGGTTTTTACTTTTGTACGTAATTTAGTGATAGCGGCATAATTTTTTTGACAGCGCACTCTATGATCGGTTTGAGCAACTATGACAAGACTATATAAGCACGATGAGTGAGCGATCGACGGCAGTGAGGCCGTGCATTCACGTAGAGACGTGATTGTATAATTAATTTTAAACAGAAGCTAATACGATGTAGGGTGATGGATCATTTGCAAAAAAAAACAAGCCTAGAGTATGTCCGTCACCCCCGAATGGTCCCGGCCGGATGGTCGAGTGCAAAAGCTAAGGGGGCTAGGGTGGGACGTACAATTTCCAGCTAAAATCCAAAACGAGGGAGCGAAGCGACCGCGTAAATGTGAATGTTTTTTTCACGTAAATGTTTTTGAAAAATGTTTTCATCTTGTTCAATGAAATTGTCCTCAAACTAATGCTAGGGGTTTTTCCCGTCTCTTATCATCAAACCGGCAGTTAGTAAAGCCTCAATTGCAAAACAAATTTCCCCATTATCCAAAGTTTTTTAAGATTTTTGCTACTAACTTAAAGAATATTCTCCCAAAAATAAAGAAAAAAAGCCTTACCGTCTCGGTCCTGCCAGGATTCAAACTCGGTACCTTTGCGACATAAACATTACGACACGACATTGCGACATTAGACTTTTTGGGTAGATCAATGATTTGCGTTTGCTTACCTTTTGCACTTATTAAAAGTTGGATCCAAACGACTTATCCACTCGGCCATTCCAGGGATGTGACGGCAATCGATATTTTCAAATAAATATATTTTAAATAATCTTTACAATGGTAACAACTAACAATATGGATGCTATACACGGCTCAAACCACTTAACCATTTTTGCCCCTCGAAATTCCGTCACACCTTTCTTATTATATGCTCAAACTATGTACAGCTTTGGACTGGAGAATGTTCGGTTCTGCTCTGATTAGATGCGTTGAAGACAGCCCAGCCACAGGACAGCCCTGAAGATGTCCGCGCCAACGTGGACGAAACGTCGACAATCGTCAGGGTCCTTATCAGGACCGCAAACGCATCTAATCAGAGCAGAACTGAACATTCTCCAGTCCACCAAACACGGCTCTGAACCACTCCGCATTTCTATGTACAGCTTTATTTAAAAAAATTTGCTCAAGCCTTTTTTTAATGCGATCTCATTCCAACGTTAAGTTACGTTATCATATAAAGTGTGGCCGTTTACTCGGCACTGTGAGAATCGTGATAAGGTCGCTGCAGTGGCCAGATGCTGCATGCAGAATTTGAGAGGCTGTATTTTTCCGTTTGAGTGTGATATCATGTTAATGATATCACAAATTAGATCAAACTTATTTTAAGTAAATTTTATGCGCTCTCTAATAGTCTACATTTAGTTCCATAATCCCACTAAAGTGTATATGGAGGAGTAAGATAGAGAAAGTAGAGGAAAATAATAACTTCCGTTTCAATATTAAGCTCACTGCTCAATATTTCCAATCCAATTTCTCTTCTGATTGTTAAACACTGAAAAAGATTGCATCCAAAATCTTCAGTGGATAGTTTTATTTCCTATTTTCTCTGATTTTCTCCTAGAATCAGAAACAACAGTCCGTTTTTTTTGTTCAGAAAAACTATTTGCTAATGCTCAGTCCCAAAATTCAAACTTATCCATAATAACCATAATTCCAATAATTCCATAATTCCAAAATAACTTTTCCATTTTTCCATAATTGGATATTATGGAAAAGTTTGAATAATATTCAAGCATTCAATAACCCAGTTAATTAGTTTTTCTGAAAATAAGCATGCCAAGATTAGGAAAAGCGACATGAGTCTTCAGAAAGTAATAACAGTCCGATTTAGCCTTGGTGAATCCAGTCCCCTAATATCTGAAAATTCACTTCGAACTGCTCGGACTTTGTAGAGGCATCCCTCGAAAACAGCGCACTCTCCGATGGGTGAACACAATTACGATCCTTGAACGAGGAGTCAAGATGACATGCTAATGGATAAAGCTCGGTAGGTATATGTATTGAAGTTGGGAAATTTGTACATTTTTATGCCGAAAAGCAAAATCACAAAACATGAATGAAAGATTTTTTTTTCTTTTCGTAAGCAGACGTGCTTTAATTTTCTTTTATTTCATGTCTAAGCTGAATTTGGAACACTTTCAAACTCTTCAATAACCAAAAGCCTGTAGAAAGTAGAAAGAATGACTGCAAATTAGCATTTGTTGGATCAGACTTGTTGAGAGGTTCACGAACATAAACGAGAAATAGCAAACATCTGGCTAGTTCAAAGACGCATGCATTGGCCCGGTTGTCGAAGAGCATGCCGATGGTAGTGAGCGAGACGAGAATGTAGCCCACGAAACCAAGGACAGCCCATGGACTCATTCCCTGGAAGAAATGACACATACATCTGTTATCGTTAGTAGCTATCGCCACAAATACTGTCAATTTCTTGGTTTGAATCTTTGTTGGTGTTTTTTTGGTGCATCTAGATTTTTAGATCCACATTTTCTTCTACATGCTTTTTTCGATGGCATTCAACAGCCATGCAATAATTTTTTCAGGAATTTGGGATTTTACAGTACAGGTTATGCCCGAGTTTTTGATTTAAACGAGAAACAAGTGTTTATACACTTTCACACAAGTGTGTATAATTTTATGTGTCGGTGATTATTGCAAGATGTTCTCTTGTATCAGTTTCTTTGCCAGGAAAATATCAGGCAAGGCCTATTTTCTTTTTAGAAAAGTTGATTGATGAAGATCAATGGAAAGCAGCTCATTATTGGCAAAACTGATCAAAACTGATTAAATTATTGTAAAAACTTCTAGAGCACGTAAGATGATAAGCTGTTTGACTGGTTTGACTAGGTATATGTTACAAAATTAGTAGAAAAATTAGGTAAAGTCAATCTCTATTTGGTGCCTCTAGCTCCTATCATTATGCAATTGAAAGCATTGTAGAAAATTTGTTTCCAAGTATGATAATAAAATATTATAACAATTATTGTGATGATAAATGAAATAATATATAATGTAAGAGGTACGAGCTATGCAGGCTTACTATAGTGGACCATATTAGAACATTACTATTCCTCAAAATTTCAATTTCAGGCATCATATTAGCAAGCAAATAACTTTATTTAAATTGTCTGATCTCAGACACACAGAAAATATGCCACAAAACCATATTCCACAATTTAAAAATGCAATCATGCCGTGGAACTATTTTTAAAGCTGGGTGTACCTATGTTTGATAATAGGTACCTACCATTGGTCTGCATCGGTAGTCTCAATACGACCAATGCAGAAACAATAATTTTACATCTTTTCCTCTTTTTGATAATTTGACATTATCTGGCAAGGAATTGTGTAATTAAAAACGGCTACTTACCAAATATCGCAGTGCCAATTCTTGGAATCCGTAGACGACGACAATGAAATGTGCAAGCAAATACAGGTTGCACCACATTGGAAGTTCCACGTTATATTTATCCCGGCTTCGAATCTGTCAAAAGACAATTAAATGAGGAACACTTGGAAACAGGCAAAAAATGCTTTCATAGTGCAGATGAATGAAAAAACCTGATAATTTTAATGGAATTACTCTAAATCAGCAATGTTGAGATGCAAAAAAAATGTCCCCAAAAATACCTTTTGCTATGCAGGTATGGGCCGATAAACTCAAAGAGATTTATTATTTTTGTGAACTCTGTGTATTTTAGACTTTAGTACACTGCAAATAATTTTTTTAAATATTTCTGTATCAAAGAAATTTTCTTCTCATAGTTCTATCAATCGGATAGCCTCACATAGATTGATCTACCAAGAAATAATTTTAAACAGAAAAAAATCAATATTATACTCATACTTCCCAAATAAAGGTTGTTTAGCTGTGGTCAAAGTTTAAGAGACCATTCCATAATATGCAAGAAAATTGAGTTTACCAAGAATGATGATTGGCATTGGAATAACTTACAATAAATTGACTTTTAAACAAAGCAACTCAAGTATTGAAGAAAAATGATAAAATCACAAAATTACCCTACAAAACAATTTTGTCACTGTTCTGATTTCAATGTGTCAAATATTATATGTTGCCTGGCAATTAATTTCAATTAATTATGCCTTATCGCAACAAGGTTTTTATATAATGAACATTTTAAGACTGAAAACTACTATTTAAAACCATTTTTTCTAGATTTATAGATCTAAACTAAAATAGGTAGAGGTTTCAAGAAATATTGTGTCTCCAAAATGAAAAACAATATTTTTCAGACAAGAGCTTGAAATACAAGCACAATCTTTTGGTGTTTTGGTAAAGCACTCACGTCGAGCTTGCATTCTTCATCACCCGTTCGACTCTGTCCTGGCATCCAGCTGGGACCCTTCCAGATAGCTGCCAGCTTGTTTTCCCAACCTTCCATTGCTGCCCACTTGTTCACCACGTTCAGGTTGTAGAACGTCTAGATGCAGACACAATTATTGGTTATTAGTCACCCTTCATTACTCGCATTCAAATTTTTAACACCTTTAATCGAGTGGCGTCAATGAGAACCCCGAAACATATTTTACCTGGATATTAAATGAGACACTGTTTAGGGATTTTTTGAGTGTAGGAGGTGTTGCTATATCTTTGCTCTACGCAATTAAACACTAAGGATGATAGTACACTTTTTAACCGGGCGTATACTAACGCCACCTATGTCCATTCACCGGTAAATGCAACTAACTTCGGCAAAAATAGTAGTGTCATAAGACCGATGCTAAACGACTTGAAAAACTTGTCATAAAAGTACGTCCAAATAGCCGACATAAGATAACTTATGACTATTTTTATGATTTAGTGTTCAGATGGACAAAGTTTCAGCTACTAAGAAGTCGAGAAAAATAAGCATACAAAATGACAGAGATAATAATAACCATGGGGTTTGTGATACCCCCACAGAAAGTAACATATAGGCTTAATACACGTCCATTGACATCGCTTTACGCCCATTAATTTTCTAGATTTTAGCTTGGTCATACCAAAACAGTATGGCCTTGATAAGTACTTTTACTAACACGAGTTATTTGATAAATGATAACACATATCTTACCTGGAGGTAGAAAGGGTTGAATGAGGGTTGATTATAAACCAACCCGTAAACAATGTCTTCTTTATCTCTTTCTTCTGCAAATGTGCCGAAGATTCTGTCCCAGATAATGAGCACGCCGCCATAGTTTTTATCCAGGCAGTACAAATTGCACCCTGAAATAAAGAACCACGAAATCATGACGACATCTAGATGTCAATTGTCTGGGGTATTAAAATGGAACCAAATTGGTGGCAAAGTAGACACGTACCATGATGCACTCGATGATGTTTTGGGGTGTTGAAAACCCATTCGAGTGGTCCCAATGATTTCACAACCTTAGTGTGAATCCAAAACTGATAAAGTAGATTGAATTGCTGATGAGTAAGGAATTGTGCTGGAGGAATAACTACCGCCAATGGCAAGTAGAAAATCTGGAAGTAGAAAAGTCTGTTTAATAACAGTGCCATAAGAAAATTAGCATAAAACACGTCCGTCACCTCTCTGGAGATCTATTCGTTCTGAGTACCTATGTGCTTGAACTGCTGAAATATTTGCTGAACTATTTCCCCTGCACCTTTCCCCTTCCCCTTGCATCTTGCACGGGAAATCCCTATTCCCTGACAGTTGCTTTTTGTACTGACGTAAAATATACGTACACTTCCTGAGCAACTTCAAACAATATTTTAGTTATATACAGATGCAATTCTGAAGTTTTAGTGAAGTAGTATTTTAAGAAATTATCAGTAAACGTCTTGCAGTTAACACCATGTTTTCTGCACGGCAAGTACAAAACTGCAAAATTGGCACCTTGATGATCTGTGATCCTGAATATCTGTGCTCCAGTAATGAATGATCCTGCGCTTATGTATAAGAACGCTAGAAAATCAGGTGGAACTTACAAAGCTACACCATCCCTGGAAGATGGACTGGCGCAAGCCAACCGCAATATTGTATTCCTCGGAACTGTGATGAACTTGGTGCTGAGCCCACAACAAATGAACCTCTAAAACAGAAAATTGATTGGACAGTCATTTTCTAGCACTGGCCAAATTCTCCACACCAAGTCTCATTACTCCAAAAATGAGATTCGGAATCAGAACCACCCTTTCAGACTAATAGGGAATGCTTGCATTTGGTTGCATTTGGTGGGTAGGTGGTACTAGTGAACTTT
The DNA here is from genome assembly GCA_921293315.2 of Nemurella pictetii. Classification (NCBI taxonomy): domain Eukaryota; kingdom Metazoa; phylum Arthropoda; class Insecta; order Plecoptera; family Nemouridae; genus Nemurella; species Nemurella pictetii. The sequence goes on along the minus strand of OV121116.1, from coordinate 23,421,015 downwards.
TGATTGTTTGAAAATTCTAAGTACCTTTAGAATTTAGGACACCAAATTTTCAAACTATTTTCAATAACTTAACTTTATATTTTATACACACTGTGCTAATTTTATATCGACATTTACACAATAAATAAATCAACAAACATACAAACTCATTTTAAAAGAGTTAAATTAGGCCTATCCTAGTGAAGCAAGGAATTTTGTTCCAGAATACCAGAATTATGTAACTTTTATAGAAAGTTTAAATCAAGGATGTCCAAATTTATTGTTAATAGTACAATGGGAATTTCAAAAACATCATTTTTTGAAAATTTGTAGTGAAGGAGGTGGGGTTGTTGTTGGAGGAGGAGGAGGAGGAGGAGGAGGAGGAGGAGGAGAAGATTTTTACGTCAAGGGTGTCCAATTGCTGTCTCTGTCTGAGACAAAGCCACTGTTTTAATCCTCAAATTTTGCGAGAGACAACTGAAACTAACTGAACTGACTGCAAGTACCATTCTCGCGACATCGCCAGAATTAAAAAGCTCAATTAGTTTTTTGTCTTGGAGCTGAGGGTGGACAGAGGCAGCGCGTCTTACCGTGGCTAGCTCGGTGAACCCAGTAATAACCGAAGTCAGCACCCAAAGCAGCGAGGTACCATGTGAGCGCAGAATTCCAGGGCAAGTCCGCAAGGCGGTAATGCTCGTAGATGAAGATGTAGACCACGTTCTCTGCCCCACGAAACACGAGCCTGCACAGCCACCAACAACACTTCCTATCTGTTCAGATCGAATTGGCATTATATTACGTAGACGACCAAGTACTTCTTGCAATTGGGAAGTGATACTGGGTTGGATAGATTTCTCGTGAAGGTCTTTAGGTCGGAGCTATTTCACAATAAAAAAAGTAATATTTTAGACTGTCTACGTGTGATGCCAAACTTCAGAATGGACATTGATTAACCACATTGACTGACGAGGTTTTGAACAAAAACGTCTTAAGAAGATCAGCATTCGACTCCCCGAGTAGACATACATTTTCAATTATATACATCGTTTCTTATATAATATCCACACCGTCCATGCAGAGAGCACGTTTGCTTGGTCGTTTTCTCGTTTAAATGTTTGGCATCCCAAAACTCGAGTGGCTCAAGAATTATAGTGAAAAACAAGTTCCTTTGATGGTCGATATTTCTCAGAGTCGGCAATGCGAACATTGTTATATAACAATTTGTTTTAACCACGATACATTATAACTTGAGAAAAGGCATCGAAAAACAATAACAAAAATAAAAATAAAAATAACGACGACAGCCCCCTGAACGAGTGGGCAGACATGTAACAAGACTGGTGATGTAATAATATCTTGATTAGAAAAAAATAATAACCCGTTCCTCGTTGTTGCTAGTCGCCTCTTATGTAACAAGTGACTTTTAATAGAACAGGTAGCTTGCTTATCTATGCAACTGGCTAAGCTGGGTAAACTGGCAAAGGTAAATCAAGCAAGACTCAAGAGGCTATTAGATGCTGCACCAAGGTTAGCTTGGTGGGTTAATAGAGGTTACCACGGAGCAGCCGTATAGCCTCAGCCGAGTCGAGTCCGCTTCATTCATAATCACGCATAATTTAACTCAATACACTCGATATGTACGGATGATCAGGAAACCATTAATATGCTAATCTAAATGCCTAATGAAGAAAACAACAAACTTTTTCTCGCTACCGATTTTTAAGAATGAAAATCATTGAAATTGATATTAGCATGACAAAGAAATAACTGGTGTGATTATTTTTCTAGGCAAATGATGCGTTTAGGCAAATTGTTCATAATTTCCGCAGATCAATCATCATCAGCAGCTAGTCTCGAAATAACTGTTTCTAACTAAGTCAATGTAAAGTATACGCGGAAGATACGTAAGAAGACTGAAGAGTAACTCGACACAAATCTTAGCATGCTGTCTATATATTCTGATTATTTTAGTGTTTGGAAATCAGGGAGAGCAAGGTACGATAAGGCAAGACCGTGCATGCCCTACAAAATAATGCTTTGCTTGCCTATCAGCTGTTACAGAACAAACGCATGGCGTACAAGATTTTTACACTCACAATGGGAACACTTATCTGCGTCAACGTCATATTAAAAATACATGATCGTGATGAATACATATACAAAAACAAAAAATTACGGAAATTCAAAAGATTCGTTTCCTGAAGCAATAAATAAGAAAGCAATATTCAATGAATCTTGAAAGTTGCTCACGAATAGGTAAAATAGGAAAACCTTCGCTGAGGTTTTGTACAATTTACCTGCCACATTCTTGAATGATACCGTGCGATATGGACGTGATGCCATCGTTCAAGCGAATTGTTGGCTTGTTCTCGAGCCAGAGGATGATGTTTTCGACGAGAATGAACGCCAGGAAGTATGGCCAAGCCTGTCACAAGCAAACAGAAACCGAAACCATTCAATTTGTCATTCAATTAGTCCAGGTGTCAGAGTCACACATTACTGCCTAACACCAACACATCTTACGAAAACGAATAGTAACGAGTATAACGAATAAAGCGGTGACCCAAGTTAATGTGTCAAAATTTACCGCAAAGATTAGTGCAATCAGGAAAAACTAGATTTTCTTAAGTTAATGCGATTTTATATTAACCGCGCCCATCATCTCGAGCCAAAAAAAATGTATCCCATCAGGTATTCGAGAGTAGTGTTTCGATAGATTGCTTTATATGGCCATACACGCACGACAAAACACCCAAATCAACAAAAAATGTCATTGGTGATGTAACACAATTCTCATGCATTCTTACTTGGAATGGGCGGCCATTCTTTTGCAGGTGGGTTTAAACTATTTATGCAAATTGCAAATCAAACCACTGCTGTTATGGTTTTTGCACATGCGAAGCGATAACCGTTGCAATGAATAAATAAACAATTACAATAAACAATGAATTTTGCTTGCCTAATAGCAGTGGGACATGTTTATTTTAGGGGATGCGGTGAAGTAAACGAGCGAACGAAAGGACAGAAGGTGCGATTTTACCAAGTCAAGTACGTCATTGCATCCATGCGCTCACGTTATATAATATTTGAAGGAGGTTGGACTCGAAGCTTGGAGCTTTTACAGGTTTGAAACATGTTACTTGTTTTCTCGTCCAACTACTCTTCAATCGTGACACTCTGGGTTGACTTATTCATGAACTATCAGCTGCAGATGCAATTATTGCTACCTTCTCGACGCGAATATTGCATTAGTATAACCTCTTATTTTTTTACCGTTCATTTTTTCCGTGAATGTCATTACCCATTAGGTACCCTGGCCGAGCATGTCCCTGTTATCATGGGATCCCGTGTAAAACGGCGGGTGCTAAAGGGCAAGTAATCTTGGGCAAATTGGGTGAGCAGAGCAGCGAGCTGTGCCTACCGAGCAAGAAGTCTAGAGAGACTTCTCGCCAACAAGAAACTTGTCAGCTGAGAAGTTAGCCGTCTGAAATCTCTCTCAGAAAGATCGGCTATCACTGAGGATTGGTGAGAAACCACAACATTCTTTTTAAATACACGTGGAAAAATTTGATGATCTTAAATAACATGGCATTTCATGGCGTGTGGCGTTCACGGAATAAACCTCACGATATGGCATTACAAAGAAATATATTAATCGCCAAATGTAGAGTTTGAAAGAGTTTTTATCAGTGACACCACGAGTAAAACTGTCACAAAGTTAATAGATATTTTTATGTAATTACAAAAAATTGAAACGAAGAAAGAAGTAGCCTTGACCCGAGTCTTTTTCTGCTAATTAATTGGTGTTAATCGACCACAAATCAAGTTTGCCAACAGCACTCACCTGGCGAAACACATTCGGGACATCCGAAATTTTCTCGTACGACGTGTCTTCCCGATCGTGGATGTAGAAGAACTTCAAGACATTCACCAAGGCTTTTCGCGTTTTCCAATCACTCGCATCCAGAATACAGCCGATGGTTTGATTCATCTCGACGGTAACGCGGCAGGCCCGCGTGAAACCGAGTTCGCGCGCCGGTGACGAAGACGTTGAAAATATCTGTTCTCACTTTGGTGATAATCACTACACATTACCACCGAGTAGTGGACTCGAAGCCGGCACAGGTGTTAAGAGAGTGATATTTGACACCCACTCGCGGGGCTTCAAACTCCGCAGTAAACGAAACCAAACAAAAAAATAATAATAACTGTCAAATCAATCAGTTAAATTGCATTTCAACTATTAACGAAATCGTTAATTTAAAAATAGAGATGAAACAAAAGAAAATTCACTGAAGGAGGCGCTCGTGAAAACAACGACGGCGTCTCCCTGTTAATTACAATCAATAATTTACAGTTAGGCAATTGAACAATTGCAGGTCGCAAATTAATCTATTGGCAAGGAAACGTTAGCAGGTAGTGCGCCGGTTTGTGGAGGCGCCGACGCTCCACGCACGTCTGTGTTCAAGTGATAAAGTTAGCAAGTCTCGCCTGCGTCGGCTACTTATAGCTCTTCTGGCGCGCAGGCTGCGCCAGCAGCCAGCAGCCTGGCCAGCCAAGCAGCCAAGTAGGCAGTAGCCTGGCCAGCCAAGCAGCCAAGTAGGCAGTAGCCAGGCCAGCCAGGCAGCCAAGGAGGCAGCAGGCTGGCCAGCCAAGCATCCAAGTAGGCAACAGGCTGGCCAGCCAAGCAGCCAAGTAGGCAGCAGACAACAAGGTATCCAATCCACCCCGAAGTAGTCAGGCAGTCTAGGCAGTCAGGCAGTCTAGGTAGTTAAGGCAGTCAGGCAGTCAGGCAGTCTAGGCAGTTTAGGCAGTCAGGCAGTGAGGGAGTGAGGTAGTCTAGGCAGTCAGACAGTCGGGCTGTATGAAGCCAGCTCACCAAGAAAAGGATAAATGTTTTCTTTTTGGGCTAAAACGAGAATATCGAAGGCTTTCAAAAAGGAGCCTTAACCCCAATTTGATGAAACATAATATATATAATGAGGTGGGATAAAAATTCAAACAAAAGTTCATCTTCAAAATTACTTACTTTTCTTGTGACCTGATTTAGTTAGCTCGTGTTGACATGAATTGATATAGGAATTAAATTGTTAAATAAAAAGTTGAAAACGTCACAATAGAAGATGTCAGCATTTTATTCAACGCGTATAATATACGAACTGAGGAAATCAACACGACAATCTTTGTTTTGCAAAAAGGAGCAACTTAAGTCACGTACCTCCGGCTCTGGCTATTCTTGAAAAAATCATATTACTATAAATATGACGATTACATGAATGGCCGGGATTGCAAGAAAATTAAAAACCAGGGACCCAAAACCAGAGACCAATTGGTGACGAGTGTGTAAAAATTTTCACCTTTTAACCACTAATTCTCTGGGGATGGAACTAAATATATCATATATGTTTTAAATTTAAATTTGGACTCTGAAAAAGAAAGTGGATTATTTTCCAAAACTTTTACACAATCCCACCCATGTATCTCCTTATTATCAGTACCAAGAAAGAGAACAAATATATTTGGTATTGGTTGAATTAGAGTATTAGATTGACTCGCTACGATCATTCAAATACAAAGAGGTTGATAACACAACGAGAACAATGATGACGGACAACGGGGACCCATTACCTTCCTCTTCCTCGTTCATGGTTTTAATAGAACCATTTGCTCTGCTTTTAGTTGATGACGTCATCAAGAGGTTTGGTTAAACAATTTATGAATTAATATTTGATTTACTACTCAAAGTAACATAATTGTAATGGTTCAATTAGATTGAATTGATGTAAATTGTGTTTAAATTGAAGGTGTTGTATGTTCTGTTGCTTCTAATTTATAATCGCCATGCCACCTGTATAAATTCCTTTCTTAAGTACCTATCTGTTATATATATGTAGTACATAATTATTATGTTTTATAACATATCGCTGTACTATATCTGAACGGTTTCCGTGTCACGATGTTTATTCATTAATCCGATATACAAACTACAATATTCATGTTTAATTCTTTGTGTAGAAGGCATTTTCAAATAAATGCTACTTAATTCTCGCAGTGTTTCAACTGGCCCAGTTGATTTTTAAAAGCTTTGTTGTGTACATTTTTTCACGATACTGTCTTTGTTGTGCCAGTTATTTTCCATCCCGGATCTACTATTTGGAGTCTTACTATTTAGGGAGTGTTTTTTTAAGCAAGTAATATCACTCAATATCTCAGAGGTCATCCCTGAGTTGTGATAGTATTCACTCGATGACGCTTACTGAAATACGAAGGTTATTCTTACATTGCCATGTTATCCTTAAGGATGAAGGTTCCTATGCAGAACCTTGCGATCAAAGATCCAAGCTAGCAGCATGCATCTGACAAGTGTTACAACTCAAACAACTACTAGTTATACCCTAGAAATACAGCGTGTACTTGCCATTGCTAGTCTGTTGGAAATTCTGTCCATCTATTTGATTGCATACGTGTTATTAGTGGTTCCTAGTCTTTAGGGGGTATACTCCACTGATATTTTTATTATGTGGCATAGAAAAATAGTATGTAAGTAGTTACGCGGTTAGATTTTTTTTGTTACATTTAAAGCTGTATTGGAAAGCTTTGGAAGGTAAAATATGGTAACTGGTGATATGTGATAAGTGTTGGGTATAGCATCCGTTGTATTGGTCTTTGGTAGGTAAATGGTATGCAGTAACAGGAGCAGGATCAGCATCATCCCATGCTCATCGCGAACCAGTTCCTTACATAACGTACACTCTTCTTCAAATAGATATAACCTGGAATGTATTGTATTTGTCAATTTTTTAAGATGTTGCTCCATGCATTGAAGCTCGGTGTGCATTCTTGCAAAATATTAGTAATTTAAGCGTCAATTTGACATTACCATTGTTAAGTTTTTTTCACAGTTTTTGATGAACTTGTGGTTGGAAAGGAAAGTTTTCTTAAAGTGTGGCTTTCATGAGGGATAGTTGTTCTGGATGTTTCTACTTTCTACCCAATCATGGAGTACTACCCAGCAATAATCAAATAATCTTAAACTCTATGTATACACAGACAATTTTTTCCTCCAATTTACAATTCCACTCCCAGCCCTGATGCTCGATTCAATTTGACTCCCGAACGTTTCGCACATTCCTGCATAGTCGGCACGTAAACTTCACAGAAGAAAAACTAAATGCTGTCTTGTCTAGGTCTACTTATCAAATGAAAAATCCCGGTCTGACCCGGTTTCGCAACCAACGCCTGACTGTAATTAGTAATATTTGCACATCGCAAATGAGCTATCTGAAATCGAACCCAATAAGAAATGTGCTACCGATTTCCTTTTCCTGGGCGTGAAGTATGTATATGACGAAATGAAGTTGAAAATTGAAGGTGGGATGAAGATCCCAACTCAAATATTATCATCGCTGAGATTGATGGGTGCGTTAAATGTGGCCGAGTGGACGACAAGAAGTAGGCATCTGGGAGGCATATCGTAACTTCAGCTGTAGGTATTTGCTGCACTTGTTGAACAAGATTTCTCTGGAGTCTGGAAAGTTACCAGCCAGTTTCTACATGGGAAAACGCTCGAGGTCTTCACAAATTTTTAATAATATACAAACGAAGTACAAAATATTTCATAGCCTGCTAAAACATGCCGTGAAAGATTAATATTCACCCAGATTTTTTTCAGCCATTTGATTTTCTGCAAAGGGTAGGTTGAAAATATGGCATCTAGTGTAAGTTTCGAGTGGCATTACATCAGGCGGTTCTTCACGCAAGATAATTGCTACTGGTCAATAATAACCAAGGGCGGAATAATGTTTAATGAATTAATCTGTATAATGTTTTCCTATGCATTAGCTACATTTCTTGCATATTTGATGCTATTGCTCTTGCAGCTTAGAGGATAGCATTGTCAATGTATAAACATAAAGTGTGTAGATCATTGACATTGCATGATTATCTTTAGAATCAAGTTAATTCAGTTTTTCAAACAACCGAAACGATAAATAATGCAGTAGGTTGATGCAGACATCAACTGCGCTATTTTATTGATGACGGTAATCTATTTAGCTATTAATGCAAAAATGGTAAATCTCAAGGAAGTATTGTGTAAACGATGCGAAACTCGTATAGAGGTTTTCCAAACTCGCGACATTACATTAAATTGGTGTGAAAATTATCTGATGCAATTTGACGACATTATTACGATACTAGAAAAGTTGCTTTGCGAGATACACTAACGTTTCAATTATTTCACTGTGAAAACTCAGTATGGCACCAGATGCAGTCAAAACCCTTGTCACCCTAAGCACCCTTAGCAGATACCATGTTATTCGCTCAAAAAGAAAATTTACTGTTCCTACGAATGTCTTCATAACACGGCGGGGTGGTTATTTTTTCAGGTCAATTTCGTAATAATCCCAATGTAATTAATCAAGTTTGTTAAGACAAATTATCCATTGAGATCATGTAACAATAAGCTTTCCGGCTAAATAAAAATATTCATATATAAGATAAAATTGCATTTGTACATTGTTTACCCCAATTAAGTTAAGTGATCAGTTCACTTGGAATATCTAAAATATCCGAACGATTAAATTCGTAACGAAAGGCCATTTATTATACACCATTTAAAATGATGAATGATTGAACTATCGAAAATCTCTCAAAAACTCTATGAACAATCCACGAGGGAAAAGAGTTTGCCTTTTGCAACAGTGAAGTATCAAATTGTCAACTTTTGCACTGTAGTGGCATTGGTGGGGCCAAAAAACCCCAACCCCAAAGGCTCACTGTAAAGGGGAACACGATCGCGCAATTTCTAAATTAGAAATCTCAATTTTTCAAACCTTTTGAGCCCTTTTTAAAATGAAAAGACTGTGCTTCACTTATTATCTTTTGGGGCCAGACATAATTAGTACATCGAAATACATCGAATCGGATTTGTTATTTTCTTAATTTATTTCCATTGCAATTGGAATTTTTTATTTCATTCAGATGGAATCAGATTTTTTATTGTTGATGTGACAAACCAGTAGAGCCAATGTAGTACTTATATATGCATATACAAGTAGTACAAGTAGTACAGTACAAGTAGTTGTTGTATACAAGCAGATGAAAACTGAAAGATAAATTAGAAATAAGAACAGGAATTCTTGGGGTAGGTATAAAATGCAACATTTTTCATGGAAATATAATAACCCAAATTTCATGTTGTATGAGAGTGGGAATCAGAGTTTTTTGTATTAAATAGACTTAGACTTAGAATTGGAATTTTTTATTTAACTCTATTATTGGAATCATATGTTTTATTCGAGAAAATTGGAATTAATGTCTTGTGATAAATAGAATCAGAGTTGGAATAAAAAAATAACAACATGATTGTGATCCACTGATAGAATTTCACCTGCATTTCATTGTCTGGTTGTACCTACGGTGTTGCTTTTCAATTGACAGATCGATACGAAACTTGAAACAACTATGTGAAACAAGTCGACTTGGCTTGTGTACTTTCCGAAACAAATTACTCTTTTACAATAAAATTCATATCTTTGTCTCAACTAGATGAATTTTGAGCTACCTCAATATTTTTTCTAAGATATTGAAAAGCAATGTATAGGTAAATTGCAAAATAATTTAACTTATTGGCTGTTTTCCAATCTACAAAAAATTTATATTAAACTTGGATAATAGATCCACTTTTTATTGGGTAGCATACACCATAACATTGAAATGAATTTACATAAAAATACACTCTAACACTAGAGTTCCCTTTTCCTGTTTTGCCAAACGGTTTGGCATGTTGGAAACACCAGTTCTCGTAAGATCACCAAAGTTAAGCAACATCACGCTGAGTCAGGTGTTTGATGGGTGACCATCATGCACATAATCAGTTCTGTTTGGAAGAGAGGTTGGTGGGTTTGAAGTTATTACAAAAACTTCACCCGCCTTGCTTATCAACCTCTCAACAGCACAGATTAGTGGAGGAATCCTGTTGTTCGAGTTGTACCGTCCTTTGGAAGGGACGTAAAGCCGGTGGTCCCCTTGGTGCTTTTCAACAGGAGCAGGCTATGTGCCGACACCAGGTTTCGCCTCCTCCATTCTAGGCTAGGTTAGGTTCATTATCACCCTCATCATCACCATTTCATTCACCGACGCCATTGGACCAGTGCCAAAGGGCCAGTTGTCAAAAACAGTGCGTCGTTAAACACCAATAATCATCATCATCATCATCTGTAAAAATTCCTGCACCCTCTCATGTTTTAGGCAGTATTTGGGTTACTTTGTGAATTATTTGAAATCCGAGTAAGTGAAAATTTATCGGCACCGTTTTTTCGACACCTTGGTTTGGGACAATCTTCTACAGCACTCTCAAATTGTTTTTAGGATTTATTAAGACAATAATACAGCAATGTGGCGCTGTAATTATTTTTCATTTTGACTGTTGATTATTCTGATTCCATCACCAGTTGGCAATTAGTTTCTGTTCTTAGCGCCAGTGGTTCCTTCTCGTTCCAGCCTGCACGTCATCTTCTTGCCACGCAACTTCCTAGCTTTCCCTGGCGCAGTCCCACCCGAACGAAAAAACCCCCAATATAACAACTTGGGACTACGATTCCATCACCAGCCTTCTCAACGACTTTAATTCTTCGGGTGGTTCGCAACCATTTAAATGATCTCCATGCAATATCCTTGTAACCCTGCCATAACCAACTAACCAATGCAACTGCTATTACTAGTTGGTTAGTCATTTCTTGTCCTTGCATTTGACCTGAGCTAAAGCTTCTCGGAGCACAGTTACAAGTCCCTTTGCCAGTAGACTGACGGGGATCCCTTTTTCAAGCGTCGGGACGTGCACAAACAAGCAGCGCTGGCAGTTGATGCTCAGGGAGACGTAGTAGCAGAACTCGCAGAGATATCGGCCGGCAAAGTCCGAGGACTGACTGGTCAACTCGATGCCTAGTTGATTGACAGCTCGACACAAGGCGGCAACATCCAGTTGGCATTTTATCATCTCGCCGCCATCAGGCTTCGGGACAAAATTACACGGATCATAGTTTGTTCCGGATGGACGTACAACCTACTTCAATTTCTAGTTCTATCAGATATAGCATAACAAAAAATTGCTCGTAACAAAAAATTAAAACGGGGTACACTATGGGCAATTGCTCTTAACATACCTGATTCCAAATAACTGTTTTGGAAACTAACATGAACCAATATAAGTAAGCAAGTTAATTAATAAAAGCACTGTAAAACTTCACAAAAATTTAACTTCGCTTAATTTAATTCGTGTCACAAATTAGGTAAGAATTCAACAAGCATAATAGTTGTAGTAATAATACTCACAATACAACACTGATTGCAAGGCACATTATTTTCATTGTCTATGGATTTGTAACCTTGATTGTGCGCTTGCTTTTCGATTGTCAGTCCAGACGCAATGCTCGAAACACCCACATGAATGACTAGAATTGGCTTGTGCTCTTTCCACAGAGCAGGGATCTAATGAAAACAATTACTTTTTTATATTCCATATGAAAATAATATTTCTGGCTCAATAGAAGAATTTTGAGCTACCAATATTAACTTTCAAAATAATTTTAGTGTTAAGCAATAGGAAGCAATAATTTTAGCAAGCTGCCAGTGAATTAGGTATTTGAATGTTTTTAATGGGTCATTTTCTATTTCCTTACCCCAATAATGTAACTTCTAGTGGAAGCTATTGTTATATGCATTTTATTGTTACTTTTCAATTACAAGGTTGAACATAATTCCCAACTATAAAAGTTTAAGTAAATGAACCTACCTTCTCCGCAACAACATTATACACCACAGGAATTTCCTCAATTATAAGTTTAATATCAAGTTCCTTTTCTATCTCAGTCCTTGAAACTTCTTTGACAGTTTCCCAGCTAGCATTGACGATGTGCTCCTTAAATGGACCAAATCCAGTTAAGATAATCACATCTTTTGAGGAACTCATTTCTTCTGTTAGAATACCTACAAACATCAGCATTGTTAAAATTTAATAGACTAAATATTTCCAAATTCCATTTGAATGGATTCTTGTTACTTGATAGGTTGCAATAGTAAATACGTTTTTCTGGCCTTTTGCCATTGGCATTTTAACATTATGTTTAAATATGACCATGTAAATTGATGTAGGTACTCTTAAATGGTCACGTTGTTGTTTGGTCTTGTACTACGGTCCATTTCCGTAATTAATTTGATAATAAAAAGAGAAACTTTTCCTACTGAATTTATACTTGAAATTTGTACTTAGTGTAATAATGATGTAGAAATAGTCCGAGCCATTAGCGTTGAGGCAGTGTACATGATCAAATTTAAGTTGTTGCTATGATATTTCTCCAGAAAGTACCTAGCCATGTTGTTTCATAGAGTAGGAATTTATTAAGCTATATGCTCCTCCATGAACAGGGAGTACCCACCATGGATTGGGGTGCATTTGTATATAAAATAAGTACTAATTAGTAACGATTTCACTTGATTTCTTTGTTTATGAGTGTCTCACAATAGGAAGTTGACACAAGATAACTTTGTAAATAGGTGCCGAGCACCAACGACTTACATTTTTTGCTCCCAAAGAGCTAGGTAAAAACCCTAAAAGCTTGTTGCTTAGTCAATGGAGGAACAAAAGACAAAAATTTACACCCACACCAGCTAATAGAAATTCGTGTAAAACAAACATTGAAATAAAACAAACATATTATTTTAAACCCAAAAGAGGGGGGACGATTAGTTACCATGCAGAAAGTGCAGTTTAACCTCTAAGAATCATGTACTTATTTTATATTGAAAAAGTTACGAGATTTTGGACGCCAAACTTACCGCCAGTGCTGTTAATTTATATTACAAATATATTCTCACATCCCCCAATACAAATGGCACAATCTCTCCCAAAACCTCAAAATTTTCAACTGTATAAGCTTGACATTCGTTTTCACCCACCGGTTGCGTTGCGCACTTGCTTTATTTCAAAAGTACGGAGTGCTCCGAGATGATATGGTTTGATAATTGAATCTCATTTAACAGCCCATTTATGATGAAGTCATGGTTTTCCTGATGATAACAGATTACTGATAACATTAATGCCTGACGTAAGTGAATTTATAACATTGACATGAAAATATGGATAACAAGCAAGTATACAAATAACCCTCAAGCTCGGGTTGTAGAACAAAATTGGCAATGAATTTTAGTAATGGTACTGAATGTAAGGTGATACTACTATCGTAAGGACTGAACAATTGAATTTGGAGGACTGAAGTCTGAACCAACTCAATGACTGAACGTAAGGACTGAAAATTTTAAGCTTAGCTATAAGTCGACCAATGATACGCCGTGAGGCACTGCAACCCGCAATGCATACCCGTGACGCGGTGCCGAGGTGTTAGGCGTTCCGAGTTGGATGCATTTGGGATTTAATTAAAATTAAAATTAAAATATGAGACAGACATTAAAGTGATCTTTCAGGGCCAACGGAGTAAAAGACAAACACGGTATTTGTTCATATATTTCCTTCGAAATAAAGGACTTTTGAAAGCAGCGGTGGAAAAGGTATTGGTTTTTGTATGGAGGGGAGTTGGGGGTGGAATGGATCACGGCATTTCCCAGCATCTATGAACATATTCTTGAACCAAACTCTGAACGAGCGAGTGGCTGTGAGTCGACGATAGAATGCGCTAGAATGTCGCCCGCCTGACACCCGATTACGAGGATTAGTGAACCGCAAAAATATCTGAACATTTTTGTTAGTTCACGTTGGGAAAACAAGGCGATTTTTGTTCGCAAATCGCTCATGTTTGATCTGAGTTTCATGTTTGTAATTAACGTTAAAATAAAAACGATAAATGGCATAATAAGTAAAATGTAATGACACTAAATAACACACAATAGATCACTTACTAAATTGTCAAAAATCCCAGAGGGTTCGTCTGTGGTCAATAATGTTGAATTAACATGACATACGATAATAAAAAACATAAGATAATAATAATATAGGGATAAAATAAACAATAAAAATAATATCCAAAACAAAAACAAAAAATCAACAACAAATCAACAAAAACAATCACAATCCACGATAGCCAACTAAAACAATGATTACTGGGCTTGTGTTTTGTACAGAGAGGTAAAATGACGCGAATATTTTGTTACGATCCGTGTGTTCCAATCGTGTGGTCACCTCGGTCACAACATGAATATGTTTTGTAGAAGCCGCCAGGGAGAAGAGGTGCATACAGCTTTCGTCGTTGGACACGGATATCTTCTGAGGCATTCTGCTAGCCGCCTGTCACATTCGCAGAGTCGACGGGCACAGAAACCCGTGTGTCCCCAGCCACTCTGCTCCAGGGCTGAGTGTAACAAACACAGATTATCGTAGACATTTCACAGGGTACAAGGCATTGCACAGAGCTTGTATAGATCATCGTTCAGATCATCGTACAGAGCATTGCACAGATTATCATTGTACAACGATAATTGATAATCGATATCGATAATCGTGTAGAGCTTGTAAAGCGCTTGTATAAAGATTGAACAGAGATTTGTATAACAGTTCAGAGCATTGTAAACCAGGACATGTTCGAGGCATTGTTCTGTATACATGGAATTGTACAGAGCATTGTACAGAGCATTTTACAAGGTAATGTACAGAGCATTGAACAGAGCATGAGCATGGGCCACTTCTCTTCTTATATAGCAATTTTCGCTAATATGAAAAGAAAATGTGCTTCGCGTGCTTATTGCTCTTAAGGGAATGCTATCAAGTTTTATACAAAGAAAATTACGGAGTGGGAAGAAGAATGACACCCTGAACACATAATAAAATCGTCATACATGCTGGGTAGAATATTGGGTCGGTTCGTTTCACTTGAAAAAGGTGAAATAAATTGACTTGGCTTTGCATGCTTGCACAAGTCGGTAATATTTGAATAAATATCTATCATACATATTATCATACGTATCTAAATATCAATACATGTTTCTATATATGTGTTATATGTTCATCTACGTATCTATAAATATCTACATATCTATCCATTTTGCCAGCCACCTTTGCTCACCGCAGAGAGGAATTCTTCGATAGCACTTCCAGATGTAGGGGATGAAATACTCCAAAAACATCGGGCAGTTTGCCGTTGTGTAACACCAATCGTGCATTTTGCAGCACCTAAAATCAGACAAAAAAGTCAATCATTATATATGTATATATATATACCCACACTTTGATATTTTTCGTTTTTTCCCAAGAGAATTGATGTCCACAAAAAGTTTATTTTGTCTTAATTTCTTAATAGTTTATAACGCTCTAGTTTAGCACACAAATTTGTTGGTCTCTTCGAAGATAGTCGCTATGTTTATCGACCAAAATTCACAACAATCTAACCCGGCAATCCTAGAGAAACAAAGATCTTGCTTTTCAGATCCCAATCGACAGAGTTTTGTTTCAGCCACGGTAATCGAAAGGTCCCGAGCTTAAACTGCTTCACTGACCTTTAATTCACGCGCTTTTGTGTAAGTAATCTAGGTATTTAAACTAAAAACATACCTATCAATTCCATCCACAGTATATCCCGAGCCAAGGAATCCGCAATAACAACCATATCCTTTAAAAGCTAGGGGGTCACAGCCCGTAGCACAGAACACCATGTTATACAAATCAAAAACTCCTCTCTTTGACCGCCGATGGTTGCTTAGTGATGTTGATGTCGATTTTGATGTTGATGTCGATGTTGATGTTGATGGGCTTGAGTCAATCACTGTCGATGGGCCCCAAGGGTCGTTTGAAAAGCCTACGTAGTATTGACTGGCGTTGAGGCCTCCCCGGAAGTTGGAGATCGTCACATTGGCCGAACGGGCAGAGATTCCTAAACACACAACCAACACAGATGAAACACTAAATACCTATATAGTTAACATAGGTAACATATATGATACTGTGATACGGAGTAAGTGTTTTTGTCACTTTGGTCACTTCTAAAAATCAAGTGTAATGTAAGTGTTAAGCTGTAATTTGTAAATAATTCCAGCAAGGAATTGTAAAGTTTTTTTCAAATTGTAACATTTGCGAAATCAACAGATAGAGATAAAATGGTTAGAGAGCCAGAATAATGTCATATTTTTATATTGGTGAAAAAGTAAAGTTGTATAATTTGAATGATTTTCAATATTTTTAAATCTCTCGTGACTTTCCAAGCAAGTGAAGATTGCGCCAATTAATTTGCAAAACCATCCGTAACTATCAGTCGAATAATACCAAGTATTTTTATTTGGGTCATTGGAAACTGTGATTTCATCTCGCATTTCATTTGCTGTCGCTCAGCATCACACAAACGAGTGTTTTTATCGGATGCCACTAAAATCATACGAACCCATCGAAATGTTACACACAGAATCGTCGTTCTAGAAGTTGATTATTTCTATGGGATGGATTTGAAGAGATTTAAAATCAAGCATTTAATTGCACTCACTACTCGGGGCTAGTAAACAATGTTTGGGAATAAGGCTGAATAAAAAGTAGATCTAAAGTACAGAGCGAATGATTTCTAATTGATCTGGTATCACTGCATGGGACAGTTAGATCTGATATCACTCAAAGACAGTCTAGTGCAGAGTGCAGGATTTCTAGTTGATCTGCTATTCTGGTATGTCATGGTGTAAACACAAAAGAACAAGATGAAGGAAATTGCTGTGATCGTTCTTGAATAATACACGCAACCATGCGTCAATTTCATTCACTTATTATTGTCTTGTGCGTCGAAAGAGAAAATAAACTAGTTATTTGTTATTTCTTATTGTGATTGGTATGGTTCGATGGATTCAAAAACAAATCTTGCTATTTGCTAGATCTGTGGGTACAACAAGCAAAATCTTATTCTTGAACAAGCAAAGTATATAATCCTGAAGTACAATAATTGTAAGTTGTAACGCTGAAAGGCGTTTACACCGTTAATGAAACAAGAGTTAACGTCTGATACAGCAGAAGTGTATGAGTAAATGAGCATATGAGTAAGCAGAAGTATTATATAGGCACACCTAGTCAAAATACTTTTCTGAATAAAGGTAATACGTATTTATTTTACATTAAAGATTAAAATGTATAATAAATAATATGAATTGCAAGTTTGGTATTTCTTTTTAAGTGTGAATATGATTCAGTGATTCAGTTTAGTACGGGACTAAACTAAACCACCCATCTTTGCAAAATGTCTCTATAGCCAGATGAGTGTGAAAACTACACATTTAAACACTGCAAAGTAAAGTCATTGCAGTTTCTTTGTATGAAATATTTCTGCTTTGCTGTACGTTTTCTAGTGTGAAGTAACCTAGGTCATGATCAAGATCAACAATGATTGCGCCTCGGGATATTCAGTTAGAAAATCACTTACACTCATCATCACATCACATAATCACATCTGCGAATCCTTTTGCGATAAATGATCAGGGTAAATACTACCTGGGAACCGGTACGGTATTGAAATGGTAGGCCCTCTAATCCAACTCCTCCAATTTTGATCTAATTATTTGGCCCCTTCAGATGCCAAATGAGGTATGCAAATTCCAAGTTCTAAGTTACTGTGATCATTTGATGAGCACACCATTATAATCATCGTCGTCATCGTCATCATCAACAATCAAATGCCAGTCCAAAAAACGTTTGTCAGCATAGCACATGGCTAAATGACATTTCCTTTTTTAAGAAAGTTTTGGTATTCCTTTGTCTAATAATTAATCTAAACTTATTTGGGATCATTGAATTAGTGGCATACTTTGCTATTATTGTACGATGACGTTTGTAAATATTCATTCAGTACTTTGAATGCCAAGGTCCTTTCAATTGTTAAGAAAGTATGCATCAATTAAAAAAAGCCGTTGAAACTGGAACATCAACATGTGCTATCCGAATATACTCTTACATTTAATTGTTTTAACTTTTCACAGTTTCTTCCTGGCTAATATTGTACCTCTTATGGCATTTCTTTTAGCCTTATCGCAATATTTTCTTTCCTATTTATATAAATTCGCGAATTTCATCAGGTGCATCAGTCTCCAGTAAACAGTTCAAAGATTACGCACACTATTTGCAATTGAAACAACAACCAATCAATACAAGATATTTTGATTTCAAGCGATTTGTGAAACCCTGTTTTGTCAACTGGATTGTCAGGACACTTGGAATTGGTATCGAAAAGAGTAATTTGATTCGAAGATTCTGGACACAGTAAATTTGCACTTGCTCATTCGCAACGCATTTAGAGATTAAAAAAGGAGGCTATGCAAGGGAAAATATTCCGAAAATAAAAGAAGTTCATATGGAACGCATTATCGGTAAAATTAAAATCACATAAAATATGTCATATCCCTCGGGGGTTCGGATCACAGCCTCCTGTGGAAGCTTTTGCGGAGCAAAGTGACATTGAATTTTTTATGGATCAGCCTATTTGAGTCGGTCAATCTCCTAAAAGATCAATCACCTGTGATTCACCAATCACAGACAGATCAGATCAGGTTCAAACCATGCCATTTATCGCTTCATTTCCACAAATCAACTCAACTAATCCCAGTTATCACGTGCAACCTTCCAATAATCATTGGGTTGACAATTACTTGATTTGAAGCTAACAGCGAGTTTCGAATAACGCATTTACTACTCTCCCAGTCACGAGGTTTATCTATTTGTAATTTGGATAATAAACGAATTCCCTGAAATTTCATAGATTATCTGTGGTCTTCATTTTACAAAAAAAAACAGTCTAGTGAAGTGTCAATAGAGTGGATCTTAATAAACACAAATTAATCAACAACCGGATGTAGATCACAATACACTTTTATTCTATATCCGTTATCCATAAAGGTAATTGTGTATCCCTTGAATCATATGTACGGACTTTTTTAATTTCAGTCACCAATTCTTCACTCATGTTATCTCACACTATGAACCTACAAAAGGAACAGACTACAAATCATTATTTGCTCAATTCATCAATAAATGCAATTATTTTGTATGCATTTTATCAGAGAACATTCGACCTTGAATATTTATATTTGACATCGTAATGCAAGTTGATTATCCCATGGCTTTACCTATTCTAAAATTGGAGGTGAGCCAGCAGGCTTACAGATTACCGCCAACACAGAAAAAAGGTGTTTTTGTTGGGGTTGGGTTGTCGGCAATGTACTACATGAAGCATGGAAATTGTAGCGAGCGAAATAATAAAATAATCGAGTAAATGATTACCTTGACATTTCGCGAAATCGAAATTAATCCAGCTGCAAGCGAGTAATATGAATAAACACGTTGTACCGGACGAAAAGCAGTATTTATGGTGTGAATAAAACATTGTCAAATAAAGGATAGCTTTATCACAATCACCATCGACAGCACTATACCAACACCGCACAGCACACACAGAATATAGCCAACTAAAATCAATGCATATTGTTCACACGTTCTTCAAATCCAATAATAATAATAATAATGAACGCTGCCACACAATTTATGAATACTGATTTTAGTTCTAATCTCGATGCTTCTAAACACTCCCATCTTTCCGCGTTATTGCTGCGAAACTGCGAAAAACAATTCGGTAAACTAGATCAAGTCGGTAGTCCAAGCACAAAAACACTGCGTTTGGTCTCATCAAATGTCGGTGGCGGACTGACGCGCAAGATTCCTCTCAAATGAAAATGAAAACAAAAAGTGAGTACCTAGATTGTTCATATCGCCCTCCGCTAATCTTCGGCGTGCAAATTTCGCACTTTCTCCCTATGAGTTCTCTCCCTTGGCCGTTCCCTCTCACTCTTTCTCTCTCCCTCTCTTTCTCGCTGTCGGTGATCCAGTGATCCAACGTAGCGTGCATTAGTAATAAACAAGCATATAGTACCAATGTTCTTCCTAAGTACTGTCTTCGAAATATTTTACTTTCTTAGTAATATACCTTAGTGCTTCCTTTATAATCCTGTTCTTCCTTAGTACCTTGGTGTCCTTAGTGCTTTGGAAGCTATGCAACGCTTGCTTAGTGCTTGCTTAGTGCGGCGTTAGTGCTATGTTAGTGCTAAGTCACCTACATTTTTCGAAGCTGCTCAACAGACCGCGACAACTAACACTAAAATATACTAAACACTGAACACTGTATCCTACATGTTTACAATTATTGTTTCACATAGCGCTCTTAAAAACACTATACTTATTCGTCTAAAAAATACCTTCACAAATTGTATAACTTGTTTGAATATACCAAACTCCAAAAATAGTAAGGATTTTTCCTTGCGTTGCTTAAATGGACAGGAAATTGTGACTTGTGTACATTTCGGTTACTTTTACCAGTTGAATTACAGCCAGAACAATATTTGTTAATTTAAAGATTTTGATGCCACGGTTGTTGTTAATTGAAATGTTCCTAACGCAAAAGTCATCATGCCTGCTGCTGGATAGTCTTTAATATTTAGATCTTAATAATTTTTTAGAGGCAATAGGCACATTAAAAATTTGATAGTTTTCAAGCATCATTAGGCACATAAAGTTTCCATAATATTTTATTTTTGACAAGAAAGTTTTTAGACATTGCTAAATTATGTGAATTGTCTCTGACTGCGTTTTCTTGTGGCTACATCAAGTGAAATAATTTAACGGTGGCCGAAATTAAAATCACAAAGCCTTAAGTCACAAAGTGGTTCTCGTCATGGTTCACACCCGCGTAAGTGGAGGCAAATGAAACTACTTTCACTAGGTCTGCTCGGTACCAACTCATCTCTGCACCATCCATCAGGCATCAGGCATCAGGTACCAGACATTACGGCGGGGCAGGTGCCAGACCTTTCGAGCTCCGAATACGAGTCCATTATAGAGAAGCTTGCCTTTAATTTTTCTTTTTTCCGTAAAGTAAGGTTGCTGTGGTAACTTTGGTATGGCTTAAACCCAAAAAAATCGTACTACACACCTTTAGAAGACTGAAATTTCGCATATCGTTGCCCAAATAATTCCGGAAGAAGAATTGTTTCTCTGGTCGAATAATTAGCAAAATGATTGCCATTCATACACAGTGTGAACCTAGGTCCGTGGGACAATCATGAAGCCGCTTTTATTTTAACTTCCTAAAAACTTGGTTATTGTTATACGAATTAAGTTTATGTCCGTGAGGTTTAAACTGACGTAGAAAGTACACAATAAATAACATGATTTGCATTAGGACATGCACAGAAATGAGCAAAGCTCCAACCATTTTGGCAGTCTAATGAAGATACAACTCTCCATCAATGGGCAGGAAAAAGATTTAAAAAGCTTTCTCGTTGATTGCATTGCAGACATCATTGCCATATCATGCCATATAACAATCCGAATGGGTATGAACTATAAACTGATCCTCGAAGTCGTATAAAGCGCCGACTTTTTCCTTCTAGCCAATTATAGTTTCTTCTTTTAACTATAGCCACGTTTATTATAAAGATATACGTTTCAAACATATTTCTGTGCAGGCAAAACCAAAATGCTTTGTTTATTTGATTGATTGTTATATTTGTTTGTTATTGATTGATTTAAAAAAACTACATTTACTTTTAAACAAACAAACAATTGGATCTTGAGGTGGGTATACACCTGTAACACACTCAATTAGCTCTTAATTAGGTAGTTAATAGATAGCATTTCGGTCTTATATGTGCTAGTGTGATTTTGGCCGCACTCAAATTCAACTACCTGTTTCACTTCAAACATTTTCAGCCCCCTAAGCCCTACGTGGGCACCCAGGGCAGCGCAAGCCGTTCATTATGGATGCCTAAATCCAGGAAATTAAGATTAATTCCAGTACATCCTGTTAGGGCCCAATGGAAGCGCTCAAGGCCTTTATACGATTTGTGGATCAAATACCAACGAAGATAATTATAATAATATTATAATAAAATATTAAAATATTATTTTGACCCAAAGCTTTATTATAATGTAACCTGAAAAAGGCGAATATAAATCTCTATCATAAAAACAGCATTTTTTTCGAGTTCGGATTTTATACGAAACGTAAACGTTCATTCAATTTAACGGCATATCTTCCACAGTGTGTATTTGTATGAAAAGTTTGGGAAGTCAGAATAGCAAACCAACCCACTACTGGAAAAAAAAACTGTACAAATATACCTTTACTAGTTACTAAGTGCTACCCGTGCCTCCAGCACTATTTGCTTACGCCTTTTACTTTTTGTGTAATTTTTTTTCAGTTAATTGGACTTACCCCTTAGGCAAACCCTATTCCCACCAGGCATTCCTTACGAAGGTTTTTATTAAGGTTTATATGCAGATTTTTTGCATTTTCCACAGCATCTAAAATTAAAATAAGCCTATTATTTGTGAGTAATAAAAATCAGTGAAAAAAAAAACATATTGTTTACCCATGTTTCAAAAAACTTGCAAAATATTTTTTTTTGCCTGATTTGTTGTGAATATATATGTTTTCTTGTAAGCGGGCCTTACCAAGCGTTACATTTCGTGACTTCATTTACCACGATTGAACTTTTGAATGACGGTTGCATCATTTCAAATGAAATGAAAGTAGTGTCAAAGTGGTCGATACTATCAGTATTAGGATCAGTATCTGCCGGGCATATATTTTCCTGTCACACAAGAAGAGGCGTTGTCCTCGGATAGTGATAGGAAATGCTTACAATTAGAGGTGCAGGAACTAGGATACGGCAACGATAAGTACGGCATGGACGTGGACCATGGGGCACGGAGGCTTGCCGATGGCCGAGATGTTCAGCATTCACCATCAGAGTACAAGTCGAAGATGCTGTGATGGAAATGGCGACCATGTTCACGTGTATTTCTTCCCACATCACATCCCTGTAATCCCTGAAATCTCAATCAAATGCTTCTTGCAATAATGGAACTTGTTCAATCGATTTTTAAAACAATTGTTCTGAAAATTAGTACATACCAGTCTAGTCGCAGTACAATCATCACTAATAGACCTGCTCAATTATCTATGACAAGCAAAGTATTTCAATGCGTTTTCTTCCTTTGATTAATTTATTTCTAAAAGTCACAAATCTTAGAAGTACAATCTCGGTTGAAAAATATACGTGGTATTCAGTTTGGTTTTTACCACAATCACAATGTTTTTTCATCGTAGATTTTATTTATGGTTTAATATAGTTTTTTTTTTAAATATATATTCTTCCCACTGAGTACGAACTATGTGCTCTTCGGAGCAAGTTTTCTGCAGGAAGGATCGAAATTAAACTGTCAAATCGGCTAAGTTGATTAGGATGAGGTGGTGGGAGAAGTGTTTCTACTCTAGTAACGTTACACTATGTTGGAGCTGGTTTGGACTATAGCTAGAGATTTTTGTGTGTTCTTGCTTGTCATTGTTTGGATGGCAAGAAGATTATGTCGACCAAGTGGATATGATTGATTGAAAAGACAAGCTTCAATCGCTGTGATTGTTATATAAGAAGACATTCTTGTGATGGCGTCATTCAATTGAATCTAAAATGTGAGGTACACTTGATTTGAACCAAACCACAATGGCAAAGCTTGCATTAATAACTGACTTCGATAAAAACACGACTGAAATGAATACATACTTATGAAAAAATACACCAATTGTGTAGTTGGCAACCGGCACAGGCATAGAATAGGTACCTTTTAGGTCTAAAGTGGCATCTTTCCGCTTTCGTTCGTGGTACTGATAGTCCGATAACGCTGCTAAAACCAACGCTGCCGTCTGAAATGGTAAATTACCTTTTACTTTGTTTAATTATACGTTATAATTACTTTCACTTACAATAAGTAAAGTCTTTTATTATCCATTGTTACGTTACTCTCGAAACTATTATATATCTATGAAGAGCAAGGCACCCGCATAAGTAGGTATTATACAAACATTGTGCACCTTCACAATTCGCTTTTACATAAATGGACTTGATTTTCTCCGAGGCAGAGCTACAGTGGTACAATGCGTATCAGAGTGCAGTCAAACTTGTAAAATCGTGCGTGTGCCCAGAATAACTATGGTACTTGTATTCGTATTGCGATGCTGCTGTATGAAATCATAGCGCCGTTACGCTATGCTAAAAGACCTAATAATAGACTTTACCTTTATAGATTCATGCCTAGGAGTCAAACACAGCTTTTATCCAGTTGTTCTTACGATTGCTATTACGTTTAAAATAACAAAGCGCAAAGTCATCCACTGGAATCATGGATTTACTCCATGACGATTCATCCACCGCTAACTAAATGTTGACTTCATTAAAACATGTCTTCTACATCAATCTTCTTTTTGCGTTACGTTTACGTAGCATATCATGTTTTACATTCATCTCATTCAGAAATATTCCTTACCGATTTAAGTTCAGCGGTTGGTTTTAATTTAACAAACGCATGATATGTGCTGTTCAGATATCTGTTATTTATTTTTTTTCAAACACGTATATACCTTCTTTGAAACTCAGACAGTAATTTCTTGTGGGCGAGTGCTCACCGCTATTTGTTGCGTCAAGACTAATCGCGCTCCTTAATCGTACATCCGAGAAGAAATCCCTTCGTGCCTCAAGACGTCCTAAAGATGCTTAAGATGACTTTGTCTAGTGCTAGAAGGTACAGCCTAAGACAAGCGCAAACCTGCGGCGATTGTGTGCTCTGGACTTCGTGTGCAAATTGCACTGCTTGTCTGGAGTGTTGGGAAACGTGCACGGGCCCAAAACCTCTGCCCGCGATGTGTGTATTCGAAAAACAAAAGCACTCAAATCGAGAGTGTCCGGTGTGCCGGTCCACCGGTGAACAGCTTGGGATTTGCCTTCAATCCTGCATGTTCTGCCTCTGAGTCCGCTCTTACGGGATCAAGAGTTAAAAGGTTACACATTTTTATGGATGTGTTCGTGTGTGGTCATACGCATATGTCCCGGTAAAGGTATTAATTAGTTTCCTGACGAGAACGTAGAAGCATTTATTTGTTATCAAATCGCAAAGGTGTGGTATTTTTTTCCAGCACAATCATAATATTTCGTTGGGGAGTTGGAAATACCAAATATGATACTAATAGGTACTGGGCTTGTTTTTCAGTTCGTTTACTTAAACATAATTTAGCCAAACTTTTTATTGATACGCCTTTGGTACCCCTTGGCATTTTCATGACGAATAAAAAATGTATATAAGTCATGAGTGGGAAGGGGGGGGGGGGTGAACAACACAGTTATTTATAAAATTAAAATATCTCGAGCTAAATATTTGATAAAATATCAGTCATTTCTATAATGCATTTGTAAAAATGACATACTAAAATAAATAAAAATATTTAAAGAAGTTATGTGGTCGGATAAAATGACAAACCTTTTAAACTTAACCTCATATTGAGTGCTAAAAAATAATCTACACTTAAACCTAAAACCAAAACCTAATACCGAAAATATCCATTATTGCAAATAAAAAGACTTATCTAAAAACGCAATAGACTTTTATCCCAAAAACCTCAAATAATATACCGAGAGTAAAAAAATTTGAAAATCAATGTCACTGCCGAACATGCCCGAATCAAAAAGAATGAAATTAATTGAATCTTCTACATTTTGAAACTCAAATTCTTAATCTATAATTTCAAACGCACACCATCGATATTCTAAACTAGAATAAAAAAAAGATACCGCAAATTTATTAAATAAATTATTAGCCTACGAAATTTAATCTCGTTTTATTAAAGAAGTTCTCGCTCCGCTCAGCAAACAATTAGTTAATTATCAGGCACATTACACTTTAAGGTTACTTCTTTTATAATATTCACGCTAGAGTTAACGTTTCATTATTCGCACAAGGCGATCAGGCTATATCAATTAGCTCTCTCGATCAAAATTGTTACATTTTAATGACATTCCCGAGTAAACGGATGAAGAACCAACACATTCGTTAGAAAATCCCAAGAGAATTGTGAATGACTGCAACTTCTAGATGCAATTGAGATATGCCTGCTGGCTGATCCAGCTTGCAGCTTGCAGCTTGCAGCTTGCAGCTTATACCTCGAAGAAATCGGTGATCATGCTCACGAATTCCAACTAGCACCATCCTAGTCTTGCCTCCGTATTTGCGTTACACTGCATTTATCTTGTACAGCAAATATAATCTCACTCCCTCTCTCTCATGTCAGTTACGTATTTTCTTCATTAATATAATTGCACAGATGCGTTCTCTACAGAATAACACTGCAGTCCTCACAGTTTTTTTAAACCTTATTCTATTGAGAATGGGAACCATGAATTTGAATCCTTTTTACCCTAGATTTGATAAACCATATTTCATTGGTAGAATCATCGTTCTACTAGCCTAGATTTTACACAATATTAAGAATACCTAAATTTCACGCTCTTGGCACAAATGGTAAATATCAACTTGTCTAAACGATTATTTAGGAGCATTGAAATCTTAGGTACTAATTGATCATCTTGTCCATCACAAGCCAACTGCATATTATTGTCTGCGACGCAGCAAGTTATTTTATTCGGTCCAATTCTCATCAAACATTGCGAGTTGTCAGCTCAAAGCAAATGCTTTAGAAAGTGCCGCGAAACGGTGATGCAAATTTGCTCGTGTAAGATGCAAGAGCAAGACAAGGGACTGACTGTTGGTGTTAGCTGTTGACACATGAGATGAGTTAGTTAAGATTTGTACCATCTTTCACTGGTTATTGATGATGGTTGCATCTGTGGCCGAGTGTTTAATGTTGACGGACAAATACAAAGGAATCACGTGCATGTTTGCAAACTGCAATTGTAAATACAAAATAGGTCGGTTTGGACAAGTACAATAAAGGACGAGTTACGAGATAATGAAGGAAGAAATTTTGTTGATTATTATTCGCTCTTATCTTAAGCAGTACGAAATAGCTCAAATGAATTACGAGATACGCATCAAATGTATTGTATTCTCATAGTGGTGGTCCTATATTTCACGCAACACGCTGCAGAGAAGTGAGAAAAAGAAAATACCCCGGAGTGCCAAGTGACAAGATGTAACCTTAAATCCGGGGAAAAATACAATAAAACATAGATGCATGCATAGGTATTTTATGTCGCACTCATGCGGATTTCGGATTGCGGATTGCGGATGCTTCTTGTACGGATTTCTTAGTTTTCGTTACGGAAGTGTAGACTTGCTTGAACGAATTTATTCCAGTAGTGAGAGTAGGTGATAGTCGATTCTTTGCCATTGGTATGCATCAAATATCGTCTCGCACCGCTAGCTGTGTGTTAGGAAGGAGGCAAAAACAATGTAGTATAGGTACTACATTTTTTCATACAGAAGTAATTAATTCTATAGATAAAATACTAAATGATCTCGCTTGTTACAAATACAGAGCTAAAAAAATGATTCATTCAAATATTTCCTCAATCAAGTGTTGACTTGACACCTATGTCGTCTTATCATTATATCTGATTTTCATAAAGTTATTTTTGTTTATATTTCAGCAATAATGAGCCTAATAGCAAACAGCTCTCAAGTGTTTAATACAAAAGATAACTTACGTCAGATATAAAAAAGCACTGCCATATTATTATAGTCTATGGAGGTTTTGGATGGAATATTATTAAGCAAAAAGTATTTACGGTATTAATATTATTTTAATTAGGGCTCCGTAAAAACAGCCTATTTACGATATTGAGGGATATGCCAGTTATAAGAGTAATTTCACTTCCTAATATTTACATGAAAATACTACCGATGAGTATTTCTGTGTCAAAAATGAACAGCTGTTCTTTGTTTCAACCGGAAAGTAAAAATTCATCAAGAATATCGTAAGAATTGCATTAATGTATTTTCTGTCCGAAGAAAACCCCGGAGAAACCATAAATGATTATTTAAGGAGGATGAATATGAGCACTTTGGATGGCATTGACAAAGGTGTTATTTATAAGCGATACGAGATTTTGGTTCTAAGTCGACTCTAACACGTGCACGGTGAGAGTTTTGGTAAATTGGATTTTTTTGGGAAAATGAGCTGTTGGGTTGGGCTGAAATGCGCGCGAAATCTCATTGCAAATATTTCGAAAACCGCAGAAATACTTCGCCAAAATCGAACTGTCTATTTGGCCTGAAGGCCGAATATACCACATTCTGAAGTTTATTTCATAACGCAAATAAAAAAAGTCAAAATTACAGGATAACTTAAAATTTTCGCGGCTACATCTGAAATATTTGTGTATTTTACAATGTATTTATGAGATAATGTCTGCTTTTTCCAAATTTTTAACGGATTGTGGTCTGTGAAAAACGTTTTTTGCAGTTGACTAGGCGATAACATCAGTTTATTTCCTGCGTTACTACTAACACATACTTCTACTGACACTGTACTACAACTTACAACTTACGGGGCTACATGCACAGGGCTACAACATTATAACTTACAACAAATACAATTGATGCAATCGCGATCAGTGATCCCAAACTGCTATAAGTATCAGTTAATTTGGATTTCTCGGAAAAGAAGGTATTGTATGACAAAAGCAATATATGATTCTTATTTTGAGATGGTAAGAAATTCTGTAAAGGTGACTCTTAATATTTTGAAAATGCTTATGAATAAAAGTAAACGAGCTAAACACAAGCGGGAAAGTTGCCCATAAAGCGAGGGATCCTAATAGCACTTGGTAGATGTAGAGGTAGAGTATGGGCTTCAGCTGTAATACTGCAATAAAGAGCACCTCACGGCACAGTTCATGTCGAGCCCCTTATCACAATGCTCCCAAATTCCATTTTCTCAATGTTTACATCTTATATCAATAACAACCAAGACTGTACACAAGGTTCTAAATATTACCTACTTATCCTGCGCTCAATATATATTTTGATTAAAAATTGACCATGTATATAAGCAAGAGTATCGCTGTATTTTTCAATTTG
The DNA here is from genome assembly GCA_921293315.2 of Nemurella pictetii. Classification (NCBI taxonomy): domain Eukaryota; kingdom Metazoa; phylum Arthropoda; class Insecta; order Plecoptera; family Nemouridae; genus Nemurella; species Nemurella pictetii. The sequence continues at coordinate 23,392,145 of OV121116.1, read as the reverse complement.
GTGCTTACTTCCTATTCACGAGAACAATACTACACGATAATAACATATTTATTCATGTGAGCAAATCTGGCCGCAGGGATGTGAATCGAATATAGGATTGGCTTGTTATTTTTGTGCCTTTGTTGGGATTCTATACACTGGTGGGCCTCGCACATGCTACAATCAAGCCAGGATCATGGTAGAGGAATTACTTACCTACCTCCAGCTACCAAAGCTTCAGCTATATATACCTATATACAGCATGTATGCGTGTACATATTAAAAGCATCGTGTGGTGAACCATCCTCGTTTTTCAACACGGATTGTAGGAATTGTCAATATTGTTTGAAATGGATTAAGTGCTATTGTTGAATTTGCTGAAGCGATTAGTTCATAATGATTTTATTCACTGCAATGTGACTATTTGGTGTGTTGATCATCTGACTACAATAAAATTTGCTGTTATTATTCCAGCCCGGCATAATAAAATTAAAACTACGGCTGAACCCCTCACCCCGACCCTGACCTCCCCTCATTTTGTGCATCAAAAACTCATCTATATTATCACTAGAATAATCACTACACTAAACAATTAAATTTCAATTGAATACATTAATAATACTGATTTCTCTTGAAGAAAAACTGGGCTGGATGAAAATTGATTCCGGTTTGAAAATAAATAATAAAAATAAATAAATAATTCTTCAAACAATTCAAAATCGGAAAGATAATTAGTATTGTAAGAAATTTCGGCCACCAAGAGTTATCTTGTTGTTTGTTGGCTGGAAAAAATACGAATATGCATGCTTTGATGAAATTCCACATGAAAACTTCCCAGTCATCAGGCGCCTTATAACGTGTCCAAGATTCGAAATTACCGTGAATTTATGAAGCTTCCGTGTGTTCTTCTGATCACATGACGTTAAACAACAATCAACATTTAATTACTTCAGAATTTCCCAAAAGAAATTTGAACCACAAAGCGAACTGTACAAGAAAAACAAAATGCATTACTATTCACAGTTCGAACGTTCAATGATGATAAATGGAAGGATATGCATATAAACAATATAAACGTGTAAATGGTTTGATTCGAATATAGTTCAAATCCAACACATGCATCAAATTCAAAAGCGATCCTATTACCTCAACTTGTCATCCTTTGATAACATGATTGTATAATGTTATTGTCTGCAATTAACATCAATTACTGCACAATTAGGTTCTACCTAAACATTGCTCTTATTATTCCACAAATCCGTCAATAAAAATCGAACGATTGAAATAAAAGAGGTAATAAGACCAAATGATTTTTGTTTTCAGTACATTTTTGCTGCCGTCATAAAAATCGATGAAACTGCCGCCATGGATGAATAACAATATACTTTTGATATCGTTATAGAGCCCGTGGCTCAATGCTGCTAATATTTCGGCTATTTCAATGTAGTTATTCAGACGCAATTGACACACTCTCGTTGCGAGCTAAGTGCAGTCTAGGGATGTTTCAGTTGGTATTTACGCACAAGTAGAATATTGCTGCTTCTGCTCTTTCTCATACGAAATGAATGTGGGGCCGGTGGGTCTAACTACACCTAGAGGACTCATTGCGAAAGGGCAATCATGTGCCATGCCGAACAAAGTCCGCTTCAGCACCCGTTTATTTCCTTAACACGTCTATGTGTTTGCTTTTGCTTGATCTTTTTCTTAGACCATTTGATATTCAAGGAATGACATTAGATTTTTAATTTCTGAAATAATCAACAAATAAAAAGTTCCTAATATTGTTTTATTCTGTGTCATGTGTATTTTTTTCTGGGTGGATGTATGATATAAAAAATAAAAAATTCCGTTTCTTCCAACAATTATTTTTGTGGTTTGCACGGTGAAATGACTTAATAATGCAGTATTTTTTGCATCATTTTCTAAAGTGTCATCGATCCATTAAGTGAATTAAAGTGTTCCCAAATCCCTCGCATTCTGATTAATTTGGTGCCATACTGCCTTTTGAACTTTCGTCTTCGTTGTTGTTTCAAAACATTTACGCTTTATGATAGAAATGTGAACAGTTGTCCGTTGACTTGTATGTTACTTACATTTGAATATTGCTCACGTTTTGCATAATCATTTGTGAGGCTCCGCTGAAATAGAATCTCTTTGGTTTAACAAAAATCTTGCTACTCGCGAGCGAGTCTGCGCTGGAACAACATTTCTTCAATTTGCGCACTCGGCCGCAAAAACCTAATTAAAAGGGATCTATACCAAAATTTTCGTCACAATACTTTGAAATACATTTAAATTATAGGGTTGTAGCACATGATTGGTATTACTTGAAATGTCGTGCTAAAGAAAGTTCGAATGCTCCCAATCACGTCTATTATTATCAGTCTATCTCAATTTAAAATTTGAAAAGTTATATCAAAATGGCACTCAATTCACAATTCAGCATGATTGTAATGTTCAGTAGACATTCCCAATTGGATGTACAGTCAGTTAGGTGTGCATTCCTCATCTATGAAATTGCTTAAAACATATTCGTTTGGTATAATACCTGTAAGCACTCGAATTAAATTTTGCAATTTCTGCAATGATCTAGATTTGATTATAGGCTTCCTATTTGTCATAATTGTAATCCTAAATAGTATAATTTATCCAACTACTCAATTAGCGAAAGCAAGCCCACCTCTTCCGATTGAGCTTTGAGTATTTGTCATAAAGGCGGAAACCTATCCTTTCTCTCCTCCTCTATCGGATAAGATACAACGTTAAAATATTTATTTATGGAAAAACGGTCACATAAGGCAACAAACGGATAGCAGAACGAAGCATTTCTAAAAGAAACCTTCCCACATCCTTGCCTTGCCAGTTCCGACGTGTGTCACTATACTTTTACGAATTATTTGAAATTTTTTAATTTCAACTGAAAATATTAATTTTATTTTAAAAAATCACTGAAATTATAGCAATTCTTTCAATATTTTATTTTCCCAGAGGCAAACTGTAACGTTCAGTCAGAATCCAACCGCAGATGGAATTTTTGATCTCAATGCGCTCATATTTCCTTTGCCTTCAGATCTCTTGAAACTAATGCTGCGACGGTGAAATGTTCCAATGGTGGAAAGTGTTCTGTTTTTTTTTGCACCATTTAGCACCCAGGGAATCCCGATTGAATCAAATGAGGTTACCGGGCGTCATACATAAGATGAGAAAAATAGAATTTACGCATTTTCCGAACTCTCAGAACTTTGAGAATTTTCAATCTCTATTTGAGAACAATGATTATTTTTCCAACATTTTCAGCGTTCAGCATACTGCAACTCAAGTTCCCAACCTTTGACCCAATGTTCACACGAAAGAGTACTTACACGACTTTTAATTAAATGACGTAAGCGCATCGAAGAAACATTTTTGAAGGATGCAGATGACGTGCACTTTGTTTTATCGGCAGCATTTCTGACCCAGGATGCAGATTTACTCTCCGCCACGATCGGAATCCAAAATCTCCCACGCGACAAATTTTCAAATCTTTGACAGTCCAACACCTACACGGAAAATATCAAATAAATAACTATTATATTGCAGCTCACAAAAGCTCTTGTCTATACCACAAGGTCCAATGTCTCCTCTCTACCACCCACGTGAACGCTCTCCCCTCCCCCAATCCCCCCTTCGGCAACCACCCTTGCGACCACGTGACAACCCTGGCGGACCAGGATAAAACAGCGCCCCCGACGATGAACGTTCACTTGAACATTGCAAAGCCCGCAGAACGGGTGAGCTCGTCTCGTTTGACACTTGTCTTGGCTAACAACTTCTCGACACTCGCACTAACTACTAGCGCACCGAGCTTACGAATTTTGAGAAATTAAAGTGATTCATATTTTGAAAATAATGACTGTCAAACGAGGGACATCAACGGGCGTCTTCGTTTTGGGCTCGCTAGCCTGTCTTCTGCTGGTGCAAGTCGACTTCACGCAAGCGAAAAGTAAGTTCTTGCTCCTACTACATTGGATTTGGTTAACACTTGTACGTTCCTGTAAAAGGGGACCCATTTTTCAAAACCTTTTACCACAAACGGTCAGTTAGTTACTGAGAAAGCCCAATTCGCGCATAATATATATATGAGCTTCCTTTTATTTCGACTAAAAGGTAGTAGGTAGTTGGTTTCAATAATTATTATCTAAATGTTTCTTCCCCGCTTCGTTAATTCAAATAACAACTAACACATGAATGTGCACCGGGTGCTGGACTCAAAAACATTGCGGTTTGAATGAATTTCTTCAGTGGGTGTTGAAGGGATGGGTGGAGGGGCGGGAGGGAAAGGGGGCCAGTTTGCTTTGCTTAGGGCGGAACAGGTGAAACGTTTGCGTTTCATGAGCCGTTCATTACCTACCTTTTTTGCAATTTTGTCTTCTTGTTTTAGCTCGAAGTTTAGCAGCTAAACATTTTGGAAATTTAAATTGTGCTTAGCTACTATTTAAAAAATAATAACATCTGTATTTTTAGGACGAGATTGTAGAAATTTTATCCGTCTATAACGTAACAGGGCGCCGCAGACTTAAAAAAACAGGCCACGCCAAAGAAAACATTCGCTTCGAGCAAAGGGTGCGTAGATTTCGGGCTGCTTTGGCCGCGTACCTGAAATCTGAATGCGAAGTACGTGGAGATGTGGTGGTGGGGGTGGGGGGGAAAGGAGAAAAGGGGTTGTTTTCTTGAAATTATACATTGAAATCAAGCCGCTTCGAGATACCAGGTCTTGAGCAGCGAACCAAAATTCGCTATTCTACAAGCAGATTTCCACATCTGGCGTTTTTCAAGCTGCATTTTGTCAATCACGTTCATGATAATCGGAACTGTATTGAAGCGACCCGAAAAGGTTGATGCCGATTGACCCGAAGCTGACCGCGGGTTGTTCCAACCCTCGGCCGGTCGTCCGTTGGCCGTGACTGCTGCCAACATTTTCTCGGACCAATCTGACGACGCTTTTTTCTTTGTTGAATCCGTCATAACTCCCACATAACTGACCAATCTTCCATCTTTCGTGAAGGATGATTTTTGATAATGTCAAATCAAATAACGATTGATTATCTATGTGATCGCAATAGGGTCAAATAAAGGAAGTAATCATATTTGAAAGCTTGAAGCTTGAAAACCGCGCACCCTGTTTTTTCCCTGCCCCGACACGAAGTTCACTTGAAATTATTGTGTCCATTGAGCGAATTTTTGTAATCAGTGGAAACTATGCTATGACATTTTCTGTTTTCCTATTTAGTTCTATGTGGACTGGAAAATGAACGGGGGATTTTCTCGCTGTTCGATTTTCCTCTTGTTATTGTCATCGTCGCCGAAATGTGTGGCACATTAAAAGAATAAGCTTTTGAATTAACATCCAATTAAACAAGGCATCATTTTCTAGAGAGTACAATTCCTATCTGGCACTCGTCATTTGCCTTTGAGTATTTATTTTACTATTTATCACAGGTCTGTGCCCTTATTTTTTTAGAGAACACAAAATCGTTCTGTGGTGAAAATGCGTGCAAATTGATTTTGGAGGAGTAACACATTTTCTGGTACTCGATGTATTTCGCGGGTAAGCGATTTCAAATCCCTATTTAATATGTACAATCTATTTGGATTTTTCTCCGCGTCGTAGTTTATGATTAGCTCATTAAAGAAAATAGTTTGTAGCGAACAACGAGAATATAAACAAGAGCTTACCTATTCAAATTTTGATAGGTAAAAGCACAAATGTGACTGGATAAATAATAATTTTTAAGTAAACACATTTTCTTATGACTATTTGTCAAACGAAATAGTTTAATAACTATCAGACCAATAAACAACCAATTTGATAACCAATGTTGTAACCAATTTCAGACAGGAAGTTCGCTATAAAAGGTCCGTCATCGAAATGAATTTTCAGTTGTCACACATAATAGTCCAAAGCGTGGATGCTGGAAAGCCACAGACAAGCACATATCAGCATTCAGAACTAACAGATCAACACAATTACTCTTCAAAGTAACATATCTATAATCCAACTGATATATTTCAACGCAAATTCGTTATACCGGTAATCATACAATTATTTACATGCCTAAGCCGATCCTATAGTTATTTGTGCCATTAATACTGTTGCACTTTTGAGTGACACAAATGAACGACTAAAAAAACGCAAAGTATTATTGCCTTGAACTCAAACCTACCATGCCGTTACATAATATAGTGTACAGCTGTATCTAGTCGGTATATAATTGCCTTTATAGGTAAGCTTATAGTTAGTAGTCATAATAAAAAAAAATGCAATTAAGGAAAGTTCATCCAAGTTGAATAGAGTAATGCTTTAAACAATAATAACCATCAACGTTACACTGCACAAGTGCAGTTAATATGATGTTACGGCATTGGTATGGATATATTAGCTAAGTGTATTAATTAGGGCGCTATCTCTCTCGCACCACACTCATGCCCAGTTGCATGCAACAAGGAGAATTGTTTGGTCTTTTTCAAAACCTCGCAGTTTTTTAACAGCCCCACAATTTTGATAGCAAAACAATAAGCAATTTTCTTCATAATAAACTTCCAAAATGCGAGTATGGCCACAAGTTCTTATTACTTTACAAGTGCCCCTGTGTTTTGCCTGTGATTTGCGACTTATTGTGGTATTGTATTGAATTGTATCAATTATAGTACATATTATTTATATAGTTTCGCTTATATATTATCGATGACTTATAAGTCAAGATAGAGATACTGATCAATCTGCAAATGAGCAATCGTTCATCGCCCTCTCTCAAAGAGTTTGCAAATTGTTTGCTTCTCCCGAACACCCCCACCCCCACCCCCACCCCCACCCCCACCAGGGGTGCTGACCACTGACGGTGAGGCCTGTTATCTCAATCGGCATTGAGTAATCTTTTGCGATTCCTTACGGTAGCCTACGTCTTCTCATTTCTTGTACTGATTGCCTGAGTCCACGTGAAGGTATGACCACGTGCACCCAATTCCTCAAGACAGACGCGTTGCTTCATGCGTGCCACAAGATTGACTAAGTCTAGTCAAAGATTGACTAATTGACTCTTTGATTTCCAACTGAGGGGCAAAGTGGCAGTGACGGACAATCGTCGCTTTTTTAGATGAGTGTATTAGAAAATAGCGTTTTGAAAGAAATTTAGAGCTTTTATTAGTTTGGTAACATAAAAAAGAGCTTTTATTTAATTCAAATCTTAATTTTTTTGGTCCAGAAGTAGGCTGATGGAATATTCTGATCATAAAATATGGAAAACATAGTGAAATTTCAGCACACAAACTGCAAAAATGTTTAAAACTGATTTCTGACGTCATCAATTCCTATCCAAAATAACAAATAACTCGAAACTTATGATTGGATAGCGGACTCCAAATTTCTCTAGCATGTGGGATCAGACAGTATTATTATCAGATCAAATTCACACGGTAAATTAGAATAGATAAGAAAATTCAATCAATCAATCGATATGTATATTATATAAAAGTAGATTGATGTAGAAGCAAACGAGTGACGTTGTACAAACCAGAGTGATTATAGGGGGTAATTAAGCTAGGTGGTGATAACGGAGACAAAATCAATGCAAACCCAAAAACAAGATGAACTGGATTCACTTTGACATGGAAGGAGTTTTGTGACACTCGCACATTATTGAAACCCATTTGATCAGACTCAGAGACTCTACAGTTTAATGTAGTTGAAATGTTTTAACAATAATTTGGGCAATAATGCTGATAAATGAAATGAAACATGCTCTTTAATTACTATAAGCACTCTTTGTGATAATGGGTTGGATTAAATTAGAGCACCGATTGAAAAAAAAGTTATGTATTTAATATATTTTGATTTGTTTTCGTTCAACCAACGCAAATGCTTGCTGTAATGTTTGGTAAAAGCACCGAGTACTTTCACGTCCCACGTAAGCATGGGATGAAAGAACATCATAAAATATTTAAAAATTAAAACAAAAATATGACATGTCTTATAGTGGGGGGAAACATTTCAAAATGCGCTTAAAATTTGCTCTAACAGCGTTTGGGAAGCAAGCAGATCAGTATTTAAACTGCACAAATCCCACCAAGTAATTATATTATTTATCCACACCCAGACTTTACTAATGCGCAGAATAGTAAAGGGTGAAATTAAATTTTCATCCCTTTTGTCCCAGTATCACAGGGCGTTGTATTATAAGCTAAATCCTGCAGGATCATCCAACGCACACATGCACACCCACACACACACATACATACACACACGCAGACAACGTGGCAGGCTCTGAATATGAAAGTCAAAACCTTGACCACTAATGAATGTCAATCCTGATACATGCTGACACTTTAATCGTACACTAATGTTATAGCATTCTTTCAAATAAATCGGAGGGGGATGAACAACACTTTTTGGCAAAATCCACACTGGCATGGCTTTGGCTAAATGCCGCATTAGTTCAACTTTGAAATGATGCATCTGCATAATAATCGTCGATGTAATGTAATTGAGGTCAAACGAACATGACATGGAACCATCCCCGCAAAATCTTTGATTATTTATCGGTTTCGGAATTTAATACCTTATCGTTATAGGTCACAACTGACAAAGGCCGTCGGTTCATCGGAAAGGGATTTCCAGGAAAAGAAACATGCAGATAAGCGAGTTCACATTCAACCCTTAACGCTTTTCACTTGGCAGCCAAATATTCCACTCTAAAAATTAACAATATCTGCATAGGTTTTCAAAATTAAACCTATGATAATATTATATGGTTAGTCTTGAACACATTTTATGCAACGATGGAATCTTCAGCATGGCAAACTGATGTGAACACGACTGGTCTATTAATAATACACGTCAATCAACATTGGTCGTCTAATCGCAATTTATCATCTCACCTAAAAGGGAGGGTTGGAATCCGTGTTTTTAATTCTTACATCATTTCATTGTGTTCACATTCTTAAGGAGAAGTCAATCTAGCTTTTCCTTAGAAAACATTCAGTTCATCGGCAACAATATTCTTTGCTTCATGAGAGAGCACGAAACCAATGCAAAATCCTGTAAATTTGTCGGGGTACTTTTCAGGGGCGTAGGGGAGGGGGGAGGCCATGATTTCGAAATAATTATCGCTTTCCTCTAAAATGTGAACGACAGAAAAAGAACGCTAGATTAGTGGAGCTGGAGAGCCAATTGTAATTTAAAGGCATGCACTTGGGACTGCTGCATTTCAGAGATAATAGCGACCATCGAGTACGTTAGAGCTCGTTATGCGATTTTTCAATCATTTTAAGGTTTCATTTATAGATTAAAATTCTATAGCGAACTCTTTGAACACTAGAGATTACTTGAAAGTGGAAAAAACTGATTTTTTATTCTTCAATTAACCATACCTAATCCTAATTAGTTTAGACTTAGCACATTGTGTGACTTTATTAATAGAGCCTACGCGAATCAATTGTTACTTCTAGGAATTTACATTAAAAACGCAATTTTTTAGAAATTAATTTTAAATCGCGATTTTTTTTTGGTTTTTGTCTGAAGGTGATGCGATGTGAAATACATTACCATGTTCTTTTAATTACCCAACATGATTTCATTCAGAAGCTCAGGCATCGATTTATTACAAAAGCCTCTGACAATTCCAGCCACCTTCTCGTCATCTAAACTGTAAATATTTCGTGCATAACCACTTCGTCAACTTGAAACAAGATTTGAATAATGAATAACTAGTGCGATGGGATAATGAAGGCTCGAAGATAATATGTGTTAGCTAGAGCAGGGCGAAAGCAGAGCAGACGGTGTCGTCGGGATTCATCCCCCAAGTGCTGTCACGTGTTCACATTGCCACGTTGTGCCTGAACTGATGCAACAATCTCGGTGCAAGTGCCAATAGGGCTCATCGTTATCATACCAGGTACATACCAGGTCCATACCAGGTCCATCCCAAGTTCGTACAGCTAAAGCTCCATAGAGCTCTGCCTTCAGAAAAGCTAGGTATATTGTGGAACGAGTAAAAATCGGATATTTTTCTTTCACGTCAATTGGCAACAAGGATAAGAATTGCATGTCGAGTCAATTTATATTCGTGGTCGAATTTATGGAAATATGTTTATTTTTGTGCAAGAAAGCTCTTTTTTAAAAAGAAAAAAGTCAATCAGGGGGTAGTATAAATGGAATATTTCACTGGAAAAAGTCGATTAATTCCTACTCCGGACTCTTGTATTGAACAAGCGATTTGATTTGTGTCGGTGTTTTAATCACGGGTTTAAGAAACGGATTGAGATACATTTAAACATTTATCTGACCTTTGGCCAAACTAGAGCCATGGAGCTTGGGAAAAACCAGGTGCCGGTTAACAACAAACATAGCCTCGAAGTCCAAGGAAACCTCTTATATCACATCATGGTCACGGGACCATGACTTTGATAAATCGATATCAAGTGCTTGTTTATTTATCACAATATAAGAACAAGGAATTAATACATTTTCTATTTTTCGCCAAGTTTCTATGCTGGGTAATCACTATTCGGCATCTGAAACTGACCAAGTTTCCGATGGCCGATCTCTTTAGATCGACGGTGTTACAGTTTCCCGGTATTCAAGTGAAAGAGAATTACTCCACTGCGACCCAACGCTGTTTCAGGGACGAACCCCATGCATTAATGAGCGTATTTACTGCTTGAGAAAATGCCCAACTGATACGATAATGCAGAATCTAAGTTCTTGACCTTTTCCTAATTCGTTTGTGAGTTTACGTTTTCTTTTTGTTTGCTTTGTGTCGTGTAAAGAGTCGTTCTTTTCATCGTTTTGCGAACGCTCATTTCTGACTGAAATAACTTTGTATCGTTCATTAAAATACTTAGCAAGCCTCGCTAACATCAAGTAGAGGAGCGCAGCGTGCAGTTGGCCAATCATGGGACTCGGAAACTGAATCTTCAACGAAAGTGTTTCCGTTCGCATGCGTTCGTTCAGCGGCTTTGCCAGCAAGGAGATTGAACGCACGAATCTATTATTAAATATTATTCCGCTTGCCATATACATTATTTTGTACTTGATATTTAAGTATGAAGAAAAAATTGTTCCATCTTCAAAGCATTCCCAATAAATTTAACATATTTTATGTGCCTACTTAGTTCAAAGGAATATCATTCTTTGGCATATATAGATATATTTAAGATCACCAGGCACCAAGGAAGATCCGTTATGGCTGGACTTAAAATAAAATTTGACTAGTTGATCAAATCTCTTAGTCTAACTTCAAAAAACTGTTAGCATAAGTGCTGTTATAGTAGTACTAGTAGTATAGTAGTGGTAGTACTAGTTCAGCTGATTTTTTTATTTCTATTACACATTAAATCCAAGAGCAAATTGTTTTAATGGTAGTTTATTTTGCTCAACTTATACCTTCATTTTTAACCAAATCTAAATCCGTCGAACGTTGTGCCAAATTAGCGAGAACATTTCCTAATGAAGTTAGGGAAAGTGAAGACTTGAGGAACATAACATATTGATCTGTCATCTTCAAAGTGATTGAGTTACGAGACGCTGTCGCAGTCATGAGAATACCAGCTCTTTGAATATTTCTTGTTTTATTCCTACCTACACTGTTGAAATGCCTCAGAAGTTTTCACACCCTTGCTGATAGATTTAGTTATGAAAATGATTTTTCAATATTTGACGCTTTGGGAGTGTTGGGACTTGAGTGGGACTTTTTTTTGCCTAAATATAGATACGGAAATGAAAATACAAAAATGATTTTCTGTATGCATCGCGAAGCAATAGAGGAATCAAATCAATAATAAAATAAGATAAATTGGAATTTTTGCAACTGTGTTTGGCAAGCAAGGCAAGAATATATTTTGTATTTGACGTTTTTACAAGTGTTTGAAAAACTGTAAATTGAAACGACCCTAATATTTATTACTATAAATTATTTACTACTTGCAACACAAGCGTCACGACTAACCCGAGAGATGCTGAGAGTTACTGAATCGATGAGTCCAATATCTGCACTTTTGGCCTTTACACAAAAATGCAAATGAATACTTTTTAACCAACTAGTCAAATACAATCAGAAGATCTTTCGAATAATTTCGTTGCCTCGTTGTTTCGTATGTTACAAATGACAAGGAAGTTTCTGAATGATCATTTCGTCTTCGCCTCCCCCAAATACCGGAAGTTGTACTAACCTAGTTCCATTCGCCCACAAATTGATCATTTTTGTTAAAATCGCGTTGAATACAAAATCGAATGGAAAGATTGAGCAACAAAGAAGAGAATTTTATGTGTGACGAAAGCAAAACTATGCACTCAGCATTATTAGCTCACACATTTTTTTAATGATTTTTATTTATTAATAATTCATTGCCTTTTTTATGAAGAAAGTATTTTTAATGGAAATTGCAAATTGCAGCTCTTTCAATTTGTCAAAAGAGAGTAGTCCGGAACATTGATTTACAAATAAAGAATTCCGAGACAAAAAAAACATTTCATTTTCGAAGACTTCGAATTCAATTATCATTCGCATGTTATTATCAAACAAGGACAATCAATAAGCCGCGATGAAACCAGCAGAGTTGCTTGATTTATTAATTGTCAGAATTTCGAGGAAGCTGTGGGTGTCTGAAGAAATTCAACGAGTCTTCATTCCTGAGTCTGGACGAAGTTGAATAACGTTTTGATATATTTTGAATTGAGAACATTTTAATTGACACGACTTGAAATCACCGCTTGAAAATGTAATTAATATTTGGATGAGTTAATTAACACTCGTTTTTGGGGTTTAATTGAGTAATGGCGATCTCACGCGGAAATTTTTAATTATTACCAGGTTTAATGATACTAATATTGCATACCTGGAGAATAATACTTAATTGTACTCCATGATGTCCAGCACGCATTTCGTCGAACGATCGATGACGTCTTAAGTTCTTTTATATCGAAGTCTAAAACACTGTCTACTCGTTCTTCTAGCTCTATACTCACTTCTACTAGATCTTCTTAACATCGAATACACTGTGTATACTGTATATCTACAAGTTCTAAAATACTTGTGCTACTAAATTAAGAACTATTAGTTCTCTTAAATTAATTAAGAGCCAGCTAAAGGCAGCTTAAAAGCCTAAAATGCAGAGGTCCACGCCATTACTTTTCCTGCCCCTAAATTTGATCCCAATATTTTTGAAAAAAAATCAGTGTGTAGAGGAAGAGTACTCCGACCCGCCTTGTAAACTTAAATTGAGATCGGATGGAAAATAAAACAACCAGAGAAGAAAGAAAAGTGGTGTTTTCGCTTAAAAAAACCCCACAAAAAGTCCCAAATTCAAGATTTATTTGTGAACAAAGTAAACGTCCGATCGACACGAGCCTTTACATCGCGGGTCAGAAATTTTTTCAACTATCCACTGATTTTTTTTCATAAATATAGGGAACATTTTAGGGGCAGGGAAAAGTAACCACGTGGACCTCTGCACTACCAAAATTTTCCGTGTGAGAAAGCTAATCTTTCACGGGTTAGACCTGGTGAAAAATAACTTCCAGTTTTACTGCCTCATTATCAGCATGAGCGATAAAAACACTCTTGGAGATTATGCTTGCACAACCCGACACATGGTTATATAAAAGTCAGTAAAAAGGTAAATCATACAATTCCGTGTTTCATATGGTTTTTTCGATATGACTGGATTCGTCTCTGTTTGCAGATCTAAAGCAATGTTGAAATGAAAAAATCGGATGAAAATTATCGATTTTTTCGGTAATATTCATTCGTTTTTACGTGAGTAAGATTAGAGCGGCTTAAAACATGACGCACTACAAATTCTTTTCCTTGATTGAAATGCGCCACAGAATCATCAATAAGTGCAGTAGAACTTTGATTCAAAGTATCATACAATCTGCTGACAAAGATGAACCCAACCGTGTCATTAAAATCACGAAAATTGAGAAAAAGCACATTTTTTCATTTTGATTATTAATCTTGGTTATGCAAGAGTCGCAGATTTGTGCCAGCGTTTATAATCCGTGGCTTCTTATGATTACTGCCACAGATTATTATGATTTCCATTATCGTATCGGATTACAACCTATGTAGACTCTTAAGTGAAACTATAACAGCTTTAATATCCTACAAATGATAGAAGGTGTGGTTTGATACCTGATCACTTCAACTCCTGTTTCAAGACTGAGTACAATAATCATTAGTTGCAATTTGTAACTTGTAACTTGTAACTAGTAACTTGTAACTTGTAACTTGAAACTTGTGACTTGAAACTTGTGACTTTTAACTTTTGGCTCGAGATCAAAAGCATTTCTCAATTCAAGCTGCTTATTTGCTCGTCCTATTCCTATCGTGCTATCGCCCTATCGTCCTTTTGTCCTATCGTCCAGTTATCATTACAAAGAATAGGACAGACTACAGTGTTCCAAGAAGCGAACTATTGATGGACGATTGCTGTCAGACTTTTCCGACTTTGTGCACACAAATGAGTTAAAATATTAGAGTAAGAGTCGATTTCTTGGAAGAAAAAGAAAATGCGTAGAAAAATCAATTTAACAATTTCAATAACCGTTTAACAAAGAAATTAGTGAAAAGTAAATATCTTAAAATTCCAAATATCGATTTTAAGGTAAAAAGCAAAATAAATGTGGAATAAGACATGCTCTATAGGGAGGGTTTAGCAATACCTTTTAACTTCGGGTAAAGGAAACAAACGAATATCATTAACCATAGCAATATTTAACTTGAACTCGTGAGTTAACTCAGTTAAGGCCTGGTTTATAAATATCTCTCGGCTTTGTATTAATGAACTCGAAAACAAATTAGCTTCACAGCATCTGATCGGTTGTCGTTGTTGCCTTGACATTTTACAACTCGGAAGTTGTAAAATCAGTTCTGCTCCTTGGTTACTGAAAGTTAACTCATGTTCAATTGGCCTAAAAGAGTGTTTGAAGTCTGGCGAGTCTAGAAGACTGGTGACGGGTGACTGGTGATACTGGTGATACTGGTGATACCGTTGAAGCTGATGACCTTTGTGACACTGGTGACATACTGGTGGTACCAGTGGGGACAAACCACTGGTGACTGGTGGAAACTGGTGACACTGGAGATAATGGTGACAGTAGACTGGTGATAATGGTAATCGTCGACTGGTGATTCCAGGGGGATGCACGGCATTCGGACATTCGTGTTTCGGCGGACACGGGAAGCGGTCCGACGGGGAGTTGGGACTTGGCTTCGGCTTGGGTCCTTTCATCCCTCTGAGCCAGCAGCGAGAGCAACAGGCGCAGGTGGAGCTCACCCCCGACGAAGAAACCTCGGCACTACACCTCTCCCCTGCCTACAACTCGAACACGAACTCGAACTCCAGGAGCTTGATCGCACGGCCGATCATCAAGCTCTCTCCTCTTCTCAAGCAATGGGTAATGAATGAGTAATGAGTAATTGGCGATTGAAGAGGCAAGTGTAATAACCAGTTGTGTCCACTTTTTTAAATGTTCATGAAATGACAAAATCCGTGAGGAAGTTATGTAGTTGTAGGTCGAAATGTTGGACAAAAATGTTTGTAGAATGGGAACGGAGCAAGGGACTTACTTTCCTGACTTTTCACCTATCGATGGATTCCTTGTTAAAGGACGAATACACACCTAACTCATATTTACCAAAAGTGGACTGGACTGGTCAATACACTTACCTCTTCAATTATTAATGGTTAATATGTGATGGGCATTGGGTGATGAGTAACGGGTAATGAGTATTGATTAATGGACCTTTTGTTAGAGTTTTGCACACATTACTGAGTTCTTAAAGCATATTAACAAGCCAATTTGCTACGTTATCTGTACGCAAATATTAATTTCGAATTCTGATTGTGAGTTATACTGAGTCATACTTAGTAAAATGTTTCCAGATTTGGGTTTTAACTTCTTTTGATAAACATCTTATTTTGATTGATCAAGGTAATATTATGATGAGCCATGACGAGAGTGCAGTGAGGGGGTGAAGGGGTGGGCGGACTTTAAAGGAAGGGTTGTCAGCAGAAGGGCGAAGTGAAATCATTTGAAATAAAAAACTTTAAATGTAATGATTGTGTCACTCTGGTTATGATTATCAATTTCGAATCCCAAAAAAAAATAGCCCAGGCGATATTTTACGTTTTCATACATATTATCTGAAACTGCCTGTCTCTCAATTAATGACAGTTTTTAGACAATCAACCCTCACAATAAACTTAATACACCAATTTTTAAACACGTAATATTATAAAGACTTGAATTATAAAACATTTTTGTAGATTACCTTAGCATGTTTACCATTCATCTATTCATTTCATGTCTTCCAATTTGCAAAAAAATCTTTTAGAACTTGGTTGGGCTGAGTAGCAATTTCTGATGACAGTTGAAGAAATTCGATTTCCGCCGAGTTAAGGGGCAGGACGTCTTCAAGACAGCAGGGAAAACAGCAGAGACGCTAGGTAGACGATACACTTTTAACTCGCTCGAAACTGTTTAACGCAGATAAGCACACGAACACACGAACACTCGAACTCACGAACACGCTTTTGAAGAAGGGTACCCGTTTCGTGGCCTCCGTTTTGTGGTTTTCATCTGGCATTTGGCACTCGTAACTCGTGACTCGCGATTTGATTTTCACGATTTCAGTTGACATGCTTGACGAAACAGAACGCCGAGTATCGAGCATTTCGTCGATGAAATGTGGTAATATTTCGATAGAAAGGGAAATGGGATGCGTTGACACTCTGGTCGATGACGCACGTACACAAGCTAAGAAAGTGTGCAATCAATATTGAAGTGTTGGTTACCTTGCTTGCTCTGGCATGGATCATTGGTGACATGGGGTCAAACATATTGTGTTTGTGCTTATTGGGTGTTTTATTATATCAATGATATAATCATGTATTCTTAGACATCTCGTACTGGTATCCACACAGAAAATATATGCAAATGACATGATGGTCTTATGATAAATCTTTTGATTATAATTGAAGTTAAAAGGGAATTTTGCCACTTGATGTCATCTTATTTGGTTAGTTTTTAATTTTTATTACTAAATATTTCTTCCTAGTGATTATCTATTAAGGGAAAAAGTTTTATATTTCTATAATAATTAGCTGAATTTTTAATCTATGTAGAAAATGAAACTGATATTTTAGTTCTTGAATTCTTTTATGGCTCGACAATTTTAAGTCATTTACTGATGGTAATTTTGGAGATTATTAATTTTTATTAATTTTATTAATTTCCAAAGGCATTTTCTTAAATATGATTGATAATTAAGCATTAACTTGCTTTTTTAAGCACAGTTTTGTGCTTGCCCATGAGAATGTGATAGTTTACAAAAAAAAACATTTTGATGGGCCACGAAATACCTTTTTTTCTAATTGAACGATTTTCTCATTCACAGCTACAGACATATCGACGGTCCAGCGATGCAGCCACAGATTTAGAGAAGAAATAATTCAGATTCATTTCACTACTTACCTTTTTTGTCTAAGAGAAAACCAGACGAGTTAACTCCAAACTGCAGGAAGGAAAAGAAATGTTTTCAAATTATTTTTGTCTTGAAGATAGAAGCAGTAACTTCTTGGTAGCAATTTCATGTATAACTACTCGGAAAAGTTGGTCACCCCTCACCCTGTTACTGCCCTGTTCATCATCCCTGTTAGTCATGTCTTTAATTCATTCAGGGTATGATCTTTAAGACATCTTTAGGTAATTGTAATAATATCGACGTGAATATGAATATGAATTACGAATACGAAAACTGTATTAAATTAGCGAAAATTAAATTAAAACTAAGAATTAAAAAAATTATAGAATAATAATGAGAAGAATATCAATGAGAATACAAAAAAATAAGAAGATGAAATAATAATTTTCAATAATAATAATAAGAAGAAAATATTATATTATTTTCAACACAGTTTCAATATAATTATAATTTTTTCAATCGCTTACTTCCAGAAAATCAGTTAAATCGTGCTCCATAATATAAGTCTCAAAATGAAACATTCCAAGTTATCAAAAATCTGAAGTGAAATTTTCACATTATGTTTGGAGTCTGGTAAACAAAAAAGATTAAAGTATTATTTCTTGTGCCATATCTGTTCATTTTGAATCCTGGGTCTTTAGTAGGTGAAGGATGGCCGGGTTTCATCAATTATTATTATTACCATTATGACAAATTTAAAAATGTAAAATTGATCAATAAATGGTTTGTTCTATGTCTCCGATACGAGTTATTATTGAAATTTATAGAAATAGATTTAGATCCTTAACTGGGCGCTCTATAGAAACAGAGAGAAATTTAGCGGGATCTTAACGAATTCCGATTACTTGATTAAGTCACCTTTGCTGCTTCCTGAATTAACAGAACGGGGAGCGCTATCCCGAAGGATTCGTGTCCGTCACGTGTTTCCTCTTTCCATTTCCCGATCAGCACTCTTTCCTGCCCCGAGATTATCATAAGAGTTCCTGACTTTCTGACAGTGTCCATTCATGCCAATGCATGCTTGCTGGATGCTGGCTTTGAGAGAGTCTTCACCACTTTAGTGTTTAGCGAATCGAAATCCTCAACTATGCTCTTAAAAGGTAAATGTCCACGAGTTTAAGTCTTAACGCCAACAATCTTTACGATTGATCACTATCTTAACGATCTGACCGCACAAAGACGTGTCAGTTATTGATTGATAGTCAGTTCATCAGAATTACTCTCTCAGGACCACTATAGTTCTACAAAATGTAGAAGGTAAAAACAGGTCGGTATTAGAATTGCTTTTCCTTACCTACCTTTTCTATACATCCATCTATTTCCTATCTATATACTTTCCTTTTCGTTGTCTATACAGACAACGTCTCGATATTTACAACCAAAAAATTTCTTTTTCATTTTTAAGGTCTCTAAGTACATGGTCTGTAAAATGCTGGATTTCAAACACGTCCGAACTTTATTCTCCTGAAGCCAAAATGCGTTAACATCCCCAAAATGTGAGCCTGTATAATGTGGGGCTAAAACGCACAGAGAGCGGGAGAGAGAGGGAGAGAGAGGGATAGTTAGCGTGAGGGAGAAAGAGAGAGAGGGAAAGAGAGAGGAGAGAGAGATAGAGAGAAAGTAGAGGGAGAGAGAGATAGAGGGAGAGAGTCAATTGAGCAACGTGTAGGACCAATGAAATCGGATATCCAGGCTAAACCATCGTTGTCCTGTCCTAGCGAATCGCTGGGATAATCATAGTACGGCTTCCAAACATTAAGATAGGTTAAATCAAATGACACTGATTTCACGTTCACGCTAATGCTAGAGATAGGAGGTCAATTGTTGTCTTGTCTCATTGCTGAATCCCGCCGTGTTAAAATATATCCGAATTGCCTCTGTATAAATATGCAAAGAAGATATGCAAATAAGAAATATTCCGTGTGGGTGGGTTCGAGGGTTGGGGGGGGGGGGGCGAGGGGGAAAGGGGGGAGAGCTAAATAAATTAACTATGGGGGAAAGAGCATTCCCACGATTTCAATTTTTTTACAAACATTTGCGATCGACCAACTCTTCACTAGAGATGTGAAAATTAAATATGAGAAAGTGACTCGTCGATTTTCTCGAGAATACGTACAGAAATTCATTTCTAGTGACAAAATAAAAGATTCGATTATATGCATACGAAATTATTTTTAAGAATACCTCATTATTTTATTTCAGTTTTCCATCAACCAAAAATTGAGGGATTCCCTCAAAAGGTACTAAGGGATTTTCTTGGAATTTAGGGTTTTCTTTTGGTCTACTCTCGAAGAGTTTAAATGTAGCGCATTTCAGCGCAACTGCGCAGCGCAATGCGTAGTGCGCTCTGTGCGAAAGCCGGGGAAACTTTGCACCGCGCAATTCTCACTGCTCACTGTAGGAGGCAGCACATGGTTAGTGAGGAAAATCAGGAAAATCGGAAAAATCCAGGAAATCGCGTTTTATTTAAATTGCCGAATAATTAATCTTAAGGTTCTGTTCCTTTCGAGCTCAACCCAAAAATGGATCAAATAATTTTGACAGAAATATAGAATACCAAATTTCACATGTCTAAAATTCCACGAGGAATCATACGCCCTGAAGATTTGATGTTTGCCAAATTGCCCCATCACCTTTTAATTCATGATTTTGTGGGTGAAATACCTCTGGTCGGATTGAGGACGGGCTACATGTGTCATTTAGGAGGCCTGGAGAATCCCAGTATAGTTCCACCACAGCAGATGTTGACTGCAGCCTGATGATCGCATTAGAACGAGGAAAAATATTTTCCAATTAATGAATTTAAGAAAATTAATGGGAAATTGATCCTCGTTCATACAAAATCGTCCAATAACGAATATGTTTCTAAACACATATTTATACACTGTATTATTGCTTAAATGTTTCAGAAATATTTTTATACCTCAGGGATCCTTGTTGTTAATCGCCTATAATATTCCACACCAAAATTCTTCATGAAATTAAAATTAGGTACGCCTTTTTTCCAAAATGTGAGTAATTTTCAATACGAGTTCATACTTCAATTTTGTTTGTGAATTTGAGTGCGTTTGAAAAGCAATTCTCAAAAGTCACAACTATACTGACAGTTTCCAAATAGTATCTTTCTTCTACTCAAGATTGAGCGTCTTGCCAGGGATGTCTAGTAAAACCAACAATCTTTAATCAGTCATTAGGAGCTGTTAATGTCATTGCATAGCAAACGCAAGTAACAATATCTATGAACGATTTTTTAAATATTTATTAGATTCTTGACATGACAACAATATTATGATGATTTTCATACAATGAACCTCTAATGATAGAATTGGGTGCATAAAACGGTTAATTTTCACTAGAATTCCTTAACAACTGTCAAATGAAAACTATAAGCAAGGAAACGAACAAATGAATAAATAATGAAAACATCGAATAAACAAACGAAGATAGTGCCATTATTTTTCACGAGGATTTCGCTACTATATCATATTTTTGCTAGAAGCTCGGTTCTGGAAAAAGAAACACATAAAAAATTAGTATAATTTCTTTAATATCCAGTAATGTATCAATAGAAAGTTTCAGTTTAAATTTGTCTCCTGGGGATGAGATGGCCAAAGATAAATATAATTGGGAAGTTTAAATTAAAATCTATCATGCATAAAAAACCGACGAGCTTTAAGCATAGGCGAACCTACATGAAACCTACATGAAATATACATGAAATATAGATTAACAGGGTAATTCCGAGGGGTGTCCCTGGTCAAAGGGCAAGCCATCATATGAGAATTCCCGTTTTTTTAACATGTAAGCTGATTTACGAGCTGTTTAGCTGAATTTCGTTTGAGAGGTTTCGATTAAAAAAGAAATACCACGAAAGTATATATAAAAAAAACATTCGATTTTTCTTATTCCTATGATCAAAATCTTCAGATTTTCTGATTCCGATTCGCATGCTGTTTCTGACTAGTTCACAACCAGTTTTTACTAGAATTGTGCATTATTTTCATTTGAACTAGGATATCTTTTATATTGAAATTTATGTCGAAAACCCTAGGACAGAACAGCCTGAAAACCCTGAAAATTCAGATCTCATAGGTATAGATTTATAAGATGTTATGAAGATGATCTAGATAGAATATGTACCATTATCTTGTAGAGACGTAGTTTTTGAGCCCCTCTATTAATTTCGGCCTCTTCTGCTGGGGATGCCATTACCAAAAGTTCGTCATCAGGGCCAGAATCTCGACCCCCATCCCCTGCCCCTGCCCTTGCCACCCCAATACCAACCCCCAATCCCAAGCCCTCTCGCATGTCTCCATCGTCAACATCATCGCTCTCTGAATGACTTGAATCCGATCTGCAATTAACAAAGACAATTCAACAATCAAACAATCCATATACAATTACTAAAGAATATACAAATCAATATTATTTAGTGCCGGATTGCTTAAAAAAAATCATGTTTGTAAAATAGCTGTATAGTGTTCTGTATAATAATATACTTTCTGGTAAATTTATGCTGGATTTCTGATTCGCACTGGTCTCTTTTCTCCATGAATCTATTTCTCTACAATTTTGAATTGCTCACTCGTGTAAATTCTTCTTAATTAGTGGGGATTAATAGAGCTGGAAATGCTTCACGCAAGGGTTTGGCTCGTGGATGGGAAGGGAGTGAGGGGAGGGGGGTTACCACCCCAGAGAAATCTCCGACGTCGCCTCTGACCACCTCTCTGACTCTCTCTTCGGCCACCTCTCTGACCACATCTCTGGCCACATCTCTGACCACCCCTATTACCATCCCTATTAACATTCCCAGCAAAAGTTAACTTCAGATGATTGGTTGCATTTAGATATAGGTATTAGACCTTTATTCACATTAATTTATTTTAATCCACAAAAAAATTGTTTTGGATAAAATCTGATTTTTAGTACTCAAATGTTTATCCAGCTTCAGAAGGATATCATTTACCGACTGATGTTAAATGAATTATTAGATGATTATCTCATTTGGTAACAGCACCTTTTATACCCACCTCTATAGAGAGAATTTGAAACCAACCCAGAAAGAAAACGTATTACATATTTTTTGCCAGTGCCACAATTAACCACCGCTTCGCCAATAGTAATGCTGGTTCATATTTATTTTATATTCATCGCAGATGAAGCACTTCAAGCATGACGTCAATATCGTGGCACCGTTTGAATTTTAAGATTCATTGCAGCAGGCAATGAGATTTGGTGATTTGCAGATAGCAGACTTTTAAATTTCATTCTAGTATTTTTAAACTCTGACCCCTCGACTAATATCGTCTAGCTAGGGCGTTAGGAAATCCTCACGTTGGAGCAATAATAAAATGCAATTCATTTCAAATTTCATTGCTATTTTCGCTGCGTTTTGATTTTGAATTCGTTCTACTCGATCTTCCAGCAAAAAGTATAGAAACTCAATCTTTAGACAAAGCATTTAAAATCAGTTTTTCGGTATGAATTCTGTTAGTTACACTAGAAAGCAGATAGAAAATGAAAATTGCAATTGAAGCTAGGCCTTCGGCTTGACCAGAGCTTCAATAAATACAAAAAACAAACAAATCTTTCTCCGAGGATCGACCCCACATTTACCCGTCTCTAAAATGAGTCCGAATCATTTCGAGCCTCACATTGAAGAACAAACATAACAATCTCCAAACTTGTTGTCGATGTTAGTGTGCAAGGTAAACTCGCACACCTAGCCGAGGATGGGAGGGATTTTCCGTATTACTCGTTATTCCTTAAGTGGTGCGGGGGGGGGGGGAGCAATTCCTGTCGGGGTTGTTTTATCTTGGAACCGGCAAGCCGTGAAGCAGACACAAAATTTTGAATGAAATATTGAAGACACACGACTGTTGGTAACGTTTATGACGCGGCAACGAAGTGACCATGGTACCAACCTCAAAGTCCCCGAATCCCTCATCTCATTGCTCTGCGCCTCAGCGGCGCCCTTGAGGCTTTCTGCCAGTAGCTGCCACTCCTTGAAGTTACCCCTCGGCTTGGCCACTGCCATCTTGGAGCCGATCAGCTTCGACAGGAACCATCGGGTGTCTTCAGGACTGGCCTGCTGCAATGCTGCGGCGATTGCGTTGCCGTCGATACCCCCGTCCGGGGCTGCCACCCCACTGCGCTTGCCGTGTGCTGCAAACAATCATCACTCAATCATACGGATGTCCGGGACACTATAAGAAAATTTAATATTTTTTAAGAGGTCACGGCAACAAACCTGGCAGATGTTGCAGATGACCTATAATACCATGCCTAAATTAGCTGAAACCTCAATACGATGTCTTTAATTACGGGCTAACAGTTATTCAAGTTAAAAGTAAAAGGCAGTGGTATTATGGTTTGATGTTGATTTTTTTAAATACTTTTAAATATTGGTTCATTTTGAGTACCTAAACTACAAATTGCGTGGAGGGTTTGAACCATCATTGTTGGATACGTAAGATTATTTAACTTTAACTTCTTTTTTAAAATGATGACACGTAGGATTTCGTGTGTCAATAAATTGGTTAAGTAGGGTACATTTATTTATTTGATTTCTTAGCAGATATGCAAGTGAAAAGTAAATGGCCGAGGTGAAATGTAAAATAGTGTTTGATCTTGATTTTTTTAAATGTCGCCTTGCCAATTTGTTTCATGAGTTGGTGGAAAGAAAACGCTGGCCAATTTCTAAGAACCATGTCATTTTTCCGTGTAGAACAAAAATCTGAAGTGTTTCTCACATTTTTTAATGTCCATATTATGCTATACGATATTCATCCTGCGTACAGGCCAGAGATTCGAATACGGGCATAACGTATCAATATTTTCGTTACATTTAGGCCGGCCTGTTTATTTGTAGAGAATCTGGCTATCACTGTGAAGGTATCTAATGGCAATAAAGCAACACATCGTGTGAAGATATATCTGAAATAAACAGAGCGTGTGCTTCTACGTAGGCGTTGCGTTTTGGTTAAATTGGAGTAAACTGCAAATTGCATGGAGACTTGGACCATCATTGCAGCGTCGTCTAGTTGGATACTTCAGATTATTTTACATTTCCTTTTTTTAATGATGACACGTTGGACTTATTGTGACAGTAAAATTTATTTTGAATTTCAATATAAATTGATACTGATCTTTGCACCATGTTAAACTTGCGTCTTTCCCGAGTTGGTAACCTCTCTGGCTTTTTGGAATTGAAATCTATTATTGTTAACATGTTTCGATGAACATATTATAATTGAAGATTTAAGTGCCACCTCTATGGTGCCACCGAAAATATTCCCTTAGCTTGCCTATAGCTATTGCCTTGCCTCAGCATTGCTATTGAATCATGCAGTGTGAATGCATGCAGTGAAACGAAAATTGGAAGCAAACATTTTTCAAAATTTTGCTCCATTTGATTTTTCCTTTTTAATATAACATCATAGAGATGTTTATTAAATACTGGGGAGGCCTGCGAAGGGAATATGACTGCATAGATATATTTTGAAAATTATAAATACTTGAAGTATCCGTGTAGCCAAAATATGAATAGAAAAAAATAGCTATTTATGAGAACGTAATGTCCATGTTATGTGATATTCACGATACCGAAAGTATAAGACGATAGTAATCTTTTTATTCAGCGAGCAAGTAGGATATTTTGTACTTTTCGGCTGTTGTTCGTAAACATTGTATCCGTTACCGCGAACACATTTCCGAATTTTCCGAGTGGTCAAGTGCATTCCATCGCTGGTCTCCACGGCTTCAGTTTGAAAGTTGAGCGTATCAAAAAGATATTCGCCATCCGGCGAGCTGCTACGTCTCCTGTGCCTTGCATGAGTTATGAGGTGGCGCAGATAATGTCTGTCCTCTTTTTACAACAGCTATTTATATTCATTCTGCAGATAAAACCAGTTACTACGGAGACCAATCCTCTAGGGTGTCCCTTTCAGTTTCACTCGACTTAAATGCATAACTTTTGGAAGAAGTGGGTTTGCCAATAAGGCAAGATAATAATCATGCGGTTTGGTGAAGATCAGTTTCAGTATGCTAAAAATCAATTAAAAGTTAAAAAGCAAATGTTATGAACGCCACATGGTTTCAAAAGCTGCGCTTAAATTTTCACCAAGTGGATTTAGCTCCTCAATTTCCCAATTTCACAGTGACCTTGAAACTTTAAACCGTCATGCTTTGAACCAGTCTTGCTTGAACCAGTCGTGTCTTGAACCGGTTCAAATCTTGAACCAGTCATATTGAACCGGTTCATGTCAGTGAACAGAAACCGTCTGGTGATTCCATCCATGAATAGCATAATCCATAATCTCAAATTCAATTGTATTTGAATGACAGTCAATGTAATACTAACTCTAAAAAGTAATTTCAGTTATTTTCTTGATCATGTATATTGTTGCTGGCAGCAACGTCAGACCTAGTTTCACATCTTCTACTGTCCAGGACCATTAAAGCAATGTGCTCTGAAATATTTACAGACAAGTGTATGATTGGAAAAAAAATTACTCGGTTCCTTTGTGTGCAAAATCAACCGGCCCTTTCGCGAATGAATTTTCCTCGATTGAATTTGTTTCGCGTGCTCCCGAGTCCACGCGAATGAAAGCGAACTGGAAATATTTGATCAGCTTGGCAATTTTTAATCAATTCGGAAAGGTAATCGACGCAGAAGACAATTGGTTGATCGGTCCATCAAAGATCGGGTTTATGCGATGTTAATATGAGGTAAAATATACATTTACCCAGATATAGATATAACAATATACGATACCTTCTTTAAAAGATGGATTGAAAACTGATTAACTGATTAACTTTATACATATATAGTTATAATTATATAGTTATAGTATAGTAGTTATATAGTTCTATAGTTCTATAAGCATAAAACAGTACAATTATTTAATACTTTTGTTTTCCTGTGTTTAGAAATTAAACTTGAAACAAAAAGTCTTCCACAAAAATATCAAACGGGTCCTATCCTTTTCCGTCTAGGAGGGCCGATTTTAACATATTCTCGGTTTAAGTAAGATTTGAGCTGTTTTTATGTGGGTCAGACTGACATTTCATAATACTTGCAACGGGTAGCAGCGTAACTGTATTTTATGCACCTAAATAAGAGCAAAATATAATTACTGCACCGTTGTTTCATGTTTGTTGTTGAAATAATATGATAATGCTTTGCTTGCTATCCAAGAATTAGAATAGTAACAAACACGAACATTCATCATCATGCAACAGATGAAAAAGTAGCATACCTCCCCAACAAGAATGCCCATAGCTGAGACAAGAACCTGCAAGAATAAAAAAACAGACAATCAAAACAATGGATTACTATATTAAAACATTGATTTGGGGGAGAGAAGAAGATCTCTCAAATCTAACTGTTTGGTGATCACAGTTCGTCTTTACAGTTCTCCAATGTTAAATGACCGACATTACACAACTATATTAAATTATCATTGAATATCCTTCCAGCTATCGATACTGTGTTGCATGCATTCTTGCAATCAATAATTAGCAATTAGCATGTGGTTTAGAGTAGGAAATTAAGCTTGCAAGGTACACGAAACTATATAATAGGTGACAATATCACGTGCAAACCAAAATTTGCACTATATTGTGAGAAGAGGGGAAATCCAGTGCTGGACATAGCCCAAAACTCATGCAGATAAGCTCCAAGCTCCGAGTAAACAAGGGTTTTTGGAAGGAATGGTCATCCACTCAGCCGCTGATCTAATAGCAATGCTGCTTAACTTCGGGGATGTTTTTACCAGGATGCAAACCCGTTGTTCTAATGGGGTTCATTCAACTTGGAGGGCAGGTGTTGGGTGTTTTAGGGTGTAGGGTGTAGGTTGTAGGTTGTTCGGTGCAGGGTGTATACAAAACATGTAGAACTTGGATGCAGGGGGTACATTTGGTTGCAGGGGTGATTATGAGTGCAGGGTGTACATTTATATTAGATTACTTAGGCTGTTCCCAGGTTAAAAGCAGGGCAAAAGACAACCCACAAATAATTGTGGTTCGTTTACCCTCCCCCCCACCCCAAAAAAAAAAAATTTATATATATATTTAAGCCTAGAGCTTTCTTATCAAAAGACCCAGAATTCTTAGTTCATGTACAGAAAATATTCGTAGCAACATTCATGCTACCTCCATGACCCTTTTTAATATTAATTTAATAGCTAAGGAAATTTTTTATGCTATCTTGGTACTGACAAAGTTTGGAACACTCCTAGATATAATAAAGCAATTTCACAAATAAACACAAATAAATAAATAAGAAGTATTGTTTTTTCAACCGGCACACATTTATACTAGACATGTCCTTTTGGCTTCTAACGAAATAATTGGTCACGAGATGGAAAAAGAGATCATTTAATTGAAACTAATTATTTCTTTCTTAACACCTCAGCAGATTTTCTTCCTTTAATTGGTAGTAGGCTCTAACCCCTGATTAAAGATAAGGAATGACTAATTGGGAAGCAAGTTAAAGCACGTGGACCTACTCGTGTACTATCTTGATTGCTTTTTTTTAACAGTTTACTCGCGCAAATTGCACATAGCAATGGCAATGCAACGTGGCATTCATATGTCAATAATATTCACAGGATGGCCTGAATTATCGTTACTTTTCCGGAAGGATCGGAAAATTTTACTGCAACTTTCCTCGAAACGACAATTAAATCTAAATACTCACACTGAATACTACATACAAATTAATAATGGGTTGTTTACAAAAATAAAAAGCGGTTTAAGAGAATGGAAAATGTGTTATTCCTATTTAGGGCTCGGCAATAAATAATTTCGTTTCAATTCTTTCCGTCGTGTATAGCTCCATGCGAAACGGATTTCAATTAAGAGATCCTTCCCGATCAGGAGTGTTAAATGGGATACAAGCCACCCGCTAATTAGAATACAGACTGCAGGTAAATTCAACAAAACAGTTGCAGAAGAAGCAAATGGTCTACAATTCTAAATCCTAGCTATCTCAAGTCAATTTCGCAAACGTGCCATTCTTCCGATGGCTTCTTCAGTGTGGTCGAAGCTGGGAGCTAGTACGGGATGATTTGGTGGCATTGGTGGTATTGGTGGTATTGGTGGAATTGGTGGTATCATGGTGGTATTGTGGTATTGGTATGAAAGAGCGCTTTGCTAGGCTGGACGCTCCCTAGAGATTCGATAGATTTGTTTACCTATGCTGAATCTAAGGCAGCGGGAAATCGTGGCTTTCCACGACGCCAACGAATTCCTGCCAGACATTCGACGGAAATACGCGACGGAAAACTAAAAATCCGAGTGAAATGGATGAAGTTGACATTTTGAGGGATGGCATGTTTAGCAAATCGAGTTATTTTTGGCCTAAAGGTGTATTGAATGGACTCGTATATCTTGTGTAGAAGTTAAGGGTAGTATATACGAATTTGGAAGTTTCGCGTGGTTACTTATTAGCTCCAATTATATTCCGCAAAGTTCACGGCAAAATTTGTATAGGTACGTTTTTTGATCTACCCACAGTTTTTAATCAAATATGTCCAACAACTTTGGGAATTTGAAATTAGTTTCGATAAATAATGCGGCTCAAATGAATAGAGCAACGGTTGGGAAAAACTGATATGGTTATTTTGTGGCACTCACAAAATTTCAATTAATTAACTGGAAATGTGTGACGTTAGTTGGGTGATCAAAATTGAATCATCCTTTGAACCTAGTTTACACGCTACACCTATTTAATTGACCTATACAGGAACTGCAAGCGCTGGGAGGTCCGTGGTCCCTCATAAACACGGGTTTGTAGCGAGGAAAACCTATTTGCAATGCCGGCTATATTGTCAGTTATGACGCCATATTTTATAAATCCACATTACTGCAGCAACTTATTACAAACTTAGTATATACGAGCTAAAAGTTAGGGCGATTATATTACATTGTTAAAGTGTTTTAGTGAACAAATAATATTAGCACGAGGAAAGGAACAGGTCGTCAAGACCTGAGGAGAAAGCTCACATTTCTGGGCGCTTGAAAGTATCATTTTACCACAAGAAGAATATTTTTGTGAATAAATGCAGAAAAATATTTGCCCAACGGTCAAGCGCCCACCATTTCTCTAAGATCTTGTTCACCGACAAAATACAACGTTAATTTCCATCTAAAAAAGTTTGAACGAATATTGATATGCAAAATAAAATATCAAATGATTGCTCGCTATCACTTTTCTTGCTTGGTACAAGTTTTTTTTGTACTGAAAAAGCAGGAGCGGCCCAGGAAAGACAGAGGAAAACCAGATCCATTCCATTATTCACCGAATATCTCCTCAACGGCTTCATTATCACTGTCTATCTCCAGGCTTTTATGATTTTAATATCCGATTAATTTTTTTGCAATAACATCGATACGGCACAGTACTTGAAATCATTTTACTGCACCAATTATAAAATACTTCCGCTTGGATGCTCAGAAACGCATCTCGTCTACTGCAATTCAAATAATTAAACATATAACCTTAATCAAAAAGTAACTATCCCAATATGGTAGTAAATAAACCACTTGTTAAAATGTTATTAAAATTATCATTTTCTGCACGAAGAGTTAGAAAAATCGCAACAAAATTTTCCGCTGTTAATTAATCACTAATTAAAACAGATATGTTATAAAATTCCACTATTTTTGTTAGCGACTGCAACTAGAAACAAATTTTGAAATTGTATGAAATCAAGTGAAACTTTATTGGACAGAAAAACAACCATGCACTCGCAATCGGACGTTGGTGCGAAACTAATCGGCGAGTTCCGACCGCGTTTGTTCATATCGAATCTAGTCGATATTTTTTCGCAACAATTGATAACAAGCCATATAGCTTCCATCGGCCATAGGCCCATCAATCATTTTCACCAGACATAAAATGATCTATTACCCAGATGATTGCAGCCTAAGTAGGTAAATGCAGTCAGCTCTGCGTTTCATTAAACGATGCACGGGACTTGATATCTTTACGCTAATCAAGTATAAACCCGTACCTCTACCGCCTGTTTTCTATGAAAACGTGATCATGTTGGAATTATTTTCGTTGATTCTTTATTTATCTGCTTTGATGAAGTAATGAAAAATAGAAATACGCGTGGACGTTCTGAATTGGCTTCTGGGTGGGAATCTATGATTTAAGATGTGATACAATGTAGTGGCTAGGTATCATTAGCGTGCATAATTACAATGATTCAATGTTACTTTAAAGCGAGGCGGAGGAAAACATAATGAGATTAGGGAGCTATAAACATAAAGTGGCAAGGTTCATGTTTCATAAAAAAAATCATTATTATCAAATGCGAGCATATTTTCTTATCGCAGGAAACTTACTTGATCCCCTAGATGATTTTGTGTTGATTTTTTTTGAAAAGCTTCCCCGTTGTCGTAGCCCATTGTTTTCTAGAATTCAATCAATTGTCTTAACCTCTTGTATTTAATTGGAACCAATTAAACCAATTCAATCGATTAAAGCGGTTTTTATGGAAAAATGTATAGGTATCCATTATTTTTTTCTTAGAAGCAATTGTAGTATTTCGCAAAGTTTCATGAACTGAACTTATAAATACAAAGCAAAGCTCAACGCAAACATAAAAGAAGTTGAAATAATCTATCAAAATATTTAAACAAAAAAAAACATTTGACCCAAAAACGAATACAGATTGATGTTTAAAAGCAAATAATTTGACATCATGTAAAATAGTTTTTTTTAAGTAAACCAAACTCGCAGATAAATGTTTCCATCATTCCAACACACCCACCTCCACCCCCACAACCCCCCCCCCCCCCCACACACACACCCACACAAAAACACGCATTATTTCCTCTGACTGCATCCAATATTCCATTCATTGTTCCCATGCCATCTATCTATCTATCTATACACTCCACATATTAAGATTAATTCAAGCAATTCATACACAAATATATATATATATATATATAGAATATATACAAGAACGCAACTCTCCCAAAGATCACATTATAGATATTTGGAAGATTCGAGGCGAGCTATCATCTATACCATTTAATCGAAATTAGCATTTACACCAATGCTAGAATTGCACAGAGCGTCTAGTGTATTGCGAATTGTGTGTTTGCGTGGTGCGTGGTGCTTGCTGCGTATTGCGTATTGCGAGTTGCGAATTGCGAATCGCGATTTGCGTATTGCAAATAGGGAACTCACCAGCGGCGCATTTCGCCAGGCCGAACAGCAGGACGACAATAGCAATCTGCGATGCAGCCTTCAGTGACGATTTGGGCATTATCCGGGCGGACCTCCACATTGGGCCCATAACACACACTGCAACAGTGGCCCAGGATTAGCCGAACAAGTCGAACAAGCCGAACAAGCCGGGTTAACAACGCAACAATCCCTTGCCGGTTTCAATTGTCACCAATCGCGAGAAATCAAGATGTCAAGAAAGGTTGAATGAAATCTAGGTAAACTAAATCAAGAGTCTCCGTAAACGGAATCGAAATTCTTAGACTAATTCACCTATTCAAATGTATTATCTAAAAAAACTTTCACTATCGAAATTTGAATGAAAATACGATAGAAAACAATCAATTTACTTTTTTAAGACAATAATGTGTGCTAGTGAATCTCAGATCGCCTAACGTGATATCGGTGTGCTGGCTGTCGCTTGCGTGTGATGCGTGCGGTGTGTATAATGATGTGTGGTAGCTGTCGTCGTCGTCGTCGTCAGTGCGATGCTGATCAACCCACCTGTAGAACTCGAGCCGGTGGCCGCGTATCCGTCGCTTTTATAGCAGGCAGCTCGCAGCTCGCAGCTCGCAGCGCACCGAGCACAGGACACAGCACACGTAGGGGCCACGGCAGCACACAGCGAACGCGAACGCGCACTCACACAAACACACACACACACTCGCTCACACGGCACAAGGCGCCATGAGCTCCTTCTGGCGCCACCACCAAGCGGGGGCGCTTCATGGCGTCACCGGCGCATCTCCTTCAAGGGCTGGTGTGGGCGGCGTGCGGGGAGGGTGGGAGTTGCGGGGGACAAGCAATGCTTTGGGGGTGGTCAATGCGATTTTTGTCTTGTTTAGTGGAAACAAATGCTTTCCAGGCAATTCCAATCGTGAGTTGAATGGAGAGACTGCAAGGAGATACAGGGATGCGTAAAAAAAATGCTGGAAGTGTATAGCATGCATAGCTTTTTCTATCAGTGCTTCAGAGTGGCACTAATATTGGAGACAAGTCAATGTCGCTAATCAAGAATAATCCACCAAACTGCATCTCCCATCAATTTTGTCTCCCCTTAGTAGATCACACATTTAGGGTGATTTAAAAAAAACGATTCTTTTTTAAATATATAATTTCTTATTTTAACTGCAATTTTTTTCCGGTAGAAATTCTTCGTGCAGGCCTTTGAATTTCCCACAGTCAAGTGCTTTCTTCCGGATCTTTCAGTTTCTCACGAAGCGCATGGCAGATTTTGAGCAACAAGTGCCGAATAGAAGCAGCTGCATTTTGAAGGCAACGGCCAGTGGCAATACTCTCAAAAACTGATCCAAAATTGATCAAAGCGATGTTTGCCTGGGAAAGATTCAGGACTCGCAAGATCCCCATAAGTTCATCAACTTTCTATAAAGTCCCTTATTTGAGGAGGCAGCCTTCAACTTTTCAATGTCGGTCTATCTGTCTGGCTGGCTGCTGTGCACTTCTCCAATTGCTATTCCGGGATTTTGAATAAAATTGGGGACTCTAGGATATTTACGCGTGATTTTGCGCAAATCTGTTGGCAAAATATTATGTAAAATTTCACTACGCGACACAAAGGCTCTGACTTCCAGAATTTTTAAAATATTTTTTTACCTAGACAATAAGGCGAAAGGCAAGGGCATGCCTTATAGGTATGACCCATGTGCCTTGGACCTATGGGTATGTCTTGTGAGAATAGGGTTTTTGCCGTACAAGCATGGGCTTAAATTATGGTTATAGAGATTGAATATAGGAATATAGGGGTTTGTCTTGTGGTCAAAGGGTTTTTCCATATGGGCATAGGCTTTGCCTTATGGGCATGGGGGTAAGGCCAATTAACTGAAAATATTATTACACAAAAAGTAAAAGGTCTCTGGAATCACGGGTAGTAACGCAGTTTGGAATAAAAGTGATCCAGCATAATATGAAAAACAATTGAAAATAAACAGTCATCACGCAATAGTCATGGTACTAGGTATGGTCGATAGGTAGTATTCGAAATATTTAAAAATTCTTTCGTATACATTCATTCATCTAAGTGAAAGTATCTTCATGGTGCGTATCTGTAGATCAAATCAATTATTCGTCGGTTAATCATTGGAATCTGATACTTGATGGATACTATAGCTCCCGAAGTTTCAAGTTACATCTCGGCGAGATTGAAAAAGAAAATATCAACCATCGAAATACTACGATCAGCACAAAAAAAGCAACGTTGATGTTTGATTGAAAAGCAAACAATTGATTGAAATAGTAAAACAAGCCGCATCTTACGATGCCGTCAGGAATATAGGCGTAGAAAACTCGCGGTAAACTTGCGGAAAATCGCCCAGTGTGAAGGTGAACGTGCGATGGAGTAACCTTTCTGCAATCGGGAGCTAATCAAAGATCTGACTGGAGCCAGAAAGTGAGAGGCAATCGAGGTCTGGCTGTCAATGCAACTCAAAGGGGAAATGTGAACGATTTTGCCAGTTGGGTGTGTGTGTTAAGGGTGCGAAGGTGCAGCGATCACGATCAAACCGATCATGTGATTTCACTAATGATGTGGTTTAATGCTTATGCATAAGGAAAGGTTGAGTTAAAATTTCAGATCTACTTTTTTTTTGCCAAACAAGTATGGTAGATAGATTTTTTTTAACCAAACCAGCATTTTGAGTATTTTATCTAATTGGCGATGGAAATTTTATGTTAGAACTGACTCTCCATTTAGAGATATTAAAGACACATTAGACTTTATACTTTATTTCACTAGTCAATTTCGGTACCTACTTATCTATTTGATTGTAAGATTAAACAAAGACTAACATTAGAATACACGTATGGCATTGATATTTTTGAGTTAAATTTGACCAGCCCATTATAACAGGTTTCCAAAAATCCGTTAAACATACTTTATTTTCATTTTT
Organism: Nemurella pictetii; assembly: GCA_921293315.2. Classification (NCBI taxonomy): domain Eukaryota; kingdom Metazoa; phylum Arthropoda; class Insecta; order Plecoptera; family Nemouridae; genus Nemurella; species Nemurella pictetii. Next base: position 23,357,490 of record OV121116.1, on the reverse strand, counting down.
ATATTAAAATATGTCTGAACTCTGAATATATAAGAGTTTATTCAATTCACGCTCGTCTTGGATCGTCTTAACTTTCGTCCACACAAGAAAACCTTGCACTTCTTAAATCCCATTGTCACCCATTCGGTGGCAGCGCTGAGAAAATAGGTCACATTTTCCCACGGCTGTATTTCATTCGTGTAGTTTTAACAATGCTGTCGTCATTACCAAATCACGTTACAATTTTTATCAACATTACTCAGTTGTTCATGATAAAACAATTAGGAACTTATCATAAAGTTAAGAAATCCATATGTTCATCTTTGGATTCGCCTAACAGATTGGGAACATACGTTTTTGAAAAACTCTCATAAGTAAATTCAGTCACCAAAGTTGAACTTAAGCAAGCAGCATATTTTTGGGAAATGTCAAGAAAAGCTCGAGTTTGGTAGCTAAATAGTTTTCTGAAAACTAACGTGCGGAGATTAGGAAAAGACACGAGTCTTAACATAGAAATAAAAATGTTGTATATTTTTTTAAGAAAAATCTAAAAAAATCACCAACGTGGCACAAAAAAACTAAAAAATCGTTTGGAAGCATGCACACGTCCGATGCCAGTGACACGTGCTGTGGACTCGAGATGACAGGATCTCAATTTGATGCTGGACTCTCTTCGCTAGCGAATTCGCCGTCAAACACGTTTGCCTCCAAACAATCAATTTATTTTATTTATTTATTTATTTTTTATTTAAGTCAAAAATATTCCTATAATGTATGAAACAGTGGAATGTACAGACTATTGAAATCTTATTGATAATTAAGTACTAATAATTGTATGCCAATCATAATGACATGCCATCCTTCTGAAATGCATAGTAATAACTCGGCGGTCCGCGACCCACCGGTTTCTACACGTGTTGAACGATATGGGATCATTAGCATCATAAAGGATCATTGGAGATCTGCTAAAAAATTGCAATCCACACTAATCCACGCAAATCTACATAATATTCCACAATAATGTTAACTGGCCGAACTTCGACATAGAACACGTGAAGCTTGCAAGATTATCGGGTGAAGAATTCGCGTCAATTCTTGTGCTCATTAAAACCGTATTTTAGGGTGAAACGTCTTCTGCTCCCTTTGTTCGTTACTCCGTTGTTGTTTTATTTATTTTGACAAAAAAGTGCAGAAATAGAAACTTTACTTTTTTCTAGAGGCATTTAATCGAATTATGGTATAAACTCGATTTACGAGCCTCCAATAAAACTCCAATCAATCAGGTGTGGCTTCGATTGGTAAGTACTAGGACAATTGTTTCACATACAAGTGAAACTTAGCTGAAACTGTAAGACAAAATTCGTGTGGCATGAAAAGAGCGAAATTTTTGAACGAAAGAGATCAAAAGTTTCTGCTGCGTTTCGTAGAATCAGACAGTTACAGACATTTCAGACATTTCAGACATTTTTTCTAATTTTCCTTCCCAATTTGTATATTGTAAACTACAATGGAATGGTTAATATATCTGATGAAGTTTCTATTCAGAACCAAGCTATAAAGACTCTTCAACAGCCAATTGAGGTGTATCTCAAAATGTTTCGGTACCGGTGTAAATCAACGCCATTCAAGACCATAGAAAATGTCAACGATTGTATTTCCTGCTGTAGCTTGGCTGTACTTTTGATATGTTTATGATGTCAATCAATTTGAGCGATAATTTAGCAGAGAATATCAGTTTCGCAATTCGCTCTGCATGCGATTGGTGCTGTGGTACATCAAAACTCTCAATATTGAGTTGACTGATTTTAATTGCGTTTTTGGCCGTGTTGCCAGTTGATGTTGCGTTTTAGTTTTTTAGTAAATTACATTGTTTAAAGAAACTTGTTCATTTTTTTGTAAATATCTGGATAAATAAAAATTATACAACTAGTTTTATGAAATTGTTTTAATGTTTGGATGACGTTTGGATGACGGATGACGTTGACGTTGAGACGTTGACGTTGAGCTCAGTGGACTATGAAAAAATAATTTGAAACTAATTTTATCAATAAAAGGTCATCGAAACAAAAAACGCTTGAGCAAAATTCGTCGGTCGATCATGAAACAGAGGTGACATGACGTGCTAGAGTGACGGCTGCATCGAAAAGATGTGAAACACTCAAGTAGTCGTTAATTCGAGTAAGTGTCGGGTAAAGGGGTTGGCATGTGGAGGCGGGGGTGCCACGGGGTGCCATGGGGTTGCATGAGGGGCTGTATCAGTGTTAACACGATACTATTTTACGATCTGTGTTGTGTGTTGTGTGAGTTTATTCATTTGCTCGCTATTGGATTGGATCAATTAACGCGGCGATACGAGATTTCAGTCTAAAAACGTAGTTCACCCATGATATATGAGAGACGATCTCAGGGTATTGCACAGTTAATTCTCGTAAATGATTATTTATAACTCGCGCATCTTATGTGATAATGGATTACAGATCACGATCGATGACTGGGATTATTTTTTATCATCTTCCATATTTTGGTGACCGGCAACTAACTAAAGGATGTCAGGGGCACTGGCTGTAAATTTTCAATTTTTTTAGGGTTTTTGCCTCGTTCCAGATTTTTTCGTAAGTCCAGGACCAGGATCCTGAATAGCACAATAACAGTGAATAGCAGAATAACACAGTTGATGAGACTAAAAAAATTCTAGCGAATCCGTCAATTCAGATAGAAAACAGCAAATATAAAGAATAACTTTTTCAACTATCTGTAAAATTAGATATCTCATCTTTTTGATGAGAATAAAGTGTATACATGTGCGGAAACGGCAGTGAGAAAAAATAATTACATAACCAGATAATTCAGAATAGTTTCAATAGATAATATTATGTTTAGTGCAGAAATGAAAAATACAAAAAAATATTCAAAGTAGGTAGGTATTGCAGTAAATAATATTAAAATCACAATTTAGCTCAATCGTCTCAAATCGTAGTGATATCAAGTTCATCCAAAGTGGTGCCTAACTTATTTAGCAAAAAGATCCCTTTATCTAGATTCGTTTCAAGTAGTTTACAGACCCCTTGGAAGATTGTCACTTACAGGAACTAATTATCTAGCAAACCCATCGGAATTGTTGGAAGGGTCTATTAACTTAGGGAAGCTACAAAGGAATTGCTACTACAAAGAGCACATACCGCGGTTTGCAATTTTTTGCGTATCGTGTTACTTAAAACAAGATGATATGCACACTGTTGGTATACTGGTACAAACAGAGAGTTTCAGTATTCAGGGAGTGGCCATCTACTTAACATCAGCGCCTGCTTGGCCGAAGAATCAAGATTTCCGTCTAGTTTCTGAGACACTCACACTTCACTTCATTCGTGTTCACAATTTTTCTCGGTCATGGAACAGAAGAAATTATCATTGGAAACGGGTGATTATAATTTATGAAGAAAGCATTTCTATTTTTCTATTCGATTATACACTTGTTGTTCCATAATCCGTAATTGTGGAAATTTGATCTCTAGGGAGGAACATGGACAAACATGCTTGAAAATAGCAGTAACAGCTTCCTTTTAAGCATGCTATTTTCCACACAAGGAAATTATTTTTCTTTGCTATCATTTACAATTCGTTTTTTTTTTTAATTAAAACACGAATGCAAAGACTATCTTATGCTCAGTGCTCAGTGCTCAGTGCTCAGTGCTCAGTGCTCAGTGCTCAGTGCTCAGCGCTCAGCGCTCGGTGCTCTGTACTCTGTGCTCAGCGCTCAGTGCTCAGCGCTCTGTGTTCTGTCTTCTGTGTTCGTTGCTCATCGCTCGGCGCTCTGTGATTTGTGCTCAGCGCTCAGTGCTCAGTGCTCTGAGCTCTGTGCTCTGTGCTCTGTGCTCAGCGCTCAGCGCTCAGCGCTCTGTGCTCTGTGCTCTGTGCTCAGTGCTCTGCGCCTAGTGCTCTGTGCTCATCGCTCAGCGCTCTGTGCTCTGTGCTCAGTGTTCTGTGCTCTGTGCTGATCGCTCAGTGCTCAGTGCTCAGTGCTGTGCTCTGTGCTCTGTGCTCTGTGCTCTGTGCTCTGTGCTCTGTGCTCTGTGCTCTGTGCTCAGTGCTCTGTGCTCTGTGCTCAGTGTTCTGTGCTCTGTGCTCAGTGCTCTGTGCTCAGTGCTCTGTGCTCAGAGATCTGTGCTCTGTGCTCTGTGCTGATCGCTCAGTGCTCTGTGCTGATAGCTCAGTGCTCTGTGCTCAGTGCTCTGCACACGTACATAGCAGAGCGTGTATACGACGACGAGGGTGGCGTGCTCGTGTGGTTTTGAAATCGAAGTCATGTTAGTGAAACATAAAGTGTCATTGTTCTCAGCTTATGTTAGGTGCTAATGAAATTTGTAACCCCGCGGCCTTAACTTTAATAATGAGATCAAGCTGATCAACTCGACGACTTTGGGTGCAATAAACAAGGATGACTCGGGAAGAAAACAACATAGACCATGTCTCAGCTTTCTCATGAAAATCTGAGTATTTTATACGTGTTCTAAACTTGGGCTCCGCGTATTATGTTTTAATGATTCTTCTTTTAGTTTCGGAAAAAGTTGCTGTTGTGCTCTTGGCACTAGTTATTTTATTATGGCACAGAAAATGAACAATTACCGACTCATAAATAAAATCTGCAGCAAATTTTTCCATTTGGAGTTCATAAGTAAACCACCGTGTAATGTGTTTATTACTTTCTATCATACGCGCAGGATTTTCCAATATCGCTAAGCATAACACGGTGGAAATACAACCGGGCGAAATTAAGTGGCAGGGCAATTTTCTTTTGCAAGTTTCCAGGTTTTCAAGGTGTGATTTTACGTGGCGGAAAGTTATCACGCAGGACTCGATATTAGCATGGGCTGGCTATAAAAGTGGCTATTAAACATCTTAAGCAAATGTTTCCGTTCATTGTCCGTGGCCGTAGGCGTCGGCGTCAGCGTCGCCGTCGGCGTCGGCGTCGCCAAATGAAATCTTCCCAGAACCCATAGATTATCAGTTTGAGCCAGTGAATGACGGCCTCTAATAAAACCTTGTGTACCATACGAGGGTGTACCAGACAAGGATGTACTTATTACTTTGACATTAAACCCTCTAACCTAGAGAAGCAAACATAATATACAACCGCAGGTTTGGTCTTACGGGGAAGAATTATATATAGAATAAAAAATGTTTCGATAAAATTTCAAACTCAACAATGATAAAAATAATTATGGCATAATTATGAATGCTCCAAATAAATCGGGTATTTCGCAGAAATGCTTGTGATATACCATTGATAAAATCTCAGCTAAATCTCAGTTAAAGTAATCCGATGATTTGATGTGAATTTTTTACTTACTATTCAGGATTATCTGGTTATCGTTGATTATTTATACAGATTTTTCTAGTTTATTACCAATGTGAATGGTAACACATAATTATATGAAGATACGATTGGATTAGTATTGCCGGCGACGTTGCTTTTTTTTGGGGTGGCCTTCCCACCCACCAAAAAAAGGTTTACGTAGAACATAAACACATTGAGTGAATTTCTAACAATCTCTTTTCATAAAAATGCGTTGCATTATTGAAACCCCTGGCATCTGTTGATTGTGAGTAGATTTTCCACTTACTCTCTATTAAGTGGCATTTATAGCTTATCAATTTGTGATAAAATCCCCCCCCCCCTTCCCCAAACATATACACACGCATGTAAATGCAACGCACATATGTGGGTCATATTAACACAGTTATTATGAGCTAGTTTGGAATGCATGCTCGTTTTACATTCAATGTTAAGATGTGATTTGTTAAATTTATATGTGACTTTCAACGAATAGTAGAGATGAGTCATCTTTATCTTATGAAATCTTTGGCCCAAGGGGAGGCATCTCCTGTGATTTGCAAATAGACTGCAAATCACAGTTACACGATTAGAGTAAGATATAAGATATGGTCCCAAATTTTTTTCTGCCATGTGTTACGGTTTGTATCATATGATATGTATCATGTTGGAAAGGGTTTTTACACACCCGATCTTCTAAAGAGCGACCCCAAAAAAAAGGGGGAGGGGTTCCAAAACGGGGACTCCGAAGAACGCTTTGTAGGATGAACAACGACGCTATTTCTGCAGTTTCGCATTTCGCATTGGTTCTTTATACGTGAATGCATGTTATTGGAATCAAACTTCTATTATTCGATGTATGCATCAGTAGATATCTTTATTAGAAACGAAATATGTGTATGCTCATCATGGACCTCGTGTACCTTAATAGCTACTGCTTGATTCAAGAGCTCGCTTCCATAATTGTAACAGTTCTTTTGCCTGTGATGTCGCTATATATGCATTTATTTAATTACGGTTACACCATAAAATGGATACCAGAGCAGATATTTGCTCGCTACTGGTTGGTAAAATGTTCGATGGCAAGTAAGGAATAATCCCATCCCGACTCATTTCACACAATATTTAAAATTTGGATCCCACAATATTTTTCTGGATGCTGGATGCTGGATGCTCTGTCGTCTGTCGTCTGAAGGTGCAAAGCATCTGGCTCGAGATCGACGAAGAGCTTACTTTGGTTAATGGACGAGATACTTTCGAAAATACAATGGCTCACGGCGGTATCAGGTCGATTCGCGGGTGGCTCGATGTTTGAATATGTAATATTATGTAATGTAGGCGAGTAATCACCTTTACGCGGGGCAGCTACCACACAAATGAATAGAAAATCCATCTACATCTACATCTACATGACGAGCTCCATTCATATACCTACGTTTTCTAATAAACAGATTTTTTTCAGTGCCCATAGCACTGTTCGGTTGTGCACTTTGGCAATTTGCTTTTGGACATTACTCGAGCATAGAAGTCCACTGTGCTATTTTTTTTATTTTATATGTTAGTACGGCAATTATAGTCAATGGCAGACGCCTGTTTTTATTGCCGAAACATGTGATTTTATCACGGATTCATTTGCAGATGTTCCCTTTTTGAACGGTTTAGCTGTTCATTTGACAATCGCGACAGATACTGCATTTTCTGGCGAGTGTTCATGACCTGCCTCGAGGTATATGTTAATATCAAAAAACTACCAACTACTCACCACCCATAAGCAAAAATCCCTTTGATGAATACATTTCTAATAAAAAAAAAAAAAAAAAACTTTGAAAAGTAGTACATGTTGTATCATGTCTAACTCATTATGTTATCTGCAAGTATTTAAGTCTGGTTTAGATAGTATTTTTTCCGATTAAAGTGGTTGTTGCATGGCAGATCAACATATCAACGAATGAATAACTAGAATACGCGGACTAAACATAAGGCGGGCTAAAGATGACCAGTCTTTGTATAAAATGTATAGAAACAATGACACTTGTGTCGAAGAAAATTCTGATCTTAAAATACCGTTTGATGTTATGTTAATAAATAATAAGTATCATACACGTTTCATTTACGTATCATACGTATGTAATATGGACAAAGGTATGCCATTGCAATATTGTCACTGTCAGAATAAAATCAGTAGTGGTTGCATATCCAATCAGAACGTCACTCCTGAACCTGATAAGGTCCGAGAGTGATAATTCCGTGATAAATGATAAAACAATCTGTTAGGACAGCGGGAAAAACGTCGATTACAGCGAAATCTGGCGGCGCAATGCGTGGGAAATTCCATGCAGCGGATGGGAAATTCGACGAAACGCGTGACGCCGAGACGTCGGAAAATGCGTAACAACACGCCACGCAATTTTACCAACTCACTTTTCTTCCATGTTATGCACGCACATTGCGTTGCGTGAATTAGAAGCGGGTGGCTTCGGTGGGATTACTTATACCGTGACCCCCCCCCCCCCCCCCCACTCCCTAACTTTCACCCTTAAGTGGTCAAAGTGATAAATCTGCTCAAAGCAACCTGAAGACGTATTGTTGTTCTGTAACGGTGATTAAAGTTCTTATTCTAATTATGGGTAACATTGGAACAGATTTAGACAAAAAAACGGATATAATCATGCTTTTTCCTATGAATAAAAGGATACTCAATGTTCAACTTTACATTAGAACTGTGGGCGATGAAACAAAACTGAATTGTTATGATAACGTTTCATTTTCATACCGCACCCAAAAATCAACGTGTACCAAAATATAGTAAAATCAACAAGACATTCCATCGGTTCACCAAATTTCACATCGTGTAACACCCACGGACCGCAGCACGTAGATCGAGGAAATATTTTGACGACATCGTGGGAAAACATAATTGCATTTTCCAAAGAAAACAGACTCATTTTTAGAGCATATTATAGAGCAATTTTTCTTTAATTGACCAGGTATATCTGCCATTTCATATCTAGAGCTGAAAACATATCGCACTTTTCTTAATGGCACTTTGCTAAGTGACAAAAACGACTTCCGGGATTCTCTGGCCTTTGTGTATGCTTTCTTTCAGCGAATCATCTCGAGTAAGATGGCCCAGTTGTGTAGAAGTATAAACCGCGGCTTGCCAGCTTATTACTCGAAACACAGACAAGAATGATTGCGATTGCCCAGTAATATCCTTGAGCAACAGCATGGTTGTACTGGTACCACAGCGTAGGTACCAGGGAATAGACGGGTAGAGAGCCCCGTTGAGCCATCACAGCTCCAGAGATGGGCCTAAGATGTGAATTTCGCGTGGGCAGAAGGGAGGGCATGTCGGTGTGCGGGGGTGTTGGTGGTGTTTGCGGGAGAGGGGGGGGGGAAATGGGGGGCGTACAATTATTCTACTTGCAGAGAGAGGGAAACTCTCATCGCGTCGCCACCGGTATGTTTTCAAAACGCTCCCAGCCAACGGAAATATGACTGGAACAAGATGAAACATGAAAGTAATCGCATTAAAATGCTTTCAGACACGTTTTGCGTCTCCGTAAGTCAACCAGAATTGTTGACGGTAATTTGATAATCAATTGATGAGTTACGACAGTCTGTTTTTACTACTTCTACGTTTTTATTAGATTCGACGGGAGATGTTTTGATTCGAGCAAAGATTGCGAATTCAACTCGGCATTGGAATTTTGAAAGTGAATATCAGTTTTGAATCTCGCGTGTTGCTAGTCGGTTTTCGATATGAGGTTAGGAAAAATTTCATTAGATTTATGTAAGAATGCTCCTTGTCGGGAAGCTGGGGCAGCCTCTCGCGTTCCGCCGCCGTGGGGGCAATAATTCAGAATTTTACTTGAGTGGCTCGAGCCCGTACGGGATAAACATAAACCAAGTGATAAAGACCTTGTGTAGTTAAACAGGCAAAGGTTCAGTTACTGGTACAGGTGCTAGGTACAGGTACGAGGAATAGAGTTGGTAGTGTTGGCTATTTACTTGTTGCTAGGTACTACTTACTAAGGTACATGGTACGGGGGGTAATGGGCACTAGCCACTAGCCACTAGCTGCCAGGTGCTAGGTGCTAGGTGCTAGGTGCTAGGTGCTAGGTGCTAGGTGCTAGGTGCTAGGTGCTAGGTGCCAGGTGCTAGGTGCCAGGTGCTAGGTGCTAGGTGCTAGGTGCTAGGTGCTAGGTAGGTACCAACTTAGATACTAGATACTAGATACTACTTAAGTCGCCAAGTCGGCTACTTTCTTAATTTGTTCTGTTATGTGTCTGTTTCCTGTCACCTCGTAAAAATTTTTCACTCAATTTTGCTACCATTAATGTACGTGGGACGACACTTCCAACAAAGTACAGAATTCCCGTAGGTAAAATGTAGTGAATCAGGAAGGGAAAGCATGATATTATTTGAAAGGACTGTCGCGCCCGACAGAGTAACATCCCAAACATGCCACTTGTAGATTCTTGTCCGCTTGAAATATTTACTAACCCAATCCACAAATCCACAAATCGCAATCTTCAACAGCAAAAAGCAAACAAGTCCCGCTATGCCCCTGATCAAACTAACTCTATGGCTCTCATTCGATCTCACTCAGCGATTCGCTTCCTGATACACTGGTTTGCTTCCTGTTACGCCACTGCTTCACGCCACTGCCGGGGTTTATTCTCAGACAGACTCAATGTAGTTACGAATGCCATAGGGGTTAAATACAGATTCAATGCAGGGCTTTAATGCATGAATATAATAAAGGACTAAATTCAGTGGTTTCTGAGTTTCAGTCAATTTTCTGTCAATTCTGTCAGTTAGGTCAATTTCCATTGCTGTTATACCAGAAAATTGACCAGCCAGAAAATAGTCCCAGTAAGACATCATTAGTTTCTGTTAAAAATATGATCCTTTAACAAAATTAGTTCCTGTGGGAAAATTAGTTCCTCTTAAAAAATTAGAATAGAAAATTATTTTCTGTTAGTTAATTATTCCCTGTACTAAAATTAGGCCCTGTTGGAAAAAAAGTCCCTATAGATTCGATAGAGTAGTTTATTATACCTGTATAATCGTAAGTTTCTGTCAAATTCGGTCTTACTTGCCGCTGATAGCTGAATGAAACAAATTAAGCACATGCTGCTAGGATAGTTGCCTGATCAATTGCCTGATCAAAAAAAAATAAGTTAGCCTAAAATTAGGCTAAAGATCTCCTACCAAACCAGGTTTACGGAGGAAAACCAAGATTCCAGGGTTGCCCTATCATTTTAAACCCCTGTTGCTATATCACCGAGTTAGCCTAGTCCTATGGTTCCATTATGGGCTTTATTTGGAGTGCGGGCTTTATTGCAGATATATGTCACAGGGCATTTTTGCAGGGATTTCAATTAGGGCAGCAACAAGCAGGATTTCTTTCACAGCTTAAATGCAGAATTTTAAAGCAGGGCTTTAATACTGAATGAAGGGCTTAAATGTAGTGATCTCATGCAGTGATATCTGTCGGGATTTGCTAGTACTTCTATAAGACCACACGGTGTGAAAATCAATTGAGGAAAATTGTCGGCGCGAAAATTGAAAATGTCGAGCTAATGCAGCAATTTATTTCGTTTCGTGTTCTACATCCGTAAAAAACTTGTTACGTTTCCTGTAATATCAGGTAGAACTAACAATAAGTGTCTGTAACACGATCCTAATCAAAATGTTTCTCAAAATTTTGATCCGATTGCAGATCCAGGGAAATATTGCTGGAAATCGGTTGTGGTATATCTTCATTTTTCTTGAGATGATCTGTTTTCCGAAAGCTTTGATTCCTGAATGCAGCATCCCGGGTTTATTTGAGCCCGTCCACCCCTGGGTGGCAAACTGCCCTTACTTCAATTTTTTACAAGCAGCAGCGTTGTCAGGGCATTCTAGGGATTAAGCTGGTAAAAAAATACTATAGAGCGAAGGGTTTACAAGTGTTGTGTGTAACGTTATGTGTGGTGTATTTTTGGGGATAATTTTATTTTTTAAAAGAAAAAAACACCCCAAGATAATACCGCCCCCAGGGAAAATGTCGCCCTAAACGGTCGCTTGCGCCTAGATTCAGCCCTGAGCGTTTTCATCGATGAGGAGATACCTTCCTTATCGACGCACCAGTTTCCTCGCTCTATGTTCAGACTACATCGCTTTCTATCGGGAAAGTCCGGAAACTCTTTTGATGTCTCGCCGCGTTCGGTTATATTACAAAGAATCGTAATCAACTTCAACAGGAATCGCTTACAAGTTTCAATAATCCCCGCCGTTGGCATTACAAAGCGGTTAAAATATTAACACCGACTTGAGCAGTGGAAAATTAAATAGGAAAATGGAAATAGGAAATGGGAAACTTAAATGGGGATGCGTTTACGCCATTTTACCGACATTGAATTAATTTGTCGAAAAATGATCTAATTTGAGAGAATCGACTTATCTTCATTTTTTAGCGTTGCGAAATTCCCTCTCTACATGCTTCTAATCCGTGTAGGGGTCGGTGAATAACAAGTATAAAAGTAAAATAAATGTTTAATGATCTCACTTAGCGGTGTAAACATGAAGAAATGCACTCTAATGACGACATTTGCGAATACTGAATAATGAAGAATGCTTAATAACTTTTGCTTGGCAAAAATTTCGGTAACCGATGCTCGTTTTAATTGTTCTGTCGGTAGACGGTCTTTCGAGCTTTTGTTGCGAATTTTCCGTCACAAGAAAATAGCAAAGTTTGACTCCGAAAAGAAAATGAGAAGGTAATAAGATGCAGTAGAAATCTTAACGATGTCTCGTTTTTGTGCAGTTGAGATAAGATCGTCAAGGAAGCGTCGGGATGCAGTATGAGAAGACCACCTCCAAAAACTAAAACAGATTCCACTTGAAAACTCCGCGGAAAATTTCTTGTAACATGAAACCACTATGAATCTTTGGTCTGCGAAATAATTATTTATTTCCGACTGGACGACTTCAAAGTGCATTTACAAAAGCAGAGCCATTGAACGTTTAGCGTTCACATCGTTCGTAATTAAGAATCCCTCCTGAATTGCATGCCGAGAAGAAAATAATAACGAACCCGATCACAAAAAATAAAATTATAACCTCGAGCTGGTTCTTGTCGGACAAATACTTGCGTAATTGCATTCACAACAAATCCCACTAATTCAACTTATAACATGGACCACTTATACTTCGACTCAGGGGTTGAAGATTGGGATTGAGTCGGCATCACCTGACCATCGTTAGGAATCGAGTCATCGAGTCACTAGTGGGTGGGGAATCGAAAGTACGTCCCCGCTTGCACACGGCGCGAGTGCCCCAGGGGCCCTTGGGGGGCAATCATGTTCACAATTCCTTATCGATGGCAGCCGCTTTATTTTTATGAGCTATGATGTCGTACAAATGGGCAGCAGAGAGAAATGGTGTCACCTGGTTAAATTTTCCCGTGAAATACGGCTGTCGACTTTGAATTTTGAATGTCGTTGCATTCATTCGACATTCGCCAGAATGAGATTGGCATGATAGGTTTTGCCCATGGAGTGATATACTTGGCAGAACTTGACGAAATTGACGGAATTCTAAAGAAATTGTTGTGTTTTGCCTCGAGGTTTGTGTTTTCCTAAGGCGCGGTAGAGAGTGGTTAACTAAGTAGGGGTGCTAGTTAATATTGAATGGTCATTAACGATAAAGTTTTCCTTAATGAGGGAGAATGTGTCTTGGTTATAATTCCAATGAATTCAAGACAATATCGTCGGGAAAGTGGATGAAGTGTAATAAATGTCGAAGTTTTCCAACGTTCGTATTATCATCGTAATTTTTCCTCTCCGCTGCAGGAACTAAACATTTGCTTTACCCCACTTTTCCCGACTTTTCTCGACTTTTCCCGACTTTTCCGGACTCAAAACGAAGAAGAAAACGTTTAATGATAAAGTTAAGTTAAGAGTATAGCATATTTTTTTTATCTGACATAACGCTTATGTCAATCTCATCATCTGACTGCATTTTTCAAACCAAAGTTAATGCCTTCAAGTTATAATGTCATGCAGTTATGGTTCTATTTCATGGATTAGACAAATTTTAGAATTCGCTCAATCTTTGACTGAATGAGTAATTGGTCGTGTCATACTCAGTGTCATTCTTTTCATACGAATGTTACTCTGATTTTCGAAATAAAATAAAATAATTTTCGCTCAGTTTTTTTTTTTTTCTTATCAGAGACGTTGAGTTGCGCGATCGATTTTCAGTGAAATTTTAGCTCGAAGCACCACATAGTGCATACTACAGATTTGTGGCTGGAAGGGCTTTTATCGCTAGTCCAAGGGAGCAAAACCGTACTAGTTTTTCAGTATGCGCCGTTCAATGGGATTATTGTTTTCACGTACGGTAGTTAACATGAGCAATGTCCATTGTTCCGCCAATGAAGTGGAACATTTTAAAAGATTTTCTTTCCTATACCCTTTTCTGTTTCACAAATTCTCTCACATCAGCACGAATAATTCTTGGTAATTCACTTTATATTAAAAATGTGTTTCTCATCTGCCATTTAATTTGGTAAATTTTACCCTGCACTACGAAGAAAACATCTTGACCTGATGGACAAATGGACCACCTTCCAGCTTCTGGTAGACAATGCCAACATTTCAACTTGATTTCTGCCAACTAAACCGAAATATTTCAATCCAAGCAGAGGACCCTTCAACAAAATTGTGAATCGGATGCTGAGTTGTAATATTATGATCAAACACAATAAAATCTAATATCTTATTTGTCAAGTCCCTTGACCTACAACTATAGCCAGTCCGAGTTGTGAGTGCACTCAAACTGTCGTGCTTATTTGTCGAATTGAGAAGAGCTATTGCAGATACAGTATGCAGTTATCAATTTAAAGAGCTGTGAAATAAGCCGACGAATCGTTTAATTGTTTCATACATTTTTAAATAATGGATGGTAATAAATATTCTCAATTAGGGCAGCGATCGGTTATCGATATAATATTACGTGCGTATATCATGTTTCATAACCTGAACCTACGCACGCGTGTGCAATTAAAGTATCATGATTTTATAGACAGGATCAGGAGGGTAATCAATGACGATGTTCTTTGGGTTAATCTAACTCTTTCCGATTAGAGCTTTGGATGAATGAGTAACGTCTCGATTGTTGCAATTCACGATCACCACATGATCCAATCCCCTCAACTCCGCTCAGAGAAAAGGGCGGTTTGACGGAAATTAAATCGATTTCATTAAATTTTCATAAATTCGTTGATTCAAAGCAAATATAAGCCATTTTTACCGATTTTATACAAGGAATATAAAACAAGCACCGATTTAGGCATGCAGAAAGCAATACCTTCGAACTTCTATGCAGCTATAGAGAAGTTTGCCAATTTATTGTGGTACTGTAAGTCAAGATGAAATTTAAGTCATAGGATTGCACTTTTCTAAAATATTATGGACCATATAATAATGCATTCTGGACACGTGGAAGTTAACTTGTTAAACCATGCAAAAATAACTGCAAATCGCAATAGCAACTAAAGAATACTTTCCAGCAATCTCAAGAGGTCTCAAAATTTTGACATGTAAAAAAAATCCACGTTCAACGTTTAGAATGTGTGGCTAGAAAAGTATTTTCACTTGATTGTTATATTATCTTTCGCATTGCTACTTTGAAAATTAGCATGAAAAGAGAATTAGGGGCACATTTCATTTCTTATGATTTCTAAATATATCCGACAGTCAGTCCTGTGGTACAATGTATTCAGAATGGAATCCCGTCTCTTATTCTTCCAAACTGGCATTTGGATTTATAAGCACAGGGACACTATCTCTCGATCAAAATTGTTTTTTTTAGAACTCATCCGTCCACTCGAGGATTCGAACCCCGGTCTCCAGCCATTGTGGATATTTCCACGTGATGTTTAATGTTTGTGCCATTATCACATTATTTAAATGCATTTGCAGAACTATGACCTCGCCTCATTTAGCTATCATGTTAAATACCTGCTCCAGCATTTCGTTCAGCAATTATTTATACCATATCCTCTAATTAGTAACTTGCTAAAATTAGCGCCAAACGCATTGACATGTTTACTCTTTGACTGGTGACTGTAACACACTCGAAGCCCCGAACCCAAAGGCGCTCTTTATCCAAGAGAACAATCCATAGGACAATCAGAACAGTCGCGAACAGTCGCGACTACACAAGCAGTGCCAGTAAAAAATTAAGAACACACTGTTGCTTGGATAGCACGCACATAATGCAATTCTTTCTCGGCTCTAATAGGCTTCCTTGTCGTGTAGATGTTGTGGAAGCGACCAAGATACGAGATTACGTCTCGTCTGCGTTTGTCAAACGACCCGACGTCGCTCCTTCCCTGCGAGGACGAGTACAATTGAAGTCTTCGAGCGTTCACTGCGCTCTTCCGGGCCGGTTTCACTCACGGCAACCGTAATGCCGAAATGTAATAGCAAAGATCTCATTGCAAGGCAGTGACAATATTGTACACCATATTATCCACACCGATATTCGTTTCAGGTGAGGGAGGGACGCCACCGCATCGCTCGAGGCTTGCCGGAAGGGCGCGGAGCCGGGGTGGGTGGGGGGGGGGGGGGGGAGGGGGTGAGGGTATAAATTGAGAGCGCCGCTACGTGCTCGTGCCATTCGTCGCCTCACCTTCGTGCAAGCCTCAATTACTTCAAATCTCAAGTCAAGCCTCGAGTGCAAGGTCTCGAGTGAAATCTCTTCAGTCAACTATTGTTGAGCGTCAAGCGTCCAGCTTCTTGCTCCGCACTCATCTGCTGGATTGAAGGTAGGACGAGAATCTAATTACGGTCGTTTTAGAGCAATTTTTGTGTGAATGGGGGTAAGGATTAAGATGGGGCGCAGGAAATCTTGTATCGTGCTGCATGTGTGGTCTTGTTTCCTTTATCATGAGTAACGTCTGCAATTCAATGCACTGTGGAACAATCCAGACATGGAACGCATTTTACCTGGAGTTGTTCCATATTATTCCACGCTGTTCGTGAATCGTGTTGTAAGATGAGCGTTGAAATGATAGAAGAATACATATTCCGAAAAACACGTCATAGTTGAGGAAAAATGGGGACAACTATTGGACAAAAATTCGCACTAAATTCGAATTGTGCTGTAATGAGCAGATTTGCTGTCGATTCTTGGTCAGATTTCGAAATCTCGGACTGAATAATCGGTTGATAGAGATTGGCCAAACTGGCATCGCGGGAGTGCTGAGCGGCAAATCACAGTTGAATGAATTAATTACTTACTTGATCCTGGCACTTGATCCTAGCATTGTGCAACTACTGTTGCCCAGTTGAATTCCTAGAGATTTTTAAATGCCGCTATAAGAAGACTATCCTAGCAATTTGACTCAAGATCGCTACGGCGGCGAGGGCTTAATGGAAATTTTGCCTCTTAGTCACAGTCGATTTCCTTTCGTTTAACGAACAGTATCTAACATACTAGCGCCTCCCGGGAAATAAATAATACAGATTTTTTAGATTTTTTTTTCAATTTCGCACCGATTTCTATCATATACATCGACACACTCACAGACACGTACAATTATGTCGATACGTAATGCTCTAAAATTTTGTCGTCTTCGCAATGATTGCTTGTCACGAACAAAGATTGAGCAAAGAATATTCATATGGCTGACTGACTATAAGGAATATTAGTTCAGTGTTCATTGGACCAAAGTATAAGGGTTGGTGTGTTATGTAATGTTTTCTGGAAGTGACAGGGTTTGATGTTCACGTGACTTCCTACTATACGCAGACTGTTGACTACGCAGTTGACAACGCACGATCAACCTGTCGATGCAACAACAAGCCAAACCGAATTCTTTTACCTTTCCCATGTTTTGAACATTATCTGAAAAATTACTTTTGTGAGAAAAGTGTGATAAACCATTTGCAGTATATATCACAATTTATAAGCCTGCAACTTCAATCGGCTTAACTTTCATAACCGAAAGGCAATTAAAATCAATTATTATTTCGCGCTATCACCACTATCATATATAGCAACAAAAATTCTGCCCTAGTTTTGAGTAGGTCTATTAAATTTTCTGAATAACCACATGATAACATGTAGCGCGCTTGTGTGTGTCATACGATGCGTGTTTGATGATGCAAAGTCGAGTTATCAGTCGAGTTATCAGTCAACTTATCCATCCAACGGTAATTTTAGCAGCAAGGAGTTTTCCTTAGCACCACCATCATAAGAAGCACTAAGCGAACCTGATAAACAAACAGTAGGAACCGTCGATATGCAATCATCAAGTAGCCTCGATATGCAATCATTAAGAAGGCTCGATATGCAATCATTAAGGAGGACCGATATGCAATCATTAAGGAGGACCGATATGCAATCATTAGAAACCCTCAAAATACAATCATTATAAAACGCATATCTTTACGAAATTTGAAGCAAAACTTTTGCCGGCATTCGGCTTGTTCAGTACAATTCAGACTGAGAGGCGCCAATCTTCCGATTTTCTCACCATTTACCAACTTTTCCGCTGCTTGCCGTCTTCAGGATTCCAATTTCTAGGTTTTTGAATCATGTAGGTATTCAATTTTAGGGTCATTAGGAGCTAAGCTTTTCAAATTTCAGAGTTTCAAAGTTGCGGTCTCAAAAATATGACTTTCAAGTTGAGGGGTTCAAAGTTAGGGTATTTTGTTAGGGGTTTTGATGGTCCATGGTTTCAATGTGCAGGGTTTCGAAAGTTCAATCCCTGGAAAAATTTAATAAAAAGGACCTTTTCGTAGTTTTTTGTCATTCATACAGAGATTTCATTTTTTACTACGTTTGAATACCAAAAACTTAACGACGTCCATGAAGAAAGCGTATAAAGAGATTAGAAAATTCATCTCTTCATCGTCAACTAGAAAATGTCTCGGCAATCTTTCGCCATAAACCAAGCTCGTCATTGAACTGTGTTTCCCGACATTTTCTTGAAACTAACCTCGAATTTTGAATCTTTGTCTGATTGCTGTTTTTTGTCCGTGGGGGAATGCAGCCCTTACCTCAGACCACCCCTTTCCCCATCCTTCTACTCGCGCCGGGGCCGCCATGGCCAGCAAAATTCCCAGAATTTCGCCTCTAGCCATCGCCGTGGTTACCACCACAGGAGGCCCCCTGGACCACAGCGCAAGGAATGATTTACTCTTGGGTTCTTCCAACTCGCAAAGTATTATAGGTAAGGCCCCGGGGCCCTTGTAGGCCTCATAGGACCGAGTCCAGACAATATCTCTCGATTATTCGCACACAATTCCGACTAATTGGATAAAAGCTCTAATGGGATAACTAGATCGTATAACGTGACTACTTGAATCTAATATACACAATAGGATGCAAATAAAGGCACTTGTGCTGATTTCGATTGTATGATGGCCGATGGATGATTGTGACGAGATTGTGCATCAGCTTGCTCTGGGTCGTGATTGCTAAGTAACAAGCTTACAAAAATTGGGAGAACTTATTTTCTACGTTGATGAGGGCCATGGAAGAGATGATGATTGAACTACATTTACATGTTGTTAAATCAAAGCGATTTAACATGGATGTGAATTGATGCTGTTCATACGGAATTATGTCTGAAGTTTCATCAAGAATCTCGGGAGATTTTGGGCGGACATGCTCGACGCGACGCGATGAGTTTCAAGTCGCGAAGAATTTCTGAAAGTCTGAAAGTCTGAAAGTCTGAAAGTCTGAAAGCCTCAAAACCTGAAAGCCTGAGAATCTAAAAGAGTGAAAGATCTGGACCGGCACGAAAATATCAGACAGGAATTGTGTGCGGAAACTTGGTGGCAATCACGCCGATCCGCGTACACTGGGGCCAAACAAACGCTCTGATAAAAAGCTAATTAGTTATTTCTGTACAGATTAAAGTTGAACAAGAATGTCACTATTTGTGTTGACTCGTTGCTGGTGCCGCCGTGAAACTGGCCCGTGCGACTAATTCTATTCTGGGAAATTATTGTTTCCCCGGACCCGTGCTGGCTTCAGATAGTCTGTGTTGTCTTGATGTCCGTCTTGATGTCCGTCTTGATGTCCGTCTTGATGTCCGTCTTGATGTCCGTAATGATGTCCATCTTGTTGCTGGAGTTTTTCCTCATATATACTACGCATTATAACTTTCATTATTTTTCATTATTAACAAGTCACATCCGCATCTCACAAACGAATATGATATTGGACTTGGAATAACTTTTATTGACCAAGTCCTTCGAGATGAATTTCCGTTCCAGCCCTCAACAAACCAAAAGATAATGTGCAATATTTGGTCCATATTTCATTGCGATTTGCATGGAAATTTGAATGACGTGGAAAATAGGGCCAAAGTGTGTAGGACCGGTTTTTAAAAGTCCAGTGAAGTGGCTAACCTCCGGATAAAAAATCATCTCAATGGTGACAACTTGTCGGTTCTCTTCCTAACTGGAAGATAACAATTTAACTGATACATTGTAAAACCGGCTCTAACGTACATGGACATGGCTTAGGCCTCCCAACGAGGCAAATGATTTTTAGAGCGACCGTTTTAGCACTTATTAGCAAAAGATGGATTTGAGTCAACAAGAAACCGTTCGAAAAGTTAATGCATCACCATTTACCATTGCGTCCGCGCTCGCTGGTTTTCATGCTGATGAAAATCGATCTTAAAACACGTGCATTCACCCCTCACCTTTCGCTCCAGTGCCGAAATGTCAACGTGGAATTGATGTGCCATCCTATGATCTTATTCATCAAGTGTGAAATATGTTAGACTAGGCTGTTGCTGCGAACTCAGTATGGGTGTTAAACATACTCGCTAAATGTGCAGCCTTAGGACGCAATGTGAGCGAAGCGAGCGCGCCGAACTAAGCGAATCCTTCAATTTAATAATTGAAAAAAAACAGCATGGGTGCGTTTTTACTTTCTCCAGACTCTTGTTGTTTCATATGATCTTAGCACGATGGTTTTCAGAAAAACTGTTTTAATTGGGTTATTGAATGCAAATAATGCTAATTTGCAATCTAGAAAAGTGTAAGTATGGTAGCTTAGCAATCAATTTCCCAGTTAAAATATTTTTCTGAAAGCATAGGTGTGTATTATCGTTTTTCTGATTTCATTCGTATGCATTTTACATTTCGCACGGAATTTCCGACAGGTAATAGAATTTTTCGGAATGTTCACCGCTCCCCAGTTCAACTTCTAGACAAAAATTAGATAACTAGACAAATTAATTCAAAAATAAATATATGCACGGTGGATTGAACATGTAGCTGTACACGTTAAATAAACAATATGACTATACGAAAGAAATTACATTTGTATCATAAGATCTCCCTGATTTCAATCAAGCAACATCAATCAAGCTAGATTTCTTTTCGCTTGACGTGCAACGTGCGTCATGCGACAGGGTAAAAAAACAGTCGTGAACCCCTATTTAAGGAGACTCTCAGCCCTTAATCCCTTATTTTGACCTCGCTGAGGTGCGTCAGCGACGAATACTCGAAAAATTATACAAAAAATCATGTCCGGGGATCCCCGATAAGAAAAACCCATCAAAAAATGAGAAATCATTGCGATTTCACGGTTTTTAAATACTTGAATCGATACGAAGTATTTTTCTCTGTTAGCAGATATTCAATGTGAATGTTCCAAATCTTTCATGATGGAGGATAAAATACACCGGCGATTCCAGGCAACAACGTACACAATAGGAGAGTTCGACCGATATTATTTTATCTCAGTCGCAATTGTAGATACAACAAAAAAAAAATCCGTGCAAAGAAACCTATTTTCTAAAGCCCAAGATTTCGATCGTCTGCCTAATCTGCCCAAAACGATTGCCTGTGTCGTTTTTAGTTTGGAGATGCATTCGGTATTTTTAATTGCGTTGCAGGGAGGGGGGTGGAGTGGTGACGAGACAAAAAACATGGGTTTTCCAGGATTCCAGGATTCCAGGATCCCAGGATCCACACGTGTCAGTCGTCCTCATAACAGTGCGCTTTTCAATTGAACTGCACTTTCATTAAAGGAAAATATTATCTGCTAATATTTCCCAAAGCTCCTATTAAAAACTTAAAAGCTTAACCCAAAATTGCTTTCGATCTCCCGAAGTGTTAAAGCTTAGCGAATGTTTGGTACTTTGAAAAATTCAAAAAAAAAATGCCAAAAAGGATTGCATTTTAGCATGTTTGTCGCTGAAACAATGATGGCAGCTCGACAGTGGATTGTGGTAGGTCTGTAAGCATCAACCGTAAGCATTAGCTGTAAGCATCAGCTGTAAACATCGTGTGTAAGCACTGGAGCAGACGGCGAGTCTGTCCTAGCGTGTGCTAATGATTAAAAAGGCAAATCCCGGTTCGCCTCTTTACCATTCGATGTGTGCGTAAAAAGACATGCAAAATTATTATCCACGGTGTTCTGCTCTGTTCTGCTCTTCTCTGCTCTGCTCTGGTCTGCTCTCTAGGCATACTATAGGTACTAGGTTTAGTGTTACGTTTAATCGATATCAGCTTGCAGTTTTATGTGCCAGCTTTTATTAATACTTATACTATTTTATTAAAAAACAGAAACTGAAATTTGGAACAGACCAAAATACGATCGGAATGAATTGCTCTGTGTAATTAAAGTTGAAATTTGATTTCGCTTGACAATTGTATCGATACTGATGCATTTTGTAATCAGATAGTATTTCCAAAACGATCAGTTTTTCACGATTCCCCTGTAAATTTCACAAATTTGTGAACAACAAATGAGTAGGCATGTATACCTGAGCGGTTGGTATTAGTTTAGTCGAACAGTACTCGTCAGAAGTTGGCAGAGAACTCTGTAACTGACCCTGCAAGTTTCAACGTACTCGCTCAGGTTTTCTGAGTTTTCCAGGATGCTGATAGCTTTTACACAAGTATTTTGTATGGGGTTATTTGATTTCCCTACATTTTCTGATGCTATCAGCTTGCATTTTCTCGTACATTTTCCTGGGAGAAATTTAAGCCAGTTGCGACGAAGGGAAGTGCATTTCATTCAGCATTGCACCCAGAATTGCATCCAGCAAGCTGCACTCAAAAGATGTTTCTGCGTGCGAGGTCATCATTGGTCAGGCAGTAAACACAGTTAAATCGCACCCGAAACATTCCTCTGTAGTTTGGTATAAATAATAAATCACACTAATGGCTATTTGAATATCATGAACCGTTTACATAAGCAACAAGTAAAGCGTTTATTGTGTTTATACTGAATCCATTTCCGTGGATCGCCTACGAATCCCGATTACACATGACTCATGAGTAAGATTATAAGATGAAGAAGTACTGAGGTCATAAAATGGTTGAAGAAGGAATTTCGCAGGACCACAGGCGAACTGTTATTTGCAATACTAGGCTATGCTGACACTCATATAATCATGATTCTATTGATTGATGATTGATTATTGGTGTTTAACGACGCACTCTTTTGACAACTGGCTTTGACTTTGACTTGACTTTTTGACTTTGACATGACTTTGACATCACATGGCACTGGTCTAATGACGTCGGTGAATGATGGGGTGATGATGAGGGTGATGATGAACCTAACCTAGTCATGAAGGAAGGAGGGGAAACCCGGTGCCGGCACGTAGCCAACTCCTGTCGAAAAGCACAAAGAGGACCACCGGCTTTACGTCCCTTCCGAAGGACGGTACAACTAGAACAACAGGATTCCTCCACTTATCCATGCTGTCGAGAGGTTGATAAATAAGGCGAGTGAAGCTGTTGTACTAACTTCAAACCCTCCAACCTCTCTCCCGAACAGATCATGTGCATGATGGTCAACCAACAAAAACCTAACTCAGCGCGATGTTGCTTAACTTCGGAGATCTCACGAGAACCGGTGATTCCAACATGCCAAACCGTTCGGTTGAAGATTCTATTGAGTGTGCGCATAGCCTAGAAGCGTGTAAGGTAAATTTTAGATGTTCGGCGATAACTCAGCAGCTTATTCAATGACATTAGTTACCTGCAAATAGCATGATTACTGTCATGAAACTATTTTAATATCTTAAAACGAAAAATTCGGTTAAAAGAAAAACTATTCAACTGATTTGCTTAAAAATAACACATTACCGTCTTTTTAAGATGTATTAAGCACACTGTAAATTTTGTCAACATCGGTTGAAGATAAAGTTGCTTTAGTTGCAAAAACTGCAAAAACGCATTAAATACCTAGCGTCATAAAAGCGCTATTTTCTAGAAAAGTGCTTAAAATACAACAAATGAATTCTCACACAAACATTGAAGGGTGAGGGTCAACATATCCAGAAAGTCTCGAGAAATTATATTCAGATGCTTGGCCTCTAGAGTGCACATCGCGTTTTGGAAAAACTGAAAAATTTCGTGAAAACTTAATTACATAAAAATTACCCGTCCGATTTGCTTTAAAACGTAGGCAGATCTGAAAACGAAGATACATATACATTTTCATCAAAATCAGTTTTAGCGTTTGGCCTGTAGAACGCGAACAAACACACAAGAAAACAAACATAAAAAAAAACCGGATATATATATATTTTTTTTCAGTAAGTGTAATTGAAGATTTCGCTTCGCTCGTTATGCTTATCAATAATTGCGTATCGAGTCAATTTTAAGAATCTATATGAGATAGAATACAACGAAGAATACATTTTTTGCATGGCTTTTTTGCACTCTCTAAAGACAATATGAATAAGTAAAGGGTGTTATTAACCTTAATGGTAGGGGAGGGGGCGTTGCAGATAAATCGAACTGTTCAGATCAAAACGAAAAGTGGCAGGACTCATCAACAACAGAAACAACAAACAAAGCCACACTCGAGTTGCTTCAGTCTAGATGTTGCCATATCTTGATTAATCTTTGTAATTACAGCCAAAACGCATACGAAGCAAATTCCCTTGAGATGCATGTTGGCGCCAATAACGCAATTCCGATTGTGCTTATAGAGACGAACATGTTCTAGCATTAGTATTGAAGTATAAACAGGAGAACCCTGCAGAACTTATCAGACCCTGGCACCTATAGCCAGAAATAAATTAACAGAAATAGAGACATACTCGTTGGTCGTCTTTCCTTCGCTGGGGAAATAATTTGGTTTTGTGATCAGAGCATTCGTTTTGTCAGCGAGCCTGGATTAACTATGTATTGTGTTGTTGTGCCTTACTTCACGCATGGCGAATTCCTAGGTTATTTTCGCATCGTGTCTCAGTGTGGTCCGGCTGAAGTCTAAACTACCAGTCGACGAAACTGTGACGGAAATGGCGACCATGCTCACATGGATTTCTTACCCCATCGCATCGCTTTACAAGCCCTTAAGAGTCAAGATTAGAATGTACTTTCAATTATGGAACTTGCCTCGAACGTTAAGGTATTGAACTTCTTTTTGAATACGAACCCAGTCCGTTCCTGCCAGTCAGCCATCTGCTCAACGATTAATAATCACATTATCTAATTAATCACTTTAGGGCCGGTTTTAACTTCCAGATAAAACTCATCTCCATGGTTACAACCTTTCGGTTGCTTCTGTTTTCTTCGACTCGAAGATAAATATTTAACTGTACATTATAAAACCGGTCCTTCATCAGTTTTATCAGTGATTTACAAAACACAAGCGTGAACTCCTTTGTTTGCCATAATTACCTCACAAATTCTGGAGTGGTTGAATTGGTCGTTTTCAGCAAGTTAAGCTACATTTTGAAACGAAAGAATTTGTCCAAAATTTAGTCATTTCCGAAAACTATAAGCGACGGCGTTTATTTCTGAAGACCCGTAATTTTGGTAGAAAACTTTCGGTTGAAAAACCTGGGTGTTATTACTGATCATGATCCTTATGATTTGATTAATGTTTGATAAGTGATTTTGATATTTTCCCATCGAGGACGAACCTCGGATCTAATCGGAGCAAGTTGTCTGCAAGAGGGATTGAAATAAAACAGACTTTAATCGAATTAATTGATTAGAACGGCGTGCAGGCGGGAGAAGCATTTCGTGTATGGGTTCTACCCCATTTAGTATAGAATGGCTAGGGTGCGTTGGGCTATAAAATCACTTAAAAAAAATGATAAGCAATCTGCCTTCACAGCCATTTTGAACTAAAAATGTGCAATTAAAAAAAATGTGAATAATAAATTCAATTGAAATATTTCGCCTTCTTCGTGAATTCTGTTTTCTCAAGGATTTTTCTATTGAAAATGAAAATGCGATTGAAAATTGATATCGGAAATGAGACTGATTTTTTGTTTAGCGACTCGTTGATATGTGGCTCAGGTTAAAAAAACGATCACAACCTACCTGCCTGTACGCGTGGGGATGTAAAGAGTATAAAATGTATAAAATGTAAACTTATTTTGAGTTGCGTGAGAAGCAGCGACAATCATTTCTCAAAGGGTGTACAAAGTACAAAGTTCTTGTTTGCCAGTCAGTGATAGCAGGCCGAGGAAAATTGCACTATTGAATTTCGGAAAGTTGTTATCACGAAAGTGGTGCAATAAATTGACGAGGATCACGGAGTGATGATGATGGATAGATGCGTCATATTGGAAGTGGTGCCGGAATTTAGATGAATCAATCGATATATTTTAAGGAAACCTCGCTCTTAGCCAATCACTCTTTTTAAGTCCAACCCCCCCCCCCCCCTCTCACCGCTCCATCCCCTTGCTATCCCAGACGGGTAATTTTATCACCGGAAAATACGGCAAATGTTTGGAAAGAAAAAATTAAAAATTATGCAGTTAAATCGTTTCGATGGAAATAAATAAATGCAGCGATCGTGTTACTAACCACATTTTGTGCAGCTTTATTACAGAAAATTATCGACGCTTTAATAAAATAATTATTAATTATTTCTAATTTACTGCTTATTTTTTAGTTCGAGTACCATGCCAGAAATATAAATTTCGAGTCGTCCTTTCCCTGTGCCATTGAGCAATTTACCTTATATTAGACATACCTCATTTGAATTTTGAGCTGGGAATGACATCGTTAATTTATGTCGACAAGCTTAAAAGTTTGGAGAACGCAATATGGAATAATCGATTGAGTATTTTGTGGAAATTCTTTGCTGTTCATTTATTGGAACATAGCGGTCAGGAGCGCTCTAGATTTCAGCCAAATTACATAGCTATTTCGACAGAATAGTATTGACTATTGAGGAATTCCGGGTCGCTTTTGCCATCAGTACTCATCCTCAAGCATTACGCATTCATGGCCCTAAGGACACACGAATCAAGATTTGATATCATCTCGATTTGATTTGATATTTTTATAACAATCATCATCATCTGCTGCTGCTTTGCTTTCGGTGTGAAAAGAAAGGAAATTACCGTGAGCAGTCACACCAACTCCATGCAATTCTGTGATTCTAAAACCACAAATCACACATTATAAAAGCCAGCGCTAATGTCATCAGAATTGATTTTCTTTCTCAAATATAAATTACTCGAGGAGAATGCCGACACGAGAGATGGCGATTTGGAACACAATTTAACCTGTTCTTTATTTTCAGAGGTGACATGTTTCATTTCCTAAGAAAGATCGGTTAATTTAAGCGGGTTTTCTTTGCACCTGCATTCAGGCTTCAGACTCCGTCGCCGATAAATTCCAGGCGATTTGATTGATCCTGGAAAAGCCAGTTTTCCCGCCTGCGTCAGTGCTGGCTAATTACTCGGAACCGCATGGAGGAAACTCAAATCGAGTGCCGTGCTTAAGTAAGGTTAAGATGAGATTAGATGTGATGTGTGAGTTATACCATGGCTCTACTTTTCTTGTACCTTAACTCCTTTACGAACACTCAGGGGCAGTTTTACTTTTTTATAAACTCCGAGTCGAAGTGGGAGTTGGAATAAATTCAATGGCAACGGTCAGCCATGTGCAGTGAAATTCAAGTTTTTCTGTGCGTTAGCTATCAACCCGGGTTGAAAAAAATTGTTAAAACTGGCCCCAAGTAAATTGAGTCCTGTTTAACAACTAAGAGTTCAGCCAGCCACACTCTTTATTATTAACATTAAATATAATCATTATTACCATTCAAAAGTCAGCTTATGTATGGTGAAATGCGCGCGCAAGCAGGATAAGAAATAGTTTAGTGGATTCAGGATACGTTTTGGGTTTTTTAGTTGCTATTACAAAGGGAACGCGATCGACAGCATTCAGCTTTAGTTTTCACTAAATTCCAAGAACCATCTTTACGTACCCTTATTTCCTCATGAAATCACATCTGCGAACATGTCCTTGATCCGTTCTATGGTCCATTGGCCAGATTAATTGGCGAGTTGAGTTTGCAGAAGATTAGCTTTATAACCTTCGAGTCTAGTATAAAGTAAAATTACCTTCGCATTACAATCCCCTCCCTCACCCCCCCCCCCCCCCCCTCCCCAACGTTCTACTGAGTGCCTCTATATTGGATAGAGAATGGTGGATACTGGGTACTAGGTACTAGGTACTCTATGTGCTGGGTACTAGGCACTCTGGTTATTGGGTACTTTGTACTCTAGGTACTGGGTACTAGTTATACTAGGTACTCTGGTTGCGGGTACTGCTAGAGTTTACAATTTAGAAACGGCACGTCTTTTGATAAAAATCTGCAATAAGAAATTGGATGAATTTATACTGCTTCTTGTTGATACAAATCGTGGAGTCAATATTGGTCCGCAATAAAAAGAAAATGGGACGGCTGCATGAAGGTAATTGATTTCTGAAACCGTTGTGAAATATTGTAGGTACACACTTGACGCAGGGGCTCGTATATATTTCTACATGCTTGCCCCTGTTCTTTGTTTCGATAAAAAAAAAACAGCGTGTCAGAAGCCTCCAGAAGGCATCGTATAGCTGTTGAAAAGATCATTCTTTGTTGGAAGGTGAGAACTCGGTTGAAACACGGCTTAAACACGGTTGAAACTCGGTTTCAAAGAGTGTCGAGGCCTGCGACACAGATAACTGATAACTGATAGTTGATATATATTTATTGGGCAACAAAAATGTATCGCCTATCGATGTTTATGGTGGTGGTAAAAGCTACACAGTGTGTTTGCACACCGTGTGACGTAGACGAGTAACCGGAAGGCGTTCGCGATTGCCACAGTTTTCAATCATTTTTAACATGATTAAAATAAAGTTGATAATGATCTAGTCTAGAAACTGTTTCTGTGGTCTAAAAACTATTTATAATCAACTGCTTTATAGACTGCATATGCAACCCGTTGATTGCCAGTTACTATATTTCTACGTGCTAATTCCCAAAACCTAGTTTCTCAGAATTTATTGGAAACGATTTTCACTCGAAACTGCACTCGAATCTTAAAGTATAAACCAATAATAACTTACAATAAATATTCTTAACTTCTTTGCTGACGCAATAAATCTGCACTTTCATCATGTTGATTTACCTAAAATCATCATAACAAGGGAAGGGATGTCGTAATCTTTTCAAGTTATAGGACCAGCCTCCACTGGAGCCGATAAATTTACTCCACTCTTGAATGCCACTTCCACTCGTGAAAATGCAGCCGCGAAAATGTTCTAACTCTGCCAAGAAAGAAGCTCCGTTAGCCAAAACTAAAAGTTCCATTCATAATCTTATTTAATTATTTATTCGGATTCATCTTGGATGGCCCTCATACTTGGCAATAATGGAAAGGGCAGGAGGACGTCGGACGTCCGACGCGGTCCAATTGGTTTATGACGCAGAATCAGCACCTGCATCTGAATCAGCATCAGCATCAGCTTGAGCATTATCAGTATTTGCCGGCAAATATTCGCCGAAATTTCTCTTTTAGGTGGCTAAGTAACCTATTATGAATTAACCAATAGCCAGATATATTTTAGCGTGAATGTCAAATTCTCGATTTGCCTGCTAAGATATTGGCACTGTATCGCCTCGCTATCGTTCGGGAAAAAGGCTTTCCCCAAGCGAGGAAATGAATTATCTTCCTGAAAAGTGAAGGGAAAAATTTCCCCATCGTTGCATCTTTTCCTACCGTGACTGCAACCCGGATCGCTGCTCTCAGCATCTTAGCATCTCAACAGCAGCAGCAGCTTCTTCAATACTGTCTTGATCACCTTCTTCATCACCGTCTTCATCACCACAGCCTCCTTGAACGCAAATTCTGAAACCAATAAAATGTAAGATCAGACGTCGGTTAAATTGACAAATAATAACTTAACAGAACAAACTTATTTTTGACTAAAGAACTCGAAGATATTCAGCAATAACTTTGATAACTGTTACAAGACATTTACCGGTGGGCCTCCGCTTTTTCAAATCAAACTCGAATCAAATCATATGAATTTTATTTCAACGTGCATTAGATTATCAAAAAAATACACACAAATAAAATACACTCTGGATTCCTAAAAATCAAATATTGCTGTTGGAGCTGGATAGGAGCTGACTTGCTGCCAGAAAAACAATAAATCAAGACATGTCACTTAATTACGGAATTTCACTCATAGATAAACTAATTTGGTAACGAATTATGGCAAAGCAGATGAGATCCGACGACTTCAGTGCGGTCCAGACCGAAGTGGGAGCTGGGTAATCCATGTGAATCCAGAGGTGCAATCCAAAGAAGATTTAAAAATTCAACAAAGCTGAAAAAACATTTTGTCCTTCTTGGGGTAGTTTTTGTATAAGCTCTGTTGCTGCTAAATTTGTTATATTTGTTAGAGACAAATAACAAGTATATAGGGACAAGTACTGGTAAGACCCAGTGGTTCCAGACACTTTACTAATTGTTTCTATTTAATAGATACAAAATGAGATAGTACTACCTATAGAGATTTTTAACCCATACAAGAAGATACTGCATTTTTATGTATTTTTAATGAGTTTACAAGTCTAAAATGTGTCTAGATTCAGGAATAATAATAAGGATACATCTTTTGGAGAATGTATGTTTCTAACATGTCTAGAATTGGAACATGCAAGACAATTGGATATTTGGTATTTTGAATATGTATTGCAGCCCAAAATTGAAATTGAATACACAGAAATGAAGTTTTGTGAAACAAATTACTAATTATTTGTAGCAAGATAAGATGCTCATAGATAAGAGAAGCCACACAACTCGCCAAACCTACGCGACAAAATTTAGGAGCAATACACAAGGACACCCTTGACCCTATACAAGGGATCACCCATGTAGTAAACGAGGATTATTATCCACGATATTATTCATTCTATGAGAGACAAAGAGTACTCCGATTCAGAACGACTCATCTGCTTCCCTAACGGCATATAGCTCAAGCTCGTTTATAATCGCTAATCAGTATTTAGAAGGGAAAATTTATTTACCCGTTACCCATTACCCTTTATCCGCTACCCTGCAAGTATCTGTGGTTGGTAGGTATATCCGTGGGAACACGGGCTTACGGGAGATCCGAGCATTCTCTTGAAGGGTCATAATGGGAATTCAGAATCTGTTTGAGAAGGGATTATACAAATCCCTGTACACGTCTAAAAAGTCTAGCGTTTTCCGACCAGGAAAATATGATGCGGAAAAGCAGATGGCTATGTGTAGGATGTCTTTGTATGCTTTAGAAAATTTAATCATGGAATTACCTAGAGCAACGGAGTAGTGGTGAAATTGTGATGTGCACCAAAATATTATAGAAGATATTTTAAAAATTCACAAATTTCTGTCGGCATGATTCAAATCGGTTACTCCCCGCATTTTACAAATTAAGTTCTGAAGATTTTTGGCGAAAATCTTTCATGATTTCCGATCAACATCACGAAATTTCATAAACAAAAAAATAATGTATAAGATTGTATATTAATTAACAAAAATGTAATCTTGTGAAACGTGATGTCTTTTCGAATTGGCTTGGAACTTTTCCAGAGCGAACTAAATATTTTTTTCTGCGTTTCCATTACGTCCGCTAAAACTCAGGAGACTGGCCGGGAATTACCTTGGTCCAGAAGGAGGATTAATGATTAGTTGACTTTGAAACGTGCTTCTTTTCATTTTACAGGTCGAATACTTGGTTACTTCAAACAGAAGAATGTCGATTTCCGAGTTCAGAAAGAAGAAGCTGCTCTTCGTGTTCAACGTTTTCTTTGGTGAGTATTTTGAAGCCTAACCCTGAGCCACCCTAAATGTAACCGATATTATACGGATTATGCGTGTACACATCAGTTTATACAGGCAAGAGCTGGTTGTTATATTTTCCCTATAAGTACAATATCATTCAAAACCTAGAACACACTAGGACAAAATTTAAAGTCACAAAATCATCACGGCTCATTTCTAAGTGAGAATGAGAAAATTACTTGTGTTTTACTGTATTTGGTGAAAACCAGGGCATTTACCTAATTTACGGAGAACAGGACTGGACAAAAATAAAACCCTCAAAACAATAGATATGCTGCTAAAACAGGACGGGTGGCAGCCTGAGACGGCAACCTGTGGAGCTCGAACAACCCCCGAACAGACGGGCGGAGAAATTTGGGGTGGAAATGTTCAGTGCCCATCGAGCAGACTTGAAACTCCTGACACCACTAACAAAATCGCTCTAGGAAATCGTCGCCTGCAGAATCCACGCCAACATTTTGACGAATTTTCTTTCTAAAATAGTGTAACATTCTTGGCTATCGCGTCTTTATTCTGTTTCCGCGTGTGTCTGGGATTTACGAGCCATGGTCAACGAGGGGTAGTGGGAAGGGGAGGGGGGAATCTAGCTCGGTTCTTTATGCGAATTCCTTAACACAATACACCGGTATTACACCTGTTTGACAATTGTATTTTACCTATATTACTCCTGTAGTACACTTGTAGTACACCTATTTCACCTGTATTTCACCTGTATTGCACCTGTATTTCACCTGTATTGCACCTGCATTGTACCTGTATTGTACCTATATTGTACCTGTATTGTACCTGTATTGTACCTGTATTACTCCTGTCTTACACCAGTTATACTCCAGTAATACATGAAACCAATCTCCAACCATTCTCAGCTTTTGCGATGTAGGAGGCACAATTCCACTTTTTCAATATCTTTCGCAAACAAAGATAGCTGTGTAACATTGTCTCGATAATTGAATACTACAATAATGATTTTGCTTGAAATAACATATTTGCCAAGCTCCCTATTATATCGAACAATATATAGGCATACTAATGATTATATTATAGATAGAGAACTGAACAATAATATGCAATATGTCATGTTATCACGGAAATTGAATTATTATTATAGATGATGATGGCTGTAGGGGGCCTGCAATTGATATTGAAAGGTAATTATCTCATCCCTTAGATGAGATCCGATAACTTCCTGTCAACGCCATGCATAGCAACCTGTCTTCAAGCGATCTGCCTACGAACTATTTCTGTTTGAAGAGCCACGTGTTCGAACAACGCCACGCGCAGGGAAATTTAGAAAATGAATTGTGTGTATTGAATAGTTGTACAGTAATGCATAGCAATGACCTAGATGCATTACAATTTGTTTCTGCAATACCATTTCTAATTTATTTTATCTTTTTCTGGGTGCAATCAGACGTGGTTCCTATAAATTAGCTATGGCCATCGATCGATAATTGTAAATAATTAAAAATGTGGCCGTTTCATTAAATTATTAGTAACTCCTGCTTGGCTAAGTTAATTACAAACTATTTGTCTAGTAACACAGAAGTTATGAATTTGATAACGTGGAGAATGGAGAAATAGCCATCGTTGTGGGATGAACATAGACACGCACCTTTGGTGGGAGCGGTGAGAGGGGGGTGGGTGGGTGGGTGGGTGGGTGTGTGGGGGGGGGGGGGTAATTTGACTACAAGGCTTGGAGACCAGCAAAATAAAGTGAAGAGGGTTTTAGGCGAGTTGGATTTTGGGCGCCAAACTACACAGTAGTAGTCAAAGTTAGGCACACGTGATATAAATAAACGAAATACAACTATCTGGCTGGCATAGCCACACTGTTTTGCGATTTCCGCTTCAACGAACCATCAAAATAAACGAACCCTTACCTAATCAATTATTAACCCCATAAAAAAATATACTCGTATAGCAATTTTCTACATACAATACACCGAGAAGTGAGAAAAAGAGATCAAAGACAATTCTTTCTTTGCGTTCACTTTGCCACGTCAAGTCCGACTCGAGGCCATAAACTCTTCTTCGTGGGGTGAGAAGAGTGGTTGGGGGAGGGGGGGGGGAGCGTTTTGCTCTTTTCTACTTTTGTCGCACATCATAATTGCTCGTATTTACTCAGTATTTCCTTCGATTTAACGAAAATAATTATTGAACCTTAATTATTCACATTTTATTTTGTATATAATATTTTAGTAACAAAAAAGTGTTCAAATTAACTCATTCAGTGCACTAACACGTCAGGAATTTTCACAAATAAAAAAGTGTAAAAATGTTCATTACTTTTCAATTAAATTGACTTTAATTAAATGTTCAAAACCTCCAATAAACGCTTTTAACTCCCGAACTGTGTACAAGATAGCAGTCTATAAGCAGGGAAGCAAGTTTACCCGAAGTATTTTTAGCAATATCATTAAAGTTAATGTATATTAAAAGTTAAAACATTTCTTACGTAACATGTGGTTTACAATGACAAGCATTTTGAGACTTAATATCATGCTGATTATCACACCTAGCTTCCTGGGTAGTGGATGCTGTTACTGGTTCAGAACTCGAAGATCTGCTACTGCTGCAATATCATCTCACATCTGACAACCGTCACAACCCTTCCAAACATCACAAAATGATATTAAGCACACTTAACTTGCACAACAGATACGACATCAGGGACACATCAGCATGATGTTAGGTAGAAAAAAACAATTATGGTGTTTCTTTTTACAATTAAAACACAGTGTTCCAGTTGATTATTGCCAGCAAAAGGTTGGCAAAAGGGTGGCACTTGACAATTGGTATGCACGCGGTAATTATAGAAATCAACCTTATACATCAAATCCCTATTTAGGGGGCTGAAACGGAAATGAAAACGGCGATTCAATAATATACACGTGACTATTTTTATTGGTAATTTATTGACATTTGAATTGATATTTTATTTGATGTTTTGATTTCTATTTTGGTTAATTATATTATTGAAGCGCCAATTTCATTTGCGTTTTAGCCCCCCGAAATAGGGATTTAAAATATATGTTTATTAGCAATGAGGTTTACTCGCTTGGCTCGTTATAATTCATCAATTAATTTTGCTAAACGCCCCCTTCAGTATTTTTCCAGTAAAAATTCTGAATTATGTCGTTGAAGAATTTAACAAGATCCCCTTTTATCTTCAGAATGTCACGTAGAAAACTATGTGGAACATTTTAGAGTTTATAGAAGGCATCCTAAATTAAAGCAGAAATTAGGATGGAATTTTGCTATATATAGTCATATTTATCTTTGACGCGTATACAATAAATAGCGGTGCTTATAAGATATGAAGCTATTTAGAAGGGTTGGTGCGGGTAGGTTGGACAGTTTTTTGCGGTCGAGGGACGTTGCTCTAAGAAAATTATTACAGGAATTTCTTCCTATTGTTGCCTCGAATCGATCGCGTATGTGCATATTGAGAACATATCATTTCTTGCCATTTCTTTTGAAAGACTCACGTCTTCTACATCTTGGCATAAAAATCTTTTAACTTTTCTGGATTTTGAAATGCTAATCTTTCCAACTTCATATTTTCTTATTGTTTCAGATGTCAATCAAAGTGGAAGCATCGAGAAAAAGGACTTCGAGATAGCTATTGATGTGAGTAAATTCAGTTATATTTTTCAATTATCATCTCCGTTTTGTTCTTACTAAGCCCTTTGTAATAAAGGCGGGTATTACAAAATCAATGATTATCTTTGATGACAATTTATTAATTGATTCTCTGTAACCATTTCAACGAAGCATGTAAGTGGGTACTGGGTATAACATTATTTCAACGTTAAAATATTCTTACTTTAGCACCTCGAAATTATTAGAGAGAGCGATTTTTTTCGGAAACATCAATGTCGCTAATGATTGCAGATTACTCGAAATTACAATTTCGGCATAAAAAAAAGCAAGAATCCTTAAACGCGCCCATGGCACTTGCCATTTATAAGTTACTCAAAACATCCCGTTTTTATACATA
Organism: Nemurella pictetii; assembly: GCA_921293315.2. Lineage (NCBI taxonomy): Eukaryota > Metazoa > Arthropoda > Insecta > Plecoptera > Nemouridae > Nemurella > Nemurella pictetii. Next base: position 23,322,057 of record OV121116.1, on the reverse strand, counting down.
GTGATAGCTTTCTTTTTTGTGATTGTTTTTGGTAATTATACACTTTGAAGCTCAATGGATCCCAAATATCCCAAATATTTTTACGAGTGTCACAATTCAGCACTAAACGAACTCTAAGCGTTGTTCGAAAAAATATCCGAGATTTCGAAAGTGAGGGGCCAACTTGACGACTCCTAAACTTGAGATTTTTATCTGTTGACCGATGATAGTTGAGTTAGGAAGTATGGCATAGCAGCGCAGCGAGCAAGGGAGAGACATTTCAATGTCTGTGAAAAACGTTGTGCGCATTTGACGCTGCGAATGAAACGCTGCGTTTCTTGACGCAGAGGGTGTGCACTGCCCGAGGGTGGCCCGTGGGTGACCGGCAGTACGTCGAAACGCAGCAAATCCTGCTCGAAGTCTGGGATGGACTCAAGCAACGCGCAGATGCCAACCAGGATGGACAGGTGAGTTTACATCTTCTCTCTGTTTCCTGCTTCCTTGGTTTCCATGCTTTCATTGCTCCCTTGGTTTCCGGTTTCCCTTTTCCCCGTTTCCTTGGTGTCCGGTTTCCTGGTTTCCCTGATCCCTTGATATCAGGTTTCCCTGCTTCCTAGGATCCCTATTTCCTAGATTCCTTGGTCCCCGGCTTTCCGGTCCCCGGGTTTTGGCAAATTCTGGGAAATTTCCTCCACCGAAACGAGCAAACGACACTTTCTCGTTCCACCCTGACAAGACAATAGATAGCCACCCTTGCTCTCAGCTTGTCTGCTTCAGTGCTTTCAGCGCGAATGTTCACTCAATTAGTGGCTGGACTTTATATGAGAAGCTCCGCTAATTTCTTTAATTTTACGTACAGAAATCTTCAATTTACAGATCAATCCCCATTGGCGCAAGATATTATGGTATGAATCTTATTTGGAAACAGATTTGTGGCAGAGAAGTTTTCCGAAAGTTATCCGAAGTAGATTTTTTGTGGGAATCTTCATGATTTATAATAAGTTCCGTTTAGTGTTTGGTGTCTCATGTTTCATGTTTGATGCAGGTGAGCCGAGAAGAATGGTGTCAGATGTGGGACGAGTATTCGAAGGACCCTGAGAGCGCGCTAGAGTGGCAGCAGCGGTACATGAACTTCATGTTTGACCTGGAGGATTCTTCGGGTAATTATGTCTACACCGATGACGAATAGGCTCAGGCTTGACGTTCGGTACAATATGGTAAACGGGCTTGCAGTTAATGGCATCTCGAGATCGTGTAGCAATTTGCTTACATATTTGGTCAGCCTTAAATAGCATCAAAAAAAACTGATGATGATGATTTGTAATTTCGCGTACAGATTAAAATAATGCGAAATTCAAGACAACCGATATGTCGATTGTCATTTGGCATACAAGCCCAGTAATAATTTGCGTCATTTGGGTTCAATTTCAATCAATGTTTCTTTATCGTACTCTGAAACTTATCGCCAGTCAGCTAAACGGGACATTTAGCGTTTTATCTTATAGTATGTCGGAATAAATCGAGCACCAGATTTCACCCCAGTTATAAAAAGTTATTACATGATCCGTCGGTCCAACCTTAATCACTATCATAGCAAGCGGATAACTTACCTATGAGAAGCCCACTGGCATTCAGTCATGCTGCACGTTGCACTTGCAAGTTGAAATTGATTCAACTCGAAGATGCCTGTAGAAGACTCGAGCCGAAAACGTTATCGATGCAACTCCAAACCGCACTGACAAAGCAACGAACTTCCCGTGAAATGACATCGAAAACATTTTAGTTGATTAACACACATGACCTGTGCCTCGGTCATTACTTGTTCGCGCATCGTTGCCACAGTCAGTGCCTTCTAGATGTATTAGCTCTGTTATGGCCATATGTTGTAGAAGGCTGTGACAAATGGTTGTAAACTTTTTAAAATTGTTTTCTAGCTGTGCTTGAATAAAAATTTTCATGATGAACATTAATAATTGATTGGTTGGAAAGAATACCAATAAAGCGAATCTTCTTCACCAAGTTGTATAAAAATGTCATGAAATTTGAATCTTCAAAACTCTTTCCGCTTGGCAGTTCAGTTTTTGACGTCATCAGCCTGCAGCCATCTGCAGCTGCAGCAGCGAGCTGGCAGTTCGCTTTAGCACGTTTTTGCGCGAATTCATTTTTTTAATATTCCAAGGTCAATAATTTTTGACTTTTTTTTCACGAAAATATTGAATACTAATGCAAAAAGGGCATGCATCAACCCCATTGTTTAAATATATGATAATATAAATACTGTCAACACAAATTATTACTTTACACCGTAAATCATAATCATAACGAATATGACAAATCGTGTTATCTACTTGCCTATTTTTGGGTGAATGCATTGTTCAATTACTCTGGTTACGACTGCTTGAGGAGATAGGGAAGATTATACTTCGATTATTTATTTGATTAAACCAAGGGTAATCACAATTCCCAGTCCTCTGTTCTGTACGGGTTAAATTTTCCATGGCAAATAATTGCCTTCAATTAATTCGTGATAAGTAGAACAAGCCGGTATTAAAAATTTGATGGAAATGAAAAATACTCATGAGGAAAATAAAAATGCGTGTTTTCGCCTGCAGGTGATGGATCCATTGACGAAGATGAATTCACGACTGTCTGCAGCAGCTATGGTCTTCCGGTAGAGGAATGTAGGAAGGCCTTTGTGAAATTCTCATCTGTAAGTACTCACAGTTGCTGCCAGTTACATTTTCCACCGAACAACTGTCTTCGTTTCGTCCAAACTTTTGTCATCTACCAGAGGAATATGTTAGGCTTTCTCTTCCATTAAAATGCAACCAGAAATGGTGAAGGGCTCAAAGCCCACCAACTCCTATGCAAGAAAGAGCACCTTGCTTCCCTGGTAAAAAATTAAATTTTATTATCTTAATTTTCAGAACAACACCATCGATGTGAACCGGGAAAAATTCTCCGAGCTGTGGCAGCAGTATTTTTCGTCTGAAAACCAAGACGACCCCGGCAATTACATCTTCGGCAAGCTTACGTTCGATGACTAGCACGTAATATACAACATCTCGCAATGCTGGGTTACAGGACAGAGCAAACATCAGCATTCAGCAATCAGATGCATCACCTGTAGCTGCTAGCTTGCAGCCCGCAGCTCACAGCTTGCAGGCGGTAGCTTGTACCTCGCAGCTCGTAGCAAGTAGCTCGTAGCTCGCAGCTCGCAGCTAGCAGGAGGTAGCTTGTACCTTGCAGCTCGTAGCTTGTAGCTCGTAGCTCGCAGCTGGTAGGTCTTATCTACTATTACGAGCTACTAGCTTCTACAGCTACTGTTACTAAATTGCTACCAACGTATTGTCTAGAGGCTAGACTACACACTTTAATGCCACCTAGAGGTGGTAGTGGTCAGAGTGATCTGCGTTACAAAAGCAGTCATTTTTTATAAGTGTGATATACACACTTTAGTTGCAATTTATACCTACTTAATACTTATATATTAAGTGACAATTACTAATCTACTTAGCTTAATTATTATTATCCTTAATGGTGGGAGGAGGTCCTGGTGTGTTATTCCACAATGATATATAAATTGATCTACATGGATATTTAAAATTCTGCGCTCACACAATATAATATGCAGAAATAAACGAAAAAAAATATATCTTCGATATACACTATGCTGCTGCTAGGTGAGCGCAAAATTTCCACCTTCTTTTCCAGACAGCAGATCTTCAGAACAAAATCTAGTTCTTGGATTGTTTGTAGACTAAATTTGTCAAGAAGACTTTGGTGTTTGGAGTTTCCAGTTACAAATTTGCACGTCTTACACCAGTGTCCTGTGTCACCGGCAACAATATGTATGTAGTTGATGTTAATTTGAATCGCCATTAGAGGCTCGGATATCTAAAGAAAATATCCAAAAGGAGCTTGCCACTCTAAGTTATTCATTGTGCAGCCTCCAATGAAAAATGAAAACACAAAATCTGCTTTATGTCCATATTATAAGGTTGTTATCATACTATATAAATGTTTGCACGGTATAATATATGTCATCCGTAATTGGTATTCCGTATTTCGTGTTAAATTCTACATCAAAACTTAACATATACCTTAATTTAAACTATATATTACATATATTACATTATATAATATTGAGCAAGATAGATGTGGAAGTGCCAAGTATTAATACCTATTGGGTGGAATAATATTACCAAATTATAAAAGAATTTAACTATTTATTTTCTTTCTAAGCCTGTTATACACAATCACATTTGTCATCAAACTATTGGACAATGGACACACACATTTTCCAAACATTTGCTAGTCACATTGAAATTTCATCCAGAGAAAAAGGTAAGATTTGTTTTGTTAACATGAATTCGAGACACACCAAACAATGCATCAGCAATTAAGCTAGGAAAGCTAGGGGAGATAGTGGTGAAGAGATGAACCACCATTACGACTCTAATCATGCAAATGAATACTAATAGCAATTTCCATTTATAAAGTAAAGAAGAGACGTTCTCTAGGCTTATGATCTATATAAAATCTCATGTTATCAAATTCAAACCAAGCTTCCAGTAGGGTGTTCCCTGCTCCTCTAACATGTTCATTTGTTTTTTATTTATCTTTCTATCTGTCCCTCTTTCTTGATTTCGGTTCACATTAAGCAAAATTATTATAGGTGCATGATTTATGAAGTCATAATCCAAAATTGATCTGAATATGGGAAATGACTAAGAAATACTAGCAATAACAATGACTTAATATTTATAGTGAACCACAAACTAAGCTAAAATACCCTTTGACCATTTGAATATTAGTTCATAAAATCTAGTTGGCTGCATATGGCCTTGGCATGCCATTGCTACAGCTAATCACATCTAAATGGCAGTAACCTTCGCTGATATGAGCCAATAATGTCACTATACCACTAATCTTAAAGTTTGCTAAATGCTCCAATATACACACTTTATGTACTGTTGTAAAACAGTCTACATTAAGCAAGAAATTATGTAGCAGCAGACACGACTAAAAAGTTCAAAAACCCACTATTCACTAATTCAAAAGTCCAATAGAACTTCCTCACTTCCTTGGCAATTCTATGTTAATACTTGTCTTAAATGTGCTATGTGTGGCTGCACTCAGAAACTGCGGTTATGCAACAGCCAGGTCACACAACGGGTTCCCACAGCACTGATCAGATCCGTCGGACATTAAATTCTTTGAACCTTTGTCCGGAACCAAGTTTTCGTCGGAGCAAAAATGTGACGGCTGAACAACCTCAGCCTGCGCATCCGATGTCGATGACTAATGCATGCATTTAAAACACGACAGAATCACTCAGCGGACTCTGGTGGCGTCGTGTGAGCCGGCTATAACTCTGATTTTGTCGTTGTTCGTCAGTAAGTTAAGGGCAATAACACGTGCAACAGAAGAGATCGAATCGTTTAGGACCGATAACGCCTGACAGTAGAAGTTATGTAGTTTCCTCTAGAAAAATACATTCTCAGTCACCTTTCTTCCCATTTCCTGGATACATACATACCTTTGAGATAACTGATACACGAAGATTTTCTGAGAGTTTTATCAGACGACCTATACATCTTTGTCGGTGACTCTTTTGATGCTTATGTCCAGGATTCCGAGGTTGTAGTGTGCAATAACCTGGGAAGAAGCAAAATATTGACTCACAATGATTTACACAATGTGCGGATGAAACTAAGCCGTTGACAGTCTGGGTCTTTTATTCTGCTCTGCAGCGCTATCATTTAAAATGTTTTTTTTCAGAACAATATTTCTGTCTATTTCTCTTTAATTACATCAGCATTTGTCAAGAAAGTTCAATAACAACTGAATTTTCTGGGAAAAACTTATTTTGGTGAAATAAACATGCATCTGCCAACAACAGTAGGTTGTAGTAGTCAGTAGGTAGAGCATCACTCATCAGAATGGTAAAACCAATTGAATTAACGCATGAAACACCAGGATTCCTCTTCCTATCTGAGCAGTCGAGTGACTGATATACTAATGAAAGTGAACCTAGAACTAAAAATTATTCACCCACTTGCCCAAAACAGGATCAATGTTTTGAAACTATTGGTCTCACCCATCCAGCATCTGAACCCAGCACAATTTTTCTTAACTTTGCTGACCTTAAAAGACCAGAATGGTATTCTTTTTTAAACTAAGTCGTTAAGTATAGCTATACTTTCAAAAAGGCTTGGCCATGTCTTGTTACTTGATAATTAGTAGCTATAGCTATTAGCTGATCTAAGTATTAGAAAGAATCAAGGTGGTATCAAGATAGTAAGTAGGTACTAGATACATATTAAGAAGTGGAAAGTAGAAAACAGTAGGCAGGTACTAGGTTCTAGGTTGTTAGTGGGAAGTAGTGGGATTTTAGATAGAAATAGACAGTAGAACTATAGCAGATACTAGGTGCCAGGAATAGTAAGTCAGTGAGAAGTAGTTACTGACCTCAACAGCCTCCCCAACAGCTACATCGATTACGGGAGCCACGAGTACTGCCGATTGGTTGCAAGCCGAGTGGGAGCTCTTGCTACAAACTGCCGGACTGTCATCCAGCCAAAGAGTATCAAACCAGTAAGGAATAGCATTTATTTGCCCACTGCTCATTACAGTCACTAGTTTCGAACTGTACATGCGACTTTGATTACCGTCCATAATAAGATCTAATATATGAATCGGTTCACTGAAAGGTTTGTGGTGGATCGAATCTAAATTGAAATCAAGCTGGTAAAAACTCTGTAACATGAACAGAAAAATAAGATTATAAGCCAAGAATCACACATAGGCAAATACATACTATATCATTTGCCCGTTTACAATCAGTAAAGGAAAAATTTATTGGATCTGTTACGCTTAGTTTGTGTTTTTACTAAGTGCCGACATTTATTTCACTAGAATGCAGGGCTTGTCTGAAATCCAAACTGAAATTGCAGCATTTGGCTGAGACATCAGTGTACAATTCAGAAATGAACCTTCCTTCCAACAAACATTCGGCATAGTAAAAAAAAACAAACGGAACCCATACCTGGTAGTTATTTATATACTGGCCAATTCTGAATCCCGATGTTCGTTCGTCATCGACCACCGAAGCCATCTCAGCCAACCAATCTGAAGACACAAGCCGACAGAAAACAGACAGTTTCTTCGGTAACAGCATCCCGCCAGGCTTAAGTAACAATTTTAGCATCGGAAGCCTGTTTATTGCATCTTCTTTCAACTCCCCACAGTTTTCTAATAAATTACTAATTATCACATCAAACTTTTTGTGATCTTGAATGTTGGATGTATACGTCACTTTGCTTTCGATTCCGTTGTACTTCATTATTTTTGTCAGGGACGAGTAACTCTCTGCAGAGTCGACGTAGCAAGTCAGAAGTCCACCGTGGCACTTTAAAATACTCACGCCCAACATTGGTATCGGAGAAAAGTCCAAAAGGCTCTGCTCTCCCGAAAACCCTGTCACACGAATTAAAGAATTTGTGTATGTTTTGTCATTGGCAAATCTTATAGCCTCTTCACTTGCTAAAATATTGTAAATATCTGGTTGATTTTCAAACGTGATTGTTAGTTTCCCATCGGCAGTGGACACGTGAAGATTCAATAGGTCATCACAGCGCAAGTAATTCGATTCAAAGGCAAATATTGCTTGGTCCCAGCAACTTGCCTCTTCTGGGCAGTTGGAAATCATATGTTCATTATCTGTAGAGTAAAAAAGGATTGATGTTAAGAGCATGTGTAAGATTAACTCATTAAATCAAATAATGTTAAATCATAGCTCACAACATCTATAATGAGTGAGAGCTAGAGTAGATCTTACAGGATTTATCTTTCTTTCTAAATGACATAGACCACCTCTATGGTCATAGTTGGTTTAAGAGTTGATTAGTCATTAGTGATAGGTACCTATGTGATGAACTGACAAAAGATCAGGCAGTGAATGCAAGCTCACCTAGGTTTAGTTGGAACCAAGCAACAACAGCATCAAAACGACCCTCGGAAATGCAGGTCAGGGTTACGCTCATACTGTGGTCTACATCTAAGTGAGCCTGAAAAAAAAAAAAAAATCACACTATAAATCATTTAAATTCCATAAATACCATTAAACCAGTTCTATAAATTGTCTTTGTATCCATTACAAATGAGAATATGAACATTAGCAAGTGTCATTGAAGAACCTAACAAGCCGGGTACCCATGTTCACTCGGTGCAGATTCAGTTCCGTCAATAATTATAATTGTACAAGAATTGGGAGTTGTGATCTGGGACCCCTAATAGCGAGAACGCGGGTTGGCAACCACCAACAGTCACGTAAGTATCTGAAATTGGCAACCAGAATTAAAATTCAATTAATTGTGCTTACCCTAATATCATCCACACTGTTGAGATCAACGGATAGAACTTGGTGGATTGAGGTGAGATACTTGAAGCCACCGGGAATGCAGTTGAGCTGTTCCGTATCGTACGGCTCGATAGTTTTGTCAGTGACGAGATGTGGCAGACGCACGCCGTTGCCGTTCGGTCCGAAAACAGACTCGCTGTGGCTGTTCTTCCGATAGATCTCGGCACACTCAACGCCCGCGATGAACAGCGTCACTTGCTGTGGGATGACCACCGAGTAGGCAGACGAGTGGTTGCTTAGCAGCGGCGAGTCAGTGGGAAGTGAAGGGTGGGGGGGTGCCAGCAGCCTTTCCCAAGCGTGGAGCAAAGTCTGCAGGATGTTTTCACCAAACACCCCCGAGTCGAATATTTCCGTGATGACAAGAGACACTCTGAAATGGCAATATGAATGATGATGGAAAAACCCTTGTAACTTGGGTATAAAATAAAATCACTATATTGCCATTGATTCTACTATCTTTAAGTAGTATGCATTTGATCATAAACTTCACCCAAATTCATGGATCATAAGCATTTTACCTACCGTTTCGGGATGACTTCTGGTATTGTTATTTGACAAGAATGGCAACTAAGGAGCCTTACGTCAGTTATTTTATTTTCATTGAGCACTTTAGCTGCTATATCGATCATTGTTGGACACGAATCGCACGCATATATTGATTTAGCTCCGGCCTCTGATGCAAATAAGCTGAAAAAATGTAGAAATGTAGTAAATGTAGTCAATCAACAACTAAACCAATTATTTTTACTTCTTCAACTGTGGAGCCTATAGTACTATATAGCTGTGTATTTCATAGTACCTTTGCCTATTTTACTTTGGGGATAGATTAAAGATTGATAGAATTAATTTTAGCAAAATGTGAGTACCTGAGTATTCCCGATCCTGTCCCGATATCCAAAACATCGTGAAACCCCTGGCTCACTCTTTTGAAAATTGCATTTCGATATGCTTCATTACGTTTCTTATCATTTAGCATTCGAAAGTGCCAACGATCAACAAGACTGTTCCGCGCATTCTGCAGATTCCGTTTGGCCGGTAAAAAATCAGGTTTCGAAGCCAAAGCTCTACCAAAAAACTGGCAAGCATCACTAGTACGGTGCAATCTGATTGGAATTAAAAAAGTGTAAGTAAGATAAATGTTATCAAGCATTTTAGTCGATCAACAATGAGACCCATACTGTCCAGATTGTGAAGATACCTGAATGCATGAAGACCAAGATTGTTCAGAAGTTCCTCGTTTTCAGGAAAAACTTCCATGGCTTGGTTGTAACCTTGTAGGAGACCTTCATAGAATTTATTTTGTTCTAAGACATCAGCCCACGAAGCTATTAGAAAACAAATAGCTTTTAATTTCATGCAGTACATGGGTATATATATCAGCACTTCTAGGAGATATATCCTAGAAACCTCTATCCCTGCAGTAAATTGCAATCATACTTACATAAAGTAGCTAAAAAGAACTGCCAAATTTCCTTTTTTCCTCCACAAGATGGATCGAGCATAAACGCTGTGAGAAATTCAGGCACTGCCAATTCTAGCCTTTTCTGTCCAACATGAAATTCTGCATTCTCTAAAGATTTCTTAGCCAATAACTTATGAGACATATCCATCGAAAGTCTCTATAGCAAAACTAGCACTACTTAAAGCATGTACTATTTTCAGTCCGTTATACAAAACGTTATTATAAAGTACTTACTAGCTACCTAGCTTTCGGTATGGTAGGTTGTTAACTATCACCAGGAAGCAGAGGAACTTGACATGAAATATTTCCATTCTCTTTCTGAATCTCTTCAGCGTTTTTTTATTAATTAATTTCTCTTCAAAAATTTCCATCCACTTGGTGATTTACACACATAGCCAGATACCCATATTTCAGAGGGATTAATTTTTTCCTGATGCATGCTTCATGCATCTTCAAATTTCCCATATTTCATAGTTGTTATCACTGAACGAGAACTCAATGTGGTGGGGTAGTGCTCTGAAATGACCATTTTATCTCATATTTCTCTTAAAATGTTTAATTGACAAAGCTGATTGATACCTGTACCCTGTACTATTCACGAGCGAATAAAATAACGTTATTGTTATTTTTATTATTATTATTATTGTTATTATTATTGTTGTTATGATTCTTATCTTTATTATTATTATTATTATTCTTATTATTGTTATTATTATTATTATTAGGCCCGGTCTCCTTGTTTAGCATGCTACCTCAAATCGCCGATATGTGAGGTTAAAGTTCCCCACCACCGACTCAGAAAGAAACAGAAAGACTGAGAGCAATCGAAACCAAACTGAGACAGAAGAGATGCGCCAAGCCGAAAGGACTCGAGCATCATCGAACGTGAACGAAGATTCCAATAATATATTATTACTACAGTCCGTCTCACTTTCAAATGTCACAATTTTTTTGTTATGTTTCATGAAATCCTTTGTTTTACATGCCCCTCTAAGCTCTCATTTGGAGATTGCCTGCTAAATTTTGGAAACGGGAACCAGTCCTTGCTGACATACGAGTTTTTTGGCTCAGCTCCACGTGTCAGTATCGCATAACATATTAATTTTTATTACTATATCACGATGAAATAAATTACCAACTGATATTTATAGACTTTATTTGATTCAGGTAAGGCGTTAATCTTCGATATAGGTAATATTTTTTATACGGAAAAATACGGCCGAACAGAAAAAAATTATGCATTCCAATTTTGTATTAAATATAATCCTGTTCAATCAATTAAATTGATTGGATAGTGATAGGCAATTATAATATTAGTATGGCCCAGCGTGATGACAACTGATGGTGAGATACATTGTAGAGCTCAAAATACACTTCAAACTTATTTTAAAATATCCGGTAGTGGCAAAACAGCGTTTAAAAACTCCTCTCCATAGTGATACATAATTTTCGCAAAAGGATTATATTTATAAATCAAAATCATAAAATCAAATCATAAATATAAAATCAAAGCTATTCCTATAAAATTTTAAGCCTCAGATTCAATATATCGTAGGCAACATTGTTTGATTCCACCCGGAACAATAAAAATTCTCCTGAGTTTTACGAAAGTGGAGGGTGCAGGTTAAAAAAATAATTTGGTTGTTGGGATGCCTTCAGGTGCTCTAAATTTTATCTGTTCCACAAAGCAATTAAATAAATAAATAAAATATGTGTTAAAAAGGTTTCCACTTGTCATCTCAATTCCACAAGGCAATTTAGTTTAAAGGAACGACTTGCAAGCGTTCCGCAATGTAGCTTATTCACCAACTTTTACAGTTTCTAATTCTGCATAATTTCTGCTTTTGATTCCTATTCCACATTTAGAAACAAAATGCGGAATTTACCCAATTCCACAGAATTAGGAACAGAAAAAGTTAATGAATTAGTGCGTTTTATACAGAGCATATAAATATAGTATCGTCCACTGCTCCAAATTTCATCAGTTCCGCATACGTATTTTATTTAAAATATGAAACATGCAAAATTTTCAACTGTCCCCCTCTTTAACTGATCCTTAGGCATGGCACCTCCACCATACCGCCACCTAACCCGGCACCTCCAGCTTGACTTGACGTAGTTTTACCGTCCTGTTACCGTCCTGTCACCGTCCTGTCACCGTCCTGTTAACGTCCTGTTACCGTCCTGGATCTAAGGAGGTGGTGATCGCCACGTTCTCTGATAACGCCATCAGACAGCCAACCTCCCCTCAACCTCCCAGACTCTCTCTACGACGCCGTTCCCTCGATAGTAGTTCGTAGTGTGTAGCTACACCAATACCTACTTACGAAAATAGCACTTGCACACAGAAAAATTAAGAAAAGTTAGACTGGTATAAAATTAAAACATAATTAATCACTTAAGGAATTACGTTCCTTCATTTTTATAAACTTCATTGGTTCATTTCCAAAACATTCCCGGATTATTTACCTCCACCATCTCTCAGATGTTTCATCGGGGGCTTGCAAATCCAATAGATTGGCTTCAACGTCCCACCGAACGCGTCGCACGTTCCCAGCCGTCCGCTTCGCACCCAGCTTGCTACGGGCTTCCACGTCCCACCGAACGCGTCGCACGTTCCCAGCCGTCCGCTTCGCACCCACCTTGCTACGGGCTTCAACGTCCCACCGAACGCGTCGCACATTCCCAGCCGTCCGCTTCGCAACCAGCTTGCTACGGGCTTCAACGTCCCACCGAACGCGTCGCACGTTCCCAGCCGTCCGCTTCGCACCCAGCGTGCGACGAGCTCCAAAATTCCATCAGAGCGCTCAAAAGATGGATATTTTCAGTGATTTATTTTTTAGAGTAAAAAATGCGTCATTTCCTTTAACAATTAAAAACCGAACGAACAGATCGGCGTCGCACATAGCGAGCGTTCATCGGCACATGTGCCTGCGCCGGCAGCATGCTATGGGATCTGGTACGAGCATGCGTACCATGTTTCCATTCCCAGCATCCCTGCTCCTGTCGCCTTTCAGCGGGATTCATAGCTGACTTCGTCGTCGGCTCTCTCGACGATCGGCTGCTAGGGTGTTAGGGTTCGAGGGTACAAGGATTAGAGGATTCGCGGATTCGAGGGTTTAGGACACTAGGGTGCTAGGGTGGTACTGTGCTAGGGTACTTGGATCTTAGAGTCTAGAGTCTGGGGTTCTAGGGTCTAGGATATAGGGTATTTGGTCAAGGGTCAGGGTGGTTCGTTGAGAAACTTGTCTGCCCGCGAAATCGCGAGACAGCAAAGGTAAGCAAAGCATTGCAAAGCGTCCTTCAATTAATTTGGTGGAACAGAAAAAGACGCGAGTTGCGGGAATTATTTTGTGGTTATTCAAATAAATTTGATTTGAATAGGATGGAGAAAGTGCGGAGTTTTTATTTTTATACTTATACTACACTTGTCAGTTGCAAACTCTGATAATAAAAATTAAACTTCAGGATATTGACTGGTACTTTTATAAATAGAACAATTTAAGAAAACACAAAAGGCACAAAAGGCACAAAGTTAAACATCATAAAACTATACAATAAATAGTTGTTTTAAAAGGAAACAATAACAAAACTAGCCTGGAATCTAACTGTAGATAGTAAACATCGGTGGAATTATTCAATGGTACCTCTTCATTTGCAGATAGCTTACCCCGGGCTGCTGAGCTTTGTTCCTGGCTCCATGGAAGACAATGATACGGTAAGGCCAGACACTTTCTCTTATAACTGTTTCTTCCAGACGGCTTTCCCGATAAATTCAAAAATGGGAGTGCTACAAAATACACTTACAGAACTTTTTTTGTTAATAGCTATTTGATATATTAGAGACTGCTGGTAGTGAAATTGGGTCCATCCTCGTCAAAGAAACAAAAAAAAACAGTTTCTGACTTGAACATTTAAGAAGTCAATGAAAGATATGCTAATATTAGGTCTAAGATGGATTAAAAACTAAAGCGTAATAAATCTTGCGCCCTTATACGTGCACAGGGGCAGATGCAAGAACAGCGCTGATTTCCGTTCTCATGCTTTCCATCACGTCAGTTACAGATCTGAGAAGTATATTTTTCACGCATCAGATTCTATCTTAAAATATCATCCAAAGAAAAATACCCCTAATTTTACAATTATCCCCTATACTGGGAAACAAAGTCAATTATTCATATTTTGATTTCGGCTAAGTTCTTACAGTTTGTAGAAGAGATAAAACTATTTTGCAAATTTTGTGGTGATTTCTGCAGTGGTTTGTGTTTTTTTTTAAAGTGAGTTTGTAAGAAATTTTGGCACTGTACATATACTGATAATTAGCACGATTTACGACAGGTACTCGATATTTAATTTAATCGATTTAACAACTTGTGTGATCCTCCAGAAAGTTTCGTGGTGGTTTTTTTTTTATCGAATTTGGGTTGTTTTCGTTTAATTTGTGTCGGTCTGTATAATTTATTCAAGCGCGCTTGCGAGTACTGTCATGCCTTCAATTTCGGTCGTTATTCTTTATTTAATTTCAAAAATTTAATAACGAGGCTTCTCGAACACTTGTGTGACGCTCTACAGAAAGTAATTTGGTGGTTTTCATTGTGGTTTTCATTATGGTTTTAATATATTTATATATTATATAAATTATAAATATATCATATTTATATTTAAAAATATATTAAATGATTTTGGTATGAGATTTACGTCCGTGTTCGCCGTACTATGAGTAAAACCTCGAGAAGTTAGCACGATTTTCGACAGGTACTCGAAATTTAATTTCAACAATTTAATAACGATATAATATGCAGAAAACTTCGGTGTTATATAGCTCTTGAGAAAGTTTCGTTGAGCTTTTAGAGCACATAAGTTTTTTAAATACTATGTTTTGATCTTAATTAATTTCCATGCGGGGTTCCACATACCTACTGTATTTTTAAACGATTGAGTTTAAACGCATTTATATATATATTACTTTAATAAAAATAAGAAGAAATAATTTAGAGAAGCATGACATGGTTCAATTCTTTCAGAATTCCTCGCTCGTCCAATGGAATTTATTTATTAAATAAAGAACAATGGAAGCAACGCATATGCATGTTCCAGCATTGAACTGGGCGACGAAAAATTTTAATCATATGGATATCAAAATATGATATCTTATCAGATTTACGAAAACATGCACGGGATATGCTAGAAGTGCTAGAAGCAAGCGTAGCATATATTTCTTGTCGTTTGAGACAGCATCCCTATACTAATATTATCCCTGTGGTTCAGTATGTTTTCATCACTTTCAGACATGTCTATGCACGCCTAAAGTTACCATCCGATTCTTATGAAATTTTGGAAACGCACTCGATACATCATAAATGGGTGCAACGAGGGGGTCTCGCTGCGGTTTGACCAAAATGGGCCCTTTTTTTGGGGGGTTCACCTACCAAATTTGGACTTGGAGGATTGAAAATTTATACCCGTGTAGCAGCGACCATTTTCAATTCAAATTGAAATTTTCAAACCAGCCAGCCCAAAATTGGGCCCTTTTGAGGGGGTCATTTAGCAGAAACAAAAACTTGCGATTACACTTGGAAGTTATTTTCCTAACTTTATGAAATTCTGGAAACGCACTCGATCACACATTATACAACTCACTGTTGAGGTTTCGCTTTGGTCTGGCCAAAATGGGCCCTTTTTTGGGGGGGTTCACCGGTCAAATTTGGACACATAGAATTGAAAATTTGTACCCGTGTAAAAGTGTTCATTTTTAATTCAAACCTATAATTTTACATCCGCCAGCCCAAAATTGGGCCCTTTTTGGGGGGGGGAGGGAATCTTTTCACAAAAACAAAAACATGCGACTCTCCTACTTTCTGCAAAAAACACATGGCCCCACCAAGTGCATATAAATCATCGTGGAGAGAGGGGGCTCGCTACAGCCAGCCGCATTTCGGGGAAGTCTCGTGATTGCCCAACTGATCATAAACATCGAGTATAACAATACAGACGATATTGTGATTTTTTTTTCGTAATGCGTCGGTATCGGGGACAAAGTCGCGAAAGTTCGCGAACATTGGTCAACTTCACGCGTTAAAACACCAATTTTGCGTTGCTTCGCGAAAATAACTATGTAAATTTTGAATCAGCAGCAAACACACAGCAAACACAGTAAACATATGATAAAAAAATCCTTCAATTTCAAAATTTTGCATTTGTCGCGATCCATATACACAATCCCTCAATAATCGATAGTGGAAGTCTGGGCGGACATTTTGCCAGGGGACACTTTGCCAGGCTACCCTTCAAGGTAACACGCTTTTAGGTGGGTACCTGGTCAAAAGATAGGGTATAATGAAACATAGAACACAATTGGGTTGGGATGTTGGGTAGGGTCAGGAAAGGTTGGATTAGTGGCTGGGTGGGGGGGGGGGGGGGGCATATTTTAAAATTACTATCATCTCGAAATTGTTTCCCCTGTAATGTATTGATTTGACTGCTAGACGAGCCCAACGGACACCGGCCCAAAATTGGCCCTTTTCCTTAAAATTTGACTTCCGAGACGTTAATTTTCTATACAATTCATTTTTTTTTGTCAGCCGACCCACAATTTGTTACGACAAGCCCTGTGCTATGTATATCTCTGTCAATATGTGCCCTGCCTTCACTTCACAAACAGATTATTATCATTCCTTCCCAAGCCATCTACAAATCAAACTCTGTGTACTAATGACCACGAAACTTTACAAGAATCTGCATTTAACAGGCAACTCGAGGAACTGAAACTGATAGGATGTCTTAAATACGCACCTATGCGATAAAAAAACACGGTTTTTAACTAAATCTGATCAGCTTTCTGTAAACATGGGATCTTTTTTAACGGCTCTAAATTAATTATTTTTTATGATTTATCGATGGCGGACGTCTGCATGTCTGAGTCTTTTCATAAAACCTCCATTAATATTACCTATATTTTTGCAAATTTTAGGTCGGGGTCCAGGGGGCGGAGCCCCCTGGCGGGGTTGGCGGCCGGAGGCCGCAGGGGCGGAGCCACTAGTACTTTTTCATAAGTTCTCAGCCAAACTCAGGGGATGCAGCCGCTGCCCATAAAAAGATCAGAAGGCATGATAAAATTCCATACTCATATGAATAAATGGAATCCAGAAAAAAATGGTTGAACTTATATTGACATGGACTCTCAAGTAATAGAAAAACCAAGGCGAAGATGCTAGATTTTATAGAACATGCGACTGGCTCTCGATATCAACCCTAATTCAATAAAAAACCAATGCATATTTGGATTTTCACTTTTTTTTCGACTCGACTCGCTGCCGGTTTGTGTACCCGAGATTGGTAGCATTTTTCCAATTCATTTCTCTCGTAAATATAACATTAACTGTCACATTTGTCGGCCGACTTATTCGGCTTTGAAACTGACTGTAACACATGCAGGAAGCGTACATGCCCCCGTTGCACGGTGGAGCCCTCGGGGCGTATACAAACGCCGTCAGAATTCCTATTTCACTCCACACTCGAATAAATTCACAATTTACTTGAATCAAAAAACACACCAATCCGCTACCTTTTGCATTGTGTCACAAGACTGACATGATGACAGAGATATGATCAAATAGTACTTGAAAATGAAAGAGAAATTAGGTATTTAGATCTCGTACAATATGTTAATAGCCCGGTTTACCCGTTAAGGTATTTTAAGGTATACGTTACGTCAACTTATTACACATTCATTGGTTATACATGACGACGTCTCTTTCGAACCATTAGGCCTAGGGTCATCCATCATCTTTCAACATTTTCTCGAGTCGCTGATAAAATTTTGTCATCACGTGGTCTGAGGGATAATTCATGCATGTTCACGGGTCCCGAGTGTGGGGGGGGGGCTTTTTTTAGTGAGCCAACATTAAAGGGTACATTTTTTTCGGGAGTGGGTGGATAAGGACACCCAATTAGTTTTCTAAAGCTCAAAAGCTCAAAAGTGCATGAATTATTTTCGAATTTTATTTCAAAGGCAAAAAAAGTTGGCATTTCTTTCGAAGATTAGAAAAGAAATGGATGAAAATATCGTCAATTGAAAAAGCAAATGAAAGAGTTTTGCTTTTAAATTTTGATAGTTTTGTAAAAGAAATCAACCCTGAAAGAATGAGGGGAAAATAAATATGAACTCTATGACGAGATGTCCCAATGTTTCGACCTGACATACATTCTGTCGGCTAATGTTTCGAGTTCGACAGAAAGCAGTCACATAACATCATTACAGCCAGAGTTCACTTTGAGGGGCAATATTTCAATGTGTACGCCCGATGGTAATTGTAATTCAATGATCTGTAATCTGTATTATGCGTCTACCAAAGCGATTTCAATTTCATGTGAACTGGACCACGCAGAGATGAATTTTCATTTTGCTTGATTTCTATTGGGGCATTATACAGCTGATAATGCACGTGGAAATTTGAATTTCACAATGCATAATTTTATAATTAGATTATACTTTCAAAATTAATAGGAAGCATAGGCAATTACACTAATAACAATAGTGTTAGTGGATGATATAGCAATAATAACGTTACCATCAACTGCTGAATGCTGATGCAGATTTACTCAGTTTCTAATTTATGGTATGTCATCAACGGGTCATACTTCATTACGGAAGGATTACGCCGAGGTTCCCTTTATGCCAATTTCACGCTTGATGAAATAGCCAACTTATTTCGGTATCATTTTATTGAAAGGCTGGAAAATGCTGTTTGGCCCTCATATAAATGCAGCTGGCGTCCATGCTTTCTTCCATTGCTGTGTTGAAAACTTGCCAATTGTTTTTAAGTGGAAAGTGAGAGTAAAATGGTGTTGGAAGCTCAGTAGAGTGAAGTGAACTTTGAAGTGTTCGCTACCGTCCTCGCATCTCGCATCTCGCATCTCGCATCTCGCATCTGCACCCAGCATCCAGCATCCAGCATCCAGCATCCAGCGAGATTAGCTGGCAAATGGAATGGTCGCGGCAACCGATCGCCAAAGCGTGCATTTTAGTTTAATGAGTCGCAATTTCCTATCTCCTCGCCACGCTTAGTTAGAAGAAATGCTGGGATTGAAATGACGATAGTAGAACAGCTGACTAGCCTAAATCTAATTAAATGGTTTGTGAATGTCGGTACATTCGCTCTACTTTAAATTTAATGTTTGGTGCGTGAATCGTAAAGCACGGAAACCGTGAAAAGCAAAGCACAAAAACCATCAGCGGAACTATCTCTGCACATGATGGGAAATTCATGTCAAAACAATATTTATAAATAGATTTGCATCTCGTCTTGTGCGCAGCAGGCGCAATTAGCATTCAATGTATACAACAGGGAATTGCATGAATTTTCAACATGAGTATTTTGCCGGCTGGGTATATGCCAAAGCTAATATCCTAAATAATTTTTACTAAGTACGATTTCATTCTAAATTCTAAATATATTTCAAACACACAGTGATCGGCTATAAGAATTTGTCATAGAGTTGTATTGCATTAACTTTAATTCAACAGAAACAAGGGTACAAAGGGTTTATTTGTTTGTTTGTTTGTTTGTTTGTATGATTGAAAATTCCAATGCGATTCAATATCAAAACAAAAAAAAAACATTGGGTTAACTGGAAAAAGCATGCATGCATGCTTTTCAATGTACACCCCCAAGCCATGTAATTGTGTTACAAGCTCTATTTTCTAGATAACATATTCGATAGCTTTGTATCACGAAAAATACAAGAGCAATTATAAAAGTTTACACAAATAAAATTATTTGATCTTGTTTTACGAATCAGATTTCCAGCCAGGGCAAGTTTTCTCAAAATGGCCATGGAAACCAGCCAGCGTTAATCGGTGGGAAAGCGTTTCAATTAGGCATCATCAGAGTACTCAGAGTACTTAGAAGATAATTTAACCGTGTTGCCAACTCATGCTCATACTACAACCATGTGCATATTCAATTATAAAAATAACGTGACGGAAATATTGGAAGGGGGCAATGAAAAGAAAACACTCCAACCGAGATACGAACTGCGAACCTCTCTAAAATGGACAAAGATAAGAGACAAAGTGTCTCGTCTATTGAACAAGTAACCACGCTTCTCTTCGCGTGCTAGGACCTCCGTCTCCTTCGCTTGTTTTTTCTTTCGATACTTTCTACTTTCATACTGTATCCCCATCTCTACGCTGCCACAAGGGGCCATAACGAGCAAATGTCTCACCCTGTGTTTCGCCCACTAACAATTCCTACCAAGAGTTGACCATGAGACCATCATCTGCCTTCGTGTCTTCGTGTAGACAATAGACATGTACTATCGTGCAAGAGACATGGATACATGAGTATCCCCCTCACCCCTCCCCCACCCCACCACCATTCGGCAATCGTAAGAGGTCCCTTTTCCCTGTTTGCTATTTAGCCCCAAGCTTTCTCCTATACAACTATTTCTAAATGGAAGCCTAATTGTCGTTTTTCACTTTTCCATTCCTGGATATCTAAGATCTAAATACAATAAATATTGTCGTGTCGTTATTTGTATTGAGAGCCGACATCTTTCTAAAGTGCCTTGTGTGTCATGCAGTAATACTATCATCACTAAGTCACCACGTAGTAGACAGGACGACCCCAACGAAGCTGCAAGGGCCGGAAGTTACTGGCCATCTCTTCTTTCTCCTCGTTTCGCAGCAGACGGAACGCTTGCAGCTGGAATGGAAGAAGGGCACACTTTTTTTGCCGCGAGAATTTGCGAAAGAAAATTTTTGCAGTCAGGTTTCAGAAATTATTTGGCACTTTCTACAGCCAATATAAGATCGACGTTTATTAGGAAATGGCTTTGTGATGTAGCTTGTTCTAGCTGATAGTATGGCGGGGCTTTGTTATGCTAGAAAGAACGAAAAGAAATAGAAGCGGAAGCGGAAGTGGTTTCCTGGGATTTTCGGATTAAGAATTTGAGAGAAAGGGTATGGAATGGGGGCAAGGAGTCGGCCGTTTCCATTGCTGAGAAATTACTCGAGCATTTTGCCGGAACGGTAAATGAAAATCACGGAAAAGCCTTTTGGAAAACAAGCGGAAAACGGGCGGTGGGTGACTAGCTGATCAAAACTGGCCGGAATATCAAATGCCGAATACAAGCAGAACTCAATGAAGGGTGGCAATTTACTCAATGCCCAACGTGTGCCAGCTGAGCTATTTTAATCAATATTGAAATTTGGCATCGCTTGTAATATTTTGCCCAAGGCGGTATATGGATTTTATATTGTGGCCTTCAAGTCCTTATATAGCAAACCATGATTTCCAGATTTCATATTTAATATTTCTTGTGGATCCACGGAAGAAAAAGGGGAATAATTCACCTGTGAACGAGATACTGTGGCAAGCTGCTTGCGAATATACCACGTAACAACTTGGGAGCACGGTGGTGTCGTAAGTGATCCCTTGTAAGTGTAAAACTCCGTGGTGAACCGAGGTATTACTGCTGACCAAGCGAACGGTTCTACCTCAGCATCCGTTTCGGCAGTGGCAATCTCAGATGCATGTTCCAGAAATCTTGCCAGTCCAGAATTGCTCTGAGCCGTCAGCTGAAAAGTTAAAGAAAGTTAAAGATGGTACTTTTACACCAAAATTAGGTCCGCAATTTTCTTCCTCGAGTAATAAATGGTAATCCTTAAATTGTATTATCTTTTAAAAGTCTAGCGCTGGAAGAGAGTCCTCATTAAAAGTTGACATAAAATGTTAGAGTGTGTGGGCAGATCTAGTTCCTCACTCCACGGTATAATATTAAAATTAAAAAGTAAGTATAAAGGGAAATCTAATTACACAATACCTATACTCTATAGCAAAAAATTTCGTAGAAGGAAATAAAAACGAATAAAAGAAAAGCTTACTGAGTATAAAATGGCGAATACTGAAATCTCGGACTGAGTAACCCCATTCACCACTCTTTTGTGTACAGCATGCATTTCCAGTTGGTACCTGTGAAAAATTAGACATAATCTCAGTTCTCAAACCAGACTGTATCAAACTGAAAATCAGCCAAGTCTATCTTTTGAAAGCTCCCCAAATTTCATAATCTGCTGCTTGCTTTCTCAAGGGGTTCAAGACATGATACTTAGAATTTTGATCTTGTTATAGTATGTGTAAGATAATATATATATTTAAAACTAATTAATTCCTACCAAGTTAATGCATGCACACACTAGTTAAGCAGCAGCCCTTCAGCGTATGCTTATTTTCCCCGCAGAAACATGATAAAACCAAGAGCTTTTCCCAAATTGCGTTTAACAACTTTTGTCATGGAAGCCAGCAACATCAAGAAGTTAATTATCTGCACACACAGTGCCTGTAACATCGTACCTACCGTCCCTACTTATGCCTACCTACCTACCTACCTACCTACCCCAACTTTATTCTAATGTAGCATCAAAAATGAATTACGCTAATGGGTTTCTACTTTGGGACAAAGTAGAAACTTGAAACTAAATAGTAAAAAACATGCAAACAAGCAAGATATGAAATATAGCGGTGATACAATAATACAACCGTGTTGGCTGCCATGGGTTAAAATTTGCAATTGAAAGACAGTTAAAGTTGGAGATATCCTCAATCTATCACACCAGCGCTGCTTAACTTTCCGCTCGTGCAAAGAATGCCTGGAAATAGCTCACCTTGTAGCTATCAAAAGGAAAATTTTGTGAAATATTATTTGAGAGGATAAAGCATTATTATTTCGCCACATTGTGCGATTCCGTGGAGTTTCAAGATTTTTAAAAATCAGAAGAGTAAACGAGCCTCAAATATGTAACGCAGTAAATCCGTGCAATAAACTCGGAAATAAATTATTTATGCTAAAATGTGTGTGGAGCAGAGTGCTTGGTAAATTGGAGTGCTTTGTAAATCTTATATTACCCCAACCCAACAGACATCTACTGGTCGAGTTATTAGCCATTTCTGGAATCTAACTCCTGTAAAAAGAATAATTTCCATTTTTAAACTAGTAATTTTACTCCATCGTCATATTACTCTGCCACTTGGCTGGGTCCCTTTTCATGCAAGTATTGCAATGACAATGTTCAGCAGTAGCGGAAAATTTGGGCAAATTTATTTTTATATAAACATATACTCAGTACGTTTTAAGCTTTGATAACAAATCATTTGAAAATACTTTTTCAAATCAATTCTTTTCTCTCTCAAGGGTTGCTAACGGAGCATATGTTGATTAATTCACATTTTAAAGGAAGATAATGTTATTGTTTTGTGTGACAAATTTATGCGGTTAATTTTTAATAACTTTTGCTTATTCTTGTAAAAAATAAATAATGAATAGCGTAAGTAACATATCTGGGTACCGCATTCGCATTTGAATTTTAAAAATTTTCACTCAACACATTGCAATTTTGGACATGAAGCCAATTGAAATGCAGCCTGCTTTATAAAATACTTTGTGTATGGCACTAATTTCCCTGTCGTCAAACACGTAGTTTTTTTATTTCAAGAAAGAGCTTGGACAATTTCGCGAGCTTAAAATGCTAGAAATTGCACGTATAGAACCTCAAACCGAAGTACCTGAAACTGGATTTAATCGGATCTTGTGAGCACACACATTTTTCGTCGGAGAGAATGAGAAACTCAAAAGTCACTTCGTAGTCAAAAGTCACTTCGTAGTCAAAAGTCACTTCGTCGGCATGGTAAAGAAACTAGCTACCCGCAAAATGTAATACAACCAACCAACTGTTGCCCCTTCCCCCTGCCACCCCCTCACCAACGACAGCCCCCGGCCACCACCCCCGCCCACCGAAGTTTGCGGGTTTCCAAATTGGCACTGGGGAAAAGAGATACGCGTGACTGCTTTTAATTGGTTTTACGTCATTCCGAGTGGCCCACGATTTCCTTCTAAATTTCAAACTTCACAATGAAATATAGTAATAAAATGATGCCCTGCTACAACTTAGAAGTAGTGATAAAACTATATACACTAACCCTTTTTAGCCTACACAAGATTCGCCGTGAAATCTTCCAACAAGGTTTCATTTCATTAGTGAACAAATGAAATCTTAACATGAGAAAAGCTTTCATTCATTCTAACATCACGAAACCAAGTGGCGAGACCACAATTCTCTAACGAATACAGTTTTCTCTTGGATTCATTTAGCATGCAACTACTTGGTTCAGTGTAAATCTAACACCGGAGCACAGGCAGATGAAAATTGGGGAGGATGAATACTTTTTGTTGAGGAACGCGTGCTCGCTGCCCTCGAAGTCGTCTCGCCCGAAGTGGAAATGCACGTTGTCCAGGAAAAAAGTGTCCTGTCCGATTTGAACGTAGGGCGCCCTCCCTGCCTCGTATTCACCCTTCAGCACCACTGCAAGGGAAAGAATGGGCCCATTGGTCATAGCTGTGGTCATATCTGTGGTCATAGCTGTGATTATAGCTGTGGTTATAGCTGTGGTTATAGCTGTGGTTATAGCTGTGGTTATAGCTGTGGTTATAGCTGTGGTTATAGCGGTGGTTATAGCAATTGGTCATGCTGCTACATTAGCTACTAGTCACTATAGCTAGCCACTGGCCGCTATAGTTTCTTTATTTTTTGACTTTTTTTGGTTTACTCTTGTTCCGGGTCTACTGCCTTTACCAAGAAAGCCATACCCACAAGCCACTAGCCATTATAGCCACAAATTTCATAATTTAAAAAAAATGAATTTCACAATCTCAAGTCCCCAAAAACATTAATTCCATTGTTTTTTTCCATTGTGTTGTAACTTCGCAGTTTGTCGAGACTCGTCACACTATAGTTTCCAAAGAAATAGTTTTAAAACTTTAAATTTAATTATATCACACAAGCTACCATCACAAGCAAATAGCGATGAATATTTCCATTTCCAATTGCAATTCGCAAGTAGTGTGCGTCTTCTTCGGATCCTGCCATTTAATATAAATTCAATTAAAAACGATTACACAAATCAACTGAAGTTTTCCCGTTCAAAATCACTCACTTTTGCTCAAAATTGCCCACAGTTAAATTTAATCTGACGTTTCTAAGACCTTCATAATTTGAATGACAAAAAAAAATGTATTCTAAAAATTATCCAGACAAATTGTGACTTTGACATGGCAAAAACACGATAATATCTGATAAAGATATAGCTAGACATCGGTAACAGTTACCTAACTATCTTTTAGTAGACCACCATAAAATTCCATCCCCTCAAAGAGTTCATCTGAGACCAGAGCTGGGCACCAGGGAGATCTGCAGAGCTTAAGAGTAGAATACGAGGCATACTCACACGAATGGCCATTATTTTCAATCTTCATCGCAGTTGGAGTCAGGTCATAGTTGATCCATATTGGTCGCGGGCTGCTGACGATTGTTCCACCTTTAATATTGATTGGACTTTGCGCCTTTCCACCACACTCTGGTTCAATTTCTCGCCAGCTGTAAGGACCTAACCAGAGAACGGTTGTCTGTTCATAATTCAAGTTTTAATCAAGGGTGCAAACTCGGCACGTAATTTGATAAGTTGATGGTTGATGCCAAGGTATATACGATATGACCTGAATTGGCTACATATTATACAGTACGTATTTTACAATAAGAGCTTACTCAATGCGGAAATATTCCAACTTTGCGCAATTTCTGCGATATTTGCTTACCATTCGGTCCTCTGTAAGCCCAGTTGGCTGAAATGATTAATATATTATGTAAGTAGAGTATACAGAGGCATTATACTTTTATTGTTTCAGTTTCGAACAAGGTTAGTGATATAAGAGCCAGAATAGCACAGTGGTTTTCTCGGAGCAAGATCAATTTTAATCTTAATAATATGTGGTTTAATCGTAATTTTCTCACCAGAATGCACGCATTTGACGAAGAAAATCAGCACCAACAGCTTTATATATGGACTAAAAAACATTTCGGGTTGGCACAAACACCCTTTCAATAAATTAAATGCTCAACCATTCACTGTCTCACCAAATATTTTATCTTATCCCGTTCCAAATAATAATATTCGAAGCGAAAGTCTAAAATCAACTGTACCTAACAAAATGCAAGTAATCAGTGTTACAGAAAAACAACCCGAACGGTACCCGAGTAAGTACGTAGCAAGGAGCAATGCGAACGACCAATTCTCCCCGTTCATCTTTTAAGAGTGCTTTACTTATACCAAAGCTTCGGCGATAAATAAAGGGTGGAGGTCCTCCAAATTATTGATGTAACCCCTTTTCAGTGAGACAATGTAAATAAAATAATGGCATTTACAATTGTACTTAACTAAAATTATCTTTATGTTTTAGTGTCAGCCTACCTTGAAAGCTCTTGATAAACACAAAAGGTGTTAGGTACAGCTGTAAATCTTCATTGGAACCAGTTCATCTCATGTGTGATTCCAGACTGTTTTCCTTAGATTTAGGAATAGGCTTAGATCCATGTTGTAAAAGCATATACTTCAAAATTTCAAAAATGCACTGTCA
Source organism: Nemurella pictetii (assembly GCA_921293315.2). Classification (NCBI taxonomy): domain Eukaryota; kingdom Metazoa; phylum Arthropoda; class Insecta; order Plecoptera; family Nemouridae; genus Nemurella; species Nemurella pictetii. The sequence continues at coordinate 23,295,721 of OV121116.1, read as the reverse complement.
TCTGTGCCAAAAATATTCATGTGCCAAAAAAACTCTTTGTGCAACCGAAAAACTCGAAAAAAAATCGAAAAAACTCTAAGAACACCGAAAACCTCATCTAAGCAAAATAAACGCATGCAATTCATTTGAAACACCGAACCAGTGAAACCGATGCACAGTGAAAAACCCGAGACTATTTAATCAACATCACGAGTCACTGATCGAAAAGTATGAGCAAAATTACAAAGGGTCATTCTGGTCTTGCAAGGGAAGAAAATGTGATTGAAAGCGAAACGAAGAAGCAAATATGATATAAAATTCTACAACACGTTTCCTTCCATAGCGCAAGGGAAAACGGTTATGAAATGTTTGCTCATTCCTGAAATAGCTCTCTACGATCAGCATCATACCCTTCCAGCCGCCAATAAGTATCCCGATTTCCGACAAACTTACAAGTTCCATCACCGACCGAAAAATAGGATCGAACATCACCGATGACGTGACCGGAATAGCCGAGCTTAACGTGATCATAAATGAAACATTGACATCTATTAAATCCACATCATGAACATTCACTTTATAACACGAAGAACGCCTCCCATTACGCTCCTGATGGCCATTAATTAATTGATTAAACAATCGCAATTGTTTCTAGGCAAATCATAACAATGAGTGAGCCAGCACTCCACAATCATATATTTTACAGGCCTCATCTACAGTATGAAATGCTTTCACGAAAAGTAAGATAACACAATTTAACGGAAAACGAGGAGTCCGGGGTTCGTATCGCGCTCCGGTTACAAATTTTCCTGATTCGCTACGTTTCTTAACACAGGAAAGATTCAATTTCATGAATTACACGAGAATAAACTAGTAAAGTATATATATATAATGGGGATTTTCATTCAAATGGTTGTAACTTTTAATGATAACTAATGTTGTGAAAGCAGTTAAAATTGCTTCAAACTAAACAGTAAATGGAAATTGGGAGAAGTTCAGAGCCCTGATTGGATGGTAGTACATTGTGAATTTGTGGTCCTAAAAGGACCTTGTTTGTCGACACTTCTGAAGATGATCACGCCAAAGTGGTCGAAACGTTGACTAAGGACATGCATTCGGTACATGTAGCCACATGTACCAAATAGTACATAAGTACCAGTTGCAAGTGAACGTGTGGCAAATAAACGGTGAAGAATAAGGAAGTGTACAACGTATTTTATGGTCATTGGTTACAGGCTCGGGTTAATTGGCGCAAAGAGTCGACCACAACGCCGTTGACTATTTCCGAGTGCAACACCCCGACCTCAAGATGTGACGTTACGGGACCCGACGCTGAACTAGCTGCTGCTGAGAGACTTCTTGTCTTCCAGAAAACCTACCCCTTCGCACTCGTTCTTCGTCTGAGAGTCTTGCAGGTAGAACAACTAACTCCTAGCTACTTAGATACTAAGTTACCAGCTCCTAGCAACTTATATGCTAATTACCAGCTATAGCTAAACTTAGACACTAGCTACCAGCTCCTAGCTTCGCGTTATTTTTACTTAAGGGAGTCTGAAATTTGGTAGGAAGTGTTCTTGGTGGAATTGATAAGTGAATTTTGAGTTGCTTGGGTTTTTGAATTCATTGGTAAATCCGTTCAACTGCAAATTCCAACTGAAAATACCAAAAGAAACTGCAATTGACAACATCTTTGAATGAAAATTCAATTCTTATGTAGAAAAAAGTACAAGTGAAAATCCACTATTGGAAATCCCCCCAAAAAAATCTATCTCCCACACACCGATAAAGAAAGTGCATTTCCGCCCATCCGCACAAATTAGATTTCCTTCTAAAGTGATGTTCTTTTGTACAAAGTGAGGGAGACGTTGGAAGACGAGAGGGTGAGCGTCGGCGCTCTCTAAGACCAAGGAGCTAAACTTAGCCCTCGCTCCTTGATAACCTTTGGAAACCCTGGATATCCCTTAGTAAGCCTAGGGAAACCTTAAATTAGACAAAAGACATTAAATCAGACAAATAGACAAAGATTCTGAGACAACTAACATCAATTGCCACAGGCTTAGTAGCTATAGCTAAAAGGAACTAAAACTAAAAGGAAAATATACTAAAAGTTACAATAAATTTTCAATTGTTTTCTATATAATGATCTTTATTCGATTTCCAAAAATGATTCAAACGTTTGTATGAAATAAATGAATTAATAATTTATATGAAGTGGATGGCAGGTCCGACTTCTAACTCAATAATCCGTGCGTATTGACATTTGCGTGAAGGAAACAGTTTTATTGTCTTTGGCAGCCGCACTGCTTTTTGTTGTCACTTGAAGATAAATTTAACGCAGTATATTCGAGAAGGAACAGTGTTATGTCGGCTTACAAGTGATGTTATTCTGACCCTGACTGACGCTGACTTTGACTATGATTCTGACTCTGACTCTGGCTCTGGCTCTGACTCTGGCTCGACTCTGGCTCTGACTCTGACTCAGGCTCTGGCTCTGGCTCTGATGCAGATTGTGTGTGGAATCACTGCGATGGTGATGGGGACCGTGGGTGTTATTGAAGAGCGACAGGAACTGAACTTAGGCCTCGCCCTTCCTGCAGGAGGTGCTACTGTCTTAGCAGCAGGTATGTACCTATTTATTAGTCACTCATTAGTTGCAGCTATCGCAACTGCTACAGTTCCTATCACATTTATCCAATAATCAGCTAAATAGCCAAGAGCGGAATTCAAGGAGAATTGGTTAGTCTTATTAGTGCACACCAATAACTCACGTTCATCTCTAAGGGCCTCACACCTTTATACGGTTCAAGTTAGTTTACGCTTTACACAGAAATACATATCTTAATTAAGGAGGCTCGGTGATTGCAGGGCAGTGAGAAAATACCTCCTCTGCATTTACCACTGGAAATGGTAATTGGTAAGTGTCAGAGTTATGGACAAAATTGGTTCTATTAAATTTAAATATTTTCCTCGTGTCAGCAAAAATGTAGCCAGTAACGTATTGTGGCCAATTTTAGATATCGATTTACATCACACTGTGAGTCGGTTAAACTCCGCTCGTAAACTTTAATATCTTCCTAACCAATGCATGCGGTTTTCCGCGTAACAATGAGAAAATAAATGGTGCAGCGTCCAGAGGCATCCAGAGATTAGGCGCATTCTACAGCAAGGGAACCCTGGCGAAATGGAAATTATGTTTAAGCCATTCGCTGTGTATAATTTATAATGCGCGTAATCTATGTCCTTTGTTCTGTTTCAGCTGCCAGCATTCACACCAGCCGCGGGTTCGGTGGTTACCGGCCATCTTCCTGTAGCCCAACAGCGTGGCTTCGGTTCATGGGCCCCTCTATCCGTGTTGCCACCCCCCTTGCTATCCTCTGGGGGGTCGCTTGCTCGCTGCACGCAGCGCTGCTCGTGCAGGCGTCCAGAACCCTGGCTAGTTCCAACTCCTACCACATCACCAACAATCTCGTCGCATTAGCCACTATTGAGATTGTCTTGTCGGTGGTCACAGTGATTGCTGTGATTGGAGTCCTGCGGATTGATTGCTTGTACGACCCCGACTGACCTGAGCCGTATCCCCAAGGCGCTGCTGCGGCTGCGAACGTTGGGATAGGAATAAGTTTCGTGGGACTTGCAACGACTTCCACTTCTGAAAGAGCCACGAGAGTTGCTTGGGTCGTTTGAAATTCTCTCGATTTATTGTGTGTTATTCGAAAATCTATAAGGTCGCTCTACTTGGGAAAGAGTCTAGCCGTTAAGGAAAGCTTTATGGTATATGTCAATTGTATTATATTATATCATAGTACCAGGAGTACACTATATTCGTATTTGTGAAACAATCTGAGAAATTTGTTGGCTCAAGGGAAATTGCAATGTAAATGTTACAAGCGAGACCAAACAGTTCGATAAGATGACTTTTTTTTTCCGCTGTCTGTCTTTATGCGGTGTGGACGGAGGGAGGGGTCACTGTAGTGATAAAAGCTATGGGAAAAGCCATGCTTCCAATCAAAAGTTGCATAACTGCAATCCCCAGATGCTGCCTCAAATGTATCACAATATCTTATTCAGCTATAAAATTCTAATTTAAATTTCAACGTGTAACACATTTTATTTCTAAGTGTAACAATACAGTGTAAAATTTATCTTATACTTAAGGAGCAATATCACATCAAATCGCATCATATTTCATCTACTCCAAGTGCAACTACAATTGTATGAAAAGTGCGAAAAAAGTGTAAAAATAAGTAAAAACAACGCCCTCTTTTCACAGATTTATAAAAATGTCTCTCTCGAAGTTAAAATATATACACTGTAATTTCTTAAACGTTGCTGCTCTTCATTATTTGTATGCGGTTGAAGCCTGCCATATCCATTGGACAAGCAATGGTGCAGCTTCGTGGAAATTCCGTGAAAATGCCGTGGAAATGCCGTGGATATGCCGTGGAAATGCCGTGGAAATGCCGTGGAAATGCCGTGGAAATGCCGTGGAAATGCTATGAACAAGTTGTGGAAAGGCCTTTGAAAGTTCTGCCATGGTGAGCATGATTTTCCTTGGTTTTTGCCTTTCCTTACTCAACGACCACGTTATTCCAGCCGGCCTCACAAACTTGTTCCTTGTCACGTGGACTCCCAGAGGAGCTCGGGGTCAGGAGTGCAAGGAAACCACCAGCTGCAACCAAAATAAGGCGAATGCGCTTAAATCGCTTTCCCGGGAAGAGAATTGACATCTTTAAAATCCACGCTGTGATGGCGATGAATGTTTACATAAAATTAATGGGTTCTATTTTTCGTTGCTGATAGCTATCCGCTTATTATTGCTTAAAAATAAAAGTGTGGGTTCGAGACTTTGCAGACAGCGAGATCAAATTGTTTTGTTAATAGGTTGGGTTTTTTCATCGAACTTTTAGTAAAAAAGAGAGTTCGAACTCTGCATAATCAATATTTATTCTCACAGTGCTGTGATTACTGGAAAGTGGAAACTGGGTTTCTCAGCTGCACTGCTTTTGTCGCATCTGCTCTGCTCGCCCTGGTCGGTGCTTTAGCTACTAATAATAACGTTACGAGAATGTTTCCTTTTTCCTATCCCTTTGTTTCAAACATAAATACACAGGTACAGGTAGACGCCCGAAATGTGTATGTGAAATTTTCCCCGAAACCTTGTGGCAGCAAGATTTAATGGTAGGTAAACACAAATGAAGAACGTTAAAGTGAAGTTACGGCTGCCAACTTCGTTTGATCTGCTTGCACTAACTTTATTCAAATACGCCATCTAGTTTTTCTACCAGCTTTAAAATTCAGCTTCAATGAAAATTCGAAACACTAGGCCGGTGCACTTAAACATTACTTATATGCACTTAACTTAAATACATTCTAGTTTTAAAATTATAAAGTTGGTCAAAATTTATGAAACTGAATGTCAATCATTACTTCCAACCCCCACTGAATGACCCTTGATTGAATGTCTCTTAACAGCGAGTACAGGCTGTTTCTGTGTTCAAGTGTATGATAACAGAGTTAAGTTCGTATTGTTTGTACCTACGCTCGATGGTTTCAGCGAAAGTCAGGAACAGTAGGTAAAGGTATAGGAAACACTAATGAGACTTGCTACAAACTCCGGGGTAGAAGAATGTTGAAACCAGATCTTAGAAGCTCCCGGAGCTATAATCAATTCCTTTGTAATAGAATGAAAACTGGGAAACTGAGAATGAATGAGCGCGCCTAACCTAACGTTGTTTTGCTTTGGAGATGGAGTTAGGAGTTGGAAGTTGGGAGTAGGGAGAAGGGAGTTGTGAGTTGGGAGTTGACTGTTGCCTGTTGCTTGTTGAAGGTAATTGTCACCGGCAATTGAAGTTTGACGTCAATCGACGAGGACAAAATAAAGTTTATATAATGATTTTGAGACAACAAATGATTTTGCAAGGTATATCCTATTCCTATCCTAGCAGTAATTCTCAGAGACCAGGTATAAGAACTTTTCATCATTTATGTTGGCACTTGACAGTTCGCCAGCCAACTTCAAAACTAGAAAAAGTCTGGGAAAAATCTGTCCAAAAAAAGCTGAGCAAATCGGCAGCTAGTTGCCAATTGATCTGGAGAAATACTGGGAATCTGTACCAAAGTAGACTGGCGCGGGCAGAATTAACAAAGTGTAACTAAATCGTTGAATCTTCTGGAGACTTACCGATGACGACGCCGGGCACCAAGATGATGGGAACGGCACACGCCACGTCAATTAACTCCCCGATCACAATGTTGCTGACGATCGAACCGATCCTTCCGGCAACAATGCAAGTGCACACAGCCTGCGCCCTGTGTTGGCAGACGGGACATTAGACCACTGGCATCAACACCATCAACACCATCAACACCATCTACACAATAAGCAATCATTATCTACTATCATGCACTTATATAAAGTACAAACATGGATAGCAAAAGTATACGTTGTTTTTTTGGATATTCATTATCATATCATATTCAACATTCAAAAACTTCTGACTCTCACAACTTTGATTTGATTCAATCATTTATTGTTAACGGAAAGTTTCTGTTCGGCAAACTTTCGTATCAATAATAAAAGTTCATTACTGTATAGAAAGAAAACAAGAAAAAACTGTATCGTTACCTGACATTTGTCGGGAAATCTTCCACCAAGTTTCCCGATATCACAAAGTTCGCTGAACTAATTGCCGCTTGGAAAATACAGCTGACGATTAACACCCCCGTCGCGTTGTTGACGAAGTAAATTGACAGCGCAGATAACCCAGCAATCATCATTGTGGACACTAAACCATTCGTTCGATTAATTCACTAATAGTTATTGCCCGTTCCAGCCTCACATTATCATTAAGACAAGCGACATGCTAATTTAGCAAAGACAAACAGAGGAAACTAAAAGCGTATATGCTAATTTCAGAGAGGTGGTGTTCAAAGCCCAAAGGTGAAATAAGATATTGACCTGGCATGACCCAGCGACGGAAACGGCCAGCTAAAAGTCCGCTGAGAACGTTTCCTAGAAGGCACACGGCCCCGACGGTGAACGTGTTCATGAAGACTGTTGGGTCGATGCTTGCTCCATTGCAGCCGCCGCTGGAGACATCCACGCTAGTGCCATTTTCCCCAGCGCTAAGTGGCTCGAGGAGCACATGCAGTTCACACACCGATATGGAAGACTCTTCCGGAAAATGTTGGTAATACTCCTGGAAGCGATTGAAGACCTCTGGCAGCCATAAACCTAATCCGTAGAAGCTAGGAGGAAAATTAGAAGTTAAGCCCGGAATCATTTTCCTGATGCGGGAAATTGTTTTAACTAAGAACGTGACTCACCCGAACATATTTGTGAACAAAAGGCCTGAGCCCAGAAGAGTATTTCTTAAAACTGGAGGAGTGCTTATAATGACCGTCTGTTTCCATAAAACATAAATTAAATTCTCTGTTGGTTTTAAATCTTTTGAGACAGGCTTCGTGGCGACAGTCGATAAGTTTGCATTTTCTACGTCAGGCGCAGTTAATTGAACGAATAGCACCGGGTATTCGTCTGGAGGCCGTCTCATGTTGCTCGAGTACATTTCCCTCAACACCAGCATAGCTTCATCGAGTTTCCCGCGGGACAAAAGGTACTTCGGGCTTTCCGGGTAGAAGCACAAGACCAGAGCAGCGAGCAGGCAGGGCAGACTGAGCGTGGCCACAAATACCCGCCACGAATGGTACTCGATGCCGACGATATTGAAATTCCACTCCATTGGAACAATCAACCAAGCCAAACCTAAATAGAAGATACAGAGTCGTGTTTTATCAAGGAATATTCAGTAAGAACTGGTTTCAACTACACACTAAGTCTCAGGTGAAAATAACATGCCATTGAAAATCCCTCTGCTTGTTTACCTGGTAAAAGCATCCAACCTAAAGTCCAAAAGAAGCCAGCAGCGCAACTGCTGATTGTCCCTTGTTTACTGGTGTGAAACTCTCCCAAATAAGGAATGATGAGGCTGCATGGAGCTCCGATGCTGCAATACAAACGCAACGATCTCATCGCAAACCCCAACGACAAAGAAGCCAATGCATCTGGATCTAAATCTAGAAGCTACTAGCTAGCTACCACTTTGAACTTACACGAAGCCATTGAGAAATCGGAATGTGAGGAAAACGACATATGAGGGTGAAAAGCTGGAGGCAACGGTGAGAGCAGCGTCGAGCAGGAAAGTGAGAACCAGGACTTTCTTTCTGCCGTACAGATCAGCCACCGCGCCCCACAGGAATGAGCTGGCGATTGAGCCGAGCATGAACGCGACACTAGACCGTGGGAAAACAAGCAACGACAATAATCTCATCTATCACATTTCACTGTCACATGTCACTCAAGTTTATCCCAGGGCACGTGGCCAGTGTCAGATGAGTGCAACGCTTTTGACAGCACAATTGCTTGTGGAGATTTTATGAAAATCATTGAGCTTTTACACCATACAAATTTGTAATTTTGTATATTGTAAATTGTTTTTTAGTTCTACCGTTACTGAGCATAAAAAGGATATGAGAAACCCAGGCGAATTTAGGGGCAATCGCCGTCCAGTCTTCACAGAAATGAGAGAACAGGAAAGTCTAAATGAAACGCCATGGAATCTTTTCCTTGACAACGATCTAAGAATTAGCTCTCTCAGAATCCAAGAAAATGATTTTATGTAATTGGTGCACTCTATTTTCTATATCGGACTTAGGTAAAAAGAAACAAACCCCGAATATAAAAGGGGCGACAGTTCATTAAAAATAATGAAAACAAAGAGTGTGGAAAATGGAATGAGTAAAATGGGGAAATGGAAGGTGCCATTTGTAAGGACACTTACTTAAGGGTGGCCATCTGTTCGGAGTCCATTTGCAGGTCGCACCGTGCGACTGGCAAAACAAACGAATTGAGCCCGCTTTGAAAAGCTGCCGCCATGAAGCAGCATCCGCATACGACTGTGATATGCAACTGGATGGTTCGACTTCCTGCCAAACCCGACCCACCACGCACCACGCAATTACCACAAAACGTCAAGCAATTCGCCAACACAATTATTGACATGAGGACACACTAAATTTCATGCTTGAGTTATTCATAATTGCTTTGGATCAAATTTACAGAGGAAATTTTTATCGTGATATAAAGCACGTGAACGTGAACGTGAAAGCACTAGAAGGGGATCTATAAAAGGCCAATGCCGATTGGTGAATCGAGCCCCTGGATTTACTTTGGCTTTACTTTGATTAGAGGTTTTTGATGCACCGTCTTGAAAGATGCTATCTCGTATTTTATGTGTCAAAGTCAAATGGCTTATTTTTCCGATGAAATTCGAGCTTCTGTTGTATCTACGCTTCTATCTTATACTGTGAATTTCCAAGCCATCTAAGAGAAATACTTGTACCACCACAAAATCGCATAGCTTCACTCCAAGTAATGGTATAGATATTTATTATATAGCTGGTATTTCACGTGGATTCGTTTCATAAAACAACATTTCATCTCAACTTTATCTCGAATATTATTTCTTCGAGGGTTCTCAACGTCCGTACAGACACGATGGTATTTTGAGACCTATATCTTCTGAAGACATAGCGCACGAAGTTAAGAGAAGCGTCTCGTGGTAAAATTAGAAATAAAATGTGCCCTTATCACGAGACTCTCCCTCCCACGGGCTCCTTATCGTAAGCCGGATCTTTAATATACACGGGAGGAATTCCAGCGTTTCTTATTAAATTTAGAAGCTGTAATCGCTGTGGAAATTCTAATTGAAAATTACATGAGCAAGAACATGGACACGGGCGGAAGCAGTGCGTAAGCAGGAGAAATTCGGTAAGCTTATTTGAAAAGCCGCTTAATATGTAGATTGAAAACCAGCGGAGCATGAATATAGAAAAATCGTCCTCAGTTTGTATTTTGTACCGAAAAGGAATTGTTACAACTGAGAATAAACGGCTGAATTGAAAGTTGAGTATTCAAACAACGTTTCACAGTTCTCGTCGAAAAAATGGGATTATGTTGACGATGAATTTTAGAAAACATACCTGTCAAAATGATGGCGCGGTCAGCATCATTTGAAGTGAGAACTTCCTTGGTCGTTGCTTCCATCGCCATCGTCAAAAGAGCTCAAATTGTTCCTATTTGCTTTTTTGCGTGCTTTTTTGACGCAAATAATACAGTTCTCTTGGGTTTATTACACCAGCTAAGACCAGAGGAAATGAAAATTACATTAAATGATAAGATAAATCCACAGTAAAATCTAAGAAAAATAGAACAATACGAATTGTTAACTTGCAGATTTTGAAATGTAACGCATGAACATCACCGTGGAATTCAAATTAAATACTGGCTAATATTTTCATGTTTGCACCTAATATCACTAGAAGAGCAAACACTTTAGAAGAGATAACTATTAACTAGTCAAAGACTCGCTACATTCCAAGTCAATGGAGCGAAAATTGATCAACCTTTCAGCAACTTTTATTCGCGTAGCGAACATTAGACGACTTACCTCTTTTGCGAACGCGGATCCAAAGTCGTTCAGGTTGAAATTCTAGCAGGTAAAAGGCAGTGGAAAGCGAGCGGAGCTAGCTAAATAGCAAATTCCCGATAGAACACGTGGCAAGTTCAGAGGAAATAACTGCACCCTGAACTTTGCGACTTTCATTATCGAAAAAAACACGCATTGAAAAAAACAACGAGAAGTCGACATACGACATTGACTTACACTAATTCGCAATTTGATCATAATATGTAGTCATTGTATTGTTATTTAGTTAGGAAGTGGTATAAGTTATTTGCAAGCTATTCAACAAACGTAAAAAAATAGTTGTGAATTGAGGGTAAATAATGGGCAATTGTGGCTATGATTATCGTCAGCATGTGTGTACCCAAGTCCTAAGCACAGCCTTGCGCTGTTATGCTTTACTTGCCTCGCATTACTGCCCAGGTGTCATCACTGCTCATTCTGCGCGTAAGGAAGTGATTCAGACAGATTGTCTCTTGATTAGATCTCAGTTATCATTTATCACTCTACTGCGTGGTATGTTATACGATGAATTCGAAAAAATAAGATGGATACAAACGATGCTATCCCCTTGCTTTCCTACTTTCCTAACAAATCCACGTGTGGAAATTCCGTGTTTTCCCCACATGGTCTACAGTTCAGAATCCCATTCCCTTTTGACCTTGATCTATCCAGCAAGGTGTGGATTGAATCTTCAAGTGCACGCATTCATGGGCACAAACAAAATAATACTTAATTGAAATCGAATCCAACATAAAATTTTCCTTTTTTTCCTTTCATTTTCCCCCAATTCCTCCGTGTTATTCCCAACACAGAGCACATCACACCAACTAAAACATATACTTTGAAGTTTGAACGTTGCTATAACGGAACTTCTGTCTCGTAAACTATTATCAAGTCCATGCAAGGTAATTTTTCCCGTTTTCTTCGAATTTTCACCGGGAAGGTTTATAGATCGGTGCTTTTCCGCTATCCCTTCTCATCAGGAGAATATACCTAGCGAAGAGGATTCCATTTCAATCTAAAGCTTACACTCTTCCCTAGCTACCCCGTCGTCTGGTCAACCCTCAACCCTTAGCCATCCCATCCCACATAGCAAAGTATTGCCTGCTCAGGACACTCAGATTTCCCAGACGACGAAAACTTACATATTTTAACCATGCGATAATGATGAATTTTACACCTAGAGTAATTACAATTCCGTGCTAAAAATGTGTTTTAGGAACAGTTGACAATAGATATTTATTAGGGTCGTAGCATGTAGAAGAAGTGAAGACTCAACTCGCTTGGCAAATAGCAAGAAAATCGTTATATTCTCCTCTGTGTTGAGAGGGAACCCCCACCCCAGCAAACCACCCACCCACCCTGGAGCAAATCGATAGGGCGATTATGCGCAGTGTGCATTTCGGGGTAAGCATTCCGTGGGAGAACATCAAGCCAGTGACTTGGCCACCTAGACGAACAAATGGCACTAGCAAAGCATTTCTCATATTTTTCTAAAATAAGTCACGTGTTTGGTTTAATTTGCGTTTGGAATACATAATTAATCGTCGTGGATATCAAATTGTTTCCATACAAGTATTTCAAGTGATATAGCTAGTCTGGGTTAAATCGGTGATAAATTTGAAACCAGCACGCGTATAGATTTGTATCAGGATCGTAGTACGTATCGTATTTGAAGCACAGAATGTCTTTGCTAAATCAACTGGTATTATTCACATTGCAATTGCGGAGAATTCACCCTTAATTAGATTTAAGGTGGCGTTTCAATGTCATTGCCAAACGCACTTTGCATACAAAAATTAATTTGTGGATTATATTTTTTACCAAATATGAACTAAATACTCATTATAATTGTGGAGTTCATGTAGAGTACAGTACTTGTTGACAATAATGAAAAAGCCTTCTAGCTCGCAAGATGACAAAGTAGTTTCGCGCATTATGCTTGTAACGTCCTAAGATTAAAAGCAAACAAAGTTTTAAGTCATTTATTATACATTACACGCGAGCAAGCTGTCGTATGCGCGTGTGTGCATGAGATTTTGAAACTGTGCTTGAGATGAATGTGAGTGTGTACTTTTCACATTAGATTCAAGTTTTAGTTGAGAAGTGCAATCAGCTCGACCACAACTTCTTGGTGGATCACGATGAACAACATTGGAAAAGTGGCAGGTAAATTACTCGCAATGATATCATCTCCTATGTTTCAAGACGTTTCGGTTGCGATTCGAGACTTCTATATAGGTTCAAATGAATGTTGCAACTTCAATTTCATTTTAATTATTCGGTTGCAGTTGCTATGTGAAGATCTAACGAAAATACATTGTTTTCACATAAACTGCAGGATAATTTATCCATTCAATCAAATTCACAAATATTCGGTGTTATGTCTATACTTCAATTTGAGTCCTATTTTTTTTACAGAAGAAAGCGACAATAAATTCTCAGATCCTGTCGTTGAAATAAACGACGAGAAAGCAGTTTATTTTGAAGATGCCATAGCACTAACAGGTGAGTAGAATTTAAGCTTGTAAAACTTTATGTTACGCCTGTATCTCAGTTGAATAAGTTGATTGCCATCATCTCTCTGATTACAGGACACGGGAAATACCATGCCGTGCTTTTACTTGGGGCAGGCTTCTGTTTGATATCTTTGATATTTTCTTCTCTGAACACTTCCTACTTGCTACCGTCTGCACAATGCGACTTCCATATGACTTCCAACGAAAAGGGCCTACTGAACTCTGCACTTTTCATAGGTGAATTAATCTCACTCGTAAATCACAATCACACGACATGGATCGATAAATGGAAGCCCAGACACCTTTAAGACATGTGCTCTATCTTCATTTCCTAGCGGTTATTTTCTTACGTCAGCTATACCGGTCGAGAATAATAATCGTGTGTCTAATATAGTGCACCAACTATATCTTCTCTTCTTTAATGAAAATTTACTTAGTTCCCATAGATTTTATCATTAAGAGAGATGTTCCATATTTCGTGTGAACTTCCCGCAATCCGGGCATTTTTCAAGTCGTTATCATTGCTTCGGTACGAGCGAGCAGAACTGTTCCTGAGAACGGTACCTTCCCCTGGGCCCTGCTTATTTTCCAAGAGTTTGCCAGCCAATGCAATCACAAGCAGGACGGGGTTCGTGCACGTGCACCCGTTGCCATTGAGGCTAAGTGCTAACTAACATTACACATTTTATTTCAGGAATGATGGTGAGCTCATTTTTGTGGGGATTTCTTGCTGACACAAAAGGCAGACGAAATATTCTGCTCCTGACGCTTTGCGGCGATGCAACCTTCACCATCATATCTAGTTTTGCACATACCTATCCATTCTTCTTCTTCTGTAGATTTCTCAATGGGTTTTTGTAAGAATTCTTTATTAATATGTTTAATTTTTCACTCAATATAATATACTAAAAGTATTTTTGTATTAGCTATCGGCTTCTTATCATATTTTAATAGTTAAACTATTTAACTAAATGGTAGAGTCAGATTTACGATATTTAAGGTAGTTTTGGACAGGACAACAACTTGAAAGACGTTTGTTTCTATCGGTGTTTTCGCTTGCAGCGTATGTGGTCCATCGGCAGTGGTCTATGCCTACCTGGGGGAGTTCCACACGAACGCCAGAAGGACCCGGGTCATCATTTGGGCTGGATGTCTGCTTTGTGGGGGGACGATTGCCCTGCCTGGCCTGGCCTGGTTGGTCATCCCACAACCATGGACATTCGAAATGCCCTGGCACACCACGTTCACGTCCTGGCGGATATTCGTCTTATTCTGCTCGATTCCAAGCATTTTTACAGCGTGTATTTTGGGTTTTATCTTGATTGAAAGTCCAAAATTTTTACTAGCAAGAGGTAATCCAGAAAAAGCGTTAAAAGCGTTAAAATATGTATACGCAATGAATACTGGAAAAGACCCTGAAACTTACCCAGTAAGTGAACAATGAATTACTTATTCACTTTCTTGTACAATATAATAACTGTTACTCGATGATTGAATGTTATTTTGTAGGTCAAAAAACTTCAGGTTGACCTGAATGAAATTGTTCCCACAGAAAGGGAAGTTGATCCAAAAGATAAACTTGCATTTTTGAAAACCATGTACGACCAAACGGCGCCTCTCTTTCAAAAGTCCCATTTAAGGGCAACTCTGCTTGCTTGTGCCATACAATTCGGACTTTATACGAGGTGAGTCTGACATGCTTGAAATTGAAAATTGAAAAGTAAAATTGAACGCAAGCTAAAAGCGTTAGCTAACTATTTGCGTTTTTTCAGCTGCAATGGCTTCGTGCTCTGGGTTCCCGATATTTTCAATCGACAAGCAGAATATGAATCAATTTACCCCAACTCATCGGCTACAATTTGCCAAATGATATCAAAATTGTCTGAATTAGAAACGTCGCCGAATGGCATAAGCATTGATAAGAGAGCAGTGTATCATTTCTCAACCGATGGAAACGAAGTGATATTCAATGTATCGAACCATAGCCCGTTTCAATTAAATAGCAGTGATTACGGGTTGATGCTAGCTAGAGAAAAGAACGAGACGGAACTCGACACGGCTTGTATTTCTCCAGTTGATCAGGCTGCTTTCATCAATGCACTAATCATTGGCCTTGGATCTGGGGTTGCATACATTACAGTTGGATTTATTGTTGATAAAATCTCAAAACCTCTGATGATCAGTAAGTACACTAGACTTACATGCTGTCCAACAATCCAGCTTATGAAAATTGTACGGCCGATTTTTTTATCAGGAAGAACACTAACAATATGGAGTTGAAAATATGATTTCAATCTCAAATTTAACTCCTATTCTGGTTTTCTTATTATTAGATTTAATGCTGCTTATTAGATTTATGATTTGTAGAATTTCAATTCTTGCTGCTATGTGAAACATCGATTTTCTTCCAGGTGTCAGCTTGCTGATCTCCGCCTCATCAGGGATCGGGCTCTACTTTGTGTGGGGCAAGATTACCGTGACTACTTTATCAGCGTGCTTCGTAGTGTTTTCTGGACTGTGCATCAGCGTGCTAAACAGTGCAGTGATTGACGTCTACCCTACGCATCTCAGGTATTTAATTGTTTGTATAGCTGACAGTACCCATCAGCTTATAGCACACAGAACACAGCACACAGCACACAGTACACAGCACACAGCATCACAGCACACAGCATACTACAGCATACAGCACACTCACTGCACGTGTTATCGTAATTGAAATGTTACTAGGATGAGAGCCAAATATCTAATTTGCATGAGTTTAATGAAATATCGTTCACAATTCCGACTAATTAGAAAGACTGGTATCTATCTCATCAATTATGCAGTCGAGTCTATCTTTCATCACAGGGTGACTTTTTTGTTCCACTGACAGGGCAATGGCAGTCTGCATTTCGCTCATGTTTGGCCGTCTTGGCACCGTTTTTGGTTCTCTCCTGATGGGCGCCTTACTTGATCTCAACTGTGCCTCTGCATTTTTCGTTTTGAGCGGTGTGGTTCTTGGTAGGTATTACTTTTCAGTACTAATGGAGGATTCTCGTCTTATCTGGGCAAGAGATAATTCAAAATTTGCTATTTGGATTTCGATCAAAAATGTGTTTATTTATTTATTTATTATTTATTTTTAATCCAAACCAATTTTAAACCAATTTGGATTCTTAGTCCAAACAATTTCCACAAACACTAACCAAATAAATCCCATTGCATTCGAGTGTTATAAATTTTTCCTTAATTATACTTGCAACCAAATAATATAGCAGGTATTGGAATTTGGAAATAAAATTAATGTTATCATATTTAATATTGATGTTGATCCATTTCTTTTTTCAGTATGCAGTGGCTTAGCAGCATTCTTCCCAAAGCCGAAAAAATCGAATACGATGTACACCGTTAGCTGTTGATATTACTTTTGTGCCATGTGCTTATCAAAAAGGCAATATTGTAAATTTAAATAATTATGAGTCATGCTGCGGAGGAATGTGATGATATTCAAAATGTATGTGTGTGTCGTTTTTATGATTAAGTAAATGTAATTTATTAAAAACAGACCAAATGATGTATGCATTATATTTAATCGGGGGAACTGAATAACACCACATGGAATAAAGCCATAACGCCACGGGGAATAAAGCCATAAGTCATATGGCGTTAATCCAGTGAATTTATCTCATATTGTATGATGGCTTTGTTCCAGTGACAGCTGCACTCTACTAACGCCATCTGAGCATATGGTGTTAAACCAGTGGATTTATCCCATATTAAAGTATGGCTTTATTCCGGTATTTATATCATATATAAAAAATGCGTATTCACCGAAGCTATCCATCATTATGCGGTTCGACTCCCGCCGAATGTCCCTGCGCCCGCACTTTCAAATTCCCCGCAACTCCCATAAGAGCCCATGTTAATTTACCGTACAGCTAAATCCTTAAAATCCCTTTCAATTTCAATTTCTAAGGAAAAAACAATCAGCTATAAAAGAAGCGTATTAATAAGGGCAATTCACTGATATACACTTTTATACTTTTTCGTCATCACAACATACAAATAAAGTCAAAAAATAAAATATTATTTTTTATTTTCTGATTTTTCCGAATGATTTTCTTCAAATTCTACGAGAATCTGCCAAATCACTATACAGATGCACCCATTTAAATTTCAGCTCAATCAGATAATTACTTATCGAGTTATAACTGATTTTGTGGTTTTTATTTATTTTTGGCCAAATTTTCTGAACGAATTTCCCGAAAATTTGATTTTAATCTAACACACCTACTTTGTATTTCCAGTAAAAATTTCCTTCAATTCCGTTCATTAGTTTAGAAGTAGTTTTCGTAAAATCGAGATAATTGTCAAGACATAGGTTAATAGATGGGGGTGACCTAGGCATGACTCAGTTTGGTAATATAAGAACTTTTTTTTATAATTTTTTTCTTTTTATGGATTTGAATGAAATTGCAAAATCGGACAACTGTTATGGTCTGTTATCTTTGTTAGAAATTTGAAACAAATCTCACCGTAATTTCTTTTTTTATTGCGATTTTAAGTTTTTTGGTACTTTAAAATAGTGATAACTTTTGAAAATACAAATTCTAAAGCAAATAATACTCTATCCAAAAGATGCAAATTTACCTGGGCTGTCCATAAATATATATTTTAATGCCCCGAAAATGTTCCCCCGTCCGAACTTTGCAATTTTTCGGTACTCCCATAAGCCACCATGTTAAATGACTTGGCCGAAATTTAAACAATACCACTAAACCTCGAATAACTTTCTAAAATTTAACTTCTAAGAAAAATACAATAGCACATAAAAGATGTGTATTTACCAAGGCTATCCAGAAATATTCGGTTCGACTCCCGCCAAATGTCCCCACGCCCGCACTTTACCATTCCCCGCCGACTCCCATAAGAGCCCATGTTAAATTACTATAAGCTGCCGCAACTGCCACAAAGGTACTATCCGAAGGTAACCGCCGCAGAAGTACTGTCCGAAGGCAACCGCCGCAGAAGTACTATCCCTTAGTCCGATAAGAGACAATGTTATTCGATTTGGCCGAAATTCTCATAATCGCTCGGACAATTCAGTCTTCCCAACGCCGACTTACGTACCGGCCGACCGATGCCTGTCGTCCGCCACTTGCACCGAAGCTCGGACAGTACATACATAATAAACTGGAATAATAGCCGTACTTTAATAAGGGATACATCCACTGGATTAACACCATATGCTCAGATGGCGTTATTACAGTGCAATCCACTGGATTAACACCATAATGACTTATGGCTTTATTCCGGGGGAACAGAAAATGGCCGATATGGCGATATGGCGTTATATGATTATGATTATGATTATGATTGATGAATATATATTAAAGGAATCATTTCGTTAATTAGAACGTTTCCTTCCGATCCAAAATTAGGTTAGAACGATCTTGATAATTGTCAAAAAATTAAATTAGTGACTATATCTAGATGGGAAAGCCGAGAAAATGATTTATTGAGAGGTGTTTTTGCTTGATGACATCAAGGTACAAGGCTACTCAAACAAGAAGACAAAAATTAATTTTGCTTGTTTGCAGAGAACTGTTCATTGATGTGAGATTGTGATAAATGGCTTTTAGATTGAACTTGCTCTTGTCTTTCACGCAGATTCATCTCAGAGATTCATCTCATTCACTAACTTTCTGCGACGATCTACGACGGTCTATGTGACATTCTGTGACATTCTGTCATATTCTGTGACAATCTGTCACAATCTGTGAAATTGTGTGACATTTTATGACAATCTATTACAATCTGTTACAGTCTGTTACAATCTATTACAATCTGTTACAATCTGTGACAGTCTGTTACAATCTGTTACAATCTGTGACAATCTGTTACAATCTGTGACGGTCTTTGAAATTGTGTGACGTTCTGTGGCATTTTGTGAATTTCTGTGGCATTTTGTGAATTTCTGTGACATTCCGCTAGCCTTGCGCAACAATGGGTTTGGAACTCGTGTCAGGTAAGGCTCAACTTTCAACACTGAGGGTGCAGCGCACACTCCCACACACCATTTGACAGACACATTTGCACTGAGATTATTTCCTGATCAGATGAATTTCAATAGCAATCATAATCCTTAAAGGGCGTGTAAGTAATTTAAACGACAGAAATAAAACGTTTATTTCAGGACAACCTGATTCTACGGGGAAAAATGTTGATCAAAGAATCGAATTTGAGACAGCAGTTGGCCTGACAGGTAAGGTGCTAAACTCGATTGGCTGGCGAGTTAGCGCTAGCAGCGACGCAATGTAATAATCCACGTTGTACCGATCTTCCAGGTATGGGCAAGTTTCACTTGCTACAGTTCCTCTCATGCGGATGCTGTTTGCTATCTATGATCATCGTCACCCTGATCCCAGGTTATCTCATCCCTTCGGCAAAATGTGACCTTCAGTTGTCCACCGAGAACAAAGGAATGCTGAGTGCCAGTTGCTTCATAGGTATGTACGTGTTTACAACGGCATAAAATCGGGGGCACCAAACTCAAAACACAAAACAACTAAAGTAATTGAGCAACAAACTTTAATTAGGATTGGTCATGTTTTTGGATGATTGGGACGTGATGTGTTCAGTTTTCTATATCAATTGATTTAGCAAACGTATAACCACCAACACCGCAAATCGAGAAATAACCCTGCCACTGCCACCAATATAACGTTCGCACCACAACCACCAAACGAAGCACAGTCGAATTTAAATTTTATTCGAAAATGCAAAACGCCCCTGGATCGTTGCCAGCCACTTATTTTTTACATATTTGATGACTGTGCTTGTCTGTATTTGTCTGCTTTCGTTGCCTGCAACCAGTAAAATATTTGTATATTTTAGGAATGATTTTGAGTTCCCATCTCTGGGGGTTCCTTGCGGATACAAGAGGTCGCAGGAAAATCATTATTATCACACTACTTTTAGATTTCCTCTGTGGTTTTCTTGGTAGTTTCTCACCAACCTACGAAGTACTCCTAATATTTCGTTTCTTTAACGGAATCTTGTAAGTATTAGCTGACAACCAAATCCATCCACCATTTAATTCAGTTTGCCTAGCGAGTTTCACACAATTTATTGTTAAATGGTGATGGTTTGCTTGTTAACTTGTTCTCGTCTCTTCACAGCATTTGTGGCCCCGGGGCGGTCATGTATGCATATTTAGGAGAGTTCCACACAAGCGCTACTAGAACACGAGCCATTATGTTTTCGGGCATCTTTGTTGCCCTGGGAGTGACATGTCTTCCAGGTAAACGTATATATCACTCTATAGTTACAATTCTCATAGCGATACGCCACAAAAAATATTTCACGTTGCTCTTATTTTCTACACACAGGTGTGTCCTGGCTGGTTTTGCCTCAAGCATGGAGTTTTCAGCTTCCCTGGTACACTTATAGTTCGTGGAGGTTCTTTACTGTGATATGTTCACTACCCAGTTTGATCACAGGTTTAATTTTCTGGTTCGTTTTGCCTGAGAGTCCAAAGTTCTTATTGACAGTCGGTCAAGAAGAAAAAGCACTCGAGGTTTTGAGAACGATGTACACTTCCAATACAGGGAATAATCCAGAAACATATCCAGTAAGAATGCAAACATTTTAATAGAAACACTTAATTTGAACTTTGATTCTGTTTTCGTTCATTATTTAGTGAGTAATGGGTAATGAATGATTATGAGAATTATTATGCTGTATTCAGGTGAAGGCCCTTCGCCTAGATGGCGAGTTGACAGAGATTGACTTGCTGCTCGTTTCCAACTTAACTGGAAACAACGAGATCAAGAGCCACAGCAAAATGGGGATAGTAATGCGAAAAATGTGGAGCCAAACAATACCCTTGTTCAGCTTTCCATATCTCACCAGCACCATTCTCGCCAGTGTTCTGGACTTCGGAATTTTCTTTTGGTAACAAATAAATCTTCTGAAACTTGAGTTGAGTTTGGAAAAGTTATTCTGCTTCATTCAAACGACGCCCTACACGAAAATCTGTTTGTTTCCGGTGTAAATCCATCGAATTTTCTCAAGTCGTAAATAAAAAAATTATCTGAAGCACGGCTAAAATGATATTGCAGTTTTCAATTGTAAAGCAAACCTCGCCAATCAAATCCGAACAACCCCGCTTTTGCTCCGATGTTCAGCGAAATCAAGACCCGGGTAATTTTAGTCACATTTTCACACGTTTCCTACATAATACAAATTGTCTGATATTATTGTTTTTACAGCTCAAACGGATTGGCTCTTTGGCTTCCTGAAATTTTCAACCGGGTCACTGAGTATGCAACCGACCATCCGGACCACGGGTTCACAGTTTGTGAAATCATTGATCAAATGATGCTGAACAAAACACTAAATGAGAGTAACAACTCAAATAACACGATTGGATCAGCAGATGAGTGTAGTTCTTTTGTGGACCCCACTGTGTACCAAAATACTCTCATCATTGGATGCTCAACTGCAGCTACATTTATAGTAATGGGTGCCCTTATAAATGTTATGGGCAAAAAAAATTTGTTAAGTAAGTTATGGGGTCACTGTGGTTGTAGACAATTTTGGGTCCAATCAGCGATTGTTCTCTTTTTGCGCTTAACTGAATCTAAATTTGCCCCGAATTTTGATGAGCACTCTCTGACCGCAGGCTGTAGAATCAACAAGGAATTCGTGAACCCCCTTGCCCCCCACCACACCCCCACCCCCACCCCCGTGACACAATCGCAGCGTGGGAATATTTTCACTTGTTTCAAGTTTGAACCGCTCAATACTGTGCAACTTCCTAAGGGCCACTTTTTATTCTTATTTGTTTAATCTTTGAAAGTTTAACTTCTCGAGTCCCGTTTTATATTTTACTTTCCAAGAAAATTTATTTTTCGCCTTTTTTTAGGAAAATAATACGAAGGTAATCTGAAACTACATCCTTTTCACAATATCTCTTGGCTGACCAAAACTACGATATTATTTTTGAAAACTAGCGGGGTGTAAATCCTTTTGGTTCGAGTAGGTTAATAGGTCTATAAAATATGAATTTTCTTTTCACAATCATTGTTTGAAAATTGAAAGTTGAAAGATTAATGAGCATCTGGTCTGCGTCAACGGGTGGCAATTGGTGGCAAGTTTTATCGATGATAAATTATTTTCAGTGCCGAGTGGCTGTAATTTGTTCATGTCAATGAGTTGTTTTTGTTTTGTAAATAATATTTAAGCGGGACAGAGATGATACAGCCAAATGTGAGATTGTCACATTTGACCTGTTAAATTTATGCGACAGAGTTTCTGTAGAGTTTAAATGAAATTGATGGGCCAACTGATCTGACTTAAGCCCGCCTACTTTGCAGTAATGTGTCTGGTTGCGGCTGGGATTGCTGGAATTTGCATCAATTTCATCCACACCGCGACCAACGTGCTAATCTTGTCGTGCATTTTCATGGGCCTGTCAATTTGCTGCATCAGTGTTGTCAACAGCGTGGTGGTCGACCTTTTTCCAACTCAGCTCAGGTAAGAGTCGACTTTTGGTTTTATAGACGATACTTAAAATAACCAAATCTCAGATTGTTTTCACAAACATATCCAAACAGGAGAAAGAAGATAGTCACTCATATCGTATCATCTTGAACATCATGAAAATTCTTAAATCCAGCTCAAAATTTCCTAGACCAAACAACCGTTGCCTTTTTAAGGTGTTGAGAAAAGGCAAAGTGAGTCTAATTTTATCAAAGTTAAGCAGATTGCATGTAAGATTTCTGTTTGGCGGATGGTGTATAGACTTAAATTTGCCATTAGGGGTTCCTCTTTAATTTTCTGTTCCCTTCCCTGGTTCTTTTTCTAGAAAGTTTTACATTCCTGCCATTAAATATCATGGTTCCCCAGGCAATCGGTCCTCATGATTTCAGTGATAAGGAGATGAAGTGATGGTGAGATGATGTGATGGTGAGATGAAGTGATGGAATGTTGATGAAGTGATGGAATGGTGATGAAGTAGGTATGTCTCATGGATCCTAGAAGATCAAGTATAGAGATAGGCAAAGTGACCGCCAATCAGAGTGTGGAGGAAATGCACCCCCCCCCCCCCCCCCTCTACCACTCCATCACATCGATATAATCCCTCGAGCTCCGATTAAAAGCCACTTTCAATTATAATTGCATGGATGCAACTTGCTTTGGCTGAATTAAGCGGGTATTAATAATAATCGCAGCTCGGTCCAGCCAGTCACGCTGTCAACTTGCTTACGTCCTTTTTCAACTTCCGTTCGTTATATACCTATGCAACCAAAATTGAGCTCCTTAAGAAAACAACTATAATCTACTAATTTTAGTCGCAAAACCTCGGTTGAAATAGCTTCGTTAAGTTGATAATTATTTCTATTAATTCGTTTTAATTACAGTTCGGTTTCCACGCACCGTAGATTTGATTAATGATTTAAAATGTATTCGATTGTCGGCCCACCGAGGACGAGCCTGCAGGTATCTCATTGGAACAACTTGAATGCCTGGGGAAAGGATGGAAACTAAGGTGATCTAAATCGGCTTAATTGATGAGGCTGGTTTGTAGACAGGGAGAGGATTATTGTCTGCCGAGTGCCTCGTGTCTATACGATAATAATATGATAGGCATCGGCAATCACAGATTCTTATGTGTTTATATGAACGCGTTTACACGATGCTTCACGCATTTTCACGAGCCTTCACGGGTTGTCATAAGTTTCCACGAGTTTCTACGTGTGTCCACCAGGGCCATGGCGGTTTGCATCTCCCTGATGCTGGGTCGGGTCGGCACGGTGTCGGGCAGCCTGCTCGTCGGTATTCTCCTGGAAATACAATGCAACGCTATGTTCTACATGCTGGGAGGCTCTGTCTTATGCAAGTCACATCCAACCCAATTACATCTTCACATTTCTCTCCCGAATTTCTTGTAGACATGGGCCTGTGGTTGAAAACTTTGTTTCACTTTCCAGGCTGTGGCGTTCTTGCACTCTTCGTCAAATCGGCAAAGAAAAATGTTGAAGTTGGCACAACGAGTTCAAGTTGAAAATAAAGTTTGGACTGTTGCTTCTGGCGAACTTCCATTAAAGTTGTGTGTCGGTACATCGGTGATCTGCCTGTCTCATTAACCTGGATTTCGTTGTTCATGTTCGTTTATAGTTTGAATAAAATTTACATTATGGATTAATATTTTTTTTATTGATTTCAACACACATTTGAAGTCACCTTTGCCAGCGCAACAAATCTTGACCTTTCAAGTTACATTTCTTTGATAGCCGGCAAACGCAATGAATCTTTCAGTCATGGTGCAGCCTTAATTAGATCTTCTTACTGACCTTCTCAGAGGGAAGCATCGTGCTTAAAATACATGTGACCGCCGACATTGCACAAACAAGATAAAAGGGCAACTGACAGTCGAGTTTTAAAAGTAATGGGAAAATGGTCCCTCCGATGAGAGAGCCTAATCTTCCGCAAGTCAGCGTCAAACTAACAGCCATCGTGCTGAAAGAGAAACAGAAGAAAAGCAAGTGTCGATTACGTTCATACCAGTAATAAATAATGTTAACACATAGAACTATGCTAATATACTACCAGAAAATGATAGAAAGAGTAAAGGATTGACGAGTGAAGAAATTATTTTAGATCCTTTTAAGATCTAGAAATGGACTTCACGTCTATTGAGTAGGAGCTACAACGGAAAAACAGAAAAGCGGAAGAACGGAGGAAATAATGTTAGTTATTTTTACCATACGTTCGCTGGGAAAACATCGACGATGGCGCTTACAACGGCCAGATTGGAAACTCCACCAACCGCAATGAAGACGGCAAAGCAAGCGACAGTGAATCTCGGCTCGGTTGAGATCAGAGCCATGGTACAGCAAAGTCCGCAGATTGAAAAGCCACCCACTGGAAGAATGCATTCAATTATTATGTATTGTTGTTCATTCTATTCAAAATAACTTGTTTCGTTTTAAGCCCGCAAGTAGTGAAGTATCCTGTTATGGATCTTACTAATCAGTTGTCGCTTGCCAACTGCGTTGATGATTGCACTGCCCAATAAATAGCCCAGAGTCGCAGTGCACCCAACGATCAAGGCATTGATATAAGTCTCGCTTTGCATTGCCCCCTGAAATGTGTGACAGGAATCAGTTTCCCATCGTCGTTGCAAATTTATGATATTGTATCTTACAATTTCATATTAATGATAGAACGATTCTTACCATGCTGCACGGCTCAATTCCAGTTGATTCGTTGTTCATTCCGTTGATGTTGATTTCTTGTGTGTTGCTAATGGAACCCAGCATATCACAGATAGTAAAAGTCAGTGTAGAGTTGGTGTAGTTATCGTTATCGTGTGAGAATTCTTGCATTGACGCAAACATTTCTGGAAGCCACAAACGTATTGTATTCACTCTGTTCAGGAGAAGAGATCAAAAAAATTAGTTGAGAAACCATCTTTAGACAGTAATAAAATAAATTTCAAATTAAACAAATAAAAATACACACACACTCAACTTTTTATGTTCTGTTGTCGAGTATTTAGTGATTAAAAATTTTAAGCAATTGAAAAGCCTTATAGATGACAAATTTTCATTTGTGAAAATTTCGCCCCAATAAGTTCAAAACTGTTTTTACATACATGAGATTTGATTATTTTTGGATACAATGCACCTATTTCAGTGTCAGAAAACATCCCATTCGAGGTTTCTGACTAATATGAGCCATAATACCCCCTTGCTATCCTTATTTTGAAAAGATCTCTAAAAGATCTCGTAAGATAAACATATCTAGTAAATCATTATTATAGGTAATCATGCTGCACGAGTGGAGTTCGACAGATGGTTCAAACTAATCTATTACTGGAACCAGTACCAACTTGCAAAGCATGGAAATAACAGCTGTTGCTTACGCTAGAAGCCCGGTGAATTGTAAGCAGCAAATCAATGCTGCTTTCAGAACATTAGGGTATGATAACAGCGGCTTCAACTGTTTGAGAAAAATTCGAATCGGACTCGGAGAAATCGAATGCATTTCGCTAATCAGCACCCCTGAAACAACTGTTGGGGTCACATCTTTTGATTCAGCAATCAACTTCTTTACCTGCAACCAAATAAAATTTAGTTAGAACTCCGTCTCGGAGATTACTCGTCAAGAATGGGTGGATCTGGATGTTGCATGTGTTCATCTCGGCTTGAATGCACATTGCCAATCTCATCCAGGCTGCCAAATGCACCCAAAATAGCCCAAACTATAACACGGCTCATCGACACGATTGATTTTTTTCTTTGAATTGGATTTTAAATCGTGTTTCGATTGTAAAATCGATTGTAAAACAGTTTTTAGCATGCAGAATCGAAAATAAGAAGGAAATTCAATATAGGCTAAAATTTGAAACATTCATCTGGCTGAAATCGGAAATACATCGTATATGTGTAAGTTGGTGATATGGCCATCATATTTATAACAATTCTAGTTAATTTATAGTGTACTTTGGAATATTCGTAAATTTTTCTTAAATTTCGGATAAAAAATGGCCATAAATGTGAAAACATTATAAAAGTGTAGGAATCGGCAATGTGGGAAAAGTCTCTTTACTTGGCATCTCTTCAATGTCTCAACACTATTTTTCTGATTTTATTATAAATAGAAATAAAATCCGAAACATTAAATTGAGCGTGAAAATACTTGCTGGGTAAGTGTTGGTGTCTCGGCCAGTGTTAATGCGATAAACTCTTTGTAACACTTTTAGAGCTTCTTCGTGCCTTCCGACCGCCAAAAGGAATTTGGGGCTTTCGTCAAAAAAGAACAATGCGGCGCAAGCACACCAACTTGGCAGGGCAGCAACCGTAACGAACAATCTCCAGCCGTTGTAGTTGATGGACCCAAATAACAGTGTCGTGCTCCAGGTTTGCGGGATAAAAAACCACGCCATCACTGAAAGCCAACCAAGATTCGATTCACAAAAAATCACCAAGCCAAATCTTAATTGAAGTTAGAGAAAATAGCGTTCAGTTCGGTCTCAATTTAGCACCCTTTTGCATTTTAAAATGTTGTGACGGGGGTAATCTTGAGATGAACGTCCAACAAGGGATTCCAAGAGGAAAACCAGCAGCGGATGATGTTTAAATCTCTATTAGCAATCCCTCGACACTTCTCCCGAACGGATCTCGGCTACAGCAGATATGGTCTGACCCAACACAATGTTGCTTAACTTTGGTGATTATACGAAATTCGGAGAGAGCATTCAACTTGCACCGCTCGGCTTTAGAAGTTGAAAGTAAGCGAACAGCATCATGCACCAAGTACCGATTATTACTACGGTACCTCCTTTCCTCAAGTCTAAGGTATTGTAAGGTAATGCATTTACGTGGCATGACAGCGAAGGCGAACGATGAGTAGATGCCAGTTAGCATGAGAGCCCGAGATCGATGCTCCTGTGAGTGGTACTCGGCAACAAATGCAATCTGACCGGCGCTTGGCCCACTCACGCTGCAAAGTGCAAAGTGCAAGCGACGTTTTAGTTGTGATTGTACTCAAACCACAACCACAGCCGCAACCATGCGATAATAAAAAGAAAATTACAGGGTTGTCTATTAGAATACCAAGAGTGGAATGATGAAAGAAAGTAAGAAATATGGAGAAACGGGATGAAAATTGATAGGAAGAAGATGGAAAAGCACAGCTAGGGAAACGTGGAATAAGATGGAAGCTGCATTTTTTTACTTTGTTGCTGAGTAGCTCAACAAGCCATATCTTGACGAAGAAATAAGAAGTTGGAATATCAGGGAAAAATAAGGAAAAATTTAAGAGATTTTCAGTAATAATTGAATTTGGTGATCATAAAAAATAAATGAATTGTGAGTTGTGGGTAATTAGATTACGCCTGTAGCGGATAAAAATAAAATACTGCTATTTCAACATTTAGTATATCTGAAAAAAGTACAAGTAAAATAAAATTCTTACATGAAACCACCAAGAAATTTGAAAAATGCCAGCACCCAAAACTTGGGTGAAATACTGGCGAGGAGGCTGCAGAGGCCATCGCATGCGAAGAGAACGATCATCAGCTTCCTCCTCCCAAGGAAGTCGGACAACGGCCCCCAAACAAACGCACTCATCATCATCCCTTGAATTGATGGCCACACGTTCACATGACGATAAGCAACGCGAGATCAATTTCTCATTAACCTGAAGCGCCTGTCTTGGTGGCTTGGATATTTTTAAACAATGAGCTGCCTCTAAATGCAACTACATTTCGAGGCGGTTCGAAATCCCTTACTAATGCGACACATTTGCTGTACTAGACATGCGATTTTCTAGTCTAGTTCGCATTCGAAAATATCGCTAGAAATGTCCGTGTGACGAATTATTGACAGCATGGAGTATTTGACTTCAGCTGAAAGATAGCCAAGTCAATCAACATAAAAATAACCCAGGGATACGCATAAATAAACAACCCGTTGGGTAAAATGCCAACTGGAACATAAAAAAGCTCGTTTAACAAGTTAACATAATCATCACACGAATATTTATCTCCTGGTTAACGGGAAAGATTAATTGAGCTCTGGTCAAAATCGGTCATCGCAATTGAGTGCCATTTCCTAGACTCATTGGCCCAATCACTTGATAAACAACTGCAAAACACTGTCAACTGTCAAGGGATATCATTCGCATTTTGTAGATCACCTGCAAATATGATGCCGCTGAGAATGCCTTGGTCCAGACTGGACATGTGTAGCTCGCAGGAGGCTGGACCCATGATGAATGAGACGACGGTCGTATCGAAAACACCACTCATGATGCCCGGCATCGTTGCCAGCATTAGAAGGACATTGAACTTGCCAAAACCTGGACAAAAATTAAACATATACAGAGCGCGAAATTTTGATTTTGCTGGGGACAAGCCGGAAACGAAAAGAGTTGGAATCGGAATCGGTTGCCTAAAAGTTACAAAGGTATGAATTCAGAAAATAAATGTTCCCACTCGTTGATTTTGATCAAATTTGGGAGATTTAACTCAAACCCTGCATTTCGAATTGAAACAGTGTTTAAGATGCTGGAAACAATTTAAGAACCGAAATTTTGCTTGGAACCGATATTAAAATATAAATTTAAGGAATGGAAACGGATTCGTAAACTTTTGATATTGTCTAGGAGATCAGGAATGGGAATTCTTTTCCTTATTTTATTAATAAAAAACCTGAACCGGAAATAAATTCATTTCTTTACCCCTTCGCGTTTTGAAATACTTTGTGTTCAATGTCAGCAATTATTGCTGATGGGCTCCCTAATTTGGGCCATCGTTTCAAGAATTTTATTCTTAGCTGGAGTGTAAATCTTACCAGCGGCTGAAATGGCTGTTTCAAAATCAGCTTCGCCTTTTCCATAGTGGTTATCTTCATGATGTTGCTCAAAGTGATTCATTCCATTCACTTCACCGGTGCAATCTAACAACACAAAGAAAATTGCTTGATCATTTCAGAATACCGAACGTTATTAAAGTACGAAAACTGAGAATTCTGTTAAATGAAATTAAAAAGGGATTCTTACCATAAGCTGCTCCCAGTTTTCCCGTTGATATTTGAATTTCAGTTTCATTTTCTTTGTCCTTTAAGGATTTTTTCAAACACCACATCTTAAATTTTGATAAAACGAACATACCAATAGATTAATTTACACTAGATTTGCTAGTGCAGTAAAAACATGAATCGCGAAATGAGACTACTGTGCCTGGAGATTGGAGGTGCTAGCAGAAAATTGCAACTGGTTGCGTTTGCCAACCTGCTACACGATAACCTTAGAAACCTTCAAAGATCCGAACAGAAAACAATGGTTGTTTACCAAACTCAAACAATTCGATCTGAGTTGCAATTATTATCAAATCTTTTAAACATCTGGGATTGAGAAGTGAGTAATAACAAGCAAAACGAAAATACTAGACAGTATATGTAATGGTGTAGCTATTTACTTCCAAAGTCCATGAAAATGAGCAAAGATGTTGTACATCTGTTGCTAAGAGACAAGGATCTTGCAATGATGGTCAGGGTGTAAGGTTAGAAAGCTTGTTCATAGGCTTGATGCTCACCAGTCACCCAGCTCGAAATATAAATGCATCCAGCAAGCAAGGCGAATACTTCATTTTCAATTTGTCTTGATGCTGAGAATAAATACATTATTTTAGACGTTGTATTTACTGTATCTCTGTCTTGGCCAGTAAGCCCTCGTACGACTAATTGTAGAAAGTATATTGATAGGAATTTTGATGAACTCTAATTGCTTCTTTAAGTATTTCAATGATTTTTCCGATATTATGCACATCTTGTCCTTGATTGCAAAAATAAATTTATAGTAAAACTTAACACCAAGAAAGTACGGGCTAATGACGTAAAACTAACTAAATATTAGACATTAACGTTTCCACAGGAGAAAAGGGGCCTGCAAACTGATAATTAAGCTCGTTCATTTGTCGAGGAAATCGGAAAATCTATTGGTCATCTCTGTTCTGACTCCTGACAAACCCATTACACATTTCCTGTTTCTGATCAGCATCGAATTTAAGCGCTGCATTTACGATTTACCACCGGATTTTCCTCATTGTAATTCTAGATAAATTGAAATGTTATAAGAATGATGACCCCGACTTGCATTTGCAAGTCAGTACAGGCGCAGCATCCAATAGAGCTGGACCAGAGCGGCCGAAATCAGGTATTTAGCATATTATGGAATATTGAAAACAGATTATCTTTATAATGTGTAATGTTAAATACAGAATATAGAATGTAGAATACAGAATAAAGAACATAGAATTTATATTATATAGTTAATAATATAGAATATGGACCTTATAGTACATGGAAAAATATTATTATAATATTATATAAATATATATAAATAAATAAAATTGAACACAGGATGAAATGAAGGATGCAATTTGAAACCGCGAGAAAGAACATAGGCAGATACTGAGATAGGTTCAGTTAGGTGCTTAATTAAAACGTAATGCAAGCAGCTACAGCAAAGAAAATGAAGTGGATACGCTCTCCTAGATGTATGCAATTCCTCGTGCAGCGAAACGCTGCAAGAAGTTTCAAAGAGCAACTGAGTTTTGTTCCGAGTTTACAACTTTAGAAGTCATTGTATAAGTTATGTATACTTATACACATGTATATATGTTTTTCCTATTTTAAAACACATTTTTTACTAAAATGAAGCTACTGAGTGTGCGTTACTTGTTAGGCCCAGGAAACTTTAGGAAACTAGAGATATAAAGGGACAGAGAGATCCAAATATGATAGATGAGGAGTTGCAGAAGTAGCTTGCATGAGTGCACACGAAAAATTGTATGCGTGTCTTTACTCAGCTCAGCGCTCTTCCTCGTCTTCAAACTCGTAACAAAATTTGAATATAAATCACAGATAAAATTTTGTTCAAATTTTTGCCTAAGTAAGGTATTTAAATTGTTCGGTTAAACAATTGAATGGGGGAGGTTGTTTAATATTTTAACTGTTATGGGGGAAAATCATGATTATCTTACTGTAAAATATAATTTTAATTTTAAAGTTCTTTCACTCTTATTAAAATATTTTGTTGTGGGACACTCTTTGCCCCTGTGAGCGCTAAGCCACCCTGATTGGTGGGATTATCCGCAATATTAGGTCTTATGAAAAAAGTTCATCCCAGAGAAAATCGGATTAAACACTAGGAATCTCCGTTTGCATTTGACACACCCTCTTGCGTTCAAAATGATCAGCAACACAAAGCCGCTCATAATACTATAACCACGCACTCCCTTCACCCATTTTTTTTACGTTGAACGATGTTGTTATCTATATGCCGTCATTCCAGTGAAGAAAAATGCAATTTCCTAGAAATTGTCGACACAACAGCTGTCACCCACGATGAGCGTACGTCAAAGAATGGCAATGTTTACATTAAGATCTATTTGATCTGAACTTGCACCCCAGCTCTCAAAGAAAACATCCTTCGTTATATTATTTAAATTACTTAATCAACCAATCAATCAATCAAGCAAGTAAGCAAGCAATAAATCAAGCAATCATTCACGATTCCGCTCAGAATCAGCTTCTGGTCTAGGTTCGTTGCAAGTCAATGACAAAACCAATAAGATTTGGAGTTTGGAATCTGGAATCTGGTCGATAAACTGACACAAAAAAATATGTACTC
Source organism: Nemurella pictetii (assembly GCA_921293315.2). Classification (NCBI taxonomy): domain Eukaryota; kingdom Metazoa; phylum Arthropoda; class Insecta; order Plecoptera; family Nemouridae; genus Nemurella; species Nemurella pictetii. The sequence goes on along the minus strand of OV121116.1, from coordinate 23,263,506 downwards.
AGTACATAAATCAGTGCGGGAAGCAGAAACATTTTGCCGTCAAACGTGACTAGTCGTGATCAAAAGCCGACCAAGTTTTATTTAGGCTGATCTATAAAAGCCTGGTTGACGTGAAGATGATTTAGTGTGCATATTGACAGCATTATAACACTTTAGAAATCCGGTCAAGATAATGTACTGCAATTTTATAATAACTTTTAGTAAATTTATGGTTGTGCACAGAAAGAAAAAAACCAATCATTGATTACAGTTCATGTTTGAATAATTTAGTAGCAGGTAAGCAAGAATCACTTGGACTTGATTGATGTGACTTATTGGTGTAACTTAGCAGAACTTAGCAGAAATAGCAGAACCGTGCGTGATCTTTTAACATCGGTGCTAAACGATAATTGTTTATTATCTCACTGAAGGCGTATTACTTAAAAACAATCGCTGCCTCTTACAGACGCATTTATTCCTGTAATTTGAAAGTACAGCTTGCCCTCGGATCAATGGCTTAAGGGGGTGGTTGTAATTCGAATATTTCGAGCATTTTAACCATCAAATGGAATCATATTTTTTTACTTCGACTAGGAATAATTTTGGGCCTACAATCATCACTCAAAAAATATAAGATATTAAAAGATATTTGAAATATAAATGAAGAACTCTCATTTCGTACCAAAATAATTAGCTGCGACTAAAATATCAACTAAATGTCAAAAAAGTTAGCAATACATATTTCCACAGGAATTATTGGAAGATGGACTGGCCTCATCTTTCATGCATAATGTTAGTTGGTTTGTGAGATTTGCTGATATCTGTATTAAAAAGACAGAATGAGAAAGAAGTCGCACAGAAATCAACAATCCAATCTGATCATTGACGCAAATCGATTGAACCGATGCATGGAAGAAATTAAACAAGCATTGGAATTGAGTCTAGAGCAGAAACTAAAAAAAAAAGAATTATTGCATGGAATAATAGAGTCGAGCTATCATTATTTAGAAAAAAATCTTGCAATCCATACAATTTAAGGAGTCAATTACAATTATTAGAACAAAATACGGACCCTAGCGCTTTACAAAAATAAATAAAAATAACCTTAATCGGAACCAATGTTTCGTTAAGAAAAACGACGTGCATATCCAACTCGTTCGGTTTTTTTGTTGTTGTCAAATCTGAGAAGGTCAACTAGCTTGTTGATCGTGGAAGATCGTGGTACTTGCTAGATCGTGGTCGCATAGCACAGCGTTGATTTACATAAGACATCGTGACTCCTAAAAGCTGTTTGACTTCTAGTATTCTTATTCTTATTGCGTATGCGTGGATATAGCTAGGAACGTGTCTGTGTTCTGTAGGAGGATCCCAACTTACACAAATACAAACAGCAGCAGAAACAGATGCAGCTCAACTAAGACGACACCTGAGTGTTTCTCAAGCTGTAGAAAATCCGATCTGTGTAAGCTGTGATTCACGCCGATGTACAGAATGGGAATTAGACAGTTTCATCCAGTGCTATCCAGATATTTCCTATGGCCAATCGAGTGTTACAAGTGTATTGCGAAGTGAACGTAGGCTACACGCCGTGTATAAATCACCAGCACGAACTGAGCGATCAGTAAGAAGTGAGAACATTTACCGCGTGTGATTCACTTTCGAAATCAAGTCTGCGACGCAAGTGGAAAAATTGTTCTCAATGATAAAATCCATCGCAAACTCGGTTACACTCGTATCAACTTAGCTAGAAATGTGTAATTGAATTCGGTCAAGATTTCTGCGCGCGGTGGTAACTGGTAATTGCTTTAAGACAACTCGTTTATACCTGCGTAAGGAGATCAAATAAAGCACTTGTAAATCATTATCAAATGCGTTTTGTTCGCCTTGAAAACGCATAGCGAGTGGCGCGTGTTATACAATGAAATCGCGCCTGCATTGCTCTACGAGCTGGTTGTAAAGAGGGTGAGACCATTTTCTAGAGCTTTCACATACCGAAAACATGTTAAGCTATTCTAGATTTTTGTTTCAGGTGCAATTCAAGAATGATTTTCACGTACAGCCTGCTTGTCACACTAGTTATCGCAACATTGGGCTCGACTCAGGGCGCCAACTACGAACACCTACAAGCCCAATTCCCACCTGACAGTGGTATGTGCTTCGGTAATACGTGCATTAGTTTGCGTACTCGTGTTTACTCGCGTCTCCTAGGTCAGGTCTGTGCTCGCTTCGCTGATTCCGTGGAACAGTTCTGCGAATTCCCCTGGCAAATACTTCGTGGGGTGTGGCGGTGAGAAAAAAAAATTGCAATTTTCTTGTCGCGAGGACAGGGCATTTAACCGACTGCAAAATTCCTTATCAACCGCAACAACTGCTGCGAAAATGTTCCGCCCAAGTTTTCTGACCACCACCGTTTGACTTGACTCAACTGACACACAGAGTACAGTTCTTTGTTTCTTTCAAAATGTTGCTTCCGATAGAAGTAGAAGCTAGACATCGAACGCGTTATATAGCAGCAACATGAGGTTGGGTCAAAAGTTCAATAATAAACAATATTTTCAATCAACCCTTAACCTCCCCGATGATTCACGCAGGAATTCCACATGTCCTCCCCCCCCCCCCCGCACCCCCGCAAGATCAACAAGAGCGCCAGATCAATCGGTCGATCCATGGTGGAAGCACCCCAATAACGTGCAAAAATACTAGCAAATTACAAATGGAATTTGTGAAATAGAAACTGCTTTCATTTCACTTTAATTTCCTATCAAATTAAAAGCACTTACTCAAATTTCGATGCTACTTTTATCGAGACGAGTGAAATGGGGGGAGGGAAAAGTGAAGCAGACTCGAATCATGTCTGGAGAAAAAACGCTGTTAAAAATTAAAATTCGCTTCGGCATTAAGTTGCGTTTCATCGCCAGTGGCAGATTGGATAGCGGGGATTCCGCTTCGATTTCACATTGATTTTCCCAGTACAATTTGCTTCCCCGGAGAAAAGGTTAATTTCTTATGATTTAATCGCGTCTATAAAAACTAGCGAGAAACCAAATCAGCCAGAATGCCACCAATTTTTTTAGTTGACTGTACCTAATTTGATTAAAGGCATGCCACGCACTGCAGCGTTCACGGTCCATTCCCATTTGCTAATACGTCGATGAAATCAAATCTTTGGTCATATGATTATCCATACGCAGTCGTCCTAACCATGTGGTCCTATTTTCTGCACAGCGCAAAGGGTGGAGAATGTCAATGAAAAACGGCAGACGGCGGTACGTCTCCAGCGAGACGCCCGCGCCGCTCGGGAGAGAGGTCACATGCAACAGCAACTGCAGCATCAACTGGAGGCGTCGGTCTCGTACGCACAGCAGCTCGTCTCCCGGATGCATCGGCTGGAGATGAACCTGGTGGGAGCGCAGGTCACCGTCAAGCCTGGAAGTCCTAGCCATGGCCAGCTCATCCAATCATATCCGTGCCAAGAAGCACTGTTGACGGGACGGGACGCACTCGTGGCTCTAAAGGCGTCCCTCTATCTCGCACATAGTAGATGTAGAAGGTTAGTAGGCACTTAGAAGCCACGTATATTGACTGCTCACGTCTGAGTACCGAGTACTGGAGTACCGAATACTGAGTACCGAGTACTGGAGTTCCGAAAAGGAGTACCGAGTACGGAGTTGCTCCGCTTTATGTCGGGAATTTCGAACATCGTGGGTTTCAGATACACCTATTGAGAGCAAAAATTGAATTCCAACTTTTTTTTCTTATAAGGGACTGCAAAAATTGTCACTCTTAATTATTTTCTGTGAAACCTAAGAAGATAAGATATTTCGGCAAAGTGTTTTGAAAGCGGTTTCCACCATAGAATATCAGACACGTGCAACATTGACGTGTTCGACTGGCCATGGGTTTCTTGCATCCAGATTTCCGGCAGTCGGTTATCACCAAGTGGCCTTGATAACTTCCACATTTTTGTTTAAAGCACTTTTCCGAAAGGTGGTCATCAAAATGCTACCACCCATCAAGTGCTGAGCGAGAAAAATCAGCGAATACCATGACTCCACTCCCCATGCAACTCCCTACAACTCTCCTTGAAACTTTACGAGCTCGTGACGATCGTTTACGATTTTTTACTATTTTTACTATTTTTGCTATCCAAATCGGTACCCAAACGTACGCCCTTATTTGAAAGTAATGCCGTGCAATTGAATTATTTGCTTTAAGGTTTGCATTGAACGAAGAAAGTTGCGCAAAATATTTATCAACAATCAATTTGAACACGACTTCTCTGGGCAAGAAGTGTTCTTCGCTCGCGGACGCCCGCCGCCAGAAATGTCCGAGTTCGCAGAAATACCGTTCCCTGGATGGATCTTGCAACCACCGGCAATCGGACATCGGTTACGGGACAGCTATGACCGGATACAGGCGTCTCCTGCCTCCCGACTACGGAGATGCCATACAGTTGCCAAGAGAAAACTTCAAAGGAAAAGCACTGCCTAGTGCAAGGTTAATCAGCACGCGGCTGTCAAAAGATGGGAGCAAACAGGAGACTGATCACACGCTGGCGCTGATGCAGTGGTCCCAGTTTGTTGAGCATGATATGTCTCATACTCCGTCTTCGAAAATGAGTAAGCAGTAAACAGTACACAGTAGGCAGTAAACATTAAACACTAAGAAACATGTACATTTTACATAAGGCTCTGTGGGGGAGTGTCACCAAGGTGTTAATTAGATACTTTTCGTAATTATGGGGATTTAACTAGCTAGTAACCGGAACTAACTATCTATAGTAACCGGAACTAACGAGCAAGAAGCAAGTGACCTGGACTAACAACAACAAGCGAGTAACTGTGCCGAACTACACTCTGCTGAATTGCTCACAAAAATAGTGCATGTAAATTTTCTTCTGGGATCGTCAGAAGTTCAACTGCTAAGTACTAAATAATGACTTGGCTGGCGCACCTTTCTTGCACCAGGAATTGGTAATTAATGGGGAAACAATTATTTAATTAGTAATTAGTAATTAAAAAGTGCGCTTGGGCTGCGTACTGAGCAGCATGCAGTCGAGACGAAACCTTCGTGCAACTAAATACTAAATATTCGCCGCTAAAAGAAATTAAAATGCATAACTTTGCTGGAGCAAATACCGTGACGCAAAACGTGATACTTAAGCCAACCTGTTAGAATTTTTCAAGCCAATTGTCATCATATTAGGTATTAGATCTATGGCTATGGTATTATATCTATTTAGCAGGCATTTTATGTTCAGAAACTGCATGCTCTAGTCTCTTTCTCGTTCACATAGACAGTGTGCTTCTATAAACTCAATTAAAAACTTGGGTGCGGTGAAACTAAATGAACTACTAAAGCAACAAAAATGCAATAAACAAGTTGATTAAAATGCATTCTACGAGGCGTTTGATATTTTTTTTTTTACAAAGAGAGGTTGAAATGCGTATGACAAATTGATGTGGCCTACTCGATGACATAATCAAAACGAGCTTGTATATTAACTGGGAATATAACGATATCATTACTGGCTGAATAGTGAAGTACCTTCATGGAATCACTTATATTTTACCGCCACAACGACAACGAGTAGGAATATTTTAGCACAGTGTGCATTGACCATTCAAGTTAATTACAGAATATGACCCAGAGTTCACGACCACGTCATAAGATAATAATGATGAAGTTAAAAAAAATGCAAGCAATTGAAAATTGTGTGCAACCGCTTACCGATGTTTCCCGTCTTAAAAAATCACACGTGCACCAAGCTATCTGTTTTTCCAACCATTTCATCGTTTTCGCGAACAATTTCAGCACAGGAGGGTCACCAAATTCTAAATAAACGTATTTAGCAACGCGAGACATTGACGGATTAACGTATCTAGCATGAGTCTTGACACTTTCTTATTGGCAAGTGCACCAAATACCACCTGCTGATCGTTCTGATCGCCCTGACTTAACTTATTCTAGCAATGAATTGTTCTCATGATCGCTTACCTTCGAAGTTTGCGGCATGAAATCACGGGCTCTCCACCATTTCCAGCATCCATATTCGTGGCAACATAACCCAAAATTATTTCTGAACATGGCCCAGCTCTTTTCGTATTAATTTTTACAAGATTCAGAATTCACATCCATTTCTCTCACCGTCACTAAAAGTTACTGGATATCGGCCACTTTACGATGGTCACAAACACTTCCGAAATCCGGAGACGGTACCTCGTTCACTTTGTTTTCTGTCGTACTGAAAGTGCTCATCCAAACACATCATGCATACAGCATTCCTGCGGCTGTTCCTGACAACTGCTACAGTTGCTGCTGAGTCATAATAGTCTAGTTAGAGGTACTTCTGGTTGTCTATTGGCTTATTATTTTACAAAATATATTTTTTAAAATCTCTTCGCAGGTAAAGCAAAATAAATTAAGCTAATTGTCTCATTGGCGGAAACCAATCGACAACTATTTATGAGGCGTTTTTCATAATTTTTTATTATTAATTTTTAACATCGTCACATTTACAATTCTGAGAAATCAGTGTTACTGGTGGATGCTTACGCCAGTAGGCAATTGATGATGGGATAGCTGAGCAGGAAAAAAGTGGTCAGACCAACCGCCCGGCCAGCGGAAGGTCCCGGGTTCATATCCTGATTCGGCCGTACTACATTTTTCCTGCTCAGTTATCCCATCATATACAAATCTGTGTTCATTTTCATTTGATTTTTAAAAAATGGCTAATTATCAGCCAATGAGTCGGATCACATTTCTGAACAAATTATTCAAACGCAGGCAATGAGAATTTCATTTACACATTTTCATTTGCCAACTCGATTTAATAATTATAATAAAAATGATTGATTTTTAACCATCGTAAAGCAATATATAACAGTTCGTTTGAGATAGAAAATTACTTCACATCTTAACGAAGTATTTGCTGAAATGTTGGATGACATGTTTATTGCAACATAGCTGGTGATGTATTGATTGAATTATTTGTTGACACGTTTGTTGACATATTTGCTGACATGTTTGCCGCCAGGTAACACGGGCGGGTCCATCATGTGCTGTTCGCACGACGGAAGTGTGTTAAAGCCGAGACACATGCACCCTTCATGCCTCCCGGTGCACATCCCCAATGCAGACCCGTTCTACACTCGCAATCACGTGCAATGCCTCAACTACGTGCGCTCGGTACCAGCCATGCGAAAAGACTGCACGTTTGGGCCGCTAGAACAGGTAAACAATTACTACAGCCCCTCATTATTCGCAAGTCACCCTACATTAACAGTTGCATAACTCATGGGTACATGACACATTTAATGAGTACATTAACTCTGGACACAATATTTTCCATGTCTAATAATGTTTTCGGGTGAATTCACTGGTACAGGGATTGTTCAAGCTGTCACTATACTCGCTTCCAACTCCCATGAGTAACATTCAAACATATTCGCACTCTTGCAGGGCATTTCATTCGTAATCGGAAAAAAGAGTGCATGTTTTTAGGCTCCTGGACCTCTCGTTACTCCGCTTTTCAACATACCTTTCCATTGCCTCCTCCAGACAGGCTCCGATTCTAATGCGATTCGCAGAATTCGCAATTCGCAATTTGGAATTCGAAATCCGCAGTTCGCAATACGCAATCCACAAATCGTATTGTACACTGTATAGCTCTTTAATATTCACGTTATAGGGCCGTTTTATCCCAAATACGGAAGAGAATATTGTTTAATCACTTTAATCCATTATTAGGTGCAAATAAGAACTTATTAAGAATTTAGGAATGCCATTTGCAACATAATACACCAACCGTATACGATTTCAGATGAACCAGGCGTCTCATTTCTTAGATGGATCTATGATTTATGGCACTAGCAGCAAGAAGGCGCTTTCGTTGCGACAATTCGTAGAGGGGAAATTAATCGATAGCTCCAAAGGTGGTAGAAGATTTTTACCAAACGTTGAAAAGCCATCCGAAGAATGTCTAGTTAATTCTGATGCAACAACTTGCTACAGATCAGGTATGGGTGCAGATTCACAAAAGTACTTGAGCTGCTCTGTCATCGCTGCATTATAGAAAATTCTCTCAATGAGCAACCGATCTTCCAAATAACCATATTGCGAATTTCGTAACCTATTTTGGGCTTTGATGGCTATGATAGGCCATGATTTGGACTATGATTTTACATAAGAAGCGTGTTCCTTTGACAGGTGACGTCAGGGTGAACGGGCACCCCCACCTGACCGTGATGTATACAATTTGGCATCGGGAACACAATCGGATTGCTGGCAAACTGGCCCAGATCAATCCGCAATGGAGCGATGAAATTGTCTATCAGGAGGCCCGCCGAATTGTAGTCGCACAAATAGAGCATATCACTTTCAATGAATGGATACCAACTTTACTTGGTGAGTATTCTGAGATACTATTATGCCTAACTCACTACGCTAGTAGTCATATTTCAAGTTTGTGAATAAAGAATTTTTCATAAACCCATTTAATGATCAGACGAGGATTTTCGTAAGCTTTGACAACTGCTCAGTCGTTGTCGTGTGAAGGGTTGCAACTGGCAGCATTGGGGGGGGGGGGGGGGGGAGGGAGGCTTGAAATCGTGACCGTAAACTCGCTGTTTGATTACAAGGGATGGAATTATTTCGATTAATTAATTAGTTTGTACTGATTCACAACGCTAGCGTCTCGATTGATTGATTCGATTGTGTCGTTCGGTTGTGCGCGTTAGCGTCTTGGCTAACAGACCTCAGCTATTAACCGATTTCACAAATCTTGAAATAAGACGAGATGGGGAGAGGTGATAAACCTCACATTTTTTTACGTTTTTTGTCGTCTTTAACATGCTAAAAATTCCAAGTAAGAGCGGTTTCCGGTGGATAAAGCTAAGATGCACTTTCTGCCAATTCCAATGACGGAATTGATTCTCGATCCTGGCCAAGTGGGGTGAACTTGAGTCGTGGTTCAAGGGCGTGTCTAGACAAACAGCCAACAGCTAAAAGTCGATCAGCTCTCACTACACATCGCATATTCTTTTATAGCAACTATTTCAAACTGGATTTACAACACCCGCGACAGGGAAGACTGGGATTCGAATCCTAGAGTTGATTGACATTTTCAAATGAAAATCAAGATTTATACGAATAACATGCACCGGCAAATGAACTTGGGCTTTTTATTTTTTACGTTTATGAGCAAAAATTATCACAAGTTTGATATTTGTTTTACGTATATTTAATACTCTTGTGGGTTTTGCTGTTGACAGGTGAAAAATCCAGCAAAAAGCTGCAAGTGATTTCACCAAAAAATGATTTTCCAAACGAGAACATCGACCCATCTGTGACGAACAGTTTTTCGACTGCCGCACTGCGCTTTGTGCATTCGATGATGCAATCGAAAGTGCGCTTCTTTGCCGAAGACCGACAAGAAACCGTCAACGAAACTCTACTCCTGAAGGAACATTTCAACCGGCCAGCTGTCATTGCAGAAGATGGCCGCTTTGACGGACTCATTCGTGGGCTAGCCACACAGAACAGCCAAAAGAGCGATATGGACTACATCGAAGACGTAAGCACTAAACAACTGAGCGCTGACCAATGCGACGAAAAAACTAGCTGCATCTCAAAATGAAACAAACGAACCGAACCGGAAGACTTAAATCACTCACAGCTCTTTACACAGACCAATCCATACTTTTTAGCAGCCATTTCTTTCATTCTTTTCCCATTTCATTTAAGCAGCCTAATTGAATGACTTTCATACGGAAGCAATTCCGGAATCACAAATGTGCAAATGTCCTAGCTGCAACAGACTCCTATCAATTCGTTACTCTACTGAGAGCTGGTAATATGTGGAATTGTGTCATGTGTGCTATTGTGTGATATTTAAGGCTTACGGAAACCCACTCGACCGAGCGATCTGTCACGTGGTCAGAGCCAGTCAGAGCTCTCCGAGCTGCAGACGTTTTCGAACGCAAACTTGACAGTCGACCGCGAAAATTGAGCATGGTGATTGCAGGTGATAGAGGCTGATTCAGATTTTAGCAGTAGTAGCAATGTCATCTCTTAATTTACTAGAATGTCGTATGAAATTGAGTAATTTATCTTAACTGGCTCATCTTTGGTGATTAGTGTTCAGTGATCAGTGTTCGCGTTACAATATTGGTAAAGAAAAAATCGACAATTCAAATTACCCGCCTGTTCGTAAAAACAAAACTCGCGGCCCAGCCTGAAAGATGGGGCGCGAGTTGAGCGCTCTGATCGCTCCAGACTAGGTTTTCGGAAGCAAAAGAGCGTCGATCGGATCACTCCGAGCTGGTTCCCGAACGCTGGAGAGCGGTCGGAGTAGGTTTTCGTAAGCCTCTATTGTGTGGTTGTGATGGGTGACAGATGACTACCTCGCTGTACCGGGACTCGTACCCCTATGGCCTCGACATCATCAGTCTGGACATCCAGCGGGGCAGGGACCATGGCCTGCCTGGCTACAACAAGTTCAGGAAATTCTGCGCTCTGCCATCAGCGACCAAGTTTCACCACTTCCAAAACGTCATACCAAAATCTGTAAGCGTCATCGTGCGGCACTCATTAAACAGTGGCTCAAAAAATTGAATATCTTATAAAATACAAATTGAAAGCTTTGGTGCCAAACTTTGAAAATACTTTTTTGATTTTTGTGAGTGTTGACTTTTGATTTTTGATTGTTGGGCAGATTGTCAGCAAGCTAAGGGCGATATACGAGCATCCTGACGATGTGGACTTGCTCGTCGGAGGAATGTCAGAAACGCCGGCTACAGGCAGCCTCCTTGGACCAACATTCACCTGTCTCCTTCTCGAGCAATTTCAGAGAACGATCAACGGAGATCGTTTTTTCTATAGCTTGCCAAATCAACCTCATTCATTTTCATCAGGTAAGCTACAGTCTTATCTAACACTAACATACCAACTGCATTTGCCTTAAAAAAATAGCCCAGATTTTTCCAATCAATAGAGAATATTAACTAAGATTGAGTTATCAGTTATCATAATGAATATATTGAGTACATAGAAGTCGAGTTTACGACCTAGTTTTTTGACGTTTGATGTCTGAGGTTTGACGTTTGGGCATGATAATAGCTATTAGCTTCACAATACAGTGAAATATCATGCACGCGGAAGCGTGTTTTGAGATTCTAGAAGCACGTAACATTATAAAGGATATCAAATTGACAATTTGCAGTTGGTGAAAAAAAGGTTAGAGTCTACTGGTTCTGCTGGATAATAGGATAGGATGGTATAATAGTCGATCGCAAGCTCTTGTCCGGCACAAGTACGATATCTAATTAAACTAGTACACAAAAATAAAGTCGACGTGGACTGCTTTTTTTAAATCAATTAAAATCTTGTTTTGATGGTTCCTTTCAGAACAACTTGTATCATTGAAGAAAGTTACACTGGCGAGAATCCTGTGTGACAATGGCGATGCATTGAAGTCGATGCAACCGAACGTTTTTAGCAGACCAAACCCAAGGTAGGTACTGATCTGGTCACTGGTATACCTTTATTTGCCACCTGTTTGCCTGTAGAAAATGAAAGTAATCATATGATCCTATATCCTTATCCGTTTCTTTCTTATAACACTTTCAATTTATTAACTTCAAAGATAATGGATCTTTGGCATTGAAATTGAGACAAAAGAAATATTGTAGGACTATGTGTCATAGGTGAGCCCATGCTGTTAAGCTGATGAAGAGAAATGCACGGTTGTGTCAAAAAAGTAAAACATTCGGCTGTCACTATTGCCTTGGCTATCGAGCGACGGCAGATTGGACAAGCACGATTCACGCCTGAACTCTAAACATGAACATGCTGCTTAATGGCCTAAGGGATGTTTAGATATCTTACGGTTACTCTAAGTATTAAGTACCACAATTCTAGAATCGAGACCTACTTCAACACGCAAATATATTAAATTAACTGACATTCATCAAAATCACTTAATTCACAGCGTGAACGATCAATTAAAACGTGCAATTGAAAGGAAAAATATGAGTGCATATCGAGTAATTAGGATTTGGGGGCCATTTGCGAAAAATAAATGCATTATTAGTGTAATTATAAATGTAAATGTATCACAATGCAAAATCTTGTTAAGGTAACGGCTTTCAATACTGCAGGTGCTTAGAGTAATGAGATCTGCTATCAATCATGACACGAGCATTTTTTAGGAATTACACAAAGTTGAGCATTTTTTCCCCTAAAGAGAGTCACTTATTGAAAGACGTTCGCGATAAATGTATATTTATCGGGAATATCTGTAGCAGAGCCCCTAGCCAAGTGAAAAGGAAGTGGACTGGATTATGGATAGTGGACAGTGGATTGGCTGTATCCTGCTCTATGATATTGATAGAAGTCGAAAGTTATAGCTGGGTTCGTCGTATTCTATATGTCGCAGCTTTGCTTCAATCTTGCTATTTGCTAGGCTGAAATAAATCGCAAATTTGCCACGCAAGCTGTTAACATAACAGTGTCTGTAGTGCCTACTCGCTGCATTTCAGCACCAGCGCAATTAATTGACGCTTAATCGCATTTAATCAGAGTTAATCGTTCCTTGCAGCAATGAACTTGCCCTGTGCACTGACGAGTCGAGAATTCCACGATTGAATCTTGAAGAATGGAAAACAACTCGAGTTGAATCAACTTGAAGAAACGGAATTGCTCTTGCATGGTCGAGAGATCACTTTCCTTCGATTAATCACGTGGGGGAGTGGGGTGGGTATAATTGGTTATCCAGTTCATTGATACTTTATTGAGCATCTTGTGCGTCTTTTGCATCTATTTGCCGTCGATTAACTAACTCATTTGCACATATTCAGTTGTATCGTAAGATTTGCACCGTACGATTTTTGTTTCATTACCTAACACGTGAGTCTGACGAATTTATGTGTTTTTTTTCCGCATACCCAAGTTAACCGTGTTACTTGGTTATTTCTCGTTTTTGGCTTTAGTTATTTTAGTAACCGACTTTAGTCTCGCCTCAGGCTCTCCTCTTGCAGTCATCATGTCACCCTGCAACGCTATTTTGCAACTAATTAGCTCGCACGGCTCCGATTTGCCATCACAGCCGCAAATTGCAAATAGTCCCCAATATCGAAAACAGGAGAAAGAAAACGCAATGCAATCACGTTAGGAACAGGCTAATTGTTCAAGTGTCTCGTAATTGTAGTGAGTACGCAGTCGTACGAGGTTTATTACATAATGATTGCTTTAGCGAGTAAATTACTACTTAGGGTAACTAACTTTTTTTTATACATTTTATAACAAAGTGTGAATAAAATGAAAGAGATCGTCTTACAAAGTACTGTCGTCTGAGTTGTGTGATCACCTTCCTGTCCATGTGCAAACATATCAAAAACATACTGTATTAATCTTGTTATAGTTATATACACTTTCATTGAAAAATATCGTATGCCAAAAAAGGAAAGAATCAACGACAAACACGAAAAATCATTTTAGATTTTGAATAGAACACTGACAATTATTGTAATAATATGTTCAAAAAGCTCATAGAATACACAGTTCGGACAGTTAACATGGACCAGTTCGCTGCTTTTATTTTTGTAATAATAAAAATTATTATTATTATTATTATTATTAGTAGTATTATAAATTATTATTATGGTAATAAAAATTAATATTGTACACGTGGTTTATGAGTTTGAATAGACGAGGGTAATCATGGCTAACTTAGTAACTCAGAATACTCAGTGTAACTCAGTGTAACTCAGTGTAACTCAATATAAATCAGAATTTATGTTCTTAACTCAGAATTGATTGGAAAGTAGTGAAAACGAATGCGTATCGTGTGCAGCAAAGGAGATCCAGTAAACCCTTTGAAGTGCCATGAGAAAGAAATGATTATTGGAGGAATGCTATACAATAGGAGAAATACATAATTAATATTTTAAATCTGTAACAGTTCTTGACCTTATTTTTCTAGGCGCTTAGTTAAGGCATGCTTTGATTACTAGATAATAATCATGTTGACTTTCAATTTAAGTCACAAGTCACAATGATACATGGTATATCTCACATAGTATCACATTTTATTCTGTCTCCCTACATTTTCACTTTGAAGTATTTACGAAAACCTTACACTTTACAGAAATAACCCTGAGGCAAAAAAACAAAATTAGAATACCGATTAGATAGAAGAGTGGTGAGCGTAATAATAAGAAATAAGAATAAATAGACTGCCTCTGGCCATGAGGTACTATAATTCATTTCGGTAGCTAGGTAGACAATCTCTGGAAATTCGCACTACACAAGTCACCTCACGGCTCTTGAATGGGAATGCAAAGCCAAAACCTTTCTAAAACTAATAGATACCAATAATTACTCTGACCACATAATTATCGATGGTCATACTGGTGGCTGAACAAATCCCCCACTTTCATATACCTACATGAATTTGGAGGTCAATTCGTACCACAAGGGTAATACAAGAAATATAAAATTATTTTATTTGAACTTTTTGGGGATGTATTCTAATTTTAATGGTCTGCACACAGCCGAAATGAGCAACTGACCATGACTTTCACTAAAAATCGTTTTCTGTTTCTAAATCGATTGAAAAAATTATTATTTTTCAAAACCACTGATTATTTTACGATTATTTTATTAATTTAAGCAACCCAATATATCACCATATAGTATATAGTAAAAGTATCGTGCTTAGATTTAGAACCGGAGATCTTACCTGGCACGGTTATAAAATTAGAATTCTTTTCATTATATATCAATTAAAATTATATTTATATACGCTATAAAATAATGGACTGAGGTTTAATGAAGTCATATAACGATAATTAGCCTAGATGCAGCAAGCAGTGCAATGATTCATGTGAATGAAATTAATGATAAGAAGGTACAAGAATGATATATATCTTCAAGTTTCAATGCTGTACAACAGCGTGCAATTGTGAATTGTGATTCTGGTTTTGATACTTTGGTTGATGATGAGCAGTGATCGAGCCAGTACGCTATGCTTGTTAGCGGCATTTGTTCCAATGGCTCTCGTGACTTGGAACGCATCGAACGAGAACCGTTCTTGCAGTTAAACATTACGCACACGGCACGCGTAACACGCACCCAACGACGTTTTGCGCGTTACGGTTTCAATTGTTGACTGTTGGACACAGTTATTATCCCCTGCTGATTGTTGCAGATAAGATTGCAGAAATATCATTGTTGGTTGTCAATGGGTTTTCGTGACATATGGAAGTAATGCGAAAATTAGGCAGACCAAGATATCCTTCCGTATTGTGAAATACGTTAGAAGATGAGATGATCGTAAAGCAGAAGAAAGTTTTTGGGGATATCACCAAATTTTTTAATTGCCGGATTTTCATTGTGGATATACGGTATATTTGGCAAGTGTTATTTTGTATCGCGTTTATAGCTTCAAACTTCCTATTCCTGTCGTGCGAAATCTGACATGTTGTGTGTATATGATTTGCGTTTGAAACGTACGAAGCGTCGACGTAATTCAGCGCGGGAAATTGCTCTGTATAGCGATAGTGAAACCGGAGAGCGACAAATCAATCCAAATCATCATCTTTTTTGCCAACATTTCTTCTCACTCTCCTATCTTCAGATCGCTGAAAAAAGCCGATCGCTTTTGCTGGCAACGCCAAGAAGTCAAGCTGTTCTTGACAAATGTGGCATGTTTTCAAGTGATTAAGCAGAGATTGATTTAATTGAAAATCACCTTGCCAAATAAAGGAAGCTAATAGTTCTTTTATGCCTATCCGGTAGCCGTTCCAATTGATTGATCGAAGCTGAATTGCCATTGTTTGTACAAAGTATAGCTTCGCTATTTGTGCACATACCATACATAGGAGTGTGAGGGTTTAAGTAATGGTAAGTAAGTAATGGTCTGGTCTGCAGAAGCGCGCGACTGACCTCAACATTTCACAGTGAATTGAAACCAGCAGAAAATCAATTACAATTACAATTTACAATTACATTGGTGGTCGGCAAGGAGATAAACCGCTTTGAAATGAGAGCTGCCAAATAATGGGTTCACTTGCAAGTAAAACAACTATCCTTTAATTTGTACCATCATATTTTATTAAGGAGTCAAAAGGTGTCTTGTCTCCCGTCGATTATCTACTTGCTTTCGAAATGGGAAGTGGGTAGTTGTATAATATTTAAAAAAAAAAACAGATTTTCCATAATTCCATCATATTGATATTTTGTCATTATTCCTCATTTTGTTTCTTGGTGTCTCATTGAATCAGTGGCTGCTATATATTATGACGGATGACGGATGGGAAGTTCCCAAATGCGTGACTTCATGCGTCTAATTGTGCCTATTGTGCCTACTTGTGCCTATAATTTTGACTTAAATTGTGCCTACTTGTGCCTCCTCTTCCCTACTTGTGCCTTGTACTGACTACTTGTGTCTACTTGTACCTTCTTGTGTCTACTAGTGCCTACTTTTGCCTACTGCTAAGTGGTAAGTGGTAGGTGGTTAATAGTAAGTGGTAGGTGGTAGGTGGTAAGGCGCAGAATACTTGCTGCAAGGAGCTAGAGCTGTTATACTTTCACTCACTAGTAACACTATAAAACCAAATGCACATTCATTCAAGTGGCCAGTTCCACGAAATCTTAGAAGAAAGCAACAAGCTAACAGATTTTCATTGCCATTGAACAATTATCATAAAAAGTTTTTGGTGAAGAAAAATTATTGAAGGAATAATAGTGATTGAAAAAGTTGCCGCTGATAATATTTTTAGTGCAAGTGCTTCTTTTTGAAGGTAAGCCCAGGATCTTAGTTTAAGACAATGTTTAAGACGTGTTTGAAATTATCTTGTAAAACATTGTCTCCACCATCATGTAAGAAGTATTGAGATTAAATTGACCAATTGACAATTGATACAGCGCTAACAGCAGAACAGGACAGAAATTAAGAGCTCAGCAAAATGAAGATATTATTAAAATTATAGAACTCGTAGTGCCACACAAATTATCAAGTTATTTTTACTCATCAAAACTAAATTTAGACTTCATAAAAAATAATTTAATACGTCTATATTCATCCATGCTATGCTCTCTTTAAGACACACGTGCCATTTCAACTAAAATATTCATTAAATTAGCTTTGCGAAAAGTTGGGAACAGTTTAAGTAGACAGCGCAGCATTGAATAACCAAGTTAAATTGTTTTTTAAGATTAGAAAATTAGAATTAGGAATAAAAATTTGTTAAAAATATTTTTCATTTCGGAAGGGGGTTGTTTTCATTACTCATTTGCATTGATTCTGCAATCAAATTGGTAAGGATACAGTTGATCTATGATGCAGGGGTTTTGATATGCAGCCTTACTTGCGTAATTGAAAAGTGAGTGAAAATGACGAAGTCACCAGCAAACAAAAATAACGCGGTGCGATTGGTTTCGCTCTCCTCCGAAGGGCACGCATCTTCTTTTCAGATACCATGACAGCTGATACTTGTCCTGCACTTGGTTTCCTATTCTTGTGTTGAGTTTTTTTTGTCCCGTGTTTTGTTGTGTTCAGTGAATCGCAAGTAAAATCAAATCAACAACCGCGTTACAGTCAATTAAACGGAACTGCGAAGATACAAGTACAAATCTGTTCTAATTGTGGATCTCTCCAAATGTTGTTGCTTGACAAGAGTTTGAACAAATGTTTGCCTATTTTTACCTAGCACCTAAAATATACAGGATGCTCATGGAAAACGCATGAACTAAATGAAAAACTTTGGTATCAATTTAAGAGTCTCAACTTCAAATTCTATCAATTGCCGATAAGTGCAAAGTTCTCGAAAGTGTCTCATAGATTTGTGATTTGCAAGCAATTTTTGCTTGCCACCGAGTGAAATGCAGTTGAAATGCAGCTGAGATGCAGTCAAGTAAAGAAGTGTCGAATATTATAGCCACGAGGTTTTTGCCGATGCCGCGGTGTCAATAAATCAGTTCCCGACTCACCACAGAACGCCGTGACCGTTGATTTTCCAACCCGATGCTCACGGGCAAATCTCAAATGGAGTGGCAATTTTCTGCATCTTAAACATGCCTGCTTCTTACGTGTTTGTATTGATCATAGTTAGATGGACTAGTTTTTTTGCTGGTGAAAATACTTCATTGTATGCGATACCTTAATAGTTATGTATAATAAAAGACGTGCAACATGTAATTTGCAAAGCATGGCTGCATGTAATCGGTGTTATGTCGGGTATGTTATTCCCCAAAAGTCATAAGGTGTGTACGACTACTTCGAGTTAAGTAAGATGATGTGTGTAATTGCCTAAGAAGAAAGATTATCAAATTTACATTCATAGATACGAAAGGAAATACCATGTTGTCCAGTGAAAAGTGAATTTGTGTAGTAAACAAAAAAAAACAATTCACTTTCCCTTTGACATGAAGGTTGGCTAGCTTTTGTGTTCCACTCATAATGGAGCATTTGACCAATTACCCAACAGTAAAAAAATTCTTGAATTGAAATTGAATAGGTATAACAGCATCGCGTGGACTTTTCAAACGCACGACATCAGCATTATCAAAGCAAGGAACCAACCAAATTGTACTATGACAGCATGCAAATTAGTCTATGATGTCATCTTTTACCTACTTAGTAAACAGTGGAAGCTGTATAGAGAGCAGACAGTTCGATTTTCTTAAAAAATGTAGTCCCCAACGGTTTTCTTCTACACAAATATCTCATGTAAAAAATACTTTAAAAAGTGTTTGGTTTTTACTATATGCATCCATCCATCATTATGATACCTTTAAGGGTTTTGAAAAGATATACAATATCGAAATCAACTTAGCATTGTATATCGATTTTGGTTTAGCTCAATACGAAAATACGTTACCAATATATCATTTTAAAGTCACAAATTATTTTAACTCAAAACGCAAAGGAAGTTGAAGGATCTTGCAGCACGGAAGTCATGATTTTTAATTTAAATACTCAACACTGAAAAAACCGCGGGAAATTATTGTTCGCGCGAATAACCTTGTGAGCTGTAACTGATATGTGTGTCAAAAAAGTGGCAAATTCTCGATTCTCAGGTAAATTCACCTCTAGGCCGTGTCAACGGGTTATAAAATATAATGGCAGACGAAAATGCGCAAATCATGCGAAACTCACAGTGAAGAAACAAAATCACGGTGTGCAATTATAAACTACTTGTTATGCGATAATATGAAACAATCTATTGTCAAGATCACCTTTATAAATTCAGCACAAAAAGTAACACATCTGTGGATTTTTGTTATTTGGAACATGAATGCAACGTCATGATATTAGCATATATACTGTCCAAATCCTTGTAGGACCATTCTAATAAATATATGCTACGACAGTATCAGTCTGCTAAATTTCCATACCGTGAAATTTGCTTTCATATGCTATTTCTGTGTCATGCAATGACCTTTGCTATGGCACCAGCATTTGCAGCCCCACGAGCCTTATGGCAAGGCTAGACCACTGAAGGCATTTTATCAGATTTGTGGAAAGTGCAAATAATGCCCGCGTGTCTAATCAATTAGTCATTGATATCACTGCCAACTACCTGTAATTAACAATACCTACTCCTTGAAGGGTTTGGTTTGAATGGCGATTGGCGATCCGTGATTCGTGACCCACAAGACAATTTTATGTATTGCTTTATTGCTTTATATTGGATGTAAGGATATGTTAGCATACTTCACACCGTACGCCGCGCAGCAATATATCTTGTCTGTTTTTTATTGTTTATAAGGTGTGGACATTTCCTAAGATTCCATTGTCATGACTTACTAATATTTTACTGCAGTTGGGGCCGAAGTATCACTCCACATTGAACTTTAGGGCTGCTTGAAAAACATCATTGGATTCCAGTGCAAACCAACGCTATTGACCCAAATTAATGCATCTTAAATTCGGCATTAGACGAGTTTGGAATCTAGGTTTGGGATCTTGGGATCTTGGGATCTAGGAGAGAATTAGCAACATTTGTTTTTCAGCAACGTCTTTCGCAGGGTTTTTCCAATTATTTTGCAACCTTCATATACAACATCATGAAATCATAGCATCCTGATGACCACAAAGCCCCGCGTCCGAGGCCCCAAATTGCCCCTTCCCATTCGCTGAGAAATGGAATATTATTCCAGGTATAAATCATTCTCAAGTGATTTTGTGCCAGTCATAACAAACAAAAAAAAGGTTATTCATTATTTTGTATGTAAGAGTGTTTACAACTAGGTAGCACAGAAAATAATTGATATGCATTAAAACAACGTTTAATTAGTAATTAGTCAACACCTCCACCGATAACAGATCTAGTTCCAGCCGCCAACAACTTGTTTCGTGCTTTGCAGAAGATTTCACATTTTGTTCAAGCAGTGAGCTGTGAAGAAAATAAGAAAATAATTTACGTGTGCAGAAAATAAACCAATTAAAAGTTAATATACTCTTTTAGATTTTCCCATGCATCCAATGTTAGAAAATACTAATTAGAACACGCAAGATTTAGTTGTGTAGTCTCAGATTGAGTTACTTATCGTACAAGCTTTATCAATGAAAAACGTTCTGAACTTGATTATTGAACTCACGGACGAACCATTGTAGCACGGAGGTAATAATGAGTTGCAACTTGCTGTTACGTCAAGTTCGTACAATTACTCCATGGATAGTACAAGAACAAGACCGAGGCAAGTGCCTTGTTCAGGTACATGGTACACCTATCATTCTTGATTCATCGGCCAAGCAATTGTCATCCAGAAAACGATAAGCGTATTGATACTTTCACTTTCCTCATTATTTCAATATCACGACCGGTGATCATTTGCTTGATATTCGAGCTCATGATTGATAAAGACGTTGATTACCTCAAATTATAATGGGTGGAGGGAGAGTCAGATCTATAACACAGCGAAACAACCTTCTTTTTTAAAAATCAGCAATTCAACAAAAATAATCGCCTTAGTATGTGTATTACTTTCACTTTCCATGAACAATATTATGGATCATTATCATCGGCCATCAAATGTCGACACTTTATTCTTCAATTAGTAATAACATGCCAAATCAATTATTATTACGTACTTAATTAATCAATTAATTAATTAATTAAACAATTAAAGAAAGGTATGTACAATAGACCTTCGGGAAATTCTTTAAAGAAAATCTGAGATCGGATATGGAACTCGGAACATGAATTTACCCAGATCAACAAGAGCCTATAGTTTTGTAAGTGTTTTTAGCTTTAAAAGCAAAAATATCTCGTCAGAAACTTGTCAAACGTAATGACAGGCGTTACATATACTCAACATATCCAGCAAAAGTGCATTTTTAACTACAAGGGCAAGATGAAGCTGAACACTTCATCTCATCGCAGTAATTGCCTTGTTTATCAGTTGTCGTTATCGAACCAAAAGCGCCGAAAACTTGACAGAGTCGATAAGTTGAGGAAGATCGATTTAAATCGAGGAATAATGCGGTATAAAGTAATCCATAGCTCGTGTCGTTACATCTCATATTGAATTACATCGTTTGGAGATTATAATACCTCTGTCATCTCTTTCTCTAATTCCCTTTCTCTTTCTCTTTCTCTTACTTGGAATCCTTGTTGTACTCATGTCATAGAAGACAGTATTATTATTTAATAATAAGTACGAGTTGTGAGGCCACATAATATAATATTACTAAATAGAGCACTCAACTATTACTAGTATTATGTTACTAGTAGATGAAGTAACTAATTAGTAATTATGAAGGCAACCTTGGCTTTGGGTGCAAAGTGATTGTTTCAAAATTTATTTAACGAGCATGACCAAACGCGTTATTTTTTGCTCGAACTAAAGTGAATGCTGCTGCTATCTTATAGCATTGTGTTTGTGTCTAATAACCAGTAATCGTCCAGTGAAAGTCGGTCTGCCAAATCGAGAAAAGAAATTACAGCATTTTTTTCTTTCTCCCCAAAAACAAATGGTTGAAATAGTCCACGGCAAATTAATAAAATACTCGATGACGGTACCATTATTCACCGGAATGTCACACGCTCCAACGATTCTGTGATTTTCAGATGATCTTGATGAAAGATGTGCTCATTCGAGATCATTTGATTGTTTTACGGATTGAAGACTGATCAATTGGAAGCACTGTGGAATTTTTATTGGGTTAAAATTAGTTGAGAATAGTCACATTCGTGATACCTGGAAATTGTCTGGGCAAAAATCTGGGTGCATGTTTCCCTGCCATGGCAATCGCCGTGTTATGACTGTGCTCAACTCGCTCAATTCCGCGCCAATTGCGAATGAAATTCACTCGCTGCAGTTTTGCTACGAAAAAAGGAGCAAATTATGACTGCTTTCACATTCTAATCAAAAATGTTAATATGCAGTTTGGAAACTGACTTTAGTGGCTGGAAAAATGAGTTAACTAAAAAATGATCCGCCTTACATCTGAAACATAGCATAACATAATAAAGAGAAATTACTAATTTCAATCAAGTATCGCATTAGTTATAGTAAAAAAAATGTATATGGATGTCACAAGTCAAAACTCAGCAGATCACCAGGATGAAAATATATCATTTGGTTAGATTTTCTCTGTGTTCAAGATAAGGTTTTGCTAATGAGCATCAGTCGGAATTTTACTTCACTTCAACTTTTCCCTCAAAACTTACGAAGGAAACCACAGAGAATAACAACACTTTAAAAGAATAGCACTTTAATAAACCACCATTGACCATTTATAACAATAAGTGTCATACTCAAATATTTCTCGATCGCAAATAATATCTGACAAATTAATGAGAGCAAGCGAACAATAATGCGTGCCGTTAATGTAAAACAGTTAAAAACTGGATGAGTGAAATGCATTGTCCTGGCTCTTTCCTAATAAGCACAGATACACACACAACCACGCACAAAAACCAGCATTTAACTGTCGGCAAAACTGTCAGTGAAAGCTGGATATTACATTTCCGAAACAGACGTGACGTTCACATTTTATAACGCATTTTCATGAAATGTCGATTGAAACGAAAATACCTAAAACAGCGGTTGCAAAATTTAAATATTTCAGAGAGAAACATATTGAGGTGTTACATGCAATTACATTGAATTCAAATACCCTAGTGTAGACTTTCACGGTACTACTACATATAATGAGCATTTCAATAATAAATAATTAGTAGTAGATTTGTAGTATAAATAGTAGTATTTGTAGTAGATTTAAAGCTGCTAAAAATGAGTCCTAATATAAATATCATATCGTCTTTTAAGATAACGTCACAATAAGATGCTGGTGCATTTTCTTGGCATGCCCGGGAAAGCATCAAATCTCTTCAGAGAGCGTTGTCACTAATTAGATGTGATTGACTCACGCATTACATGAGAAGTGATTTGAGAAGAGCTTGGGAATTACCAACAGGGTTTCCCTTAGAGCTCACTTTCTCAAGGGCAACACTTTTTCTATGGCGGCAACTCGCGAGCTTGAGAGCGCCATCGACCACATTCAAAATTTCCCATGCCAGGGTAAATAAGTGATTACAACAAATGTATTCCAAAGAAAAGCATCGCCATCCAAAGTTTTATCATCTATGAAATTTAATTGTGAATGTGGTCTATACGAAGCAAATCTTCGAGTTTCCGTCAAGTCTTTTAAAATGAGATTATAAGCTGATTGTGTAAGCTGCATATTGTTGAAGCTTGGGACTGGAAACACGCGTGCGTAATGCGTATAATGTACGCATTATTATTTCAGGGTGAATCATGGGGTGGCCAAGCGTGCTGATCTCTGCTTGCTGTCTGCTGGCATTCGCAGCATCCGAGCACAACGTGCAATTCAGTGCTGAAAGATCCTACTATGGTAAGTAGTAAGCACTAAGCACTAAGCACTAAGCACTATAAGCAATATGCAATCGCCCGACCCAGTCACTGCTCTGGTTGTAGGCAAAGGAACCTCTGTTTCATGAGAGGACGGGAAAATGAAACATCTAACAAGATTCCACGGAAACGGGTTGATTGTCACTTGACAGATGTCACGATTGGAGACTTGTCGCTTCCTTTCTTGTTTTCTTCAATTAAGATAATTGCTGGCGATAAACTCGAGATGTTTTCATTAATTTTCATCGTATCAAGCATCGAGGAAAATTTTGTATCGACATTCGAATCAGATCGCATATTTTCACTCTATATAGAGTGGGCCTTTGTTGTAACTAGTAGCTATAGTACTCTATTTGATTTAAGAATATTACCCTGTCCGCTCAGCGCTAGTATAGTCAATATTATAATTATATATATTATATTAATATTTAAACACGAAAAAAAAATCAGTCACCAAATAATCTGCATTTCTAACAGCATTAGCTAAAATAAATAAAGTTACTAAATGATAAAGTTACTAGTAAAATGCTAGATGCTTATAGAAGGTATGCGAGTGTATAAGGATGTAGAGGTGTGTGAGGTGTAGAGGTGTAGAGGTGTGTGAGGTGTAGAGGTGTAGAGGTGTAGAGGTGTGTGAGGTGTAGAGTGTACAGGTATGCGAGTTTAAAGCGTTGAGGCACAGTTCTAGGATCTTGATATTTTGAAATAGTTCTACGCGAAATTATTTTCATGAGACAACAATATGAGCTCGAAGAGTACGCACTAATGCAGACGAAACGGGACCGATCGTAAACTGTGTTGTTATGCACAGGTGCTGGACCCCACGAGAGGTCGTACAACATCTTCCAGTCACCCGCGGGCAACGCTCCGTTTGCCAAAATAAGAAACGCTCCCCAGTCGCTGACCGGATTCGCTGAGCCGACCGAGTTCCCGCACAACTTCCACTCGTTCTTCAACGACCCAGACGAGACGGCGTTCGAGTCGCAGCAGTTCCAGCCACAGCCCAACGCTCAATTTCCCGTCCAGCCGTTCTCACCAAATACGTATGACATGTACTCATTACTCACTACTAGTTCTGTTTCATTCATTCTGCTGAAACTCGAGTTGCGACGATATACCTCATTATTATCTTTTATTAATTACTTTAATTGGTTTTGTCATTATATGCAAGCCGTTTTTTTGAAATTTTGATGTTAGACAAGACTAAAAAAGGTATTACAATTAGCAGAAAAGTTTAGAGAAAGTGTCGTTTGGAAGCCTTTGGCTGTTCGACAAAATCACATATCAATCCATATTATCTTGTCCTGTCTCGTCTCGTTACTTTTTAAAAGTAATTGCTCAGCCAAGTAGAAAATTAATTTATTCTAAAACAAAAAGCAATTTCTAAGAATTTATTACATTCTATGATCGACGTCACCAACTGCATCGTTTGTTTTTGCCCGTCAGTTTCACCGGGGGCTTCGGTTTTGGCCCCGCGGTCACCCCACCCCCCGTGTGCCCTGTGCCTGTGTTGGGTCCCTGCACTAACGGGAAATATCGCACTTTCGACGGGTCTTGCAACAATCTCCGTCAACCCTCGTGGGGGATGGCGATGACCACTTACAACCGCCTAGCACCGCCGAAATACGCGGACGGTACGTAACCAAATGACTAAATGACATGATTCTCATTACTCAGAGTAAAAACATAGCACATCATCGAACCAACCCCTACCGGTGAAAAATGTACATTAACTTGGTGTCTTTTTTGCACGTTTGAATGTGGACAGGCATCCAAGTCCCTGCTACCGCAACGAGTGGCCGGGAGCTGCCAGCTGCTCGTATCGTCAGCGCCATATTGTTCCCGGATGCGGACATCCCTGATCCGAAATGGACGCTTGCTGCAATGCAGTACGGACAGATCATCACCCACGACATGTCCATGGCTTTGGGCACCACGCAGGCCAGTCAGTAACTGCTTACAACTTTCATTGCTCAAGATAGCTACACGCAACATGTTACAAGTTACCAGTGCATTGCCGGTAGACAATGACCGGTTGGAAATGTCCACCCACTCTCGGAATCGAACCGGCTCCATGCCGAATAAGCTGTCCTTGCTCCTTGCCACTGAGAAGTTCATGACTTGTGAAGACCGGGGAAAGATTTTCTTTGAAGTTTCTGATTTGAATTTTTTCCGTTAGTCAAACTGAAAGAAAAACATTGTAGTCTTCTCAGTCTCACCCCAAGTCTTGCCCATAGTCTCACAGGCACCCCCGTAAATTAACAATTATAAAAGCATCGTGCTCAACGGCATGCTGTCAACTAAACAACCCAATTTTACATAGCCTTGTTTCTTGTTTTTCGCTTCCAGAGCCGCACGCGACCAAGTGTTGCTCCTCCGATTTCCACGAAGTTTTGGTGAAAGAGTCACGAAGTGATTCATGCTTTCCCATCGAAATCCCTCACGACGACCCGATTTACTCGAAGATCGGTCGCAGATGCATGAACTTCGTGAGGTCCACAACTGACATCAACCAGGGGTGCAATCCCGGCAACAAGCCCGCCGAACAAGTAGGTTCAAGTTCATGCTTCTAGCGGTTCTAGCGGGTTTCTATAAGTAACCGTGGTTGAGATGAGACGACACACGGAAATTTTAATATCGTATGAGTCTATTCCATTGATTTGAATTTGAAAATGCTGGATCATAGTTTATTTACTGTTTATTCCCTTTTGAGTCTCTTGTATCGCTCTTGCATAATACGAGGCATGAGTGTGAGTATGAAACTAGGCCGGTTTTCCGTGCTCTAAATGCTGCTTTATCCGTAACAAGACCGGCCTGCTGATGCTGATAGAATGCATATCCGGCTCCACTGCATTGTTGTTTGTCGATGTCATATTCCAGCATCCGTACAAAAAGTAGATTATTTCACAATGATTACGAAAATATATAAAATGCACCAGTCCTTTTGATACGGAATAAAAGAAATAGACCGATTCAGGATTTGTAGATCATTATTGTGGCGTAACAAAATAAATCCGTGACTTTTCAAACATCCGAACTTTTCGAAAAAAAAACAGCTTTATATAAAATTCGTAATTATCGTGTCAGTCTGGCTATCTGACTGTCTGTCTGTGTGACTGTCTGTCTGTCTGACTGTCTGTCTGTGTGCTGCTCACGTTTATAATTGTTTTGTTTTTTGTTCTGAAATTTAAATGAAATTGGCGACTCAGTCCTGATTTCGCGCTAATCTGTCGGCAAAATAAAGTGTAAAATTCCATGATGTGTCACTTGGCCTTTAAACGGAGAAGGCAAAAAAAACATTGAATTTTCTTCAAGAAGAGCCAAAACATTTTTTAATCTGATCTGACTTCCAGTTTTTCTTCCCCAAAAAATTCACTGAGCCAAGATTTCGCCTAATAAGCAAAAAGTTTTCCTTCTAGGCACAGGACTCTGCCTTTTTTGTAGGCATAGCCAATTAACTGAAAAAATATGATCATACAAAAGTAAAATGCGTTAACACACAGTTCGAGCAGAATATTTTCACGTGAACCACCCCATCATTATAAAATAAAATAATAAAGGCACATATTTTTCAATGAAAGTGCATAGTTAACTTTTTGTCATTGTTGCAATTGCAGATCGTGGCTGTGACCCACTATCTCGACCTGTCGCTGGTCTATGGACCTAGCCAGCAGACAGCTGACGGACTCCGAGTGTTCCGCGGGGGCCTCATGCGAACGGAGTCACGACATGGGGGCAAACCTTACCCCCCTGCGGCGACCAACAAGACAGCATCCTGCGACCAGGTGGCTGACTCAGAGCCTTGCTATCAGACAGGTCGGTTAACTACCATCAATACATGGCTTGCATAACGCATTACATTGCAGGATAGGTATACCTGTCCAGTGTCTTGATCACGCTAATCAACTATTCAAATCACTCAATCAGTGGTTTCAATCGGGTTTGTTCTGCAGGACTTTGCAGCAGTCATTTCGCCGACATTGCATTTAATGGAGTGCAATGTCCCGTGTTGGCAGGTGCTTGATGCTTTCTCATACTGAAATTTATTATCTTGTAAACGTTATGATTAATTAAATTGACAACTAATGTAATTTTAACCGGGCCAAAAACTATAGGTATCAAATTGCGACTTTCTCAATATGTACTGTTATGATTTTATCATTAGATAGTTTCGGTATAAATATAAAGGTACCTATTTTCTTTAGCGAATTATTAAAATTGCCAAAATAATTGAATGATTATAAATAGTCAGCTTTAATAATGCCACGTGCGTGTTATAGTTTCTAGTTACTTGTTACTAAGTTTTGGTCAATGTATTCCAGGCGACGCGAGGGCGAATCAGAATCCGCAACTGACCATTCTGCACATCATCCTACTGCGCGAACACAACCGCCTCGCCACCGCCCTCTCTCAAATCAACCCCCACTGGGACGACGAGACCCTCTACCAAGAAGCGCGCAGGATTGCCGTAGCCGAACACCAACACATCACCTACTACGAGTGGCTGCCCATTTTCTTAGGTAATTGCTCATTTTTTCTCTTGCAAATGCAACCACGTTTTGTTCGAACCCCATTCTCCAACTGGACAGCGATATAGCCGAGAAATTAAAATACGCTGTAAAGAAAATTGATAGCTTTTAATTGAAGATTGAATGGTTTTTATGGTGTGTCGAAGTTACGAATTTTGTGTAACGTCAATAATAAAACGTTAATTTGGCTGTAAAACAAGTAACAAAGCTGCGGGCGTTGTAACTGCGCTGTAACACACCATTTAGAGTGCATGTCGGTGGCAATGACTAGAAGGCAAACACGAGAAATTCGAACGCGTGTAAAGGGAAAACACTCGAAATGTATGTTCTCTTTTGACAAGTACATTGACTGTGGGCTGCACTTTGCAGCGATGTTAATTAGATAATTCCTGCACTGCAGTCTTTGGCAATTGATCACTTGAAGCAGTTCTAAATAACTTTCTATGAGTAGGTCTAGGACCTAGGTGTTTGACCGGTTTCCCGCATCTAAGCGACACATGCAACTAAGAAAAGCCGGTGCACATGTCCCTGACATTGAGACCAAGGTAATGCGATGATTAGCATGATTGAACGCAATTATTGTGTATTCAAGTGAAAGTGTTCTTGGCTTTTCAGGCTGGGAAAATTCGAAGCGTCACGGAATCGTGTACGACACCCCGCAGTTCACGGGAGATTACAATGAAAATGTGGACGCTTCTGTTCTGAACGGCCACGCGACTGCCGCATTCCGATATTTCCATTCGAACATTGCCGGATACTTGCAGTAAGTAAATCATCTAAACAAGTAACAACTTCTCATACTCTATGGTCCTCTATGGTGCTACTTCTGCTGCTTCTCAATCAACTACGAGATGAATTGATGATGATTTGTGTAAAAAAAAACGTAGACAGAACAAAAATTCTAGCTAAGCATGTCTCAGTAAACGTTTGTTCAAATTTACTTTTGAAGAGCAATTCACTCAAAGTTATATAATCATATTTCAATACTGTTTCCACCCACCCAAAGCAACCAATCTTCCTGGGCTGAAGATTAATGGCAATCCACCATTCACTATTCCGTACATTATTCCGTATGCATTATTCACAATTGAATCGCTACAAGCGTTTTGATAAAAGTGCGTTCCAAACGTCATGATTCTCGTTTCTGAATGAAAGTAGTTATTACGTAGCCATGCAAATTTAATTGAAAGGCAGGTACACGCTAAGTACGCAGATATCTCACAGATCTAGGCTAAATACCGCAAATAGTACATAATGGACACGATCTTGCAGAATAAGCATTATTTGCGTGGTTGCTGTCATCTGGGCACAGCAATTCATATTTATCATTTATCACATATCACTTATCATTAACTAGATCACACTTGACTCACGCACTTATTCCTGATCGCTTGCCTACCATCTGCTAGACAATACGCAATCCTTGCAAGGTCCTTTCATTTATGTCGTAGCCTCTATTTATTCCCTGTAGGTCCAAAGAAAGTCAAATCGTAAATCGCATAATACAAGGCAAGAATTAAACACTCGTGCGAGTGAATCAGGATTTGGAATTGTGTTAATAGACCTATTCCTCTCAGAGAAAAATGACGTAAGCTACCCACTTGGTGTACTACCAGTTTGTAAAAGAATGTAATTTGCTCTGCTAATTAACCAAGGAAGATAGGGCAATCACACCCCGAATGGCTTTACCTGGCTCTAACGAGTGGGTATCTAATGACGTAATTTTGATTGATTGTTGATTGAATGGTATAGGATGAAATTCGCGTGTGTGCCGTTCATTCCGCTCAATCCACGCTTTTGTTTCAGTCTTTTCAGCGAGCATCGTCAAGGGATTGATACTCTCCGACTGAGCGATCACTTCAACCGACCCCAGGTGCTCGAAGAGGGTGACAATTTCGATGGGCTCATCCGGGGGATGTCCACCCAGAGCCAGCAGACCACCGATCAGTTATTCACCAGCGAGGTTCGCCCCCTATTTGCTAATTTTGACATTTTACTATTTTACCACAGAGTGGCAAATTCCGTCTATTCATACAAAAATATGAGTAAAGTTAATTACCTACTTTTGAAATTTTTCAAATCCAGGTCGAGTTTCATTTCATAAGAGTAACCGCGATTTTAACATTAAATATTTAAATCTAAGCATTGCTCAAAAAAGTATATTAAACTATGGTCAAGGCTCATTGTAATTACCATAATTTTCAAATTGGATTTCGAGTCGTGTCGTCGTAACATTCGTACATTTGCGATTTCTATTATAGTTATAATGACAATTTGTACTGTATCGATGATTGCCTGCATTTAGTCCATTGTTTATTGTTTCAGATTACCAAATTCCTATTCAGAAACGGCCAGCCTTTCGGCTCTGACTTGCGTGCGATTGATATTCAAAGGAACCGAGATCACGGTCTTGCCTCTTACAACACTTACAGAGAAAACTGTGGCCTTCGCAGGGCAAACACCTTCGCCGATTTTGCCGATCTCATTTCTCAAGAGGCAAGTACTTTTAAGAACAGACGCGACTCACGAAGATTTAGTTGGGGTTCGAGATCAATTTAAGATGTGAATGAGATTTCTTGGGGCCTATAGGACCTAGCACTTTAAGTTGTTTGTTCATTTATTTTTGCATTGTTATGCTACTTTTTTCCATTCACAACGTTACACATAATAATGTTCGACAAGAAATAATTCGAAGAAACTAGTGGCTCTAACTCTTGGTTTATTTTAAAATGGAAAAGCATAAATTAGGAGTGGCAGGTATTTCGGCAACTAAACAAAACATGTTGAAATCTTGCGGGTAGGGTAGTTTAAACGTATAATATTGGTGCATTTCCAAGACTAACTGAGACTGATGTTCCTCGACACGTGCAGAACATTGAGAAGCTAGCAAGGCTCTACGAGAGCCCTGAAGACGTGGATTTCACCGTCGGTGGGTCACTAGAGGCTCACGTAGAAGGCACCCTGGCTGGACCTACGTTCCTCTGCGTTCTCACCGAACAGTTCTACAGAACCAGGGTCGGCGACAGGTACTTCTACGAGAACGGCGAAAGGCAACACACGTTCTCTATCGAACAATTGGCAGAAATACGCAAATCAAGCATATCGAGATTGTTCTGCGACAACGGGGACGACATTTTCTCCATGCAACCGTTAGGATTCCTGAAAATTAATGCCAAGTAAGTGATTTATTTATTTAGTTAATGGGGTGGGTTTAATAAAGCCAACCACATTGTTCAGAGCGAAACCCACAAAAGTTCCCTATTGGGCGCATTTTTTGCTATTGTTAATTTGCAAATTGTGGTATGAAGCTGGGATCGCCAATTTGTGCGATCACTAGCCAGTTCTGAGTTTTAAAAAATCACTTGTTTCGAATAATTTCATCACTAATGGAGGTGTGTTTCTTTCAGGAATTTCGTAGTGCCATGCAACCGGTATGACGCAATACCTATTGTTAACTTGGAGCTTTGGAGGGATGCCCCAACTCACGGCTTCCATCATTTTAAGAAATAGAAATCTGTTTCAAATTGTTGACTTAATTAAACATTACGGACCTTAATGTTTTGGGTCAGTTAGATTTTTATGTTTAATATTTAGTAATGTACATTTAAAAAATGTATACACGCAAGTCTTCATTTAGAAATATGAAATGAGATCGCTTCATTTACTTGCGAACTTATGTATGAGCGAAAGAGCAAATTAAGAATTGACGCGAATGTTTAACGACGGAAAACTTCATCGCCGAAAAGAAAACTCCTGCCTCACAAACCATGGGAGCTTTGGACATTGGACCATATTTTATCGTCGGCTGATTTTGACAAGCGCAGCTGTTTCAACTGTATTTTGTACTAGCCATTTCCTACAATGTTTTATAATATATTATATATTATGATAGACAGACTTAGTTATAGAATAAATATGATGTTTTTATAAATAAAAATGAAAATGCTAGATAAAATAACTGTCGTTTGTGAATGATATGTAATGAAAAATAAAATGATAAATGATGATTATTGATTAATATGAAATGAATCAGTGCATTAAGTACCTCAGTTAGTGACGTGATAATGACAGAATCAGTGGTCATCATGGTCCAAGGTCAGCAATAAACACTTGCATGAATTAATAAGTATATACGAAGGAATGTGCGACTTTCAGGGCAAAATACTCGACATCTGATTATATTTGCAAACTAAGTGCACGTACAATTATGTCTACGATCACATTTAAATTTTATTTCACTTGTCCTGCGATTTTGGAAGCGATTTTTTAACACTCTGCATTTTTCTAACCACAAGATGGCCCGTAAATCTAGCTTGCTCAGGCTCGCGTTTGTACCTGATGCTTGTGCTTCAGTTAAAGTTCGTCTTCGGTAGGAAAATGTTGCGTGTAATGCTGATTTTGTGCCTAGTTTGTACCCTGCCACCGTTAGCAAGGACACGGGGACCCGAACACTGGGAAGATGAAGAAAACGATGGAAGCGGTGAGTCATGACAACTTCCTTCTTATACTTAGTGAATACCGCAAAGAAATCACGATTTCCCGGCCAACGCAGCGAAAACCGCAGCAATATTTCTGACAAGAGCTGCACTGCTCTATAATATAGTTCAAAAATTTTAATTAATGTCCGGCCAAAATTCATGAATATGACCACAATAATTTGCTGGCAAAGTGTAATAATTCTCGCATTGTCGCATTGTTTATAGACGACGACGTCGACAATGAAATCAGTCAGTGTGCTCATCGAGGTATGCAAATTGCAGAAGAGTTGTATTTTCGGGAAAAGGAATTGTCAAATCGATGTCAGTGTGGGACACCTGAATTTCTCCACTACGCCAATCACAAAGCATCGTCCGACGTGGTTTCGCAGTGTCAGGACTCGTATTCCGTCCTAATGGCTACTAAGGTTCTGCAAGAGAAATTGGCCACCACGTAAGCACGGCTTATAGGCCAACTAAGAATGGCTACGCGCATCTTTGTTAAAAGCCTAAAATCACTAAGATTATCTGGCTTTGTTTTACGATGAGATCTCACACAGATACAGACTTTTTTCCTTTGCATTATTTCCGTGACGATATTTCAACTTCTTATGCGTTATCTGCACAGGGTTTAAGAAATAGCACCCCCGATTTTATGCCTGATTTCAACAATATTGCTCTTTTATTCCATAATGTTGGAACTGTATGAAAAATTAACTTTGTAGTTTTCCGTGCCGCCTTCCAGCTAACTTTTACGGTAGGACCAATAGTTTTGCAGAACAGAGCTTAGAATTCTTTGCAGCAATCGAAAATGTGCTATAGAATTTCCAATAACTGCACGAAAACTTTAATTTAAAGTCACTGAATGCCGACAGAGATGAACCCAGATGAACAGAGATGAGACCCAACACACGAAAGTCGGGAAATAGAATTGTTTCTTATGTTATTTTTTGCCATTGTTATGATTTCGGTAATCTCTAAAATAACCCAAGGGATCAAGTCGTATGATGACCAAGATCCTGAAGAACGCTATAATTTGTTGAACAGAACCCCCAGGAATATCTCTAGGCTGTGAATTAGGACGACCTATTGCTACACACAACCACTTAAGATTGTATTCTCTGCCTCTAATCCGTTTTGCAGACAAGGGATGACTCCCCATCAATTTAGAGAATATCTGGCAAAAAATAAGAATCATTTTAAGATCCACGAAAATTGTCAGCGCCGACACCCAAGGAGGTGTCGAAAGGAAGAGATCTATCGCCGCCTTGACGGCGCCTGCAACAACCTCAAGTTTCCATCTTGGGGTCAAGCGAAGACTGCGCTTGAGAGGCTGCTGCCCGCCAAGTATGACGACGGTAAGTCTAAGATGCAGATTTTTTTCAATAAAAACGCAGCTTTTTAAAATAAATCTAAAAAAAAAACGACACAAAAAGCCTGCTATTCATATCAATAATTAGCAAGCAGCAAGCAGCAAGCAGCAAGCAGCAAGCAGCAAGCAGCAAGCAGCAAGCAGCAAGCAGCAAGCAGCAAGCAGCAAGCAGCAAGCAGCAAGCAGCAAGCAGCAAGCAGCAAGCAGCAAGCAGCAAGCAGCAAGCTGCAAGCAGCAAGCAACAAGTAGCTAGTAAGTAGCAAGCAGGGAGAAGCAAGTAACGATTGTTGATTGCAGGTGTTTACGCTCCACGGAAGTCTGTGTCGGGGAAACCTCTACCGAGCGCTCGACTCATCAGCCGGGCTCTCTACAAAGACGGAGCGACCCGAGATGAAAGATTGACACAGGCCTTCATGTTGTTCGGCCAATATCTGAGCCACGAGTTTGCACTCACTCTTCCTTCTCAAACGTGTAAGAGCCCAAAACTTACGATTGATACATTATACCTTATTGAATTTCAGGATTACTTTCATTCAATGCAAATTGCACAAATTGGTAGTACATAAGACTAAAGGAATAATTTATAAATTATGTGGAATTTGTTATTTAGATATTTTGTGGAACTTTGCTTGTGTTTTGTGTGAAGTTTGTCCCTCTCGTACTTAGAATTCAGAACTCAGGTTTGATTACTTGTAAAATTATTTAAGATATCTTAGTAAAAAAAAAATAAATAAATAAATAAATAAAAATCTTAGTAGTATGAGGACAAGTTTGAAGGAAAACATTTTAATGTGCTGGAGTTCTTTAAATTTATTTTCAGAGCATTTTAGAAACTTTCTGGCATTTCCAAGTTACTCAAAAAAACCTACATAAAATATAAAATAACACCTTTTAATAATTTCCATAAGATGGAATCAATAGCCTAATCGATCGAAAGACCATCTATGCACTATTCAGGATCTAGTTAAGTAATTATGTTTTAATGACAATTGAACAATATTTTGTTTCCTGTTTCAGTCAAAGGTGGGATCAATTGTTGTAAGAAAGATGGTTCTGACGTCCTGCCAACTGAACAACTTCACCATGCTTGCTTCCCGATCTACATCCCAAGCGGTGATGATTTCTATACGAAATTCAACCAGCGTTGCATGAATTTCGTCCGATCAATGATTACAACCAGAGAAGACTGTTCGATGGGTGCTGCTGAACAGTTAAACGTAGTGACTAGCTATTTGGACGCATCTCCCGTCTACGGAAACGACAAACAAAAGTCCGACTCTCTCAGGTCATTCCACCTGGGTAAACTGTTGGTGGCGCAAGATAAAGGTCGAGATGTGTTACCTCTCACAGCCAGCAATTCATCTTGCGACAAACGAGATCCCCACGAGGCTTGCTATTTGTCTGGCGACGATCGAGGCAATCAGAATCCACAGCTTACCGCATTCCACATAATTCTCTTGAGAGAGCACAATGCTATTGCACATGCTTTGCATTCTATAAACGGCCACTGGAGCGATGAGACACTATTTCAAGAAACAAGAAGGTTGCTGATAGCCATCATTCAGCACATAACCTATTATGAATGGTTGCCTCTGCTGATTAGCAGGGACTATTTGGAGGCTCACCATGTAGTACACACAGGTAGAGGATTAGCAAACGATTACAACGTAGACATCAACGCTGCCACATTGAACGTATACACAGCAGGTGCTTACCGATATCTTCATTCGACAATCCACAGCCACCCTGGGTAAGATTGTAGATTATAGATTGTAAATTATTCGAATTAACTAGTTGCATCATAATTCAGAACATTTGTTCAAATTTTTATTTGAAAACAAAAATAGTAAGTCCGCGAATTGTTTTTTTAGAAAGAAGCTTCCGATTTTGAGCTTTACAAATTTTTTCACCCGTATAGCTTGGTTTCCGAGGATCGTGAAGAGTACGATCAAATGTGGATGAAAGATTACTTCAACCGACCGAGCGTTGTTACGGAAAGAAAAGAGAACCTCGACGGGCTTCTTCGAGGCATGACCACTAACTCGATGATGGAAACCGACAATGAGTTTTCTCACGTGATCACCCATTACCTATTTGCGGGGAAGAAGCCATACGGGTTGGACCTCATCAGCTTGGACATCCAGCGAGGAAGAGATCACGGGCTGGACTCGTACATTAATTACCGCACTCTCTGTGGACTCTCTCCAGTAGCATCATTCCGAGATCTTATCCCCATCATGTCACCAGAGGTAACGACATTTGCAAAATATTAGTTATTTTATGGCTCGTATCACATAACTATGAGACTTCGCTACTAAATATGATGCAATGACTTAGATAGTAACTGATGGGTTGAAATGAGGCAAATTTTTGAAAAATTTATGTTTTCTTTCTGTCTCTCCCAGCGGATCGCATTGTTGAAGAAGTTGTATGCTGACGTCCGAGATATCGACTTCTTCGTCGGAGCTATTGCCGAAAATCACGCCAAGGGCAGCATTCTAGGCCCAACGATTCAATGTATCATCAGCGAACAGTTCTACAGATGGAGGATTGGCGACCGGTTTTTCTTCGATTCGAAATCCAGCCCGCATCCGTTCACACCGAGCCAACTGGCAGAGATCAGGAAATCCAGCTTGGCCCGTCTGTTGTGCGACAGCAGCGATAATGTGCAGTTCATGCAGCGAGAAGCCTTCCAAACAATATCAGACAGGTAGGAAATCAGGATTGAGTATCAACCAAACACCAATTGTAGCTTTTATGAGTAGCTTAACTAGTGAAACAAACAAATGTTTACTCATGGCACTATGGATTTTTTTTGTATGATACCTGTTCAACAAAAATTTCGGAAACCTTTTAACTTAGGTCTCCCAAGTATATATTAGGATAAATTTTTATAATTTGGAAAAACCGCTATAATATTAATGCAGGAGACAAAACGATTAGTCAACTAATCGAATAGTGTGCCTTGAATCTCATCTCAGCATTGCTCTAAGATCAGCCAAGTTTCTTTACCAGCAGGAAAATTTGTTAACCGAGAAAAAATTTCTCTGTTCTTAATCCCTACAACCCTTCTCAGGAATTACACAATATATTAGATTACTAGATTTTCCCAGCCCAGCTAGGAAATTTTGTAACTGGAAAGATCAATTGACAATTGGACCTAGCCTGTAAAGCAAAAGTTCCAGCTTCATATCCCAGTTCAGTCACAGCAGCCAGCATAGCTCCCTGGTACAAGCTTAAACCAGAAAAACAAATCTCACAATCTCATTTTTTCTTATTTACATGTCTTTAATTTCTGTTTTATTTAGAAATCCGCTGGTGTCGTGCAAAGGAACGGAAATCCCTCAACTAGATCTGCGCCCCTGGCAAGATTAATTAATGATCACCAACAATGCCATGAAAAAACTACCATGAACTAGAACTAAATTTCTGTTCTAGTAAGCAAAGCAAACTAACTATCATCATATTAGATAGTTTAAAAAGTAATAATCTTGAGAGAAATGAGTTTCAGAGCTTGAGTAACAAAAGAAGAGATTAGATTTATTCTATGCCAGAACTAGAAAATGCCGAAGACCTGTCCAAGACTTTGACCATCAAGATATCAAGATCCTTTTTCTTTGCTCCTTTTCATGAATGTACGTATTAGCGAGCAAAATTTCACCGTACAAATCTGGCAACTGTGCATCTGGTTTAGGCGGGAGACATCAGACCATTGGGAAAAGAGCAAAGATTATTAGGTACTAGGTACTTGAAACAAAACATCCAGTCGAAAATGATCGTTCAGGTGGGTTTGAATTTGGGTCCAGTCCCTTACCGAAGATATACTGATTATTTGCTTGGAATGAGGAGACCTGGATAATACATTCATCCAACTTTTCATTGATAATAATATGTGTAATATGTATGCAATAATGTACACAAACATTTATACATTAGACAGTAATATATAATAAGTTTTATTTTACACTTACTTTACACTAATTTATTTCTTGAAAATAAAAAGATTAAACCCCATTTCCCCTCAATTCTCAAAAAAGAATTATGCCACTGTGAATTGAAAATTAAAAAAAATGAAACATACAACCATAAGAAGATGGGATAGCGCAAGAATATTAGAATATATAAAAAACATATCATGCCACAGCGTTACCCGGTCGCGACGGTCCATCGATCTCGCTCTCACCAATTGTCACTCATAAAGCATTTACCCCACCCATGATGTTGACAGGGCGGTTCTTGTAGCGTAGCGAGATTTCTTGCTCGATCTGTTGAACACATTACACTCTCAAATTACAAATCCAAGAATCTCTACCAAGAAATAAATACCAACCGTTCTTGTAAAATTCACCCACTTTTGCATTCTTTAGTGGTGTCATTGATTACCTAATTCAAATGTGATGATCTTACGTTTGATTTTTTATTTATTTAATTGAGTAGACATATTAAGTGGTAAGTAAAGTGGACTAGTAAATAGTATGTAGTAATGAGTGAAAGTAGTAAATAATCCTATGGGACCCTGGGACACAATAGAACTTGGTGATGCTTACTCACAGTGTAGTATGTAGTGAGTACTGAGTACTGAGTAAGTAGGTACATTGTAGTAAAGACAAATCTTGTATAGTACATAGTAAATAGTAATTACTGAGAATAATACAAGTGGCTAGTTACCTCCAGCTGTAGCTGCTTGGTCTTCTCAATAATCAACTTGAGCTTTGGCTGAGAGTTGTTAATGTGTTTGGCCATCTCTGCACGCTTGCCAAGCAGCACAGCCTCCATTGCCTCCATCTTCTCCATCACATCCAGCTTTTGCCTCAGCGACTGTGCAAGGTTATCGACGTACCTAAAGAAAGCGTGACAGAACCCATATCATTGGTGGGCCTTTCTGATTGCCATTGGTGATTGCCGTTGCTGATTATTCGGCAATAAGAGTTCAGTGCAAACCAGACCAGGAGATGGTGTAGAGATTTTCATATTTGGACAGCTAATTTTCTAATTTTTCACTCTCAACCATCAACAACCAACACATTTGCCTATATAAGGGGTGGTCTGGGCAGGCTCAGCTAATTTTTCATAACATGTAAACAAGCAAAGAAAATTGAACTTTGGTTATAAATTTTAGGTTCTCTTGGGCACATCTGTTATATTACTTGATTCTGTGCTTGTGCCTACATCCAGCCCTGGGGGTTGATTATAATTACTCTCTACTTGTTAGTTGTTCCCAATGTGCATCTGCTGCTTTGGCTGATGCATGCTTGTCTTTCACAAACAGGCACTATACATTCACAACTTAAAAGTTATCATGTTTTTTAGTATAAAATTTACAATTTCCACAACTATTTTAAGGTAGTGTCTGTGTGTATTCTCTAGACAAAAAAATGAAAACAATTTTGAGGAAAATTCAGCAACAGAACATTGCCTGCTGGCCAAATTATTGTTTTGTAATTCAGTTGTTATTAATGGTCAGATTTGACACCAGTAGTTTCGGAACGATCGGTCCAGTATCTGGGGATGGTTTCGGAAAGAATCCAATAAAATATTCAACTCTATTGGCCAAGTAGATCCAGATGGCTTTGGAACGCACTTATGTTCACATTATACATAAATCTTTCAACTCGGAGGCTTGGAAATAATATTTTCAATACGCAGCCTGCAGCCAAAGAATGTATTTCAGCAGGCTTGTAGTGAAATGATACAATTCAAATCAAATCAAGTCAGCTAATATAAACTATCAGTAGAAATAACTTTGGATACACTATCAGGTAACTTAAGCCTATTTCCAAAAAGTCATTTCTGCTTTACACCATTATTTTACTACTGGTTTTAATCACCTCCTCACCATGGACCAATTCTAGATCTACCCCCACTAGGACGCCACTGTAATATTACCTCGGTGAATACTTGATATTGTGCAGATGAAGTGTGACAGGATCCGTGATCTTGGCAATCACGCTTTGCACAGAGACCAACATCTTCTGGATATCCTCTGGGGTTTGGAGCTGGATAAATGTTGGCGCATTCTGCATTTGACTCAGCGTCAGAATGTCGTTTGAATCTTTCATTTCAAACAGACGAATCTTTAAAAATGCTTCCATCTGTAACAAAAATGATATTAATTTCTTAAATGCTGGAGTTTTCAATTTAATCTTGATTCAATGTTTAAGAAGAAGCCAAATCAATCTAACAGAAAAGAATCATGAAAATTAGACATGTAATGATTTTGAAGTTATAAACAATAATATATATATATATGAAAACAACAACAAAGTAAAACAAAAATGTAAAACCAGCCCACTTACTTCCTTAAGCTCATCAATAAAAGCTAGCTTAGTTTTCGATCCGTCTAATAAAGTTGCATATTGTTCATCGTTGCATTTACCATCTGCGATATTATCAATATGATGATCTTCAGTGGCGACCTCCTCAATACCGATTCCAAAATCAATATCAACCCCATCATCCGCAGAGAAATCAATGCTATCGAAATTTACTTCATCATAGTTCACCGTGTCATAGTTTACATCAAAATTAATTTCATCTGCATTAATGCAAGCATCTTGAATTTCGTTATTCTGAAACCAATTGTGAACATTAGAAACAAAAACAGTCATATAGAAGTTGGGGACTTGCTTGGTTTTATTTATTTCAAATTATTGAAAATGTTGAAAAACAGGAGCATGTTTGGGTATATGTTCAAATCCAGTACTGACAACTGAATGACCACAAATGGACAGGAGTTAAAATTTGCTCATTTTTTGCATTTGTCAAATACAGGTCAAAGTAATTTGGGCATTTCATAGTTTTCTGTAGGGAATTATACACCACAGCATTGTTCACATTACAAGAATAATTTTAAGTTAAGCACATTTCCATTCAACCAGGACCTAAATGATTTTTCTCCTGTTAATTGTTTCATCAAAAGTCTAGAAATATGACGTGCATGGTACGTACATTGTATACGATACGTAGAAGTACCTCATAACAATCGATAATTAAGTCTATTTTACCTTGGCATCTGAAACGTCGTTCGTTCTTGGAGGTGGAATTTTGCCTGTTGTCCATTCATAAACGGAAGTGTTGCCCTTTTCTGTAAAATAAAAAATTTTAAACATAAATGTAGTTTCAGGGTAAAAATTACAGCACAATCATCCCCCTTTTCACAACTACTTGGTCTAGAACAAAATATCAAACTGATAACAAACTGTGTTAAATAAAAAATCTCGCTGTAATTTAAGAATGGTCCACCATCGATAAACCTACCGTTGATATATCTCACGATTGGACAGCATGCAGCCTCCTCTTTGTCCGACATGAACTGGAGAAACAAAATGTAAAACTTGGTGGCATCAGTTAAAGCACGACAGCTTGTGGCGACCTCTGCGTAAATCTCGGGCAGCTTTTCAACGCGCGAAAGAAGCTCTTCGCGGATGTTCGTACCTTCGATGCCTAGAGATTTCCGCACAGACTCGTATTCCCCACGAGCTGCGCTCAACGATTTCACACGCAGCTCTTCCTTCTTGTCACATTCCTTAAATGACAAAACATTGATTGTTAGATGAACTGATCAGTCATCAGGACCCTTTCCTACCAACTATCTCATTCCCTTTTGAGCAATACATAAAAAGACATCCAAACAGTGTTGATTTAAAATTGAAAAGAAATTAATTTGAATAAATGCATTTTTGCATTGCATATCCTAGAACTTCCTGTACCTGAGAGGGAAGGTAGGAAGAGAATGTCAAGAAACCAACTGGTAGAGAAAAATCACGGGAGATCCAAAGGGCTGGGATTTTCCCCCAAAATTAAGAAAAAAAATGTATTACCATCTTACTTACAGTAATCATCGATTCACAATGCAGTATATCTTTCTTGAGGCCGGGAACCTCAAAATTGACATTTCGAATAAGCATCTGCGCAGCTTCTGCCAGATAAACGTTATCCTTTTCATATAGCCGCACAATGTCAAGCCAGTCTTTCATTCGTTGTGAGCCATAAGAACCGAAGAAATTCTTCGAGCTTGCTTCCGTTTCTTTCAAGATACTGATGATTTGCTTACAATGAAAGTAGTTGATATCTGAAATGAGACAAGTATGCTAGTAGGTAAAAAGTAATATCATATTAATGTGCTCAAGATTAAGAAATTGGGAGCTAAGAAAGTTTCAAATGTATGCAAGTATTATAGAAGACATTCTTACATGATCCGGATACTAGCTTGGTTATTCCCTTATGAATAGGCATGTCTTGAATAGCATTGTTGATTTTTTCTCTGATTGTTAAAATTGACTTTTGCCAATCTCTTGAGCACACTTTCCTACTTAGCATCCAATCTAGAAGTTTATTTGTGTGAATATCGATGGGAATGTTTTGTTCCTGAAAAATAAGAAAACATACATTAATGGTGCAATGACAATACAAAAAATATAACAGTGCAATTTTTGGCATTGTTTGAACCATTCTGTCTGTCTCCATTAATTTAAATTTCAAAGTACTTTGCAAGAAGCCCACAGTCCACTGGATCATTATTTAAAATTTAGACTTCATTTACTTTTAGAGTCAAACTAATGTCACAAATAGAATAGAAAAAATTTTACATTCCATTAATCAACTTGGAAAGTTAGGTTCAAATGTCTTGTTTGTATAACAGTTTACAATGTTCCACAGACTAAAAAATGTTATTATCAATACATGGCCACCAGCCAGGTAGTATAATGTGATAAAACCAAGTCATTTTGGATTAGATTGCTGATTAGTGAATATTGAATTGATCAGTGAGTGAAAAAGTTGGCACAAGCAATGGCACTGCTTTGTGCACTTGAA
The DNA here is from genome assembly GCA_921293315.2 of Nemurella pictetii. Classification (NCBI taxonomy): domain Eukaryota; kingdom Metazoa; phylum Arthropoda; class Insecta; order Plecoptera; family Nemouridae; genus Nemurella; species Nemurella pictetii. Next base: position 23,220,454 of record OV121116.1, on the reverse strand, counting down.
GTTGTCGGCAAAGGTGATGTCTCCAGGTTTTACCAGACCCAATTGGTATTATAAAAACTAACGGGATAAAAATACAATACAAGAACAATACTGAGTGCAGCAGAAAATGTAAAGCTATGGCAATTAAATTCAGTCATCATCATCCGTCACTGACTGAAAAGGATTGATCAATAGATTTGTGGTGTCAAAGGCTCGGACAATGGGGATATTTCCAAGACCTGGATGTCTTGTGCAAAGATCTGCAAAGAAAGGCAGCACTTTGAATTGATATAGATCTACGGTCGCAAAGCATAAACGTAGAGCCAACACATGTAGCACTTGAATCTAGTGTCATGTCAGTGCAAGTTGCAGGTGAAAGCTCGTTCGAAGCCAGGAGCTAGTTCAATCGGGAAGCCAGCAGGACACCAGCTTTGAATCGATGTCAATATACGGTCGAACTGCGTAAACGTAAAGCCGGCACATGTAGCGCTTGTATCTATTGTCATGTTACGTCTACAATGGATCTTCTTATGATCATTTCAACTAGTAGTCTAGTGTTTGGCTGCAACTGTAACACCAATATTTAAAATGTATGACGTTAAGAAGTTAGTGAGGTTAATTCTTGTTTGGACAGATTGTCCCAACTCTAAGTCACATTATACATAATTTAAGTATGAAGCAATGACATGTCTTACATCCATCTTAAAGTAATGTTTCTCTTAAAGATTATGGCATTTGCTAGAACGAAACCAAATCGTCCAAACACAACGCTGATGAAGTCCAGCTGTCAGTTCCCAATCTACGTAACTCCTGATTTGCTCCTGATTAACCTAACCCAACCTAACCACGGAACCACGTAGGTATATCTTTGATTGCTTGGCGCCGAGTTTAAATGACCTGCATGAAAATGCGACGACATGCATTTCTTTACGCTATAGGTCATCGAGTTCAGAAATATCCAACCCTGTCCTCTGATACAACTCGAAGGCAATAGGCATAGCCCTAAAAGAAGTCAATGCAGTGAAACTACTCGGGGTCATATTAACAAACAACCTAGACTGAGAACCCCACAGCAATTTCATCGCTCCGATACTCCTCCTAAGAAGACTGACGACGATCACAAATCTTTGATCACAATCCCTACTGCGGTAAAACTGGTGCACTTCGCGTACATTCACTGGGCCATCCGGTTTCTCGGATGGCCATCGGATGGCCATTTCTAGGTCACCTAGGATAGGATGATATTAATTCAATGAAATGAGACTGAATGAGCATAAAAGCCAACTGATAAAATTTACACGTAAGAGATCGGCAAGTCAATGTAACCATTTAACTATGGTATTAAAATACTGCACCAACGATCCCTTTGGTGAGGGGTTCTTTCTTTCTTGATTTTTTTCTAGACAGAGAGCAACAATGTTATTTTCCCTACACCGCTGTCGGCAAAAGAATTCTATGAAATCATATACAAGGTTTCTAAGAAAACATTAGGGGTACTGGCAACATTTCCTGCTTCATACTGAAACATGTGATACGCTAGTTTAGTAACGGCGATTCATTTGTCTGCCTGAAACAAAACCTACCTTCAATGAAAAAGGTCACGCCATAGTGTGGCTATCGAACCCACAGCATTGGCACCGAACTTTGATGAAATTTTATCACGCAAGTTGATAGTGAGATAGCGCATTTCGATCCCGTTTGCTCGCTGATTAACAAATTCCAGCAGACAAACGTCAACAATGGAGATATGGTATGGTAGAAAGAAGGATGGATCAAGCTGAAGCTACCGGAATGATACTCGCTCATTCAATAAGAGCTGGATCGGCTATATAACAATACATGCTGCAATGCTGCATCCAGTATATCGTGGGGTAAGGTTGAGCGCTAGGTTAATGTAAGGTTGAAGAATTCTTCACATGAGCAGCTGGCTGCCAGTGGGTTAGAAGATCTCACAAAATTCTCCAATAATACTGAAACTTCGATACTGAAATTTCGATGTGAAGACATGTGAAGCGTTTTACACGGTAAACCATGCTATCCTAAAGACGCTGGATTCGCTAGGAATAATAGGAGTGGCGAACACCATGGGTTGAATATTTTCTTGAAGATCGTAAACAAGCGGTCTACGTCGCTGGTAAATCAGTCATGGTGTTGTCAGAGACTAAAATCATCAACTTAGGTGTAACTCGAAAAATGTTCACTTCCTCCACTGCTCTTTGTCCTGCTTATCAGTAAGCGCAGATGATATTACTAGCTTGTCAAGGAAAAAACAACCACCTCAGCAGCAATCTTATGGCAAGGAAATTAAATAACGATATTTGGCGTACAGCTCACCAGTATCATGGACGGGAAGAACCACGTAAATTACATCGCGCCCAAACTCCAGTCTGGTTTTCTCTAAATCCGTCGACTTATGTACTACCTACCTTACCTAATTTTAAGAGCGGCGAAGATTGTTTATTTCTCGCGATTGTTTCGCGACATTGTTCGCGACATTGTTCCCGCGCTCAAGCGTCGTGTGCCATCATTGCAAAGGAAGCCCTTGCTTTGCACTTGCAGAGCGGTATTTAATGAAGATTCGTGACGTCCTCTGTTCTGAGGTAAAAAATTAAAAAAACTGCTGTGTATTTACTTTTAGAACTGCATCTTGTACACTTCGTCAACCTTGCAGGAGCAAACATTCCACTTTACCAGGAATACCAAAAATGTGACATTTAAAATTAAGCTGAGGCGAATATTTTTATTTCCGAATTTTTTTTTTAAATATGTTGACGAGTATTGCCAAACTTGTAACTATTATAACGTTTTCTGCGATACCTAAATTGTATATTTTGATTTGACCTGGAAATGTAAAAATTGCATATTCAATTTTTTTTTTAAATCTAAATGTCATTTTGTAAGGATGATTGTACCCAATAGTGCAATACAATTAATTTTTACGAGTTAAGTTGGTAGAAGGAAGTAGATGGATAGAATGGAGTATAGTGGATGTATTTACCAACTCGAAATACTATATATCATTACGTTTTTAAGTCAATTAAAAGTAAAAATACCTTCACAAAAATTCATGCAATAATCGCCTTCAACCGACTTTACAAAGCTTGTCTGACAAGTGCAATATTTTAGCTTCAACCCACTTTTTAATTTCAAGTCACTTCTTGAGAAGTGACTCGACTATTCCCAGGAGCACTGGATGTATCATGGTCGAACGAAGGCCGTAAATCGTACAACGCACTACAAAAGAAAATGAGGAGCGGACGCCAACAGAACAGACCTGGACAAGTTGTACCCGTGGCTACCCGTGGCTACCCTGGCGCCTACCCCGGCTCTCAGTCACTTCGTGGCTGAGGTGGCAGCAACACACGTCATATCACGCCAAGCTCGACTGGCGAAGCAGAGTGTAATAATTGAAAAGCCTCTTCACCAGGATGGCTACCGGAGAGCCATTGCATAGGAACACAAGCGAGACTTCGGGGGGAGAGCAGCCAGTTGCTTCCTAGCGTTCGGCCGAGGCTGTTAGGTTAATTCGAGGGCGGCAAGTTCCACAATAAGCCAGTTGACGCACATGTCTCAGCAAATGCGCAGTGCCGGCTTCTCCCTTCGACACGGCGGCGTTTAAGTGCACGAGAGCTGCTACGAGGGAAATAAGGTTTATGAAATATAAACAGCAGTGTTAAGCCGGCAGCTATACAAGCTCGGTGGTTGCTCTAACCACTGGGATTGTCGAACAGGGCTGGTGGAATGCGATTTTTGAACGGCTTCCGCTTTCGAGAAGATGTGTGAAAAAGAATGGTGATCTTGTTTCGGTTTCCCACTTGGTGACATGGCCCATCATGTTTTGGTGGGGTCGCTTGGTGGGGTCGCCCTCAGGTGTTCAGCCGAACACGCATGAAGCACTTCAGTCTTCGCTGGTCACCAGATCTGTGGGAAAGAATGGTGTAATTGTTTCGTTCTGCATCGCGATGGGATCGCCATGCATGGCACACCAGGATGAGTCGGTGAGTTTAATTTTACTTAATAATAATTTGTATACCTATTTTAATTAATTATCTAATTATAAGCTCAATTATTAACGTAATTTATTATTTATTATAATAATACCTATCCATATTTTTTTTGTAAAACAACTTTTTTTTTGCTAGATCGCGTATTCTTTTCCACCGAGCTCAATAAAAATAATAATAATAATCATAGGTTTAGAAAATTATTCCGTGGAAAGGTAGAACATTATAGTTATTAATATTGTCAAAACCCTTGGAACTGCAGATGTCAAAAATCTCTCAGTGATTCTACCAAGTGTGTTACCTTTTACAGCTGAAACGCAGGCGACTTTATATGAGAATGCAGCAGCAAGCAGCAATCCAGGCATGGGTGGGCCAAGCTGTATAAATGTAGCCGAAATTTCTTGAAGCCGCCTCAGACTCAAGCCCATGCAGTGATCATGTAGAAATCATCGTGCTTCAAGACTCCAAGGGGTGAGTTAAATAATTCGCTTTTATGTATAAGAAAAAAAATAGCTAAATGATGCGTATTACCATGTACTATACTGAGCTCCCTGCAAGCCTTTGGCGCCCTATATTCCCCACACACTCTCCTCCAAGACATATACACTCGCTGCTGGCATCCCTTGCTTCCAGGGACATCGGGGTGGTGTTTTGTTGGGTTCCTGGACATGATGTGGGGATACAGGGTAACGAGCTGGCCTAAGAGGCGGCGAAGGCAGCAACAGAGAAGGATTTTACAGACGATGACCGACTTTCCGCTAACGATTTTAAGAACTTCTTTTTTTAAAAGAGATTTCTAATCACTTGGGATCTAGAGACGTTTTTAGAGACAAGTTGAAAGAGATTAAAACAACAACTACTTCTTGGGACTCTTCTCTAAGATCTCCTAGACGGGAGGAAGTAGTACTTACGCGGCTGAGGATATAGGCCACGCACTCTCCACTCTTCACCTGCTCTCCCTAGATAAGAAAGGTGTGACACCTGCAATTAAGCCCTCTCCGTTCGTTACGTGATTGTTGAATGCTCCAAATACAGGGCTCAGCGAGGGCCTCTCTCTGGAAAATAGCACCAATTTCCTTGAAGACGATTCTAAGCAGATCGAAAAGTTGTTCGATTTTTTAAGAGAAACTGATATCAAATTTGTTTAGTTCAGAACTAGGAGCAAAGAACTAGGATTAATTTTCTTATGAAATAGTACCTAACACGTTTGTTTTCAGATCTAGTCAGATTAGTAATATCAACCTTATATAACTTTCAAGAGTTGTTGTTGTCTAATTTAGGTGTACGTATCTGGTTATCTGGGGATGTCTTCCATTAATCTTTTATAGAAACGGTGAAAAAAGGACGAAAATGGTCGGGTTTTTTTTCAAAACCTTCATAATTCTCTTCCCTACAGTTTTTTCGTTTTTGAGCGAGATCTGTGACTTTTTACTATTTTAAATTTGAATAAAACTACTTTTGTCAAGGCTGAAAATAGGGTATGAAAAAGGTAAACAACTCTTCACAGGTACAGTCTGTCCAACAATTTCATGCAATAAATTAACTTTTAGCCACTAAAATTTTTGGCGCGCACGCGCATTATGCCCTATGGGCATATTGATGTTGTTTTGAATGTTCTTATATGCCCTATTGGCATATTTATGCCTTATTGGCATAGGGTTTTGCCCTATGGGCATATATACATGAAATTTTGCCAGCATTTTGCCCTATGGGCATATCTTTGCCCTATGGGCATATTTTTTTCCCTAGGAGCATAGTTATGCCTTATGGGCATAGGATTTTCCTGAAGGGGAAACAGGTCACCACCTGAACTTAAATTTAAATTTTAAAATTTAAAAAAAAAGTAAAAGGCGTAACCACATAGTGCCGGAGGCACGGGTCTCCGCTGCTAGTCAACCTTATATAATTTACAAGAGTTGTTGTTGTCTAATTTAGGTGTACCTATCTGGGTATCTGGTTATCTGGGGTTGTCTTCCATTAATCCTTTATAGAAACGGTGAAAAATGGACGAAAATGGTCGGGCTTTTTTTCAAAACCTTTATAATATTCTTCCCGACATATTTTTCGTTTTTGAGCGAGATCTGAGTATTTTTACTATTTCAAATTTGAATAAAACTAATTTTGCATAGGCTGAAAATAGGGTATGAAAAAGGTAAACAACTCTTCACAGGTACAGTCTGTCCAATAATTTTATGCCACAAAGTCACTTTTCGTTACAAAAAAATTTGCCGCGCACGCGCATTAAACCCTATGGGCATATTATTTGCTCTATGGGCATATACATGCCCTAGGGGCATAGATATGCCTTATGGGCATAGGTTTTGCCTTATGGGCATAGGATTTTCCTGAAGGGGAAACAGACCTGAACTTAAATTTAAATTTAAAAATTTATTATTTAAAAAAAAGTAAAAGGCGTAACCACATAGTGCCGGAGGCACGGGTCTCCGCTGCTAGTCTAGTCATAATTAACAAACCATTTTTTTTGTTATATATGGTGTTAGTCTATTCGCAAGTATTTATAAAAAAAATGCTTATCGAGTAGACTTTTAAGCCTTGCTCCAAGTGTTTACATTTTTTTATTTTTTACTTTCTCTTAGGCGCAAAATGACCTAAAGGTTTGACGCGCCTCTAAGCCCGAGGTTTCCGTTTTTCATTGTGGAGGTCCGTGGCTTCAGATGCTTAAGAACGTGGGGGGTAGAAATAATATAAAGCCGTGATATGTGATTGGTTGGTGTATGAAAAATGTGTTTACCTGGTTTAGCTGTGTACGAAAGTAACGAGACCATACGCAGTGCAAGTTACAAACGTAGGCCCAAAAATCATGACACTTACCACGGCGGCGCGACTTGTAGCGACCCTATCGTAAGAGGAAGCATATGATAGTAAGAGAGAGAGTTGTAGACGAAAGATCTATCTATGCTTTAACAAAGAGTTCTTTTCTATATCTCATTTGGTTTGGCGCACAAGGCAATCTAAAAACAGCATAAAATTTGCATTTTCAAACCCTTATTTTAGCAGTTGGGGTTAAAGTTTCGAAAAAAAAAACTTGCATAGATTTAAAAAATTTCTACAACTTTGTCCCTTACTATCATGCGTTATCTCCAACGGTATAGTCACAATGTCACGAATTATGGGTCTAAAATCTGCAAGTATACACTAGAACTGATTAACTTATTTAACTGATGCAACCTTTTTGTCATTTAATTCAAGGCAAATTTAGACACCGGTGATCACGTGTCCGATTTCTACACCAATATCAGCTCCGCATCAGCTGCACCCGCAGCGACCGCAAAGGTAGAAGAGGTCGCCAAAGAAATCGAAGTGCTGGCCCCGACGACCATGGCCATCCCACAGTCAGAGATCTTCATATATTGGATTCTGTGATTAATTCCCACCACCTAAATACTGGGACATATTATTTTAATCATGATGTATATTTTTTTTCACTTATATTTGTACATATTTTTTTTGATATTTTATTGTATTATTTTTTTATCCCACTGTCAGAGATCTTCATATGATTGGATTTTGTGATTAATTCCCTCCACCTAAATACTGGGACATATTATTTTAATCATCATGTATATTTTTACATTTATATTTGTATATATTTTTTATGATACTGTTTTATTTATTAATAATTTTTATTATTATTACTATCATTATTACTATTATTATTATTATTACTATCATTATTACTATTACTATTATTATTTTTAGACGCACAGACGTTAGCGGCAGGATTGGCCATCCGGCTACGTTTAAGAGGGAGGGCAATGCCTTAATAATTGTAAATTGACCCATTTATGGAACAATAAAAAATATTATTATTTTAGCTTCCAAAATTTAAATGAAGACATCAAAATAATATATTTGTACTGCAACTTACTTAATTTAAATTCCCTTTTTAAATACCGATTCATCTTAAAACATTATTTTTCGGATCAGCACAAAATTAAATCAGTCAGTACATATTCCTTGCAGAGTAAAACCCAAACAAAGAATTGTTCTCTATCCCTAGGTTTACAAATATTTATTTATTTGTTGATTTATTATTTAAGTCTAAAAGTTCTAATACTGTTAAACAGTAGAACGTACAGACTATTACAGACTATAAAAATGGTCAAAGAACCCTGCAATATCCAACCCCTTTAATCTTCAATTCAATTGAATTGAATAATAATTTGAAAAATTCCCAGTTAATTCAATTTCCCAGGACTAGCAATCCTAGCAACTAAATCCAATTCCTACTCCTTTGTAAGTTATATCGCAGCTTTAGCAGTCTCACCTCTAGTGAGAGCACAACCTGCACTTCTTTATCTGCATGATACGGCAGAGTAGAGATGGGAAAAATGTCCGAACGGCCCGAAAGCCCAGCCCGCGCTTTCGGAATCTGATTACTTGCCAGCGTATTCACACGCTGCATGGGTAGGTGCATAAGCTCATGCAATAACTTGTCAATCGAATGTGTTTACATGTTAAGATTTTTGAATACTTAAAATTAATCTCAAACATGTGCCTGAGCTATTTGCTTGCAGCGAGCGTGTGGCAGCCGCGCTAGCTGCTGGGAGGGGAGGTTGTGGTGGGTGGGGGGGGGGGGGGGGGGAACGACCCAAACACAGCGCGCCAGGAAAAACGAAAAACTATGCTATAAAGTTCGCGTTTTCGAAGATTTAGATCTGTAGTATTGAAGAAAATCCTTCAAGCTACCTTTTGATACCAATTTCAATGTATTTGTCTACCTTTTAGTTAGAAAGTCGAGGTATCGAACACGAGTGTAGCATACGATGGGCGTTTTCTTTGATTCTTTTTCAATAATCGGGTATATATGAAAGAACAATGTGGTTTTTTAAATCTTCCGATGATTGAGCTTTTTGAGGCGAATATATTTTTGGTAGCTAGACGTTTCTAGCTACAAAAATGTACGAGATATTTGACATTTAATTTTTTCAAAATAAATACCACTCGCCAATTTTTTTTAGGGGTGTTCCAATGAAATTATTTTTGGCTACTTTTTACCATGTACAAGAAACTCTGTTGGGGAAATTTGGTAAAATTTTCAGCTTTTAGATACCGCCGAGTATGCAAAGCCGCCATTTTGCATTCAATATTGCTCGACACTATGCGACGTTCCTACTTCATGTTCATACTTCATTCAGTATTAACCCGAGAGCCGACCGGGATGCAGTGTTCACTGCTAGTGTAGTTTTCAATGTGATAATGTAATGTGATATGTGCAGCACGAATACACGGAGAAAGAGCTGACTGATCATGACTTATTGCATCTGCTGTACTGTGAATGAGCTCGTCTACTACAGTGAGTCGTATTTTTTTTATAAATTTGGAGCATATTTCTTTTTGGGAAAACCGGGACCAGGACAAAAATACTCTAAGGTTCCGACCCTTGAGTCAGCGTATGCTTTGAACGACATTAAGATTTCGAAAAATTACGGATGAGAACGACTGTGCATTGACGTTGCTGTTCAATTTCACATTTGCTGTCGTATTTGTAATTTAGCAAATTGTTATGCTTTTACCATCTAATACCCTTGCTCCCGGCCTATAACCGAAAATCGTGGTAAGTGGGGCAACCCTTGGACTAATAGAAACTCGGCGCCCCTGCAAGCATTGGCACACATTCCTTAGGACCTGGCAGCAAAATATTGCTAGATTAGATTGTATTGCTGCAGATTGATGGCAGCAAGAGTGGTTTCGGACGGTTTCAGACCTTCGGACATTTTCGGACTATCGGACAATTTCGGACTTTCGGACAGCTTCGGACAGATTCGGGCCTTCAGACAGCTTTGGGCCTTCGGACAGCTTCGGGCCTTCGGACAGTTTAGGACAGATGTCAATTTTGGGAAAATACTTCGGGCCGGATTGGGCCGAAAAAATTAAGGTCCGTCGGGCCGGACTCAGGACTGGTCGGGCTGAGGTCGGGCCGACGGAAAACCGAAAAATCCCATCTCTACGGTAGAGTTTTGGCTCTAATGGCTGTCTTACTATATGCATGCCCTCTCTTTAAATTCCATCTTGGAACGTCAAACCAAGTGACCATCCAGCAGGACAGCATTAAACCAGACCAAAAGCTGAACCAATCCGACCAAGTTGATCCTTGCATGTACGCACATGTTGTTACCACGGGCTGCACATTCTTCGATAGTGTAAGGCAGAGGCAATGTAGTGTGAAGCGGTCGCAATGCTTGCTGGGGCGAGATGGGGGCCTCGGTAAAAAAAATCACTGGTACATGGCGGACAAGTTTGAAACCGAATTATAAATGAAGATTTTATTAGTGCCCTCGAAATAGAAAATTGTATATGGATGTATCCAGCAAGAAGTGGATTATGATGATAGTAGGTAGGTACTCTATAGTGAAAAATAATTGATATCTTAAGAAATTATTAGTTTGATATGTCTAAATATCAAAAAAAATGACAAGCAAAAATATGGATCTGAAATAGAAGAAAAGAAGAAATCAAAATAATGCCTTTTGCACTCAATCTTGATATCGGGTATGAAATGATGCTCCCACAAGCAATCGTCAAGCTGGTGATGATCTACATATACTTGGATAGTTTCTGAAAATAACTAATTACATAGGTACCCAAGTACAATCATACAACCAACATCAGTTGTCGAATTTGAAGCTGAGCGATCACGAATCACACTAAAATACAGGTAGGATCAATGACATGCATATTCATTTTTCTGCCTTAAAAACTCCAAAAAAAGAATGAATTTGAAGTTATAAATGTAAGGCAATATCTTCATAAGGTCATCATAACAGCCCGATATGAAGGATAGTGTAAGAAGAGTTACGGGACGATTGGAGTTTTATCAATGCATCCTGAAGAGTCCAAGTGAGATGCAAAAAGAACTGCGATGTGGAAGAGAGGAGAAAAATGACCCTTGAAGGAGGTAAAGCGGAAAAAATACAGATACGGAACAGGCTCAAACGCGGGACATGGAAACTATCAGGTTATAAGCTATAATCTTTTAATTACTCATCATTCTCATAATTGAGGAGGCGAGTGTAATATCCAGTTAAGTCGATGTTTGGTCAAATTGAGTTCCTTAAAAAGATGTCCATTTTTCACCAAAGCTGGCAAAGTTGACCATGCGGTCATTAAACAATTTGCTTAATAATCTGATTTGCCAATATTTACTCATGCTTATACAAACTTATCACAAGAAAATGTTGATTAAAAGTATGTATTCTCCGTTTTTTAAATGGGGTTTTCCAATTCCGTTTAAAAACGAGGTAACTTAAAGCCATAATTATAATTTTTTTGGTAATTAGAAAAAAAAACATTCTGATACCCAAAAAAAAATATTAAATTTCCTCTGTCAACTTTTACCCACCGCTTTTTTGTTACCTGAACATTTCAGGAGATAGACTGATCTGACTAACCTGTTCAATTATACTCTAGTTATTCTCCCAAGTCCAAAGATCACCAAGTCCACAGATTAAATTGTGGGGTAACTGTGTGGTAAACACTAAATAATACACGGCAGATAACATGGTTGAATGCTTGTGTAATACTTTTACAATGTTAGGTTAAGATACATAGTTTCATAAAATAATATCTTTAATTTAAGGATATAAAAGGGTTGTGGTGCCGATCTCTCGGCTCCAGGTAAATTATTATTATTTTTATTATTAATTGTAGGTTAGATAGAGGGAAATCCCTGGGAATCCTACGAAGGGGTAGAACAACAAATCTCCCCGTGAGAACGTCAGGTATGAAGAAGAAAATAGCAAGGGTATAGCGCATGCAGTTAACCACCCGCGGCCCCCGGCCAACAGTATAAATTTCGATTCTTCTATTTACTTCGCATCAGAAAGGAAATAACGCACGCGAGAAAACACAACTTTATGTGTCAAATATTTTCCAAACTATATTTCTGCTGGAGGCACTGAAACTACGTCTGCGTTAAGCGTTTTAATAGCTTTTATATGAGCTAACTATATTTTCTAGAGATATCCTGTATAAATCTTGAAAATTGCTCAAACTTAGCCAAAATATTAACATGCCAGGTATCGGATGAGCTTTAGTAAGCTTATTGGCTACAAGAGCGCAGCCCTAATAAACTTGAAAATATCAGCAGCAGTTTGACAAACAGTGAAAGAAGTATTTATATTTTCTGGGCTCTTCGAGCTTTGTCCTAAACAACATTTCCCAAATAATTTCACGAATCGTTATCAGTAGCATTCTGCAGTTTGTTGCTGGAAAATTGATCTGAGAGAGCGATTTCATTTCAGATTGCCTTGCATGTCAAAGATAAAAGTTGCTTGGTTAGACGCAACTGCAGCCAGGAATAAGCGCGCAATTGTTGGCAAAACTGCACATATAAATGACGAAAATGGGATATCTCGAGCGGCGGGTTGTTTGGTGAATTTCGATCAAGAAAAACTGCAGTACAATTAGCGCTTCGACAAAAAAGAGGCGTTTGAAGATTTGGGGGGATTGGGCCGAACTGCGGCTGGCGGTACTCGCATTCTAGTGGAGTATATACTGATACGCGGTTTATATCACAGCTGTAAATTTCCAATTTCATTTTATGTACAGACGGTGATGGTACAAATTTGTTGAGATTTCTAAGAATAACATTAACCGCGCTGTTTGATGCAGGCGCTGATTTTAGAGCAATCACTTGCGATCAAGGTGGCAGAAACCGCTGGAATCGGAAGTAGATTAACCTTATTTCACTCAGTCGGAAAATCTAAGTTACGTTCGCCATGCCGCATATTTTTAAGCCTGCGGAACAATTTAATCACAATTTCCCTGTTGAGCTCAATGGGATCCAGCGCTGTGTTCCGTGGAAAGATGTCAGGGATGAATTGGTTATAATTTAGCTAGGTGTGCCGTTAAACTGACTACCCCTCTAATAGCGCCGAACAAGCTTGAGAATGTTTCAGTGAAGCTTACTATTCAAGCACTTTCTTGGTCAACTGCAGCCAACCGAGTCTGTTACGCCTCACAACTGTGCGATAACTGGAAGGGGTCATCAACTAAGTTGGAGGCTACGGCAATTGTTGAAGGCTTCAATTTTAGCGTCGAGACGCACGGAATACGTGCAACGGTGACAACAGCGTTCATCGCAAGTTAATATTTAAGTATGGTCGAAAGGTTTTGTGGAAGGTTCCCAGAGCCGCAAATTTGAAGGGTAAAAAGTGATTTTCTCGGAGCTTCTTCCAAAATATTCGGAAAAGAACAGTGATTTTGTTGCGGATGCCAATTTGGTGTCGCCACAGGAATCTTTTTGGCCTGCCACTAAGTACGTTTCAATTATTAATGTTGCTTAGATTATTTTCCGGTTTGGTAGAATAAGCCTTGTGGAAGGCGTTCGGAGCCGGTAATAGGAAAAGTGGAAAGCGCACTTATCAGAGCTTCCTCAAAAATAGCTGGAAAGGAGTGGTGCACTTTTTTTGGCCTGCCACTAAGTTAGTTTTAATTATTAATATTGTGAAACGGGAAACGTAAACACAATTACTGAGGAGCGTCCGGAACACGAAATATGATAATGATACTGATATGATGATTTAATAATTGATATTGCTTAGATTATTTTCCGGTATGGTAGAATAGGCCTCGTGGAAGGCGTCCGGAGTCGGAGACAAAAATTTGAAAATTGGAAAGCGCACATATCAGATATTCCTCAAACTTTTGCGGTACAGAGTGGTGTGGTGTATATTTTTTGGCCTGCCAGGCCACTAAGTACGTTTAAGTAATTAATATTCTGTAGATTATTTTCCTGAATCGTGGAATAGGCCTCGTGGAAGGCGTACGGAGCCGGGGACGGAAATTGGAAAGTGCACATTTCAGAGATTCTTCAATAAATTATTAGAGGTTTTAAATAGAGGTTTTAAAATAAAGAAATAAAAAATTACGTGCCAAGTTTCCTTAAACACACTTAGCAGGAAGATGTTGATCCAGCTACTGGCATATTTTGTTAGCACCTTAATTTAATGCATAGAAACGAAGACTTGTCTAAAGGACCAATTAGCAGACAGTATGGACAAAGAATGACAAACGGAAGATTCGCAACTTGGCGAAGCTGTCAAAGTTATTGCCAAATAATGCCCGATATTTACCTATTCCTACAAATGATAGCAAGTGGCGGAAAAATACACAAGTGGCACGAATCATTATTTCTAGACTTCGCAAGCACACATAGGGCAGAATTCATGAAAGGAACGTTACGATTTTATAGGAAATTTTCATATAAATTTCCCGAAAATCATTTTAGTAGTGCAGTATGCTTCACCAGGGGCGTAGGAACTATTTTTTGAGTGGGGGGGTCATAGGCGTGCGCAGAGTAAATCGTTAGATACGGCAGAGCTTAAGACAATATGACCATTGGTGAACCATTGGGGGGGGGGGGGGGGGGGGGGGGGGGGGGGGCTCCGAACTTAGCAAGATAACTGCGGCGAAAGGGGGAAAATTGGGGATTTGGGGCGCAGCCCCAAGAAAATTTGGTTTTAAGGTTAATTTTGGAGCAAATCTACGCGTTTGAGGTAAAATTGGCGCCTGAGAATGATGTGTGCAAAACTGCATTTTCACGGAAATGATTTCGAAAAAATTTTGTCTACTTTCATGCTAGGTTGTATTTTTTCTACGTAATCACAGCTAAAAATGGGATTTAATTCGCTTCTAAAATTGAAAAGCACATAATTTTCTATATAGAAATGAAAATGCTAAAATGTTTTTTAGGAATATTTAAAAAAACCTAAGGGCAGTTAAAACCTTAGATACGGCCTGTGCCGTATCTGCCGCACCGCTGCGCACGCCTATGGGGGGGGGGGGTCAGACAAACAATGAATAAGGTAGGGGTGGCATCGTGGCGAAAGGAAGCAAATTTAGGGGTCTGGGGGTTCGAGGTTACCATTGGACCAAATATACGCGTTTGCGGTAAATTTGGGGCTTGCGAATGGGTTGGTCAGAACTGCATTTTTATAAGATCATGTTTGCTAAAACATTAAGTTTATTCTTTTACAAAGTTATTTTATTTAATAATGAACCGCCAGCAGAAAGTTTTTATTACGGAGGGAAAAGAGTTGACGATGAGTTTTATGTCATTGTTCAGTGCATTTAGAATGAGAGATTAATGAACATTAAGACAACATAACTTGCAATGCACACCAGCCGATTTCCGTGAGTGCATTGCATAATTTACAGGGAGGGATGGGGTAAAGACGAGTAGCAGCCGATTTCCGTCTACTCGCCTTGGAAGCTAGCTTCTCAATGCGTCCTCTCGGCCAGGACACTCGGCCTTTATATACCCTGCACAGCAGCACAGCACAAGATTGTGTGTGGAGTCGAGTGCGCCTCAATGTTGCCAATTCTAACTTGGGATTTACAGTGTTGCATTTTTATCTGAGGACACGGCTAGCACCTTCTAAATGGAAATTTGAACCATTGCGCTTGTGACACGAATGTTGACAAGAGGACTGTGGTATAGTGTAAACTTAAAAAATATTAGTGTAGTTTTCAGTATATTATCAATACTACTTAAAGTACAATATATATTTAAGCAATAATGACTATGTTGCTACCCTGCAAATGCCAGCAACCTTTAAACCTCAATCACTGCGGTTTTTTTTTAAATTAAAATATTAATTAAATTAAAATGGCACAACATAGGTGCAGTCGAAGCTGGTCGGCAGCATCTCTTTACCACGACATTTTGTTGGCGGCATCTCTTTACAACGATAGTTTGTCGGCGGCATCTCTTTACCAAGACCATGGGCGAATCACGCACCATGGTGTATTGTTGATGTTACCTATCCGGCCTCTTAGGCTAGCAGTGGTCGAAGTACTCTTCCCGAAAAAAATCCCGGAAAATGTGTGTTTGGGCTTGAGTTTGGGCAGCTAGTTTATATTGTTTGTACCTGATACGCTGCCGACACTAAACTCTCGAAAAATATACGAAACAAAGAATACGGGCACTAGCACAACATTACATTCGAGGTATTATGCTGAATTTGGCGAAATTTAACCTTGGTTATCGGAATAGGGAGTCATAGTTTCAAATTTCACATTGAAGGTAAACTAAAAGGAAGTGTAACTACCGACATAACCTATAATAAAACTAATGCTAACTTCAATCACTGGCACGATCGAAATCGAATCACGCGACTTGGGGGGGAGGAAATTGGCCTGACCCCCCTAGTGGGGGGGTCAAGCCAACGAGTGGAGGGGGAGTTTCCCCCCCATCCCCCCCCCCTTCCTACGCCCCTGTGCTTCACTGAGTAATATGATTATATTAACCAATTAAAATAATACAACTTGACCAATAGTCCAGCCAAAAGCTATATTTTGTGATCACCTGTCCGTCCTCCAGCGCTCATTCAATTATTTAATCCGTCTCCTCTCAGAATGCATTTCGTTCTTTAGTTTAAATGTCAAAAAGTGAATAATTTAAATATATTATGATCAGGACGTAAAATTGGTGATAAATGTTTTTTACTTAGACCTGAAACAACCAATTTATGCTTTGCTATTAAATAATATGTACCCGTATAGTCCACAGTACTAGTCTGTGGAAGTTTGAGTATGCCTTCGTCGCAAAACTTTTCAATTGTTGGATACGAATCTGTCTGAACATATGTTTCTAGAGCCTATTCCAAGAAACAAGCATCAGAAATGAACTACTGTCTCCGGCACCAGCACATGCATGTCGAAGCACACCTATAGCTGCCAGCCGCCCTGAGCCAGACATACCAACAATTGGAATACTCGGCCACAGGCTAAAATTGGTCCCTACTCTCGCTGCTCAAAAGAGTGGCTACAAAACACATGACGTTCGAACCAGCTCACAATGTTCCACCTCCGCGTTGAACCATGATAATGATTATGAAATGGTGCGGAATTAGGGGAATTTGGTGACTGTGGCGCTTGTGCGCGAGTTTTACAAGCACGACGACAATAGTCGAGTAATGTCATGTAAAAAAGAGTTCGTTTCAGTCAAGGAGGATGGCCGTCATGTTCAATGGCAAAGACCTCTGATTAAAAGCAGTCTGTAAGAACTATATGCCCACCTTAAAAAAACTCACTCTAGGATCAAAATAGGGTTTTCTACTGAGACCGAAAAAGTGCGTTCTGGCCGGCAGTTCAGGCAAACCACTAACAAAAAATTCCAAATGTATCGGAATTGTATATTGACTTGATGTGCCACCCTACAGAAACTAAGTGTAATTTGGGTGAGTGCGAAAAGTGTAACGATTACGAGATGATGATATTCAGTCGTCATTGGAAGTTGCGTTTGTTGAAAAAGTGGCGTAGTACAAACAATAGGATAGGAGTCCACCGATCGATGCACATTAGAAACATTGAAAAAGCCTGTTGGCGAGCTTAAGATTTTTTTCAATGAATCAGCTCCAATTATTAAAAGTCAATGACTTTGTTTTTTGCAACGAAGTAGTTTCCTGCAAGAAAAGAAAACGACGCTAAAGCCTGGTGAAGTGATTGTAGTGAGGATTTTTTTTCTAAGCATTACTGATCGATGCGCCCCTGTCGAGAATGGAACTGAAGGACCAAAACCGCCTTGTTCCAAAGCGAATCCAAGGGATATAAAAGGCTCAAGGGCCTGCTGTCTTTCATTCCTCTCCGCTAAAAGACCGCAAAACTACTGAAACCAACACTCCAACAAGGAGCGCTCTAGCGGGCGCTAGATTCGCGGAGGATATCCGGCAGTCGAAAGAAGGAGAAGACGATGGTCGACCGATGAATATGATCCAGATGCCATTTCGATTAGGGTAAAGAATAGGATGAGTCAGATTTTGAAATGCTGACTATTAAATTACGAATTTTATTACGAGACGCAGTCATAGTCGTTAAGAGTGCTATGGACGGACGGATTTCGCAATATTCGCTCTCATTTCCATACCGTTTGTCTTAGATACACGCGGTTTTTAGAATATGGTTCACAAAAGTGTCTCGATGGGCGCTTGCTTTTCAGTTTTTTAATTTTTTTTGTTAACATCCCGTAATTTTAACTTTAAAAAATGTGTGATTTTCTCGATTTTATTTACAGGAACCCAAGAATTTTTCGCAAAATCTAAAAAGCAAGCGCCTATCTTCTCACTTTCAACAATTCGGTCCTTTTTTCCGAATTGATTATCTTCAAAATTGGCTTAATGAGAACGAATTTCGTAGACCTCGGTAAACAGCATATTTCGATAGATTTTGGCAAAAATTATGTGCTAGTAGTTCACGATAATTGTGATAGGAACGCTAGCGTCGATATTCTGTCTACCTGTGTCATTAAGTCGACGCTTATCTCTTAATAGCCCCGGCTCTCAGATCTGTCCCTGTGATAACAGAACCCTGGCTATCAGAAACCTGCGGAAACGAACCTGAGCATCGCGCGTTGAAATACATATTTCATTGGTAAACTTTGGTGTTGGTTGTGAGCTGAGATTGAATATGGATTTTAAATCTGAAATCTAGTTAGATTTAGCGTTATCAATTACTGTTGACGAGAAAAGGATACCGTTGAAATCATATTGGCAACAACAAAGTCAATAACTAATCCACTAATCCAATAACTAAATTTTAGTAATTTTGTTCATTTACTTCCATGAACTTCGGCAGAAGTCCGGCAAAGAAATCAGAGAATATTGAACTGCTGCGTAAACTTCACCTTGTTGATAAAATTACGATACATGACGATATATATATGGTATGCCTCTTCCCCGAGCTGGTGGACTCGAGCCATCGCAGGTCCATGTCCATGCCTATATCACAAAGTGTCGGACTGGTTCGAAAAGGCCCCGGCGGCGATGACACTCTTGGATACCCCGAAAACGGTGGGGTGCGGTATAGGGGAAGCTGTGTCTGTGTCTCAAAGTCCCACCCTACGCCACATTTACATATATATATATATATATATTTTTTTTATTTATTAAAACATAATTATTAACATTTTTGAATTATTTTCGTAACTGCAGTGCGGATGTGAGGATTTCCAATTTTCTTATCATGTGTGGCTTTGCCATAAAAAGGTGGTCCAAACATGGTTGGTTACGGGGCACATCTCGAAGAAATTAATTTCTCGATATAAATTTTGAAACAAATCTTCGCGTTTATATCCAGCTTGAGTAATGTTTAGTCTGAAATTTTATGGATATATTCATCTGCAAATAATATTTTCGGGCCCATGGGATGAATGACGTCCAGTTTTAACTGGAATGGGGCCCGTCCTATACTCAGTTTCGGTGCCGCGAGGCCATAAGATTTCCATCAAAAATCGACTATCGACTTTCGACGAAGGGCGAGTGTTACAATTTACAGTTAGATATGTTATCTTCCAGTCAGGGAGAAAACAGAATGAAGCTGATTGTCTGTCACCATGGAGTTGAGTTTTGATCTGTATAGTTAGCTAGACATTGCAAATTCGGCCCTGAAGGCGACATAGTACGATGATCTCAGAAATGATCTAAAGCTTATTCTTGAAGCCCTGATTTGTGGGTCAAATATTGAAAACCTTGTTTAAGGACATCCCTACCGGAGCCCCAGGACTGGCTCGGGGTCCCGGCAGAAATCACTGCCTGTAGAAGCTACTCCAGAATCTGTATACCCCTACAGCCCAGCAGCAGAAGCGGAAAAAATGCCACAGAGCGGAAAACTATGATACTGAGCTTGTACTGACTCTCTTTCGTTACTATGCCAATTATATTTGGCAATTTCTTATCATGTTATTATTCTTTTACTAAAATTTCCAAAATTTGGACATGGTGTCGCATTGTAGGCACTATCAGCGTTTGGACCAAAATGTGCCAAATTAGCCTTTGGTAAATGCTTATTGGCAAATGATTTTTATCTATCGCTTTATTCATGTCCGATTTTACAAGTTTGCTCATATCTACTCGTATTGAATTGAGTCGATGATTGTCGAAAACTGCATCCTTCAAATGATTACTCCCATTAATTTCGTCCAAACAGGTTATTCCCAGATAGATGAGATAACAACTCATCCTCGAGACCCAAATCGTTCGATGACAATGGAAGGGTAATTAAACATAGTCGCCGGACCGTAAATGATCGACCTTTTTTTCAAACCTAGAACGCTGCTAGTCTTGGCTGTTGAGACCTCGTAGTTCATAAAACCACCGGAAAATTCTATGCGACGATTCATGCATAGCACTCTTAAAGAGCCGCCGAAAATTGTGCTTCGTGTAGCGGTGATTTGAAACATTTCATTACCTAAACTAGTATTTTGCGGCGCATCCAAGCGACATATATATATTTTTGGTGAAAAGCGGCAGTGTTATTATTTGTTAATCGTACTTTTTATAGAATAGTTCTCTTATTAGTGGTATCTCCCTCAGTGGGATCCTGGAATTTCCGAGAGGGCATTGGGACAAACTTGTGAACAACAAACTTGTGGAATCCCGAAGAGTTTATGTGAAAAATCGATTCGAACAGGAATATTGAAGTGGTGCTTAGGGTCTATTTGACCAATATTGCTCAAAGCCCGGCTCGGGTTGAGATCAGGTTGGCACAGCTTAAAATTTAAGCTCAGCCAAAAAGTGTGCCGTTTCACCAAAGAATTCGTATTCGGCTCAGCTAATCGAGCCATGGAATCAAGGGAATCATTGATTGCCGTATTGCCGCAATTCGGAACACGGCGCAAATACATCCCTCGGCAGAGAATGCGCGTGACGTAACCCGCATCGCTCGACTCTAGCTCCTCCAAGGCAAACACTTGTTTGAAATGCTTCCCCTGTCCTGTACTTTTGATTGTGCAGCGTGCAGGCACCAGGGGCCTTACCTAGCGCGGCCAACGTTTCGGTGTTTCGGAAAAACCGGTTTTTCACTAGCCCGCCGTAATACCAGCCTGTTGTCCGCGCTAAGTAAGGGCCCAGGTCGCTACAGCGAGCCGGCCGCGCGGCAGGCGTCGCCGGAGGCACGGGGTCCCAATAAAAGCCCAAAATATGTGCGTATAGAGCACAGGCTTGGCTTTTGGGTCCCCAATATTGCAGACCTGGAGCTCATATCATATAAATCTTTCGATGAATTTTGCCCATTATAGCAGGATTCTAGTTCTAAGCTTAGTTTTAAGATTCCAAGATTTCTTCCAATGAGATGTACGACCCGGTGGTCTGAGTCAGCCTGCCGAATGATGGCCGCGAACAGCCGAACTTATACCGCCTGCCAATGTAGCAAGGGACAAGCATAATATTAAAAGCAGTCAGCGGCAATGGCAACGTTTCGTTGCGCCCACCATGGAAGGCACGTGTTGTGTGATCGACAGGTTGAAGCAAGTGAATTTTAGATAACTTTCATTCAATGCGTAACTTGAAACAATAAAAGCAGGACATCCAACATCAGAGCTTCCTGATTTATAGACAATAACGAACAATTGCGTCAGGTATTAACAGAGTATTATTTACCCGATTCCCCGAGGATTACTTTTCTTCGGCGCCCTTACTTACTACATGCAAACTAGAGCGGCTATCAGGAGTTGAACAATTTACGAAAAGCTGTTCAGCGCCATGAGGTACATACGTGCAGTGATATCTTGCAGACTTCTGTCCCTCTTAAAGCGTTTGGTAACGTAAGGGTTGATGCCGGATAAAGATTCATGTGCCATCTTGGGGCTCATGAGGAGGCTTTCATGATGTAGACGGCAAATTTTTGACCCGATTTATTCCTCTATTGACTTTTTCCATGGTAGGCCACTGTAAGTGAACCATTCATTTTAAAGGCCACACGACTTTGCAATTTTAACAAGACACAGCCTTGTACCACCTTGTACGTTGATGACTGATGTTGATATGACAGTGGACTAAGGACGGCACATGGTTACATCATTGAGTAAGAATACTAGTCAGAGTCTTGGCGCTTATGGGAGGCTGCTCGCTCGGAAAAAAAAAACCCCGATAGCTGCGCTAGTGTAGAATCGCCTCGGAAAGAGCCGAGATGCGCGGTGAGTTTGAACCGTTTGAACGAACAGCACGAAAACACATAAACGAGACTCGAGACGGTGCTGAGAGAGAAGCGCTGATCCTTCCGCACGCTTCGGAATTGCTTGTATATTATTTACGACGCAGGGCCCAGATTCACAAAGGGTATTAACTTTAGTACCGAATAAGAGATAGTACGTACTAGCTAATACCGTATTCCTCATTACGGTATTAGCACTATTCCGATAAAACGTCACGCATTTAGAAGTGACGTCATGACATTTGAAATTTCGGTCAATCACAAGCGGGTTCACATATATACGAATTCATTTCGGCCAATCACAGATGAGTTCTCAAAGATGGAAATTCCTTTCGATCTTCGTCTGTTTACGCCAATCTGGCCGCGAAGTGACAGCTCGTTTTTTAAACTTATTTCAACTTGAAATCATATTTTCATTAAAAATAAACTATTTCACAGTATTGAGCAGATCTTATATTATACGCTTTATATTTATAGAAACACAAATGGAGAAGAAAAACTAATTGGACGAGAAAAAGACCCGCCAGCCCAATTTCTTGCCAGATGAATTAAAAGCTTTGGTTAATGTTGTGGCCGAAAGGAAACTTGTAATAAATGGAGCTTTTACTCCCACTATTGATAATATTTCTTATTACTCTACGATTTGGTCTTGAGCAAAGATTCCTACTGTTTCCTTTAGTCTTGCCAAAGGGTGACAGGCAGCTGTCAGAAGGTTCGAAATTTGTTTGAAAAGCGCGTAAATATGAACTAATAAACTTCGTGCTTCGTAGTAAAATGATTTTAAAGATATTTGTGAACAGATAAACGAAAATATCACTGAAAATAAATATCTTACATTTTCATGTGACGGTATTATCTTCGCTAGTACCAGTCTGAGATGGTACTAGACTTAATACCATATTGTACTGGTATTAGTGGCCATTCCTGCATTACCTTCAAATTCGTACTAAAGTTAGCACGTATTAGGACTTAGTACCCTTTGTGAATCTGGCCCCAGATGTGTATGCTGATTGCTGACCATTAATGTTCCCTTGGATAAGAGATGTAAAATATGGTTGTGGGAAATGTAATTGATGCTCAAATGATTTAAGAAACCTTAAACTAGTGCGGAACTCGTTCATGGTGTCTGTAAACATCGATGCCGCATAAAAGATAATGAATTAGGCGAATAGTGTTTTTGTTTTGAATGTTTGAAAGGTTTTTTATTTGACTATCATCGAAGCTACTGCAATTTCTTTGCGCGGACACGCAAATAGAATGCCACGCTAATTGGATTGATCATTATTTTATAGATTAGTAAAAGATGGGGAAACAGAGACAACTCGGAAATAAAAAATGACTTCTTGGTCACCAACACTGGAATCCTCCAAGCCGTCGAATTACTAAAAGGATTTTAAAATCTAACATTTATATCTTAATCTTGTTGACAAAAAGCTAACCATATGGGATTATTTAAAGGTCTGCAAGAACATGATTTCACTATCATGAGTGGACGGACGTGCTTCCTTGTACAACTTTTCTCATTGCCCTCGCTGAGCAGGTACTCGGGAGGGTAGTTGTTCCGATGCCAGCAAACCTTGCTTCTGACGGCTACTGACCCATGGACTGACAGAAACGGTAGCACGTCAGCTACCCGCACTGCCATCTCCTCGCAACGTCATCTGCCCGCAATGACAACTACCCACATGCTGAATGCCAGCTGCCCGCTCCGTCATCTACCCGCTCTGACAACCACCCAGTCTGTCAGCTACCCGCTTTGTCATCTACCCGCTCCGTCAAACGCCCGCTATGTTAACTGCCTGCTCTGTCATCTGCCCGCAATGCCATCTACCCACTCTGTCTACTACCCGCAATGCCGTCTACCCACTCTGTCTGCTACCCGCAATGCCGTCTACCCGCACTGTCATCTGTTTACTCTGCCAACTTACCGCTCTGTCTAATTCCGATGTGTGCGCTTCTTCATGCGATCGACTAAACAAATATCCTTATTTGTTACTTAGAAGGTCCAAAATCATGAATAAAACGAGTGATTTTTAAATATTTAATACAGACTTAGCAGGGTCTAGGGTCTAAGTATACTAAATGTTTTCATCCTCCGAATATTGATGTGGATCTGCCTCCACCACCACAGGAGCAGTGAGATCCGTTCATCGAAGACCAGCTTTCTTACAAAAGCAATTATTACAAAACTTTTTGCATCCGCATAAATACGCTGTTTGCACGCCCTCGACGCATCATGCAATGTAGTCCATCGTAGTGACCTACCCTTAGACGCCTTGAATCATTCCCAGTCTTCAGATAAGGCAATTGTAGGGTATAAATAAGAGCGTAGTGTGTTTCAGGGAAATGAGTCTGTATTTTGTTGAATTGTGTCTCAGGTTGCACCGTGAATAATTTTTATTTCTATTAATCTAACCGAATCTAAGACCGAGTAACTACATTTTAACAACACAAATAAATAAAATGTAGCCATTTTACTGTCCTATCTTGCCTCCTCTATAAGGAAAACAAGCGTGGAAAAATCGATGTCGTGAATTTGAAACGTTTGATGTGTTCGTCTGTGCGTTCAAGTAATGTTAATTTTCGGCGGTGAGAATATAAATAATAAGATATTACGTTCGAATTTAGCTTAGCTCTGATCGTTTTCTGAGCTAGTTGTCTTTTAGAAGAGGCTACACTCTCATTTCGATTAGCTCAAGTAGCGAGTGAATGCATTAGCTCAAAGTGAATATGAGCAATATATAGCTATATACGAGTCAATATCAGCTCATTTTTAGCGAGCGACACCATTAGCTTATAAAATCTTCACTTGCTTGACTTAACTCAAAGCAATTGTGTGAGAATGTTCACTCGTAATGAGCCAGAGATATCTCAAATGTAGCTGCGCACGCATTGCCCACGAGTACGCTGGTCTCGGCGTCACTCGGCCTGTTGCGACTTGTTGGTTGATAGCACGACGCGGCATGACGGGTGCGAGTGATGACAGTGACAAAAAGGAGACGACTGACGCGTGATGCCAACAGCGTTTACATGTTTTGCGAACCATTTGAACTGATTTTAACTAGTGTTATGATCGTGTTAGTCTTTAGCTAGGTAGCACTTTGCGGCGGAGAGCAAACACGGCTACTTTGGTAACTCAACGGCAAGCACACCTCTTCTAATCGAGCGGTCCCAGGTTAATATCCCATTTGTTTGCTTATTTAATAAATCTTTACGGTAAAACTTGAATGAATTGCAGATTTGATCAGTTCCTAATCCTAAATTCCATCCTATTCCTAAGAATATGTCAGAATTAGAAAAACAAAGGTGAGGTTATGGGTGTCGGTGTCTGACTAGCACCTACACCAACACCAGCGGTAGTGAACAGCAGCGCCGGTTAAAGTCAAAAGGCCGCAACCCAATGTTGCCTACAAAAATACACGAAAATGGTAAATTAAAGTGCCCATATCTTGTGAACCCTTCATCCCCCATGGCCAAATGAGGTGTCAAACGGTTCCTCTAATCACCCCCTACTATAATCCAGTTTAAAGTCGGAGTGCACAACGCTCGTTTGGATATTTAGTGACCCAGCTGCCGTGAGTGAAGTGGGCGAGCCGTAGCTTCACTCAGCTTCACTCGTGATTCGCGAGCGAACGTGTATCTCGGGTGTGAGTGAATCAAGTACGACGTATTCTGGTCGAAGTTATGGCTCATTTCTGAGCTGAATTCACTCATGTTTAAGCGAATTGAAATGAGAGTGTAGCTAGGACAGTAAAATAGCTACATTTTAATTAGCTGAGTTACTATTACTATATCTTCAGCAGCGCCCAATCGATGACTCAAATTTGCATAACCGTTTAATTTATCGAATAAAATGACGGAAATATGCAGCTCCACATTGAAAAAATCTTGGCGGTCTTGTTGGTGAATTGGAAATACATATGCGTACGCTGTATATTAGGTATCCAGTTTCCACCCTTCATAAAAATCTTGACGCTTATCTACAATGTTGTTAAAATTAGCGTTAGCGAAGCCCAAAGTTATTCTCCTGTTGACTAGTTTTAAGATATGCTGAAGGTCAAAGTAGAGCCCTAATGGTATGACACCCTCTAGCTATGTCCGAACAAAGACACCCTGTCAATGGCACCCTTTTGTGAGAGGAGGATGGTCAGGTCGGTTTATGACTTTCAGATGTTCTTTCACTATTTATTTTGGGCTGTGAGCAAAGCCAAGGATTTTCTTGCACAAGTCTCGCAGCACTCAATAACCGATTGTATCATTGGTTTCAAACTTTCAGTCACTTTGCTGCTCACACGTGTTTGAAAACCCGGTGGACGCTATCCACCGCATGAAATTTTGACATTTTGTAGGGTTTCTAATTCTAAATCATATATTTAATAGAGCCAAAAAATCCGACTTCCTAAGCGGCGTCAAGCGTCGTTCATAGTGAAGACGCACCTCCACCTAAGTGTTCGCCCCGTCCGGACATGGTTGATAAGAGCGTCATCGCGTCATGAAACTCGGTATACTTTTTTTCCAAAACTATCGAGAGTGGGCTTGTTTTTATCAATCTATATATATTTGAGAAATTACACATTTGGGCTTTTTATGGGCGTTACAAAATAATAATAATCAC
Source organism: Nemurella pictetii (assembly GCA_921293315.2). Lineage (NCBI taxonomy): Eukaryota > Metazoa > Arthropoda > Insecta > Plecoptera > Nemouridae > Nemurella > Nemurella pictetii. The sequence goes on along the minus strand of OV121116.1, from coordinate 23,193,904 downwards.
ACCTTTGTTGGCCAACCAAGTTCATTATAGACTTGTTTAATTTCCTTTCAATTTCGTATAGCTAATTTGGTGGCTATAGCATAAATAGAGAGTTAATATAAATACATCCTAAAACAAAAACAACGTGTGATAGGAGACGGACTTTGCTTGACGGTTATGATTGAGCTCTATAAGACTGAGAAAATAAACCAGTTTGCTTTGAGCTGCAATGTGTTCGGATTAAGTTTTCTTTTGCATGCAGTGTGTTGTACATTATTTGCCATTCACTGCGTAGTCCGAAAGAGGCTACCCATATTCAGAACGGTGTTAAAGACATATTAATCGCTGGCGTTTAGTAATGGGTATATAAGCATCTAATTTTTGATAGAGTTATGATGAGAGCGTTTTTAAAGCATGTGATACTTCCTCAAACAATATAAAGATAAATAGATCAGGGATTAAAAGAAGTCTGAGATTTCCATCCAAAACATGCATGATTCATTTCAATATGCGATGTGGGAGCCCTTAATTTGACAAATTTACACAGTATAGCAAATTGTCAATTAAATTTGACACTTATTCTCGTTACTATGGTTACTAAATTGGTTGAACCGAAGTTGCAACTTGCTGTAATACCATAGAATAAGCTTGGGAAGAGTAACATACTCTCTTGGTATGTTACTCTGTGGTAATACATGGTAATACTTTAAAATGAAAATTATAGCGCGATAAGCAGACTACGAATCAGCCCCATCAGTCCTCAGTTTGAGAAATAATCTATCATATTAATTTGGAATTCATCTATTTATTCAGCGTTAAACAACAAACCTTTGCCTGAAGATTGAAAACCTAACACTGAGAACGATAGAAAAATCAAAACAAGAAATCATAGGTGTGTCTAATCCATTATGACTATTGATTAGATATTTACAGTAGTATATATACACCTTGCACCAAACTATGCTTGATGTATAGGTGAAAAATAGGAAATATAGGGATACGCAAATAGTACGCTCTACCATAGGCTCTACTCTCATCGGCTCTGCTAACTGCAAGCTAATTATTTTAGGAGATCTTGTCATTGATCTCAATTGTATTTGTCGGGTGGTTTAACATTACATGAAGCGAATTTCAGCTTTATTGGCATATCATAACTACACCAATGGTGCACTTCCGTTTACAGCCAATGATTGCTACTCCTTAGCTTAAATTTTAACATGCCATTTTTGGATAATTAACTACCAAAAAAAAACGATTTTTCAAAATTTCTATCACATTAGATCGCCAATATGTTGGTCGCCCATGAACCAAATTGATGCGTGCGTTATATTGTAAGCAACAACATTGTCTAGGACCACATTTGGTTCCTCCCATTTCGCCTTCAATAATTACAATTATATATATAAAAAAAACTCTAAATGACTAGGAAAGAAGGGACGAACCGAGGCGATATCACGCGACTTTCTGGCCAATGTTCAGGAGAGATTCCTTATTCATTAGCACAATATGCTAAGAAACGTTAGCAGTAATCTGTTAGCAAGTCCAGTAGCCTGGACTTTTATTAAATATGAATAAACAACTGGAAAAAAGTTTTATCCGGCTTCTGCCATCTTCCAGCAGTGACACTACCTGCATTAGCGCCTAGCGGTCATATTCAAGCCAGTTTAAATAAATCCGCCATCCGCCCGCTCTGTCAAATACCCTCTCTGCCAACTGCTCGCAATGTCAAATACCCGCTATGTTATCTGCCCACTCTGACAAGTGCCTGTTCTGCTATCTGCCCGCTACGTCAAATACTCGCTCCGCCAACTGCCCGCTCCGTCACCTACCCGCTCAGTCAAGTGTCCACTGTGTCATCTACCCGCAATGCCAACCGCCCTCTCCGTCATCTGACCACAATGCCAAGCCCTCGCACTGCCAACCGCCCGCAAAGTCATCTGCCTGCAGGAGTGGGTAGTTGACATTGCGGGTGGTTGGCAGGCTGCCGACAGAAACGATAACAAAGGGACATTCCTTTGCCACGCAAAGATTTTTTTTCTACTTTTTCTACAATCTGCCGGTGATACGAGTCGTAGAGGCCAGCTGGCTGAACTCAGAATATTTTCACATTCATGTCTGATGAACACAGTTTCCGACTTCCGTCTCATTCACCCCATTTTAGGATAAGAGTTGAAGACAAGTATCGCTATTCCGAATATGATTTAATATTTTTTCGTTTGATTACCTGAAAGATTTTTTCGTGGATATTCCTAAATTTTGATTCATTCGTTAATGACTATATTTTATTAGCCGAAATATTTCTTCATTTATTTATTTAATAATAATGCTTCGTACCAATACATTGTCTTTGTGTGAGCCAATAGTTGCTACTTGGATCCTGAGTAGGTACCGTACAGAATAAAATTTATTTAGATTTTTAGATTTTAGATTTTTAGATTTAGATTTATTTAGATATTTAGATAGGTTCATTTAGATTCGATATTCGGGATTTGGGGGAAAGAGCAGTTTTTGTCGTAAACAAGAGTGATTCAATAAGTCTTACGCACGCAAGATAAAAATTCCGTGAATATTTCTAGAATTGAGTTATATTTCCAATGATAACTAACTACATACTCAAATTTCCTCCATTACTAGTTTTAATGCAGAGTGACCGCAACGAGCTCTTAACATTCAAACACCGTAAATCCTTTGCGTTCGACCAAATCAGGTAAATTTTGCTTCCCCATCCCTCTGTGCGACAAGCTATTTATGGCTTTAAATAAGTCTCCTCTATTCCTCCAAACATGAACCAAGTGACACTGTTATGTTGCGAATCTTCCCGAAATCTTTACTATGACAATTGCTTGTGCTCACTGCTCGGATTCAATTTCAAACTTAAAAAGTTTGTTTTTGCCTAAAGAGGTGATCACAAAGCCAACATTCGTCACTCTGACAAAGTCAGATTTGGATTTGAGATCGCCAGGGATATAATTCGGACACTAAATCCATTGCCGCGTTCAAACAACTAGAGAGCAGAGGCCCGGGATGGGTGACTTGCCAAATTACAATTTTATAAAAAATGTATGATTTGTTTTTAAGCATCAGAGAGCCGAGAGGCAAGAAAATATGTCTGGCCGTGCGGATTCGCGCGAGTAAAGCAAGCTACCCTTTCCTTTTGTTAGGTATTTCAGTACTTCATTTCATAATTGTCTACGGTCAACTTGGTCCTCGGCTTCGGCCAAATACAACAGCCTTTCTTGAATCATATTATGTTTTCTGATTTTGCCCAGACTAGGGGTAATAGGTAATAGTCACTGCCACCAGAATTAATATTTGAGATTTGGGAAGTATTTAGAGCGGAGAACGAAGATTGAACAGGTCGTCTTTCTCATTTGGTTGGCTTGGTATCATTTACATATTATGAAGCCTTCCAAACTTCTAATTGATCTGTTCGAAACAATCTTCGAATCGTCGGGCAAGAACGTGAAAATATTTTTTTCCGAGTTCAGCGCAGCCAGCTGGCCGACTCAGATCATCGGCAGATAGTTAAAAAAATAAAATCTTTACATCGCCTAGAGGCCGTCCCTTTGTTATTGCTTCTGCCCGTGTATGATTCAGCCGGACAGAAGCAAGGTTTGCTGGCTTCGAAACACCAACCCTTCCGAGTACCTGCTGCAGTGACCACAACGGGGAAAGTTGTAAAAATGAGCACGTCCCCTCACATGACGATGATTCATGCCGCCTGAAAACTTATTATCCCATATTATTAGCTAATTATGTCAACAGGATATCAATATCAGATCTGGAAACCATGTCTACAATTTTGATGGCAATTGGAGAATTTTAGTGTTGGTAACTATTAACTAAGTAGTCATTTCTTATTTCCGGAATTGCTGTCATATTCTGTTTCCTCATCTTTTACTAACCTATGAAATAATAATCTGTCCAATAAGCATGGCATTCTATTTGCGTGACCACGCAAAGAAATTGCAGTAGCTGCTTGAATGATTTTCAAATAAACAACCTTTCAGACATGCATACGAAAACACTCTTCGCACAATTCGTTATCTTTAATAAGCCATCGATGTTTACTGACTTAATCCGTACTAGTTTTAGGTTTTGTAAATCATTTGGGCATCAATTGCATTTCCCAAAATCATTTTTTTACATCTCTTATCCAAGGCAATATCGATGGTAAGCAAAACAACTGCTTCGTATTGACGTATTCACGTAAATCCGAAGCATGCGGAAAGAACAGCGCTTCACTCTCAGCACCGTCTCGAGTTGGTCTCGAGTCTCGCTGATGTGTTTTCGTGCTGTTCGTTCAAACGGTTCAAACTCGCCGCGCATCTCGGCTCTTTCCGAGGCGATTCTACACTAGCGCAGCTATCGGGGTTTTTTTTTTCCGAGCGAGCAGCCTCCCATAAGCGCCAAGACTCTGACTAGTATTCTTACTCAATGGTTACATCTTTCTCGCAAAACAATTCTACAGTTTGAAGGACCACCGGGAAAATAGGAGAGGGCAGGTCTCGACGGGAAGAGGTTGTCACAACCCGGATGCGCATTGGTCACAGTTTTCTTACACATATCTTTATATCCTCAAACGGGAAGAACTACCAATGTCCACCGCATGTGACCAGCCTCTTTCGCTCAAACACATATTAGTCGAGTGTGCCGTTCGCCGGCATTTGCGGCTAAGATTAAAACTCCCTCTGTATATGCAAGAGGCACTGACACGACGATCGCTCCGTCGATTTAATGCTTAGATTCCTGAAAGAGGCTGGGTTGTATGAAAATATCTAGTCTTTTACCAATTTTAACTTATCTTATCTACTTAATGCCTAGTTAAGATCTCTGATCTTTTCGCAAGTACTTATGAAGCATGCGTCTTGCTTCAAATTTTACTGTTCAAACATTTAACCGGCACAAATAGCCTCGATGTTGGCGTGCCGTAAAGCCAAACAATTAAATAAATAGGAGAGGGCAGGAGATGAAAGGATTGAAACCTTCTATCGGCATGAACTTGACTGATTTTTGTATGTGTTGTTAACAGGGGCGGCTCGTGAGGGAGGTCTGCAGGGCTGCAGCCCTCCCTAGCTTTCCGGTGTCAAATAATCTCTTTCTTAATATTTTTTCATGGAATTTAATTTTTAAATATAATATTTATTACATTTACATATTTATTTTATAGACGTATCATACATACATTTAAATTAAACCAGAAAAATATTTACTATTTAGTATTTTATTGTATTGAATCAGCGGTATTTGCTACGGAACGCGCGGCGTTGCAATTGAATAGCGAGCGAAATGCCGCGCGCCATGGCAGCAGCACACTTCATACGAGCAAGCGCGCGGGCTGGAGCGAATGCAGCCCGAGCTAGCTACCATTCTATACGGTAAAGCCGGGAGACTCGCGGAGCTACGAAGTTTGCCAAGGTCACACTCTGCTTGCTTGTTGCGCGATGCTATAACGAATCTTCGGGCTGCTCGCAAGGCAGCTCACTGCAGCTCGATTGGGTGTCTCCGACCGGGAGTCCCCGGCTGACGAATTAACTAGCTAGACTAGCGATAACGCTCCACGGCCCGCCATGGTATCGTCACCTCGTCAGTCATTATGGAGACTAACACCGTGACGGGGCTGAAGAGTTGTTCCTTCCGAACTCTAACATTAAACCAAAATATTGCCATACAAACAATTGGACGAATTTTCGTTTATTTGAAGGGGGGGTGGGGGATACATGCATTATATACTATATATTTTTTTTAGCAGACCCTCCCAAAACAACCGCCACGAGCCGCCACTGGTTGTTAACTTACAAAGAAGTGAATAATCGCCTAAATGTCAAAGCATTACTATCTACTGCCTAGAGGTCAGGCAGTAGTCGAGGCATCTCCCCTCATATAATGTCCCTGCAGAGCGTTTCTTCTTGTCTGATCCCAGTATTCTCACTGTCCAGGATTCCGGTGATGTGCATTTTGACAAGCACTACTCCACATTCGCTGAACAATTGGAAGTGACTCCCGAAGGAGCTCGATGTACAAGCATCGGATGTTCAAACCTCATCCACCTTCAAGGCAGGGTGCAAGGGAATTGGGTGTATTTAAGAGTAAGACATCATCCTCACATCAAGGTAATGTTTACGAACGCTTCTTTTCGTAGCAAATATAAGATTCGAAAGTTATGCGTAGCATAGGGCGACTTAACATATTTTCCATAATGGTTCAATCCAGGAGTTGCATGATAAGGAACGTTCAGAGGCGCAAGAAGAGGCGCAATTCATAATAATCAAAGGATGCAGTCCACACAATCGAACGCACTCCACGCACTCAATCTCCCACGCTTAGATTTGGGATAACTAAATAACCACGTTGGGAACAATATTGCTTAAAATCCAAGGCGAGCAAGAAGGAAACTGGATGATGCACTTCCAAAGTGGATAAAGATTTTTTTCCCACTTGTCCGGCATCATCGATCCCTCCGAAGTCATTTTAAATATCGGCAGTGGACTGGTGGCAACCGAATCTATCAGCTCTTCTCTAGAGAACCCAGCCACTCGTGGGAAATACGGGAAAAACTTTCAACGAACCCATTGAAAGATCTTTGTTGTTAACTTTTTTAAATACCCACGCAAAAATACATAAATTGTCATAGACACAAAAAAACTGTAGTTCTTCCGTCGGAAACAATTAACTAGCCCTCTCCAATTTTATCGAAAGGTTCGTAGACCATGGAACTACGAGAACAACAATTAAATCAGAGCTGTTCAGCAGGTTCCTCCGTATCTTGATGATGTGAACTCCAGATTCATGGTTTGTTAACTGTCCGCCTGCCCCGCCTGGCTAATATTCGGAGAGGGCTAGGGTTGAATGTACGGGCACAAATAACCGAACAAATAGGGCACCATGAGTTTTTAATACAAGAAAAATTTTTGTCCATAATGTTATGCTAGCCGTTAAAAACTCAAAAAGTCGGCAACTAAAAATTCACAATTCTCAACAATAACTCAGGAACAGCGGCAAGTGAGTACGAATGGCCTGCGCCCACGCAAAAATATAGCAAAAATCTCAATTGACATCAATTGAAAAATACCAATTGGTCAATTGGTATTCTGCCATTTGGTCAATTGGTGACCATTATTGTCGACCTGTCATTTGGTATCAATTGGTAAATTGATGATCTGCCATTTCGTACCAAATGGTCATTTGGCCGGTTGGCCAAGTGTCGGGAATTTGGTAGGCTCAACGGCTAATTGATATCTTGTTCCTACTCTACACAAGGCTACTGGTTGGCAACATGAGGATGGTTTTCTTACCTGTGATAACATAAAACTGTCAGATTAGGCTGGCAGGCAACTGTTTGATGCCCACCGGGAATGATCCGAGAGCGAAAAGAGACATTCGGTAGCTGAAGGCACTGATGTTGCACTTGTACGATGTCACGGCCAGATGAACGTGCAGCTATCGCTCTCGGTTCCTCCCGATGTGCGCCACCAGCGCTTGCTGAGCAAAACAAATAAGCAGACACATTAATAGTGGCATCATCTACATCGGTGCATCGAAAGCTGTATTTTGAAATGAATTAAGCGACTTTGCAATGCTTTGAAAAGGTAAAATTTAATTGCAACTAAATACACCTAACAATACAAAATAGACAATCTGTGGAACTGAAAATGTTATTCAAGTTAATAGGTTAGGTACTACAATTGAATTTCATTTATCCAGCGATTGTGTGGTGAGGATAAGTCAGTTCCATTCTGTTCTGGATACTTGACGAGCAAGTCTTCGGCACCTACAAAACAAACATTACTTTAATTTATAATGCAATACAAATAATCATGTTGTTAGCTACTAAAATATTAAGTAGGGATATTGCATACCTGTCTCCATTGCAGATCTCACTAGTTTTCTCTGGCTTTCCGTGATAGATGCAATCTTTCCGTTGATAATTACTTTGCACAGAGCCAACTTCCTTGTTCAAAATATCGCTGTTCAAGATTTTTCAGCCAATCGAAGACGTAACCGATCTGCAATTATCCAATATGCATAGTTTGTTATTGAAGCATGAGACCATTGAATTAGGAGTGGGAGACATTAAAATATGAGACTTAGATGCATAAATCAGCTAACTGAAACAAAATTGCTTGCTTACAATAGACCAACACAGCAACGCAAAGGTTAAATGTAATACATACCTTAGGAAAACACGATCCACGTCGCAAACTATTCACGAAATGTGTATCACAACATAAATTTGATGAGTAAAGATATGACGCGGCGAGAGCGCTGTGTGTTTCGACTTGTATGTAAATTTCAAACGAAAACAAGTCGGGTCCATGACGCTCTTTTGTGAGTCTGCCATATTGGTTTTAAGTGGGGAGCTGTCATTTCAAACACAGGCGGGTCGTGTTCAAATAATAGCGCTAATGTTATTTGCGCGTTGTTGACGAATGCATTGAGTATAAACTCAATGACGAATGGTTCTTTCAATCAATAATTGATTTAATTAATCAAATACATACTTTTTCGTTAACACAACATGGACAAAAAAGTCAAAAAAGCACAATTTATTTTATATTTTCCTAATTTTCCCAACGATTTTCTTCAAATTATAATAGAATCTGCCAAATTGCTTTACGGATGCACCTTCCAAATTTGAGCTTGATCAAATTATTACTTATCGAGTTATTACTGATTAAGTGGTTTTTTTTTTGGCCAAATTTTCTAAACGAATTTTCCGACAAATTAATTTTAAGTTCAACCACTTATTTTGTACTCCCGGTTAAAATTTCATCCAATTCCGCTTATTACTTTAGAATAAGTTTTCGTAAAATCGAGATAATCATCAAGACATTGGTTAATAGATGGGGGTAACCTAGGCATGACAAGCTCGGTAACGTATTTTTTTTTTTTTTTTTAGGATTTAGTTTTTTTATTGCTCTGACTGGAATTGACAAATCTTTCAAAAGGCTCCATGTCAATTGGTATCAATTCAATTAATGGCAGTCTGCACATATTATAAGCAAAATGTCGATTGAGAATATCTGAAACCAATTGATGGTCAATTGTATTAAAATCTTCACCAATTGAAATTATTTTTTACCAATTGGTGCTCAATTGGTGGTCAATTGGTGTAAAATCATCACCAATTGATGTCAATTGGTAACAATTGGTGGTCAATTGGTTAAAAATATTCACCAATTGGGGGTCAATTGATGTCAATTGGTAACAATTGGTGGTCAATTGGTTAAAAATATTCACCAATTGGTGGTCAATTGATGTCAATTGGTAACAATTGGTGGTCAATTGATCTCAATTGAAATCAATTGGCTTACCAATTGGTACCAATTGAGATTTTTGCTAGGGGACTCCCGAATTCGCATCAAAAACAGCCCACGACTCACTGCAAGCACCGTGATCGGCGAACCGATTGATTTGCCCTGACGGTCCATGGTACCTGCACTGCGATTCCTAGATTATTTCCCGATGTCGACATCTAGCTGTCGATCGTGAACTACGAAAGTTGTCGACAATTCGTTGTCACTCGATTCTAAGACTGTGACACATAGATGGCGATCGAGAGCGATATCGATCGCTCAGACCCAGCCAATTTGAGTTGTCGATGTGCGTTTGTTAGGTTAATTGTGAAAGATAAATCAAATTTCAATCAATAACATTTACAGTTTTTATTCAGGGAATGGCAGCTGAGCTGGTCTTATTCGCTATTTATCAGCAAGTGCAGGCTGAAGAGGCTGCCGTCCGACGCAATCGGCTTAAATTGTATAGGCGACAACTGAGGGACACACTTAACCCATTCGAGCTATCGGAAAAATCATTTCGAAGTGCGTTTATGCTATCGCGTGAGGCAGCTCAGTTCGTTATAGAAAGTCTCGCGAACAACATTGAAGAACCGAAGATTTCGTCAGGAATTACTTCTTCTTTGAAGGTAATTGCTTTGTTTATCTTTATTTGTTTATTGCTAATCCTAGTGCACCTCAACCCATGCAGCTGCATGATCATGCATAGTTTGCTAATTTTATGTTTCCCCCATTGTGTATAGGTTTTAGCCACGCTCAATTTTTATGCTTCGGGCAGCTACCAGCGCCGGGTTGGGGACTCATTTTTGGCAGCAATGAGCCAAACGTCAGTGAGCCGTTGTGTTGTCTCGGTGACGCAAGCTATAAACGAGTTTGGTGGATAAGTCTTGCCACATGTTAGTGCGGTTCCTATTTCCTTCCACCCCCGTCAGTTTTCCTCTCGCGAACAACTCATTTTTCTTCATGAAGTCCAGCATTACTTCATACTGCCGGGCTGTAGTTCTAATTGATCTACAAATATTAAACAATTAATAAATAGTTGTGCACACAAACAAGTAAAACTTATCTGACAAATGTGCATATCTATGGTTTTAATTATACAAAATGTATTTGTTGGTTCTTTTATGAATATAATAATATGTATCTATATAATATGTGCAAATAAAATGATTGTATTTGATAATTAGAAGTAATTAAGTCAATTTATTTACCTTTTGGCCATCTTCAAGCGTGCAAAAAACGTATTGGTTATGTTTTTCTTTTGCCGCACGTTTTTGTTTTATAACGTCAGAAAAAATCTCGCCATTTGATTGGCTAAGAGTCAAGTCGGTAAAGTAGTCACGGAGATGTCGATCGAATACGATGTCAATCGAGATCTGGGAACGATCGACATCGAGAGTAACTCGGGAATCGCGTGACAAGATGTCGATCGTTCGACTCTCGATCGACATCGCATTCGATCGAGATCTCGGTCAAATCTAAGAATCGCAGTGCTGGTCTGGAGTGCGATTGTGTAACTTTCAATAATTACCAGTCGATAAGGCTACCGATCGATAAGTCTACCGATTCGGTATCTAGATAGCGATCGTCTAACAATGTCGGCAGAGTTATCGATTCGGAAACTTTTATCGACTCGAGTCGATGTTTTTGGAATGAGTATTTGGTTTTTGAACTACGCGCTCGCGCACTTTGCTGCTTTGAATAGTTGACAGCACCAAAATTCAAATTTTTTGCAAGTTTTAGGTTAAACCTGAACCTTCATTTATTGGAAAAAAATCAGTATCGAAATGAGTTCTGTAAAGAAGGATTCTTCTAGCGGCAAGCAGGCTAAAAAATAATAATTAAACTGGTTGTTCACTACAGTCTTTTAATTATGCAGTGTAAGATAATAATTTAATTGGCAGTAAACCTGAAATGGACAACACACGTTACTCAATCACTTCATAACTACACATTACCTATGACTATGATTTAGGATATAAGCCCGTTACAAAACTTCTGGTGACAACCATGCAGTTATGGTTTGTAAGCATCCAAATATTACAGGAAACAGTTATCGGCTGGTGACGTTTATGGAAGGCCAACGTCACAGGAAAAATTTATGAGTTGTGGAACAAATTAACAGGTAAATTAAACTCTAGCAGCTTGGGATCCACAAAAGATTGCACTAAATGGCAAAAGGTAGATTTATCTCATTTCCACTAAGTACTTTCAAAATGAACGAATCAAAATTACTATCGATTCTCTTGATCAAGGAAAAGATGTTCACGTTCCATGTTTGGCTAGGCAGGCTAACGATCGATAAAATTTTACACAATCGTAGATTTTTTACCGAATCGTTATCTCCTTAGTTACCGATTGTTATCTCTGGATACCGATCTGTAAAAAGTTACACAATCGCCCTCCAGGTCTCAACCTGAATCCCACTCAACCGACCGTGACAGGTTGTTAGAGGGCGTAGGGATTCTCATCAAGTGTATTCAATAGCACAACCGGCATGGCAATATTGCAACGCATGAACACCAAAAGCATACCGTGATTCAATGAATCGGCACAGCGTTCTTGAATCAATTGATGGACTTTTTCACTATTCGTCAGGAGTCCACGTTATTTTTGATAGACGATAGACATGACGTAATGGACTCTTCGAAGAACGAAGAGCGGAAAAAGAGATTAGGGAGATAAAGACACCGCTAAAAGAAAGGAAAAATAAATAATACGTAAAGGAATGGAAGGAATCGAGTTCAAACGTAGTTTTAAGCTCAATAATTATTTTATTGGGCAGATAAATTGGGAGCCGCTCATTTGATCGCCTTCTTAATTCGGTGCGCTCTCATTTTGGTGCGAGCTCATATGATCGCCGTGTGCCATTTCGTCGCCAGCTCATTTGGGTGCGCTCTCAACTGATCATTTCGGTGCGTGCTCATTTGGTCGCCGTCTCAACTGGCCGCCTGGCCATTTCGGTGCGTGCTCATTTGGTCGCCGTCTCAACTGGCCGCCTGGCCATTTCGGTGCGTGCTCATTTGATCGCCGTCTCGAATGGCCGGCTCATTTCGGTGCGTGCTCAATTGATCGCCTTTCCTCGTGGCGGAAATCAACTGAGTGCGTTATTATTTGGGTGCCCTATCATTTGATCGCCTTTTCAAATGGGTGCGTTCTCATTTCGCTGACTCCTCGATTCGCCGTCTGCTCAAATGGGTGCCTGCTCAAATTTCATTCGAATCCATCATCGGGAAAAGTAAAAAAAAAAAACATTTTGAATTCTCCGAAGTTTCATTGCGCCTAGGCTATCCCCATCATTTAACCTATGTCTTGACAATTATCTCGATTTTACGAAAACTACTTCTAAAGTAATGAACGAAATTGAATGAAATTAAAACTGAGACTACAAAATAGGTGGGTGAACTTAAAAATAATTTGTCGGAAAATTCGTTCGGAAAATTTGGCCGCAAAAAAATAAAAACTACCTAATCAGTTATAACTCGATAAGTAATGATCCGATCAAGCTGAAATTTGGAAGGTACATCTGCATAGTGATTTGGCAGATTCTATTAGAGTTTGAAGAAAATCGTGTGGAAAATGCGGAAAATATAGAAGAAAATATGTGTTATCAACTTTTTTTGTATGTTGTGATAACGGCAAGGGAGGTTTGGGCATACCGGTGGATAGTTTTCATCAATACGCATCTTTTATTACTTTTTAATTTTCCTTAGAAATTGAAGTTGAAAGAGATATAAAGGATTTAGTTTTGCATAAATTAACATGGGCTCTTATGGGAGATGTGAGTGCATGCGGGGTAATCGATGGTGCGGGCGCAAGGGCATTTGGCGGGAGTCGAACCGCATACTTATGAATAGCCCCGGTGAATGCGCATCTTGTATCTCAGATTCAATTCCTCCCCTTTGGGATGGAAATTGTTGCACGTTACGTTCATGTCTCATGGACGAACTAGACCAACTGATTGAAAAAAACATAGCAAAGCGAGGAATTTGCCTCGTGTTTCCCCTTCATTCGCATGCAGGTGTTAGGGTTGATGGCGGCACGTGTGTTCTCGACATTTTCCTGGAAGCTTATAAGCGAAAACTGGGAACACAAAATGTACACAAGGTTTTCAGAAACGAAATGACAATTCATAGGAAGGCTGTGTAAGATAATCGGGAATTCACATTCATTGTCTGAACAAACTACCTCCAGCTTAACACGTCTATCAGCATCAATTCTCAGAGACGCCGGTGCATCATCATCGCCGGATCATAAACAAGGTCAAATGTTCATGAAGGTCACCGTCACAGCCCAAGGGTTGTCAATCCCAGTGTGTTTCGTCATAGAAAATGACGGTCGGCCAGTTCCTTCGATCATGGACGCCGTCAGAGGGTAGCAACACGTGTTAAGGGGGTCACCGTCAAGAGGGTCAGAGCAAGTAAAGGCGAAGCCGAACAGCCGAAGCATCGTCCTCTTGCTTGTCTTATGCAATTCAGTTCCTTCGATCATTGGCACCGTCAGAGGGTAGCAGAGGTAGCGTCGTAGGGTGTGCCCCCCCACCCCCTTCTACCGAACCCGGCTGCGGTTGCCTATATAAAAATGATAATTATGGCGGGGTGGCATAATAAGGCGGTCGTCGTCGTCAGACAACCGAGATTTTAGTATCAAACTAAGACGAATCATCCCCTGGTTCAGCCACCCCGCAATACAGATATGCTGGATGCCTTCACTATCGCGGGGCAATTGTTGAAGCCACCCAAGTGATCGCCGTCTCAACTGGCTGCCTGATCATTTCGGTGCGTGCTCATTTGTTGACCAGAGATTTGTGAATAATTGATTTTTTTTTGTTTAATCCCCCTGCTTTTGGATTTTGGGTACTGGTTTTCAAGTTTGTTTTGAGGCATTTTTAAAAAAATAAATTATGTTCAAAACTAGCTGAAACCCAGCTAGGCCCTGCGGGCCCAGGGCAAAATATGCTCATAGGGCAAAGCGATATGCCATAGGGCAAAAATATGCCCTTAGGGCAAAGATATGCCCATAGGTCATGTATTTGCCCATAGGGCAAAATACTGCCAAAACTATATGTCAATATGCCCATAGGACAAAACCCTATGCTCATAAGGCAAAACGATATGCCCTTAGGACATATAAAAACATTCTAAACAACATCAACATGCCCACAGGGCAAATAATATGCCCATAAGCCAAAATGTGCGTTCGTGGCAAGAAATTTAGTGACGAAAAGTGACTCTATTCCATGAAATCGTTGGTACCTGTTGAATTCCAGTGCCAAAGTGATATTTTCCATTTTTATAATGGATGCATTTTGGCCGACCGTCGGTTCGGTTGCATTTTTTTTTCACGAAATAAGATTTCTTCAAAATTGAATTAGAAAAGGGAACAGAACTCGCTCAAAAACAATTATGTTTTTGGGACGAGGATTACAAATGTTTTGAAAACAATCTCAACAATTTTCGTGCATTTTTCACCGTTTCTATAAAAGATTAATGGAAGGCATAGCCAGATAGCCAGATATGTACAAAAACAGCTGACGATCAACCCTCTTGTAAATTATATAAGGTTGATAAACAAATGGTGCCAGTTCAATAGCATTATTATCCAACAATCACTTGTATTTTGTTCCTTTTAGTGTAATTCCACTAAAAAAATTAATCAACTAAAGGAATAAGATAACACCAAAAATGTTGATAATTCTTCGTAAAATTTAATGTAAAATTGATTTATCGAATTATCTCATATTTAATTATGCCTAAATGATATGATTATTTTATTTTATTACGATATCAATTGCCTTTTCGATTTTGGAGTTGCTTTCTCTGCATATTCCATCCAAAAATTTCGCCGCCCAGCCGCCAATGTGAATTTTTGGCACTCAAAATTAAACGAAATTGTAATTAATTTGTTGCAGGATGTATTATATCAATAAAATAAAAAGTGGAAGTTTTTTTTTCAATTTTGCTACAAGAACAATGTTGGGCAAACTCGTGGTAGTTCAGACCAGACTGTTTGGCCAAGCGAATCGTTATTTCCTCTCAATAAAAAATTTCATGGTTTGATTGAATTCCGTATTTGTGGATGTTGAATGTAATTTCGTCGAGCAACACTCGACGATTATTGTCACTACATCTAAGTAGCAGTTAGTGAGCTTTCAATACAAGACAAACACTGCCAGAATGTCATCCGCCAAGTGATCGAGTGGTTAGCGTCACAGCCTCCCTAATTGGAAGATTCGGGTTCATCCAATCGCGACGCTTTTTTTCCAATGACATTTGGCTGGATCTTAATCGTTGGTGGCAGCCACCGCGTCACGAAGAGCCTGGCGGGACACCTGTAAAGACTGAATTCGTATCAAAACCGATCACTGTCACCAACAATAGCGTGGTTCCGTGGATTGTTCGGATGGAAGTGCGGTGCGGTCCGATTTCAATCCCAGCAGAGCAGAGCTTTGTCGCAATCACTGGCACTGTCACAACACCAAATACACTCTAAACATCACCGTATTATTGGGCTTGGATTTCAGCGTTGTTAGATCCTCAAATCGTTCATGTACAAAGGACACCGGCTCACTAAGTGTTACGAGTACAGAGAATTCAAACAAACCAAGTCCCTATGGCGTGCCGCCTGGTAATCTGGCGGTGTGGGCTCAAATCCCGGTGGCTCCGCTTCTTGGCACATGACAATTAGTCAGCATTCTGGGGAAGTTCGCTGCCGTAATACAATTTCATATGAAAAATGAAGTAGAAATTGAAGATTTGTTCAATTTTGTCTACCAGATGGCGCTGTCTCGTGCCCAAACTCGTGGCCGTTTGGACCAAGATGTTTGGCCAAACGAAGCGTAGCTGCTTAGGGTGCTAGGGTGGGACGTTTAATTTACCAACAAGAATTCAAACCGAAGTCTATTTTGGCTACTAATTTTAATTCCATTCGCCCAAAATAAAAGTAAAAGTAAAAATCCACTCCAGAAATCAATAGTGCATGGGATCCGAACCCGGTACCTTCGAGTTACTAGACGCGCATCGTAACCACTCGGCTGGCGAGTCACTTAACAATACCGAATTTTTTGGATATATGACTAACACTTGTCTGTTAAAAGTTCAGTGGTGAGGACGTACCCCCCCACCTCAATTCATGAGCACAGCTCTAAACCCACCCTGATTCGAACGCTTCACCTATGCGAATGCAACCAAGTGACTTGACCAATCGACTATTCGAGTGATGTGATGAAAGGTGATATTATTTAATATATAAATATATAATTTGAAAGATTCTTACAATGGTAAAAAAGCTGCTCACCTCAGGGCTCAAACCTATTTCATCCGCATCATAGTCCTCCAGCCGAACAGTTTTTCCACTGAGCCAATTTGCTACATTTATTACTATTATCCTTCACTACTTTTCATCAAATGCTAGTATACAATTTAAAAAATATAGAAACGCAACAAAAGTACTTTCAATGGCTTGTTTTCTTCCGGTTTGGGTAAAACTGATTAACTTGGTAACTTGGTGGTTTTTTTGCAAAAATCATAAATACTCGAATGAACAAATTCAGGAGGTCAGGGAGGTATTCAGGGAGATAAGGAAATGAGGAGAATAATTCTTCTTTCTTTTAACCAATATCCTCTCGTTTAATTTCTTAATACAAGTAGGGCTATCTACCTAAAATTAATTTACAATACTTCTCCGTCTTGATCCATAATCGCTGATGGATTTACATGTAATTAAAGACTAGATTTTCCATCGCAACGCCATTAGTTTTCCATTAGATTTTTTCCAAAAATTGTGTGAAATTCTCCAGTGAATGTGTTTCGTGAGTCATTCCAAGAAGTGTCGCATATTTGCCAAATTCCCTCCTTTGATTTTGTGTTGTGTAACCTGGCTACAGCAGACATTTCTTTAAATGCGACCTTTCACGGCATTTGATCACTTGATTTCTATCAAATGCCGAACGTAACACTTCGAGCTGGACCAATTATCAACTCACTTCTTGCCAGCAATTGAGACGATTACCTGAATGTCGTTCATTTCTTAGATAGAATAATTGTCTTGCGACATAATATTTATGTGCGTGGTTTAGTATTTTGTTAATTTCCTGTCTTTGAATGGCATGTCTACAGAATCGTTAGAACGTCGGTTGAAATATAGGTATGTATATGGACTATGTATGTATGTATGTTAGTATGTGTGTATGTATGTTGTAATGGCATGTATGTTATGTATGCATGTTTGTTATGTTTATTTGGTTTTACTGCGTATAGACTTTGAACATTATATGTACTTATTCAAAATTATTGTCAAAAATTAAGAAAATAATGTTGAAACAAAAGTTAGTATCTATCTGGCTTTCTTTGAATCTGAAATTCGTACCAGAACTGTATGTAACATCGACACATAAATTATTCCTATATAATAATATAATAATAATAATATATATATAATGATATATATATGTTATATATACTGTCATTGAAAAGAATCTATTAAAAGACAACGGATCTGAACCACCACTGCTAACACGAAGAGATTAATTAGCTCGACAGGACCACTTGACACTGACATTCAACATTGAACATTTACTGTAGGCACTACTGCTTTAGCTGTGTTAAGTCCTGGATGGCCGGCCTCTGCACATCCCCGGCCCTGGTGGACGTGGTTGGACCTGGTGACCTGGTGGAACTGGTGACCGGGGACATGGGGGGTCTGAGGGAACATGGGTGACCTGTGTGGCATGGGAGATAGTGGGGAAACTGGGGGCGCCTGGAGGGCATGGGACTGGGGTCCTCTGGGACATGCCTCGAATAGCCGCAAGGGAACATCATCCAAGACACAACACGCGGTTAGGAAACACGTGACGAAAGAAACGCGACGATCAATTTGTGAAATCCTGAAATGTATCTTCGAGCTCATTTTTCCCCACCCCTTCGCATCACATGAAATAGAACATGCTGCTTAATTGCATCTCCGACGACAATCGAAATTTGGTCGTTCCTCATTTTTGTTTTCTAAAGAAATATAATTTGTGGATACGAAACACGAGTAACATTTATTCCTTCTAAACTTGATAATATTAATTTTTAAAAAAGCTCTCCTGAAAATAATCGCCGTTTGAATGAATGTTTCGATCTAGAGTAGTTACTTCTACCTACCTCCTTGCTAATGTGACACTTAGAAAATAACCTTCATTTCCTCCGTGCTAGTTGCTGGCCGTTAGTTCAACATTGACGCAAATTTTTTGTCTTTCTTATTTTATTACAATTCAGTCGCATTAATATTTAAAAAAAAAACAGCAATAAAGGCAATAAAAATAATTTCTTCCTGGGAATGCTGCGTTATCCGTTCTACGTGTTGAAAGAATAAAACGATAAGTATGCGGCTTTGGATATACGAAAAAGCGGTGAACGAGATTAAAATTGTCTACTTTTCTGATTGTCCGTATTTCCACGAAACGTGAAATTTCCGTAAATAATTGCAACCATCTTATCCACAAACCAAATGTTTTGCATAATAAACACAGATGTCAAATTTATTTCAATTAAAATCGTGTGCAAAAAAATGCAACATTGGCCCCTAGTTAAGTATATTCATAGGTTCATTATTGGAGTTAAAAAACCAACCACTTTGAAAAATTACGCGATTCTTAATTTAAAAATGCACGGTTAATTATTTGAATAATTTAATTTTTTATCGACTATTACTTTTATACTATAAAGCTAAAAATATGTTTAAAGCGCGATACCTACTTTTTAAAAATGCTCGTTTTGTTTTCCGTGCAGATGGATGTCTGATCAACCGTATATCGGGTGCAGGACAAGACAAGAGCCGCCGGAACCGGTATACCGATGCCGATTCCGGTTGCCTGTTACAGTATCCGGTTCCTTTTCGGCTCGCGCAAGCTGCCAACTTGAGGGTGGAACAACCATGCCACAAATCGCTGTACCTTCCTACACAATGACACATAGCTAAGTCGAAAACCGGTAACAAAATAGGAATGCTGAGTGATACTTCGCGCAAGAATTGACTGCTGACCTCGCTGTCGGTGTTAAGCCTTTGCCGAGGTCCTTACCTCTAGAACGAATGCACAAACTAACGGGAGGGACCGCGCAAACAAAGAACGCACGATAAAAGTGAGAGGACCGCCCACTAAGGAGGCTAGAAGAACGAAAGAGAAGAACGAAAAGGAGCGCTGAACGTAAACGACAGAACGCAAGTAGAATTACGTTGAACGGTGAACGTTGAACGCTGAAGAGCGGAGGTCCCAACCTGAGGCTACTCGGGTTTAAGTCGGTGCCACTGCACAATCGTCTGCCGAGGCTTGGTGATCATGTCCTGCCAGTGTTTCGTCTCCGAAGCTCCAGACGCGTTTTTGCCTAAAATCAGAGATCGCCAGGTTAGTTCCATTGGCCCCATCTGAGTTTAGCCTTTCTCCGCGCCTGTCTCTCGGAGTTGTCAGCGTCAGAAGCTTTGCATCGTCCCTGAAAGGATCGGGATAGATACCCATTTCTAAAACTGATATCTTGAGATGGCAAGTTAAAGATAAAGATAACTTCCTTTTAACAATTCAGACTATAAATGTCACCAAAAAAAATACTTTTAATGTTGACTCTGGCATCGACTAAACGACTTATTTTCAGGTCATGTGATTTTTGACACAAAAATAATCGATAAGAAATTTGAAATTTGAAAAATCAAAGCAGATTGTTAAAATCATATAATTTTGTTGTGGTATTGTTATGTCATAATAAATACCATGGCATGATTCGAGCCACATTTCATATGAAAATTTGCACATCACCCAATTAACATTCTTCAAATTGGAGAATAAGGGAATAAGGTAAAATGAGGAATTCCATGCTCGCTTAAGAAGGTTTCAACTTTAAACTATGGTCCATACAGGATAAGGTCATACTTAAAAATGGCCATTTACCCTCCACCAACTTATACAACTAAATCCGCTTGGCGCTTTTTCACAAAAATTCCTGGCGTTGCATTTGCCTCTCACATACCTTCTAGCAATTAACCAGTAACTTTATTGTCACAGTGATTAACTAAAACAGTTAGAAATTAAATTGGTGACTGCAACTTTAATTCGCCTTATGTTGTTGGTATGAATGATGACCACAGTCACACGCGCTGCGCGGACGTAACTTTTAAAATAAACAGAGGTACAGTCATCCTTAGGCCTCTCACTACCCACTTCCACTATAGTGGACATCAACTTCTGTATTTTCTCTCGGCTAGGATATTTATTTTGCAGCCTACCCTTGAATACCGTTAATAATAATATACTGTTGTGGACAAGCCATAGGTCCTAAAATTTGATAGATTATTTTATTTTTTATAACCCTTCATTTAATCCACAGGGAATATCTCGGAAAGTTTCAGAATTTTTGCTGCATCCAATGAAAGTTGGTAGTGTGAGGGTTGTACGGATGCGAGCATCCCAAGGGTATGTTCGCTGACCTGCCAACAGTATGCGACCAATCAGCTCGTTACGGCCGATGTTGTCGAAGTCCATGACCATCACGTCGAGCGAGCACTCGCGTATCTTCTCCCACGGCACCGAGAAGCTGAACGACTCGTTAAACACCGGGTTCAGCGTGCACTTGAAGATCGGCGTCTTCCGCTTCTCGACACGCTTCTCGCCAAACTGCACCCACACCTTTACGTACGGATCTAAGGAGGAGAGGGCCAGCATTTTAGATTATGGTCTCGAATGTCTTAAAAGTCTTAAAATAGTCTAAATCGCGTTGGTGCGATTTCCTTTCAAAATTCTCGTTATTCTCAAAAATTTAGAACATAAAAAGTAGTTATAATTTATGTTGATATTATACATTAGAGATTCCAGTAATTTTTTAACAGATGGGCACTAGAGTGCATGATTTATTTCCAGTCCAAAAAAAAATCGTCTGTGGAGCAAACTTTTCTTGGGAACGCGCACCATCTAACCAGCCATAGTTTGAAAGGCCACCATAAATGGGACATCCGAAATTCTAGTATTTTTTGTTTTACAAGACGAACCCTAGAGTGCTTGATTTGCAATTTTTTCGCCTGCGCCTGGAAAGATTAGAATCTTTCCTCGGATCGCATACTGTCCAAAAAACCTAGTATTTTTTGTTGTTATATTAGGAAATATTGGTTATATTTAAATAATCTGTTTTCTTACATAATTGGATGAGCGAGCAAAATCCTTCAATTTAACAACATATGGGAAAAAAAGCGTTTGGATTTTTGTTTTTTTTTGTGTGTAACAAAAACGAGCAGCCCTACTTTAAGGTCACAGATAGTTACGAAATTTGGCAAAAACGTTCGTGGTGACTCAGCGAGGTGCTGTATAGTTTTTGAGCAAAATCTGTTCAGCCATTTTGTTTTTATGAGCAAAAAACCGTTAATTTTTCAGTTTTTTTGTACTAGCTTCGTAACTAATTAACCGATTCGCACCAAATTTGGATTAAATATATATCATAACAAGTTCAACGAATGGCCTAAGTTTCAGATTCGTGCATGAAGTATTTCGCTTATCAGAAAAATAAAATTAGTTATTACCCCTAAACGGTTTCAATACCGATTTATCCTCGGTTAATTATATGATTGTCAAATGTTTTCCGTTTGGATTTCCTCAAGGAGATTACGGCTCGCTCATCCTGCAACGAGTGTAGGCTCTTCTAATCGTTTACCTAATAAATTTAATGCTGCTATGCACACGAATTTGTCGTTACATGCTTATAAAACTAAGTAGTGTCAAGGCTGAATATGCTGAGCGTATATAGTTTTGAGACGAAAGTTTCCCTCTCACCCCACAGCAGTGGTGGGCAAGGATCCAAGAATGTCAACGGGACATCTTTTCTTCTGAGCCGCATCTCGTTGACCCTGGACTAGAGGACTCACCCGACTTTCCATTGATGTCCTTGGCCTTGAGATTCCGTGCTTTGAGAAGTGTGATGGTAAGCACACTGTTGCTGGGGTGGTAGCACAAGGACATGAGTAGCTCGCCGCACTTGTCCTTGGTAGGAGGTTTCAGTGCCTTCCAGAAGCTCGGCTTTTCAGACAGGTCCACCTGGGGTGCCAAGAATTCCAGTCAATTCAATTGTTTGTTTTGTTCGTACGTCGCACATATTATCGTCTACAGGATTTAAGCTCGTTAAAGTCTATCCAGGTAAAGGTCATACTCAATAAATGGCCGCCATTATCATTTCACCAGTTCAGAAAACTAAATCCGCAAGGCGCAATTTCAAAATATCAAAATCATTCACTTAGTTTTTTTATTACAGTAATCATCGCACGGTAAATCTGAAAGTGCGGACTTTTCACTTTTCAACGAGCACTGTTGGGTTTCACACTTTTAGTAAGTGGTTTTTAGGTTAATTGACTCTATGTACAGAGGATTTGACCGCTCTTGTAAAAAAGCTTATCGTTTATAAGCACTTTCAAAAGAGTTGCCAAGCCGCTACCCCAGCAGCATGACCTTTGGCAAATGACTCAACAATGCTCGAAGGCAACCCAAACCACAACACAATACTTAGAAACAATGCAACCCTTCTAGTTAGACGCTATTCAGGCTGCAGGTTGCAGGTTGCAGGCCTGGATTTTTACCATACTGTGTTACGCAGTCGGTATATTAGCTTGTCTTCCAATCAGTGTCTCTGCTGTTCGCCAATTCAGAAAGCTAAATCCGCAAGGCGCGATTTCAACATATCAAAATTAATTGCTCAGATATATTTTTTACCTCTAGCTTTTTTATTACAGTAATCATGGTAATATACAGTTAGAAATAAAGGTAAATCGCTGACTGAAATTTTCTTACGCATGATGATGCTATCGCTGAGCGGACAAGGTTATTCTTAAATTAAAACGAATCAAGTGGCTTAAATTAATGTAGTATATAACAAATATGAAAAATAATAAATCTTATATAAAATTTACAATTTTCCCATTCATTGGCCTGAATCTGTGAATATTCATCTCTGTTCAACAAAGTTTATTTTCACACATTTTTTATTCTGTCCGATACACGGTCACACGCTCCTGCAATCTTCTAGGTGACACCAGGGGCGGAATCGGGGAGGGAGGGGGCGTTGGCAGCGAGCATCCTTCACATGATTAATTAAAAGTTTTACATTTTTTATGTAGAAAGAACCCGTTTCACTATTAACTCTTATCCTATGTTGTTACTTGGCAGCATTTCTATCTAAGTGCGTAGATTTGCACAAAACATTGTCCTGAAATCAAAAATAGCTGCGTCTCCAAACTTTCCTAATTTCCGGCCCGCCTTATCATGTTCACAACGTTATAATGCATTTTTGTTAAAAAAAAAACGTACCCACAAACAAGTTAAAGATTTGTCTGTGAATAAATAAAAAATCCGATCGACACAAGACTTATAATTTATAAAATAATAAAGCACACGGAATATTTCATTAACAGCATGAGAAATAAAATAACACTCTTGGAGATTATGCTTGCTCAACCCTACACCTGACGTTAATCAATTTTTATGCCGTGTTTCATACGGTTTTTATCGATATTACTGGATTCGTTTTGCACATCTAAAGCAATGTTGAAGTAAAAAATTCGGGTGAAAATTATCGTTTTTTCCGGTATATTGATGCGTTAATGACGCATGTTTATGACGCAATATGACGCACTACTAATTATTTTACTTGATTGAATTATGCTACATAATCACCGATAAGTAGACTAGAAATTTGATTCAAAGCAATATACAATCTACTGACAAAAATGAACCTAACCGTATAAATTAAAACAAGAAAATCGGGAATTAGCATGTCCTTTTTTTTCATTTTGATGGTTAATCTTGGTTATGGAAGAGTTGCAAAAGTTTTCGGCGATTTCTAATCCGTGGCTTCTGTTTTCTAGGTGCCGCAGATTCTTATTATTTCCATTGTCTCATCAGATTAAACATAAGGCAGACTCTTAAGGTACCTAATAATTGGAGACTCTCGTGTCTTTTTTAACAAAGAAAGAAAAAAAAATGAAAATTACTGACGATTCAGACGGGATAATTAGCGACACGTCCAGACCAAGTAACACAGAAGCAGCAGTCATTTCTCGAATTGAAACGACGTATAAAACTTTTTAATTCGTAATTCAGTTTGATAGCAACCATTTCTTTTCAGAAAGCCATTTGAAGCTCATTTGAATAGCAACACTTCGCAAATCGGCGTGCCTTGCACAGCAGGGAATGGTGTAATGCCAGAACACATTTTATCGATACTGCACAGTTTATCTTATCTCACGGGTGAGTGAGTTACGAGTTTTTTCTGCCAGATGGTTCATTATTACCCGATAATTCCGAAAATCAACCGGATTACGCGAGTAATGCGTCATCTGTTCGATATTTGCTACAATAATATACATGACCCCCTTTTGGCCGTTACGACATTTGAGACAATAATTTTGACGCGAGTTGTTTGACAGTGCAAGCGTTCTTAACATTGATGAGTTCATTAGCCACGAGTTAATTGCCCGGACGCAGTTTGCGTAGAGACAGTAAAGAATCCAGCCACTCGAGAGAAAATCTCTCGCGGAATGTCAAGCACAAGCTTGTCTCAAATGAATTCTGGGAACTGAATGAGCGACCAGCAACCAGCCAAACACAAAGATGCTGCTGCGACTTGAACAAATATAAGACGCGCGAGCAGCGACATTAAGTATGGTGTCTCATTTGCCGACGAGATATATTACGCTTTCGTAACCACCACGCATCAAATAATACATTTCATTCGCGCGCTGCGAGTTTTGAAAAGATGGCCCGAAATTGCGAGTCTTGACATAGCTCTATGTCTGCGAGTGACATTGGGGTTGCCTGCCGCCCATTTTCCCCGCGGAAAGTTCACCCTTTGCAACTTTTTTGTTGATTATGAACTTTTACTTAAAAGTGAACATTGGTATGTAATTACATTTTTTAATACTTCACCATACGCAAAACCTTATAATAATCAAATATACTACTATATTTTTAATAAATAAAAATATTTTATTCAGAGGAGCTCACAAGTGCGTTTATTATATTCAAACCCCATAAAAATAAGCCAACTTAATGAGATTTAATGATTTTTTGACATGTCCATTTCTTATAAGAAAAAGATAACTTCGTCATGTGTTTTTTTATTGGGATTCTAACCGTGTACCATGCTGTATGGTGTAGAGAACTCAATGTGAATTTATTTGATATTTCTGTATAATATACTATCGATTTTGCCCAGAGCAAGCGGAGGCTTCTCTCATTCAAAAACAACACGGGAATTTTGCAACAAAAATATGACACATTCCATCAATAATGTACCAACTGTGGCCAAGCAAGTGCTGTGAGCACATAACAAAATTATTGCTTTTCAGGTGATGGTCGATTATGTCACTATTGTTGTTTATTTTTCCTGGCGATTGGTACGTGTTATTATTGATATGTTTTTTTTTCCAACAGAAAAAAATTAAATTCTCTAAAATCCGTCAAATTCCGGTTTTTGACCATTCCTGAGCCGCTGCTGTCGACAGGATTTTATACACCTTCCTAGATTCAACACTAGGTCTCATTAATTGACGATCAAAGTTAAATTCGCCTGGTGAATGACCATTTAATTGTAAGTGGAATGAGAGCTAACAAAGCCATGGTCTATCCGAGATATGGTAAAACTTGAAAAATAACCGCCATTAACGCCCAATCAACTGAAAAAACTAAATTCCGGATGGCGCTATTAGGAAAGATCAACATTAATCACTAACCATTCATTCACCACTTGCACACCTGCCGGCCATGAACTAGTAACTGTATGATTTCAGTTGTTAACAACATGCAGGTAGAAACAATGGGTAAATAGGGAGCTGCAAATTTCTGTCACACCGCGGTATGAAAAACTACTCCATTAGCGCCGAGATTACAAAGTTATAAAAAAAAAAAAAAAAAAAACACATTTTGTATCCAGCTCGATTGTGGTGTGGGGTAAATCCGAGCAGCAATCACCCAGCTTACCTGACAAAGAGGCAAGAAGACTTCCCCGATCGAGTCGTCTCGAGAGAATCGATCCCAATCGAACACGTGCAAGTGCAGGACTCTGCTCTGAAGCTTCTGAATAGGGAAGCCTGCGATGTGAGAAAAAGAAACACGTCACTCTTGCTGCTTTCACCCCGTGCGTGGTTAAACAAGGTATAAAAAACGAGTAGATTGTCTCACAACGTGGTAAAAAAAGTGTCAAAACAAATGAGTAGGAGTTGTAGGCTCAGAACGATCGGCAAGGAAGTGTCACAACAAAGGAGTTTGGGTAGGGCTCGAACGTGGTTAAAAAGTATCAAGATTTTCAGTAGGCTCAGCAAGTAGAATGAAATATCCAAAACAAAGGAGTCGGCTGAGAACTTTGTAAAAATGTATCGAAACGTGGAAAGTGTTAAAACACAAAAGTTTTCGTTGCCTCACAGAACGTGGTAAGTAATGGTAAAAACGAGCAAGTAGTAGTAGACTCAGAAAGTGGTAAGAAAGCATCAAATAAAGATGTATCGGTTTCGCCAGATCGTGGTAAGAGAGTGTCAAAAATAGAGTCGGCGTAAGCTTGCACGGTGGTGTGATAGTTTAAAAATAAAGGAGTATGATGGTGGCTCTGGGTGTGGTAACAAAGACGAAAACAAAGGAGTACGTGACAGACCGTGGCAAGAAATTAAATGAAAACAAATGAGTAAGTGTAGACTGTGTTCGTAGTAAAATATGAAAACAATGGAGAATGTTTAGAAACGTGTTTTGGCCAAGAGGGTGGCGGCGGCGGCGGCGGCGGCGGCGGCGGCGGCGGCGGCGGCGGCGGCGGCGGCGTCGGCGTCGGCGGTGG
The DNA here is from genome assembly GCA_921293315.2 of Nemurella pictetii. NCBI lineage: Eukaryota > Metazoa > Arthropoda > Insecta > Plecoptera > Nemouridae > Nemurella > Nemurella pictetii. The sequence continues at coordinate 23,166,798 of OV121116.1, read as the reverse complement.
TGGGGGTGACGGTGGGGTCGGGGGTTGGACACGGACTCACCCTCGAAGTAGAACGTTTCGTTCCAACGTGGGTTAAGCGTGCGTCGTTTGATCTTTGTCTCCAACCGGTGTTTCTTATCGGGAAGAAGGGTCACCCTCACGTAAGGATCCGAGGTACCAGACATATCCTTCGCCGGGAGCTCCTTCGCCTGTAACAGTCGAGTCCCGATCGAATTAACGCCACAATCTCGTGCTATAGAAGAATCTAGCAAAATTGATTGAACTCTACACATTGGATTTGATTAAAATCCATCCGACGGACAGCTTAGAAAAGCGTGGCCAAGGGATGAAGTTTCGCTATAAATTATACGATAAAAAATCTCGGTGACTTGATAAAGGCAGCTCATATTAAAAAAACAAAAAAATAGCTGACAAACTTTCCCTATAAAAGCGTATCATAGGGATGCGATGAATTATTAAAAGATTTCAAATTAAACTGCATCACAAAAAGTTCATATCGCAACATTGTTCCGCTTCCGGTGTGGTGACAGGTCTGGATTATTAATCGCGGGCTTGAAATGGGCCATGGTTGGCTTCAGGCTGGGTTGGGGTGGACTACGGACTGAATAGCGATGGGAAGCGATGGAAAACGATGGAAACCGGGTGGAAAGCGCGGGCAAGCGGCGCTCACTGACCGTCAGAATGCGAAGGATCAGCGTAGTGTTTTGAAAGTCGTACTCGAGGCTAAAGTGGATTTGTCCAACATTTTCTGAAGGCTCGGTGTTGTCGATATACATGTCGACGAGCGATATGGACCGATTCTGCAGGAAAGCCATCTAAGAGAGAAACATACACGGAATTGTTAATCAAAGGCCCACACAGAGTTTGCTGGAAAGAAAATTATCTTGATGAGTGCGAAAGCGTGGATTTTGAACGGGACATCGTCGCGTGAGTGAGTGTGGCTTCAGTGCTCCTACTCTACAGTAGTTGGAGTTTTGACATCGGTAATGACGAGTCATCTTGTACGGCGTAAACCCGCATGCGAAATGCTTTTGGATCTTGCCGAATAGCCAGGTTTTAGCACTATACAGAGTTCTTACACTTTAATACACGTTGCTGTTTGATGTGATCCAGGTAGAACCTGGCTTTCTCAAGCGTATTATATGACTGACAATATTCGCCTGGCAAGGTCTGCTTAGAAAATGTTAGGCTGAATCTGTTTGAGCCGTACCAAACAACTGGCATTCAATACCGAACATTACTATGTCATTTACGTAAGGGGCATTTTTACTGTCTCAATAGCCAGGCAAATCTCCGGGCTTTGAACAAGCTGAGGACATGTATGAAATGATTGGTGGTCTCTCTCTACGCACACGTTTCTACGTGAGTTCGTGCCCGAGTGCTGCTGTCGTGGATAAAGGTACCAAGCAAATACGTGCACATTTTCTATCCCACCATCATACATGATGTATACAGGGCCGGGGGTGGCGGTAGATGATGGGAGGTGCATTTTCTACATAAACTAGCCTGTAAAGAAAAGTATGATTACAACACGTGGAATGACAAGGAACTGCATGTGACGAGGTGACATCGTAACAAGTGACATAATCTAGAATCTAGCTTCGACTTACCGGTCAATGAGTGTCCGTTCAACGTTTTGTAGCACACGAACGAACAACAGAACAGACAAACAGTCAACAATATGCAACACAAGTACAACATGGCGCTGAAGGAAAAGACACACAGAGAAAATAGCGAAAGAGAGAGAGATAGAGACAGAGAGAAAGATATAGAGAGAGAGGCAGAGGTAGATAGAGATAGAGCCACACTGAGGCAGAGATAGTCACAGATGCATGATATAGATTAGAGAGTGTATCAAGTAGTCAAGAACACGCGTCTCATGAGAAGAGAGCGAGTAACAAACTTTCGTAAGCAGTTGACAAATACATTTAACTAATGAACGAGGCTGCACATTTAATTAAAAACAGATTGATTGCCCGTGTGAAGGAAGAAAGGCATCGTTATTACGGGCAATGTTTCAGAATGTTTATAGTTTGAAATGAGAGTTACGGAAGGACTAGATAGAGAGCTTACCGAGCTGGGGTCCTCCTTTACTGCGAGAAGGTCCTTATTTTGAGAGGATGCCTTGAACACAGACACAACATTGACAACACGTAGAAGATGTGCAGCAGCAGCGTCCTGACGAACGGAGTCGCGGTCCACATAACTTTAACACACTCAGGGTGAGTATTTGGATAGTATTTGACTTGATATCGGAATCTCTAGGAAGGGTATTGTGGTATTGACAGGTATCGGGGTGTCGGACACGTAGTCCGTACTTGCCGAGACACAGCTCAGGTTGAAATGCTCACCGAAGGGTGCTCGGTTTTGACGCCCTGGAGCGCCTTGTTTTGGGCGCTTGGTGGCGACTTGCTCTCCGGGGCGTTGGATGAATTACCGCCACCGCCGCCACCGCCGCCGCCACCGCCGCCACTCGGGGACTTGGAGCCTGCGGGAGGCTGGCCCGTGGTCCTGTTCGACATACAAGTCAAATTTTGACAAATTTTACAGAATTCAAACGATGGGGAAAGCTTGTAGGCAGAATGTTACGAGGTCAGATACGGGAGGCATAACGATACTTGTTGTACTGGGTACGGTAGGTGTAGGGGTGGGTGTTAGGTTCGGTTTTACATTCAAGTAGATATTGACATTTTTCTACAACGAAAACAATGGCAAGCTCGTAGATAGGATTATTGCTTTCTACGGGGTCAGATACTGAAGATGGCAACAATACTTTGGTATTGGAAGTTGGTAGAAGGTAAAGGTTCTGTTTGACATTCAAGTAAATGGTAACAATTGTTACAGAATGCTACTCGGCCGGATATCTCGTAGACGGGATTTTAGCTATCTACGGGGACAGAAACTGTAGATGGCCAGGATACTTACTGGCCGTGCTCTTTATACTTGGTGAAGGAAAATCACTGACCACTATCAAAATACACCAGGGACTTTGTGGGGTAGGATATTACCGAAACTGGCCGTCCGATTACAATACAGACGTGCTTGTGAGTCGCGTTAGCCTGGCTGCCCACTCGTGGCGCGTACATAATGCAGACTACAGAAAGGCGAGTACAATAATACAGGTCCAACATACTAGAACTACAACAAAGTTGACCTCGTGCATTCGTACGTGGCGTTCGCTAAGGGTGAAGGGTGAAGGGACGCAGTTCGGAGTCGGCGTAGGATAAGTGGCCGGGAAATGCTTCAAGAGTGGAACTCAACGTGTGCATGCAATCAGAGCACTAATTACTCCTCGGTACTCACTCTAATTGCGCTCTGCATTGTTGAAGCACGGAGGGGGGAGACATGGAACAAAGAGAGAACGTAGCCGATTAGCAAGATGCATGGCAGCATGCTGGTTTGCTCCTGGGCGCCGCATGTTGATCATTCCTTCCGGCGTTTCGCGCTCTATATACACGTATATATAATAATATATAGATATATAGTTGAAACGTTCGCGTTTCACAAATGAACCATCGTCCCCGTTCCCATCCCTTCCAACCCAATTTTCTTTCAGACCTTGTATCCCGGTCTAAGCTGTCCAGCGCGCTCTGACGGAGGTATCCGGTGGCAGTTTTCATCGCTAAAGAGTCGAGAATCTGTCGAGTAAAACGAGCCAGCCATCTCGTCGCCTCGCATCGCGTCGCCTCGACTCGTGTCGCGTCGCGATAGAAAAAGACGAGCAAGGCAAGAGCTAACTTTGAGCGTGTGACGCTGGCTGGCAGGCGAAATGAGCGATATTTCGTGACAACTATTCTTCTGTTCACTCCTGTGTTGAATCTAGCCGAGAGAGAGCCGCGGCTAAAGGAGTCGAGCAGCGAGGAGGTCTACGGATCGATCAGGGAGCCCCCGTGCGCTCAGGCAGGAGAAACCGGGCGCACGCGGAAATCGCCTGGCGACTCTTTCAAGTTTCGAACTTACACTCCAGCCGTCGACGCCTAAAACGACTGTCCACAGCGATGCTAAGACGTGGACTTCAGTGCTAAGAATTTAGGATGCCCCACGCTCGCGGTAATTGGTTAGTTTTTAAGCTAACGGCGAAGTCAATTGCGCTTACGCGTACAATTGCTGTGAAAAATAATATTTTGAAATAATTCACTACATGATGTAAATAGTACTTCAAGAAATAAATATAGCTGTCTTGCAACCAAAAAAGTCGCGAAATATGTTATGTTGGAACTATATTTCTATTCGGAAATGGTTCGATGAAATGCCATGCCTAGAGTTTGGTTCACGGTCGTCAGCTTTTCCGTAATAACTTTCTTACAGCACACGTTCCCTCCCCCAATAATATAAGCAATAATTTTAATCGCTCAATAACGTGTCGCCCACGTGTCTTCCTTATCGGCAGCACCACCCAAGGACGTGAAGCGGTCACCAAAGCCAGCCAGCCCGCAAGCAGCAAGCCGATCCCAGATTAGGCGAAGCAATTGATTGCAAACTCGCAGCAGTCTTACGGCCGGGCGTGGGGGGTGTGGGGTGGGGGGGGGAGGGCGGACGCACGTCGACGTCGAAAGGGCGCCGGGGACGGCAAAGTCAATCTTGTCGCCAACACGGCGGACACACGCCGGATAACAAGCCTCTTGCGTTGAAAAGAAATCAGCAAGTATCCAGCCATCCAGCCGCCGCCGCGCGCGCGCTAGCAAAGAATGGAGTCGCCAGCCCCAAATGAGGGCCGCTCGCGGCACGGGGTCCCCCCGCAGCGCACCAGCCACGCTGTACGGCGGACTCCCGCGGTCTTCCGACGGGGATCCCCACGTCCCAGCCAGCAAACCGGGTGCAGTAATCAAGACAGATCGGCGACCATTAGAGAAATGTGTCGAGCTTGCATTAGCGTCTCGCTAGCGCCCCTGCGCCTCCCTGCGCCACCCCCCCCCCCCCTAACCACCCCGCTACAAACCCCCGAACCCCCGTGCCGGCGATGTTTCGCCCAACGCAGCCCCCACGCGCGCGTACAGTAGGGAGTGGGCAAACCCAGTCTAATTGGATTCCAGCTAACTCCAGAGGGTTAACACACATGGGTTAGTGGCCGGGTTAGCGCTCGGCGTAACATACGGGCTATAACTTAGCCGGCGAACCAATTCCAAAGCTAACGCGGATGAGTGTGTGGATTAGTTGCGATGGAGAAGGGCAAACATCTCAAGCAGTCCATAAAGCAGGTAGTTAAGCGCACGGTTATACGATACGAGTACGGCTAGGTGCCCACGAGCACGAGTACGAGCACGAGTACGAGCACGAGTACGAGCTGCTGGCTCGCTTGAAGAATGCCGGCAACGCCGACGAGTACGAGCAGCGGTACGAGTGCCAGCACGGGTACGAAAACGACGCCGTGAAACACAATTCGGGCGGCGAGCTCACGAGGCGTCGCGTGTCACAAAGCGACGCCCAGTGGAGTGACGTCACCCTAATCACGTGACTTGTTCACAACAGGTTGTACAGTCCTGGGTGACATGCGAGCCGGGAGTCGAGCGTTCTCGAGCGTCGAGCGTTCTAGTGCGTCGAGCATTCTAGTGTGCCCAGCGTTCTAGATCGGCTAACGTTCTTGTGTGCCCAGCGTTCTAGATCGGCTAACGTTCTAGTGTGCCCAGCGTTCTAGATCGGCTAACGTTCTTGTGTGCCCAGCGTTCTAGATCGGCTAGCGTTCTTGTGTGCCCAGCGTTCTAGATCGGCTAACGTTCTTGTGTGCCCAGCGTTCTAGATCGGCTAGCGTTCTTGTGTGCCCAGCGTTCTAGATCGGCTAACGTTCTAGTGTGCCCAGCGTTCTAGATCGGCTAACGTTCTAGTGTGCCCAGCGTTCTAGATCGGCTAACGTTCTAGTGTGCCCAGCGTTCTAGATCGGCTAACGTTCTAGTGTGCCCAGCGTTCTAGATCGGCTAACGTTCTTGTGTGCCCAGCGTTCTAGATCGGCTAGCGTTCTTGTGTGCCCAGCGTTCTAGATCGGCTAGCGTTCTTGTGTGCTCAGAGTTCTAGATCGGCTAACGTTCTTGTGCGTCGCGCGTTCCAGAGCGTTCCAGAGCGTTCAAGAACGTCACGGGCATCGCGGGCTTCGAATCCTGCGCGTGAAACCCTCGGCCTCGCGGCGGTGGCGGCGGCGTTGGAGCTGGGTGCTGGGTGGTGTCGTGGGTGGTCGGGGGCGGTGGGGGGGGGGGGGGGGGGGGGGGGGGGGGTGCCTGGGCGGCGTGCCGGCCGTGTGACACGTGTCAAACGGCGCGCCGATGCCGTGTCAAATTGGGCGCTGACCGCCTCGAACAGACACGTCGAGAAGCGGCGAGCGGCGGGCCCCGGACGCCGGGCGCCGGGCGCCGGGGGCAAGGGGGGCAGGGGGGCGGGGGGCGGGGGGCGCCTGTCTCCTGCGAGCGGATCAAGCGATCCAACTTCCCATCCCCCAATCCGCTCGGCGCACACACACAAACACACAAACACAAACACACCCTGGCGCCCACACATCGACAGATATATAACTCCAGTCGAAATCCTTTGTCACACGCAGGCACAACTAGCTCTGCTTGACTTTGTGTCGACTACTTTTGCACAGAGTTGGGAAAAACTGTTTGGCGCCGAGTCGCCTCGCCTCAAGGATGAAAAACAACTCCTACTCTCGACGTTTAGCGAAAACTTTGCGAGAAAGGTATCTATTTTTTTGCCGTCAAAAAGAGAGGAAACCCGCCTGCTAGGGTTGACGTCATTCGACACGTTCGGTAGGGATGACTTGGATTACTTGGTTAGGAATAGGTGACGTGCTGACGACAACGGTGACTTGCTGAGAGCTACGGTGAATTGCTGAGGGCAACGGTGACTTCCGGAAGACAGCGGTGACTTCCGGGCGGAACGTCTTAGCAGCGTCACCTCAGCGTCAATTCTAAGCGTCAATTCTCAGCGTCAATTCGCGGCAGGTTCGCGGAGGGCGTGGGCACAACCTCCGGAAGCCAGTGGCAAGCGCCGAGTCGACAGCCGCGGGGATGATTTACAACAGTGGCTTCGTCGCAGCCGCGCGCCTTCAGCGTGCAGGCAGAATCTATGAACGTCCCGGGAAAAAAATACCGAATCGTGATGTGAGCCGGAGCGAAACGGATTGGACGGGGATCTCCCACACTCCACACACCCACCCCCTATTTTTTTTTTTTTTTGGTCGTGAGACGCAGAAACTTTTCTGACAGACTTTGTGTATTTGCAAAAGAAACTCTTCGGGAGTTTTGTTCTAAATGCGATCGATTTGCACGAACTCCGTGCGGCCGAGGTGGGCGTAAGGGGGGGGGGGGGGGGGGGGGGGGGGGGGGGGGGGGGGGGGAGGAAGGGGTGGTGCGGGGGCGTGTTGGCCCGGAATTCAATGCATACAGACGTCGGCTGCTATGTGTATGTGCTAGCGGTCTTTTGGTAAACCACCGCCGCCGACGCTGACGCCGACGCCGACGCCGACGCCGACGCCGACGCCGCTGTCAAAGGTGAATGTGTTTCAATTGTCCATCCCAACTCGCCACGTCATAGCGCAGGCAGCTTGCCGGGGAGGGGAGGGGGGAGGGGGGGGGGGGGTGCGAGAAGTGTCTTGAACGTCGACCCTGCCCCCTGGCCCTTCCCGCGTCGCCCCCGCGACCCTTCGGTCGACACCCTCACCCTCGACACCCTCGACACCCAGCTCCTCGAACAAAGGACAATACCTACCCATACATACATATATACCTACGCTGTATACATTCGCTACACCTGATCGTTACTCGCGACTTGACCGATTAGGAAAAACTCTGTCGGCCAGGGATTGCATTATTTAGCACATGTGTCACCGCTTTTCCCCCTCGCCCTGCCCTGCCCTGCCATTCCCTGCCACCACCCCCGCCCCCAACCCCACTAGCACTGTCGCTTCACCGTGCGGCGCTGGAAATAGTATAACTCTTTCGCCACACGCCGTAAAACTCCCTGCCCCCCCCCCCCCCCCCCCCCGACGCCAACCCGGCCAAAACCCGCGCGCGCTCGCGGGCTTTCCCCGGCGAAATTTGACAGTAATGTCGGCGACACGTGTAGATTTTTATCGGCAACGCGGCTTCTGAATTTTTTCGCTCCACGTGGCAGCCGAGTGCGTGCGTTGCCGCGACGGGCTCCGTGAGTTCGACACAGGCTGTATTGTATTATTGTGTATAGCGTTGTGAGTAAAATCCATAGCACCCCCTCCCCCGCCCCCCCTAGAAAACCAGCAGCACCAGCACTAGCAGCACCGCCACCACCCCCGATGCTACCGTGAGGTTTTGTCGAGGAGGGGGGTAGCGGTTGGGCAATGTTTTGAGTACGATGGCTAGAGCAGCGGCAAGCGGGGGTTATTATTACCCCGATATTGATCGGTTATTGTCGTGACGTTCCGATAAAAAGAAACACACACACAAACACCGCTAGCACACTCAGGCATGGAGGGCTGCACACACACACACACACACAGACACTAGCAAACGCAACAGGTCTAATCGAGGTGAGTTATCGTGTAAAGGCTACCGATCTTGATCTAATCACGTGATAACTGCCCTCGATCCGCTACCACCCACCCACCCAGCCCATTCTACACGGCTCGTGCAAGCCAATCAACAAAAGAACAATACACACCAGCGAGAAAGAACAGAAAAAAAAACAAAAAAAAAAAACATGGCGATCAGTTATTGATGGATGCTTTTATGTTATGTAACGTTACCTGGATGCATAATACTCGATGAATTCGATGACCATCTCTATCGATCTAGTGACTGCGGCCCACATAATTCATTGTCTCCGGTGGTCAGCAATGCATCGCACACGCACTAGCACTCTCATCCGCCGACTAGTCGATATGATAATGCGCTCGGACTTTCAATAATAGATCACTCGAGAGCAGCCGCAAATGCACAGCAAGCCGCTGCGACCATTGTGCACGCTGCCGTAGCACTGCCGCGGATCACGGGCACTTCTTCGAGCACTGCCAAGAGCACTGCCAAGAGCACTGCCACGAGCACTGCCAAAAGCACTGCCACGAAGCTCAGTTCTGCGGGCACGGGCAGTCCGGCAAATCAACCATTTGTTCGCGATCAGGAACGTGCGACCGGTTGAGATCTTAGCACAGAGTCTCGTTTTCACTTGCGTTTTCCGCTTGAGCTGGGCACGAGCACGGCTGACTTAGCGGGAATCTTTCAGCTCGGTTGTCGTCGTCGTCGCCGTAGTCGTCGTCGTCTAGTCAACCCGTCTCGTCCGCTCGCAATTTGCACTATCTTATTGTCTTTGCACGCGACGACTCGAGACAATTGCCTTTTGGATAACAACAAACAATAAGTTAGCGTGCAAGAGTGCGTCCCATATACCCCTATACCTCCTCAAAAGACGTATACCAGCAGGACGAGCCCTTCTTGTTGAAATCTTGATCTCATATATTTATATATAATTGTATATATCTATTTGTGTGTGTAGTTTCATACCGAGAGAGAGAGAGGGTGAGAGAGAGGGTTAAGAGAGAGGAAGAGAGAGCGAGAGAAAATGCTGCTATGAATTCGAGAAAAATCAAGTGCACATAATGGTCACTAACTTCAACTACCATCGAAAGTGTCCCCATGGAATTCTTAAGGCCAACAACACAAACACACATCACTGGCGACACGACGTTACACGCCAGAAATTGGACATTGGTCTTGCGCCAAAGCGTGAGCTATAAAGCTTTGCTAAAGCGTGTTCGGTAATAAAGCACATATAGAGTAAAAGCTAGGCCAGCCGGCGCAGAAGGAGGATGGCAGAGAGGTGCTACTAGACGCAACAGGTCAACAGCTCTAACAAGTGAAAGATTCGAGATCAGTCTCGTAAATGTCAGGCATCGCCGGCAAAGCTTGTGGTATGCGTTCGGGGTTGAAGGGTTAGCGCGATCCACCGCGACGGCGCCTGTCCCGACTGTACCTGCTATCGATTTAGCTGCAGGCGTAAACAAGCCTGGGTTAAATACGTGAAGTGAGTTTTAAGCGATCCTGATTCGTGAGAGCAGCTGAGCCGATGTGGACCACAATCTTTGATTAGTCTCTGCAGGTGATCTGCAGTGAATCCGGCGAGTGCAGTCGGCGAAGGGTGGGTGCCGCGCGGCCGGGGTCGGGGGGGGGGGGGGGGGGGTAGGTGATGAAACGGGTGCACGGGAGAGGGTTTATACGTATATAGTTGATAAGTAGCCGCAGGGAAGGTTTCACCTGTGGAGCTCCCCGGTAAGGTGGTAAAGTGAAGTCCGTGAAATGGCGAAATGTAATATCATAGCACGGAAAATAGGGGGGGCGGGTGGGCGGGAGTGTTGGTGGGTGAATATATGTGGGGCTTTCTCGCGTAGGTCGGGCAATTTCAGGCAAACTTATGGTGGTGTGTGGCCATGCTGATGACATCAGAATAGCCAGGCTTGTCAGCTGTTTTCATAGCAGAACGGCTCGAAGCTCGCTAAATATTGGCTATGCTCTCAACTTACGCGTCGACGCTTTTTTTTTTGTTCAAAAAGGGAGCAAAGTGTTTTTAACTCGTCCCCGTTGGATCGAATTCCGATTTTCTCCATCGAAAGTGAAGGGATCTGTGCTGGCGCTAGCGAGAAGGACCTTGGGGAGATGAATAATTCGCTAGGACGACTGGAACAAGGACCAGTTTCAATCCGACTCTTATTGGAGGTGCAATATGAAGGAGGTTCAAAAGTTTTCAGTAGAACTTACGTCTGGAGGACGTGCGTATAATCCTTTCAAAGGCAGTATATCTACGTTCATATTCTGTGTGCTTTGTGAGCTCTTTTAAGTGGTCGACACTTTTTTTGTTTCAAATATGACATTCTACCTGACGTTCTATTTTCATTGCTCGTCACCTCGTCCAGCACCTCGTTCAGAACTTTTATGCTGGGATCAGCTTACTGATATTTGACCCTCTCAAAGGGAATATTTCATTTGGGTAATCCACTCGTATATGAGAATCGCTATAATTTTGGCCAATTAGTATCTTTCTACGCAACGCAATTTCCCTAATAGATCCAAACAGGCACAGAATATCACATTAATTAAGCGTGCGTTTATCTAAGGGTTCAATCAATTAACGGTCGCACTAATTTTGGACAAAGAGTCTCTTTACAAGCGCAAACCAACCAATCTCACAATTCCCTCGCGGCGCTTCTCATCCCCAAACCCCAACCAGCTTCTATCGTGGTATTTATTTAAGTAATCACTCTGCACCAGAACGCTCACTGGCATTCATCAGCGCACTCAAACACCCCCGATTGACCGGCGCAAAGAGCGCACAAAAGTCACCGCTGCCACGCTCGCCGCATGCGTTCACTCGCCTACTATCACTCTCACTGGTTGCAACAACCACTTTCCACGCACCCCTATCGCCGCACGGCACCCCCTCGCTCGCACGGCTCGCACACCGCACGTACACACACCTACACACACCACCCCCACAGCACAGCACACAGCACAACGAAGCTACGCGCAATCAATCAACTAATTGCGACCAGAATCGAGACAGCGATGAAAACCTAGCCGCTACAACCCCCTCATCCCCCGGTCGACGAGCACCTCGGCACACCGCCGCGCGAGTGCAGTTAAGAAAGATCGAGGCCCCCGTCTTGCCACTGCGCGCCTCGCTGGCGGAAGAAGACCCCGGGGATGACGCGTACAGCCACACTGCTCCACTAGCTCGACCGCCGTCGCCGACGCCAGAGTTGCACTGAGCTGCACTTGTTGCCGTGGCGGCGTCGCCGACGTCGGCGCCGGCGCCGCCTGGTGGCGACGCCGGCAACTAGCAGCTCGCGCGTTCGTCGGATCGCAGCTCTTGGCAGCTAGAGGGTTGTGCTGGAAGGAGGGAGACTACTGGAACACATGGAGGGTTGTAAAGGAAGGAGGGAGGCTACTGGAACACATGGAGGGTTGTGCTGGAAGGAGGGAGACTACTGGAACACGTGGAGGGTTGTGAAGGAAGGAGGGAGACTACTGGAACACGTGGAGGGTTGTAAAGGAAGGAGGGAGGCTACTGGAACACATGGAGGGTTGTAAAGGAAGGAGGGAGGCTACTGGAACACATGGAGGGTTGTAAAGGAAGGAGGGAGGCTACTGGAACACATGGAGGGTTGTGCTGGAAGGAGGGAGGCTACTGGAACACGTGGAGGGTTGTGCTGGAAGGAGGGAGGCTACTGGAACACGTGGAGGGTTGTAAAGGAAGGAGGGAGACTATTGGAACAAGTGGATACTGGATGGAGGGTAGGGCAGGAAGGAGAGAGGCAATCGGAATATCTTACATGATGGTTTCAGGTGCCAACTAGCAGCCCTCGAGTTTGTTAGATAGTAGAACAGCCGTTCTTTACTCTATGGTAGAACCGTAAGCAGCTTGCGGGTTGTGAGCATATATGGTGCTTGAAGAGTGGCTATCTGACGCATGGCCGCCATGTTTTTCCCGAGAGGCGCTTCGCGATGGTTGTTTTATAGCGATACGAATGGCGCATGGCCGCCATTTTATTGCCAATAAATCCCTCCTATGTGGTTGTTTTATAGGCAATGCAAATAAAACATAGTGATGCAGGTCAATAATAGCAACACCGTAATACAAAGAAAACACAATGTTCTGAACTGCCTCCTCTGTGTGATTGTACGTATATCCCAGTAAAAACATGTCCGCTTACATAACTGGATTTCGAATGGCCAATAGGAAAACGACACACAGATGGCCACTCTCGGAGCACTGTGGTGTCACAATTAGAGGGAGACTCTACACGGAGAGTGCCATTGGGAAACTTCGCTTGTGGGTGGAGGTTGCAACTAGCCGCTCTCGCGTTCGGTGGTTGTATCTCTAAGCAGATAGAGAGATGTGCTTCATGAAGAGTGGTTATTCAATGGGCGCTATGGCGGCGTAAGCTACAATTTGAGCTCTTGGTTGCAGTTTCTTGTGGGAGTCAGTTTGTTGAAGGAGGAAGAGGGGCAATGGTTCGCTTGGATGACCAAGGAGTCTCAGGTTCGTATTTATGTTCGGTCGTATTCATGTTTTCGCTTTTTTCCTTTAGCTTTTTGGCTTGGAGATTCCGTAAGAAAAATCGATTTCTCAATTGGCTGTTAGAACAACGGAACAGGTAGTGCCACGTTTTGGGGCTGGAAAATGAGCTTGTCAACCCTCTTGGCAATGACAGGCACAAACAAGCACAGAGAGTAGGAGCTGTAAGAGGCTTGCCGTTTGGCTTGGGGTATAAATAACAACATTTTGCGAGATGTAGTAATGTTTATCAAGTTAAAATGATCAGTTTTTTGTCTTCGCAGTTATTTCCACTCGTCGTTTGCTAAAGTAGATTTGTTCTCAGAGCAGATCTTGCACTTTGTACATGGGAATTTTTTACTCACTTAAGGCAAGCTTTTTATGCTTTTTGACCTACAAGGTTGCGAAGAATAAAAAGGGCATTATTCAGTTATTTGATTTAATATATACAGTTAGAGATTTGCGTTCGCGTTTACTCGCATCGCTCATCTCAAAAAAGTAATCTATAATTACAAAATGTCAAAAAACACACCATTCCCCATTGAATCCGACCACGTAGCTTCCCAATCAGCCTGAAAGTCGATTTTACAACTCTTTCAACCCCGGATTAACGTCAGAGTTAAGATTAAATGACGCGGTAACAGCCAATCAGATAAACGATGAACCGTAACTGTTTTCTAGGATTATCTCAGTAACTCAGGAGTCAGAAATATTGTCAAATTGGCCCTTAGTGGCAAACACGACGTTCGGCCCGCCGAGTGTGCCGCTCTCCGTTTTCCAAGGCTCTCTATCAAGCTAACTTATCGAATTGCAAGCGTGGAGATAAACTCTATTTTAAGAATCCGATCAGCGCTAGAAGTCAATATTACAGCCATCATAATTCGAAGTTCATTTGGAAACACCAAATTATCTTAGTTATAAACAGTAATAGTTATTAGTTATAAACTGTAATAAAAAAAGTTGCTAGAAAATTATTCTAGAAGATACGCGTGTGGTATAAGTAAAGAGCTTAGGCGCTGTTTTAGTGTTAGTTTTGATATTTTGAAATAGTGCCATGCGGATTTACTTTCACGAGTGGGTGGAACGTAAATGGCGGCATTTTTTTTCTTTCTGTATGACCTTATCCGGGAGAGACTATAGTGGCGCGCAATCAACGGATTTCGATTCGCCTGTATTTTCGTGGATTCGGCCGAGACGGTGGTTGGCGCAAACGCAATTGCGGACCGTGCTGCGTGCAGCGAGCAACAAGCGTGTATCACAGAATACCACGACACACCAGCCGAGGTGGGTATATAGATATACAGATATATATTGGCAACACACAAGCCACTCGTTAATCGTTTCCACTTTTAAAACTTATGAACAAAGAGACTTTTGCCGTTAGATTCTCTTGTTAAGTCTCATTGTGCCTTACCCCACTCGGTTGTGAATGGTTCTTGACAACAGAATTGTATTAAAAATGACTAATGCTGTTTGATAACGAATCTATTTGTGAGAATGCAATGCAAATTTTTGATTTATAGCCGCATGACTCCGCGAGAAGGCGGTGCAGCACACCCGAGTTGAGGCAGTGCACAATGGCGGTGGGAAAACCTCTCGGGAAATATAAACAAGACACATCACATCACACAACACACAAGTGGTGCCTAAGACTTGCCTATAAGTTGTGATAAAGTTTTACAGGGTTCGGGTTTACAGCCGGCATATGCAAGTGAAGTAATAAAAGACACTTTATGATCACTCCAACAAGTACTAACATTATATAAGGCGTAAAAGTACCGGATTCGGGAATGCGTTTATTCACGGAGCGCCTGTTCGCTTGTTCAATGATGAACATAAACAGATGTTTGTTTCGACAATATGCAAATTAAACTTTTGTTGGGAATTGGGGAGGAGTATTTGCCGTGTCTTTTACAACGTTGTTAAACGCTAAAAAGTTGTCGCCGGTTGTTTTTTAAGTAATTAGTGTCTTCTTTCCAAACTTGGTGCGCAAATTGGCGTATAAATGAAACAAAGAGTCGAAAATCAATATACGCGCCGCTTTCAATGGAATTAAAGTTATAAACAAGAATCGTAAAAATCTTATTAATATTTAAGCTGCAGGAAGAAAAAAATACTAATCGAAGCAAAACCGTCGTATAAAAACGAGGAAGGAGAATGTCTCGTGATTCGTGGCGCTCCAAAACAGCACACGCAAGCAAACAGAAAATCAAATAAATACTTTTCTAGGAAGAGTGTAATTGAATCATTGCTTGACTCGCTTCGCTTGTTCGCACATCCAATCGAAATAAAGCGTTTTACCGAGAATATAAATCGCCAGTTACGGAGTCGCCCCGGTTCATCATTCGCATAGTACAAAGCAGTTCATCGTAATTCTGTCATCATTGTCTTCACCATATCTTAGTGTCAAGCGGAGATGCCGTTCACAGTCCGTCTGTACGCGGTGAAAACAGATATGATGATTTGGTTTAGTGAAATCCTTCATTTCCCCTGTTCAATCCCTTGTTAAAACGTACCCCACGTACCCCAACTTTCGAGGTAATAAACGGCCATAGTGGGGGCATGAAAATATAATAAGCATACGAGTGCTTATTGCTTGGTTCTATCATACCTGTCGTAAAATAGAACACTGTAAATTAATGCGTAACTATATTATCCATGATTTAGATAATGAACTGTCAAAAGTGCAACTAATGATGAGAAACCGTTCATCACCCTCCGTCAAGGGGGCTGCAAAATTTCTGTACCTGACCTGACCCATGCCTCCAGCCAGCAATGCTGACAAGCTATGAGAAAGTGCAATGAATGTATAGTTTAGGATATAAGTATACATGCACGTGAATATTAGAACAAAACACTGCACTGTTCTTATGCGGGCTTCTGCAATATTTCTTTTTTTTCATCAACTTTTTGTTCCAAATAAGTTTGTCTTTACTATATCGCACTACTTCCATTTGTTAAATTATCTATTTACCATTACCATTACTGGTTACATTTACTGTTTGTCTAAATGCATTTGTATGTGTTTTCCTTTTTGTGCGCAGAATAAAATGTGTTTTTGATTTGATTTGATTTGAATTGTGAAGTAAAATGACGATGGTTTATTTAATTGAGAGACAAGCGCTTTCATCAAATAAAGAAAGCCTTCTTTGAAAAAACCTTATCGACGTGGGTCTGCACAGTTAGTTTGTTTAATCTGCCAAAATTGAGGAAACTGAAAGATCGGTGCATGCACTTTTTGCAGCCGCAGTTTGTAAAGACGCAATTGATAAAATAGGAAGTCTCTCTAGATTGATAACGAGCCACGAAAAGAGAACTGTAGCAGGCCACGCGTAAGCCATCGGGCCACCTTCAGCGAACGACTTCTCTGAAGCGTCACAAGATTGTGTGATGTTATTATAAGATTATAGGTCTTAAGAGGTTTTCCAAGGTCTTATAGATCACACAGACAGAAAAGTGGCTTTAAAGCCATGAGCAAATAGACTTTAAGATGTCGTCGCTACACGGAAACACGCACGGCGTCTAAGTTTGTACATTTTTTGCATAACAACTTGCCTCTTTCTTTGCTTTTCATTCGTCATGAAAGCGAAAGCATTACAAATAGAAGCCCCTCTTGGAAAATGCGCGAAAGTAAATCGAGAGTCTGTATACCGTCTTGATGCGTGGTCCAAGAATGCCAGCGTAGAGAAAACCAACGCTATACGTCCCCAAGGTCAAAGAAAGGCGAACGCGAGTTAATAGCCAATCAGGGGACGAGAAGAAGTATCGAGTTGTTTCTAGGGGTTGACCTTTGTGTTTAACGTTGCAGTCTTGAGTAGAAGTTGGCTGAGGTGCTCAAGCTGCGTTGATGTACACTTAGCATCTTGGTGAACTTTTAGCCGGAGCTACAAGAGTAAACCAAGTGATAAAGTCTGAGTCTAGCCACAAGGTTTTCACTGGTCTTCTGATTGGACAGAAACCAGTGAGGTGAAAAGAAGTAGGATGAATTTTAAAAGGTTACTAAAAGCCACCTCATTCGAAGATCATTCCAGACTAAATGGGGAGAGTGTCAAATCGACCTCCTCGAATGAATAAGCAAAAGATTTGCTCTGAAATTAAGGATGCACATGATTCTATGCAGGTCAGCTATATAATTTCAGAATTATAACTCATAAAATTTGACGTTCTGAACTTCGCAGCCAATATTATGGCCAATTTTTGTGCAAGAACCTTTATGCTATAAAATCAAAATCGCCCGTAGAAAAACCCTACACAAAGGTTCGCGTTCTTTTTTGTAGAAGTTCTAGAAAAATAATATATATAATAGGTATATACCTGCTTTGCCATACCTGAACTTTTTACGATCAAAAAGTGTTTCGAAGTTGAAAATGCAGCCATTTTCTTTCAAATCGCGTGCCAATATTCATTCGCAGACATTTCCAACAAAAGCCAGAGTGTGAAATTTCGCCAAACAGCCATCAAAAGTGGCAATATTCAAGAAGGCAAAATTGCCTTAGAAGGCTTAATCGGTCATGTCCCTTCTTAATCTCTGAGGTCAAGTCTGAGGTCATTGGGTTCCCCAAAATGAAGTGCCTGCACTCTGCAGACATGCTCGTGTCGACGTTCACTCTACAATGGCCCCGAATTCTAGAAGATATTATAGGCGTTCACGAGATGTTTGAACGTTTTCTTAGGTCACATTGAATCATGCTTTCCAGAAAATATCATCCTGTTCTTTGCTTTGCTATTTATTCATTTAAATGGTCTACAAACATAATTTTGTGGTGCATTGGTGAACTACAAATGTATGAGTGATGCATTTTTCAACGGGAGTTCAAAAATAACCCAAGAGATTATTTTCAATGGAGTTATCGATAGCGCCCAACAATCAGACCGATATTTTCTGTAAACCCGTAACAATACCCAATGTACTCGCTTTTCTTCTCGTGATATTGTTCCCTGAGATACTCAAGGCTCTGGCCGAGTTAAGTAACAAAAAGTCTGTTCAGGACAGGTCATGCTTATATTTACCGAATGCAGTGTCCGATTGCAACTGAAAGACTTGCTTGCCTTACCCAGACACTTCGTCGACAGCATTGGCGGATGTCGATCAATGTTCACTCACCCATTACGAGACAACCAAGCAAGCAAACGAGAAAGAGATCATCCAAGATCCCAAATGACTTACCTAGAACCGAAAAGAAAGACAAGAATTAGTAAGTAGTTTCGACTGCCGCACCGTTGATTGCTACATAGCAGACGCTATTCAATTCACAGCCGGTAGCACATCAATCCTGTGAATATGCTCCGAAAAGCGATTGAAAACAGCTTCCCTGTCCACACTAGCAGCTCGCAGCTCGTTCACACCGAGGAACACTGAATAGATCTAGAATAGAGAGATGTTGTTTACTCATCTATTATTCAATGACTCGCATACCGAGACAGCCTGCTCCTCATACCATAATCCCGCGAGAATGCATTCAATTTGAGGGCATCGGCCGTGTGAGCTGGCATCCCATTTCGTCGGGCAACCCAATTTCGCAGCCATCTCCCGTGCAGACCTCGACGGAAGATTGGGAGGCTGCGAGGTATGGGAGGCCTGGAGGTTGAGAGGAATAGGGAGAGGCTGGTGCTCTCTCGTCCGCGGCGAACGGAAGATTTACTAGCTGCTAGCTGAGAGCTTTTCGGGGCCCATTTCCCAACTTTGATGCCCACAAACGATGGGAACTAGGGGCACTAGCAGTAAGAGAACACGCGCTCGTGTTGTATAAAAGTATCTATGGCTGTGCGGTTGATGGCGGCAGACTAATTTAGGTGGGCCGCATACCTGTATTTCCCCTGACTCGAGATACGCGATGCTAGTCTATACGCGGTGTATACGTGTTAATTGAGTGCCTACGCTGCTCCGCTATACCTAATCTCTAAGGCTCAAAGCAACCTCAGCAAAGATCAGGACATTTGGTGTAAAGGGTGGCTGAAGAGACGGGGTGGCTGGCCGGGTGGGTGGGTGAGGGGGTTAAGGGGCGGTGCCAAGAATCCTGCTGCAAAATAATTGCATGCCGTGAGCTCGGGAGTTCAACAGTCGACGTTTTCCAGTCGGTCTTGCCCATTCCACGGCGCCGCCAGCCGCCGCCGTTAAGGTAGTTGGGCAATTTCCCGCAGTGGGAAAAGCGGCGCTCGAGGCAGCACTGTCGCTCGAGCGGCTCGTCTCTATCAGATAGGGCGGCTGGCAGGCACACGATCAACAAACGATGCAGCGCTGGCGGCGGAACGAGGAAGCTAACCAGCTCGTCGATTTCCTTTATTTTTATAGGATTTATTTGAGTCGATTCTTTGGATGTTTTAGTTTCCGAACACTGATTTTTTGTAATTGAAATCGCGATTTTTACTTATTTTAATCAGGAAAACAGAGGAAACAGTCAAATTAAAATTGTTATTTCTGTTAACGCAGTACCATATTTCCTTTCCAGCAAGAAAATAATTAATGAAGACATGCATTAACATTTCCCGTTGTTCCACTAGCATACGAAAATAATGAAGATTTTAATTTCTTATATCACAAAACTACTCTTGAAGCAGCAATATGTTAGTAATCACGTGGCTTGCACATGTTAGATATATACCTGATGACGCGTGGAAGTGTTCCCACCATTATCAGTTTCATTATGGTTTCATAATCATGCATTTATTAAACGAGTTTATCTTTATTTTGATTAAAATCATTTCAACCCTGGAATGAACGGAACGAAGGTGGCATATGGTGTTCGCAAGGGTAAGCACCGTTGGCACGTCGAAACAGCTAAAGAGAGAGATGTGGAAAACACTAGACTCGACGTCATTGTCGATTATGCTAAATGAATTGAAATTGGACGCGTAAAGAGGGCCATATAGGTCTATCCCAGCTGGCAAGAGACTAAAGGTTGAGCTCTCTGATGCCATTTGGGATAACAAGCTTGCTGTACTTGACGATGTTGATGATATTTTGTGACAACTTTCTAGTTGTGCTAAGCTGATGTTGATGATATCTTGTGACAACTTCTAGTTGTGCTAAGCTGATGTTTGGGATATTTTGACAAAACTATCTATAGTTGTGTTAAGCTGAAATTGGTGAACTTTTGCGGCAAGCATCGAGTGGTACAAAGCTGATTTAGTTGATATTTTGGTGACAACTGTCTGGTTATGCTAAGTTGATGTTG
The DNA here is from genome assembly GCA_921293315.2 of Nemurella pictetii. Lineage (NCBI taxonomy): Eukaryota > Metazoa > Arthropoda > Insecta > Plecoptera > Nemouridae > Nemurella > Nemurella pictetii. Next base: position 23,146,612 of record OV121116.1, on the reverse strand, counting down.
GAAATATTTTGTGACAACTACGCAGTTGTGCTCAGCTGATGGTGATGAAATTTTGTAACTGTTATCTCACGTTGCTCGGGCTGATGTTGGTGCCTTTACTATAATGCCAACTAATAAATTTGTGGAAATTTGGAACAATTGTCAAACTGCGCTAGCTGTTATTGGCGACATTTGGAGAATTATGCGAGTTGTTTTGGCTGTCTTGGGTGGTATTTGATTTGTTAACTTAGTTTAATTAAATTTAACGTTCTATTCGGTGTTAATTGTAGGCTTTTCTCCATGATTTGCTAGCATTTTGATATTTGGACTCTAATCTAGCTGAGTTGGAAGATAATGGTGCCAGTTGGGACATAACATTCTGGCTGATTGTTCTCGCACGCTCCAGCGCCACTAGAGACTGTATGAGGGTAGTTTTGGTACAGCATTGGACAAAGGCTGAGTGGGGATTGGATAAATGTTAGCCATTGGAGGTGTAGCAGCTAACAGGGTGCAGGTACTTGCGAGATTGTTGGAAATTGTGAGACAGCAAACGGAATATGTATGAGCGTAGAGTGACAAGTGGAACAAAGGGTTGCCTCGGGCTCAATAATATTGTATTTGCATCAAGGAAGCTGGCTAAATCGGAGTGTTTTCGTAAAGTTTTGACAGTACAGCTGACTGAGGTGCTAATGACGTTTATAAGGCTCAGACGATGTATGGGGGGAGGGGGAGGGTCCATATATCGAACCGAAGATTCGCACATACCGGTGATTTTGAAACAAATTATGGCGAAAAATTGACTGATTTTGACTAATTTTTAATTTTAGTTACAAAGTGTTTCTGAATCTGAAACCTTCCTCTGAATCTGATCCTTCTTCTGAACCTCTCTGAATCTAAAACCTTCCCCATATCTTTCCAATTTATACCACAATACCAAACTGGAAGATTGATATCCTTCCATTTGTGCCAAATAGAGCAAACATATCACATTTGACAGAGGTGGCATTTGGAGAATTTTTCAGCTGGTTGACAAAGCTTTTGCGGCGATTTGAACAAGAATGTATCAGGATTAAGGAGATATTCTTGCCATCTGGGACAAAGAGCTATCGGTGGAACCATGACAGCGAGTAAGATACAGGTGCATGATACAAGCAACCCTGTAGATACAGTCTTTCTGGGATGATTTTTGAAGACAGGTGTCTTTGTCGGAATGAATTCAATGAAAAGCAAGAAGAATTTAAAAAAATGGTGGTCGCATTCTAAATGAGGAGATTGACGAATCCATGCTTAGATTGTCATCTGGGCTTCGTGCAGTATGTTTGCTTAGAATTAGATACGTGGATGGCTGGGTGACATGGATCACATCGGCGGTGATACATGAGACAATGACATGGGTGGTGACATGAATGATATCGGCGACATAATTGACTTGGGTTGTGACATGAATGATATCGGTGACATGGATGACATGGGTGACTTCTGCGACCTGGGTAACCTAGGTGACAGCAGTGACAGCAGTGACAGCAGTGCATTCGAGGATCTAAGTTGCGAATGGACAGCCTTCGGTTACCATGTGACATATGGCACACTCACAAGCTTTGCGAGAGGAATCTGGAGAGAGCCAGCTTCGAAATCGCGTTGTTTTTGATGCCTTCAAACATGGCGAGTTGGTTGTTCACGAGATGAGATGTAAGTTGTTCATCTTCTTCGAATTCGGATGCTGTGAAGATCTCTCTTCGAGCCACGCAATGCTTCGCGGTGTAAACAATCGACGCCGATACGACGAGTGTATTTATTCTCTAACGTCTACTAGAAAATATTCGTTGTGTTGTTTGGTTTTGTTTAAAACTTGTACGTTAAAATGTGTGTTATACTTGTCAACAATGAAAAAATGTAGTCGAAAATCGCAACGCGGTGGCAAATATAAGACACTCTAGTTCAAACGAGTACAACTGTCAACGAGATAACGAAATAAGCGTGGGTTTTAATCACGTATTTAGAACAAATCCTACTTTTATATCACAACGTTGTAAATAGTTCATCTAATCTTTCAAAAATGATTCTCTTTAAATGTAAAATATCGGTCAAATATAACGATTAGAAAATTAACCTTTAACAATTTTACCCTCTAAAAAAAAACATTTAAAATTTTCAAACTTCGTAATCGAGCTATCAACAAAATATTGCTTTATATAAAAAATCCAGTGGATCGTCTCAAAAACAGAGCGGGCCACCCATCTGTGTTAGCCCTTCGTTGACATGGGTGCCGACATGGCCCCGTCGAGCTATCTCTTTAACCGCGTTTTCGAATCAATAGGTAACCGGTCGAATCTCGACCCCGACGCCCAAAAAGTGCCAAAATCTTCGCGAAATGCCGTGAAAGGTGGTTGAAAGATGAGCTAAGCTAAGAAGTGTCTATCGGTTCGAACAGGCGTGGACGCTGGCGCGAACGCTGGCACACGACAACGACATCGACAACGGCATCGACAACGACAACTGCACACGATGCAACGCACCACGTTTGCTGCACATGCTCTCAGCGGCTGCCCCCGCTGCCCACCCCCCGCTGCCCTCGCTGCCCTTAACAACAACCAGACCGAACAACAAATATCCAAGTTCCAGTCATCGGGTTAGCCAACACGAGGTGAACCGGCTAGCAATCGATCAATTGCTAAAAACACAAAGCAAACAAAAACGAAAAAAACAACGAAAAAAACTGAGTGGCAAGAGTCAATCCGTCGCGAGTCACTGCTCTCGATTCAAACCACCAGCAGCCGGCGCACGCTTCCACCAGCAAATTGTAAACTAACAAACACACTGTAAACCCCCGCGGATACCCCGACCTCCCGACAGCAGCGTGTCAAACTTGCGTCCCTGCATGTAACCAACGCCGGCCCCGTACACGCTGTCTGTTGACAAGAATGAAACCACGAGTCACAGCGTCCGTCCGACGCGCAAACTATCGCCACGGAGAAAGTCACAATATCCGGTGAGTGCACGCCGCGTCCCTGTCTAGTGTGCCACGCTGGTGTGGCGAGCGCGCCGTCCCACTGCTGCAGCCGCTGCCGGTGCTGATGTTGCTGCTGCTGCTGCTGCTGCTGCTGCTGCTGCTGTTGTTTCTCTGCTGCTGCTGCTGCTGCTGCTGCTGCTGTTTCTGCTGCTGCTGCTTCTTGAGGATGAACAGTGGCACGTCCGGCAGTTGTGTGTGCAGCCCGCAGCGAGCCTAGTCTTATAGGGTTGGCAAGTCGAACGGCACTGAGCGCTCCCTGACGCGAGCCTCGGGGGGCAGACGGGGGGGGGGGGGGGGGGCGGAGGCGGCGGCGGCGGTGGCGGCGGCGGCGGCAGCGGCGGCGAGAGGCGGGTATGCGAGAGGGCAGCACAGAAGGGGGTGAGGGGCGCGGGGCGGTGGGTGGGTGGTTGGGTGGTTGGGTGGTGGGGCACGCTGCCATATCAATAGAGCCTAGCAACACACCAACTCTTCGAATGGCCCCGTGTGCGATTCGATGCGTTGCTCCTGTAAATACCCGAACATGGACGGTCGAGTGGCGGGTGGCGGTACGCTGCTGTGTGCAGCTGGGACGTGTGCTATGTCGTGTGCAGAGAACACGGGCTGCGGGATGTGTGCGGAGCTGCGGAGGAAAACTATGGAGAGGTCGCGATATTGATGCGATCAGCACGTATTTCATCAGCTGGACCGAATGCTGGAGCCAATATCTCTGGGTGTGTGTGAGTCTATGTATATATGCGGCACCAGGACGTGGGGTGCGATCATTAAATTTAGGCATTAAATCACACGACATGGAGCTAGACGTTAAATCTGGACACGTTTATGTTCATGTCGGCCATTTAATCAGGGCGACCGTTCATAGTTGCCCATATACTAAACTAAACTTAACTACCCGAATGCAATCTAGTTTTATGTCGCCATTTTGTTGTGTATGTGTATATGTGTATTACTTTCTCTTTCTGCCATTCGCAATCTCGTCGGCATCAGCGACCACGATCTCGATTCATGCATCTATCTAGATTGCTCCGGCCGACAGTCAATTAGTTTTGGCGCCATGCTCGGAGGCGGCTTCTCTACTTAATGCACTACTGCCACAGCCGCTGAGAGAACCACGGAAAGCCTCGAGCCATGCTTATGCACGCGCATCTCATTGGTTGAGAGCTCGTGGAAATCAAGGTCGACAGGCGAATCAACTCACAATGTAGTATTTCCGACCGGGGTGACCGTGGGAAGGTTTCGACCGCGGGAAAGTTACGACCACGAGATAGTTACGAGCGCCGGAAAACGCAGTGTAGAAAAACGCCGCTAATGCCTCTCCCTCATGTTTAGCAACAAAAAAAAAGTGGGGGCGTGGGTAAAAGTGTGCGGAATAGAAAGAGTGCACTCACCCCGTGGGAGCGTGTTGACCGTTTGAGATGGAGAGGGCTCGGGTCTTGCTGGGGTCTTGCTGGGGTCTTGCTGGGGTCTTGCTGGGACCTCGGTAAGGACTTTGCAAGGACTTCTGACGGGCTCGCAACGGACTTGCGAGGAAACCGCCAACACGCACACCCCAGGTTAAGTCGTAAGTCGGTAATGCTGAGTTACGATTTGGTCCCGAGGGGGGCATTGGTGGAGCAACATCCGCCAGCAGGGCCACGGAACGGGCCACGGGCATGCATCGCGGCTGATACACAACTACAATACAAAATACACTGAGCTCAAAATGGTGTTACGATAGACGAATCAATGGCGACCTTTGTGTTCGTTTTTTTTTTTTGCTGGGAGGGATGTGAAAAGAAGCGAAGGTGTGGGATTCTTTGTGGCCGGTCACGAGGTTATGAAAATTCAGACGCTTGCGATTGTCGCGCAAATGCGTTCCTCGGGCCAAGAAATGCTGAGGAGGAAACGGACGGAGAAAAAATCCTGCCATGCCGAGTGTCATAGAGCGTGCGTCGATTATTGCACGGTATCGACTGGTGGGGAGGGGGGGGGGGGGGCGGCGCGGGCAGGTGGTAATTGCCGCCCTTTATTTCTTTTGGCAAGCAATAGCCATCGACGCGAGCAGGCAACAAGTATTTTTGCTGCGACGGGAAAATGTAAATGTGCCCCCGCCAAGTTTATCCCCCGACCATCTGCTCGGCAGCACAGCGCCCCCGAGCCGCCCGCCGCCCGCTACGCCCGCCGCCGCTCGCCGCTCGCACATTATTTATTGTCACCCGGTTTGAAATCCATCCAAGAAAACCGGCTCCGGCACGGCCCGGCCCTCGACGTGTAGTCCCGCGCGTTCCGCGCACATTTCTCAAAACCCGCCGCTCGGCCGTCTTTCGGGAAAAGATTCGCCGGGCGGGCGTCGCTTCACGACGCGCGCATTTCCTGCACAGCGCGACCCTTGACCTGCTATCAAATCACGCGCTAGCGACGCACTGGCGCTCGGAATCACCGCCGCCGCCGCCGATAAGACCTCGTGGAATTGGATCAACGTCTAATCCTTCCCTCTAATCCCCGTCCTAATATCCTGTCGGTAAATGTTTCTCGCGGATTAGCGAGATCGGCGTAATGGCACGCCGCTGCCGCCGCCGCCGCCGTCGCGCCGCCAGCGATTCAATAACGAAAAAATCCGACTAAATCGTGCGCAGCCGGTGCGCAGCCGATGCGCAGCCGTTGCGCAGGCGGTGCAGCAGCAGTTGGCCGCGCCGCTGCAGCGAGCAGTGAACTTCCTCATTTGATCGGAGCGATGTTTTCGAACAGACGCTCCTGCTGGTTCAGATGACGGTATTGATCTCTGGGCTATGACGTCACAAGCCCGCCCCTACCACCCTTCTCCCACCACCCCCACCTTCCCGCATTTTGGGGCCGAACTTGTCGACTAGAGCATTAATGCCAGCGAGATGCAGCAGCGAATCGGCCGCGCGGGCGATGCTGACTGATGACCTTGAATCAGTGATTGCTCATCATGTCAGTGGGACAGGGGAAGTGTGGCGCCGGGGGTGCCGGGGGGTGTCGGGGAAGGGGTGCGGCCCCGGGGCCCGTGAGACGCCGGGTGGCGCCGGGGGGGCGGGAGCCTGCGACGGAGGGCGCATTGACGAGGGCCCGTTGGGCCAGCACGGGCGTTACGGTGTCGGGGTGTCGGGGTGTCGGCGTGTCGGGGGTGTCGGGGGTGTCGGACGGCAGGGACCGGCTCCAATTCCCGCGACGACGCGGGCTCAAAGGAAGTCGCGAGCGATGTCAGCGGCGGCGGCGGCGGCGGCGGCGGCGGCGGCGGCGGCGGCGGCGGCGGCGGCGGCGGCGGCGGCGGCGGCGGTGGCGGCGGCGGCGGCGGCGGCGGCGGTGGCGGTGGCGGGCGAAATGTAGGTCATTCGACAGGCGGGAAAATGCGTCTTTCTTTTCTGTTGGTGGCGTCGTAAAGAATTTTCTAATCTGCTTTAATGTGACCGGGAAATTCCTTCCGTATATTCAGGGCAAAGTATGTAGCGTAGCATTGTGAAGAGCCCGCGAGCGCATCTCTCTACTCTCCCAGCAACTGATCATGGCTGGCTTGGCACAAATTGGATCTGACAATCTGACTAGCTGACAAGATGTCGGCCAACAATGGACCCGCTAAAATATCTGCCTGGCTTTGCTTTTAGACCTGTCTCGCATAGCAAGAGCATTTTGTTATTTTTTTGTACCCACCTTTTCTATTTTACACGGGGACGGAAATAGAATTTTCGAATGTTTTACGAATGTTTGCTCGTGAATATTTTAGACGCAATCAGTGAAAATCAGCCGTACGCACAGAATCACCAATTCTGTCCAGCAATTCTGGGAAATCTTCGAAATCGGCTCGATTGAAAGCAGCAGGGAAAATCCGAGCGGAAGACGAAGAACAAGGTACCGTGAAAATAAATCCACCCTAGGCTCACTCATCTATCTTGCAAGGTATCGGGTGACCCAGATCCGGGCAGATACACTAGCGAGCCGCCGCAACCGACCAGATGATGATGCTACATCACCGAACTAAGAGCCCTATTAAAAACCATCAAGATTGCAATTACAACATCGCGCAAGTGGATGATTTTCTAGTTAGGATATCGCATCTCCCCGCTGGCATGCTGCACTTACACACGACGTCGAGTCGAAAGTGAATGGCTCTTTTACATGTTCGCAGTTGTTTGCACTTGGGAGGAAGTTAAGAGGCGTCGAGCTAAGTGGTGTGAAGCGGCCGAGACGCTAGACACTCCAGGGAGGCTGTGATCAAGATCGCCTTCAGATGAGTGGAGCAACCAATCTGGACCAGCTGTCGGACAGCTCGGTGCAATGCCGTTTAGCAGTCCGATATGCGGCGGAGTTGCGTCGCCTTGCAGTTACTACGCATTTCACTGCCGAGGAGCTCTGCTCGCTGCTCATGATATTCTATAAGGTTGGACCCTGGGACCAAGGTGGTACCATCGTGGGGCAAAGGTGCCCCATGCACGGAGAAAAATAATACCAAACTTCTTGCTAAAATAGCATGTAGGGGTTTTCCAACACGTATTACCAAATGACCATTTCCCAGGCTTTTGGCGAATGCAAATGGAGTTATTTATTAATTCGTTCCTGTTCCCTACATCCACCTCCCACCTATGCAATTATCTTGTTTGAACTCAAAAAAGCGATTGCGGCGTCTCTTGGACAAAAGTGCAGTCTCTAATTGTTTAACCCAACCATGTTCAGTACCTTTTTGCTTAGTTTGGCGGCCGTTAAGTGTCTGTACAATGCTTTGCATTAACTGCAATACGTTTGTCAGACAGAGCACACTTTTCATTCTGCTAAACGTTTGGCTGATTTAGACAAACTAGTTTGCTTAACAATAGCTTTAATTCTTGCAAAGCTTGTTCTTCAGTTTTTGATTCGCCGTTTTGCTAAATATGCAATAACTCTTGCAAAAACAGCAAAACTAATTCTGCAAAGCTAGTTTGGTTTTCATATTTCTCCGTGTGCAAGCGTTGACGTGGGTTTTGCAAGCTCGTTTCAGCGTTGGTCGTAATGGCCCACACTTGTTTCACCCTCCACAAAAATCCCGTGGGCGTTCTTCTCCCGTTTTTTTATGTGTCATAAAGTACGCTTAAACAATCGATGTTCATTGTTCGCTGGATGGAACTATATATGTTGCAAGTGAAACGTTTGTAAAAGTCTGGAGAGTTGAAGTACATTGGCGAGTGTCCTCTTTGCGGCGAGCGCAACAAACGACAATTTAAGCTCCTTATGTGTGATGCGAACTCGACTTTGTAGGGTAAATAGCAAACAGAGGAAATCTGTAGAGGACAGCTTAGTAACAATTCCGTTAGTGCGCGTTTTTTGTTAGCACACATCGTGAAAGTCTCCAGATGAGTAGATACAGATAAACCGCAAGGGTTGGTGAAGGAGATCGCGTTCAGACCATCGCCACGTTGCTCTTTTACCAGAAAATATTCTCGAGCACTACTTTTTGGAACTATGTCACAAGTGTTAAAAAACCGTCGGATACCACTGGCTGGAAATTGACAAAGTACTCAGCAAAATCCATAACATTTTGCGAGCGACACAGATATGGGACGAAAACCTGCTACTTTACCCTCATCTTGCAAGTTTCCTGGCACTGAATGTCCTTCATTTGCACCCCATCCCCCTCGCCCCTACCTCTCCCCACCCACCCATCCACCTATTTGGACGGGATTATGACATCCTGACACATTTCTGGACAATATCTCTCGGCTTAGATTTTCCAAGCGAACTATTTGGCAAACTAATCGGCAACATTAACCCCTTGCAACCGTCTTGCACCCTTCCAAGCAATCCTAGTCTGCACCGGCAGAACCATCAAAAGGAGCAGGAAGTTGTCATTAGATCCTCTGTCATCTTGAATGTCAGAATATGGTTATGTCTGAAGGAAACTATCCGTCTTGATCTTCGTATATCAAAACCTAATTCGTACTCCAAATAATGCTCTACTATGTTGAGAAGTGCTTTGTACATTATTTACATTAAATTATTGAGCATCACTGCTCTCCTACCACACCTTATTTCCTCTCCTTTCAAGCCCAGATAATATAACCTAGACCCTAGCGGCTGACATTTTTTTTCCTCTCCTCCGATGAATTTGCAACAAAAACGGCTCCCTGAGGCAAGGGTTCTCCCAAAGAATTCACACTGTCTCCTGGAAATGCGATAAATTCGCTAAATAACGCTGTGGGGGTTAAGAGGACCCCGGTGGAGATAGGAGACACCACCTATACAATCTTTACCAAGTTATTTTTCGAAGAGGCAGCGAGGAGAATATAGCAACAGACGCTACCAAGCTGATTTACCAACTACATGGGTGGAGCCAAGAACGAGACAGGTTAAATGTAAGATTGTCGTATACTGCTTTGTTAGAGGATATTATGATCACATGATTGTTGAGAAATTTCCTTGGAAAATTATGCAAAACCCCTATCAGGATCCTAGCCGAGTTTGCGTATTTTTCCGTCTGCGGAAAATCCCGCTTGTTTTTATCCGAGATTTCCCACAACCATGGCATAGAAAACGCTCACCTATTACTCCTCCAGCAAGCACGACACATTTACAAACTCCATTCCCATTACTGATCGCTCTCACAAAGTTGTTGCTACCCGGAAAGTCTCGAGTGGACTGGCCACAAGGCAAAATGAAATAAATGCCTGCTAGAGTGGGTAAATGTAAATAGGGCTTTATTACCCCATCGAGAACGCTCTCGGATGCAACTGGCAAGCTTAACGATTCTTTATTGCAGCTGACCCGCGATGGACCCATGGACCGCAAGAAATTCACAGCCCTGATGCATACGATGTACGGAGTGTGCCATTGGCTGCTAACCGACCGGCTCTTCGCACAGTTCGAATTAGACAGGTGTGGGTATATTATCTTCGAGACGTGGGCGTTCAACATGTCTATCTTCCTGCGTGGAACCTGGGAGGAGAAAGCACGCTTCACGTTCGCGGTAAGTCGAAGTCACGCTTCGGTCTCTACTTTCTACCTTCTGCTAAGCTGTTTGACCTTGGATCTCCTGGCGCTTGGGGGGTTGGCAACACGAAGCGTATGCTATGCGGTTGCACAAAAGAGACAAAGAAGCTGACGGCCCAGCTTAAAATATTACCTAATACAAAAGATCAAGCTGTTCTATTTCGAAGAACTTCTTACAAAGAAGTTCTTCAAACGGAGTGGGGGTGACATTCCTGGCTTGAAAATGAAGAAAGTGTTTTGCAAGTTTGATAAAGTTTGAGGGACAATAGTATATATTTTTTCTGAACGATGAAAATGCAATATTTTTTAAAGTTTCACGGCATCTATGAAACGTGCAAAAATGTATATCGTGCATGTGCCTTGGGAGCTAGAACATAGATTATTTATGTTACAAAACGATGTTCCCAGAAGCGTCGTTCACATTTTTTTGCTAAGCGTTCGCAAGTGCAACACCTTTCCAGCACATAAAATGCCAAATCCAAATAATTTCATTCATTTTCCTTAAAGCACTCCATCAATCAGAGAAAATTCCTTCTTCACTAAGTCATACGACATTCTGAAGAGACCAAGAAGGAAACGCAATTCACTGCGAAACTACCGCCCACTACCTCCAATCCAACGCAGCTCTCGCCGATGTACAATTAGCCATTTCCCGCGCCGCTGCACGCCGGACGCACACGACATTTACCAAACAAACGATTCGCACATTACCGATTCAAAACAACGCTCGACAACCCCAATTTCCAGCCCGGCCCGCCCTACGATTTACATCCAGCCAGCCAAGCGGCTGGAAAGCAGATGTCGAAGATCACCGTTGTGCATAAACAATCTCGTCCAATTGTTCTAGTGCATCATTCAGTCAATTAGCCTCGTCTGTCTCACTAATCGAGAGGAGACTTGTGTGGGGGGGGGGAGAGGGGAGGGGGAGTGATTGATCTTCGTGACAGCATCAGCACAGGCAGCCGCTCTACCCTAGAGATACCACTATCCACCCTGGTTGAGAGACGAGTGATTCCGCTAGCACTCACTAGCACATACCCATGGTCCCGGTCCAGACAAATGTTTGCATTGATCGGCGATCCCTATAGAACAGTGGTCGTTTCCTCTGCCGCAAACCACCTCAGACAGCGACACCAATACCAATACAATATAGTCGATTGCCAAACCCAACCCCTTTCATACAATCTAGACTCTAAGGACTCGCGAGCGCCACGAGAAATCGTCTATAAAAACAGCAACGCGTCAATTTAGATTAGTAACCTTATCCACCTGCAATGACTACGTAGGTAGTAATTTTTACTTCACTCCGCTCTGATGATGTTACCCTTGGAGAGGTGGTGTGAGGTGGGGGTTGGTAAAGGGGGGGGGGGGTGCTATGCAGACACCAATCAATCATTTTGATGTCCGGCTGAGTGTTCGTATATACTCTCCTACCTATATCAAGACGTTGGAAACAAAAATCGCTCTGAAACATATAGCTCTTGATCGCTCCAGAGCGTAATATCATTTTATGGCACACTTTTAATAAAATTGCAAGGGATGAATATGATTGCCGGGGGTTGTATGCGGCTTTTCAGCCCACCACCCCACCCCCGACCACCCACCCTCCCTGCGTCTCTACCACCCCCATTGCCGCACGTACAGGATAAAGGTTGAATAATAATTGGAATGGCGAAACGAAGGAATTGCGAGTGTATATTATAGCGAAGACTGCAACTCACACAACCAGAGAGAAAAAAGTACGAACCTTTTTTTTCTTTGTTCTGTGTTAATTTTTTACTTTTTTGTTTGTGTGTTTGTTTGCTTGCTGTTTGTTCGCAGTCGCACGACTCGGGTCAAACGGAAGCACTAATCGAGATGAAATTTTCACGGAACATTCTATAAACCTTAGACCTGCCGCGTTTCCTTAAATGAATTGGTTCGCTAGTTTTTTTTTCATAAAAATTACATTGAGAAGCGTGAAAAAGCTGGTAAGATTAGCATAGGCGACGCCTTGGCTGTTTCTTTCGCCTAGCAACAAATAGGCAACAAAAAGTTCAAGCTCTGCAACAGCTGCAACAGCTGCATCAGCTCGGACATGGCTTGAATATAGAAACAATCGCAAGAAAAATTAATTAAAACTTGAAAACTCTTCAATTGAAAATTATATCTAAAATGTTCTGCATCAGAAAATGCTCATCCTGCAACGCTGTACATAAAAAGCGTTCGCGACGCCAACGATATTTGATTTAAAAAAATCCTAATCTGGCCAAGTCACATAGTAACTAACAGTGACATCTCGAAAAAAGGCAACACAGTAGATGTAATATCCCGCTCAGTCTGAAACCAGTTAATTACTCGCCAGCAAAGAGCGTCTGGTGAAGCTGACGCAGTGCAATGCGACACAAATGTCGAGCAGTCCAATTAATCAGCCAATTAATCAGCCAACTAATCAGCGAATCTTTCGACAGACCTACGATTTGGCCGGCAACGGGATGATTATGCGAGAGCACATGATCATCCTGCTGCGTACGGCCATCATCAGCGTCGAAGACAATGATGAGGTTGTCAAGGAGCTCAGTGAAGTGCTGATGAAGAAGCTCGATCTGGACCACGATGGCAAGGTGGGATTTATAGCCTTTACAAAGCCTAGAGATGGAAAATGCTCGAGCATTTTCTTTTGGAGAATATTCTCGAGCACGAGCATTTTCTGATTCTGTTTTTTAATCACATTTTCTCTTGATTTGAGTATATCTTGTACCCAATTAAAATATCCAATCTCTAGATATTTAAATAGAATTTAGGTGTAAAAATATGCAGAGAACGGGTGGTTTATTTTTAACTTTTTGTAGAATATCATGTATTAGCTGCACGCGTAACGAACAACGATTAACGAAGGAAATAACAACATTTATTGTGTTAATAATTCGAAATGTTTATACATAGCCAATGTACAAACATTTCAGTTGCCTGATGTGGTGTCAAATCGTCGAATTTTGAAAATGTGTTCAGTTATGCTCGGAGCATAAATCCTCGGCAAATATTCTCTGGAGAATTTACTCCGGTTGCATCGCTAACAATGCACGCTGTCAACTTTACGACTTGATAGCTCCTAACTCGTAACTGCATCTAAACCAGTAGCGAGTCGCATCAAATGACCATAAAAATCCGTATCAAACCGTATCAAACCGTGTAAGCGAATGGTTAGAAATCGCCTAGAATTGCACCCAAGGCAATTTTAAAAGAATTACTTTCGCTATAATCGCCATTACGCAGCGTTTTATGAGAGCTAACCTGCAATTAAGGTAAAATTATACCTAAGTAGTCAGTCAATCACTTTGATGCATGTGTTGTTTTTAAGTACTTTTTACCCAAGAGATAAAATACGATACTATAATAATTCCACTCTCTCAATGCGCAATACATTTTTATTCTTACTATCGTCATTTGTGTGCAATTGCACCGAAGATGAAGCCATAATCTACAAGTTCAATTCCAGGAAACCGAGATTTTTAGCCAAGACATTTACGGAATGGTCCGCTCAGCGCTAGTAGTCAATATTGATACCAATATGATGCTAAATAAACTCACTATCACCATTTTACCTTTATTCCCAACTGCATTATTACATAACTGTGTTAATCAAGATACTAGTAAAATGCTAGAAGATTCGCGAGTATTAAATAAAGCACAGTTCTAGTGTGTTCAGTTCTAGTTCTTCTGTTCATAGTTAAGTTCTATGCGGATTATGAGTCGTTCAAATGTAAATGGCGGCCATTTTTTTTTGCCTGACCTTATCCCGTGTATGGCGTATACCACGTTTCGAGAAGATTTCTCTTCTTTTCCGTCGACTGCGGCTGGATCTGATTTCGCTGGACCATTCTGCACACGGCGCAGGTGAGCCTCGTCGACTTTGTCGAGAGCGTGCGTCTCGACTGCAACCTCGTCGAGAGTCTGGGCCCCAGCCTGCCATCTCGCCAAGCGTCGTTCGCATTCATGACCTCGTTCACGAAGACCCCGAGTCGCTACTAGCTGCTGACCCCAGCCCCCGCCCACGCATCCACCGCCCACGCCGCCCCTACGGAGAACGCCGTCAACCCGGGGCCGTCAACCCGTCAACCGCTAATCAGCCGCTTGTCAATCACGCGATACACCACACATCTGTCTTGGCCGCTAGAGATTAAATTACTTCCGTTTCGATTCGAATCCGATCGCAATTTATTGATGAGTTCCCAGATGTGTCATGTGTGTGTGTGTGTCAGTGTGTGAATGTGTGTGTGTGTTGGGGGACTTCCTTACTAAGGGCAATCAATTTTCTGCTATTACAGTGGCATTACTGTGGTGCTACTGTGGTGTTACTGCGTTAATAATACATGGAAAACACGGTTTTCATTGGCACCGTCGTAAAACCAGCATGTCGCATTAAGAAAGGCCGGCCCATGGGCCTTGATAAGTCCCGGTTAGTTTTAAAATGGGGATGCCCTACCTACCCCTACATATGCTACCATAGCACCCCCGAAATACCAGTCAGTTAGCCGCATGAGTCCCTGGATGCTTTCTATGGTTCAGATTCCATGAGGCTAAGAAATTTAGTTCGTTTCCGCAAACCATCCGCCATGCATTTTCATGGGGTTTTCTTTGAATGCTGACAGTGTTAAGCGTCAAAGGATATAGCGTCGCAGTGTCAGAGGGTAACAAATCTCCGGCTCAGCATCCCCAGAGCCGGAGCGGAATCGGGACACGTTTTCCGACTCAAAAACCAGGCCAGAGCAACGCGGAGATTAGCGAGGATTCAATCAAAAGTTTGCAAATAATGGTTAACTTTTGTTCAGCTCGAATTGTAAGTTTTATCAAATCTCCGATGAAGTTCGTGGCGCTCATAGGGCCCATCCAGGCTGCTTGCTAAAAAGTTAGCAACACAAACTTGGCTCGTTTCCTCGAATAGTTTTCTTCTTCTATATAGAGAAAGAAAAAATAAAAATTGGGTGTGGAAACTGTGACTGTGCATCTCACTTGAAACCCCACAATACTTTTCTTAATTCCTTCATTTCCCCCCCCCCGTCTACCCCCTCGTGCCATCGGCAACGTCAAGATAACTATGGCCAGTTCATTAGAAGCGACACAAATCACGGAGAGTTTTCTCAATCAACGAGCAATTTCCACAGCATTTTTCTTTGCCGGACTGACGCTAGTTAACCTTCTGGATGCTATCCGACGCCAGGCCGACGGGTCTGCCCTCTACACGCGGCCACTCGCAACCGAGGGCAGATCAATACAACGCCAGGCTGCATTACCGACCGGGAAATCAGCGCACAGTGCTGCTTCCTGGACGGCGACGGCGGCAACTAGCGCGGGAAATTGTCGGCTGGGAAACTGGAGAAACGACGTCTAGAGGGCTCAGGGTGCAGCCAGTGGTTGGTGTGAACGGATCCGTCGCCTGCATCCCGCTTGCTCTCCCTTTATCCCATTTTCCTCGACTTTTCTCAATGAAACTTTCAAAATAGTTCCACGTCTAAATACAAACATTTTTTCAAACATTCTCACCTCAGCTTGAGCTTTTTTTTATACTGAAAATGATTATTGGTATTTCAACTCCCATAAGGACCTCCGTCAATATTTGTATGACGGTCTGGGCCCTTATATTTTCGCGCTCAGTTTCGGTGGGGTCATTATAAGTCCCTACCCATCACCACCCACCCTCCTCCCCAAGAGTAGCGTTTAGTGGGTTTTAGTTGGAACCTATTTGCCAGAGTTTGAATGCACCTTTTCACATAATCGAACGAGGCATCAAAGCTCTCAATTACATTTAAAATTATGTTCAGCCAGCCATGTTGAACCATGTTATAGCCAGCAAGCTATTTACCTCAAACGCGTAGTTTTTGTTCCCAGAGATGCATTGAGCCAAGATTTCCTTGGAGCGCAGAGCCCTTCTCAAAGCCCCCGTATTTTAAGGCAGATTCTATGCACACAACTGCACCTATTTTCCAACCTCGGCAAGACTTCGGGGACTCCCAACTCAATCCACTGGATTTTGTGGATTTTTGACTGCTATTTGAGTTGACTCTCCATTCCGCAGCGAACTCTCAGCAGGCAAGTGATGTGGATTAAAGCATTAAAATGCAGGTTGAGAGGGAAAATAGACATTTTAATTAGACATATTTTTGTTAGTGGGTACCTTATTAGATGCATCACTTGAACGTAACTAATGAGGTACATGTGGCTGAGGTGTCAACAGTTTCCTTTCCATTTCCACCGATATTTTCACGCCGTGGACGAATAGGGTGGTGGCAGGAGCAGACTGGGGTGAAAAACGACCTGGGCATTTGAAATAAAAGCTGCACTTGAGCCCCTTCATCCTAGACCACATTATTTCTCGTGGAATATTTATCGTGTGCAGCATGGTTTGTCAAAACAGACGGTGCAATTAGCACAGAGGTCTTTTGGGGCACGCCAAGTAGACAACAATTTGTATTACCAGGATTCTACGCGGAGGAAAAAATCCTCGAATAAGTCGAGTCGGAATTTTATAATTTGTTAATCATATAAATTTGTATACTAAGGTGTTCCTTATAACTGCTTTTGAAAAAATAATGTCATCATTTCAATAATTTGACGCTGTCTTTCAATTGGAACAGAAAACGAGACTAAAAAAACAAAATGTCACAGTTGCTGGTTGCTATAGAGTGCGACACATTTTGCCCTCAAGTCTCATCTGGTGACCCTGCCGTCGTAGGCTGGCTAACTCAATATTTTAATTAAACCAGCAATTAACACCAGCAACTCATATTCTAAATCAACCATTCCAGCGTGTAACGCCCGGTGGCATAACCGGGCCAGTCCGCCCCTGCTCGCCGGAATGCGTCCTGCAGCAAAAACTGCAAACTGCAAACTGCAAACTGCAAACTGCAAACTCCAATTCTTTCGCCTCGAGAGAGACTTACAAGCAGCGAATCCCTTGGTGCTCCCGCCGACGAGTTCAGCCCTAAGCAATTTATAATTAAGCAAAATCGTTAACGAGGCCACTGTCTATAAACCAGGCCTCCAACCTCGTGACCTTTTCATATGGAAACGGGCCATGATATTGCAACTATACAATTTACGCGTAATTGCATCTCCATAATTTGTGAGGCGAGGTGGGCTCCGTACCGACACAATATCCGTAAATGAAAAATCCAGGGAGATTTTCCATCCAATCTCATCTCCACACGCCAAAAAGCGACGAGATAAAAAAACAAAATGCTGCAGACCCATAGCACCAAAGAGTTCGGTACGCAATCGTGTGTTCAATAATTCACAACCAAACGACCATTGATATAGTCCACCTTTTTTGCGGAAATTTTGGCATTGCAAAATGAATATTTATATGCATTTCAGCGGACGTATTCCCATCCCCGTTGGTTGCGAAGGATTGCCATGCCGAGCTATGCACGGTTGAATGTAAATCCTCGAGCCTCTCAAAAGCATTCTCCTGACAGGCTGACTTTGCTAAAGCCCTCTTACGAGACCCTTGCAAGGGATGTGCTGTACCCGGGTTAACCATCATAATATCTGTATATGTGGTCACTGCTTGGCCAAGCGATACAGAGCGAATGAAAAGCGACGTGGAAATCATCAGACAGACCAAGAAAAACTTATTCCGTCGACGGTGTCGGTAACTCGCGCTGGTCGAAATATCAAAATGTTCATGGGGATACAGAAATCATTAATACTCATTAATGCGTTTATGTTAACTTCATTAATCACCGATTCATAGACGCTTAATTATCACGCAGCTAAGTCATCTCAGGCCTGCTTGTCTCAGCTGGATAATTCATGGCTTCATCCGGTATAAGTAAAGCTGCATAAAAAAGTTATTAAACTTAAACTTAAGAAATGTAAATTAATCATTTAATATATTTTATTAAACTATAAAAATTTATTAAACTTTAAAAAAGTTATTTTAAAAGTGACACACCATTGTGCGTATTTTGAACAGACGTTCACCTCGGGGCTGAAAGCTGCATGGGAATACTGCAGAGAACCAAGAGAACCAATTATAAGAGCCACACAAATCTACCGACCTTTTAATTAGCCCGTGTCACACTCACATGATCCACAAAACATCCACCAAGATGCCTTCAAAACGAAACTATACAGACGTGCCAGCTAAGTTTGAGCGAACTTTTTAATGGGATTTCTACTACTTATTATAACACGAGCAGAAAAGATCAAAAATAACACCGAATCATGCGAATCCATTTTAAATATTTCCGTGAAAACAATTTAAATTGTGTCTCTCAACTTTTTCGCATCATTATAGAATAAGGATAGCTCCGAACATTTTTTTGATTTGGTACTTTTCTTCATCTTGAAACCTCAAAAATCTATGCAGATCTTTTATAACATTTCTTAGATTCATAAAATTTTCTGCTTGAAAATTTGGGAAGAGTTAGGCTCTCAATTATTTTTTTGCACGTAATACCTCAGTAACGTGATTATGGTAAAGTTGTCCATGGTTTTCAATGGAATACAATCTCCCTTTTTGATGAAAGCTAATCAAGAATGTGCAATTAGCCTTGGTGACATGGATTCTTTTTTCAGCTCAAGTTCCGAATATTTAAATTGGTTATATTTATAAGCAATATAGGTCTAATATTATGTAAATTTCGAACCCACCCTCATGAAACGGGCACTGTACAAGGCTATGTGTTTAACTTTAATCCATAGAATATCAGTGCTCAGTGAATTAAAGGCAATCACTGAGTTACGTAGTATTCCCATCTGTTCTAAACCAAGCGCCGATTCAACCAAATTCTCGTGTTGAAACGGAAGTGAACCTGAATTACATAGCAAGTCCCAATCACACGCAGTGAAACTCAATTGTTTGTGAGTTATGCCTCATAGCAGAGATTAAAAATGAGGTAAGAACGAGCCTTCGACAATCATTCCGAGCAAATTAACTCAACATGTAAGCGTTTTGACTTGTGATGCAGAAGGCAAGGCTGGCAGACAAAGCGACGTCTAATTAAAATAATCCGAATCAACGATCTTTTAATTAAAACCGCCGAGCCATCCAGACGGCCAGAGACTAAACTTTGTTAACTCTCGAGAAATCAGGAGGCTGTGTCAATATTTGATTAAAATTCGGAGGTTTCCATTTTTTTCTAATGACAATGTTACCATTTAAAACATCACATTTATAACATTTTGTGAATAAATTGGGACCTTCACAGATTTAAAGCATGCCAATTAAATTCGTTGAAATTGTGCAAAAGAGAAAAATAAATTCTGTAACGGGACCAGTCCAATCAGGCAGCTAAACTCCTCTTGAGAACTCATCTCCATGAAGAAAAAACAGATGCTTCTGTTGTTTTCAGAAGTATAACCGGTCCCATGTACGCTTTATTAGAATAAACTAATCGTTTAAATGTGCGATTTCAAGAAAAATCGCCTCTTCCAGCCTCATTCCCCTCCACTTGCTAACCAAACAAATCACTATCTGGTACATGAATTGGTAAACCTTCCCCTGGGTGGCAAACTCTCTTTACATTAAAACGAGGAAAACGATCCTAAATTTAAATGGTATAAAGAAACACGGACTTACCCAAATGCATTAACCTCGAAGTTTAACAAAATAGGAAGTCAATGACTAGAAGTCTAGAACCTTAGACGTCTGCATCCGTACACTATGCTATAACTTATGATTATCTCTCAAAGCCTTGGAAACCACCCTCATTTACACGTAACAATGTTTCAATCACCGGTTAAGATCGATCCTTCCGCTCCTCATCTCAATAGGAAAATCATATCGCCCCTAGATTAGAAAAAAACTGTATAAGTCTAATGTTTTAATGCTTTAAGGGGCAGTTTCACCAATATATTAACTCTGTATTTAAGTGGGAGTTGAGTTAAATTCAGTGGCAAGGGCCAACCACGTCCAGTGAAATTCAAAATTTTCTGTCAACTCAGGGTTGGAAAAAATTGGTAAAACTGGCTTTAAGTGGTCGACGTTTCAACCACGATACGGGCCCTATTTAGGGCCAAAAATCGTACCAAACAGAGCACAACCTAGGCGATTCGACAAGGACGTCTTCAACAGGAAATAATGAACTCGAATGCAACTTGCAACACTCAATCCGACCCACGAACACAAGCCACCCCGCGGTACGCATTGTCTTGTGCGACAGCAAGTATTCCTGTACAATGAAATGAAATTCAAATAACAAATAACAAATAACAATAATCCACTCACCCAAGCGTCTTCGTCGAGATCAGCGGCGTCTTCATGCTGAGGAAGCCGTTGATTTTCGCGAACCGCGAGGTCGGATGCTGCTTGGTGGTGCATTCCGCGTCTAGACGCATCGCCTGGCGCGCGTCCAGTTCGTCCTCGAGCGCCTCCAGGTCTCGCTTACGCTTCTTCTTGTACCAGAAGCAGATGAAGACGGCAGCAGCCAGCGTGATGAGCGCTGCCAGCGTTGACAGTACCGCTGTGATGATCACCTCGTGTCGTTCCATTTTCTGCGAACAGACGGAAGTCGCCATCAGCGCGATGCGGGTGGGCGGGTGGGATTTTGATATCGATTTGTCGATAAAAAGTTTAGTGATGGTTCGTCAATTAAGTTTTGATTGAAAATGAAATGTGTCATTTGCGTAATGTTGTGGACTACACGCCCGCGAAAGTCATACGATAAGGTGTTCTGTAGTTGAAAGTTGGTACTGAACTTCGTGTGTCATGGTACTTTTTTTTAAATCTGTGATTAGTATAAGTTGATAAGAGGGTGTAAGCTTGGCACGGAATGAAGGGGCGAGTGTCGTAAAGCCTGATATACTCTTGGCGCTTGCACTCAAATGGTTGATCATTTGATTTCATTTGGTATAGAGTAGCTGTCTTCTTGGTAGAATGTGTAAGTGATTCGATACATTGATTCTCGAGAAAATGGCCTATTTTTACCGCATGCGGGCGGTGGGAGTGAGGGGGCTACACCTGACAGCTGGTGCTCCATCGGCGACCCTCCATCTTTAACTCCAATTCTGGACGGCAAATAAATGAGTGAGTTTTAATCAGCACACTCTCCTTCCTCTCCAGCCCCTTCAATACCATGGATCAGTTGTAAAATCCTGCTCTTTTAGCTTTCAATTGCAACATCTTTCGGAAGGTAGCTAAGCCGGATGCTCTTCCCTTGGTGGTATTCAACAAGATATTGCTACTTAACTTCATCCTGCAGCCTCTGCTCCGTCCTAAGCACTTGCAGAATATTTCCCAGAAACTCATATACGCGATTATAAATAAACATAGATTCAGCATTGTGTTCTGTCTTTTTCTGTACGGATTCCTTCCTCGCTGTGATTCCCGCAAGCTAACGGACACAGTACAGCAGAGGAAAACCATAAAGCACCTTTCCTGTTTTTTCTAGTGGCTTTTTACTTTTCATGCGCGCTGCAAATGGACGATTGATTATATTTTCAACCTCTACGCTTTCAAAGCAAACGTCCTAGAAAAAGAAGCTGTAAAGCGACATTTGGCGTTGCTACTTGCGAGATGATATCTGTGTCAAATGTACGCAGCCACCGTTCTTTCTGTACGTTAGCTTCGGCACAGAGCTCAGGCGACACGTTTGCCTCACTCAGTGTTTATACACGTATTTTTGTACATTTTCTGTCGCAAAATGTCACGTTTTAGCATAAGCATATGCAGCGCAATGATATCCATGCAAAGAATATAAGCATATTAGAATGCGCTGCTGTATTCTATTTCCATAACAGTTCGATATTTGGAAGAGAAAACTTGTCGTTGACAACGCGACAACGCCAGCGGCATCGCTTTTCCGTGCTCCCCGGGGTGATGATGAAATAACATCGCTGATAATGAGCCCGTGGTATACAGCGAAAAAGTAAGGGTGGGTGGTGGAGGTTGAATTGTTCCAGCACAGCGTCGACGTCCGTTCTAGAGGGCAGAAAGGATTCCGCATCCAGAGCCATGATCGATCAGTCGGATTTCTTTTAATCGATGCAGGTGCTGTCAAATTACTGGCAACCGACAGCTGCCACGAATTCTCTGTGATTGAAGCTTGTCAGCTTCTCTGCAAAGCACTGCTAATCGGTGCTGTGACTTATCTAGATGGTTATCTAGGTAAACATTTTGATCTATTTTCCATATATCTAGATCAAATTTTGGCTTACTATAATCTAGGAAAAAATGAAATGTCTCAGCTCTGTTTAAAAAAATATATAGATAAAAGATGAAGTAAGTTGAAAATTTGAAAGACGCGTGAAAGACATCAGCTTAATTTTATTTTTTGGCCGAGACATACATTCATATACTCTGACAATATACTGATCAGCTGATCATTGGTATTATTCAACAAATATTATTTCTTAATTTCAAAAAAAAAAAAATTGTCTTTTATCTAAGAAATCTAGTCACAAGACTGCTGCTGATTAAACTCATTGGAATGATTACCAAACCGATATCGCTGATTTCTCAGACCATCAGCTGAAACGCGCCCAACCAAAAAGGCATGCAGTCCGAACAATTCACATTAATAATGATGTCTATGTGAGTGGAAACTTTATGTATCCCTGGCTCATTTTCGTACAGATGTTGGAGTTTTGTTTACTCATCCCCAGATGTCTGCTGTCTTCCCCAGCACCCTCCCCCCCCCCTCCCCGCTACCCACCAACAAGAACTATAGGATCTCTATACAAAAGGCGAGCTCGCAAACAATCGCTGAAAGACAAAGTCATCTTATGTGTATACAGAGATTCTAAAGATGAGATGAAATTGAGTCAGAAGCCATTCGATATTGAGTAAGGAGCTTTTCACATGTAACTTCAGATGCTTCATCATCGTCACAAGCACATAGCGCTGTATATATTTTTTTCTTGTCGCCCTTATCAGCTGTTGAAAAGTTCCGAGTTCGATACAAATCCCCCACCCACCCATCCACCACCCATCTATCCCAACCCAAAACACCCAGCCCACCTCTCTCTCTCCCCGGACATTGTATTTATAACGTGGGGCGCATTCCATTCTCGAGAAAAACTTTCGGCTTTTCAATTTTCAGTTAGTTTCATTTTAATCCTCAGCTCGTGGATCTGGGCAGGCTCTGTTTGTCTTACCGCGAAGTATGGAGCTTGTTAAAAAGTTGCGAGATTCGAAAAGTTTTAATGGGGAGTTTTAGTGGAGAGTTGCGGGATGCTGGCAAGGTGGAAGATTTCGAGCGCTGCGATTGGCTAAGAAAGGCAATCTCGGCGCATGGACGCCATCAGATAAGGTGGTTGGGATCAAGACTGACCGCTCGGCTGTGTTAATAAATGTAGCATACTTCTTGAAGTTTCCTTTCAAGTGTGTGTTAAACGGTTTCACACGATAATCCCACCGCTGCCACCAGTGTAAGCATTCTGATTATTTTTTGGGGATTTACAAAAACAATATAGAGATGATAAGCACTAGTGCCGAGATGAGTGAAAGATTCAAGATAAAGTTATTAGTTAGCTCGGGGGTATTGATAAAAAACATCAAACAGGGAATTGAATGATAAGCCTTACTATAATTGACCTGACCGTTTCGCAAAGCAATGCTACCAGCTCCCTCTAGAGTTTCGCACAGCCTTGTGAAACGTGAGTGGAAATAATATAAAGACAATCCATTGAGTCTTTCAGAAGACTAGTTCTCGTGTTACTCAAAGCCATCGGCCCAAAGAAAAAGTACTTTTTCTCTAGCGGGCATGTCTGGCTATCGGAACGCTCCCACCAACTCCACCAACTCCACCAACTCTATCACCCCAACCACCCCCACCCCGCTAGCCCACCAGCAAAACCGGCTGCGTTACCATCGGACGGACGTGCAGGAAGTGAGGCGGTCGATAGCCCAGCTGTTGATTCGTACACAGAATCACCGAGATGTGCAACAGATGCACGCATCGATGCTGCAGACATGCGAACAAGTAGCTACCTGCGATACCAAGAACCTAGAGCTGTCCGATTACCACTGGGAACTTTGCCAGTACTCGCGGACGCAATTAACGCTCCAAGTAAGTTCTTCGAACGCGAGCTCGACTAGGTCTGTGGACTCTTTTGTTATCAACTATATAGGCAAGCTAGAGTTTGGAGCGTAGATCCGGGACTGACGTCTCTGGCACTCTGCATCGCGGTTCCTCGCAGTTGTGCTGTATGTATAATTCTTTACCGCTCTGTAAATGGACTTGTAGATATTCCAGAGCAGAATTTCCGTCGGATTTGCTTTTATTTCTAGTCTCGCGGTGACATTGGAATAGTATTGCTCGCTAGAGTTTGAAAACTGAACAAAATTGTTTAGTGAAAAGTAGAAAAAGAAAAAGAAACTGCCTGCAGTGCTAGGAGGCATTTAAGAAATGAGGTCCTCGTGCCGTCGTGCTATTTATGATAGTTGCACGGGTCACTTCTCTTTTGCGCATGAATATTCGCTCATTTCTGCGGGATTATACTGCTGCGATGCAGAGCGAGCAAGCGTTGTTCGAGTTTTCATAAAAATTGCACGCTTTCGCCAGCAAACAAGCAATTTTCCCGGTACGAATTAATATTTTTGCAGTCTCCTTTTTATATGCATAGATTTTTCCCAATAAACTCAAAGCGTAGTAAAAAAGTAATTATTTAACCAAATGAGTATGCACTATATACAAACAGAAGCCACCACAATAAAGCCAGGATATTTACGGGCAAGCGGCTTCAACTGCATTATTGACATCGTTAACTTCCGTCGCGTGTCCCAAAATTAAACAAAGCGTTAAATCCCGGATACTAATTCCCGGTCGACTCGACTCTGGGCCAGCCTAATGCTAGCCTAATTCCCGCCTAATTCCTGGCTGATTCCCGAATGAGCTGTTGGATTCCGGGACGCTGTTTAAAGAGCACTACGGCGGTGATAAAATGGTACGAAGCCATGACTGAGCTTTGGACCCACCGTGCACAGGTACTTCACTTAAGCTGCGGAAAGCTGGGGAAAGCTGGGGAAAGCCGTGGAAGGCGGTGGAAGGCGGTGGAATGCTCAACGAGTTCGAGTCCCGCCTACCCCAAGGGGTCTGCCACTAAAGTGTTCCCGGAATGGTCATTGAATGCTTTTTGCATGCATTTCGCATGCTAAAGCTTTCATAGCGCCACGCTTACATCTGCCTACATTTTCAACCGACTCGAATCTCGTTTTTATACAAGCATTTCATGGTTTGAATGTTTGAATTCCTAATGCGCCATAAAAAAATTAATATTTTTCTAAGAAATATGAGTGTCTGGCTCTCTTTTGCTGTAAAATATTAAGCAAACGGGTGTTTAAGTTTCCCTAAAAACCATTTTTACTAAATATTTAAGAGATAAACAACTACCCATCGGCAAGACAAGTAATTACCACCCAGAGACAACTATGGATTATCAGGAGCAAATATTCCAGTTCACAACTTGACTCGGCTTTTTTCACCCATTGAAACTCTGGCGAGACCAAAACGACGGGAAAATGTTCCACGCCAGTTTTCAAGTCTCCTGATTGACAGCTGCCACTGCCATCGCCCACGCTATGTTTTTTTTTTGTGGAAGAGGGACGGAAAAATCCAGCGCTAGGACTTGATTCAACTGGCGCTTACGTAACATCTTCCTTGTAATCCGAAAGCGGACAACACAACGTTCCAATCATGTAGCTGTCCACTAAAACAGCCAAGATTTACGTGTGAAGCCACACTTTGATTACCAAACAAACATATTATCAAACTTTGCTTAATACGTGACAAGACAAGATGCATCGGCAATCGGCGGCAGAAGGCACGAGCTAAGTATTCGGGAACTGAGGGGCGATACTCACCACGAAGCGAATCGCCTCCAACGGGATAGAGTGCGCGTTGGGAAGCGCCAGCGATGACCCTGGACTGGCGCCCGCAGGCAAGAAGTTGCCAAAAACCATTCGTTTCCTTGCGACGATGTCGGAGTCTGCAGAGATCGCGTCGTGACCGCTCAAACTTGCTCCCCTGCGGCCTAGCTGGTCCATCGTAACGATTTTGTGACAGCTAGCTTACTGCAAGTGACGTGCGTGAGTAGATGATAATTCGGTGAGTCGAGTTAATTTCAGGAAGCAAAAGTCAATTAAACTACTGAGGTGTTGGTGTCCGTTTGACAATGACTAATTGACGTGTACTTGTACTAAGAGGTCGCGAGTGCGATTCAAAAGTATAAAGTCGCGCGCTCACAAAGTTTTTCGATGTTTTTCGGAGATTTAAAATGCCTTAGAAGCAATTGAATCTAATCTAAATTCTTATCATATATTTATTGCTTAATAAAGTTAGTTATTCGTAAATTTCGTTGCTCGTTTCTCGTGGTCGTAAAACGCTAACGAATATTGTAAAATCGTGTTACGAAACACAACTTCCGATGCAACCGAACCACAAACAACCCCCTGCCAAAAACCGCCAATTTAAAAATCCAAAACCACCCCCCGCCAGAAACCGAACCGCAAAAACAGCCGCCGGCGTCCAAACGAAAACACACTTTGGGCCACCACTTGTTGATTTCCGAGAAATTGCTCAAAACAATCCGCGCTGGCCCGACCGCCTATCTCCGCCGGGGCACGCTAGCCCTTTATGAATGAAACCACGAGCCGTTTGCGTTGTCGTCCACGTCGTCGTCGTCGTCGTCGACGTTTGCGTTGGCGAGATTGCCTCTGGGGTAGCAGTGAACGCGATCGGCGGCAGTAGCAGCAACAGCAGCGTCCTCTCGATCAGATGACCGAATGGGATGAATGAGCTGCGAGCTGCGAGCTGCGAGGCTGCCGGGGTCTGCGTCGACGTCGAGTGCCGTTGTGTGCGTCGACGGGGCAGATGCAGCACCGCGCCGCACCGCGCCGCACCGCGCCGCGCCGCACCGCACCGCACGGAGGCTGTACGGGGTTGATCTCGGATGCGCGCCAGTCGCAGCGCGTGGGTAAGCGCATGGAGACCAACGTGTGCCTGGCGACCGGCACCGAGAACCTCGGTGAGGGTTGCTCGGGGGGGTAGGGTGGTTTGGGGGAGGGGAGGGGGTTGAGGGGATCAACACGAGTCGCGTTGAGATGTAGCTCGGCGGGCGGTGTTTCTTGCCCGCCATGTCGCGCGGCGTAATTAATGATGTCGCATCGCCGGTGTTTTTGTTTTGTGTGGTTATTGGGTGCTGCTTAACGCGCGACAGTGATTTCGGGCGTCGCTGGCGCTTGACTGCGGCTGTTTTATGCACTGCTGTTGCTAGGGGACTGCCATTTTCGACAGGGTTGCGTGTTTTTTGTTCGCTACGAGTCCCTTGTTGGTCGCGATAAGTTGTCTCGGCGGTCGTTATTCAGTTCATAACACAAGGCTGATATCCGGGTGATGGCGGTCTGGTCATCTCAAAGGTCCGAATCTGTCGGCTCACGTTGCTCGTCTCTCAGCGTGCAACCAACTCTAGCCGACAATATTTCGATCTCGTTGAATTGACGTCACTGAAGAGCGGTGCTTTGATTGGGTGCAATTGCTAGGGGATGCGCGCGCAAATCCCCGGTTTGCCGAGAGAGGGCAGAAGAAAATGAAAAGCTAACTGTTTCGATCAAATTATTAATCCAGCGTGGGCGCTGCTATACATTTAGCGACAGAATGCTCGTGAAAAACAAAACAAAACACGAAATCGCCCTGCATTATTATGTGTAAGCCTCGACACGTCAGTATTGTCTTATCCTGGCTTATCAGTTCGTCGATGTGGACAAGCTTGGTCCATTAACAAAGCAATCGCCGGTGGCGTGATGCACGCTTCGGAGGCTGGGGAAATGATCACGTACCGCGTGTCTATACTAGCCGGGAAATATTGTGAAAAGTGCTGACGCTGTTAACATGAGCGTATGTCAACAGCTTGAAATCGGGCGCGTGCTTGCGCCTCGGTGATTGCACAAATGCACTTATGCTTAAATAGAGCCGCGATCCGAGCTGCAGCCAACAGAGCGGACGGCGGTTTGGGAGGCTGCGCGGAGATCTCAAGATGCAGACATTCGTGGTGTTGACGCTGGCAGCAGGCCTGGCGCTGTTGTTGATCTGCCCGCCCGTCGTGCAGGTAATTGCAAAATAATATTCCAGTGGGACAGGGGCACGTCGGACGGATGCTGGCCATTCAGTCTGCCGTTCGATAATCCGGACTCTTATTGATAACTTCTTTTTGAATTTCGAGACGACTTGCCATAATACTCCGGCGTCTCTATGGGAATGGAATCTGTATGATCCAGTAATCAATCTCTGGGAGGGAAATGAAAAGTAGAAATGGGACGAGGGGATGCTCATACCGATGGGAGAAAGATCCACAACACGCGATGAACTTTTCTGGACCACGGCTTACACGACTCAAGTACTGAAACCCAGAATCCAAAACTGGGTCAGTCGTTCAGTTTACCTAACCCTTGACTGTTAATTTTGTCTTGAGATTAAGTTCTGTTTGGTGACACCCACGGTGAATATGATGGGCCAAACGGCTGGCAGACATCCCAGCAAGCTTGCAAGTCTCTGCTAATTGTTCAGTTCGGTTCGAGCAGAAAATACAGAGGTCCACGTAGCTGAATTTCGTTACCCCTAAAATAACTCAAATATTTTGAAAAAAAACAGTGCTCCGACTCGTAATGCTAAGTTTCGTCGAGATCAGATCGACACGAATAAGACTGCGAGTCAAAATTTCTCCGTCGATTTTTGTAAAAAATATTGTGCGAATTTTAGGGTAATCTAAGTGATTTGACGTGGACCTCTGCATTTCTGCCCGAACAGGACCTTGAGCCTCAACAAGCTATAAATATATCAAGGCCGTACCAAATGAGGCATACAAGCAACCCTTCGGAGAGACAGTATACTAATCGTACTAATCATTCAAGTTCAATTCCTCCACACGGTAACCACACCAAACCGGGCCGTCACCTGGTCGATACTTAGACGCATGAATATCGCCATGATGAGTGACGTTGTTACGCTAGTTTCAAACCATATTTCCTCCACCCCAGTCCCCAACAACCCCCCCCCCCCCCCCCCCCAGTCCACATCATGCTCGTCAAACAGAGCTGGCAATTTGTCGGGTGCCCAACTCGGGTGATCAAAGGGGAATCGACGTTTGAAGCCCGCCGAAGCGTGCACGCATGTTATTTGTTCAAACAATGTTCTAGGGGGGTGTCGGCAGGCGGAACGACGGGGCCCCAGAAGCACCAGCAGCACGAGGCGGTGCCGAAGCACAAGGAGATGGAGAAGACGATGGAGCAGAAGATGCAGCAGAAGATGCAGCAGAAGATGCAGCAGAAGATGCAGCAGAAGATGCAGCAGAAGATGCAGCAGAAGATGCAGCAGAAGATGCAGCAGAAGATGCAGCAGAAGATGCAGCAGAAGATGCACCAGCAGATGCAGCAGAAGATGCACCAGCAGATGCAGCAGAAGATGCAGCAGAAGAAGCACCAGCAGACGAACCACCAGAAGATGCACCAGCCGATGCATCAGCAGCCGATGCATCAGAAGCAGCAGATGAACCGGCAGCAGATGAACCGGCAGCAGATGAACCGGCAGCAGATGCACCGGCAGCAGATGCACCGGCAGCAGATGCACCAGCAGCAGATGCATCACCACCACCAGCAAATGCACCACTAGCTCCAGGTGAAAGTAACTCTACTACGGGTGCAACCGCAACAAACTCTGGCGTGACAACCCAAAACGCTAGTACAACCCCTGTAGCAAACCAAAGCCCGATTGCAGCCCCTGTAGCAAACCAAAGCCCGATTGCAGCCCCTGTAGCAAACCAAAGCCCGATTGCAGGCCCTGTAGTAAACCAAAGCCCGATTGCAGCCCCTGTAGCAAACCAAAGCCCGATTGCAGCCCCTGTAGCAAACCAAAGCCCGATTGCAGCCCCTGTAGCAAACCAAAGCCCGATTGCAGGCCCTGTAGTAAACCAAAGCTCGGTTGCAGACCCTTCAGCAAACCAAAGCACGATTGTAGACCCTTCAGCAAACCAAAGCCCGGTTTCAGCCCCTGTAGCAAACCAAAGCACGATTGCCGACCCTTCAGCAAACCAAAGCCCGGTTGCAGCCCCTGTAGCAAACCAAAGCCCGATTGCAGACCCTTCAGCAAACCAAAGCACGATTGCCGACCCTTCAGCAAACCAAAGCCCGGTTGCAGCCCCTGTAGCAAACCAAAGCCCGATTGCAGACCCTTCAGCAAACCAAAGCCCGGTTGCAGACCCTGTAGCAAACCAAAGCCCGATTGCAGCCCCTGTAGCAAACCAAAACCCAATTGCAGCCCCTGTAGCAAACCAAAGCCCGGTTGCAGACCCTTCAGCAAACCAAAGCACGATTGCAGCCCCTGTAGCAAACCAAAGCCCGGTTGCAGCCCCTGTAGCAAACCAAAGCACGATTGCAGCCCCTGTAGCAAACCAAAGCCCGGTTACAGCCCCTGTAGCAAACCAAAGCACGATTGCAGATCCTTCAGCAAACCAAAGCCCGATTGCAGCCCCTGTAGCAAACCAAAGCCCGATTGCCGACCCTTCAGCAAACCAAAGCCCGGTTGCCGACCCTTCAGCAAACCAAAGCCCGGTTGCAGCCCCTGTAGCAAACCAAAGCACGATTGCCGACCCTTCAGCAAACCAAAGCCCGGTTGCAGCCCCTGTAGCAAACCAAAGCACGATTGCCGACCCTTCAGCAAACCAAAGCCCGATTGGAGCCCCTGTAGCAAACCAAAGCCTGATTGCTGACCCTTTAGCTCCTGTAAGCACGGATAAAACCCCTGTAGCAATCCCCGGGGAATCATCGACAGAAGCAGCGTCAACAGCAGCCAACACTACCACTGGCAGTTCGCCCCTGAACACAACCGCCCCGGAACCGGTCGGCAAAGTGTTGAGCTCGTTCTTCAAGACCGTCATCGACGAAAACAACGACGGAAGCTGCGAGGTCACGACGAAGACCACACAGACCACTGTTGTGACGGAAGTCACACAGAAGGGCAACTGCACTGCAAGGCCTGCTGCTCCACTTGACGTGCCCACGTGCAAGCCACCGACAACTATCACTGTAAAGCGTCCGAAAATCCGCCCCTTCGAGAGTAGGCTCGGTCAGTTCTTTGCAAACAGGGGTAATAATAGTGATCGGTGGAGCTGGAAGCCAAGGAGATATCACCGGTCTCATTAACGATGTTGTCTTTCAGATGAAGACATTGCGGGAGAGACTGGAAGAATGTCACCTTTGTGTTGGTTTCCGTTTTTAGGTGCACGCTTTATTTGAGCGGTCATCAAAATCAAAAATTGCATGTCACCTCCATGTCACCTTGGTCTATTTGACTAGTTAAACCAAATTCTTTTCTAAAGTGCTAGTTCCATACAAAATTGATTGGCTTGAATTGCAAAACCAGACAATTCATCTATATCATCTATAAATATTCTATTCTATTCATCCATGAATATTCATAAAATAGGGAAGGTGGCAATAATGCAAAAAATGTCCGCAATTTCAAGCTTTTGGCCATTCTATGTTGCGTCGAGAATGCCCAAATGATATTATATGAAATTCTTGTTAAATTGAATCTGTCGAACAAGCCTGTCAGTGGCGCGAAATGACAGTTATTTCCATCCATCCTTTAGCGAAGTTCATATGTTGTGTTTCATATGCTGTGATGCAATAGAGGCATGGCTAAAGTATTGTACGCTAAAGTATTGCTATCTTAGTAATTATTTTAGACTGTCTATTATAACCACTACTTAACACATAGGCTGTAATTTTTTTTAAATAAAATTATTAACCATTTATTATAAGAAACCTATTTCAAATTTAGCCCAGACGATCTTGATAACGATTAAATCTTACGAATTTATGAAGTTCATGTTTTAATATTCTATCCCTTGCCAAAGTATAAGTATAAGAAGTAACGAAATCTCACAAGAAAGTTTTGAAGAAGAATTAGCAATCTCGAAATGAAATACCTTACCTATAACGTACGGGGTTTGAGAAATAACTTGGTCCGTTAGTTCATTACATCAACGTCTTACGACCCTCTCAGCGAGGAATTCGCAGGGTTAAAAATAGCCCAGATGGTTCGGAAAATGTTTTTCCTCCACTTTCATCACCGATCTTTGGCATCAGATTAAATCGTTGCTGGCAACCAACAGGCAGGAAAGTACAAAAAAGGTTCGCGTTTTGGAAGTCTATGCTGTGTATCCCTTCTTGAAATACTTCATCTAAGTTGCCCCCCTAATCCACTGAGCCGATTATACAGCGGGTCCGCTTTCGCTCCTTCTCCACTATACATCTGTGTACCTGACTAACAACATTCGTATTAAAACTTGAGGAAAATCTATGATGTCAATAGAATGTATGGGAAACCAAACTTCAGCCATAAGATAATAATCAAGAAAATAACAATACTTTTTCAACTAATTTTTCAACTAATTTTTTTTCTATATGGTAATTGATTTTTTGTCCTCTTTACAATATTTTCACATATATAAACATAGATAGAAGCAAAACCAGAATAATGGTCGAACCATGTAGTGGTCTGGTTGCTTTCTTGATATCATTGAGAATTAATAGCTGTTGTAAATGTAATCAACATATTTAATCGTCAAAATGACCGCATGTTCGGTGTATATGTGATCGGACACATACATTTTTTTAAATTACAGAACTTTTTGGTTTGAAAGAATTCTAATCCGAACAATTTACAAGTCTGAACAACCACACACGCTATATATATTCATAACAAAATGTGACATGTAGCGCTGGGACATACAATACTCATTTTCTGAGCTTCTTTACTTATAGATGAAGCCCTGTGATTTTTTATCTTACAAAAAATACACCATGCTCAACAATTTTTTTATGTGCTAAAAATTATTTTTAACAAATTGCCAAAAAAATATTTGATGTCGTAAAGGGGAATTAAGGTCAATTACAGAGAGGATGTTTTTCTTCAATAATTGAGCGGAGCAGGCCAATAACACGAATTGTTGGAATTACTGATTGCCAGCCAACTGGCTGGGAACAAGTTAAATTACGATCTGATCAATCGGATCTATTCTCTTGATCAAACTAGACGTTTATTCAGTAAAAACTAAGACTTTTGACGAGGATTTTCTTCTTCTTTCCTACGTATCAAATCTTTTACCCAACATAGTAATATAGATCAATGAATTTGTGGGTAAGATATGACCAATTTTAGACAACCACATTAACTAACCGGCCTCGAATGAGAAACAAAAATACTATTATCAACTACCATCATTTCAAGCCCCCTCTCTACTCGAAAAACTAGACCAACCCGCAGAGGTGCATGGTGTCGTCCGGACCCGGGGCCAAAAACCGACCCGTTACCTGCAGCACACGGGGTTAATTCGCCAAAAACAACGGGTCAAGGTGAATTCTTATCGAACGTGCCGACATCGACGCTCACACCGCTCTCTATCACCGTTTCGAGCAACGAACGCAGCGCAACGACGCTGCTAAACCTCGACGTCGTTACCGGCAACGTCGGCCGACAGTACACCAAACAGCACACAGCTGGCGCCAAATGCACACCAAGTGGTGGGGGGCGGGGGAGGGAAGGGGGTTAATATGGATTTATAGCCCCCCCCCCCCCCCCCTCCACCACCACCACCCACAACGGTAACCCGTCGACGAGTTTGCGCCCGAAAGTTTTCACCAGTTTTGGCGCAATACTTCGTCGCATCGAATTATCTATCGGAAGCGAATCGATTGGTTTCTGTTTACTTATTTAACCAGACCACCTCTAAACAATCAATCACAAGACGATGGGAAGATAAAACACGGTGACAACTTTTAAAATACAGAAAAACATCTCAGGACAACTATTTATGTCGGTATTTCGCTGATATATTTATTTTGGGAGCAATGCATTTGCCTGCATAAGTATGTATATGTTTGTACATACATGCATACTCATGTGTATGTCTTTTTAGTATTGTATGTATTTCATTTTTTGATAATATCGGATTTTTTTGTATATTTATGTCTAATTTCAATAGGACAGCCCACGCATAAAAGTTTTGCTTTTTAGTGGGCTCCTTTCTTTTCAATGTTTAAACATGTATTATTTATAATTTATATTTCGTTATCTATGTATAAGAAAGAAATAAAAAATAATTTCAAAATAAATAAATAAATAAATATATGTATGTACAATGTCTATGCATAAACATAAATGTATGTATGTATAAACAGGGCTCGTAGTGAAAGGGCAAATTTGCTCGACGTTAGTGGCGAGATGGAACTTCCCTTTTAGCCAATGAAAGTACAACTTGGCGCAAGTTTAATTAGACGGCCCGTGGGGGTGGCGCAGTCGGGGTTAGGGGTGGGTGGTGGGTGGTGGGTGTGTGGGTGGGTGGCGGCTGCAGGGGGTCGGGGGTGCACCTAGTTCGGCGTCCAAGCGAAGCGCTCACCTAGGTGGAAGACAATCAAAGGAAGCTTGCGCGCCGGGACCCCTAACACGACCAGGTGGGTGGACGGATGGCCAGGGGGGGGGGGGGGTCAGGGGCACGGGAGCGCGGGGGCGCGCACGGCGTTACGAAATAACCATAGCTCCATAATTTTGCCAAAACTTCATCCACTCGCGTCCTCGACATGCCCGCGTGTGCGCAAGGCACGCCGACCAGATGCGAGCTGTCACAGCGGTCAGAACCCCCCCCCCCCCCCCCTTCCCGCCTCCGCCCCCATGACCGCCAGCCTTGGTCAGTGCTCCACGATGCACTTTAGCGCGCCGCTGGATTCGAACCCGCACACCCTCAGCGCTATTTGCCAGCCCGGGTCAAGCACGTGAGAGGTTTAGAGTCACACATTTTAGCGTCATGAACGCGGTATCGCCGTGGACATGGAGTTTGTAAGTGTGACTCCCCCCCCCCCAACGCCCCTCCCGCCGCCTCTGCCCCCTCGGAACTAGATGACTGCGACCAAGTGTGATAATTAGCTCTGAATATAATCTTGTGTTCCGCTTCCGTTCTTTGGATTGAGCATGGTACAGTCTGTCGCAGACTATTGTGCCGCGTGATCGGATATCTTTCGCCAGATACTTTTTGGGGAGGGTAGAGTGAGGGGGTGTCTTTAGAACGGCGTTACAATGGAAGAGGATGCCAGCAAATTTCTTGACTTTTCATTTGGAATATCGGACTTTTCCAGAGGGTCTTCTTGAGTACACACAGGCATGCTTGGGACGCAATTCCATGAAAGTTGAGTGGTAGACGGAATACGGTTTAATTCCATTCAACTTTTCAGTGTACCTGCTAAGAGCACTGATAAGGGCGAGTGGGTATCTATCAAAAGTCAAAAGTCAAAGACCTGTTCTTTCGTTTTTTTCATTTCTTTCCGCGAGGTCACGGTGATCCCACTCAAGATTATAAGATTTAGTGTTCTTTTAGCCTGAAGACTGTGGGACCCGGACCAGTCATCCCTTAATTTTAGCTACCAAAAAATTCTGTATGCGCTGGTTAAAAGCGATAGCTAAATAAATTAAATTAATAGATTCATTGAGAGTAAAAATTTGTAACGTGACATTTTCAGAATGCTAAGCTAAATTTATGTAATGTTAGTTAATTAGCTATCTCAATTAAAGTGATTAAAAGCACTGTCACCACCTGTCACCACTTTTCCTATGAATACTTTGGTGAATCATGAACCCTATTAAGCAATTAACCCTCTAACTACCCATGTAAACTAGGGACATCCAACTTCAGTATTTTTTTTAACATCAACCTACCCTTAAATACCTGTGTCCACTATTGTGGACTAGTCATAGTTCCTAAAATTCGGTAGATATATATTTTTTTATTTATTAATTTTGATGAAACTATTTGAACGATCTATAGAAAGTTTCAGATTTTAGCTCCAACCAATAAAAGCTGGTGTTGAGGGTAAAAAATAATTTTGAAAATGTTGTTACACCACTTGTATGATAAACGGCTCAAGTAATTGATCTGGCTCACCAATGAAGTGAGATTTTTTTTTTGTGTCGAAATATCATCGACCTTATCAAGAATCATAAGAGTACCTATACAAGGAACAAGGAAATAAAGGAAATGCGTTTGGCAGATATAAAAATCAAATCGCATACGGAAAGCTGTACGGAAAGGCAGGTAAAGATACAGGAAAAAGTTCAAGATCGATGAATAAAACACAAAAATTTCGCCTGTGGCACTCGAATGGAACATGTGTACGACGCAATAGAAAAATAAATTTGGGGGAAGTTGTGGGGAGCAGGTTCCGTCATGCCTAGAGATTTGAAAGGGTAAATATTACCGCGGTAATTCTACCGCTACTGGTAATACTATACCGAGCAATTTCACCGTAATACCATAGTTACTACGGGTTTTTTTTTACGTTTTTTTCTTAGTGTTCTTTGCCAAAGTATTATGTTTAGGCTCGTGGCTATTAGCTGGCAGCATAATCGTCACCTCGCCTACCAACAACTAAAAAGATATCAGCATAGAGTAAGTAATTACTTTATGATATCAGTATTCAGTTGAACAGTATTGTGTAAAGAAAATGTAGCTTTCTTTTGTTCTCCGACACATGCCCCTGTCTCACAACGAGAAGATGGCACGAAAGAAAGTCATCGATCTCGTCATCGCATAAATAAAATTTCAACCTGTATTTTGTCTCTCTAATTGACAAATTTCACCACTTTCCGGCAATATAACCGGTTAATAATAACGTTTTTTCTCGGTTTTTTCCATCTAAAGTCGTAACACTACGCACAATGCTAGTCAATAAATGCAACACCCGCAAGTTTAGCGCGACAGTGTTTGTTATAGCACCGGTGGTGGATCTAACGCGGCGAAGATTTACCACCTGTCGTTGCCATCCTACCCAGCAACTCGCTGAATATGCGAGCAACAGCACTGATAATAACACAGCTCAGCAAAGTGCGCCGAATTACAGGATGAAAAAATTCTTCTCCCCCCCTCTCTCTCTCTCTCTCTCTCACTCTCTCTCTCCCTCTCACACACACACGCATAGGTGACACGTATGTCGGTATGAGTGATTTAGCGCAGTACGGGCCCCCGATGCCAGCAAGATTATACGTAGCCTCAACCCAGCATCTTACACCCAACACCCAGGTAAGAGCTTGTGAGCCGCATCTCATCAATTCATTGACAGACCGCGATCGGATAGCAGAAAACGTGTGTTACACGTGGCGAGGTGTGTATCACGTTCATCTGGTTCATCTGTTAGCAGTTGAAATTTCTAGATTGTTTTACTGCAAGTGCCATGCGAGAGAGAGAGAGAGGGAGCAAGGTAATCACGATTTTCGTCTACGGCTAACGGCGTTGTAGGGCCGGCCAAGGGGGTGTGGGGGTGGGGGGTTGATTATGCAAGACAAATTAGAATATTTTGCGAGGCATCATCACGTCACATGCATATTTCAGCACGAAGCTACCATTGTTTTTCAAATCTTGACATTTAAGTCAACATCTGGCTGGGCGTGATTACACACACACACACATGCACAGTGCGCTGTGTGTTTCAAATGTACACTCATTATTGTACGTTGTGTTTCAATTGTACACTGTACGATGGGTTTGAAATGTACACTCATTTATTGGGTTTGAAATGTACACCCACTTGTACGTTGTGTTTCAACTGTACACTTACTTTTACGTTGTGTTTCAATTGTACAATGTACACTCATTTGCACGTTGTTTTTCTACGGTACACAAACCCACCGGCAAATGAAAAATGAATTCACGAATATATTTTACAGTTAGCGGAATGGTTACGCGTTTTTAAAGTTGCTCCCATGGCCAATGAATTATGTATGTGTGTTTCATAACAAATCATAGTATCGCTAGCCAATGCATGCAGACAGCCCAACCCTCGCCCCCCCCCCCCCCCCCCCCCCCCCAACACAATCACACACCCCCGTGGGCACCTGTACGCACGGCTCCACGAACAAGATGCGATCCGTCCGCCAAACCCCAGCATCCAGCAACCAGCATCCAGCCCCCAGCATCCAGCATCCAGCAGCCAGCATCCAGCATCCAGCATCCAGCCACCAGAATCCAGCCCCAGCATATGTTTATGTAGCACATCGTCTGCACAGGGACGCCGTCGAGACACCCGTGACACCCAGCGTGGCCCGGGTGAGTGGGAAGAGGGAAGGGGGGGGGGGGGGGATAGGAGACCGAAACCCCACGTGGCCCCCTTCGAATGCCGACGCGCGAAATGACTAAATAAATTACACCACCACCTTCGGATGGTGCAAAAATAATGATCCATTATTTTTTTTTCTTCCTTTCTTTTTTGCTCGCGCGCCGCCCCGTTGTTGGGTTTTGTTTTCTCTCGCGTCGGGTCATTCATTTTTCACCGTCTCACCTTGTTCTGGGCACCGCGTGCGCCCCCCCCCCCCCCCCCCCCCCCCCGCCCACCTAGTGCGCTGCTCCGGGCCCCCGAATCCAGAGCGCCGCGGCGCTCACAAAGCGCGCCAACGTCGCGACGCGCGGGGTTTGCTTTACGGTCCAGTGGAAAGGCAAATAATTTTCCTAACGAGTTACAATCGATTCGAGACTAGAGGTGGCGGCGTCGGCGTCGGCGTCGGCGTCGGTGTCGATGGTGGTCCGGGGCGGGGGCGGGGGCGTGTGGGGGAGGGGGTGGATGTGCAGTGGGTTTCTGCTGCCCTCTTTTTTCCGGCCAATTTGCGACGAGATGTATGAGAGAGAAGATTGAAATGATGTATGAATTTGGGGCAAGTTAATTTAAAGCAGCCGTGTGTCTAGTGAGGGTTGGGGGGATGGGGGGATAAGGGGGGGGGGGTGTTTTTGCGCTGCACGTAGCGGCGGGATTGTGGGCGACAGTGGACAGAGATTGTGATTGAATGATGACTCAATTTTCCGCTATTCTTTTCGTGAACAGACTGCTTCGGTCGTTGGTGCCAACTGAACAAAGGAACCCAGTTAATCGATAAGTCAGGAAAACTGAGTCATTTGTTCCAGTTGTCAATCGACAGAAAAAACAAACTCGAGTGAGATGTGCTGAGATCTTCATCATCACCATAATATCCGAGTCTTAGACATTGAATTGCAAATCCGAGATCAAAAGAGTTGGATATGAAATTCTTTCTGCATTACCATTTCGAGACTTCATAATAAAAACACGGAAAAAAAGGGACGTCGCCGAAAATAATTTATTATAGCGGAATGAAAACGTGCTCCTAGTGTCACGTGTCAGCCGAGTTTTTCCTTTCACCGACCAACGTGTCGGAAAAAACGTCGCACGCGCTCCGTCCTCAATGACGTTTTTCATGGGAAATTGCTAGTAATACGGTTTTTTCCCCAATTTCCTATCATCATTTCCTTGCGTCTAATTCGAAATGTCACGCAAGAGCCAGTAAGCACGCCAGCCGGCAAACGCAATCACAGTATGATGACAAACCGAATCAAATGCACTTCTCTCATCGCGTCTCGCATCTGCAGGTGATGATGACAAGCGACGCCGACGCCGACGCCGACGCCGCTGCCGCTGCGTGGCGTCGGTCCGCTCGCCAAGCACAGTCGATCTTCGCCGAGCTGCTCGCCGTGGACCACCAGCAGACGCAGCCTCTCACCGACGCCGTCCTCCGGCAGCGTCTAGCCGTCGCGTTCGCCATCCCAACCGACGGCAAAGCGGCCGACAAGATCGTCCGCAGCATCCAACGAACGCAACCCACCCACGCGTGCACGTACCGCGTCTCCTTCGTCATCGTCATCGCCAATCTCAAATCAAAGCACGTGCAGCCTGCCTACATCCCCATAGTCCGCACCCTACCTGGCCACGACGCTCAGCCCATATACGTCGACTACAAAGCAAGAACCTACCGCGACTGGGTCCACTTCGTAAAGACAAACAAGCTTCCCAAAGCTGAGATCTGCGTCCCGCGCGACGGAACTTACTCGAGCGACACGCGCATCGAGTTTGCCAAGACGCCGTCGACGCGACTTGATTACAGCATCAAGAAGTGGGTCTACTTTGCCAGTTTCTCGGCTAGTTGCGTAGCTGGAATTGTGGGCTTCTCGAGCGTGTTTGTTGCCGTGTCGCCGACGGTGTTGCTAGCTTCGTGCAGCGTGGGTATCGTCGCGGGCAGCGTGGTGGCGTTGCGCAGCGTGTGCCGGCTGCGCGATCGCGCGCAGCACGGGCAGCACCTCAAGCCGACCAGCTCGGCTGCTCGGCGCAGCTGGCTGGACATAGCGTGCTGGACGTTGGACGCTGCCAGCGTTGGCACGCTTGTCAAGTGCGTGGCGAGAGCCCGCAATGGCGTCGTCATTTTCCAGCACGGGACGCAGGCGTTGAAGACGATGAAAGTGGTCAATTTCGTGGGCAGCTCGGTGATGAAGTGCAAGGATTTGCGGGCGAGAGGTGACACCTGTCAGCCGGCGCGCGTGGGCGCGTTGGGGATGCTGTGGGATGGATCTGCCGTGGGTCCACTCGGTGGCAATCAGCTCAACGATCTCTTGCAGGAAATTACTTTCGTTGCGGATGAGCGGTGGGAATAAAATGCGCTAAAAGTGGCCAAAACTTTCACTTGACCTCGAGCTAAGAGCGAGTTTTTCGAGTCAGTGACTTGGCTTGGATGAAAAGCTTATTTGTTCGCGAGAACAGCCCTCTCTATTTACTACCATTAAAATGTTTTGTTAGAGCTGCAAGCACTTGCGACGGAATAATATGATTTTAGTGGGATCTCAACAATCTGAGATAAAAATAGCAGGCAATGTCCTCGATATGCCGCAGAAATATATGTCTCGCTACATGATGAATCGCCGAAGATTTATTGTGTCTTATTTGTGAACCGATCAAAAATATCCCTGCTCCATTGGCGAAAGCAATATCGTCCCTCGGATCCAATCATCTTTCCATCTCCGCACTCTCTTATCAATTTAGCTTCATGTCGAGCACATTGCACACATTTGATAAGGGCAATCAATAATCAATAAAGCCATCTCCTCGCGGAGCGCCTACCTAGAGGGAAACAAAATATTAATTTCCTGAGAGTTACTTTAATAACGATACGGAGCGCTGCAAATCAAGTGGTGTACTCTGCCATTCTGTTTTCATATCAATCTACCATTCCCCCCACCCTTAACCAGCCCCCACACCCACCCCACACCACAATCTTCGACACGAGCGCTCTGCAACTTGAAAAGTCAAGAGATGAAATCTGCGACATTCTTCGTCAATTATTTGCGCTCATGTGTGTCTTTCCTTGAAACCCCCGCATCGGAGTATTCAACGGAAATATCCTTACAGCGCTATAGGCTTCCTGCGATTCTTCTCTAACAAGACCAATATAAGAACACAGTGTTATATAACCTGCTCATTAGGCACCACAAATTTATATTCCTTCCACTGGCAGTGGGAAATTTCGCATTGGTTCCCTCCCACCCGAGTGAATGCGAAATGAGAAGCTGTCTGTTGCGAAGCCCGCAGCATGCGTAGCAGGTACAGGTAATGACCTGGCCCAGGTGGTGACCTCCTAAACCGCCTACAACTTCCTACAACCGCCTACAACTTCCTACAACCGCCTACAACGTCAAGCCTGTAGCTCTGTTATCAAAACAGCGGCAGCAGCAGCAATTTTGGCTTGTTTTGACGAGCCCCTTGTTTATTTTCCGGTGCAAGGGTGTGTTTTTAGAATATTTCTCAGCTCTGGGTTAATGTGATAACGCTTCGAACCTAATCCGAAGGTAATGGAACCTTCGTGGCATCTGATTAGCTTTTATCGTTACATTCAACTTAACTAAGTAGCGTTGTTGAAAAAGTTGCTATAAAACCTCGGCCTTATATTTCTCAACTGGAGGCTAGTTAAATAACACGTGCAAACAAATGAGGAGGAATGACGAGCTTGGCCCATGACATTTAACTTCACTGTAGGATTTTACCTCGGTGTACCCACCCTTAGCGAAACATATACAGTTTCAACAGCGGGTGACCTTTAAAGCCGACGCATATGTGAGCCCTTTCAACGGATTAACATGGGTAGAAAAGTTAGCGGCTAACGACAAAAAACGGTGGTCACCCACCCATCGTAATAACCACGCACAGTGTTGCTTAACTTCGGCGGCGACGCGAGCAACGGTGTTGTGAACACGCCAATTTGCTGTCCGCTTCAGGCGATCGTGTTTTCTAGTGGCCAGGGCTCACTTACCTCGGCCATTTAGGGACAGGCAAGAGTCAACTTTTTATGTCTTGAGACGCTATATATACAAACAGGAAGAGAGGGCGGTCGGCTGGTGCTGGGAAAGGGAGAGAGGCCACGGAGACGGAAGTGCCATTTCGGCAAGGGAAGCTATTCCAGCATTCGCCTGGAATGGTCGCAGGAAAGCACGGAAAATCACTGCCAGAAAAAGCCGGGGACCAGGATCGAAGCTGAGACATTACGAATCAAGCCAGACAGACGATCTCAGCGTGCCACGCGAAGGTTCGAATCCTAAATATAGCTAACAATGTATATAGCAACACGATAAGAAAAACTATTTTCCACTTAAAAGCAGTACTTGCTATCGGGGCATAGAACAAACATTTGCTAAGCATCAAAAATTTGTAATCCCTCTATCGATATCTCTGATGTCGGTCAATTTCGCGTTGGTCAGTGTTATATTATATTTTTATTTTTTCAAAGACGCCGACGTCGAATCTGTCAGTGAGTGATGATTGGACAGCAGAAGGCATTCAAAAGTCAAGTGTCCAGAGTCAAGAGACAAAAGATACGCAATGAAGAGAGAGCATGAGGAGTCATGCGACATGCCCGTGTGCCCCCCTCACCCCTGGCCAGCCCACACCCCCAATCCCGCACAGCGCAAATGCCGTTACGTCGCACAATCCTTTATTCAGCGGCCTAGAGATGCAAAGAAAGCGCCGAAGAAAGGGATTATTCTC
Organism: Nemurella pictetii; assembly: GCA_921293315.2. Taxonomy (NCBI): domain Eukaryota; kingdom Metazoa; phylum Arthropoda; class Insecta; order Plecoptera; family Nemouridae; genus Nemurella; species Nemurella pictetii. The sequence goes on along the minus strand of OV121116.1, from coordinate 23,103,836 downwards.
GCGGGAATGCTTCTGACAATAGCGCTTATCATATTCATAACGTAATAATTGATTATGATCTCTTTGTTACCGCGTGGAAATTGTTTGCTTTCGCGAAAAGCTTCTTTTTTCAAGAAAAAAAAAAACGGGGAAAATAGGTAAATTATTCACAGGTCACGACTATACAATCTGTTAGTGAAGCAGATAAAAGACAACCTGTTACGACCTCTAGCCAGCCTAGGCGATTTCAAGCGTATATATATAGCAATCTTCCTTTCCACGTAACCACGTGCCTTCGCCAATCTCTCGCAGTAGGACGCGCAATTCGGGCATGTGGCCCATTGTGTGGCCCACGGTCGGACATGATTAGACGCGAGCCAAATTGCCCTCCCCACCCCACCCTCCCACTCATCAAAACCCACCACCCAACGCAATGTAGATAATTTCGTGCGAAAATCCGAACCGATCGCGGTTGATAAGCTCCGTCCACACCGTGACAAATGCGATCATTATCAGCGGCAAGCCTGGCTCCAGCAGCGAGCTGACCGTTAGCTAACAAGCCGTTTGTTCGGCAAGCATCGCCGCTACACAGCGGATCAACACAAGGCCGTGCCACGGCGCTGCACGATAAAGCACGATGCTGCACGATAATTTCACTACCCAATGCAACCCGTCGTGGCATAAACCATCACACACAAGCTATAGGCCAGCCTTCCGACGTTCACCTGCAATATTGAACGTTCAATTAAGGCTCGCAATGAATATGAATGCAGCCTCCCGCTTTGATGCCCGCCGGCGCAGTGGGTATATACTATGTGTGTTTGGGAAGGGGATGGGGGTGGGCAGCAGAGCACTAAGGGGGGGTGGGGGGGTATCGAATTATTTATTCAAGCTGCGTCAAGTTTCGTAACAATCGATTCCAATTGTTCCGTCTGTACTGTGGTGTGTGATCTCCCCGGGTTTGTCTGCCGATCACTATCAACGCTGGTCTCGCCGGGAACTAGGTGTGTACCCACTGGGTGTACTGGTGTACTAGGTGCACTAGGTGTCACTTACTGGTGTACTAACTGTCACGATAAGACAAGCGTCTCGTGCGACGGGCAGAAACCTCGAGGCGTCGACGCCGTTGGTAAGGGTGGCTGGGTGGCTGGGTGGCTGGGTGGCTGGGTGGCTGGCTTAGATAGCGACGGGCAAGACGCTTGCACGGGAAGAAGCCCGGAACCAAGAGCGAGACCCGACACGCCACTCGGATGGTGCGGATGGTACGAGTACTAAGTTCTTTGCGAGCGCAGCCCAAGCGAGGGTTACACTAACGCCCGCGTATGCTAACGCCAAGGGACAGCCACGTGTCAGACTAAATTACTAACGCCACGTTAAGCATTCTGTCAGCCACGCCGACGTCACCGACAAACTTGCGATCAAACTCGATGCGCAGAGAGGGAGTCACGCTGCAGCTCCGGAGGGGGCTGTTGCCCTCACGCGTGCCTTGCGTGTGTACACACACCACACTTGAACGCGGGGAATTAGGGTCGGGTCTTAAGGGTTGTACGTTGCTTGGCGCCCAAAATACGGGACCGCGACTGAACTGTGTGCGGAGACAGACCATTAGAGAGATTGGCGGCAAACTAGAGAAACACTTGTTGACCTTTCTCTGAGAGCTTCATTGACAATCGAAAAGCAGTTTATCATCGTTCGGTACGTATTATGTACTTGTCTTGTCTATAAGTAGTTCGTATCTGAGTTTTGGGCTTTGATAAATCTCTCAAGGAGAACTTTCTCTCCTGGCCACCCTCTGTTTGAAGCGGACGCTCCGAGCGGAGAGCTCGGACTCTTAGATCGAACCACTTTACAACTTTATGTTGATTTTGTAGCTTAGTTTGTTGGAAAACAATTCTGCCATCGTTTTCTACAAGTTAGACACGAAATTTTAATGGGTTTTAATGGATAGCTAAGTTGGCAGATGAAGGCCTGCAATTTTCGGGCCAGGAAAACCTGATGACAGATATAGGGCTTTAGAAGACATCGTGGACCGCGCAGACATAAATGGGCCGACGGAGGTATGTCTCGAATGATTTTCAGATATCTCAAAAGCTATAAAGATATTGAAACAATCAATCTATTTTTAATGGAGCCGACTGGGTCTTGGGTCCCCTGCCGACGGTTTGCGAACGAGCTCCCAACCCCCGCGAGAGTTGCCTCCTCCATCTCGATCTCAGGTATACCTGAAACTCTACGAGCAGGATGCCAAGCTGGAACGAGCGTATAGCCGGTTATAGACTTCGCTAGAATAAATGTGCAGTCCTTAGTCGGCCCGCCTCCACCCTCCCGCCCCCACCCTCACCCAACCAACCCACCCACCAACGTTCAAGAGAACAAGTAATTATCAGATGTATCGTTGCCATATCACAAAGAGAAAGATAAAGGAAGTATATAAGCATGTAGCTCATGAAGAGCAGAGCTCGCGAGCTGACTTCAAAAGAACACAAAGTAAAGTATGTTTAGCCAAAAAGAATGCGCCCGTGGCAATAAAACTTCAATATTTCAATATAAACTTATGAAATGAATCTTTGTTTCATTGTATGGTTAGCACAGGGGTAGAGGGCGACTATAAAAACACACAGCGAACATGGTACCGAAGGCATATGCAATTTTCAATATATTTGAAACCACTACACACCCACAAAGGAATTGCTCGTTCCACCGCGAACTCCGCGCGCCCTCGCCTTCAGGGGGTGCAAGGTGACAGGGCGACGGGGATTAGAATTTTTGAGCCTAGGGTTTGTCAATGTCGTAAAGTTACTCGTTGTGCCTGCATAACGGAACTTTCGAGGCAGCATTAACATGTCGCTGTTACATTGGCGGCACCGGTGGGATGTCGAAAAACACGGCTACCGCGTATTGCGCGTTCTGACAACATGCCAGTCATTGCAACATCATTAAGAGCGCTCTCATCTGTGGCTAATTAGAAAAAGTGCGACACCGACCCAATTAAATTTTTGGGGTGACATAAAAACGCCATCTAATACGCGATCTGTCGACATCACAGTTTTAATAGTTGGGGTGAAAGCAGCATCATTAATAACGCTGTGATTTAAAAAAATATATACACAACGCTTCATCTATTTTCTCTCGTCTTACATTGGTGTCGGCGGTGGGATAAACAAACATCACCGCTGCCACCGATTATGCGTCCTGAAAACATCCCAGTCGTAATAGCTAATGATAACAGCATCATTTAGAGCGCTCTGATCTCTGGCTGGACGAAAAGGAAAAACACCAGACCCTACGCTCGGTCTGTTTTCTCGCCTATTACACTGGTGTCGGCGGTGGGATTAGAAAAAAGCACCGTCGCCGCGTTGAACACATTCAGATGCAGCTGCGCGGATCCCAGCGTCACTTTTGGGAGCACACTGTGTGCGGTACCTAGCCTGTCAGCGGATTAGCGACGCCGACGCCGACGCCGGCGCCGGCGTCGTCGCCTGCGTCACGGCCGACAGCATCCCATCAAGACGTCCAGCGTCAAAACACAATTACTTGTTTAATTGAAAACCCGTCCAACCAGTTAATTGTCGACATTATACGTGACGAAATCTAGTGGATGTAGTTTTAATTAAAGGGCGCGGGAGGAAAAAAAATTATCCGAAAGTGCATCATTATGTTGGTATTTTTTTCGCTCTTAGTTCGACGTCGAGTTTGATAGTGAATTGCGTCTGCGAGATGTGGTGTGTAGAGAAAAGTGTGGTCTGGCGATGACTTTATTGTAGATGGTATTATTAGTTTTTACATTTCTCATGCGATGATGACGATCAATGGTCATGGAAGATCGTCAAAAATTCTCTGACGGTAGAATTCGGTATTCAGCGCAGTAACGACTCGAGTTAAGTTTTACTTTCGGCATTCTACAAGCGAATGAGTAACTCTAGTCGCCTCCGATGTCAGCCACATTCAGCGTCAGCCAGTGGGAGTTCTGTTTCTCCAAGGCTATGCCTATTCTTCTCATAGTTCAGAATGTAGGCATTCCATTTTCTAAACCAATATGTTCCTTCTATCCAATTGAACACGAGAATCACTTTTGGTAGCAAATTTATTGAAATTTTTCTGGTTCTCTTATAGCTTTCCTTTTGTCGAATCGAATGCTAGGAGATAAAATTGATTTGTAGGGATCAAAGAACACTTTAGGAAAACATGTAAAAATTAGAGATTTCAGCAGCGAAAACGAATGCGACGTTGAATTCCGTAAAAAATTACGAAAATGCGATGCTATGTTATCGCTAGGAAGTTTCCAAACGAAATCACTTCGGTCTGGTTAGGACTTAACAACAACATATTCATCTTGCCGTGTGAACGTGGAGCTCTATTTTAAGCATAAAAAATGATGATTGATGATCAGTAAAGTTGTCAGGAAATTTCAAATTATATAACTACAATACAATTTCAATTCACTTCAGCGGGGAGCCAGCTGAAACCACACAGGAATCGAACACAACGGACAAAATTTAATATCACTAATTGAAATGCTAGAAACATACGTGTGTACAGAGCTAAAATAATGGATGAAGAGCAAAAAAGTTGTCCAGTAAATGATTAATGTCATCATTAAATAATTTATTCCCAAAGGCAGTTTATAAATTTCGATGCAAACCAAAATTACAAAGAGTTTTGTTAATAATGTCGAGCTAAGCCATGTAATTGGTAAAGTCATCTAAAGCAAACGTTGAAAATTACATCGACCTTTGTTTCCAACTTTGAGCGCAGCGAGCGCAAACGACCGCCAAGAATCCCCTCCAGGGACCGAGTTCATGAAATGGAGTTTTTAGTTCATTCCGAGACCAAAGTGTTATCATAGTTACGACAGCGAATTTCACACCTACACAGCGGCGATAACATAATTTAACCCTTGTGTGTATTTACCGTCCGTGACCCACCCCCGACCCTCACTCCCACCTCCCACCACCCACCGCCGGTTAACTGATTCGTGAAACGCTGACCCCGTGCAGCTTGGTAATTAATGTGTGCTAATCTGCGAGATATTTGGAGTTGGGGTTGGGGATGGGGGTTGGGGACGGTCAGGTTGACCGCCTACAGGTATTTCGTCGATTGGGGTCCAGGAGCTTTTCCTGAGCCCACCAACACGTCGGCAATACGGTGGTGGTGTTGCTAAGTCGCTGCCTTTGTTACTTAGAATGCCAATGCAAATGCCTCGATGATAACACCATAGAAACACTAAAACACTAAAGTTACACCAGTGTTATGCGTTATAGGGTTATTAAATGCCTGTGGTCCAAGATGAAGATTTATTTTTAGGCCCGTTTTATTAAAAAAAAAATGCGATACCGATATTTAAAGTTACCGTCCGTTTGTTCTCGAACTATATTATCGACTGGAAATCAGCTGTGAAAAATATCTTCAATCTTACAATAGACGAAAAAAGAGCGCAGGCATCGTATTTTTCGGAAAATTCCGCCCCTGAATATTTGAACAAGAAGTCATTTTGAAGGGCTCAAATTGATAATCGATTGAAAGAAAATGGCAGAAAAGTATAAAATGCAACAAATACCGAAGGAAGCGAGCAGTTCTGAAGGTCAGCTGGTATTCCTGTCGGAATAAATCCTAGCCGGTTGAGTAAATCAGGCTGAGGAGCATCGAAACGGCCCACCCCGTTGCACGTATAATGATCCACCTTGACACTGATAAACGTTTGCTCGCAGTAGCTGGTACCTTGGCGGGCATCGATGTTCCATCAAACTTTGATGAACTGCTAACATTCCGCACGATCATTTTGATAAAGCTCGGGAACAATGCGTGAAGTCATGCGATAACATGCCAGAACTCAAACGAGCTCCGTTTTCCAGCTAGCCACAGGTATTTCATTTAATTAATCTCATGTGGAGGATATATGATATACTATATTGAATATAGGATGCTCTACCAGCTATTTCTGTTTCCTATAATTATTGTTGATCATGTTTCTCGGATCGCAGCCCACAATTAATGATCAAGCTTTGTAAACATTTGATTGATTGACTGTGATTTACGAATCGCTGATTGAACGGAGATCAAGTCTGTGAATAGTTCACGATGGATCCCTAAGTCTCCCCATTGCCGAACTAATTCTGTCAAAGGTTAACAGTAAATTGGGTGATCAACGCTACACCAGCATGCATCGTAATTTGATTGTACCTCGTGTTTTAGGTAATCGTGTCACAAAGAGCCGTCTCAACGCTGCAGTGTTTTGTCACGTTTTGATTGGTTTTAATCATCTGGATCGTCGCTTCGATTAACCTATTGTCAAGCACATTCAAAGGGGGAATTAAACCTACGCGATATTCCGTGTTAACATCGCCGTGCTGCTCCGTACGCAATCAACTTCCTCTCAACATTTCGTCAAGATTTGTTATCGGGGGTAGGAGCTATAATGTGGTTTCCTATACCATGCATTTTCTACAAATCTATCGGCGTTTTTGCTTTATTTTCTTCGTTGTATTGGCATTGTAAAACAGCAAAGTCGGAGACAGCAATATATACCTATACTCAAGAATACCCAAGTATAGGAATATTATGCTACATGTATTTGGTCGAGGGGTTACGGCGTACCTTTGCGCTCGACCTCAAAGAACGTTGTCCGTTGTGTTTTCATTCCGCTTTCAGATCGAATAAGTGACTCCGGCTTTTGTGTTCGCTCGCATCGAGTGATTGCATTGCGATTGTATAGTGGGGCATATAATATTTCCGTGAGTGCATGCTAGAACCCAATAAGACATAAAGTGGTATTGAATGAACCCTTATAATACAAGTATGAAACTTCTCAAACTACTCTCCCAGAGCCTCCGCGTGTGTGTTATAATCGCTTCGAGATTACCTCGAGCGAAGTAATCGCTCGAACACAGTTTCGTGCGTCCAGGTGATTGAATTGTGATTGATATATCCGTAAGTGCTATTAAACCTGCAACGTTAATTACAAGAAAAGGACACGATGACCCGATTGCTCAAGTCCCAACAAAACAGATCATCGTTCGTGACTTCAGAGCTATAGCATCGTGACTTGCCATTGTTTATATTAGACACCAATAAATATGTGAATGCATGTTACATGGTTTCATATGTGAGATAAACAAGACGTATTATGTAAGTATTTTTGTTTACCTTGATAAGCGACAACTAGCCCTGCTAATTCGTGTGTATAGCAAATTTCAAGCAAATGCCATGCGAATTATTTGTTCTCTGCGGATATGTGGCCGTAATTAGATATGTACGCAATGCATCACTCCTGTGCGACCAGTCGGTGCCGCGAGCCCCAGCTGGAGTCGATGTGAGACGCCGATCTACGAGCGTCGAGCCCACAACCAGCCCCTTTGACCGCCACCACACAACTGAGTTGCGAGCGCCGAGCTTTGTGCTCCGTGCTCCGTGCTCCGTGCTCGGTGCTCGCTGCTTGATACGGGGAAGAGCGATGCGAACTTCCGACCGCTGCTGAGTTGAGACCATGGTGGCATGAGATAGCGTGCGATTTTGAACATGATAAATGCACTATGTGACACGGTCGGATCAAGGCCTAAACAGCCGTTTAGGCATCTCTAGGGGCGGTATTTTTAGTATCAAATTTCGTGATCTTTTAAATAAATCTCAATGTTCCCAAAATTAAACAACACAAACAAGCTGCAACATGCAAGTCAATTACTGTTGAATTTCGACATCGGACAATCTAGCGTTGTTTTACTACGTGGGCCCTAAATTGCATGATTTATACCAAAAGTTCAAAACTTTTCGCCTGCGGCGCAAGCTTTTCTTGCGGGTGCTCGCTATTAAAAATATCCTGTAGGTTGAGGGTAAGGGAGCGGCAAAATTATTCTTACTTATGAAGAATCTCTGGAACCGGCCCCATGGGTAGTGAAATACTTAAAGGAACATTACAAAGAACAGAAGGACGATCTGAGGGAAGAGGTCAGAAATATTTTTCTTTGGCGAATGGTGTTGTTATTTTAGCCCTTGTAATAAAGTATAATTGCTTCTCTGCACCTAGTCCCGGTGGTACAGCGACAACCAAGGTAATTTAGGAAATCAAGAAAATAATCTCGCGAATATTTAAGAAAATAATATTGTTTCCGGCCGTAGGAAATGTTTTCTTGCGCTCTACAGACCAAAATACCCAACTGATTTTGATGAAATTTTCAGAATACTTTCGTGTTCTCTCTAATTAAATCCTGTGTTTTACTTCAGCTCATTCCGTGAACAACCTTCCTTATAAATCAGTTTTTACGAAAATTGTCAGCTTTTTCAAATTACATTTTTCACTCTAGAGACCTAACCGTTTTATATATTTCGTTTAATATGTTTAAATATATATATTACATGACGACTGCATTTTAATTCCATTTTCGCATCTTGTACGCACCTACTTATCTTGAAAACAACATTTTTATATTGTTTTTAGAAAGTTCTTACAGTTTTTCTCGCCAAGTAAATTCTGGCCTAACCTGTTGAACCTTGAATATTTTTCAATCAGTATCACCCAACTAACGCTCATCCACAACGCGATCAAAATAAGCGTTCGCAAAGCCCAAGTTATTCAAAACCTAATTTGTCTATGGCCATAGTATGTCACAATGGTCTCTACTCGGCACTCAGCATCTTCCACGAAAGTATACGTGACTATTGTCTGTCTCTGAAATGAACCAAGTTACATTCCATAAGTAATTTTAGCCATGCACTGCAGTAAATCATTGTGTTAAAATGCGTCAATTAAGTTATATTTGAATGAATTACTGTCACAGTCGGTCAGGGCTGTCAGATAACATGAAACCTGTGGAACAACGTTGTGCGCGGCATCCCTTTATTACATAGCTACCAGTGTGCTCAGCGTGTTGCGCATCCCAAACTATAGGCTTGCTCGAAGAGCTACTTTTTGGTCAGAATAATATTACGGTTTATCGTATTCAAAGCATCCCACGCCCGTCCGCGCAATACCTGGCTGTGTGGACCCGGTTTGCCCTGGATTCAGTACGCTTTGGAATGTCGGGAGAGGTTTTTTGGGAGCGCTGGGCGCTTGTTGGCGTGGGCGGCCGTGGGATTTGGTCGGGGGGTAGTTTTATTTTGTTGGAGGGTGGTTGGTGAGTTGGTAGAAGGGTTTTCTGACGGTAATTGATGATTCGTTGAGATGCGTTGACAACGAAGATTCTTGCAAACCATGAAGCGATGTACAAAGTATAATAAAGAAAGAAGTATATATGTTAAGAAATAATATTTATTCATTGAGTTGGATAATTGATTTGGTATTTCTTGGTTCTTTGACTTGTTTTTTCAACTTTATAAGAAATTTTCATTCACATTTTATATTTCTAGAATAACATACTTGTCACTATATTTCTGACATTTGATATATTATATTATATTATATTATATGGTAACAACGCTATACATGCACTTTTAAAGCCAAGTGCTTGTTGTCATTTTAGAGCTTTTAGACCCAAAACTTCGTTACCTTTATCTCCATATACCTTGTCGGTGTGGGAGGGGAGAAAGCAACCACCCCCTCACCCACCCCCGGCCTGTCTCGCAGTCATGCAAACTATGCCATCGGCAGCATGATGTTCGATTTGTGATGCTGTCATTGCCGATCATCTCATTACGAATACCTCTTACAGACAACTTTTGAATTACACCAACATATTAATTGTGTTTTTTTGTCCTTTGCTATCTTCAAGCTCCTACATACCAAGGCTAGGTTGGGATACGCAGCTCGAGTCGAATCACATTTTAGAACCGCTTCCTACCTGTATTTATACATGCAGTTTGTTAGGAATTGAGAAGCTTTTTCACTAATTCAAGCACTGCATTTTCAACGAATTATACGTGAGTATATGAAATGCGCCAAGTTATATATTCCATGTAATTTAAGCCATGCACTGCAGTAAATCATTATGTTTAATTGCGTTAATTAAGTTAAATTTGAATGAGTTACTGTCGCAGTCAGTGAGGGCTGTCAGAAAATATGAAACCAGACAAACAACGCTGCGTATGGCATCCCTTTATAGTTTATCACGTAACTATCAGGCCGCTAAACGTGATGTTGCGAATCCCAGCCATTAAACAAGCGCTTTAATATGGAAAAGTGTTCAGGCAAGATCTTTGCAGATTCCATGGCAGTGCACCTAATTTTTCATTAGCAAATTCACTTTTACAATCCATCATTATCTTCCTGATAGCGGTTGGGTGGTGCGAAGGGGGATTTCGGGGAAAGGCAATCATGTCTTTGACGAGAATCTCGGGCGAGAAATATGAAGGACTGTCTTTGGTGGAATCAGGCATAAACATTGACCCACGAAAATAAATATATCTTGAGAACAACAACACATAGAATAAAGATTCATACATCATTCGATTGGGAATGAATGAGAGAATCTCATAAAAAAAATAGTGCTCTTCAAATATGAGTGCGTTTTCGATAATTCTTAAAAACGTTTTCTACCAATTCAGTCATTCCGGGATATATAAAACATATTTGAAAATTTTCCTAAACTGATCCCAAGACAAATTAGTTGCAATGTGCTCAGTTTAGAAACATTTTTAAGAATATGGATTCTGTGGCCTGCATCAGTGAACTAGAGAATGATTTAAAATCATCAATGAAATGTATAGGTATAGGAATTATCTTAAAAAGCTTCACAGACCACATCACTTAATACTCGATTGTGCACTGCGAGTGATTCAGCTATGAAATGAAATGTTTGAATATTTGGAAAAGATTTTGGTATGCCTCTAGCAAATGGTGTTACCAAGCGGTCACCTATCCAAGTGCGGAACACACCCAAAGTCATGTAATTTCTTTGATGGGACGAGAACCGGTGTATTCAACATGGTATGGCCATTCACATGCCACTATGTTTTAAAAAAGCTTTTTGTATTATTATTTATAGTTGTAAAACGCTAAGATCGGGGTACAATAAATTACGACTAAAGACGTGGATTTACTTGTGAAAACAAAAAATCCACACCACGCAACAAAGTGTGGATTCAAGCTTCAAATATACCTAAAATTCTAAAGATATAAGACCTGAATATAAATTAATTTCTGATTTCTGCTATCAAACAAATCAGCCAATGCATTCTCACTTGAAATTACTTACAAACTCAGGTCATTAAAAATCCTGAGTAGAAAATCAATTTTCTGAAGTTTTGAGAACGCTTGTTACCTATTATAAAACGTTACGTAAAATCCAAGAAAATTCTCTGACGTCCTTTCCGTTGACATTTTAGTCAGCCGAGTTGCGTATCTCATCCCTTCCGGGAAAACAAACATTTCAGTTTATGGCATAAAATCTTACGTAACACCCACAATCCCCACATAACCACATCCACAATCCACCCATAACATAGGAATAGTTGATGCTACAGCCGCGTTTCGATGATGGCCAATCATCCCCTTCGTTTATTTCATGAAAACCGTAAAATTTTCTTTTAAAGTTCCATGCAACACCTAAAAGCTACTTCCAGTTTAGTTTCATAAGCGAATGATATTGAAATTTTTCTAGTGTGCAATAAAATGGTGCATTTTTCACTATTGCTATAATGGTTTTGCTATCGGTTGTAAACGTTTCACAAGACATTTTGAATTATCAATCTGGGTCACCTGGTTTCATCATCTTCCAAAGAAAACCAAGTGAATTGCTTATTTAAAACTAAGCATCCCTTCCCTCGCTAGCCAGCATTGATTGTCGCCTGCAACTTCGCCCTTTCTTTTAGCCATCTGGTTTGTAAGCCTCCAAACAGCTTCCTTAGTTTCAATCCCTAACTCAATGCCCTATTGTCGGAGGTCTGAGCGGGTGGCATACGATTTCTATGCAAATTATTTTTTTCCACCCCCTCCGCCCTACGAACCCCGAACCCCACCGACCGGATGGCACCGACTGAACCCACAAAGGGTGGTTTGTCAAACCCGTGGGTTTTTTTTTGCTGTCACAACGGTGACAGCCAATGAAATGCATTAGCTGTTGAAAATATAGCCGCTGGTGTTTGCAAAAAGCATGGCTTTGTGGAACCGACAGAAGACAGTGGAGTTTATGTTACCCATTAAATTGTGCTAAAGACCAAATAGCATTTTGTTCCAAAAATAGCAGTGCACTGTTCCAAAAACATTTCTTGTTTTGAGTTATACTGCCGTTACACGGAATAATTCAGCGCCATCCTTGTTAATTTTGATATTATTTCAACATATAAATTGCCTTAACTGTTATCAAAAGTACCCTTACCAGCCATAACAGATACTTGGATCCCAACAGAGGGATATCTTACAGAAATCCTAAACATGTCCTCATTTCCTATTACTCGCAAAAGTCGTCATAAAGATGACTTTAAGATGACTTGGCGGAAGGGTGGGGGGACAAGGGGGACCAAGTACCACGCATAAGATTTTGGATGTTTAATGGCCAAGTTTTGGACATGATTAGGATATAGCTGTCCTGCAGATGTCATCTTAAAAAAATATTTAGAATGTCAATGTTTTGGCTGGGCTGGTAATAGCTGTAATCGAATAATAATAATAAATATGTATTTATTATTATATATAAAAAAATCTAAAGCACTACAGCACAACAGCACTGAAGCACTAAGAGCACTAAGAACACTATTTAGGGCACTAAGGGGACGTGTGTTCGAAGACATTGGCAATTTTCAAGCTATAATATTGATGCCACAACCTTATTATTAACCTTTCTTCATTTCATGTGAGCGAGAAGGATGGGTGGTGGTGGTTGTGGGGTCTGGGGGGGGGGGGGGGGGGGGGTAGTGGGAGGGTGGTAAGTGCTCCCCCTGACTCACAGCAACAGGACACCCATAACTTGTCTCTTTTGATAATATTCAATCAGAAATAGAAAATTAAAACCGATCTTTTACTATTATTTAATACATAATTTCTCATCTCTACCCATCCCCCCTCACCGCATACCAGACTCACAAATCGGTGTTGTCGTAATCGTTCCCCGAATTAGCAATACTGAATCGAGTTGCCTTTTTTTAAATATAAATCGAAATTAATTTTTATTCATAAATGTCCACCCACTCGGGGGCTGAAAGCCCACAACTCGCCAACTTTCACGTCAGCCATTCATGGAATAATTTTTGAATGTAAATTTATTTCGGTAAAGAAAAAGTGTAACGCAAATGCAAAGTAATTTTCAGTTTGCATGGCAACGTCGCGTTCGTGGATAATAAGTTTAAGAAAACACGCGTGACTTTTCGTCTCCACGGCTCCATGGCGTCTCTCCGCTTTTCCGCTTTTCCTGAGGTCTGCACTGCAGGGAAATGAGATGCATGTTCGTGCAGGGTGTGAATTTTCTTTGACACGTGTCGATGGCTGGTATTTCCCGTCCGAGCGCCCACACGTTTTAAATTCTTAGACCCAGTTTTTCAGTGGCTAACGGCTAACGGTCTGTTTATTTTTTACTACTATGTCCACTGCCAATGAGCAGTCTAGATACTGTACCGTTAAATAATCAACAATGCCACTATAAAACTGGGCGATAGTGGCTAAATGCTTAGCAATGATGTGATAACAGCTTATAATTTAAAAAAAACAATTTCGTGTTGAAAAGCTTATTTAATACGCATTTTAGAACAAGAGGCGAGAGATCAGAAAGATGCTCGAATTTGTTTCTGGACATTTGATTAAACGTTTCTTTGCTTCCACCTACTCAATTCCATAAAAATGAACGGCATTATCTTTAAGAAAAGCCAGTTGTTCGAGTTTGAGATTTCCCTTTCATCGTTGGTTAAATTAGATGAATCAGTTGATGTTTTATTTCTAATTTAAATTAATTGATTCTGTTTATAATTTACATTTAACCTGGGATGGGGAGACAAAAAATCTAACTGAAGTCTATTATACTTGAAGGGAATTGTAAATGTCAAACTCAGTTTGAGTAAGGAGCAAAATCGATTGCTTCATTCAACAAGATTAACTCCCGACATCTCTCTGGATATACCTTCGCTCGAAATCTTTATCATCTCTCTCACTGAACTTCCCTGTATAGAAATCGGCGACGACAGATTCTTTGTCTTTGATCGTCGATGCTAATCAAATAAGTTGGCAACTGATCGCGAGATTTTACTATCTTTCGTCTGGTTGGTGTCAGTTTTGTATCAATTTTTCCAGCCACATAAAACCCAGTCGTTGATTCTTTTTGATGTAAATTTTTTTAGGAACAAAGTAACACAGATTGAGAGTGACGTGAAAATTTCCACCCAAAGCCAAGAAAATTTGCTTTCTTCGCTGGCTCTGGTTCAAAGGAATAGACTTAAATTCTAAGACTTTTTTTGGACATTTTAAAACTTTTTATCATAAAGGATAATTTATGGCTGTATCACATTTTCAGGAATTACTCTACCAAACCATTTAAATTATCAAAATCTACAATCACCCCTACACAAGAGCCGTCAAATTTTTCTTCAAATGGTCATCATTGTGTAATGAGAAGAGGGTGGTCAAGGATGAAAATCACGTCAAGGGTGAGGAGCAAGTTCAGGAACTTTTTCTCCTTTTTCTAAAAAAGAAAGTCAATGGTGGAAAGGGAAAGTTTATTCCCAGAAATTTCTGTAACGCATGGATTCGAACAATAAATGACAATTTCTTTAAGGAATTAACCAAGCCGACTGCTCTGATCATAAAATCAGATTATTTCTGTGGATGGGTTAAAAGGACAGGTGGTGCTAAACAGATACTGGTAGAAGGGCCGAAAAAATCCCTGGCGCCTTTTTTGGAACCCAATCCGAAACTATATATTTTTTGAAAATATTAACATTTACCGATCGCCGTATAGCCTTGGGTGCTTTTTCTTACTTTGTTCTGTCAAAGTCAATGCCAATTTTTGTGTCAATGTAGGTACCTATGGTTTGTTAAATAATACAAGATTGTTAAAATACCAAGTAAACGATCCGTCATGTCTTACAATTTGTGTCTTTCTGTGCGTATTTTGTCACTTTTCAATCGCTCCTATCCCAACTAAAGTTAAAATGAAAGCAACAGAAGCTCTTTAATTATAAGATTCAAACGACACTGACTTCTGATAAATGATTCAGAACAATTTCCTTTGTTTTCGCGCCATCTCAAGCATTTTGCATGTTTACGTCAAGCGAAACTGTCAAACATTTTTGCCTGCTGAATATTTGATCGAATTACAGACTCTCTCGACCATGATATCAAATATCAAAGTTATTTAGCATGTCAACCAAGAATAAACAAAAATTTTTGGAACATGAATTCGATTGGTTGATTTGTGATGTTTACTGGGCTATTTTCAGGCCGGTTATTAATCCGAAATTTGCTTTGTAAATCAGAGGTGCATTCTTTTTTCTTGACTTGCCGCCTTCTGTTCATCATCATTCTTATATTTCAGACCAGTCCTCATGTCAAACTAGAAATTGTTTGCATAACCGAACACAAATAAATACCAACAAACATCCAAGTCTATGAACTCAATTAATGTGATGCTTGCATGCGAAATATATGTTTTTCATAAAACGCAGTGTATGGTTTGTAACGTAAACATAATAAGTAATTAGAAACAAAAACAAGTGTATAATGTAGACGATGTAGATGATGTAGACGTAGGGGAGATGAAATACGACAGCATCCAACCTATGCGACTACAGCTAGAGGCGCGACGCCCGAGCAACATGCTCCCAAGACAGTTCATACATTTGCATTCTACCGTATTATTTTCATAATAGAATAATAGAATCACGAGAATTCTCTTGAATTTCCAGCGAACAATTTAATTGTATCTCCTTTGTTTTCATTTTCCAACTAAGCAAACTTAATTAGTGTGCTCACATTCGGTTTCTGGAAGTTGAAACTGATAATTCTAAAACTTTTTCGCAAAATATGATAATTCGGGAATTGCATGGAGTATGTGCTGTCTCTATAATGAAAATATGAAATTGAATTAAATTTTTATATGTGAATAACTTGTAAATAAATTCTCTGAATGGTGATATGCTTGCTATTAACTGGTATAGCGAAATCAAATCAATTCAACAGTGGTCAACACCGGTGTCACCGGTCAGTGTCAAGGGGTGCTGCCAAAAAGGGGTATCATCTAGTATGTCTTAAATTCGTAATTCCTCGTTTAGTTCCTTCGTTCCTTGCAAAATTACTGCTTGTGCTTTGCAAAAATAATCCTGTCTTGAATTCATTCGGTTTTCGTTGAATAATTGCGTCAGAAACTGACTTTTAACAATTATTAACAACAACTTGTTTTTATGTGCCATTTTAATGACTATTGGATAACATGTTTCGGTAATTCATAACAGATAAAATTTACTTCTATTACCAGTCATTTTAAATGCAAGCTTTTCAAGGGGGTCATTGGCATGTACCACCAATACCATCAGTTTATTGATATTTATTTAACCAACTAGACAAGGTATGATTAATTCTTCTGAATCAAAAACTGTGTGTGATATCGCGGATCGCCCGAACCTCAAAGTTTTCAAATTAAAGTTAAAAAGGAGAAGTAGTTACTCACAATGAATATTTTACGATCTGCTGGCTGCCACTTAGCATCTCTGATCGCCGTGCTGTTCCCATATTATCAAGACCCAGAATGTCTTCAACAATATAATATGTATGAGCTACGATGAGGCTCCACACTGCTCAGCATTTCACTACTCCAAGTACTTTCGCCCATCATTATTAAAATATTGTGAGATGATTTGCACGTATCACAAAACTTAACTTCTATGTTTTGCCGTTAATATGAAAAATTTCAAGTTCGTTTGAAATATTAAGAACATATTTAGTGCCAACTTTACCTACTGGATACCGCCACGAATGCACAGAATCAAACGTGACATTGGAACCAACTATTCGAACTGTCAAGTGGTCATTACTCATAACCTACAAAATATTTCTTATCTAGGTCCACTCATAACCGACTAGTCACAAAGTTCGTCAGGTAAGACAAGTAAATTTTAAGAACTGCATTGACAAAAAAAAATCTGGTTGAACGTTTTCTTTTTTAACTCTTTCTCATTTGTTCATGCCAGGATGCTTCGCCTCACAGCTCTACCAAAACTGGCCCGTTCATTGGTTCCTTACGTTTCTTCTACTCGGCTATCTTCAAATCAAGATGTTGCTAAGTTCGAAGAGAAGCAATCCTCTACGAAATCTTACAAGATCAAACCTAAGAAAGCTCCGTTTGCAAAGAACCTATTTCTTGGGAAGTTTGACACTGACGTACTAGCCTTTCCTGAAGTCTTAGACAATGAGCGCCTGCAAACATTGAATGAGATGGTCTCTCCTATTGAAAGATTTTTCGAGGACGAAGTGGATTCAGTTTCAATAGACGTTAATGCCAAGATACCAGACAAAACATTAGACGGTCTAAAAGCGTTAGGCTTGTTTGGACAGCAGATACCTGTTGAATACGGAGGCCTTGGTTTAAATAACACCGAATTTGCACGTCTAGGAGAGATTGTTTCCAAGGATGCATCGATTGGAGTGACGTTAGCAGCTCATCAGTCCATCGGGCTCAAAGGTCTCTTAATTGCTGGCAATGAAGCACAAAAACAGAAATACTTGCCAAGACTTGCAACAGGCGAATGGGTATGTTTTGCCAGACATCTAGATTCTGTCTGTTGAGTTGATTGAAATCTAACAGGAAGTTCATTCGTAGGTTGCAGCCTTCGCTCTTACGGAGCCTAGCAGTGGATCCGACGCTGCCTCCATTCAGACCAAAGCCACGCTCTCGGAAGATGGCAAGCACTGGTTACTCAACGGCTCCAAGTTGTGGATTAGCAATGGAGGCATTGCGCAATTCTTTACTGTCTTTGCAAAGACTGAAGTAGAAGACAAGTTGGGCAAAAAAATGGACAAGGTAAATAGAGCACTTGTATTTTGAAACATTTTAAGTCAAATTATGCCAGTCAAACATTTTGTTATAGTGTATTCAGTACTATCCCATCAACCTCCATAGATAGGTACTCCTTAACATTGGAGTCTGTGTGGCGTCTCAACCGAAAAATACTATAGCTCAATTGTAACATAATAGAACTTGATTGTTTCAGGTAACTGCATTCATTGTAGAGCGAGATTTCGGGGGGATTACAAATGGAAAACCAGAGGATAAGTTGGGAATCCGGGGGTCAAACACTTGTGAAGTGTTCTTCGATAACACCCCCGTCCCTGTGGCCAACGTGTTGGGTGAAGTTGGAGGAGGTTTCAAAGTTGCCATGAACATTCTCAACAGTGGCAGATTCAGTATGGGTAAGTAACATTTTGTAGCATTGATTTTGAAGAGATCAATGATGGGATCAATGTTGTTATAATGAGATATTGTTGACATTCTCAGGCAGCATGTCAGCTGGAGTACTGAGGAATCTGATCAGACTAGCATCTGAGCACGCAATCAACCGTAAACAATTCGGCAAGCCGCTGAAAGACTTCCAGCTGATTCAGGAAAAGTTAGCGAAGATCACTTGTTTCACATATGCAATGGAAAGTATGGCTTACTTGACAGCTGGTTTGCTGGATGGGTATGAAGACCCAGACTGCTCCATGGAAGCAGCAATGGTCAAGGTAATCTACCACCATTAAATCTTAGTAGTATTGGAAATGTTGCATTAAGGCCTAAAGACTTAAATGTAGACTTTAAGTGGTTGAAACATTTTGAGAAAGTGGATCAGAATTAAACTGAATCTTGATGTGCCAAATACTATTAAAAAATCTTTTTTCCAAGCACATTAATACTACAATAGTTATAGACTCACAATACCTGTGACTAACGAGAAACATTTTAATGGTTAAGATCTACAGCTCCGAGCAGTCTTGGTTGGGGATCAGCGAATGCCTGCAAATCCTAGGAGGGCTCGGCTACATGAAGACGTACCCTTACGAGAGGATTCTGCGAGACTGTCGCATCTGCATGATCTTTGAAGGGACCAATGAGATTTTGCGTATTTTCGTCGCTCTCATGGGCCTGCAGCACGCTGGAATTGAACTCAACGACACAGTGAAGAAGCTGCGAAACCCGCTGATGAACCCTGGGTTCGCGATCGGTTAGTGCTCCCAATATATCTCGCAGTCGCATCGACCGATCCACAAGTCACTCAGAAAACCAAAATTTACGCCTTACTGAAATGTGAAATCTTGTCCAATACATAAAAGTTAACCAGTAATCATTTCACAATTTTGCTTGCATGTTATGCAACTCAGCTTGCCATGTTTGGTAAGCTAATTGGCTCAATAATACTTTGGCATTTGTACCATTTGTCATCATACTAAATGCTACTGTCATCCCACAATACTACGTACGATACGAGATTAGCGGTGTTTGTCATTTGTCAACAAATATTACAAATAATCAGACATCATTTAAAGTAAAATAAGAGAAGAAAGGGATTTTTATCAAAATCTCTCTTTAAACCTACGGGGGTTGTTAGACCAATAACATTTGACGTACGGCTGTGTAGCCAGAGCAAGGCCAGTGCTTATGATTACGCCAATTCGCTTCCCAGGCAAACTGATCGAAAGAAGGCGGCAATCTACGGACAATCCCAAGCTGAGCCTGGGACTGGATTCGTACCTGCATCCGTCATTGCAAGGCCAGAGCAAGCTGCTCGAGTACTCCGTGTTACGGCTCAAGTACGGGGTGGAGATCATTCTGCAGCGCTATGGAAAGAATGTGGTGGAACACCAGCTGTCGCTGAAGAGGTTGGCCGATTCGGCGATCGACGTCTACGCCATGACCGCCGTTCTGAGTCGAGCATCGAGGTGAGCTCGACTTTTCAATTCGCCCAGGTTTACCTCGGGCGAGAGGCAGCTATGAATGAAACGGTTTACATTTGAGGGGGTTGTGGCTAGTTTTGGCAGGCAAATCTTCACTGGTGATAATTGGAGTTTTGGAAGAACAATCTTGCCTTTGGATCTCATGAAAATTATTGTATTCTTTTTTGCCTTTCCATAAGCCATGGTTTTCATGAGCAAGTGAAAATTTACTGTAAAGTCAAGCCTTAGTTATCAGTCACTTATCAGATATCAATTAAGTGCTGTGAGCAGCTTGTCTTCCACTAATTTCAATTTTAGAAGAGCAAAATACTTTAGGAAGGTTTTTTTCACCTGGTTGGCAGTTAATTAAAGATAGAATAGTTGATCCTCTTCTTATCAATCGATGAGTCATGGACTCATGGCCCATATTGGTCAACAATAATTGAATCATAACTCTTACAGAGAGATAAGTGCCAAATTCCACTTTTTATCTACATTTGTACGCATAACACTGGCACACTTGACCTCGGTCAAAGTACAAACATTAGGTCGCAAATGCCGTCCGAAGTAGATAGAACTCAGACAACCTCGGGAGCCATGGTCAATTCCCACCCAAATTTACGAATCAAATTTTTTTCGTTGGGAAATTAAGTTTTTACAGATAAAGTCAAGATGATTACTCGCCATTAAATGCTGCAAATCAATCGATCTGTTCCCAGGTTATTACTTTCTTGAATCGATAAGGTCTCGAACCGAGCGATTCGTTAATCAACAAATCACGCATTTCGCAGGGCCTACTGCATCGGACTGCAGAACGCAGATAACGAACTGCTCCTGGCACGCGCTTTCTGCCAAGACGCTTACAAACGAGTCCAGCTCAATATTCAAGATCTGCACAATGGACCCATCATCTGCAACGATGAAAACTACAAGAAAATTGCCGAGCAGATTTTCTCGCACGGTGGTTACTTTGCCGAACATCCGCTGAAGAGGAACTTCTAGGTGACCTAGATGAAAACGATCGGACAGGACCCTGTATCAGGGACAATAAGATTAGGTGTGCACTTCAAATGCAAGCAGTTTGCAAGACTGCATCTAGGCGATTGCCAGCAGCAAGCAAAAGTGTGGTATTTTTCAAGATTCGCTGGCTGGTGGAGGTTGAACACGAGAAACTAACAGTGAACTTGCATTGTTGATCAACGCGATATGCGGATCAAGTTATATTCGTACAGTATACTGCACAAGTGAAATGCAATATTAACTGCTGCTGGCAGTGCCCTAGAATTTAATTGTTAACAATATTACATGTCATGTTATTCAATGGCGATTTTTGCCTACGACTGCAGATAATTTTTTGAAATAAATTTGTTTACTAAATGAAACGGAATTATTAATCCATAAAAACCTGGGATTGAGGAATGCAGTTCCAAGAAGTGCACTCCGGTGGGATATTTTGTCACAAGGTATGATTTTGACTGATGTTGTTACCATCACAAAGTCGGGTGCAGGACAAATCTGGGTGGGATTGTGAAAAAAAATATCATGCAATATCTTAAGTTGCCTGTTTTCTCGAAAACTGCCCATGTATTACAATGGGCAGAAACATGAGAAAAGCGGACATAGATACACAAATCGCCCTTCTGATCACGTGCTGCTGCCGCAGTAAGCAACGCACGCCTCGGTAATTTGTAACATTCTTTATTATTTAGCCTTGAAAAACATGATATGATGATGAGAGTGTAGATTGATATTTTGATAGATCAATATTGCAGGCAAGCTGGGGTCGTGCCGAGTTTTCAGACTCGAAAAGCCGTGCAAGACCCGTGATATTGCGACACACGGCACTGCTTGAGCGTAGCCCAACTGCGTAAAACCATTGAGAACGAGGACCCTCTCAGAAACTACACACTAGATCACAGGGTTCTGTGTTATTATTCCCTCCCTCCCTCCCTCCCACCCACCCCTCCCGCCCAATCCTACCCTACGGTCGAAATAGCCTCGACGTAGCAATAAAAAAACAATAATTTGTACAACAAACGACAACAGAACAACGACGGGATGTAATAAAAATTGTAAAGCTAGGTCAAATCTCACCGGGAAATGCTCGATGGCTGTAAAGCTGAGCGAGTGAGCAAGATTAATCTACTTCCAAACGCCGCTAAGGGAGTCTTCTTTCGTTATCTTTCCCCTGCCCCCCCAAAACGCTCGTTGCATAGTCCTCGTAAATAAAAACACTCGTTCGAAACTACATCCTAACCTAGTATATTGCATCTCTTATTAAGTAGAGTACCTGGGAAGACTACGACGATAGCTACCTAAGCTAGATATGCGACCTGTGGACGAAGCTTTCGAGATTAAAATCTCCGAGTTCAGCGCGAAAAAAAAACAGAAACGGGACCCGATCGCTCGATTCTCCTCCGCGTCCCTCGAGCCCGCCGGCCGCCCGGCTACCTAAAGCGAGATCTACACCTTCCGTCGACGCAGCCCCCCTCCCCGCCGCCCCTCGGCCACCCAGATCATTCCTTCGACGGGCCGCCACTGCCGCCGCCGCCGTCCCTGCCGATGTCGCTCGGCCTGTCTTCGCGGCGCAGCCCGATGAAGCTCTCGCGCAGCCGCCCTCCCTCCTCCGACAGGCTCGCGCTCTTCACCAATGGCACGCGTGCCTCCGAACGGCCTGGCCCGTCGGCGCGCGCAGCGCGCAACCGCCTCGTCTCCTTGCTCCGTGGCATCGTGCTGACCACTGTCGTGATGGTCACTGTGTTGCCCGCGGCCACCGCCGCGACAGCCGCTGTCGCCGCCGGCTCCCTCGCAAGCAGGGGCTCAGCCTCGGCCGCAGCGTCGGCGCCCCTCGCCTCGACGAGGCGGCAAGGGGCCGGCGGCGGCGGCGGCTCGACCGCGTCGGAGGCGGCGAGGTTCTCGTGCGACGCGTACGGGGGCGGAGGGCCCTCGCGCGGCGGCGATGCCACCACCTCGCAGTAGGGCGGCGGGTCCACGGGCCGCCCGACGAACTGGATGCCGTTGTTGATGTTGTACGTGACTAGCAGGCCGGAGTGGGCGTCAGACGGGAAACTCGACCTGCGGGCGGCGGGCGGTGTCAGGGGGGCGTCAGGCGGGTGTCGGCTAAACGCGGCCACGGGCGGGCCTAATACTTGGGAAAACATTTCTGAGATGCAAGATACAAAGGTATCTGGGGTACAGATTCAAGCAATTTGTTAAGAAATAATGGCATTAGGGTGAGGAATATTGTGATGAGCTGATGTCGAATTGATTGTTGCTTGCTATCAGCTTCGTGCTTGTTTGCAATCGTCGGTGTCAATATTTCAACAGCTGCATCTAGCGACTTGCTGGCCCGAACTCACTTTGCACCGTGTGAATAGCGTTTCACCACTAGCTACATCAGCCGAGATGCGGCGACAGTTCTACGCTTGCTTTTGCTTTTGCAATAGCACATGCAAACTAAATGTATCTTGTCTACCCAAAGATACTAAAATAGGTACCTTAAAAATTAATCTTAAAAACAACCAATTAACTTATAATCCAAAAAGTATTTCAGATACAGTTACATTCCATTTGTTGCAGAAGGTTTTGATTATCATGCTAAGCAAACAAAATATGGCTAATATTATGTATGAAAGTCTGGTAAAAGCGTAGGTATATGATTATGAATGAAAGTACAAATTCTTTGGGAGCAGAAGTACCAATCAATGGGTTAGACCAGTTAGACTTTAGAGAATAGATGTTTGATATTAATACACACATAATATTGGTAGATAGGTAGATATCGATAAGGAAGAAAAGGTAATAACTAATTCATGGTGGTTGTCATTTAGTTGATCAAAGTCCTTGACCTTTAGGAGGGGCCATTAGAGCTTTAGCAGCTGTATCACTAACTGTAAGTTTATCCAAATCATCATCATTTGGTCTGCCAAATTTCACGCAACTTCCAATATGTTGCGCACAAACCTCCTGGCTATCCCATCATTGAAAATTAACTAATAGTTTTTCTTTTGTGCAATCTATCAGCAAAGATTGAAACAAAGAACAAACGGCAAATGCCGACCGATCAGTCACCGACCTGTTGAGAAAGACATCCAGGTCGTAGAGAGGCTGGGTGGCACGGCCACGGTGGCCCGCCCTGCCCGTCCGCGAGTTGGGACACCGCGACAGCAACGACCGCTTCATGTGCACGCGGCAGATGGCGATCACCAGGATCGTCACGATGAACATGAACGCCATCGCGCAACCTGCCGCACCAAGGGAACGCGTTCTAGAGACGTCGTGCAAGTGCTCGCACCGTTTCATTTATTTCCAGTGATTGGAAGAAAAAAACGGAAATACTATCGGCAATGTTACAGATAATTGGAATGGTGGTAAAATATTTGTGACCTGCTGAGGTTTATTGGTACTGGTACCAAAAATAAGTAAATGTTTATCCAATAAGACGTTGTGAATGCTGTTGAAAGTATTGCGGCGTTTTTCTATTCATCATTCTTGGTTGATATTAACTACCAAAAGCGCTAAATTGCGGATGCCTTAGCGTGTCACAAATTATATGCACCTTCAGCATTCAGCATAAATCAATAATGATCAATACTGCACCTAGTTTATTAACAGAACACCCAAGGTAGATAATATTGAAACCCTTTCCAAGTGCCAATAACTTGAAGTCAGAAGTCAACATCATAAAATCAATTACGTGTTTATGTGTATCTACTGTACTGAACTGTACTGTTTACTATTTAGACTTTTGATTGCATAGAATTTCCTTGGCCTTTCCTTTTATTCTGCAATAAAACAAAATCAATGTGCATAAGGGGAAATAGACCTATTACATTCACCATAAGGACGTAGTACCAGTTTATAAAAAAAATATTAGCGCTGCTAATAAAACAAGGAAGATTGGGAAATCACAACCCAAATGGCTTTACCTAGTCGGTATCATAACATCATTTTAATAGAATGGAATGAGTGTGTTGTAGCCGGCAAGATGCACGGTGTTAAATGCCAGTAGAAACATACCAATAACAGTGTAGATCGTAGTCTGCAAGAAGCCCATGTCGCTGAACCTTTGCTGTTCCGACATGTCTGTGTATTCCGGCGGTAAGCTGTAGCCTGCAACGCAAGATTACAACAAAATTATGTTTTTGTTTACCACAGTGCCTGCGGTATCGGTACGACGAATTAACTCCCAATGCGACAGACTGGAGGTACACAAAACGGGCCGACAATTGTTAGATTCAATGACTGGTTTGGCACGGGCCTTCAGACAGCCAGACTTACGTTTGTTACTGGGTGGGCAGCAGGGCAGTTTTATCTTGGCTGTGCAATTTGGTTGAGTTTGTTGGTCGCAGCACCAGTTCTTCGGAATACAACGGCCCGCCTCCAAGCACATGATCTTGCCCTCGCACGCATGCACGCCTGCCAAGTACACGGGATTAGCTTAGACATTACATTACTTTCTTCGAAAAGAGATAACTGACAAGTAATATTATTTGCGATGATGATCAATCACAAAGGCGGAAGCATATTGTTTGTCAATAGCCTATTAAATATTGATTCCAGAAGATGGCTGGCACTGGAACCAATCAATTTTAGGATTATCGAATTTACTAATTCAGTGAATGACGTTGGCTGTGTAATTTTCTACGTCAGACATTATGACAAAAGTCCTGAATTGAAAAAATATGTGTATGAATTCTACTGTCTATAAACTTCTTGGTATTGTATTGTGTGTCTATAACAATATTTGGTAGCATGTCTTCTAACCATCAAGTCAATAATCAAGTCAAGCAATGGTCATGGTAAGGTACCTCAAGGCTTAGCACAAATTTGATCCAGAGGCATTGAATCCTTAATGTTTGTTAAGTAGGTACCTACTTTAACTTCAGACAGCTTAAATGCTGTTGACTGTAATAAGGTAACAAAAGAGAAGTTGGAACTCACCACAATTCTGCTCGTGCTCATCTGCCCCATCTTTACAGTCAGCTTTACCATCGCAAACAAAACGTCGTGCTATGCAGACTCCAGCTGGACAAGTAAACATTTGTTCTCCGCATCTCTCTGTAACAGAATACGTTCTTCCATTAGGGAGACAAGGACGAAAAAAAACTGCTTATGGCTGTTTTTAGCTCACTAAATAATACAGAGGTAGCTGTGAGCAAAATATTTTTTAAACTAGAACCCAAGTCCGTAGGCAGTAATAACGCAATTATACAATTTTAACCGCCAACTCTTTTTTATGCAAAGCTACTATACTTACTTTTAACATTCACTCTAACAGTTTCGTTGAAGAGCATTTTCTCATGGGACGAAGCAAGCTCTGCCCGACATGCGTAGTCACCCGTGTCCGTCTCCTTGAGATTCTCTATCGTAAGAACTCGAGCATTATGAAGATCTTCTTCCATCACACGGTTTTGACTAAAATGAAAGATTAGTTCATTTAGTCACACGCAAAATGCAATCCAGCAACTAGACACTTTGAAACCAGTGAAATAGGTGAAGTCCTATGTCTACCGACAAATGTCAGAAATATAAACAAGCAACATTGTAGCACAATACCTGTTAAGTTGTGGAAAGTGAGGAAGGTGCCAGGTGAGTTTGTACCGCGGTAAGTCATGCACATCCTCCAGACCTCCAGCTACCACACGGCAAGTGAGATTCAGCGTTTCTTCTGCCCTTCGAAGTAGAATGTTTTGTCCATTCGTCTTCGATTCCGGCAATATTTCCAGACCTATTGGTCGTATTTGCATACCTATATCATCAGAAATTTTATATGAGGTTAATTGGAAAATTCATGAAATTGATGTAAAAACGATTATCTGCAAGACTTTTATCGAACAGTTCATATGTGAAGGTTATTTTTGTGAATAAAAGTTACAAAGATATGGACCGCCATTACAGTCTATTTTCGAAGTGTACTACAACAAAGCTGTATTGAAATGAAGAGTGGCCCAAATCTATTGAAAAGATAGATGAGACACAAATAATGTACTTACATCGTGTTTTGTCAATTAATATGTGTGAAATAATTAGAAAGATAAATATTTCCATAACGAACTACGGACGGATTGATCTAAGCAGCCATCTTGGCAAACACATCGGCGCATGCTGTCTGATTGGTTCAAATTTTTTTTTCTTATGGCGCCACAAATTTGAAAATTGCTCATTGATGAAAAATATTTCATTAAGTTGTCTTAAAAAAAAAGATAAAAGGTTAAAAGGATCAACCTTCACTTGTATTTCAAAGATCAATGTTTTTTGAGCAACCATTTAAACTAATATTAACATCTTTCTATTAAGTGTTGCCTATTTTTACTAACACAAATCATCCATTGTAAAAATTCTAGGTTTTATAATCATTGATTAGTATCAATAAAAAATTCATATCCCTAATGTGGCTTGTATTCAGAAATATGTCAACTTTTCCAATAAATTCTGCCTTTCCAACCAGTATTGTGAAGAAACGCCAACAGATATTATGATATATTGACTCAGATATGGTTAATTTGGCAGATGAAGATCACAAAAAAAGATACAAAATTCCATTGTGCATTAAATAGTATTGATTCAGCACTATCTATAACTTAAAGGCTTATGTAATATAGGAACTAAGAAGAAATTCTTCGTGATTAATCTCTAAGTTATATAAAGATAATTATAATCATAAGAATCTTAAGAATCATAAGAATCATATTATTAAAAAAATAACACTGAAAAATAATTTATAACTAAGAACCACACAGATCCCACTACCACAGTCATCCAATAAATTCTTATTCAAAATCGGAAGGTTTTTCATATTTTATTATATTAATTGATAATACCACTTTTCGTACAACATCATAATATTATCAACACGTTCAAAGAGTGAGCAACAAACACTTCTGACCTTGAGGTCAACAATATTCATTTATGTCCGATATTCTCACCATTACATAAAAATTCAATGCACAGTAATGACTGTTCAGCGTCCAACTCATTATCTACAAAATAATACAATGACATGGCAATTAAAAGTGCAGCTATTTTGTGCTAACCTCGAGTGGGAGATCGCTTGTAGAATATATTCGATACAATGATGGGCAAATTTAGCCTGGTTTTTAGTTTTTAATTTTATGTCGATAAAACAACTCTCTCAATTCCATTCAAATGGAAATCTCAAGACTTGAAAATTCGATGATTTTTCTAAGCATGTCCACGAATATAAGTCGACTGTTTTCTTTTTTGCATACTAAATGAATAAATGAATAACATGCTGCAGTGGGGAGGCAATTAATAGAGTCCCGAAATCTCTATTTGAATTTGCATTTGTATAGCCTTGACGCCAATGAACTAAGATTCTCGTACCTGTTCCACCGAAACTGTTTACAGCTGTGTCAGCTCCACGCCCGAGCTGCCGAAATAATGCGACGAACAAGAGATAATGCACTTAACCCGAAATGTCTTGTAGTAAACTTTTATTATAATAATATGCAAAACAAAGCAAATTACTGTAAAATGGGCCCGTCTTCTGGCCAGATTTGCACCGATTGACCAAGAATTCCCACTAAAATTTGGCCAATTCTTTCTTCCCTTGCTCCTTTCTTTGCTCCTTCCTTTGCCATCCTTTGCTCCTTCCCTAGCTGCAATTGGAAGTAGACTTGAACCGGAAGTGTCGAGTCCGAAATGGTTTCTATTCCTCTTCCGGTCACGTTACTTGAATCTCCTCGTCGTCATCTTCGTCGTCTTCTGGTTCCTGGTCGTCATCTGGAGGTCGGGTGTCAGCAGGAGAACCGAGGGGCGAGAAGTCTGACAAATCCAGAACCTAAGAGGAAACACGAATAGGGTTAAGCAATGTTGCAGTAAGCTATGTACATGGATTGGGTGACCGTCTATTGAAAATAGCATGCATGATGCACAGTAAGGGAGACAAGATGACTTTGAGCCACTTCTTAGTCCGAAATATCCAGAATGCAAGGGTGCAGCTGGTTTATGCCTTTAGCAATATTGTAATGCGTGAGCCACTGTGATTAGATAAGTTGCCACCATAAAAAATTAGATGAAGTTTCTGGGAGATGAGTGGCTGCAATTATTGATAATTCTGACAGAGCATGACAGAACCAGAAGTCCAGAACCTAAAGGGAACCACGAATAAGGCTTAAAAGCAATGTTGCAGTGTTGCTGTGCTCTTGGATAGGTGACCATTTATTTACCAAAATGCAAAATTACCATTAGGGTGAGGGAGGCAATATATTTTGAAACTATTGCTCTTGTTTTCTGGACTTTTGGATTTGTGGGTATATCCAAGTCTTGAGATCTAACGTTTTACCTAAGATAACTTGTCTTGAAGTCCTATGGATTATAAGGCAAGAATGCACGCTTGCATGTCAGTGTTTAAGTAATGCTGTATAAGATCACACAGTGGTTGGGTGATCGTGCTCTGCAAAATTACTAGAAGCGCGGAGGTAAAAGGGATGAAATTAGCATCCAACCCCTCGAGATACGGATAAGTGGAAGAAGCTGGAAGACAATTTTTTGGTGGGTTAGCTAAGCAGAAAAAATTCCATTTGGAGAGTTCCAATTTCTCAATTTGTTATGTCGTTCGAAGGTCCACCTCCTCAAACTAACTGAACTATTAGAACTGACAGTGCCAATGGGTGGTCTGAAATTTAGACGAAGGGCATCTCCGCTGTGGCTTTCCTGGAACCCCAAACTATTCCTACTTCCATCAATTCAAAGATTTAGATAGCTATAAGTTGGGATTATTCCAGGGTTTCATTCCCTGCATTGTAAATCGATTTGAGAATTGTTCGCTTATACTCTTAAATCTATCCATTTCCTTATTTCTTAGTCTAGTTGAAAATTGTGTTGATGATATGGTGAAGCTTGAGGTTTCCCTGAAAGGTTTTCTTTTACCTTTTGGGTTATGGCCTTGAAATCTATGGTTCATTTGTGTTGACATTAAGGCTAAGGGGTTGCGTTTGTGTGCCAAGATGTTTAAGATGTTATACCATAGAGTAAGCGTAATACTTAATAAGTTGAAGTTATAAATCAAGACAGACCATGACTTATGGGGAGGATTGATTGGAGGTTTTCCCGAGGACGTTTTACTAACCTTTGGCCTGGAGGTTGGGATGAATTAGCGTGACACATTAAGTTTCATCGTGTTTAGTTTGTTCATTATAGGTTCCACTAACTTAGCGAGGCTTTGAAAAGTAAACTGCCTCAAAATTGTCGAAAATTCTACGATGATGTGAAGCTTTGGAGGTACACTTTCCCTATAAGCAATCAGCAAGAATCAACATGGGTTTACCTTGGTGCGGTCAACTTCGGCGTCGCTTAGGTCCGGGTTGGGGTTGTTCTTGTTGGGCAGCGTTTGTTCCCTGGAGCCGCCAGTAGCCAGCAGTTCTCGTTCCTTCGAGTTGCGCCACTTCATGCGTCGGTTTTGGAACCAAATCTTCACCTGGAACAACAGCGAGCAATTGAAACCATGCCCAACTGACCATGGACCAATGCTCCAGCCAGATGCCGAATCGGCACCGTCCACATGTCACAATCCCGACCAACAGCATCCAGCCACCAACCAAAAGACACCCGAAGCAATATAGCCGAGCAATAAAACTCTGCACAAAATGAAAATTAATTAATTCGACGTCATGGTATTCCGCAAATGGCTCGAGTAAACCAAGTATGAATTCGGTAAAATCAACTCGCTGTGCACGATTCATCCAACCATAACGTATTATTTTTTATCGTCAGAAAACGCGCGCACAAAATGGTTAACGAGACGGAAAGAAATGTGAAAAAAATCCGCAAAAAACAAACATGGTATATGGAAAGAACGTGCATAATAATGATAAATGGTGTTTTATCTTTGCAGCGCTCTAGCCATGGCGCGCATGGAAATGACGTGAAAGGGGCACCCCTTTACCAGGGCCAGCCGTGTTTTCTGCCTCACCGACCATCTGATAGAAAAAAGAGCGCCGCCGCTTTTCAATGGACGGCTGGGGTGGGAAATGGGGAAAGAGACATTGAAAAAAGGCTTTATTAATTGTGTAATTGCGATGCGCCGCCTTGCAAATTGACTAGCCGATTGTTCACAGCCTTGTCATCGAGGCGACACATCTCGCCACCGCCGCCATCGCCAGTTCCTCGTCAAACCGGGCTATTTCCGTCCGTACCCCCACCCCTATCTGCCCCTTGCCCTCGGCCGGTGCCACACTCGAAATCAAAATAGGGAAATCTCTGGCAAATGGTGAAATTGACGTCTTTAATCTTATTTTTCGGCATAGTATTTTCTTGAAGGATTTCCTCAGGGCATCTACGAATACCTTTAAGGCAATGAAATTTGCTATAGTCGCTTGGAGCCGTCAACTCAACGGGCAAACCTCTGAATCTGGCAGTTTTACGCATTCTGAGTCGGGTGGTGGAGGTGGAGGTGGTGGAGGTTGTGGAGGTGGTGGTTCCGCTGCGTTCCTTCAACTGAGACCAACTCTACCAGGAGACCAATTGAATAAAACGACTACGCTACCCCATTGGCTTATCTTTCTGTTATCGATGTAACAGACCACGCCCTCTGTCTCAATCTCAGAGTATTTCTTCCGAAAAACCTCTCAACTCGTTTTAAATCGAGCTAAGATTATAATCTCCAAGAGGGTACAGTTGATGGTCGAGAAAAAGAGATGTCAGAAAGTCAAATGTGATTTCGATGCCAATGGACCTTTACAACCACAACTACAATTTACTGTTAGCTAACAAGATAAATGGTATATTCAACTACTTATTCGTTACACAAAACGTTAGACAAACAAGAAATACATTTTTGATTAGGTTTTATTATCATTTATTATATGCGAATGCGATGTGTAAATCACAATAGAGAGGGAGATAAATCATCACCAAAAACCAACCCTTCTATTCCGCCCAGACTGAACCGAGCAAGGATCCTCAAAAAGCCATACTACCCTCATTGACGCATACCTTCTTGTACTGAGCGAACTATACGTGCTTTCACCCTTCACGAGCCCGGCTAGCGTTAGAAGGCAGTGGGATCCTATTATTATTCACCAAGGCAGCGCGTGTTGTTGATAGCTGCTGGAAGGCGGTGGGAAGTCGATTCCTGCAATTGATGGCTTTCCAAGGGAAACTCCCCCCACCCTTACCACCCCTACCACGCTCCATTTTCATCCCCCTCCGCCCCTCCGCCCACCGCCACCCCCGCTAACGTGGCTGCGACGGTTAAGGAACGCAATGGAGTCCGCGTATGAATTTATAGTCAATGCATGTCTAATATAGCTATGTGCTGATAGTTGATACGACACCGGGAATATCACATGAAAAGTGAGAAAAGAAATTTACCAGCGATCACGTGGAAAACATCACGTTATCCGGGAGAGGAAAATCGCTAGCTAAGTGACAACGTGGTGACCGGATCTGTGATCAAGGGGCTCGGTTATCACCTGGTCCTGGATAAGAAAAATAATCAAAGAATGAGAGAGATTATGTTCTGACGAGTGTAACCGAGTTTGCCCAAAGTGTGCAATTGATGGCCTAAGAGGGGAAACTCTCCGACCCCTCCCCCCCACCCACCCCCCACGCCGCCACCCCGTGTGCAGGAAAACGTCATCGTCGGAGCCGGAATGAATGCAGATAAATGCTGGAATCATATGGCCAGGAGGAGGTTTTTACTGAAAGTGTGTTCCTGTCAGTTGATGGAATTAGAGGCCGGGAATTGAGCTACAGTGTGCGCATGGAAACACGGTATTCGCTCAAAGGGATGAGCACCAATGAATTGCCTATAGATAGGAAATTGGAACACGTGACTTGGCTGATACGAAATCTGGTGTTGGTACGATATTGGTCTATATACATTTATTTTACCTATAGCAAGGGGAGCGCTTTGGTGACATTGTATTCGGGTTTCGCTTGCGTTAGAGATAGTATATATCTATATATTTATATAAATGGGAACCGAAAGAGAGTGGGGGATGTTTTTATCATTTCATGTTACCGTGAACCGAGTATATATTCGATTCGGAGATCGCATCATAAGTCGACCCATGAGCGCCTGTCAATTGCACATGTGACTTGATCCCCCCCCCCCCCCCCACCCGCCCCAACCCACCCCACCCCCGGCCACCATGTCGCTTGCCGGGCGAGAGAGAGAGAGAGAGAGAGAGGGATGGGGGAGGGAGAGTGAGCAAGAGCCAGAGAGAAAGAGAGAGGGCGAACCAAGTGAGAGGGGAGAAAACACCGACAAAGGCATGCAACCCTAAATTCATCGAAAGTGTCGTCAACGAAGATTAGTTTCAATTAGTCAAAGGCAGATTGATATTAATTGAAGTTTTATCCGCACACTTCGCGAACAGATTTACTGGTAACAGCATGAAGTGCTATCTCGATTAAAATCGCTTAGACTTCAAAGCCGCGTTACAGATTTGGTTGGGTTACGTCCCAATATTTACGTATACACCGTACGAACTCAATAATGAACAGATTCAAGTGACTTTCACGCGTATTTGATACGAAATTATTCAAAGGAATGGCGTAATTAATTGAAGTTTTAATCACGCTCGTTGAACATGATTTGTGGCTTATAGCTGTGAGCTATTGCCGACTCGACACAAACCACTAAATATTCACAAACTTGCCGTACTAATTGATATGAAATAAACCGTTTCACACCTTTATTCCGAGTACGAAGCGACCCGTTTCCAAATCCCCGACAAAATTTACGCGTTTCGTCAAAGTTCCGGAAAACACAACAATCAACGTTCCCGACTTGAAACCCAAGCCACCCCAAAGCCCCTTCCACCCTCGTCGTGGCTGCGCCAAGAAGCGTCCAGTTATTCAGGCAATGCTCGAACTCCACGCGTAACTGTGGTTTCAGGGGCAGTTAGCCCCTAATCGACATCACATCCCCTATTTGCACCTAGTCCATGCACTGTATTAACAGCGGGGTGGACGTGATAGTGTTTGCAAATCGGGTCCCCAGGGTGCTCTTTCTATATCATAGCAGCTGAACGATTAGATAATTGGCCAAGAGTCGGCCTTTGCCATGGAGTGTCCGTGTATGAAAATCAAACTAGGCGTAATAACTTGAACTAATAGCGCACATGTCTGCGGTAAACAATGTTTGTATGCGCGAGTGTTACGGAGTCTGACGCAGCGTCATTTGTTACAGATGATTGTGCGGTTTCAAAGTAACTAGGGTAAGCAAGCATGAACTGTGATGTGGCTAGGTTCTGCACTTGATCAGTTGATAAAATTACAGGAAAACTAATTACTTATAGTTGGTTAGCGACGTTATTGGCTTAGAGCACGCCAGTGTAGTACGTAGTTAATTGACAAAATATACGTGTTTCGTACAGACAGGAAGAAAACGACATGACCAAGAAGGAATTGATAAAAGCGATAGGAAAATAGGAAAGTAAATTATAATACCCACATTTATGTTCATTTTTGTAAACAAAAACAGATAAACGATATTAAATCCAACACCGATTTGGGAAAGAAATAATTGAAATGAATTAGAGTTAGACATAGCATGATTTCATGACTATCATATATGTTTAACCCCGAAGAGGAAGAAGTTCGTTATTTAGGAACACAACGTCTCATCCCTACAGCTTGGTAACTATTTTGGACAAGTGCATATTATATACGATAAAACCTTGCGAAGCGCAGACATTTGAGTAACAAACAACCGTCAATTCTTTCCGTTTCATATCGCTAACGCATAAATATTATCATAAAACGCAGCTAAACAAAAAACCTACCTGAGAATCCTTCAGTCCCAGCTTCTCGGCGAGTTTTTTGCGGTCAGGCTTCGAGATGTACTTCTGTATCTGGAATCTCTTCTCGAGGCCTTTGCGCTGGAGGTCAGAGAAGACTGCTCGCCGCATCATGCCCCGCCGGGGTTTCCCGCGAGAACTGTTTGCCCACGGGAATGTGCCGGGAAGCGGGAACACGCCATTCGGCCCCAAGGAACCGCCGCCTCCGCCGCCGCCGCCGACACCTCCAGCTGCCGACACTGGAGCACGAAGAGAGTGATGCTTGAGCCGATTCAAATAGTCAGGTAGCTAACATTCGGAGGGAAACTCAACTCCATGGTGACTATAAGCATATTGCAACGTGGATGGATATTTTTGTTGCCATGTGTTTTTTAAGAGTTTCCTACTATTGTAAATTTTGTCGTGGAAATAAAACTATTCTTGTAATCTTCAAAAAATTTGATTTTGGGAAAGTTGGTCTTTACGTTTCAGAGTTGCTTGTTTTCTGACAAATAAACGTCTGCATTGCAGCGGGAACGTAAATTTACTACCGACATGTGTTTAAAAAATGTTTCAACTATTGTAAATTTTGTCATGATAAAATGAAATTTTTGCTGTATACCTGTACGTGGTATCAGCGAAAAGCTTGGTATTGGGAAAGTTGGTCTCTGTAATCAGAGTTGGTGGTTCTCTGACAACGAGGATGCATATTTACAATAGCGACAATTTAACAGCTGTGCATTCAAGGTAATATCGTAGAGAGTAATATGGAGTAAAATACAACAGAATACCATAGAGTATAAGTATAATGCCATTTAACAACTCCGAGGAAATACTTCCAGATGAGCAATAGATGCTTGCTGTAGTCACTGAGGGCGAAGAAAGTTAAAATTGGACATAAGAGGTCAACTTTGTCCCCTAGTGGAAATACTTCCAGATTATGACACATAGTAACCGTCGTCAGATCTCCGGCTGCAACTGCAGTGAGAAGAAAGTGACAGTGTGGAAATACTGCCGTGGTGAGCCAGTTCTCGGTTCAAATTTTGGGTATTTTTTGCCGATGAAGTTAGAAATATGAATCTAATCCAACCAAGTAACTAGCCTGTCTTGACTTGATTTAGATGGGTTGTTTTTAGTCAATTTTCGATGCCCCGTGCCGATTTTTTACAAGTTACATGTTACTTCTGAAGTAGTATTTTTGAGAAATTGTATTGCGTTCAAAATCGTTGTTTGCCCACCCAGGAAAGTGATTTAGGTGGTGATATTCCTAGAGTTTGTTTGTGTTAGTTCAGCCCTAGATCCATGTGGGTAGCTCACCCATCTTGCACTTACCTGTT
The DNA here is from genome assembly GCA_921293315.2 of Nemurella pictetii. Lineage (NCBI taxonomy): Eukaryota > Metazoa > Arthropoda > Insecta > Plecoptera > Nemouridae > Nemurella > Nemurella pictetii. The sequence continues at coordinate 23,068,014 of OV121116.1, read as the reverse complement.
TTCATATGCGTAGTTTTCTTTTACCAAAGATTACTGATAAGACCAGAGATCGTTGTCTTTACCTAATGCTTATCGATACATGAAAAGTACACCGTGGTAAGGGGTTATTTTTACCTGCCATAAAAATATGAGATGCCTGTGTATCAAATTAGAATATTGGATCGAAACTATTGAGGTTCAAAGGTTACATACTTCCACTAATGCACGGGGGGGAAGCTCATATTTCTCAAAGACCGGGACTGGGACTGCGACCAATGTCTTGGCTAGCTTCGAGCCGGGAACAATTTCATATGTCTTGCTGCTCAAAAGACGGGACCAAATCCGGACAAAATCACGAGACGACCGAGACAACCGAGACTCGCTAGAAAAAAATGTAACAGCCAAATTTTTGACACCTTCATATCTTGACTATAGAGTCATGGAAAAGTTTACTGTTGAGGGTGTATGTCGACCACATTAATTTTTTTTGAGTCGAAATTCGTGCACAAAGGTATTTGCTATATATATATATATATATATATATATTGTGACACATAATTAGTGTCTCTCAGCTCAACAGCTGAGATTTAACTTTGTTTTTCTCACATTCATTTGCATAACGCCAAAAGCCTGGAGTATAATAATAAAAAAATAATAATAAATGAATATCACTTCGCCGAGCGATCACTCCTCGTTCACATCCAGAAATTTTAACTGAACGTACGACATGGCCATCTTCAAATTATTCACACAATTAATTTCAAAATTTCTTAGCAATTGGAAAAGCCCTACGAAAAGCCCTACCCTACGATACTAAAAAAATGTATGGATACCAAATAAACAAATCAAAGTTCAGGATGCAAGTTGGAGGTAGAAGGTTTTTTGATCTGATTTCCAACAAGCAAGGAAATAATGTTAATACCGTAAAACAATAAGTGGATAGGGTACTGGTACCGGTTGAGGGGGATTTATTACCTGCAATGTACGGATGCCGGCTCGCAGTGCCGGGTACTGGTTAATGGTTGAAGAGGGTTCCTTACCTGCAATGTACGGATGCCGGCACGCAAGCAACGAATGCAGGTGTGGGTGAAATAGCGAGGTGGGAGCTTGTCTGGCAATGGGTTTGGCGATCGCGGCACTTCCTGTTTGTAGGTCGTATCGGAAGATTGGTTGACTGACTCCATGGACCAGACCGTCTGGAACAAACACATCACGAAATGGTCATAAAAATAGTGTAAAATTGTATAACGACAATTTGTAAGTTGTTGGCTTGACGTGCTTATGAGTAGCTGTGTAGGTATGTGTACTTGGAGTTAGGAATCTACATAGGACATGTTTTCTGAAATCTCGCGGACGAGTACAAACAATAATTATGACAATAGGTGGATGTTAATGACTTTGTGCTGGATTTAGTGACGTCGATGGCACCATCAGAATGATCAGCATTTCAATTGAGTATAACACGAGGTTTAATTTTATACTTCTGGTTGATGACTGTTTTGTAGATCGAGAAGCATTAAACTATTCGATTTTAATTCGGGTTTGGATTAAATTGGGGACGAAAAGAGAATAAGATTGTCACCATAATATTTTTTCAATCACATATTTATAAAGATCTCTAACTGCCAGTTGGCCAAAGTGATGTGTTAATCTTGTTATAAATTGGTAGCTATACATTTGTCGAGCACATCTGGGTTGTTCCAGACATCATCCACTAATATTTTCTGCTTTCTTTGTTGCCAAATGTTCTGTCGGTTAAAAGTTGATTCGAAAAAAGAATTGTATCTTTTCAAGCTTCAGTTGAGATGGAAAGGACAATTTTGTATCGTTCAGAAACTATATATAGAACCATCTCTATTCTCTCCAAGCAATAAAGATACAACAGCCGATCCAAATATTGGGCACCCCTTTTGAGAAGTCATAACCACCAGATCGAGAAATCATAAAAGTGGAAGTATCGAAGATAAATCTGTGCAGTTTGGTTATTATCGACAATCAGTCAGTGCAGGCAGCACCGTGGCAATAACAATAAGCCGCAGTCTTGCTCCTGGTGCTCCTGGCACAAGCTGTTTCCTGCCCTATCCTGATCCCACCCTGTCTCTGCGTGGTCTGCCTGTCTCTTTCGCTCTTGGTCTCACCGTGGTCTCGCCGTCTCACACCATCATCTCATAACCTCCCTCTCTGCTCTCAAGTCTCAACAGACGCAACGCAATACAGTGTATTCAATGGCAGAAAACTCCTTATTCCTTAACCACACTCCATCGAAGACGTCTAACGCGCAAAGCTTTACCAAAGCTCTGAGCGAGCTTATGAGGAGGAGCTTGTCAATAAGTCAGGAATCTAGATGCGCGAAACTAAGAGCTGAAGCTTTCTTATAGACATCCCTATATTATAGGATGATAACCGAAATAAATACCTTTTTTATAGCTTTTGGTGATGGACTCTATAAGATTTCGAACGTGGCTCTTTTTCACATCATCATCTGGTCAATTTCTCAAAAAAGTTTTTTCTCTGGAAGTAATTGACCGTTACATTGATTTATTATATGTTTTGCTGGGGTACTGGGATAAATACGTTTGCGGACTTACAGGTAGGCGTATTGCTGTATGGCACCGTGTGCTCTGAATTATCAGCACATTACGAAACAAAACAGGAGTATCTACAATACAATATCTACAATACATTATACAATATCTACAATACCAATGACTTCCTTGTTTTCTTGCACGTGATGTTACTGGCGTTGATTTCTCAACTCTATATCTGAGAGCTAATGGGGGAGCAACTCCCCCCGCCCCCCAATCCCCATCCCACTGTCCGACAGCTGTAGGTCCACTCACTGCCCATCAGATGCACTTGTGACCTCATCCCAACCCCTATTCTACTTCCCAACCCCCAGCCCCCAGTCCTCCATTTAGCAGAACATTGGATACACGAGAAGATACATTCGGTATCGCATCGAATAGAGGGCACGAAGGAGATGGAGAGGCAAGACAAATATTCAGTTTGTAAGAATGATTAGAGATTGATTTCGTTTAGTAATAAATTTGGCGGTGGGAGGGGGGGTTAGAATGCAGCGGACAGATTGCCACGTGTGGGGTATTGGCGTAATTTATGTCGCGTGAATGTATTTTAATTTTTTTGTTGTTGTGGTTAGGGGGTGGATGACTGGACACGTGAATCGTTTTCAGCTTTGTATTTGATTGATTCGGCCGAGGGAACATATTTATATTAATTATTATCCATTAAGAAATCTTTATGTAAGAATGGTAATAGCTGGCACCGATATTATTTATCGAATGGACGTGCCACTCTCCGAATGACTCGATGGTTTAATTACTAGAATAAGGCCAATGAAAGATCACATAACAAGTAGAAGAATTTTCAAACCTTGAGCTTTACATTTACTAAAAATAAGTTACTGAGAGCAATCAGAAATGTCGGGTTATCTGTGGCAGAGAACACAAAATCGGGAAGAAGGCGAACCAGACGCGGTGGGCTAACACGGATTCAACACTCTATAATAGAGACCATAACACAGACAACGTCAACACAGCGTTCAAGGGATGGGGTGGGGGAGGGGGGGGGGGGGTAGGTAGGGATGGGGGGGATGGGTAGATGGCAGCGATCATCTCGTGTTATCCTTGCGGATTAGCCTACCCCTCGCCAATTGAATGGCGCAACATAATTAAATACAAACCCCTAAAAAACCGACACTAGATAGACTTAAATACCAACTGGACAGCTTATCAAGCAGCTAGACAAACAGAGATCTGACAATGGAACCATTTATCTGGAAGCTTATAGATGTGATTCGAAAAAACAGCTAACGCCAAAAAATAACAACGAATCATTGATGTTGGAAATATAAACAGTTGCTGCTAGTTTGTGCTCCGTAAATAGATGGCCTGTGATAATAATATGACCCCCCCCCCCCCCCCTAAATAGACTGCTCTTTTTGGGGATTATAGGAGCTTGAAATAACAGCGAATAAAACATCGAATAGCACACAACAAACGTGTTGTTTTTTTTCTCTGGTTTTCAAAGTTTTCATAGCGATTTCAATTCTACGGGGATGCTTGCAGGAATGCGCTTCGTAAGTATGCGGAGATTTTAACGCAGCTTCAGGTCACGGGTATGACGGAATATGTCCCGATTGCGAGTTGACGTATGCCTCTTAAGCATCTCATACATCAAAGCTCGTATATCGAACACATTGACGTACAAACCAAACAATGCATAATAACCCCAAGCGAAATGAGGCACTTGAGTGAATTGGAGACAATAGTTACCTGCGCAAGGCTGCGACTTGCCGTGGTCGGCGCCGAGGATGGCGCTAACGCTGAACTTGAGGATCGGCTTTGGCGCAGTCGGACTTTGTACATCTCGCCCACCCATCACCTCGCAGTAGCGTTGGAAACAAGGGCAGCCGGCGGCACAGGGCATCACACCTCGTAGGTAGCCCAACTCAGCTGTCAGCTTGTTCACACAACACTGATCGGAGCGTACACTGCAGCTACATCGTCCAGCGGCGCTCGCCTCCTGTACCAGTTGGTACGACGCCGTGATGCCGAGAGTCAGCGAGCCGACGGACGCACTCTTGCCCATCGGTTGAGGGAAATAGTTCGCACTCTGTGAGAAATGTCGCGCGTCTGCTTTTCGCGGCTCGTCGCTGTTGCTCATGGGCGAGTGTCGGCCACACTTCGAGCTCAGTAGGTTCTCCATGAGGAATGGAGAGCTCATGTTCGGACTGAGAATCGGATTTTGGTTTTGTATTTGGTAGGATTTGAGCATATTTTGAGTGATCTTCTGGCCGTTCTGGGTCGAAAGGAAGCTGGGGTACATGATAGGCGTAGTTAGCACATCATGTCATCACTGTTGTCAACACGACGCGCACACGAGTACTCGATGTGAAACAAACAAACAAACAAACAAACAAACAAACAAACAAACAAACAAACAAAAGGTTTAGCTGAAATTGACCACGCGCACATACATAACTCGAGTCCTGGAGCCCTCTCCGCAAAAGCACGCGCAAATCACGCCACTCGTCACAAACCAACTAATGCACAAACGGTTGAAAATAAACGTGAATGAAAACAAGAAGTTAGCTGGCAGCATGAAATGGTCGTGTTCACAGTTCACTTTGTTGGTAGGCAAAGCGGCACTTCCACGGCGGCGACGGTCGTAGCAGCGATTGCGAATAGGCCTTCGCGTGACAAGCAAGAGCACATGTGCGTCGAGGTATGCTAGACGAGATGCAGCCAGTGCAGACTGCCTGCCAGAGACCGAGATGAACCAGCAACTAACTCGGCCTACTCAAATGGACATCACATTCATGACGCCGATGATGATAAAAGTGGATTTAGTTATGTGTAAAAAATGAGCCCACCCCATTGGAGAGATCTTGATTCAATTTGAGGGCATTAAATCAGGCTCCGCCCTCATCCCCTCCTCAACTACACTCGGGTCGTTTCTAAGAGACTCAGAGACATCCCTTATGTATAGGGAGATGGGGATGAAAAGCCCGTTGCTAAGCTGTTAACTCGGTTCGTGGCAGCGTTCACTGGCTTACTTAATTTGGTCGCATCACTAACGAACGGCAAATAGTTGGCTGCAATTTTGTTCCCCACTTGGTTTTTCTTAACAGCCAACAAGGCCACCGTTAACGCAATGACAGTCGAAGAGAAAACTTCAGTTTGTGGGTAATTTTCCTCGCGGATCGACATGTATAACGCCACGGCTAACATGCCGAGCGATGCTTGAAGCGGAAAAGTGGTCCACTGTGTGTGAATGACGCCAGTTTGATCACCTGATCACCTAGAGACGAACGTGCTTTAGACGATGGAAACCAATGAATCCGGCAAGGCAATCACTTGATCCATAAAACAGAGTTGAAGCCTGCAGCCGATTTTTCCCATGCACGTCGGCGTTGGCGCATTTCTTGCTGAACGCACGCGAGGCTCAGGGGGGAGGGACTTGGCTCAGCCAATCCCGTCGTTGCCCACGCTTTTTGCTCGACAAAGTGCTTCGGGAAAATGATTTTCCGCTCTGGAAATCGCAAGAAAATTGAATAATGCTTTCGACTCGTGTGTTTTCAAGTGGGGAGGGGGAAAAACTATTGGATTATTTGTGTATGGTGGGATTTGATATGAAGATTATGAGGTTTGATTGTCGGAGGTTGTATACTCGGTTCGAATCCCGCGGCGGCGTTTTCTTGCAGCTGGCGGCGCTGGGAATGGATTGTTGCGTTCCGTTCCGTCGCGTGCATTTTTGGTACAGCTCAGCTTCTCGTTGGCTTCTTCCGTGTGTCTTCGAGCATGGATTTCATGGCGAAGGATTGAGATCGCAGTCGCAGGGACGCGCGTGTAGTCGAGCCAAAGAGAAACGCCTGCATATTGTCATCGCAGCAACTTTATAATTTACCAACTTTTTAATTACCGTCTAGAATGCAGAGCGGGGTGGCTGGGTGGGTGGGTGGGTGGTTGCAGACTACGCCAGTGGAGGGATCGGGGCCCGATCGCCAATCAAAACACGAGCGGAGGAAAAATCATCGCTAGCAATTTTTGTAGCCTGTACGAGACCTTTTGTTTCTGATGGACGTTGAAAAAAGAACGAAACGAGGAAAATAAACAAAAAAAAAATGTGGAAGCCCCCCCGTCTTGATGAGATGTGTCATGTTTTCTTTTTGACATGTTGAATTTGCAAATGACGTGGTAAAATTTTCCACCCAGGTTTTCTATGAATTTTAATTATTTTTAACAAGTAGAAACGGAAGTTTGCAAACTGTTTTTAGATGTCTAAGATGGTCATGAGCTTTGAGTTTCGGGAGCGTGGAGAGTGGAGGATGGAGGAAGGATGGAGGATGGAGGATGGAGGATGGAGGATGGAGGATGAAGGCTGGAGAATGGAGTGAGTTAGCAGTAGCGGGCGGAGGTGAGGGCTGGTCACGTGGGCAGCATCCCTCACCCCAACCTGACTATACCAATATGTGACAAACACACTCCCCGAATATGAGCACAAGTTGGATGGATATTTTTTCATATCTGACAAACATTCTCGACTTTTCGCCGATATCCGGACAGCAAGTTTTTGCCGAGGGTCAGTACTGAATGCAGCAGTGCTATTCAAATTGTTGGCCGCCCTGTTAGTGATTTGAATATTATTTGAATATTGTTGGCAGCCTGGCTTTTGAATTATTAATACAGTTTTGACCGCGCGAAGGCAAAGGGAGCTCGCTAGGGTGTGCACGGTGAGACGAGGGCCCAAAAACTAGACGAAATAGACGCCGCGAATCCACTGGCGTCTCCTCATGCGCTCCTCTGACCACGAGCAAACTCTAGCACACAGATCTTATCAAATATGCTAAACAGATTATTTTGATTAAAGAAGGGATTTTTTTTATGGAAAGTAAAATCTGGTTGGAAAACTTCGCGAGATTTTTTAATTGTTCGTGCCTTTCAAACGTCAAGCCAAGAGCCTTACGAGTCGACTCTTTTCTTGCCAGCTGACATGATTCTTAATTAAAAAATTTATAAAAACAAACTTAAAAGTGGAATAAGAGTTTATCTGGCAGGAATCTGTAGCCGTCTTCCCTCCAGCCCTCCCCCACCCCCTCCCGCCGCCTACCCTGCACCCCTAAGCGCCAGGACACGAAGGGTAATTGGTATATCGTGAGAATGTCAGAGGTTACTTGCACCAGCTCACAAAGTTCGTTGACACGACGTGGGTAGTACGGTGGGTGATACCGTGGAGGAATCCGAATTCGATTTAGGGGTTGTTCGTTTGTCTATAGGTGAGATAGTATAGCTTGGCATAATTCGATAACACGGGGGAAGCATTTACCGCGAAACGTGGATTAATTTCTAGGAAAATTTATGGGATAGAATTTCTATTTGTGTTTATATCACATTGCTGGATATTGGATTCCGATGCATTATTATTTGCTATTGTGTAGGTAGGTACTTCGTTTTCGATGCGAGGCAATCATGTTTTCTGTACAATAACTAATCAGAGATCATTTAAATTATACCTGCTACTATAAAACGATTATTTTTCTCTATAGGCTTAGACCGTAAAGACATTAAAAATACCTGCACTATTAGTCTAATTGATGTTTTCGTTCCACGCTCAGCTCTCTATCATATGCCAACTCAGAAAATTTCCAATAAAATAATATCTGACGAAAGAGCGAATTCTTATCAGCGTCGGAATTCAACACGATATGTCCGATGGAGTTTCCTACATTTTACAAACATTTTCGGACATAGCGGTGTACTTTCAGGACATATTCCTTCAATCTTGTTCTCTTCATCTAATAAATGGGTAATTAGCCCCCGACACGAGGGCTTAGAATCCTTCATTTCAAGCTGCAGCCAAGGAATATGTTGCCAAAATTCACGACTCACCGTTCACATCGCTATGCTGTCTCAGACTTTACAAAACTTTTTGACTCACAGACAAAATTCGGAGTGCCAAGCAGTTGCGGGTTTTCGGATTATTTCTGAATGTCTGACATGTTGGAAAAACTTCGACCCGGGGTCGAGCTAGGATTAGGGCCGGACAGTAACTTAAGAAACGAAAATTTTATATATTTCAGAAAATTGGATCTATGGACAAGATCTCAAGTTTTTCCTACAAAAGTGTTGGTAGTACTTTTTTGGAACATCTCTCCAGGTTTAAAATACAGCGATGACATAATTTGCAACCACTTCATAAAGTGCGAGTTATGCTGATTTTGACTTGGATGAAATCCAAAGTAAGGCGAATGGCAATTGCCAATCTGCAAATAATAACATGTAGTAGTTATATCTATGGTTATATGTTATCTTGTTTCGATACTCTCCAGAAAAATTCAGCCAGGGGCTGTCGCAGGTAAAAACAGCTGGCGTTTTTAAATCAGTCGCTTTTCTCCGAAGCAATGGTTAGGTACATACTAGAGCACTTCTTTTTGATCTGTAAATATAAAGAGGCAAATTCCTTCGCCCATAATGCTACAGACTGGCAACTGATAACCGCGCAAATAAACGCGGAAAAATTTTGCGAACTGCATTTGGGCAAGCCATAACGATTCTACGTATATATTAAATCAGCAATTATCATAAAGCACAGATATAACATTTTCTAATTAACTGCCATTTTAAAAGTACTATCAATTTAGATGTAAAACAAAATAAGTAAAATGGAATCTTAACTACATACCTGTCTCACTGTCTCCCTGCACCCCTGTACCTCTGTATCCTCTCCCTGAATCCATCTGAAAATTAAATTAATTAATATGGTGCAATTATGACGAAAAATGATGATGCCAAGACAATTGTTGTCACAGTAAACTTACGATTTTAGGTATTTCTTGGAAAGTTTGTAGACAATTTATTCCATACTGTTGACATCGTTGATTTATTTGATCGTCACATTTATTTCTTGACCTGCGATCACCGTTACGCGTTTTATGACTATTATTATGTATATCTTTTATTGCTTCTCAAGACAGTATATATATTATCCTTATTATTATTGTTGTTACTTTTTCATATTATTATTATATTCTACCTCTGTATTCCTGTATCACGTTCATCCCTGTGCTGGCACGCAATCTCTTGAAAACAGATCGCTGGAGTAAATTCCATTTATTTCACGAGCTAAATGCGAATGTCGCCGATGGCGTTGTGGGAGGGTGGGTGGACGGGCGGAAACGGATGGGGGTGGGGGTGGGGAAACCCCGGGGTGGTTCTGCTACAGACATCTTCATTATTTTATCGCACTCGATGTGAGCTGATGGCAATGGGGGGTTGGGGGTGGGGAAGTGAGGGGAAGCTATTTGAACATGCAATTTAATTCAATACCGCTTGTGTATGTGTGAGTATGTGTGTGCGTATGTGTGTGTGGCCGGTAATTGTTGCGGAATTCAGTGACACGGTACCGAGCACAATTAAATTGATACGTGATTTTTTTTTCTCATTTCGCGATAGAGTTGGCTTCGTTCAGTGCACCATGATGACTCAAAGAGCGCGGATACAATTTATCATTGTACCTGGTGGTTCCCAACCCTCTATGGTTTGTGGACGAGGTCTGATCACCATTAAGACCACCATTAGGAGCCACAAGCCATGAGTAAACTGGCTAATCTACAATTTATTGAACCCAATTCGAACGCGAGCCTCTCTGCAGAAAGCTTAACAGTGCAAAGACTCCCAGAGAGAACTTCAAGTGTTCTTCATAATACTGTTGAATGAAGCTCAGAATTTAAATCACACCATTGGAGACAGCCAAATTGCCATCTCCTATTTACTTAATCAGTTAAATGTGATCATGGATCTTACAGAAATCACACAGAAATCACACAGATACACACAAAACAAAATCAAACCCACACAACAACGTGTCTGAATTCTTCGGCTCTATCAGCGTGCTCTTAGCCCGAAAGCAATAATGGGCACCGCTTGGGTTTTTGGCCTGATAGCTATTTGTTAGAGGGATGCCGCGCACAGCGAATTGTTTGACAGGTTTCATGCTTTCAGAGCCCCGACTGCGACAAAAATTCATTCAAATTCACTTAATCAAAACATTTAAACAGTAGCTAAAACAGTGTCTAAGATTACATGGAACAGGAAATTAATTACAGATGTAGTCTCGCATACTTTCGTTCAAGATGCATAGCATAGTTCAAGTTTCTCAACAATCGCTAACTGAAAACTGCATCAATAAGTAGGAAGCCGTTCCAACATGCAATTAAAATCGAGCTGCGTATCCCAACGTAGCCTTGGTCGAAGGTTTGGGCGACGCTGGAGCGACGCTGGGACGAAGTTAGGGCACCGTCAGGTCCGTCGGGGCGCGCGTTGCGTGACAAAAGAATGCGGCGGCAGCGGCGGCGGCGGCGGCGACAGCGGCTGTTTCTGACATCTCGCATAAAGGCGATCCAAGAGGTGTGTAAATTGCTCGAGTCCCCGCGGAGCTGTGACACTGTAGCTTGCCGCCCTCGACACAGTGTTACTATATGCAACGCATCGTTTCCTTTTCGATAGAGGTCTTGATTTCTTGGACTCAGCCAGCGTTGGCATGGATGAAGATGCGTATAAGGATTAAAAGCGGTGTGACACAGTGTAACACGTATGCAAGGCTTCGTCCCCCTTTCGATTGAGTTCTTGATGTCTTGGACACTGCTATGAGTTGGAATGGATTGTGACACAGTGTAACACGTGTATTATCAGCAACGTCTTCTTTTCGATTGAGTTCATGTCTTGGAAGTTGGAATGTGCCACTGTTGTAATGGACGCGTATAAAGGATCCAAATTGGTGTGATATATTATTCTGTGTTTTATTTATCATCGATTTGAAGTGTGATCTCGCTTCATTGCGTTGTTATTTACACGATGACAAACACAAGCTTTTTTTTTAAATAAAGGACTGTGAAATTGGAGTTTTTTTAACCTCTTCTAATGCTGACCACTGGAACTCAATCTCATGGTTTTCCTACATAGATATTCTGAAAATTATATTTGTTATGAACCGGCGATGCCTGTTTTCTCCGCACATTAACATCTGGGAAATGGCTTTTCCTCATCAACCCATCAACTCGAACTTCCTTCGCATTTTAAATTCACGCTATTTGTTTATCGTTCACACAATTAATAATTATTTTATCTCTCCTTGCGTAGCCGTTTACACGAGGATCTCGAATGTCGAATTTTGTGACTTAAATTAATGGAAGCCAAATCATCCTAAGAGATATCTGCGAACCACAATTATTATCGCTGTGTCACCAAAACCGAACGTTGCCAAAACCCACCGAAAAAAAAACCCACCAAATACATAACCCCTGCAAGCAAACCCAACATCGCGCATAGCCATTTCTATCCATTTCGTAACAAAACATTATCCAAGCGTTACGCTATATAGCTATACGCCATCCCAACGTTCGCGCGCTGCTTCACGAACAAAACAGCGCTACACACACACACATAGCGCTTTATTGCTCGGAGGGCGCGCTGACACTTTGACAACGCAAGTGTCGGCCGAGGCGTCGGCTCAGGCGTCGGCACAGGCGTCGGCACAGGCGTCGGCAGCGGCGTCGGTAGCTGCGCCGGTCGACACTGCAGGAGCTGGCGAGCGCTGGCACCTCGACAGGTTCCCAGCAGCCCAGCCGTGCAGGCAGCCGCCTTTGTCCCGCTAAACACCACGCCGATGTTATTGCTTCTCGCGGCGCCCATAGGATGGATGGAGACTTTTCGGCTTGAGATATTTTCTTCTGCGCATGAAAATGTACACCAAGGGGCGCGTTTGGCGAAATGTGGGTTAGAAGTATTCTTTCGATTTGTGATTGTGTGAATTAACGGTGGTTAAATCGTGAACGTTTGTAGCGATTTATAATATTGTAACACGAGCATTTATGTCATCAATTTGAAAATCATATCTGTCGCTGCATTTTTTTTAACGATCGTGATTTGATTCAGCTGGATCGATGATAAACGATCGCGAATATCATGCACGAATCTGTTCGTTGGTGTCTAACAGTCTTGGGGATGTGGATTTCTTGGCTTGCACTTTTTAACTGCGTGCGTTCAACGATTCGCCACGCTCCGGGGTGCATCCAGCGATGCTGCCAGCTGGACCAAGAGCTACTGCAAATCGCTGATTGCGAAATGATTGCGTGATTGATGACAGAACGTCCGTTATACCTAGTCGCGGTGATGATTGAGCTGTTCATTTTTCTGCCATATCCTGCCAGATCGCCATTCTTTCTTTGGCCAATTGCATGGTTTTCGAGAGTGAATTGTCCGTAGGACAAAGTTTCCGGGGCGTTTAGAGCGGCTTCTGTGGAGTCCAGAATTATTGTACGAGTGCGGGAAAGTTAGAAACAAGCCCACTTTCCCTTTTATGCTTTAGTTGCGTTGTGTTTATATGAGCTGGCGTAGCAAAGGTGCTGGTCTGGAAAATCGCGGGGGAAAAGAGATTCGCTAGCTGTTACTCAACACACCGCTGGAGAAGTAGCTGCGAGCATTGGGAGCTGCTTCCGCATTTCGGATACTAGACATTAGCATCATATTAACGTTAAAATATCCCGTGCCTTACCTTTATATAAAAACAATATATAACAAAGTATAGCTGAATATCCAGCAACAGAATTAGAAGAAAATTAAATAATGATTTAAATGTGTACAAATAGATTTTAATCTTATAATAATAAACTAATATTAACGTTTCTATCTTTTAAATCTGAAAGCTAAATATATGGTGTAGAGAATGCTAAATACACATAGCATATAGCATTAAATCCCCTAGTCATTTATTAATTTATTTTCCACTAATTCTTCGACACCTTCACCCGCCACGCTTACCTAACACCCCACGGCCGTCTCGCTATACAGATTGCTTCCTGAGTCTCTGACAAAATACTCGAATAGTGCCGAACATATTCCTCCTATTCGGGGGAGGTGCGCTCCAAATGCGCCCATGTCCTGAGCGCATCGGATCTCATCCCGCGCTCCAGACCGCAGCCTCCTGTTTTTCTCCGCACAGACTGTATCTAGACTCAATCTGTTCCCAGTCCTGCTCTTGACAAATTAAATTTTTATCAATAGTATGATTAATGGAAGAGCGGCCGCTAAACCTCGAGTCTCTTCCCCTTCCGCCCCCATCCCACTCTTGGCGGGATACACTGCAGAAGTGCCCCTTGCGAGATGAGAACCCACGACCTGGGGGTCAAACCCGCGCCGAGACCCAACTAACCAAACACATTCCAAACATTTTTGCTAGTGTTTTTTTAAGTTAGGTAAACAGAAACTTGGTGGGCTTTTCTATTGAATTGTTGCGAATTGAAGCGTTTATCTAATCTTATCAAGCCGACCTCTCCTCAGTTGTAGTTGCACGCAACTGACACCCATCAAGCCACTAGACTAATGCCTTCTAAACAAGTCCAATAAACATGGGCCTAATGCACCCAAGGGTGCGATGCCTCTACGAGCCCCCCAGGCCTAAACGATCATCCATCATGCGACAATACCGCGTTACATCAACTGTGTAATATGCCATGCTCACAATGCTAGCTGCGCTTAAAAAACAACCCTTACTTCAATAAGCATAACACCTCTACTTAGCGAGACCACCCTTGATGTGACTAGAGTATGTTGCACCTTGAGGGGCGACCTGGTACCATTTCTGGCAAAGTTATTTTAGCAAATGAATTTTTCTGCGGTGAATGATCTGCAAAATAGGTGCCAATTTGCGAAAAAAATATATATGTTGTCAGGTATTGAATGCGATGATATCTCTGGGTTCGCGTGATCATATTTCTCCGCGATTACGATTATAAATCGCTTTTCACTTTCCACGAGGAAAACTCGTTCGTTATAAAACGACGAGCCGGCGTACGTTAATAAAATATTCAAAGTGGGCCCAACGTAGGGCGTGATCTCAAAACATAAATCGGCAGAGAATAAGCTTGATAACAGTCGTCCAAAGCCAACCCGTGACCATATATCCACACCGAAGAAGCAATTTGTTCGGGCGCATTTTCTTTGTCAGTTTCCCATCTCATTGTGGGGCAACAATACGATAGACACACGCCTACCAACCATTTCAAAGACTTCGAAAATAACCAGAACATCCTTTTGTCAGCGACAGATAAAAAGTGACTAAAAACTAGAAGGGTGCTTTTTAATATTGGCTAAACCATGTGCAGATGTTATAGAATAAAGATGGCATTGCAAGGGGGTGAGGATTACGATTAAAACTATTACAATACATATTAAATGTTATTTCAATTTCATTTAGCTTTTACCGTTTCTAATTTATTCATCTGTTGGAAGTTGAAAGTTATTGTTTGATATTGTTTTTTCTTCACAATATATCCCTGTGTATATATAGATGAGTACAGGTTCGCTTCCCGGGTAACTCCTTCGCTACGACGGGCAATAACCGGCTCTTCTGATCTTGTATCATTTACTATCCGTGGTCTTGAAAGGCGCACTCTCCTCAGGAGAAGCGCAGACAGCCAGCCTCTGGCAACACAACAAATGCACACAAAAGGCAGCAGCCATTTGGGGTCACATGCAGTGTTTGTTTGGCTCTTAGCTGCGCAAATATTTACACCATTTAGCGGTGAGTGCAAAAACCTGATATCTCTCGCTGTTTTTCAATAATGTTAGCCAATATTGTCTGACATGGCAGTAAAGCATGGAAGGGGGACCGATGGCCATCAGGAGCTTGTGCCCTGCTGACGACTCTTTCCGCAGCCAAAAGTCAAAAACAGTTAGGAAGTGTGTGGCGGGCTGCCTGCTGCCAAGCTGCTCCCGCGAGCTGACTTGTGAAAAGCAGTATATACATAATCCAGTCAACATAAAAAAATCACAATTTTCACCCAATTTCTATAAAAATAAATATTCTATTGAGCGAGGTGGGCGTGTCGGAAATGGAGACGGTGGCACATGAAAGGGGATACTTTTTCCTGCACACGTCCACCAACCTAACATTGTGCTCCATGGTAATTTTTGTGGTAAAAAGCAAAAATAATCCGAAAAAAAGGCTAATAATAGCGACAATCTTTCGATATTTACATGACAGATGCATTGATAAAAAAAAAGTAGCGATCACAACTGTGTGAATTCAGTGATTTTGTTGAGGGTGCAAACCATGCGTGGTGATTAAAGGCGCGTGATCTACGCGACGTATGGCTTCAATTCGTAGAAAGTAATGGCACGTGTGTTCGCCCGTAGGGGTGGAGGGGTTAACCTACCCGATTGGGTCAAGACGCCGCGCGAACGTTTTTACCCTCGGCTGTACAACATAAGGTGTGGACAAATTGATTTCGTGATCGGTGCAAGATTGATTACTCTTTTTCTGGAGTAGGGGGTGCTTCGAAGAGAACAGCGCCTGTACTTTCTGCATGGGTCCGATGGCGTTTATTGCGACCGATATGAAACAATTGCTATGCGATGATCGAACCAAAGAAGCCTAGCCAAGCGTTATAGAAAGAGGTCCAGCCTGATCGAGCAGCAATACCTGAGCTGCTGAAAGCCGAGAAAGCAATAACATTCATGTCAGACCTATTTCTATACAACAATTGGCCGCAGCCATTCAACACGGAGGGGTGCAAACTTCACCAATATCACATAAACCACGTGTGAAATGGACGACATTAGCACATTTCGCTCGTAAAGTTCGCATTCGAGAAAAAACAGCTTTGTGGTGCATGGCAGATCTATACCGTCGAGGGGGGCTTCGATTAGTTAATAAAATCGTATCAAATTGAAATTATTTTATGACTTTTATGTTGCAATTGGATGGATATTTTCGGGATTCAGCAAGTTCGGATGTTTGCACCTTGGATGAGATGCTGGGTCGCGGGGACAGAGGTCAAAGAGTCTGCTGGCTGGGTTTGGATCGAGTCAAATAATCTCTCACTGAACTGTCTGCAACTTGTTTCCAAGCAACGAATGAAATATGAATTGCCAGCTAGAGCCTTCCGCATCGCTTACCTCGATAAACGAAACAGCTTTTAAACTATTAAAAATCTCACCCTTAATTTGAAACTCTTTCAACCCTTCGGGGTCGACATAAGCAGTGCAATATTTCAATTGGGTGCATTGTGCACTGTTTCTCTAAACGATCGCGCGTCCACGCCGGTGCCGAGTGTGTATTCAGTGTTAAGCAGTCCGTGAAATGACCTTTTCACATCTCTTCAGCCGAGGTATCATCTGTTCTATTTATTGCCCGAGGCGTGGTCCTCTCCGCAATACTTATATGATCGATGGAAATTACCTAGGTAGTAATGAGAAATGAATTCTAGAAAAGATGTGACAATTTTGAGCATGCTGGATCCTAGACGAGTGAAAACAAACCAAATATAATCTTAATTAAAGTAACTATCATATAAAATCAGATAACATCGTCATAAAAGTAATGTAGGCCAAGAAATTACCTTTATTTCAACTTAAATTCAAGAAATGTAAGACGAAATCATCTGATCTTATCATAGCAAAACAGCAAGATGATTCTGCACAACAAAATTCTCCCAGTTAAGGTTGCGAAGTGGGGGTGGCGGCGACGCTTCTAAAGGGGGGGTAATCGACGTCGGCAAGTGGAGGGGATGAGCTTTATGACTGCAACAGCCGGTACCATTTCCCCCCGGCTCCTTCCCCACCTCTGGCAATCTTATGATATTAATACGAGACTCAATTATAGAGGGAATCAAATAATGCTGGATGACGACCGGAGGAGTATTATGTTGCATTGCACAGTGCTGCTCATACAAGACGGTCCAGTTCGTCGATTGCTGTTTCCAGCGAATTAGCTTGGAAGGGGTGGCATTTTTGTTGAGTGGACTATGTGTCTGCATAGGCGCTGTGTTTGGCCGTTGGGATTAATACACGACAATTCGCAGAGCTTTAGTCGATTCGAGATCTGAATGTGTATGATGCCCGGTGCCCAGTATTTCCATTTAGGCATGGAGTTGCATTTATTCAACTTGCATTTCTGGACGTGTGTTCAGTGAGAAGGGTTCAAAAGTTTTCTAAAATATGCTCTATGTAAAGATTATTTCCTCCATCTTAAAAGGAAAAACAGTGTTTGTATTAAACACTTGAGAAAAACAAAATTATTCGTGGTTGTTTTGAAATTCTAAGAAGCGTTACGATGATCGGCATCAATAATAATTTCCCATGCGGGTAAATTACGTCATCTTTTCGTGGTTTTCTCAAGATGAATGCTTCTAAATTGTAATTGATGAGATATCATCAGATATAATGCCTTTCCAAGGAAGTAACATAATAATCGTGTTCAGCCTTTGTTTCAATATAAAATCGAGGGTATTTTGTTCGTGAAATAACTTGATGAAAAATAATTGTTGCGATAAAAAATTATTTGTGTCGTAAAATTAATCTATCAATAGATAGTATATTGGAGGAACCGTTTGGCAAGGCGTGCCATTGCGCACCTAACACCAATTGGCCAAGTAAAACCACGGTTAGATCATGGTGTCATAGCATCTTGAAAATGTTTGCCATTGCGCCCCCGATCATTTGAACATGGGTAGTAAAGGATAACATGGATAAGGGTATTTTTGGTATGGTTAGTATGGGTATACGTAGTACGAGGTAGGTAAGTAGTACGAGTATGGGTATGGAATTGGTATAGGGGTAAAAAGTTACGGTAAAAATATGGTACAAACATTACAGTTTGAAAATTTGTCCCATTGCGTAACCGATTTGGTACTCAAGGTACACAGATTGGCAGTCCCAAGATGAAATTAAACCTTATAATAAATATTTCTAATATATAAAATAAAATGAATAATAAATAAAAATTCGAACATATCACCTTGCCAAGCTAGAACCAATCTCATTTCCGAGATAAGGAGTTACATTTGCATATATTTTGGTCACCTCAGAGTAGAATGTTAAAAACTTGGTGTTTGATGTACTGTTCTTATTTATATATATGTAATGACCCACTGTCAACTTTGGTATCTTGACCAAAAATCGTGGTTATACAAAAAAAAAGCTTTTTAGAAGGTAATTATTACGGGAGAAATTGTCTATACTGTACAGGTCTCTTGGCCAGTTTTTAAGAGGAGGGGGTTGGAGTAATCTTTCGCAGCGTTCAAATTGACGTAACTCTTGGCCAGTTCATTCCTAGGAACCGCACATGAAAAATTTTCTAAGCAAATTATTTGGCATCAGTAATTGTCTTTGACTTAATGTAAATCTTTAACACTTTGTGTGACAAGAACGAACACCATGCATGGTGTGAGACCTTTAAGCGCTCGAAATCCCCTATAGGATGACCTAAAAAGAACTAAACATCTATTGTAAAATTTTCTATGAGGATAGAAAAAAATATATTCTTCGCAAAAATTACGTTGACTTGAATTCTGATTTCGATTATCATATGCAACAGATTTTTTCACCGGACGCATTTAAGAGTTTACTTCTTTTTATTGCGAAATTTATGAAACGCGTCATACCTTTGTGGAAAGGTGCTCCAAATAAGTGGTACTAAAAAACTCTGGTTCCTCTGGATAGTGTAACGGTATTACCCACTAAAAGCCAAAATAGCTATCCAAATTTATTCTAACCAATAATGCAACGGCCAATTCCTATTCGTAGCACGATTCCCGAAACCAGCTGGCTCTGAATATTCACTTTATTAGTTACTACTTTCGTCTGCCCCGCGTTTCGTCTCCCGGTGTGGACCGAGGATCGTGGATTGCGAAAGCGAGGAAGTAGCGAAGGAGCCAGCAACGAGGAAGTGCGATCGCTTGATAACAACCTTAATCCCCCGAGGGGTGAAGGGGGTTCAGATCAGATCGCATGCTGTGGCGCCATCCAGCACCAAAACTGATTACTAGATTGCAGAAACAAATCGACGGTCCAGTAGGGATGCTGTTTTATAAATATTGTTTCTTAGCAAACCCATGTTTAATTTCCTTGTGCGTTACGACTATGCGTTGTGCTTATGCTTGTGTCAATTGTGGGTAGGCCTTTAACACTTTAGAGCAACCGGTAATGCTCTCTCATAAAATAGGTAATTTTATCATCGAGCTGAAATTTAAGACTCGCGATCATCGAATATCATTATCTGTACAGAAACGGGCCTGGACATTTCTCACGCTTATATAGGTATAGTAATTACTAATTGTACATAAATCTCAAAACATCGTTGCTGAATCTCTTGCCACATCTATTCAATCTTCATAGGTGTGATATCATCACATATTTCATTTTGAAAAGAATTGATGTTCCTGGAATTATGGAACTCAAGTGGAGTTCCCAGAAAGAACATTCAAATTATGGTGCCAAAATCAACTCTAATTTGTCAATTGACAAAACCGAAACCTACGATTGGAATCAGAATCACCGAGAGGTTCCATTTACCCAGGTTCCCAAAATTATATGATGTAGAGGGTCATTTCAAACTATGTGTTAGGTATTACCTTTAGAAATTTGTGTTCAAATTGAGAGCTAAAAGCTCTAAGACCAAGGATTAATAATTGGGAATCTGGAATGAAGGCATAAAAGGAGATAGCTGGATTTCTAAAGAGAGATTGCTGGATCATTTTGATGTAGGTACCATCGCAGTACCCATCTTGATTTACTGCATTTTTACTTGTTGCATTCCAAAGAGTCGCTGATAACTTCCATCTAAATACTGGATGCTAATACGTGGTAATGGTAATCAGTTGCATTTGTCCGTTTCGAACCGACAAACTTCTCCAGCCTAAAAGAAACATTAAATTACATGAAAATTAAGTATTTAAACGTCCACGTTATCACCGATGGCAAGCAGGAACAACTCACAAAATATCTCGGTTTTTAACATAAATCAGGACATTTTCGTTAGATTTGCACACTTTTGATGAGGTGTAACTTTCGGGGATTTTTGTGGCCGCATAGCCGTATAGTTATTAAATACAGATTAGGCCAAGGTATTTGGTATGTCAAATGGCAGATGGTATTTACATGGCAGATGTGCAGGAAACTTTTCAAATCAGTACAAGTTTCATATAGCAATTGGTAGACTATTGTAATGAGAATGGAGAGATAGCATGAGTGCCTTGCCGAATATTGACCGCCCTAGTTTGACTGTAGAAAAGTTTTCTCTGGAGTTCAAGAATCCATTGAACTTGACTTGGCTCGTTAGCCGACGCGATAGAACAAATATACTTATTTTGCGACTTCTTTGCCTTCGCCAAGTAGAAGCGTGTAGAAGAACAAGTCTGTATTCTTCTATACATGGAAATTATTGCTTGTCTTGTTAAACAAATTAGTCATATCACGATTTAGATATGCGATACAGGGGATTAGTATTGTGCGTTTCAAAATAGGGCAGCTTGAAGGCATCAAGGTTAACTTGAAAAAGAATAAGAACTCACAGAAATCATCACGATAGTTCGTGGCCAGTTGAGCAGACGAAATGGACCAAGGATTGTTTTTCACGGGTTTTCATGCGACTAGATAACCTAACACCGCAAAGCAAGTCGGATTCAGAAGGATTAAAAAAAGGTTATCCACTCATAACCACAAATGTTGCTAAAATCAGTGTCTAATTATTGCAGCTTAGAACTAAACAAATGAATTATTGATGAGTATTTATCACAGACTAATGACACGTATACTTGAGTAGACAATGAAACTAAACAATCCTTGCCAATACACTTGAAATAATAATCGAATGGACACTTGTGAGAATCATCAAACTCATAGCAATGTAGCAATCCAAACACACAACCCTTGGACAAACAACTCCCAGATTAGAGTCTGCTTCTGCATCACAGAAACAGTTGAATATAAAAAATCCCTGGCATATCCTACTGCCCCAGCTGGACAGGTAGTTTTTCAATCTTTACATCAGTAAAGAATAATGCCCCATTCATTACATAAGTAAATAAGCTGGAATCTAAATGAAATATTTCTTGCTGCAATTGTAGCTGCAATCGTAATCGTTTACCAAGCTTGAATCAAAGTCACGTTCCCACAGCGTATTTTAGCCTAATTTTTTTTTTGATAACTGGTATACATTACAATGTAAATTTATGGCTGGTAGATATTTCCTTGACAAATGGACAAGAGATCGGAAATATTGAAGACCTCACATAAAAACAGAAAAATGCTTGCTAGAACATTTCCAAGCATTTAAAGATAGGTATCGAGTTAGCTCAGATCGGAGCGTTAAATCTCGATCGCTTTGTACCGAACGTTGTGAAAGCACAAGAAAACAAGTGTAGGTATCGTATGTATATCATTTAAACCTAGCCAGCTGGGTCGCTGGCCGTTTCGAAGCCTCGATTCGTTGCGACTTGCGACAATCCGAATCATCGCTTCTAGAAGAACGTATACAAGTGTAATACTAGCCTAGTTGTCCACTAAACCTATTAATTATCTTATTTGTGAATTAATTCGAGGAACTGGTATGCTACTATTCGTACCTTCTCAACCCACTGTTAGCGACTAATTATTACTCGTAAAATCGTATACAGACGTAGAAATGTCAAGCGGGCGGCTCATGTCACCCAAAGTGACGAGTTTCCGTTCGAAAACGGTGGCCCACACATCGGTGGCCCACGCATGGTTACGTTGGTTTCAAAATAGCCTGCCTCTAAACATGAATTTACAACCCCAAATATCTTTGCTAGCAAAAAAGCGGATGGAATAATCAATATCAATATATATGAAAGCCACGTCAATTTCTCGTCAGGAAAATTTTAGCTCGTTTTTTCTCTCGATTACTTCCCGTATACTTTATAAGAAACCGCGGTTCCAGTCACATTTCCGGCTCCCTTTCGCAAGAAAAAAAAAAACTCGTGTCCGTATCGAGGCGTTTCTCGACATTGCTCCCCAAAGTCTGCTGACAAATTGGCATCATAACATTATTGGCACATCAAGAGAACTGAAAGCTCGCAAACTCGAAACAGAAACGCAGTTTTCATCGGAGTCATTCGTCGATCACTCTCTCGCGACAGTTCCCAAAGTTTGTCGCTAGGGTTCCGAGTCACTGGAACAAGTCGTTGCACTATTTTTTAGCGGCGGCGGCGGCGGAGGTGGCGGCGGCGGACAACAAGGCCGGGGCAGCTCACCGCGCTTCCAGAGATTTGTCATCGTCTTCGGAGCCTTCCGAGAGAGAGCCGGAGTCGGACTCGGAGGTCAAGTCGGCGTCACCGTCTGCTGAAACTAGACAGATTAGCAACGAACAATGCTGCACGAATCATGCTTGGAAAGATATTTTTGATATCTTAAAATATATTGCACTTATGGCGTGTTTTACCATTTTTTATTAACTCTGGGTTGAAGTGGGAGATGAGTTAAATTACATGGCAACGTCCAACCAATTGTATTTAAATTTTAAAATATTGGATATATATTCCAAAATGTGAGAAACGATAGTCAAATGGGACATATATTATGGTTAATTGGGGGAATGTCCCATTATTTCTTCTTCTTCAAACACTAAAAATTCATAACAACACTGGAGGTGTGCTACTGTATGACAAGCAACTTCCGGCTAACCCAGATCAAAAAAAACAAAATTCAACATGAACTCCATACGAGCGAACAAAGAAACCCGTACCGCCACACACGGCACCGGCCGAAATATTGGATATACACCAAAATGTCAGAAGCAATAGTCAAATCGGACATACATTATGGTTCATGGTGGGACAGTCCCATTATTTCTTCTTCAAACACTAAAATTCCATAGCAATACTAGCGGTGTACTACTACGGCTAACCTAGATCCAAAAACAAAATCCACTACCAAAGAAATAAAACAAAGCACCCCGCCCGGCCGTGGCCCACTCACCGGCAAACGCGTGCTGCGCGTGCAACGTCGCCAGGTTGTCCGGCCAGAAGCGCTGCTTCGAGCTCGTCGAGCCCGAGCTCGCAGACGACTTGGACGACTTCTTGTGCGCGCCCGCCGGCTTGCCGCCCGGCTCCGACGACGCGTCCAACATCGGCTGCAGGATGCGCCGCCGCGCGTTTATGAACCAGTTGTTCACTTGCAGCAGCGTCAGGCTCGTCTGGCTCGCTATCTGCCGCTTCTCGTCCTCCGTCGGGTACGGGTGCTGCGGGAGACGAGTCATCGCTTGAGACGGGTTGCGGGTTGAGATTTGATTGATCATTGGCGTTTAACGCAAACTGTTTTGACAACTGGCCTTTTGGCGCTGGTCAAATGGCATCGGTGAATTAAATCGTGACGATGAGGTTGAAAAGTTGAACTAAAAATCCTTGTAAAATGGGAACAGTGCAAGGTACTTTCCTGACTTTTCACTCATTGAAAGGCACTCCTTTTTTTAAGAACGACTACACAGGCAACTCATTTTGAACAAAATTGGACCGGTTATCACAATCACCTCTCCAATAATCGATTGTGTTTGAACTCGCAACGCGGAAAAGTGTTATTTGAACTCACTACGAGATGCTGGAACAGCCACGAACGCATCACGCTGGTCGCTTGCTTCGGCAGCACGCCGCGCTTCAGCTTCTTCTTGTCGCCGCCGAGGAAGCAGTCGTCTTCGTCGAGCGACCCGCCAGGACTGGTGGGGGCGGGGGAGACCGCGCCTGCATCAAAACAACAACGTTCTCGTCAATTACTCGCTTCAGGCTCGTGTCATATCCTAGTCTTGGCATGTAAGCTTTCAGAATAACTATTTCTAAGTTTGGTTAATGGCCGGCTGTTCAATCTCATAGCTAAAATAGTTCTCTTAACATCCTGCAAAAAACTCATAAGCAACTGCAGCCAAGTGGTTGTCACCATCGTGATTCCTTGCTTGTGCAAGCCTGTGCTTGTGCTTGTGCAAGCAATAGTACAAACCTTGTTCGGGAAATGTATGACCACCCCTAAGAAAGTTAAGTCAATGTGAGAGATCTGGGTTCGACCCTCGTAAGGGTACGAATATTGGAATGGATATTCCGTTTCTAATAATGATAGATATCTACCGCACATGCAACGAGTCGAATCAACACTAACAAATAATCAAACATATCCAGACTATTTTTACGACTTCAAACAACCCAAGCGAAACGAAACAATTCCATCACTGACGGTGGACGCCACTTACCGAGGTCGGGAGGAGGGCAAGGGTTAGCGCCGATCTGGCTGAGCGGTGTCGAGCCCAGCACCGACGCGGCGCCGAAATCGGCGTCCAGCCGCAATGACTCAGGCGCGACTAGCATTCCGATAGGCTCGGGCTGAGACGCAAGACCGCCTGCAGGGCATGGGACCTAGGGTCAACGTTCACAGTCGAGTTTATCACGCTAGCAAAGCGAACACTCTCTACATAAGCACAGCCACTAGCACAAACAGAAAACAACAGAATCTTAATAGTATGTTTGTTTATTTGGAAACAGTACTCGGTTTTTAAGTCTAGGTACTTGTTGATTACACTGTATTATAAACAAAGTAGGTAAATTAAGTTTGCCTGCATGTGATCGATTTGAAAATTCGAGTTTATAATGCTAGCAAAGCGAACACTGTCTATAGCACATTGCACTAGTACTAACAGAAAACTAAAGGACCTTGATAGTATGTTTTTTTTTTGTATATTTTAGACAGTACTCATTTTTTAAGTCTAGGTACTTGCTAACTGCACCAGATTATACACAATCTTTAACAAGTTTGCCTGTATGGGATGGGACCTAGGATCGACATTCAGTGATGTGTTTATCGTGCCAGCAAAGCGGCCACTCTCTACCTTGTAACAACATTCATAATGGGACATTGAAACAATAACCTTGATAGTACGTTTTTGTTAATTTTGCGTAATTATAAATAATTTTTACACTACTAGCTGTTTTTACAAGACAAGATTCAATTGAAATTTGTAGGTGTAAATTTAGCTAGAGGGACAGAAAATATTAATTAAAGCATACCATAACATTACGTTTGAAGTGAATATTGATTTAGGGTACATATTTAAAAGCATACCAGAAAATCAGTGCTAATTCAAGTAAATTTATTGTCAAATTTGCCATGCCTTGACCAGTTTTGAAAACTAGCATGCACTTCCAATATTATATATTTGTAACTAGGAGTTCATAACAAAATTACTTAGAACCTCTACACCAGATGGCAATCATTCATCCGGTACAGAGGGACTTGAATTAGGGACTAGTATTCACTAGGATTTCCTAAATGACTACAGAAAAAAGAATATATTTGTGAGTGCACGCAAAAATGTGCTAGAAAACGAAAAGCTCTAGCAAGGAAACTAGTTGCACACATTCCAAAAGAAATCTCGTTCGAACAGTCCCAGTCTCTCAAGGCCAAAAGTAAAGTATTATCCTTTAGAGAAACAAAAATACATGTCGTCAGTCGGACGACCGTTTCGCCAGTGTCTCTATGGGACAGCGACTGATATCCACAGAGAAGTCAAACAAAACAATGGACCCAATGATCCCATCACTGTCACTTCCCTGTCACAAAATGCAAGCATAGGTCCATGCAAATATTTGAAGGATTGTTCACAAAGGAAAGGTAAAAGACACTTCCGGCAAACCTTTCTAAAAATATATGGAATGTTTATATTTATTCGACATTGTGATTCAAATTTTGAGGCTTGAATTCAAAAACTGTATGAAAATTTTTTGGTTCTGACCAGTTTACAATATACCTACGTGTGTGAAAATCAAAAACATGCATTGAATTGGGAAGTAATTCAATATAAATTAACAGAAGAAAACATAATTTGGATCACCGTGTAATGATGAACCCCCCTCCACCCATGTAACATTTTTTCTCCCAAAACAGCAATTATGGTGTTTGCACCAGCAGACAATCTGAATTTCATTGTGGTACACATGCCAAAAAAAACATTGCCTCCCAGGAGAGATATTAGACATAGCATTGGACAAATCATGTGCTTATTGGCTTAAATGGTAAAAAGATACAAAAGCCATTTGACCTCTCCTTGAGACCCCAATGGATGTAACTAAAAGCTTCAACCAAGGCTAGGTTGGGATGTTGCACTTGCATGTTAAAACTGCACTTAAAACCATACTTTCGTAGAAGATGCAGTGCTTGTTCAAGCTTCTCAACTCATACAAACTGCAAACTGCATCAATAGGCAGGAAGCGGTCTTAACATGCAACTCGACTCGAGCTGCGTATCCCAACCCAGCCTTGATCGAAACTAAAAGGCTACAAGGACACTAAAAGGCTGCTTCGTAAACCATCCCAAGATGTTCCTATCGCCCATAAGCTTCCGTTCTCCCTAAAAAATAAAACTTATTACCGTTAAACGAATCCTCCGATAGGTCGAAAAAATCCGTTTCCGCCCCGCTAAAAAACCCGTCTCTCCCCCGTCCTTGAAACGCTAACAGAGAAAACGCGCCACCGCCGCCGCTGCCAATTTACCTGCAGGGAGTGCGTGCCGAAGCCGGGACTGTTGCTGCTCGACGACTGCCCGCTGCTCGAGTTGTTGTTCGCCTCCATGCCGACGCCACCCGAGTAGTCAGAGCGCAGCAGATTCTCCGACTGCATCTTGCTCTTCAGGCACGTGATGTACCGGTTGCAGAAGTCCTTGCAGAGCTCCTGCACCTTCTCCATCTCGAGCAGGTGGATGCGCAGCACTTGGATCGCTTTGATCATCTGGAAGCCAAGAGGGCAGTTCGGTGAGTGTGCGGTTTGGCGGAGACGCGGTTTGGTGAGGATTAGGTGCGGTCGTAGGCTGGGGTGCTAGTATGTATGCGATGTCTTTCATAGTTGGAAAGCCAAGAAGGCTGTGAGGTGAGTGTGTGGTTTTGTTATGATATGCTTTGATGATGGGCTGGAGTGCAAAGATGTATTCGGTGTCTCTGATCATCAAGAAGCAAAAAGGGGGCTTGGTAAAACGTATTTCGATTGTAGGCTTGGGTGTAAGAATGTTGCGGGTGGCTTGGATCGTATGGATACGAATGGGGTTCGGTGAAAACATGGTAAGATCGTGGGTTGCGTTGTGAGGGTGGATGTATTGGATAGTTTTGATCATCTGGTGGAAGAAGCTAATACCAGTTAGCAAAGGATAGAAGTGAAGCAAAGTAGGAAAAATTAGTGAACAAACTTGGATGAGTTTAGTTAAAACAACAATTCTCTCCTAGTCTAGGTATGAGGTTTTTTTGATGTCTTTGAATATCTAGAATCAAGTGATTTTTCGTCTTACAAAAACGGCTTCATTATAGTATAGATAGAGGCATTTGGATGTCCATCAACCAGACCAGCATATAAAGTGTTTTTAGTAAAAATGATGTGATAAAAGAAGGCAGTAGGATTGACATAACGATCAACAGACGCAAGCTACTTACCAAAGCGTCTACTTCGGGGTCGTCCAGCAAGAAGGGTTTTCGGTCTCGTTCTTGATGTTGCACGAACGCCTGGACGTCGAGACTGAAACTGTCCGACGCCGGGCAGTCGTGCGCCTGCGTTGCTTGCTCGCACCGTTCGAACAGTAACGCCAGGAGCGGGAAGAGCGGGTGTCTGCCGAAGGAAACAAACGAGCGTACAGGACACTGCGGTGCTAAACGAAAAGCTTGGGGACACTTTAAAGTAGGTTTAGTTGCGGGCAAAGTTACAACACGAGATACGCCTGCTAACTTATTGGTCACACATGTGTAAGAGGCGAATGGTTCAGTTGATGATGAGCCATTTTTACCGGAGACGGTGGATTGTTCAATTGTTTTGGAAAAAGTGAAGTAGGAATGCCTATTGATATTTCCATCTGAATCTTAATCTATTTTTGAAATTAAATTGTAGATGTAAACAGTTTTTCTCTGTTCAAATCGAATTTTGGTCCAAAAAAAATACCATTTCGACTACGATGCATGGTCCAGGAACATTTTAATTTTAATATAAATAAGAAGTAAGTCAATGATATGACACTGTCAAATTTTTGAGGATAATTCTGTGAAAATTTTTCATAGCCATTGCATATTTTTGCAAAAATTCCATGAAAATCTGCATTTCCGCAGAAAATTCCATCAGGGCTCGAACCTCCAAGGCCAAAGTCACTCAAGTAGACTGGACCGCCTCAGTTCTATCTTGATGGTACCCCTGAGAGAACCCAGGGGCCAGTGCCAATCATTTTCTGAGTGCATAATTAATGAGATGGCAAATAATTTTGTGAATAATTTACATATTTGGTCGGGGCTCCTGATGCGTGGCGACCACACTTACAGACCGACAGGGCTTTCATTTCCATAACCTTACAAATTCCCACTCACAGCTAGACACCATTAATTACATTTTCTGTTAATTGCAAATTATGATTTCAATGCAGTTTTTCTGGTAAGTGGGCATTGGATGCTAGGCTTAGTATTTATATAATTAGAAACTAACAAGAGCTGGCATTAAAAACTGTGATTAATTTATTAACCTCAAGAAACCCAACCATGGCACCATAGAGTAAGGAAGGTTCCTAATTGCCAGAATACTTCTAATGCTACCCCTTTACTTATAAGGTACTGAATCCAAACCCGGTTACCCTCTCACTTGCAACGTACGTACCAAACCCAAACACTAGAACTATCTCACTTCCAAGGTGAGCTGAGTGTAAGGGTAAGCGCACTCACTTGTAGACGGAGCGTTTGTCCGCCTCGAACTGCGCCTGGTCCGGTTGGTGCGGAGGAGCGCCCACCTCCCCGCCGTGGTCGTAGCCCGGCGCTGGCGTCACCATCGTGCTGCCCTCGTGCATCACTCGCCACGGCGCTGCGTGGGCAGCGTCTGCGCAAGACAACAAGCCTGTTACGCGGCTGCGCAAAAAATGGGCATCTTTCTGATGTCTGCAAAACGCAAGCTTTTAAAATGTCTGCGCAAAACAACACGCCTGTTACTCGGCTGCATAAAGCAGGGGCATCTTTCAGACACCTGCGCAAATCAAGCGCATCTTTCAAACGTCTGCACAAATCAGCGCAGCTGTAAGGCGGCTAAGCCAAAAAAAAAACGCAATTGATACACCGAAGCGCAGAACTAACTCGACTGTTGCACGAGCTGGGCAAAACAAACGCAAATGTTAGGCGCCTGCCAAAACGCACGCAACTGTTACTTCAACTCTCATATTGACTTTTTTGCAGCCAATTACAAGAAATATAACAAAGCAGAACTCCATAGAACATAGCGTAGAAATCGTAAAGCAGAGATCTCTATGCTACTGGTAGAGGCTGAGCAAAACGAACAGCTTTGATACAGGGGTCCCTTATTCATTTTTGGTTTGTTACCGATCCACTACAACAGGTTAGGCATTTGGTATGGACCTCTTGACAATGGAATTTCAGTCATTGCTTTTAAAAATTAATTAAAACTAAAATTAATTAACAAATTAATGCAATGCTGCCCAAGCATCGCGCATTTTGGAAACTTAAATGCAGGTGGAAGTAATTTCCGTGGAATTTGGTACGGTAAAACCCATGTGGTAACCATTGCAAATTCCAAGGTAAATGGTGGTAGTACTCCATACCTAAACACCAAATAACCTTCAAGTTGGTTACTGTCTCCTATTTGTTCCTGCTGACAGTGTTAAATATGACTGACATCGCTGTGATAATGCAGCTCCCAAGTGCCATCAGCGTCCCTGTCCTTCATCCCCTTGGCCAACAAATTCACCACTTGACATCTGCCTGCCAATCTTATCAATTTTTGCAACTAGTTTTCTCCACGAGTGCATTTTGAAAGCATTTGCGACACAATACCACGTAAATTACGACAAAATTTCAAGTTACGACAATTTAACAACACTCAAGACAGTATCAAATTCGGCGAAAATAGTCAACTTCCGTCTCCCGGTCCCGAATTCGCCAAGCGTTTCGTTGCGCTTCGTACCGCGAACTGCATGCTTCCCGGATTCAAACTCATCCGAGTCCGGCGCCCTGATTATAAGCGTTCATAAAGTGTTCACACGGCGCTAAAGCAGAATCTTGAACGATCATTTGTTGAAGTGGTGACAGCCAAGTCTTGTGCCCGGGCTTCGGGCCCCGTGCCCTGGCCTTCGCCGCCCTCGCGCAGAGCTAATGAGCTTCGTTACAAGCTGCAAGCACCGTGCGCTAGCAGATCTTCACATCCCTCCACCCCCCGCCCCCCCGCCCCCGTCCGACGCCCTTGTAAGGAGCCCCCTTTCCAGTCCATTGCCATGCCACCCTAGAGCCATAACGGGTCGGAAATAGCAGAACCAGTCCAAGAAATTCCCAGGGAACAGGAAAACCTAGCTAGTGTGAGTGGACGGTTGATTATGTTGGAGGTCAATTCGCTCAACAGTTGGAGTTAGAGGCGCGGAAAATGAGCGCTCATGTGGAAGAGATCGTGACAACCCCGTCGGTGATAATTACGAAAGATACACAAACAGAACGGATACGACTAACCTGACTAACAGAGCGTATACGATAGTCAATGCGTTAATACCAATGAACGTCATTTATGGGAAAAACGTTGGGCAAAACAAAATAAGTTGACAATGAGTTAAGACAGTGAAATGAACGTTTTATACGGAAAAAATAAAGACAGCTGGTTTAGCCGTGAGGCGAAGAGATACACTGACAAACACGAGACAGTGGTCACCAATCAAAGTTAAGCGTTGAAACCCGCGAAATGAACGCCGGGTGCCTGGCCAGGGAATTGAACCCGGCAATTTGATTGTGAGCGCGGAGGGTAGCAGAGAGCGCCCGATCAAAGTCAACACGTCGACAGACAGTGGAGCAAGAAACCAGGAAATGAACGTGTTATGGAGGAGAAAAGACAATGAGACAAAGTTATTGATCTTGAGCAAAGTTTAAGAGTTGCTCTCGCAAATAAATGAGACGATTTAAATGCGATATGGCATCTCCCTCCGCCCCCTCCGTCGAGCAGCCCCCCTTCGCCCATTCATCCCTCCGCCGCGCAAAGTTAGTCTTCGAGCAATGTGCTGGTCTCGGACTGGGACGGCGGCGGTGGCGGCGGCGGCGGCGGCGTCGGCGGCGGCGGGATTCGATCCCAGCACTTTTTTACCAAATGAAATGAGCGTCTGGCATGTTAGATTATTTAAGTGGCCAAGGAACCCACGACGTGTAATAATCCGTTCTGTGAATGTCGCTTTTTTTACTGGCCAACGCTCGACTCCTCGCCGCCGTAACGAAATTAATTAACGACGCGGTATTAAAACGCGAAATAAAAATTTAAAAAAACGAATAAAATAAATAGCGGGCCGACAGAAAGAAGATGCTAGAGCACAACTATATAATATATATGTCTATACGCATAGCCGGCTAACGCTGAAGATTTTCACTATATAGAACCGCGATAGTGCAACGCAATGGGGTGGGCGAAACGCGCTCCGCATTTCGCTCACGTATGGGTGGGTTTTTCGGCTTACCCAAATGGCCCAAGTTGCGAACCAAAATATGGTAATGGGAGATATTTTACCATCTTGCCAGCTCATACAGTTTAGCTCTACACTGCATGGTGTGTACGAAAGCAACACCACTTGCACCGCCGGGTTATTATGTTGGCGGCGGCGGTAGCGCCGTACAGTTTGCACAGCTAAATATCTTGCCCACCCACCTTCCCCCCGCAACCGCCCCCGACCACCACCCTACCACACATCAACAAAATATGCACGACACAAAAAAAAAACACAAGGAGCAAGCTAAGGCCAGCATAGCGTCTCCCGTATTGGTGATGCAGAAAAACTAGCTGCTTTCAAATTCATCCCATGTGTTTCCATTAGCAATGGCGATTTCCCTTTATAAATATATTATTGTAATATAAATATAAATACTTTATCACCTGCTTCTCTACTAGACGAAATACCTCGCCGATTTCGGTACAAACAATAAACCACCCACACGCAGCTAATCTCAGCATCGGCGCTTGTAAATCTCCTCGAAATTCCCGAAACAAATTTCTGCCTAACGATATGCCCAGATAGTGTTAATTAAAAAAGATGACGACCCTTTTTGATGGCGCGAGCAGGGGGGTGAGGCGATGGCCATTGGTAGCGTATGTTACCCCGAGAGCCAGCCAGCCGCGAGGGATAGAAAAACGCAATAATTGTAAGACGAAGAAACGAGGCGGTGCACAGTGCGGTCGCGAATAGAATGCCGAGGGCGAGCTAACACGTGCATTTCAGCGACTCGACAAGACAACCAATGCTGTCAGATTCTAGCATAGCACAGACTGTAGCTAGGCAAGAAGACATTGACCATACGGTGCAAGAGCGTATCTAGGGGGGTTGCTATACAATATCAACTCAGATGTGATCTTATACATGACACTGCCTTGTTCTGTAGTGTCTTCAGATGAAATAGCACTTTTTTTTTGTATTTAATCGTACGCGAGGTAGGTACATGGAGGATTTGGCGTTGATAGTGTTTAGCGATGTCGTAGACTGGTTAGCCCCATAGTATACATGTTGTCAAAATCACATTGTATCGCTTGCAGGTTGTCGAGGGTGGCAGGTGGATGGTTGGTGGAGGGCGGGGGGGGGGGAGACCCACGTGAAGCTAACTTTTCAAGTATGCATTCTTCTGCCGATGGCATCTTGCTAATAAATCAATATGTTTAGTATATTGTCTTTATGTCGAGCATGCACGCGACATAAGACTAGCTAGTGTAGCGCCTTGGACCGTTGAAATATTGCCGATATATCGGCTACCTACCTCTGACAGGCACAGGAATTTATCAATACGCTATGCTAGACAACTATTTCGACAAAAAACATTACCCAAACTGATTTATTTTTATTGCTATGCATGTTGCTGGTTTAATAGAATTATTTAACTCGGTTCCTCTCCTTAGATATTGAGATTTCAGCAGTGATATTATTGTTGCGAGTTCCGAAACTTTTGTCAGTTAAAGAACGTTTAGGTACTTTTTTTTCAAAATATTTATACCTGCGAATTTAGCCCAATCAATAAACGATAAGATAATAACAAAATTTTCTTTCAAATAAGTCACACTTAATGACTTTGAGTTTAAAATCATATTTAAAAATAAATATAAAAAAAGAAACGAAGAAATCGTCTACCCCAAAAAGAACGTCTATGCAGTAAAAAAGTAAAGAAAGCGCAGTTTGCCTAGAAAACTTACTTTAGACATGAGCCGCGAACCCGACTCGAAGTGATGCCATACGAAACGTGCGTTTTCAGACGAGTTCCCGAATGATTGACATGTGTCAAGCGCTAATTTGACACAAATCTAACTCACTGGCCGTTCATAAACATGGAATGTACAGCCCCCTTCACACTAAGCAAAACACCTCAAGGCTATGAGAGTCAAGCAGACTTTTCACATTTATTACACCCAGCCAGCAAGCTAAAAAAACACACGGATTTCGGCTAGAATCAGCGATTCGTGTGCTCTGTCAATTGTGTGTCTCCTCGCTGGAGATCTGAGTAAATTTCTCGGCGATTGTGTAACTGTCGTATTTGTGGTCACCGCAAGAGACGCACGACTTGCTTGAGTGACGGGCTTGAGGTGTCACTCTTCCACTTTCAATGGCGGACGAACCACCCAGATTCTTTCAGCTCGACAGGAGGCGCATGCGGTTGCTTTCGAAATCAGATCCAAAACTACTTTTCTTCTTTTTTTGATCGAAATGATCTTCAAGACAGCAAGAAATATCATGATAAATCATTAAATTGATTTTATGTACAATTTTTATATAGATATATATATATTTATAAATGCATTATATCAATTTTAGTAAAAATCTAAATACCTGATTCCGAAACAAGCCACAATGGCCTCTTAACAGTTCGTCCCTCCCCCAGTGTGATCACATACAAAAAAAATTATTATTAATCAACTCCTTCTCCAATAACTTTTTAGAATTATTAATTAAATTGCACAAAATAAGTGCGTCACGATGTATCAAGGCGATTTTATGTGAAAAACCGCACTTGGCGTGAAACATTATATGTACTTGTGACCACGCCTACTAGGCTCGTCAAACTAGGCAACCTCTAGCGATCTGGCGGTTAAGTTTCTCAACATTTTCTGACAGCCGAACTCACGCATTTGAGCTAACACAATATTTTCTAGCTTTTCTGTTTCAAAATATCATTAGTTATTTCGACTGAATTATGAATCCGTGTGCGATAGGGGTGCCTCCGCTGGACAGTATGGGAGATGGGAGATGGATGTCCATAGTAAGTAAAATGGTTGTTGATATAGTTTTTAGGTTATGGTAGCGCGGAACACTGCAGTAATTAAATTTTTGTGACTCTGTTCTCTCAGCATTATAGGTTCCTAAGTGAGCTTAAAACGAGCGAACCAGACGTGGTTTTCATCGGTGACTCGATTGTGCAGCGGGTTATGGAGACTTCAATGTGGAATGAACTGTTCGCCCCAATGCATGCGCTGAATCTTGGTATCGGGGGAGACTCTACACAACACGTTCTGTGGCGCATACAGAATGGAGAACTGGACAATATACATCCTAAGGTACACTTGCACCATCTATAAGAAGAGATTATGTTAGCAATGGGACCCTCGTATTGTTCGTATCCCGATGATGAAAGCTAGTTCTTGATTGAAAAACGTCTATAATAAGCTCCTCTGTTGACATCTTGAGGAACCAAAGGAAAGTTTTGATTGACATCTAGAAGTCAAGCACTAGATCCATGACATGTTCCTAGTTTATGTTATTGGAAGAAATTTTCAATACTAAAAGAACCCAAGACACGCCTTCAAATTTTAAATAATTATTTAATAAAGTACCTGTATACATTTTAGAAATAATTTTATAATGTTTCTCTAATTTTTTTCCGTGTAGACTACTGATAGTGTATGATTTATTTCAGGTGATAGTGTGTTTCGTGGGAACCAATAACTTTGGCTTCACGTCAGAAGAAATTGCAGAAGGTATAATGGCAATAGTTGGAGAAATCCGAGAAAGACACCCTGAAGCTTACATTGTTTTGCCTGTAAGTTAGTAATAAGCAGAGCAAGTCTTATCAATTATTAAACTCGTAGCACTTTACAATTGATGTGGGACACTCAAACCTTCTGTTTCTACTATGCCATACCATGCAAGGATTTTACTCGTTGCTGGCCAGACAAATCTGGCAAACTATTCAATACCATTTCACTGTTAACATTCAAAATTATTCCACTTAAAGTGGGTATGCCTAGGTATTGCATACCTAGGGTGCTAAATGTGTAGATTTTAAACCCTGCTTAACAGAAATGATGACCTTCGTTTCTATGTTTCCAGACTCTGTTACCCCGAGGTCAAAATCCGAACCCCCTTCGCGAACGCAACCAGCAAGTGAACAAGATAATACATACAGAAGCAATGCTGTTACCGAAATGTGAGATTGTCGTGATAGATAAGGGTTTCGTACAGCCTGATCTAACGATAACACACCACGACATGCATGACTATCTGCATTTGACGTCTGCTGGTTACCAGAAAGCATTCGGACCGATTCACGAGCTGCTTCTTCAACTTCTCTCCGAGGGGGAACTAGAGAAGGATCTGCCTTCATCACATTCATCGGAATAACGTTATCCGCTGCTAATTCGGAAGTTAGTTCTGTTTCCGTTTGAAACATGCAGAGTGCGTGAATTGCAAATGCCATCGGTTACGCTAAGGGCGTGTACCCTTTTCCGGGCATTTTTATAATAATTTTGTCGGCAATCGAGGGCTACTTTTTCCATCGAGTGGCGACTCACACTCTTCTCTGGATATAATCAGGAATTTAATATTTAATCAATGCACTGTACAATTGAGTTTCTTTTTTGTAATTAAAGGACGATTAATTATTTATAAGATAATAAGACATCCTTATACATGCCTATACACACAAGCATAGAGAGAAATGCTTGCAAATGTTTTCTTGACCAAAAGAATTGTGCTTACTTTTGGTTCATGTGATACAATGTGAATGTGTTGTCAAGCAGCTGATGATTTTTGCTGAAAATGTCTGTTATATTTTCAAAAAAGAATTTGAAACATTCCGAGATCATTTGTAACATTGTAAGTAATTTGTAAGCTTTGTTTTTGTATTAATTAAATGTGATGATTAGGTATGACACTTTCTAAATGTAAGTGATCCTTAATTTTAGCAATTAATTTCTAAGTTCCTCTAGTACTGCTACTGCTGCTAGAATTATTTTTGTAGTAGATTGGAAGATAGTGATTGTGATGTTTATTTTAACCACTTATGTTGCCTAGAGAAATGGTAAATACCATTGTTGAATGCAATAATGACTACATTATTGACATTGAGTCAGAGAATTTGTGTGTTTAATTGTTTTCTTTTATTTCCTGGAGGTACCTTCACAGTGCTACTGGTGCCTTAAAGCCCTTACCATATAGGCATTTCCACTTAAAATAGACAATGATGTTTAACAATACAAACTAATTACTATCATTTTAATCAGCTTATTCCATAGTTTATATAATTATAACATAAGCTCACCTTTTTCAGCCATACTATTGTAAATTTTTTATTTTATTTTGGTTATTGCTTGCACAGTTCCTAACCTTCCACGCGGTATGTAAATAAGAGATGGGTGAGGGGGGTTGAGATGTCTATCGACACAAAAACGATTATCAATATTTTCACTGCAATACATTCTAACGGCTATTAAAATTTCAACATGTTTTCAAATGCAAGGTTAAGATGTAAAAAAATGTTTTTTGCGAAGGTAGATTGACTGAATTGCCGAAAGAGGTTGCATTTAGAGGCAATTGGAAGTGGATGAAAGATATTTGAATAAGCCCGCACCAATCCCGTCCAACCAAATCCATGGCTTACTTCACACCTGGGGACATTGCTGGGGACCAATGAGTACCCCAAAGATCGCACGGAATTCTAGATTCATTGTCTACCCTAGCAATTTTATTCGCAGTGTTCTGGATTGGTGCCTTCTCACGAAAAATTAAGCTACATGCACTAAACTTCACAACCCTATACATTAGTGATTACTTAATTGATGAAATGATTTGTGGAAGACCTACAGGATGTCAGCATCAGGGGCGGATCTAAGACTCAAAAGGCAGTCAGCAAACGTATCCAAGGGGCCCTCTTTTTTGGGTTGGTGTTGGGGGGGGGGGGGGTGATCTTTCACGCAAAAAAATGTCAGTCCTAAACGGCAATACATCCTATAATATTAATTAGTTGATAAGCGAAGCGAAATCTTCAATTTCACTTTGTAGAGAAAAAAACACGAGTGTTTTTTTTTGTGTATGTGTGTTTGTTCGCGCTCTACAGGCCAAACAGCTGCTCTGATTTTTATAAAAATTTCATGAAACCGTATTTTGTTCTCAACTTGGACCCCCTTGCTTTTTTCAGCAAGGTCGTGGTAACAGTATCTTAACTATTCAAAATTTAAAAAATATTTCAGAATTTTCAAAACTTTTCTTATTTTTTACAGACAAAAGTTATTTATATAATCACACCAAACTTAAGAAACATACAAAGCAAATCGATATGCAGCCGTGCTGAAGTTTTTGGATCTATATCTTATCTTGTTCATTTTTTTTTATTTGCATTGTTCCGACAATTTTTTATGATTCTTAGCTATTTATCCCTCGAGATTCAAGTGGAAGGTTTTGCGATTACCTTCATATTCATGTAGGTCTTAAATCTTATCCTCAAGCCCTAAATATGTACGCTCATCTACAACTCGATATTGAGCATTCGCGAAGCCCTAGTTATTTCAATTCGTTGACTCACCCCATCTACGTGAATGTGGCACAGCGGCGGCTTTTGTATTTTGTATTTGCAAAGGTATCTACCAGCGACAAGTCCAGCTTCCTTGCCTCATCCATTTCAATGGAAAGGATAGCAGTGTTGCTTGTCCTCTGTTGGGTCATCGTAGAACGGCGATAGTCTTAAAGATGGCACTTGAAACGACGTCCGCACGAGGTGGAATTCTAACCCGAACTGACTGCATGGTTTTTTTAATTTCTATGTGAGCAAAACTCGAGCAAATTTCCTAGTTCTACATTTGCCTCTTATATCAGATTCAGTAACTTTAAACAATTTCCACTCAATACCTACATAGTAATTCTTTCCACACTGTCGCAACCCTTTGTCGGCGCTGACCGACAAAGGGTATAGCGGCGCGACAAGCGAGTCGTCGGTACTCGGAGCACTAAGTATGGATATTCTAGAGAATCTACGAATACACTGTTAGCCAAGCTAACGTTACAATATTATGTAGTAGCTGTTTGGGGCCCTAGAAGTTAGTCTCATATTTTTTCATAGTTATGTGTACGTTAAAATATTATATTATTATGATATTATCAAATTTATAAGCATTTATTTTCTTGTCGCAATAAATATCGACGCATATGCCGGGGCCCAGAGGGGCCCAGAAGGCAGGGGCCCAGTCAGCATTTGCTGAAATGCTGACCGTTAGATCCGCCCCTGGTCAGCATCCTGACTATTCGCACAAATACTCACGAGTGAAATATAAAATTTCTTGATGTTCTTGAGATCTTGCATTTGGAAATTGGGAGATTGGTTGTGACTGACTGGCTATTTTGGTTTCGTGATTTTCCATTACCATTCCACTCAACGTTGGAAAAGCTACCAAATTCCTTGTTCCAAAATTTTCTATGAAATTCCACACAAAAGCAAAAATGGTTCCAATGTACAGCTATTTGCGAGAAAATTCCTAAGATGTAGTTATATTTTAAATACAAATGTAACATCCACGATTTGAAATGACATACCAGACGAACACTGAAAAATCCACCCTTAATCAATAATTTTGTGGACTATTTTAACCAAGGAAGATAGGGAAATCAAAACAAAAGTGGCTTCTCCTAGTGGGTATTAAATGAATTACGTCATTGTTCTTTGAATGGAAGTGGCGGAGGCACTGGTCAGTGCTGCTAGTGATCAAATAATATTATAAATTATTTTTTACTTTCATTAGTAACTTAAAATTGTTATCTATAAAAGCATTATGAAAATAGAAAATCTGAAAATGACGTCGAATCTTTATTAATATTGACATGTATATAATCGACAGATTTGACAAAAGTTATTTTTAAATTGGGTTAAGGGGTTAAGCGTATTTATTTCAAATAATGTTTAGAAATCGAATTAAATAGTTCACATGTAAACGAGTGTTGACGAGTGGGACGCGATTTACTTTTTATGAAATCAGTAACAAAATCTTGCAACTAATCATCTATGATATAAATTATATAGTGAATACACGCCTATGTCGAGCGATACTCTGCCTTGTGTGATCTTTTCATGGATTGTTAAACGCCCCCCAAAAAGCTTGTGCAAGACTTTGACATACGATGCCAATCCATCCAATCTATTGTTTTACACATAAGTATGCCAGCTGGCTGTATGATCTCTACAGCAAACACCCGTTTATTCTCCCTTATAGCAGCTTGTTACAGATACCTGGCTATTTGGTTGCCAGTGTGGACTTTTGCAAATCCACAAAGTGTACCGCTGCGGATTAAGCATATACCTAACAATGTCACTGCTGGCCGACGAAATGTTGAACAATGCTTACAATTTTTAAACCTCATTTAATTAAAAGGTAATGATGCATTTTGATTGGCGCCGTAGAGTCACACAGGCACAGGCATGTCATTATTTTGGATTACGCCAGATTGGATTCTGTGTAAACAAATGTTTGTAGATAGAACATGTACACAAACAGATCGTATTACACGTATACTTATATTTCATATTACATTTTTTTTTATGTGATGTAATTTTTTTACATTATCATGTACGGGGTTATATATTCCAGGATAACAACTAATTGCCCTAAAGTGGGTATTTGCCAGTCGGTACAGTGGGTGCAATGGGTACAGCGGGTACAATGGGTAGTGAATGTAGGTACTTGTAGGTACTTAGAACTGAAAAAACGGGAATCGAGAGCATCAATTGGGAGGTTTAACTCTGTACGTATCATTTCATTATACCATAATAAGTTTCACCCCCTATAAATCCCCCAGAATTAACCTCCCAATGATTTACCCCACCCCAATTTAGATGGGTATATCTTCTAAACTTCAATATACAGTGCTGCTACTATAAATGTCGGTTGATCATTTTTTTCGAACAAACTGCAAAGTATATTTTTTCCATAACCTAGAAGTTTGAGATATTCAATTATTTTTGTACATTAAAAATTTCGTTCCATCCCTTAGACCTTCTTGTGGTTGGCCCGAGGGCTTTCTTGCGATCATTTAGTCATGGTGCCTCATCTTCATCTATTTATGAAAATAAAAATAACTTTGTATTAAAATTTATAAAGTGAGATTAGAATAATATATTTTTTAAATTTCATTGTTAAGTTGGCTATTCGCAAATTTGAGCGCTTTTTGAGATATTTCAAATTTGACAACAATCCTAAAGCTATTTTGTCCTGAATTCGGTGGCTTGGCCGCCGTTTCAGGACAGAATCTTCCCAGAGAAACCTATCAGCGTATATCCATCTCCAGCACAAGCAAAACCATAAAACATTAGGTATGATAATATTATGGTCTTATCTCTTGACAATTATCTAGATTTTGCAAAAATCTGTATATCTTTTACCTTGGTAATTTTTAGCCTATTTTATTTGTACGTTATCTATAGATATTATTTATACGGTATATCTTTATCCTTATGTATAGAAATATATTTAAAAATGTATTTCTATATGAGAATGATCGTGTAGACAACAATACGCTAACGCAGGTAATCCGTAATGGTTTATGAGAAGAAGAAAAAAAAAAGTTTTTACTCTAAAAGTTCACTCTAATCCGTACATCAGTGCTCTGTCAATTGCGCAAACAATTTTCCTTATTACTCTCTTGGGAAACCCGTAAATGTATTAATTGGACCATTCGAGCAATGGTGTGACCGTTGATTAAGGAAGGTAGACTCCAGGATATCAGACCGCATCCTGACCAGAAAGTGATTACATTTCAATGAATAGCAGCTATACCACAGACCATTGGTCCATGCGTCCAGCTAGAATTTACCAGTTTCTGTTCAGCGATTCGACTGCCATCGTCTAGTTGCCATGCTGGCTAATCTCGTCAGTTGCAACAGGGTATCCGTTGATCTCAGTTTTTAGGTACTTGTTTTTTTCAAATATCATGGTGGGGTAGTTGACCAATTAATCTCATGACGATTGCACGGCTAAAATTTCGCAACTTTTTTTCTGATAAAGAATCCTAACTGGTGAACCGAGATGGTGTTTTGGAATTTGTCAGTGTGTGGTGTGATGTATTTGTCTTTCATTATCTTCTCATTACCCACTGGGTGGTATTTCAGCTATCAATATTTTGTTGTCTTGAATATTGCGTTATATGTCGAATAAGAATCCATCTGTGGCGGTGCGGTCTTAGAAATATAGGGAAATCCGTGTCCTATGCCTAAGCCATTACGACCTCGTGTCAAACTCACGTCAGGAGATACTGCTGTACACAGTGAAAAAATCAAAAATGAAAATCGAATTCGTCGTGAAAACAACGTGAAATAGTCTGCGTTTCGACTCCAGTCGCCACGCTGTCTCTTCGACTGCATCTCAAGTTCACAGATTCCGTGAGCTGAGGATAGAGAGGGTGTTTCGACTATCGGTATGCGAGATGAAACAGAGAGCAGACGTAGCGGCTATGTGGTCCTATACCATGCATTATCAACTTGTTCACTTGGGTCAGAGGCTAATGATTGGCTTAACACCATCCGAGAGTGATATCTCGCTAAGCAGTCAATCAACTTGCGGGTTAGTTGTTGACAAATCTATTTCGTATAATTTTGAGACTATCTTTTGATCCGACAAATAAGCCATCAATTTCAACGAGTTTGTATACCTTTTATACACTCTTCGATTCGTCTAACCCGCGCGTATGTGGATAACTGTATATTTCTCATCAGCATCCCCTCGGCTTATCTCGATTCGTAGTCCGAGATG
The DNA here is from genome assembly GCA_921293315.2 of Nemurella pictetii. NCBI lineage: Eukaryota > Metazoa > Arthropoda > Insecta > Plecoptera > Nemouridae > Nemurella > Nemurella pictetii. The sequence goes on along the minus strand of OV121116.1, from coordinate 23,025,710 downwards.
CATTCCTTGAAGGCGATGGCAGACCAGTAGGAGAGAGATGGACGACCGTACTATATTCCGTCTGTCATACGCGCGATCAGAATATTAATACCGTTCGTCTAACTAGCTGCTCAAAATGCGGCTCTTTGAAGTGTGACGTCCCAAAAAGCCAAAAGTACATCTTCCACCGAGAATGGGACGTGGTAATTTTCTTCTCTCATTTCAATCTCGCCACCACACGTTGTGTTTTTGATGACATTTCTGATCTGAATCGACAATGACCTTATAGAGAGGTGGATAAAATAGATGGCTGGAAAGAGAGAAAATGGATTACATTATTCTTTCATACTGCGAACTTGCATGCGCTCGTTCCCATGTAACTAGATTTGTACAGTGAACCATCGGACAGATTGGTCCTTCATCAATCTCGGAATGATTGACAAGTGCCCTTTACCCTGTGATCGGCGACCCGAGCGTGACCTTTCTTCCGCAGATCCAGTTTTGTCCGGGTTTAAGCTCTTCGCCAGGGCTCATCGGCGCTACTAATTGCTGGATTACGCGTCTTTGCTCGCTCGTCGCTCGAGATTTGCGTACAGGATCGACTGGAGACACGGAGACTGGAAAGATCGATCACTCGGGAAGTGGTTTTCCTTTTCTAGCCGCTACCCGTGCTAAATTGCCACGTGCTTGACGCGAGCTCGGCGCACTTTTCATGATTTCACCCACGTGCATGACTGCACATTTCTCAAATCAAATGGAAGTATTACTATACTTTCTGCGCATTTTGCTGAACGCTCGTTCTTCGGTGCAAAGTACCCGCCTATATCGGGACACGTTTTTCATAAATTCAAATTCGAAAAAAAAACTGTGCCGCTTTGAATCGTAATGGAGAGTAGCTGTTCGCAAATTAATTATGACATTAGTCTAGCTCATGGCTTCATCAGCGACGCTGGTTGGACTTTGATATCCACATGGCGTTCTATCCGTCTGAAGATACATACACATATAATCATTCCCATACTTGGTTCATTTTAACACAGATGTTGAGGTCATCAATGGGCCTACTGCCGCGACTGCCTACTATACGGCTTGTATGAATGGGATTGCTACAAATTGTTTGTTTACTATTATTCGCGGTTATTGTTGTGTTGTTGTCCATTGGCCAGTGAAATCAGTAAGTCACGTGGGCACGCATCACTCGGAGAATCTACGTTTGGCGTCTCGTTTGTTGGGTGCCCCGGGATTGCACATGAGCGCAATCGAGGGAGCATTTATAAGGTCATGTCTAGATTAACACGAGGCACGGTGTCTAAGAGCAAAGCAGACATTTGCGTTTCAAGATCTTTCTCTCCATGATGCATGGTGGTCGACGGCTCACTCTGCAGGGGGTCCAGATCAGGTCATACAATCGGTCAGATTTGCATATATTTTTTTAGATATTGCAGCTTCCTATAATTGAGTTTTGACGGGATAAATTTTTTTCGATTATCAAAAAATGCATTGAATTTTTACCGCGGACAGTAAGAAAACGATTGCTAGGCCATTTTTTCAGTTTAGATTGATACAAAATTATGAAATTCCAAGCTATTGGTCGATTTATGTTTAAATCTCGTCATGGTCGTAATCTGATCAGATATACGTTTCGGGGGCTCTAACCTCTCTATCGCAGCGCAACAAGAGGTGCGTCGGGTTTTTGGATTCACAAACGAATTTCAAAAAGACATGCTGAATTTGCGCAAACGGCGTGGTGGTCAGGCGATGATGATGTAACTTACACACGCATGCCAGGCAGGTCAGGGGTCACTTGAAAGAAGCCACTTACTATAAACTGTAGTAGAACGTAGATATCTTATCGAATTGTTATCGAACAATTTTTTTGTGGATTCACAAAAAAAATCCCATCTGTATATATATAATGATTAAAATACAGCATTGACTTGGAAGAATTGAGAGGTATTAAATCTATAGCTTTGCAAGTTTTTCCTTTTGCTTCTGCCTGTCCCACGCTGTGTTTATTTTGCTTAACGCTTTAATGCTGATTGTTAGTACTGAGTGGCGCCTCCGCTGTCTTACGCCTTAAAAATAGGATACTTTCCTGCAGTACTCGGAATTTCCTGCACTGTTTATTTTCTCAAATAAATAAGAAAAAAGTTGCACTCAACCTGAGACGCATGTTTCGGAATGTAAGCCAGTAATTCCCCGCCGTGCGAAACGAAAGCAATGTTTCCTGAAGGACAATCGAATTGATATCTTTGGGAATCTCCCGCCCAACCTATACTACAGAGCACGTAGTAATTCTTCTTTGCAGGGAAACAAGAAAACCCAACAAACGGAGAAACCAGGAATCAATCCAATTGTAGAACTGATGTAACTTTCAAATATTTTTGTATCATCAAGAAATTAGCGATGGCATACCAAAAAATTGAATCGACTTTTTCATTTAGCAATGTTCAAGGCAGTATGATCGTCAACTAGGAAGACAGATTGATTTAGAGACATAGATAGTACCTGTGTAAAAAGCCGTGGATACGAGCAATTAGTATCCAGGCATAGATTTAGATTTATAATGCAGAGGTCCATTTCACGGGCCCTTCGGTCAAATTGTCTCCACACGAGCTACGATTTCATTTGACAAATTTTCCTCGTACGTTCCACCACTAACAATTAGTTTGTACTTAGATAGAAAAAGAACGACCCTGAAATTCAATTTGTACCTATATTTTTTTTTACAAAAATCGTTTTGGCGCATTGGTTGTCGAGTCTGTGCTAATATGGTGCAATGGCAATGACTTGCAACTTTTTGGCTTGCCACTGACCGGAACGGGGGCAATCCCAACTTCCGACCGATCAGGACTCCCGCTCAAGCGGACTCAACTCTCCTTGTCTCAACTCTCTTGGTCTCAACTCTCAAAGTCTCATCTCGCAACAATGACTTGCATTCTGACGGACAAATTCCAGATTACGTCACGTGTGCTAAGGACTTGTCTAGTCAGGTCTGGGCATGCTCCCCTGTACTATCGTTGTGCATACTTTGAGATTTGGCATGGATTTACGGGACACATTTCAGTTTTTTTTTGTTTCAATGTCGTGATAAGTGGTTAAAGCCTGTAGCGTATTGGGTGTGAATTTGAAGCGGATTGTTCGGAACGTGTGGCGCCTTCGATTGCTTATATAATTGGTTATATTTTTTTTCAAATTCAAATATCTACTAAATAAAATCGTAAGTTTTGGAGAAGTCCACCGGTCATCCCTGGAATACTTGTGATCATTTTTTAAAGGAGGATCACAGAAAAAGCTATATACCTACCAGATATCTTGAAAACTTCTAATTTTATTGACAATAATTATGGAAATCCCACGCAGTTAACTAGCTGTTGAAAATCACTCCTAACTGAATGTTTCAACAAATCTCAAATTAAAGGACATGGAAAAACTTGAAAATTTCCCACTAAAAAAAAACTAACCCTTCTTGAAACGTTGGCGGTGGCGCCAAAAAGTCGGGGAGACCACCGCATAGCACAAATCATCACAAAATCATACCCGTCACAGACTAGAGTGTTACGTCATTGTTAAATATTTGAGACAGGATTTCCGAATTCTAAGCAAACATTCGCGACGTCACGAGAGAGTAGAGTAGAGAATGGTAACCGACGTCACAACCACAGCCAACTGCGGCTGAATGGTGACACATTGCCTCACTCACACTCCATGGTCACGATCTTCCATCTCCCAGTCAGAACGTCCATACGCGTTGGGGAAGGCTCGTCAAAGAAAGGGTCAACGATTCAGTTCATTCAAGAATTGCTCGAGGAACTTCCTCTTGAGGGTCTTTTACTTTTAGTCATCACAGCCAAGCCTCGTGAAAAATTGCATCATGCAGGAACAACTAAGAGATGCTTTCTCTCTAAAGGTGATTGCACTATTTCCATTCATGCCTTTGTCGTTATACGTCGGTTTTTTGTTAGTGACCTAGGGGTATCACGTGCTACACAGTGCTAGTCCAACTGAAATTACTTCGAAGAAGTTGCATCATGCAGGTACATTCTTCGGTGTTGCGTCAGCTTTTGGTGCAGTGTCCGTTTGGCGGTGCATTTGGTGTCTTCCCTGGTCATCTTCTGTCCACTGGTTCAGTTCACTGCACTCGTTACTCACCAGTACCACTGACCACTGAGCCATAGGTCAGATGGTGCTTGTGTGCACATACCCACTACATGCCAAAGTAGAGTCCACTTTCGGATGGGAGCTGACGCAATAGTGATGAACAGAATATCATGTCTTGCATGCCTAACTGTCGTTGGAAAGTAGATCAAGAATGGGAGTTAATTGCCTTTCTTGGATTTCCCATGCGGGTTTGACATTGTCCATCCAGTGGAAGAATTTCTCGTGGGTTTTTGTAACGCGCCTTCTTAGGGTGCAGGCTACAGGGGTGCAATGAAAGGCGCTTTATGATACCGCTCAGCGCTGTGTTTTTGGCGCATACCGGAAGTTGGGAAATATTTCTGTTAAGATTATAATTTAATTTGGGTAGATGTAGGTGTGTTTTCATATTACAATGTGATTAGGTGAATCATAATCGGCATATACAAATAATCGCGTATATAAGTGACATCATTTTGCCGCTAGATAATTGTTCAAAATTTGAGCCCCCTTGACAAAGTGGTGGGCGTTGGGTGACATTTATCCTTCGCCAGGTTCAGGTTAAAAACTTTCCTGGAAGCATTCGCATGCAGTTTTATATTTGAAAAGATTGCCGGATCCGCATGTTCCGACAAGCGAGCCCTTTCCCCCTCTCTGACGGTTCCAACGCGGGTATAAGAGCAGTGGACCAAGAGGCTGGCGTCAGAACTCTACTACACACCATACAACAGACATCGCATTGACCGACTCTCAACAGTTCCAAACATTATCGGTTCGATTATTCGCGAAAGTTTTTTTTTCAATTTCAAATTTTCAATTATAAATCTAAGAAAAGTGACAGTTTGTTTTTTGTTTTCATATCATAAGCAAGATGAAGCACAGTACCGTATTAGTGGTGATCGTGTTCGCCGTTGTAGCGCTCCAATCGACGCAAGGGAGATACCTGTCCAGGTAATTACGTTCACGTACATGCACCTTTCAACAGACACTGACTCTTATTAAATCATTGTCAAATGACATGATAAGTCTAATGAGACATGTCACGCACTATCATCACATGTCTCAAGTATATACATTTACCAATAAACTTCGTTAAAGTTATGTTCAATTTTCTTCCAAAAGAGTTTGTTTTTGAGTTATTATTTTTCCTAATTGACCGTTTAAATTCAGCCCTCGGGGAATGTAGACTTGAGACAGTTGAGAGGATCATTTGCTGACGATTTCTTACTGTTGGTTGCAGGCAGAAGCGTGTGTCGGACCAGCGACTAGCGGAGATCGAGACGTTACTTGCTCTATCCAAGTACAGAGGTTTACTCTCGACGGTACCTGTTGGTTTCGGACGGGTCGACCCTAACAAGCTGTAAGTTCCCATTTTATCTCTCTCTACCTCCCTCCGCATGTGTGTGTGTTCGTAATTAAGCTTTGTAATAATCACTCTGCATCTTTTTCAAACTGCACCCAATAGTTTTACTTTGAATAGAAGCTAGAAATTCTTACTCGAATTCGGAAATTTGAAAATTTGCATTTTTTTTTAAACTTGTGCCTTAACAATTATAATTTCAAGAATATCCGAGCTCTGCATTTGTTACGCAAATTGCATTTTCCTATTTCTGGCATAGTCATAAGATTTCGCGTTCTCTGACATGTTTCTGTTGCCTCCTGCCATGTATGCCTGATTGATATTTTGAGGTCGTCGCATGTCACAGATAGTTAATTGCAATCAAGTAAGCTTGTCACTTCGACTAAACTACACGCGCCATATGCATGCACCCCACGATGTTACAACTAATTGCAACAACAAGTACCTCGTTCCAATATGCTCGACGTTTGACTAATTATATACTATACCCAACATATGGATACAAAGAACACAATTATCTAAGATCACGTCCACTATTTTGGCACGGGCCAAAACGTGTCTTAAATAACTCGTCGTCTTTCTTACTCTCCAAGCAGGCACGCTTAAACGCTGTATCACTTTGCTTCGTAAAGTCTAATATCATTTTCTATATAAAAGGCCAGATAATTAGATATATAGTCAGTATAGGAAAACGGAAGTCACTTTTCATCCGTAGTATAGCTGAAAAAGTAACTCAATTCCGCACGGCTCTGTCTTCTTGAAAGAAAACTTAAATTGAAGTAGAATTCAATCAATACTTCTTTAAAAGAGCACTTTGAAATTTACATGTTAAAATAGCATTATACCCTTGCGAACGTGCTGTTCAAAATAAGAATACACCAAAAAGAGAGCGTTCATACTTTTATGATGATCATGTGACTAATAATAAAAAATAAATATGCCCTCAATTTTCGATGTGGAGACAAATCTCCGACATCAATGTCCCCGTTTTGAAAGGAAATGGTGGGTGGGAAATCGTTGACTATAATCCCCTAAAAAAAAAACTGCTACACGCCAGCCCACCTGTACCCAACGTCTACGAGGAGCAGGCGGAGCAACCTGGCAAAATTGGCGCCCAACGTGGGGCCAATTTTGGCGGTTTTTGAACCGTCACAAACATGCTACAAGCAAGCAAGTACTAACAGAACGATCCTCCCTTGTTTCTTCCAGAGGACGTCGTCGCCGAGCAGCGAGTCGACTGTGGGACCTCCTTGACAGCGACCTTGGCGAAGGGGTCGCCGACGACGCTGACTCCGAGGAGCACGAGAAGGCGCAAGGGGAGAGTTACACGTTGGTCAAGGACAGGAGACAACTTGAACCGATGACGTGGGGGAGAAACGTTTGAGGGCGCCTTCCATTCGACATAAGGACGCTAAATCCTTCTCAGAGTCGCCGTTCGTCATAGTTTCATTTATGGTGAGCATTAATTGATGACTTTTATACACAGATTTTGCTCGCCCTAAGCGAAAGGGTGAAAGAAAATGTATGTTTGGTAGTACTGAGCTTAAAAAATGAAGAAAATAAGAGAGAGGGTGATGTGAACAGAAATCGCATCAGTAAAAGTTAGGTCAAACAAGGTGACTGATAGTATAATTAGATTCTTAGAAGTTTCAAAAACTAGATGACTATAAAAGTCTTGAACATTGCATCATGCATGTAAAAAAGCAGCGAATCTATAACAGCACCCTCCCCCTCGTGCACCCTGTGCCTCTGTGAAATGTAGCAAGGTGCCTATCAGCGATGAGTTTTCTTTGCAAAATTAGTTTTCTTCTGAACTAAAGACAAACAAAAAGAACTCGGAAACAATACCCTGAGAGACAAAATTCAATTTTCGCAAGTGTAAATAGCCAAAGTCTTCAAAATATTTAAGATAAAAGACATTTATGTAGCTCCAGTTTTTTAATGGCTGTAATCTCTGACGTCTGTCGAGTCAATTTAATTATTAATGCATGTCTGATCTGAGCTAATGCCATGAAGCTAAATCGTCAAAACGGTTTTAGTTTCTCCCGGTCGCACGGTTGCGACATTACATAACCGACTTTGGGACCCACCCCCAAAGTTCCAAACCTGGAGTATCTCTCTCACTCAATTGCGCCGGCGCAATTATGTTGGGGATAAATATAATCCCATTAACAGCGGCATTTGATTTTAACATTGGCACCTTGCTTCATCACAGATGAAATCGTGAAACAAAAAGTAGAATATCATTTTCAAATATTTGTTAATTAATACCTGTTAACGATGCCAAAACTGAAGCAAAAATTAGAGGATAAAGATTTTACTTGCTTTTTGACTGAGGGATGGATTTATAATGTAAATAGTAATCTTCCAGTCAGGAAGTGGAATAAATCAGGTTGTCACCGGAGTTTAATCTGGAGGTTAGCCATCTTACCATATTGCTAAACCGACCCTTAATCGTTATACAAATTTCCGACTAGTGAAATACGCAAATTTCTAGCACCCCTTTGCTAGCCATAGAACAGGTAGCAAAATAGTGTTGAAGAAGAGATTGAAAAGTAGCATATTGGATCTGTAGCCGGATATCGTGAATCTTACGTGGATGTTTTGTTTGATTTCAGCTTCCCTGGTCCACTGAGTGTTAGTGACAAGCGAACCCCCGCAGCCACCGGCCGCCCTGGACCACAGTTCCCCTGCAGGGCACCCTGGACCGCAGGGACCCTGCAGTCCAGTACCCCCCACTGGCGTCCACGCAATATTGCCGGCGAAATAGTCATTTATATAAGAAAGGATTGTCTCCATTTCTTTCACTTATCACGAGAATAATATTTTCATATTTATTAACTCTATTTATTTATTTTGTATTTATTTATAATAATTTATTGCGTCTTGTGTTCTGAACTACTGTTTCTAGTCATTCCTGAAAAGAAGTATTACTTATGAATATTTGCTCGATATATTGTGGCACCAACCTTTAGTATTCCAGTAAGATTGTATTTATTGTATTTATTTGATATTCCAGTTGTATTAATAAATGTATTATAGTATTATTTAAGAATTCGTTATTTTTATTTTAGCTAAAGGGAACATTGGTGATTTCGAGTGAGTTTATTTAGGTTGATTTCAGCAGGGGTATGCATCACTGTACAAAAACCACCCTATTTCACTTTAAAATTCTTCTAAGCATTGAATTTAAGTCAAACCCTTTTCTTATGAGTGCAGTAACTAAAATAAAGAGTCTTAATTTTTTAGCTCTGTGTGTTTAAGTAAAAAAACATTTAATAAATATTATCAATTTGATCTTGATCTTGAATGAAAACCATTGTGCGTATGTCAATACTAATTTTTTTTCGGAAGATCGATAGGCTGTGGTTCCTCCCTCATTTTACCCCATCTGCTCACATCACTTTATACAAACTATATTTTATGCCCAAAGACTGCAACTGATTTGATATTATTCATTATCAGACAGAAGACAGATTTGATATTTATAGCATTCATCTTTTGTTTATTTTACTAATAAATTCTTCACAACATCTTAGATCATATTAAAGGTGACTCTTAGGATATTCTAGAGATTTTTCAACATAAGCTTACCCCCCCCCCCCCCTCCCCACCGCCGCGTTTGTAGAGAGCATGCGTCCCCAAGAATAGCTGGCTCCGCAGTCGAAAAAGTTTGAATTTCGGGTCGTATAAGTCATGCACTTTAGGGCCCACCTTGTTAAAAATAGGTAAACTATGAATGGTGCATGAGCGAATTCAACGGTCATAACCACTGACTTTGAAAGTCCCTAAGAAAAACTTGCATGGAATGTGAGTTTTTTTAAATCTGGCTATAATAGTTCATGCACCCTGACCCATCTGGTACTAAATTTTCATAATGTATGGAAAGGTAAACCAGCATTAATAATAACCAATAGCAATTGGTTGCTACACCTTTTTTGTTGTGAATTCATAGGAATATTGAGATTTATTTTGAAAAATCACAAAATTTGAAAAAAAATACCGCCTATAGGTAAGTGCTGCTCCAAGCGGCGGCTTACGGCGCTTGTGCCCAGATCCGGCCGCGGGAACTACGGCAGAGTATCATCAAGTTATTGCCAATATAAATTTAATTAAACGCACAAAGCGTTCCTTGATGGTCTTAAGTTTATAATTAAATTTGCAGCCGGTAGGTAAAACAATCAATGTATCTCTCTCTCTCTATATATATATGAGCTGTAATTGTGCGTGGTTTAATATCTATGGTTTATCGAACTTCGAGGAGGAAAACGAACATCCCACATTTCGACAGTTATTTTAATCATTGGATTCAACGAGAAATTACAAAATATGATTATTTTTATTTATAGTTTAATGGTTCAAGATGGTCAAAATGTACAGTTATTTGTGCTCTTTCCCTTGATTTTTTTTACTTTGGTGAAGCCCTCACCGATCGGCGTCATGATTAATCTAATATCTGATTTTTAACATACTCAATGCATCAACTATCTCATAAAATTATTGTCTTCAAGCTCATTGTTTTTCATTTACTTTAAAGTAAACTATCAATTTGATTAATTCAACTATCAATTTGATTAATTTTCTATGCATTTTCATTAGAATACATCTGGTTGCTTATTTCAACGTGTTTATTACACCTTGACACCAAACAAAATTGATCTTTGTCGCTTATCAAAAATCACAAATTTAGTTTTGTGTTAATTTCATCGCTATATTAGGTGGTATTTAATATACAGGCAACCCTTCGTGTGAGTGATCACATAAGCGGCATGCACTCAAGGCGTCAAATTAGTTGATATCAAATTATCAAATCATCAAATTATTATACGCATTGAATTTCTAACCAGTCAATTATGTTAGGATATTTTTTTGAACGTAACGTGAAGGAAGTGATGTATCTTTGTTTTTTAAAATAATGCATGGAAGTCAGACATCTCAGACATCTCAGACAAGAAGTTTAGTTAAACAAGAGTTTGAATGAGTTCATCTCAGTTCGACACGTGCTAATAATTAACATGCATCAGTCGAATGTTTAGGCATCTTCGTCTCAACAACAAAAAACTGTCTGTAAAAAGATAAAAGCTATTTTGCCAATCAGGTTTGATTGATGCGTGTCATAGTCATTCCAATCATCGTCATGATATCCCTGCCACGCAGTTGTTTACCTTAGCAGTAATGCTGGAGCCTTGACCCCAAATCCACCCTGTTGGTTAGAGCAGAAGTTTGTCTGAGATCATTGTTCCAGTCAAATATTTTTTGATTGGAAAAATTTTTCAAACATGAAACACGAAATATTCCAAAATAAGGTCATTGTTTTCGAGATTTCGTTATAAAAATGTAAAATCCTTAGAGTAGCTGTTAATAATTTTAGTGGCTTTATTTTTCTTACAGTTACTTAAATAAATGCTGATAAATAATACACAAAAAAACGTAGTAAAATATATTTGCCGTGTACATGACATTTTCACGTTTGAAGAGGAGCGTTGCTTAATTTTAGAGAGATAGCGAATTGATTTGAGTATAAAGTAATTTTTTTCACGCAATCAAAACCATTTTCATGGAAGTTTCCGCAAAATTTATTTCGGAATTGTCTACATAAATTTCAATGGACTAATCTTCATTAATGGCCGTTCATGTTGGACAATGATTATTGCATTGATCTTGGTTTTGAACAGAATATTGCATGATTGTTTGAGTATAAATTATAATTATTTGGAGTGATTAATTTCGATATTGAGCATTGATTACGGTTGCTTGGTGTTTAATGCGAAATGGTTTGGTGGTTTCTGCTCTCGAATCTTGAAAATTTCAAACGGAAATCAAAAGAGTAAAAATATTGGTATTGTACTAATAATAAATCTGCGAGTAAACCCCACTGATAACAATGACATGCTGCATTGAATAGAGGTTGGAATACAAAGTTAGTATAATTGGTCACAAGTTAGGGCCAAGTGTTTTATTTGGAAATAGGATTGACAATTATCTAAGCTGTAAGCTTTTGACTCGTTCGGTACACACTTATTTGCTTTTCAGATGCAGAAAATATACGAATAATGCAATTAACTTACAACGAAATGACATCAGACAAAATGAATGGCTAATTTACTGGCTGCTGATGTCGGAGGTAAATTGGAATTGAATGACTATAACCACCTGTAACTATAACTTTCCTTCATGTGTTTCCAAATGAAAATACCCAGCAGAGAAGTCTAGTCATAGCTAAGACATCACCAACTGTCAAATCACAATATGAATTTTTGTATTGCAAATTCTCTTCATTCAAAACGTTCATTAATAGCACAAGTCTCGATTCGGTATTTTTACCGCATTACCGTATTTTTACCATCTCTCGATAAATATTTAGCAACTGTGCTGCCCAAAATAATTAAGTCCCTTTGCATTTAAATTATATTACTAAACATAACATGTTAGAGTAACTCCTAGCCTAGGGTTGCGGATAAGAGTTAACACGGAGTTTAAATCGTATTGTGTGTGTGGGTGTGTGCTGGTGTGTGTAGGGTGAAAACGCAAGTTCCGCCGTGTGGCGTGCTCTACGGGGAAAAATCGAACCACTACCTGACAATTCGTGGCGGAAGGTGCGCATAGGTAGCGCAAATTGCACAGGTTTTCGCACGGGTTTTCCTTGGTTTCTGATTGCCTAAATTTAGCATTAGATTCGTTGCCCGGGCAGGAAATTAATTTTTAGAAAAACTTAGTAACTGGGTATTGAAGACCCGGTTAAAAAGTTAATCTGAAAACTAACGTGCTAAAATTAGGAAAAGACAAGAGTCTTTAGGAAGTAAAAACAGGAATTATAATTATTTTAGGTCTATCGAAAGCAGGACGTCTAAAGTAGAAAACTCAAGAAACTTTAAATATATTTACAAATAATTTTGACTAGAAACTAAATTTCCGTTCAAAAATGTGTTTCTGAAAGGTTATTTTGATCCCAATAATAAAAACAACACAACGAAATCTTTCTTAATAAATGCTTAAACGTAAAACCCGTGGGAAGACAGGTGAAAATTTCCAAATTCCAAATGATTCATTCGGGAAATGGCGTTAGAGTGCGTAACAATTTGTAAATCGCACTATAACACGCGCGAAGCGGAATCAAGTGGGTGGCTGGATGGGTGGGTGGGTGACTTCGTGTGTGGGTGGCTGCCTGGCTGGTGGGTGGTTGAGTACGAGGGTATGGTGGATGGGGGGGGGGGGGGCGTAGGCGGGAGGGGGCTTGTTTCGATATTTTCACCTATACAAATATATTTCTCCCTACCCTTGATCAATAATAATATTTTAAGACATTTTGAATGAATGAGACATTCAAATGCTTATAGCTTTACAAATACTAACTGTACGCTAAAGTGTAAAAACGATCAACAAAGAGGAATTCATTCTTTTCATTGGTTTCAAAGTCCGTCTCGCTATATTTTATTTTAAACGGTACAAACTTGTCAAAATCGCACTTCGATTTAAAAAAAAATCACATCTGTAATTAAAAAACATGAAATTGGCATTATGTTTTATAGTCTTCCGAGAATTAGCGCTAGGAATATTTTTGAAACACCAAATTGTTAAGATGATTGCCTGAAGACGTATGAAGAGAGATAATTAGGGCCAATATTCGACTATCCTTCACTTTAGCCTCGATTAGCATTTAGAAATGATACGAATAAAACACCGTGAGTTATTGAGATAAGAGGCGAACTGAAAGATACTGAATGGCACAAACCGTCGCGCCTCACGCTCTTGAAACGCGCCTCAAGCTCTTGAAACGCGCCTCAAGCTCTTGAAACGCGCCTCAAGAACAATTGTCATTGGCACTGAAATTATCATTACGTCAAACAACTTTAATCCAATGCAATATTTTTTACAAACGTCTGTCGTCGAAATTTTTGCTCAAAGAATAATGTTCAATGAAAACGTTTTCTATCATCTGAATCATTTCTATTGTTGTTCAGATCGCAAGCTTGACATTTTTCTTAAAAAAATCGACAATGGGGCTCAAAAAGAGTACGCTCGTTCGCTTCAGCCAATGAAGCCAATTATTGGATAGTATTTTGCAAACCACTAGCAGGGCGACGAATAGGCGGAAAAGTCTTCGGGTAAGGGAAGGGAGTAAATGGTGAGGGGGAACCTGAGTCTCAGATTTAAATTCGCTGTAAAAGTCAAAGTCGAAACACATTACATTATTAGGCGATATTTTGGCAACCCCCCTCCCCCCCCCCCCCCCGTTACACCCAACTACGAGCAACGAAATTAGAATCTATGAAAAGGGTGTAGGGGACCATCGTGGTCAAGGCCGGCTACTGAGTCCATGATTTTACACATTATACCACATAGACTGACACTTTGTGGAACTGCAAGTGACATGTCATTGCCTAAACTAAAGTCACCTTTTCCCTTCCTGTCATTTAGCAAAATATTTGATTTAATTTCAAATCCGCGTGCAATGTTGACCTAACGGCTTCAAAGACCCGAAGGTCATCGCTCGTACGGCTGCAGGTTACAAAATACAAAGTGCTAACTAAATGAATTCATATGTGAAGTCACCTAACCGGCTGTAGCATCCAGCATCCTAGGTCGAGAAAACCCACCGATAATCGTAAATGCCTACAGCGTCCATAGAATCGTACTTACAGCATCCTGACGGCAATTTTGTCAGTGTGAAGCAACATTTTGCCACGAAACTATCACCTATTCGTATCATACCTGTTCGTGCTTACCGTCTTCGAGTTTCTAGTGAAGAAAGTGTATTCTTTTCATATATTGAGAAGATAGACATACCTCCAAATCAATGGTTTGATTTGGCTAGAAATGGAGCAGTCAAGGTAGTTGTGCTTGCGTGTGGCTTTTGGAATGTGGGTGAAGCATGGTGAATCAGAACCTGAATTCAGGATAGAGATCGGGATCCTGATCGGGTGCTGGTCGCTAGGCAGTCACCATGTCACAATTAGGTGCATGTGGACGGGTATCGATTCTCGACACGCGTAAGGGCGACTTTTTCAATAAATTGCAATTAGAGCAGTCAGTGGACCAGAGGGCAGTATTTCCGGCGAATAATGAATTTTCTTAACAATAAGGAACATTGAAAAACTGGACCTCACGAGGAAAACATCCTTGTAAATACGCCTCCACAATTGGGTGCTGAATGAAAAATATATTTGTATCTTTAGGTAAATACGTAATATATAAAATGCCTTTATAAATTACTGTAAATAAGAAATCAAGTTGTATCTTCTGATTTGAAAAGCCATTGTTTCAATGTGTATTGAAGAACTAAGGTATATTTAGTTCATGTCAGAATTGTTCTTGATGCTTATCTAATCCGACAAACAGTAGACTTTTCTGAATCCCCTATATATAGCTAGCCAGGAAAACGCGGAAAAACCCAGTGCATCATCATTAGTCTTTTGAGGCTCAGTGTTATAAATCATAAATAAATTATGTAAATTGGAAAGGTAAAAAAAAACGCGAGGATATTAAATTATTCCGATTATGTAGGAGCCCTCGGCGCTCTGATCGATTTGACCCGTCTGACCGATCTAACACCTGAGACCGATCTAACACCTCTGACCGCTCTTAACCCTCCTGCGTCTGACCCTTGGACACTCGTCACCCTTGCGATTTAGGTTCGTAACTGTGGCATTGACCGCGAAAGCTGCTAGTGACATGGTGATACCAGAGAATAACATGGTGATATGGTGATACGGTGATACGGTGTTATGGCGATTCCTAGCATCCGTACAAACAACCCTTCTTCTTCTAGCACTCTTCGATGGAATCGCATCAACGCCGCATTGGAAGCAATTCGCGTCAATATTAACTCTAAATGTAAGTATGAGCCCGAGTTGGTGATTTTTTTTAACACCGATTTACTTGATTTTTTCTTTTAGTAATATTTTTTGTAATTGTTGATTTAATTCAGAAAAATGACGAAATAAAAGTTTCCCAACACTTTCGGGTAGGTATAGCAATTAGAAATATCTTCTTTCCTTATAAGCAAAAAAATATTCATTTACATTTCTCATCGTCCCATCCACAAACTAAAAGAGTTGTGGCTTTGAATTTTAATAAGAAACTATTCTTAAAACGGTTAAATTTCAGCAACCACGTGTATCACATCCTTGAAATGGACCTTAAAATGCAAAGAACGTACGCATAATTTACGACGTCATAATCTGTATCTAAGCGAGTAGACACTTTTTTTAAATTAAATTAATGGTTGAACTCAGTTCATTCAATTCAGCAGTGGCGGCTCGTGGCGGTTGTTTTGGGAGGGTCTGCTAAAAAAATATATAGTATACAATGCATGTATACCCCCCCCCCCCTCCCCTTCAAATAAACGAAAATTCGTCCAATTGTTTTTATGGCAATTTTTTGGTTTAATGTTAGTGTTCGGAAGGAACAACTCTTCAGCCCCGTCACGGTGTTAGCATTGAGTATAGGTGTTAGTCTCCATAATGACTGACGAGGTGACGATACCATGGCGGGCCGCGGAGCGTTATCGCTCTAGCTAGTTAATTCGTCGGCCGGGGACTCCCGGTCGGAGACACCCAATCGAGCTGCAGTGAGCTGCCTTGCGAGCAGCCCGAAGATTCGTTATAGCATCGCGCCACAAGCAAGCAGAGTGTGACCTTGGCAAACTTCGTAGCTCCGCGAGTCTCCCGGCTTTACCGTATAGAATGGTAGCTAGCTCGGGCTGCATTCGCCCCAGCCCGCGCGCTTGCTCGTATGAAGTGTGCTGCTGCCATGGCGCGCGGCATTCCGCTCGCTATTCAATTGCAACGCCGCGCGTTCCGTAGCAAATACCGCTGATTCAATACGATTCAATACTAAATAGTAAATATTTTTCTGGTTTAAATGTATGTATGATACGTCTATAAAATAAATATGTAAATGTAATAAATATTAAATTTAAAAATTAAATTCCACGAAAAAATATTAAGAAAGAGATTATTTGATGTTGTTACACCGGAAAGCTAGGGAGGGCTGCAGCCCTGCAGACCTCCCTCACGAGCCGCCCCTGCAATTCAGTAAACCCCAGCGTAAAACCGGAGGTTGATTTGATATCTTGTAGTGGCATGGTACCCTTCCCCGCACCCCACCTTCTCCATCAAAAGAACACTTCTAAAGAGAAGGAGGTAAAGAGCTAAAAACGTTAAGCAGCCTGGCGAGCTCATCCCATCGATGATTGAATGGGTGACCATATTTTATCCATACAGCATATTATAGAGTTTGCAGCATAGAGGCTTCGATGGTTGGAGTGTCTGCAGCCCGTAAACCAGCAATTAAATCAACCTCTCGTACACCTTGATTAGCGAAAGGATGTTCCTTCGAAGGGGACTTGTGGGTTTCCTTAAGTGTTTCCCTTGGTCCAGCGGGTCCACCAGTCTTCCCTGTCCACACAATCATTATTACCCTCATAATCAGTGCCACCGATTATGAAGTAGCCAATGCAGTAAAATCCACATCAGATGTGGCCCTGAGACTGAAGGTTGCTAAATCATCTTTTAAGTTTCAAATGGATTATGATGGTGTAGGGATGTGAGTAGCAGATAGGCGTGCACTTGTCTCAAAAGAAGGCTGTGGTAGTGGTCAAAAGAAACTAGAATGGAATTCAACACTGACGCACGCAGAAAGCATAGAGCAGTGCCCGTGAATAAATTTTTATTTCGTGCTTTGAACAATTATAGTTAAACACATCACTTGATAGTTGATAGTGGATGTGACGTCAGAGGGGCAACTTTGATCGAGAGAAATGACCGCTGCCCATGCCTCTGCCCGTGTAAATCTCCAATTAAAAACAAGAATTGCTCTTGCGAATTAATGGGGCGGCGATGATTTCGATTGATTACTATCCGCTTTACCTGGGTGTCTTGCTCATTATCAAACCAGTCTCGTGCGAAATATGATAGTTACCGACACGGATGTGTATAGTGTCGCATCTCTTGAATAAATCTAATTTTATATACTATTTGTATACAGAGATAAGTTGGACTACAAGCAACAAGCTATTTAAAGGATTATCTTTTTTTTTCGATGAGTTTTGTGCAAAATATTGGGTGGGCAAAGTCTATAAATAGACGCAAGGTGCAAGTTTGCATTGCCTATCACTCAAGTAAGTATTGAGATATTGACTCTTGTCTCGCCTGATTCAAAGATAAGCAATTTATTTCCGACACAATTGCTAAACTGCAGTGATTGAGCCATGGCTTGATCATGGCTGCGGTGAGGGCACGGTGTGTGCAAGAAATTGATAATATGTATTCTACCTATAATGATAATATCTGCTATAAATCTACCAGTTGACCTCTCTTGGCAGTCTTTTGGCGTTAAATGTCCCATCACGCAGTTCATGACGTTACTATCGAAAGACGCACGCAGATTTTTTTTGTTTTTTTTTTATAAATACATCCCAATGATTTATGTCGTAAAAAACCGAGATTCAAATTTTTTCCCCGATGAGACGTTTCAATGTCATATCTTGGCTAAAAAGGTGGAATATTTTAGTATATCAATTGTTCTGTCTTCTTATCATCGGCTAAGAAACTAGACAAAAAATAATATTTATCCAGCTCCAGAGCTAGCGGCGAAGAATAGATCGTTCGTGTCCTAAACTTGTTTGTAGATTAGTTGTTCAGTGTTAAACATCGCTCCGAAACACCAGCATCTTAGCGCTCACCAAATCTTTATTCCATTATCTTTTCATCTGTTCCCTCGGAGAAACAGACTGACAAAACGTGCACCGTCTTAACCACCTTATCGGAAAATTACCTAAAAATTATCAATTGTCAATATTTGCCGTCGCAAATCGTACGATTGGCAGTCAATTAAGTTCATTGGCAGTTGACTCCAAGTGTTTCTTTCGCTTAGAAGCGCATTGCTAGGCAAAGGGTGTACCGCTCGCAGCTAATGCAATTCAATCTTACCATTGTCCAAAGGCTGTTTCGCGTGTTTCAAGTGATTTCATTTTAAACATTTCGTAGGGATCAACCGCTTAACTAATCGAAAATTAAAAATATTGAAAATGATAGAATTAACAGTGTAATTGTTCTTCTCGATGCATAAGCCTATTTTTGGAAGTATCAAGCTTTGGTTGGTTCATTTATACTGTTGATTTTGCAAGCGACCGTGGTGGTGAAGATGAGGGACGTTATTGAACAATTGTGCTGCTTTGCGTTCCCCCGTTGCCTCTGTGCTAGGGTGACAACGAGCCAACAAATCGAGAAACTCAACTTTGAGACTGGTACAAAGTCATCAAGAACGTACTGCTTCGTAAATCTACGTCAAAGCAAAGGTAACAAACCAACTATTACAGCTACCTAGAATGTCATGAAGAAGAATTCGGACCAAGATAGCACTTGGTGTGATGATTTAAGGGTTTGTTTTCTAGTAATCTGCTATCACAAATCACCAATATTAGTGTTTGATAGCGGCAGTGAGGAAGGCATAAAATGAATTCAAATTCTGCAGCAATTGAGAGATTGTCAAACCACTCAATATTCAGAGAAAGTGCTAAAAATATCATTGGTAATAAATAGCACCGCAGACTTCTTAGATCCTGAGCACTTGTATGGGTAGTTGAGGTATGTGATTCGGGGAATAATTTTCCATTGAATTTGGATGGTTTCCTCATGGTTATACCGAATCCAATGATAAGTATTTTCTATTTCCCAAGCTTTCAGAATCGCACTCCCGGTCATAAAACGTACACAAATAATTAGTATGATGTTATGTCATGGAGATCACATCCGATATCGCATCTAGTAAAATAAGTTGTTATTTTGTTAGTACCTGTACGGAGAATTCGCTTAGCCGCTTGTAAGCGGAATAACGAGAGATTTTGGCTCCTTTTTCCGCGTTTTTAGAGCTATTTTTGGATTGATCGATACATAGCGGCGCATCAGACCGAAATCTGTCACTTTTTGTAATCATTATCGAGGAATTGAGAAGCAGATATTCGTGTGTCATCTTGTATAATATCTTGCTTTTTGCACTTACGTCAACAGAAGAGAATAGTTGGAAAACAGTTGGATCACAATCCCTATTAATACACCAAGGTACTCAGACAACAGCCATTGTCCACCAAGTCTAGCCAATATGAAAGCTACATTAGTAACAATATACGGCGCATATTTTGTCCAAGAAATCATCGCCGTTACGCCTTCGTCTAGTTCATGGCTAGTAAAGATAAACCAGAGCTTTTGAAAATATGCGGTGAATTCAGAGATGATTATTAGCGAACTTTTTTTTAGAATGAGTTATTTTCAAATCATTTCCAAATCATGAATTAACTAATTATCTAATCAAATTAAAAAGCATTCATTAACAAATTTGACAAAAAATAATCGCTGTCTCATTGATGGTGATAAAAATTCTTGACAGAAAGGATGCATAGGATATCATAAAAATAAGCATTCGAAGATAGGAAAGTTCAAAGTGTCGGGTGTCCCAAAGTTTATCAGCCACGTTTCGTTACATTACATTACATTATAAAACAAAAAGATGGATCAATTAAAACGCATTTTGATGCACACTAATTGAACCAGAGATCATCGTCTATCTCCGGCATTGAGGCGTAAGACAAGGGCAAATTAGACCGCAGGCAAATGAAAACCTTGAGCCCCACGACTTCGTTGCAAGCGCATACACATTGTTACACGATTAATCTTCAAAGCTGCACCAACAGCTAGCTCAAGAAGAAAGCACAAGAAAGCTAGTGCAAGGCCAGTCGCTAGCAAATAAAATGGGAGCTGCAGGTCTACCAAAGAAAAAACCTTTTTTCCCCTTGAGCCCACAACGCCATCGCCTCGAAGTCGCCTTGCGATTCTTTGGCCCGCTACTATTTTGCGTACCGTCTCTCGATCCCAAAAAGATACCAAGCCGGCTTCAAAGATGCGTCCCAAAAACACGTTAAGCTCGTTCAAAAAAGGACTGCTCTTTGGCAACATTATTGCAAGATAATAGTTTCTAGGGCACTCATTAACTAAATTGAGTAGTGGGTCTCCTTCACTCGTGGTGTAGTTAACCATTGCTAGTGGCGCATTGCTCATTCGTACGATTCCCGCGAAAATGTCATTCCTTGCCACGTGCTCAAATATAGTCAACGTCTTGTTTAGCACGGTTTTGCTGCGCAGCCTGTCGAGAAGTTCGTTCCCTGTCCCTTCGACGAACGTATCAAGAAGATCCTCAAAGTCGGTTGTGACTTTTAGCCCTCTTTCGTCGAGTTGCCTGAGCGAGTTAATATCTGCATAGTACAACGGCCTGGTAACAGACGTCACCAATCGACCTTGGAATACGCTGACCAATAGCAGCGCAGCCCACACAAAGGTGAATACCAACAATCGTTGGGAATTGACAATCGGAAAAGCTAGAACGTTCATATTGACTAGAGGGTGCAATGTGTCCAACAAAATGGCGCCAACATCCAATTTCTCACCGTTAACTCGTTTGAATATAATCCAAATGATAGATACAGACAGGTATGAGACGAGAAGAAGGAGCTGCGTCTCTTTTGAGAAACATTTGATCATTGTCAGCCACTTAGGAATGCGCGTAGATTTGCGTGTGATAACGCAGAGCTCGTCCTGGGACATTATGGAAGAGAGGACGATGTCGGTGGTGTTGTAATCCTTTATGAATCGTGTGTTGAAGGCAATGTCAGTACGTGCGTAGACAATTTCACCAAGGGCGCCGGTGTAGCGGCCGGTAGCAGCGTCATACGACCCGAACAGTTGATTGTCTTCAGGGCTCGTAATCAATGGTGTGAAGTTCAGCGTCACAGCGAAGAGTTGCAAGGCGAATGGATCACAGCCGTAGCGTTTTTTTGTTCCATTGCTGGTTGTGTGAACCATCGAGCTGATCGTGCGTGTGAACAGGGAAATTCGCATTTCTGATCCGTGCATTTCGATTTTTCTCCGGGCTAGCTGAAATTTGGAGATTTTTTCGGAGAAGACAGCGCCTGTCGATGTCCTGTTCGGCAGGAAGGGATCGTATTGGAGAATCGTTCGTGGCTCACTAATGTTGGGAACTAGAAACGAGTTCAGGATGGAAAAGTTTTTCCACAATGTTTGGAAAACTTGTAAATAATAAGCTTCTTGATTTGGAATTTTGTGTTTGAAATGTAAGAGAATTAAAAAGTCACTTCTTGGATTCCAAAATAGTTGCGAATTTGCCATTTTCTCAAAGTGGGCTAAGAATTCTACGTCAGTAACGACAATAATATACCTGATTTGCATCATACTAAATGTCAACGCACGATTTTTAGTCTTATTTTCGCCCTGGCAAGTGGTTAACAAAATGCCAGTCTTTAATTCTGAATTTATTTCTGCTAATAATTGCTCGGTAACACTGTCATGCTCGAAATCACAAACCATTAGCGATAGAATTAAACTTTTTTCCGCAAACAACTTCACCGCCCTAAGCAATTGATGTGGCAAATCCTTTGAACTACTTTCCATCAACATAACCAGAGGACTGCACTTGAATGAGCTTAGCTGTGTTGATATGCACACTACAGCGATTAAAATATCAAAAATACGTTTAATTAACCACATTTCTGGGTCGCACCTCACTTTTGATATGAATTCTGAACCTACGGAGGACGAACTCCGCTTGACCTATGCTTAGCGATGCGTTTTTTTAACTAAACCACGGGCATGTTTTCTGTTACCAAACACCCCTAAGCTTACCACCGATTAATTATTCACAAAGCGACACTTGATCGAGCAAACACACCGTCATATTGATTACGTACCAGAATTATGTTGTTTTTTTCTTCGTTTGAAGAATGATCGTGTCTTCTACTGTGAGTGAAATTTTTACCTGTCAAACAAAACGGTTTGAACAAAGAGACAATTAATATCACCGCCTGTGTACGCTTTGCTCGAAATGACTTGTTTACCATGGCGCCATCAGCTACAATCAGCTACAATCAGCTACCATCAACTGCCATCGACCAATCCACCCCATATAAAAACTCAGCTTTTGTTCATTATTGTTTAAACTTTCAGGTTTATTTTTCTTGGGCTCGATAGGGGCTCTGTTTATGGCCATCTCCTCTGCCATAATCGTCTACAACCCACTGGAAATGATCATCAAATCGGTAAGTGAAGGGTTGTTTTGCGCATACAGATGGCGTTTGATATAGTGTCTTATTAATTATTGATAACTTGAGTACCTTTGAGCTAAATGATGCCTGTAATTAGTTTTACAAAATTAAAAATTTCATTTAACTATTGTAATCAAATATGCCAATATCAAGCGCGAGGGAAACGAGGCGTATTTAGCGAGGATTACTGGCGCCCGGGGCTCGATCAAAATTTCCCCTCTTCCCTCACCGTAACTGTCGAAGACATGCGACAGGTGTGAGCAAGCAAGGTCTCACAATAGACTTGGTCTCACACGTTCATGTCTCAAGTAATCACTTAGGTCTCAGTGCTCACCATATGAGTTGCTCCAATCGACGTCCGAATGAGTGATGTGTAACGTAGGAAAGGCAAAAAACTATCCATAAAGCAAGGATGAGGAGGGGCTTGAATTAATGTATTGTTCCAAGGCCATTTTTATAAGGAGACCCATTAGTTTTAAAATGCAAATCATAAAAAGGATGTGGATTTTATTGTAATTAACTTTAAAATAACATTTTGGGTGCATTATGGATGCACAAACTGTTTACGATTGACCCCCAATTCAGGATTAACGAAGGCCTGACTGTGACATTTAAGAATTGCACTCTTTGGCTCCCCAGTGCAATTGGTTTTTCTTGTGCTTGAGCAGGTTTTTCGAAGGTGATCTGTTGAAATATATGTTTTTAAAAAACAAAAAAAAACAATAACTCGATAAGCGGCTGATTTATTTTGACTCTTTTTTCGAAACTCTTCCTACCAAATCAATGTTTCCACCCACTACTGCCAACTATTTGCAAACAACATTAGATAAAACCTAGCAACAATGTCAGCGCTCATCAAAAAATCAATCAATTGGCGCAGAGTGACGGAAATTTCGTGCTTTGCCCAGCAACTGACTCTGCGCGACGGATCCTACGCGTGTGAAGCGTGGAAACATCCCCCCGTGAAGGTCGGCGTCAAGATCTTCATCTTCAACGTGACCAACTCAGCCGCCTTTCTACGAGGCGACGAGAAGCTGAGAGTCCAAGAAGTCGGACCCTACGTATTCACGTATGTCGCGATTTGGCAGCGGCTTTAGCAATATCATCGATTTTATTCGCTCTAAGAAGCCCGATAAGACAAGCAATTATTGTGGCCAAAACGTGGTCCCCAAAAATCGATCAAACCAGAGAAATAACCGTTATCTCTGCGGCTCTGAATCACTTTGTCATTCCAAGTCAATATTGATTTAGTCAATGATCAACTAACATTGAGTTGAATAAGATTCATTCGTCGTATGATATGTTGATGCGATTTTCAAGTTTGAATTCCATGCTTCTTATGCTGGACCACATCATTAATAGTTTCTCGTCTTTTTTGACCTGGTGTTTAGCAGTCTCGATCGCGGTCAGTTCGTGATTACGGTTTGCACTAACGAACGCGACTGTAACCTTGCGTAATCGGCCAGGTCACACCTCGATCCAAACTTGAACTCGAAGTTGTAGTGGTCATAGCACACACGTATAGTTTATGAATTGGGACATGGCAAAGTCTTTGAAAGTTTGAATGTCAACACGCTGTAGCTTATAGTTTACAGACATTCGCTTTAGGTATTCGAAACCAATTGGGGAGACGCACGAACATTCCTCTATGTATGATTTGGCGAATCAAAATAAAAACCACCGTAAAAAAATGCCTCACACTCCCACATTATCGAAACAAATAACAGGTGAAGATGATTTCTAGAGTTTCCTCGATGAGTTTCCATATTCTATAGTTGCCAACTTTTGATTGCAATTTATCTCCATTCTTCAGGGAGATTCACGTAATATAAAGTAGAGATTTTAATTATAACTTTGTGTTCTGTATCATAACTCGGTGGGTAACTATAAGTAGTAACTTGACGTATAGCTAAACCTATGTTCTGCCATGTGTTGAATTTGTTGTTCTAGCGAGGAGCTGGAAAACACAGCGGTAGTGTTCAATGCTAACAAATCAGTAACGTACGTTCCCAAGCGCACCGTGGCTGAGGACAAGTACAGCACAATCGGCGACATGAAAACAGATGTGGTGATTGTGCCCAATGTGATATTTTTGGTAAGTTATTATTTGGTAGGATCTCATTGAAGCTTGGAGTTGATTGCGATCACCTACATTCGATCACTACTAGCCACTACTTGATCACTAAGTAGTGATCAAAGCTTTTACACTCTATAAATACTTTCCCTAAATCTGCTTTGGGTATTCGGTCCCACTTATAGCAGCTCTTCTCTGAAGGCCACCAATTTAAATTGGTCCAAAAAACCCTGCATAACAAAATGCCAAATTTCTCTCATCTTCAGACCCTTTTGTTGATGACCTTCGGATTCCAATCACGGGTGGGGGTGATACGAAGGCATTGATGCTAATCAAATGCTAATCTGTTTTATTTTATAGAAATAAATAATTATAAGGCAAAACTATTATAGACTACTAGTATAATCACGATTTAATTTAATTTTTATTAATTTTTTTCATTAACAAAGAAACTGGAACCAATGGCGCTCAAAAAAATCTGATATCAGAAAGCAGTGGAAATATGAATACTAATTGTGCATTGTCTCTCATCTCTCGACCTATCATCGTTTTGTGAGGGCTAAACATATTTGCAGAGTTATGACTAGGTTAAGATAGGATAATGCATATCATTTGCGCTCTTCGCCTGTAAAGTGATGACGCGGATTAGTTGAGCGTAACATGTAAAGCCTGGAAAGAGACGAAGGAAACCTGTCCGGGAAAACGCAGAGAAAACCTAGTTCATGGAAAATATTCAGCGAACTGCGCGAAGTCATACTGTCGTTGGGTCGTTATTATCATGCTCAAACTGGGATTTTATTGAAGTGAAAATACAAAATTGTCAGAGTTTCCTCGAATCGATAGGCAAGTTACACACATTTTCATGTTATAATAATCATAACTATGATGTCGACGGCTATCCCAGCCTTCTAAAACTTACAACAGAGCAACACCGTTTTAAGAGGAAAAAATAAGCAAAAAAAGAAACAACTGAGGAAAAATTATGGGTAGAAAATCTTTGTTTTTCAACCCTTAAATTCAAATGTTCTATCATTTTATTTTCGTGTTCAATTACTCGGGAAATTTTTGTCTCAATTAGGGATTGCAACCATTTTGATCATCTCCGCTATAAACAATAGCAATATCATCATCTTGCACCAAAATGTTGACAGGAGTTTGAAACACAAATATTATCAAGAACGTGTTTACATCATTTTCTCATCTTGGTTTTTCACAGGCAGTAGCGTCCTACTTGGCTGACCATTCCTTTCTCACCAATATGGCATTCAACACAATGACTGCGATCTTTAAGAGCCAGCCATTTCTTACGATCACCGTGGAGGAATACTTGCTGACATACAAAGATCCCATGATAGAGTATGCACACAAGATCATACCAGAGACGGTGAACTTCGAGACATTCGGCTATGTCGAGAGGGTGAGATAAAATGTATAATAATAAAATATGTAGTCTCTAGTTGTGACTGATGTGCGTAAATCTTTCTGCCATCAAATACCGACTTTCTTCCTGGAATCTGGATGACAAGTCCTTAAAATCAATTCCTCTCATGTATCAATCCTTGTGCCTGTGGGTCATGTATATTTGGAATTCATTGACAGGTTAGCATGCTTTTCGACGAGGCTTCGCTAGCAGAAGCTTGTGATGAAAAATCGTTAATTAGTTTTCATCTAACTGTATTTATGATAAACGGAGGTATTTAATTCTATACGTTTTGTTCAAATCCTGTTTATAGACGTCAGGATTGATTTTTAAATTGCCTTCCTGGTTTCGCTTGTTATAATATGAACATGCATTTTGCAGCGGCAGTTTTTTTTCTGTGCAAAAAATCCTATGAAGTACATTTCTGCGTGATTGCCCTATCACAAAACCTGGTTATAAATCGGCTGATAAACGTTGAATCGAAATATCTAATACAATTTTTTCGAGCATGTAAAATAGAGTACTACTCTGGTTAAGATGATAAGAATTCTGGCCATTACACCACTAAATGTTCACCTTTCGAGCTAGAAGCCACCAGAAAGTTGAAAATGAAACCATTGCGATAAACTAGATTTGAGTATAGTTAATATTTTGCACACGTCTGTCCCTTACGCCCTTTCCCCACGCTTTTTTCCCTGTTTATGCGAGGACAAGCAAATATACAGTTTGATTTCGTTAATTTCAATTCACCTCATTTTTAAACTAACTTTGTTTTTCACAGCAAATTGGATAAACTTTAATTACCTCCAATTGTATTCGGACTGCAGGGTAGTCGAGAGGGTGGGCGAGCTCATGTGGGTTGACACAGTGCATGCAAAAAATGACGTATCATATATTTCATCAAAGCCGGATCAAATATCGAAAATAACATTCAAGCAATTCTAGCGACTGCCATAATTGTGACACGCGCTCACCTCATATTTCAGAATTCCTAAAAGCGACAAAAAGTCAGAGACTCACGTGGGATCTCTTTGTAAACCTATCCGCCTCTAACCTTAAGTCTGTCTGATGATCGCAGAAGCCACATAAAGCCGTTCCCGGTATGACACAACGACAAAATCTGTTTATCTGGATGTATTTGTTATCTTACCAGTGGTAGGCGAGTTTTCTTTTTTACATATTTTCAATATATTTTATAAGTAAGATACTAGGATACTTCTTGTGGATCAGAGTAGGCGGTTCGATCTGCAAATCTCCACCATTGCCATGCCATGGCTGTACCTCCCAAGCAAATTTAGCACTGCACGAGCAGTAACGGCAGTCATGCAGCATTTATAGCCATTATAATCGAGCTACACAAATATATTGGCACTCGTGCGTTTTGAAAAATAAAATAAAGTACATTTTTTAATGTCCTGGAATACTGCAAAAATATTTTGGAGTCACATCAGGTCTGACAACGTACATCATCGCTTTGATGCATGATTTGTGGCTAGAAGTGGCTATATAGCCTACCTGTTGCCAATTTATTTTTGACTTTCAGATGTTCGACGAGGGGGTGAACGTGATCACGATGAACCTAAACAACGAAGTGTATACAAGGTCAGACGGAAGAGCGGTGATGCCTCTGTCAATCGAATCGTTCAACGGGAAACATGGCTTGAAAGAATGGGGATATGATCCCAATGACAACAAAACTCACAACAAATGTAATACCTTGCAGGGGCACGCTTCAGAAGGAATTCTCTATCATCGGTAACTATCAATTGGTGTACGAGGTTAATTGAAGACGCCTGAGTGGGCCATCGTAATTCGTAAACGAACAAATGGGCATAGACACAATACAGGTTAAACTGAAAGGAACTACCTAATTCTGTCAGCGATGTCTCACAAACAACTTCTGAAAAATTAATATCAAATAAATTCTTGTAAATCACAACTGAGCTTTAACTCTGGAAAGCTGGCATTAAAAAAAACGTCTTTGAAGCATGGTATTATTGACAATATACCTAATTTTTCCCCCGATTTTTGTCCAGTGGATTTATTTCGATAACACTTTGTTAACATGTTTTAGATTCCTTTTTTAAATATTAGATTGCACACGATTCCAGACTCGTATACTGTCTACAACCACCTTGCAATATGCACCAGTTCACTTTCCTCGCTGTTATCTCGCATTCAGTAAAGTCTCTTTGTGTATAGGTGCCACCATATCATATTTTTTGGACTATCACAAGCCATAGTTTGTATGATTCGGCACATTTGTTAAATTCTTTACATTTTTAAAAATCTTTACAGACTGCGAGAGAAATGTTTGTACGAACATGACATATTTTTTGTGCATTTCGTATGCTAAAAATACCACCATATTTCGGCTAACCAAATGCAAAATAAAAGCAGAATTTTCCTTATTAGTATGTTTACCTATTCAACGTTAATTTCCTTAATTTATTCTTAATTTTTAAAAGTTTTCCTGATATGAGTTTCAAATAGTGAGTTGTGAATAATACTATTCTGTATGATGCAGGAAAATCTCGAAAAATGAAACTTTCTTTCTCTACCGGAAAGCATTCTGCCGAACGCTCGAGATTGCGTTCGACCACGAAGAAGTGACTGCGGCTGGAGTTGTCGAATATCACTACACATTTCCAGAGAACGCATTCAACTCAAAACACCCTGACAGCCAGTGCTACTGTACGAAACCTGGGAATTGTTTACAGAACGGGCTTAGTGACATCTCACCATGTCTCTTTAGTAAGTCACAACTCACAATGTCACAACATTTTTCCCCATCGGAGGTAATCAATGGTTCATCAATAGAAGGTAGAGTATTAATAGCTTGCGTTGTTAACTGGTAAAATAATTGATGAGCATAAAGAGCGAAGCGATGAAGCGAAATATTTGATATCTTTAGCAGCTTAATGTGTATGTGTTTTTTTTTATATTTAGTTTCGTTTGGCTCCATGGAGGCCAAATGCTTGGTTCGATTTTGCTGACACCTTAATGGTGTCTTTGGAACATTTTAGCGAAATTTTCAGCATTATCACAGCTTTTTGCAGATTTTGTCACAGCTCTAAAGAGGAGAGATTTTTCATAATTTTCAAATCCATTTTTTGCGCTCTAGAGATTAAAATAGCTGACATACTGAACAAAAATTTGCTGTAGGTACGTCATCAAAAAAATCATCATGCACACGAGTGGTTAAGTACAACGCGATTTTATTAAGCGACCGTGAAACAAAGTTAGCATATAATATGTATGCCATATGATAAATGCGTCGAACATTTTAGTTCAGTTTAGTTTGGTTTAGTTTAGTTTCGAATTTAAACAACCAGTTCCACATTTAATGTCACACTCAAACAACACGTTGCATTTTGTCAATACTTAGGTCGGAATAAACTGTCAGGTTTCAGTCGAGCGTTATTGCCCCTGTTTTTCTGCTCAAGCAAATACAGCATGCACCTATACCGTCCTACGCAAGTATGCACCAATAGCGTCCTACGCAAGTATTCACATTGGCAGGCGTGCACCTATAGCCAAACATGTCCCATATTATATTTCAGTACATTTGAGAATTCTTGTAATGCAGTTGTGAGTTATGGTTGTATCAACTATTTTCTCCGTCGAAAGCATAAAATACTTTATTCCTAATTCTGAATGTTCATATACGTGTTACTGTCATTAGCTTCATATAAAGGGTAGAAGTAGGTTATAAAGGGGTGGAAAAAACTGGATATTTTCCCAGGTTATGCAATTAGTTCTCGTTTGTGTTCTACTAGAAAACGAAATAATTCACGGTTTTCATTTATTTATTTGATGCATTTCCCAACGATTTTTGTCTCTGCTAGAAAATGTTAACATGTTTATGCCTATCAAAACTGACTATTTTTTCCATGTAGCCCTCCCGTCGGGTGCGTTCAAAATAGACAATATACTATAGTTTCCAAGAATACATTTATACCTAGAAGTGGGATACAGAATATGGCAAGAACCACTTAGGAAGGCCCGTCATTTGTCAACTTTGGTTTCAGATTCGGTTCAAAATGTTGAAACGAATTAATTTTCTATGCGATATTACTTCATAATAAAAAAAGAAATGAACGTCCAGAATCAGTTGTGACAGATGATTTTAGTTATTATCTGAATGACGATAAACCAATGTGGAAAAGAGGGTCTAGATTACGAGAAAAGATTACAGTCCAAGCATTATCTAGATAACATATTATGCAGATGCCACATTATTCATATAGGTAATTAACAAAAGTTTATAAGGATTGATTGATTTGTGGTGTTTATCAGCAGCCGGGCTATTTGCGCCAAAATAATTTAGTGAGAAGATTCTCAGAAACGATTGAATTTCACTTTTAATGTGATTGAATATTGTCATGAAATCTTCAACCCGATAGTAAAACTGGGTCTCATAGTGTTAGATTTGTTGATTAATACAAGCCTAGTTATTACTTTCTTTAGACTTTTTCCCAATCAAACAATCCTTGTTTTTCACGCAACATGCATCGACATATTGTAAATGGTTTTTAGGTAAATGATAAACTCTTCCCTTGAAACATAAGCCTGTCTGGGCAGAGTGGACCTGGTTTTCAAGGCAGTAGTTACTCTTCCACCCCGTGCAACCCTAACACCAGACCAGTAATCGGGATGCATCACTCATCGACAAGTCGAGGTACTACAAGGAAATAGGATGTCTATTTTCTTGCCTTGATGTCTCTGTCTCTCGGTCAGCAGCGGTAGAGAAGAAATTGCACCGAAGAAATGTGATAAAAGCTTTTTATGGCATGGGATGGTGTATTATAAAATCTAATTTTAATGTGATATTGATGGGTGATAGGGGGTGGGGGTGGCATTTGAAAGATACATTCTCCGTTACGAACCGATTTTTCTCGATTGATCACAAATAAAATTGTAGTGTTCTGTTTTTTTTTTCTAAGACATGCCGATTGCTGCTTCATTTCCACACTTCTTAAACGGCGATCCTGCCTTGTTGGAGTCTGTCGAAGGGCTGAGCCCCAGTAAAAAGCATCATGGCTCGGTAGCAGTTATACAACCTGTAAGTTTCTTAACGTGTATTGAGATTAGTCGAAATACTTGTCGTACTGGTTAATCAAGTGGGTGACTTTTCTGCTTTAAGGATCTCGGAATCGTCACTAAAGGACATTCTCGGATTCAGTCAAACGTTGTGATGGGCAACACTAAGTACAACACGAAGGTTTCTCCGTTCAAGAACATGGTGGTTCCACTTTTCTGGGCTGATATGGTAAACCTGCGTTGAATTTCAAATTTCTCTCGATCAATTTCTGTTGTTAATTACGAACAATTGTGTTCCCGTAATTGAGATAATGCTAAATGTTTGTTTTTGTTTGTTTTTTTCAGTTTGTAGACGAGTTGCCAAGAAACATCAGTTCAGTTTTGACTTTGCTTGTGGTGGTAGCCCCTGTGATGCAACAGGCAGTCACATTTACATTTCTTACTGCGGGCGTGATTTTGATTTCGATAGCAACTTTGAATCTTCTAGTCGGCGGGCTTAGCTGCTGGAGCTGCGATAGGGACCAAAAATCCAGCCAAGGGCTTTATAAGGGGTATCAAAGTGTACACATAATTCCTGTGGTACGTCGAGAAAGCCTGGCTGCTGCTTAAAATTGAAAATAGACAATATCCCGCCCACAAATAAAATCATATTTTTCTGATTAATTGAGGGTTATGCTCTTGTGGTTACAGTTAATAGATATTACAGTTGCTTCATGATGGTATGTTAATTTTTTACTCTGACATTACGAAGTATACTTTCGTCACTTGTCTTCCAAATATCCTTCTGTTTATTCTTCTGTGTATTTAACAGGGTACTTTATAACTTGATCTATAGCTGATGTGTGAACTGTATTTTAAATAAACATTTATTCATGAATTAATGACATTTTTGCTTACACGTGTCTAGTCAGTAGCTGATTAAACTAAAGTGATGAATGTATTGTGTTAGTAGCTAGCCACATCCATTAAACATTAGGGACAATGGCATCCATCCAGGATTGGCAGGGATTTTCAGCACGCTTGTTTTAATATTCCTCAAGGAAGGGATAAGATTTAAAAGCGGGGGGAAATTCTATGAGCCCAGTAAGCTGTGACCTATGAGAATAGTTTCAAGTGCGCCGTCGCCGAAGTGTTCGAAACAGGCTTCGCAAAACTTCGCAAAACTGAAATGTGGAGTGTTTTCCAGTTGGAGTGTTTGAGTTGGTTAATTTTACATCAGTTTTCCTAAAGATAATCAGATCAGTGAATTTATATAATTCGTGGTTATTGACATGTTTAAATCATACGTTTTAATTTCATTATCGACATTTTGAAATTCCGCCGTTTTAAGAATGGTTTTAGGAGTTGGTATGAGCAAAACAGCGTCCAATATTTTGGTATGTCTCTACCTGTATAGACTGTACAACACTGCAAAGCACAATGCCTGCGCGCAAGGAGTAGTTCGATAAGTTCCAAGCTGGCTGCTAGGTGACACGGCAATAGCACGGAGCACATGCGCATTACTTCACCGACTTCACGCTGAAATACAGTCTGAGCAGTAGCACTTGCACATCACAGCAGTAGTAATGGTACAAGCACTAAGGGGGTCTGTGTCTCTTTCAAAATGGATAATTTGCCAGTTTTATCATGTTTTCACTCGTTCCTCGGGATCGAAAACGATGTAAACATTACTTGATACATCCCCAGTCTCATCGCTCACCTGGAAAGTGTGTGCAGAGCAAATTCCGAGTGAGATTTGAGTGTGAATGCGCTCCTCGGAGATTATTGGTACAGGGATTTCGATAATGGCGGACACCCAGACAGCAATGGACCAGTGAAGAAGTCTAGCCTTACTCGTACAATGTTTTCGTCGCCTTCTCTCGCATCCGAATCAAATAACTATGATTTCGAGAAGGAAGGAAATGCGGCTAAATGGCGGCACGTCTTCGTTGTTTCGTTGCAAAAGGTGAGTTGAAATTGATGTGTATTGCTAGACGGGCTAAGGCCTAACAACAAGTAAAACCCTGATGACAGCAGATTTTGCTCTAGGTACATGCTTCTTTTATTTACTAAATTTGTTGCATCGCAGATTCAGTTCATTTGAATAAGAATTAACATTTGTTCGCCATTTGTATTACAAGAGTGTGATCAATCAGTTGCAGAGTAATCCAGACTGTTTATAATTGACAGGTCTCGAGGGCCTATCTCGAGATAATATTCAAATTTAAGTCATTTGTCAATTTAACTCAGAATACTGAGTGTAGACAGCGCAGTATCTTATAAAAATTTAAATGTGATACATAAATATAATGTTTGATATTTCAGGTTCTTGAGCAAGTGCACCCGTCACTACAGGCCCGAGACGATGCTCTTGAATATGTAGAGAGCTTGATATTACGCCTCCTCGGGATGCTGTGTGCCAGGCCTTCACCGCACACAGTGCAAGATGTCGAGGAAAGGGTCAGACGAACCTTCCCTACGCCGATCGACAGGTCAGACATTTCCATAAATATCTTTTATCATTGGCGACTCGTTGCGACTTATAAATATATATTTTTTTGCAATTCTAAATAATTGTCATTCTGTTAATAAGGGACTTTTTAAATTAATGGGGCACCTATAAAAAGTATTTTTTTATTTTATTATTTGATTTGGGCTTGAGAATCATTTTCTGATATCATAGATTCACTGAAATCTCTTCAATTAACTTCAAGAAATTTCCCTTGAATGCCTGTTGGATTCTTGGAGAGTATTCAAGCAAAATATTTTATAGCTCTTCTCAGAACTTATAACTTTTATTAGGTACTTCTTAGACAACTTCCTAAAAAACAAATATCACTCGATTGAGAATGCATGATAAGAAATGTTGAATTTTATTTGTACCTATCTACCTACCACCTACCAACCTATATCTGTGAACCATGTTGCATAGATTAGAACAGAATTTGCATAGAAAAGAACACAGATAAGGTGGAAGAATTCCCACTATGATATCAAAGGCAGCTGCATAGGTCTAAAAAGTAAAAAAGTAAAAATAAATTAGATTATTTATTAATATGCCAAGCTTTCTGAGTACCACATAATTTCCCAGGGTCAGTTTCCCACCATAGTTAGCAGTGTTTCTGCTATATATTGCAGTATGGAGCAGAGTAGATTATGAATGCAAGATGAATGTCTACTTTTATGCCCATGGTCTGTAATCTGTTCTTACGATCTGAATAGGTAATATTAAACTTGGAGAAGAAATGGATGTTTCAACAGTACCTAAACCTATATCTATACCTCTATACCTAAACCTCAAAACACACAACACAATTAGACTAGCTCTCGTGAGGATGCAGACAGCGTAACTTCTCAAAATGCAGGAATTTGTTATTCATTTGACAGCATTAGCATTCATATGCAAGTTCAATAATTGTGTTTTTGAAAACTGGGATGCACAACTAGGATAGCACAAGGATTGTAGTCATGCACAGAGTCTTTAGTGCAAAATAAAATTTTGTGATTGGCGGTCAGTTTCTCTGTCCAATAGACTAGGAGTCTTGAGTTATTTTTTTGGCTCAAAAAATCGATGTGAAGAAAGCCGAAAACCGAGTTTTAGAATTAATTATCTAGAAATTCTAATTACTCACAACCTTAGAACACCAGCTAGGTAGCCGGGTAGCTGATTATTGTATTGGAACTTTGGAACCTGGAACCTAGCTGCATTTTTGTATCATTAATAAGTGTTTTCATGAGGTTGTTAGTACTTGCTTCTTTTTTACTGATTTTTTTACCGATTCAAATGTGTATGTATTTTGTTTCTCAGGTGGGCCTTAAGCGATGCCAAGGAAGCAATCGAAAGAGGAAAGAAGAAGTCACCGCTAGTCCTTCCTGTTGATAAAATCCATCACATGCTTCAAAAGGTAAGCTCCCAATCAAATTGTCTGTCCTAGTCAAAATTGGAGATAATCCTCGGGCGTTATATGTAAAAAAATTAAACTTCAAAATTAATTCTAGCCATCAGGTGTCAAAAGCTAGACATATATCCCACCAAAAAAAAAATCCTAGATAAAGGAAATTACCAGAGGATCTGAATTACAGTTTTTAAATTAATTGCCTTTCTAGATGTGGTCCTACCTTTGCTATGTACCCAATACAAGTGCAAAACCATATCTGGTTCAGGTTGTGTATCCAAAAATAAGGACAGCGCAAGGAAAAACACTTTGTAAATTATTTTTGACTTGAAACAACTGATTTGATTGATAATTATAAGTGAAGATTTAAATTTTAAGTAAGCAATAGCATAAATAGTTGATTTATTGAAGGAAATGAAGTGAAATATTCAAGTAAACGGAAGCAACTGTATAGAACTCATGTAATTTATTTTCGTCATAAAGTGAGAGTTAGATTATCAGTGAGTTAGTGAGTTAGTGAGAGTTATCCTGCATGTCATACTATTATCAAGACAGATTCAAACTTTTGTGGGAATTAATTTCGGAGCTTTCAGTCCCATTTTTCCTAAGTATTCGCTAACTGCATCATTCAAGATATTTCGGTTTCTACTTTTAGGAAGTTTTGCAATACAAGATCGATTCACAAGTGGCTCTCTACATAGTGGCCGTACTCGAATACATCTCGGCTGATATCCTCAAGGTAATTTCACCTTACATTTTTTTTTACTTTGCTTGTGTGTTCACTGTTGTTTACTTGAATCTATTTAGGCAAGCACATATTCAGTCAGATTAGGCCAGTGGTGGGGTTCTCACAACCACCCCAAATGACCACCACCATGTAATCGACAACCAATCACCTAGATTATATTTCGACCCATCAAATCCCACTCAAGAGCTGACAATCAAATCACTTCCCCCAGATTTCTGCAGATAGGAATTAGCCCTCCAATGGATGAGGCCTTCCAGGTTCCCTCCCAGTAAGAGGAAAAAATCCAGATCAAACCCCACCACAACTCAGCGCCACCACCATCCCCTTACACCCTCTGCCACATTCCAACTCCTCCCTTTCCAGCCCTTCCCCTTCCAACCAAGACTATCCACCAACCCCCTGGCCCCTACTGGTGACTAAAATCTGTGAGCATCACGATTGATACCTCACTTTACATCCTCATTCCGTGGAAGGCAGATCAACTCTTGCAACCTGTTAGCTCTTGATGCATTGACAGCCAACTGTTCTGACCAAGTACTGATTTCGTCTCCAAGGCACAACTGCTTGCAGAAGATTAAGTGCACTGAAGGATTCAAAGTAGTTTCCTCAATTTCATTCGAGTGCTGCATTAAATTTGCAAGACAAGATTTTCGCGACTCGTTCCGTTTCTGATCTTTCTAGAATAGAAAGGTTTCCCAATTTAAAGAGAGTGTTGCGTTGAATCCAGCCACTGAACTTGACGAAATACAACATTTGTCCAATTGTTGAAGAGATTTGTGCATTGCTCCAAGTGCAATTTTTGCATCCGGGGAAGATTCTGTAGACTGCGTCCGATCAGCGCGAGAAAATGTCTGCGCAGCTAGAAAAGAAATGTAGGAAAATAAACAAGCTAGTCAATTTTTTCCAGCTGGCTGGCAACTACGTGAAGAACATTCGCCACGTCGAAGTCACGTGCCAGGACATCCGTGTGGCAATGTGTGCCGACAAGGTAAGGCCGCGTCTGCCTTCGAGCCCTGGCCGGACTCTGGGCTGCTTCGATCGCCCTAACCTAGCGATACTCGGCCCTTACCCGACGCGGCTGACTGGCTGGCAGCACGGCGGTGCTGCCGGTTGGCCACGTTAGGAGAGGCTTCTGGGCACTGCGTGGCTGAGAAATCCACCCGGTTGTGGCGTGTGTTTCTCGGCCACTCTGTGGCCAGACTATCGCCGTGGGCAGTCGATGCATGACCACCCTACCACGTACTTATCTGTTGAGTACCTTGCAGATCAAAATTTAGGAAATATGTTGATTGTCAATTTAGTAACTGCAGGGTGCCATTCAAGAATTAATGTTCTATGTTCGTTTTTAATCGTTTGGCGTTTTACGACTTGATGTGCAGAACATCTCCAGTGAACCAGCCAATAGTAAGCGAAAATGAGATTGTTGGACGTTGGCATTGGTCTCGGGTTTGTGCAGGATCAATGTTCTTTTCGTAACGTGCATGACATGGTTGGCTGTAAGTGTAAAGTCAGCATAACTGGGTACTAACTGTGAGGTGATGTGTGTTTAGGTGTTCTCTTAAGGCATTCAGGCAAGCAGATGCCTTAGTTGAAATTGAAATTCGTTGAATATTGTCATAAATGAGATGCGTGGCGAGTTTAACTTTTATTGAAACTGGAACCCAGGAATCAGAGCCGGAAGCTGCTTTACAGACGCATCCGAATCGGAATTGTTCTCACAATCTAAGAAAATGAAATTCCACAGATATTACAGCCAGAATTTCTGTGGTCCGTAGGCCCCCCAACAGGTGTAACCGCACTCGGTTGTCCGTACAGTCTCAAAAAATTTGAACGGGATATTTGCCATAATTTTCTTGCACGACACCATTCAATAACCATTTTTGAAAAGATCCTTGTGTTTATTTAAAAAGCATACCTACATCAGAAAACTTGCCGACCGACTAATTTTCTTAAAAAATTGTGTGCAATCCTCTGAATAATTATCACTTATGTCTAAAAAACTGTTGTCGTTTCCATGCTTTCCGATACTAACATTCAGGTGGTACGTAAAGTTGAATTCCCCGAGCATTTCTGGCCTTGAATGCTCACATCCAGCTCCCCCCTACCCAACTTCCATCCCCTTGGATTCCTTGATGGATCAAGTATCTACCATCGTGACACAAGTCGGCTCCTCTTGGAATTGCATGCGCATGCGCGTATTTTTATACATGCCTTAATGTATATGTCCCTTACCTTTCGGTGTGTTAAACTTCAACCAACATTCGTGTCTCGAAATTTCAGTGTACGGTTACGATCTGTCTTCTCTGGCACTCAGTAACGGTATTCTCACGTTGATTTCTGAAGCGCTATCGTAGCGCCGTGTTCCATTCTCTCTGTCTCGAATCCTTCAAAATATTTTCACCCATTGTTTAAATCCTGACCTGCATTCGTTTCTAACAACCTTGTCGCCTACTGACGCAGGCATTGTCTAGGAAACATTTACCTACCCCTGTATGTTTGTATCTGTGATAGCTCAACCAAACTCACGCATGCCCCCTTGCCCTTGCCAACCTGTAAAGATAATTTCCAAGAGGTGTGAATGCATTGTAAACATTTGAGACTACTGTTTGATGAGCCTACAATGTTTGCCCGTGCCTGGAATCTGCTGCCTGTCACTACAATGTTCTCGTTGTTGTTACTCGTTCGGTCTTGACACACAGTTTCCATGGTTTTACGTGGAGACTTTACTAGCGCACACGATGGTTCTGAATGATTCTTGGTTTGGCGTCGATTCCCCGACCGGGACTGAAGCGCAAGGCTATCGCGCGCCGGCTGCCGCCTGAATTAGAAAGCGAAAGGAAATGTGTATATGCATGCTTCCGATGCCCGTCTGTTCAGACAGCCGCCGTACGCCCCGAGACTTGTTCTCGGCCGGAATCTGGACGCCAAGTCGAATAAATAATTCCGCCACGTCTATTGCGTGTACAACCTTAGTTACATTCCACTTGTATTTTAACCACCGTAACAAACCAGGCAGAACTCTGGCTCTATTCGTATACCGTTGGCGCCGGCCGTGTTCCCGAACGGATGTTCAACTAGAAACTATATTCTGTGCACTCTCGACACGTTCAGCCGACTCGAGTCCCCGCGAAACAATCGTTCCGTCCCGCGTAGCACGGTGACGGCAGTAACATGGGCCCCGCGTCTCTCTGAAGCGGGGCTTCGCGCCCGATCGGTTAGGGAACGCGGCCGGCTGGTCGGTCCGCGACGGCCGCCGCCTGACCGTCGTGTTTCGCAGGTGCTGATGGACATGTTCTACCAAGACGACGAGGGGTCGACGCTGCCCGCCGAAAGCTCGGACCCGATGACACCGCGCACGTCGCTCACCTACGACGAGCTCGTCAAGGATCTGATCCACGACGAGAAGCACTATCTGCGCGACCTGCACATGATCATCAAGGTGTTCCGCGAGGAGATCGCCAAGCCGACAACCCAACCCAAGGTCAGTCCCCCCGGCC
Organism: Nemurella pictetii; assembly: GCA_921293315.2. NCBI lineage: Eukaryota > Metazoa > Arthropoda > Insecta > Plecoptera > Nemouridae > Nemurella > Nemurella pictetii. The sequence goes on along the minus strand of OV121116.1, from coordinate 22,986,464 downwards.
GCCGCCGCCGCACTTTTGAGGCTTTCGTTGTCGCCGGTCAGAGTGCTCCCCATTGCGTCTCGTTACGAATGTATATGATGATCTTACCACATTGATAAAACATTATTTAATTATTGCTTATCGATGCTCGGTTTTTCAGTTGAATAAGTTGGGCTTCAGTGTTTGAATTTGTATCTTGAGACATCCCGTCGGAAATACTGAATTGGTTCGACGGCTTGCCGGTTGGGTGCGCATGTGACTGTGTTGGAGAGGTAGTGTTGCATGAACGGCGACGCCACGACCGTTGGCGGTCTGGAATCTGCGGAAGCAGTCGTGCCGCGCCGCGTAAGTCATCCCGGTTTGCGATGGATTGTCGCTGCCGAAAGTCCCACCATTAAAAAGCCTTGCTTGTTCCTAAAAGTCACATCCATCAGGCATAGATGTTCCTTGGTTACTTCTGTTTGTGTTGAACATAGCTTCAGCCTTTATCAGCTAACACAACTAATTAATAACACCACCTGGTATTTCAGAAGTGTTGGAACACTACACTTGATTTTGTTTCTCCTCCAAATGCTTCTATGATTTTTTTTTTCCCGAGTGACCAAAAACGAGACATCCTATATACTCTAAAATCCTTTGCCACCCCTTTCGAATGAATGGTATCGAATGAAATAATTTTCTAACACTTGAGTCCAATGAACCGGCAGAAACTGACTCATATTATCTGCTAGGAGCTGGACTCGTTGTTCGGTAACATCATGGATATCTACGAGCTGACGGTCACATTGCTCGGCTCCCTCGAAGATATGGTGGAAATCAGCGAAGAGAAGCAAGTGCCGGCCGTTGGGAGCTGCTTCGAAGAACTGGCAGAGGTAATTCTACTTGTGCTTCAACACCCCTGGACCTCCTGTCTGACTAGCAAAATAAGGGACTAAAGGCATCCCCAGTAGCTGTGCTTTTTATTATCAATATCTGCTCTGCAAAATATTTCGAATCGTCGCCTTGCGATTCTCACTCGGCAGTCTGCCATTGCCGCAGACCTAGCGTTACTCTCCAGTTTCCGTAGACATGGGCTATGTTCGTTTGCGACGAACTTTCTCACTCGCTCCGCTTTACCTTGCCTCAATCTGGCGTCGCTTTCATCAACACGTCACACTCCATTCCCCTCCGACACACCCCGATCCGAACCGGGCGAAATAACTCGACGCAAACGCACAAAGCGGAAGCGACCGACTAACCGGGCGGCGCTTGTGCCCGCAGGCGGCCGAGTTCGACGTGTACCGCAGCTACGCGAAGGACATCACGCAGCAGCGCTCGCGGGACACGCTTGCGCGGCTCATCAGCCGGCCGCAGGTGTCCGAGGCGTTGCAGTCTGCCGGCCACGGATTCCACGAGGCGGTCAAGTACTACCTGCCCAAGCTGCTGCTGACGCCCATCTGGCACTGCCTGCTCTACCTCGACTACATCAAGGTAGGTCGTCACCGTTGTTGGCGTTGTAGCGACACGCACCGAATGTCATTGTGTGATAGATAATGTTGGTTCGAAAATTGTATCCATACGGGGAGGGATGGTGTGGGATAGGAATGGCTTCTGTTAGTGAGTCCATCACCGGATAACCATCCTAACAATCTGGATAGTAAAAAAGATTTGAAAAAAATAACTACATTTTTGTTTTTGACATGGTGAGTACACCACCAGACATGCCTTCTTTGTCTGCACGAGTTGGCATCGTGCACAGAGGCTTCTCTGCATCTAGTAGTATTTCTAGTATATATCTAGGCATCCCTAGTATGGAAACAAATTTCGAATGGTAAAATTTCACTATATACCTAGTATAATAGTAACAAACCGACCAGTTGTTATAAGATCAGCAATTGCTCTAGAATCAGAATAAAAACATGGATTGGTGTGCATTCATTGGAAGTTAAGCATTTCCAGAAATTTGGTGTTCCTCGAACAAAATAAATTTCTGCCATTCATAATATATGGTACGGTCAAGTTGACATCATTGGCATTGTTTGCGCAGATCCTGCATAGGCTGACGCCCATTGACGATGACAGGGAGAGCTTGGAGCAGGTCGAAGGGTTGCTGCGGCCGCTGCAGATGGAGCTGGCTCAGTCAGTGGGAAACACCAAGAAGTAAGTCGATCCAAATCCGATTGTTGCGATCGGCGCTAAAAATTGTGTCCGGAAAATCACAGCCAGCGCTGTACAAGGCGAGCCGGTGTGGTGCACGAGTCGATCCCGGCATTAACGGCGGACGTTTCAGGGACACTGGCGTTCGGATGCACGGCAGGGCAAGGCGGCAGGCCGCTCTTGAGAAGACCAACGAGATGACGAGGAGCATCGACGGCTGGGAGCCGAAGGACGTCGGACAGTGCTGCACGGAGTTCATTCGCGGTACGTCGATGTTTCTGACACTCGTACAGAGCTTAACGTCCGAGAGGCCTTGTTACCTGTGTTGGTTTCAAGTTTTACTGCGACAATGACGGAGAAAGAATTTAAACGGCGCTTCTAATAGACCCTTGCTATTTTTCTGTGCCACCAAACCATTATCTGTGTTATAGTCTGTGCAGTATAAAGACATGCTTCAAAAATGGTCCCATTCAACTACTCATAAAACTAATTCTGCATGGCGCTATTTCAAAATATCACAATCAAACGCTAGCACAGTGCCTCAGCGCTTCATCAACCACTCGCATATGTGCTCTCACAGTTTTTAACTAACGCAGTTCGAAATAAAACAAGTTGGTGTCTGCATATTTCTTTCGTATTTTAACTAGCGCTGACCGGGAATGGGTTACTCGTTACTCTAGACCGTAATCAGATCGACAGGTGTGGGGACTGAGGGGCCAGGCAAGTCGCTAGAAAAAAATTCCTGAGCGTTGTTTTTTGACGTTTTGCCGTCGCTTTGCAGAGGACGTGTTGGGCAAGGTGGGCAGCGGCAGGCGGCTCACCGAGAGGCGGGTGCTGCTGTTCGACGGCCTGCTGGTCCTGTGCAAGCCCAACTCGAAGCGGGTCTCGGTCGCCGTCACCAGCTCGGCGAGCTGCTCCGAGTACCGACTCAAGGAGCGCTTCTTCATCCGCAAGGTCGACATCGTCGATCGCGAAGACACCGACGGTAATTGCACGCTCCAATCGCCAACCGCTAGCTGCATTTGCCGGCGCCATCCGGCGTCACGTGTTCGAGCTGCCTCTCAGTCGGCAGTCCAGCTTTTGGCAGTTTATTTAGATTCTATTAACTATCGGGGGCTGGTTTGAAAAAGTGGGATTATTTTAACATCTCTGGTTAACGTGTTATCGCTATGTCAACGGCGCGTGAGATTCACAATTATGTGTGCGGTGAAATTTGATCACGAGTGCTTGTGCTTGAAACAAAAGGCGGTTGCAATCTGTTTAATTGCCATCTTTGAATATATCTAAGATATTTTGTAGCATATGAAACCTGTAGTCTAACCCAGCTCTAAGCTCCAAGTGTCGCATCTTCAACCAGCCCTGGAGAATATTTACCATTGTAGTATTTACCAAACCCTAGTCAAGTATAAACCCACCGGAGGCAACGTTGCTCGGTTTGACAACGCGCCCTCTGCTTTTGTCCTGCAGAGTTGAAGAACACGTTTGAGATAGCTCCACGCGACCAGCCCAACGTGATCCTGGTGGCGAAGTCCCCTGAGGACAAGAACAACTGGATGGCCGATCTCGTCATGCTCAACACCAAGAGGTACGCTGAGCCCAATTCTCGGGTTGTCCTAGTTGTCCTTTTACCTTCGACGAAGGCTAGGTTGGGATATGCTACGTTTAGCGACCTGATAGCTGTGTGGTAGAGGGATACCGTGCACAGCGTTCTTTGATGGGTTTCTTGATGGGTATTTTCTGTCGACCCTGACCTAATGCAAAGGTAACCTATTCAAATATAGCTCGATTACCACATCTAAACATTATGATCTACTGCAGTGCATGGCTAAAGTGACATGGAATATAACCTCGTACTTTTCAGACAATGGGCACGTAATCTTTTGTTGAAGATGCAGACTAGTTCAAGCTTCTCAACTATTTCAAAGTACAAACTGCATAAATATGTAGGAAACGGTTCTAGCATGCGAGTCGACTCGAGCTGCGTATCCCAGCCTAGCCTTGGTCTGGAGGTGAAAGAAGTTACTGAATATATGTTTTTGTTAAATATTAATACATCCTCACTCAGGACTGGGGCCCAATTCTCGAGTTTTAGTCCATTGACAAAAGTGAGACAAGTTACTAAATTACCACTCACTGATTCTCTTGTTGATAGCACACAAGTCATTCATCTCGATGCATGGGTGGGGGGTGGGGAGGGGAATTGGTGATGATGAATGGCAGCTCCATGCTAGCTAGGATGCTTATGCAAAAACACACTCGCCTATAAGATATGCTGTCGAGAAAGCAACGATTGATTGATTTGTGGTGTTTAACACCATGTCTGCAACTGGACTATTAGAGATCAGACCTACTCTGAATAAACAGATGTCTGTATCAGCCAGTTGAATGAAAATTGTCGTTGTCTAACAGCGCGTGGCAAAGAGCTGATGCAGCTGCATGACCATAACAGAAAGACTGGGAAAAATATTTCAGATGAACTCTTGAAATATCCAACGTTTATTCGAGGTTTTGATTTTTTTCCTATTCGGTGAATAATTGTGAAAGTTCCATTCCAATTGTGTATCCTAGGGTTAGTATTTTAAAAATTGAATGGTTTATTGTTTTGGGCCTGGCTTTACCAATTTCTTACACTCCTAGTTATTTTACTCGGAGAATCTATCAAACTTTGCCGTATTTGTTTCTACAGGTGATGCTGTAGAATTGAGCTCCCACTTCAAAACCACGATTAGAAAATGACAAAACGGAAATTTTTGACACCTTATATTACAACTGATGTAAATAATCATAAGTAGGTATATTGATGAATAATGATCATGAATCATGAATTTTTTTATTGATGGGAATAAAATCTTGTCTCCATCACCGAGGATTATAGAAAGTGGTCGCATCGGCTCGAGTGAAGCGACGGGATGGGAACGGAGAGCTAACAGAAAGATTGTCCGTGGATTCTAGCATGCTGGAGCGGACGCTGGATAGCATTCTCTTGGACGAGGAGAAGAAGCATCCGCTGCGGCTGCCTTCTCCGCAGATCTATCGGTTTGCCGAGCTCGACTCCAAGGTGAGCAAGCGCTCTACGCATTTCAGACGTACGACCCATCGACCTCAGGACGCTTCTTTCACCGTCTTATCTTTCGTCATTGTCCTGGGATGGATTTTAAAAAAATGTTTCATTCATATGTGAGATATGGTTAGTGACTATTGCTTACCAAGTGCTTTTTCTTGGTACATAAAAAAAAAACACAAGTCCAAGTAAACTTGAGACTTGGGAGAGTTATCGCGAACCTACTCTGGTAGTGTTGCATGTGCCAAACGGCAGGCTTGTGATTAGTTCTTAAGAAGTAGCACATAATTCACCAAGGATTTCAAATATCAGACAGGTGAATCTGTTTCGCATTGAGTTTGACCTTTCGGAGTAAATTTATGCAGAAACACTGACGTAACGGCGTGTCTGGCTTGGGTAGTTGTTATGCATCTTATTGTTTTGGTGCTAAACTTGATTTGACCTTTTGGGTTTTGTTTGGAGTTGATTTATTTACATGTATTGTAATCATGCCACTTTCAAATGTAAATTTAGTTAACAGCTTGTTTTTAGAGGCATTAGCAAACTGTGTATTGCGTCTGAGATATGTTTTATGCAATACTGAACCATGGGTGAATATGCTGTGTCCTGTCGAGGAGTGAGTTATAAATGTGTTTTGCAAAATAAATTCTGTAGCCGAGACATGCATTAATAAAACGGACTTGGTGTTCAAACTCGGGTAGCACTCAGCCATCTGTTATTGCCTTGAGGAATGCTGCAGTTTCTATGTGACCAATACTATCAATTGATCAATACGGTTGTTTGTTCCTGCAAGTCATCGCTAATAGGTCGTGTAAAAATCCCCATCGATAGATCACTGCTTATGACTGTAAGAAAATCAAACGTCAAACACTTCAACGGACTCGTCGTGACCTGTCACTTGACGGGGGCTTCTAATGGAAGCTGGACGTTCGCATTTCGTTGAAAGATCGGGAAATATATGCAAGGTTCTGCAGTGAGATCACCTGTCTGTGTTTGGGATAGAGGTGATCTCTTGCTTAGCTTGTTAGACAGACTGTCAAACCGGAATCATGCACATGCATTTGGCATTTCAGAATTTTTTTCAATGCAAATCTGGGCAAATCTTATGCTACGCATTGGAAAGTAAGATTTCTGAATTTCAAAAAGGACATGAATATTTCCTTGACTTGGTTCACTTGCCCGTCACTGTATTCTAATTCCAGATGAATGCACTCTGATATTGATGATGACTGATGAGAGAGAAAGGCTTTATATTTGTTTTTATTGTCATGGAATCCTTGTTAATCCTCACATTTTACAATTATTCGTTAGGATGTGCCGGCTAATATGATTTTATACAATATTGATTGATTGATTGATTATTGGTTTTTAATGACACACTGTTTTGATAACTGGCCCTTTGGCACTAGTCTAATGGTCTCGTCTCGGTGAATGAAAATGGTGATGATGAGGGTGATGAAGAACCTAATCTAGCCTAGAAGGGAGGAAGGGAAACCCGGTGCTGGCACGTTGCCTACTCCCGTTGAAAAGCACCAAGGGGACCACCGGCTTTACGTCTCTTCCGGAGGACGGTACAAATCGAACAACAGGATTCCTCCACTAATCCGTGCTGTCGAGAGGTTGATAAGCCAGGCGAGAGAAGTTGTCATATTAACTTCAAACCCTCCAACCTCTCTCCTGAACAGAACTGATCACGTGCATGATGGTCACCCATCAAACACCTGACTCAGCACAATGTTGCTTAACTTCAGTGATCTCAAGAGAACTGGTGTTTCCAACATGCCAAACCATTCAGTGATATACAATATGAAGATGCAATTATGCTTACCTTACCATTTGTTGAAATGTTATCTTTTAATGGACGGTTAATTGATGTGAGGATAACAGGTGTGATTGGCATCTGCTAACCTGGTGCTAGATAAAAACATAAAACACCTAACCTCGCCGATGACTCGGCCATCCCGTGAAAGGGCCTAACGGCTTTGTTTGCCGTGTGTTCACAGAGCAACCTGGTGCTAGAAGAGCGCGAGAACGCCGGCGTGCCGCTCATCAAGGGAGCCACGCTGTGCAAGCTGGTCGAACGGCTCACCTACCACATCTACGCCGATCCGATGTTCGTGCGCACGTTCCTCACTACCTACCGCAGCTTCTGTTCGCCGCAGGTGAGGATTGTCGCACGACACTCGGTTTGCAGCTCGGGCACTCTGACTTGTTTTTCTTTGTACTAGTTCTTGTGCCCACATGTGATAGCGGGTTGTAAGAAACGGTGGTAGTGTCTGGGATTAGGACCGGGACCGGTTTGAAGTTGATTTCGTCAGGCCGTAACCGGGAGGTTTGTGAGTGAAGTTTCCAATCCCTGGCGTAGATTCGAACACATTCCGGAATCGTGCTGTGCGAAAGACACGGCAGGTTTGGTCGCTTAGCTTGTAAAGTAACTATAATAGCTGGAGTCAAGATAGTGTCAACTGTTGATTGTTCATCCCAAACACACCCAAACCTCATTGAAACAATCCTCCGTTATATTTAGAAAGTGCTAGAGCCCACACATATATGTGATGAAGTTTACTGACTTTCCAATATAGCAACCCTGTCTTAAAAAGTTCAAAGAAATATTGAGATGAATGGGTTTACACTGAAATAATTTGTGTATGACTTTCTACTGAAAGAAAAGTACTCATGACCAAGGAAAAAGTTTCAACTTCCACTGAAATTCATCTGGAAGATACAATTTTAGCAGCCCTGGGACATTGCTTACTTGATGATTTGGAAGCTAGTAGTGCTAGAGACTATCTCTAGCTCTGCTCAACGCCTTCAGCTGTACAATGAAATGTGACCCCGGTCGGCGGTAATTCGTCAACTCTGACACTCCCATCCGGTCATCGCAGGAGCTGCTCGACCTGCTCATGGAAAGGTTCGACATTCCTGAGCCCAGTCTAGTCTACGACGATAACAAGGACTCGCTCGAGTCGGAGAAGACGCTGAAGAACTGGCAACGCGAAGACTGGAAGCGCTACCGCAAGGAGTACTGCCAGCCGGTGCAGTTCCGCGTCCTCAACGTGTTCCGCCACTGGGTCGACCACCACTTCTACGACTTCGAGCGTGACTTGGGTCTGCTGGCTCGGCTCCACGGATTCCTCGACACCGTCAACGGTGAGCGTAAGCGATTGCCATCAATACTCATTCGTGTTGCCTGGCTGTCACACTGTATCATCATCACTTTTGAATGATACATGGCATGCATGTATTACTGCACACGGCATTCGATACCCGTCAATGGTAGGTGGTAGCGTTTTGTACGGAGATTAATTTGTGTTGGTCAGTTGTCAAATTCTGTATCATCATCACTTTTGAAGGTTGTATGGCATTGGCATGTATCAGTACTGCACACGGCATTGATACCCGTCAATGGCAGGTGGTAGTTTTTCGTATGGAGATTAATTTGTGGTGGTCCACTTTCATAGGTATTTCGGCATATATTAGTAATGCATGGCTATTTATGGTCGCTGTTTGTGTTTAGATCGGAGATTCCTTTGTGGTGTTCAGCTGTCATACCCCGTGTCACCAGCACTCAGGGGTGTTACTTAGCGTTGCACACGTATATACTAAGGGAAATTACAAAACCAAGAAGTTTTGCCCTATGATTATTATTTATTAGTAACAAAATATCAATTCCAATATTTACAAGCGTACCCAACGTCATAATTGGCATTAGCCGAGTTTGCTGGTTTGTGATTGCTGCATTGCGTCACTAGATTCAGCGCCTTCTATAGTCCTGAATCTATCTCCTTGGAGTCCAGCAACTCAAATAAACTTAATATCAATTCCACAGTTGGTTGTCTGTATAGCATAATGGATAAGTGCAGTGCCCCGGACAGGCAAAGACCCGGATTTAAATCCCTGTACGGATGTAAATTTTTTCGTAACTAATAATCATTGTCTATCGTACATACAACGAGAATTTGCATTTAGGATTAAACTCACACTAACCTTTTACCCTATTTTACGTGACTAGTGGCTGTAAAAAACTCCCCCCGGATCCTTAGACCCCGAGTCTTTCAAAACGGTGGAGGGACGGTAAGTGAAACTCCTCACGCTGGTCGTGCAGGCAGCTTCGGGTTCTGACGTTCGCACCCTTCGCTTTGCCCGCCTCGCAGGCAAGTCGATGCGCAAGTGGGTCGACTCGGTGCTGAAGATCGTGCAGCGCAAGTCGGACCCGACGGAGCTCCAGCGCGAGATCACGTTTGCGTTTGACCGCTCGCCGCCGCCGCTCGAGTGGCACGTGCGCTGTCCCGAGGAGGAGTGGAGCATCCTCACGCTGCACCCGATCGAGCTGGCGCGACAGCTGACGCTGCTCGAGTTCGAGCTGTACCGCGCGGTCAAGCCGTCGGAGCTGGTCGGCAGTGTCTGGACCAAGAAGAACAAGGAGCGGAGCAGCCCGAACTTGCTGCGCATGATCAAGCACACGACCAACGTGAGTGCCACCCTTTTCGTTTCCGTTTTTTTATTTTGTTTTGTTGCAGCGATTCAGGCCGAACGGGTTTTCGGAATAAGTTGAATTGGTTTTGTTTTGGAATTACATCTGGTTAATTTCTTGGCCCAATCAGTTAAGTTTGTAATTTCTTTTAGTATCAAATGTAATTATTGTTTACTTTGGTTTAAAGGTGCTGCCGCGATGCATCTTTTATATCTTTATGCGATGTGTGTCCTTACGCTCATTTAGAATTAATTCCTTTCTGAGCCGCAAAAAGCCTGTTGAATCTGGCGGCATCCGTTTCCGCGGCAGTGTTTCCACAAGCGCAGAAGTGTCCCGCGACACGAGACGCAGACGCGAGCGAGCGTGCGAGCGAGCCGGGGGTCACCTGGAGGCGGCATCCATCTGACGCCAACTTTGCCTGGCCCTTAGTTCACCCGGTGGCTGGAGAAGAACATCGTCGAGGCGGAGAACTTTGAGGAGCGGGTGGCGATCGTCTCGCGCATCATCGAGGTGCTCATCGTGCTGCTCGAGCTGAACAACTTCAACGGGGTGCTGGCCGTTGTCTCTGCTCTCGGCAGCGCCTCCGTCTTCAGGTACGTCGAGTGTCGAGAGCCGAGAGTCGAGTGTCGGAGGTCGAAACGTCTGGTGTCACTGAAAGTCGGGCAGGCGGTACGAGTTCTGACCAAGATTTTCTTGTTGTTGAAAATGATTGTAGACGGTTTTCAGGAAGGTTGAAAATCCTTGTTAAAATAAAGGAATAAATTCACAAAATTTTTAGTGGAATGGATCCATGCTATTCTTATGAGATTTAAATTATCATAACAGCTGTGTACTGGAAGTAGAGAAATTTTTCTCGTGTTTTGTAGAAAATAGTGATGTTAAAGGGTTTTTTATTTGGGACTTGCAGCCAAGCTTTTTCCTTAAACTACTAGCAACATTGGTCACGATCAAATAATGATAGATTAATACCTTGTAGTTTGTAGTGTACTAGTCTGTATCATTGTATCAACTGAATTGCTGTATTGGTCAATTGTTGCTGGAAATCACGGTACCTTAGCGTTGGAATGACCAACCATCGCCGCAAAATGTATCAGTTTGGGAGCGACGCATAATTCCGAGCGGTCTCCGTCCGAACAGGTTGAAGCACACTTGTCCAGGAGCGATTTCCGCTCGTCTAGAGAAGTCTTTGGAGGAGGCCCGGGAGCTGAACAACGATCACTTTCGGAAGTACCAGGAGAAGCTACGCTCGATCAATCCCCCCTGCGTTCCCTTCTTCGGTAAGTGTCGTCACTCCTGATTCTTTGACCTTCGATTTTGGGTTGTTAATGCTGCCATCTGATTAGTTGCCTCGCAGAAACAAGCAATCGCAGTCACCCCGGAGATCAAGTTTTGCAACAAGCTCACAAACGTCTTTGTTTTTGTTGTTGGAAAACAGTAGAAATCGATTGGCTGCATGGCTTTCAGAGATCCTGCTCCTCTGTGGCAGCTAAAAAAAATTTACTTACAGTATACTTGTGGTTACTAAGCAAAGAGAGCAGCAAATTAACATTACTGGTCAAAAGCAAAAACCTCTCTCTTGGATGTTTTGCGCACCAAACATTTCACCGAGCCAAGCTAAAGGTTATTTTAAGTGTTTGTTAATCGTTGGTGGCTGACAACGCGATCAGCTGAGGACGCCAGAGCGCGACTCAAATTGAAAGGAAAGCATTTTGGAACTCGAAACCAAACCACTTCCGTCGACATTTGACGTAGCATAAAGTTAAGTTGAGCTATGCTATAGCTATGTTAAGCTATGACATAACCTTGCTTAGCTTTTCCTGCTATATTAGACGTGAAGGTAGCCTCGATCGGAATTCTTATGAACCGGTGGGACACGTACGCAAGCCCTTGCCAGCGCCGGAAAAAAAATTTATCAAGGCAACCTAGGGAAGTCTTCAAACCATTTCTCCAAAAATTTCAACATTTGACGCTCATTTTCATAACAAAACCAATGTTCCTCGTCATATTGTTTTTGAAAGTGTAATAATTCGGTAATGTGAAATAATTATTCAAGCTGAATCGAATCAAACTGCAATTTTTTGTTGCCGCGCGTTAGATATTTTATATTTCAAACGTAATATCCACTTAGCCTGGATAAGGCGAACGATCTGGGCTCTAATAATAAACATCGCTTAAATATTTCTCGGGTCATCGTCGATTAATCAAATCGATTACTTGCATCGACGGCTTTATGACTAATTTGTGATGTCCCTGTGTCCAGGCATGTACCTGACCAACATCCTGCACATTGAGGAGGGGAATCCGGACTATTTGCCAAACCATCCGGAGCTGATCAACTTCAGCAAGCGCAGGAAGGTGGCAGAGATCACCGGCGAGATCCAGCAGTACCAGAACCAGCCGTACTGCCTGAGCCACGAGCCCCGGATCCGGGTGAGTCCCCCTCCGTCTGTCTTTCTCACCCATCTCACTTGCTCTCTTTCTCTCTCTGGGAGGTGATTTCCTAGAAAATGCCAGATATTGCCATCGGTGTCAACTTTTTTCATGTCAAGACAGAAGGAAGACTTGTGCAGCCGTAGAAAAAGCTGGTGACGACTAAAGATGTGTTTCCGGTTGGACATTGCGAGTGCCAGGTTGTCTACAGTGGCAGAGAACGTTTGCGTTCAGTTGCGCTGGCGTTTCTGACCAAATGGGCGGGATTCTGCCAAAATCATGAAACAAAGTCAACTATTTTTTCTTCGCTGCCCATTGTAAGACGCATGGGCAATGTCGGAAAGGAGTGGGATTGTAGCTCACCTAGACGGCCCTGCATAATGACCCAGCCCAACGTTTGAAATGTTGAACTGGATATAACTTATGAGAGAACACCGGCTCTCGTCAGATCTCGTGGCCCATCATTCATGGGACAGCGGTTGGATAGGCGACTGTCTGTGGCGCGACTAAGCCAACACATTTGCTCAAGCGCCGGTTTGCTTTGCAGCACTTCATCGAGACGCTGGCGCCGTTCGAGGACATGAAGGACTCGGACATCAGCAACTACCTCTACAACAAGAGCTTGGAGGTGGAGCCTCGTCAGTGCAAGGCGCCTCCCAGATATGTAAGTGCCGATGCGTTGCTTGGTTTATGCTTGGTGTTAGTAGGGATCATTGACTTCATCCATCGGCCAGTCGGAACAACTTCCGGCGAGTTGGGATCCTGATCTCGGTTTGGAATCTTCGTGCTCTTCGGTCATCTTTATGTAGTTTTCGTGATTGCGTCATTGTTCTTGCTTTTTTTAAAGTAGAAGTCATAGCTGATGAGAGGGGTGAATCTGCCAAAAAGATTTCTGAAGCTGAAACGTGGAACCATATGCAAACCAACAAAAAAATATTTGTTTGCCGTAATAAACTCCGAGATATTGAGCTTTAATGCCTGATCAGATTGCTTATTTATAACAAATAATTATTTTTAACATCAAACATGAAAACTAAGATGTTACTATATCACTTTTCAAAACAATATTTCTTACAAGTCGGCTTTTACCGGGCACTTGTAGACCGTAAAAAAACGACCGTGACGTGACCGAATGCCGGCGCCACCCACCCCTAACCCCCGCGGCCCACCGCCGGCGTGTTCCAGCCGCGTAAGTGGCCGGAGCTGAACCTGAAGTCGCCGGGCGTGAAGCCGCGCAGCCTCGCCGGACGCAGCCACCCGCCGGTGCCGCTGCCGCTGGTGTCTAGCGCGCTGGCGGCCCGCGACGAGCCCGAAGAGGCACCGCGCACGCCGCTCACCGCCTCGCCGCCGCACCACACCTCCGACTTCAGCGTGTTCGCGTCGATACTGATCGGCTCGAAGAAGCAATGTGAGTGCGGCGCTTCGCGTCGGGTGCTTGGCGTCTGCGCCGGATCCGGGACAAGATGATAGTCGAATGTTGCTATAGCTAGAAGGCCGGATAGTTTGCGCTTTTGCTTTGCATTTGCACCGAAACCGGGACAAGATGATAATCGAATGTTGCTATAGCTAGAAGGCCGGATAGTTTGCGCTTTTGCTTTGCATTTGCGCCTAATCGGAGACGAGATGTTGGCAGAGCTAGAATGCTGGATAGTTTGCTCGTTTGCTTTGCATTGGCGTCAGTTCTGAGACCAATTGTTGGTCAAATGCTCAAAAGGCAAAAAGGCTGGGTAGCTTGATTGAAGCTGATTATAAAGTTACAGTTAGGTAGGATCGCTTGGTTACCTGTCTTTCCTTGCGTCCAATCCGAGACAATTTTTTTTTGCAACGTTGGTGATTATGACGCTCGAGTCAAGTAAGCCTCCTAGCTATGTAGCCAAAACGCTGAATAGCCCAGTATCTTGTCTAGTTAGGGCTGTTACGGGGGGTCTTACGGCAATGCTACTGGAAGCACCGGCAGCACCGCCGTAAACCAACTGGACAATCGATCCCCACCGAAACCGTCCCCGCAATCCCTTCCCGCAGCGACCGGCGGCTCGACGTCGACATCGCCGCTGACGTCGACGTTCCCGGTGAACCCGCTGGCGGCGTCGCCGGCAACGTCGCCGGTCCCGGTTGCCGCCGCCGCAGCCGCCGCCGCCGCTGCGTCCGCCCCGCCGAGCGTCGCGCGCCCCCCGCCGCCGCTGCCGCCGCGCGGGCTGCGTCGCGAGCGCGAGGGCTCGCTGCCGGACACGAGCAGCCCGCAGCAGTCGCGGCAGGCGCCCGACGCCCCGCTGCTCCCGCCGCGGGACGCCTCGCCGCCGCCGCTGCCGCCGCGAAGGGACACTTTGCCGCGCGGGTCGCGCCACTGCAGCGACCTCGAGATCGCGCAGCTGCTGGCGCAGTGCTCGCCGGGTGAGTCGATGCGGAGAGGGTGGAGGGTGGCTCGGTTTTAGGACCGGGTGGCCGTCGAAGGGGTGCTGGCAACAAAACACCGGCTCCTACATCAGTGGTGGGCATGCATCGTGGCCCATGGTGGCCACAGAGTTGCCGAAAAACACTTGCATGTGCCAGGTGGATTTCTTGAGATACTTTTCATGGAAGTATCTTGTATGAGTATCTCAGTAAATTTTCTTTAAGTTCACTTCTGGGCTCTTGAAACTGTCCATTCGAAATATTTTCAAGTGCTAAAATAAGGTTTGTTTGAATATAGTGCAGGTAAGCTGGGTTCACCATGCTGTGTGCCATGTGCTTTGTGGGACTAAACCTCCTTACAATGTCCCAGTTTTCCTTAGCAGTTGATTCCTGCCCTGTGATATGAGGACTGACCAAGCTCACGAATATGCTACCTTGCGGTATTTAGCACTGGAAAACTAGTTTTCAATAATTAGACTCGGCATCTGACTTACCTATACTTACTTCAAACAAACCTTCATTGGGACTTGTATAAATTTCGAGCAGACGGTTTTCCACGTCTGTGCTCTGTGCTAAATCCTGGGGGGCGGGTTTCCGCGTCTGTGCTCTGTGCTAAATCCTGGGGGGTGGGTTTGTAACTTTTATCACAGTGAAACAATATGAGATAACCATTTTTGTCAGTGATTTTAATGGAACAAATAAATAATCAACACTCTCGTCGAGACTTCTCCAACGCAATTCATACAAAATGATCCTGACGGCCGGCGATCCCGTGTGCCCGCAGCTCCGTACTCGCCGCTGGCAAACCACCGCGCCTGCCTCTCGATGCCGGACGGCTCGTCGGCGGCGCACGCGTCGGCGGCTTCGGCGGCGGGCGCCCGCGCCGCCGGCAACTTCACGCCCAAGCTGCCGCCCAAGCCGGCCGGCACGCAGACCGCCAACGTTTTCAACTTTGGCGGGCACAACCACATGACGAGCTAGCTCGACGTGCGGCGCGGCCGGTCGCGCTGGACGCCGTCGACGCCGCCGCCGGCTGCCGGATCGGCGGCCTGGTCGCCGGGCGGCGGCAGTGGCGGCGTGGCGGCGTCGGCGGCGGGGGGCTGCATTCGGAAGCGGAGAGCCAGCGAGGGATCGGGCGGCGAGGAAGCGGCCGCCGAGGGCCGCCCGCCGCTCGGCGGGAGTCGACGGGCGCTGGTCGGCGGCTGGAAATGCTTCGGCGGGAAGTGATGCTCGCGGCGACGGCGGCGCCGGCGAGAGAAGCGGAGCCTAGCGTGCGAAAAATATATAAATGTTTCTCGACTTGCACTGTTAGTCAATGTGAAAGATACGATGTTCGTGGACCCTTCCGTGTTTTTAAACTTCACTTTCGAATGAGCCGTGACTCGTGCGGGAGGGGGGGGGGGGGGGGGTGGCCGAGGGTCGATCGGTCGGCGGGCGTTTCCAGTCTCGCGCGACGAATCGGAGAAATCATTCCTTGTACGGTTGAAATTAAGTGGGACTTGATTAGATAATTAAACCGCTGGGCGTACTGTGGCCGAGCGGCCGTCGTGAACGTGGTATGTTTACCGTCTGTCACCCTGTTAGGTGTTTTTCGTGGTAACTCGGAGCTGGTCGGAGGCCAGGTGTGGCGGCGGCCGCCATCGGTTCGCTAGCCAGAGCCCTCTGCTCGGCCTCGCTACCTCTGATGACTCGTTGTCGCTTTCGATTTCGGGTGCGGGAGCCAAGAAAAAAAATAATGTCAGCAGCCGTGACTAGGTTCATGTGTTACCCGTATGTAAATGTATGTTAATTTTTTTACATATTATTATATATACTTATATATATAGATAACACATATATATAGATATATATAAATATATATACTGTAAATGAGAGGTGTTTGTTTTTAAGGGTGGGCGGTGCTTGTGGAAACGATTGCCAACAAACGGCTAGCCGTAATGGGTGTGTCGTGTCGTGTCGTGTGCCCCTTGTCGGCAGGACGGCCCGTCTCGTAGTTCTCTTGCGTTGTCCGCCTTCCGTTTTTGCCGTGGAACGAACTGAAAGCGTGGAACCGCCGCAGCAGCAGCGAGGGGGGTTTTGTTTGGCGCTTGCGGCGGGGTTTGGGAGGCAATGTAGCGGTCTGTGATAGTAACGAAGGTGGTATCAGAAATTTTTAATATTACGTAATCGTTGTGGATATCTTTTCGTTGGTTTACGTTCGTGACCATCTGTGTATCGATGTGCACCGTGGTAATTTTATTGAGCGCTGGAGATAATTGAATGCGCGAGCTCTCGGGAACCCGGGTGGCCATGGAATTCGGCGTGCGTAACTACCTACAGCAAGCTGGCGTGGTTTAAACAATGATTTTCAATCCGTGGACCAATACGTGTATCACTGTTTCTTTGTTGTAGAAATAAATGCAATAATATCACTCGAGTTCCAAACGATGTTTGTTGTCGTCGGGGGCTGTCGATGTTTCAGCAGATGCTCCTATATTCCCAAGATCATCAGGTGGAAATTGTAGGACAGGTCTTCTCCGATTGGGCACTGTTATCCTCAACCCATTCCCTATTTAGGTGAGGGAAGAGGCCCCTTAGAAATTTTCACTAAGCCAGACTATGAAATTTTATCTCTCTGGTGACTGCCTTCTTCAGTGATGAGAAAGTGGAAGAATATTGATAGCAACAAGTTTTCTCACTTTCATTGCGATTGAGGCTTGCTAATAAAAATAAATTATCTGGGACAGGAATGATGATCATGGAGTAAGCCTGTGGTAGATTGTGTGAGTCAAAAAAAGTGTCAGTCTGTCGTCTTAAGTTATTAACTCTATGAAGAAATGTATCACTTGCAGTTAATAACTCGGTTTAATGGGCGGACTTTTGAGACACTTGAAAAGTCAGGGCCATGAAGCCATGGCCCTTACATTTAAGGCTTTAATACAACCCTTACATTCCTTCAACATTCATTTGCCTTAAAAATACGTGTTGGAGACTTAATATGTGCGGTTTTGTCTTTCGGTAAAATTCAGAAAATATTATTTCATCCAGGCTGGAGAAGCTTCTTATCTCTTCTTCTTCCACGATTTAATTGCAAGTTATATAAGAAGCTAAGAATACAACAAGTAAATGCTAGGATAGCACCTGATTGTACCCACATTGTTGTCCATCGATCAACGAATCACGCGAAGTAAGCAAGTGTTGGCATGCTGCATTTCTCTTAGCCCAAATTTTTTAATTTTGATGAGCATGGTTGAGGCTTGTATACGTGTGCACAGGATATGAAGGAAGGTCCAATGAAAACCTTATCTGTTCCTTCTCCCCTTTCTTCTCCTTCGCTTGATCATCTCTTTCCACCTTTCTTTATATTTATTTACCTTCCTACTTAAACTATCTACGGCTATATTAACTTAGGAAATTCTCACCATCAGGCAGAGCGTGAAAAAATCAGAAATCGCAATCAATGGTGAAAACGACAGAGAATCGAATTTTCAATGGGTTTAACACGGAAATGAGTCTGCCCATTAAGCCCATGGGGGCTTAGGGGAACGGAAACATGGGAATATGTGATTTTCTGTAGAAAAAATCTACTCGCTTGGATACAAAATATGACATGAGAGTTTGGTAATCTTTTATAAGATAATTTGTTAGTTTTTTGTAATAATTCGTTTTTAAATTTACATCCACGTTTCTATTTCTATAATTTTAGTTCATTAATGCTTCTTCTGCATCGTAAAAAAGCACTTCTTATAGCAGAGTTCGGTAGAAGATAAATTTACAGCTGGCATAGCTACATGTTCGACAAATGCCAGAATTTCTCAACCATACCAAAGGAATCACTCAGTTTTTGTTAAGTGCTTTTACGTATCTGCACACATTTTGTAAGGTGATGTATGACCGTGACGTCACACGCTCCCTGAAATGCGCCGCGCGCTGCGTAGTGCGTATTACGCATGCAAATTACGCGTGCACAAGAACTTCGCGTTAACAACTCTCTCAATGAAGGCTTGATGATTTCAGTATTGATAGGAGTCAAATGCATTTGCATTGTTTTATTCGCGAGTGGTATTCTTACCACTCGATGATCGTTGAACACAAAACAAATGCACTTACGTCCACTTTGTGGCGAGTGCATATCATGGTCGCCTCCCTCCAAGAGGGCCCGAGTTCGGTTCCCTGTGCCCGCGACGATATTTGTCTAGAGATCTTTAGGTATATATTAATCGTTGCACGATGCTGAAACACATAACAGCCAGTTAACAACCGAGGTGGTCAATTTATTACAGCCTCCAGGTCATCACAATTAATGGGTAGGAAAACTTAAAAACGAAACCACAGCGTGGGCCAGTGGCTTGCACGCTGGCATTCGGGTGACAAAGCGATTCCACCCGGGTTCGAGCCCAGTGTCAGGAGAAGCTTTTTGGCAATGTCTGGCACTGGCAAACTATTCGGGCTGAACAACACTGAGGTATAAGACTTGGAAATCACTCAAGTCCATCCCCCAAAGAAGCACACCCGCTCACCATGCGCAATCAGTAAAGAGAATTCAAAGCATTGCTATAACGAATGCGTGGCGCATTGGCTAGCCCACCTGCCTAGTAACCTAGCGACGCGGGTTCGATTCCCGGAGACTACAGCTTTTTGGAACTTGTAATTCAAATCGAATTGTTCACATGTATCGTGCGAATCTGCGATCTTGCAGTAGGGTGGTATAGAAAATAAAAAATTTATACTAAGTCACAGATTTGTTCAACTTTATCTACCAGATGGCGTTGTCTACCAAATGCAAACTCGTGGACGTTTGGACCAAACGTTTTGGCCAAGCTAAGTACAAAAGCTTAGGGTGCTAGGGTGGGGCGTTTAAATTTCCAGCCAAAAATGCAAATCGAGGTCGCGAAGCGACCGAGATTTGGATTTTTGCTACTATCTTTAACAACGTTCGCATAAATTATATTATGCAAAAAAGCTCACACAACTCTCAAATAGCCGGGATTCGAACCCGGTACCTTCGGGTTGTCAGTCTCGCACATTATCCACTCGGCCGCCGAAACACAATGAAAGATCGGAGATTTTTAAGGTATATGTATTACAAATGGTTTGTTTACCTTTTGTACTTATTAAAATTTCCGGGCGAGGACGTACCCCCGCCACCCTAATTCATGAGCAAAGCTCAAAAGTCACTCGGATTTGAACGCACCATCTTCGCGTTAAGAACCAAGCGACTCACCCACTCGGCCATCCGACGGATATGATGATCACTGGTATTATCGAATATATATATATATATATATAATGTGAAAGATCTTTACAATGGTAAAAAAAGACGGTCGGGACAGGGTGCGAACCACATCTATCACAATCTGGTGTAACAACTCAATGACTTTCTCAACGGGCCAATGTGCCAGATGATACCGAGTTGTACTTATCTACCTAAAATAAAATGAAGCTCAAAACTTTGCAAATTCTGACGGAGTATCGCCCGAAAATTCAATACCAAGCGAAGTTCGTTGTTGTATTGATCATTCCTAATCAATCATATGAGCGTCGCTGTCATTTTCATTGCAATGACATAAATTAAATCCGAATCTCCATGGCCTGGCCACAGTTGATTCAACCAATCATAGTAAGCAGTTTTCTAGGGAAGCCTGGGATAGAATATGGAAAACTAATTTACCTACACCTGCCGGGTGCCAGGAGGTGTGGAAGCCGTGGAAAACCATATCGCCAAAACTGTCTTTTTGTAAAGCATCGTGGTATAGGACACAGCTGAGGGAGATGACGAGACATGAGCTAGCGACCTCATCCTTGCCAAGCAGACCAGGACTCAGGAGAGTAGGCTACCGTTGAGATTGGACCATTACATATCTTATTATTCGCATTTAGAACCTACCCCGTTTGTGGGGGCGCCAAATTAATATGTGCCAAATTAAGGATGTTCGGGCCTTTAAAAGGTGTATACGTAAGCCCCAAGTGCATTTTCATGCAATAATGCAATAATGCAGGTATCTGTAATTGCATGTAATAATCAGTGGCATCACACAGTACTTATTTTGCTAAAGCAGAAGGGTGGCAACCCTTTCCATAAATAATATGCTGCCTGGAAAATTTTTACTAGTTATAATGATACACTGCTGGTACCCAGCTAGGCCCTGCGGGCAGCTATACGCCCATAGGGCACAGATATGCCCCTTGTGCAAAGATATGCCCACTGGGCAAATGGATATGCCCATAGGGCAAAGCTATTCCCATAGGGCAAAATTCTGCCAAAATTCTATGTCAATATGTCCTTAGAGCAAAACCCTATGCCAAAAAGGCAAATCCCTATGCTCCTAAGGCAAAACGATATGCACATAGGGCAAAATGCTGCCAAATATATATGTTGATATGCCCATAGAGCAAAACCTTATGCCCAAAGGGCAAAACGATATGCCCATAGGGCAAAATTCTGCCAAATACATATGTGCATTCGCCCATAAGGCAAAACCCTGCCAAATTTGTATGTCAATATACTCCCATAGGGCAAAACCTTATGCAAAAGGTATAAATATGCCCATAGGTCATATAAGAACATGCAAAACAACATTAATATGTCCATAGGGCAAAAAATATACCCGAAAATTGATTTCTTCAAAATTGAATTAGAAAAAGAGCACAGAACTCACTCAAAAACAATTATGGTTTTTGGGAAGAGAATTACTAAGGGTTTTATAAAAACCCCAACAATTTTCGTCCATTTTTCACCGTTTCTATAAAAGATTAATGGAAGACAACCCCAGAAACCCGGATACGTACAAATATAGCTGAAAATCAACCATCTTGTAGATTATAAAAGGTATGTAAGATAAGATTATATAAGGTTTGTATAAGGTTATTATATAAGGTATATAAGGTATATAAGGTATATTATGTACCCAGCTTGCCTAGGGGCTTATATGCCCCTAGGGCAAAGATATGCCCATAAGGCAAAACGATATGCCCATAGGCCAAAATCCTATGCCCATTAAGTAAAACGATAATATGCCCATAGGGCAAAATGCTTCCAAATTTATTTGTCAATATGCCCATAGGGAAAAACTATATGCCCATAAGGCAAAAATAAATGCACATAGGGCAAAAATGCTGCCAAAATCACATGTCAATATGCCCAGAGGGCAAAACCATATGCCCATAGGGCACAGAAATATGCTTAACAACGTCAATATGCCCAGAGGGCAAACAATATGCCCATAGGGTATAATGCGCGTTCGTGGCAAGAAGTTGTGAAAAAAAGTGACTTTATTGCATCAAATCGTGAACCTCAGTGCATCTGTTGCATTCCATATTATTTCTTCAAAATTGAACTAGAAAAAGGGCAAAGAACTCGCTAAAAACAATTATGGTTTTGGGAAGAGAATTGCTAAGGTTTTGAAAAAACCCCGACAATTTTCGTCCATTTTTCACCGTTTCTAAATTAATATGGAAGAAAACCCCAGAAACCCGGATACATACAAAAACATCTGAAGAATGACGACATCTTACACTTTAATACACTTCTCTTTATCTACATAATCTCTGCATTTTGCATCAGGCACATCAGGCACTTTTCTGAAATCTAAGACACTTTTTGTGGAAGTACCAGGAACAGTAGGAAGAGGTCTTAGGTCCTAGGTCCTGTAGGAAATTGAAAAGTAATTACAAAATTATATTAATACATTCATTTAATTCCTATGTAGCCAATTTATAATAACCATGAATTTACAAGCAATTCAACTGCATTAATATATGAACCAATGTGTTTGGGTGAGGAAGTGTGGCATTACACTAGAAACACCAGAGAAATGCAACAGGGTAACATCAGGGTGCAACAACCCTGTTTTTGATATATGTTCAGGTAAAAGCCAATGAGAAATTTGGAACTGTTCTTCAAACCAATTATAATGCTTACATCATTATAGGCCTGAATCCATGGACTCCTACACAATTTCAAACATAAAGCAGACACAATTTTCTTTTCTACAGAAACACCCCCGCCCTTCTGACTTTCTAGAAATTCTATTCTGAATCAAATAATTGTGCCCAAACGAGCACCAGTTCTGTCTTTTTCTGCTGAAATGGGTGATCGAGCCAGCCGTGTAATTCAGTGCATGCTTGCGAGTGGCCCGCTTTGCTTGCCTGGATCAAGCGGAGTAGCTCGAAGTGCAGGCGAGGGTTTTAGACAATGATTGACTTGCCATGGGCGGTACCTTAATGATAAATGTTGATAAAAATTTTAATTTTGCTAGGTCTCTGTCAAATCATGGTAAAAATTAACTGCCTGAATGTTATGCAAGTTATGCCTGGCAATGTAGGTCAACTTGAACTTCCCAGCAAGTTAATTTTTTCTTCATAGATTGAATGAAGCGACGGTATTCATATATTCGTACATATTCGACAGATGGTAATTGTCAATTTTCTTTTCAAATATACTCCGTTTAGTTAAGGACAATTTCAACTGCTCTTGTTGGTTGGTTTTCTTGGTTTTTCTGACGGCTTTCTCACCGTTATCGATAAATAACATTGAAATTTCTTTGCATTGGCTCAGAAAAATCTGCAGCAGATGATTGGGATTTTATGGCCTGTTGGGCACCTGCATCAAAATGATAGCAAGATCCTTTTTACAATTACTGGGTATAGAAATAAAAGCCTTTGCCAGTTGTTACTTTTTACACTAATCTCAAGCCAGAAAGTTTACCAGAACCTATGCTTTGTTGCAAAATCAAATTATTATCTGATGAAACAATTTACATGTCTTTGATGTACAAAAATGACTCGAAACTATAAAATATTTTTTATCATATCCTCAAAATTGCAAGTGCACTTGGAATGTGTCAAAATATTGTCCTAATTTGTCATTGTCTGCATGCAGGATTCACACTGAAAGACATGAAGCAGGAAACGTGACTCTAAGTGGTACGTGTCAGATTGTGTTACCCTGGCAAAGTTCTGTCTGACTCAGTGCCTGGCCCAGCTGCTGAAATACTAGCTGTGCTGCGTCTTGGCCAGTTGGCCAGCTTGTCCGGCATTTCCAAGAGCGGTCGAATGCTTGTGTGTTTGTCGAATGCTCGCGACTCGCTATTATATCAGTTCCTCTGTGCTCCCTTCTAAAAAAACACAGAAAAATTGGTTTCATTAGTCATATGCAGAGATGAAAACATAACCTTTCTAGGATCATTATTTGGTTTTTTAAATATTAGTAAAGATTGGAAGGCTGTGATTCCAAGTATTTTGAGAATGACAGTAGCATTCAATTGAGATAAATCTCAGTCAAACAGTTAGTCCAGAACAACTAACTTTACTTTCATGGCTTTAAGCAGCTATGTAATTATCGACTTTAATAATGTTGGGCTTTCATTTCAAACAGGAATCGTTATTCCGAAGTAAAAAGGGCAAGCCTTAAAACATCTTTGACTGTAAAATTTGTTTATCTCTCAATCATTTCATCCCATTCATCTGATTGATAGAGTAGTAGACCAGCCCTCTATGACTACATCTCGGCGGTGACGAGGGCTCCCTGGCTCGATTGGAGAACGAGCATCACCTTCAGAACGCTGCCTTTGATGAGCGACTCCGATTCTTCAAAAGATTCGTCAGCATCAGCATTCCCCAGGAAGACTCGTAACACCTGCATACAGACATACACACTTCAAGAAACGCAATTCCACACTTTGCTAATACATTGGTTTTATCTTTGGGCTTCCTGGGAAATATTTTAGGGTTTCTTTATAATTCTGATGATTTTTTTTCAATCATTAAATGCAAGCATTTTTCAATTTTCTTGAAGGATAACTTGCTCATCTAAAATTGCAAAATTTCACTGTTTTTCTATGGGTCCAAAGTTAATATATTTTAATTCAGGGCTGATTGACCTACATGTATATTTTATCTAAAGGCTAATAATGGGAAAAAATGGCCAAAAACTGGAAAATGTCATTGAAAGACATGTGCAGTGTGAAATCTTTTGAAACTTCAGAGAGACCCATAGCCCTCGGATTGTTGCTCGTAGACGATAGGTTGATAACAATGACATAATAGGTACCAATCCCAGTTCAGCCACACTTTGCCCCTGCTTGTCCTGTCTCCTGCTTTCTCGTTCAAACTTCTACCAGAAAAAAGGATTTCCCAGAGCGAAGGATGCATTTAATTTGAATTCCTGTTCTTTGTCTTTGTGTCTTAGATGCTGACCTGTGCTTGGCATCAAGTTAGTAAGCCGACTCCGTTGAAGCGGCCTGCGCCTGATACTTCCAGGGATGTCTTGCCTTAGATGACAAGCGTAGGGGTCTCGGCCCATCGCTCTGAAACATGGAACGTGTCCTGTGCTTACTGTTGCGTCCAGCGTACTCATTCATAGCAGCATCCACTGAGCTTACAACTTGATTTGAAAACATGGTATACCCTTGCATGAGATGAGAGCTTGGTTTGAATATCAACATCAGCTTGAAAAGGGGAAAAACATTTTTCAACTGCTTATTGCTCTCAATTATTAATTATGCATATTACTATGCTACATAGTAACAGGTGATCAAAGTGCACATTTTGTCACCGAAATCAAATATTTGAGGCTATTTCACCCAATGATCTTCAAATATATGAAAACCGGCAAGTAAGACAACAAACCCACCACCATAAACGTACGGAGGGTACTCATATCCAAAGATCTTATTACTCGAATCTGTTACCATAGAATTGCAAAAACCAATTTTTACCACAATACCTTAACTAAGTTGGAACCTCACACGCACACTTAGTTTTATAAGAAGGCATTACCAAACTTAGCCCTCAGAATGACGTAGTAACACTTGCAAAAAAAACCGCCGAGTATCCTGTCGAGTATTTTTGGGGCAGTTTTTCTGCATGTAGTTGTTGACAGGGCACCCGCCCCTACCCGAGAAGCTAACCTGTGAGATTCATATTCACACTCACAAGTTAGGGTCTCAGGGAAAGGGAGGGAAGCTCCCAGGTCCCCCCATCTCCCCCATCTCGCCATCATTCAAACCTTGACCCCTAATGCAGAGAGCAATATTATGTGCGCACCTAAAATACAATTAAGCAGCAAACATAGCAATCAATGGAGGCAAACGACAATACACTTTCAAGGCATAATCACCAAGTCAAGAAATGTATGAAGAACTCCCATTTTACCTAGCCGTTGGCTTTATAAAGGTGCGTCTCACCAACCAATCCGCTCTTGTGCTAGTCCCGCCCGATACCACAAGAATTACCTAATCAAATAAACGTTTTGATACGCTTTGCGAGAATATATTTCTCCGTACACAGGTAAATCAGCCAAAAAACTCGATCGAGGTATTTTGTTAGCTTGCAATAGAAAAAGCAAACAAAATTGATTGAACTGAATTGAACTGAATTAAACTGAATTGAACTGAATTTGCTAAGCGGAAGTTTTGTAGACGCCCGCCGCGGACTGCGGAGGTAAATCGACGTTGTCATCAAGTCTGACGTCTGGTGTCTGGCGTCTGGTGTCTGGCGTCCTCTCGTTGTCTGTAGCCGGACGGGGAAAGTTAGCAGGCTGTACGGTTCTCCAAAAATGATGTAGTCCAACTATACAACCTACTACCTCATCCCGTCCGACCAACTCGTTGACAGCGCTGCTGCTGCTGCTGCTGCTGCTGCTGCCGCCGTTGCTGCTGCTGCTTACTGCCGCTGCTTACTGCTGCCGCTTACTGCTGCTGCTGCCCCTGCTACGACAACGTTCTTCCAGTCTCTTCAACAGGAGACTCCTGAAATCTCCACATGACAGACATTGCGCTCAACTCGCCGAATGCCTGGTGCAAGCGGGAGAGATTTTCCCAAGTCGCGACCACTTGGCAAACTTGACGTCACGTTGCATGGACGTCTGATGATTGTGCTAAGAAAGCCGGTACCCAGTAAAACTGAACTTGTGTCTCTTAACACAGCACAAGTTCGGATCTACGGGTTACAACTGACTAGCCCTCGGTTGCTCCCCCGACCAGAGGAGCAGACTCAATCTTGTCCGCAGCTTCGTCGTTTCCACCCATCGCCGAGATCACGAGCAGTGCAATGACCAGCTAGCCAGCTTCCCGCCGGAGGGTACGCGGATCGCCACCAACCAAGAGACGCCCAAAAAACATTCTGCAACAAAAAGAGAAACGTATGTCATTCACTTTAGTGTCAGAAAATATCAGCAAAACAACCACGAAACGCTACAACGCAAACAGATCGCATTTTTGAAACGTCGTGCGTCTCTCATTAAGGCGACACTAAATTCTAATTTTAAGGGTGCTAGCAGCACATGGCTCGACGATAGTTCTGTCTCTTTCTACCCATTTCTGTCTGGCAGAGATAAGACTTGACACCACGCAGGGTAGAAAGTCAACCTCTCGATAACAAGTTTGCTGGTTAGGAGCAGCGCTTGATAACTGATAACTGATAAAACATACACACCATGCCTACTGGTCGTTGTGGCTTGAAAAGCCGAGATTCTCGATCGCAACAAGCGACAATCGCACCCATTGGTGACACTTCAACCGTGCCTAGTCTGTCAGACAGACTTGTCTAGCTCATGTCTAGACCTTGTCTACGCGGCGGCTACGATTACATAGTCGACCGACGACCGCTCAAGTTATACGTGTCACGTGCTGTTAAGCACACTTTCGTATTGTGGGCAACACCATTCAAGATTTTGGGCCAAGGGTAGTATAGGTTCAAGTTTAGATTGTCTCAGTGGTGTGCTGAGGTCATCGCTGTGGCAAGAGCTGAACCCACAAACAAACGCCCACCACCCTCAGATCCACGATATGGATGGGTTCATATCGCTGGTGCCAAATATGACAAATGTTTTCCTTAATGCAATTATCATGGTGGAATTTTGTTCGTTAAAAAAGCGATTGGTAAAGGATATGAAAGGTAATTTTATGATATTGCTTATTTAAGAGCAAACCCCTGCATTTTGAGATACGATTCCATTGATCATTGGATTTTGTTACAATCGCTTAGTGTCAAATACGCGATTATTTATCACTTAAAAAGAAAATACAGGAATGGAAAATATTCCAGACTTCCTTGCTTTACTTTTCCCATTAAAAGGCCCCGAGAAATTTCAAGTAAGTCAACCAGCACGTCACAGGCAGAGTCTTACGCGTTTCGTTGTTTTTGAGGAAATTTAGAGCCGAAAACTCCTCTACTCCTTCTCACGCAAAATAATTTCAGTAGCATAATCAACTACATCGTGTGGAGTGGATGAACAATAGATGGCAAACAGAAAAAAAACTATCTGGGTTTTTCAAGTTTTGGTAGACGCTCTCACAATAAGTCTGTTGTCATTACAATTGGATGCCCCCATCAACCTCAGCTCGCACACGCAGATTCCATGAATGTTCTACATAAGGTATCACTGTAAGATGCTCCGACGATCCCAGATGTTGCTGATATCTACAGACATGTCCGCAGATATCTGCAGGCTACAAGCTTCGCTGCGGTTGAAAAGAGTTGAGTGGAAACGAAGGGGTGGAAGCGATGCTACTCCTTATCACCCTGAAAATAAGACATCATAGGTTTTTTCCAAAATTTTACAGGGACGTGCGGTTTTTGAATATCAGCTAAAAACCAGAAACGAAATAATACATGTCATTGTCAATAAAGTTTCTAAATAATACAGTCCAACAGCGAAATTATTGTCAATCCAGAACCCACAGAACTCCTTGCAAATGACATCGCAATTCACCTGAATGGTTTCAGATCCCTGCGACGCTTCGTATATCGAACATTATCGATCATTCATACAATGATTTACAAAGATCTTCAACACCAACGGATTACACCACGAAAGTGACCACTAACAATCCCTCAAATCACATTAAAATTAGGAGCCCAGAACCACCAGCGACTAGAGGGAAGCAAGCAAGCAAGTAAGCAAGTAAGCAAGCAAGCAAGCAAGCAAGCAAGCAAGCAGGCAAGCAGGCAAGCAGGCAAGCAGGCAAGTAGGCACGCAGGCAAGCAGGCAAGCAGGCAAGCAGGCAAGCAGGCAAGCAGGCAAGCAGGCAAGTAGGCAAGCAGGCAAGCAAGCAAGCAGTCAAGCAAGCAAGTAAGCAAGCAAGCAAGCAAGCAGGCAAGCAAGCAAGCAAGCAAGCAAGCAAGCATGCAAGCAAGCAGGCAAGTAGGCAAGCAGGCAAGTAGGCAAGCAGGCAAGCAGGCAAGCAGGCAAGCAAGCAAGCAAGCAAAGCAAGCAAGCAGGCAAGCAGGCAAGCAGGCAAGCAGGCAAGCAGGCAAGCAAGCAAGGAAGGAAGCAGAATCGTCGTACCACTGTAACATACCACACGTCAAACACTTTCACATCCTCTAAGGATGTGAAAAAACACTTTCGCACAGGAAATCGCGTTCAAAATTCTTGCCAGGAACGTAGCCGCAATCATCCATTATTTAAATAATTATAAAGAGTAGACATTTCATACGGAAAAATAAAATGCAAACTCTTGCACGCACAATCACGTGGTCGCGGCTGAGGAAAGAGATTAATTTTCTTATATCTTTTTCCACGCGCCACTAAGGCCGAGAACCGAGGCAAAACTACCCTTGAACATGACTAGAACATTAACAGAAACGTCTCCATAATTTTGCCAATCCACGTGAATGCCTTGACACGCATGCTCTGATGGCTAGCTGACGCTGCTCCGGGCATCCGTCGATCCCTTGACCATCCAACCCTTGACCATCCCTCGTGCGTTCCTCAAGATTGGCATGAAGCGTCCAGAATCAGGTCTAGCTCGAAGAAATGGGATAGGACATTCGCCTGCCTGCCTGCCTGCCTGCCTGCCTGCCTGCCTGCCTGCCTGCCTGCCTGCCTGCCTGCCTGCCTGCCTGCCTGCCTGCCTGCCTGCCTGCCTGCCTGCCTGCCTGCCTGCCTGCCTGCCTGCCTGCCTGCCTGCCTGCCTGCCTGCCTGCCTGCCTGCCTGCCTGCCTGCCTGCCTGCCTGCCTGCCTGCCTGCCTGCCTGCCTGCCTGCCTGCCTGCCTGCCTGCCTGCCTGCCTGCCTGCCTGCCTGCCTGCCTGCCTGCCTGCCTGCCTGCCTGCCTGCTGAATTTGCCTGGAGTAGAGTGTCAAGCAAGTGTCAAGTGTGTCTTGTCTAGGAAGCCGCCGCCGCCGCCGCCGCCGCCGCCGCCGCCGCCAGCAGCAATTGCCGCCGCCGCTTGCAATGGGATACACTCTAGCTGGAGACAAGGTGAAGGTCACTCAACAAGTTGCCCGCGCAGGATTTTTACACGGCTAGACGCGCTGTTGCCAAAACACATGGCAAGGTCCTCCTACACCGTCCTATACCAGAGGAGGTCGTCGCCGTCGTTGTAGCCGCCGTCGCTGTCGCCGTCGTCGTCGTCGTCGTCGTTGGATGGTATGGTCATAATGCCAGAGCCAGTGTCACAGCTGGCACTGGCAGTGGGGACTCCTGCCTATTCCTTTCTGCTGCTGCTTGCTGCTTGCGTCTGCTTGCTGCTGCTGCTTGCTGCTGCTTGCTACTGCCTCTTATTCTTCTTCTACTTCTTCTTCTTCTTCTTCTTCTTACTGCTGCTGCGACGCCCAAAAACTGTTGCAGTTGCTGTCATTTACTAGCTTGGAGCAGTTTCCTGTCCATTTGCTAACCACCATACCTGTCATTAATAGAAATTTTCGCGGCTCTCTTATCGCTGTTCTGTGTGCCTCAACGGCTTGTGTCGTTTTCTTGCGCTTTTGCTTATTTTAGCTCAATGACACATCATGCTAATTGGGGTAAAACCGCTAAGTTCAGTGCTCTGATTATGCAGGTAATAAATGTGTGATAAGGTGTTTTTTCATCCACTCAACGTGGCTCGACACATGAAACCGGAGACTGCTGGCGAGTTATGACTCGGTTGTTGTCGGTCCCCGTCACCTGGTCCACACCGTTGTTCCCAACCTCCCCCTCGGGTCCGCAATGCCTGGGCTGCTCCCCAACCTCGAGCGCGCAAATACGCAATGTAACCAATAAAACCGCCCACTGAACGGCATAATATTGTCACCAGTGCAATATTTCGGTGTCGATAGGCCCGCGGCCGCGGCCAGGGCCGGGGGGTGGGACGGTTTAGGTGGGTGCCGGTCAAACACTGTCCTGCTCCCTACCCCGGCCGATTTGGGTCAATGAGTGCAGACTGCAAACTGCGAGTGCTGAACGAACGCAACAGGGTAGCGCTAGAAATCTGGGCAAAGGGGCAGGTGGATCGGTGGTCGGTGGGTCGGGGGTTGGGGGTCGGCATTAGCATGCTCCAGAGCGAGCGAGGCTAGCGTTTGCCAGAAGGCGCGACCGTTCGGATGTGTTTAAACTTCTGCTGGGAACGCTAAGAATCGCAAAGCCACGCCGGCAACGAATAGGAAGTCGACAGCAGCCGCGTTGTCTGTTCGTACTTTGATCGCCTTGATGTCTGCAACCCGTGTGAGACGCTTGCTGTGTGCTGCTCGCGTCATTCGCCCATGATTCGACATCTCCTTTCGGCGCACACGCGGCTGCAACTAGTGGGCGCGGATATAGGGGTTGAATTAACCGACGAGATAATCGCTTCCGTAGAGACAAAGAGCACCGGCTGGTGGTGTCCTCGCTGCTGTCTCCTAGCTGCTGTCTGCTCGCTGCTGTCTGCTCGCTGCTGTCTGCTCGCTGCTGTCTCCTCGCTGCTCTCTGCTCGCTGCTGTCTGCTCTCTGCTCGCTTATCTCTGCTCGCTGCTGTCTGTTCGCTGCTGTCTGCTCGCTGCTGTCTCCTCGCTGCTGTCTCCTCGCTGCTGTCTCCTCGCTGCTGTCTCCTCGCTGCTCGCTGCTCTCTGCTCGCTGCTGTCTGCTCTCTGCTCGCTGCTCTCTGCTCGCTGCTCTCTGCTCGCTGCTCTCTGCTCGCTGCTCTCTGCTCGCTGCTGTCTGCTCGCTGCTGTCTGCTCGCTGCTGTCTGCTCGCTGCTGTCTCCTCGCTGCTGTCTCCTCGCTGCTGTCTGCTCGCTGCTGTCTGCTCTCTGCTCGCTGCTGTCTGCTCGCTGCTGTCTGCTCGCTGCTGTCTGCTGTCTGCTCGCTGCTGTCTGCTCGCTGGTGTCTGCTCGCTGGTGTCTGCTCGCTGGTGTCTGCTCGCTGCTCGCTGGTGTCTGCTCGCTGCTGTCTGCTGTCTGCTCGCCGCTCGACGCCCGCGTCCGACGCTCGCAGACCGAGCGTATCTCAGTAGCCGGGATCTCTGACCTCTCGTCTCGCAAAACTTCAGGGTGAAGGTCACACGACGCCGGCCAGACTACACCGTCAGCCAGGCAAAGAGCAGCGAACTGGCCGCTGGCCACTGGCCACTGGACACTGGCTGGATACTGGACACCGGATGGCTGGACACTAGATGGATGGACACTGGATGGCTGGACACTGGATGGCTGGACACTGGATGGTTGGACACTAGATGGCTGGACACTAGATGGCTGGACACTAGATGGCTGGACACTAGATGGCTGGACACTGCATGGCTGGACACTGGACACTGGCTAGACACTGGCTAGACACTGGCTAGACACTGGTTGGACACTGACTGGACACTGGACACTGGACACTTGACACTGGACACTGGCTGGACACTGCTTTACTCTAAGGCAGCCTCACGCCTTACCGATTTCACACTTTTATCTGTGTCTTGTTTTTTGTTTTTCTAGTTGTGTGAAGTTACGTCAACGAATGTCAGGTGAAGTTAGTGCGTGTAGAGGGGGGGTGGGGGGGAGGGTTAGGCCCGAGGTCGCATTGGGCCACCCCTGCCCGGCACCCACCACCAAATGTCACCCTAGCGTCCAACGCGAACACGTGGCTAATAAGACAGACAATGCAGATCGCATCCCGCGGAATTGATTTGCTTTATTTCTTTGTGTGTGTTTTCGTGTGGGTGCTTTTGAGTCTTTCAGTATTTCGTAATATCTATAGAAAATAGCGGCCGAAGGGTCTGGTCGACTGGAGGGACCAGCAGCACAGGTACAGATTTGGGGTGACATTCGCCGGTGCTAGCGACCTCTGAGCCCCCCCCCCCCCCCACCCACACCCCAACGCCCACAAATTCCGTCAAGCTCAACACCACAGGACAAGCGACATGCGCGACTGACCGACGAAGACGAAGACGACGACGACGACGGCAACAGCTGTTCACGTGCGTACACGCGTGCGTACACAGCGTACAGACGCACTGTCCGATGTGAGCGGGTACGAGATTGATAATTTTTCCACGATCAAAGTGTAGGTAAGGTGTATAATACCCTCGGCGTTAGCTGGTCTGTTTTTTGTTTGTTTTTGTTTTCCCGTGCACGCAAAGTGGACAGGGGCATCTATATTTCTGTGCGAGCGAAGATGGCCTGCCGCCCTCGACGCCAGGGGCTGTACCGATGGCATGACGCAAAATGCAGCCCCACAGATCGGGACTGCCAGATAGCGGGACATTCCCAAGGTTGCCAAGAATCTAAGAAAGCACCCTCGTAACAAACAAAAAACTCGCTTACGCAAGAGTTGCGTCCCCTAACGGGACCCGTCGACTCAAGGGCGCACTGCACTGCGTGCTTTCGGTCTTTCAGTCTTTCAGTCTTGCGGATGGGGCTCAGAAATTCCTGTCGTAGCAGACCGGTCGAGAGCATGTGTGCACGATGCACGATCCACCCATGCCTTGCTTGGGGTAGGTAGAGGGTGTCGCTTTCAAGCAATCACACCATCTTTTCGATTCAGCAGATAATTTGCTAAGTGCATTTAACTTGTTTAGACTCGGGGTTGGGGTTGAACGTAGTGGAGGTTGGGGGATTTACTATGAAAGACGAGCCATGCGTTTATGATAATTGTTGTACACTTAGTAGTTTAGGATGCTGGAAACAACTTTCAAGCGATTAAAGGAAATTGGTCTCCAGAACACTTCTAGTCAGTAATACCTTCGTTTCACAGCCTGTCTGCATTGATGATATTAAACAGTGAAAATTAGAAAGATTTTTTATGTTTCCGTTAGTTAAAATTACGTAAAAACTGTATATTTAGGTTAAGAAAATTGTCGGAGAAGCTCTTTTCGCAATTTCAAAAAAATCTTCCCTTCAACCCGAGAAGCACACACCGTGAGAAGCGATGACGTTAGATCGTTTTTTTTTACCAATTTTACATGCGGCGAAATGTGTCCCATTCAGCGGTGGTCCATTATCTCCTCTCCCTCGTCGATCCATTCCATCTTTTCTAAGACAGTTTTTTTTTTACATTTTAGAAATATTCCTTCAAACTAGGGGATGTTTTTTAACGGCTTTGTCAGAGAAGAGAGACTATTATGGGGTGTTTTTACCGACGAAGACGACGACGACATAAGAGCACAAGGCATGGATTCTGCACGTCACGTAAGATCTCATTTTATAACGTTCCTACACCAATACATAATGCCATATTTTAGTTCAGGCAGCTAGTATTTTGCACTTTAAAATACTTAAAGCGTACGACCACGGGCAGGTAAAGAATTCCAATCTACCTCGTGAACTTGCTGAAAAGTTTTTAAATAATACACGATTATTACGGGTTTATTATATAGTTGATTAGTGAACAAGTTGATTACCACGATAAGAACTGACAAGAACAATTTCTGGCCATAGGTTGTTGAATTAGGAAGTACTTGGTAAACTGTAATAAAGTAGCTATTAAAACTACTAGCATTCACAAATTTATTACGTTTAAATTGTCTGTCTAAAATAAGTATTAATCGACACAGATGTAATAAAGATGTTATCACACTTCGATAATAAATCGACCACTGCTCACTACATCACAACCCAATTGATCTCAAAAATGAGCTGAGTCTCGATTTGATTCCATTCGAATTGATCTACTTTCCCAGACTCAACCATCCCTATCGCCCACCCACAACCCAATCAAGCGGACACAGGAACAGGAAATAGAACACGGTGAACCCAAATTATCGATTGACACCTGTGTGTATGCAAATCTACGCCAGTACAGCATAGAATATGTCATCGATGGAGTGGGTGCAATATCGATGATGTGGTGCGAGAGTGTGAGTGTGACATTGCGTTGACATGACGCTGACATGAAGCTGACATGCCCGTGTCATCACCCAGTCAATGGCTTCATGAAACACGGATATACCATGCTCTCTATACTCCTTACATCCACACTCTGTATCATTCTGACGACCTGCCTGCCAAATGCACTGCGAGAGTTTCATATACTTGGCGGCTGGCATTATCCAGTTAACCTTACCAAATAACATTCAGGATTTATTTCGGAGAGTTTTTCTCCGAATCGGTCTAAAAGCAGCGACCATAAGTAGCCAGTATCTCAATCGATTGTTGCAGATGACAGCTAATTGCCGAAAAGGTATCGACGTAGGCATGTGCCTGTTTGGCATCTGGCGAGTCGGTCGCCGGTAGGTACTGCGTATTGGCTCCATCAGCAGCGATATTTTGCGCAAAGTCAATTGCGACTCGGTTCTCGGTACTAGCGAGGATATGTGGATGGAGCGCGTGTGGCAGGGGTGAAGCATGGGGCGCCTATATAATATGTGTGTGTCAATGTGTGTGTATGTAACTTCACCAGCACACAGTACCTGTTGGAATATATTTCACGTATGCCCATTCCATTTGCCATTCGAAACCGCCTCACATCACCACATACACCTATACCAGGCAAAATACCTTTTACTTGTCGGCATAAAAAAAACGGATTAAAATTTGAATATCGGCAGTGGAGTTGGGCAGGTGTGGCATGCTGTATGTGTGTGTATGTGTGGAACAACTTGGTGCATAGCTGGTCACTTGACAGATGTTTCGCATATTACGAGAGAAGCGAGATGCTATCATGAATAGACACAGCAAAATAACGTGCCAATGAGTTATTTATTTCGTTTATTGCCATGCTCTTGAGTGGGTGAAGGCCTCTCGGTGATTTTGCCCCCAGCACGTCCGTTGCCTTAACGAAACCTACAAGGTTCATTGCCAGCGGAGTTCGCGTTCAATTCATAATAAATTCACCTGAATCGCGATGTTGCTGGGGCTTCGCGGAAAAAAAAAATTGTTTCGGATACTTTATACCATCTCCATCCACGCCGCACTGAATTCGGAGGGGCCAACGATGTTGCCCACGTGGAAATCCGATGGCAGTATTAATTGCAAATGTGCACGTGCAAATTTGCCTTCAGCAATGTCTACGTTTGCTCGCCAATCTAACGTTTTGATAGTCGATCAGCAGTGGCAAGCAAAGGCATCGAAGGAGCAGAGAAATAGCGCTGGATGAAGCTGTTTGGCGAGTTGGCTCTTAGAGTGGACACACTGTACACACCCTTAGTCTGGCACTTGCTGGCTATGGCACGCTGCACGTTCCCGCGAGCGTGGCTGTCTTGAATGCTAGTATAGCTCGGCCAGACTAAATCAATACAGTGCATAACCCTATCCGCTCAACAGAGAGAGAGCCTGGCGAAACCACGACTACGGTGGCGGCTAGTTATCGCTATTTATTTGCCGAGGACAGCAAGGACTCACATGTCGTAGATGGTGTTGAGTTGACGCCAGCCGAGTACTTGTAGGCTGTGATTATCCAGGTTATCCGAATTGACGGCAATTGAACTTGAACCGCCGTGCGCTTTTTTCCCGCCTAGCCAACAGGCAGCTCAGCTTAACAGGCGGCCATTATTCGTAACCGTCTGCTCGTATGAATCTACTTTATCAATTTCCAGTCGTCTCATGTGCACACTCCGGCGAACTCACCACTCACATTATACATTTTGCATGACACTAGGTTAGCGAAATTTAAAATTTAAATGATATTCGAATTGGCCAATCAGTAAAGGGCGCCAAAAAAAATCGGCACAAACTACCACCAATAACACACTAGTTTTCACCTCGCCGATTTTTGCAAATTTTGTGCAAAAATTTTTTTGCACATCGAACATATTTTTCGCGATAAATTTGAACCTACTCGACCTTTTGGTAGTCAACTATGCGACATCAGACGGCAATCTTTTCACTAAAACGTCAGAAAATATGGCACTCGCACTGAGAAACCGCACTGAAAAATATTTGCT
This sequence comes from Nemurella pictetii, assembly GCA_921293315.2. Lineage (NCBI taxonomy): Eukaryota > Metazoa > Arthropoda > Insecta > Plecoptera > Nemouridae > Nemurella > Nemurella pictetii. The sequence continues at coordinate 22,949,970 of OV121116.1, read as the reverse complement.
AGCAATACACACGGCAGAGTAGACAAGTGTTGGTACAAGACACTGTACACAGATTTGCAACACCCGCTCCCGGATTGTGTTTGGTTGGCGAGAGGCAAACACAGTCTAGGAATCTAGACGATAACCCGACCGAGTTCAGGACCCAACTGAGGCATTCAGCCTCTGCTCCAGACAACACTCCAGAGCACAGCGCTCGAGCGACGCTAGAGACATCTCTCAGCAAACTTACAACTAGCTCCACAATACAGCCTTACTCGGTAGGCGGAGCGTGTCTGCTCACAAGTTTTTTTTGAATTAGAATAGGCGTGGTAAGAGTTTGCATTAATATATATACAGTGGGCGTGGCAAGATTTTTAATTGATTGAATAATAATGTTCAAATACCGGGGGTAGTTAGGATTTTTTCTGTAATACTGGTTTTTGATACCACACCAGTACTGGTTGGATTAGATGACGGTTGGCCAGATTCTTAATGGATTTTGGGCAAATAGAAGGTTTGTGGTTTAGTCGTAAAAATTTCGAGAAATATTTGTGTCGTTCTCAGGACTGGTTGTAGGTACTAGTTTACTTCAAAAATGGGAACATTTTGCCGTTGGCAAAATTGCAAGATGACTGAATGGATTTAGAGCAAACGAGAGATTTGAATTCAGGGACCAAGCCATTAGCCATATTTTTCATTTCGCTTCGCGTTTGGGCCAAGTTAAAACTTGTTGCGTTGCCAAACGGCTACCGTGTTTGGTGGCCAGTATCAACCAAGATACTCACCTCACTTCTGCATTGTGGACAGGGTTTCAGTGATATAGCCAGTGATATAGCCAGTGATATAGCCAGTGAAAGCCAGTGATATAGATAAATATCGCTAACACGGAGCAAAACGAATAGGCTAAATATTGCAAGAATGTCTCCAAGAGCTGAATCAGCACAACATATTCACAGATTAAAATATTTAGCAGGCCATGGGTCATTCTTGATAAGTGTAACCTCTGTGGGTGAAGAGGGGGGGAGTCTTAATGTTACAGGGGTGGGAAAGAAATGGCCAAAGATTTTACCTACATCATTTCATAGCGTTTAAAACTATAAACAATTCCATATAGCACCAAGTAATCGCTTATTGCAGGAATCGATATACAAATCTTCTGGAATGTGGTTATATACACTCTCGCCACTTGCAAGTTTTGATATGGGTTCGTCAAACCGTTGGGCTATCGACCATTTATGTATTCGTCAATTCCAAGAAGTTTTCGCTCTAAAGTACTGACTTTCCTATCAGTACAACACAGCGATACCGACCTATAATGCAACGCAAACGTGACACATGCACTAGCTTACAGATACTATGCAGTGATCCCACATGGTGTTTTTGCCAGTCCCACGTTCGCCTCGCTAAATATAGGCCGGCAATCATTCAAAATCTGCATGCATAAGATGAACCGCATGCAACGCGTCATTTAGTGCCATAAAATCCAGGAAGTGCATGCACGGTGCAGTGGTGCAGTCGACGACGACCTCGGTGCAATGGAACAGTGCATCATAGGAATGCATGTGACCTTCAACTGCAGTCTAATCCAGAGCACATGTATTCACGCTCGTGTTGCATTCACTATAGCGAAGCAGCAAGATGCACGCATCGTACACACTTGCGCTGTTGCTGCTGCTGCTGCTGCTGCTGCTTCTGCTTGCTGCATTATGTTGTACAGATATAGACGTTGCATCGCTGGCTGCATTGCACTGCACTGGAAGTGTTGGGGCATAGCTAACCACCAATGCCACTGCCATATGTGAACAGAATAGCACATGCAATAGAACGAGAGGTGCAACTGCATTTCAGAGAAATAGAAACGCAGTTAGTTGTATCTCGTGGTAAGGAAAATACGAAATGGCTTTATAAGCGTTTTAAGTGATTAAGATATATTATTGGTAAAATAATTGATTCAGATCTAAAATAATTACTAAAGTGACTGGTGCTTATGTATTGAGTGGGCTGAGTTACGTCAGTTATCATCAATAGACTCAGGATTTGCCATTTTCTCAGCTGTCCAGGCTCGTTTTTAAATGGCGATTTGGCGATGTGAACAGACGAATTAGTTTCGTGCATTGCGCAAACCTAACATAAGGAAACTATCTTGTCGGCAACGAATAAAAATATATGTTTACTATTAATACGTAGCATTGCATTGTTGCACAGAATTCTGAACCAGATGGAGATCTGCTTCTGCACCCTGATTTGTGATCAGATGTTTTCATTCCGTGAGCTTTGCGCTGCAATGTTTTGCTGTGGTTTAGGAATAATTCCAGGATAACAACATCAATTCCAGGAAAGAGTCCATGACACAAGTAAGCTTGTGTGCAAAAAAACTGCTATAACGTTACTTATCAATATTTTAAATACTAACAGGGATGCTATTTCAAAATTTGCAGTGGGAAAAACTACAGAAACTTTTGGTTATAAGTGCATTTAAAATCAAGGCAATGATCAGTGGAAGGTTTCTCAAACATCAGTACAGATCAGATTTTTTCCAGTAAAGAGAGCCGATGGATATTTTTCACAGCAACAGCCATCCAATATAGATTAGAGAACCTGTTCACCTCATGAGTTACTATAAGAAACTAGAATTCGAAACATGTGTAAATAAAAGTAAGAACGCTTTCAATTATCAAGAAAAGACCTGCTAAATATCATTTCATCTATATCTTGATATGGTGGCAGTTCAGCTTTTGCTAATACGAGCGAATGAGCATGGGATGCAAGAAATCGTCTAATTTTCTCATCGTTATCATTTTAATCGCATTGCATTCTTACTATCTGATATTATGTAGGTATTTACACATCTCTATAGCTGGAAGCTGGAGAAAAATTTTCCATGCCTTATCTGGAATATGCAGGAAATTGGAAAGTCGGAGTGGTTCAGAGCCGTAGAGTGTAGAATTGAGAGTGTATGTTTTGCTCTGTTTAACCGTTGTGACGGTCCCAAAGAGGACTTTGTCGAATGTCGACGTTTCGTCCACGATGGCGTGGACGTCTTCAGGACTGACACTCTCAATGCAGGAAATTGTTACGCGCTTACACTCAATTCAGTCGACAAATTTGGACAACACTCTAATAAATGCAGCTTATCACTCTTTAGTCCTTCCTCAAACACACTTTTTTTTATCATAACAATGGTTTCTTTCTTAAGATTACATAAACACTCGAAACTATACGAAACCCTGCCTGTTTACCCCAACGTTGCAAAAGCGTGAAATCTTAGTTAAATGCATATTTACTTGGAGGTATATTTTTGAAGTCCTTCCTATAAAGGATTGACTATAAGTTTCCCACATCGGGGGAACACGTCAGGATTCCACATAGTTTATTGTTGGTTTTCCTCATTCCTTTACCTTACTTAAACAAATGACGTTTCCTCGAGAACGAGGTAGAAATTCGCAGAAGTCGTTCGCAAACATTTTTTGCGTTGCAAATTGGGTTGCATTGAGTTTCATTGAGTTTGCATTGAGTTTCATTGAGTTTCATTGAATAGCATCGAGTTGCTTAGAGCTGCATTGAGTTGCTTGGAATTACACATTTGGTTGGCATTAAGTTTTAATGAATTGCATTGGGTTGCATTTGTTGACGTATGGAGATGGATTGCTTTGTGTTGGATTGCGATTGGCTTGCAACGTCTCTGGTTGCGAAAAATCACTATATGCTTGAGGTATGGTTCAGTAACCATTCGCAAGGAAACTGCTTCATATTTCTCAGTAAAATACAAAGTATACTATATTCAAAGTATAATTGTTCGAACAAGAGTGTGCAATAGACAAAATACTGGAGAAAAATGAGTGCGGAAACCGGGAGACGAAAATCCATCTTCCAGGGATGCATGCAGCATTTTCACCCCGTTATTTTCAGATATAGGAACGTGCTCGGATAAATCTACATCGAGCTGAGAAACGGGATAAAAACCAAACCTGAGAGGTTGTTACATAAGGAAGCTGTACAATAAGGTTTGTCATCACCATTCAATTGGACAGAATTAAAATAATGCAGGAAGTGAGCTCTATAATGCTGACTCACTTTATATTTGTACTAGTCCTGAGTCATATTTCTGGTCATACTCATTAGGTAGGATATCTAACTGATTGATTGGACGAAAACACCATTAGGGATTCGATTTCACTCTATTAGATAAAGTTACAATTACATGTGCAGTTCAGAACAATTATACAACCCAACCCTCTAATTCATGTTTTAATAAACAAGTTCTTGGAGGCAGCAATGCATTTAACCAGACCATATTATTTATCTGTGATTTTTTCCTCAGTTCTAACCAGCCAATTACCTTCCATTTATAAAGTTTACTCTGCCGTTTCAGCTCTGGTACCGTTTCAGTCATCATCTTTTTCTAGACCCCACCTGAGGGCGACGTGACAATAAGCACGAAGCGCCGTGAAATGAAGCAAAGTTTCCACCACCAAATCACTAACGGCAAAAGCACACATATCAATTTTTATCTCTTTCGAATATGAATATGAATATGTTCAGCATGTCTTTAGCGAACCCGCTATCCGATATTGAAGACAAGTATATTTCTGCAGATTTATATGTGCGCTAGGTGACACCAACGGATGACACCACAGAGTAAGTGGTGACAAACCCTGGTCAGCCATTCATAAAAAGGTATCGCAGAAGTCAGCCGTTCTCACACTCAAGTGGATGTTCCAAGTTCATATGCCAATAATCAAATTTCTGGAAAGCATTCGTGCTTCCAGAATCAGGAACAATTTCAAAAGGCATGAGAAGTGATACGTTTTTGATGGTGAACGCTTTTCATACCCGATTTTTATCGAGTTTGTATTTTTTTTGGTATTTTCAGTGTACTTGATTTGAGTAAGGACTATGTAATTGCTCGTTGCAATAAGCAACCAACAAGAGTGCTAATGAGGTGATAAAAATGTAATTTCATTAGCAACAGTGATAATCTAATGTCTAATACGTGATGAAAACGAATGCATTTGCCAAAACATGATCAAACGCCGAGTGAATTCTGAAGCACCACGAGTTCTTAGAACGAGACGACTTCAATACCTAACCATTTTCTATGACTAATCAAAAGTTGTTATGTAAGTTCCAGTGACTCCAAAATGGTGTCCGCCATGACTGGCGTGCTTCCATTGCATGTATGGAGGTGGATGTATACCATGAAGATGTGGAGATGATGTATACGGAGATGATGACCACACCATAAGCAATAAAAATGCATTGCGAAATATTATTCCATCATGGCCCATTTCGACATATGAAACCACCTATATCGTCAACAATCAAAAACCGAAAAGTAGCCCCTAACTCTCGACTCTCTCCTCTGTCGTTGGCTTAATAACTGTAGATTTGGTACATTTGTTCAACCCTCATTGCCATGACTACAGTGCGTTTGGACTTTGGTTTTTTGAGGGAATGTTGTGACTAACAGAGTAGTGTGCGACCGTATTGGATGTGTCACATTTTCCTGCGTGATTTCCAATTACCAGCTATCACGTGCTTCCTCGTTATATAACTATCAGGTGTGATATATGACAGATGGCAAATAGATCAAATTCAATAAAGGTAAATTGCCAATAAATCTCAGTCTTTCCTCGCCTTCCGGCTTTTGCTTTGTGTACGTTACAGGTGCGACCTGGTGCCCGGTTTTTGCAATATTGCCCATGGCTGCCGCACACTCTTATAATATGATTCGACATTGAAGGCAAGCGTACCGACTTCAACTACCCACGTGATATGGTGGCACCTATAGACTGTTCGCAATAGAAGAGGGAATCGAGCTGCAAAACATGGCGGCGAAGTGATAAGCAATAATGTCGTCGACGGCTGGTCGGCCGTATAGATATAGAAAGTGTGATGTTCGAGTTGCTCTATGCAGCACGAGCCCAAGACGCAGGTCCCCCGTGGTGCCTGGTGCCAACCTCAAAAACTGAGCCAACCTCAGCTATCCTGGTAGCTACAGCTATCCTGGGCTACAGCTATAGGACACAATCCATCTACAAAAATGAGAAGGTCATGTCGAAAATGAACCAAAGCGTAGAAGAATACTGTTAGGTTAAGCTCCACTTTTTGCTGACACTCAAGAAACGCACGCAGAAAATTCGCAAATTTTCGTAACAAAACTATTTGGCAGATGAGTGTGCATGCTTTTTTTCTTCTCGAAGATTGAATCGCAAACGACGGTGATCTCAAGGTTGCACCGATGGAAAATTCCACCATTTTGAGTCCGTGTATAAGAACGGACGCCAAAACTATTCTCGTGGCACCAATGATTACAAAATGGGCAATTGCGTCCACGTGTGTCCACCCAAAAACTGTGCCATGCAATGAAATGCTCAACTCAACATACATACCGTTGCAGAGTGTTGCCAATCGGGTTGCCAGCGTGCTGATCGATTGAATGTTTTATATGCATTCTAGGTGAACAAGGCAAACGATCATGCCATGCAACATGGCGTGGCCTCCATCTTCTAACTACATACTTCATGCACTAACACTGCAGTCTCAACACAACTCTCAGCTCTCACGGAACTGATAGTTGCCACTCTGGTCGCGGCGGCGCACTCCGCCAACTATTCGATCTGAAACTACTTACTGCCTTAGTCAAAATGTCAACCATATTCACATGCATACCGGAAAAGCAAACTATCTGCATAGTTTACCCAGCTTTCTTTCCATTTGGAAATTATCAATTATAAACGAACTTTCATCTTTCTTCCAGTTTAATTAGTTTTCTAATAGTTATAAGATAGTTATGTATAACTATGACCATAAATTATGACGTGTTAGCTTCGCTTCACTTCTACACCTACTCAGTGCCTCTATTGACTCAAATGCAATGCGTGCTGCATCTATAATTGTAATGAGAATGCATTTGATAGATGATAGAGATGCAACAGCTTTGCGTTGGCATGTGCTCGAAATAAAATTGTCTTCAAGTAGATTAAATGCAAGTGAACCGGAATGCAAAAAGATCATGTACCTACTCGTAGCATGTAACATGAAAAAAAAATGGGTAGGATTCTCCCCTTGACGAAATTAAATATATAACATGGCGTGATTTTTCGGCGCAATAAGCTCGAAAAAGCTCGTTATTTCTTTGGTCGCCATCACGGGCTTCGTTCCAATTTAAATAGAGGACAGCGTCAATTTATAGCACCTACCAATCCAGGAAGTTTTCTTGTGTGTGGTACTCCAGGCGACTTTACTTTAATACCAGTATATTTTTCAGTCTAACTCTTTCTTTTCAATTCTGCTGTGTTTTTATTTGACTGTCCGTTAGTCTTTTTTGATCTAAGTCGATTATTTGAGTCTGAAGCCAATCAGATGCAAATACACGGTTGGTTTCCAGGTAAGTAGTTACTTCTGCTAGTCAAAATCTAATCCCAAGTCATTTGACCGAAACTCCGCTGCTCGTCCCTCAACGTTTCGCCAAAGACGCTCACTTAAGAGCAACTTGACCGATACGTTCTCAATTTTGCAATTGAGCTTCATATGCATGCTGCTATGCAGATCCATTCTCTGACCTGAGCTGCGTCAAATTTTCGATCCCCCCAGCTAGGAACCCTTCTGGAAACATCGTCAACGTCAACCGATTGCCAAGCCGGCACTCAGTTTGCTAACGGGTGTCCTAAGCATCCCTCGTACCCAACCTTGCGTCAGATGACCAAGGTAAGGAGTCATACTGGTAAGGTGTGGACTGTATAATATAGACGGCGTTCAGAAAATGCTCACCGTCAAAAAATGGCTGTGCGGGGCCCCGCCCGTCCAAGTGCTAGATCTCAGGTCGCGCTGTGTGCAGCTAGCAACCAACCACCGATGCGTTCCGACCCAAACACCGCCCCACGACCCGTTCCACCAATCAACGGACTACGCTTCCAACAGCATCCAAATAACACAAACACTCGGAAGCCAGCCTGACCGGCGACCGGCGGCCATTCCTCTGAGCAGTATACCAACGGACAAAACTACCATTGAGGGCTTGGAGCGCTGCGTGCAGCGCAAGGGGCGACGAAAAGACTCCACATTTTAGTCTAGAAAAATAAATAAGTAGGAACGTTCGAAAGGAATATTACTATATATATGTATAGATATATATGTGTGTGTGTTGTTTTTTTTCGGCGTCGATTAACTTGACGAAAGATTTATAACGGTTGGTATAACGAGTGTAACATGCGGTCTCGTTTCGTAACGGACAAATCACATTGCGTACGGTGAGAAAAAGCGGCAAAATTATTTGAAATTTCCCACTGAATTAAAAAAATGTTGGGTCAGTTGACTGGCAATAGTTACGCTTATACGTTCCTATTGATAGCGAGTTGTGTGCATTGTCCTTGCTTGCAATACGAAATTTTTTTCAAATGGCCATCAAAATGCGCGTCATTTTGAACACTGATGGCACACGAACACCGCATGTATCTACTAAAACAGATATACACAGGTACTTCCTCACCGAAGCGTATGATTGAAACTCCAGAAAAGTTTACCGGTGTGACATGATTGCTGGTACGACGATGATACGTGAGATTGACAAGCCAGTTCAAAAGTGTAATAGGTAGTACCCAATTATCGTGCAATATCCGGTGCATATATACGGCGTTACGTAATTAAATGCTCATTACACATACTGCAGATTATGTAGTGCGGACTTAGTATTCCTGCTGCACAATTTCAATGGATATTGCTGCAGTGTATAGTACAAGTGATGTAACTGTAATAACATACTCAATACTAGCCATGTTTTTCCCCAGCAAGTTGCAAGGTTTTCGAAAAAATAAAGAGCGGAGTAAAAAAAAATACGCAGACAAAAAAATATATTATATAACAGTATAATATATGGATGTCATGGGTTGGATACAAGAAAAAGTCCATACTTTCACAGCAAGTGATACGCCAGTATATACCCTCCCATATTATACTTCACGCGTTCCATATATTATATTAATTAAATCAATGTGCATATAAGTGCGTCAATGAAGTCATTCACGCAAACCAATGTATCGCAAAATCCATCAATGTCTGCCGACTTAAAGTAGGTCTTGTCATTGACAGCGGTTGACAGCGGAAGCCCGACTACCTACTTTCTGACATGAAGTAGGCCTAGACAGCAAAATGCGTTGCGAAGACTGACAATTAAACCTACTTGCTGACATGTCTGCTGACATAAATTAGGTCCTGCTACACAGCAAAAAGCGTTTGATGGATGCTTTCTGACATAAAGTAGGTCCTGCTAGACATTAACAAGCGTATGCTGATGCGCGACACATTACCTACTTGCTGATATGCCAGTTGACATAAAGTACCTAGGCCTAGACATCAACAAGCGCTGGATCTTGCGACGACACATGTCATGTTCACGGCAAAGTAATTATTCAATTGCTTTTAATGTGACGCAAATTAAAGATTTTAATTTCATGGTAATTTATACAAAGGTTTCACATCTCCATTGTAAATTATTATTTGAATGAGGATAAGTATATCTATGTAGATTTTTTGGATAAATTACCCAATAATATAAATATACCACTCACAGTTCTTTATCATTTTCTGAATTTATTTTTGAGTTAAAATAATTAATTTTTAATAATTAAATGATTCCAAGTTCATAAAATCGGGTTGGCGTCAAAAATCTATGCGAACCTGGTTAGCGCGATGATTAATTTAATTAGTATTGTTTTGAGAGAATGAATAGTATAATAATATATTCAGCAACAGCAAGCAGCAAGCGACAGCAGCGCAAGCGACGTCATCGCAATGCAACGCAAAGCAGCAATTGATCAGATTACGATGTGTAGTGTAGCAGTACACAGCAATTATAATAATGTATATAATATCCAGCATAATATCGGTAGGTACCTGCGCCCCTCGTTCTAATCGTGTGGGATGACGGCTATGGCAAGTGACGCAGAAATTGCAATGTGAAGTGTGAATTAATTCTGCAGTCAAGAGGTCACATGGGGTGGGAAGGAAAAGCGAGTTGCCCGATTTAGGCCACCACACTCACCACAGGTCGGTGACCCTAGCAGAGCAGAAAATAGTCCCCGGCATCGGCGGCGGCGGCGGCGGCGGCGGCGGCGGCGGCGGCGGCGGCGTCGGCGTTGTTGTGTACCGAGACGGCGAGAGAAATTTTACGCCAGACGCAGCGTATCACTCCGCGGGCAGACATTTCCCAAAGTTGCCCTTTAGGCGAGCGAGCGGCAGCACCTTCGATTTGTGGACGCCGGCCGGGGGGGACAACCCCCCCCCTCCCCCCCCCCCCCCGCGCCCGCGTGACCGGATCGTTTGCTCGTAGGTCGCCGCTGATATTTTTCGCGAGAAACTATCGGAAATAGCCCAGCGAGCGGAAACCGATTTCCGAAGATAATATTTCGACAAGCAGTCGATTTTTTCACGGCTGCGAGCACATCACTAAATCAGTCGATCCGATTCATTTTTCTTTTTCGAGTCGTCGGAGTTTCGATCAGTCGCAATAGTGTCAAAATTTCAGCCAAACGACCTAGAATTGCGCATCGAAGAAGGCGGAAAGAAAGAAAAAAAGTGAAACGCAATTGCCGAGATCGACGCCAAACGCGAGAAATCTGAGAAAATCAAGGCCCAATTCGCATTCCCGAACACAGTGCCGCATAATATTCCCTAGCCACGAAGCCATAGTCGAAAATCTCAACGTTTGCCCCCCCCCCCCCATCCCCCAAATGAAAAACTACGACGCAGTAGCCGAACGGACAGAGTGCACTACTTTTCCTCGCCACCGGATCGCAAAGCCCCCAAAAGCTACACACCTTATTCACAAATGGCCGCCATTATAAGCAGTGGCCACGAATCATGAAATAACCCGAGCCTCTGCACAATCCCACCGCCGAGAATCGAACCAGCAGCCCACCAAGGCAGCTCGCAAACTTCGTCGAGCCCCGATACGAAAAGCACCCCTGCACTGCAGAGAGCACTGCACACAATCCGTACTATAGACTGTCCACACTTTTGCAATCGCTATTAAGGTGGCAATGCGCACACTATTTGCGATGGGCCCGTTTGGCCATACGGACCCTACGGGCAGACCGTCGGCCAGGCCGGATCGTCGAACACTGACCTAGCACAACGCAACGGCTGTTGAGCAAGCTTCAGATGCCACCGCCGCCACCGCCGCCACCGCCGCCGCCGCCGCCGCCGCCGCCGCCGCCGCCGTCGACGACGACGACGCCGTCGCATTTGCTAGCTGCGTTCTAGGGCGCATGTCGACATGCGCTGCAGCTTGGCGTAGGTCAGTGACACGACGGATGAGAAAAAATGCACTTTATTTTTACGACATGCGATCCCAGTTGCCGAGTCGACGCGAGCTGGGAGCGAATGTATGTGAGAGAGAGTGCGAGGGGAGGGGGGGGGGGGAGAAGGAGAGAGAGAGAGAGAAAGAGAGAAGAGAGAAGAGAGAAGAGAGTGCATGGCGTCGTCGTTGAATGCAGCGGACGGAGGACTAACAACGCACGTCGGGTCTCGAACAACGTCAGAGCTGCATGCAATATTGCAATGGTATTATGCGATCACCGAGAAACGCTGCTGCTGCTGCCGCCGCCGCTGCTGCTGTTGCTGATGCATGCGTTGCAAAAACATGCCGTTCGGGCGAGATTAATCCCGAACACCTAGTCAAGTCGGAATCTGTGATCTCTGACAACATCCCGGCGATAGCGCTCGCTCGATCGAATAACAATAAGGACCGCACAGTAAAATATTATCGAGACTGCAGTAGACACTGCACCAATGGCGGTACTCTAGATGAGCACTAGACAACACATGTGTGTTGCGATGTATCACAAGGTATCGCGTTGCAGATACTTACTACACAATCCTAGACTACACTGTACATAGGTACTGTATAAAATGTACATTATGTCTACACTCGGTGAATCGGCGCGTACGGTCTTTGCCCGGCCATTGTGTCAATGTTACGGCTCAGAATTGTTTCACACTTTGCTGCGCCCCCCCCCCCCCCCTTCCTCTTCCGCGCCAACCCACCCTCCTCCCACCCCTCGACTGGACAGATTGATTCTTTAATGTCACCCCGACTACACGTGGTTCGTGCTGTTCCCACGATGGCCTATTTATAAAAAATTAATAAAAAAAACAGGGGAAGAGAACCGGGAGCAATCTGCAAGAGAGGGGTGGGTACGAGCGTGGCCAGAGAAGGGTTGGAGACGGCGGAGGGTGAGAGGTAGAGGCAGTGGGAAGGTAGGGGAAGGAGGGCGAGGGAAAGAAGTGAAATATTCAGTCCACCAGCCCTTCTTCAAGAGGACGCTCGGCTAATTTTTAGCAAACTTTCCTCTCTCGCTCTCCCCCTCTCTCTCCTCTCTGTCACTCTCCAATTCCTTCCTTCCGCGCCTGGCCCCCGTTCCTTCATTTACTCGCTCTTTATATACCTATATATTCCTTGGTTTCTCATTCACCCCGAATGGGGGATCTCATAATAAATATATAGGTATAGGTATTGGTATACACATGGAGAGAATGCAATGCAGGCGAACTTTGTTTCACAGGTCGCATGATGATGTGAATTGTCTGAAATGGTGACACTGCTGCTCTGCTTAGAAGTACACCCCATAAGTGATGGTTGCAACCGGACCAATGGCATCACTTTGAGGGCCCATGGTGCCCACAAATCGGTCCCAAATCAACTAGAGATCAATAAAGTGACGCAATCGTATGAAAATTTTCTGAGTGAAAAGTGAGGTGCTTATGAATTGCGATCTAAATTAGTAGAGACACAACTTCCAAAACGCAATTTTTGTTAGAGTCGACGTCGGCGTCGGCGTCGGCGTCGAGGCTTAAGCAGCAGCCAGGCTGTGGTGACTTGATCGCATATTCTTACCGGAGTCTTGACCGTCGAAACACCAGGTAGTTTAAGTAACCAAGGCAGAGTAATAGCATCTATAACCAGCCCTGGTATAGACTCGTTCCTGTCCCATGTGCAAGAAATAAGCAAAAAAACCGGTTCGCAAAATGCAAATGCACTTTTGGCACACAATGCAAGAAACTGCATAGGCGTTCAGGATGAGAGTGCACCCGTCGGCATTGTATCGACCCAGGGCTCACTACACACACGTACACGCATACACACGTAAACGCACTCACTGGTCATTGGAAGACGTGGGAAAAAAAACGATCTATGCACCGCCATAAAGAATTGTGAAGACGAAAAAAAAACGGTTCCTAGTTGTGATATGTTATAATAGCATATTATGAAAAACATGGTTAGGTTAGGGTACAACTTGAGAAGATATGAAATTTCTTGTTGCGGCCAGCTATAGAAATGCATGTCGTCGACACGTTTTTCTTGACTTTCTGTTTTGATTTCAGGCTCAAGACCTAAATGCGCCCTTTCAGGGATGGTACACTTGCACTTACGATTTTTGATTTTTTTTAAACCAAATATATTTGACCAAAATGTGGCATAGACAGAAATTGTCAAACATATGGATATTTTAACGCCACTTTAGGCAGTTTCCGTAACAGACTTACTGGTAAAACTGTCTAGGATGACTCAATTTAAATATTAATTACAAATGAAACATAATTCTGGTGGCTTTTAATACAAATCCTATTCCACAGCCCATTTCTCAAAAAGATACACTGAACAGCGTACCAGGACGCAAAAAAGGACGCAAAAAAGTCTGCCATTGAATTCCTATGCCCACTATTATAGACAAGCCATATTTCCTAAAATTTCATAGACAATTTAATTAATTTTCTTTTTCTTCATTTAAATCGTTGGAACTTGGAACGATCACGAGGGTTTCAGATTTTTCGCTCAAACCAATGAGCGCCGATACAATGAGAGGTTTAAGTATGATCATAACGGATTTATCATCATTTATCATCATAAGCTACAAAACAACACTACAAGCACACTCAGACGTGGACAGATCACGTATCGAACTAACTAATTCACGTGCCACGACCGCCTCCTTCCTCACGCTGTCCGCTGTCATGCAAAATGGTGGGTGTACACTGTAGAGCGTGGCACAACGATAATGATTTCATCTAGAGAACTGCTCTGCGGTCGACCATCCCGCTCCGTCAGCCGAGCAAGCGAGCAAGCTAGCGAGCAAGCTAGCAGTGTAGCAGCATGCAGACAGCTCACAGCATCTAATCTCTCGTTCTAATCCATCATGATCGTCTATCAGGCTGTCTTTGTCTAGCCCGCGTGGCGGATGGTGCCGAGACCGCCTGTGTATGTGTGTGTGTGAGTGTGTGTGTGTCTCTGTCTGTCGCACTCGTTCGGTCGGCACCGGCCGTAAGGCTAGCTCCCTCCGACTCACAACACTTGATGGACCAAGGTTGGAGTCTGGAAATGTTGGAAATTCAAGGTTAGCCAAATTATATTAGCAGTTGCGAAAATATTTTTGCACAAAGCCTCCTGATTCGAGACGGTTGGCTATCGAATTTTTAGTGAATTTCTGATATGGAACAGTATGCGGCTGTATATATAGTAAATAACTATTAGATTGACTGAGTTAAAAAAACGAACTATAATTCGAATTATGGACACATAGTGTTGCACCAATTAAATAATTCGCAGTATTGCTCGTGATTGTCAACCGGTCACTCGACGGAATCATTATGAGTGTCATCCCTCTGTCTCGGCGTGGATCGTAAGGGGTCCATTCTCGTAACACCCTGAACGTGTAACGCCTAACGAAGAATGTCACCTTTTTCGACGGTCAACCGCGGCCAGAGCAACCCTTCCGAGCAAGCTACCACTTGCCACCTGATTCCTGCCTAATGATAAAATTTCACCCACGCAATCACTGGGCCAGCAATGTCTGCCGGCGATACAAACGCGTCAAATGACAATAATCGCAATTAAATAGTTTTGTTGGCAATAAATGCGTTTCAATGCGTTATCGCGTGTTACTCGACGAGATCATCCCTCTGTCATCCCTATCTGGCTGCTATGATTACAATAGCAAGTCCTGCTGGCCAGTCAGGCAGTTCAAGCCAAAGCCAGGTTGTAGGCAGGTTACAGGTTGTAGTTGGATTGTAGTCAGATGATTTTCATGCTTTAGTCAGCCTAGCAGTATAGCACAACTGCTAGAAGCACAACTGCTAGGAGCACTAATGCTAGACGCATCTACTGCTAGAAGCACAACTACTAGAAACACATCTTCTAGTAACTTAACTCCTAGAAACACAACTCTAGAAGAATCAACTGACAGAAGCAGGCACAACTTCTAGACCATCTGCTTTATTTTCTGTATCTTTCTACGTTTTTCAACCGTCGCTTAACAGTTCGTTAACGTCATGCAGGTAATCATAGCAGGTTCTCAATGCAAAGTATTCGGCCACAAAGTTCACGGATTGACGGATTTTCAACGCAATTTTCAACGTTGACGGAATGATGGCTCCATGTCGGGGAATTCACGGATTGATGGCTCGATTTTGGTGAATTGGCAGTTCGTTGTTGGTGGGTTGACGGATTGAGGGCCCGATGTTGGGAGGATTGCAGTTCGCCGGATTGATGGGTCATCGGATCGTCGGGTTGATGGGTTGATGGGTTGATGGGTTGATAGATCGACGGATCATGCGGAACAGCCGGCTGGCGGAAGGGGGGATATCGGCGAGCGGATGTCTCTATCCTATCTGATATCATTTGTGTTCGCATGCAGCATGTCGGGTCTAGACTACTTTTTCACCGCCTTTGATTGCGATACGTGGTTGTCACGATTACGATACGCGGTTGTCATGATTATGATAAGTGGTTGTCATGATTATGATACGCGGTTGTCATGATTTTGATATGTGGTTGTCATGATTATGATACGTCGTGGTTACAATGTGACCGTCGTATATATGGTTGCTATGATTTTTATGGTTGCTATGATTTCTATGGTTGCTTTAGAATTTAGATGCTATGGTTGCTATGGTAGCTTTATAGTTACGATCTGGATACAGGTTACTGTTCAAGATTTCTATCTCTACGGAAACCGCGGACTGTTACTGTATTCAATCTATCCGTGGCCTAATCTCCCCCACCCCCTTCCCCTCCCATCACCAACCCGCCCAAAATTATCTTGAAACAATGTGAACAGTGGAGTAAGGGCAACCGCTAAGCCCTGGGTGCTATTGGTGGAACTCCCCGACCAATTGAGTCCGGGTCACCCTAAAGTAGTTCAGGTAGAAGGAAGGAAGGGCTTCGACATCTTCATCTACTTTCTACTTCTTTCCATGATCCACCAGCCTCTCAAGATTGGTACACACATTTCTTGTACGCGTCATCCCAGAATAGTTGGGGCTTAGGGTTACAGATGGCCTATAGTAAGATGGCAAGGCACGGCACTTACAAAGGATTGCTGACAGACTCTCGGGGACTCCTGGTCCACGACACCGTACAGATCAGCATCAGTCATCTCATCTGTAATGAAAAGAAAACGGAGTAAATATAAAGAAATTTGGGGTCAAGAAACAGTTCATACTTAATCTGTAATTTGCATGGGCTATACGCAGTCAAGGGTCACCTTGTTCTAGGCATTCGGTACATGAACAAGGAAATGTGGTGGAATCGTCATGATTCAAGTTTTTTTTTGTTTTTTTTTATCGAGTCTAGACTGATCGAATTTTATCTTTGTAAAGATTCGCGGGTTGCGGGTTGTTCGGCGGAGACAGGACGGCCTGTTTGGCCAAACATTATCTTGGTATTTACAAAAGGCAAAACAGGGCATCTACAGTTGCGTCCCATTTCGCGAATCGACCAAGTTGATATACACACTATACACAGTTCTGTTTTGCACACAGCAAAAGCTTATAACATAATGATCTCCCATGCTAATTAATTGACAATTTTAATTTAAGGAAGTTACTTCGGATGCATTTACGAGTAACCTTAACCGCAGACAGTCCGTCTAGCCATGGGACCTTGACGCCTAGAATCAGTTCCAGCCCAAGAGAGCTAAGAGCTACTAACAATTTGTACTACAGCGCTCGGCTTAACACAACAATGGCTTACACCCAGTTCAATTTCTTGTAATGCCAATACCCTGAAATGATGGTCTGATTCTAAGTAAAGCAGTTCGATTCAGTTGACCTAGCTGTCAGCTGGGTCAATCATCCATAGTGATGTTCACACTACAGTTCTAAGTCACAGGACAGTTCTGTGTCGGAGTATCTCTGACGATGGAGATGCCGATGTCTGTGGTCGCTCGGAAGAATACTTAATTGATTTAATTCCACATACTACATACAATGAATCGAACGAAAAATCTTCTAGCCTAGTTGTGTCAGTTCATATTAAGAGCGTCAATCATAATCGTGCTTTTCACAACTCAATGACAAGTCCAAATCTGTCTTCCGAAAGAATCTTCAATTGATTTTTTATATACAATGAACCGAATGTAAAATCTTGCCAATATCATAGATGTCAACTCAGAGCGCGGCTAAGTTCATTATAGCGGTTTTACACGAGCGCAGTGATATAGTTTCAAAACGACAGAGTGTCTATAGATGCATAGATGCAGTGTAGATGCATCAATGACTCGAGCTAAAATTCAGAATCGAATGTAAAATCTTGGAAAGGTCTGTGCTGGACCAGAGGTGAGCACCAGACATATTGATTACTCGGGCTGGGTCAGATTCAGACGTCTACCTCTATATATAATCACGGCCATGAACATTAGGAGTTATGGATCTAATTAGCCCGATGAGAAATTGGTGTCTGGGACCCGTCCTCACCGTCATTACAATGTGAGGCATTGAAATCAAGGGAAAAATGCGGTTTCCTAACCAACATGTTTTAATGTTTATAAGGAAGCAAGACACCAAAAGCACCAAAAGTATGTTTAGCGCACAAATATTTGAGACACATGGGTAACAATTTGCTGAACTGTGGCGTTTTTTATCTCTCAGTTGAGGTACTTATACATAAGTACAACTCGAAACCAATCCTTAAATATCCGAACCCATCTTGGTCGTGAAAACCACCCTTCAGTCGGTATACCGATGCTCTTGAGAAAAATATATTATATTATATTATATAACGCCACTGATGCAGTTGCGAAATGTATTTTCGCATGACAATACCATTTGTTGGTCCACAAGCAGGGGCCCAAATTGTGCGACCGGCAAGTTCTGGATGTTCGAACGTTCGCGTTGTTCGGCAGTTGATGAGAGTAACGATGTGCACGTGATAATTTAACTTCTGACACGTCAAACTTAATGATGGCAGCCCCTTCTGGATCACAGCCACCGCCAGACAAAACATTATTGCAACTATACTATACCTTAGCCGACACCATATAATACACAGCTTATGCAATAGCGTGTACCGGACACGTGTACCAGCGTACCAATTCCTATACACCGAGCTTTCTAATTAAAAATTAATATTATAATTATCTGTTCAAGTAATTTGCAGATGCACGCCAATCACGACTTCACGTGATTTGATTTATGTTATTTTCCTAATTAATATGTTCATCAGAGGAGTTCTAAAATGATGCTGCATGTCCAGTTGAAGATTTAGTGACAATTTGGCTGTACGTTAGCTTGCAGAGGACACACGTGTGGAGAAACTGTTATGGTAACGCGCAGAAAACGTTTATTAAATGAATATTCAAGAGTCAGGATGGTTCGCGACGAATTTCATCAAGAGCTATAATTATTCGTAACGCATGCCTGCTTTAGGCAAAAGGCCTGTTTTGCCTGTTTTAGGATAATGCCTGTTTTAGACTAACATTTATGGATTAGGGCTAAGGCCAAGGGACTCACAAGGCGTGCTTTTGTCACCAACCTGATATTTCTTCGGAAAGCGATCATCTGTAACTAAAAATAGTCAGACAGGAATTGATATAATAACAATTCGATCATTTCTTGGATGAGGAAATATGGGCAGAAAATTAAAATCCAACTGTTTTCAAGTACAGCCAAGCTGCCCAGGGTGGCTAAAAGTTCACAGTTCAGC
The DNA here is from genome assembly GCA_921293315.2 of Nemurella pictetii. Taxonomy (NCBI): domain Eukaryota; kingdom Metazoa; phylum Arthropoda; class Insecta; order Plecoptera; family Nemouridae; genus Nemurella; species Nemurella pictetii. The sequence goes on along the minus strand of OV121116.1, from coordinate 22,931,012 downwards.
CGATTGTAAGGTGCGAAGCCATCTCTAAACTCAGACAGCCAGCTACAGCACCGAAACACCGTCATATTTATGGATGTATGGCCAGTGAGGTGGGGAGGGAGGGAGGGGGTCAACGTTTTTTTTGTTCGGAGACGCGGGCCCATGGCTGCCCACCCCTTGCCTGGCTGCCCTGCCCATCCCAAGGCCCGAATTATTCCAACTTCGCCATACAACTCTTTTGCATCCGCGACGCTCTCGCTCTGGGGTTCATTAATTCACAGAATAAACTGTTGTCGGCGCAATAGTTTCCATTGTGTGCGACGCTTTGGGTCACCAGTCAACTTATGGGCTGATAACCTTATACAGATGGGAAATTGCGAATGGAAATGACACTTGGTTCACTTGATGATGTGTAACTGAACCCTTAGACAAGTCATAGATAGTCAGGCTGTTCAGTTAAGGGATGTAGATTTGTTAGTACCATAAGACGAGCGCTTAAGTTAATTGGGCTCTAAAAATGATTTGAGAGTTTCAAATCAAAAAGCCATAGTAGGCCCATGAATTAAGTTGCTAACTGCGACGACGGTTCACGCTGTGGTTCGATCTACGCTTCAGGCTGTGGTTCATGCAACGAATCATGCTGTGGTTCATGCAACGGTTCACGATGTGGTTAATGCTGCTGCTGTTCAAGGTACTGTTCATTCTGTTGTTCTTGCTGTGGTTAATGCTGTTCATGCTTTGGTTCAAACTGCGGTTCGCTGCTGTGCATTCAATGCTGTGCTGTGCTGTACTGTACTCTGCTGTGCTGTGCTCTGCTCTGCTCTGCTGTTCTGTGCTGTGTTGTACTCTGCTGTGTTGTACTCTGCTGTGTTGTACTCTGCTGTGTTGTACTCTGCTGTGTTGTACTCTGCTGTGTTGTACTCTGCTGTGTTGTACTCTGTTGTACTCTGCTGTGCTGTGCTGTGCTGTGCTGTGTTGTACTCTGCTATGTTGAACTCTGCTGTACTCTGCTGTGCTGTTCTGTGCTGTGTTGTACTCTGCTGTACTCTGCTGTACTCTGCTGTGTTGTACTCTGTTGTACTCTGCTGTGCTGTGCTGTGCTGTGTTGTACTCTGCTGTACTCTGCTGTACTCTGCTGTGTTGTACTTTGTTGTACTCTGCTGTGCTGTGCTGTGCTGTGTTGTACTCTGCTATGTTGAACTCTGCTGTACTCTGCTGTGCTGTTCTGTGCTGTGTTGTACTCTGCTGTACTCTGCTGTACTCTGCTGTGTTGTACTCTGTTGTACTCTGCTGTGCTGTGCTGTGCTGTGCTGTGTTGTACTCTGCTATGTTGAACTCTGCTGTACTCTGCTGTGCTGTTCTGTGCTGTGCTCTGCTGTGCTGTGCTGTGTTGTACTCTGCTATGTTGAACTCTGCTGTACTCTGCTGTGTTGTACTCTGCTGTGCTCTGCTGTGCTGTGCTGTGTTGTACTCTGCTGTGTTGTACTCTGCTGTACTCTGCTGTGCTGTGCTGTGCTGTGCTGTGTTGTACTCTGCTATGTTGAACTCTGCTGTACTCTGCTGTGCTGTTCTGTGCTGTGTTGTACTCTGCTGTGTTGTACTCTGCTGTGTTGTACTCTGCTGTACTCTGCTGTACTCTGCTGTGCTGTGCTGTGCTGTGCTGTGTTGTGCTGTGTTGAACTCTGCTGTGCTGTGCTGTGTTGAACTCTGCTGTACTCTGCTGTGCTGTGCTGTACTCTGCTGTACTCTGCTGTACTGTGCTGCGTTGTACTCTGCTGTGCTGTGCTGTACTCTGCTGTGCTGTGCTGTACTCTGCTGTACTCTGCTGTGCTGTGCTGCGTTGTACTCTGCTGTGCTGTGCTGTACTCTGCTGTGCTGTGCTGTACTCTGCTGTACTCTGCTGTGGTGTGCTGCGTTGTACTCTGCTGTGCTGTGCTGTACTCTGCTGTACTCTGCTGTGCTGTGCTGTACTCTGCTGTACTCTGCTATGCTGTGCTGCGTTGTACTCTGCTGTGCTGTGCTGTACTCTGCTGTACTCTGCTGTGCTGTGCTCTGCTGTGAACTCTGCTGTGCTGTACTCTGCTCTACTCTGCTGTGCTGTGCTCTGCTGTGTTGAACTCTGCTGTGCTGTGCTGTACTCTGCTGTGCTGTGCTGTGTTGTACTATGCTTTACTCTGCTGTGCTGTGCTGTACTCTGCTGTACTCTGCTGTACTGTGCTGTGTTGTACTATGCTGTACTCTGCTGTGCTGTGCTGTACTCTGCTGTACTGTACTCTGCTGTACTCTGCTGTACTCTGCTGTGCTGTACTCTGCTGTACTCTGCTGTACTCTGCTGTGCTGTGCTGTGTTGTACTATGCTTTACTCTGCTGTGCTGTGCTGTACTCTGCTGTACTCTGCTGTGCTGTGCTGTGTTGTACTATGCTGTACTCTGCTCTGCTGTACTCTGCTGTACTCTGCTGTGCTGTACTCTGCTGTACTCTGCTGTACTCTGCTGTGCTGTACTCTGCTGTACTCTGCTGTACTCTGCTGTGCTGTACTCTGCTGTACTCTGCTGTGCTGTACTCTGCTGTACTCTGCTGTGCTGTACTCTGCTGTACTCTTCTGTTCTCTGCTGTACTCTGCTGTACTGTGCTGTGCTGTGTTGTGCTGGCTGTGCTGTGCTGTGCTGTGCTGTGTTGTGCTGGCTGTGCTGTGCTGTGCTGTGCTGTGCTGTGCTGTGTTTTTCTGGCTGTGCTGAACTTTTGCTGTACTCTGTTGTGCTGTGTTGTGCTGAGTGTACTCCGGTGTGCTGTGCCGTGCGGCGCACGAGCTGCGCTTTCAGACAAGGCCCACGCGCTCCGGCCCGAGCTCTTGGCCCGAGCATTTAGGCCCGAGCATCTAGGCCCGAGCATCTAGGCCCCAACGGCATGACGTGATCCAGTCTGTATGTCTGTCTAGCCAGCCACCGGCCTTGACAAATGCCCATGCAGACTCGGAGAGGAGAGATCACTCCAGACATAACAAACATCGAGTGTATTGCGGGCCAAGCGGCGGCGGCGGCGGCGGCGGCGGCGGCGGCGGCGGCGGCGACGACGACGGCGATGACCCTGAATTGGTTTTGCTTTGATGCGAGACGGGCTGGAAACCTGCGGCGATTGGCCAGGGATTGATATTTTCTCAATCATGGTCAGCCTGCCTGCCTGCTTGCCTGCTTGCCTGCCTGCCTGCTTGCCTGCTTGCCTGCTTGCCTGCTTGCCTGCTTGCCTGCTTGCTTGCTTGCCTGCTTGCCTGCTTGCCTGCTTGCCTGCTTGCCTGCTTGCCTGCTTGCCTGCTTGCCTGCTTGCCTGCTTGCCTGCTTGCCTGCTTGCCTGCTTGCCTGCTTGCCTGCTTGCCTGCTTGCCTGCTTGCCTGCTTGCCTGCTTGCCTGCTTGCCTGCTTGCCTGCTTGCCTGCTTGCCTGCTTGCCTGCCTGCTTTCTTGACTTGTGGAAGTCGTTTTTAGGTTAGGTATTTGCGTTAGATCAAAGGTGCGGACAATATTATGATGAGTTTGTTGTGCGACGCATTGGACACTCCTGAATCGGCGACCTCCGTTCCGCGATCCGTGGCGTTCAGCTTTGTTGAGTGGATTGAAGTTGAACACACATTCGCGGAGTGTGATAGTATTCGTGGCTGCTTGAGGATGGCTGCTGGACTGTCTATAGAGCGATATTTCGAGGCGACGCGACGCCCGGACCGACCAAGTCTGCGTTTTAGCAGTGAAAAGGTCGTCTCCGTGGCGCAAAATCATGTTTCGCCACATGGAAATCGTTCCTTTTTTTTCACGGCCAATTTGCGAGTGTCTGGCTGGTTGGTACAGGGTTCGACGCTCGCTGGAGGCTGCAGACGCCAGTCAAGGTTATGGCTCGCACATTTCCTAGATGCGATGCGAGCCCTTTGGGTAAACGCTCGCGACGCGCCCGATACACACTCTCTTACAAATCAACGATTTTCTCAGCGGGGTGAGAAACCCCGACAGGGACAACGCAAGCGGCCAGAAATACCAAATTATTTATTGATGAATTCCGAAGTAAATGCCAGACACACTGGCGATCGTATAATATGATTAATGCAGCATCGCTTTGTTCAACGGTAATATTATAATGCATCCAGTTTACCATGCAAAAATCCAGCGAAAACATTTCAAGCAATTCGCAAACAAATTGTGGCAGTTGCAGCCGCCGGGTGGTGACGTCTGGTGACGTCTGGTGATGTCTGGTGATGTCTGGTGATGTCTGGTGACGTCTGGTGATGTCTGGTGATGTCTGATGATGTCTGGTGATGTCTGGTGATGTCTGGTGATGTCTGGTGATGTCTGGTGATGTCTGGTGATGTCTGGAGATGTTTGGTGATGTCTGGTGATGTCTGTCCGGGTGTGAGTCGCGCCTGTAGGGGAGTTGGCTGACGGCTGGCAATGAATGTGATTGCGGCAATGATGACATCGTCCATAGGTAATTAAATAGGGGCGTTTGAGCTTCTAGGCTCCGTCCTTGGTACCTACTATAGACACCAACAGACTTCAGTAGGCCCAGCAAACACAATGTCGCGGCTTTTTCTTGTTAACGCCACGATACATTACACCAAAAAGCATGGTGTCTCAGTCTAGAAAATTCATTACCCTCTCATAATCCCTACCCACCCCCCCCCCCTCCCTCAATTAATTTACGCCAGTAGTTTACTATTATTAAAAGATAGAGCACGAAACATTTTGATTATATATATATATATATATATATATATATTTATACTTATTTATATCTCGTCTGCCACGTTATCTCCGCCAAAAAAATGTCGAGATTACGGTCCATATTGCTAATAAACTGTCCCACCAAATGCAATGACATGGCGTTAAAACTAAACTAATATTCCCTCGCCTGATCATAAAATACGAACTCGAATCGCTTCTCCGTTTTCACGCATTACCAGGCACACGAACAACACCCACCTCACAGTCCAAACACAGGACACTAGCGACTTGCTCAAAAAGGCATGCAGGTCGTCCTTAACCAAAAAACCGTTTGTCAGGCAACGTACCGTAGCGTGCTAGCAGCGCGATGACGTTGACGGCGGCGGCGGCGGCGGCGACAGCGACAGCAGCGACGGGGCTGGCACTGCCGACGAGGCCTCGTGGGCCCCTGCCTTGGAATCAACCCCCGGCCAGCACTGATCTTCGCACTCGGTGTTCACTCCTACCCACATGCTGGCACTGTCTCGAGAGAGCGTTCACTTCACACGGCTAGCGCACCGAACTACAGTGTACACCACAATAACGATTTAATAAAATATCTCTTAGCCAGCGACACGGTCACAGCAGCGCTACGACGACAATTTTCCAAACCAGCCGCACTAGAGTTGCCCGCGCGAAAATCACTAAGTAACGTTCACCACCACAACACTCGCGCCAATTCAATTAAGATTCCAGCTCGCTGCAGTTTACATGCGCGTTTCGTCGATTGAACGGACATGTATTTCAAATGATTGACGAGTGGGATGCGGTGCGCGTTGTTGTGAGGTTACTGTATGTCGTTCGTCGTAGACGGGGGGTTGAAATTTAGTCCGAAGACACCGATGGCACTGTGTTTATAGCGAGGGATGCCGACGACACCCGAACGTGGTTATTGATCCATAGCTCCAGCGATTCCAGCAAAGACCATGCTTTCTAGCACGAGCAAATGGGTGGGTGGGTGGTTGGATGGATGTTTGGGGTGTCTTTGCTGGGTGGGGGCGGGTGGAGGCCGGGATGGGGGGGGGGGGGGGCACGTCTGGATGCTAGTCGAAATGTAGGTGAGCCGGTGAATGTGGGTTAAGTCAACAATTGTCGCATCGTCTAGCCTTTATAAATTCGCAGTGGCGAGGCCGCTATCAAATTTAGGATGAGCTGTTGGATATGCGATTGTTACGTGTCATCATCGGTGGAAATAAATTTGCGAAAATTATACGATAACTGATATTAGAAAGGATATTGCGAAAATTATAGCGATGCGTATTATCAAAAGACCTATTTGAAATGAAATGAACACACTCCAACTTTTAAATTAAAATTGATTGGAGATGTAAAATGAAATATGATTTGTATGGATGTGATTCCACGATATATATGCAAATGTTTATGGAAACGGATTCGAACTTTTTCGCCAGCGTTAACGAGTACTCTTTCTGCCATGTCTAAACAATGACATCAATAGGACCTACGTACGAGTCGCAGGTATACGCCAACGCTCTCTGAACGCAACTGCTATTGTCGGCAAGCTGTATTTTATCGTGTAATTCGTGTCGCACGTGTTAACATATTTAATAAACCCGTTCTCATTATAAGTTACGAACAGAGTATAGACACCCATCAATTGTTTTTTTTGTTTGCTCCGTTCGAAGCTTTCAAATGATTTGATATAAAATATATATTAATCAGGTGTCCGTGAATAAAACGGCACTGTCAGGTCAGGTAGTTATTCTGCAACTTATTCGCGACAGCGTAACCCGCTGATCCCTTGTCATTCCCCAATCGATAGTCATCTTTGTGGAACCCACCAACGTCTAGACTTCAGAGTTCAGACCGCCGTATATATATTTTTAATCTCCTTTGGCTGCTACCCACGACGCCTGGCCTGATCCACCCCTGAAATAAGGGTAGGTAAACCACGATCTACATCTCACAGCATCGTTGTCCACAGGTTTCAAATCATCCACGTACAACTAGGTTCGTCATGATCATGTATCAATTAATCTTCGGTCAAACCCTCCCCCTCTCCACGTGCATCTTCATCCCTCACCCCCAATGTGCACAGCATCATAACGGTCAGCTTTCGTCTTTGATCAGTGGCTAAGATTTGCATTCGCACAAAGCATCTCTTTATGGTAGTTTCTCTCCTGTGTGCTGGCATTCAACGGCTGCAGTCCAGAGCACTGTCGGCTTCAGGCTTGCTGTGGGATGCTGTGGGATGCTGTGGTACAGCGCCTAGCATCTTTGCGCCAACCGCCCGCCTAATCCAATTAGCCCTTTCGAAAACTGACGGAACTTTTGCCGAATGAAGATGTTTTATGATCAACAAAAAGAAAGGAAAATCTTAAATAAGGTAATCCGTAATAGCCTGGAAATTCGAGGTTTTATTCGAAGGAAATGGACATTTATGTTCAAGACGGAAATGAAAATGTCAATGGTTCGATCTCATTATGGATCATAATTGCAGTCATTGTCTGACAATCATTTAGTATTTGGTTAGAGCAGTTGAAGACCAACGAATTTCTACACCATTTTGTTTTTGATTAATTTCCCCACAACATTCCACCAAAATTTGAGCCATGGCCGCTAATTAAGTCAGCACCAATTATAAGGCTGTGTATCTGATATGGTTAAAGATACAAAGAAAAAACTGTCTCTGTATCCAAGACTTAGTGAGCGAACACTTTTATTCCGATGGCATCCACCAAAATAAACTGGTATATACTTGTCCGGAAATTAAACACTCCAATATAAGATGTATCATAGACTATGTATATAGAAAAATTTGTAAGTGAATATATCTATGGTTTATTTAACCCGGAATTATTTTAAGCCTATAGAAAAGTATTCGTTTGTTGGGCCGTAAATTAACTTGAGGGGACTTCTACCAACAACTAAAAAATTGAATATGATTTTTATTTACTGACATTATCATAAAGAGTCAATGTCACACAATTACCTGCGACGTAAAATATCAAACAATCTGTTAAGCAATTAAGTTTAGTAAAATTGTGAAGATAGTGTGCGATTTGTGGCATGATATTAATGATACAATTAGTCATGACTCATACATGAAGTATGCTGTACGGACCTTCGGTAAGAATTCGCCGTGAGGATTCATTTCCGATACTCATTTTTTGTTACCTCGAAGTTTTGACCATTCCCAGATTGCGTGCGCGGGTTTCTACCAAGACTTCTGAATCCCAAATCATAATTTTCCGCAAAAGAAATCAAAATAGTTAACTTTGCGTGTCATGCCACCTGCAAACTCGAGACTTTGCACCATGTTTGTCATGTTTGTCATGTTTGTCATGTTTGCTTCATGGGCCGTTTTGAGGAAAATTCGGTTGACTGTATATCAGACGCAGTGGTCAAAATTTAACCAAAAATACAAATGAGGGTTGGGAATTGAGAAGGAGCACAGCCCTTAGAAATTCAACCAAAGTAATTTTTGTGTCTATGGTAAAATTTTCATTATAAGAGAGTGGTGTGTTTAGGATCACACTTTTAAATGGTCTTTTGGGTCTATTTTACACCAACAGAGATTAATATTTTGAGCGATATTTATATTTCACAAATAAGCGAGGCTCATGAGTCCATATGAGCCAAAATTAATCTGACTCAAAAATCACGAACGTGTGGCTGACACAAGTTTCGGTGGAAGTATCCAAAAATATTTCATTTCAGGGCTTCTCTGTGCAAATCTCGGCGAATTAAATGAGAAGTGATGCATTCTTGGTTGGTTATATACGCAGACATAAATTTAATAAGGCGATTGATACTGTGTGATACGAAAAAAAATGCATTTTAACGGTTTATTGGTGTAACAATGCCGGTATAATTAAGAAATAACTTCACATTCCTGCATTTTGCTTGAGAACCACAAAAGAACTGATAAAAATCCGGTAATTGTTTCTCAAAACACATGAAATTATTTTAGGTTATGACACTGCTGTGAGTGGATAACTCGAACTTGCTTTTAAGAGATTAGAGTTATAATTACTGAGTATAATGACTCAAAAACGAAAAATGGTGGCCCCACTCTCTAGCCATGCAGAGTATGAAATATAAAATTATGAAAATCTGTGAACTTGTATGCCAAGCATTTTAGTCTTGGTTTAGCGTTGCTATTCAGCTTGCCAATTGTCAATTGCCAATAGCCAATAGTGTTTCAAGCACCCTGCGTCTCTCAATCACGTAGGGTCGGCCAATAACCGTTTGTTTACTTGAACGTCATTTTTGCACGTAGGTAACACACTATAACCAACAATAATTACACTACCCGATAGTTTAAAAATCCGCGATGTGACTTTAAAATGGAGGATTCTTTTTTACTAGACCCATGGTTCGCTCCCAGTCTCGGGCTATTTGATCTTTGATTAGGAAAATATTTGATTTTTTATATTTGTTTTATTTTCCAGAAACTCAGACGGAGTTTTTCTGAAAAATGACTGTTGATTCAGAAGCTACTTAGGCTAATCAATATTTTTTGATTATTTTTGCAATTAATCCCAAGATCTTACTTGACTATTTTATGTAACAAAAAAATTAATATATTTTCTATTTGCGCAGAGAATATTTCTATTTATCATCTTTCAGCAAGATCAACTCAGACTTTGCCTCAAACTTTTTCTAGGACACATGCTTTATACTTTGCCTCATACTCTGCCTCATTCTCTGCCTCATACTCTGCCTCATACTCTGCCTCATACTCTGCAGTCTGCCTCATACTCTGCCTCATACTCTGCAGTCTGCCTCATACTCTGCCTCATACTCTGCCTCATACTCTGCCTCATACTCTGCCTCATACTCTGGCTCATACTCTGCAGTCTGCCTCATACTCTGCAGTCTGGCTCATACTCCATACTCTGCCTCAGACTTCGTCTCGGCAGATCTCGTCTTGGACTCAATCTCAGAAGCTTTTTTTCACCGACTCTGTTCAGGAATCAGACTATGTCTCATACTCTGGCTCACTCTGTCATAATACTCTCACCAGGCCTCTGCCCCAGACTTTGTCTTAGCAGACTGAATCTCCTTCGCGCTGCTTTCCTATCCAACTCTGTCTAAGACCCAGAATTTGTTTTATTCTCGGACTCGTACCCTTAACTCTGTTACAAACATTGTCCCATACTGAGTAGAGAGTAGGGAGTACAGTGAGTAGTGAGATGTGAGTAGCGACAGACACACACGCAGGCCAAAACCTTGGGGGCCACGCCGCACGATCTTACAGTCTAGTATATATACGACGGTCTGCCGTCTAGACGGAAAAGCTGGACCATAATATCGATTGAACTGTGTCTGGCTGCGGAAACTGGAAACATCCTTCAGACGCCGCGTGGAGTTGGGAGGATGGTGAGAAATGCAGTCAGTGCCGCTTGTCGTATACGTTCTCATTAGGAACAGGTCCATACTCCATGCGTCTACGCTGAAATTCCGAAATGAAAGTGTCTTCACGATCGTTTATATAATGGGTTGGTGGGTGGGTGGTTGGAGGTGTAAGGGGGGGGGGGGAGGTAAACTGATTTGCGGGAATGCTAGCGTCTCGTATGGGATTTGTACAGACTGTCTTTACAGAGTCGGGTATCCGGAAAATATATTTACGTATGACATGCACCTAGACATAGATAACGCTTATATACTCCACAACCAGAGGTTTATCTTTACAGGAATTGGTTTTTCTATATCGGCAATCATGAATGAGAATTAGGAAAAAATGTAAATACATCCGTTTTTGGTGCACAGACTTACCTCGCAGCTCTGGACTGTGAGGAATACGGCGACCCAGGCGCCGTATTAAAGTTTTCATCTCCCCCCAAAATGGGTTTTGATATTTTTTCTTATCAAATAATAATGGATTGAAATGGAACGGAAGCCATTCGTAGCATTTTTCCACTTGCTTCATTATATTCTCTGAGTGAATTGCAGCCTTGTCTGATGTCTCAGCTGGCACATTGTCATCAATAAAATAAATAAAAAAATCATTCAATGCACGCCAGACTGCATCAGCTGCATCAGATGAATCAGCTGCATCAGCATCAACAGCATCAGCAATAGCAGAAGCGGCGGCTACAGCAGCAGCGACAGCGACAGCAGCAGCAGCAGCAGAAGCAGTCTGTGCAGCATTCTTTAACATGGTGGCATGCATTCATGTCACCCGACTACAAGTTAGGGGAGGATTTTTAATTTTACTATTTTAACAGGGGGAATTCTTTTAGCAATTTCTCTATCGCGCCAGCCGGCTTGAACAAGGGTCATTTTTTTGCAAAATTTGTTGTGAAAAGAGCTCTTTGTAAATCATAACGCAGACTTATATGAGTATATATATATATATATATATATATATATATATATAAGGAAAGTAGTTATGCTTTGGTATAAGTACCCGATAACTTTTATGAAACTAAATTCAGAATGGAATATAATTTGTCGTATAGATATAGGTATAGGTATAGTAATAAGGTATATAGGTGTAGGTTAAAGTACACTTCAAATGTCACCCATGCCACGAAACAGGATATTTTATATAAATTTGAATTTGAATGAATGAAGTACCGGTAAATGTATTTGCGATGGTACCGATGTGTTCTCCATCCTGTACACGGCGCCCCCCTGCCCATGATTGGCGCAAAAACACAACAGCCCCCACCCCTGAAACGAACTGATCGTGTTTTACCCCGGGGTAGCCTTGAGCGGTGCAACTAGTATCACCGCTAGCCCGCAAAAAGTCACCTCCCCACCCCAGCCGAGGTAGGTATACCCACCGTTTTTTTTTCTCCATAATTTATACCAGGGGCTGTTCTATAAGTCAACCCTCAAACTTCTTGCAAGTTTTTATCTCTCACGCTATTGCTGGTTGCTTGGTCACGTGATCTGGACTAGCCTCTCCTCTAAATCATTGTTTGGAGATGAAGAAAAAAACGCGATATCTTCTCACGAGTCCGTAAGGGTGACCGCTAGTATAAAAACAACGCATGGGATGAGCAGAATCTAACAGAATATGATAAAGGGCATTGGAGGCCATTGTTGAACTTAAAAGCGTTGCGTACATTAGTCAGGTATTTACTGGAAACTGTATAAGTGAAGAATCCTTTCTTTGGTGAACCTATAAGGGTAATTCAACCCTACGCCAATATTAAGCAAGTATTTTTTAAGTTGGCTTACCACCGTTTGGTCAAATTTTTTATCGTCTCAGACGTTGTTCACCATTTTAAAATCATAATGATCATACATTCGGCATCTGAAGAAAAGGCTGCACAAAATAAATTTTACAAGCAACCATTGTGAAAATATATCGAATCCTGTAACGTGAACATCTATAAAAATAAAGGCATTACTCACCGATTATTTTATTTTATTATAACATCATAAGAATTCGTACAAAAACCGAAGTTATTTTTTTTGCGTTGGCAAAAGCCCAGACGTAATCTTTGTCCCTGTGGCTTGGGAATAAGGTGCTTCGCATAAATAACATGGAAAGTGAGCATCCCGTCTTACAGCGCTCATGATAAATAAACTGACCAAGTGGCACGTGGGTATAATTGGGGGTCTGGCCACGTGATCGAAATGCTCACAACACACTATACGTTGGAACCTTACAGGTATACGTATTTAGGCAAGCGCGCGCGCGTGCGACATGGACGTCTTTGTCCACTTAGAGGTTATGTGCGTGCACAATTGGATGTCTAATCATTTTATTGAGGGTGTATTACTAGTTTCAGTTTAGCATATTTCCGAAACTAGGGAATTGTATCTCACGCTCTTGACACCAAGTCTCTCCTGTTTCATTTCCTTCCCAAATAGAATCAAAATAATAATTTATGATATGCAAATAAATAAAAATATACCTACAATGAAAAAATCGTTAAATGATTTAAGATATTAATACTTATTAAAACAGTATTAATAAAATTATTTTACTCCTATTAATCAATTAAAATGGATGGCTGATGCCAGAAATGTCTATCATACTATTGTAAGTGTCTTTCAATAATTGCAAATTGATCACAGATTAGTAACGCATTATCACAGATGTTTTTCGATTATTAAGATTGAAACAAATCAAATGAGACAGAAGAATAAAATAAAATTACCGTATTTTAAGTGATGGACGCCTTCGTACCAAGCAATCGTTTTGAAGATATTTTGACACAAGTGCCTATTTCGTTTTTTATGCATTGTATTGCAAATGGCTTTGTAAAAAATTGAAACACCACATGAAGGGTAACGAGTTCCTATATTGATTAAAAACCAACCATGATATACTCTGGATTCAGCTCATAAAAAAACACACGCACACGTACACTCACACACACACACACAAAAAAAGAAGTTCAAATTCCGCGAATTTTTTAGCGATTGGCAAGGGTACGTGAATATAAAGGTTCCAAGCTAAGATATTTATCACCTCGAGTAAATAACTGTGTCTTTCGAGTAAAGTAATATTAACTTAGCGGCATTTGATTCCGACGGGAACTCTGTGTCATAGTAATGCCTATGATGAGCGAATATTTGGCCGGCTACGCTGCGCGCTAGTGTCAAATGCCGGCAACAGCGAGCGCACTTACCGGCTAACTTTCTCACACGATCGTCGGCCATTCGCCCTATGCTATGCCTGCACCAAGAGGCGATACAGTGCGCTCAGGATAAGTCTCACATCGCATTCCACACCAAGAGCGTAGATATTATTGAACTACTTAGCTTAATAGATGCACGTTGTTTTTGGCCATGCCCAGAAATATGGCAATTTTCGTCGTAACGACGAGTTGACACGCGACACCAAAACTGGGGTAGAATCTGTCAAAAAGCGTGAACCTTTTTTTTTTACATAGTTTTGTCAACAGCTGAATCCATTAAAATGATTAACTCTTTGACGCAACTGGTAGGAAAAATTCACTCGAAGCTAAATTCACCGAAGCCCCGTGGGTTAGCTATAGCAATCCATCATTCGTCAATCCATGCACATGTTAGCCATGTCCATATTTTCTATTTCCAATATCGATGAGGGACACATTTGAAAGCTACACTGCAACCAAGTATCTAATAATACGTGTGCAATGCTATTAAAACCTGCATGAATTAACTAAAAATACCACCAATAATTCTCATTTATTTTTAATTGAAGCCATGTGATTGTGCTAATTGTTCATAAGCAAAGCTTGATCATGTGTAATATGCTGCTGCAATGAAGTCGTGCATTTGAGAGTGTTGGCTGTGAGATTGATCAGAATGCGGGCAGGTTGACTTAAAGCCAACCCTTCTGCTCTGCTAGTTCAATCTTTTAAGTTGTAGGCAAGAGTAAAGAAATCCACAACAAAGATTTTGACATCTCTCCATGTGCTTCGTTATATTAACAATAAAATAAATAGCAAATCCATAGAAAAAATTAGAAGCATGTTTCCCATTTATGCATGACAACTCCCCTTGCAAGCTAGAGCGTTTATATTATATATATGTATGTTATGTTTTTATTTACAATCAGCCAGAAAAATTAAACAGTCAACGAAAAAGAGCAATTTGTCTGAGTAGGTAAATTAGTGGAATTTTTCTCCAACCTCCAACTGTATGTATATCCCTCGTCCAAAAGTTATCGTTATCGAAACACTTTTATTTCGGAAATTTTAGGGCGACAAAATGCATTTTGGTGCTCATTGACACAATTTCCTTTGGATGGGAATACTGTCTGATTACGTATAGCTTGGATTTTGCATGGAACTCAGTTGCGTCGTTCGTTTCATTTCATTTCGGGAAACCGAACCTTGTTTTCCAAGCAAAGCAACTGATCCAGAATCCAGCCATTGAAACTCTAAACAAAGCAAGAAGCCTGAAGGTGCATGCCACAAAGCTGATAAACATTACCCGCTTAAAACTCAAGTATCCCAACTTCCTCCTCTCCATAATTACTTCAAAACACCATGGTTACAGGGTGAAAGGCGCGTGACCTATTGGTTTCAAAATTAAGATCCAGTATCAATCATCATCATGAAACAGGTACATACAGGTGCTTATTATGTCAATGTCCGCAAAATCATGACAACCCAACAGAGAACTATGGTATGGCAACGCGACCCATTAAGATATTAATTGCTACATCAAGAGCAAAACCAATGAACAGCGTGACATTCTAGAGTAAGAAAACGTGAATGGGACTAGGTTCATAGACACGAACAATAGTAATCGCATAGGACGTTTACAAAGCACAGCACCTATAGTATATAGTATATAGCAAGTTTCTATGATAGACATGCAAGAATTCACCCATGCTCACTTTGCTCTCGCGGCTAATCATCCTAAAGCGCAAATTGACAACGATCACCTTGTGCTCCTCTCGTATAGACAAACCCTGAACAAAAAAACGCACCTCGCTGGCATGGAACTACCAAACGCCTTACCCTGTCTGAAACTTCCATCGTGATTGTCAAAACATCTTACGAGAAATAACCACACCAACCCAATAGCTTAAAACACAAAGTGAACGTGGAACACTTAACATTAAAAATAGCAAGAAACCGGCACTGTGTTGATGATAAACGGAATGAAAATCACAGACAATACACACCGCACGCAAACATAATTCCACGATAAACGTCTATCACAAAAATGCACGATAGAATTGTCGCTGCACCATTCGAATGTTTGTATTATTCCTGCGATGGCACACCAGCGCAAAATCCGCACACGACCAGCCAGACAGGTCTAGCGAAGAGCTAGTACACGAGAAGGGTGAGGGGCGGCTAAAGGGGGTCGGGTGGCGGCGGCGGCGGCGGCAGCGGCGGCGGCGGCGGCAGCGGCGGCGGCGGCGGCGGCGGCAGCGGCGGCGATAGCAATGACCTACATCAGTGGCTCGTGCACGTTTGGTGCAAATATTGGCACACTCGTCAGCGGCACGCTTCCGCCATCTAGCAGCGAAGCGAGTAGACGATATTCGCGTATTGTCCGCGTTTTGCCGCCATTGAGGTAGAGCGTCGGCGTCGGGACGCGCCGTTTGGGTATTTGCCTTTGTGACGCCGCCGTTTTGTGCGTTCACCCAGGATTTTGCATGTATGGTGGTGGGGGGGGGGGGGGGGGATACTGGGGGTGCTTCTTGGCCATTTATGGGCCATATTTAAAAAATAAACATATTATGTTATGTTACTATATGTATGTAGATGTTTATGTATGTATGTATAATCATTATTATTATTGTTATTATAAGGACACCTTTTATTGTCTGTTTGGTGTGTAGGTCTGTGAGAGGGGTTTCAAAGGACCGTGCGTTTCAGGTTTTGCTGTTTTACAAGTTGCAGGAAGGAATTTGCTAGAAATTAAAAACGTTTGCACAAATAAAAGACATGTAAAAAAGTGTCCTGGTGTCTTAGTGGTTCATATTTTTTGCTCTAAAATGGACACCTCGATGGAGATAAATGATTAATTGAATTACATATTATTCCCATGTAGCAATATATTAGTAAATTTACTTATGCTGGTATAGGTGTTTGCAGGAAAGCCATGAAAACCCCACATGAAAACAGGTTGTTCCAAAAATATACAAAAATAATGACCATCTCACTGAGAAATTATAACTTGTATGTGTTGCCCTTTTCGTTTTCTTTACAGCAAAGGTACTACCTATCGGTGAAATTTGCACGTTCTTTTATACACATATACTACATGGTACATGTAGCTACTATAATTCACCACATTAGAATATGAATGAGAACGAGAATAGGGGCTAGTTTTTGTGCCAGCCGAACCACACTCGTGCAGTAAAGTGTTTTTAAGACACACAACATTGCGAATAAAATTGCATGGTGTGCGAATTGTTACCACATGCATGAGCCCACAGAATCCAAAACGTAAAATCTCACGAATGAAAGAAGCTCAGTGATCATTCTTTCAGTTACCTTCTTAACAAAATGCATCGGCACTTCCTAGCTTATAACATTATAAGCTCCAAATAAAACAGTAAGAAGTTTATTTTTGCCATTAAAAGGAAGTCATCTCACATTCAAACTTCTCTAATAACTCGAAGTGATCTGATTTGTCAAAATACATTGAAAGCTTTTCTGAAATACTATCGAAGTGGTTTTTTTCGTTCAAGTTTATGCAGGTAAATTATTCCGACTGCCATGTTAAAATTTTGGCACTGGGATACACTGAGTTTGGAATCTCCAAGTTCTTTCCCGCCCTACAGCAATGTTTTTATCAATTTCTTGAGGATTTTTGGAAATAATATAACATGCACTCCGCCCCATGCACATCTTAGCCATCCCTGAAATAAACTTACCCCATTTTTTGATTGTGGAGGCTAAAATAAATATTCTTATCATCATAAGCACATTGCATAAGATGAAAATATAATAGTTTTTATTTCGTAATGAGTTCAGCCCTATAATTTAGATATGCTTGATTTTTTCATTCACTTTGATAAACCTAAAAGTAGAATAAACATCATTTTTGACAATCTCCTAAAAATTTTTCTTCTCACAGAGTTTACATTTCTAGTAAACATAAATTTGCATTTGCTTATGCCTCAGCTTGTCATCATTTGACAATTTAAGCTCATGTATTCACTTGGCTGTTCAGCGTTATTCAGAGCCGCATCTGGAGCTTTCTAGAAGTAGTGCATACTGCACAGTCATGTTTGAAGTTGTAACCCGACCAGCGTAATAGCGATGGTGCTGAGATGATCCCGAAGTAATGCTGAGATGATGCCGGGATCTGGCCGAGATGATTGCCATCACAACGAATCAGAAACCGGTTGGCTCGTTTCGATTATTTAAGATCGCATTCAGGCCTTCTCACAAGGGATGAAGGGTGCCGATTCGGGAATACATACATCTCATAGCTTGTGGACACTGCGAAATTCACGTTATATACTCGGTACTATGTAAGCGTATGAATGTAAGATTGCGTAACAGTGCAAGGGGAACGGATGGAGCGAAAATACTGCTCAGCATAATACATATGTGCCTAATGCATCCGTATAAGAAGATGATCTGTGATCTAGTATAGGGTTTACCACCCTTTTTGGAATTTTGAGGTTAATTCGACTGGTGAGTGGTGAGTTTGCAATTTAAAAAATAAACAATTAGTGCAATGCTGGTATTTAAGAAACTCCTTTTTCTCTTTGGTTGTGATTTTGAGATAACTTTCGGGATAACTTTCGCGCACCTAAGACACAGTTCATTGAGGGGTGGGGTCTGAAATCAGTAGTAATGTGTATAGTACCTAGAAGTGCAGTCTTGAAGTGTTTTGTTTTATTTGATTAATAAACGCATGAGTGGGGGGGGGGTGATAATATTTCCTACTTTATGAGTGACAATACAAATTAGGTAAATATACCCCAAAACCAAGATTTTTTTCTCCATATTCATTATCTATTATTCCATTTACTTTATTTTGCATGGGAGTGGTAATCTATTGGGTGGCCCGAAGATCAGTAGAGTTTTGGTAAGCAGAGCAGCCATCAAGAAATTTCCTATTTCAATGCTATTTATGAAGCAAATCAGGTCAGGTAAAAATCCTGCCAAGTAGCAAACAGGATCCGAGTTATTGGTAAAATGTGTAAATTTCTTCTTTCAAGGCATAATGAGGGGGTTGGGAGGCGATTTTCTCCTCCTTCAACTACGAAACGTTCAGAGGTGTACGAGAAATAAAGTAATTTCTTACCTTGTTATTAGGTAGCATACCTACCTACATGGCTTTTAGTCATATCTATTTGCAGGCAAGTATACACAATACCTAGATACATCATCTGTTACGCATTTCATATTTCAATCTTGATTTCACAGAGTGGAAAAGAAATGATGACGCCAAGCTGCGTGAAGTTAATATGTGTCATTAATTGCCAGCATTTTATGTGTACCTTATTGAAGCTTTCAAACAATAATATTTTTATTTCAAAAACCAAAATTCTCAGAACGCGCTCGATAAATCAAACTCACCTGAATGCAATACCTGCGTTATATGCACGAACGCGTTATTTTGCGTTATTTTGAACGCGTGCCAAATTTTAAAATACTACAAAAATGTTGCATGGAACTTTTCAGTTTGATCACAGTTTTGCTATCCTTATCCATTTATCCACCACAAACACCACTGAACGACACACCCAACACCCCAAGGATATAAAATGGCAGGCGACAGTTTCGATAGTGAAGAAGAAGGAATGAGTTTCTCGGAAGAAATGAGGCGATATTCAACATTTCACTCAACTCTAATGGTTACAATTTTTCAAACACAATACACGTCATAAAAATGCACATAATTTTATAAATACGCCGCTGTTTTACTTGCCCGAGTTCCGGCTGAGAGAAATCTCCCAGCAACTGAAACTTCCAGCAACCCCCAGAATTCCGCTGCATGAAATAAGTTCAACTTCCACTTTGATCACTAATTGGTTACCTAATAAACAAAACTGACCCCTGCAGCGAGAAAATCAAAGGTCCTCTACCAAATAATCACTGGACGATCGGTACAACCACAACTTGATACGGAAATGCATGCCACTGCTTGCCTGAAGAACAAAACAACAAAATCTGTGGCATATGAATCGTAAAGAAGCTGAGAGTTGCCAGGAGTGAGCATTTCAGAGTATGAAACATGGTTATCAGCATCCTCTGGTGGTGGTCACTGATCAGTGATCAGGTCTTACAACTAGGGCTTCGCGAACACTCGTGTTGTGGATGAGCGTAATTTTTACAACCACCCACAACTCGATTATATTGAGTATATGAGCGAAGCCCTAGAAGCGTAGAATTTTAATTGAAAATATTCGCGGATAAATCTTTAAGGGCAGCTTTCTTAACGGCGTTCGTGACCTGGAAATATCATGATTTAGTCGTCTTGAAATTATTAGAATATTTTAAAACGTAAAAATCGATTTAAAAAGACAGTTAATAAATGACAATAAATTTTGTTAACATCGGTTGAAGATAAAGTTGCTTTAGTTGCAAAAAAACATCAAAAATGTCAAAAAAAGCGTCATAAAATTATATTCAAATGCAATTGGCGTCTAGTATGTGAAACGTGATTCTAGTCACTTAGAAATTTCGCAAAAACTGATTAACAAGAAAACTACTCAACCGATTTGATTAAAAACTCAGAGAAAACAGTTTCTTACAATATTTTGAAAAACTAGGAATTAGAGGCAGAGTAACAGAAATTCAGCGCTTCCGTAAACACACGACGAAAACGGAACTGAGAAGGGAAGCCCATTCATCTTTCACTCGCCATGTGCTTTTCTTATACGGTGTACATGGTCAGGAGCAATCAAATCGCAGGCTTAATGAGATTGGAAGGATTTGACTGATCAGGCTTCGTCAAGACCCAACTTAGTAACTTTAAGGAAAGGGGTATTGGTGGATTTTTTTGTCGGAACTTAAATTAGTGACAGATAAGGATGTTTGGTCGATTAATTAACAGTCAGCATACTCTTTCGGCCAATTGGTACCTGGTCGGAGTTCATCGTACTGTCAATAAATGTGAATCACCAAAATGCGACTTCCTCATCAATGTCATTTTGATGCAGCAGCAGCAGCAGCAGCATCACAACCAGGGCAAAAACGCTTAAAAAGCGTTAAAAAAGCGCAATTTGCTAAACATAATTTTCGCACTAACATGAAATCATGGGGGGCAACATATGTAGAAAGTTGAGTCAAATTATATACACATGCTTGGCTTCTAGAGTGTGAAACTTGATTTCGTAAAACTGAGAAATTTTGTTTATAATTGATTGCAGGTAAATAAAATATTGATAGTACCTGCACTGAGTAACTACCAAATTCTCTCATTTTCTTCCCTTTTAACAAATTTAATTCCACAAATATAGAAGAAAAAATAGCTAATAAAATCAACTTGCAGTCCTTTCGGTTTGTGCAGCCTTGCACTGAAAGCGTCCCGATTTCGACTAAAGACTTGCCCATTCCACTGCAAAGCAGCACGGTTAATTTACACATTCAAATGGATGATGGCTTGATTGCTCCTGTTGGTAATGCCTATAACTGAGTGCGAGAACTATAACGGTTTATCTGTCATCTGCAATAAAATGCATTCAATGTCGTGCGCGGCGGTCCTAATCCGCTTACCCATGGGAACGTCGGACTCCATTCAAATCGGATTTGCGTTCATTCGTTTGCAAAGGCGGTTGCGGCGGCGGCGGCGGTGGCGGCGGCGGCGGCGGTGGCGGCTTCACTGAGGTGAGTGACACAAATCTGCAACCCCTTCATTCAATCTTAGTGTTGTTCTGTGTCCATAATCCACTTGGTAATCTGTAAAATATTAAAACTGGACGATCAAAGAGTCTTGAGGAACGTCATGCGTCTTACTGTATTACCTGTAAAGGTGGTGACAACTGTGTTCGCTCAGGATTGTGATTGTGGTCCTAGCGGTTTGACTGTGCGATATTTTGATATCTCGGCAAGCCAGGAGATTGTCGAGTTTGTCTAGGTATTGTCAAGATTTTCGTGCTGTGTCGTGCTGCTGTGTCACAAAAAAGACAATTCGATCAATTAGTAATCGTCAAAAGCTTATTACTCTGAGTAATTTCGTTGTGGCAGGTACGTAATAACTTGAGGACCAGAACCTTGTGTTGCAACTTGAATACGTTCCAATTGTGTATCTATTTGTATCGTCAAAAGGCATGTCAGTACCTAATAAAAATATATTCACAAGTTGAAACAAATGACGCAATTGAATTAACTGCTCTTATATATTCACACCGTCCATTCCATACTTGGATTTGGCGGCCTCTATGATGTAAAACAAGTAACAACCCTATAAAGTGTTGACAATTTCACCATGGTACAACTACCCCCCCCCACCAGCTGAACCTGTGCTGAGGGTGCAAGCATAGAGTGGGGGGGGGAGGGAGAGCTGGTCACGGGCACGAGAGTGAAAAATTAAAGTTTTTTCGAAATGAAAATAAATGTCTCTTTATTCGAAAGGTAAACGTCTATATTTTTGTGAATTGAATACAGGCACAGGGTCCAGCTTTTTTTTCTCACAGTGAAAGAACACGAAGGCGATGCAGCCGAAAGGGATGATATCTGTTATGACACGTCACGTGGCCAAGCGACTACGCCCCTGCAAACCACCCTGCCTGCTGTTGTCCGTGACATCTACTGGCTCTGACTCTGAACAATGCACAACCCAGCGCAACTCATAGCGATCCACTTGTCCACCGAATGCGAATCCGCACGGTTTCACGTGGATTCACGTGGATCCGCGATAAACGTGTGACAAAAAGCGACCGGGTCGCTTGCGTCTGTAGAAATAAAATCACGCGGCTCGATCCGCGCTCGTGGAGAAAAAAAATCAAGCAACTTGGTCCAGACACGTCGTCTAGAATGAGGCGACTTCATCTAGACAATCCCAACAGGCCCACCGCCCAAGTGCAACATTGGGTGAAGGTCAGAGATGGTAGACTTGCAAAAAAGTGAATAGCAAAGATGTTGGAAGCCCGTGGTTCGTCTGCTTGTCGTAAGCATGGCGGCGGCGGCGGCGGCGGCGGCGGCGCATTCTTTACATCGCCGAATAGCCAAGCAACCTCCCATTACTCATATTGAAGTCTAGACGGAAAAGATTTTTTACTTGTGCTTGCGAATATTAGGTCACTGCCAGCTACGAAAGAATGGGATAGTACATTTCTTTCAATATTACTAGCGCGAGCATTTCGTTCGAATGTCATTTTCTTTTTTAAACAGAGTATGGAGTGACCTGGATGATCAGAAGTGATAGTTCCCGATTATCAGAATTGGTTTGTTGGCGGTTTTTTTCTCTCCTTCTTCCATAATTTAACGGGCTGTCACTTCGGTCACATGTCCTTTGAAGTTGATATAATAATTGAGTCACACTGCTTGATCTGTGCCAGATAGGTAGATCAAATAACTACCTGCTTATTCTTTATGATATTATACAGGAGGCTTGTTTTGTGAATGAGTTGCGCAAATTGAATACCCCTTGATGGTTGATACTACGCAATACGTGGCTGTACAAAAGGTTGCCTACTCCCAGGCTAGAATGGGTACAAAATAAAACTGGTCGACAAATTTTGCTGCCGACAGAATGACTGTACCAACAGAATCGGTTTACAAAAAACTTCCCACATTTCAAGAAAACTTATTTCAAATTTTAAAACAATATGAACGTAGGCTATATATTACTTTTCAAGTATATATACTTACGGGCTGAGCTAACAGCTAACTTCCTTTCAGATGGCAACCACCTTTCTTGTCTGAGTCGTGTATCGAGTATAAACACTTAATTATTAATTATTGTAGTGATATTTGAAAGGAGGCGAGGTCTACTTTTACTCAAATCTAGTTTCGCTGATCGCGAAGTTCCCACTTTCATAATGCACTTTTATGATCGATGCACGATGCATCTTAACTCATAACTCATTGTGCGTCCTCACGTCCTACGATGCTGTTAAAATAAATGAATTATAAAAGTATAACTTACGTGCTTATGAATATTTTATTTTAATTTGACCCAGAAAGCATGTAATATTACTCTCGATAGGTACCCAAATAAATGACTTATTACCATTTGCATTGCAACGACGATTTCATGTCTTGCACTCGGAACATGCCACGAGATTCAAAGTACTTTCAAAAATGGGCTCCCCCTCCCTTGAATGGCCCCGTGCCTCGCAAAGCGGCGACGTGAAAGTTGCCATGTAGAAAGTGGATCTTGTTCTGTCAGTGTTATGCGCCTAAGTATAGTGAGTTTAGGCGAGCTGATGGTGTTATACTTGTTTGATAATATTCCACCGAACAGCACAAGCCAGGTGATGACCTGCGTGGTGGGTAGTGGATAGTGGGTAGTGGGTAATGGGTAGGGTAGCTACTTTTACTTGTACGCAAGAAGGAAGACATAGGCATACATGAGTGGCATCGTATCATCGTTTCATTAACGTCTAGACATGCTAGCGTGGGAGTTGACACAATGACCCAATGCCTATTTATTTCAGAGGATAATTTAGTCTCCACTTTAAGGTCTCGGACCAAAATGAGTAAGTGACTTGACAGATGTATTCGAAGCTGGAGATTGTTCTTGTAGACATTCAAGGAGGGGAACCAGGATTTGTACATTTTGGAATTGCAAATGATAAAATTTGAGTACCAGGTGATAATCATTAGTCGTGTAGGTGGTAGTCAGGGGTTGACTATAAAGAACACGAGGGGCAAATTTTGCGATCGTTTATTTATTACGTAAATCACGTCTCATCAAACGTATAAAAAAATAATCATTGTGGTTGTTTACATTAATGCATTCAATTAGTTAAATTCTCTTCGAAGTTTTTATCCTTGTAAGTCTTTCCCATACTAACCCTTAAGTGACGACGACACGAAAAAACCGACATGTTGTAAATTTCTTCGATAAAGCCGGTCGAAAATTAAAACCCTCGACAATATTGCTCCCCCCCCCCCCCCCCCCCAAAAAAAAACCATTTAGTTGCTGACCCCTTACTTCCCTACGTCGCGATCTTCAAGTCTCATTCCCCTCCTACAGCCTTATTCTCCTCCACACCCCCAAAGAAACGAAAATATCACCACGCCCCCCCCCCCCCCCCCATGACAAAAAAAAACAAAACCCCCATCGGCTCTCAGCTTTACGCCTTGGTCTCCTCCTTGGCGGCGGGCTCCTTGGTCTCAGCGGCGCCTGGTGCCGGGGTGGCTACCTCGGGGTACTCCAACTTGACACCGGCCTTGCACTCGAACAAGGGGCAGCAGTCGGGGAAGGGTGCGGTCTTGTTGGTGGCAGCCGACAGCTTGCAGTCGGGGTTGGCTTTGGGCAGCGGGCCGCAATCTTCGACCAGCTCGAGCAGGCGGCCGGCGTGCTCACCCTCGGCGGTGACGCAGGTGGAGCGACCGCAGAAAGGCGCCAGCT
This sequence comes from Nemurella pictetii, assembly GCA_921293315.2. Classification (NCBI taxonomy): domain Eukaryota; kingdom Metazoa; phylum Arthropoda; class Insecta; order Plecoptera; family Nemouridae; genus Nemurella; species Nemurella pictetii. Next base: position 22,906,427 of record OV121116.1, on the reverse strand, counting down.
CCCAGCTGTGTCCAGGCTCGATGGTCGAGCAACGCGTAGACGCGAAGCACATTCCCGGGAAGTCTGCGGAGGAGGGAGACTTGGAGTTACGACGGGGGATGATCGTGGCTTTTCACGTGTTTTGAGTTTTGATAGTTACGGGCAATTTTCGCGGTGACTGCAAATCTATGTAGAACACCTGACTGGCTTTCCGCTTTATACGAGCGTGGATTTTTGTGTGGTTTGGTGGGAGAAACACGCGTTTGCACAGATTTGAGCGTGTCTGCAAGTTATTCTGAAATCCAGATTGGTATTACGAGCTTGGAATATTTAGAACTTTGGTGAGGTGATTTCTTTCAAAGCTTAAGTCAAGTAATCGAGCCAATGCAGTGGGAATCTAGCGTGTTTTGGGGAGACTTAAGGGTTTGCAAGTCTGAACAAAACACCAGCTTGCCACTAAGAGGTATAGTAATTAGGCATAATTAGTGGAGAACTGTGCGTTTTAGAAGTAAAGGCTCTTGGTGTCGTATTTGTTGATTTCTAAGATTAAAAGATTGATGGACCATCACAGCACACAGAGGGAACCATAATGCAAATTGTCTTTTGGCCGGCGGTAAAGCATCAAACCGATAATCTGAATAATTTAATGCAAAAATTTTAATTTCCTTAAAAAGTCAATCTTAGGTGTATGTTGGGCAGTGAGTATTTTCAGGGGAGATACGGTGCCAGCAAGCCTTTCTATACTCCTGTCTTGGTGACACCAATTAGGTGACACCAATGGAATATTTCTCAGCGGCCATCCAGTTTGTCGATTGATAAGTGAATGGAAAATTGCATTTTTTTTTTCTTTAATTGAAAACTTACTCTGTGCCTTGAACTGTTTCCAATCAGCCATTCTAATCGGTATACCAAAAACAGATCAGTCTTTTCTTTGTTCAGACAAGTTCAAGTTAGAAATTAAAGTGGATCAAATCAGAAATTCGTGGACAACTGTTCAGGGGCCAGTGATTTGATTACATCTGAGTATTGTCGTCCTAACAAGTCCAGAAAAAAACAATTCGACAAGCATTTTTAGCTGTTTCTGATATGACACTTGCTCTCCCTATTCTTAAAAAGACAATAAGTTTCAAAAGTCTTGAAGGGAAAAAAAAATACCCTTACTCTCAAGAGTGAAAAGTGTGAAATTGAATAAGGGATAGTGAGGCTTCCGGTGATTGTAGTTCAGTCAACGCCACTGAGCTGCCATCGCCAGGGTCAATGTGTAACTGAATTCTTAAAGCACTCTGCACGCTCGAGTGATCAGGCCCAAGGAGCCCCAAAGGCCTTAAACGGCACGAGAAGCGACGTGGCTGCTGAATAACATGCCGAAGACAAGAAAGTCACTCGTCCGCACAACGGGCTTCAACATTTGCTTTGTTGAAAATTCAGCTCGATTTCCGCCGGCTATGTAATTAGTAATTACCTCGAGAACTTGTCGCGTGATATTGAATCGAGTACTCGCTCTTTGTTCAGAATATGCGCACAGGCTAGCCAGTTTTTCTGTGTCGCATTCGGAGCAGCTTTTTGCGTTTTTTGTTTTCTTGATGATTTAATGTTTCTCATGACTAGAATATTATTATGAGACTGTTAAAGTATCTCTGCAGTCTTCCGTGTCGGTCAGCTTGCCCCAATACTTGTAATAATATTTCATAAAAATCGTTGCCGCTAGAAGACGGAAGTGATAGAGTGATAGTTGTGAAATGGCCAATCTTGCTGAACACATAATTGACATTATTGGATAATTAAAAGTGGAGACTAATTGATCGATTAACATACTAGATATAAGTGTAATTCCTGTATGCATGGTAATAAAATTAATTGCCATGCAAATGTGAATATCCAACAATAGAATAACTGTGAAGTTACACCCTGTATTCCAGTTAATTATTCGTAATTTTTGTGATATAACAATGTAAATGAGTACTGAACAAAGAAACAATCATGACAATTTGCGAGATCTTTTTTACTGTGCAAAATTTCCAGCTAGAAAATTCGTAGATTTTTCGACAAGTCATTTTAACTCTAAATAAAAATATATATCGCAAACATTGAGCAGCATCCGAGATTTATCTCGCGTCTTGCTGGCTGAACAAGCCTTAGCACCCCTCGGTACAGAGAGAGGCTCAAGTATAACGAGTAGGGTGACATCTATGTTCTAAGGTCACGTCCCGGGTCACGCACTGGGCTAAGGGGGTAGTTTACCTCGGAGGACATCAGCAGGAATGAGTCGACGATAGGTCTTGGCTCGTTCGCCTGCGGGGGTGGCCGCGGCTGCTGCAGGCGCCGCACTTGTCTCTTTCTTCTCTTCGGCAGCGAGGCTCAGAGCCACCGCCGACAGCAGAATCAGACCGAGCAAGCACTTCATCTTCTGCAGGCGACACAGAAAGAGACAATCACAAACCACACAATGGAATACCACTTCGTATATAACGCCATCCGCCGGTTGAAAGCAATACTTAGACGTTTAAACATGAAACAATTCAGATCTTCTAGTTGCCACTAACCCCGATAATATTCATCCGACAATACATTAACCATAACCTATATTTTAGAAGTGAAATTATTAATTTTATCAAATTAGAATTTCATTGTGTGTGTATCGTATCTGTTTTTTTTTTTAAATAAAATCTGTATTAATCAAGGGAACAAAATTGACAAAGCTATGTGATGTGGGTTTGAATATAATTGTCAGGGATATCGACATTGACAGGTCAGAGCTTAACAGGCCTAATAAACATGACTCGAGATCAAATACGTTGACTATCTCCGTATATGGGTGTTCCCGGTGTCAAAATAAATAATTCCGAAACAGCCTATCAATATTGGCCAATCAGAAAGTGACATAAATATTGAACAGTGAACTTTACAAGCTAACAGACATGGCACGAGAAATGAGTTCACTTTTCTTCTCTAGACAGAGTGGTAGACAGCGGTGGCTTAGGTGTGTATGGTAATAGCAGCCAGGTAATATTCTTGCTTACCTTGGATTCGAATGACAGCTACGATCTGAGAGATGTGGGTTAACCTTCCAGCTCCTGCTCTCTTCAAATATCACTTGACCAACTGATTAGAACCCCGTCCACTCTTCACGTTATATACTCTTCAAATTAGGGGTCGGGAGGGGGGAGGGGGAGCGGGCGAAACCGGGGGAAGCACACGCAGGTAAGAGTGGGGCGTTCAAGTTGTTCAATTTATTTATTTCACCGCTTCCTTTTGTCGGTGAAATTGAATTCGTGTGCAAATCCTAGAGCGGCGGCTTGCCGTGAGAGGAAGGAAAAACCCGAATCATCTGAACAAGTGTTCATCCTTCGGGGGGAGAGTTTTTGATCATGTGCAGACTCGGCGGTTCGTTTCCAGACCCGGTTTCGTGGACACGACATGGATACGCCGGCCAATTTTGCTGGTTTCTAGCCAAAATCTCTCCCTCAGCAGTCAGCAGTCAGCTGTCAGCAGCAGTCAGCAGTCAGCAGTCAGCTGTCAGCAGCAGTCAGCATTCAGCAGTCAGCAGTCAGCTGATCAGATAGCTCAACGTGTCTTGAATTCCGCCTGACATCAAGCTTAGAATGGTCACTTGCAGATTCAATGGCGCCACAGTAATTCAATACGTGGTAGGTTTGAATATTTTATCTTAGTTATATCATAGCCTCAAGCTTCATCTTCTGATGAATATATAACGCTACCTGATTAGCTAATTCTAACTACAAGTTATCTGATATCGTCTCATATTTCTTTTTCTCGCCCAGGTTAATTTCATCCTGGGCTTCCACCCCGGATGTGACAGTTGACGGGTGAGCGGTTGTTGGAAGTGTGACATCAAGTAATACATGACTGTAGATCCGTCATCGATTGCAAAAATCTACTCGTTTTCGAATTATTCTAGGATGTTATGAAAACCGCGTTGACAATAGGAAATCCTGTCCTCAAATAAAACGCATCGAAATTTGAATTGTCAACATCGAACTGGCAATTGCTATCACATAGGTGTAGGTGCACATTTTCTATTGCAAATGCAACATGCAGATTGCGTTAATGCCTGGCGCAGGGAAGCCGGCTGCTCCTCATCCGTTTGAGCGGAGCTAGATAATTTTGGTCGCGCTAAACGCCTCTAGTGTGACAGCAGACTGCCAAGGACTGTCGGTCGTTCGAGCTCCATGGTTCGAGCATACTGTTCGCATGACAACGTCGGGGTCTCGGATCACGCAGGTAACGGTACCGACCGGCCAGAAGGCCACTTTCAGCATTTCATCTATGGTTTCACTTTTCTTTCCATTTTTATTCAAAGTTAATCTTTATTGTTCTTGCCTTCGAGTAGTTTCATGGCCTTTAGGACTTAAGAACCGAGCCAGAGCCCGAGACTCGATGTGCCGTAATTGGCATTAGGCTATTAACAGTGGCCTGCTAACTCATTAGCTCATTAAAACGGGTACTTTCTGCATTTCAAGGTTTCAATAATATGTAACCGTGCTAAACATGAGAACAATTCCTAGCAGATAAGAGTCTAATTCGGTGGAGAGATAGATACCTACGTCAATTATTGGGAAGTACCGGTCATGGTACATGGTTTTCTTCCTTCTGTTAAACCTATATTACGACTGTTTGATATCCAATAACATGGTCCTGTAGTGCTTAATCTCATTTTTACGATGGCCATCCTTTAATTAATAAAAGGCATTTTCATTCCAAGAAGACTTGGTAACAAGGGCGGCCCCTGAAAGGCAGCATGTTTTAAGCAAAGCAGGATAGTTGATGCTCCTTCCGACAGCATAGACCTGAGACACGGACCAAGATGCTATCAGAGCAAGTAGCTATCAAAATGCAGTCCGCAAGGTAAACAACTTATCCTTATCTCGACATTATCTCGACAATATCTTTACAGCCACAACCCTTCTAGTCCACGAACACGATTTTCGTTTCAGCTAAAAAGAAATGTTGTTTTTTGAGGCGAGCCTAAAACAAGATATACCCTGGAGCCAAATGTTGGAATCGGAAAGGAGGTATTTTGGTGACCTAGAGGGGTATGTCTATGTACCAAAGGTGCACATGAAAACTTCAATGCTTCAACTGACCACGTGTTAAACTCGTGACGCCTAATCGAAGGTGTTAACCATTCAAAATTAAAACAAGCTTTGCGAGTATTTCAACGGCTAGCGAGAACTGCTTGGTTTCCAAGAAAGAAAATGTTTCTCCGTAAGTCGTACGCATAAATTAAGTTAGTCTAATACGCTTGACAAAAATTGCAGGCTAAATAATGTCACCTTCGATGTCACTTTGTGTTTGCAACGCAACAGTGAAGGAAATTTTCTCTAAAATGTATTATCTGGCAACAGTTAGCATTTAGCACATAACAATAGCACATGTTATTGTGTGTGATCAGTAAAACGCATAGGGGAACCATGAGCCAATGACCACGATAAGAGTAATTTCACCTCCCTAGTGAAAACAGAGAGGCAGCAGCAGCAGCAGCAGCAGCAACATCAGCGGCAGACCAAACGAACGAAGCAGATACCAGATAAATCCATCAGCCATGTGTATAGTGCTTGTCACTAGTGCTTCTGACTTTCCCAACAATGACTCTTATGTTTGTCTTTGTCTTTGGGCCGTGAAAATCGGTAAAGAACTCAATGGACGTGATCAGATGGTTGATGAGCTTGATATCTCTTGCCACTCTCTCAAAACGTGCTCGGAACCAACAAGGGGTTGATTACATTTGAACTACTTTGATGGAAATTGAACAACATTTCTGCTTGCAAGTATTCCTAAGAATCTATCTACAGACAGTTACAGATAGTTCAGGTAATTCTCGTCCGATTTCCCGGTAATTCCCTTGAGAGTCAAATTGGCCATTAAAATTTCACAAAAAAACTATTAAAAGTTAAAAACTTGTTTCTTATCTCCTACCAGCAGCGCTGTTTCTATTGGTGTACTAGGTTACATCATTTACATCTCAGTTCTCCGAAGAGCGTGTAAATAGACGGTTTGAAAAACAAACACACTTGCGTAAGGTAGCTGCTGCACAATGCACAGTAAAGGCCGCAGGTACAGAGATATAACTCAATGCTGCCTTGTAGACAAAGCGCATCGAAGCGAGAACAGTTATGGCGGTTATATGCTGAAGTGCGATGGAGATTCGAGGCATCTAGGTGTCAGATTCAGGCATCAGCTGGCGGGGACCTGCAAGCTCTGGACGGCATCAGGCGTCGACTGACTCATCTACTGTCCTAGTTACCAGGTGGAGAAGAAACTTTCATTCTCGACCGACTCCTTACCGGTTTCATGACGTCATCAAGCCAACGCCAAGCGCACTCGAAATGTCGAATTGAAAAATTTACCAACTAGCAGCTAGTAAGTTTCAAAACGTCTCCAGCCCGACGGAATCTAAACCTGATACTGCTTGGAGTTGGAAGTCGTTGAATGATTGAAACCCGATGCGCACCTTGTGGTATTATTCAAATTTCGTGAAATTTGGCAGCCGTTTTCATGACTCGAATGTCGAAGAGTGACAATTATCACTCCATATCGTTCCTTTCGAATGCCACCAAGGAGCAGAAAGTGATTTATAATTATATTAAATTCCTGTTTACGCTAATTTTAATTTAATGCAGTTGCACTTAATTTAGCGCAATCCAAAGAATGAATTGGCGGCGAACTGCAACAAAGTGTCGAGAAAAGCAGAAAGAGAACGCCAAGAGTCTCTTTATTCTCTTTCTCTGCTCCCAGGCAAGATTACATCGTACAGTTAGATGGTTTGAGGAAAAATTTACAGGATTTTTTACCCACCGAATGAAATGGATCGTACAACTAGTAGAAGGCATACGAGGCAAAAAAGAACTTCGAGTTAAGCGAAGCAAATCTCATCCGTCGGCTATTTGTTATAAATATTGACTAGCAATATAAATTATTTTAATTACCAACAACATAATGTTAGATAAAAATGCTTACAGCCCTTTAGCACCAAGAATCGTACTTTCCATACGCACATTGAACTACGAACCATTGACTATCAGTTTTTTTTCTTTTTACCTCGCATCGCAATCACAATATGACGAACGAAAAACGATAAGCATGGCCCCAAAGCTTGACTACACAATGGTTCCATGTCACTAGTAAACCAGGTAACACCCAGAGGTTGCATAAAGGTGACAGGATTCGAAACAATTCGGGACAGGAGACGAAAGACGGGAAATGACACACCATTGGTAAAAAAATAGTGCAAATCTTTTGTGTATAAAATGTAAAATTCCCTTCCGTCCAGAACTAATTTCACCCGTAAAGAGGGCGTCTTTGTTTTTTTGTTTTTGGGTAGTAGGGGGGAGAGGGGGTTATCACTTACGATCTGGAGACATCAGGTAGTATCCCTGAATTTATTAGCTATTTTATGTCCCAAGCCCCCTCTCTGACACAAGTCAATCATTACCACTTAAATCTAAATATTCAGCTAACATGCATGAGTCAGAAACCAACAACCCATAACTACCAACCAACCATAACAAAGACGTCAATATTTTTGAGGTTCTGAGGTCTGAATAGCTCTGTATTCTGCTGCAAATAAAAAACAGTGGATAATATACGCTCTCACCTTGCGTTTTGTATATTGTTATTTAATTAATATTCCAAAGAAGTGGCCCCGAAGCCAAAAAAACAGAGGTGATCGGTTCAATGGGCAGTAAAACACAACAAAATGCATTTTCAATTTTCAGTAGCAAATAACGAACTTGACCTAGTGCAATAGCTGATTATTACTGACCTAGTACAATGCTTGATCGGATGATGGCACGCAAGGTCAATGACAGCTGAAGACACTTATCCTGATACCGATCAAAACGTAATTAGTTATCACATGCAACCTTAACTTGCAAGTGATACGTTAAGGGCGGACTGGTTTGGAGACGCCCGGGGTGCAGTTCACAAATCGAGTGATGCTGATAACTATTTTAAAAAAATGGTCTGATGAGGTAGGTGTTTATAGACGTTAGGTGTTCATTTTACTTTATAATTTTGAATTTGCAACCTCAAATTTGTCAAAAATGGCAAAATAAATCTTTGTTTGGTTTGGGGGATGCAGCAAAAATTTTCCATTCTATTTCTTCTGTTATCGTTATTAGTCATTATTTTTTAAATGTCTCCATACTTTGCTCGTATCGTATTTGATTTCACAATGGGAGGTAAATGTGGGCGCATTGTTAAGTCGCCATAATATAGTGAAGCTATAGGTACACCACGGATTACCCACTGCTCAGTTTACGCTGCTTGCGTTGTCTGATGTTTCATGCAGAGTGCAGACCAAATACATAGTGTGTGTGAAAAAGAAAATGTAACAATTCATTCGAACTTAATGTAGTACGGATAAGTACGTCGATATTGTGACCAAAACGTCGGATTAGAACCTCTTTTTTGCTATAGCAAACAATTGTATATATATATATATATATATATATATATATGTTTAAATATTAGCATTGCAAGTTAGCCAATGTCAATGTTTGGCTAGGGCCCCGAATGATCCAAGACCTGGGGAATTGCACCCTGGCATCCCGGGCCAGTCCGACCCTAAATGTATAGTTCACGAGACAATTTGGTGCCAATTTTTCAGATACAGCTGCAATAAAAGGAAAATAAGCAATAATTTATGCATTCATTGGAATTTGGCAGAAGCACAGGTATAGGCACACTCAAGTACTTTTCGCTGACAACCAATGACTAACACTCACACTCAAATCACAAATATCCCCCATGGAAAAGTCCTTCTTTAACATTGGCATTTTTTATTTCTTGATTTTCAAGATGCATGCATTTTATCTGCACTTAGGTGGAGGGACTAAAACAATTTAGGTGTTTTAACCCCGTAACTAGAATTCACTTGAAACTATTTCTCTTCAACTACACATGAAATTATTCCCAACGATGGTGTGAGAAACAATAAGAGTTGCATCTAGGTAATCTAGGAGGAAGTATAAGATCAGTTTCCTAATGCCTGGATATTTAAGCCCTGGTATAGCAGGTGAGTAATTCTATTTACCAAACATGAATAAAAATAAGACAGGAGAAATGGAATGTGAAGAGAAGAGGGAAAGACGATGTGCATGGCTTACCAACTGGCATAATGCGACAGGTTTTGGCCCGAGTCTTTTTCGGCAGTTGGAAGCAGGTAAGTGATTCCACCGTTCTTTCCTCATTCCTCTTAATTAGAAATAACTTCAGTTTCTATTCCTGGCATTGGCAATTTAATATAGGCTGACATATTTTTGTTTTGTACATACTTTATTCATTTTTATGAATGTATATGTACCTTGATCTAGGTATATATATATATAATATAATTTAATATATATATAAATACATTCAACACAATACAGTTACCTGAATATATAGTTATATTTGTTTTTTAATAGAAAAAAATTTGTTAGTGACAAACTACGGTAAAAAATTAAAGCTTGGCAAACGTAGATGTATAATGTTCCTATTGAAATCAGCGTCAAAAAAATGAAGGAATTGGCATAAATAATACCTACAGATATAATCAGCAATATATCTACTTATTCCTGCCAAGTGGAAACCACAGAATTATGTTCGGATGTCGAAAAAGAAAACGAGAACAAACATTAAAGAATGCACGCAAAATCTCCTCAACTGACTGGCAATGCAAACGACAACAACACAATGTACCAGCATAGATAGCAGAATGAGAGTAGACAATTATTTCCGTCATGTGGGGGCATTTTTTTATTTGAGCGCCAAGTCCAAATTTAGGTAATGGGAGACTTCCTGCTATTTAAGCAATTGAGACACAAAACATCATGCTCTTACAAACTGCAAGCTCAAAATTGGCCAAGAATTGATTTGATCAAAACAATTGAATTGTTAAATGGGTTATAAAAAGAAAATTACTAGCTTTTTTGTAAAAAGTATAAACCAGGGTGATTATGATGATGATACCAGACAAACAAAACAGTCGAAACTGTTTCTGGTTCGAACGTGACGATGGCGACTTTCGTCGGCTGGGATTTCGATCAAGAGATCAACGGGTAAAGCGATCGGGGTGAGGAGGGGGTATATGGGGGTGTGGGGGGTGGAGGTGAAAGCGGGCATATTTAAGCCACATAGCTGTACTGGTCAGTACTATCAGCCGTGCGCTTGATGTACTCCTTCTCGATGAGAGCTTCGATGCACTTCTTGATCATGCTGATCGCGGGGGCAAACGTCACTTTCGATTGACTCAGCACCTAAACAAAGAAGACATTGTCACGTCCCAGTCAGACTCTTGCACTTGGACAGACACGTTGTTAGTCCTCTTTCAAATGGAGACGGCAGGATATCGTAAGCAGGACGGAATTTAAAATGTGTCGGGATGGCAAATCCAAAACTAAAAAATTTTGTGGCTTCGTATGACCAGTTGAAAGATTAAGGGCCGTGGCATCGGTGACTGTCAGCCGTACAAAATTGGAAAAATCTTGAGTAGAACATCTTACTATCCACAACTAGGTTTAGTAGCTAAAAACGTGCCAGTCAAACAATTCGGAAATGCCGTTCGCCGCAGACGAGTTTCGAAAGACGAATGCCAACCTCTTGTATGAGTTCGTTATGACGCAGCAGCTTGCGGCTCTTCATGATGCGAACGATCGCTGCCTGGAGACACAGCTTGCGATCCTCGTCGATCGCGCAAAGCGCGCGCTCCACCTCTAGCGGCGTGTCCCGTTGCAGGCCCGCCGTTATGCGGAACTTGGTGCGCTTGTTCGCGTACTCGAGATTCAGCAGCAATTGCACTTGAGGTCCCAAAGTCTGCGGAAAAGATACCAACCCACCGCCACCGACCAGCAAGTTTCAGATGCGATGTATATCGTCCCGGCTTTGGATTTCTCACAATTTCGATGCCCAGGAATTATGCCTCAAGAAAGTCTTCAGACACCCGGGCAGTCGAACATCGTGAGCAAAGTTGACTCTCTTAGTGGATGGAAATTCCTTAGATGAAAGCAACACAACAATTTGACAAAATTGTCACAGGCAATAAATATCCGTTTAGTACTTTAACAACTAGAAGCTAGCATCAAACTTAATTTGTATAACTTAATTTCCTGATTATTAGCTAATTTCTTGATTCAAGGCCACAAAAGACAATTTCCAGGTTTGAGGCAGCAATGATATGCATGTGAATTGGGTCTACTGCCAACCTCTGATACCAAGTTTTAGAGCCGAGTAAGTTAAACAAGGTGGAAAAACGGCACTCATCAGCATCCCCGATGTGACTGCCGATACCGATTCCTGGTTACAATCATACGATCGTACGGGTTTACCTCTCGGTCAGCCGTCAGTAGCTTGGCTTCGATCAGACTCGCTACGTTCTTGTTGAACTGATCCGTGTTAAGCTGCAGCGAAGTCTGCACGTCTTCGCACGCCAGTGAGTTGGACTTCTCGAACAGCAGTAAGATGGCCATCTGGAAGGTCTGCATCGTGATCTGGTATGGCTTGTTCAAGTAGCCCAGCTTCAACTCCCCTGCAAGCAACATATAATATCAATTAACAAAATCGCTGATCTATGCTACTCTGTTAGACACCGAAACTGAGATAGAATAATAGAATGCGCTCAACTTCCAATTCATTGATCTAATGGGCGACCCAGAAAAATTTGTAGCAGTTCAAGTGTTGACGAGTGCTTACCCTGACACAGGTGATGCAGCCAGGTAAGTTTTCTTCCATTAAAATGTTCATGGTAATAATTTTCGAATTTTTGCACAGACTTTTCTAGCTCTTGAGGCACTGCAAAACTAGTTAGAGATGTCTGACTCTGTCCTAGAGGCCAAGCCCCCGCCTGAAACAAAGGTTTTCGTTAGGTGCATTTGGTGACAGTATCTCACGCAACATTTCAATTCAATTGAGGCCCGGTTTTAAAATCTCCGGACAAGGTTTGAAGTTTGAACTCGTACCTAACAAAGTATCACCTTGGTAACGACTGACAACCAATCGGGTGCAGTTTCCGAGTTGTTTGGAGGAAGTCCATAGAACTAATTTAGTTTGGAGATCATAATACCAGTTGATAGTGCTGGTTGAATGGCAAAGCCCATTTTAGCAGGTGGTAGATTACGTAACAAAAATAAAAATTGAAAATCTACGTAACTGCTCCAAACGGCACGCCAGAAGAAGTTACATACCTGTAACACGTTGATGGAGAAGTTGATGCCGAGGTCGGCAGAATCCCCCTTGACCAGGTCGTTGAACTTCTTGTTCAAGTCGGGAGACAAGGAAATGTCGGTGAACATGCGATGCAGCTTGCTCGTGTACTGGTACCCACAAGCCAGCTTCAGTCTACAAAAAACACACCATCAATCATCGTTGTTACACCTTGCACGGAGCAAAAATCATCAGCTCAGAGAATAGAGTATAATTGATCATTTCTGCCAATTTGGTTGTTATGTATTATAGTTTGTATGGTTCGAAGATTATTCGACGTTCATTCATATACCATCAACGTTATGTACCAACACGCGGCAATGCCTTCAAGAGACTTTTGCCAGTTGACGGTTTCAAAGATTATTACAATTACATGATCCAGCCAGTGACACAGATCTGTCCCTGACTCTGATATCTTGAAGTTCACACCCCCCTCAACTAAGTTGCATCATGATTGCATCATCTCAACATCTGATTGTTTAGATGAAATTTTCATCAGCTCCTTGGGAAATTAATCAGGCAGGTAGGCACAGGTCCTTCCAAGGCCGATCAACTTTGATTATTTTTTGCTTGCAAGAGTGGATAGCAGAAGAAGGTACCACATTAAGTGGGACTTGAGCTTATACCCATGACTTGAGTTTAGACTCATGATAAAGCAGGCTAGCTTTGCAAAATGTTAGAAAAAGTTCAAGTTTGGTAGCTAAGCATTAAAAACCCAGTTAAATAGTTTTTCTGAAAAGTAACACACCTGTTTATCATTGCCTCCTCTGAGTCCATTGCTTGACTCATCTGATGAATCAGCCGCTTGGCCAAGTGCCTCGAATAGAATCTGCAACAATTAACAAAAAACCAAGTAATGAAAAGGTTGCTTGCAACACTTCCTATGTTGACAGTCAGTAGTAATCAGGTACAGGAACTACTGTCAATGAATCTTGATTGCATTCGATTCCAGATCCCATTTCTACATCCTTCATCACTTAACATAAATTAGACAAGATAAAATTAGAGTCTAGAAAGTAAATACAGATGCACTAAATTTCCGTTGTACAGTCATCATTTCTATTCAATTATCTTTCAAAAATATGAAATTTTCACTAATTTTCTATAAGGCATAAGAAGCACAAAAAATTTAAACAAAACTTTGAATTCTGCATGTAAACAACGCAAGGCACATGTCAAGACTAATTAGTGTTTTCCTAACATTTGCCAAATAATATATATTTACATTTATTTGTTGAGAGTTTGGTAATCAAGTCGAAATTTTATGTATTATTTTTATGGCATATTTTCTAAGTACTAAAGTTACTGAAAATACCTAAAAATGAATGCCGTACTGATAGGCTCCTGACACTACCTTACTAAATATGTTAAATAAGCTGTAATACGTAAAATATTAAGGGGCAATTGTGTAAATGTGAAGTCAATGTGATCCAATTTAATTTTGATGCCCATTATACAACAAGAGCAGTTTCCGTGAAAGACGGAATTGCACCCCAGAAACCAATGTTTAGAAAGGAGAGTAAGCATGAAAAAATTGTGACCATACCAGGATATAAAACCAAGACCCTTGCTTTCTGGACAAGTTTCCACAACTGAGCTATCCGGGCACACAGTTGAAGCATTCACGACAGGTCCCGAGCTAGCAACCCCAGTCGGTCACCTCATAACCGTACCAACAAAAACCGTTTGTTAGCTCACCTGAGAAACACGTCTTTGTCGTCGATATACTTGAAGATAGTGATGCTCTGCGCTAGCCGATCGTCAACGTCCGATTCGTTCACCGCCTTGTTCGACTTCTTGAGGAAAGTGTCGCAGTACTTGGCGAGCAATTCCGCGCTTCTGCAAATCTGAACGGGCACGGTCAGAATTGGGCTGGCCAACGCACAAAGTGGCATCGATAAAAAGTTAGTGAAACTCTGGGTGTGCACAAATCCGACTACTTTTCACACAAATAACTGGGTTATTGTTTAAGTGTCTGAAAAATTGAAATTTGTCTTCTGCAGTAAATTGATCAACATTGTAAAATATTATAATTGCCTTGCATTAAGCTTTAAATAACAAAGATTTTGTGAGTAAAATGTTTGTATGCTGGCATTGACATGGTCACTAATAATAAGTCACTAATAATATGTTAGGGATAGCATATCAAGAAGGCCCATTCTACCCTAGCAACATCTTGTGCTAGGTTGTCCAAGGTTAATGGAAGACTCTTAGGTTGCTCATTATATGCACATTGCTACATGCAAACTCGACTAGTTAATTAATAAAAAATAAAAAACAGAACCAAAATTACCAGGGGAAATGTTGTTATTATCCTAGAATGTTGCCATGGATTCCATAACAATGCCATTGTCCTAATGGTGAGATGGGTATCAACTATCAAGAAGGTCCATTTAAAACAAGTGACTTAGCATTGCTTTGGAGTTCCAACTCCAATTTGTAATCAATTTCAATTTGTAATGAATATTACTTAGTTTTCAAGATCCTAAGAAAATAAAAATAAAATCCTGCAGAATTGCTTAGTGGTTGGAGAATTGAAGGCAAACAGAATTTCAGGAGAATTCCTTAATGATCATGGCCACTGAAAACTCGAAATTAGTTTCAGGCTCACAATAATGCCATTGGCTTCAAAAGAAAGCAGGGATAGCAACAGATTAACAACAAACTGCAAGAAGCAACTGTCTGTTTTCTGTAATTGCTGGGTACGCAGAAGCCAGAACAAAGATCAAACAAACAGGGATAAATGTACATTCATGAACTTTTTTGTAATGGGGGCAAACTCTAGACAGACCCTGACCTCACAAAAGTGGCTAGACAACCTCCCCACTCCCCACCCATCCCTTGGAGATTGCATGCATCAATAGAGATGACATATTATTCATGACACCCAGATGTTTGATCTTCTATTTTATCATTTGTAAAGAAGCAAGTTTGCTGGATGTGTTTACTTAAGGACCAGATGATGGGGGATTTCTGCATTGAATTCACCACCCATCACACAGTTTTGATTTTGATTAATCACCATCATATTTTAGAACAAAAAAGGGGAGTAACCAGTTGTCAACTAATCTACACAAGCTAAGAATCAGTTGCCACAAAACATGCCTACTGGCATCTCTGACAGAAAGTTACAAGTTTGACTGCAAAATTTTTTGGTCCCCAACCACCAGTTTGGTTTTTGGTAAATCATGCTGATCCTTTCTTCAAACACCCAAGTCATATTGAAACAAAAAACTCCAGTTATTAAGAGGGTTGTTGTGAGTCCTCATGAGTCGATGTAGGCAAATACCTTGTTTTCTGTGTGGTTGACAATGGTTTGGCACGCCTTATCCAACGTGCCAACGAAACTCTTGTCACCCTGGAAAGCTTCTTGGATCAAGTCGTTGTACTTCTTGTGAATAGCCAAGACACTCTCGACAAACTGTACGTGAACGTTGTCACCCTTCAACTCTCTGATCGACTCCAAACCTGAACAAGTCAGATTGTTGCCGGCGTTAACGACGGCCCGACGAAATATTTGTGTTGCAAGTGTTCCCGATGACGGGAAAAAGAAAATCATGTAATGCATTACTTTATCAATAATACTTATAATTAGTGAGGCAGCAAGAATACCGTATCGAAATGTCACTGAGAGAAAGTAATCTATGGTGGTTTTAACTAAACCATGCATGCATTGAACTGATTGAAAGTCGAATGTTTAAAATAATTTACTCCAGTTCTACTTTACCCACCAAACAGGATAAAATATATATTTTTGTGGATTTTCCACCATTTCTTCCAATATTTCTACCTTGCATAACAGTGCTACACATATTTTGCAATTAAGACCCAAATAAAAAAGCGATTAATATCCGGTGAAGCAAACGAACGGTAAACGCCGGTCGGTTCCCCACCTGGTCGGCCGGTGCGCGCTTACCTTGGCCCTTGATGTGTTCGAACAAGTGACTAATGAGCACGCTGATTGCGCCAGGCACGCTGCGCAGCATTGAGTACATCAACGACAAGTCTTTCTTGCGCTCCTGCTCCACCATCGCTTTGCACTCCGAATGCAGGTAAGGTAGGTGTTCGGACACCATGTGAAGCTCGCAGCGCACCCTCACCTTCGAGTTTGAGCTGCCGAACAATCAACAACCAACAATCAACAATCGTCTGTGCGCGTCTGCGCTTGCCTAGAAGTGTAGTTGCAATAGCAAGTTTTTTCCAGAATATTTTGCCGAAATATTATTGACCGTAAAAATAATCGGCAACGAATTTCCGCCGACAAGCCTTGAAAGGTGCTTGCGTTTTGCAGTCACTCATGCGAATGATGTATCGCTCGCTATCTTTGCTCTTTAATTTGCTGTTTCAGTGACGGTGACAGTAAATAAAAATGTTGCATAAACATTCTTTCTCAAACCGACAGCTAGCCACGAATGAGTATGTGATTGTCCGTTTCAAAACAATACAAGTGAGATATTGGATCCGGCCGCGGTGTCGGAACATTTAAAGATCATCTTAATATTGCCCGTGTGAGATGTAAAAGCTATCAACCTAAGCCAACTTCATAATAATACTTTTAGACGATATTCTGGCAAAACTTGCTCGCGTAACTCCGTCTTATCCACCCGTCTGTTCTGATTGTATTTCCACCTAGCAGACTTGAGTTGCGGCTTGCCTACAACATCTAGCGGAATGTTATTGTTCATCGCCTGAGGACGGGTGGGAAAAAGTGCAAGAAACCATACGCAGTACATCTCAGTTTGTCATTTTTCACTGAGGTCATGCACTGAGTATTAATTTAGTACAAATAAATTTCCTGCTTATTTATAGAGGTTGCTTGGTCTAGCACACTAGTCCTATTAACATTATCTTATACTTACTAGAGAGTGGCAAAACAAGCTTATTTGTAACACACATATTTTTGCATTAATTATATGATATAAGGACATTATTACTTTTTAAAATGTTATGGTCGGACATCTGATACCAAGAGAAATTATTTACTTTAGGACTGAATTCTGATTACAGAACTTATAGCGTAAATTCAAGACACCAAATAATGATCTAAACCCATTCAAGCTGGCCGTATACCTTAGAATATGACATGATGGTTAAACACAATTAGTCATCAACAATTGATAACACAAGTACTTAGTCAATTGAAAATCAAACTAACCTGAAGTGCAGGAACTTGTGGCTACGGTAAGATTCTTCATCTACGAACTTGATGACTCGTTCCATGTACTCGGAGATCCCACATTCACTTAGCAATCTAGTTGCTTCACGCTTGAAGAATTCCCCACTGGCATCCAAGTAAGGGCCTTCGAAAATTTCTTGATAAAACTGGAAATTAAATTAGATAGGTACATTAAACTATTGCTTTAGGTAAATATTCCCTACTCTGTTGTAACTAGTTTGACAGTGTCCTATTTGAACAATCTCACAAGGAACTATACACCTTAGCTAAGGTTCTTTCGAAAGATATTTTTGCTGTTCAAATTTCAAATTGAAGGTGCCTCTCCTAAATTAACGGCCAAGCTCTGATGCGGGTTATTGAACCTTCCGATTTCCAAATGACTAATGAAATGCCAAGCTGATTGTGACAACGACTGAATAATTAACATTAAGGTTCCTCTCCTAAGCTGATTAAACTTGGTTGTTGTGAAGTATACTCATCTGTAGAAGGCCAAAAACAATCCAAGCTACCTAATGTGTTTTAATTTCTTGATTGTTTACTTACAACCATTTACCAATTCAAGCAAATATATATAAAGTGCTAAGTAATAATTACTCAACACACATAATGCTTACTCACCCCTGCCTCCTGAAATTAATCTTGTGCTCTGTTCCGACAAAAAGAAAAAGTAAAAACTTACCGAGAGATTATACGCCGACTTTTTGTTTTCGATGAGGATCAGCGATTGGATGACACCATGGATAATTGAGGTTATACAATGGTCCCCATGGCCATAACGGTCTCGGGAAATGCCTTCCATGAGAAGCTTAACCAGCGTGTCTTTCAATGGCTCTATCATTTTTCTCTTCCATATCGACAGTCCTAACTCATCGATTTCCATCAACTCGTTGGGAGAGAGATTTCCTGTAGACATCAAATATTTCAATATTAATTACTTTTTGTGCCGCCTATTTTCAGTTCAGTATTATTAGCATAAGTTCAGCATATTTATCTAGCTAGCTTCTCACATACGTTTATAGCCAACATCAATATATTTTCAATGTTCTGTGAGAACAAACTTAGCATTGAATTAGGGAACAAACGTAAATGCAGACAAACATTATGGCAAACAAACGCTAATGCAAACCAAGGTGCTGCATGTACTCTTGACGCAATGAATCGCGGATGACACTTAATTGGTGACCAAATTCAAAAGCTGACTTTTGAGTAGAATTAATTCAAGTCCTTGTCAGCAACAATCTCTGCAATTTTTGCGATTATTTGGCACTTATGACTTCTATGGTACTTTCACGTTATAACTTTCAACCATTTGAGAGGTAGGCGAGCAATGGCGTTCTTGATTATTAATGTCACTACTGCAACGAGCTGGGAATTAGATTACTTCTACTTAATTGAAAAGAGCCAGTTTTTTCTTACTATTTCACTAAGTTTTGTAAACATTTCAGTAATCGGCCATTTTAATGCAATTTGTCACGATTTTTAGGAAAAAACTTCTTCTTAGAGACCGTAGAGAATCCCGTGTAATAATAACGTTAATACACAACAAATAAAAATTGCACATGCATTGCAAGTATGTTGCTCAATTGATAAAATACAGATCCATTGTAAATACTAACCATATAAGGTTTCTGCCTCTGAAACCTTCTCTTTTTTTATGTGTTGTAAATTCAAATATAGATAAAGGCGGTGCAAGTATCCAATTCCCATACTGAATCGATCCCATTCTTGATGATAATTCCTCAAGAGATTCTCCTCTCCCTTAGCAACTATCTTTTCCATCAAGTCTTGGACATGTTTCTCGATTAGGTCCTTCGTCTCAGAATAGAGCCTGTTTGCCAGTGGCTCTGGGTATGCAACGCACAGGGAGTAGACATCACTAAATCTTGCATTCCACACATCCCGTGACACATCGCCCAATGTAATTACACCTTGTACCGTTTGTTGCAGCTCTGTCCAAGTTGAATTGAAGTCCACAAACTTTGGTTTCAGCGACATTCTATAAAAAAATTAGGATGGATAATCCAAGAAAGCAAAAGAATATTCTAAAATGCAATGACCAAGTTAAAGTGAAAGACAGTTTGACTTGTTAGGTAACCCAGACAGAAACAAAGAAAATGTCCTTTTCATTGTTATTTGTAAGCGAAATTTCAGGTTGGACATTAGTTAGACAATGATATTCAAAAATGGATTTACTTATTCATAAGAAATCGAAACGTAACTGATCCTAAACGGTGAGAACGGATTAGTAAAAGGGCCTAATGCCTATTTTAGAAAATGACATTGACCTAAAATGTACACTAACCTAAAAAAATCTGAAGTTTAACGAGGCCAGCTAGTTAGTCAAAAATTACATTTACAGATAAAATACATCGTAAAACTTCACTTACATACCTAATTTAGTAGCCTAGGCAGTCTTGACTTAAATTTCGGGTATCAAAAAGTTTTAAATGACCGATGTTGATGAACTCTGCAAGTGCACCATTTCACCACACTGAGGATTCCACACAGACGTGACTTTTGCTTTGCCTCATCAGCTGTTTTCTGTATTGACAAAATGTAATGCGTCACGCGGGGCCCACACAATTTTAAGTCATTTTTCTAAAAATTTGCAGTCTCACCGGCCGCTCATGAATACATTAAGACGCAAATAACGCATTTCATGTACTTATTGCCGATACCTAGCAATTATGCTATGTTCAAATATAGAAATAACCATATGCCGTATTAACCATATGCCAAAAAGGGGAAATCTTTGTTTGGAAAATAAAATATGTAATGCAAGCTCATTTCTTCAGCAATACAGTTTTTTAATTTCTTAAATTTATAATACTTAATAGTTTATCTGGAATAAAACACAATTTATGGCCAAGTTTTCATTTTCTCCACTTTTACATAGGTTCACAAATTAAATTATCTTATAGCATACTCAAGAATGGTAAAATTTGTGTGTTAAACTCATGGAACAAGCACCCACCTTTCCTCAAGTATAATCATTGGTACATCAGATTTTTTTTTTTAATAAAAAAATAACCTTAACTGAATGATGAGATACCACTAAAATAAATAAAAAGTTCTGAACATGGTTAAGCGGAGTGTTTCAGGGCATATGGGTGATGTCGTGGGTGTGGAGTATGGTTGTGCTCTGTTACGGTTGAATTTTAGCCCTAAAAACGGCCTAGGTCAAAATTTTCTTCCACATCTTCAAAACTGGTTCAGAGCTGCGTGGTTCAGAGCATGAGCATTACAGTAAGTGCTATCGTCAGCCTGAGTTTTGTAGGTAATTCATGCTTAGACTTGCTCCAAAGAAGACCGTCAATATCAATATCCTACGAGGCCTTTGTTGACTTTTGGCTGCAGTTTAGAGTATTTGTACACATTTCTCAATATATAAAATTAACTACTGAATATTATGATATGGAAAAATGTCCAGCACAGACAACACAATGACCCACAAATCGGTTAAAATAAATTTAGTGGTTCGTTGATTTTCTAGCGAAGGCGACAGCATATGTGGTTTCGTATCCGTAGTCCATAGTCAGTGTTTGCCGCTCATAAGTAAAGATAGTCAAACATTCTCTGTTCTTGGATGCACCCTGACACGAGTCTTCGGAAACCATTTTCTTTGAAGAGACCGACACTAGAAAATAAATAAAAAAGCATTTTGTGATATTTTGAGATTTACAATTGGTCGAACTTGTCGATTTTCTGCATGTCTGCAACAAACAAGTCATAACAAATATCTGCAAAATTCTTAACTTCCGTGAATGAATGCTAAAATGAAAATTTGATGAACAGAAAATAACTTGAACTTCCGGCTTGCGGCAGAAAGTGTGGCAATTAAAAATCATCAGCACCATTCATTATCCACCAAAAATTTACAGATATTATCCGACTGATTGTCAGTCATTTTTAATCACTCACCTCAATCTGGTAGAAGTTGGCTGCCGTAAACGCAGCCAGTGCCAGAAGACAGAGGCAGATCGCGGCACGTAATCGAGCTCTGTGCGCCTTCCATTCTTCCAGTTCAGTTATGTGTAAGAATCTGTAACACACGTTAGATTTTAATCGAACATCAAATTTTCACGGAACTGTCCAGTGCGAAACTTGAGACAGTTGGGTTCGCTGGCTTCACAGAAAATCCTGCGCTAACAATTTGGAGCCCCGAAAACTGTTCAAAAAGTCTAAAAATGTGGGGGGGGAACTGTGTAAAATGACTTGTAGTGAACCAAAAAAATACATTTATAAAAGCAATCATCACCTTTGAACAATCACCATTAAGAATACTGAATACCTATCTATTAACACACAAGAATGGCATTTGTTTACAGTTAGCAGCTTGCACATTAATAACAAGCAAAAATTACTTGAAATCTCAAATAAATTAAATGTAATTGAAGTAAGGCAGGCATATTTCTAAAGCTCCCCTGTACATAACAGTAGTATTTCTTGATCTCAGCTGTTAGTTAACAGAAACATTTCTGCAGTTACCTGTTCCTCAACTCTGGTGGTAGCTCGAAGCTCGACGGGATCGGAAACAAAGACTCGTAGAAATCTTGAAGCACAGCACGAGCGACAACATTGTCAGCCTCGCGAGATGGGTCCAGATTGTCATTGAGACAAATAAATTTCCTGCCGGGGAAAAAGAGCTCGTTATTACAACGAAATCGTACACTCCACCCAGCGTAAATCGAGCATCTCGTCTCGTTTCTTACTTGGGATCTTTGCGAATGTCATCGAGATGAGCGACTAGTTGGCTCAAGTTTGAACTGAGCATCTTGAAAGACACGTCTTGAGCCCGAACCACCTCGAACTTGTACTTGGGGCTCGAGCCAAACTTGTCCAGTAGCACCTCGACAATCGGAGGACATGAAGCCACCAGCGCTTCTGAAACAACCGGCTGGTGACAAAACATACGAGTTAAACAAGCTACAGACGCAGGTAGCAATCAATCAGGTTTCTTAGCTTAGTAACACCGGTGTGTGGTGGTGTGCGTGTGGTACTATGCCATTAACGGCCCAGTCTATTGCTTCTTGAACAAGAGCTGCACATGAACTCGAAGAAAAGTCAATGCTTTAGTGCTACTTGTTAGACCACAATTAAACCAGGTTCAATTGAACGTTAGGAGTAAAATTTCACCAGTCTATTGCTTCTGGAACAAGAGTTTTCCATGGACTCAAAATCGATGCTTAGTTGCTAGTTGCTAGACCAACACATCAACAACTTGAACTGGCAGTTGGACGTTCAGAGTAAAGCTCCATCAGAGGTGAGATGAGAGTGTTCATTTGTTCCATTAATAACATGACAAACCTCATTCTCATTTCTCATTAAAAACATCGTAATATAAATATAATTATAATATAATTTAAATTTCCTCCACTTTCACCTAACTTATTATTGACATTTTTTTATTTTTTTCTTCTGCTTAAATATCTCGGTTCCTTTTATAAAGCAAATTTCAATTTTAACAGCCCGCACACAAGTTATACTTGTGCGGGCTTCATCTCTCACCATCTCCACACTGATTAATTGCATTATTTATAATTTTATACTTGTCTGGGTGTGGTTATGTGTGTTGAGTGAATAAAATGATTTAAAATTGAAAGATTGAATCGAGGAGTAACAAGCCCCAGGCAAGTAACAGGCAACAATAAAAGAAGAACTTGGACCTCTAGGACAAACATTGACAAACCTATCATCCGAGAAAAAAACCAGAGAAAGGTTACTAGGAGATTAATGATCAGAACCGGCACTTAAAGGTAAAGAGTGTGAGCGCACCAGTGTCGAGTCCTGGTAGCGCTCGTAGGGCGGTGGCACCGGTTGCACGGGATCGTCGGGCAGGTGCAGGTGCTCGGAACAGTTGACGAGCGCCTGCTCGAAGGCCACCACTCTGCGGTGGTCCAGCGGCAGCTCGTAGAGCCTCGTCAGCAGCGTGCGGATCTCTCGGTCGGACCAGCTCCTGCAAACACCGCCGGCACTCTTCCGTTGGCGACTGGCCACTTGTCCAATCGTTGAATCTCGACGTGAAAAGGAGTTTTTTTAAATGCAAAACCGATAACTCCAATTCTATCCTGTCACTTGGCAGAATTTCTATCTGAAAGTTCCCCTTGGTGCTTTTCGACAGGAGTAGGTTATGTGCCGGCACCGGATTTCCCCTCCTCCATGATAGGTTCATCATCACCCTCATAAACACCCTCTCATTCACCAAAACCATTAGACCAGTGCCATAGGATAGATCCAGTTGTCAAAACAGTGCGTCGTAAAACAGTAATAATCAATCAATCAACTATTATGATCCCCCCATTGGCATATGATTTACCCAATCGTACACAATGCATGCCTGTATTCATTACATAACAGAACATCTGCAAAACTTACCTCGACTTGTCAGTGTCGAACGTGTGGAAAATCTCTGAGACTGTTTGGTTGGCACGCTCGCTCATCAGAAAGTAGAAGTAGGAGAAAGCAAACTGCATGTCGGTCGGGCTGCGGACTCTGTGAGACGACGTAACAAGCCACTCGTTTGGGAACCTACGAGCAGGGATTCATAATTAGTGATATGATATGATATGATATGATATGATATGATATGATATGATATCTATTCTTACCACCAGGGACCCGAAGGGCAGAAATTAATTTCTGTTTGGGTCCTGCTTACCAAGTTCGTTTACAAAACAACGAAATAACTACTAACTATCTTTTTCTTATGTAGAAAATAGGAATTTAACTAAACTGCAAAATCTTGGTGCATGCAAGATAGATATTGTTAGTAGAAATCAAAGATCACACATTTTCATTCATTTTTGACATTGTGTTTGGTTTCTACTAACTATTTATATATTAGACTAGGTATCTCTCAGACGTTTGATAAATCAGGCAGCATTCACTTTACTAGATTTTTTTTCCAAACATAGTGCAAGGTGTTTTAGACTTTTAATGTTGTTCTGATTGAAAATGAAAGTGAAGGGAGAATCTGCAACAATTATGGGATTATGACAAATTTGAAATTGAGGATGAAATGTCGTTACGGGTGCAATGTAGCTATTTTTACCCCGACATGTGCCCTGTCTTCTTTCGTACCAAGTTATTCAGTTTGTATCCAGCAAGATTCATTGTTCATTCATTAGATTTCATTCACACTGCAAATTATTGTAGGGCTAAATGATATTTGATAGAGTAAAAAAGAATGTGAGGGAATTGAGAGAGAGGCGCCAAACCCGTTATCAAAATATTTGAACCCCACCGGTGTTAATGATCAAGCAAGATATTGCAAAGAGTAGCTATACCATGCAAGTGATGTAAACTACAAAGAAGGAGGAAACAGAGCAGCACGACTTACTGAGTTAAACATGCTCAATATTCTCCAACACATTTGTTGTACATTAAGTCCATCCAGCCTTACTGCCCTACCCTCTCCTCCCTTATCGTTATCGGCAGCCATTAGGCAACGCCAACCGTTCTAATCACAGAAAAGGAGCTAGATCTGTTAAGAAAGCCGTCACCTGTCTTGTAGCGCTCTCATCACAGCAGTATCTACCAAGTGCGGCATGTGCGACGGCACGCGCCTGCTGCGGAAACCAAACTCCTGGTTGAGAAGGCGGTTGACGTGGAGTAGACTAGCCGCAAACGTGTCCAGCTGGCTGGTCGGCCTCCGCGCGCTCCACTCCTTGCCTGCAGCGGGACACCCGAAGAAACGCTTTCAGTACCACTGTCACGAACGCTTTCGAGCGAGGAGATACCCGGGGATAGAGCGTTTGCTCATCGATCATGGCTAGGTTGGAATATGCAACACCATGTTTAGCGGACCGATAGCTGTGTGATAATCGGAATGCCGATAATCGGAGCGTTGTGACAGGTTTCATATTTTCTGACAGCCCTGACCGACTGCGACAGCAACTCATTCAAACGCATTTTAACGCTATGATTTACTGCAGTGCATGGCTAACAAGATATGTACAACATTTCCGACAATAGTCACGCATACTTTTGTTGAAGAAGCAGAGCAAGTTCAAGCATCTTAACTCTTGCTAACTGCAAACTGTATAAATAGGTAGGAAACCGTTCCAACATGCGCTTAGACTTGAGCTGTGTATCGAAACTTAGCCTTGTTTGAGGGTTCCCCAAAAATTTATTCTCAAGTTAATTGTATACTCACCCCTTTCATTACAAATCTACACAATAAGCTATATTGTTCAACACTCGTCATTAAACGCTGTGCGCTCCGTGCCAGGGCAAACAAAAACAACACGATGCCACCGCTTAAAATTTCCGAAGCAGAGCAGCGAGAAGTGCAAGAACTCACCACGGATGCTGTTCCTGCGATCTCGGTCCATCTGTCTCCGCCGGAGTCCCAGCCGCCATTCGAGCACCTCCGTCTGCCGCCTCCGCTCGCTTTCCCTCGCCTTCTCGTTGCTTCTCTCCCAGTCCTCCTTGTCGCCGCTCTCTTTCCCGCGAACACCGCTCTCTTTGGCGACCGAATCGAGGAGGTTTTTCCCGTGGACTAGACGAGAGATCTGGCTGGAAGCGTTGCGTATCGAACCGCGAGGGACATAATCTCTGGGCTGCCGATCGCTGACTATCGCTTGAATCAAGTGATCGTCGTTGCCGGCACCTCCAGCGTTGGGCATCCAACTCGGTCCAGTGCCATTTCTATTTGGCGCGGCTCTGGGCGTCGAGTCGTTCACTCTCACTGCCCTAACAATACTTGGAATCTTTGGATTTAGCTCTAAAATGCTTCTGGTTTGAATGGTTTCTAATTCTAATGGTATCTTTGTGTCTTCCATGATGCTCAGTCTTTGATAGGAGTCATTGTGATCGTTGTGTTGGTGCTTCTTTATCATCATAGGTTGATCCCCGTCTAGTTCCGGGTAGTTTTCGTCAGGTTGGTACGGCTCTTCCTCACCGATATTGTGTTGGTACACCTGGAAAAGAAAGTTACTGGTGAGCTCCGATTTACATCCATGCAGTGCCTGTCTATTTGGAAATAATACTGCATGCATTGGTATTACCATTGACTACGTAACAATAGATAGACGAAGGGTGCAATGCCAAAAAGTGTAATTTAATTGATTTCGGGTAGATGGCGCATCGGACAGCGGTTTTAAGCCACAGCGGTTGCGGTGGCCCTGACCTTGCGTTGGATAGTCGCTCTCTGAACGATGCTCGCATGCCAGCTAATCAAGCAACCTTGTACGGAGTTATAAACAAAATCTGCTCAATCGGGACCACAGAGCCAACTGGGACCGCCGTCGTTTCAAACAAGCCACTGCAGGGATCCTGGCTACATTTACATAGGAAAACAAAGACCGAATTTTCCCTATCCCTTTGTGAGTGCAGCAAGCCGGCAGCGACGCACCTTTGCAACGTGGGCCGCGTGTTCACGCCGGTCCCACACGACGCTGCAGTCGCCGTTGTCGTAGAAGCACGCCGACGAGTTGCACGAGGCGTCGCACGACCCGTCTCCCACCCACGCCCACGGGCACGCCGCCGCGCAGTCCGGCACGCCCCACGACAAGTACACCTGCATGCAGATTTTCAAAACCGTCACGTTACCAAATTCCCTTAAAGATGTTGTCTCATCATGTAAATTTTAACTGCATTTTACCTGTAGGCATTACCTACATAAATGTGTAGATGTGGTTACCTTCTGTCCTTTGGCGTGAGTGACGAAATCCTCAGGCCACACTTGCCGGCCCAAAAAAACGTCGTCGTTGAAATACAGAAACCTAGTCGACAGCCCAGGAATCCTAGTGGATAGAAATATCACGTCACACTGATGAAATGCACACAGCAATTAATTATTTTTATTTTTATAAATCATCAAATTTGAACCATACTTTGAAACACAACATTTCTGACTAGATAGGGGCAGCATAGCCATCGAGCATAGCTAAGTACAAAGATAGGACGAAACCCAAGCACACGAAATATTCAGGACGTAAAGATGGACCATTCTCTATCAGGATACTGAAGAGTTAAGGGCAATTGTAGCCAGGTATTGTGATAAATTGACAAACTGATTTGATCTACAAGCTATCCTCAGCACAAAAGGTTTAGCTAATTGGCTACTTGTATCTCATAGTCATGGCTACTCAACTACCAGACCACTGAAAACACAACTGCTCTAGCTGAATTAACAAATTAAAATTAAATCTGACAACAATTCTTTCAATTGAGTTATGTTGGTTAATGGTTTTCATTTCCTCTTGCTTTTGTGAGCCATTCCATCTAGCACAGAAATAATAATTCGAAAAGGATCTGGACATATCTGCATGCTTCCCTATCCCTGTTTAAAAAGGAAGCATGCAACAACCTGTGAAGATGGCTCTCGATTGCTGGAGAACTGAAGGTAGGCAGATGAGATGTGTGAGGAAAGATCTGCGCGTGCGTGACTAGTGTGAGTCTGGCAGCATCCAGGTCCAGCCAATGCGGAATTTGCCCGTTAGTCACAAGGAAAACACGTCGGATCCACGGGGCATATCTCTCAAGAGAACGTAACGAGTAACGCAGTTCCTGCGAATGCGTGCAAGAAGAACGATGCTGGAGTGTGTGTTCGCTAAATGCCGGTGGGGTTAGTATCGACCTAACTACTCACATCCTTGTCCTCGAAGCGGGAGGGCGAGAAATCTCTGGGATGTTCGGCTGATGGCAGAGCAAGGATCAAATGCGCTTGACGAACTGAGAACTGAACGCCTAGCAAAGTCAATTCAGACCACTTCTGCATAGAAAAAAGAGAAAATGCATATTACAAGATTGTAAAGAATCATGATTATTAATTACATAAAAGATTCTCTTTGGGCTAGTTTTGTGACGGCCGGTTGATACCTGGTTACATTGCAATCATGGTGTCAGGCTAACATCAACCCATTTTCTATTATTAAGAAACATAGACGGTCAAAAACAGGTTGCCGTATTTTCTTATCAAAGTAGGGATGCCTTGGATACTAGTAAAATTGTGTTTGGGTATCACTCCAAAGCCAAAAACTCCGGATACCATCCCGTATGATCCAGATAGTTTGGCCCTACTCTGGAGAAGCAAGAAGGATACAACTCCATCAAATGATGCTTTGATTTTTGTTATAATGGTTTTCAAATCTCAAAAATTATCATTAATTTTGGAATTATAAACATGTAGTTAGGCTTGGTTTTGGGAAAAAAAAAACTGTCTGCTGCAGCATGCTTGCAGCCAGATGGCATCCCTAAATCTAGGTAGGGAAGGAGTAAACCAGAACAGCACAACTTGCAATTTGAATCTTACACGCTCCTGCATAAGTCTCTGCTTGCTTTGTTTCAGTTAGATTTACTGCCCCCACGTTTTCTTAGCAGTCGAGTCAGTATATAACATTTAAACAACCAAGTGTCTTGTAGATTAGACCCTAAATGCCAACAAACAGCCGATGAGAAACGTACCTGCGCCACAAGCTGGGCAGCACGTGGTTGCTCCCAACTCATCGCAACAACACCGTGTTCGGGATAAAGCGAAGCGGTCCATCCTGATTCTGGAAATTGCCAGCGAAGGGCCGCTTCCAGATCAGCACCCTCCCAACGAGGACCGACTAGTAGCAAAGTGCCTGGAGCAATAGTATCTGCTGCCTTTGCATCTGTGAACAAAATCACCACATGCTATATGGGTACAAATTACAATTCAAGTAGACACGATTTACGATGAAGTGAGTTGGTAGACCATACCTGATGTCCAATGGGCATGGGAGATTGAAGTGGTAGCAGCGGCAAGTGCAGCCTCGCGAGGCGATGGGAATCGAGCTAAAGTCACATTCCGAACCATGCCAGAGAGTTCACCACCCATTGATATAGCTTCGTCCAATGCACCCGTTCCGCTGAAACATGAATTACCGTATAAAAATTGTCTATGATGTTGAGCATGTTGAGGTAAACTCCAAAGCATTTTTCAATTTAGTTGTCCACCTTACCGGAGTGCAGCGAACACAGAGGGAAGACAATGAGCATATTGACATCGGCGGGAAGCTTCCAATTGCAGCGTGGCGCGGTGTTCAGTGAGTTGCCGTCGCAACTCCGGATCAGACCCGTTCACCCAAGTGTATACCGCATCCATCGGCACTTCCTGGCACATCTGTCGTTGTAATGATATTCGGCCCACGTTGTCTGAGAACGAGCTGAAGACAGAGTCGTACTTGTCGCGGCTCCATAGCACCAGAGTCTGCAATAAAGCGTGTTTCCCTCAAGCTGTCAAGTTCCCAAGTGTTTTGAGCATAACCTAATACAAACATGACAGTTGCCGTACCTCGCCAAACTGAATGATTGACACGAGAATTGTAGTAAAAGCAATCGTCACAATCAACAAAGAATACTTATGGGATAATATATCATAAGTTTGACGTTGTATCTTCTTCCATGGACGCATAATAGCATAAAGTTCATGACACCGATCTCCGAACGTCACCCACCACCATCGCCGAAATATACATTTGTAATTCGAAGTGTCTAAATTGTCTACAGCCACACTTGGATTTGGTGTCTTTAGAGGCTGCCTCCTTTCTCAGTTTTTTCATCCACGGTTCCACGCACATGAAAAATACTGTTAAAAAATACTAGAAACAAAATAAATATATATATTTATTTCTGCGGGTAGATCAGAATACAACAATGTCGGTTATTTAAAGTTTTTATTATTTAGGTGTATAGCGAATCGCGCACCCACCTGCGCAGGACGTTGTGATTGGCTGAGAGCAAAACTGAGATCAATTTGAAATTGGCAGGCTAATAACAATCATAATATAATAGTATCGATGTACGAGAAAACAACCGCGAGTCTAACGAGAGACCTACGTTACAGATAAATCGAGATCGCGTCTTGCGAGGCGAATATACCCTGGAATTTGATTTGATAATTATAATATGTTTTCTCTATATATAGCAGCCTATATAAAATATATTTTTCTGTTTAAAGAGTGAGTTTAGTTATTCAAATAGGATTATGCACTAGTTGGTCACTCATAAGAAACCTGGATCGCATTGAACATTGAAATTATACAACTAAGGTGGAAATTTTTTTTGAATGCTATTCAATTTGGTGCCTTTACATTGATTGGTTATCAGTATATCGATGCATTTTGTATGAGCTAATCAGAGATGGCTAAATCCTCAGCCAATCAAATTCACATAAACACAACAATGGGCCACATATCTGCCTTCCATCCATGGATATAGTCATAGTCAGACAGCAAAAATATCTTGGTAACTTATTCCACTCATCAGTTGATTTGCACAAAACACATTTTAAACATGGAACATGATAGTTTTGTAGTTTGTTATTGCTGTACAGAAGAGCACTATCCTGGCTATTACGATACCACTCAAAAGATGATATTGAATCTTGAACGGTTCTTAAATTTTTTAGGTAAGAGATAAAATGAGACCATTTTCATTAACAGACCAGGAGGCCAACATTTAGTTATGACAAAAATTTTATCACATTAATGCTTGTTCGCCAATATTGAAACAATATTTATTACAAATACATATATTTATAACTGATTTGTGTGTATACCAACATTGAATCGAGATGGCATTATGTGCGGATACAGCAATATTTAGCAAAATATACACTTTTCATGAAATGAACAAGAAAGTAAAGATGCCATTTCCATTATCCTTGCTTGGGTAATATTAAAAAATTGCCAAGACACAAAATAAAACCACCTTTTATTGAATCTGTTCAAATATAAATAATAATTTGATGTTGACGCAATAACCTCATTAGCATGTTTTTCGTAACTATGTTAGGTTAGGCATTATTAATTTCTCAGAAATACATTTGAAATTTATTTATTTAACTGAATAAATAAAAGAGTGTTTTGTTTTACCACACACAGTTTTAGATTTCTCTTGCTAATGTTTGAGGGGTGTTTACAAAACTATATCGAGAAAAAATGAATTAAGAATTTACTTCGGAAACTAAAACTTAGTTTATCAATGAACGGAAAACGAACAGAACCTATAGACTGTGAACCTTCACTATGTAACCTTCAATCACAACCACCCAATCTTACAGAAATGACTCGCAAACACGTTATTCCAATTAAGACATGGGAACATTAATCCTTATTCAATGGCAAAAGGTAACATAGACACAGCTTTAACAGATTAACATTCCTTAAATTTCTGGCTATAATTCCTACATGTTTCATTAATTTGATTTCAGACAACGATGTTGTGATCCAGGCAATGTTACGGCATGACAAATGCAGAAAGTTTGCTGACCGATTTCTGATTGCGGTCGTGTTCAAGTACTTCATACGCATGGATATCCACCCAGCGTGCTACCACAGAGGACACTTCTTCACTGCATTGTAAGTTTTCCGCGTGAAATAACCCGGTTATTAATTTGTGGGTAACAGAAATCTGTGGGAATATATGCCAACTGAACCAAATAATTTGTGTAACCCTTCAGGGTTAACCCAGATTCTAGGGGGGGGGGGGGGGAGGATAAACTGGAAATTATGATTGTAAAACTAGACAAGGGAATACATTTTTTTCTTGACTCTTAATTTTCTTGATTGATAAAATGGTTGAATAATTTTTGGTGTCCCAACCTTGGTAAATTAATGAGGAAGACCCAAGCTGTGAATAATATAGAGTGTAAATCTTTTGTTCAGAATGTAAAAATATCTGAATAAAATGGTTGCCACTACTAATAGTTTCTTAAATATTGGTGAATCGCTTAAAAAATAACAAAATTATGACTAATTATCTTGGTCATCAACATGGGATTGGCAAATCACCTTTACCTTTTCCTTTAAAATCCCTGGCCCATACTTGGGAAACCAATAAACATTGAGTGAGACTAATTAGAAAAAAATGTGTGCCAAAATCTATTTTACTCTACAGGCATATAGCTCATGACATCTATGAGGAAGCCAACGAGAAGATTCGTCATCAGCTGAATATG
Source organism: Nemurella pictetii (assembly GCA_921293315.2). Lineage (NCBI taxonomy): Eukaryota > Metazoa > Arthropoda > Insecta > Plecoptera > Nemouridae > Nemurella > Nemurella pictetii. The sequence continues at coordinate 22,874,142 of OV121116.1, read as the reverse complement.
TGGACGCTGGGATCAAATCACAAACTCTATGTGAAAGAATTCACCCGATCCAAGTGGGAATTCCTCGTTGAGTTGAATTTCAAGACCAGAGTTTGTGAGACTTGGTGTACAAAGGTGAATACTAAATTGAAAGGAAGAAAATTATACTTGGACGCAGCAAAACATAATTTAGGATAAAATATACCGAGGCGATTTCCCACCGAGATATAAGCTCCCAGCTTAATTAATATAAACTAGCAGTCCTTGCTAGAAGGACCAACTCACTCATAGGCTCCAAACCAAATTGCTTATATTCCCAAGGCTCCAAAGCACAATTCACGGTACTCAGTTTTATTCACTATGAATCTGGTAACAATTCGAGCCTCGACCTTGTAGATATAAAAATCAGTTAGTGATTTGATCGGCTGCATGTTTGTCCAGTTATTCTCGATGGTGCCTGGCCACTTGATCTGGAAGCGCGTGCGTGAGGAAGGTCATGGCGGGGTCGTTCGCAAGATCTTGAAGCAGATCAACGGCGAAGACCGTTACGTCCGTGATCCGGGATCTTGCTGCCGCTGTCAGAACCGGGCGGTGGGCAGCATCGAGCCGACACCGCCACCATCACCATCACCGCCACCATCACCGCCAACCCCGCCACTGCCGCCTTCACCACCACCAGCAACTCCACCAGCAGCCGGAAACGGGACAATGTGAGGGTGAAAGATGAGACGAAGAACTGCTTAAAGCGAGGACCGTCCATTTCTCTCTGTTTATGTTCCTATAGGCTTAATATGTATTGACTTATAATTCATGTTTTTATAGCATCGTGTGATCACTTCTGTAATGTGTTGTATTGACGGACATAGATCATTATCTAGAGTGTTGATATAGTACTTCTTCATGAGTGATTAATTTTACTTTACAAATATTTTAGGCATAAGATTAATAATTAGTTTTGTTACCATCACTATACAATTAGATTTTTTGATTTAGAGGACTGATACAGGACTGATACTATGGAGGACTGATACTATTAGTTCATGTTACTATTACTTCAGTTGTATAATAGTATAAAAAACCAAAAAAATAACTAAGTATAATAATAATAAAATATAATATATTATTTTGTTCCAGTCTAGACTTTTACTGTAAAATTAGGGTAATAACTTGATAATGTAATGTTAATTACCATTATCTATAATTTAATAGCATCTAGAAGCATGGTATCAAATAAAGTCTGAATTGCATATATTATATAATTATGAAAAATAAAAAATTCCAAATGATTTTACGTGAGTTTTATTATATTACCAATATTACCACGATTGAATTTTTCTCCTCCAGATGTACGATTGTGTACGACATTTGAAAACTGCAAAGTTCCACATAGTCAAGGTATAGGGCAACAAACCGATCACACGAACTGAGGGAAGGGAACTAATAATTGGCAACAAAATTAAAAATAAACTCAATTATCTGCTCTCAGCAGTCATAAAATCATAAGCGACAAGACCTGGGGATGGTAGAGGAAATGAATCGTGTGTCCTGTCTGTTTCGCGCTTGAAATAAACCCGGCACCTCCACCACCGATCCTAAGCATGATTTGATGTAGGAAAGAAACAAATTAAGCCAACATAAATGAACCCCCAACCAAGGGTGTGGTTGGGTGTCTGAAATTTGTATGCTTTAGTGACGGTAAATCGCAGAGAAACATTGTGCTTTTTTAATAAATACTAACCAACCACCTAACCCCTTGAAATGTGGGACGCCACACAAACCTAGTGCGGTTGACGTTACTGGCTCCCCAGAACGAGACGTTGTAATGCGCGTCGTAATAATATATACTCACCAAATGGTATCATGGTCCGCTTGCACCACTCCGGGGGTTTCGTAACTCATGGGTCAGAAATCATATTTCGTTTCTACGAGCCGCTCTACGTTTTTTGCTGCATAGCGAGCTGTCCAGGCGACCGACGTCAGGATGAATGTTGCCGAGTGCAGACAACTTAAAATTGTGAAAATAATACGGTCTTTGTGAATCTTGTAGCAGCCAGAGCACCTGGTAGTGTTACACCCCACAGCGGATAAAATATAAGGGAATTGGCATTGCGCGGCAATAAGAAAAAAGGCCTTCTGAAGATGTATTATTTTGGGTAGGTACTTCGGCCGCCCACTCGCCTCATCGTTGCTTAGCCACTGCACGGACTCTTTTCGAGCAACTACTCGATTACTTAAAAATGTACAACTACTGTAACATAATCATTTAAAATTATACTGAGTTCACTTACAAATATATTGGAAACGATCAGAAACTCGGGAATTATACCATTGTTGACTATTAGTAACGATATATCTACCGTACATGCAACGAGTAATTGCAATTAGGTTCCAAACTTCGAATCACACTAAAACCATTGTTCTCACAGATTGACATTTAGACGCAACCACAATCTAATCACAAAATTGAAATGGAATGAACAGAAATCAAGTAAACTCACTTTGCCTCTGTGAAGGCGATGTAACGTTTTTGTGTGATTATTTCAATTTGAAAATACAAAGCGTTTAAATTCGTGTATAAAAATGGTGTAAATATTCAGAGCTTGGCGGTTGACGCTGCCGGTTTGAAAAAAAAATATATATATATTTACGATGCTAGAGCTACCTTCCATCAAATAAGTTAACCCACTTTCACGCAAGAGATTCAAGTCAAGGCTGAAGTCGAAGGTTGTGTTCGAGGGGGGTTTGAGTCGAGGTCGAAGCGCGATTTTGCTTACTCATTGTCTTCAAATCCGCCATTGTGTGTCTATTTGCAAGCGCTCTTGAAGAAGCTACCCGGAAAAAAATTTGGTGTTTTTATCAGAAGACATCCGCAGAACAACTCATCACTATATACTACGATTAACGAGTATCTCAAGTTTCATATTTCCTTGAAACCGCGTAAGCGATATACCACCAAAATGTTCTGCAGATATGATGCTCTCCGCGATCTTGGCTCCGGAAAATTCTCAACTATCTGGCTAGCCGGTGAATCTAGAGCAAGGCAGGGCAAGGCAAATGCCTTGTACAGAAATGCCGATGTAGCATTGACTTGGTACGTATATTCATCTCTATAATATTTTTTTAATATTATATAAGACTTGTAGCATTGAATTTGCTTGTAGGCTTCTCCTGCTCCTGCCAATAATTGATGTGTGAAAAGCTATTCCATGCATCAGCCTAATAGATGACAATATGTCGTCATAGAACCACTGCCTTCTATTGAAAGATTATGACATTGAATAATCTCCTATAATCAATTTCTGATGACAATTGGTGGAATCTCATTAAAGTACTAAATAATCAAGCCCCTATTTTGCTATTATAGTTGTACATCATGATATATTTGGAATGCACAGTTGAGCCAATAAGAAATTTGCATTGCCAGTTAAAGCACAGTTTCTAACCACAAGGGTTGTCTCGATCATCACTTTCGGCTAACTAGCCCGAAGTGGATGCAGAGAATTGTGACATTTGGACATGACCGAACGGCCTTTTATTTTGGCCCGAATTTGGGATGTTATTCATGCGCGTTCTTGAGAAATCGTAGGAAAATAAACTTAATTTAATTCATCGATATTAATGATAAATCTAGAACAGTACCTAATGAGGAATTTGCTCCAGGTCACTTATCGTTTCTGTTTGGATAAAGAACCCAGGGCCGGCTTAAGATGCACTCAAAATTTGTTTCAAGAATAGACTAAACAACGAGGCAAACAATATCGTTCTCAATTAATTATCACTATCAGGTATTTGCAAATATCCTCTTGCCTGGTATAACTAACAAATCATTGACTCTTTCAGTGATGCTCTACAAGCAATTGCGCGGATGAGGTCCCCAGGCATTGACAAATGGAGCATTAATCTATCCATGCCACTACCACGCCCGAAATTGGCTTTTGTCAGGATGTCTGTCTTCCTGAAAGGGCTGGTAGTCATTCATCGTTTTCAGGCAATTCTCCTCTTTGGTAGGTATCTGACTTTTTATTTTTTGTCGATTGGTTGTACTTGTACATAACAGAGCCTAGAAAAGTTTTGTATATCAAAGGTGGAATTAAAAAAATTATGACAAAATATCTAGCATGGAAGCTTTGTTACGGCAGAATGAAAACGGCGAGAAGCATGTATTATAAATGTTCAACTTTCTGAGCTTCAAATAGGAATTGATAAATGCTCCTCCTTGACAGTGAATAGTGATCATATTAAAATTTATTCTTATCTTTTCTAATTTTTCAGATAATTGTCAAGCTTTGTTTGAGCAGATGTTCAGAGTGACTTTGAGGGAAGATCCGTATGCTAAAGGTATTTGGCAATTTTCTGTTTATATGAATGGGCAAAAGAGGATCCATGTTTCTGATAATTGATTTGATTCACCACACTGATAAATGTATATTTTTTACATTTTCCAGTATATAAATGGCTTTGAAATAAAATTGATATTCCTGTTAAATGTCGGAATGACGACAGACCAGTCCTTCAAAGAAACACAAATTATTAAAAACAGAGCAAAACCTGATTAACCTGTTCAAACAACCCACCACTCTTAACCAGTTTGTTTAACAATCATGATACCTGAAAAGTTGGACATTTTTTCAAATAAAATAAGGGCAATTTTACTTTTTTAACACAAATTGGCTATTGTTATGACTGAAAGACTTAGTAGAGGTCCAAGCCAGACTTTGTTACTTCGAACTAAGGTTTGCTGAAATTTTCAGGGGTCCATAGAATTGTGGAACTTGACGGAGACTATGTCCCACCAAAGAAACGGCCTAGGAAGGTTATGGCGGCAAACACTAGTGATTCCTTAGAAAGAATTGATGAGGATGCTCATCTGATGGTTGAACCCTATAACCAGGTAAGTTTTAAAGCATTTAATAAAATATTTTTACAGCTCCTGGTTAGTTCAAGTAGCAATGATCAAGTAAGGTGAATGACGTCAGATGTCGTATGAATATGATGATTGATGACATGCAAATGGAAAGTATGGGTTGACAGATTCCATGTTTTTTAAATTATTTCTATCTCATATGGAGAAGTCTTACAAGTCTTACAAGTCTTTAAGTCTTACAATATTACAGTTAAATGGTATAATACTGGGAGTGGGTACAGCTGGACAACTGTAAAATTGTGTGCCAATCTCGCTTATTTCATTCGGTTGTTCACTTTGAAACCAGTGCTCGAATGTCGTTGCTAATGGACAAACATGTTTGGGCAGTGTGACAGAACCAATATTCGTTTTGTTTTGCAGATTGCGCCACTAGAAGAAGGCTTCGGTCCCAGTGAATTCACAGAGGCTCAATTGTACGTACCATTTAGGGATATGCCAGTGTAATTTGTTGATGATCTCTTGGCAGGAAACAATGTGCTTAAAAGCTAACATTTGACAAGATAAACAAGCAAACATGTACACGCTTATAAAAAAATATTTGCAAGGTAAATGCCATTTCTTGGAAATTTTTGTAGGACAGGAAACTTAACAGTAATTTAAACTTAAATTTAAAAAAAATTGCATAATAATTCTTAGTTTCTTCAGTCTAGTGTCTCTTGTTAGCAAATTTATCGTTGACTGCAAGTTGAGAAACTGTTCCATTAAGTGTTTCCATGCAAGCAGTCTCCAGACATCCAACATCGCAGGAGATCGACCTCAAGCTCTTGCCTGGCCGCAGCCACGAATGTGTGCTGCAGGCGCAGCCGCCCCAATTATTTCTTGGCAGACTTTCAATTCAGGCCATCCCTATATTATAGACTACAGAGTGGTGCAATGCAAACTAACTGAGTGGGTTTCCGTGACGTTTTTATACTTTTCGGCAATGCGCGCATTGCGACAGTGGCTGCGATAGGGTTGCGCCAGTGAAGACTGGAGCATGACTGTGTTCCCTGTGTTTAGGAACACAACTATCGAAGAAGTGATCATGAGAGCTTCTCCAGGCCGCCTACAGGACGCCACCGACACAAGCTATCTCAAGCGGGTGAGTCACATTTGCCGATATGATCCCAGTCGGTTTTGCGAACACTCTCCGTATTACACCCTCGTTCTCCAAGCAAGCAGGCCGGACGGCTTTGCAAAATGTTGGTAGAAACAAGGTTTCTTGAATACTTGGGAAAAGATTCAAGTGTGTCAAAATTGGATTCAATGGACTTATTGAATACGGTCCCACTCATGTATCAACCAATTTGAATAGCATTGCTCAACTCTCGTTATCTTCTCTTTGCGTAGTGATTACGTATTTCATTGGTTGTGATGTTATTTGTAATGATTAATGAAGTTGGGGTGGGAAACAGGTTGCTTTCTATCAAACACTGCATCACTTTTGGAAGAATAATTTTTGTTCATTCCAACATAATTGCACTGAGGGTTAAATCTAGGGATGCCTTTTGTTAGTAAAACCATAACAGGATAATCATCCAAACCATCTAGATTATATCTGCATAGGAAAAGAAACAGGGGGAAAAAAATGTTTTTGCCATCGAGAGTAGTACACCGTCAGATATGCCTTTATCACCTCCCGTGAGGCTAGCAGGAGCGTCTGCACAAGTTCACATCCAGGTGCATCAGAGTCTACTCGTCAGAGTAGGATGATAACAAGGGATAAGATGAGTAGGGGCAGTTTAACATGTGTAAAGGGGGGGGGGGGGGGGGGGGGGGGGGGGCACAGAAAATAACTTATCTATGATCATGCACATTCCTAGTCAAATTTAACAGCCGTATGCCTGGCTGAATGAACCAATTTAATTTTTACTTGACTGATAATTTTGTATCTGTTTGATTTATTTCTAGAGTATGCCTCATGTTGGGGATGAATCTAGCCCTCAGGAAAAGATAGCCAGAATAGAGCAGCAAGCAAGGGAACAACCTGAAAACATCCCTGTGATGGAATACTCTGTACATGAGTTGCCGAGGGAACCTTCCATTGTAGGTGCTGGAAATGATTCCCTGCAGCAACCTCTTGGTGAAATGGCTGGCAATGAAAACGCAACCATAAGTGATGTGATCTCAAGCAGTATCAGCCTCCAAAGCCAAAAGGTAAGATCAGCATGTCTTGGATGTTAACCAATTCCAAACTACCACAAATGCTGGAATGGAATTGCCATCGAATTTTCAACAAGGAGGAAAAAATAGCAAATTTACCTTTGATGTTGATGTTGGCGTCAGGATATTTTGCTATTTTTATTTTTATTTTGTGTGTTTGTTCTCGCTCTACAGGCCAAACACCAAATTTTATCAAAATCGGTTAAAAAAAATAATAAGAAAATAAAAATAAAAACGAAGATAAAAATAAAAAAAATCCGGATTTTGATAGGAAAAGTTCAACTTTTGTACGTACACCGAATCTCTGAAAATCGACTTTTTCAATGATACCGGCTTCAGAAAACATTTCAATTTTCCATATAAATTTCGAAGTTCTTGAAACGCATTATATTTTGTTATCTGTAGTAAAATTGAACCCCCGTCGCAATGAATACGTTTATTTTGCCGAAAAACTTCAACTTTTGTACGTAGACAGAATATCCGAAAATCGACTTTTTCAATGATGATGATCAGGAAAAATTTAATTTCAGTTTTCCATAAAAATTCAAAAGTTCTTAAAACACATTTTATTTGCTTTTCAGTAGCTAATTTGTAACCCCGTTGCAATGAACACGTTTATTTCGATGAAAAACTTCAACTTTTGTACGTAAACAGAATCTCCGAAAATCAAATTTAAATGAAAATTTTCAAAGTTCTGGAAGCGAATTATATTTACTTATTGATGAGCGTTACAAACTTTGCGAGTGAAGCAATATCTTCAATTACACTTGACTGCGAAAAAAATCCGGAATGGTTTTTTTTGTTTGTTTTTTGTTGATGTTGGTTCCATGTGTTTGTTTGCGCTCTACAGGCCTAACGCCAAAACCGATTTTGATGAAAATTTCTGGGAACCTTTGTTTTCTCTGAGCTTAGATCCGCCAAGTTCTGAAGCAACTCGAACCAGTAGATTTTATGTTATTAAGTTTTTACGAAATTTTTCAGTTTTTCCAAAACTCGTTTTGCACTCTGGAGGCCAAGAATCAGAATATAATTTGACAAAACTTTCATGACATGTTTACTTTCAGGATTCAATGTTTTTGTACAAATTTCATTGTTGTATGTTAAGCACTTTCCTCGAAAATGGCAATTTTATGTCACTTTTTAAGCGTTTCTGCAGATTTTAACAAAATTTACTGTGAGCATTATAAATCGTTAAAAGGAGCTACTGTGTTAATTGCATATTGAATAGTTTCTCTTGAAATTGATTTTTTCGGTTTTGAAATATTAAAATAATTTCATGACGACTACATCGTGATTTTTCCAGGTAACGAATGTCATTGAGAAAGCTGCTTAATTAACGCGAAACATTTTAAATTGATCATATAAGGCTCTAGGCTATGCGCACACGCAATATAATCGCTTTGAGGGTGAGCCCATCCACAACTATATAAGTGTTTGCATAGCCTAGTTAAGACATTTGCACGGCATTAAGAATTCTCCGTGTTTGCTGAAACCATATGTTTACCATATGTTAACCACATCCTGATATAAGAATCTGATTATGCTGGTATCAATTTGTACCGTTTTTTTTTTCAGTTTTTTTTTTAATGTCCTGATATTCTCCTGACTATCTTAAGAACTTCTGAATCCAATCTTTGGATGGCTTCCATCAATTTTTCGTACTTCTTCCATCCCATGTCTTCTCAATTTGACATGATCTATCCGTACTAAACATTCAAAAATTTGAACTAAAGCTAAGCCACGTTAAACCAGGCATCATTCCTTTCCTTTCCAAGTATCCCAAATATCCATCTCCAAATGGATGCTGTCACTCTTATGTGTTCTATGCCTCCAAAAGCCGAAGAAGCGGGCGGTAAGGCGTCGGCGTCCTAAAGTGGAAGAGCGGATCTACGTAAACAACATCTATGTGCTTCGCTCATACACGAGTCCAGAGTTCTGCACCAAATTGCAGCGTGCCAAGGTATGTCAGCTAGGTTCGAGCATGGTTTTACACGATGCCAGTGTTCTTTGCCAGGTTGCAACGTGTTAAGGTATTTCAACTCTAAGGTATTTCAACTCTAAGGTATTTGGTGAAATAATTATTCATTTTCCACCATGTAGAATTAAAGATTACTAGAGTACTGTATCATAATAATAATAATAATCAATTTATTCGTCCGTTAGGGTGAATGATTTTTGCACAAAAAACACAAACTAAGGCCTTCTCAAAGTCATCCGGCTGGCCAGGCCTGTTGATGTTTCTTCCTCCTCTTCTTCACTCTTCTATTCTTCTTCTTCCATTTCCACTAACGCTTTCCATGCTTCTTTATCTTCCCACAATTTCTCTAATTCTACCTTCTTCCAATTCCTTTGTCTCTCCTCTTAATCTTCTTTAATCAAACCACTCCACTTCTCTCTCGGTCTTCCCACCTTTCTTCTTCGGACAACAGTTTTTTCAAATTCTCTCTTGGGCATTCTTATCTCATCCATCCTTTTCACATGTCCAAACAAACGTAGTCTTTATCTACCCATCTTAAATCCTAATCTTTCCACACCTAATTCTTTCCTGATTTTGCTACTTCTCACTTTATCCATTTTTGTCACCCCATAATGTATCATAATGTTCTTGGAAATTCCTTGGAGTGTGACAATTACTGGTTGACTAGTGAATAATGTCTAGGAATGTCATGTGATGTTTTCTGTTGCACAGAGCTGGATGGGTGAGGTGATCAAAGAGCGTATCCGGCCAAGCAGCAAGAAACTAGCCAAACAACCAATATTGGAGATGGTCGACGCTCAACCTAATGAGCGACCCAGGATCTACCTGAGACCAAGATCCAGTTATGGGATGAAGGGAGTGATGCGAGAGAAGAGTATTTCCAAACTTTCTGACTGGACCTTCGAGCGTTCTCATTTAGAGTCTGCAGTTTCACACGTAGAAATGAGGTATGCTGTAGTATGTTTTACTGCGACATCATCTCTCCTAAATCCTGTTTTAACACGCTCAATCTGGTAACACTCAGGTTGTTGAGTTTAAGCTTTGACAGAAAACAAGTCTGCTTTGCAATAATGGATAAAGTTGGCACCATTTCCCACCCACACACCCTCTTAAGTTTTGGCCACGGAGTTAAAACAACAATTCTGGAAGGGTTTGCTTTGTTCACTTGATCTTGGCACTTTTCAAATGCCGGTTTCACCATAATGATGACAAGAAAAATGAGAAACAAGCCTAGATTCAGATATACTTTTTTTTAACAAAATCTGGACATTGACAAATGTGTTCTTTTCACAGGGATGAGGAACAAGCTGTGTCGAATGTATCCGCTCCTGTTGGTGAGTGATAATCGCTTAAACTTTGTTGATCTCGGTCGAGAATGCTTGAATTTGGGAGTTTGGAGGCCCGTTCGAAACAAATACGGAACGCGTTTCAAATTCGACACAGTTAAAAACTTCGTCCGAGAAGAAGGAGCTGTTTATTCCGTTATGTTTTGTCTTATTCTACCTCCTTGCGAGATTAATTTACGGTGATTAATGTTGTCCTTTTCGTTAAACACAGTTGGCGGTTGCAATGTTCAGGAGAGCTTCGAAAATGCAGCAAAATGCACGTGTCGTGAATGAGCTAGTTCGTGATGCTGTACGAAAACTGCTTGTCTTTGCACATTTTGCCGTAATCATTTTAATTGCATTCTTTTACAGCACAGCTTGTGGGGATCCACTCTGCGATCGTGCCATTTCAGACTGACTATATTTTTGTTTTCCCACTGAGGTTTCTCTCAAATTGTTCATTCCTGTTGTAAATTCACAACAGAATTTTGGTTACAAATTACAATAAAGTGTCATTCTAGAGTAACGTATTCCCAAAAAATTTTTTCCCGAAGTTTGCCCATCACTAGACTGGGAGTGAGCAACAATGAAGGGGTGTAGATTGCGGTGGAGGAACTATCCCCGCATTTGCTTGGAATGGTGGAAGCTGGGACCATCTGAAGACAAGGAAGATGGAAACGTGCTCATTATTTTCTGCTATCACTGGAAGATTTCACTGGAAGAACTCACAGCACGTTTCACGAAGTACTGCCTAATGACATTCACAAGATGTAAGATCAAGAAAGGGAAAATGGTACAATTGAATTAGGCAACCAACACAAACACCTAGAAGGTACCAGACAAGAAGACTTTTGATTGCCATTGCACATCAATTGATATGCAGACTTCGACATCATCATGGAGAAGAATCATGAAATGAAAGGCCAAGCATCTAACGACTTTCAGTTCTGAATTACAGAGCAATTATAGATGCCATAATTCTCTCTCAGGGGGTTGTTACCTGTGTGGGTAAGTTGCTGGATGCCTGGTTGTGCACTGTGCAGAGTTAGTTAGTGTTAATGATTCATGTTTTTCAATCTTGTTATGTGAATGTTTTTAAATCTCCCAACACATGTAACACCCTGTGAGGATGTGTCAGAATTTGAACACTCAAAATCAACTGAATCGCTGAAATCAACAAATTTGCTTTTTCCAAATAACGTTTCCCGTGGATTACATATTCAGATCAAGATTTTAATGATTTAGAAGTGTTAATTCTGACACAGCCATAGTTCGATTGAAGTTGTGATTGTCTTTGCACCTTAATATACTACTAATGACGTATTCCAAAGCATGATGGGTTGACGGTGGCATGTTTGCAAGATTCCTGAATCCAGATTATCGGTGGTGACAGAGATGGACTTTTCTTGTGCTGGTCTTGAGTTTTTGTCTGTTTCATCTGTTCAGGCCTTCTGACGGTGAGAGTTGGAAAGTGTGTGTGACCGGTGGCGGTTTTGTGCTGCCTTAAACGGCCGAAAGTGCTCCGAGTACTGCAGGGGAAAACCTGCGTGCTGAGAATTTCAGAACTGATATGCACCGTCCTCTTAGAATGGTCCAATTATACAAATTGGACCATACTGTGCACCAGATTTTCTTCGAACTGACTTTTTTCCAACCTCTAGCACGGATATGTTTTCTTTGTCTATTGGTTTCAGCCTTACAGGGTACACTCATCTTGGTATGCTCTTATTTAATTACCATCTTTCTCTTGTTTTGTGTTGGTTTGTTTATATTTTCAATCTTGCTTTAAACCTAACAATGCAATTGTTTGACGAATAGTGCCTGTTAACTGATATGTGATGATGACTAACAGAATGGAGAAAGCTCATATTGTTGACAAGGAATAGCACGTATCCAATAATGTTTGCATGCCATATTGTTGTCTGGCATGTAACCTTATTGTCTTGTTCATTTGGCCACCAAATGAAAACTTTGCAAACACCCATATTGCCACAGGTGTAATCTGCGAATGTTAGGGCTAATCTGAATCGTTCGTTTTCAGATCTTGGACCGGAGATTAGTGGCATTGCACTTTCTGATGTTTCCTATCAGCCTGGTTTAGTGATCGAAGGTATTTACTTTTATTACGCTTACAGATGTTCTAGCGTTTTGGTACAATTCAACGGATTTACTTCACATTATTTACGTCATGCTTTTGTGCTTGACCCCTGCATTCCTTGCCTATCATACGTTATTTAGGCCTAATCTTGATGTAACTGTCCATTGAATCAAAACTGTTTTTGAAATGGTGGTTGTCTTAGCCATTCAGTATTTATTCACATACTTAATTTATGCTTGCATTTATTTAGAGCCTGAGGCTCCTCGGCCTTCCAAGCCCGGAGGTAGTTTCTCCGAATCGGGCGGCACGCCAGCTAAACGCCGACGTTTAGACCTAGGAGAGGAGACCATCCCTGTTGTGTAAGTTTGCAGAAAAAAGAGATTTGAATGAAATTATAACCAAGAAAAGTGTAAGTAACCACCAGGAATGTAATCCGATTACGTTGTTCTGTAACCGTTGTTTTTTACTGACTGTCTAATTAGATTAGTCTAATTAGTCTAATTAGAATTATAATCCACCATAACTAATGCTGCACAATTTTAAGGTAAATAATTAAGGAAAGCAAAATAGTAAAGAGCTGAAAATCAAATGGTTTATTTGGTCCTGATAACTAACTAAATAATTAAATGCAAACAACATGTTGAAAATATATCACCGACATGATCACTAACATTTTCTTCTAGAGGCACAAGTTTTGAGTGCACGATCCGGATGCTCCATTAGTGACGCCAGCTCCTTTTCGTCTGCAGGTCCCACGGTCGCATCTGGGACGGTTCTCTTTTGAGGGAACGACTTGCCGGACTGTGGGCGACCCAGGACGGCCCGGTTTCCTTCTACGAAATCTGCCCCCCGGGGAAAGCCAGTCGCAAAGATGCTGCCAAAGTCATGTCCACACTTTTAGGTGCGCCCTCTGAAACTGTTTCCCACTCCTTGCCGTTCACGACCGCGCTAGAAGCGAATCGAACTTTGTAGACCGGTCGAGAATGCTTATAATAATAATGCGTAAAATTTAAGTTGCATTGTGCCCTATGGGCATATTGTTTTGCCCTATGGGCAAACGGTTTTGCCTTATGGCACAGGATTTTGCCCTATGGGCATAGTGACATATAATTTTGGCAGCATTTTGCCCTATGGGCATATCTTTTTGCCTAATGGGCATAGGGTTCTGCCCGCTGGGCATATTACGTTAACGAAAACCAACGTTAACGAAAGTTTGTGTCGGTGTCATTGCTATTGCTTGGGAGATTAAGATCCATGTAAATAAGGCTATATGGAGGGGTGGAGGGGTAGCGATGCAGGAAAAACATGTGACCAAACCGGGTTACAAACTGGCGGCCTTTTTCTTGCCGGGGCATGGAATCCCTTGGGGAAAGGGCTCTCCGGAGAAAAGAGGCTGAATAAACTCGTAACGGAACAAATACTAAGAAAAATTGCAATTTGTGCATGTGTATCAACTTACTTGTATCAGATGTTGGCTTCGGTGTTGGGTCCAAACCTCTATTCACAAAAATGAGAAGGAATTTATGATTAACTATACCAGTTCTGATCACTGCTTTCATGCCAGTTTTTTTCTGTACTACATTTTATTTTATTAACTCTAATTTTCTTTATTTCAGACCTCCAGAAGAAAATGCAGCTCAATCTGAAGCAGGATTCCCCATCCACATTGACTCCGATTCTTATCTATCCACCTTCCTTTTAACTTGTCCAATGTGGCTTTGTTTTTAAATTTCTGTGTAGCTTAGCCATCAAATGATGGCAACTTTTTCTTAACTCTGCAGTGAAGAGTAACTTAATTTGTATTTATGTATATCTGGTTGTGTAAATTTGTTTCAACTGAATGAATCTTATTTAATTATGAGTGTTATCTGGTCAAAATTTTAGAAGGCTTCCAAGGAGTTTTGTCGTTACAAATTTGTCGTTACAAATAGCTGCAAGGATACTAATAGGTTTGTTCAGATACCTAGTTGATGAATCAGTGGTATCAGATTGATGGTGATCTTATTTTGCAGCTGTAAAAGGTTACCTTAATGGTGCAGATAAGATGCCCTTACATATCAATTGTCAATATTACTAATTAAAAAAATGACAAGAATTACCTACAGTTGGTTTGGATTTAAGGTAATAAAGTAACTGTGATCCTCTTGTGCGGCATATGTTAAAAAGCTAAAATCAACTAGGATATTTTGTCCCTCAGTGTATGGTAATGAAGATGCAAATTGTCAATAAAATCGAGCATGTTGCCTGTCAAGCTATTGAAGTTTATTTCAAGAAGAAAATTCTTTGTTATTTATTTGTATGAGCAAGGAAAGATGAACATATTTTAGAGACAGCTTCCGAGTCAGTGACTCAGTGACGTTGGTTTCGTATCCTATTGGATGAATGGACACCCATCCAATCTTGGGCCACACGCAATGTTGCTTAACTTACGTAATGGTGTTAGCGTAAATACCGCTATAACTATTCTACCTCTGGCTCAAGGTCTACGGTGATCTTGGTAAATTTTCGAAGGCTCGAGCAGGGTGCAGAAATAGGTGTTAAAAATGTTTCAAATATTTACGAGTGTTTTTACCTAATAGAAACCCGTTTTTACAGATGAGTTCAAAATATAGCTTATATCCACAAATTATTAATAAAAAAAATAATATTAATCCTCGACTAACCTTGATTATGCCCCCTTAACTTAATAAGGAAGCATAACATTTAACAAGTCGCATGTAACTCCATTTATGCTTCTGGTACATATTTGGGAACCTCTCGAGGATTTGGTTTCAATACTGAGCTCAAAGTTTCTACACAAAACTTAGTATTAGGACCGGTGTTACCATTTAATTAACTCTGGGCTGAAGTGGGATTTGAGTTAAATTCCATGCCAACGGTCAACCACGTGCAGTGAAATTTAATTTTTTCTGTGAGTTATCTCTCAACTCAGAGTTGAAAAAAATGTAAAACTGGCCATAAGAGATAAGTGCATATGCACGTTCACGTTCACAGGTGCTTCGTATTGACACTGTCACTTTCTCAACCCCACCTTGTCTACCGTTTTGTCTTGACTGATGTGACATGATGGGCATGATATCACCGTGATGGTTTCTCCTAGTCATCGAGCTACTAGTGACAAGGTGTGTCGACGAGAGTTTGCCAAGAGCAAGCTGCTTGCAACCAGCAACCAGCAACCAGCAACCAGCTAGCGTACCTCCAATTCAGTAACGACTTGGTAACGACAGTATCCAAGCAACTTTCACGGAGAGTGGTTCTGAGTTCTGACAGTTTCTACGCTGCGCCGTGTGAACACGGTGCTCATATGTGATCGCATGTTAGTGTTTTGGGGATAAATGCCCTCGAAAGCTACCTCTTGATTCCAAAGGTGATCGCAATTTTTGGATATGGACTCTGCGAATTGACTGCAGCAATGTTTGAGATCATTGGCGGAAGAGAGTGCGGCTAAAGAAACGAGAATGAGATTTGAGTGGAAATGGCTTTGCTTTCAAGTTGCTACTGTTGTGATTTGCTAATAGCTTCTGTTCTTCTCGGGATTTATGCGCTGGTAATTATAACACCCATAATTAATTATCTCTGAAGGATAAAGACTGAAAATTTGAGAATGACCGGGCGATAGGGCTCAATTCCTTGGCAGTCACTCATGTCACCCATGACTTATGGATTTGAAACTAAGGTAGCATGCTGTGCTTTGTCAAAATTCTTCCCCCGAACCATGTTGAGTTTATTTTTGTGTTGATCTTGTGTAAAAAGAGAAACGAGCAGGCATAGTTTGAACTGATGCTGGGTAGGTAAATTCAGGTTGTATTGCAACATGTTAGATATAGTGTAGGTTTAACTTTCACCTTTGGTACATGTCTCTCGCCTTGCGATTGTTCTCGGAAGAGCAGAGGCACGTGGGAATTCTAGTATGCCTTGTGGTACCAAAGCCCGTGGTATAATTGTATCCATGATATACTCAATACCTCGTGTATCGCATGCATATTCATGTAGTGACTTTGAGCTTCAATGCTCCTGTGTGCTCCGAATACGCAAGATGTTTGATGATTATCATAGACAAACTCAACTTGCTAAACGAAATAGAAATTCGTGTGCATATCTTGCCTCATGGAAATTAATTGCTGGTTCTTTAGCAAGAGGTGGGTTTTATAGGTAAATAATTATTTACCGTTTGAATTCACGGAGGCTCTTTTCAGCAGCCCAGGAAAAGTAATTTCTCCCTTTTTATCGATAATTGTCGATCGTACTACTATAGCATGAAATTCGGACAAAACTGATTCCAAGGACAATTTCAAATCCGAAAAGTGATGTTTGAAAAATACCTTGTTACGTATGTTTCAGGTAGCCTATGCGATCGCGTTCACCATAGAACTCTGGTGGCTTTTAGAGGCTGAAGGTAACTGAATAAGCAAAACTTTACATCGTTGATAAAGTTCTAAAACTTTGGTTTCTACCTTCCTGTCATCCCCATTCTAGGAAAACAATTTCAATTTTATAAATTATAAGACATCATACAATAAATTTTATGTTCATGTGCAAATTGTTTTAATACTTTTCAATATTTAAGATATATTATAATGTTTATGTTTATTGACGTCGGGTGGGCATCCACATCTTTGGCCCTTGCCTTTCTTTACTCGTCCTACGTCTAAAGCGAGATACGCATTTTACGGTCTAGCACACTTCTATGTAGTTGCAGTATTGAGCATAGCCAAGCCAGGCACATGTAAAACTTTCTGACAAGGCCCTAAATGGCATTGTCCAAGAAGGAAGTCATGGTTACAAGGAGCTTATAGCCAGGTACGTAGGTCGCTGCCCCCTGGTCGTAAGATCATGTCAGATCTTCTTCGGCTTCCTCCACTTCCTAATCAAGGATGTGTGTTGTGTCTTTCAGAAGCTCTCCCGGCACCAGCCTATCTGCTCTGCATCGGTTATTTCCTGCTGTTTCTGCAGACCGCGTTGCTTCTACACGGTCTTTCTGTCGTGAGTATAATATACACTCCTTGTCAAACTTTTCATCAACCTTTGTGAACAAACCGAGCAGAACGAAGCCGGAACTATCTAGAATCTAATTCTAACTGCGCCAGTGGTAAGGTTAATATTGTAAAATTACTGGCAATGTGCTAGCTTATTTATTAGGCAATATCGTGGAGTGGATGGAATTTTTCTGCACTTCACCATTTTACACAGCCTGAGTGGACTGGATGAATGGTAAATAATTGGTATATACGACAAATATCTCATTAGCTCTATAACCAGTAGAATGTTTTACAAAAATCTGAATGCCCCAGGTTCGATTTTGCAGTAAAACCATGTAAAACTATGCTTGATGTGATTTTTTAACTTCCTCCGACTAGGTAATCGTAGCAAATTATTCGAAGGTTTTCAGACAACACAGCTGAATTTTGAGTGAAATGGTGATCAGAAAACGAACCTATTTTCTCATACGCATTCCCTACGATTTGTGTTCTCTGGCAAATTTAAAAAAATGTATGCCTCTCAAAAACGGTTCATTTGTAATTATGAACGTAAATAACGTTAATACGTTTGGCGGAATTCAAATAGCTTTCAATATTTTCGGGCGTCCCACGTTTGACGTCCCTTTCATTTGCATCGTAATTCGATCGTCTTAAAAATGATCATTTAGCGACTGTTTGAAGTGTTTGACGAATTCAGAACGACTCGTATTCCGAATAGCTTACTACCATATTTTTCTGTAAAGGGTATCAAGATAATCTCTAGTTAAAACAGTGTCTTTAATAAAGAAGGTTCATCATAGATGCCACATGATCATGAAGCCCTTCCGAGCTCGGAGTGTGTCTCGCTCTCGCAACAGATGGTCCATGGCATTACGAATAATATATTTCACCCAACACGTCATTACCCATAAGGTGAGGTCACTCGCGTCACCAACGTTTATAGATTCTTTTGAAAGTCATTGGAATTCCCTGGCAGAAATATGAGGTGTGAACTGTGAAGACGTTTTATGAATTATGATAGTCCATTTGCGTCGCTACAAGAGGAATTAATGAAGATTGAGGCCGAGCTATGTTAACGCTATGCGTAGTTTTTAATTCGTCAAACTAATCGAACGTTAGTAAGACGCCAGAAGCGATCGGAATTCGATCAATTTTGATTAAATTAGCAAAGGATTTATACGAAATATCCTTAAGAGATATAGAGGTATTTATATATATGGGATATATATAGGGATGTATATATATTTTATTATACTATAATATCATATCATATTATATTGTGAGAATCAAGTCAATCTACAGATGACCATAATCATTCTGATATTTCATTCTCTCTCAGAGCAATGGCCCTTCCATGTCCGCCACTCACGGGCACTGTAAAATTCGTCATGAAGGAAATTGACACTCTTCTGATAGTAAGGCACCTCTAATTGGTATTCATGCGATCGTTGGACATCGATTCACAGCTTGCATGTTAATCTCTTGCAGAAACGGGGTGCCTTCTTGACAGGATGGCTCTTCGCACAGCTGATTGCTGTCTTCCCAGAAGCTGGCCTCGTGCTGTTCATGAGTCTACACCACTGGGTAACTCAAAGTTTGTTATAAAAATCAGGATTTCGTTAAAAATTTCTTTCAACTTTTGGGGAAAGTCTAAGTGATTTGTTCTATGCTATGCGCCAAGGGAGCAAAAACCGTATTTTTTTTTTGTTGTTTGAGGAAACTTCAAATTTAGGAAAGAAAACACCTCTATGATAGCCCCAGTGAATTTTGTTTCAGTGAGAATGTTTATTGGCAGGAATAGACGAAATTGCTATGGCATTTTCGATTTGTCAGTATGAAATACTTTGCAGATTCGCTCGGACTGTACAGCTCTCAACTCGTCGTAAAATTCTGCATATAATTTTGGCAAAAGACTCGCAAATAATTTCACCAAAACTGCAGTTACATTTGGAAAATTGATCAGCCATGTATGATGTTGAAGGCCAGACTAGACAAGATAGGGATTTTTTTATAATGGTAGACGTTATAATCTATTTGAGTTCTTAAATGATATAGATTTTTAAACCTTGATTGATTAGCATTAATTACTAAAAATAAGGTGAATAATTGAATGTGAGAATATGTGAGGGTTGATCTCGATGACAAATGGAACTCCATTTAGAAAGCTGTGCATGCCCGTGGTGGTAAATCCTGTTTACAAGTTGTTTATTCTTATGTTATTTGGCAATGCATTGTAAGTTGTAATTAATTGTAATTAACCTGTGTTGCAACTCTTTCAGACTTTGGCGCACCTTTACGGTTTAACGGAAATCACATGCTGGGTATGCCGTCTTCTAATCAATGTGAGTACATCGTTAGCAATTTATTACTCACAATTCGATTGATTTTTCATTGATTTCAAGCAAACATACTGATCATACCGAAAGAAAATTCAGACAAGAAAAATTGACTCTATGATTTTAAAACTGTGAATTATCGTACATGGGAAATTCCCTGAGCAGTTTTAATTGACCAACTGTATAAATAACAAAATTCATAATAATTTCTAAATTTAATAATCTTCTAAGACCTATTTTGAATTATCATCTACCAGTCTATCAATTCTAGTCGCAATGATTTTTAATGTGGATTGTATTTGTGTAGGTTCCACATTGTAATGGAGAAATTGATATTTGCAGGTGACTGGTGCTTTGATAGTTCATTCTCTACATGCCCAATGGAAAGAGGAGATGGATGTAATGCGCAGTCTTCATGCGCTCAACATGGTACGCGTCAACACAGACATTTTTTTCAAGTACATCATATCTGCTCCATTTATTTATCCGCTTTGAGCCGGCAAAATTGAACTCAGCCAACAGTAACATTGGGAATCATTAAATTTAGCAAAAATACTCAGCTGCTATCATGGCTTAAAAAACATTCAAGTGTAAAATTGGTATCTCCTGCATAACATATTACTTTCATGAAGTAAAAACAATCTCGTTCCCCATTTTAAGGAATAAAAGTGTGTGTGCCAGTAGGCCTAAATTGAAGGATAAATAATCTAAATAATCAAAATTACAAAAACTTTTCAGACGAATGCTGTTCCTCAGCGACTACCAATTGTTGCTGAGCAGGCGTTGACGGGTTTCACCAACAGAGGATATGCAAAGTCATTAAGTGGCTCTCTCAGGAGGTGGGTGGATTGGGTGGATTGGATATCAACCAGGCAATGAATTCAAACGTTTCAAACACTTGGCCTGAATAGTTAAAATTGCCTAGTTCATGGAAGTACGTAGCAAGAGATGTAAACTGTAAAATTGACACCTTCTCGGCTGCCGAGTTTTAGTCTCCGTAAGCCACATAGCTTTGCTAACATTCTTCCCCACATTAACAACCAAAAAATAATTATCTTTCACAATAACTATTTGCCTGAGTTATTTTATTCTCAGCTTTTAACAAAACCTAGCCCGATGTTTTGCCAATTGCTAATGCTGCCTGCATTTTCAAAGGTCTAAGATCAAGTTTATTGGCTTTCTTAGGACATATTATCAAGGACACATGAGGTTACACGACTCTATCTAAGACCGTTAGTAAAGCAGGCATCATAACATTGCAAAGTGTCGGGAAATTTTCAGTGTAAAGCTTTTTTGTTAAGCTTCTGAAAGAACTTGCCAAGTTGAGAAAAAGACACAAGTCTTTAAGAAGTAAAATCCAATCATTATCGTTTCAGAGTGCATGTGACACCTTTGAACAACGTTGCGACTCACGAGCCGATGCTCAGCGAATTCAACGCCAGCGAGTTCAACATGCAACAGTCACGCCTCTCCGTGCACAACAACCTGCGGTCGTGTTCCCTGCTCGACTTGCGTGCGCTCGATTCGAGTGTCGACGCCGCGGGGACGGGCGCCGCGGCCAACTACACGCACAGCCTCGATCGGAGGCGGGTGAAAAAGTGCGTGAAGTCCGTGTCGGTATCGGACGTCACGGGTTGGCACGAGTGGAACGGGCCGAGTCTCGTTGCTCGTAGGTCGTTAGGCTCTGGGGAGTTGCTTTACAGAGATGTGGCACTCTAGTCCCTAGTCCGTCAGCTGGTCTACTGGCCCCCTATTCACTTACTTTTTCTGTTTCTAATTCTGCAGAATTGGGTAAATTTTGCAGAACTTTTGGATTGGGGTCCTGGTCTACATAATGCCAAATACAATACGTTAGTTTGAGATGCAGATTTAGTTTTAATTGTTATGTTGATTTATGTTTGTGGTTTTGTTTGAGAAATATATTGCTTGTGCCAAATGAAGAAAAATTAAAAAAGCAAGTTTGTAAGATTAAAGTTCTGTCATTCTTTTTATTCAATAAATCATCAATAAAATACCAAAGGAGACATAAGAAAAATGAAGCGTTACATTTCTTTCACTCCTGTCAAAATTTAATAAAAATTCAAACACCAATTGTTATCTTCATTAAGAATTGCATTACAAAAGAATTATGAAAAGGGAGAAACATTTAAAATACGTAGAATGTAAAAATCATCAGTTATGTCATCAATTTTAGTACAATAGTAATGAAAACTTACATTAGATATTGAACAGCGGTGAATCTACTTTGCCAACACTTTTTACAAAGCAGGCTATATAACAATTTTAATGATGGGACCCAAGCAAGCCTTGGCAATTTAATTATTGTGTAAAAATTTGACAACCCACTAAAGCATGATTGCTGAATGAAAGGTGAACCAAAAATTCTATTAAGATTCATGCAAAAGTAAGTATTAAAAGTAAAAATTAGATAAAAATATATTCATAGATATCTTGGAGATTCTCATTTATAGCACTTCATTTTAACATTTAAAATACAACATTTTGCGTCAGTTGCATATTCAGGGTAGCGAGTATAAGATATTTGAAAATGTATGTTACCATTACCATTGTTACCATTACCTCTCGCCTTGTTGAAAAATGCAAGCAAAGCAAATGAGTTAATTTATAAAAAAACTAAAAACAGCTACATTAAATTATTAAATGGTTTTAACATTTCATTTAAACTAATAACTAAAAGTTATGCGTAGGTCAGAAAATTCGCAGAGCCAACAGTAACGGCCTTCTTTTCCAACTAGGAAACGTCTACGACGCCAGAGTAAAGCACATTATATCAACCTTCCTTCAACTCTACAAGCCCAATGGATTTTTCTTAAGGCAATGCAGCCTGTGCCAAGTCCATCGCATACTTATGTTCGGCACTACATGCACACGCACCTGGCACTTATGGGAGACTGCACCAATGAAGCTGCTTTGATCTCCCTTGCTCCTCCATCACCGTTTATTTTCAAGCTGAAGTGAAGTTAGTGTTGGTGCCTACTAATACTTGTGATTTGGTCAGAATGCTTAGATTTAACAATTTGATATTTGTACTTTGGTATTGTTTTTACTATCACAGTGCAGGAAAATCACTTTTCGAACCTAAATGATAGCCATCTTTAGGACCCTTTCCATTCTTCAGAAAAGAAGCAGCGTTAAATTTCTGAGGCTTGTGAAAGATTTCTCCGAGAGTTTTTTGGGGGACTCGAAAACCTTCCTGCCTCGCCTGCTCAGAGTCATGGGTCAAAGAAGTCTGTGTCAGCTTGCGGTAGCTTCGGCCCTTTCCTGCACGCTTCGTGTTTGAAAGGCCGGCAATGCGTGGTTGTGGCAGCTGGATGTCTTCTGGTGCTTTGTTGTTTTCAACTTGTTTTGCATGGACAAAACTACTCAAAACCGGATCTTCAAAATCTGCATCTTCGAAGGGAGTCAAATCTTCTTGTGGCTTAGTTAAACCAGCATATGTATTGATCTCAGTTGAAAAATTTGAATAACTTGTACCTGCAGCCTGAAAAAAAACAGGATACAGGTGGATCAGTAATCTATAAAATAAAAACATCTTTATTGCTCAAGCAGCTAGCCACTAAGCCAGGCAATGTTTCTAGTTTTAATTTCAATTTTTCAAACACACCTGTTCAATCTGCTTGGAGAGATTAGATCCATTAGCTTGATTTATTCCGCGGTCAGCAGGTATTCCACGCGCCTTTAAAATAGTTCCACGGCCAGATCCAGAATTGCTAGCAGGTCCAAGCTTGTTGATTATGGGATCAGGAAGGTTCTTAATTTTTATATGTGAACCTCTCCCAGCAGTGGTGGTAAAACATTGTATAAAATTAAAGGGATGCCTGGTAATTTCAACTGCATCAGCATCGAAATCATAAACTGTCCCAGTTTCATAATCCATTCTTTATCTGAAAAACAAGTTGATTTGGATGCTGAATAATTGCAATGAAAACAATAGTAGGGGCATAAAATGGGGTAGGAGGGACAAAACTTTAAACTGGACCCTTTATTTTTATGTCTATCTCTCATTTCAAGCTATTTTTAATTGGTAGTAGTACCAATCGATATTCCCCCAAACCCAGCACAAAATATTTAGGTTGGAAGCATAACAGCTTCTAAAACGCTGCTTATTACACTAAGAACAAAACTTTACAAACTTTTTTTGATAATCGTAGGTACCTACATCATACATGGCCAGAATACTAACGATACTTAAAGAAGATACGTAAATTTGGCTTGGAAGAGCCAATTTGGAAAGCATTGGAATTGGAAAGAATTGGAAAGCGTCTCTCCAAAGTTAATGCCCCACTGCGCCCAAAAATTGCCTTGTCCCAATTTTTTACAAATATAATCTGGATTTTGATGTCCAAAATAATCAACATTGCTATTATAATTAATTGGATAAGCGTAACCAGTACAGGAATGGGAAGACTTGCAACTCAACTCACGCCAGCAAAGAAAACAATATCTGTTTTAGATGTAACCTTGTATGAATGATTTGGTCAGGCATAATGGATGAATCAAATTAGGGACATTTAAAGGAGACCATGTGTTTAAAAGGCAATAATGAGGCTCTTGTTCTACGTAATAAAATTGACATAAACATGCACATACATTCATAAATCGGGGAACACAAACGATATTAAATATTTAAGAAGATTACCTTGGTTGATTCTTATATTTCCGTACGCTGTGATAAAAAGAACTTCGAAAAGCACCAAACAATTGCAATCTAACGTAACCTAAGATTGAGCTTGAATTCTGAGCGTCTAAAATAAGCCAGTTTCTAAAAGTTACTAAAACAAGTACCAACTGTAAGAAGCGAAATAAAAGTCACTGATAACCATGAAACCATGGGAAACACCGTAACTGTCAAGCATGTGCAACTAAAACAAGCACCAAATTAAAGATCTGACGATAAAAAAAATATCTGGCACCTTATTCTTAAATTCAATACCAGTGGCTCTGGGGGAGAAAATACCAACATTCGTTTGAGACGATTGGAATTAGGGACTTTTAAATTTATGGTTGGATTGTTGGATTTCCCCAGATCTTTCCCACGTCCTTGAAATCTCTCACTTTGTCGAATTCTCATTTGCACATGGTGGTTGTGTTGTGATTGTTAACTTATCAACTTTTCGGCCTTACAAGTAATCAAACCCAACATAAAATGGTAAGTGCTGTATAAAACCGCATTTTTATTCAATGGATGTCTATTCTAGTATGTAGGATAGAGTTAACGCTCAAGTAAATCAACTTCATGACAAGCTAGGTTAATGTTATGACATTATCATTGAATTGACATTATTTTCTAATTTGTAGGCTCGAATTAAATCGAAGCGAAGTAAAACAATGGCCAAATATGCCGTGATGAAGAAAATGATTAAACCAACCGACTCCAGAATGTAAGTTTGTACTATTTCTGTAATCTCGTTGGCGCCTTCTTGGTCTTGCTTGTTGGGGACTTGTTGGACCACTCATTACGTCTGCAAATCTGGCGCTTAGGACCTCTACATTTCAATAGAGTTCTAGAGGACACGTTTTCGTATGTGCTAATCAATCCTATATTTTTCAGCAAACCCAAGTTAGGATCTAAACCAAAGAAAACGAAAAATAAGCAGAATCCGGCAGTGAAGGAAGTAATAGCGTAAGTGATGCCATTCTGGATGTGTGGAAGGATAATAGGGTTGCATGCAGTCCAATTGTGCCTTTTCTTTCAAGTAAATTGTCATTAATTACATGAGTGCTAAAATATCTTGTGTTGCAACAACAGGAAAATATTGTTTCTGAAATGTGTTTCCAATGCAAACTCCGTACTTAATCTGTTTACAGTGATGCTCGGTTCCTAATAACTTATGTTCGTTTCCTTAACAGGCCACAACAATCTTCGGCACTATTCCTGCAATACAACATGCAGCTGGGTCCACCTTACCATGTGATTGTTGACACTAACTTCATCAACTTCTCCATTAAATACAAACTGGATGTTTTTCAAAGTATGATGGACTGCCTGTATGCTAAATGTGAGTAGTTTGCTAATGACAATAATGTGTCACTTATTACTCATAAATCATGGTAAATTTAGATCAGGTGGATGCAGGGATATGCAACTTTCATAAAGATTTCATTCATTTCGATATATTTCCTCTTGGAATTTGATGGATTAGCCGGGATTTACAGAGAATTTTTCATTGTTCAACACTCTTAGGTTGGAGAGTTTGGAGCACCTGTCATATTTCTTTATTAATTATTACAGAATTTGCCAGGTTGCCCATGTCAAGTGAAATCATCTGTTCCAAATTTTTTATTAACATAAAGTCAATTTCTATTTTGCTTTGGTGGTTTATGTGAATATACAACATTAAGGTGGATCCGTACTATTTCCGTACAGTTTTTCTATTGTTTTTGTTTTGGTAAAATTTTACTCATATGTGGTCATATGCCGGAAGGAAATATTAAAAAATATATTTTTAAAAATATTTTGCTGGAAATTTTCCGGAAAATTAAAAAATTAGTATGGAAAATTACGCTTGCTGACCTGTCTCTTGTCCCGCTAGGGGGGAGTATCAGTCGTCCGATCGAAATGAAATTAATATTTATGGAATGTCCAAACTTCAGGGATTATAATAAGACACTTAATTCAATTCGCGCTGACATTCTCTAAATTTTGTCAATGGTTAAAATTTGACGTAAATTTGCCAATTTTTTTGCTTTGTTTCAAAATTTGTTACTGAAAAAGTATGCAGTTCTACACTTTCATCTTCCTTTATTGGCAAGCTGCAAGTGTCTTGATCGAAAAAAAAAATAGTCGAGAATGATATCACCAATATTTAGACCTAATTGAGGGAAGGAGTGGTGGCATGTTTACCAAACAAATGTTCACATTTTCCGGAAAATTTCCAGTAAAATATTTAAAAAAATATTTTTTTGAGTATTTCTTTCCGGCATAGACCACATCTGAGTAAAATTTTACCAAAACAAAAACAATAAATTTCTGTACGGATCCACCTTAAGTTTTAGATATTGTCAGGGGTCAATGTAAATTTCCCACCACCAGTATCATAGTTAGTTCTTAACAAAACAAGCGTTTAGATCAGAAAAACAATTGTAAATTTCCAGGCATCCCGTACATCAGCGATTGTGTACTGGGCGAGCTGGAGAAGCTTGGACAGAAGTACAGTATCGCGCTGCGCATCTGTAAAGACACCCGCTTCGAGCGGCTCCCTTGCATGCATAAGGGAACTTACGCCGACGACTGCATTGTGGAGCGTGTCCGCCAGCACAAGTGCTACATCGTGGCCACCAACGACAAGGATTTGAAGAAGAGGATCAGGAAAGTTCCTGGTGTCCCAATAATGTATATAGCTCACCGGAAGTACTCGATAGAAAGAATGCCGGACGCTTATGGTGCCCCCAGGTCCTAAGCATTTGATTTTGACCTGTTATTGTGTTTTTATAAAAATATAATAAATACTGTGTACCTATATTAAATGAATATTTGTTTATTTACCTCCTTTGTGCCAGTATTTAAGTGCAAGGCAAAAATATAAAGGACCTGGCATTTGTTCAGAATGCATTTAACAGATTTTGAAGGTTGCAATAGAATCTGATTAAATCTTTCAGCTGGGAAAAAAAATATCAACTGATTTATCAGTACCGAGTGTGTACTGGTGGTAAAAAGCCATTAAAAGAGATGCAATTGCATTCCAATTCAATGCTATTTTATTCACGATATAACACATTTAATTTTATTGAAATCTTGTTCGTTTTGACAAAATGTGTTGAACATGACTTTGATGGTTTGAATATTTTCCATTTCCCTCCTAAAAGTGTATTGGTTGGATTTTCTCCAGCTGCCATTGGGCAGCAAAGAGCGCTTGTTGATGTACAGACCAATACCTAAAGAAGTAACCAGACTAGTTTTCCAGAGGGGAAAATTTTCGTCACCGCGACTGCTCAAGCTTGTCATCTTATTTGAAATAAACAAACATGTAAGTAATATAGAGCATCAGGACAGTGATTCATTACTAAAATCATCACAAGTTTCCTTCATTGTATCAGCTAGTTTAAATATTAGTTTTTTGGAGACAAGGATGTAAAAATAAATACAACCTGTTAATGGAAAGGTTGTAAGCCATGCGCGCGATGTTGGTGTTAGATT
Source organism: Nemurella pictetii (assembly GCA_921293315.2). Taxonomy (NCBI): domain Eukaryota; kingdom Metazoa; phylum Arthropoda; class Insecta; order Plecoptera; family Nemouridae; genus Nemurella; species Nemurella pictetii. The sequence continues at coordinate 22,846,223 of OV121116.1, read as the reverse complement.
CGGTTTCATTTTCCTCGTTGGACAAGGGTAAATTATGCGTTATGAAATATTCTATAGATAGAAAAACATTGTGGGGATGCTTCCAACATCTGATGATAGACTTGTGTTTTGGTATTGTTAGGGGAGCCACGGGCGTGAAAAATATGCTCAGTAGTATAATAATCAATAAAGTTGTCCCAGATAGGGAGGTAGATTTGTACATCTCGCTCGTAGGGTTTCATCTCATTGAATCATAATTCAATGCCAAGAAATTAACTGGTGATGAGTCAAAATATCTTGTGAAAAGATTCCAATACAATTGTGACCAATTATGTTAAATGAATGATGTCCACTGTTATAATATTGTTTTATTGGGATGTTTATATAATTATGATAAACTTTTAAGACCTGGTAATACATAAAAACATCCCTTCACCCTGTCAAAACCTGTCAGGTACATTTTCTTAAATCATTGATCTTATGTAAATGTGGCAATATTCATTATAATTTGTGTATTTCCCAGGTCAACAATCGAAAACATGGGTCAGGAATATTGTCTTCGCTGGAACAACCACAATGAAAATCAAAAAGTGATGTACCCATCCCTTCTACAAACAGAAAAATTTGTGGATGTTACTCTGTCATGCTCAGGGCAAATGATAAAATGTCATAAGGCAAGTTGCATGATCATTTATTATGATACACATTATACACAATTATCATTATCATTATAAAAAATGTTATTATATGTAATTATGTAATTAGCAAGATAATAAATTATTGATGCCATATTGTTAAATTGGCTGTTAACAAAACACTGCCATTTCAACAGCCAATCTGACCAAAGAGATTTAAATTAAGAGACAGACTGTAAAATTTTCCTGCCATTTGAAAACTAAATGTCGGTGTTTTCCTTAATTTTCTTTCAGCTTGTTTTGTCGGCATGCAGCATATACCTACAAGAATTACTCGATTCAAATCCATGTGCACATCCTATTATCATTCTGCGAGGGATGAACTTTTCTGTTCTTAAGATGCTGGTGGAATTCGTATACAGCGGAGAAGTGAATGTGAGCCAGGTAAGTTTCAACAAGATTTTCGAACAAACTCACGGTGTACTTAGTCTTGCCTGTGTGAGGTGAGATGATAGCAGAGCGGTACGACTTACCAACAGTAGACTTACCGGCTGAAAAAGTCACAGACGATACGTAGAATTCAATGTACCAAAGGTTTCGGCCTTATTTTGTACCACTTTCCCACTCGGTAAGTCGTGAGCAGATCTGTTTCCTCCATCCAAATTTAGATTTACTGGCATTTGACAGAAAAGAACCAGAAAAGAAATACAAATAATTAACAAAATTCCCAGAGAGAGTGTTGTCATTTGCTGCTAAAATATATTGAAATGTTCCATTCAGGAGTAAATTGCTGCTTCCCTATCTTCCAAGTGGTGAAATAAGTGGAGCCAATAAATTTTTTTGGACCCGTTCAACCATTAGAAGTTAAGGGAATTCACCATCCTAAATGACTTTTCTTAGTGGATTTCCAATGTCATTTTTCCCTGGATGGAATAGTTCTAATGCTTATAGTGCAAAAATAATTTTTAATTTGTGTTTTTTTGAACGTAGAGTAAGCTGAATGAGCTTCTTTTGGCCGCAGAATCTTTAAAGATTCGTGGTTTGTGCGGAGCAAATGTTCTGCTGGAAGAAAATAATGTGGAGGCAATCAAAGTTGCGCAACCACGCACCAGGCGCCATGTCTTACCAAGAGGTAAGCGCTGGAAGTTCCGACAGCCGAAAACTTTCACTTTTAGGCAAAATCTCACTGTCTACATGTACTCGGTTGGAAGACCAAACTTTGAACTGTAATAAATATATATATTTACACATTAAAGTGGAAATCGAACCAAACTGCAAATCTTACAAAGCTATACAAACAGTCCATGAGATTTGGGAACTGGAATATATTTAGTAAAAATCTATTGAGAGACAGATATTTTTCAAATGAAAGGTTTTTTTAGGCACAATTGCTGAGAGGAGAGCTGCCAATGCGACTAAGAAATCATTAGTGGTACAGCCGAAACGTAAAAGAGAGGCTGAGAAAACGGTGACCAAAGAGGTAGAAGTCATCGAATCAACAGAAGCGTGCAAGAAGGTAATTACTCCTCGCACCTACTTTATTGGTAGAAATAACTATTTTAATTGATATCTCATGATTATTTTGGATTTTATCATTACTCTTCACTGTGTTTTCCAAACTAAAACTACCTCTATTTAATGAAGACATTTCCAACGACCCTGCCCACGACAATTTCTAATTCAAAGTTCCTTTCAATTGTTTCAAAAGGTTATCAAGCTGGAACCCATTGCAGATGAAGAAGAAGAAAGTGAACTGTTTGAAAAGGTGAGTGGAGGGACGTGAAAAGAAGACTCCAAACAAGATGTATATATTTCAAATAACAAAAGTCACAATATTGCTCCTTTTTAATTTCCATTTTCTCAGATTGTTGAAGATGACAAGGAAGGTGATGATATTTCCTTACCAGGGCCTTCAGGAACAAATCAAGAATTGACTCCTGGCTGCTCCATGGACAAATTCCCTGGTAAATACGGTCATAAATGATAACGTAAAATATTTTAGGCAATTTTAGGCATTTATTCAATTGAGAACTAAATAGTTGAAATTTGCATATTTTCAACCTTTATTGATGTTCATTAATCACTTGTATAACACCAAACTAGTGTGCTGAGTTATGAGAGTGAGAGAGTTTTGTTTGAAGATGTTTGCTGTACAATTGGTAAAATAATTTCTACGCCATGATGATTTACTTGATAGTATGTTTTTTCTGTCAGGCTCCTGCAAAAGTATTTTTATAGTCCTAATAATTAATTTCTATGTAATCTTTCTTTTAGGTAGGGGTTGGCCACCTAAGGTACGATTCTATCGACAATACACAAATGACAATCTTTGGGCTGCTCTCATGGAAGTAAAGAAAGGTGAGCAACGCAAACACATTTAAAGATTCCCGATGAATCGTAGCTGCAGATTGGCTTGTAAACATATAAGATTTCTGATTGCTAACAAAGCAATGGTTGTACATATGCCCTCACCTCTGCTCATTGTTCACATGTCTAAATTTAATTGAAGTTCTTAAATAAGCAAAAGGCAATGCAGATAATATTTATATGCCGCTAAATCTTGGTATTTATTCCTATTCAGGGAGCTCCGTTTACGGAGCTTCGAAGGAACATGGAATTCCAAGGAAGACTTTACGAAACTGGATGAAACGATGGAACATTCAAAGTGCTTACCAACTCAACTTAGACAAGAAGAAAAAGACTAGACCTGACAATGTCTTCTAAAGACAAATTTGACTTGCATTTCCTTATTTATGAACACTATATCATTCCTTGACTCTGATTACGAATAACTTATACAATTATGTGTACCCGGGGTAATCTATATTCTTTTGAGGTTGTTCAATCCATTTAATTACTATATGTTTCTATGTAGGTATAAACAGTGATCTATATGTACACTTCTTATATTCTGCGATATAATATCGCAAGAATGAACAAAGTTCGATTATGCCAAATTGATCAGTATTATATGTAATCATATGTTATATTATATATGTAAATCATATCACTTTTATTACGTTTCTTCTTTGCAAAGCAAGCGCCCTATCCATCATGGATCCATCAAAACACGGCGCCATTAGATTGAGTATCACGACATGAGTCATCGAACAGTAGGTGTCACCTAGACTTCTTAGACTTATAAGACTTCTTAGACTTCTTACTCAATGGTGTCACGTCAGAAGTCAGAATTAAAAATCCCATGACTAGAAAGAGCCAATGAGGTTCCTACACCATATGAATTATTTGTGGAACTGAAACTGCTGATCAAACTGGTGAGGGGAGTGGTAATTAGGTAGGAGAGATGCAGGGAATTCGTATGTTCTTAGGAATTAGAATTATAATCTAAAGCAAGGCGTATTAATTACAAAATAGCATAGCGATTGAACACAAGCATCAAAGCATGTTTGGCCCTAACCTTTGATCTATAACGCGATCCTAATTTCTCCTCCTTATTGCCCCACCCCATCCCTTAAAATAAGTTCGCATAAATCTATCCTCCTTTTACCGGCATTGAAATCAATGCGTAGCGGTCGACCATTGACCTATGCTATCCGCTCCGTCTTTCAGTTTTAGCTATGCGTTTCGTGCCAATGTTTCTTTGCACCAATTCAAGTATTAACAATTCTATTTGCAGGCACCTTCGCGGAAGTCACCTTTGCCAAAGTGTTGCGCAGATTTCGAGCAAAAACGCACATTAAAGCGAGAGAGTTTTTATCGGATTGTGGCCAAGAGATGCTGTGAGTAATAGAATGGCGCTGCAGCCGCCATCCAGGCTGGCGACAGGTCGAGAGCAGACGTCTTCCTTGTAGGAAATCCGGCGGTCATGGCACAATCCCATATGATTGCCAGTTGAACAAAGGATCCAAAGGAAGAGTTTTCAAGGGCATGGCAACCCTAAATATCACTCCCCCCTCTTATTTCCTTGTGCGGTTTGAGAAGCTTGGCCTTAGCGTATGAACCATTCCATTCCAATGGAAAACAATAACGGATAACAGTATACAATAAGTTAAAATATTAATTAATAATATCACGACAGAAAGTTCGGTAGCAATACAATAACCGTTTTTGATATATATATATTTTTTTTTAAATTAATATGGCGTTTTAACAATTGTTTTTTAGTAGTCACTTTTATTCAAGTCATACAGTTGAAGCAATTTTTTTAATCATATTTGATTTTTGGTTTGTGGTCAAATAAAGCAGTTAAGACTAAGCAAACAAAACATTGAGTAAGCACCTACTTTCTCTTATTCATGTTGACAAATAGTATCCGAACTGCGTGCTATCTTTTCTTCTTCATACCACGCAACATTTTCGAGTAAACAACCCCGAGTGTTTTGCGTAAGAAATTGTGACCAATGTGTCCGCGGAAATCCGCAAAACAAAGAAAGGACGACGTCGCAATAATTCTCAAACAAGGGTCAAGGCATCGCCTGCAAGATGACGACGCCGACGCCAGACGTCTATTAATAAAAGCGACGTGCAATTCGTAGCACGTGAAGATTCTACGTCAGTTTTAGAGAAGGTTTACTCTGAAGAGCATCTACTGTGAGATCAATCCAACAACTGCTGTTGTTCATCCGTTGTTCGACGTTAATTGTTACAATAAGTTACGACTAAACGTACAACTTGTTAAAACCTAGTGCAAATCAAGGTGAGATAATTGGTATATTTTTTTTGGTTACCAATGTAACTTCCTGATAACTGCATGGATTGTTTAGAAAACAAAATATTATCCCAATAGGTCGATATGTCATGATAATTGGAACTTTTCTATTCGGGATTATGGAAGAGGTCGAGTGCAGATGTTTCAAATAGAAAGCACATGGGTTTCCAACGAAATATTTTGCGGATCATCTGAAAGGATCTGCGAATTGACGGGTGGGATATTTTCTTGGCAGTCGCACATGCTTCTTAAAACGCCAAGTGTCACCAATACAAATAGCCTACAGGTAGTAGAGATCGTTCTGGCCATGAGGACAGCAGTTGAGTTTCAAGCAGCACTCGGATTTGCTAACTAAAAAAAAGCACAGAAATTAATGTTAATAGCGTCCAAAACGACATCCCCTAAGAACCTGAAGAGCTATACCCTTGGTTCAGAATTATTAGGTTTCGCGGTACTTTTAATTGTATGTCGCAATCACTCCTGAAATATTACTAAGTTCACTCTGAAAAATAATAACAATCAATAATATTCGCATCGCAAACTTGTGCTTGTAAGCCATTAATCTCGAATAATGAAATTGGCAACAGATGAGACTTTCTTACGAAATGCTAAGGTCTTGACTCCCGATACGCATTACCTTCAGCTTCATGTCAACACTTCGCATAAGGCTGTTTCTGAATTGGCTTGATTCCATTTTCTTTGTCCAAATCCGATGTTTATAAACGCTCCTCTACAAGCAAGCACCTACGGCGTAGATCAGCTTGTTTGAAACTGCGTTTGTTTGACCCAAGCTCAACCGTAGCACCTTGCGTCGTACGGTCTTCGGACTTTGATCCATGCAATTGATGTGATTTCCCACAACAAGGGTGACCTTGCTCTTGAAATAGCTACCCTTCTGGGCATTGCTGACTTTCCACGAATAGCACTAGCACGTGCACTCACAGCTGGCCCGTCTCACAGCATCACAGCTGTCTTCTCGGTGCTAATTTTAATCATATTCGCAAGGAAATCACTGGTTTCATGCATAATTTCGATCAATTTATTGCAACTAGCTCACCGGATGCGCGGAGTTGGGATGAAATTAACATAAATACGGGTCATGTATCTGTCAGGTCAATAACATGCGAAATCTATGTCCTGTTGAGTTTTTACATGACTCGGTGTTAGATAATGAAGGGTGACTGTTGATTTAGATGCCTACGGAATGCATAACCAACCCTCTGCAGAGGGAGCTGGCTGACAGTATAATACGCATGGTGCCCCTCGACGACATCAGAATACTCCTGGCTTGTGGAGCCAAGGTGAACGAACCTGTCACTCAAGGGCTACGTCCTCTGCACTACGCCGTTTGGCAGAGATATCAGGTGAGAACATGTGGGCCGGGGCGCTGGTTCCGTATTTCAGACTATATAGATGAGAAGAAACTTTCGAGTTTAGAAATTTCTCAATTCAGGATAAATTCCATGGCTACGCCCAACCGGAGTGAATTAAAAATTAAATCGTCTCTCTGAGTTATCTCTTTTCAAATCAATTCAATTTATTTATTTAGCGCAACGCGATATCTTGGATTTTTTCGTTTAAATAATCACAAGCGCTTCACACCATACATAGATATGAAATATACTTAATTAAATTAAATTTAAATTAAAGAAGTTGAATGAGATTGGTTCACTGAATAACTGACGAAACAAAGCTGGACATTTGGAATATCGTGAATTTCATTCGAATTTCCACATTATGTCAACTCCTGTGGAAGTTCGGCGTAAAATTTGATTTGCGTCAAGTGTCAACTTACATCAATTAGCTAAGGGTGCGAGTTAGAATCCGCAGGGATCTGTCCCTACGACGTTCCCGGCGCAATGTCATCTAAACGTGTACCAATGCACAGGAGGCTGCCAATTTGCTGCTGGTGAGAGGCGGAGATGTAAACGCACGGGATGAGTGCGGTTATTCGGCACTTCATCTCTCCGCCGAGCATGGGTGAGTGACATGAGGCTGACATTCTCAACCCCTGACATACTCAACCCCTTATATTTCGAGATGTTTTGTGGCTGGCACGGGAACCAGTAGGATTTTCTTAGTAATGTGTTCATTTCATACAGGTTTACGATTTAGTCTAATTTTGCATGTGCATGCGCGTAAATTTCGTGAATTGCACAATTGCGCGGCAAATATGACCTGTTCCTCAAAATATAAAGGGCGCAAAATAGTCAATTTAAATCCATCTTACAGACATTACACCTAAACGACCTTTTAAAGAAAAAAATGCAGAATAATAGTACTATTTTTTTCCCGGATGTGGTTTCCAACCTCTTTGCACCCATACATTCAAGGTCTGACCCTCGGCATTTGGTCCAATTTAGCTACATCGACCTCGTCAAGTTGTTGCTCGCACAGGGAGCGCAGGTGGACTACCGAGAAGACAGCGACGAGCCGTTCCCGCGGACAACGATCTGCGACGAGCCGCTGCGTCTTGCGATCAGGAACAATCATCCGGAGATCGCTCGCCTCCTACTGGAGCATGGAGCCGACCCAAACAAGCGATACTTCTTCGGCGCCGAGATCAACTTGGTTAGCAATTATGAGTCGTTTTAAGATGATTGACATGAGTTCAAGCAACGAGGGTGAACCATAGGGTAAACGATGATAAAAAGTAGTGCCACCTATTTTGTGTATGACGGTTGATTTTGGCACATATTTCACATTCTATGGATTGGTATAGTTCATAGGTTCAAGCCGTTGTTAGTGTAGGCATGTGCTACCTAGAGCTGGGGACAGGCTGTACTACCTAGGGATAGGTTGTACCCCTTAGGGGTAGGATTTACTTACTGGGGGAATGGTTGGACAACTTGGAGCCGGTATGACAGTGTAGAGTTAAATAGTAATCTTACAGTTAAGAAGAAAACAGAAGCAACCAATTGGTTTTCACCATGGAGATGAGTTTTTATCTGTTGCCACTAAACTGGAAATTGTAATTTCCTACCTGGGTTGGTTGAAGCATGCGTGTTCATTCCGTGAATGTCAAGCTGCTGTGGTTTGATCGCTGAGCTATGCTGATAGGTGTGTTCCCATGTTGTAGGTATCGCCGATGGATGTTGAGTACATGGCAATGCTGCTCATGTACGGAGCGTGCCCCGACACGAGAGACAGAGCCGGACTCACGGCAATCATGAAGGCTGCCCGTTTGCCACAAGTGAGCCGCTCACAAGTTTTACTAGGTTTTCTTGCTGCCTCGACAATATGAAGGTTTTTGTGTTTGGCTCACCCGCTGTTAATCTCCCTATGGCACGAATGAATGGAGGGATCATGCTTATTTCTTCGATCTACAGTGTTCAAATAAAGTATGCTATAAATCTCTTGATAGCAGATTAATGCTAATGCTCTTAGTGCTAATTGTGCTTCTTGAATGTACCTAATGTTATTGCGAAGGGGCCAGTAGATTTTGTGGCGGCACAGGGTTTTTCCACTCTCTTTAAGTTCATCTTCAATCAACCTGTGAAAGCCCTGACTACCAATTCATACAGTTTTATTATTTATTATTATTAGTTTTATTTATTTATTTATTTTATTATTTCATGGAATCAGAAAAATAACAAGTTAGAACTAAAAGTGAAAACACTAAAATACTCCAATAGTGATCATGTTTGACAGTCACTGTATTCCTGAACTTGAAAGTCTTAGATTGCAAGGATTTTGTTTTTGAAGTTGGTGTCCTGGCTTGTTTCAGGGGATGGACTCTGTTCTTCTTCTGCTTTCGTATGGAGCAGATGTGAACGCAATGACTGACGAGAGACACGATTATCGCACTGTCCTCCACTACGCTGTTCTCTCCGGCAATCTTTCGACGGTGAGCCCACAAGTCCATTTTTCCTTCGCCCTTTCTAGAAGACAGTTAGTGGATGGAAAAGTGTCTGATGGGTGACGAGAATTTCTTAATGGTAAAACTGCTCGAACGCAAGGAAATTTAAGTACATCTTGTTAGAAACATTGTTTATAAATCTTATCTACTTAGCGGAAGAATGAAAGCAGAGCGGCACAATGTATTGAGAGGAAAAGAGGCTGTCAATGAAGAGTTATAGATGTGTAACAGCCTTTTTTGGTGTTCAGAACATTTATACCACTGTTCAAGTACACCTCATTTACAAATTTTCCTCTCGGAAAGTGTGCTGCTCTGCTTCCTTCAATTTAGATTAACCTGCATTTGGCTTTTCCAACCACAAACCTGTTTCTAATTCTGTAGAAATATGATGGTATTTAAGAGTAAGCAAATCGTTCTCGACTGTTACAGGTGAACTTATTGTTGAAGCAAGGAGCACGAGTGAACTTCCCAGCCGATTATCAAAAACCAACCCCTCTGGACCTGGCCATTCTCAAAGGAGACCCTGAGTTGGTGAAAATGCTCGTAGAAGCAGGTATTCTCAAATACAGTTATGTAAGCTTTTATCATATCCAGGAGACAACCTGAGCCTTCGATATAAGACAAGTACTAATTAGCATCTCAAGCCAATTACCTTGTAGGCAAATGTAGGTAACTGTGGTAAACTCAAAACAACTAGAGTGTAATTGATATTTCGTTGAAATGCGATTGGCACAAAATAAACGTCATAATTTTTTTTTGTAGGAGCAAATGTAAACTCGTCATCACCGATCATCGGTACTCCGCTGCACGTCGCTTGTGCCGACAACATCCCTCGGCGGGTGGAGCTGCTTTCGCTGTTGCTAGCGCAGGGTGCCGATCCCAATCTGGTTGTCGACTCGGACGACGGGCCTCCGCTACGTCCCGTCCTGGCCGAGTATCTCGCATCGAATGAAAGTCCCGACGCGGCTGTTATCGCTCTTCTACTTAAGCATGGGGCACGGGTGAGTCGGATAATTAAGTTCCTTCCATTGAGTTCCACTCTTCTGCCAAGTTTTTTTTAGAAGCGTTTTTGGAAATTTTCCTAATCTTAGGCTAACCAATATTCAAACCTACCAATCATTATTATAGTTAAAAATGATTTTCGATAAAAACTCCCCGACAATTTTCTTTTAGGTGGTAATGAAGACTCAGTTCCGCGATCCGCATGGCATTCTCAACTCCCTACAGAACCTGACGAATCACCCTCGGATTCTCATCACATTGCTACAAGCAGCCGAGACATTCGATCTGTGCATGATTCGTCGCTCGTCCTTCATTACAGACGATCAACGGGCCCTGCTCAAGGTGAGATTTCTCCGACTATTTGCTATCGGAATTTGGGATAAGATTTTAACGTTGCTTACAGCAAACTTTAGCAGTTGATACTTTTAGGAGAGGAACAAAATCGCATAATTCGTTGGTTGATAAAGGGTCAGTTTTAAACTCCCTTAACAGCCTATCCAGATGCAAAAAAACCTTTCTTCTGATCCCAACTGCTATTCACCAACTGCTATTGTGTTATTTGCCTGCTTTTCACCATCAAACAATTGTGAAAGATTGCCAAATCTTTAAATTAAATTAAATTAAGCTGGTCCCCTGAACTATCTTTATTTGATTAGTCTGTGTTCTGTGTTCTAACTGTGGTGGACCAACGGCAACTGTCAGGGATATGTTCGGCTCGAGTGGTTCAACGTAACATTTGGGCTGTGCAGGAAGTGTCCGCTGAACCTCTCAGTCTGATGCACTCGTGCCGGGTGTTTCTTCGTCGGTTCATGGCTCAGAAGTTGCCGGCGTTGGTGGAAGAACTGCCGCTGCCCAAGATACTGCACCGCTACCTCCTCTACGAATTCAGCTAGATTTTTACGTTGAAGGCGGGAGACCGGCCACTTCTATTTCGTGGCTACGAGTTTGCCTTAACCGGTTCATTTTTTATAAGCTAACCATGAGTGGCAGCTCCATACAAAATAGGTTTTCTCCTATAATAATGTTTTACGTACAATGTTGGCCGGTATTACAATGTGAGTAGAAAAACAGAAGCAACCGATTATCTGGAGGTTAGCCTGACATTGCAAAATCGGTGTTTTCATAGTTAGGATATGGAATAAACTACACTTTCACCAATAACTTCGATTATTTCAGCCAATCTGATTATTAACATAGCTTGTAGCTGCTGCTTATGCGATGCTTGAGAAAGAACGTTGGCCAGAAATCATAGCCACATTATAGGAGCAGTAGGATCCCCATTCTTAACTGCCACAGATACCTGAGGCTCCTAGTTTTATCTTATCGTACTTTATATTATCTAGAAATAGGGTTTCATCAAGCCGGACGCTTTTAACTCTTTTAAAGCGATTCGTCAGCATTGCTCTGTGGTTACTTTGAAAAGTGGTTCAACAAACTTTGCTAATGAATTCTGCTTCCCTTTGTAATAATATTAGCTGATTTTTTAATTTTTATAATCTAGATTATATTGCTTTTGTAATCATGTTTTGCTAGAACTGTTTGTACTGCGATGTTGGAAATAAAATGAATTGAACTTGAATGTCAGCCCTGATTGATATATCACCTGACCTTTAACACTCTTTCCTCTTTACTATGTTCATTTGAAATGTTTTACCTTGGTAATTTGTGGCCAATCTATTTTAAAAAGTTACAACCATTGTAGTTGTAAACTATTATTTTATTTAATGAATTAAATAATTAAACTTCAGACTTCCACGGAGCACTTGGGGAGCCGTTAATAATCTGAATTACAGCATTGTTAAATTTCATCAATAATTTTAATGATCAATAATCATAAATAGAGCAGAACTGGGTTTATTTACATAATAACATTTCTACAACAAACAAAATTAAAGTTCCTTGCCGGCTGTAGAGCTTCAGCGATCAACTTCTCCAAACACTACGTCCAATGTGCCTGGAAATGGAACCGTTTTGTTAGAGCTGTCAAATAATAATCGGACCATTGAAAGTCTTAACAAAGCCAATTGCCACGTCTTACCAATAATAGCTACGATATCGGCCAGCATGTGATTCTTGCCGATTTTGTCGATGGCAGCCAAGTGAGCAAAGCCTGGAGCTTTGATCTTGCACCGGTAAGGCTTAGAGCCTCCATCGGAAACCAGGTAAACTCCAAATTCACCTAAGAATGAGACACAACGTCAGATTGGTGTCTACCTCCGACTTTGGTAGCACATTAATTGCTAGATCAATAAACATCGCGGTACTCACCCTTGGGTGCTTCAATAGCAGTGTAAGTGCTGCCAGCAGGCACCTGATAGCCTTGAGTAAACAGCTTGAAGTGGTGGATCAGTGCCTCCATTGACATCTGAAACAAGATTAGTGATTAAGATTGAAGTCATTCTACAAGATCAGTTAGGGAAGGAATAACAGACGTTTGCATTAGTTCCATCTCAGTTAACAATATTCCAATGTTCTGAAGAAACAAAGTGCCGAGACAAAGATCGTCAGTACAACATAAATATTATGTATAGTTAACAAAGAGAGAAATTTTCCTCTTTTCACAAAAAAATTTAAGATCCTAAGCTGCAATATTTCACTGTCAACTGTTTTCCTAAGCATATACCTACCTAGCCCAACTAGCCAGCTCTTCCATCACTTAATTTGCATTCTCAATCAGTGTGGACTGGACAAAAGGCTCCGAGTTGGCTGAGTGAAGAACAAAACAGAAATTGGCATACCTTCATCTCTGCCCTGGATGGCGTACAGATTTTCATGTCATCGGTCTTGATTTCTCCAGGCGGCATTTTGTCCAGACACTGGTTGATGATCCGCAGCGACTGTCTCATCTCTTGCACACGACACAAATACCTAAACAGGCAAGAAATTGGTTCAAGTTCAGCTCGCACTCCTTGCTCACCATCCTCCAAGTATTTATTGGACACAATACATTCATTAGCTGCTGGCGCTATAGATTTTTATGTCTTTTCAATTTATACATAAGTATGTAATAGGTAGGTACTATAGGTACATGAAGTTCATAGCCAGTTTGTCCCTTTGCATTTCAAATGTGGGATTGCAACACAAACGAAAACTACTAATATGCGTGCAAACTAATAATGCAAATAAATTATTTGCATTACTGCATACCTGTCATAGCAGTCTCCCTTGGTGCCGATTGGAATATCGAATTCCATATCTCCATATGCATCATACGGCTGCGTCTTGCGTAGATCCCACTTGATGCCAGATCCTCTCAGCATCACTCCGCTGCAACAGTGCACGTCATTATAGCAAGTGCTTGTTCACAGTCAGTAATCACCCTGAATACAGCAATACTGTATTGCGTAGCATAGTCCTCGGATTGCTTATCTACCTGAAACCGTAGTTGAGAGCTTCCTCAGCCGTTACAATACCGATATCCGTGACTCGCTGGACCCAGATTCGGTTGGTAGTGAGAACATCTTCAAGCTCATCAATTCTCTCCCCAAACTTCGAACTGAATTCGTAGATATCATCCATCAAGCCGATTGGCATGTCCTTTGAAATAAAACAGGACAGGCGTAAACTTTCAATAAGATAATGATCCAAAATCTCAAATAGCATCATCAAAATTTTCTATGCATCGATTGCCAAGGCAGGTGTCTATCAATCGAAGCGGATTTTAGCAAACAAGCATTTGGCTTAATAGTTGGCATTTCTGAGCGGAAGTTTACCTGGCTGACACCTCCAGGCCTGACGTATGCAGCATGCATTCGGGCTCCCGAAACCCTCTCATAAAACTCCATCATCTTCTCGCGTTCCTCGAACATCCAGAAGAACGGTGTAATGGCACCGACATCCAGAGCGTGAGTTACGACCGCCATGATGTGATTCAGGATGCGAGTTATTTCCGCAAATAATGCTGTCAAACAACTCAATTAATGTAATGTTCAACAAGGTGTCAGTGAATTGGCAATGATATAAGATAAAAAGACTTACTGCGAATATACTTTGCCCTTATTGGGACGTCAATATTAAGCAGTTTCTCTACGGCAATTGAGAAGCACTGCTCATTACACATCATTGACACATAGTCGAGTCGGTCGAAATACGGCAGAGCTTGCGTGTAGGTCTTGTACTCAATCAGTTTTTCAGTGCCGCGATGCAACAGCCCGATGTGAGGGTCAGAGCGTACTACAGTCTACAATTAGATATGAAGAAATGTAAGAAATCATGATTTCGAGAATCGCTTTTCTGCGATATGTCATCTACGCTACGACTAAGTTGCTAACCTCGCCATCAAGCTCCATGACAAGTCGAAGCACACCGTGGGCAGCTGGATGCTGAGGGCCAAAGTTCAGCGTGAGATTTCGAACTTTTTTCTCCACTGGATACATTTTACTATTCCATGGTGGATTCGACCACTTGGATGTAACTTCATCCGGGTACATAACGGGTCCCCCGAATTGATTCATATACTCGGGATCTGGGAACCATTTCTTGGCACCTCGTTGCTGACTAGAAAGAGTAAATACCACTAATCAATGCATATTGTCATCGGTTGATCATCCTTCTAGTGTCTTTGATAGGAAGAAAAGGTTAGGATATTGTTCTGAGTTCGGCAGCCATTGCTTGAATGACCTACAGTTAAACTTCAATTTTGGAGATTAATCATGTGTCTATACCCAAATCTGTCAAAAATCTTGATAGAGTACATCGGAACTTACTTTGCAAAGTACAGGGAACCCGAATTGTTCAGTAACACCTTCCCACCGATAGGAAATGTGGATTTGCGGAGCACGGACCCCAGAACGGCCGCCATGTTTGATCAGACGGACAACTCAATGGCTGATGGCTCATTTTTGGTTGTGTTGTTTGTTACAAGGTAGTGCTAGCAGCATTCATCTCGACCAAATCTCGGCTCTTGTCGCACCTGTTAGCTAAGTCGGGTGTTAACGACCAAACCGTTAACATTTTTATCAAAAGGCGGTGTTTAAAACAGATCAAGATATTTCATATTGAGATATTCTCAAGCGATTGATATTTTATCTCACAAAATTTCATAATGCGTATAAAGATGGTTTAAAAAGCCTAAAGGCTTTCTCTAATGGCCCACAAACAGGTATATCATTTCCTCACAGATTTCATATTTGAAAACATTTTTACTAATTTGTAGGTATGTTTAGTGTAACTGTTTTGATATTATAAATAATTAACGGTCGTTCGAGTGATACCGTAAAGTTAAATGTTAGGCACATAGAAGGGTTAAACGTTGAACGGCAGATCAAGATGTCATCAGCCCTCGAAATGTTGGGGTCATCAGTGTTCGATTGAAATACAAATTCTTTCAAGACTCGTTCGTGTTTGTGAACCTTCAAGTCCAGCGTAAGTCGAAATGAAACATTGTCTAAATATTGAACCTACAGTTTTAAGTTCCTTGAGTTATCTGTGGAAGTCTGTTATCATAGTGGAAGTAAATGTTTTGAGGAGTAAAGTAATATGGTCAGAGCATAAGCCAACGGCGAATGAATAAATTGTGTTGAAATATTATAAAAGCCACGATTGAACATCGCAATCGATTGAAATATTAAGTTTTTTTTTCAATGCTCGAAAGGTTAATAACATGCATTTCGTTGTAGTTTGTCGATGATAATTCAGATCCCAAAGTAAATTACTGCCCAATGTTGCAATGGGTTATGGAATGGAGGAGACGTAAAGGGTCAATGATTAGGTATTCTCAGAAGAATGCCAGGCACATGAACCAAACAAAACATACACAATTATTATTTTTTATTTTTTATTATTATTCTATCACATCTATTAGTATAAAAAGAAAGTGGTAAGCGAAGCGGTTCATGTTGGCTCGTGTCAAAGTGTAGCCTTCGCTCCATTTCCAGTCCCGGGAGTAACATCGCCCGGGTGGATATGATCAGTAGGCTTCAGCACAGGGTTTATCCGGTCAACGATTAGGCTGAGGTAATCTAAGCTGGTGCTGCCATCCCCACCAGCACCATGGCTCGAGATCCCTGTTGACATAGAAATACGTCTTAGCACATCTAGAGAAAATGCTCGAGCATTTTCTTTAGGAGAATATTCTTGAGAACGGGGCTTAGGTACACGGCTTATGGTTGATCCTAAAAAGAATTCAAAAGAATGTCAAAAAGAAAGCAGTAGGTATACATTCAAAATTCCCATTGCAGGGTCAATACGAGATCATGCAAATGTTTATCCATAAGAAATACATTGCCAGACAATTCTTAACCGTCTCTTAAACGGAGTTTGGAATCCGATCCACTGGGGAAACATTAGATGTTTTTTGGATAATTTTACCTATTTTCTGCATTAAAAAAAAAAATGGAAATCTTGCTAACTTAAGTGCTTTTTTAATACTTGAATGTTGATTCAAAATGTGAAAATATTGAGCCCATCAAAAACGGCAGTCATTTCCTTAAGACAGCTACACAGAAAGATGACGTATTTTCTTCAAAAAGGTGTGATATCGAATCAATAAGGCCCATTATTTGCCAACTGCTAACTTATTTTTCAGCACCAATTCAAAATATGTAAAATTAAAATTGACGAAAGTTCGTTAAAAAACACCCACAATAATGCGAAGGAAAGGAATAAGGAAGGAAGGTTTAGAATCTTGGAGCATTGTATTGTGAATTAAAGCCTTCTGGAGTTGAGGAGAATTCCGTGTTGCTTTGTTTCCCATGAGCTTGGAAATAAATTACTTGTAATTGTAATTAAAAGTCCGTTATTCCTTGCGAAGGAATTTTTAAGTTGGGCATACGCAATAAAAAATCGCTCGAATAAAGCTCGAATATAAAGTTGAATTCCAAATTGACAAATTAGGGGAGCAAAGGCATTCGGCCAAAACTGTAAGAATGCACTTTGGCAGCACGCTTGGGGCATCTTTGATGCAACCTCTCAGTCTCAACTTTGTTGCTCTGCCAAACAAATCACCATTGCATGGTTCTCCTTGCTATCTATCGTATCAAAAACAAAATTCAAATACGTGATGTCGTTGCCTTCAGCCTTTGGGTTTAAATTAAAAAAATAACCCCAGATGACTGCGTAAGCTTGTTTCTTTTTTTCTTTCATAAACGTGGTGTTAGTCTTAGACATGTGTCTATTTGATCATGGCGTAATCTAATACCTCCGAGTTTTACTAATTAGTCGTGGAAACAAAGTTGGTTTTTTGGTGTACTATCATCGGTGACTGGAGACTAAGATACGGCCGAGGTGATCACGGATTCAGGAGCAGGCAAGATAAAGATGCGAAAAGAACTTGATGTGGAAAGCTTATTTAAAATATCAAACAAACTGTCAGAGCGTGGCTAATAATATTCGAGACATAGGTTTACCGAAAGAGTGCGTCGTAAGACTAGAATGTGTGACGAACTTTTTGGCAACAGACTTCTCTTTGAACCAAAATTGCACCATTAAAAGTATTAATGAGCCTAGGTAGAGAAAAAAATCTCTTTTGATTTATTGCTAACATTTCTAGATCGGGGCTAAAGCATTCCGGCATTAAAGCGTTTGTGCGATAGATGGGTGATGTTGGCACGCGTGGTGGAGGATGGTTGAAGATGGTAGAGGTGTTAGTTTTCTCCCAGGGAGCGTGGGAGATGGTGTAGTTGGCCTTTGCTTTGGTCATAAGTTTGCTGGTTTGTTTGGTGAGATTCGACAGGCTTTTTAGCTCGAATAATTTAGCTTCTGCGCATTCAGGGTTAAGCTGACATAAAACGATCGGACATTATTTGACCCCGAGATCTTGGTCGCGAGACTTCCACTGACACGTGACACAAAAGCTCCCCCCAGGGTGACAGTGGAGAGGGTTTTTGAGTGTCCCGAGTCTAAGACAAAGTCAAGATATGCAATGCTCAGAAAAGAAAACTTGTGTAATCCTTGAAACGCGTTGACTGTATCTTGCGTGACCGATTACTGAGTATAAATAACCCCTCTTTGAAATCAACCATGATACGTTTGTGTTTTGTGGCAATTCACTATAGATCTTATTCAGTTATTTTTTATTTCTTTACTTCTGATTCTTATAGTCACAACGCATAATCACAACGTAAATGCGATCTCTAAAGCTGAGTGCATGTCCGCAGAAAAACATTCTGAAAAATGACATTGTTGCAAAGATATTTACGTTTCATTGGGTGCGATCGAGCATGTCAGACGAAATTTCCCTAATTGCCTGAAGCCTGAAAAACGTGGCCAAGTTATTTCTATTCCCACTGTGGCGAGCATCGCACATAAAAGCGTCTGTCAAAGGTATATTATATTTTTCCATCCATTAAGAACGGAAATATCCTATCATATAATTTAATTAAGTAATTTAGCTTTGAAGCTGTGATGGTCCAGTGCATCTCTAGGATGATACCCAGCCAAAATAAACCCGGTACTGTAGCCAGCATCTTATACTCAGTGGTTACCCTTCACCATTTCTCGTTCTAGCATCGTCAGGCATGAACAGTCGAATATGTGCTGGATTAAACGTGTTATTATTACCTCTTAATGTTACAATTTGTGCAAACTGCGTTGTACAATGTGCGTTCTAGGTGACAAAACAGATTATGGTAACTTAAGACAATTACGACAATAGATTTCGGAAGATCACAAAGGAAGTTTGGCAGAATCCTGGGGTGTGATGCTGTGCGCACGCTCTGCATGGCTCAAAACCAACCCAAAATAATGAGGTTCAGGTGAATGACGGAATAGTATTGACATTTTTTTGTATATTTTTCTGGCTGAAGTTATTCGCAGGTGTCAGATAAGTGTCCAAAATGTATCAATGTTATTTTTCTTATTTGAGATGTTATTCTAATCGTCATGTGAACTCGGGTTTAAACGGGAATCTAGAATTTTCCTTGCTTTAACCATGGCAAGGAAAATGTTCGGGGTTAATATCCTCATCCATAAAAAATATTTTTAATTGGATATTTCGTTTGAATTAATAAAAATTGAGTCTAATTGATAATCCTATTAGGAAAGATCCTAAGATTAGAAGATTAAGAAAGTAAGAAAACGAATATGTTCTGAAAATTTCTTCAAAATCAGTTTTAAGTTGTTTGGCCAGACGAACAGTTATGAAAAATAAAAGCTGTGGATTTTTTCACTAGTACCTATAGGAAGTATAATTGAATAAACATTGGCCAAACGTCAAACTTCAGGCCAAACATCAGCTTGCTCCCGTCCTGGAACATAGCTGATCCCAGATCGGAAAGAATGCACTTCCCAACAGTAGCTGAACTTCTAGCTAAACCACATCCTGCAAAGGACGTGTTTTTACCACGATTCTCACTGAGATATGGGGGATGCTGGGATGCTGGGACCAGGATAGGGGGGGGGGGGTAAAGAGAGAGAGAGAGAGATACCAGAGAGGTGGAGACTTTCGTGGAGACCCACAGAGCATAATGTCCCTCTATCTTTCAACATCTGGTTTATCTGTTTTTCTGTCGGCAAACTTTTTGTCTTGTCTTCGCTTTGGTTAACAGCTTATTATGCTTTTGGTATCACTAATTCCTAGGGAGCACTTCGTCGATGGGGCTACCCCCTAAGAGAATGCTGCGATAAAAAGTAACGCGATACTGAAAGTAACAGCAGCATGCGAGCTATACGTATAGTACCAACGAAGTGTAGATAGTTTTGCGTATATGTGGCGGATAAGGAGGGTAGAGGGTGTCGGGTGGATCGCTAATTGGTATTTCTATTGGAACAATTCGTCGACGAGGCTACTTCCTATCAGAGACTGCCGAGATAAAAGTATCGAAAGGTATGAAACAGCAGGATGAGAGGTACTAACGAAGTGTAGATAGTTTTGGGTTAGGGGTGGGGTGGATCATTAATTGGTATCACTAAATTCTGCTACGTACGAATTATTGCAATACTGAGAAGGCTAGTTCCACAATTTTTTTTCAACCTTGAGTTGGGAGATAACTCATAGAAACAATTGAATTGTTTGGCTGATACCGTGCTATTTTAGTTCATATCAAACTTCAACTCAGAGTTCAAGAAATGGGAAAACTGGCTCTAAAATCAGCATACGCAGTGTAGATGGGTTTGCTTGGGGGGTGGAAGGATAAGGGCTGTAGATGCTAGTGGGTGATGGGTGGATGATGTCGTGGTGTGATCTGGTTGTGTGCAGCCATACCTGTGATCGGAGCAAATCTCTGCACAGCTTCTCGATAGTGAAGATCGATGGTTCCAGGACTGGTGTCTTCGGTCTGTAAAGAAAAATTCGAATCAGTGAGTGCTGTGATGACTCTCGTTGAATCGTTCACGGACCGGTACGCCAGCTCAAGATTGTCCCAGGGTCAACCAGGTCAAGTAATAAATCCGCGAACGCGATACATTGTACGAGTTAATTAAGTCAGGAAATAGTTCGAATTGGCTTCAACTATTTGTCTCTTTGCACTTGGTATTTGTCACGAGTCCGAAATAATTTATTCGCTCCCAGTTTTTTTCCTGCTTTTTTTTGTTCTTGAAGATGTATAAACGGTAAATGATGGGAGATTGGATGTGTAAACTACCAAACTGCAAAGATTGGGCATCAATTCGACAGTTAGCGTGCTATGGATCCCTTATTGGCACCAATGACACTCAATGGCACTCAATGGCACTCAATGGCACTCTTCAGTTCAGCCTATTTGATCAAGTGGCTCATCAGCGACAATTTGGCCTGGTGCCACTCTTTTCACAAACACCCTGTATTTAATTCCAGTCACACAAATTTACGGGCTCTCTCGAAATAGCACGGTGGAGGCGGGGGGAAATTTAAATACCAATTTTGAGACTACTTAATTATATCAAGGTATTAATGTTGGTGCCAGCATTTTTACAACGCACTCTGTAGGCCAGCGTGTGGTGAAGATGAGTGAAGATAATCCACAGCTTATTTTCATTCGCACCGAGGCCCGAGCAATGTGCACAATGCATAGCACGAGGTTGGTAATGGACCACTTGCATACCAGATAGGTAATTAGTGTCGACGGATTTTTTTGAGTTAGAAGAAAAGCAAATTGATCGGGGAAAAGAAAACTTTTCTGTACTTTGGTGGACCCGAGTGAGCAGAGCATGGGGCATGATGGGTCAGTTACAGTAATTTAGCACACTCATACGACCGAGAAAGAATAATGAACGGGATTGTGTACTGACAATTTATCTTCTGATATTATATCATTTAATACACGTTTAAACCATGTTACATATAAAAATTCGATGCGGGTCCAAATTCATACCAAAGCACTAGCAGAGAAAAATGAACTTTCTTCCATTGCACGCAATTTTGCTGTTTATGCCCATTAAAGATGTATATGTGTTATGTTAAATATGAGATGTCATTAAACCAAAATAATGTGTTTGCAGAACACTTCGATTCGCAGTCGGAACTGGTTCTTGTCCACAGATATCTCTTATTAGTCAAATTAGTTCACCAAGTGTGTTAGGAGGGAAGTTGGAGTATATGCTGACTTTCCAAGCTTGCAGAACGATTAGCAAAATATCACAAATTCCGGTCATCAAACCCTAGAGAAGATTTATTAAATGTGGTGGATATAAAACTGCTGTTCATCTGAAGTCAACCCCCGTGAACTGGAATCAAATACAATTACCGTTCAATACTAACTATTTGTTGGCTATTTTTTTCAACTAGAGCACCAAAATGAAAGAAATCGGTAAAACCGGTCAGTGTAAGCGTTGCAATGAAATCGAGCGCGCACATCATTTTAATCACATATTTTCACCTATTTAATGTCTAGAACAGGTAAGAGCTACAAAAAAAATTGCACTGCGTAGGAAGTGGTGCATTTTTTCCATCGTTATTGCAACAACTCAGTAGGTAATTGGCATAAACCATTGGCACAGCACATGCTTTAAGATTTGATTGTGGGCACAGGTCACAATAAACGCACACTAAGTTTTGTGTAAAAAATGACTCAAACGAAACAACCAGCGACTTTACTGCCTAGAAGATGGTGCTGATAATAATGCATATATCATTTTAATTTCAGATACACTGATAGAAGACTATGGTACCTACCGATACAAATGCGGGATTGCAAAATTTTAAAATATCAATTTTTCTAAAGAATCTGTTATGATTGCAGTAACAATGCCGTTGAAATTAGCGTCAATAACAAGAAGAATTCTTAATTTAAAATCAAAAAAACCTCTTATTGAGTTATTTCTTAATTATAGAACATGTCAGGAAATAAATTAACTAAAGAATTTGGCCAGTCTGTGGTATTATAATTGCAAAGTTCAAGTAGTTTGATTGGGCGAAAAATAATTGACTTTATGGAAGGTAGGCACAAGGAAAGTGTTAGGCATTTCAAGTTATCAACGCATACACCAGCTTTGACTAAAAAAACCAGGGTTGTTCCTGTAGGGTTGTTCCTGTAGGGTTGTTCCTGTAGGGTTGTTCCTGTAGGGTTGTTCCTGTATGGTTGTTCCTGTAGGGTTGTTCCTGTAGGGTTGTTCCTGTAGGGTTGTTCCTGTAGGGTTGTTCCTGTAGGGTTGTTCCTGTAGGGTTGTTCCTGTAGGGTTGTTCCTGTAGGGGACGGAGCGGAGGGAAGAGGTAGGAATTAATCGCTCTCATATTGCCGAATTAGTCTCATCTAATTGTTTACACGAGTTTGCTTTGCTCGGATCTCGCCACTTTTAATCTCTCATCTGTAGTTCGCGATGACAGAGACATTGCAGTATAAAAACATGTTTTACCATGTATTTAAATAGAATATTAGCCACTTGAGATGTGTTCCGAGTAGCCGAAAACATGTTTATGTCCCACTGGAGCTACCGCTGACAGCTTTAAGCCACGGTTAGAGTTAATCTACTGGTTATTATTAACTGAAAGAAAATCAACTCTGTGAAGTACTTGTTTTACTCGGAAGCTCTATTAAATCCACCCTACCATGTGCTTGCCATTGGCATACTTTCGACAATCTTTGGAAAATTTCGTACGACCAGTCCCGAATTTATACTTGACGTGGGGGCTTGGGGGTGGCGGGGGGATGTATCGTGAGAGCACGTGACCGAGCCTGAGACTGTGGTGACATGATGGGGTTCAGGTGACTGAATGACTGGCATCTCGAACACATCCGAATCGCATTCTGAGGATGTCCCGAGCCTCCAGCTTGCACCTCTAGGGACTATTTCGGTAAATCCCTCGGGTTGCTTTAGAACCCCGACTAAGAGACCACTTAGCTACCGAAGATAAGTGCACACTACTCACCCAGTTAGTGACTTGTGTCTCGAATTTATGAGCCCTTAAAAGAACCGGATACGGATAACTAAACAATCTGTATCATTCTGCAGCGGTGCAGGGACACAGAAAATGATTGTGGATGCGACATTATCGTGTTTACTGTGTTGCAATTAAATCGAATTGCAGCGAAGTTAATAACGCGCTGGTTGTTATTCATGGTCTTATAACCTGAGATTAGATTGCCATTTCTTAGCATTGGTGACCGGAAAACTTAACCCGTTACGTATCTGTACGTAAGGCATGCTAATTCCAGAAGTATAAAGACTTAGGTGGATACAGATGCAACTTTGTCAAAGCCCCCCAACTCTCAAGTGGTATCTTGTCATGGCTTTAGATCTCACCCGAAGGGGATTATTTCTGGATCTTAAAATACTTCTTTGATCGTCTAGGAGCGATTAAAATCACTCTAATTTTAGAACAAAACATTTGGATGAATTCCAGTTATAAATACAGAATATTAAGCACCTAACTCTTCGCAACTACCTATAGTAGATGTCACGCGATATCAAGAGTGTCATGAACGTAGAGTAGGTGTCAGCGTGAGAAGCGTGAAGTGTCCAGTAGCATGCGTCGGCGTAGGCGTCGGCGTCGACGTATCGTACAAGCATGGCCCACTGATATCTTATAGTGAAGGTCCCAGTATTTCTCCAAAATTCAGCTTGATTGTGGCACTATTCCTCTTTGCATAGTTTTTTTTACCTCGTTTTTCCTCGTTTTACCTGTTAGTACCTGGTCTGATTTTGTCTAGGGTGCTCTTTCAAAGTTGACTGTAAAACTTATTTGTCACATAGTTGTTGGAGAGAAATAATACTCTATCTAGGATAGTCATACACATGAAAATACCCCGTGAAATCATTAAATGTGTCAAAATCAGTCAAAACTTAAAATTTTCTTGTCAATTGGATTAAAAATTGTCTCTTTACCTTGCCGTTGAAAATTCAGACTATTTATGTATACTATTATATGTTTATTAATAAAATTGTAAAAATGAATTATTGATACTTCTTGCTATTTTACCAAGAAGTTTGGTAATATTTTTCTCCGCCCTGGTAGAGCCAATTAAAGCTATGCGGGTTGCGATTTCCCTCTTCCTTGTTTAATAAGCAGCGTTAATTTTTTTTAAACACTGGTAGTACGTCCAGTGGGTATCTAACATCATTTTTCTCTGAGTGGAATAGGTCTATTACCAATTTAAAAAAAAACTACAAAATTATTTTAATTTATTATTATAACGCAATATTGTATTTTCAAAGTTTGCTTACAAGGCCCATACGGCACCATGGACACGCCAATCCCCGTGATCTCCAAGCCACCGATTAAGTGGTGCTCTTATTTATGAACTACTTGAAGTGGCGCGATCAGCTATCATCTTTTCTCGGTGTCGCGCAGGCAAAGGGCTGCGTGCGCAGCAGGCGCAGCATGCGCAGCTCTGCGCCCGTGTTTAGCGGTCTCAGAGTCGCTTGGACGCAGGCCGGAAACTACAGTCACAACAAAGCACGTTCCGGTCGAGATGATTTAGAGTCGGCTCCATTTAGCAGCTCATCTGCTAAACATCTTTCTGGTCCTCGTCCTCCTTGCGCCCCTCCCGCCCCCTCCCCAATAACCGCCCCTTGTCGCATCAACCCATCCGCCACCCCGCGCTCAAAGCACCCAGCCGCCCAATTAGCAGTCATTAGCCATTCGAAGTTACCCCCGACCCCTATTTGGATGTTACATATTTTCGCAAGGAAACGTTTACCTGGGAATTTGACTTGGTCGTCTATGTTAATGTGTGGTTAAGGAAGTGAAATTAGTCTTTGGAACGTGAAATAAAGAGAATATCCCAATAACAAACAAACTTAATTAAGAAATTACGCTGGATAGTTTTCTCTAGTCTTCGAGTACTTTTCATCACAAAAAGAAGGGAACCTAGATATTTAATCACTGGTCCATCTTTCACCTATAAAAAGAAATATTTTGGTTTTGTGAACAGAGCTTGCGTTTAGTTCCAACAAGTGGATTACCGAAGAAATGTGTTATTTTATTATTATTTTTGCTTGGATGGAATCACTGCGCACTTGGCTCTGAGTTACCGTCATTTTGAACTTTGTGTACATCTCAGTCTTACAGTAAAATGTAACTTTTAGATCAGTCACCGATATCTGCAGGAGATGTCATCGCTTCAAGTATCGACTGATCTCAGATCCATGTGAGTTTTTCGAGTCAGCGTCTACCTCATCACTCAGTCATCACTCAGTCATCACTCATGCAGACAGGTAAGGAATTTCAAAGATTTATATTAAAAGTAATAACTCTTGTTCACTGAGAGCAGAACATCAAATTTGATTTGCGTTCGCGGGCCTTGCGATCGCAAATAGGATTAGTTGCACATTTTTGATTTGTGATTGAGGCCATGTGCACAAAACAAAATCACAGTTTTGGTCTGTTGCTGTATTTCCAAATTAATCCATCGGAAGTGAGGAATCCCACGGAATAATCTCATTAGAAATGACCAAGATCCAACTAAGGACCGAGGCTGTGCCCCAATCTACGATGGAGTGGTGGTAGGAGGAGTGTATTTATTGTTGTGAGGAACTGATACTAGCATTTTCAACTCTATCTCCCTTGCGAGATATTACAAAAACAGATCATACGAATCAGACACAACAA
Organism: Nemurella pictetii; assembly: GCA_921293315.2. NCBI lineage: Eukaryota > Metazoa > Arthropoda > Insecta > Plecoptera > Nemouridae > Nemurella > Nemurella pictetii. Next base: position 22,820,175 of record OV121116.1, on the reverse strand, counting down.
ATCGTACAAATCTTAGACATTTTCAACGACCTTTGAAAATGCAGTTGAAGTCTGTTTCGCGTGGAGATACAGGTTCGTCTTTGCTAAACGTAGTCAACACACCATGCTGACTTCCGTAACTGATATATATATACCGGAACAAGCAACTGTTCCCATCCTATGTCAAATGGTGGAACATAACACTAAGTTTTTCTTTGAAGTTAAAAGTCATTAAAACACAGTCAATTTATATACTAATATAAGTAATGTAAAACTAAAGTGGCCCGAAAATATAAACTCTAATGCCCCCCCCCCCCTCACTCGTCCCCTAACACGAACATTAGAAGGTGAATAAATGAATAGTTTAGCGATAAAACTAAGTGAACATAGTCGCAGTGTTCACTCAAGCTACCAAATCACCATGCCAATTTCATTGTGAGTTCAATACGCAATGGAAGATATTTCTAATTGACTCACAAAGATAATAAGATCATATACTTTACGGTCCAATGTCATAAAAATAACACAGTCACATATTTCTTCTGTAACAATGTCCTTCACACTAACAGAAGTGATTTGTGTCGTCCCCTGTGATGGCAGGGGCGAGGGGGGGTGACATGGTTTTGAGAACGCCGTTTAGAGCCGCAGCCCAAAGCAGTTGGGTCAATTGTGGTCTTACAATGTGCAATTGCACTGGATTTAAATACCATTTCATTGAAGTTTTGTCTAACAACACCAAATATCGACACATCAGTCTAATTGGAAACATAATTTTTGTTTTGTTTTGATGAGTCCGAACCGAGAATTGTCAGCCAGCTTGTTCGGCCCCCGTCGGCAATGTGGACTAGTGGGTGCGACATCAAAAACCCTCGAATGCAAGAATCTCTACCCATTGCCAAGAATAGAGTCAGAATATGTTTGTAATTATTTGCAATTATTATTACGAATTACTTGCAAGGAAGTTTGGACCATGTATATAATCAAAGAATTGTGGAAGAATTGCCGAGTCCCAAATATCTCATGGATTCTCATGGGAATCCGCTCAAAAAACATTTTCAGCAATTTTCTTATACCTTTTGAAACAAGGTCGTCCAGACCGGTGAGCGGGCCGGGCATTATCCAGCAATAGGGTTAATGGATTTGTTTTTTATCAGTATTCAATGTTTTCGAGAAAAATTGTTTACATTTTAAAAGTTTTAGTGCAGGGAAATTTTAGAAAGAACGCTAATTTTGAAGCTTGGTAAAGGTATGACGTGTCGAGCCAGCTGGAGCTGAAAACCGAGTTTCTATCTGGAGGTTAGCTGGAGCCAGGCTGGACGCTGGCTGATGAATTTCATCACAAAATGATCAGTCAAGCGGGGGGTGTTTTGTAACAATCACTCATCGCGACTTCACGACATCAACTATAATTTTTGACGAGGATTCACTCTTTCTTATTTTTACCAATAAGTCAGATATTTATCTCAGTAAAGTGGATTCTTTAACTCATACATATGCTACAGAACAAGTTTCACCTGTAGTTTCATTCATCGATATAACTCTATTTAATTTTTAAAAAAACCTGCCCGCTTAGCGTACAGTAGACCAGTACTACAATCATAATACGGAATACATATGCAAACACAAAATTATTGTTATTTCGAACTGCATTACTTAAAAACCAGAAAAAAAAAATCAAAATTCTAGAAGAAATGCGGGTATGGTAAATAAAGTATTTAGGCACAGTCATAGAGTTTGATTTCGATATTTTCAAAAAAACGCCATGCGGGTTTAGTTTAATGACTTGGTGAAATGTGAATGACGGTTATTTCTCAAATATGACCTTATCGGGATTGACTGTTTGGGAGTCAGCAGGAGCACTCACCGTCAAGTAAATTCTGTCCGCAACCCCGTTGACAGTGTGGCTAGCCGGCAGGTCACGACATCCTTCGCTGCCCTCTGAACCCTGCAGCATGTCTTCCAGAGACTCGATGTACTCGATGGCATTCTTTAAGATCTCCACCTTCGGCAGCCTTTGGTTAGGATTTGTACTCGTTCGTCTTTTCAGCATCTCGAACGCTTCGTTCACCTGCGATTGGCAAGAATTGTGGCCGTCAGCTCAAAGCATGCTCAGAGTTTTCAGTGCACATAATATGGGACGTTTGCGTTAGGATTCTAAACTACCACATCACTGTAATACTTAGCAATCTAACAGCAAAAATTAAAAATCGCACCTTTCTGAGGCGTCTTCGCTCGCGTAGGGTAGCAGCCTTTCGGCGGTCAACCGTCACCGTCTTTTTCTTGCAAACTTTGCACGCCCAGAGAAGGCAGCGGCCCTGATGCAGCATCCTGCATCCTGGACCGCTGCTGCTCACCTGGCCCTCCTCGGAGGTCTGCGAAGCCTCGTCCTCATCACTGCAAAATACAAACAGTCGTACTTCGAAAAAGACAAATCGTCGAACAAGACGATTGATAGTATATCTGCAGGATAAGGCCAAACTCAAAAAATAGCACTTACATTTGACCAAATCATAAAACTAAATTTGCAAGGCAGTCTTACAAAATATCAAATTCAAACATTAGAACTGTGGCTAAACGTATTATTTAACACTTGCATATCTTCTGTAGCAATTATTCGTTTACTCGAAACTTTCGTTGACTCGAAAGGGGTGTGAGGAATAAAACTATCGATAGATTGTCATGGAGATTCGTTTCTATCTGGTGCCTTTATATGACGATATACCGTAGTTTAAAGCAGTTATTATGCATGATAATGTATATTAATATTACTCTTAAAGCAAACATTAATTTCGATGTTGCATATTGTAGGATTTCCTCATACTAAGAGTCGAATAATAATTTTGTTTGATCTCAAAGGCTGCGGATGCAATTATTGAATGCATCTGTGGTGAAATCACTTACAAAAAGGTCATAAAACTAAAATTTTAGTCGTTATTATAAAGTTTCGTTAATTCGATTGCAAATAAGAATAGAAAATAGTTTTAAAATACAAGGAATTATTTGAGGCCTTCAAATAAACATTTGCTAAGTAAATATGTCAGGAAAATTAATTAATTCACTTATCGCAGCTATCTGGACCTGAAATCATGACACATGATATGAATATTCATGAATGTCATGAATCCTACGATGACACGTTATACACAAATCCGATGTTAAAAACTTATAAGAAAACCAAAAGAACGCCATACAGATACTTTTCGTTTTCGCACCCAGTATCACTACTAGAATCGCGAAAATCTCCACGCGAATGATTCGTCTAACATCGAGATGAAATCTCTTTACATTGGATGTATCGAGAACCAAATCCCCATTTCCAAACCCGAGTTTTTGGATAACGTGCTTTCCAAAGAAAGCTTGCACGGCAGGCATAAAATTTGTACTGGATATAAATCGAGCAAAGATACTATAGCAAAGATACTTTACTAAAATGCCGACTGTGCAAATTCAACGGTAATCCGGTGCCTTTAAAACTAAGGATGTGTGGCATAGCTTGCGCCCCGAAGAAAATCTTGCGCCGCAGGCGATATATCTTAACTTTACTAATCAATCACTCTTAAACCCAACTGCATACAATAATAATCGACTATCGGGCGTGCAAATTAAACAGTAATATCAACCAGTGCCATGAGCTGCTCCAGCTTGTTTTTACTGTGTAATTTCCAATCAATGAGATTTTTATTTCGAAAAAATCCCCAAATTTCAAGAACGAAAACACCACCTCTATAAGAGACCTTAGTGGCAAGCGGCCTTACGGGTGACCCTTACCCGAAGCCTGCGCTGTCCTCATCATCAAGTGGACCCGGCACCGTCTTGTGCACGCTCGAGTCCTCACTCAGACTTGAACTTGCCGTCGACCCCGGTCGCGAGTCGCCCCCATTCAGGCGGCCAGCCTCCTCGAAGTTTCCGCCGCACAGACTGTCGAAACGCCGCACTTTCGCCGCTTTTCCGACCTCTTCGTCGGCCACTTGCTGCACTTCCAGGGGGTTGCGAATCATGAGCGTCGGATTGTAATGGTGTGCGTCAAGGGGGTGGCGGTCACGGTGAGCGTGTTCGGGGGTGGTCGCCGTCTGTTTCTTATCGCTGCGTGCGGCTGGCGAGATTTGGTGGCTGTGATAGCGTGCGATCAGGTTGGCTTCGTAAGATCTGCAGGGGCTGTGGTTGGGCGGCATCGCGCCTCCGTTGCAGGAGCTCTCGAACGAGCTGTCGAGGAATGGGGTGTTGTAGGGAAAATCGTGCTTCTTGCCGTACGGCTGGTAGAAATAAGGGTTCGATATGTTTTTCGCCGCTTTTTGTGGGGAATGTTGGTAGACGCTATCACTATTTGCGGACAACATGTTTTTTTTATTATTAAAAGAAGCTGATTATCAATATAATTTACGTAATATCAAAGCGCTCACACGATAAACATTGCAAAAATATATTTAAAAATAAAAAAGTGCGACACAAAATTGCAAGAAAATTACACTTGCAACACCTTAGCAGTACAACGTTCGTACTGAGTTTTTTGGCGGCTGCACTAACACCGAATAAGAATCCTACCGAATGATTGTCGGACGTTGCAACATGATGCAGTTTGGCGACAATTTCGACACTTAGCGATGCGAGATTTCGGGATGCGCGTTCTTGGTGTCGCGAGGTGAATTCAGGAGCGCGGGCCAAGTCCATGGGGCACAGATCCTCCTTTGCCAGATGACGCGGCCAGACTGAGAATCAGCCAGGACCCGAGACAAGACACAGCAAAACACAACCCGACACACACACATGTCATCCGAGTGCATCTTATACACACTCAACGTGCGGAAAAAAAACCCTGTGGTGTCACGTGATACTCACACGTGGATGTCTCTCCTGGCTATGCAACGATGCTTGCTTCGGTTTCTGATTGTCATGTTGGTTTCAGGATAAGAGTGGTCAATGTTTGGCCGACTTTGGGGTGAATTTGAGGTGTTGAGTAAAGCGAACGTTGGTTTGCGCCGTTTTTGTTGACAATCTTCCCGTGAACAGTCTGTAGATGATCCGGTGCTATCTTTAGAAGGGAAATACGACAGTTTTGAGCCAACCGCAATGCTGATGATTTGTCTTTCTTAATTGCTTATCCAATCCGAACGAAGCTATCAAACTTGTACCTCTTCCCATTGGTCAACTGACTATCCTGAAGTTTTTTGAATTATTTAAAAATTTCTTACAGAAATAAAATACACGGTTATTGTAAATTTTCATGAACTCTCATATTTAGAATCACTTATTCACAAATAGAGTAAACATTTTAAAGTCCTAAAAGAGTTCAATTGAATGCAGTGATCAATAGGTAAAAATTTCAACTAATCGAGCTTTAATGTGACCAAATGTGACCTATTAACGCATCTGATATCTATTTCATTATACCTACTATCACATTTTAGATATATCTATAATTAAATGACACCACTGGCAAAATATACCTATACTGTATGAATCTTCCTAACCCGATATTATCTAATCCAAGTCTATTTTGAAAGGATTATTTAACTTAGCCGAGAAGATTTATTATCACACGCTTACTTTCAAAATTTTTGACTTTGAAGTCTATAAAAACGTTTAAAATCATCCATAAACGGCTATAAGTAGCCGGAAATCTAGTCGACTGACCAGTATTTATGTAATATGTAATGTGTTCGCGGGAGAGAAAGTGTTCTACAGATGAAACAATCGTGCAATCACGCGTGAACTGATTTATCCACACGATTATTAACGACCTGGAGAAAGCCACCCTGTTTTACAGCATTGCACCCTAAAGCTAATAATCTTACGCCTTCTTAGCAAGACTCGAAAACATTATTGGGCATAATGGCATGCATGCCCCAAGCATGTCTCTGATAGTTGAGAGTCCAATATATATTTTTAGGACCATTCCCAAATCGGATGCCACATCAGATTCTCATTCTGAGCAGGGGAATTATTTTGCGCAACGATTTTCTTGGTTGACAAGTCTTATCAGTGGAATGAACTGTCCTTGATCGGCTTTTCGGTTGAGCTTGTGTTTTAAATATACCCTTGCTTTTATCCTTTCAAAACTCGGGCGCTAAGCACCAAGCACATTACTAAGCTATCAAATGATTATGGTAAACACAATGGTAATATATAAATGTGTATTTATCAATGGCAGAAATATTTAGGGATGGCGTTTACTCATATTCCTCCTACTAGTCCATTCATGCCTTACTTTCGGGAGGACCCAGTTTCCATCCTGTGACCGGCTATCCTGCTTTGGGCTAGTCGCGGTCATTTCTCATGCAAGCCATTGATCGTTCCCGACAAATTCATTTAGGCGGCTCTCATCACCACGAGCTTGTCCACAGTCCGCCACTACAGACATGTATGTCTTGGACTTAAAGCTATCAAGAAAATTTTCAAGCTTCGAACCCGATAGGCTGACATCTCAAACCCCTGTTCATGTGACTTCTGATTATTTTTTAGCGAAAAATGCTAATTTTTTAATAAATGAAATTGCTCTCAGGACTAGGATACATCATGGTTATCTGTGACAGTATCACATAGTACCTGAAACAGCCCCGGGCACTAAATTTATAACGAGTGAAACTGCTATAAGACGATTCCATGAAAGGTAGAAAGAAAGTAAGGCTAGGAGGCACAGAAACCGTCGATGTTCGACATCTTTCTGGACCGATGCAGGATCAGGATTATAACGAGTAATTATAAATTGAAACAATATAGAAAAAAATATCTTTTATTTACGAAGGATGATCTTGCGAATGGTGTCTATGTAGTAATGATAAACTGGTACATGGTAAATCGAGTGTGAGTGTATACCAATGGTACCAAGTGGTGTTTAGGTGGCTCCTAGACGTGCTAGGCGGCTCCCAGGCGTGCTAGGCGGCTCCCAGACGTGCTAGGGGGCTCCCAGACGTGCTAGGTGGCTCCCAGACGTGCTAGGGGGCTCCCAGACGTGCTAGGTGGCTCCCAGACGTGCTAGGGGGCTCCCAGACGTGCTAGGTGGCTCCCAGACGTGCTAGGGGGCTCCTAGTGGTGGTAGTACTGGGGCTGCTGGTAGGCGATGGGAGCCTGGGCGACGTACTTGACGGGGGCTGCCACGGCGTGGGTGGCGTGTCCGGTCTTGGTCACGACGGCGTTGAAGCCTGTAACGCAACGTGACACTCGAGTTAGACTAAGAACGTGATTAACCTAAATTCAAATCTATTGAGCGCCCGAAAATGTCGGAAATAAAGAGAACTCGATTGAAAAATCACAATTGCATAGTGCTGATCGGAAGTCGTGTTTTCTAGTTAACGGACTATCAATTGCTTGATCGGTTGCGAAAAGCTTATTGTCAATTTTGAATTACATTATTTTAAGATTTTTGACCATTAGATGGTTAGTTCAAGTTATCAGTGGCCCGTTCTCTGGCAATGCTGTTTCTAATCCATTTTTACCATCTTAGCCGTCTCCTCAGAGTTCTTCTCCAACTTAGGCTAGTATTTGATGTCGTGGTAATAACCATTTGAACTATTGTAAAGTAATGAGGGTTGGCAGCTTGTAATTACCACTGTGGTCATCGGCGGTGTAGTCGACGGTCCTGAGGGTGCCATCAGCCTCCACCAAGCTGTACTGTCCCTTCACCACATCTCCATCACGGACCTGCAATCAGTACAAGAAAAAAACAACCCGTTTAGATCACACAATTAACTCGCACTCTCAATCAATCAAACAGCCATGGTTGACCCAAAGTCATTTTCATCTCAACGCTTGGCATGCTTTTACATGTTCAGTGCTTCATTTCTTGCTCGATTTGTTTGCTTGATTGTGTTGGCCCAGTGCTCATAGGGTGAATATATGCCCAAAAGAAAAATATGCCTAAAGGGCAATAATATGCTCATGATGAATGAGGCTAGCCATAGAATAATTAAGTTCTTATTCTATGATAAAACTATGCCAAGATGGCAAAACTATAATGCTGGTTGCTTGATTGCGTGATTGCTTACCTCGTGTTGCTGCTTAATGTCTCCGGTGTGGGCATCCTTCACTCCATAGTTGAACTCGTATTTGGGGTGGGCCTGAAATAGAAGATCACAATTAGAGATGTTTTACCACGGTTGTTTCTGGCAAGTGGTAGGTGGGGGGTTACAGCAATGTTCTGGGAACTTTCAGAGACTTCCTCCTGTTAGACAGGAGTGCACAAGATTTTGGAAACTTACAAAGACTTCCTCCTGTTAGGCAGGAGTGCACAAGATTTTGGGAACTTACAAAGACTTCCTCCTGTTAGGCAGGAGTGCACAAGATTTTGAGAACTTACATAGACTTCCTCCTGCTTGGCGTACGCAACGGGCGCGTAACCGTACGATTCGATGGGGTAGCTCATGGCGCAGGCAACGCTCACGGCGAGAATGGCAATAACCTGCAAGAAAGAAAATAACACGCGATTAGCTTAGCGAGGAAAAGTGGACAGAAAATCCCATGGCGACATTCTTGTTTATATTTTAATTGATTGATTACAATAAATAAATTATTGGTAATGTTTTATGTCAACAAAAGCTTGATTGGTTGAATTCAACAGCATATGACCTTGATATACGTGTCTCCAGACTGTTTATAAAAGGGTGTTGATGAACTTAACCTAGGTCAGTCTTAGAACGGAATTTTTTACTATACTAGTCGAATTTAATATTTCGAGCTATAAAATTATTTGGGACTTGCTAACGTTTTGCGAATTACTAAACCCAAGTGATAATTTGTAAATCTCCACATTTCTTACCTTGAAAGACATGTTGTGTGGTGGAGTTTTGTTTGTTGTTTCTCTTGAGAAGCACTGAATGATTGTGAGTGACTTTTCGAAGCGAGCCCCAGCTTTTATACCCGCGTGCTCGGCTTTGCTAGACGCTAAACAGGAAGTCGTCGCCTGCTCCGCACACGTAACCGTAACAAGCCAGTCATATCATCATATCACGCTTGCTTTTATGCTTGAAAACTGAAATCTGATAACCTGGTTGCTCGCACCTATGGGTGGTACACGCGAAAGCAACTACGGATCACCTTGCCAACGGAATCTACGTCTCTGGGGTAGTTCTGATCGTGGGTGTTTGGTAAGTGTTGATGATGAATGTGACTCATCGTTTATTCGGCGTTGCATCTCATCTTAGAGAAACTGGTTTGATCAATTAAGATGATTAAGATTCTGCCATTCAGGGTTTCACAAGCCTTGGGGAAATGGTGAGATTAATCTGCGATGATTCAAAATTCGTTAGATTACGATCAATTACCTTATCAATCTGTGATAATATCTTAGGTGACACGAATGTCCCGAAAGTGCAATGCGTCATGCAACTTTTTTTTTCACGCATCTTAGCATGTTAAATCGCCCTAAGAAAGAAAAAGTATGACCAAGTAGCACACATACCGCCTGAAATTCGTTAATTACAATTTACAACATATTTACAAGAAATACTTAAACTAAATCGAAATGTTTTTTTTTCTTTTTTTACGAGTTTTGTCGGAGTTTTTTTCGTTTAATTGCGAATGTTACCGTTTATGCTAATTAAAAACTAAACCTGTTTTACTGACTTTCAAAAGTTAGGTAAGATCAATTATTAGAGCGTTCTGACTCTAGTCGGTCGCTAGTCGCATGGACAAGCATTCGTAGCAACATATTGTATTTTATTTTATAATTATGATATACATATATTATCACACTAACTTTGAATATTAATTTCATGATAAGAGCTAGGAGGTATCTACAGTAAATATCTACATTTCAGATGCTAAGATGTCGCTCTAATGCCAAGTAAGCAAAACATGCGTAAACAGTAAATAAATGGTGACTACGATAAGACTTAGGATGGTCACCGGAATTCCAACCCTGCAATAAGAAGATTACAGATTAGGGTTGGTATCAGTCACAACATAACACAGTTCAGCACAACACACTTCACTACCACACAGCACAGCTCAGCACAACACACAACAGCAGAGCACAGCACAATGCGCATCAACAAACAACACACTTCACTGCAAAGAAAAGCACAGGACAGGATAGCACAACACAACAAAGCACAGAACAGGACAGCACAACACCACACAAAAGAGGACAGCACAACGGCACACAAAACAGGACAGCACAACACAACACAGCATAACACAACAAAAAGTAACACAATATAAGAACAGTGCCAGGTAGGTGCATAAACAAGGGCTTCTAGGAGCATCTATAAGCGGGATGGGAGGAAATCTGAATAGTCTAAACTTTTAGCAGACCAATTCGATAGATTCTAGCTCAGATTTTGGATAAAAATAGTTAAATTGTATCAATAGTTAATACAGATTGTTGATTCGATCAAATACGCCAAAATACCGAGGCTTTTAAGGATTTAGGGTGGTCTTTCATCCTTAAAAACCTCAGGACCTGATTGAAAAAACTCGTGAAAATTGAAAAATCATGATAAGTTTGGATTTAAATTTGTTATGTACTATTTCTGCGCTGGGAGGTGTGAACGGCATGAGATTGAGGTGCGACGCACCATCAAAGGTGAACTATTCAGAGCGTACTATCAAGGATTTAGTACACTATTCAGGGCGTTCTGTTCAGAATGCAGTATTCAGCTATCAGGACTAAGGATTGAGGGAAACGGCGGAAAACGGCTTCACTCACCGCGAAAACTCGGCAAAATTGATCTTGTAGCCGTGTTGTGCAGCCACGCCCGTGCAAACCACGTTGGCGGAAGATCCGATCAACGTGCCGTTGCCTGCAAACAGATCACGTGCAAACAAATCACGTGCAAACAAATGATACTCTTTTAACTATGAAAATATCTGTCTAACTAGATGTTTCAACGCAAACATATTACACAAGAGATTTCAATGCAAGTATTCGGCGATGCATAATGATGCTTTAACATGAAACTCGGAAGAACATGTGTAAAGTCTCATTTTGATTCTCGTCTGACTTATCACATAGCTGTCAGACCACTAAACGTGATGTTGCGTATCCCAACCTAGCATTGATCGAAGATTAGAACTACAGGTTGTCAACACATTGCGTCACTTCAAAACCACAAATCATTCAATCAAAATTACCACCGAAACTGCATCCAAAAGCCAGAGCCCACACAAGAGGTTGCAGGGGTAGTTGAAGTGCAGGATTGTTGGCGAGTCTCACGACTATCTTCAGCATCATCGTGGCGAGAGGCACGTTGTCGACGATTGCTGAGGTTATGGCAGATACCCACAACACTAACATTATCCCTGCTGTCAGCTGGTATTCCTTTTCGACACTCAATACGATTTCTTCTGTCTTTCTGCCAACAAACTCGATTAATCCCAGGCAGGTGAGACCCTGAAAAGGAATCGGTGTACGGTACACATTAGTTTACTTTCATTGGCGATAGGGGGTAATGTTCAGTACTCCTGATTCCTGACGATGACAGACCGTGTTCTGTCGAAACGTCGAGCACTTCCTCAAACAATATCCTCAAATTAGAGCAAATTCGAGGAACCACCAACAATAATGTTACCTTAGTTATTTGTTTCATTGACAGTTCTTGAATAATGTATATACATATTCACATTAAAAATATTGATGTATATATATATATATATATATAATTAAGAAGTATTAAGATTTCGATCTGTTAAAAGTATAGTAATAGCTCCTGCTATATATATATATACATATATATATATATATATATATACCAACAGACCATAATGTCTGTTCCCGTAATGTCCTATGGCTACTGTCTTTCCAATTTTGGTGTATATCCAATATTTCAAACCTTCAAAACACATCCAGGAGTATAAATTCAGCAAGCAGTCAATAACTACTTCATCCCACCACTTTTTGTTTACCACAAGAAAGCAGGAATGTCAAATGTCCCACATAAGTATCACGTCCCACTATGTGCTATACGTCCCACTATGTACATACCACATTCCCTATAAGATAAGAAATGACACTCGCCTCCATCAGCACGAAGAGGGCGGCAAAGAAAATAATAGTGCCCCATTCGATGCGGGCCAAAACGCCATCTAAATCTTGCTTGTCGGCCAGAATGAGTAGCAAGACAGCTGACAGTATTGCGGTCCACGCCGTGTCTATGTGCACTCCCTGGAAGGAGTTGATGAAGAAGAAGATGATGGCGAACGCGAAAGCGATGCCACACTTGAGCAACAACACCACGTCGTAGATTGGATACTGGAAAACAATCAGACACACAATTTTAAACAAGTTTTGAAAGTTTTATGGAAAGAAATGATTGAGTCGTGATTTTAAAATAACCTTGATACTACGTTTTCATGAGGTGAGATATATTCTAAGGATTATATTTTAGCCTAGAAGTGTTTTCTGCGTAATTGAACAATACATAGTTTTTTTTATCAATATGCATATAAGTTTATTTTTATGTACGATATTTTTAGCCATTTCCTGAACCCGTTTCTATAAAATAGGGGCAAGGTAAGCCAAAACGTACTAATAAGGTTTTTCTTAGGTTCTATGAGCAGTACACAACAAGACAGTCAGAGAGATAAGGCAAACCGTTATGAATGAGCAAGCATGATGGATTGGGTATCAATGGCATCTCAACCCGTGCTTGTGGCCCATTTTCTTAATGGTGGTTCCATTCTCCCAAAAAAGCGAACAAAAAATAAATGCATTAATAGAGAATTGGCACAGTATTTAGGGTTTCAAGATAATTCACTAACCCTTTCTTTCAATTCTGCCAGCAATTTCTTGAACTCTTCCTTAGAAATATTTGGCTGTTCGTGCTCAAGGATCAGACTGGATCGGTGTAAATTTGGATTTTCGTTGTGAATTTCGTTCTCTGCGTGTGCATCCAACTGCATCTCGAGCATCCTCACTTGCTTCTTGAGGGCTCTGCCCAGCAAGATCTCGTCTCCAGTATAGGTGGAAATCGAAGATGCAGTCCGACGCCAGACTGTCAGCTCTCGTTGTAGTCCTGTCGAGAACCCGACTCTCTTTTATTTGTTACGAAACAAGGGCCAGGATGCTGGGATGGCATTGTCTGAACCAAACAGATACCTACAACTATTGGCACTTAAATGGACAAGAAATAAAAAAAAAACACCTTCAGGTGGCTTTTGGTTAGGAGGCTTACAAACAAAAGTGCATAATTGGTAATAAGTTTTCTATCTTCGTATGCTTAACAGAGTCAGTTAATTCATCCATTAACAAAGTTCGGTTGTCTAATATTGTCTACACGTACAAAGATGTCTGGCACACAAAATTTAGTTAAATGTTTTAGAAGCAACAAAAAAGACACCTGTAATCAATTTCAATCTGAAGTTTTTGATTCACAGTCTCCAAAGGCACTTTTTTCTCACCTTGCGGTTCATCCCCTTGGAAAGATTCAGTTTTTCGATAGATGCAGAATCGTAATTGAAAAAACAGGACAATTGCTGAGAGAGCTACTCCTAAACCCATGTGCAACATAAATGTAGCAAAATCAACTCCCTGCCAACAGAAGAAAAAGAGGAAAATTATAAAGCCATTAGTGCCTATTTGTATGAAGTCAGTATATATATTTTAAATATCACAAATGCTAATTATACTTGATACCGCTTTTCTGGTGGAAAAATATCGAGTGCATGATTAAAAATGCATGCTGCATGAACTGATGGTGACACCAGTAGCTGCCTACAGTGTTTGTTCTGATTCCTATTTAAAATAAAATTCATTTTGCAGCATTTGCTTTGAAAGCTCATAGAATCTGCTAGCAAAGCATTTATCACGTTTCCAAAAATACTCTCCCCCTGCTATCTAATCTCCATTCATTTCTTACGGCATTCGAGACATCCTCATTGTTAAAGATGATCAGATTCGGTGGGTCTCCAACAGGAGTTAGAGAGCACAAGATGTTGCACGAGAACAGGATCGAAAGCAAAACCGGCCTCGGATTGAGTTTCAATACTTCACACAGTCTGAAAAGTGTCCCGTTCAAAGATTCCCATTAGTCAAGGAGAATGCATGCTTTTTCTCTCAAACATCTTCAAAAATTCAAACAAAACGTAAGATGAGCGCATTGACTGTTTGCTTGTAGGGACCAAGAGTTATTGGTGATAAAACAGATTTGAGCCTGCATCTAACAGTAATTTTAATTTAATTAATTAATTTCTATAATAATTTGTAGTAACTCATGCGAATGTAAATGACTCTTAATCGTGGGAATTTAATCCACGTCAGTTTTATCCTTTGTGCTGCATTTTCTTCTCCTCTGCAAAAACACAATCTTGGTTCTACTGTTCATGAACTGTATCGTGTCATTGTGTTGCCGTGAATCGACAGCAGCGAAAAATGTCTTCAAAAGAAATTTGTCCTACCGTATGGCAACGGGTGTCATCAACAAAATCGTGGTGACAACGTCAATAATGGATGACACAACCCCGGAAAATACGCAGAGCGTTATTATCAGTGGCCACAGCCTGCCTCGTGTAACCTACAAACATTTGGTAAAATAAAAACTCAGCTCAAACACATTTCAGAAATGTAACTTCTTCAATAGCAAGAGTAGAACCTAGCTCACCTGATAGGCAATAACAGATAGGTAGTCGAACACTCCGGTTTTTGTAAGGATGGCAACAATTATCATCATACAAAGAAGCAATGTTAGTGTGTCGACATCAATCCAGTTAACAATTTCCTCCAAACCGGGCCTCTGAAAATATAACATGTCGAGTTTTAAATATCATTTTTCTATGCAAGTTATTCGAATCGAAGTGTTAGTTGGATCAATTTGGGTTTAAAGAACGAGACAAGTCCAGTACCTCCCCGAAGACAGCCAATAAGGCCAATGCCATAGTTGAGGCGATTATTGCAGCAAGAGCACGATGTACCAGTTCGAATCCAATCAAAATATAAAGACCAGCTAAAACACAAATAGCCGAGGAAACGCCAAGGACTTCATTGATTGGGTCTAGGTTGTATGCCAATACAAACGAAGTACTCTCTGGCATGTTTGTTTCCACTAGAATTCGGATCCTGTCTTTACTCTGCAAGCTACCCAAGATTCATTTTTTGTTAGTTTTTGAGCCTGAATTACCAAGGGCGTAATGTCAGCGAGGAAAAACAACAGTCGACTTACTTGGGACGGTTGATTGTCATGTATTTTGTCTTATTGAGATGTTTTCCGGATTCGAGGGATTTCTGGTAGTCTATCTTCCACAGCTCATTGGAGAGTTTCTGTATTATGCGCACAAAATTATTGCTATTCACATCAACCTAGGTTACTACAAACTGCAATTATCTCTTATGAAATAGCTATATCCTATACAAACTCCATTACCTTACCTTGGTAGATATAATGTCCGAAGTTTTAATATTGGCCGAGTCTTTGATGAAGGTGCTCAAAGAAGCCACCTCAATTGAAATAAAAACGCTTTTCGTTTCTGGACCGAGATCACTGTAATCTGGAAGGAATGGCCCGAAAACATTGACGGACAAATCTTCTCCTACCAGTTCGTCGGGTAACCACACACCTGACGATTGTGTTAAGAATTTCATATTTATAACTGATTACAGACAAAATTTTGATTCCTTTAAAATTCATTTGCATATTATGAACTCTGGATCAAAAGTAAAAAAAGGATACTTTTTGTGGTATTCGTGGATACGCAGATCATAAGCAACTTCCTATTGTCTTCCTTAACTCCAAATATAATTAGTAAAACCTGGAGGAGAAAGGAAGTATTAGGAATTGAAGATAAATTGATGCCGAATCTTACATGGATTTTTTTTCCGCAGCCTAGAAAACCTGGTCAAGGGTTTAATTATAATAAATAATATTAATTCAATAATAGCTTGAAAGTGCAAGTGACATTTGACCAATTAATATGAAGAATACCACAGATTTAGGCATTCAAAATGAGCAGCAAACAACTTAAGTGTATCAAGCTTACCGTGAAAATTATCCACAGCCACACAAGAATGAAAATAACTCCATATCGACGCCAATTCTTTTTCAAGCTCAAACCTTCCGGGGATTTCCACCACGGAACTGCTACCTCAATCTCGTAATCTTCGGTAGGATACCCAGCTGGCAATATGAAATCTGCATTCTCCTTACGATCCATTTCAAAATCTCCCTAAAACCTACAGGACAATGATCTTAAATAATGAGCTATGTTATTTTTAATTTGGTTGTTTACTCTGCAATTATAGTTTATAAGTAAAAAGAAAATGCTCTATTGACCTTTTTAATACTTACTAACTTGTTCAAGTGTGAGGGGAAATATTTACAGGAAATAATGTCAACACATTTGCCAGAATCTAGGAAAATACTTGTATTGAGAATATATCAATGGGAATGGGTGAGATTGAGCCCAAGACAGATTGTTTTTCACAATCCACAGCTTACTTGGAGCATCAGTCAAAGCTACCTAGAATTTTTTCTTATCCATTCAAAAACAAATTTGAATTTGTTATTCAACAACTTTTTTTTTATTGCAAGTACAATACAAAAACAAATTATTTTGAGCATTAATTGAATTTTACCGTGTAACAGTAATTGTCGCAGCAATTTTTAAGATTGAAGGCCAAAATTTGTCCATCGATTTGTATAACTGAAATTTCGGCATCTTTAAAAAAAATTGTCAGTCCGTCCAAACTTCAAAACTACGTAGAAGGTTTCATTCGATTTTGCTGAACTTAGTGAGCGACTCCACGAGGTCATCGGCCCCATCCTTCACACGCACCATTACGATCCTGACAGCTGAGCCGGGAGTAGGCACTAACACCAGCATTACATTTTTATCCCCCATCTTTTTCACAGGGATGTCAGGCGATAGAAGAACGTTAACAAGCAGATTTCCTAGACTGGTTTCAGAGCGCACTATCAGTTGATGGCGATTAGTCGAAGGAACTGGCTTCACGAACAAATTCCCAACGCCGCGATCTTCATAGCCTTCTTCTTTCAACTTCTTGAAAAAGATCTTGCACCTAGGAAAAGGTTTGGTCTTGTTAGCATGGAAATTATCACCTCAAGTTCTGTAAGCTTTTGTTTTTAAGGCAATTATGGTGATGGCAGTTTACAAGTGATCCTTACCTTTTTGTATAGACTGCACCGTCTTCCTGTACAGCAGTGAAGACAACTTTTGGAGGCTCATCTTCATTTGTTTCTTCTTCTTGTTGTTCCTTGGCAGCCGCTGCCTTAACTGCTGCTTCGTTACAAGCACTAAAACAGGCCACATTGAGAATTGAGATTATACGTAGAAACTAAACGCATTGATTTTGTCCACAGAACAAATGAGACAGCAAATAATAAAATAGATACTTGGTTACTTTTCAATACTATCAAATAAATTATACCTGGCAAAGGAGAATGACGAGAAGTTGACAGATTTTTCTGCAGTTGTCAATGTTGAGGTTGGTCCTAGGAACTTGAAATTGCCCTTACCACTTTCAGTGGTATTAGCGGTCGGAATTGGCGGTATAATACCGTTTGTGGAAGTGTTCCTTAAGAATGGATTAATTTCTTCCTTTGGATCCATAGAAATAGGAGAAGAAACAACCAGTGGTGTATTCTTCGTAGCCATAGAAAATGAAGATGAAACTACTGTTGTGGTTTCTTTTGGAGCTATAGAAATCGGAGATAACGCAAAAGACGGATGTTTGGTGACAGACAACTCGTCAGCAGAAACATTCCCATTGACAACAGGCGTCGATATGTTCGATTCAGTATTGTCACTGCAGGAACTATCATCATCTGATATTTCCTTTAACTGTTGAAGTACTTTCTCTTGTGCACGCAAAACTAGAAGTCTATCCAAGTCAATAGTATGATCTCTTTCTTCATCAAATAACGCCTGTGCATGGCGCTGGTGATCAATAAAAACTCTAGTCAAAATTGCCGTTGGATCGTCATCAATGCATGAATTAATCCAATGAGCAAAGGAACGGTTCAAGTCAGCCATATTTTTCATGAAATATTTCGAGCGCATTGTCGTCGGGTCAATATCCCACTCCGACTCGGGCAAAGTGTCTCCTTTTGGAGCACCTGACTCCGAGATCTGGCCTTGTGTTGCTATTTTCGAGTCAACCAGATCCACGTCGTTAGAAGGTCCAGGTTTAGAAGTGTCAGTTACCGGAGTAGATGTTCTAATTCCACTTGCTACCGCAGGCGAGATACCCATGGACCCACTTGCAAGATTAAACAGTCCTTTTGAGTTTGAAGAGCCTGTGCTCATTTTGGGTGTAGAGGACAGTGCCAGTGTTTTGTTCGTGTTTTCAGCTGGTGCATTCTCGTAGGTGTATCCAATTTTGTAGCGGCGCGATGATGGAGTCCCATCTTCTACTGCATTTGGGTGGATATCAGTAGTCGCTTTTCTTTTAGACATCCTTTAACAAGTCAAGAAAATAAGTTAATAGTGTACAACATAAGCGAAGAGAGGTTAGGTTTCTGTTTTGGTACCATGACGCTGACGATGTCACTTAACCCATAATACAACGTCGCTGTCTGGTTTATTTGTCTTGGCCTTTTTAGATTCACTTAAATATTTCTAATTACAGTACCGATATGTTAGCAAATTCTATTTAACAAAAAACATGCCTTAACCCACCTTCCGGGAACGACGGCCAAATCCAGTGGGTGGGCGAAGGTTGACTATTTACCCGCCAGACTCGCAATTTTTTGCGCGGGAAAACAAAATGACCAAGTCTATTCAATCTCAAAGTAGACTTTTTCACTAGCCGAAGTAGCTGAAATCAAAAATACTGGTATATTGACTTTGCTAAAATGTTCCCAACTCGAGAATATTAAAATAATCAAGCAGAAAACATACTTCCTTAGGACATAGTACATACTAAAAGCAGTTCGATTCGATCACTCTCAAATAGTGGCCAATAAAATTACATTGTAACTCATGGGAACAAAGGAGTGTAATATGGATATTTCTTTAAAATAGCTGGCAAAAATTATCACAAAATTTCTTTCGGTCTTCCTTTCAATTCTCAAAAAATTCACTTCCCCATCAATAACCAAGGATAAAGGGAACTCTTGTCGTTATCATTTGACTGGTTTGTTTGAGTAAGCGTTGGTCGTTGTGCGACTCGCAGGTTTAAGCAATACTATTTTGTAGGAAAAATAAAGCATTCGGAATTCTCACCCCGTAACGTCGAAGAAGGAAGGAAAAATATCATTAACCTAGACATGAGGGGAACTAACTGTTATCACTACTTGTAGTGATGTGGCAAATCATTTTGCCTGCATCCCTGCACTTCAAGACGATACCAGCCAACGGAACATGCGTTGCAACTATTTAAGATAAATGCCAGCAAATATTGAAAAGGAAATGAGTTTTTTTAAAAACAGATTTACCACAAGCACTGATTTAACAGATTGATTTCAGAAGACCCAACTGACATAGTAATGACGCCATTTGTAGTTTTACCCAAATTGCAGGTAAAATTTGACACCGCCCTTATACATTAAATCGCTGTCTTATCAAACCATACGATGTCATTTGCAGGGGCGGCTCGTCCATAAGGGCAGGCAGGGCGTCGCCCTGGCGGGAAAAGAGGGAAAGGAGAGAAGGAAAGAGACATAATATTTTGGTGGAAATTCAAATTTTGCAATTTTGGGCTGATGTTAATATTTTGCAATCAATTTCTTAATATCAACTGTCCAGATCAATTAGGACGGCGTTTCGCTCGTGACGCCTGGTGGCGCGGCGCCGAGCGGCGCCGCTAGCGCAACGCCGCGCGGGCTCGTTCGGACCTCGGGGCCACATTTTTTGGCCCCGAGCGCGCCAATGCTATCGGTATAGGAAATCGCCAGGCAGCGCGGACGGTGGATCTACGGTTTAACGCTTGGCAAGATGGGCTTTATGGGGAGAATCCGGCGTCGCCCCGAGCTTGCACGTATTACACAGACCAAAAACATTAGCTAGGCTGACTTCCTCGGCTCTCCACCAAGGTCGTAAACGAAGGGTGCAGACTCGAGAAAATATGAATATACAACCCAACCAACTTGTCACAGATTATGAGTTCGGCAAGGTATGTTTTAATTTCATTGCAGACCCCAATAAAATCGAATTTGTTCCTAAATGCCGACACAGTGTGTGTTCTTACCTCGTTTAAAGGAATCATTTTGCAGTAGGAGACATCAACTACGTGTTTTAGAAAGGTCTCCTGACCCAAATTTATTTACTGAAACGCATAGATTTGCGTCTAAAATGACCTTGAATGCCCCTTCTTTTTGGGTCGCCTTTTTAAATAAAATTTACTTTTGCCCCGGCTAAAAAAAAAGTCACCAGCCGCCACTGGTCATTTGTAATATTGCTTAATTTTTTTCCAGTGCCCCTAGATCACTAATCAGCCCACTACTAACACAATTTCGTCAAGCTATATTTGACTGGACAGTGGACCCCCCCCCCCCCCCACTAAAAGGGCTTTCGTAGATAGAATGAAACATAAGAAGACTTAATGTAGTAATACTTGGATAAAATCCTGGGGATCAGCCACAGTTTATTACAAATGGCAGCTGCAATGAAAGTTCTATGGCTTCCAAACAGCATACGAGTTTAAGTCACGTTCTTTCCATTTTTGACAAAAAATGTTAAAACAACAAACTCCAATATTTGAGCTCAAGCAGAACCTCAGAATATCTTCAGCATGTCCAAAGCTAAGTTCACAATGTTATCTGTTTGGCTGCAACCATTTTAGCCAAAGATAAGTCTTTGAAATGGAATGAGATAGCTTTCCAGTAAGTCTATCTGAGGTAATTATGTAATTTCATATTGCAAGTTAAAAAGTCTAGGTGACGGTTTTCAGTCCAAGTACTCACTGCCGTCTATTTAATTAGAGTAAGGAAGCAGTTGGCAAAGACGTTAGACTCGATGCACGACGCTTCTAATGCAACAGGCCGACTCAAATCCGTAACTCCGTTTCTCCTTCTCATAAAAAATTATAAAATCACTCGGAACGCAGAGACTTCTAAAAATATGTTATGGACTGAACTTGCCACTGAATGAATTAATGTTAAATTGAAAATGTAATGTCTTCATGTACAAAAAAAGAGGGCAGATTACAATGAAAAGTGTAAAGTATGTAGTTAGTTCTCAGAAGGGTCTCCATCTTTGTGATTGTTTGGGCCCGGGTCAAGTATAAGATGCTTCTCCAAGAAGTGAATAACGACGTGCGGACATTTTTGGTTGGCTTCGT
The DNA here is from genome assembly GCA_921293315.2 of Nemurella pictetii. Lineage (NCBI taxonomy): Eukaryota > Metazoa > Arthropoda > Insecta > Plecoptera > Nemouridae > Nemurella > Nemurella pictetii. The sequence goes on along the minus strand of OV121116.1, from coordinate 22,799,033 downwards.
TTGCTGGCACCAGATCAGCCTCGTCATCTCCCTGCCTGAAAGTTAACAAAATTATAATCTTCAACACAGCGCATGTTTGCAGTGGCGGCGCTACGGGGGTGCATGGGGGGGCAAGTGCACCCCCAAAAATTGGCTTGCCCCCCTGCTTGCCCCCCTGCTGAAAAGTCCCAAATTCCAGATCTATTGTGAACAAAGTAGACGTCCGATCGACTCGAGACTTCACATTGCAAATTAGAATTTCTTACAACTATCAATTGAATGTTTTTCAGAAATATAGTGATTATTGTAGAGGCAACTAACTGCTTGTATGTGGAACGCTGCATCAGCAAAATTTTCGGTGTGACGAAGCTATAAGCTTGTACGGATTAGACCTTGTGAAAATAATCTTCCAATTGCACTGCCTCATTTACACCATGAGAAATAAAAACACTCTTCAGGTAATTCGATCTGTGTGGGCCCGTGGTGGGGGGGGGGGTGTTTATTGCCCCCTTCACCTATTTGCTTGCCCCTGCTTTGCCCCCCTACTGATTTATTTCTGGCGCCGCCACTGCATGTTTGTGAACCAAATTGTCCTCCGACCAAAACACAGGCAAGACACACAGAGATGACTTGAATTTTCAATGAAAACATCATTGAATAATGTGTTTAAAATGTAAGAATGGATGGAAATTGAAATGAACTATTTAAACACAAAAAGTAATCGACTTGCTGGACTTACCACTTTATTAAGTAGATTATTTCACCTTCTACTTTTGTTACACCGAGTATCTTTTCAGCATCTAAGCCCCGGGCAAAACCATTGACCTAAGGAAAAATTTCAGTTAGTCTCTCAATGCCTACCAACATTTTTTTGGAAGAATGCTTGCATCTCCATTTATGCTTACTTTTGCTTTGTTTTTTTCCGCTTTTGAATCATCTGGCTGATCTTGAGCTTTGGAAAATTTGCTGATCAGTTCAGGACACGAGAGATTCTTTTCAGCTTCCCAAGTGTTGTCCTCGCTGAAACACAAGCCACACAACACGGTCAGAGAATATCAGCAGTGACCATCAGCAGAACCAGGAAGCTACTAATATCAAGACATCTGACTAACTAACAAGGAGGCACTAGAAAATATGCTGACTGGAGTTGAATCAAGGAGTTTTGATACTGCCAGCAAAGTATTTTGAGCCATGCATCGGTTTGTGCAGTTTATTGAGTTAGCAATTACAATTTACATGCCCTAATGCCAAACGTAAATAAAATTTTAAATTTTGTGGGAAAAATTGATTTTTGAGAAATTGTTGAAATGACTTGTATTGTGCTAGCAGCTTGGGCTGGCACCTTGCAATGCTACAAAGTTCAGTTCAGAAATATGTAATTTAGATAAGTGAGGATGGATGGCGCTTCGAACAGTGGTTTTAAATCGATACTATTGCAGTTTTTCCAGGTGGCCCCGACTTCGCATGGGAAAGTAACTCTCTGAACGAGTCTTGCACACTGGCTAATCAAGCTACCATCAAGTGAGCAACCAACAAGTGAGTAACCAGCATAATCAGATAAATCAGGGCCACCGAGAAAACTAGGACCGCTATTGTTTCCAACAAGTGACTTCAGCAATCCTGGCGGAACTCACTGTGAACACATTTAAAACATAGGAATACTGAATTTATCCCTATCCCTACCAAGGATTGCATAGTCTGTGCTAGAACCAGTGGAGACCAATAGTATGTCCAAAAAAGTAGCTGGAATCAATCTCTTACCTAGGATACCCTTTCCATTTAACAAGATACTGCACTTCGCTATTTCTCTCCCGTCGGTCCAGAACCTCCTCGACCGTGTACTGTTCCTCACCGTCCTTCTCTTCCTGTTTCACGCTCATCTTGGTTCCTGCAGATGGAAACAGAGAGTGGTTATGAAATAAAGTACATAATTCTTAGAGGCGTAAAGCTGTGAAATCACACTGACATGAAAAAAAGGTGACGTTCACGATTCTGTAGATAAAATTGTTAATCTTAACTTCATGTTATATCACCAATTTTACTACTCTTGGGTTATTTATTTTTATTTATTATTATCAATAATTAATTGTTACAGCCAGCATGGTTTGGAATCATGGCCAATGTCTTCTCTGAACATTTTAACACTTTTTTACTGAGATGCTGCACAATTAGAAGAAATTAGAACCTTATACAAAAAAAAAACTACCACATGTATTTTATTATTAGGTAACACCAAAACCATGAATAGCAAGATCATGAGGTAAGAAAATTCCAATTAAATGGCAAGACTTAACATTCTCGTCATGTCAATAAAAATAATCACATGCACAATTTATAGAGATTTGACTTTCCGTGGCTTTCAGAATGTGTCCTGTTCATGTCTGATTCTGACTGAATTGAATTGTATGTGTCTGTGGCTGGATTTTTGAATTAGGATAGGTTGAGGCAATTATTTTCAAATTTAATTTTTATTCCTTAAAAACGTCGGGGAGAGAAAGCCTTGCAGTTAAACTGATACATTAAACTTGCATCCTTGCATCCTTTAAGCCCAATGCATTCATAACCAACAAACCAAAACAAGTGTACCAATCTACTCAAGCCGGTTAGATAAGAAGTTAAATTCAATGGTTCAACATGTGCTGATTCCAAATGTGCAAACATTGAAGTATCATAAAACTAATAAATCACAACAATGATCGTCGACAGCCACTAGTAAGAAATATTAATAAAGACTATCAATTATTCGTAGTAACCTTACCCGATATCGTTAATTTGTTGTTGCTTTTTACTCTCAATCACACCTTAACGATGAAATACTGAAACTAATTTATCGAAGCTGATAATATTTTTATAGAAATGCGTTATCAACCATATTAATACTTGAGTAATCTAATAGCAAAAAAGTCGCAGATCTCAAGATCTCATCTCGCCGAACTCCGAGTGCTTTGTTTTGGGTTTGTTATGCTCCCTTCAGTTCTCTCTCTCTCCTCATATTCGGCAAATCACGTGACACAAAATAGCTACAAGTTTTACTTCGTTGAAGTTCGGCGGATCCCGGAATTACCCGGAGGTTACAGATGGTCGAGAGTCGAAATCAAAGATACTGTTGAGATGGTCAATGACTTGGACATTGGATGAAAAGCCGCCAGAGTCGATGTTCGTATTTGTTTTATTTGTAAATAACATTGAAATTGAGTAATTGTAGAGTAATGTAGTTATATTTTACCTAATTATGTTACAGAGACTGAATATATGCTTCTTAAATGGCATGCATGTCGGATGACTGTCTCGCCAGTATTATGCCATACTACAGCTGGCTCCAAGTCCAACTCTGATGAACTGTCACTGTCAGACTTCCGTGGGGTTTTGTTTTGATGCGGTCAGGTTATCGTTGATTATGTTGTAATCTAAGTTGTGATGTAAATTTGTTGATTTGATCTATGCTGTGATTTTGATCAAATCTGAGAAGGGCTGTAATGTAGTTGTGGTATTTCGTATTGCCATGTGACCTGACACTAAAAAATGTTTGCCCTAACATTTTGTACTTTTGTACTTTTCTCACAGTTTATTTTGGGAATATCCACCCTACAGACAAATGTAATTATAGGGACGTATAATGTGTCTTATAGCATCAGTGTGAATCGCAGTATTGAATACATCTATGAATTTTCCAATGACAAAGTTTCTATGGTACATCCAGCTCGGATAACAGTGGCTTGTGATAATTCCAATCGCTCCTCTCCTGTGCTTGTTGTGGTAAGACAGGAGAAGGGTGTTCTATCTTGGCAATTGCCACTGATAGTGGAAACAAAGAGTGGAGAGTGAGTAATATCTTCCATACCCGTTATATTTCAATCAAAGAAATTTTAAAAATAAAATATCTCTGGTTTAGCAATTCTGCTGGTCTTTACCCAAGTACAACCGTTCTGGTACAATCACTGCTAATGCTAATGTTTTTTTTTTTTTTTAGATTTAATTACAGTCAAACATCTAGGACACTATGTCCTGACAACAACTATTACAAGCCACATGAGTTGAGCACCACAAACCAACAAGTGATTGTCAGTGTGTCCACTTCCAGTCCTTCTAATTTAACTGTGTCATTGATTGTTACAATGGAACCAAACTTCATCATAGAGTAGGTTTAGTCAAGAATCCTTTAGCTGTGCTATACAAAAAATTATATTTATTTTTATTTTATTGAGTAAACAGATCAATTCAAGAAAAGGTTGTTCTTAGAAATTAATTAATTAACATGTTTGCAGATTATTAGAGTCCTACAATATAAGTGTTTCACCTGGAGAACCAAGGTACTATGGCTACAAATTTGATAAATCTGGACCCAACTCTGTTTTGCTTCGAGTAGATTCAGAAGATGACATTTGTATGACAGTCTCTGTTCAGAACATGAGTGTAAGAAAAAAATTCTACCAATGTTTCCAATTCTTAAAGTAGCACTGGTTATAAAATTAATCAATTTTTTTATTTTTCTTCAAGTGTCCCGTTTTTGATCTTGAGAGAAATGTGGAGTTCGAAGGATATTGGCAAACAATGAACACTAGAGGCGGCATAACACTAACAGTGAGTTTATGACTATGTGTAATATCTTAATGGTATTAAAACTATCATTTATATTAATTAAATTTTCCAATTTTATCCCCTAGAGAGATGCGTTTCCCAACGGGTTCTATGTGGTGTTTGTCGTGAAAGCAGATGATCTCGTTTGCACTGAAGACCACCAAATTGTAAGCTATGAACGGCACAAAAGAGTCTTGTTCACAATGAAAGGAACGATCAGCGTTGGAGATTACCTGGTAGCAACCCTCTCAGCGCTTGCCCTGTTTGCGTCGTTTTATCTCCTTGCTTTCACAATGGCTCTTGGACACTGGGCTAGGTAAGTGTCTCATTGTCAACAAAGATTTTCTTGGTAGTTTTTAGTTGCCTACTGCTCATCTTGTTGCTTAAAAACACAACACCACGCTAGTGATATTTATTTATTTATTTATTTAATATTTATTTGGCAAGTTATTCAGGAGACCCATCTCGTCTGGCATGGTCTGTCCCGTGATAGCGGTTTTGGTTCTCAGAACTTCAACAGAACTTCACCCTTTAGCTTGACTACGAAATAAGTCGATCCATCCCGTCCCTGGTGTAAAATGCTCTTTTGGCTTGGTCACAGAAACCGGGGGCGTACAGTGAGTGAGTGGGTGGATTCGGTGGAATCTGAGCAGGTTTCCGTCACTCAGAGCTCGGACCATCTGTCAGACACCGCTGCGCTGGACTCGGACTCTTCTCTAGACGAAACGGACATCGACATGCTCAGGGACGCAGACAGGGACAAGGACATTTTCAGGTACTAGCGATTGAGCTTTGTTCATACTACCATGGCAAAACAATTTTTCTGTAGCGGCAATCCAAACATTGGTTCTGTCGTTCAGATTACGACGGTAAAGGCCCATTCACAACCAACGTATGCCGTGAACTTCATAAAAGAGCGTTCACAACAAACTTAGAAACTTGAGCTGCTATGTACATACCATAGTCGAAATGTTTGGCCGAGCCAAAGACTTTGTCAAGCGTCTAAGTTTTGACGTGAGGGAGAACCAACTAGATTGCTTCTGTCTACAGCCTGCTGGATTTCGATCGTTAGTAAGAGTCAAGTGGCGTTGGATTTTTGTTCCAAGTCAGCTGTCAGATTAACCTAAACTAATATTTTCTCTTGAGGCAGCCAACGATCAGCAATGTGGCTCATTGTCTACTTTTGAGGTAATTAGCGACGGGAAAAAGTTTAAAAAATGGTGCCGGTTCATATGCAATCAGATTGGCTTATTTATTACGGCTAAGTCAGTTGTTTTGGACTTGCTCATTTTAATTAAGTTTGCATGTCTGGTATGGTTGGTCCACGTGACTTGCTGTGACGGAAAAACCGTTTAGCCTTGGTAGTATGAATTAACCTTCATTTGTTGAATTCTGCTTGAATCTAGCTGTCAGAACACAGTTTTGGGCAGCTTTCTTTTATTCTTTGTTCTCATTACTGGCTGTATGCATATTTATCATTTAATGTCTTTGTTGCATCCAGGACCAAATTGTCACTCTCGATCAGAGATCTGGCACGAAAACACCCCAAGATTTTACAGAAAAAATCACAGCTGTATCTCTGGAATCTGTTAACTGTAGGCATGTTTTATGCATTGCCAGTGGTTCAGTTGGTGTTCACGTATCAACAGGCAAGTACATACCACCTAATGAAAATATAAAAACCAATGGCCTTCTCTTTTATGATTGGTTTCCATTCCCAACCCCTCCATACTGTCATTGTATAAATCTCCTCAGAGCTAGTTACCAAAACAACAAAAAACGGATAAATTATATCATCTAATTCAAATAAAAATATATAATTTACTGACCCAGCTCTTAAAGACCTATTCTATTATGAAAAAAATTACGTCAGATACCCACCAATTAATAAAATAATATAATTATCTTTGCAAATTAACCAAGGAAGATAGGTAAATCACAACCCAAAATGCTTGACCAAATGGGTATCATGACATTTGATGGAATCGAACAGGTGTATTCTGATAACCAGTCTTAAAATAAAATTCTTGCATTGTGTTTTGCTACGCGAAGGTTCTGCACAATACCGGCAACCAAGACCTTTGCTACTACAACTTCCTGTGCGCCCACCCGTGGGGTTCACTGTCCGACTTCAACCACGTCTTCTCCAACCTTGGCTACGTCCTCCTGGGACTGCTCTTCATCGGTCTCACCTATCGCAGAGACATGATGCACCGCAAGGCACCCCCTGAGCAAGACAGGGTTAGTTATCTAATCAATCAGCATCACACTTTAATGCCCGAGTTTCTTTCAGTTCGGAAACCTTGGTTTGATTTCACTCGCGTTGAAACTTCTAAGCGGTGGTACGTGAATGTGCTGGTCTTCCGAGTCGTAGATCTCTTCGACACAGGACACAGGACAGAAAAATTCATATTCATGGCACCGTGTTGTTGGCATACACCACAAATGCGCTCGTAGCAGTATAAGGGTTCATTTGTAATTAGTAATAAGTAATTAGTAGAGTCTCATCTCACCGTTGTGATCCCAAAACGACGCTTAGTTTTAAACGTTGTTTTCTGAACAGGCTATGGGGAACAAAGCTTGAAAAATGTGTAGTAAACAAACAACGACACAAGCACGGAACCCTTTGCCGCATTAAAAATCACAGCGGTATCCTCGATCTGGTTCCTCGGGTTCCTCGGTCAGAAAAGATTCTTTTTGCTTGAGTGACACCAGTTCCGAAAGTGTATTGTGGTTTAGCGCACCTGTCAAATCTTACAAAACATTCGAGGTATGTTGACCCACGTTTTGACTCTTCCACTTTTATTGTCTGCAGTTGTACGGGATCCCGCAGCACTATGGGCTTTTCTATGCCATGGGTGCTGCTCTCATGATGGAGGGCATCATGTCTGGCTGCTATCACGTCTGTCCGAACCACTCCAACTTCCAGTTTGGTAATATTATGCCTGAATCGCTCTTGCCGCCTTTTTATATCTTTGTGGTGTGTGCATGTGTCACATGTGTCACACTTGGATATCCTCATTGACTGCTTTGGATTGCGGAAGGAGGCAAAATTGTTATCGATTAAATGGAGGTTTTCGGAGGTCAGGTTCCGAGGTAGTTGCCCTCATGTGATAGGTTTCTGGTCCTGATTACGACTGGGAAAATGTGGTCAGGATTGAATATGTGACCACATTGTATGTATGACATGTATTAGTGGAATCTATCAGAGTCACTATAGCTAAAAGTCATCAGATCTAAAGGTCACAAAGTAAAATTTAGTAAAGATGATGCAAAAGAGGATGCAGACAGGTGATCAACAATCATCTAGACATCAGTTCTTTGAATAGAAAGTCAAATTCTTGTTTGAGCATTGAGAAGAATTGGATCATCTCCGATCGTAACTAGCGAGTGAAATATGTTTTTTGTTGCAGACACGAGTTTCATGTACGTGATGGCCATGGTGAGTATGGTGAAGATCTATCAAACGCGACACCCTGATATCAACGCGTCGGCATACGCTACGTACGGTGTGCTTGCTGCTGTCATCTTCATCGGTACGCACTTACGCACTTTTTAAAGTGAGATGAGATGAGAAAATGGAAGAAATGATCTCTATTAACTCATCTCATCTCATAAATAAACATGGCTAAAAAAAATCATACAACAGATCTGGCAGTGGAAAAAGCTCGTTAACTATTTGGTGTGTTTGCTGTCATGGTCTTGAAGAGTTGAGAATTTTTGCGACTATCCATATCACCTCCGATACAATTACCATGTCCAGGTTGTAATAAACATAAACGTCTTGTGTCTGGTGTTTTTGGGCAGGTATGTGCGGTGTTTTGGACGGCTCGTTGACCTTCTGGGTGTTGTTCACCGTGGTGCATCTGCTCTCGTGCCTGCTGCTCACCGTTCAGATCTACTATATGGGCCGCTGGCACCTGGGCCTGTCAGCGTTCAAACGAGTGCTCTGCACGTGCTATTTGGATGCTCGCGTCTCGGCGTGGCGATGTCTTAAGCCGAATTATCCGAGTCGGATGGTGCTACTGTTGATAGGTATATCGGACGTTTTAAGTCGACTGCTTTTGTCAAAGTGTCTTGGCTGGATTTTATGTTAGCTAATGTTGCATGTTACACTAGGATTTCTTAGTGTCCACAATCAGCACTTTTGGGCCACGATAGAAAATCAAAACGAATACGTATAGAAGGCTCTGCTGTTTTCAGGATACTATAACAGAATTTGTCTTTGTTTTTTTTTCAAGAGATAACAAGTTTTAAAAAAAATACAGGGTGGTCCACATGAGATTTATTTTCTGAAAAGTAAATCTTAGTAAATATCTAATTGATAATTAGCTTGAATTAATATTTAAACTACGTTAATTTAACTTACAACTTTTGAACGTGTTATTATTACGTCTAGTACTTTGATTATTCCGTTTCCGATATCGCAATGCTGATCTCTGTTGGATAGGGAACGCGTGCAACTGGGCCTTGGCAACGTTCGGCCTCAAGTATCACCTGGACGACGTAGCCACTCACATGCTCATGATCTTCATGGCAAATCTACTCCTCTACTACCACTTCTACATCGTGATGAAGCTGCTCTCTGGCGAGACCATCCTCACCCAGCCACTCATCTTCATTCTGCTCTCATTCATCTCATGGGGAGGAGCACTTTACTTCTTCTTCAATAAGTCGATTTCGTGGGCGGTAAGTTATTTTTTAATTTAATTTGTATACATTTAATACAAGAATGCCAAAGAGAGAGTGTTATGGTGGAGAGAGGAGACGTGGAAAGACCATGAGAGAAGTGGAGTGGGCTGATGGTAGAGGATTTGGCAGGACGGAAGCTGAGTTGGAAGATGGTGGAGTAGGTGAATTTGTGGGAAGATAGGAGTGCATGGAAGGCAGTGGTAGAAATGAGAGAAGAGGAAGATAATAGTGGCGAAGGCCGAGGGAGATGGTGAAGAAGAAGACAAAGAGGCAGGAGGATTGAAGGCAAGATAGGCCATCCGGTTATTATTAATTTTGACCCAATTTTTTAAATAATAAAGTGATCCATTTTTATATTTGGATTATTTGTGGTTTACAGAGCCAAAATATTGGGTGGGTTGATTCGTGACACAGGATTGCAGTGCATTGGGGAAATTGTTGGCTTATTGTTGTGCCATGTTAGTTTCTGTCTGCCCTACTTGGCAGGAGCAATAGATCTAGCAGTCTCGACGGTACTTTTCAGTTGACGGCAGCTGGTAGCAAGAGTTTCAATCGGCCTTGCGCGCTCATGGACTTCTACGACAACCACGACATCTGGCACTTCTCGTCGGCGGGGGCCATGTTCTTCTCGTTCATGGTGCTCTTGACGCTGGACGACGATCTCGTCGCCGTGCACAGGAGCAAAATCCCCGTCTTTTGACAGCTGTGCCACCGACAAGTTTGGCAGGATGTCAGGATCCGAGTATTCCGTGAGAATATGTATTCGTGCCACGGAAGGAATTGTTTGCGACTGAATCGTTTGCTTTATTTTGTGTTTTAATGTAGATCTTTTAATTGGCATTAATGGCGGTGTGGCACAATTGTGTCTAGTATTTTGCAAGACAACAAGACAATGTATTAGCGTGACAGGAGAAAATTTCTTGTGATTGTTTGTTGAATTTTCTTGCATTGAGTTATGCAGATAATTTTATTAATGTTTTTAATTTTGTTTTAACCTTGCAAGTTGTCAGCCTTCGGTTCTGCTCAAACTCGAGAATGTGATTGAATACTATTTGACAATTATTTAAATCAATAAAAATATATGTATATATATATATAATATTCTTTATTGCTGTAAATTACTTCAAACTCAGTTTTACCATTGAATGGAAAATGGAAAGTAATGGGACTGAATGTAATTTAAACCACTTTAGGTCTCATCACAATATGCACACATTTATTTTTGGCACTTGAAACTCACATGGTAACAATAAATACAATTGCTGTGGAGTTGGGGATTCGATACGCTAGCGGGGAAGTGATTGGGTTGTTAATTTTTATTGGAGACTAGGTACCTACTAGCAAAGCAAAACAATGCATTTGTGTGAGGCAGTCATCGAGTTTTAACACTAATACTTGACAAGTTGACACTACACCGATAATATTCTTGAACAGTGAGTAGAGAAAATTGGTTGCAAGCTATATTTTTTAATTTGAATACCTATTTTTATTTTATTACCTACTTATAGGTTTTATATTTATGCTTTTGATCATAATCACGTGAAAACACTTGCTATCTCACAAATACTCATAAGAAATAGTTGCACAATGCTAGCATGCACTTTATAAATGGACACAAAACATTCGTCACATTGTCGCATTGAATGCTAAAGCTTTTACACACATGGATTAAGACTTATTTCACTGACATCAACAGTCACTGGATATAGACAGTCTTTTGAATATTAAGTCACAGAGAGAGAAGAAGATGTAACCATCAAGCAGTCATATGTTACAACTTACATATTTACGCAGATTACCAACCAATAAAGTGAAATCAGACCACATCAATGGCAACACTACAAGTCAAGGGAGAAGTTTAAGCCACTCTTTTAGGGCACTGAAGCAATCACAAGCTCAGGATGATGTTATGCTCGTACTCTTCAGACAGTGTGGGACTGTCCAATGGACTTGGCTGCTCCAATATGTTGGCTGCCGCGATGAACCAAATGTGTTATTGTGCTGTCTCCTCTCTTCGTCACCTGGAATAAAACTACCGGTTATTGAAAATCGATCCTAGGAATTGAAAGATTCACGGCACTGACTACGATGTGACGGACCCAACTATTCTAGCCTACCTGAAAGTGAATCCAGCTCGGCTGATGAGCAATTCCTTGCCATGGAAATCCCAGTAAGCCGTCATGTGGAAGCCCATGTTAGTTAGAACAACCACATATTCAAACAATGAAAACAACGAGAAGACAAACGGCTCGCAGTACGCATTGTGTCTTATAAAGAAGTATCCGGCCAGAGCAAAAGAAGCAATGTTGACAGCCAGCAGCTGGCACTTGACTCGGAATGACCTAGCAGCAATGTTATCGGGTTTGCTTCGTCGATTGAACCTGGAGACACAGAAATATATGTAACGCAAATGACGCTTAACATGAGTTTAAAAAAAGCAACCGCTAACTTGTTACACACCTCAGAAGATAGCATGTGAGAACCATGTAAATCTCCGAACATGCCATGAAAGTAACAAAGCATTTCTCATGTCCTGGGTAGTCGTCTGATGATGAGATGAAGGTGAGCCCTATCAAGGCTAGATTCTCGATCAAGTTGAGCAAACAAGCCACAGAAATGGCCAATATTACATCAGACGTGAGCACCCTCTGGTAATGCTTAAAATACATGGCAGCAACAACAAAGCGAGGACCGGCATGTACAGCAATTGCGGTCTGCCACACTTGCTTCTGTGGCGAATACTGACCGATGGCCGAAGAAATGGAGGGTAGGAAGTTTGGCACATTGCAGTGGGTATTAGTAGATTTGGTGAAATCGAAAAGTATCGACCAGATAACGCAGAAGAGAAAACTAAAGAGCGGCAGTGAAACGGTCGTCCACGCTAACTTCCCGAATGGAATTCGCAATGAAAACCCCTTTGGTTTGTTGTACAATGGTAGATATTCAGTATTCAGACTGACTGAAGACATCTTCAATTATGATTTATGCAAAACAATCTTGAAAATAAACAAAACAGAGTGCGTTATTGACGTTTGGTAAAACAGCTGTCAATGAGCAATGTCTAGGATGTGCTACGATGTCGATGTTTAATGACATAGGAACGTCAAAACAGTGAACGCTCTAAACTACAAGTCGATTACTGCACCTACGCGTTGCTGAATATCACATAGTGGAAACAGAGATTTTGTTTGAGATAATAATGAGGTAAAATAAATTAAAACTCGATAAATAAACACCTATCAAGAGACTCTGTCTCCAGCTGACAGTTTCGACTAGGTTCCGCAGTGCCTCCTAGAGGTCTCTGCTTACGTCAATTTCGTCCCACCCCACCCCTACCCCCCTACACCACTGTTTATGTTTTAGGCGATTTCACTTGTGAAAGCCTACGCTCTTCCCGAGGATGGTGCAAATAAGTACGGTTTTAGTGCTTTTTAAAGTGCTAGAATCACTACCGGGGTGCTGATAAGTGATTTTTGGATTATGTGACAATGAATATAGTTTAAAATGTGAGTAACAGTATTTGATTCTATGTTTGTTCGTGTTTTTATACTAGGCGTAGCATCTGCTGCTGCGTCAGTAGAAGAGTAGACCATCCCATTCTTAGGCCTACCTATCTTCTCTCATCTCGCCTCAACTTTACATTTGGCCACGGAAACTCGCACAAATAATAAAAAAAATGTCAATTGCAGTCAGAGATATCAGAAACGGACCTTTATTCAGTGCTTAGACGTCGTCTCACTGGATTTCACAGAAAAATTATTTGAATTTATCTGAATAGTTTTGAGTTACAATATTATAGCTTGCATGTTATGCCCCTATGAGCCGCAACGTTTTTTGCTTTTAGTTTTATTACAACTGTCAGCATATGTCGGATATATTAAACCCCTATTATACTCCGGAAATGATTAACAACCCGTGTGTAAGGAATCGCCAGTCGAATGGAGGATGTGAACTTCCTTTGGTCTACTTTCGAAATTAGATCAGAGTTGGATTAGATCAGAATCGCGGGTAATTTGAGCGATAATTAATGCTTTTTAATTGTAATAATTCGTCTTTTACTAAGATTTTAGTTACTTCTGTAATTTATTCAATCAAACACGTTTTTATAAGTACCCGCTCTCAATATAAAAATAAATATGAAAGCCTTACTATAGTCAGAAGAGAATTGGTCTAATTATCGTTTAGATTTTGTGCTGGATGTTTTCATCTGGTCATTTCTCGCTATCTTAAAATATTGGTATTGACTAATGTTACCTAAATTGCTATGAATTTCTTAGTGTGCAACAGATGATTCAGGTTCTTATTTACTGCAGTTATGCAAAATTCAATATTGAGTGTTTGGCAGCTATTTTTTAAAATTAACAGCACTAGATTTGGGAAGAGATAAGGTAGTACGTGGTAGTACTACTACAAATTTATAGACCTGGCTCATTAGGTACTGCTTTCTACCGAAGCAAGCAAAATTGTAGGAACATATAGTATCCTCGGGCGATGTTGGGAGTGCTACAGATACAGATACAGAGTTATGGAATAAAATGAATCACGATAACAATGATTCTATCTAAATATGAGCTTTATTTGATAAATGAATGCATTAAATCACGGAAAACGAATAGGGTACAAGTTACACGCTGTTGATCACATAGGTGATCACATAGGTGATGACTGACCAAAATTATAGTTTTGTTTGTTTTTGGTGTTCATTGTTTACTTATCGCCTAGCCTATGTTCATTGTCTATTATTACCTCTTAAGGTGATCTGGCAAAATAGTATTAAGAATTACCAATTTTGGAAGTGGAATATGAGCCAATATGGCTCATTAAATAATGGTCTAATACCCACAAAGCAAATTGAATGTTTATTTTGTACAGTTGAGTCATGAGTGCTTACTTCTTGGTTAGTAAATATTTGTGTCACACTAATCACGAGTTATGACCACGATAGTAAAAATCTACGCTGTCTCTCAAAGGATAACGTCAAAACGAAGCTTGCTAAACTCCAAATAAAGTAAAGTCAAGAAAAATTTCACACTTGAGAAATATCACTTTGAAGAAGTTGAAAACCAAATAACCACCCAAGCCTTGTGCATAAACGATGATCGATTCGATATCATCGAGCATTCTCTGTGCCACAAAGTCTCAATGCTCGAATGTCAAACCGTGAAATCATCATGATTCGAAATCAAAATCCAGGTTAGGGCGGCAAACAGCAGGAGGCGACATGGCCATGGTCGAGACAAGAGGGTCAAAATAACACTGACCTAGGCACACAATTACAGTTAGACACTTAAGTGATATTATTACAGCAACCCATATTCGATCACAAGCCGGCCACGTTTTATTACCTACAAAGCGATAGTAAACAAGGCTGAGAATGTCAGGGTCATTACCTACGTTATGACTTATGATGAATGGTGGTGTCCCTGCCGTTAATATAGTTATATCGTTATATCTACACATGCCAGAATATCAGTTCAGTGACCTTTTACTGCGATATACTTGCAACTTGCCTATTATTATCTTGGACATGCTAACAATTAACATCGAAAGATATAATTGAGTAGACGGGATGTTTGTTTGTAATAGATAACGGATTATGGACAGCCTCTTGCCTACTCGGCTTATCCCATCAGTGATTTTCATGTAGAGCGATCCGGAATTATATGCTTCACTTCGGTCGCAGCGCCGTTTTATGTAGTCATGTTTAAAGGATGTGGTAGAAAACCTCTGGCATTAAAGGTCTTGCCTCAAACATGTGCTGGTTCCTGTTGTGCTGCTAACAGAACACGTCCTGGTTCCTGTGGTGGTTCTAACAGAAAATGTCCTGGTTCCAGTGGTATCTGCCTGGGCACGGTGCTTACAGAACATGTTCTGGTTCCTGTGGTGCTGCTAACAGAACATATCCTGGTTTCTGTGGTTGTGCTAACACCACGTGTTTTTTGTTTTGTTCCAGTGGTATTTGCCTGGACAAGGGGCTAAGCGGAGCGATGCCAGTGGAACACTCGGCTGTCATGTCAACAAGGAGATCTCGGGGCCTTTCTGACATCACCCCACAGTTTCCTGCTAAGGTAAGACAGGGGCGCGGGATCAGCACGGGATTTCTTATCATCTGTCCACAGGCGTCGTGTTTCATGTAATAGCCGGGAATTCGACCGCGCCTGGGCCCAGTTCTTCGCTTGGCATGCACTTTATGCAGCAGTCGAGGTGTCTGGCCGGTCCCAGCCAATTGTGACGTAATCAACTGGAGATCAATACAGCATCTGTGCTCTGTACCACTTTATACAGTTGGCTGCAAAAACGTTGCCTCTTGGTAGATGGACAGATGCCGGTCTTAGAGGCAGATGACACGTGTTTTTTTTTTGTTGTCATAAGATGATGATGTGCGTGAATTGTTACATGCTCTGTGGAGACTACACTTTGGTAGACGAGGGCAGGCTTATGTAGTGCTTCCGTATGACGATGAGACGTTTTCAGCGTGAGACAACCACTCTGGCTGATAATGAGATGGGAACTCAACCTGTTAGATTTGCTCAAGTTCGGACCTACACGCAATTTCATGAAACATTAATTAGGAAGTTAACGTCTCTGCTTTTTTTTTGTTTTTTTGTTTCAATCTAATTCCTAAGCCCTCTTTTCTCTAAGCCACTGACCTGAGACTATCAAATCAAAGTGGCCTGTAACAGATCTAGATGGGTGTGGGTTTTCTATCACAGCTTCTGTTTCTATTTCTGTTCCTAGAACTTCACCAGGAGAAATTTAAATTCTACAGGAAATCCTTTTGACCTAAAAACGCAAGTCTGTTGTAATTGGGCGGTCTAGGGCATCAAGCAGAAATCAGTTAGAAGTTAGGTCAGGGGTGAGAGAAGGATCGGGGAATGAGCGGGATGCTTGGGTGTTTGAAGGGGACGGGCAGTGTGAGGCTGCGTCGCTCTTCCCGCTCCGGCCAGGATGAGGAGGAGACGGCGAGATTCCCGAGGCTGGACCAGTGCGCCCACTTCCACTACGACCTCGTGGACCTTCCGCCGCTGCAGGTTGGTCTCTCTCCCCCCCCCCCTTACTGCATCGACTTGACATGTTTTCCTTCCTGATTGGTGTGGTGCTAAATGGCTTGCTAAATGCCTGATGCTAGTGTTGAGTTTCCATTTTGTGGAGAAAAAAAAACACTTGTAGATCTTTTATTTTTGGCTGTTTTTTATTTCAATTTTTTTCTGAAATGGTTTCTTGTAAAGAGCATTGAAAAATAGATAATGATTTTTTTTTGGAATTTTTACCCAATTTTCCTTCTGTAATTTACTGCCCTCGGATTGGACTGATTAAAATTTCGAAAACAAAAGTAGTAACTTGGGCTTAGTTAAAAAAATATGTACCAACATATTTTTAGTAAATCAGGGGTTGTTCAGGTACTAAGAACACAAAGGTAATCAGTTTGGTTTCATCCCTGTTTTCAATGATCTTAAACTAAGGGACTTACAAACAATTTAGCAAGTCTCTGTTGAAAACCCAAGGGCTCTGCGAACGCCTAAAGCTCCAACTAGCCCCGTTGTACGGTAAGCAAATTGCGAGTGGTTATAAATTTGTTGAAATGGAGACTACACCTTTTTAACACCATATTTTATCCCCAGTAAGATAGTAAACAGGTAATCATTTATCTTTGGTTCAATTCCACAATAGAAACCATGCTAAATTAGTGATGAAATATCACTAATGTTTGAATAATTTTTGAAAATATTTGTACATTTTTTGAAAGATTTGAACATAATCCTGATGGTATTCCAAAAACCATTCCGAGTTCCCTAAAAACTCTTCCAATAGTCGAGCAACACAAGAACTAACTTTTAGCAGGTCTGTGTGAGATTTGGCAAATTAGCAACTTTTAAACTTCAATTCTAGATTTTGAAACTTGTGAATGATCTAATGCTCAATTCAAGATTAAAATCCCCATATGACTTGTGAGTTTATTTAAAACAATTTTCCCCTTTTTTCCCATTTAATAAAATTCTACATCACAGTGGCCCGTTAAATTAGCGGTCCATTAATGTCTAAGATATTGCGTTAACAGACCATTAAATAACTAACAAGCCACTGATAAACCGGACGTAAGCCTAACGCAAATGACAACATTAGCCGAAACCAGCCCGCAAATGAATCGACAGCAAGTAACGAAAGAACGGTCGGTCCTAGGTGTGTCTGTGCCACGACGAAATGAAGCCGGTGGGCGGGGACTTGAGCACGGTGCGGTGGTTCGCGGTGCAGGTGCGCAGCCACGGTGTCACCTGGCTGCTGCGCCGCACCTACGACAACTTCCGCCTCCTCGACCAGCAGCTCCACCGCTGCGTCTACGACCGGAAGTTCTCAGACCTGCCCGAGCTGGCCGAGGCCGAACCCGACGAGGTGAGTCGAATTGCGACGACCCCTGCGATGGAGCAGACTCGAAACTAGACACCTCGACTCCCAGAGGGGTGACGAAAGTACGGCATACACTGTGCTCGGGCACGAGCCTGTGCGTGTTACGGATTCCCGATCGGGGCGTTGTTTACAAAGATTGTCGACACGTCGTCCGTATCGTCGGTTTGGCACGTTAGCAGCTTGTTCGTTATCCACTAGGATTGCTATCAGTGAAAATCTTCGGATCCAATCCGTTGAAAATCCGTTGGGTGTACCTGCACAGACATAGGGCGTGAGGTCAAGGATCAATATGAAGCTCTGAAGACATTATTCACTGAAAATGGTTAGCTTGAGATTGTTCAGACAAAGAGTTGTTTGGTGAGATTTTTTTTTCTGGTGGAATCTTACACCAGTAAGCAATTGCTTGTGGGTTAGCAAAGTAAGAAAAATGCTCATCCGGACCAGGATATGAACTCTAGCAAAGCGAGTATCTTGTGCAGCCCGATCGCTCAGTCGGATAGAGGACCCGCCCGGCAAGCGGTAGGTCACGGGTTCGTATCCCGGTTCGGCCTCGCATTATTCCTGCTCCGCAAACCCACCAGAGTTGCGTCATTTTTTGCGGGTTCGACATCCCGGTCGGAACACGCTGCTCTCTGCGTCGTAAGCGTAACCATCGCGCCATTGTAACCCAGGTGGCAGAGACGTTGGAGCGTTACCTGCAGCGGTTCTCGTGCATCGCCGGGAACCTGGTGGCGTGCGGCCCGGTGCTCAACTGGCTGGAGCTGGACAACCGAGGGCGGCGGCTGCTCGTGCCCGACACGGACAACTGTCCGATCAACACGCCGGCGGTGGCGGCGGCGTACGCCGTGCGCAGATACTCGGCGCAGGCAGGCGACGAGATATCGTTTGAGGTAAGTGACTGCGGCGGCGCTCGGATTTTGCTCGACAATGCGATGAGTGCATGCCGAAACGTAGAGTAGACCTAGTAGGCTACCGGGGAAACGTACGGTACACGTATCTAATGCTAGTGGAGCCTGTGAAGCAGCAGGCTGGGTTCAAGATATTGTTTGTACATAAATAAGTGCTACATTATTAAAATATATAGTAAAACACACATATATTATAAATTATAATGGTTAATAGATGGCCTAGATGTGAAATATGTGGTAAATCACAATTTCATCTATAATTGTCAAGTTCTGCTTCCAAATCAAGCAATTTTAATTTTTCAAATGTCAATGTTTTATTGACTACTGTAACCCAATGAAATCTCTACGGCGAAAAACCATCAGTGAAGCGATGTTCTCGGCTGGCATAGCAGAATGCTTGGTGGATGGTTTAGGAACGGTTCCAGTCAGATTTCCTACTGGCCCATTACATCCGGGAGGTCCTGCAACGCGTTCCATTGACAAGCCATGGGGATAGGGCAATAGGAGGGATTGCGTTATGTGTTTCCTGGAACAAGGTTTTACGCTGCAGTTGATCGGTTTTCTTTGACGCTACATTGCCATTGTGCTACATTGAAAATGTTAGCTTCAAAGTGTCGTTATATTCAGGTAATTAAATGTTTATGTGTAGGTATTTATTTTTATATGCTGTATAAGCATGTATCAGCATGCTCCATGCATAGAAGTACTCCAATAATTATTGATGTTATTTCATCACTAGCCTCATGAGTCACTCCAGGAAGTTAGTGTTGTATAAAGCGCATTTTATGTAGATCATTTTTATTTTTACTACTTTAAATGTTAATTTCTAAATAAAGCTAGTTGTTTTAACAACAGTCGATTCAAACGAGCTTTACATTTTTAGTAAATAATATTGATTTATGATTAGTGATTAGTGATTACTAACAATAGAATGTATGTAAATGTTTACCTGCTTTACACCTGACAAGCTCCTTTTAGCTATGGTTGTTTTTGAAACAGTTGTGGAACTGGGCATTTAGTTTTTAATGGGTTTGTTCAAATGAATGCAGGCCTCTCAGCCTTCACTAACCTGTACCAACCTTTCTATTGGTTTATAACTGTAACAATTTTGGCAAAAATTGTTGGCGAAACGTGAACGGCGGCCACCTTCTTACTATGACCTTATCCTGGAAAGACTTAACTGACATGCATATGTACCAATCTCTTTTAACAAATAAACTATATAATACCACAGTTACACATGTAACACGCTTGGTCGCATCGCACCCCTCCCTGCACGTAAACCGTCGGGCCGCGAAGTAACATGCGGCGTGCCGTCACCCAGGTGGGCGACATGATATCGGTGATCGACATGCCGCCGCCAGCCGAGAGCGTCTGGTGGCGCGGCAAGCGCGGCTTCCAAGTGGGCTTCTTCCCCGGGCAGAACGTGGCGGTCATCGGAGACAAGGTGCCGCGCAGCCTGGTTTTGCCCGCCGCCCCGCCGGGACCCGCAGCGGCCGGCACGAACGCTGGCGCCATCGCTAACATCTCGCTGCCGAGCACAAGGTCAGCGGGCAGTGCAGTCGGAAATTGAGCTGTGTAAATCCAGGGTTTGGGGCCGGTTTTACCATTTTATCGACTCTGGGACGAAGTGGGAGTTGAGCTGAGTTCAATGGCAACGGCCAGCCGCCTGCAGTGCAGTTTCGGCTATCGTTGCGTCGGTGTTGTAACGACTACCTAAAATTATGCAGGTTTTAATGAGAAATTTTAGGTAGTGAAAATGAGTAAATGCTAGTTACATGGTTACATTTTAGATTTTAAATGTAGTGAACTTTGCCAGGTGGTGTACTAGACCTGTGAAGATTTTTATAGATTTATGTCATTCACTATTGTTGAAAGTGGCGTTGGTGAGTTTTGGCAGTTTGTCGACAATTACAAGGGATTTTTTTGAAAATTCCGCATTTAAATGCACGGCAAGTTTGCCTGTTTGCTTACCGGTTTTGGAACTCCTGACGACTGTTTCCAGTGCGAGCACCTCGGAGCCGAGCAAGCCCGTGTTGCGTAAGCACGGCAAGCTGATCGCGTTCTTCCGTTCGTTCATCCTGGCCCGACCGTCACGTCGTCGACTCAAGCAGTCCGGCATTCTCAAGGAACGTGTCTTCGGCTGTGATCTCGGAGAGCATCTGCTGAATTCGGGACACCAAGGTGAGAACACCCGTCCACGGCGTTCATTTTTTTCCCTTCGCCCTCCAGTCACCGAACGAGGCTGTTGGGGAATTGTTTACTTCTTTGAATTCTTTTATTGGAAATGAAATAACCGTTCAAAAATTTGTACCCGTACCGGAATTTGAACCCGTATCCTTTCACCTGCCGGGGGTTAATCATTATCTAGTCATCGTATAAGGACAACCAAGTGTGGAATCGATTTTAAGTATATTTGGTCATTCTTCACATAGATTTTCAGGCCAATCGGCATTTCCAACCACATGACCTTTGTTATTGAAATGTAATGTTTTTCACGGTGCGTTTGTCTTTTTCCAGTTCCGATGGTGCTCAAATGCTGTGCAGAGTTCATTGAATCAAATGGAATAGTGGATGGAATTTATCGACTCTCTGGTGTTACTTCCAACATCCAGAAATTGAGGTAATTTATAAAATGATATGATATCAAGGTTGGCATAGAGGGGGGATGGTGCAGCCAACGAATTACACAGCTTCCAATGTAAACCAAGATTATATAGACAGGAATGTTGACAGCTTTAGATGTAGAGCAGAATTAGAAACAAGACTGACAGAAATAGTTTGAAAACTTCCTGGAAATCTGTTGCTCGAGAGATAAAATTAACAAATGATGACTTTCGCCTAGAAAAAAGTGGCGGTTTATGTAAAGAAAACGCAAAACATCTGCTGAGTGTTAATACATTAAAGCATTTTTAGCTGAAACTAAAAACACATATCTGTAGACTGCACGTAAAGGCACGTGGCCGAGTAAACGCAACGCCAATGCCGCTATTGCAGGAACGCGTTCGACGAGGACCGAGTGCCGGCGCTGTACGAGGACGAGGCAATCCTGCAGGACATCCACTCGGTGGCGTCGCTGCTCAAGATGTACTTCCGTGAGCTGCCCAACCCGCTGTGCACGTACCAGCTGTACCACGCGTTTGTCAGCGCGGTTGGCGCGCGCCAGGAGCGCCGGCTCGCCGAGATGCGCGCCGCCGTGTCGCGCCTGCCCCCGCCTCACCATCGGTAAGCCGGCACTTGTCTAACAATGCTGCTATGGTAGAGCTATAGCGGCGTTGTACGTTTGATTGGTTTTTATGATATTTGGTAGATATTGTTATTTTTTTTCTATTTATTGGCCAAAAAACACTGAGTGCTTCAGGCGGCTGCTATCGCCTAGGTCTAAATTAGCTCTTACCTGTGGCTTGCAGTCTGATGAACAACAAAGCCTTTAAATTTCTGTAGTCAGCACCCTTTGAACTGCTTACTGATATCCGATCATAGTGTATGCAATATTGCTGGAATGTTCGAGATGTAGCTAAATGCTAGTGAATGAGTAACGACCAAATGTAGCCCTTGTTACATCTGTTACTACCGCTTGAGCAGCTGCTTGCGCCATGCGCTGCTTGTCGAAGAGTCCGGAAAGTATTGGAAACGATTGCTCTAGCATGCTGAAGGACTGATTGGCCACTGTTCTGACTGTTGATTGTTCCAGCATGCAAACCAACGGACTTTTGATTGTTGAAGCATGCAAACCAATGGATTGTTGATTCTCCCAGCATGCTTACCAACGGATTCTTGATTTTTCCAGTATTCTAACCAACGAACTCTTGATTTTTCCAGCATGCTACGTACTGTTGATTCTTCTAGCACGCTATCCAACGTCCGTTTGGGTTGTTCCAGCACGCTCGAGTACCTGATGCGGCACCTGGCCCGCGTGGCGGCGCGCGGTCACGCGACGGGTATGACCGCGCGCAATGTGGCGATCGTGTGGGCTCCCAACCTGCTGCGCTGCAAGGAGCTGGAAGTGGGCGGGGTCGCTGCCCTGCAGGGCGTCGGCATCCAGGCGGTGGTCACCGAGTTCCTCGTCTGCTACGCCGACCTCATATTCTGCGACAACGTGGCGGCACTCACGCTGCCCCCGATAGGTGGGTGCGATTTGCGTGTTCTAGGAGACAGGACGGCTGGCCGATGTCCCTCTGTCGAGGTGGGATTCGTCGGTGGGGATGGTGTGACAGGTGTGTCTCTGAGATTGCATCCGTCACTGCAGCCGTTGCGCACACAGAATAAGGTTGTGCTTGTAACGTGGCCGCCAGTTTCGTTTCACCAACTTGTAACGCTAAATCAACGTGGCACCGTTTTCGAAATGTGAAAATCAAACACTATAACAGTGCCCAAACGTTTGATTTAAACGCTTAGTCGTTGAATTCCCCCACTTAACGATGATCTTTGGTGCCGAAAAGTTCTTTTCATTTCCTAGAGATGGCGTTGATTTTCACACGGAAAAATCGGCGCTAAACTTAAGTAGCAAACCGAACTATGTGAATGTTGACGTCAGTTGTGTTGGTCAGGGCAAGCAAAAAAAAACTAGAGGGTCGTGTCTCGAGGGTTAATGACTCGAATAATGACCACTGCAGAGTAGAAGGGTCTGAGCCAGATGGGTCTAAAGCAAACAAATCGCGGTTTTATGGCCGCACCATAACAGAGAGACGAAATCGAGAAAACGAAAAATCTAATTAATTTGCAGCATTTTACATATTCAACAGATGCACCGCACAAATGTAGTTCACGTAGCACACATTTCGAATCATTGCTGTAGGACCATTATTAGATTTAATTTTCTAGTTAAATCGCATTTTACGCATATCTAGTAACTACATATTATCTACATAGTGTCTAGTATCTATGTATGGATGTAAGTCGCCTGTGAGAGGAACCCCAAAGTTGGTTTTAAAAGCAATGAGCTTTGTCATTTTACGATACTAGCATATATAGTAGTGTAGACATGCCGAAGGGCAAGGAAGAACCATAATATATGCCGCCTCCTATCTATGTCCTAGCTAAGACACCCTGTCAATATGTCACCCTTTTGTGAGCAGGTCAGTTTATTGCATCCAGATGTGTTTAAAGTCTTACACAATTTTATCTTAGACTGTAAGCGTATAGGAGTCCTGCAGCATAGTTTCAAGCTTTCAGTAGCTTATTTGCCATCCTTATGTGCAGTAGTCTGTAGTATGCAATAGAATTTATCATGGAACGTCTACCGACAATTAAAACGAAATATCGCGGAAAATCTCACCCTAGTCGTTCCAAAAAAGTATGCAGAAACGGTGCAGGCTTAGCTGTTTATCGTGCTACAAGATTACATTTGCGTAACGATTCTAGTGTTGGCAATATTCGGCAGAGTCATAATGAAACTGCCGCATGCAATAGTGAAGCACTGGAAACCAAAAACCAAAGGTAAGATTCCTCTTCAATAAGAAAATAACTTTGTATTCATTTTTGAAATTAGTGATCATAGTTGAATTTGTTGAAAATTCCAATAATTTCAGCGTTACTGTTCCGAGCCGTGCTAACGAGCCCGACCCTTTTGATGTACTTTGCTCAGCAACAAAGAGGATTGAAAGGTAATTTTACACAAAAAATACAATCATATTGAGAAAAATTAGCATCTAAAAGTAATCTTATACTATAATCTTGTAAATCAATAAACTAGGAAAGTATTTCCTCTTTTGTAGGTCCACAGAAGCCGATGCAACTGAATTGAACTCCTCATTTACAGAAGATTTTTCTTATCCGTAAGTGACTTGAAATAATTATGTAGCTAGTTGGCTTTATTTTATATACAATTAGCATTAATACTCATAACCTCATAAAAATTATGATATTTAATGGTGATTGGTATGGTGGTATAGTGATATCAATGATCACATGTCATTGTGTATTTTTAGTGATCTTGTCGTGGAATACGTGCCTGCTGTGGGAAATGACCCAGGAATAAAACAACTGTCGGGCCGCAGAATGGTTGATATTCGACATCTGATCACTGAATCGAGAAAATTAGAAAACCACGAATGCCACATGGCAATTGAAAATAAAGGTCGCCTCTCGTTCAGTCATGAAATTAAGAAAGGTTTTTCCAGCGATCTCATTTTCAAATGCACCTCTTGTGGAGAAACACGGAAAATTAGCACAGATGGCAATAACGGTTGCGAGCTAAATCTATCAGCTACCTGGGGAATGATTAGCATTGGAAAAGGCCATCACCATCAAGAGGAACTGTTTTCCTTGATGGATATCCCCACACCGTGCTATGACACATTTAAAAGAAACGAAGAAAAGATTGGCAAGGTGATTTTTTTATCAAGTCAATGTTTATGTTAAGCTTATCGATTTTTATTTCTCAACATCAAATCTTCGTGAATGATAGATAATAATATTTTAATGTATCCATTTTTTGTAGAGTTGGATGGGATCACTACTGACCGATATGACAGCAGCTATAGCAGAGGAAATTAGACTAGCCTGTCTCAACAATGAAATTGATGATGACGGCATTCCCTGGATAACTGTTATCCTTGACGGAGGGTGGAGTCATCGGAGTTACGGCCATAGCTATTCAGCCAAGTCAGGGGTGGCTGTCATAATAGGTAAACGTACCAAAAAAATAATCTTTGTCGGTGTACGGCAGAAATATTGTAGCGTGTGCGCAATGGCCGAGAACAAGAGTGTTGTCGCACCCGAACACATATGCTATAAAAATTGGAGCCAATCTTCGACGGCGATGGAGGCTGATATAATTGTCGAAGGATTTCGTTTAAGTGAAACGTTACATAAGCTTCGTTACAAGAGGTAACTTAAAATCTAATTCTCTGTTGTAATACTTTACTCCCTGTGGTGCGCTCAGTGCTGATTTTAGGTTTGCTTGACAGGTTCATTGCTGATGGTGATTCGAGCGTTCACAAACAAATACGAGAGCGAGTCCCGTATGGTTGTAATGTTGTGAAAGTCGAGTGCACGAATCACTTGACAAAAAATGTGGGTAAAAAAATGTATAAGGTTGCTGATACAAATGCGACTTATAAAAAATTGCTTAAAAATCGCATTCAAAAAATAAGCAAGTTCGCCCGTTGGTTAGTCAGTGTGAATGCCATGCAATCGAAACCATCAATTGATGCCCTGAGGGCCGACTTGGTCAACATCATTCCTCACGCTTTCGGCGATCACACAAAATGCAGAATGGAGGTGTGCTATGACTCTGGGGTGTTTGAGCCTTCGGCATTAGATTATGAACTTGCACCGACAGATTTTAAGATAAGAACTGGAGCCATCATTGCTAATCTTATATCGCACGCACCAAGCCTGATTGAAAACGACACCAGCAATTTGGCCGAGTCATATATGCACCTCGTTGCTAAATTTACTGGAGGTAAACAGTGCTTTTATGGCGGAAGAGGTGGATTCATATGGAGGACGTACGCCGCTGGGCTGGCATTCCAAAATGGTCCATCATGGCATACAAAAGCTTGGAAAGAAGCCGTCGGCCATAGCCCTGGAAAACACCTCAAGCTAATATCAAGCAGACGTGTTGGAAAGCGAGAGACATCTAAAAGGCAAGAAGAAAATTCAAATAATAATTATGCTCTTTTTCTTAAACATTTTCATATTGAAATACCAAAACTACAAAAATAATGGAATTAAAATAATAATCAAAATAATAACTTAAAAATATTTAAATTTTCAGGTCTCTGCCGAAGGACTACGATGACGGAACTCTCGCTAAACAAAACAAAAGGGTGAAAGGCGAACACCAAAGAAACCCAGATTACGGGGAAAATTGTCAGATGCCTGACTGGGATGAGAAGGACATTGCAGTTGCTGGAAAAGCCACGCTCGAGTTGCTCCAAGTAACCACGGAGAGACAGGCTTCCATCGAGCTGGCAACCAGAGGCCAGGCATCCAACGAGCGTTGGTTTCTGGAGAGGCAGAGGCGATTGACTTGCTCCAATTTTGGGGCGATCTGTAAACGCCGGGCTCCTGCTGGACCACTTGTAAAGAGTCTGCTCTACTCGGTCTCTGTGACCAGTGCAGCATTGAACTGGGGCAGAGACCACGAAGCTGTCGCGCTGGCCCAATATTCGAAGACCACGGGTGTGCAAGTCGTGCCCTGTGGGCTTTTTGTGGACATCGAAAAGGGTTTTCTCGCAGGTTCGCCCGATGGATTGATCGGCGAAGACAAACTAGTAGAGATCAAGTGTCCATATAAATGGAGGGATGTCCTGCCGATGGAAGCGGCAA
Organism: Nemurella pictetii; assembly: GCA_921293315.2. Lineage (NCBI taxonomy): Eukaryota > Metazoa > Arthropoda > Insecta > Plecoptera > Nemouridae > Nemurella > Nemurella pictetii. Next base: position 22,772,193 of record OV121116.1, on the reverse strand, counting down.
AAGACAAAACATTTTACTCTACCGTCTCTGAATCTTCTGACAAAGTACTTTGCCTAAAGAAGAGTCACCAATATTTTTTTCAGGTACGTGTGAAATTATAACGCAGTATTCCAATGTGCATGATGCAAATACAATATACAAATAGAATATGAGCAAAACCATATTTTTACAGGTACAAGGTCAACTTCGTGTCACGGGTAGGAAGTCGTGTGACTTTGTCATCTGGACTACTCGCGGCATCGCCATTGAAACCATATATAGAAATGAAACCTTTATCGATGAAATGGTTTCAAAATTAGAGGCATTCTATTGGGCTTCGATGATACCCGAAATTGTGAACTCGAGGCGATATAGGTCGATGCCAATTCGGGACACAGCCAAGACCGAAACAAGAGCCAATGGCAGTAATGCTGTAACGCCAGCGATGTCCACGACACCACGAAGGCAAAGCAAGGCTGTAACGCCAGCGATGTCCACGACACCACGAAGGCAAAGCAAGGCTGTTACGCCAGCGATGTCCGCTACAACACGGGCTCACAGTAAAGCTGTTACGCCAGCGATGTCCGCTACAACACGGACTCACAGCAAGGCTGTAACGCCATCGATGTCCGCTACAACACGGGCTCACAGTAAAGCTGTTACGCCAGCGATGTCCGCTACAACACGGGCTCACAGCAAGGCTGTAACGCCAGCGATGTCCACGACACCACGAAGACAAAGCAAGGCTGTAACGCCAGCGATGTCCACGACACCACGAAGACAAAGCAAGGCTGTTACGCCAGCGATGTCCGCTACAACACGGGCTCACAGTAACGCTGTTACGCCAGCGATGTCCGCTACAACACGGGCTCACAGCAAGGCTGTAACGCCAGCGATGTCCACGACACCACGAAGGCAAAGCAAGGCTGTAACGCCAGCGATGTCCGCTACAACACGGGCTCGCAGTAAAGCTGTTACGCCAGCGATGTCCGCTACAACACGGGCTCACAGTAAAGCTGTTACGCCAGCGATGTCCGCTACAACACGGGCTCACAGTAAAGCTGTTACGCCAGTGATGTCCGCTACAACAAGGGCTCACAGTAAAGCTGTTACGCCAGCGATGTCCGCTACAACACGGGCTCACAGCAAGGCTGTAACGCCAGCGATGTCCACGACACCTCGAAGACAAAGCAAGGCTGTTACGCCAGCGATGTCGGCGACAACACGGGCTCACAGTAAAGCTGTTACGCCAGCGATGTCGGCGACAACACGGGCTCACAGCAAGGCTGTCGGGCAAGGGTCTCGGATCATATAAATGTTAAAATTTTATAATTTTATGATTTTAATTGTATTTAATAAAATTTATCGGCAGCTCACTTGTACTAGTTTTGGGATTCTTGCTATCGACATGGTCGGAATGTGCGTTATTGATGGATGATAAATTGACATGATAATGTGCGTGGTTTACAGAAGGCCTATTCAAGCTTGTTCAAGCTTTTTATTCTTTGCTTGTTTGCATCTTGCAAGAATAACAAAATAGCGCACACGTCTCTCTCTAGGTCTTTTATACCTGCTATATGGCATCCTGCTTCCTCCTACGCGACCCTTCGTTGGGCATGCCTGGGGTCTATGCCTGGGGAGCCAGGGACCACTGATACGTCATTCACGGCAATGAGCCATGGCAAGGAAAGAAGGTGGCAAAAAGGCGCGGGTCGAGCAGGTCTGGGGGGTCTCACATGGACGTTGTCTGCTGGCTGCTAGCCGATGCACACTCGATGCGGACAATGCACACTCGTGGACAAGTCACACCCGAGAACCCGAGAAGAGCCCAACTTTCTTGACCTGGCAGTCATGTGCATGCTATTCGGTCCATGGGTCGTCTAAGCTCGCATGCAAGTGGAGTTAGTTAACAGTTTCGCCGTTGAATTTGTTCTAGCGCCCAAATCATTGGAGCATTTCATTGATGATTTTTAATCATTCTCTAGTTCAGTGATACAGGCCACAGAATTCATTTTCTTGAAAATGTTTCTAAACTAAGCACATTGCAACTAATTTATCTTGTGATCAGTTTAGGAAAAATTTCAAATATGTTTTTATTTATCCCGGAATGACTGAATTGGTAGAAAACGTTTTTAATTAATTATCGAAAACGCACTCATATTTCAAGAGCATTATTTTTTTCTGGGATACTCTCATTCATTCCCCATCGAATGATATATGAGTCTTTATTCTAAGTGTTGTTGTTCTCGAGATATTTTTTTTTTCGTCGGTCAATATTTATGCCTGATTCCACCAAAGACAGTCCTTAAGTCATACATGATGCACTGAAAAGTTTATAATTTTACTTACGCTTGATGTCATCCCTAATTGCAGTGACCCCTCTGTGTGTGTGTCTGAACAAGCGACATGTCTCTAATTGCAGCGTCACCGAAACGCTGCCGCCCAAAGTCGCTGGCAATATCTACGCCGACCAAGCTGCTGACGCTGGAGGAGGCTCGGACCCGAGCGCTCGGTTCCAAGCCGGACACGGACTACATCGAAGTCGGTGAGTGCCGGCTGCATGCCGATGCGACTGTTTTCAACAATGGCCGTCGCCTGGGTTTCGCGCTAGACTGATTGGGAGTCCCTTCAGGAAATAGGGCGTGGGAAGAATGCACAGGCAATGGGGCAATTCCCGTAGGCAGATTTTGTGTCTTTTATGAATTTTATTTTTGTATTAGTTCTTGGTTTAAAAAATGTAGTCACATGTGGGGTTAAATTGTTTCTGTCCATCACTTATACAGACTACACCTAAGCAATGTTGGGCTCGTTGCAATCCCCCCTCCTGATAGGCAGCGACGGGCAAGTGGAAATTAGTTGCGCAGCTATGCTCAGCGAAACGTTCCCGACGAGCGGCAGAAATTGGTTGCTTTTCGTGGACAGAGAACGTGTCACTTCTGCCACAAATTCACTTCGGTTGCTGCAGAAGTTTTTTCGAGTTTCAAACCGGCACGACTTTCTGGAAGAAAAAATTAACAGGCGATGTTGAAGAGATGGACATAAAGTGTAGACTTGAATTGACTGGAGAGTGGAGAGACAGTTTATTTGTAGTTCACCATTGATTTAAAGCAGTTAAAAAATTGAAACGCAATAGCAAAGAGAATTGGCAGTTGAGATGTGCTTGTGTAAGGGTGAAATATTGACATCGAACCAATTCCAAACAATCTCTTACGCTGCTTTTTACTCTGTAAGTCCCAACCCTCTCCTCCCCTCCAAAGATTTACCAGAAATTTTGCATTTACAACCACTTTCTACTTGCGGGTTCAACTGATCTGTTCAGCTGATTCAACTGATCTTTGGACTTGGCCTTCATACTCTTGTGTGTTGTGTTTGTGTGTGCAGGGGGCGGGCCTTCGCAGCTTCCCGCCAAGTACCACACGGTGATCGAGTTGCCAAGGAAGAGAGGGGCGGCATCCAAGCGATCGCCACTCGGCTGGAAAAGTCTCTTCGGGAAATCCGGCAGAAAGAACTCGATGCGGAAAGCTTCCGCTCCGAGCGACTTGGGACTTGAGGTGAGAACTTTGACCTTAACGGCCGTTACAAGTGTTATTGTAAATGGTCACGTTGTTGGGAAGCAGTAGAAACATCGAGACTCGATAGCACCCAATTAACGGTCACGGCGTTTAGAAGTGTTTGTCTCAATGGACACGTCTTTGAGAACCAGTAGAAACATGGAGACACGATCGCGCCCGATTGGCGTTTAGCATTTTGCCGACGGCCGCATTTTCCGCCCGCAGCCGGCGATCACCGAGTGCGACCTGGCAGCGGTGAACCGCCGCCGACTCCGGCCCATTAAGTCTGCCGAGTCACTCAGCTCCGGGCACAGCTCGTCGCGCAACTCGGCGCTGGCGGCGGACGGCGAGCAGGAGGAGGCGGCGGCGGCGCGCGCGGAAGTGGCGCAGAGGAACAACGGGCACAGTCGCTCAGTGTCGCACGACTCGTACTTCGACGTGCTCGACACGCCGGAGCACGCACGCCCGTCGGCCAGGTGGGTGCCGGCTGGCGGGGATGAGAGTTTTGACGGGTTGCCGAAACGTGCCGATACTGTCCACGAGGTGGCTTACATTTCCGAAATTTACGGAACTTGGGCCGTTTTGCCATTTTATTTGGAGTTAAACTAGTCGTAAACTTCCTAAATTTGGCTATCACTTACTGTATATAGCCTTAAATTGGTTCCATCCCTCTAAGAAGGTTACTAAACTGAAGGACCGAGCCTTGCGTTGCTCTTGCTAAGTTGATTGACACCTGTCTGACAGGCCATCTCGGCTACTGGAGCTGGACAACGAGGACTCGAGCCTGGACCTGTCCGAGATCCAGCTCAACTTCGACTTGGAGGACAGCGAGATGCGCATCTTCTCCGAGGACGAGACGCTAGTGTCTGCATCGTACGGTTCCGGAAGCCTCGGGAATTCCCCGCGGGCCAAGGTTAGCGAGCTCGACTTGCCAAAACGCTGAACCCAGCCCACAATGCATCCTGCCAAATGGTTGAAAGATACACAAGTCTGCTAAATATTGAGCTTTACTACTAAATTATAATTTGTTGCATGGTCTAACTGTTAATAAAATGAGCTTGATTATTGATTTTGCATGCGATTGTCTTGCTTGGATTGATTTTGGTGTTTGAGTGGTCTGATGCTGTGCATGAAATTCATGTTTTTAGGTTTTTAAGTTTTTAGGTTATAAAATTTTATTTATGTTGGTGTTATATTATAACTAATGCTTATTCTAACTTATTTGGATGTTGATATTGATGATTGCACTGAATACAGTTTGTGAACTTGTGAATGAATGGTTGAGTACTAATGCTGAGAGTTTTAATTTTTAATTTTGGGATATTTTGCTTCAAGTTGGTGAATGATTGCTAATGAGTAAATGTCAGCTAGAAAGAGTATTCATGAATTAGGTAGGTACCTATAAGAAATGCTTATCTGGAGATGTTAATGTGGATATATATATAAATATATGTCGACAGTAAATGAATTTGCAGGAAATACAAGAAATAATGGTCTTGCAAATGTATTTAATTTATATTAATTATATTCTTCCCTTTGGGCAGTTATTTTTTATGCATGCATCAGATTCCTAGGCCTGTAATTTCATAAATTATGGTAATTGTATAAATTTTTTATCCTCTTTTGCAACCTCTTGATTTTTACAGGATTTGCTTGATTTCTTGGTTTCTTAATTGCTTCTAGCTTGTCTTTCTTCTGCTGAGTATCCACAGTGTGGAGATGGCCAGAAAGTAGCTGTTAGGTTTGAGTGAAAAGCAACACACCAATTCTCTTGTCTTTGATTGATGGAACATGATTGGAAATTTTTTCGATTTTCTTTGTTATTTGTAATCACTTATCACAACTGTTAGGTTGACTTCAAACTAAAATCATTTCTAGTGGAAAATAGCGCATTAACCCTTCTACTACAGTACAATTCTCAAGTACCTACCTAACTAACCATTTCCAGTCTATTTATACTTAATGAAAGTATCAGATTTATCTTACATTGAGATTTCTCAGACTCTGTTTTGTAGGTATGTAGGGATGATGGTCGAAATTAAATTAATGTTTGGTTCTAAAATGATTATGTTCATTTGGTAAACGATGGTAGATATCCGCAGTTAAGTGCTACTCGCATTTCAGGAGAATGGGTTTTGGCTGAAAACAAAGAAATTTTTTAATTGAGATATATAGGTAGGTAATACATCTGTATTTTTGGCACAGCCATTTTCTTAAGGCCAGTTTAACCATTTTGTTACAACTCAGAGTTCAGGAATAACTCACAGAAAAAATTGAATTTTGCAGCGCATGATTGGCTGTTGCCAAGCCATTTATCTCAATGAACACAAGTTTTCAAAATGGTAAAATTGGCCGTTAAATATGGTACATTACGCTTAGCTTCTCAGACAACGTTTCCTAACCTAAGGAAATGCAATGTTATTCCCCAGGCAACGGTATTCAGAGTTGAATGGTTTGCTTTCAGCCGATCAAGCGGCAGCCACGCCCTGTTCCCGCCGAGGTCCTGTCCCCACGTCGACCGAAGAACAGCTGTTCCTCTGTGTCGCCCACCGAGTCGAGTCGGTCGAAGCGATCGAGGCTCGAGGAACAGCTGGCCAGCTCGGCGGGGGAACTTCGCTTCATCGACTCGCAGAGTCCAGACAACTCGGTAAACCGTCATGTTCGTCGTCTAAGGACGTGTCTCGAACGAAATTCACTGGTCTGGCATGATTGCACTGGGATTTAAGTCCCTTATGGACTTTCATTCCGTTCTCGAGTTTGAGTCTTTGGACAGCTGCTGACTTGACACCGGCAATAGCTGGTGGTCGATTTTGTAACCACAGTTGTCGATGGTTATATTCTAATTATATAGAGCCAAGTTTTCACATAATCGCTTCAAGTATACGAGACCACATATTCGAGTTCTTATGGACTTGCACTTACTTGTAAGCATACATATCGTCAAAATCTCGGAAGATAGTACAAAAAAAGCGTTTCCAGAGTGATCATGTATTAAAATTCTTGATTGGCTTCTGGAATTCAAGTGTCTCATTGTCAATCACTGCCCGAACTAGATATTGTATTCTCATAAAATCATCTTGGTCTCACCTCGTCAACATTTATGAGTGGGTCCATGTCATCTGTTTGCACACGTCTTACTCAAGTCGGTTTGCCCAGGTGCTGACACGGGCGGAGGTGCATCCGACGTCGGGCCAGTCGAGCGATTCGGACGCCCCGGTGGCGCTGTACAAGACGCTGGTGGACCGCGACAGCACCTGCTCGACATCCACCAGCCTGAGCCCCGGCCCGTGCCAGCAGTCGTTCTCCAACGACCTGCTCTCCTCCATCTTCTCCAACACTCTCCTCAGCGGGACTTCCAACGACTGCACGCCGTCCGACGATTTCCTCTCGCCGCGCAACCAGCAGACGCATGACAACGCTTACAAGACGCTCACAGAGATGTTCTCTCCGGAAATAGAAGCATATTCGCCTTCCGAGGGCAGCAAGTCTTCCGCCGATCTGTTCCCGATCGAGAAAGCTGCCGACGAACATCCCGCACAAGAGCGGAGGTTTCTCGAGGAGCAGTCACGAGCGACGCTCGAAAAGAGTCCGACGGCTCCGAGATCTCAGTCGAACGGCCAGTCGCCGAGGCTTTCCGACCCGTCGGGAACGCAGCTGTCGCAGTCGTCGAGCCTCGACATCCCGTACAACCGTTTCAGCGCGCCCAGCCCAGACTCTAGCGGCGACGGGACGCCCACGTTGCAGGAGAATGCAGTTGGCGGAGCAGAGGGCAAGCAGGCGGCAAGGCGTCTGTCGGAAGATCGCTCGGCGCAGGGGGCGGCGGGTCTCGCCACGCGGCTCATCGAGACTCACTTCGACGGGGCCGGCCTCGAACCGGACGGCGAACTTCGGGTCGGGCCCGAGGTGGACTTGGTGGCCGGCGGACGGAGCGAGGAAGATGCAGTTGGTTTTGTCGTCGAGCGAATGCCGAGCCACGAGTACCAGAACGTCGCTTTCTCGCACGGAACGCCAAGCAAGGCCTACGAGAATGTGCCGATGAGCTTGTCGCTGAGGGAGAGCGCTTACGAGAATGTGGCGCCGTTGGTTTTCAAGAGCTACTCGCCGGTGACGAGTCCCGTGAAGGAGTCACTGATCACGATCAAGTACGGCCACGTCACCAGTCCGAAAAGGAAAGATTGGAACGAAGGCAAAGCTTCCCAGGATGGAGTATATCAGAATGTGCCCAGGGATGAAAATCTCTATGAAAATGTTGAGGTGAGTCTCATTTTTGATCAAATTGTTTGTGTTCATTTTTTTGTAACTGATAAAACCAGTCTCTGGTTTGCTACCTGAATAGGGTGACAATTTCAAGGTGGATTCATTTGCAAGGTTTGAAAACAATTGAGTCAATTAACGTGGAATGGTGGCCTAGTAGGTTGTGAATCCCAGCCATTCTGCCACCCTACTGTTTCTTGATGGTGGACCCTTCCTTTCGACACAAGATTATAGAAGCTCATTCTTCATTCCCTTCATAGATGGAGACCTTGGGTCAGTTCTTCAATTCACACTGACCTTTACAATCGGACGTTTGGTAGGGATTTTACCAAGGGATGGCTGCAATAATAATATGGCTATGGCTATAGCCATATGGATGATTTTAAAATATTGTGCCCAGCTTTATCAAGTCATTGCTAACGTACCATAATTTACTAACATATTAAAGCTGATTTTTCAACTTTCAATTGTTGTCTGGTTTCTTGTAAGTTTCCAACAAGTTTGCTTTATTTTCGTACAGATGAAGTCGAGCCAAGGTAGCCCAGAGATGGTCTACCAACAAGTCAAGTACCTTCGCCGCTCAGTTCATGAAGTCAACAAGCTGCTCGACGACGAACTCGTCCCTCAAGAATTCCCCCACCCTCGCGAATTGAGCCAACTCGATACTCTATCTTGCGATGTTGGAGATTTGATTCAACTGGAATCCCCGGTGGACAATACAAATGTTTACCATGGGCCATGCAATAGCCAGCTCCCAGCCGCTAATCAGGAAAACGATGCGGCGGAATTGTGTTTGACGCAGGAAATTAGTCTAATCGACCAAGTTGTCTGCGACAGTGAACTGGCTTCGTTGCAATTGGCTTCTTTAGATCAGCCTCATGATTTCAATCTATCAGAAATAATTCAGCCGGATTCTCCAGAAGAGTCTCGATCAATCAGCGAGCTGGCAACAATGCAATCGACTTCTTTGGAAGATCTGGATGATATCAGTGAATTAACAACAATGCAATTGGCCACCATCAACCCTGATGAGGCTGAAAATGTGGCAACAATGCAATTAGCTCCTGTGGACCAACCTAAAGTTAGTGAGACACCTGCACTGAATTCGGCTTCTTGTTATTCTCCTGTGGAGGAGCTTTGCTCAAGGGAAGATAGCAACATTAAGCTAGCATTTGCCAGTTTCGATCAACGCCAAGCTTCGGGGGAGGACTTCAAGTTTCCTGAGGAGCAGGTGGAAACTGTTCCCGAATTACCGACTGAAAACACGACCAGTGCAAGCGTCGAGTCAAGCCCACTTATAGATCTGCGCGTATCTGAAGACAATCAAGAATCTCCGACCGAGGTAGAAACCGTAGTTAAATCTCCGAACATCACAAAGGAATACTCTGTCCCTACAGTATTGAGCACCAGCAAAAGCTCGGAACGGAGCCGCACTCTGCGGGAAGAGGGCAAACGCGGCAAGGACGACAGTCTGGAAGAGTTCCTCAACGACACTGAGCTGACCAAGCGGCGGTTCGAGAGCGAGATTGGCCGCGACGTGATCCGAGAGAGGCGTATGAAGCTCGAGATGGAAGAGTCGGGCCGGAAGGCTGCCGGAATCCGAGCCCTGGTGAACAAGTTCGAAGCTTCCTCACCCACTAAGGACGTCGCGGACGTTTGGCCGACCAGGAAGCAGGAGCCGACCGATCCGCAGCCCCCCGTCGACAAAGAGCCAGTCACCAAAGAGCCCGACGCGCAAGCCGGGGAAGAGCCGTCCGGCTGGAAAACGCCCGCCAGGAGAAAGTCCAAGGACGATCCCGTCTGCCTCGCTCCCGTCTCGCCGACCAGAGCAGAGGCGCCTCCTCCGCAGCCGTCTCCGCCAGACTCCCCTGAATCGGCGGTGCAGAAGGAGCCGGAGCCGGTGCCGCCGTGCGTCCGCGCTCGCAAGAACCGCGCGCGGCAGCAGAGCCAGCTGTCGGCGTCACTCGACGGCGACACTTTCCCCGAGGCGGAGGGCAAGGCGGCGACGCGCACTCAAACTTCGCCGGACGTGAGCACGCCGGGCTCGGTGCTGAAGCCGCTCAACGAGTGCCACGACGAGGCGCAGCGTCGAGCACGCATCGAGAAGTACAAGGAGGAGCGGCGGACTTTCCTCCGGGAGAAATTCCGCGCGCCGGAGGCTGCGCCGGCACCCAGGGGCAGGGCGGACAGTCTGAAGGGCGAACGCAAGCTTGGCAAGCCCGTCGGCGATGCGGGGGACGTGGAGACTGACAGGTCCGACGGCTTCGACAAGTACTCGTCGCTGGACAGGACCGTGTTCAAGTCGGCGGCGAACAAAGAGTCGAGGTTCAAGAACCCGGAATCTAGCCAACTGGAAAGCGCGATACTTTCCAGTAACAAGTTGGCGAGCGAAACGCTGGCCAAGAAGGCGGGCGGCGAGGTGACGTGCGTCAAGGTGACGACGCGGAATTCGGCCGACAAGTACAGCGTCACGATGGGCTGGAAGGGGAAGGATGCGGAACGAGGCATGAACGCGGCTCCTGGTAAGGTGGTGATCACGTCGGGCATGACCAGCCCCACGAGGAGGAACCCGCTGGAGAAGCAAGAGCGGAGGAAGGTCGATTTGGGGCCGGCAGATGCCGAACGGAAAAGTCCTGGCTCGGTCGGGAGGAGATCTGGGAAGGTTGAGGCCGCGGAGATCCGGCCAGCGAAGAGTGGGGAGGGTAAGACGTGGAAGCGGCCGTCTTCGATCGAGACGCCTGCGAATCCGATTGTGCTGGACACTGGGACTCGCAGGAAGAGTTCCGGATCCCCTTCTTACTGCATCAGGGACATGGCGGCAATGTTCGAAGGAAGGGACAACTCGTCGGCCAAGAGTGCCACCTCCGGGAAGCAATGTCACTTGTCATCGGTCTAACTGCCAATCTGAATGGCTGGCTGTCTTATCTCAACGCTCTCTCCAATGATATTATTAGGTTTAATTGCGATACCGAATTTCATATACCGGCGATAGGTATTTAACTGCGACGTGGCGATTATTGGAATTTAAGCGAGCATCAAAGTCAAAACAGCGCTAATATTTTGGATCTCTCACGTAATCTTTTACAGCTTTGTTAGATTTGTTTCCGAACCTCTTGATAGGAAAATAATAGAATGTTTCTCGAATCTCCTGCTAGATTTAGAATCTAGATCGATTAATGCTTCTTGATGATAGCTTGTGCCTTTCTAAACTCATAGGTTAGTTGAAGTCAAACCGAGTTATAAATATGTTTAAGTATTCCCTTGTTCTTATTTATCATTTCATTCATTACGCTCATTTAAAAGTTACTCGTTATAAAATTCTTTTTGAGCCGTCTAATTTTTGTACATATCTTACACTAATGAACGTTTATGAAATCAATTTATGTAATTTTATGTTATTATATAAGTGCGATAATTTACGGCAATGAACTTTTGTATATAATAATGAATTAACAGAACGTTACGTTTACAAAGATATTTTCATTGTGTTTTTGGTGTCCAGTTCCCATCGATTTTTGTTGGATTTTGTTTGAACCATCAAATCTTTTTTTCCCATTAACAACAAAAACTCAAATTGGGGGAGGTGGTAACCTCCCAATGAGGTCTATCACTCTGCTTTCTGTGCTAACTTGTTCCCTCCATATGGTATGGTCACCCCTCGACTCCTAGGTTGCCTCTGGGTACTGTGTTACAGAAAATGATACCGTCGTATTTATAAACAAGACGTACACTCTTCTAATTTTGCAGATCGCATCTTGATAGGTAAGCAGTCATTTATCGCATTGGTTTCGATGCTGACTCATGGGGGTTGTGTACATATTAATGTTTGAAGTGACGTTTCTGCACAAATTCCTATGCTGAAATTCACCTCATTCCACAAGTTCGTCATAAAACATAAGACAAGACATAAAAAAATTAAAATATAGATCCAGGTGTTTGTATAAAAATGTATATATTATAAAGAGTGTTTTGAAATCTGTCAATACCAGCATCATACCGGCATGCTTAAAAATATCGATTCTCACGTGAGAAATTCTGTTGAAAATTCAGCTCTGGTCCTCTGTACCACTCCAAATTTAATGCCCCGTAGGGCTAGAAGTACCTAGCAATCGGTTTTGAACTGCCTTCTTGGGTCTCCACTTCAGTAAATGAAGGAAATGTTAGAGACGTGCAAATTATCATTGTTTATTTTATTTTATCGTTGAAAGTTGCCTGAAGTCGCTACAAGACACCGCGCTTTACGATCTTTCATTTGTTGTTGGTTTTACGAGAGGGGAGGTGAGGGGAAGGAGGGCCGGCAGCCTTGAGAGAGCCATGAACTGAATGCAGATCAGCTGGTAGCGACAGGAGAAAAACGGCACATTACCAGTGTATCAACGGGCTGAAACTAGAATAGGGCGCCTCGTAGAACTCTTTGTATGTCAGGGTTTCAGAATATGGGTGGCGCTGTCGTCGAAAACAGTTGTCACGATTTATTCCGCGTTTCTGATTGGCCGAGGTTTGGCTGGGTTTCGAAGCGAAGTGAGCGTCACTTGGAGAAAAACATGGCCGTTGTTGTTGACGCGAAGCATGTTCGGCGGTGTGTGGAAGAAAAATGCTCTGAATGAATGTAAGTACGATTACATACATGTCGTTACTGATTCAATTGTAGCTTTGTCTGTTTCTAGACTTTTTGTGGAGTATTATAAAGGTGTTAGTGTTGTAATTTCTCTATCATCGTCATATCAAGTTCCTTGTGCATGCTTGCACAACAAACTTGATACACAGAAATTATGTTATTTCCCTTAGTTCATATAAATCCCATGATAACACCTCTTTTCTCCATGAATTCTGAATTTATCTTAATCAATTGTTCAGGCATGGCTCATTGGTCAGACATCAATTTAATCTATTATCAACTCTTTGCAGATTGTGTCCAGAGCCCATCCCGAAGAAAAGATGCAAGGCGCCGCTGTTCTGTGATCAAGGGCAGTGATCGAGAGCGAGTGGTCAAGATCGAGTGCTGAAAGCAAAGTGACAGCTCCTCTCTCAAGTAAGTCTCTTCCCACCTTTGCACTTCTATGGGGCTGGCTGCACGGGTTGTTAACAAACAGCAATATGGGCACCTTGTGTTCTCAACTTGGAGAAGAGGATTGAACAGAAAATCACTTCAAAAGTTTATTTCCCAATGGCCTGACTATGAAGACAATTACAAAATCGTTGTTAAGTCTCGAGGGAGTTAGGGGATTTGTGGTAAACGTGAGCAGTTAGCTTTGAGCTCCAGATGGCCTTTCAGAGCTTCAGTAGTGGATGCGATGTGACTTGAGCCAAGATGCAATGCCGAGTTTGAATGGCCAGCATGAAACCACGGCAACGTTTCCATATACCGTTACATTAAATCAATCAATTATTTATCAATTACATCTGCGTAGTACTAATTATTCTGTGTACTCGCAGCAATGTCTTGCGCCGTGCTTTTGTGCTGGTTGTTGAATCTTTGCCCAAAATCTCAGCTCGAGCCTCATCACTTCTACTACTAGTGATCTTAATAGTCATCTGAAGCTCAGAGCCAAGTGCTTGTCGTTGCTGCTATGGCGCTACCTCCATTCAAACTCAATGATACCTTCCTGGTTTAGGTGATCACTGCTGTGCTGTGTCACAACCCATCACTTGTTAAAAGCTCAGGCGCTCACTGAGACAGGAGCTGGTTTTGAAAAAGTCATCTGCTTCAAAGCCAACCTTTCAATAGAACAGGATAAGGAAATTCCTCCACAAGTAGGCGTTTTGCAGAATATTGGAAACTTATTCCAAATGTCTTGTTTCAGACCTGGCTCCTACATCGACTTCACTGGCCTAGATTGCACACCTGACTGCGACACCACCCGGATGCTACTAAGGATTTGATTTTATTCTGAAATATATATTTCTGTATTTATTTGCTCTGCTTGGAATCAGTTAGAACATTTTATTTTATTACTTAAATAAATGTATGTTCATTTAATTTAAAATCTTGTTTGGCTTATTGTTACTTAGTCGTAAAGTACTTATTTGTTTTTCTCAAGTGACTTTCTGAATGTATCTCTTGAAAATACTTTAAAATCATTGTTTTAACTTTTAAAAACAATGATTTTAATGTGTTTTCAAAAGATGAATTCAGCAAGTCACTTGGAAAAACGACTATCAGAAGAATGCGAGGGGAATGGTACCTATCCCTATTCAAAATTCCCGGAAAAAAAGGTTTCGAATTGCAGAGCCGATGAAAGTCAGAGTAGCAAAGAGTTCTTCAGTTTGCTACTAGGAGTCGCATATCTTAGCCGAAGGCTACTAATACCAGTATCTTTGCAGTGTATGGTTTGAAGCGCGATGTGTGTGAGGTGTGTTACATTGCCAAGAATCGCCTCGTGTACTTCTATCAAAGCATACTATAGGCAGCTACAGCCTCAAAAATGCAGTGCACTCATTAACTAAATGTTCTTACTAAGCGTGTTTTATTTGTGAAAGTGTTATTCTTTTTTGGCCTACAATCCCACCCCTATGACTCATAGGTTTATGCACTTTGGTGACAGTTCGTCTGGGTTCAAATCGGTGTCATGTTTTCTTCTGCGTTTTTTTTAAATTTTTACTGATCGGTTATGTGATAGCTAGTCATAAGAGCTGACATTGCTAGGATTGTAGCTTAAAATTTCCTGTCCATCTTTGCAAAAATGTCGGGCAAAATGAAACTTTTCTCGGTGGAATATTATGGCTCGGCTGTGATGGACAAGCGATTTTCCAAGCCAATGCTTCCATGGATCATTGCTGAAATAAAGCGGAGAAATACTTCGGAGAAGGTGAGTCGTTTACTTTAAGCAGTATTCGATCTTGGCTTAAATTGTCTCAGCCTCTTGTCGTTTGGTTGTTATTGACACCTAAGTATGCTTAGGAAAGCATTCTACTATTAGGTAACTTGTTTGAATAATTGGGATCAATTGAAATATTCAAGTCATATAGATTTGTATTGAAATCCACAACAGTTGAACTAATTTAGTTTGCATTTGTTTTCAGATCAGCCTAGGAGTTCAGGATGGCTTCGTATTCGCTTTTAACTTTGATCTGAATGCTGGCCAGGATGCAATTTACCACCACGAATTGTCCCTGATTACTCGGTTCTCACACTCATATGAGAGTCATTGCTTGTTCATGTATCTCCTAAGAGATGGAGATCAGGGCGAAACACTCAGCTGCCATCTGTACCGAGCGGAGGAAGATGGGGATGTGAGTTTATAATTATCTACTGCTTTCTACTTTCTACTACGCTTATGAACGACACCCTCAGCAACATCGGTGTTGGGGCCATTCAAGGGAAGCGAGGGATTTTCCTCTGTTTTTTTACAAATTTGAGAAATATTTGTACACTTGTAACTTTCATAAAGTGGAAAGAAAAACAGTTGTGCTTAGTGGAAATTTAGGTAGGGGGGTAGGTAAGTGCAGTACTAATAATTTATTAGGTCTACTAATGAATTTTAAAATTATTTGTCTGTCTCCGATATTTGTGTTTTTCTCTCGACACAATATGAAAAGTTGAGCCAATTGTGACAGGGAAAATACATTGCAGCTGGTCAAATGAAATGTAAATTAGACAATGTTTTGTAAATTGTTTCAAGACCATACGAGTAAGATTAGTTTTAAAATCAATGCAATTTTTAGGTGGTAGGTAGAAGGCTAGGTATGTGTGTGTGAAATAATGTGAACCAAACATACAGATATAAATATCTGTGTTCAAAGCTATTGATAGGACATGAACTAACAAAGTTTTAAGTGTAATTATCTCTTTTTGCAAAGACTATAATTTTATTTTCACTTCCTTACTATTACCCCCCCCCCCCCCCCCACCACCTTCAACAATAGGGTACAGAGTGGCTATGGGAGGCATTTTTATAGGCATCCCTGAGTTTACCTGGAAGCCAACCCATGTAGGTAGTATAGGTAAGGAAGGGATGTCGTCAATCATGGCAGCAGCCACAGCTGTTGAAAAATCCACAACTGTCCAAAAAAGCACACAGTTGGTATAATCTGCTTCCTCACACACAGCATCTGCTGACACTGTCAATGGCATTCTAATCACTGTCAACCTAGTGGTAGTTAAATTATATCTTAGTTAGTGACTAGATATGCAAAAATATAGATAGAGCAATTTTTGGCTAGATTATGTCACCAGCTATTTATTAGGACATAAATACATTTTGAGTTTACACATATATAATATATATGTGTTATCTTTATATGTGGGTTTTACATGGTTAAATGTAATTTTCTCTGGTAGTAAGGGGATTCCTACAAGCATTCTGGTTATGGGAGAGTATTCATGCACAAGGCATCCCAAATTAAGGAGGATATTTACGAACGGTAAAATTCTGTGTGTATGATATGTACTATATTGTTTGGCATCAATGATGGCATGCCTATGCAATACCTACACAAACAATTCTATACTGCTGCTGAGAATGTGTAAAGGTACTTCTAAGTCAATATCTAACACTCTTCCGTAAACACCATCTGAACAATTAGTAATTAGCACGTGATGCAAGTGCAACATTCATAGCATGCTGTATCTGTCTGTAACCCTTTCTCAATCAAAATATTTCTACACATTTGTTTCATATAGCATAAGCTATGGCTTCAATGGATCAAATTTATGGATTGCGTAAATTTTTATAAATATTGAAGAAATTATTGGTATTAACGAAGTAGAGACAACTCTTATTCAGGAGGCAATGAGGCTTGTGGGATTTTACTTCCATTAGGCTGATTGATCCTGAACCATACCATTAAGTAGACACTGTAAATGAATTTAATTACCTGTCATTTGCTCTACTTTGATCAGAAGTAGTTAAATTCAGCCATAATTCGACTGGCCAAATTTTGTGGTTGCGGATACCCAACCTTGGAGTTTGATTAGTCCAATGACAGTTGAAACTTTCCACAAAGTTTTCCAGTTAATTGGTGATATTTTGGCAAATAATATAAAAAAATATCTTATGTTAATAAATTCTAATTTGTCAAGTGTTGGTCTGTAAAAGATCTTTTTTTTCTGAACAGGAACAATGGTCATAGTAAAACTTTGTTGTTCAAAATGTACTATAAATAATCATAGGCATCACATATTCACCATTTTCATTGCTCATGAAAAGAAACAGCGTGTCATGAGACTTGAGAGTCGAGCGCTTGTACTTCTTATTTCATTTTGGGGCACTACACTTTCATTTGTAACTTTGTGCGTAAACTTACGTAAACCTCGTCTCTAAACTTTTCTCAGCGAATCATTGAAAATGAACTTGCATCCAAAAATTTCCTTCTAAACTTGCATTCCTCAGTTTTCAATTGCGACTGCAAAAATTCACTCAAAAAATTACATGCATGATCATGTTTTGCGTATATTTGCTCCCAAAAATGCCCCGAAACTATAATTTTCTTCTGGGCTGTGCCATTATGGTTAGTTCGCATTTTCTTGGCAAGCCATTATGGTTAGTTCGCATTTTCTTGGCAAGCCATTCTAGGGTCGTCTGTTGATTTTTGTTACTGCAATTTAGATGGGTTACACTCACACTTTCCAACACATACGTCAGCACAATACGCTGACGGGAAATATAGGAACATTCCTTTGCTTGCCCCTAATTGCTTCCAGCCTTCAAGGCTGAATTGGATGTATACGTCATCTCTGAGCTCTCTTAGTCTGGTGTTATCACTTATCACCGCGTTATTGTATGTGATTCGTGAGTTCTCACGGGCTACTCAAGTACATACATTACATTATAGTCGAATGAGTTTCGCAGAAACAAAAAAACATATCATTGTCTCTCTCTCATCTCATGCAATGTCCCTCTGTTCTGCAGCCAGCCACGCTGTGTAAGCAAATCAACAGCATACGTTCCTTCGGCTTGAAATAACATTATTAACATTGAAGTAACTTTAGAAGGACAATAGTCGTATTATTTAGCCTTCGTTGGTCGTTGTTTGTCCGTTCCGATACAGGGAATGAGTGAAGAGCCTCCAAAAGCATATCGCTAGGTACGACTATTTGGTGTTGAAACTTCAAAAAAGCTAAATACTTCGAAGTATGGTTTGGCTCAAAACATCATCCCTTACCGCTACATTGCATCTCAACGGCTGCTTGATTACAAATAACGAACGGCATACCAATTACCTTTGGGTTAACAACAACTACGGGATAACAGGAGAACAACCAACTGCGTGATAGATAACAACTGGCTATTGGATTAGAACCACCTGCGTGAAAAACACTCAACTCAACGGCGATACCGAGCGGAAATTGGCAACTCGAGGTGACCACAAGCTGAAAACACACAAACCTCGCTCTCAAATCACTTAAATTGCGATGGTTTAGATGTGAGAGTGATTCTGTGCATGGGACACAATATGATTAGCGAATCACGCTATCAGTTGTAAGCCTGGCGAGGCCTGTGGCTTTTTAGCGAGCACATTACGTATTCCCTTCCAAAGGATGCGTCAACCCGAAATCTGGGATTCCTCCAAACATCTGTCACGCGAAGGCGAACAGCGACCTGCTAGCGTCTTTGAAACGAACTTCCTTGCATGCACACCCATCTGCCAGCTGATCCAGACCATGGTGTTGCGTAACGACTAGCGATCGCCGGTCCCCGCACGAAAGCCAGTCTATCTGCAACTGCAACTGCAAGAAGCTCGCCAATAGATCACTTAGAGTCATGGTCCTGGGACGATGCAGGGAATGTGACGAAACACAGCGCCGATGAGAGCATGCCAGCGCGCACGTGACGGACCGGCGGCTTGCTCGTGAACACCAGACTCGCCGGCGTCGCCCCCCCCCCCCCCCCCCCCCCACGCACCTCGGCACGGTACAGAGGTGTGCACAATTGCCCAACCGAACTGGCCGAACATTGACAGTTCAAGCGCCGCCTCGCCGAAACGCCTCCACATCTCCCGATGATCAAGACCCACTTCCGGTCGCCACAGACGTGACCTTGACCTCTCGGCGGCGGCAGCCCCGGTGCCCGTCGTGGTTCATTTGCACCCCGCAGGGTTGTTGCTAGAAGCTGCGTCCCTTACACCCGTACATCAGGATAGCTGGCAAACGATTATGTTTTAAGGAGGTTAGTTAATTTTAGATATGGACGCAGTAGCTTTATTTTTGGACACAAAATTTACAAAAGCCAGTGACAAAATCTCTTTGTCCATGCAGTAGCGAGCGAACCGTCTTGGTGCTAGGTGCTCGCGGTGGGACCTGAGACCTGGGACTTGGGGCGTGTTGTCAAGGGTGTCTTTACGCAACGCGGGGTAGAGGAGTAGCGAGTAGCGAGTAGCGAGTAGCGCGTTATGCGTGTGATGTGCCGGATACTGGCCGTGCACTCGAACCAAGGCTGCGCCAGCTGAACGCGGTGTCTGTGTGTCTGTGTGTGTCAGTCCGTCGCTCCGTCAGTCAGCGAAGGCGTCCGTCCTCGGGGATGAATCCGACGACGGGTGGTGTGACGAAGATGTCATCGCGAAGAGGCAGCGAAGCATCTTCGGTAAAACTAGAACGCCGTCGATGCGTGTCTCCGAAATGCGTGTCCACTGTCATCTGTCCACTGATCCACTGATCCACTGTCCACTGTTCGTTGTCTCGATCGCCGTCCCATGCCGAACTCTTCTCGCGGTGTCGCATCCTTGTGGGCGCCTACGATCACGGAACAGCATCGATAGCCTCGACGTTCAATTTAACGACGCGGATCGTATCGTAAGCCGAGCTAACTAACTGCCAATGATTCTTGACCTTTCTTAACCCGGCGCAGTAAGAAAGTGCACCCGTCATGCATTTATTAACCGATCGAGAAAAAGCGTGAGCATTGAAAGATATCGCAATGCGAGAGGCGTGTAAAAACACTTGTATACTCGGTCGAGCCTATGCGATACGATCATTTGTTTGATGTTCGTTGTTCGTAGGTTGTGCTATGGTGCTGGTGCTGTGGATACCCGCACACGTTGCCACTGTCAAAATTCTATCTGCTCTCTCTTCGTCTTGTCACTAGCTAGGTGCTGGGTCATAGTTATGGTTATAATGATTTATTTATCAATCAACAAACAGATCAAGTCCACAGGTGCGATGTTATAAAGTTTTTTGGACAGTACATGGACATTGTAACAAAATATCTATAATCACGCAAGGATTTTTTACATTTAAAAACTTTGTGGAAATTTTTATTATTTTTTATGTGGCCAGCCATCGCCATTTATTTATTTATTTAAATTTGTAAATAACTTAGGTATACTGAATAGAAGACGCCACCTCCTCCCCAACATCACCCGCGCATAATTCTGCAAAACAAAATCGGATAAAAAATCTAAGCGGACGTGATCTGAAAGGGCCATTCTGTGGTCGGGTCGGTGAGGGAGTTGGTTGGTTCGTACGACACCCGAACACCCCCTGGTCAAAAATAGCAATTAACATCACTGCTTGATCGTTTTCAATGAAACATTACAACGTCTGATCATCTAAATAACAGTATGCTGTCATTTTTAATTTAATCGCGGACATCATTGCGAAGCTTTTGGTGTAAAGCGGATGTGTAATTTTTGCCCAATACCACCCTCATGTTTACTAAAGAAATTACCAAAATTTGTTTTGACGGCCGTCCAATTAGGATGACCAATCAGATGCAGCATATATAAATCAATATGACAATATTACATCTTTAACATAAATAGGTGGATAAAAATTTTGGATTATTGAAATATTTGGTTCTGTTTTGAAATTAAATGATTGATTGTTAAGTATGAAGATAAAAGACAGCAATAGACATTTTTTCAGTAACCATACCGGTTATTCAATGATCAATATCCATGATCGCTGATCGATAAATTGGTATCATGTGATTAATTTCAGCATCGTATTCGCAACGTCCTGTCAACGATATTTCACCGAATGCCCCGGTTAGTTGGTGTCGAACTGCTTGCACGTGTCACGTGTCGCACGTCACGTGATATCGGTGATTTCTTGCTTACTTTGGCCAGGCTAGAAAATAACTCTTGTGCTCCGCTCCGAGCCCCTCGACGTCCATCGCACCGCTTGACGAAATTGTCACCGCTTGCTGCTCATTATGTCATTAGTCATCGCTCATTCTGTCTTGTCGCTCGGCGAAGGTACTTTCGAGGCAGTATTTACCACGAGCTACAACACTAAATAGTGTATTTAAGATTTTACTGTCTCTTATCCGCACGAATCTTGTTTCGAATCACTTCACCTTCAAGAGAAGCTGACAAAACAACTAACAAGGCATTTTAAGGGCCGTTAATATTTTCAACAAAGCTATAGTTATGTAAAATGGCATGGTAACAGGCAGTCAAATAGAGTGAATTTATTTGTTTTCCAGGTTATCTCATTAAGACATACTGCCAAATTGACGCGAAGGGCTTGATTGACAACCCTTCAGATACACAGGGTTGTTTGAGTTCACCAGCTACCTACAAAATATTGATAAATAATATCAGCCAAGATCAAATATAGAAAGCGCACCGATTAAAAATCTTATGTAACAATTTGCTTGGCTTGTTTTGACTTTTGAGACAGTTCTCCTATAGGCATCTATTTGAGCGCACAAAATCACTCTGTATCTTGGTAACAAAACGACCGTAGCATGAACCTTGTTGAAAATTGGCATGGCTCGATATTGTTTTCCTCGGAGCGCCAAGAAGGCTAGAAGGTAATCGTCAAGAAAATGCGTGGAAACTGCGTTGTGTTGCGGCCGCGAGGGTCAGAAGATCTAGACGACAGATGATCTGACTGTCATCTCCATGGAGCAAGGACCGGAACGTGACCATCTTGCTGTCATGCTCTTGCCAGATGCCAGCATCAACCACCGATGAGTGACGCTTGGACCATTTTAAGGACTTTATTATTAGAAGCGAAATTTCCAATCGCAACTTGTGTATGTATACCAGGATGCAAATTGGTAATGTCTAGCCCTGGTAAGGCGGAAGTTCTGGGTTTGGCACCCGGTACGGATACAATTTTGTAGAAGATATTTCGTTTCTAATAATAAATCTCTGCCTTGAGTGCAACGAATACTTGCAGTTTGGTTCGAACCAACTTTAAAGTTTAGGACTTCTTCAAACTGCAAACGAGTAGTTGCTTTGCTAAATGGCGTTTCCTTTCTATCCCCATTGTTTTTGGCTTTTTATAGTTTATGACTAAACGAGTCGGATTGCAAGTTGAATTTGATGCTAACTGCCTCTCTTCTTGTGCAGATAAACTCTCTAAAGATTTATTACAGCATCCGCGAACGTTTAATTACCAAGTCCGCGATTTAGTCCGCCATCCGAGATGACTCGATGTTCGTGATCCTTGCAGTTTTCTTGTTCGAGTCATCTTCGAGAAGTGTTGGTATTATTATTAGCGAAGTGCAGCACAATTTTTTCCCCGCGCCTGTTTATTATGTTGCAAATGTTTTTTGATCGATGTGGTCATTACTAGAAGAACTAAAAGAAGTCAAGGCATATGAGGAGGAAGAACACGGCGTATAATTGAACTGAGTTCTTATCCTCCCTGTGGTAAAGCATTAATACAATGATAGGAGGTTTGCGGTGGGAAGATTTTAAGTACAATATGAAAGTGACAAATTAAGTTTACATTTGTGTATACAAAGCATTCAGGGCGGTTGGTTGAAAAAGAAAATTCAGCGTTTATGGGGAAAATGACCAAGTTTTTAAGTTCAGATGCTAGAAAGAAGATAGGTATGACAATATTGGATGTCCTGGACAATCGGATTGAAGGATGGAATGGATTGAAGATTGCGTAGGGAATGATAATATAGAGTGTTGCAAGAGGGTTCGAAAATTAACTAGTCAAATTTAAAATAAATTAGTATGCTCGGAAACTGTGTTACAATCTGTTTAACATAAAATTTTCATAATAATTGATCAACCCATACACATAGTCTGTTACACAATACTCATTTATCATCCCAGAAATACGCAGGAAAGGGTGATATAAGACTAGGGAAACTGATCCTTGTCTTCGTCTAGTTTTGATCAAATCTACAATCAGATCGTCTTGCCTAGGTCTAGCCTCGGACAATTCCTACAGATCGTATCCATCAGACCACCTTCACTTGGCCTAGATTTCTCGCTGGTCGACATTTTTACACTTTTACGTTATTGCAGTCGCTCAAGTGCCGTAATACATTCAAGCGAGCTGGTGTATACAGCCTTGGTCGTACTCAGAAAAGCTATCATTAATATTGACAACAATGTGATGTAAGCAATATAAGTCTGTAGCTGCCAAGTACAGATGTCTCCGTACGCAACGATTGATTGCGTGTTGGTGTTTGCCGAAACCTTGGTTCACTGTTCAATGAGCGGGGGTTAAGCGTCAATGCACAGGGCCAAGTATTGTGGGCAGGCGACCGTGCTATCACTGGCGTCAGCAAACATAAGCTAGATGATGGAAGCAACAAAAAGTCCGAAGCCCGAGAGGATTTATTTAAAAATATCTCGAGCTCATCCTGTTAAGTTCCTCATGTGCATTTCTGCCGGTGTACGTCGGTCATTTTTGGTCCAATCACACACTTTTACTTTCATCTCGAACGGTACACGCGATGGTAGAGTAAGAAATACAGGAAAATTCAACTATCTCAAGACTTTTCGTAGCACATTCACGTAAATGTAAGGAAATGGGAAGGAAATGGGAAATGCTAAGCTTTCCACAAACTCTTGGAAATGCGTTGACACTCGGGAGTTGGTTCTGTGCAAAGATATCTCAGTGTTGATTGGTACTGAGTACTGACAGGAGCAATTGATGCCTATAAATTACGATGGATGATAGGGTTTCGAGTCGGGTTGTAAGCGGCAGCTTAGCGTGGAACATTTCGAGAGGGGGCATTTTCGTGATTTTTCAAAGTAAATCTCATCATTCTCACAAGTTGGAGCAGCCACAGCACTGGTTATTGTTGCTGTTGAATATTCCCATACATTAAATTCTGAATTTTTTTTAACCATGGGGCCCTAATACCCAAAGTTTAAATCTTTTTTCGGGGCGCATTTTGGGATCCAAGAACCCGTTTTTTATGGGGGGGGGGGGGGGGGATATAAATCAATCGTAACATATGAAAAAAACTGTTGAGCTGACCCCAGCCTGCTGAGATCTTTGCCTATTTAGCTGGTCCAGCAATCTTATCTGTTGACATCGAAATGAGAGGTTGTGGGTTCGAATTCAATGCCCTGCTGTTGATTTCTTCAGCATCCAGTCTAGGGAAGAATCTGGGCTTGTTGGGTAGTTGCTTCATGATGCTAGACTTACTATTAATCGTAGAAAAAGCGATTAAGCGGTGTTTAAATAAATAGGAACTCATGTGTTTTGTTTGTCGCGCTCACATCCTGGTACTACGAAAACAAATAATTCATGACTATCGCTCGTCTTCACTGTCACGTCTTCACTTTCAGGTTGTCGAGCTGTTCACGTCGATGAAGGAGCAGTCGTGGAAGGAGACATCGATGGCAGCTCCGCTGAACGCACGCACCCAAAGCAACGCTGCCCAACTCACGTCGCTCTGTGCGGACATATCTCCCAGCTCGTCGCAGTTCTTTGAGGTGCGGATGCTTGTGGTGTCAGAGGCTTGGCCACTTCTAAGATTATGACTTTCAAAATTGTCATTGGAAATTTTCAGTGATGATGAAAGCAGTTATTTGAGGTGGTAGGGCAGGGCGGAGAGAAGCAGCCTCCTGTTAAATGTTCTTACTATTTACTTATACCCAAAATTCGAACTAAATGCTTCCTGCCCCTTGATATAAACTGACATTACTCTTCCAGGTGTTCTACATCGGCAAGATCAAAGTCTCGCACAAGAAGGTGCCCGAATCGTTCATCGACGACGCGCTCGAGAAGTTCAAGATGCACGAGCTCGAGAAGGAGCGTCAAAAGAACATGAACACGCCGTCGGTGGGCGCCATCGGTAAGAGCACTTCGAGCTACACGCTCAGCTCCAGCAATTCCAACGGCTCCATTTCGAACAATGCGGCTGCGAGTAGCGCCGCCATCACCAAGAGTCAATCGAACAGTTCGATTTCCGACGGATCTGTGAACAAGGGCCAGTTGAACGATGTGGCTGCGGCTGCCGGCAACGCTGGAACGCCGGGGACCGTCTGGCCGCCGGCCGTCTCCGGGGAAAACGGGGAGGTGAAGCCCGAGATCGTCGACAGCATCCAGGGAGCGCCCAGTGTTGTGCTGTCGCTGCGGCGAGCCTCACAGGTATTTGTTATGAGGAGCGGAGTGTCTGTTCCGAATTTGTGTCCGTGCCGGGATGCAGCTGTTACGTTTGGGGTTAGTCGAGTTGTTGGCGTGTGATTGCAGCATAGTGTCCCTAGATTTAGCGCATTCTACGTTATTCTTTGTACAGCCTAAAAACTCAAATGAACTTAATTACCATTGAAATTCGGTTTACGGTTTAGCTTGATTTGTTGTTGCTTGACCCCGGTAAGGTGAGGGATCCGGGCTTGACTCCAGGTTCGGATACAATTTTGGAATTGTTAGAATTGGAATTGAAAGTAAGTAAATGCTAGTTAAACCTTTATTGGATTTATTGAACTGAGGAAGACTGTAGAATAAACTTTTAAGGATTTAACAGTGTTTGATTTGAAACTAGGCGTTTTTGTCGAACGTTGAGTAAGTATGTTTTGGCTGCAAGCTAATGTTATTATGATGCGTGCAATGAAATTTATTTTGGATTTTATACAGAAACATTTCTTCTTTGTAGAACAAAGCCTATTTTATTGAATCACATCTATGTTGTTCAATAGTTGATAAAAAATCAACTTTTGTCTTTGCAAAATATCCTGTGATGTTTGTTGCTGACTAACCATGATGACTTTCATGGCAGCAAAAAGATGACTATGCCATCTATTCGAAAACACTTTGCGATAAAACAATCCCGTCGCAGACCGAGAGGCCTCGGCTGAAATATCGATAAATAACGAGCGTGCTCTCCCGCAGGACTTGCAGGAGGTGAGCTTGTCCCCGATGCGCGAGCGCGCGATGTCGACGGGCTCGAACACGACTGTGCCGTCGCTGGCCGACCATAACCGCACTATGTTGTTCCTGGTCGGTCGCACCGACGTGCGGCTCATCAGCCCCGACCGCAAGCAAGTGCTGCTGCACAAGAGCCTTCGTGACGTCGCCAAGTGCATACAGGTGACGGCTACAGACTGATGCTACGTTCGGTTTTCGAGTTCGCAGGCTGGTAGAGGCCTAGCGCTAACGGCAAGCAGTTGCTCGTAGTATGTAGGTAGTAAGAGTGTTGTGGCTCGAGCCGAGGTTCGTGAATGACCAGCACGAATACACGGTGGCGAGACGTTGCTGCGAGCGAAGCGCTGTTCTTGCGGCTAGCTATGGCACACACATCTGCGTCGTGCGTACTAACAATTCCGTAGCGAGCGGCAAGAACTGCGCTTCACTCACAGCGAAATCTCGCTGCCATGTCTTCGTGCTGGTCATTAAAACTTGACGCCGAATCTTGACTCAAGCCACGCCACTTTTGCTACTGGTACATGCTAAGAGCAACATGCTTACCAGTAGGCTCTACCATGCTCTACCCTCGTACTTCTCCGGTTATTATCCGGATAGTTTGTACGGTTAGCCAGTTACGGTCTTACGAACCGAAGGCATCCCTACTTTGCGCGCAACGTAACGCGAAGCTTTGTTCCAGGGCTTGCGTCACGCCGAACACTTTGGCTTCCTCTGCCGGGAGCCGCCGGCAGACGGGTTTGTCGGCTTTGTGTTCCGCTGCCAGTCAGCGACGTTTGCCGACGACGTCGTGGCCGCAGTCAGCCAGGCGTTCAACGCGAGCGCACGCGAGCCCGTCACCAGTTGCGAACACTGCCCGATGATGTGGTACCACCGGCTTTGTGCAGAGATTGAGGGTATGTCGATGGTTGCCGCTCAAATACCTCGTCAACGAGTTTTATGGTGGGTAGTGGCTCAGTGCTAACTGCAAGCAGTCGGCTTGTTAATATCGTAGTCCGTCGGGAGCGCTGTAAGTAGTAGTAGTTTGAATGACCTGCACGAGAACACGGTGGCCAGACGTTGCTGTGCTCATATGAACATCCATTACATTTCCAAAACCCATTTTAATGCAACATTTCTGGATGTCCGGATGCCGTGATTTTGTGCCGGTCATTCAAACTCGGCTCGATGACATCACATCTACTGCAGTGCTGCGGACGGACTACGATAGTTACAAGCTAACTGCTTGCCGTTAGCCTCTAGCTACCTTCAAACTCGATGACATTGTTCTTTTAGACATTTTTTTGCAAAAAAAAATGCAATGGGGAAGCCGTGGCCATGGCCATCTGTTTGTTCAATGCTAAAAACTAAATTGTATCAAGTTATTAATGTACCAGACACTAGAGCGCCCTGCTGAATAGTGAATAGTATCTTGTCCAAGTATATGAAGTTTATAATTAGAGGTGCTTATTAGGGTATTCATGAGCTGCCAGTGCCGTTTTGACGATTCTATGACTAGACAATGACTGCCTGAACCAAGTGAACCTAGTGTGCTACATACTTCACTAGCCGATCTTCGAACCAATCGAGATGCTTGCGGCATGCAATGTTTCAGGCAAACCCGACCAGCGGACGCAAGCAGTGCTGTTCCGTCGCGTCGAGCTGCTCCCTGAAGACGAGCAAGCGACGATCTGCGGCCGCTTGTCGGGAGCCGAGCCGACTTCGGTGCGCGAGCAGAACGAGCTGCTGATGAGCCTGTTGCGACTGCACTGTGAGCAGAAGCAGGCGCGGCATTCGCACGACACAGCCGAAAGCAGGTAGACGTCTATTCTTACCCCAGCTGTGGTGTTCCGCACAATAGGGTTGGGACAGTTTTATTCGGTCCACATCTTACGGCGTCCGTCACGTTTGAAACATTTGATGTTTTTCGTCACTTTCTGGCTACAGTGCTGTACACTTAATTTTTCCTAGCCCGCACCTACATTTCCACCCAATTATGGCTTGTTTGTGTCTTCTTGTTATATTTTTTCGATCCCTCATAATTGTAGACAGCATTATTTCCTTAAATGTACTTTCTTGGTTCTACTGACTCATTTCCATGTTGTGAAAGTAAAACCTAAGAAAACCAGAAATCTAGGACACATCTATTCAAACAATGCGGTCAGCTTTGGTCTCGGAATTAACATAATTTGACTCGTTCAGTATTTGCAGTGCCCAAACATTGAAATATTCTGTTTCCTATCCAGTGTAGGGCAAGCAAGGCAATTCGACAGCTACTATTTTATATTTTAAATTGTATTTATTTGAATTGTTATATTATAGTTAGTTAGGCTCTCAAAATTCTCTTTTTTCAGCTAGCTTGTATATAATGCACAATTCTAATTTCTCACAACTCTACATTCCCTTTGAAAACCTAGGTCTGAGTTCCTCAACCAATATTTGGGCGGAAGCGGCACAATCTTCATGAAAGCCAAACGTTCGTTGACATCCAGCTTCGATCAGCTACTGAAGCGTAAAGGTTCCCGAGACGATTTCGGTCCGATCAAAGAACTCAGCCTGCCCGGTAACTCGACGCTGCCCAAAGAACAAAACGCTTCCGGTTCGATGGGCGACGTCAGCGACCCGCCACCACAGATGTCTGCGCGAACCCGCAAGCGTTCATCGACGCTCGGCTCCCTCGACGGGGAAAACATCAAGCGAGAGTTCAGTCGGCAGTACGCGTCCCATCCCGCCAACGGACCGCTCAACTCGCCCGGTGGGAGCGGGAGCAACACGAGCCTCGGAAAGGAGAAACCCACTCCGATGATGGACATGTGAGTGTACAGGCAACTTTCAACGGTTGAATGCGATTGGGATTTCATGGCATGGGGAATTTTCATAACGGTTTTATTTATGACAGCTGGTCGAAATGGTTTGCTCTATTTTTTAAATTTTTTCAACTAGTCACTGAGAGTCATTATCTTATCGGAGAACCATTTCGTATCTGTTCAAAGCAAGCGCAAAATCTCGGGGCCCTCTTGCAAGATTGATTTGGCACCCAGCTCTCCTGATAATAATGAAAAAGTAATATTAAGTATTATAGGGATTAGTATTCTGAATTATGATTTGTGGGTCCTGGCAGCCTTCCACATAATGAAACTGGTTCACAAGGGGTTAGTTAGTTCGTCAATTCAGAGAAAATCTTGGGGTATTCTCGAACTTATTTTACTGCATGAATTTGGGGGCGCCCATAAGTAGGTGTAAGCATGGAAGGGAACTCTTTCAGGGATTTCTTGGGCCCTAACTTAGCTAGTGAAATCGAGTGAAAGTGACTGAAGGCATAAATTAGGGCTAGAGCTAGACTAAGGTGTCTGGGTTTTCCTCCCCAGGATTGAATTTTTGAGTTGTGGATATACTCGTATAGGACTATGATCCAGGTATTTTCGTTGTTTGTTTTGTGTTATCTACGTGGCCAAGTTATAATCAAAAATTCTATTTTTAAGTAATTTTTCAGCCCAGTTCCAGCATAGAATAATGGTTCCAGCATGATTTTTTTTTTCTAAGCCATAAGATGAATCTATTTAGATTGTATTGTATTGTATTGTATTTATTTGCATTTCATTGTATTCATACACGCTCGTACATCAAGTTATATTTCATAAAATAAAATACTATTTACCTTGCGAGCTTTGAAATAAGTCAAATAGATAAAAAATAAATAAATAAAAACAGCTCAAGCAACAATAGAGCTTGTCTGTACTATTAAAAGACAGATTATAAAACAATAAAATGTATGGCTCTGTCTATTCCTGCATGCAGTATTTGCATTTATCGTTATTGCAATTGTCTCGATTTAAAAACTCGTCCGTGCTATAAAAACAATGTAAAATTAAAAAGTCTTTGACCTTAGTTTTAAAATCGGATCTAGTCATGTTTTCTTGCTTGAGGCATAGTGGCAGGCTGTTGTATAGGATGGGCCCCATGTGCTTTGCGTCTTGTCTCCCGATTGTTGTCTTGCTGTTTCCTGATCGCAGGTTGTTCTTATTCCTGGTGTTTCTTCCGTGGTAATCTTTGTTTTGCTTAAAATACTCAGGGTAATCTTTAACAAATAGAAGAACTGTTAAGATGTATATACATGGGGTTGTCAATAAATTCAATTCTTTGAAAAACGACCGGCATGATCGTCTTCTACTTGCTCTCTTTAAAATTCGTACAGCCTTCTTTTGGGAGATGAAAACCTTTTTTGCCTCTTTACCTCCGCCCCACACTAGAATCCCATAATGTATTAGCGATTGTATATTTGCATGGAAAGCTATTTTTAGAGTAGGCATGCTTACTTGATTTGTCAGTATTTTTAGGGCAAAAGATGCAGAGTTCAACCTTTTAATCAGCTGCCTAACGTGGCCTTTCCATTTTAAGTTATAATCAACTTCAACCCCTAAGAATGTGCAGTTTTCCACTACTTTGTTTCCACTCTCTGTTGTTTTTATTTTCGATTTTCCTTTGCTCTTAAACACTATTATGTTGGTTTTGTTATCATTTAATTTCAGTTTGTTTGGAGAAAACCATCGTTTTATGTTATCTAGGGCCTGCGATATGTTGCAGTTAAGGTCATCTTCACTTTTGCCTGACACAAGTAGGCTGGTGTCATCCGCGTATAAAATGGTACTTGTCATTTGATTAGAGATAAGCATTGGCAGGTCATTTATATAAAGGCTAAATAGCAGTGGGGCCAGTAGACTGCCTTGAGGGATTCCGGTTGTAATGGTTTTCCATTCTGATGATACCCTTCCTTTGTCATTGTTGAGCACCACCGCTTGCTCCCTGCCAGTCAGGTACGATTTGACCCATTCCCCAGCCTTATCTCTGATCCCGTATAATTTTAGTTTCTCTATTAATACCGCGTGGTTAATCGTGTCAAATGCTTTCGTCAAATCGCACATAATTGCGCTAATGTGTGTTTTGTTTTCAAGTGCTCGCGTCACTTTAGTTGCCATGTCGTAAATTGCTGTGGTTGTCGAAAACCCCTTCCTGAAACCGTGCTGGTTCACGCTTACTATATCGTTATCTGCAAGAAAATTATTAAGTCGCTGCAGGAACGCTTTTTCCATTATTTTCGAGAAAATAGTTACAAGGGCTATGGGTCTATAGTTGTTTACGTCATTGCTCGCTCCCTTCTTAAAGATTGGTTTTATTACTGTCCGTTTTGCTTGTGTGGGAAAAGCACCAGTCATAAATGAGAAGTTGATGATATGCGAGATAGGGCCCGCGATCTGTTCACTAATTCCCTTAACAACCTTGCTTGGTATCTCGTCCCACCCTGACGATTTTTTGGGCTTAAGTTCTCTTATTATTTTAGTTATTTCCCTCTCGTCTGTGAAGTCCAGTCTCATTGTCTCGTTTGTCTGTATGTGTACTTTCTCCATTTTTCCTATACATTCCCGTAGCGTGTCCGTGGCATTGTTAATTGTCCTTTCGGCGGTTGTTATAAAGTGGTCGTTGAAGGTGTTTGCTACATGTTCTACTTCTGTTATCAGTTCGTCATTTTTTAATAGTATTAATTCGGTGTCATCTATTTTCTTTCTAGGTTTCTGTTTTCCAACGCAGGAGTTGATGATCTCCCATGTTGCTTTTTGTTTGTTTTCGGCGTCTCCAATTTTCTTGTCATTGCGTGCTTTTTTGGATTTTCGTGACAGTCTTGTCACTTTTTTCTTTGCTGCTTTCGATTCATCCTCGTATCTTACCCCGTTTTTCTTTCTGGTGAGAACGTAGAGTTTCCTTTTTTCTTTACATGCTTCTAATATTTCTTCTGTAATCCATTCGTTTCTTTCGTTTTTCCTGTTGAGCACTCGAATCTTTTTTTTTGGAAATACTCTTTCGTATGCTTCAAGAACAACTGCAAGATAGTTATCATATTTTTCGTCTATTGACGCTCCCAAAAGTACCGTATGCCAGTCGTTCGCTCCCAGTTCTGCCGCTAATTCTTGTATTTGAGTATCAGATATCTTTCTTGAATGGATGAAGCGAGGCTCTTCTTTCTTGAAGTGGATTGTGATATTTATTGTTTGTCCTAGATGGTCTGACAGTCCTGTTTCTATTGGTTGAGGTTCTTTGCTGATTGTAAAGTTGGTAATTATATTGTCAATTGCAGTTGAGGTGTTGCGGGTGATTCTTGTGGGGAATCTTACGTTTGCTTGTAGATTGTGGGCCGTCAGGATTTCCTCCATTTTTTGTCTCTTCTCATTTGTTGTCAGGAAGTCGATGTTGATATCACCTAGAATAAGTATCTGCTTCCTTTCCCTTTCAATTATTGTGATTAACCGAGTTAGTGTACCTAGAAATCCCCGCAGGTTTTTATCGTTCGGTGGTCTGTACACTGCTATGACGATCATCGGCCGTTGCCCTTTAATTTCAATTCCGCAGATCTCGATCTCGTTTTCCTTGCCCATAGTGCTTATGTCTGAACGTGACCTATATTTCCACTTTCGGGTTTTATTGGCATAGATAATCGCACCTCCACCCTTCGATTTCTTTCGCGCAAAGCATGCTGCTAACTCGAAATTTTTTATGGCAATTGCGGTTTCTTGGCCAGCCTTTAACCAGTGTTCCGTTAGGCAGAGTACATCTATTTTTCCTGCAATACATGAATCAATGCAGATCTCTACGTCTTCAACCTTATTTCGAAGGCTGCATATATTTTGGTGCATAATTTTAATCTCCGTAGGTTCGTCGATTAAAAATTCAGTCTTCTTCTCTTCAGTCTTATTTTCTTTGGTCTTATTTTCTTTGGTCTTCTTTGGCATTTTTTCCGGTCTTGGCGCTGATTGCTAGGTGACCACTGTGACCTCTTCATTCACCGACATCGCTTCTTCTATTTTGTCCATTAGTAGTTTGCCTAGGAGACTGCTCCCTCGCTGATTGAGGTGTAGCCCATCACGACCTAATTCGTTTTTGGAAAGGCGTGAATTCGGGTCGTAGTAGCAAACACTCTTCTCTTCGCACAGCCACTGTATCCCATCATTCAGCTTGTCGATCGTGGAGTCATACACACTGTCTCGATATACTATACCACCGATGACCCACTTTGTCCTGGACCACTGAACTCTTACTTCATCAATTAGGTCATTCAGCTCCGAAACGAGATGGGTCTGGGATCTTTTTTTTATATTGTTAGTTCCCACATGAATAGCAACGACCTCCGGTTCACTCTCACTTTCCTGGGCGAGACATATTTGTTTACAAAGTTCGCTCACCCGTATGCCTGGGTAGCTGGTCACTTTGCACCCCTCGGCTTCACATATTTTCGTTGATCCACGAATCATTGAGTCACCCACAACTTTAACTTGGCCTGGTTTGTATCGTGGCTCCTTGGCTGACTTTTCTTCAATATTCCCCTTCGGTTGAGCTAATAGTCTTCTATACTTTTCGTCACGTGTCTCCTTTGCGCCTCCCACAGATCCCTTTTCTTTTCCCTTGTTTTTACTTGCTTCTTCTTCGTTCTCGACGAACAAACTTCTTTGATCAACCTTCATCTTCCTCTCTACTCCAGCCTTTTCTTCAGTACGACCTCCCTTTGAAATGATTCTTGGTGTTTCTATCCGGTTTACATAATCTCGTACTGACGTACGTTTGCTCCCACTCTCTTCTGTACCTTCTTGATTGTCTATTTTCTTTTCTAGCTCAGTTATCTGATATTTAAGCAGTTCTATTATTTGCTCGAGGTTTTCATTTCTCTTATCTTTTTCAATCAGGAGCTTATCTTTCTCTGCTAATATAGCAATCACTTGAATCAGCTTACCGTTTAATCTTCCGCCATTTTGTGTGGATCCGCCCCTCAAGCTACTGCCAGCTTCATCCAGGTTTGTTTTTTCAATCTCTTCTTCAATCGCAGACTTCACTCTCTCCAGGAGCTTGTCTTTTCCTCCCGTCTTGAGTAATCCTAGCTTTTCGCACTCTTTCTTCAAATCATTGACACTCATTTCACTTAGTAAATGGAATTTTTCCTCGAGCGACTCGTACAACGTGTCCTCACTCCCCGCCATCTTGGATCGAGCTTTTTTTCTATGTTTTTTCTATGTTTTTTCTATGTTACTATAATACAGTGAAGGCAAATATCGTCGGATTTAATTTGAGCCTATATATTAATTATTTTGAACTAATGGACCAATAATATTTTTAATACTTAAAATCACAGTTAAGTGTCCCTTTTTCAAATATCCCACCCAAGATACCTTTAACCGCGAAGTGTTTTGATTGGCCGAACTTTCGACTGGTGAAAGGGCCTTGTTTAGAACAACGAACAACATTACCGGTCGGCGTCTACCTTCATGTATTGTGTTCGATAAACGTTCCTATAACCCTACTTTTGGAGATTTTTTTCCTGTTGCAAGCTATCAGGTATGTCAATGCTTTCGGAAAATATGTTCGATAATATTTATAGAAACTTGTAATCTTATTTCGAATTCAGGAAAAAGGATCTGCATTCATGTTCGTTCATGCATTCATATTCGGTACGAAAGTGGTGTGCTTCTGGAGACATAGAATGGCCTTGCATTCAATGGAGGCTGGTGAATGGTGATCGAAACATCGAACGAGTGGGAGCCAAGGCGTGTCGCAATTATTATTCTAGAAGTTTTCAGCTGAACAACTTTTCTCTATTTCAAGCGTCCCACAATATTCTCCAACGACTCCTTCAATGAAGTGAGTTGTCTTCTGTAATGATCAGTGAGCAGTTACTTCTAGAGTCGGGGGTTATTCGCATTATTGCCAAAAGCGGCCATTTTCTCCCCATTGGCAACTTCGGAGCATCATTGGAACGTTTTACGTTTTACGACACAAGGCATGTCTTTAATTCTTAAATAATTGGTTGAATTGTTACTTGTCTTGAAGAGTGAATGGAGGAAAATCAAAATGTTGTACTACAACAAAACACTAGTTTGTAATTTATGTATGGGGGTATGGAAATTATCTGTTAATGCCTAGTTACAGGTTATGGCAATCATGGAATAGTGCCTTGTAAAAACCTTGAAATAATCATGGAAGTCTGAGTTTTCATGCACATTAACTTCATGAAGGTGAAATCTCTCGCGAGCTGCAGCCTTTGCAGCAGTCTTTGAAAGATTGTATGGCTTGTTAAATATGTGTCCAGCTTGAATGGTAACTTTTGGGAAAAAGAAGCAAAGGCAGGCCACCATTTGCATTTGAAGAAGGGCAGGCATGGCACCTTTACATCTGAGACAATCACCCGGCCCTGAGTCACCGATCCCTCCCCGCTTTTATGAGACAAGGGTCTCTGTCGGTACCAATTGCTCTTATTTAAGCTCTATGCTCATTTATTACTGAATGAGACTGATTATTGTTCAAAACCAAGTGATGTGTTCTTTTTCAATATCATCATACTTATGTTCATAATATCAGTAATATAATATGATCATTTTAAGATCTATGATCGCTTCGGACAGTTCGAGGGCCTCGCGGGTAGTTTTGACGTTTTCCTTCCCGACAGTCCAAAACTGCCGTTAAGTCAACTATGGTTCTGTTTCCGAGCTTGTCCGATTATCCAAAATTTCACAAATATTTGAAATGGTGGGGGAAAAAAAGTTTTTTCTGAAAACCATTTCTAGTGCAATATGACGTTTGAAATGGATTTTCCAGCCTATTAAGGGAATCTCAAATTGCATGTATTTTAATGCCATAATTACCAATGCATAAGGCAGCAGCTACCAAAACAAATAAAAATAACAGATCATATGGAAACACTTGGACAAGTTTCAAACAATTCAAACAATACCTAGGTACGTCGTCGGTTGTGTGCCTAGTAGCTGTTGATTTTGAAATTTCCACCTTCATCTTATCATCAATCTCAGTACAGGTAGTGCAATGACTAATTGAAGGTTTTTATTTTCAAATATGGCTGCCAGATTCAAGTGATCTGGAAATTTATTCGGAAATCCGATCTGCTGACAGAAATGCGTTAATGCCTCTCAAGTTACGGCTGGCTTTGAGCAATCAGCTGATAAGCAATTATACAGTCACAGTGCAAGTGCATCCTTTGAGCAATTCATTCAGTGCTTTCATTTGTGGCAGAAGCTACTAGCTAGTTAATAGTGTTGAGATGAAGATGATCTACCCTAGGCAAGAAATAATTCCTCAGGACAGATTGTTTCTTTTTCAATAACCACTGACTGCATCATGGATTCATTATTGTGTAATTATAGAAAATTCAGTTGATGTCAGATCAATTTTGAAAAATAAATTCTCTTCTCGAGAAATGCTGCATATTTATTCCAGTGATACGCTGTCGTAAGGTAGTCAAATAATGCATGCGTTCTAATTGTCCGTGCACTTGTAAGAATTCTTGTCTAAATGTGGGTGGAAGGGGTTGACCAAAGTGCTGGGCTCCTGGTTCAAATCCCCCTTTACATGTGATGTGGATACTATCCACATGTGTCGATACACAATAAACCTGTTTGTAACTCATCTATGTATATTAGCATAATGTGCAAAGGTCAAAACAAGGCATTCTGTACAATTATTTTACAATGCAGTGCTAACCTAAGAGCAAATATTCATAACATTTTGATGACGACACGGAGAGTAAAAAGATACACACTCACAATATTTTATCCAGGATCTTAGAGAATTTTACGCAAGGCACACACCGTTTGGCTGTGTCTAAATCGAGTCTAATCTAAAAAGTCTATAAAAAAGTACACCCTTTATTTGTATGGAGAATGTAGAGTACTACGGAGTATTGGAGTATTTAACTGTGTCTTGGTCCCGTAGGAATGCACTAAGCCCAGCTGTGTTCCACTGCTCAAGCCATTTAGATCTAATATCTAGTCTTCAGTATTAGTTTGAGTTTAGTCTTTATCCTATCTTGTTAGTATGAATATCTAGAACTCAGTCACCGCATTGTATTGCTGCAAAAATGTTCAGTCAAAAAAATTTAATTGTGTGTTTGTGTTGCAGATTTATGAAGGTCGGCAACCAGACAAAGATGGTTTCCTATGAGGCAGCTTCGAGTGACACCTCGAGGCAGAGCGGCTCTTGGCGGCAAGCAATATACAACCGGGTGGTCACGCCAACTAAGAATGGTGAGTTGCCGGTTTCCAAGACCCGGGGCATCAGCCGATCTCGGCAAACGGAGAAACGCACCAAGTGGGCATCGAATGTTTTGCTTTTCTGATATATGCCCCTTGATGGAATGATACATGAAACTCAATTCCCCAGTGCAACAGATGGGAATTCTGTTCCCCGACTCAGATCGACCAATAAGGAACGATTCTCGTCACACTTTCAGATGTAG
The DNA here is from genome assembly GCA_921293315.2 of Nemurella pictetii. Taxonomy (NCBI): domain Eukaryota; kingdom Metazoa; phylum Arthropoda; class Insecta; order Plecoptera; family Nemouridae; genus Nemurella; species Nemurella pictetii. The sequence goes on along the minus strand of OV121116.1, from coordinate 22,735,136 downwards.
CAGCCGCTCCTGTGGTCAAGAGGGAGAAAGAGGAGCTGCGAAGCCTGTGGAAGAAAGCGATCAATCAGCAGCTGATCCTGATCCGCATGGAAAAAGAGAATGCTCGGCTTACAGGTAAGATAAAAGTGCTTGGTTTGTAAAAAGGAGCAAGCTCTAACAACTTCCACACCTATGAGCCAAAACTAGAAGTGAAGTGAAAAAAAGTGAATAAATTTCCAAGAACTATATTGGGAAATTTTCAGTTCTACATGAAAATTTAACAGTTCTTGAAACGCATTATATTTGCATATTGGTAGTAAAATTGAACCTTGGTCGCAATGAAAACGATTATTTGTCAGAAAAACTGCAACTCTTATATACTTAATATATACTAAATATACTTTTTTGTTGATTTTAGAAATTTTCAGACCTACATTCAATGTTTCCAGTTCTTGAAACGCATTATTTTAAAATATCGGGCTGAGAAATTGAATCCCCCCCCCCCTCACCCCTAGTGACGGGATCATGTATTGCTCTGGCGTCAGCTGGGTCAACCGACAAATTATTAACTGGCGTCAAGCTGCAAATTACTAGCCGACATCGTTTAAATAACCAACTTGTGGTCAGTTGATTTTTCACATTTTGCCAACTGACATCAGTTCATATTTTTGCTAGTGGTGTGGATGCAATGTGGATGCGATGTGGATGCCCAACGGGTGCGTGATGCGGTCGTGGCGTTGTGTTGCAGCTCGCCAAGAAGAGGCAACGGTGAAGCGCATCAAGCTCGAGTACGATGAGATCAGCTCGTGCATGCGCCAGGTTTCCGAGGTCTGGGAGTTGCTCATCTCCCGAGAGTCGCGTGTCAGTGCCAAATGCGACACCACCATGCTGCTGCAAGCCATCAAGCAAGGTAATTTCTTAACAATCGCTACTAATCTCAGCACGTTAATTTCCAGAAGAAAAATTAGCTGGGTTAACTTTTTCTGACATTTCTCAAAGCTATGCTGCCTGCTTTATCAAGGGTCTCAAGCCAAGTTCCAGATTTAAGCCAAAATCTGTCCTTTTGTTCAATTTTGGGTAAATCTGGGACTTGATTTAGACCCTTGATGGAGCAGGATATGCTAAGCCTTGCAAAACGTCAGTAAAAGCTCATGTTTGGTGGCTTAGCGTTGAAGATCCCTGTTAAACAGTTTTCTGCAAATTAGGGCAGGCTTTCTCTCCGACTTGGATTTAGTCTTCTACTACCAAAGCGTCATTTACCACGACTACTTAGGTTGAAGAAATGCTGAGACATCCCAAGATGTACACGAATTTATTTACTGTACATAATATGAAATCTGATGATGTAAAAGAAGTGATGATACCTATCAAAGATTTTCCGTTCTGTTATCAAGTTAAATTAATGGAGATTCCCCTATTGCTTCTCATTTTTCTTGTTTCAACAATTGAATTATTTCAAATTTTGTTTCCAGTTACCTTTACTACAAATCATTCTTGTCTTTATGAATTTTTCAGATTATGTCCCTTATGATTTTGGCTAACTGCAAAAAGCAATTGTCAGAATGAAATGACTAGGCGATGACAAGTGTGACCGATGATCATTTGATTGCTTGCAGGCGTTCCGAGATCGAAGCGAGGTGATGTGTGGCAGTTCCTGGCCGAGCAGCACTGCTTGAAGCTCGGACCGATCGATGTGGCCAGCTTTCCCAGCTACGCCACGCCATACGAGTCACTATTGAAGGTAACGGCCCCTACTCACGATATGATGGGCTGTCGGGAATTTTCCAACTCTATCGTCTCCACTCATTATTTCCTGCAAGTATTTAACTTTTTAGGACCAAAAATCAATCATAAACAGAGAAAAACCATACCTACCTGTTCCATCCACCAAAATTACCAAATCAAAATTAACCAAAATAAAGTTTTTAATAAATTAGCCAAGAAACCCCTATTTTAACAAAGTGTAGCCAAATGTCTTACTATTACCACGTGGGAAACTCGCGGCGAAATCAGGCCACAAAGCGCTGGTGGCGAACCTCGCAACAAAGATAGAAGTTAAATGGAAAAAGTGGAATTTTCACCAGCAAAGATGCTATTTTATCTGTCAGCTGTCAGTTGACGCTTGAAATTAAGCATTTGTGGCATACAAAGCCCTCTAAATATTATGTCAGATCACGTAAGTGACGTTGGGGTGCTTTGGGTTGGGACGATTCTGTCACCAGCTCAACAATGCTATTTCGGCATTGTCTCCCACATTGTAACAGTAAGACATCCGGCGTAACCAGCGTGCGGAAAAGCCGGCACTCGCGTAGCTCGTCTCCCCAACTCTTGGCCGGTGGGTTCCAGCAACTGACGTCACACCAGCACGGCATCCTGATCGACCTGGGCCGCACGTTCCCGCAACACGAGTACTTCAAGTCGCCGCTCGGTCCCGGCCAGCTAGCGCTCTTCAACCTGCTCAAGGCGTACTCGCTGCTCGACCCGGAAGTCGGCTACTGCCAAGGGCTGAGTTTCGTCGCCGGAGTGCTACTGCTTCACGTAAGCACAACCTCGTCTTGATGTGCCTCTATTGGGTCCGGTTTTACGCTGGCTTGTTAATTATTTAACGGTCTGTTAGAACTATATCTGGGCATCTTGTTGGCAGTGGCCGTGGTAATAGAAAATCACGGGCCGTTGAGAAGTTGACAGGCCAATGTAAAACTGTGCCGCGCGTATGTGAAAATATTAATTTTCGACAAGATCTTGGTCTTGACTCATTGTAGAATGCTAACAATGTGCATTGAGACTTCAAACCGATTCCAATTGCTCTCTTGGTTGGCTACTAAAATTTGGGTATTGGTTGTATTTTCACAAATAAATTGTGAAATTAAATTCCCCGTTGAGTCTATGAACATTATTGAAAACTGAAAAGACAAAGTCGGCATTTCACAACACTCTGTGAATGTGATTTTCTGATTTCAAACCATGTTACTGAAGCAAGTTGAGTACTCTTGGTGAAGTGGAGCTCTCCACTCCTTAATAAAGATTGATTTAAGACCAAAACATTATTTTGATGAGAGAAACTTTCTATGACAACCTCATTTTAAGTATGAAAAAAACGGGATTGATCATAGTTGGAATTGGAATTGGGATTGGTTCATAAATGGATGTAAAAATAAATTAACAATGATTAATATATTCAGATTTGTTAGTTAATTATTTTTATTCGAGTTTGTATGTATTGTCACTATAGTGACATTTCAACAGCTTTACTATCTCAAGGATACAGATGTTAATTTTTTCTTCATTGTTTTGCTTGCAGATGGCCGAGGCTCAGGCATTCTTTCTGCTCCGCCACTTGATGTTCCGCCGGGGATTGCGCAAACAATACCTACCAGACATGGCTGCCCTGCAGGTAAACCTCACACCTATCTACACCCTCTTGCCTTTGTTACAATACCTTTGTTAAGTTGTGCACCCTCCTCTCTTCCTCTCCGTCATCACAGTCCTTTAAGGTAACTAACTACTCAGGCTCATAGTGTACAAAGCAGAGTGTTCAAACTTCTTATCCAACTTCTCTTGTAGATTTTACAAGTTTGTTTGTGGTTTCCAGGACGGATCTAGAATTGTTTGATGTGTTTCACATTTTTTAGATCAGATTGTTCTAAGCACATCAAAACATCAATCAAACTTCTGCGGAAACCTCGTGTGCCACAGGCTGCAGATTCGCGATGCTAAATACCGCGCTAGAGTCGTTGCGTTACCTTAGTCAGGCGGGCGCGATTCGCCGTCCCTCCGGCGCTAACACAATGGCACCGTTTGCACGCAGGTTCAGTTGTACCAGCTGTCCCGCCTCCTGCACGACCAGCTGCCGGAGGTGGTGACGCACTTCGACAAGCACGAGGTGGCTCCCACTCTGTACGCCGCCCCCTGGCTGCTCACGCTTTTTGCTTCGCAGTTCCCGCTTGGATTCGTCACGCGCGTCTTCGGTCAGTGCTGTAGTTCCAGCAGAGTTGTATTACTTTTACGGTCTGGATAGAGTTGTCGGATTTTATACCGAGGCTGGGACTCGATGGGAAAATTGCTCGACTCGAGTGAAATACGCCTTAAGGTTGGCCATGTCACTGCCAACTTTAACTTAGTGGTTATTTGCCGTACAGCATTTTGCTCTGCAAAAATAATAGCCAATAATGAATGAGCATCGGCATGGATGAGAAATTATTTGAAATATCGAAGATGATTCTGGTTCCGCTGTTGGATCAAGCGAGTAATTGCGATGGAATCGATTGTATGGCCAATGTCTGATACTCAACAATGAAATAGTCAATCCGGGTCTTGCAGATTGTTCCTGGGGTAACTGATAATAATAATAAAAATAATAGGTAATAAGTAGTAATAACCACCCGGCATGTGATCTATAGTGGAATGCGACGCTTACTAGGGTGACGTTCAATATTGCAGACTTGCTGTTCCTGTTCGGGCCGGAGGTGGTATTTCGCGTGGCCGTTGCTCTGCTCACCGAGCACAAGGAAGGTCTGCTGGCACGAGTCGGCTTCGAGGACATCATGGACTACCTGAAAGTGGTCCTGCCCGATATCAACAAGCCACTGTTGGACCGTGTCATGAAACAGGTGAGCTCGTTACGTCTATGCTCTACTGGTAGGACTTTGCAAATGCTGTAAATGAGGCTTTGGACAAGTATTATTTTTCAGCAACCGCCAGCTTTTAGATGCCATAGTTGTTGCTTTAAGAGATAGAGATGTATAATTAATATTATAAAATTTTGCCAGAGGTATTTTTCAGAGATTTCTGCACCAATTAATTATCATATAGAAAACTATTTAACAGATAAGTTAAAAAAAACGTGTTTACGCAAAAACATGTGTAAGCATGAACCTGAGCATGAGATGCACTCGCAAAAGTACCGTTTCATAAACTGGGTGTTGGATGTGGAAGCTGCAAACTTGTATCGAATGAATCAGAATGCAGCAGAAATGTGTCGAGTAATTATTATTTGTGGCTACATTTTTTTTGCTATTGCCCGTGTAACAAAGTAGATGTTTTCAAATGGTCAAATCAAAGTGTAAATGTTAGTACATAATCTCATCCAGTCTTCTGTCATCTTAAAAAAATTGACATGCTCAATTCAGTGCAAACCATAACTTACATTAAAATCGTGTTAGCAGGTTGCTACAAGAAAATTATAAATATATATCTCAAAATTTATGAATAAATGGACACATGAATGGCATTTCAAGATTATTGTTGAGGAAATAGTGAAAATACAAATGTTTAAGCAGAATAATAGAAAGCAACTGCCCTAAACTTCTACATGGCTCTCAGCAAACTAATATATTAATGACACATTAGTAAGTAAGTAGTTCATTAGACAATATTAATGGCCAACAAGTTCAAATATCAAACTTTCGAGGGATATTTTGCCATTTTCATCAAATTTTGCAATAATTTGCAATATTTTGTCCATCCCTAGGAAATGAAGAAATTAAAAAGGTTCATTAAGACACTGATGCAACCATCAGAGGAAATATTCAAATAAATTGATTTTTAAAAAAATGCAATATTCCTAAGTTGTAAAGAAAAAAATAATACAAATACAAAAATATAGCAAGTATCGAGTGGTCAACTAGATATTCATCCTCGAAATGTCAACCAACACTTTTCGTAACATGGAATGGACTTTGCCCGATCCCCAGGTGTTCGCCATGGACGTGTCCCGGCAGCTGCGCGAATACGAAGTGGAATACCAAGTCCTGCAAGAGGAGTCGGCGCGGCCCGACCCGCAGCAACTCGAGATGCTCGAGCAGGAGAACTGCCAGCTGGCCGCGCAGGTCCACTCGCTAGCGCAGCAGTTGCACGCCTCCAACGCCGCCCTCAAGAAGCTCGAGCAAAGCCGCGGCGCGCACACGGCGCAGATATCGCGCCTCGAGTCGTCTGTGCGCGGCCTCGAGGTGTCCGTCTTCACGCTCGGCACGTTCCTCGGCCAGCTGGCCGACACGCGACCGGACGTCGAGCTGCCCGGCGAGGTGCGCCGAATCGTGGGCCAGCTCGAAGTGGCCCAACGCCGGCAGTCGCTGTCTAAACCGAGCCAAGGCCTGCCGCTGCGCGTGATAAACGACACGCAAGACTCGTACTACGTGCCGGAGAAGACGCACTCCAACGCCGAGGCCACCGTCAAGGCGCAAGAACGCCGACACCCGCTCAAGACGGCTCTCAGCTCGCCGAATCTCAGCCTCAAGCTCCAGACGTTCTTCCAGGGCGGCAAGACGAAACGCGAGGCCGACGACGTACGGACCGTCCAGCAGTCTGCGCCGAGCGCCGATTCTCGCGAAGGCTTCGAGCAGCAGCCGTCGGCCCGGCTCGGCGACGGCGAAGAGAGGTCCCGCGACCACGCCGCGGCAAGCGCGGAGCCGGCTCTGAGCCGGCCTCCACCGCCGCCGCCGCTCAAGTCTTCGCAGAGCAGCTTCGAGCTGGGTGGCGGCGGCGGCGGCGGCAAGTACGTCGGCGCGGGCGGCGGAGATGGGGACAGCGGCCACGTGACGCCCATATCGCCGATGACGCCGTCGGCGCACCCGTTGAGCTGCTCGGGCGTCAGCTTCAACTACCAGGGCACGACCAAGCTCAAGTCGCTGCGGCCAGGACGCGGGCTGGTGCGATCGCACGAGAGCGTGCGGGGCAGCGAGGGAGAGCTCGTGAGTATTGACGAGGGGAAGGGAGAGACGGCCAGGTAGCCGCCTGGCGGCGTGGCTTGCCGGCCGTGTGCCGCGTAGCTCGTCGGCCTGGATGGCTGGCGATCGTGCACGCTTGAGCGGCAGGGAGTCGGCGGCGGCTCCCCGGCGAAGTAAATTTCGCTCTTTTAAACTGTGGTCCATCCATCTATTATATATTGTTAATGCTGTTTATTTATATTATTTTTAATTTGTCGCAGGCCATTGGTACTGCGACATTTTAACTGCGCCCGCGATGTACTTAGCATCTAGACGTGCCTGTGATTAGAAAGGATCTGATTCTTAATACCTAGTTGTGATCGAATTGTGACGAGAGATCTGCACTTGCTTTCTGCTTTCCGTATGCAGATTACGATGGATGAGCTATCTCGATTTTAATTACTTTGACAGATTACTCACGTGACTCTACTCGTGATCTGCCACCACTGTGTCTAAATGAAACGTGTATAGGTGCTTCATCTTCTTGATAGACTTACTTTGTTCCAGCAATACTTCTTACTCAGAATCTGTTTGTGCCCAGGTACGAAAATTACTTTTTCTACCGAGGCGATTTTTACTCGAGTGAAATTAGGTCGTCGATGGTCGGTGAAAATGCAACCTGCACCTTTCCAGTTTGTGTGAAAGCACGATGGATTGGTAGTGGGGGTAGTTCTGTTAGCCTGTTGCCTGGAACAGTCCAGACCATGTCAGCCTAGTTAGACGAGAGGTGCATGCAACATTTTCAAATACTCAATGTCACGTTAATTATTTTATTTGAACTACTTAGAAGTTATTGTATGTTAAATTAAGCTTCAAGCAAATTATTATGTATTTTTTTTAAGGGCCAGTTTAACCAGTTTTAACAATTCAATGGCATGGCAGAAGTCAATTGGATACGCGCAACACGCAGTCAAGCTAATTTTAATTCAGTTACCAGTTTTAACAGATTAATGACATGGCTGACATCAACTGGCAGCCTATCAGCAATTTGTGGTGAAATTTATCTTTGTTTGTTTAACTCCAGGTTGAATGAAATGGTGAAACTGGCCCTTTTTACTGTCAGACCAGTATCAGAGTTAAGAGAGTGATTACATTTGGTGCCTAAACATACACAGTTTTGATTAGGCCTCCAAATGCAATCTGCAGGATGATGAAAGAGTACAATGTCAGTATTTTCTACCGATAAAAACTGTTAGCGGCATTTAATAAACTACTGATACTGGATTAAAACTTAGGACTATATTTGTAAAAATAAGGAAATGTTTTTTCTTTCTATAACGAACACATTTTTCTTTCAAAACATCCACATAACTGTGGATTCGAAGCACCAGTCTGAGAAGTCGAGTATTTTCATGTTTTAGATGAACCAGATACTATGAGGCAACAGGGATTCTAAACACCATCAAAACAACATACATCCATCTCACTGAATCAAATGTAGTAATAATGCATTTCTTTACTTGTCCATTGGGGTTAGTTGATTTGGCTGTGAGCAATTTTGCATTTTTTTAAATTTTACATAAAATAAAAAAGCATCTGACTTCATAACAGGGCAACATAAGTGCAAGTTAGCGTTATATATCTAGAACTGGAGCTAACCATTTGAATACATTTGCTTGCAGAGAATTAAGCTCTATTAACTGAATGCAGAGTTTGCTTCCCTGACACATTTGAATGGAAATTAAGTTCGATACAGAAAGAAATACCGCCAAAGCGAAAACATTCCTAGTTAAGCAAAGTTCCTACACACGAAAATGGGCTAAAGTAAGTACCAATAATATTGTTTAATGAACTTCACAATGCAAGGCTCAGAGTGTGAGAAACTCATGCGCCCTTGTTTCCAACAAGGATTCCATCGACTTGACATCTTTGCACCACTTGTCGAGACGAACGACCATGGTCGATATCTGAAACGAGAAATAATTCATCAGCCCTCGCTCACAACGCGCCCTAGCAATCAGTATCCGGTTCAACTCGCAACGAACTTGTGTCTTGTCGAGCACGCGTGGCAACACCCATGTCATGACCACCACTTGGTCGACTTGATCGATGCACCCGCGGACAAGCCCCTTCGACATGGCTTTCATTAGCAGCGACTCCACCTCTTCGACTGGCATGTGCGCTTCTTTCGCCACCTCTGCAAATGTCAACCGCCGATCGTTTGCCGCACGCTTGAACGTCATCTAGAAATTGTTTCAGAACTGATTTACACACTCTCGTCTGCACTCGACCGCGGCGGAATCAAATACTGCGTACACACGATTAACTTACTTCCATCAGACAGAGCAGGTTGATCTTTTGCCGTAGCTGCGCTTCCTTAGCCGCCAAATCGGGAATTCGGCTCCAGGTTGCTCTCATCTGCTCAAACTTGACAATGTTTCCGTGATTAAATGCCACTAGCAGGTCCTTGACCCATATGTTTTTCCCCTTTTTCAAAGACTCCAGGATGGGGTGCGCTAGCTATAGACAAAACCAGGCCTAATTAGGATTCAGACCTACCGTTCGGCACACATCTCCGAGGTGCTAATTGAAAATCCGTCGACTTGCCAATTCTCCGATGTTGTAAATGCCATCCCCCAGCAGTGCAGCCAAGCCAAGAAAGAATGCATGCTCTTGCTGTTTCTCGGCTGAAATGTCATCCAAGTTGACACAGCCCAGGTATCTTAGCGCTGTACGATAGTAATCGGCGTGTTTACCAAGCGTTCGATAGTACGTGCTTGCCAATAGATAGTATCGGCCGTGGACCGCACTTACGCCGTCCGAATCTTCTAGAATCAGATCCACTGCTTCGATAACTGCCTGTAAGAATTGCCCATGTTGGAAAAATTATTGTTTGCATCCTGTTTCGATCCCTCCGCCGGCAAATTAAGAGTTGCATTTTGTTCTGTTCTTTGTTTGTTCTTGCGAGATAAAAACATCACTAGTGGTTTATCGTAGCCTTGATAACCCAGGAGCCCTTGACATTAATGTGGCAACTAGCCGACCACCAGTGACAGGCAGACTTAAGCGGACATTTTTATCATTTTTTCCCCCTGAGAAATGATATCAAAATATTTAATCCAATTCTTTTTAAAATTTTACTGTAATTGTCTAGCATCTCTAACCATAGGGTTTGATCAGTTTATAAAATCTAAATCTTGAGAGGAGTGACTGGTGAAAGGAAAAAAACTTGTGCTTGCTTAAGGCCTCACGCAGAAGAAAGTGTGTGACCAACTCACTGATAGCCAACCCACGGATTGCAAGACAGAATTACACGACTGACACTCGGATCGGGACTATGCATGTCATGGGCCACACCCACTTCATAGATGTTACAGAGAAAAATTGTGCTTGGTTCATTATTTACAATGATTAAGGCAGTAAAATTTTGTAATCGTATTTGCATTAGATGCCCATCAACTTCAAATGATCATGACCTTCAATGAGTAGGCAACACAATTTTCTCTGCGAATAGACCTGGCCAAAATCCAACCAGTAGCAACATTTTCATGTATTTTTGAAACACCAATTTAAAACATCAATTTTTAACATGAACATGACAATGGCTGAAAATTTTTTGAAATTCAAAAATTAACCCTCGACAATATGGTGATTTCAGTTCATTTACCAAAAATAAAGCCAGACTGGAATTTAAAAATCTCGAGCAATGGTTGTGTGGCTTGGGTCGTGCCATTTCTTGACAGTAATCAGTGCTCAGGGTTAGTTCATAATATTCCAAGCCACTGCTATGAGCCTATGACCGACTACAGTATTCAATATTTTTCATTAAGAGATGAAATTGCATTTGGATTAATTCCAAAATATGTTCTATTTATAAACTTGACAGTAGATGTTTTTTTTTCATACAAATGCAAATGTTTTAGATTGGACCACTGACTAGAATTTCAAGTCAATTGCACATTCAATACAATAAATCAGTCACCCATATGGAACATAAGACATGACTAGACCCTTATATTGCCAGAGGAATGATGTTCAACCATCTCTACTTAATTGTTTATTATATGAGCAACAAATCATGAGCATTCACAATAAGTTAATTTGTGAAATTGAAAGAGAACATGGCCAGTCTGCTGCAGATGATCAGGCCATCTTCGTTGGGCCGTCTTGATTTGATAAGGACCTTTAAGGTCCTTAAATAATTTGCAACAGAGCAAAAACCATTAGTCACACATTGTCAAGTGAATTTTTGCATATCAGGAACCAAGCGCACTCGGTTACATCCCCTTTGGTAACACGGTTACATATTTTAGCCACCTTCTTGTACCAACTATTGGAATCCTTGTTTAAATCCTCGGTAACTATTATGTGAAGATATGTATGCATGATTGGTAGTACCTAGTGAAATACCCATATCATAAAAGTAAGTACGAAATTGCATAGAGTGAGGTACCCGGGTACAAAAGTTTTTAATACCCACTTGCATCTCCATTCCTCTTTTTTGGTAAACAATTATTTAAAGGGATATTGACCAAGCCATCCGTATAACACTAAGCAACTTTTGGTAATGTATGTACTTTACGTAACAGCTGCCTGCGTCGGATACTTGTTATTTCAAATTCAGTCTCGGAGATCACCCCCGATTAAAAGCTGTTGCTGGGATGTCAGATAAACCTATATCAACAAACAAAAGTGTAAGATCCTACCTTAGTTCCTTCTAAGTCGTTCAGTTCAATCAGCATTATCTGGCCAGCAAGGACTTTCAGAAGCGCTACCGCCTCGTTGTTGATTTTCACTTTTGCTTCAGATTTCTCCAAAAAAGCGATGGCCTCACGTTTATCTGCATACTGCATGACAATCATCGCAATCATCTCTACTAACGAGAGGGGATTTATCCTAAAATTATACAAAGTAACAAACATTGTACCTAGGTCCATCGTCTTGAGCCTCATCTCAAGGGCCGGAACAAAACATCAAGAAGGTAAGGAATGCGATTTGTGTCCTAGATAAATGTACTACACAATACACAAGGAGGTAGAAGGACAAGAGCATAATGTCATTGATTATCTGGAGGTAATGTCAAATGTCAAACGAGCCATGAAGTACTACGTACTTGTTTTCGAAACTTGCGATGAAATGGGTGTAAAGTTGTATTAGATTGTCCTCGGTTTGCAAAGTCGGGTGGTTTACAAACTCGCCCAGCTTCAAAGTCAATTGATGCCATAATCTGCAATGACAAATATACACACAGGTAAATTTTAGGTTATGTAGGGTGACTTTTAGATTTTGACCGCTCGTGGTGGACTTACTTTCTGTTGTAAAGTTCTTCCAATTCACCCCACTGGGTTGATATATCTTTATCAAGCTGTTCAGCTTGCTTTGTGGCTAAATATGCTGAAACATTAGCTCCTGCTGAAGCCATTACAACTTCAAATCTTTAAAAATAAATAAGTGATAGCAAAATATACCCAACAATGAGAACGAATATCGCTTGAAGGCCAAAGGGGCTGAGTCACTGAACTGACAATGCTGCGACTTGATTGGTCAAAAGTAGCATTGGTAATGGCGATTTTAACAGCTGAGCTGGCTCCAACACCGACACCGTAACCCACAGCCTGCTGACGGGAACGACATTATTCAAACCTGTGTGCTGCTTAAAGAGGTAAGTGTGGATTTTTTAATGTCATATACCTGTTAATTACATTTTATTAATTCAAATGAAATTAATGTGTTAAAAACTGAATCAGTAATTTGAAATCATTGAATCTATCCTATTATGGAGTGAGACCAGCTATACTATTAATTTAATCATAAACTAAATTATAAAGGGTTCCCATAACCCCAGGGTTAAATTTGTAACAAACATACATGCATTTGCATTTCACTCACCTGTCACCATGCAGATAACAGGTTTACACCCCCTATGATAACCCCACAGCATGAATCCAGGGGCCCAGGAGGGTCATGTACCATTTTTTGTACCAATAGTTTTTTGACCACTTGGGAAAAAATTACTTTGTTCATTTCAAAGAAGTATTAATCATATTGTTTGCATATCGCTTCAGATATTGACTAAACTGTTGAAATTAAGAACCTTTGTGAATTTTCAAAGTAAATTAGTTACCACGTAACCACCACTCGTTTCTAGAAGTTAGACAAGAATTCCTTGCTGGATCCAGTAGAAACGTGGCCACTTGCTCTTGCACTCGCCAATTCGTGTTATTTACAACTTTCATACTCCCTGTACGTTCTTATTAAATGTGTTTCTTTGGTAAGTGTGGTTTAGGATTGTTTTTTTATTTAGTACTCATCATCATATGTTTTTAGCTACCAATAAACCAATCGTTGGCGCCCTGCATTTTGAATCGTGTTGGAGTTGTGTGAAGCTAGCATTGACATATTGCCAACGTTAGAATCCATGAAATTGCCAACATTTCAAATCTGAATTTAACGTGCTAGCAGGTCGGTCACGAAACCAAGGAATTTAATTTTTCGACTCGCGGTTTGTAAATAAATACTGATAAGGTTGCTTTTAATTTCGGATTTCACATTTACTATACTTTACTATATTATTAAATAATCAGGCGATCGAGTCCGACATCAGTGCGGATGTGTCAACCTATTGGAAGGGAATATAGAAGGTATTATTTTTCAGTTAACGTCAGAAGACACAGACATGGCGGGCGCATTGGTTAAACATGATTGGTATCAGACGGACAAGCATGTAGTCATAAACATCTTGGCTAAAAATACCCGAAAGGATGTTTTGGATGTTAAATGCATCAACAAACAGGTGGGTTCAACAATTTTTAGTATCTCTCATTACAAGTACTGTAATGGCTCTAATTGAATAATATTTACTTCGGCTATAACCTTACCGAGCTTGCTTCTAACACAATTCAATGATAACTCCCCCCAAACCTCGACTTAATTATCATGTGAATTTATTTTTCAGCTGACAGTTAAGTTTACTGCTGCTGATGGAACTCTGCAGCTTTTTGAGGTGTATCTAGCAAATGAAGTGGACGAAAGTTCATGCATTTATCGTACCTTGAGTTCGAAGGTAAGTTGGACTTCAATTTTCACAGATTCTTCATTGGTTCAACCGCTGTTTTATGTGAACATGTATTAACAAGCTGTCTGCAATAATTTCAGATTGAAATTAAGTTGCTGAAAAGTGTTTGGAAGCAATGGGTTCATCTCAACGGCATAGCAACCGAGGCAGGTGGCACATCAGGTTGGGAAAACTTTTTGCAAATAAATATCTATTACTTTCATATCACTTAGTTGAAAAATGCCCCAATAACAATTAATAAAAATGTGCTGTGGGGGATGCCCTACTATGAATTTGGGCATTAATTAAGACAGTAGAGTGATTAGTCAAAATAATATAGAAATAACACTTCTTGTGAACAGTACATTTTTTTAATTTGCCATTTTAGAGTCAATTTCAATATTTACTTAATTTTAAAATTTCAAATAACATAGTTACCCATTGAAATGATAAAAAATAAAGTGTTAAGGTTTGTTTATTAGATAAAATTTCAATTCAGATTTGAAGCTGTTGCTTTCTGATATGTTTTGCATGTTGGGTGCTGCTTATATGCTGCTTATATTTTAAAAATTTGCAAGGTGATCTGGAGAAAATTAGGGAACCATTTCACAAGCTGAACCCATCAAATGTTTTTAAAGTATTACATTTTTCTGGTAAGTAAAGACATTAATTGTGGGTCCAAGAGGTCTTGCATTGACCTTACATAACAATTTTATCTCTTATTAAAAACTGAATTTTCCTACGAAAATGTGTGCTCGTCCAGTGAATTGGATATCAATCCACATTCTCCTAATTGAGTCTTTCTTGCCCCTAGATGTTAACCCTTTGAAGTATCCAAGTTCAAGTGCAAAGGCCAAAGACTGGAACAAAGTTGAGGCAGAAATAGCCAAGGCAGAAGAGGAAAATGCTGGAAAGGGAGATGGGGAATCTGCTCTGAATGAGCTATTCCAAAAGATCTATAGTCAGGGTTCTGACGAAGTAAAGAAGGCTATGAATAAATCTTTCGTGAGTAGAATCAGAAACTATGTAATCCTTGGTAGAAACATCTGTGGATAGATGAAAATTGCTTTGTCTCGGAGGCAAATGGTTATTCGAGGACCTATGACCAGAGTAGGTACATCATTTATCGAGTGGACTTTTCTCTATTGAAATTTAGTTTGGTTGAGTCAAATATCATTCTTGTACAATGCCTTATTGCGGCTTTGCTGAGTTCCTAGCTTGTACATACAGAAATATGATTGGTTTGACTGAATTTAATGTTGGAAAAGCAAACAGCCGATTATGCCCTGTAACAGTTCCTGTCCCAACAAAAAAATCATGGCCCTTTTTCTCAAATGGACCACTCATGTCGATGCCCTTGCCTACGTGGGTAAACTATAGAATAGTTAGATAATAGCCTGTGATTGATGATTAATTGTTGAGTGGATGTTTTTGTTTTTGCAGTCCGAATCGGGTGGGACAGTTTTGAGCACCAACTGGAGCGAGATTGAGCGTGATAAGACCACTGTCCGTGCTCCTGACGGCATGGAGTGGAAGCAGTGGGATGCATAATCAAACTTAATTGCTTCCCCAAATGACTCTTGTTCAAAAAGACATATGTTGTGATTCTATTTTTATTCCCTTACCTGGGTGTTACTTCTTAAAACTATCTTGACATAATAATTATCTTGATATTATATAGATCTCATTACTTAGAAGTATGGGATTTTAGCATCAACAAATAATGCTAAGAAAACTTTGATGGGATAGGTAAACAAGTGAACTCAATGATAATCGAGTGCAAAATGGTAGATGCTTGTAAAATGGAGTTTTGTAACGTTTTGGTTTGCACTAAAACATTTATTGTGACGTTTAGTACTCCATTCTGTACGGGTCTCCATTTCTCACCGAGTAGCTCTCATTTCTTGCCTGTCTCACATCAAGTTTTATTTTGGCAACTCAAGCCCATTTAAAATATTTTAAGCACCATCCTTTTTATTTCAGTAGTATTTTTAATCATATTCCGAAGAAATTGCTCTGTTTTTTTTTTAACTACAGCGTGATAAACACGGATTTAATAATCCCTCTCTAACACAATTGTACCAAAGTATGCTGAATGTCTTGGCTGCAAATATTCACTGAATTTTAATGCTTTATTGAGTTGCATAGTCAGACTTCTTACATTTGTCACTTCTTGCTGTATAATGTTTATTTGAATGCTCTAATTTTTTGTTGGGGTTTTCGTGCTTCCGTAAACTATCTTAATATTTAGAAACCCCATTGAAATGCTAAAAATGTATCAAAATAATGTTTATGTCCCATATCAGTTAATTGTGATACAAATATATTTCAAGTAACCCCATGACCTAGTCATGCCAAATGATATTTTTTTGGGCTTTTATGTGTAATGTAAATGGTGAGATATGTGATCTTGAGTGTTGTGTCAGCATTTCTGTTTGAAATGATTGAAACCTTCATTAAATGGATATTCCACCAAGCATTGCAGATATTTCAGGTAACCACTAGTTTAATTACTAATAACTAACAACTAGATACTAAACATATTTCACATTATACATTATATTGACCGATACAGCTTCTAAAAAATAGTTAAGTGTCAAGTATAAAATCTCTGTTCTTAACTAAAAATTAATGCAACAGCATAAAAAGACCCTAAATTTATTGCTTGCAAAAGTAAAGAAGTTTGGATGGTGGGTCTCATGTCGGTTTAGAAATAAATTACTAATGGTTGGTATCCTTAGGCATGTGAGGCGTTATAATAAATATATTTTGCGCTGTCTCTCTGTTCAGTTCAACGGGATTGTTTTTCCACAGCAAAATGTTGTTTTTAGCAGATACATTTTCATTTCAAAATATTCCAGTAATTTTTCCCCCGTTTGTATTTCGTGAAGAAGATAGGCGCGATGGTAGCGATCCAGGTGAGAGCGAGAGAAGTTAGCAACTCAGTAGCCTACTAGCACGACTGCTAGCAAGTAGCCAGTAGTAGCACTAACATCACTCATCTTTGTCTGTTGCACATTGAGATCGCTGGATTTTTCGCTCACGAATGCCATAATTCGCCTGTGAGATCGACTCTGTGTCGAGTTAGACGCATTGTTCGCATTATTTATCTATATTGAAGCTGGCTTTCAGTTATGTGGTTGTTGCATATCCTCCTAGAAACCAGCTAATTGATCCGGGTGTTTGGTTTTTGCCTAAAATGGGGGAAGGGCTTTTTTTGGTGATTACAAACTAGGGATGAAATTGATCTCGTTTGTAGCTTGAAAAGAATAATGAACGGAAGAAGCAAACTGTCAGTTTTACTGTTTACAAATGCGATGTGTTGTGTGGTGCACGAAAACATTGAAGCCTGACAAGGCAGGCAGTTGAGACCGAAGTGACAGGAGGTTGACGGCTTGTCTGTGATAGGAAGGCTTTCGATCTCTGCATCTATAAATAAAGGGTAAGCTCTGTTTTTTCTCTTTCAAAGCACGTGTTTATTTATTATGCATATGCAGGCAGAATTAAAGTTCGGGCCCTTTAACCGTGCGTTGCACGGTTAATCCACAATTTTTATTGGCTCGTATTGTCGATTCAAATGTGGTGGTTATATCTCACATGCTTATCATATTCACATGGAAGCACGTTTTTGTTATGCTCTATTAGGAATCGTGTTTTTTTTTAAGTTGAAATCCTTTCTGTATTCATGTAAGTTTACTTTCAATTGACTGAGCAAGTAATTTTATTCTCCTGGGTATAACAAGTCCGACATTTTAGTACTAATAGCTTTTGCTGTAGGTACTAAGCATGCAATTTTTAGAGTTCAGTTCAAGAAAACCGACGGGAATCCAATCCTTTGTTCTTACTGCTGATTGCGCTTGCATATTTCATGTGATATGTGATATTTGTTTTGCACCAGTATCTTTTGATAGACTTTGACCATTCAGCAAACCTACCGCCCCCGCGGGTTGACCCCTGACCCACTCTACAAGTTACAACTACCTTGCCTAGACGGTTGGATGCGACTAGACCATGTCCATTCATTGACATGAACATGGTCATAAACAGCACTTTTTGTGTTTACCCTATCTATTGACAATGGTAGCAAATCATCTGTTTGCAAATTCATCAGTTTCACATACAATTCCTAGTGGTAAATATCGATTTTTACATTGAGGTCATCCCCCACGGTGGGGGTCAACATATTCCGTGGCTCGCCTCTGTGTTTAATTAGGGGTGACATATTAATTCCCCAAAACCTCGCCGAATCCGCATCCGCACGCCACGGCAAAGCGTGCGCCTACAGCCGCTCCGTGTTTCAAGTCGCGCTCTCTTCCAACAGAAACCACGATTATAACGTCACCCACTTTAATTGAATTTGAAATTGATGACGTAGTTCTAATTAATTAATGATGTCATGTGTTGATTTATTTGCAACCGAGTACTCATCTTCGCAAACTTTTAGAAAACATCTCTCGCGCTAGAACGATATGAACTGAATAAGTTTTATCACGCTAGATATTTGGCTAAGAACAATGAATTTCGGGTTTTCAGATGATTGTTGGATGAATTATAGCAGTGACCAACAATTTATTGGCCTCTTAACGGAACTTAAGGGATGCCGCAGCTTAATCCACCATTCGTAAACACGACGGAGCTGTGAATAATCTAGTTTTTGTACTCGTTGCTACCGTAGCCCCGGTTCGTATCCCGAGCCAGGTGACTTGGTCGTTACTCGTTACATTCGATACTCTGGTCGTAAGCTACACCTTTGCATATGTCGGGTTTCCGTCATCTTTCATTCACAGAGGACGGTAGACACGGTTTTTACCGTTTCACTTGTGGTGTCAGTTCACATTTGGATCGCCGTCAGCTGCAATTTTCTTGCTTGAGTTAATTGCAGTTCGATGTACGACATATCTAAGTAAAAATAATTAATAGCCATTCTTTTTGATGGTCATTTCACTAAGCATTTTCTAATGGATGGTAATCCTAGAAATGGGTTTCCTACCTCTTCGGCCGGCTCAATGATTTACATCCAAGATCCAGTGATGAGTGAACGAAAGTTTACGATTGAATTGCAGTCCTAAAGATAAGGCAAGCTAGTGATAACAGGATTGATTTATAAGAGGGTAGGTTTGCTGTTGTCTTTATATATGTATGGCGTGCCGAGACGGATTAGAACCTCCTACTCCTCCTACTTGGATTGTCCTATTTTTGTCCATGTTGCCGAACATGGAGAACGTTGCAGAACGTATCACCAAGCGATGCAGAATGTAGTAGTACGTTGCACGGAACGTTGCAGAACGCTTCAGAACGTCGCAGAAATTAGTAGAACTGTTAGAATGTTGTGGAACATAGCAGGATATGGTAGAATTAATTTTAGAAAGTATTTCTCTATGGTTGAACGTTGCAGAACGTAGCAAATAACGTTCAGAATAAAGTTGAACGTTGTAAAACTTTGCAGAACGCTTCAGAACATTCCAGAAAGCTTTAGAACGTAAGCAAACTTTGCAAGAATGTTGATGAGCGTCGGAGAACGTTGAAGGACGTGGCAGAATGTTGCCGAATGATGGAGAACGTTGTGTAACGTTTCTTTCTGTCTCAGGCTGGTGTAGGCAAGGCTCGAAGCCTCATCACGTCGCTTCGTGGGGCCGACCATGGAAACAGATGACAACGGCGACACCGCGAAAAGAAGAAACAGAGGGACGTCGAGACGCCGGCTAGAATTAGAAGATTCGAAAGCGCGCGTTATTATGTGTAGAGAGTTTCCCAACGAGGAGATTCGATTATAATAAGTGATCAAACGTACCATCAGCATTCAATTAAGTCACTGTCAATTACAAATTCTAGTCAATCCACAATCGAAGCAATATCTAAAAGTTACCTCGTAATAATAGCATAAATAAGTATAGACGCGAATCGCCGTCGCAAGCTCGCCGCGTTCGCCGACTCCGAGCTCGAACCCGCGTGCGATGCTCTGAACGGGCCCGCGATGGAAGGCAAACGCTTCCACTGCCGCCAGTGGGCGCTTGCCAAGCTGGCGCACTCGCTCGAGCAGCCGAGCGGCGGCACGATGATCGTCGGCGGCGCCGGCGCCGGCAAGACGGCGCTCTGCCGCCACCTCGTGCGGCCGCCACGGGGCGACGCGCGCGCCACGGCGCTCCACGACCGCCTGCTCGCCTACCACTTCTGCTGCGCGCACGATGCCGCCACGCTGGCGCCAGCGCAGTTCGTGCTGAGCCTGGTCGCGCAGCTCACCGTCAACCACAACCGCAACGACGTGTCGCCAGACGGCGACGGAGACGGCGGCGCCGGCGGAGGGGAGAGCTACGCGGAGAAGGTGGCGAAGGATGGCGCGATCCTTGCGGCGCTGCTGCCGGAGTCGTTGGATCGCGACCCCGACGAGGGGCTGCGGCGGGCGGTGATCGTGCCGATCGGGGAGATCGAACCGCCCGCGCAGACGCTGTTCGTGCTGGTCGACTCGATCGACGAGGTGGAGGTCGGCGGAAGCTGGGCGGCAGGTTAGTCGTGTGCGGCGATTGTGAGGATGTCACTTGGTGTTGGGGGCGCGAAAGAAAATAGTATGAAAATAGCCTGAGTATGGATTTTTTTTATTTCTTTCCAGAATATTTCTCCACGTCTTTACACCATCTTGAGCTTTATATTAAAACTTGGGGGGTTCCCTTAACCGTCTGCAATTTGGTGTTTTTATTCCATCTCTATACTCTATTAGTTTTTAGAATAATCCTTGCTGCTCAACGCTGGTGTTCATCGTTAATGCCAGCATGACGAGAAAGAATATTCAGACACTGATTTATTCATTATTTGTTACAACATCAGTTGATACCACTCTAATCATAAATAAGCTTGTAAAACGTCGAAGCGCTCTCGTTCCCATCCACGAATTTACCGTCTGCCTCTGACAAATCGACCTTCTCAAGCCGTTGCGTTGTTCGTGCAGGAAGCAAGACGCCAGAAGGGCCCTCGAAGACGATCGCCGAGCTCCTCTGCAGGCACCACAGACTATTCCCGTCGTGGCTCGTGCTCGTATGCACCGCCAGGAAACAGTCGAAGCAAGTGGCACGGATGTTCGCCGGATTCAGAAAGGTAGGCGCTGGCCAAAGCCTGACAACGTTCTCGAACTGTCGAACTGTGTGCTGAATAGGCATCTGATTGGGTATCTGAATGGTCTACTGACGTGGTATGTGACCGAACAGACCGGGTATTTGACCAGGTAACCGATCAGGTAACTGACTCGGTAACTGACTTGGTAACTGAACGGGTAGCCACTCGGGTAACTAACCGGGTGACTGACGGAGTAACTGAACGGGTATCTTAACGTGTAACTGACTGGGTAACTTGCCGGGTAAATTGCCGGGTAACTGACTGGGTAACTGATGCGCGCAGGTGGCACTGGATGACCTGCGCAAGTCGTCCGTGGCGCGCGACGCGCAGCGCTACATCCTTGCGCGGCTGGACCGTGAGCAGGCGCTGCGCAGCCACGTGTCTCGGGACACCGCCGAGATGCTCAACCAGCTGCACGTCAAGGCCGCCGGCTGCTTCCTCTACCTCGAGACGGTGAGTCAACACCTCAAAACGGTGTGTTTACTCCTCGAAACGGTGTGTTTATTCCTCGAAACGTTGTGTTTATTCCTCGAAGCGGTGTGTTTATTCCTCGAAACGTTGTGTTTATTCCTCGAAACGGTGTGTTTATTCCTCAAAACGGTGTGTTTATTCCTCGAAACGGTGAGTTTACTCCTCGAAACGTTGTGTTTATTCCTCGAAACGGTGAGTTTACTCCTCGAAACGTTGTGTTTATTCCTCGAAACGTTGTGTTTATTCCTCGAAACGTTGTGTTTATTCCTCGAAACGGTGTGTTTATTCCTCAAAACGGTGTGTTTATTCCTCGAAACGGTGTGTTTATTCCTCAAAACGGTGTGTTTATTCCTCAAAACGGTGTGTTTATTCCTCGAAACGGTGTGTTTATTCCTCGAAACGTTGTGTTTATTCCTCGAAACGTTGTGTTTATTCCTCAAAACGGTGTGTTTATTCCTCGAAACGGTGTGTTTATTCCTCGAAACGGTGTGTTTATTCCTCGAAACGGTGTGTTTATTCCTCGAAACGGTGTGTTTATTCCTCAAAACGGTGTGTTTATTCCTCGAAACGTTGTGTTTATTCCTCGAAACGTTGTGTTTATTCCTCGAAACGTTGTGTTTATTCCTCGAAACGTTGTGTTTATTCCTCGAAATGGTGTGTTTATTCCTCGAAACGTTGTGTTTATTCCTCAAAACGGTGTGTTTATTCCTCGAAGCGTTGTGTTTATTCCTCGAAGCGGTGTGTTTATTCCTCGAAACGGTGTGTTTATTCCTCGAAGCGGTGTGTTTATTCCTCAAAACGTTGTGTTTATTCCTCGAAACGGTGTGTTTATTCCTCGAAGCGGTGTGTTTATTCCTCAAAACGGTGTGTTTATTCCTCGAAACGGTGTGTTTATTCCTCAAAACGGTGTGTTTATTCCTCGAAACGGTGTGTTTATTCCTCGAAGCGGTGTGTTTATTCCTCGAAACGGTGTGTTTATTCCTCGAAGCGGTGTGTTTATTCCTCGAAACGGTGTGTTTATTCCTCGAAACGGTGTGTTTATTCCTCGAAACGGTGTGTTTATTCCTCAAAACGGTGTGTTTATTCCTCGAAACGGTGTGTTTATTCCTCGAAACGGTGTGTTTATTCCTCGAAACGGTGTGTTTATTCCTCGAAACGGTGTGTTTACTCCTCGAAACGTTGTGTTTATTCCTCGAAACGGTGTGTTTATTCCTCGAAGCAGTGTGTTTATTCCTCGAAACGGTGTGTTTATTCCTCGAAACGTTGTGTTTATTCCTCGAAACGTTGTGTTTATTCCTCGAAGCGGTGTGTTTATTCCTCGAAACGGTGTGTTTATTCCTCGAAACAGTGTGTTTATTCCTCAAAACGGTGTGTTTATTCCTCAAAACGGTGTGTTTATTCCTCGAAGCGGTGTGTTTATTCCTCGAAACGTTGTGTTTATTCCTCGAAACGGTGTGTTTATTCCTCGAAACAGTGTGTTTATTCCTCGAAACGGTGTGTTTATTCCTCGAAACGGTGTGTTTATTCCTCGAAACGGTGTGTTTATTCCTCGAAACGGTGTGTTTATTCCTCGAAACGGTGTGTTTATTCCTCGAAACGGTGTGTTTACTCCTCGAAACAATGTTTTTATTCCTCGAAACAATGTACTTAAAGTTAAACCTCGTAACAAAAAGTTTCTACCTCAAAACGGTGAGTCAACACCTCAAAACGGTGAGTCAACACCTCAAAACGGTGAGTCAACACCTCGAAACGGTGAGTCAACACCTCAAAACGGTGAGTCAACACCTCAAAACGGTGAGTCAACACCTCAAAACGGTGAGTCAACACCTCAAAACGGTGAGTCAACACCTCGAAACAGTGAGTCAACACCTCGAAACAGTGAGTCAACACCTCGAAACAGTGAGTCAACACCTCGAAACAGCGAGTCAACACCTCGAAACGGTGAGTCAACACCTCGAAACAGTGAGTCAACACCTCGAAACAGCGAGTCAACACCTCGAAACGGTGAGTCAACACCTCGAAACAGTGAGTCAACACCTCGAAACAGTGAGTCAACACCTCGAAACAGTGAGTCAACACCTCGAAACGGTGAGTTAACCCCTCAAAACGGTGAGTCAACCCCTCGAAACAGCGAGCCTCTACCTCGAAACAGCGAGCCTCTACCTCGAAACGTGAAGCCTCAACCCCAAACCCACGAGTTTCTACGCCGAAATGGAAAACCTTTACTTCGAAACAATGCATTACTACGCCGAAACGGGAAGCCTTGTCATTTCAAAGATGGGTCTTTCACGCAACCCCCGAGGGTGCAATTGTGTCAGAAACAAATCGCTTGCAGCCCCCACTTCTGCTTTGCAGATATCAATCCATTTACCCTTGGCTTTCGACTCACTACGGACACTAAACAGAAATCGATGCTATTTTCAATTTATTTTCTCGATCCCACCCCTGGTCACCAATGTAAAAAAGAAAAACTTATCGCACCAGCTTGAATCTAGAGGCTTGTACATCCTTTGGCGTCGTGATCTCAAACTATCAGCTCGTCTTCCAGATCACCTATGAAATGAATGCTGGAAAAAGCTTGATTCTATTCAGTCCTAACCAAACTGGACTGGATAGGGACATCGCGACTGTTTTATTTTTCTATTTGTTAGTTACCTACCCTTAGTGGCCGTCGTACCGTCCACCAACCCCTCGTAATTTGACTGTTTGCACAGGTTGCTGGCAGCAGATGTCCCACAATTTGTTATTTACACGCCACACGGTGACGTTAGTGAGATGACAGCAGGGCGCACCCTCCACTAGCTTCAGACATTCACACCTTCACACCTTCAAACCTTTAGACATTAAAATTAACGCGCGTGTCAGGTGTGGTGAGCAAGCCCGAGCCGAGTTTACGGCCGTGTCTTGCCATTTCCTCGTCTCGGAATTGACATTTGGTAATTCCTCTGGTCGAACAAGTTTGTTAACTGGGCGTTAATCGCATGCGTGCAGAACAATGTCCGAAACGTGATGTTTTCAAACTAAAAAGTCCTTAATTCGCTCGTGATGAATGGAGAAGAAAGACTCGAGACTGTCGGCTGGAGGATGATGTTAAGTAAAGGCTCGTCAAGCATTCGGCGCTTTTCGCGGCTCGCCACTGTGATTGCTGTGAGTGTGGTCCTCTTCGTATCGGCGTCGCCGTCGCGGGCGTCGACCAGACGTTCGAGTGGCGCCGGAACCGAGGGAGGTGGCAGTGGGGTAATGAAGCGCCCACCCATCACCCTATCACAGGCAGAGCCTGGAGGGTATTTGCTACCTCTGCCTAACTGGACTAGGGCTTCGCCGACGCTTTTGCGTACAGCGGATAATATCTTAGTGCTATTTTTGTAAGTCCCAAAGTTGAGTAGGTTCAAGGAACTTTTCCAGAGAAAACTAAGTGTGTAGAAATTTCAGATATAGTTCTGAAATTTTTACACACTTAGTTTTAGAAGTTCGATTGTTAGGTTCCCTGAAACACAATCAATGTTTGTTGATAAAATTGCGGGTAGATTTTTGGCCCTAAAATGGGCCTGGGACGTCGTTTCGACCACGTTGGCGTGGTCATCTTTAGGACTGTTGGGAATCGATCACGAAAGAGGAAAACCGTGCGAAATTTTACCATCAAACCACTTCAAACCAAGGCTCCGAATCACTGCGCTTGACGACCATTGTTTAAATATATTTTATAATTTTTAAATTGTCTTATATGTGAGAAAAGTATACGAAATATATTTTTGTAACTCAATTAAAAACCAAAAAATCCCTGCTTGGCAAGATTTGAGGAGCCTCTGCCTACCCAACGATTTAGGTCCAGGCAGATGCGCGGCGTACAGAATACGGCTCGTCGATTTTTAACGCACTCGCCAGTGTACTCATTTCGTCGACTCCGACGGGCGACCGCTGCGAAAAGGTCACCCTGAGAGAGCTGTCTCCGCCGAATGGCGTCCGTGCCCACGCACCATCCCCCCGCCCCCCATTGCCCCCCATTGCCCCCCCCCCCCCCCCCCCCCCCCGCTCCAAGCGCCAAAACACCCGTTTGCGCACGAAATTGGGGCGCCACGCTGGCTGGCCACGCGCTCTTTGAAGGGGCGGCTCGTGCGCTCACCCCTTTGACAGTGTTGACGAACACAGGCGGTGTTTTTGTGCTTGTCGCTTGCAGAATCTGTGTGGTTCGTTCGTTTCGCGTTTCGGCGGAAAGTTTGTTGTGCGATCGTCGTGTGTTTTTCTGTAGCGCCGATATACATTTGCTGATTGAACGCGACTTAATCTTGTTCTCAACAAGAAAATTGCGTGAATACTCGAGCCTGTGTTGTTACTAGAAGGCAGGTCACTTGTGCTTTATAGTCGAATCCCAGCTCATCAACTTTTCGATGCCACGCATTTAATAACAAAATTAATAATAATGATAGTAATAAATGTATTCGTTCCAAATTGATTACAAATAAAGTAATATGGTTAAATGATTGGTTAAACTTGCTGGGAACAAGTTTACCGAGGCTCCCTTGTTGGTAGCATCTGTCTTTCACCGATACCACATGGCCAGTCGTCAATAATTCAGTGTCACACGCCAAGTGATTGACAAAAATAGCATGCAAATGTCTATGTGGTTATCTTTGACGCGGCTCATATAGGTAAATATCTCCATGCTTACCACCGAAATAATGTCAGAAAATGAACTCATTTCTATGTGTTGACCACCTCTAAAAGGTCACATTTCAGCCTTTATCCTGAAATATGCTAAAGAAATTCAAGAAAAGTGTCCCTGTGGCAAGCATGCATTCCTATGTGCTTCAACGTCACATCGCCTGGACACACTATATCTAATTACGTGTCTCCTTGATTGACAGGTGCTAGACGGGGTGGCTGACAACTTCGTCGTGCTGCGGGAAGTTCGTGAAATTCCGGGCACACTCAATGGACTCTATCTCTGGCTGTGTCAACGGCTCTTCAACAAGAAACAATTTGCGAAAGTGCAGCCGCTCTTGAACGTGATCTTGGCTGCCAGTCGTCCTCTGGATGCTGACCAGTTGTTCAGGGCTGTCGCTACCTGCAATGCATGTGAGTGGGACACCATGGTACCATAGAGTAAGCATGGTATCTTCGACCAAGGCTAAGTAGGGATGCACAACACCACGTTTAGCAGCCTGATAGCTATGTGATAAAGGGATGCCACACACAGCCTTGTTTGACAGGTTTTATATATTTTCTGACAGCCGTGACTGACTGACAGTAACTCATCAAATGTAACTTAATAAACACATTTCAACATTCTGGTTTACTGCAATGCATGGCTAAACTAGGTTTGAATGTTACTAGGTACTACATTACAGACAATAGTCACAAGTACTTTCGTTGGAGATGCAGTGCTAGTTCAAGCATCTCAACACTTGCAAACAACAAACTGCATAGGTTGATAAGAAGCATGATAAGAAGCATCATGCGATTACACTCAAGCTGTGTATCCCAATCTTGTCAAAGATGTACCGCAAGGTTTATCTAATTCTTTAATTTAATTTAACAGTCTGTTTTAGTCTAGCTGTTCCATGATATATCATGGCTTTATTTTTCTTTTAAGTTCTGCTGAAATTTTTTGTTTTTGCTGGCTGCAGCCACTTGAAAATTGAAATAGGGTCCATCCTTATCTCTTATCTGAAGTTACAACCATGCTAGATGCTGTGATCAGATGATCAGATATTCCAGTCATGTTTAGGGATGGAATGATGATCAAATTCTTAGCAGTTAGTTGATTAAAATATGCAAGACTAGGGGATTGGGGATTTCATTCATGCTTCTTATATGGCCCATGTCACAATATTTATCTTTAATTTTTCTCCTTGTGTAACATTACATAAACATGGAATATTGATCCCAAATCTCGTTGACATTTTCCTTGTCAATGGCGTGGGTGGGGAAAAGCATAATGCTGAGACTAACAATTTCCAACAGCAGAGTGCCTTTGAAGTAAACATCACTTTAATATTCTGCTGTTGGTTATTTATAGCCCTTGTTGACATGATTTCAGAGTGGCATATGCTTCCCTTGCTAACTTTAGTACCATGCTGGCTGATTTTATTTGACTTGAGAAGCAAGATGCTGGGAGCTAAGATACACACTTTAAGTTTAGGGCTTATTACCAGAGAAAATATGCTAATCTACCACTTTGTTCATTCTGTGCAAAAAGAGTTCACTGATTTAATTAGGGATGGATGTCTCATTTTGCACTTTCAGTAAAGTGTGACTAACAACATGGCACAAACATAGGGATCAATGGTGCATACTGTTGGAGTACGTAACTTTTGTGCTCTGATCTAGTCAAATGGACCAATATCTTCATGAGACTTGAACCACTGACTATGATTGTGTGCCTTTCTGTGCTTGCCCACTGATCCTCTTACTGTTCACAAAAAAAAACCATTTATCATTCTGGGAATTCAAGCCATGCCTTTCTTCTATTTTTCTTGTTGGCTTTTTGCACAGCTATGCTGCCAGCTTCCATAAAGTTTTTCACACATTTACTGAAATAATGTGATGATGAAACCACCTTGTGTGGGTATCTTACATTCTCTCCACACTTATTTAACATATAAACTGGAATAACATTAGCATGTGCTTAGGCTTTGCTTGCCAAGAAATCTCTAAAGCTTTTCCTCATGCTAAATAGAATAAAGTTACTTCACACAGTTATTTTACACCAAGATCTCACTCCCTATTTCATGCTGAATAACCAGAACATGCTCAAATGGCACACATTTCAACATTCAATCCCTAGTATTTTCTATTTAATTTAAGAATAACCTTGTTTGCTCAGCACAAAAGTCAAAATTAATAATACCAACATGATGCAAAATACATTTTCAGTCTATAATCTACCTTTATTTCCAAATGCAAAAATATTTATGATTGGTACATGAAGGTTTACGCATTTTTCTACTGTTTGATTTTTGATATTTTGAAATGTCGCCATGCGGAATTAGTTGTATAAGTTCGGTGAAAGTTTTTCTTAATCATGACCTTATCCTGAACCGAGTGTCTTGAGTTTAACTGAAATCGGCGACCGCTTGGCCGTCTTCCAGCTCTGACCCGCGAGGACTTCAACAAGCGTCTGCACGTAGTACGCCGCGTGCTCGCCCCCGGCCAGCTTGTGCCGCTGCATCACAGCTTCTCCGAGTGGCTGCTCGACGTGAAGCACTGCACTAAGCGGTTCCTCTGCGACGCCGCCCACGGCCATGCGATGCTGGCGATGAGCGCCACGCTGCGCGCGCGAGAGCTGCAACACCCTCAGGTGCACAGTCGCGAAACGCTGTCCCGGTCTCCTTCACTGTCACTGTCACAGTCCCTGTCACTGTCCCTATGGCAGTTGCTGCTTGCTGCTTGCTCATTCACTGTTCCTGTCACAGTCCCTGTCCGTGTCACTGTCACTGTCCCTATCACTGTCCCTGTGGCAGTTGCTGCTTACTGTCTTGGTCCCTGTCTCCATCACAGTTGCTAGTAGTAGCCTTCAATGATAATCAATCAGTTGGCATTTTGCCTTGATCACTGTTAAGCTTTCTTCTGCCATTGATTGTAGTTAATTGCCAAAACTGTTTTATTGCAATGCTCGACCAGAACTTGCCACTTCTCTTGTCAGCAGGGTGCTCACGTTCCTTCCTTGATCCAACCAAGGCTTTCCATGAGAAATCTTTCGGCACTGCTATTTAAACTCTAGCGTGGGCAACAATAGCACAGCAATTGCTTGAATTGTTGCTTGATTCCTTGAAATTAGCTCAATGTATTTGAGCAAGCCCCTGTAACATGTGGCCCTTGTTACATGTGGCCCCCTGCGCCCGTTGCTTTGATGCTCGTCGGCCTCTCCCACCCCACCCGTTTGCCGAAACTCGAGCGGCCGACACGAGCTGACGGCGTGCTTTCCTGGGGCGCAGGTCCACGACTTCGCGTTGCACTTGTCGCGAGTGCAGCTGCCGAAGCCGTCTCCGGACGGTGGCGGCGTCCAGCTGGACAGCCAGCTGGTGCTGACGCTGTGGCTGATCGACTCCGGGGCGGACGTGGAGCGGTGTCTGCTCTCCGAGCCGCCGCCTGCCATGGACCAGCTGCTGCGCGATCGGCTGGCGCTGCCACGGGACCAGAAGGCGGTGAGTTGGCAGCTGACCGTTGATCGAAATTCGGCACTGCGCCGGAGTTTTTCTTTGTCTTTGTCATCGATTGATCTTGGGAGCTGCATCAAATTTTGTCTTTTTTGTTGCTTTGTAAGAAATGGGCATGTCTGGCCCTTTGTGCGGCTACGAATTTTGAATCGGGTCTGTGACTTCCATAGGTTGCCTACGGCTGGGCTTCAAGTGTAGTAATACATGCAAGATGTTTCAAGCAGCTTTGAAAGCAGCTTGCTTTTTGCTGTCACTCTTGAGAATGAACTATCTCAGTATCTTTTCTCATGCTTTTGACGCCTCACCTTTTTTTTACATTGCTGTTTTGATATTTCAGTGATGAAATGTACTCATTGCGGTAAATAAATAATAATTTATAATTCGTCATTTTTTTCTTTTCTCAAACTGACGGCTATCTGTAAACCGTTGTGATCAGCTGATAACCATTATATTGCCAAAATGTTGGATCCAAGATTTTTGAAAATTTCAAGACTTTGAAAATTGCCCGTGCACGACGTTCAATCGATGCGAGTCAACTTCCTTAAAAACCCTTCTGGAAACTCTGCCGAAAACACGCCCGCATAACTCCACCGCCATGACTTCGGGGCAAGTGACGAGACGCTCGCCGCGATTGCAGGTGTCGCTGCTGGTGGAGGCGGGCGCTATTCGGCCGCAGCGAGATTGCGCGACTGAAGAGTGCGAGACGACGGTGGAGGAAACGCCTGCGGAAGAGCCCGACCCCCTCGCCGAGCTGGACGCCCTGACGTTGAACGGCGACGGCAGCGCACGCACGGTGCTCCACTGCCTCGCCGCCGAGGGGAACGTCGAGCTGCTTCAGTTGGCGCTGGCGCGCGGCGCCGATATCGAAGCCACAGACAGGTGAGACGCTGCGTGAAGCCAACGGAGCGACATGATTATGCTGTGCGTTTTGTTTTTGTTGGTTTTTTGTTGATGTTTCGACTAGGTTTACATAGGAATTTATGTTGGAAATATTGCTCTGTAATGGTTATTAAATTTTATTGAGTTTACTGATTTTATTTTTTGGTATTTTG
This sequence comes from Nemurella pictetii, assembly GCA_921293315.2. Lineage (NCBI taxonomy): Eukaryota > Metazoa > Arthropoda > Insecta > Plecoptera > Nemouridae > Nemurella > Nemurella pictetii. The sequence goes on along the minus strand of OV121116.1, from coordinate 22,704,670 downwards.
TTGCTTTGACTATGTGCACGTTTTATTGTTGAGTTTGAAGGAGGCTAGAAGCTCAGCGGTAATGGCGAGCAATTAGCTTGATAACAGTTGGGAGCAGTTGGGAGTTGGAAGCGCTGTGATGTCAATCGAGCCAAGGTGCGGCGCCGAGTTTGAATGACCAGCACGGAAACAAGGAGTCCGGGCATGTCGCCTTAAAAAAGAGATGGTTTTGGATAAATGGATAAGATAAGGTTTTCGAAATGTAGTTGATGTTCATACGAGCACAGCAACGTCTTGCCGCTGTGTTTTCGTGCTGGTGATAATTCTGCACTGACCATTTCTGAAGAAAAGACAAGTCGAGTGTTTTTACTTGAAAATAATTTTTAGTTGGTTTCTTTTATTCCTAGTTGAACAAACATTGGTATTATTTTTATTTTCTTTTTCGAAAGATTTAATTGCTAGTCCAAAACTGTTGTTTCCTAGCACGTTGATGGCTGACGTTGAAGATATACTGTCTTCAAGTCACGAAGCATACAGCAAAACATGTAAATGTGATAAGACATTAGGACGGCACTTATGAGGAACATATTCCTTGTTGTAAGGAGCAGGGCGAGAATTTTGTCACAAGCGCGACCGGAATGGTAAAAGAAGTATCGGCCGGAAAAGAATGGTATTCGTAACAAATCCTTGATGTACAACTTGAAGTCCCAGTGGAGGAAACGCGATGTTAATTTTGGTTTACGTTTACGCAGTTGGGCATTGCTAGCCAAGCCGAGCATCTTTCTACGATTGTCGTTCACCACTTGAAGTTTATGCAATCTCCATCTCTGAAAAATGTAAAATGGCAGAATTTGTTTTTTGAACTGATTTTTAAGGAAAATTTGTAATATATTTTAAATTTTCTTCTCTTGTTGGACAACCAATCATTTAATTTAAAAAAAATCCAGATATGCTAGCCCTAGTTAAAAAATGATTGCACAAAAATTTAAGCTTCCGAGTCTAGTTTGCAGTAGGCAGTTGAAATTCACAAATAATTTTTGTATCACAATTATTAATAGCATTAGAATTTTATTAGAACCCCAATTAATTAGGAAGAGCATTCTCTTTCACTTTCAACCACACACTTTGACTTATGATTAGCAGAGAAACAAAGTTACTTACTTCAAGGCAGACATATATCAGGAAGAGGGTAACTACAGTAATAACTGGTATGGCATACCACTCATTTTCTATAGCATGTAGTATACGATTTAGTAATTTTTTTAATTTCTCCAATAAATATATAAAAATGTAGCGACACCATAGTTTTGCACGTTCAACTGTAAATTTCTCAAACATCTTTCAAGCTTCATGGACACCATAACCTCATTAAATGACAGTCGACTCCAAGTCCATGGTCACTCACTGCCCACCTGAGATTTTCTAAATAATTTTGGGGGTAATTTCAAACTGTTTGGCATTCAGGTACATTCAGGCATTCAGGACAGTCTGCCTTGAATTCCTGTTACTGTTCAAATATTTGGTTCTTATTTGTTTTTATTAAGTTGAGTGTATTTTCATTGTTATACAGCGGTTTTTCATTGTACCTTAAAAGCTGACAAATACTGCTTCATAATTGCATTTTCACAAAAAAAAACTTTGTAGCTATGTCACTTTTGATTATTTTGCATAATACATTTTTTGCATTCACTTGCATGCATTCTAGAATTTTTCCAGTAAATTTAGTAATATGGTTCTTAACCTGCCTAAAAATCGACAACAGTGTTACTGGGACTAAGTGTCATGAGTCTAACTGTCCAAAAATCCTTCGACCGGGATGTTCATTGATGATGATAGTGGTGTATAACGACACACTGTTTTGACAACTGGCCCTATGGCACTGGTCTAATGGCATCTGTGAATAAAAGGGTGACAATGAACCTAACTTAGCCTAGAAGGGAGGAGGGGAAACCCGGTGCCGGCACGTAGCCTACTCCTGTCAAAGAGCACCAAGGGGACCACCGGCTTTACGTCACTTCCGAAGAACGGTAAAACTCGAAATACAAGATTCCTCCACTAATCTATGCTGTCGAGAGGTTGATAAGCAAGGAGAGAGAAGTTGTCGCACTAACTTCAAACCTCTCTCCCGAACAGATCTGATCATGTGCATTATGGTCACCCATCCAACACCTAATTCAGTGCGATGTTGCTGAACTTCGATGATCTCACGAGAACCGGTGTTTCCAACATGCCAAACCGTTCGGTGGGATGTTCATTGACAGATGTTTTTTTGATCTTACTAAATCTTAATTGCTCTTCGTCACAATAACGCTAACGACGGTGGATTTGTGTATTGCTTGCAGACACGGGCAGACTGCGCTGAACCTAGCGGCCCGCCACGGCCATTGCGCCGTTGTTAAGGAGCTCATCGCGGCGCGCGCCAACACAGATCACGCCGATGCCGACGGGTGGACGGCGTTGAGGGCGGCTGCGTGGGGGGGACACACTGCGGTGAGTTGGTTGAACGTTGTGAGACACCCGCACAAAACTCACACGAAACTCACACGAAACTTGATCAAAATTTACTCAAAAACCTTTAAGACTTGGTCGGGTACAGGCGTTCGGACATTTTGGCAGAAGAAACCGGCTTTGACCGCTGCAATCTTGTGGCGCTCGCATTTCTGACATTTTAAAAAGCACATATGGGCAGAATTACAAACTAGGAATGTTGACCTAGGCCGTAGTCTGGTGGCCGTAGCTTTGAACTTGTTTCACTTGCTCTGGCTATTTTGCTAAACCAGCCCTCCCTAGTAAAATATGCTTCCGGTACCTCTGTTTCTATAACTATACCCAGGTACCCCAAAATGCAAGGACAAATTTTGGGTAAAGAAATGTGACCAGGTCTTGAATTTACCTCTAGATGATAAACACACATTGAAAACCAAATTTTCCATGCCGAGATGGCTTGAAACACTGTACCTCAGAAGTTTGGTGAACTTTTCGTATTTTTTCACAAAGTTACAAGGTGACGCTGAAGTCACGTCAGTAATTTACAAACTCATCTCAACTCAAGAATGTTGTACAGCAAAATTAACACCCGGTACTTGAACATGCCGTCGGTCAACAAAGGTTTAAATCCGTGCAACCGTCGGTAGGCCTGTAACTGTCCTGACGACGTACCGCTCTTCCCATCCCACCCAGGTGGTGTCGAGCCTGCTGGCCGGAGGTGCGGCGGTGGATCACGCCGACGGGGACGGCCGGACGGCATTGCGGGCGGCGGCGTGGGGCGGCCACGAAGACATCGTGTTGGCGTTGCTCGCCGCCGGCGCCGACCCCAACCTGGCCGACGCCGAGGGACGCACGCCGCTCATCGGTGAGTTGCCGGCACGCCATCGGGCAAGCCTCGCCGCTTCGCTAAGCAACTACGTCGAAAGCCACGGTTTTTGACGATTTGTGATCTGCTTCCTGTTAATATGGGGTCTTTCTGCAACAGCTGTAAATTCATTTTTAGGGTACCCATCATTCATTATTGGTGGAATTAAATTTCATCGGGATGACCACTGATTAAATATCGATTCAGACCCCTAATGCCCGTCTTTCGTGTCACGGTTTTTGACAATTTGTGATCTGCTTCCTTTAAACATGGGGTCTTTCTGCAACAGCTCATAATTCATTTTTAGGGTACCTATCATTCATCAATGGTGGAATTAAATTTTATCGAGAAATCCCCCCTTTATATACCAATTAAGAACCAAATGAATACTTAAAATGAAATGCTCAAATGCTCAAATGGTGCTTACAAGAGTCTTTCGACTGCTGCGTAACCGGACTGCTCTGAAAAACGCAGACTGCCCTGCGCCGCGCCGGACGCAACACATTTATCAAACGCTTCCGACCGTTAAAGCCCAACTTTGGCGTGTGTTTTTCGCGCAGCTGCCGCCTACATGGGGCACGCGGACATTGTGTCGCACCTGCTTCGCAACCGGGCAGCGCTTGACCACGCGGACGCCGACGGCCGAACGGCACTGAGCGTCGCGGCGCTCTGCGTTCCCAACAACGCCGGCGCCGCCACCGTTCTGCAGCTGCTGCTCGAGAAGGGCGCCGTCGTCGATCACCAAGACAACGAGGGGAACACCCCGTTGCTGGTGGCTGCCAGCGAGGGACACAGGTGGGTCCCCGAGCAAGCGTCTTGCGGTTCAATATCCTTTCAAGTGGAGGAGACGGTCGTTGAGTCTTTGGCTCCATCGCTCCGCAGATACTCTTTCGAACTGCTGCTGGAATTGGATGCCGTTGTTGACAGTTAGCACTCCATGAGCCGCTCCCAGCTGTTGCCGCTGTTTATCCCGAGACTTGAGAGACCGTCGTGGAGTCGTTTCCTGCATCATTCCGCAGAAACACTTGTGAACTGCTGCCTGAATGGGATGGCCGTTGTTGACAGTTAAGACTCCATGGGCCGCTCTCCAATGTGGACGCTGCTTTTTTCAAGACCTCAGAGGCCGTCGTTTAATCGTTGGCTGCATCGTTCTGCAGAGATGCTTGCGAACTCCTGCTGGAATGGGACGCGGTCGTCGACGGTTCCGACTGCATGGGCCGCTCCCCGCTGTGGACTGCGTGCTCCGCCGGCCACTCGGAGGTGGTCCGGCTGCTGCTGTTCTGGGGCTGCTCTGTCGACGGGATGGACAACGAGGGCCGGACGGCGCTGTCTGTGGCGGCGGCGCAAGGGAGCGCCGACACGGTGCAGCAGCTGCTGGATCGAGGTACGGAAGGTCGCGACTCGCTCGGGGTCGAATGTTTAGTGTGGTTCTCCGTTTTTGGAGGATTATGCTGCGGGGGCTTACCTAGTTGTTGTGGTTCGTTTGTTTGATTTTTGGTTAGATCTGGGGCTTGATTGTAAACTCGTGTTAAAGCAGGCTGCATACCTTTGCAAAACGACCGGAAATGTGTAGGTTTGGTAGTTTACCTTTCAATAAATTTGTCTACTCTTCTTTCTACTCACTTTTTACAATTTCGCATCCTAGAGCCAACGAAACAGGCGAGTCGTTTCTGTGAGCTGTGTCTTAGCCACGTTTTCTGACGGCATGGTTATCATCTCCTCTCCTCCGACGATTCGACAGTAGTTCAGCGTCGAAACGTGGTCATCGTATGTTACCATGCGTGAGCATTAGACGAAGTGCATTCCTACGAATCTGCTGACGTTGCCTTCCTGGTCCAGGTCTGGACGAACAGCACCGGGACAACGCGGGCTGGACGCCCCTGCATTACTCGGCGTTCGAGGGTCGTCGACATGCGTGCGCCTCGCTGCTCGACGCAGGTCAGTTACCCGACGGGGACGCGATTCCTGTCTCCGATGCGTGAGGTTTACAACGACAGCCAGGCGGCCATGCTCTGAGCTCTGTATTATCTTCAATCACTTCTAATTTTGATATGTTTGTATAGTATACTATACCTTCGATCACTAGGGGCTCATGTGTCAAGTGGAAGTAGTGATAATGTGAAAGCCTCTAGTAACAATCATAGAGTATGTTGAACAATATTACCTATACTTACTCAATATTACCGAAATGGCTAGTGCATTTCGATCATTATGGTAGTTATTTTTTGTGCCTATTGTGTAAGTCTTGTAGTAATCTTATATGTTGTTTATCTCTTGTATTATGTCGTTTATAAGTAAGTCTCCTAATTTGTTCCAGTCTTTTAATGTCTTATAAGGGCCGGTATTAAAATCTCCCAACTAGAATAGTCCTCTGAACTTCATCCAAACAACTTGGGAACAACTGCATCTGATTGGTTGTAACCGTGGCAATTCTTCGTTTGGTACAAGTTCAAACCGTGTTCCGAGATCACAATCGAACCTTTGATGTATCTGTTAAAACAATTTTTACTTTAAAAAACCAAACTACTACTACTACCAATGCCAGCCGAAACTAAAAAAGCACTAAAAACCCGGCATTTTTTTGAGAAAGATGTGTACGTGTCCAGGAGCCCGGCACGACACCCCAGACAACGAGGGGCGGCAACCCCTGCACCTCGCCGCCCAGGAGGGTCACACGCGGCTGGCGGACTCGTTGCTGCGTCGTGGTGCCCTGGTCGACGCTCGGGCCCACGACGGCAAGACTCCGCTCAGGTGAGCAAGACAGGGATGCCGGCGGTTGTCGGGATCGGTTGTGGCTACGACACTAGCCAGATACAGTTTTAACTGGCTGGATAGTTCAATTTTGTTTTATGTTTTTGACATTGAGAGAACACCAGAAGAGATGTCTTCTCCACCTCCCGAGCGGTTAGCAGGGGCGTCTGCATGAGTTAGCATCTGAGGTGCATCATCATCATCTGAGTAGACGACAAGGGCTAAGAGATGAGGAAAGTTGAGGGGCTGTTGACAAGTGTGGGGGATGGTGGGGGGTAAATTGCATATTTATATAATATACCAGTCAGCATCTGGCATATAAATTAGACTCTAAAATTAAAATTCAGACATATAAAATATATAAAACTCGTTTATTGATATAAATTATAAAAGATTGCCACCTGCTGTAAACACACGAAACACAGCGAAACACGTTTTAAGAAATAAACTTTTCACAACTAAAAATTTTCCTCCACTGCCATGACGATTGCCGTCTACTTATTCTTGTTACGCGACGGCCCCTGCGACTTTTCAAACAGTTCCCGACCAGCTGCCATCGTCAAGGTCCGGAGCCTGCTGTCCATCGCTGCATTCTTACGACTCATCTCCGGGTTGTCCTGCTTCAACTGCTTGCTTGAAGCTTGAAGCCCCTCAAGTTTCGTTCTCATCTCGAGCGTTTTCTCCTCCAACTTCTTGGTCCTTTCATTCTTTTCGGATATCTCTTCCTGCAGGACACAGATTCTTTTCGTATATTCACCTATTTCTTTCTCGTTTGCTGCCAACTTCAGTTTCAGTTGCTTGGTTCTTTCTTGCATGACCACAGTGTGTTCTTTCCTGGCCTTCAGTTTCTTCTTGGTTTTGGTGTCTTCTTCAACTAGATTCTTCAATTCACCCTTAAGTTTGTCGATGTAGGGGTTCTGTACCTTAGCTCCTGGTACCAGATTCCTGGTCACAACTGACTGGCCAATACTGTTTCGGGAGTCTTTCTTAATTGGAATTCGGGTTGAGTTGCTTGTTATTACCTTGGAACAGCTTGAGCTGCTAATTGGCAGTAGTTTTCTATCCTTGCTACTCATTTTATCAGCTCTGTGAAAACACGGTGAAAAATGCTTCGGATTGCTACAGCAAAAAGCTTCTCTGGAAGATTTCAAACAAATCTAAGAATATACACAGCAATTGTTTTTGTTGATTTTCACTGCAACTGGATTCTGCCTGGCAACCCTGCTCTAAGATTAGAGCTCTTTGTTTGAAAGTTGAAAAAGAGTTTCAAGTGACTAAATTTTAGATCATTCTTATTTACTTTTCCTAGAATACTCAAAAATAATATACTGTTCCTAGAACACAGAAAACTAAATTACTGTTCCAAGAATACAGAAAACTAATTTACTGTCCCTGGAATACTATTCCTACAATTATTTTTTGGAGTTTGATGTGACTCTTTGTATAATCCTTATTTATTTTTTCTTATTATAGTTTCTTGTAAATCCATCCTTTTCCTTTTTTGGACAGAGTTTTCTAGAAAAAAAATTATTTTTAATATTAAACTTTCCACCAAACTGTATTTGACACTTTATAAAGACTTTTGCCAACTGGCGTCAATTTGCAAGCTCTGATGTGTTCCACGTTTGTTTTTCTTTGTCTCTTTCTTTATTAACTATTGATGTAAACATATTATACATAATATATTGGTTATGTAAATTATCTAATGCGTTCCACGTTCTGTGGAACACCAACGCCGGTTCGCCTTCCCCTAGCTCTAATGCGTTCCTCGTTCATCACAGACTGGCGTGTGTGGAAGACCATGCGGAAACGGTGCGCCTGCTTCTGGCCGCCAACGCCGGGCTCGATTTGGTGGACGCGGACGGACGCAGCGCCCTCTACGTCCTGGCGCTGGACAATCGGCTGGAGATGGCGCAGATTCTGCTGGAGGAAGGCGCCGACCCGATGACCAGGGATTCCGAGGTGAGCCGTCTGTTAACGGTCTCCTGCTAGCGGGGGGCCTTCTTTGCATTCTTGACAGTAATTCACCACGGTTAATGTGGGGAGGTATTTTCCAACCGTGATAGGTGTCCGTCTAGCATAAGATAACGAAGGGGTCTATGTCAGTATAACACACCTGCAAGTTTTTGTCATCAGAACATGCTTGCGGACTAGGTGATGTGATGATGGCAGTCAAAAGGTTCCTTTATCAAAATCAAGCAAAAGAGCTGCAAACAATTCAAGAGTTTTAAATATAAATCCATTGTGAGTCAAGTCACAGCTCTAATCACAGCACTATTATTCATGCAATTGTTTCAAAAACTGGCCAAATCAATTATTACTCACTTCGTTATACATGTAAAACACCGACTCCTCCGCAGCATTCCTCCGTACACACAAACGTGTTAGCTATTCTCTCAAAAGTGTCTGCCGTTCACTGTAACTTCCTACAACCTTGCGACACCCTTGCAATACCCGTCCGTTGACTGAACGGCAACGGCTGGACACTCTGCAGGGCCGCACGGCGCTTCACGTGAGCGCCTGGCAAGGACACACGGCGATGGTGGCGCTGCTCCTCGCGCACGGCGCTCAAGCGGGCGCGGAGGATGCCGAGAGCAGGACGCCGCTGCAGTCGGCGGCCTGGCAGGGTCACTGCGCCGTCGTCAGCCTGCTGCTGGAGGCGGGAGCGCGACCGGACCATGCGTGCAGCCAGGGCGCCACTGCTCTCGGTAAGTCGCATAACGCTTGTACCGCACGTTGTTTGGACTCTGTTTGGTGAGATAATAACCCTGTCCGCTCGGCGTTGATAGTATTTAGTAGTATATATAGTAAAATAAAAAGTATAAAGTATAACATCGTAGTCGATATTGGTACCAACGTAGTATGATATAAATTTGCAGTCACCAATGATTGAAGAGGGGAGTGTTATAACCAGTTACGTCCACTTTTGGTCAAAATGAGTTAGCTGTGTAGCCAGCCGGTGAATATTTCTTACAACAGTCAGCATAGAATTTATCATTCATACCAACACGTATGAATGGGAGACCGCTAGGCATCGGAATGACAATGTGTTCCGAGTCGGAAGCGAGGCGACGGCGTCGTAACGTTAGGCGATGTCGTGTCCAGGGATCGCGGCGCAGGAAGGACACGAGGGCTGCGTGCGCGCGCTGCTGAAGCACGGAGCGGACGCCAACCACGCCGACCGCCGCGGCCGGAACGCCAGGAGGATCGCGGCCAAGTCGGGGCACGAGAACGTGCTGCGTCTGCTGGAGGCCTGCGCCGGTAAGATGCCGCCACTGGCGCTTGCTCGATAATGTCAGTATTACTCCTGAAGATGGCAGACCGCGCTCTGCTGAAACTTCGAGTTACTTGGTCCTTTTCAGGGCCACCAAGCTCATCAAATAAGAGCACGGCCGTGGAAACATAAAACGCTTTCCATTAGAGCGAAACCATACTCAGTTCAAACATCTACTCACGGCTCTGAACCAGTCGGCCTTACCAACTACAAATAATTTATAATGATAACATGGGAATGAAGATAGGCAGAGAAAGACTATTTTGGTTTTGTCACATATGTGGGGTGAACATAATTGTTGTTTTTGCTTTATACATGATAGTGTGATAAATATAATGACAAGGCAGAGTCAAGATGTGAAAACATGTCAAAGTGGTTTACAAGAGGCTTTGATAACTATTTCATACTCTAGGATTTGAACTTTCTCCTGCTGTCAAATATCTTACTATTACAACTATGGGAATCGGATGACAAAGCGCCGGTGGTGGACCTGGTGGCAAAGTTAGAAGCTAGATTAAACACGTGCAGTTATCATGTCAACATATATGTCAACTGTCAGTTGACACTTGAGATTGAATATCAGTTGCAACTTGCAAAAAAAGCCGCCTTAATATTAAGTAAGATGACGTAAGTAACGTTGTCTCAAGTTGTAACTGGGTGGCAGGGGTGCTTTAATTTCTTCCCTTGCCCCAAGGCAGCTTTTTCATGAGTGTCTCCCATGTTGTAATAGTAAGTTATTTGCTGCCATGTACCTGCACATATTTGCCTTTAAGATGTCACTGACTAATCAATCAATCAACGGAACAGCAAATGCCTCTTTCTCACCGCTTGTTGTTTTCGTATCGTAGGTGGCAGCACTAGTGCTAGCGCATCGACCACCGAGACGAAGCCTTCAAGCGCCGTGTTGGTCAACTACTCGCCCGTCGAATCTCCCGACTCTCCCAAACGCAGGTCTCTCCTCTCTCTCGGCAACCACTCGAGCAACAGCTCGAATCTGACCAACTCGACGAAGAGCTCGCTGGAGCCACCGGCACCGGTAAATACTAGACACTCGTTACGTCATGTTGTCTATTTCTTATCATTTTAATCTAAATGGGAGATGTGGAATGCAGAGCAGAAGGACTCATTTGAAGTTAAAACATGGAAATCTTCTCGTCTTTTGCATCCCCTGTTCTGATGTCGGTTAGCAATAGTCGGAGGTGTTTCAGCTCGTTACATCTGTTCCCTGTTCGTCAAGGCAATGTCCCACTTGACATTGTGAGGATCTAACAAGTTTAGTATCATTTGAAACGAAATATCCATACCTAAATTTCCATCCGTACCGGGATGCAAATCCAGATCTTTCACCTTGCCGGGATGGAGCATTATCCACAATCAACTGTGGGATGGATATTAAGTTTATTTGAGTTGATAGAAATAGGTCTCTGAATCCTTGTACGGACCCAAATTTTTAACGGATATTTCGTTGCAGTGTATTAATAAATATCCACCGTATTTGCATTTAGGTTATAATCAACGCATCAAGAAAGTTGGTTGTCGTGTTTGTAGGCGGTGCCGGTAGGACAGCGCAACGGCCTCAGCTTCACGCAGCAGCTGCAGCAGTGTTCGCAGCATCGCGGCTCGATCAGCAAGCTGCTCCTCGGTGAAGACACGAGTCCCATCTACACGAGTCCGGCGGGATCTCCGGATGAGATACCTACACTGGAGAGAAGTCAGTTGCTTGGAGTTACATATCGAACTAGGGGAAGGAGAAAGGCAGAGCTGCACGGCTTACCAAGACATTAACCTGGCCATACTCGATTGAAATTCATTGGCCTTGGACTTGGTCTTGCACGCGTTCCCTTGGAATCTTGAATTTCGGTTCTCTATTGAGACAGCTGCTGACTTGACAATGGCTAGTCGTGGATTTTGTAACCACAGTTTTGGCTGGTTTTAACTACGGCTTTAGTGCCAAGATATCAAGCCATCAAGTCAAATGCCCGAGACCACAAATTCATTTACTAGTGGACATGCTCCTTTCTGCTCATTTGCACGCGTAGAATTTAGAATTGAGACTTTGCGTGCAATTTCATATCCATACATCAGTCAGGGCCAAGTTTGTATAAAACCTCGTATTGAGACAATATGTCCTAATTGGTCTGCGTGGTAGATTTTAAGCATAAGATAGACTAGAATTCCCTCTTGTGGCTTTTTTTATTGTGGGTATTGTGGGATATCTCTAAAATATTATTTGGAGCCAGTTAGCCATCCATCTCTTAAAAGTGTTTGCTCACATTATATTCACCCGCTGTATTTCTTTCCTGAATATGGACTGCGTGCTGTGGGAGTTCCAGTCAGATAAGACGTCGCTGAAATTTGTCTTGTTTATTTCAGGCTCCAGCAACATGGCCAGCACTGCATTGAACAAGCAAAGCTTGCTAGCTTCCGACCCTCACTTTGCCCGAGACACGCACATGCGGATCATTCTAGGGAACACGGGCGTTTCGAGATCTGTCGACAGCTATAGGTACGGTAGTTAGCTCTACATCAATGTTTAACAGTAAGCTGCTGATTTTCTTTCGCCTCGAAAACCCTGCTGTACTGGGTTTATTTTCGGTCATGTTTAGGGTGCCTTTAATGACCAGCCACAAGCACAGTGTCTTTGCTTGCACCAAACCCGCTAACAGGTGGAGAATGGAGATACTTGCCCTTGCCCTGGTATCCGATTCATTGGTATCTTAAACGCGACCCGGAAATAATTCTAACTTGTGTTGCTGCATAGAAACGTGTATGCTCGCAAATGGTTAAGTAGCAATCTTTGTAGTTGCACCGATTATGTAACTTTTGTTTCCAGTCTGGGCAAGGCCAAGCGAAATGGAATCGCCACCAATCCAGCATTGCGCATCGTCCGAGACATGAGGAACAACATGAAGCAATCCCAACCGACGCAAGGATATCGAAAAGAGACTCCGCTCTAGCTCCGCCACTTAGACATGCACGGCTTAGCAGAGAACAGAAATTGGGGAGATGACCCTCGTCAGGGAATCCGGGAACAAACTCGACGTTGGCTGCCGTATATTCTTGCCCAAACTCGAGTAATACTCGGTTGATAAAACGTCTTAGAAGCAATATTCCTAGGTCTGAGTAAATGTTCATGTATAGACAAGAAGCTAGTCCCAACTTGATGAGCTCAGTTGGTTTTCAGGATATATCAGTGTTCCTGATAGGAATCAATTTCTGTGTAAATATTGTGTAGAACTTCGTTAGGCCTACAAGATGTTAGACTGTATCAATGTGAGAGAGTATTTCTTTGTTAAGTTACTGGTATCTGAATTCAGTTGTCTGATAGCCTGATAGTAGTAGAGATTAGAATGTACTAATGAAGTAAATTCAAACTAAACGCAGCTACCACAAAACTAGACTCTGCGGCAGGGATGTTTACTAGCAATCCTCGGCAGCTCTTGGACTGGACACATATACTTTTAATTACATACCTAATTGCGCTCTGCCAAATAATCGATTTTTACTAAAAACGATAAGTAGCGAACACATTGTCAAATGATCTCAGTGATTAGAGGAGAAAGAGTACAATAGGGAAGTGATAGGTTCTGTAAGTACTAAGTAGAGGTTGTAATTTTTGCACACATTGGTTGATTTTATACAGTTTGCAATACATTGATAGATATTGCTGGCCGGCCTATGCTTTACACCGTTCGATCATTGATGAAATAGCCAAGCCTTGCTTTGCCTCAGGGCAGAAAATGTGGCCCTATTACCGATTGCCTAATTTTTGCATTACACAAGGCATTGTTTGGCTTATACATACAGCTTTGTGTTTTTATAAAGAGGAATTAAATTCAACCTTGCACAGGCTTGAAAATACATATTTCATACGCTCCTCAACAATCCCAACCCTTGTATTTGCTGTGGAAAACTTCATCAGATTTTTTTCCTGATCCTTGTATGTACCCATTCCTTTAAAACAAATGTTATTTCTTGGTATTATTTCGTCCTTGATATCAAAGGCTTAATGATACTCCATATTCTGCAAAAATATGTAGCAAAAGTAGCCGACGCCACGAAACCCCTTCGTCATATAATTTCATTTAAAGTTCGCGCAAAGTGGGGTGTAGCTGTTGACTGCTGTTGACCTCTAGACATTTGAAGGGCACGTCTGCCTTTCGGTGCTCACTCTTTTGTGGTCAGAAACCGAGTTTGTACTTGTGTCATTTCGTCTGAAAAGTAAAGAACTATGGCACTCAACAAACTCAGCATCGACAGTTTGGCGCTTGCGGGGAAGAGGGTGTTGATCAGGTACAAATTGCATGGTATTTAGACTAGTTTTGTGGATTATATTGACATCCCTTTTTTTGCAGTCTTTTTAGGTTATGCGAAATATTACAGCAATTTTCAATTATTCAATCACATAATCCAAGATATCTATACTAATTTTCGAGAAGATTTATCTTGGTTTCAACTCTAAAGGTTCATATAGTTCAATAAAACTCATGCATTCTTTTCTTTAAGCACCTATCTGTCAATTAATTCATGCCCTGTTCTCTGGTTCTTAGAGTTGATTTCAACGTTCCGTTGAAAGATGGTAAAATCACCAACAACCAGCGCATCGCTGCTGCATTGGAGAGTGTCAAATACGCGCTCGCTCAAAATGCAAAGTCCGTTGTGTTGATGTCGCATCTTGGGCGACCAGATGGATCGCCAAACGCGAAATACTCCTTGAAACCGGTTGCAGATGAACTCAAGACGCTACTTAACAGGTTTGTTTCTAGCTCACTTACCCAACTCTGAAAATAATTTGGTTTCATTGCTGTGTTCCTCTGTTCCTACCATGCAACATCCTGTATCCTACCATTCTCTCCTTCAGTGCTTTACTAATAAGGGATTCCCGTCGCAGGGATATCATTTTTCTTTCTGACTGCGTGGGAAAGGATGTTGAGACCGCATGTGCGGATCCGGCACCTGGCAGCATAATTTTGTTGGAGAATCTTCGCTTCCATCTTGAGGAAGAAGGAAAGGGTGTGGATGCAACTGGAGCTAAGGTAAGATTTTTGTGAATTTCTATCCAACCATTCAAAGTAGCACTTACACTTGTTCTTTACAAACATATTGAGCATATTCAATTTGAACCAGGTGAAAGCGACACCGGAGGCAGTGAAGGTATTTCGCGAATCTCTGCGTAAGCTGGGAGATTTGTATGTGAATGATGCGTTCGGCACCGCTCACCGAGCTCATAGCTCGATGATGGGCGAAGGCTTTGAACAACGTGCGGCTGGCTTCTTGCTCAAGAAGGAGCTCACTTACTTCGCTAAAGCGCTCGACAAACCAGAGAAGTGAGTCTTCTTTGTAATTTTACTGAGAGGAAAAATCACTCGCAGAAATTTATAAAACTTGTTATTGATTATAATGTGATTTTTCTTTTCTCACCTACAGGCCATTCCTTGCTATTCTTGGAGGAGCAAAGGTCGCAGATAAAATTCAACTCATCGAAAATCTTCTCGACAAAGTTGATGAGATGATAATTGGTGGTGGAATGTCGTTCACATTCCTGAAGACACTGAAAGGAATGGAGGTCAGTTTTTCTCACTGTCAGTTGCAGGTTATTGTCATTTATTTTTACCTGCAACATGTATTAATCGAATACCTTGGATATACCGGTACAGATTGGAGATTCACTTTATGACGAGGAAGGAGCCAAGATTGTTGACAAACTGATGGCAAAAGCAGAGAAAAACAACGTCAAGATCCATTTGCCCGTCGATTTTGTCACAGGTGAAATCTCTCTTATTATTATTTGCATGTATCTCATTTTTAGAATTTGTAAGATTGAGATGTAACGAGTGTTTATTGTGGCTCAGGCGACAAATATGCGGAAAATGCTACCGTCGGAGCAGCAACAGTAGAGGGTGGAATTCCTAAAGGGACGATCGGATTGGATGTCGGGCCAAAAACCAACGCCCTGTTCCTAGAACCCATTGCGAGAGCTAAAGTGATTGTGTGGAATGGGTAAGTCGCAAATGGACATCTCACATTAAAGGTGCAATTAAACATGTGGTGATCAAGGCATGTTAATTGCATTACTTGGCTTGCTATTGCTCTGTGCTGTCATATATTAATTATTAGATTTTTAACATGGATTTTTTAATTGATGATCTCTCTTTTTTCAGACCCACCGGTGTCTTTGAATTCCCCAACTTTGCTAACGGAACTAAGTCACTCATGAATGGGGTAGTCGATTGCACTGGTGAGTACCTACTCGACTTCACAACTGTAGTTTCTGCTGAAAAATGTTGTGGTTTCATGATTGAGTGTGGTTGCAGCTAAGGGTACGGTGAGCATCGTTGGAGGAGGAGACACCGCGACTTGCTGCGCGAAATGGGGCACCGAAGACAAAGTGAGCCACGTCAGCACCGGGGGTGGTGCAAGTCTCGAACTTCTTGAAGGTAACAGTAATACGATGAAATCGAACGAATTAAAACTCACACAACAAGTAATTGTAATCAAGAATTTTACTTTTTCAATGGACTTCATTCTCATTACTTCTATCCATTCTCAATATGTAACTTGTCTTTTTGGTGCTCAATATACAATTTACTTGTTGAAATAATTTATTCGGGTATCAACGATTTATTTTTGGTTTTCAGGAAAAGTTCTGCCTGGTGTTGCTGCTCTGTCTGATGCCAACTGAAACCGAGAGGAAAATGCAACGATGTGAAGCCGTGATAGAGTTTTGGTATTGGATGTTTCTCGCTGTTAGTTGTAACGTTCAATCATGTTTGGATAAGAAAAAATTCTAGTGTCGGAAATTAACTTAAATTTTAAAATTGTATTGTGCTGTAAAGTTTCTGTTTGGTCATTGGAGAATAAATTGTAGCATATTGTTGAATGTTATTTGCTATCTTAGTCTGACATCATTTGCAATTCAATCATAGGCTGGATTCCAGAAAATATAGTTATTGCAACCCGTTATGATGCAATTCAATGTATAGGATGTGCTAGCTGACATAAAATAATTTTCTTACAAAATTGAAGCCATTGATCCTTTCAAAATTACGCATTGTGAAGTACCTTCAAGGGACGTGCGGAATGAAATGTTAATATACGTGCATTTAATGCAAAGTTTCAATTATTTTATTTTGATTATATGATGGGGGACTAATAGCTGGCAATGCAATCCATTGTAAAAATGTATTTTAAGTAGGCTTAAATGTTGCATAGTGCTAGCCTTCTTGATTTAAATTTCGTGTTATCATTTTATTGCAAGAAGAGACCGAGAGAACGGGTTGAGGTCTTCAAAATTTAGCTAAAAAGTATTTTTTATTTATTTCTTGTTTCTACTACATGTCTAAGTGACATGCGCAACATTTCAAATTGTGTGCCAAATATTCAAACCGGCAACAGCTGAGAGGGAAAATATCGACCGCGTTCACTAGTGCCAGTCTCACGAGGTGGCCGGTTTAGTCAACACCGACTAGTAAATAATTCAGACGCCATTAAGGACGTTGTTTTCTTTCCTGCTCTCGTTTATTCTTATTTTATCTCGGTTTTTAATTACTTTTTAAAAGTGTAACCTTTCATTAATTCTTACTAAGCCTTCTTCATATGGTAAGCAATCTTCAATTACTCCATCTCTCTTAGAATATTACAGAAATAATAGTAGACGGTAATGCACGAACCTGTCTTTACCTGCCGTGATAATCTGCAGTGACAACGGTCTCTTTTTCAAGTAAAGTCCTCTACAAGATTAATTTTAAAATGACGTGAAACAAACGGATTATGCCCTCTTAGATCCTCTTATTCCTTTTAACGTCATCTTTAGCGCAACCCGCTTAGCATATAAGGCTTCATCGTGCTTCCTTCGTCGTGCCACTCCATGTCTTTGATTGATCGGCTCTCTCATTTTGGGAGTAACCCTTCAAACTTGATAATCCATCCATCGCGATTACAATGTAGGTGTAGAGACGGCCAACCACCGAGTAGGTACCTGCGGGTGCAAGGGTAGTTAAAAAGCGGCGTTGCCACTGAAAGGAGCACCGGGTTCGTTTTCCGATCACTACACAGGTGCCCGTGCTTGGCAGGTGTGTATGTCATGCGGCTTTGAGAAGATCTTTCATCCCTGCACGTGGGGGGGTTATGCGACTGTGTCCTATAGAATTCGCAGGTACCTCACATTCCAACTGATGTTTCTGCGTCCCCTAGGGTGTTGCAGAGATCAATTTTATATGGATAAAATCGCTCACGTCTGACCTAGATGTATCTACCTGCCCCCTTTTTATCATGCCTTTCCCTCGAGAACGCCAGTATCTGCATAGGTAACGATGATATGGTCACGAAGCGAAATTCTTATTGTCGTGCTCGCGCACGTAAGAAATAATTTTGTCTCTTTTCGGTATTTTCTGTTCCTAGTCGACTACTCTTTCCCAGATGAATTTCAGTCAAGAGTTGAGGTTCATGAGAAATCCATGCAAACTCTTACCATTGTCTCGTTGAATTGTTAATTAGCTAATTAGGAAGTAACTGGCTGGACTTTCTAAACGTCGCGCTTCCTATTACTTTAGACTGGACTGTGATTTGGCAGATTTACATGCAGCCGAGGATTAAAATTCATTACGATGTTTAATTCGTATGAAATTTATGATAATGCAAGGTTTGGTATGTTAGGAATATGAGGAACTTGAGGTGGTGAGGTGCCAGAGTGAAAATATCACGTATGTTTTCAAACTATAATGGTTCCAAGTAGTATTTTGTATACAAACGTTATTTGCTTATTTACTGGTCGTCAATAGTGTACGGTATTCCCGAGGTTGTATTTTATAATCAAATGTGTTCTCTGCTACAATTAAAGTGGTGATTAAGGACAACATTATTCATACCTTCGAAGTTGGCGGAAGCAGCATATTGTAATGTGACAACAAACTATAAAGTTCGAATCCCACCCCATCCACTCTCGTTCGATGTTGGTGTAATTAATAATAATCATCGTAAATGTCGATTGATTTGAGGAACCATTTTCCCATTAAATTCGTACCGGCTGTAAGGAAGGGCGTTCACCGAAATTTATACATGAACTCTAATGACAGTGTTTAACCGTGATTAGTTTCCTATCAATCCCTCCAGTTGAGTATAAAGTATAAATCTAATGGCAGGCTGTCATTGTGATAGGTTATTGGAGCCACACAGCGTGACACGAAGTGAATAGAAACAGTTCAGCAGAGCATCTTCTATTCATGTTCAGCCTGGCTGGCTTGGTCTATACTAAGTCGGCGTATACAGAACACGGATCATTCAGTCACCTAAACTCTTGTACTTAGCATAGGAAAGGAGGCTGTCGTCAAGCATTCCAATTCTTTTTGCCAAAAAGCCAGATGACTAAACAATTATCCAGGAGCAATGG
The DNA here is from genome assembly GCA_921293315.2 of Nemurella pictetii. Lineage (NCBI taxonomy): Eukaryota > Metazoa > Arthropoda > Insecta > Plecoptera > Nemouridae > Nemurella > Nemurella pictetii. Next base: position 22,685,926 of record OV121116.1, on the reverse strand, counting down.
GCAAATGTAGCAACGGTACCATACCATCACTTGATCACTTGAACACTTACCGGCAGCCTTGTAAACAGGAAGCAGAATAAAACGACTTCCTACCAAACCGTGGTTTCAGGAAACCTTTGGCCGTAGCATTGCTATTTGCACAATGTTGCATTATAATAGACAGACAGTGTAAATGTTACCAAGAAGTAGGTACGGTACGGATGAGTATGCGGCATCAGTATAGAGTTCAAGCCCTTGAACAATGTAATCATGAGAACGTATCTCGTGTTAGAATTTCCGCGATTTCTGGTCGAACTATGCCCGAACGAACGACGCGCTATTGATGGTAATGGTAGGATATGTTAGGATAGGATACAGGATGGTAGGTAGGTTGGTGATCGCTAGTGGGTCAATAGCGCGCTCGTGGACGTTCAGTTTCAATCAGCAAAACCGATCTTGCATTATCATAATCTATTCATATTCATAACTACCTAAAATCTGACTATGAGGACCAAGCAGACCATTGAAATTGGTGCATGCATTTTTAAAGATTGTACCCGCGATTGTTATAATAAGGTAGCGGCATCGTATGCGTATACCTCTAAACCCATATACCTCTAAACGGGGTTGAGTTTTTAGCTGTGTTGTGAAAAATGTTTTTTGGGCCACTACACAGACATTGGCGTGCAAGAACGAGTTGCGAGACTTTGTTGTGTGCAATTGTGGCCGAACATTGTCGTCACTAGTTAGATAGACTGGTAATTAGCTAACTGTCAATGCGTGGGTGAATCCGCGCGGGCCTTCGTAGCTGCTGCTGACAGCCGTGTCCAGCTTTTTGACAGCTGAGACTTGTCCTGGTTTTGGCGTAGGCGCTTCTAGATTCTGTAAGGGGTTGATAGGTGTAAGGGGGGGGGGGGAGAAAATAAGTAATCGCACATTTCACGTGTATCATTTCTAGTTTTCCTTTTCCTTTGTTGGCTAATATCGGGTAGTAAGACAGGTGAGTGCGTCACTTGAAATATTACTGATTGTGATAGCGCTAAATTTGCATACCAATACCATCTGTTTTGATTTAAAAAAAAACGAACTGGACATAACTTAAAAAAAGAAACTATCGTATCGGTTTCAACTGTGTCATGGGGTGGCCGTTAAATGATTATTTAGCGGAAAATTGTGGGGGGAGGCCACTTCAGCGTAGGAGTCGAAATTATCTTCAATAATTCAAAACTATTCTGGAACTCTGCTTTTCATTTTCAATTGTAAGCCACGGGAAATTTCGGCAAGAAAGACTGAGATGCATTTTTGTCCACAATTGAACCCCTTCGCTTCAATCTTCGTATCACAGGGTGACGGAACCGAAATTGAGACAAAAAAGATCGGGATTATATTCATTTTTCGTTGCAATCATGTTTAATTGGCGACTAATTGTGAGTCATTTTATTTCTGTTCTTTCTCTATGGCCTCCGACCCGGCTGATTTCTTCCCCCCCCCCCCCCTCCCTTCGCGATCCCCTTTCATGTTCGTTATTTCCTACACATTTATCCCCAACATACCTTCTTCTGTGCGTCAAATATATGTTTCATGTCAAAAGCGTTCCTATCTATCTATGCATTGTTCGTTATCGTTCGATAATTAATGACTGTTCGTTGGTATATCCGTCTTTTGCAATCATGAAATATGCTTGCAAAACGACACTTTTCTTTGTAAATCCCAAGAAAGAAGGGACAGTGACATGTGAGAAAAACATATCTAGATCGTAGGTGTCTGAAATATTGGTACGGCCGTTAATTCAGATCACCAGAAAGTCAGAAAGATGACGGAAGAACGATCTGTCTCCTTGTCTCCTTGTAAGATTATTCCTGCTGTGCTGAGATTCTGGCTGCGTCGCTCAAACGTCTATATGAAGGTCAAAAAAGGGGAAAAAAGGGCAAATTGACCTGAAGGTTGGCGCGCCTTTAAGCCCCACTATTTATTCATTCTTGTTTTGGGCTGTTGCAGCCATGGATGTTTATAAGGAGGTCTTGTTTTGGGCTGTTGCAGCCATGGATGTTTATAAGGAGGTCTTGTTTTCGGCTGTTGCAGCCATGGATGTTTATAAGGAGGACTTGTTTTCGGCTGTTGCAGCCATGGATGTCTATAAGAAGGTATTTTTTTGGACTGTTGCAGGCGAGGGACGAAAGATAGGTGAGCGCGGCTGGATGGCCCGCTAGGATGACAGATGGAGACCACAACAGCGGGCAAACTCCTCCGGGCCCCGGGCCTCAAGCGGGGCAAGGTGGACGAGCTACCCGCAGACCGAGTGAGTACACAGGATCTTTTTCATCTTTCCCACAATTTCCCCACTGCATGCTTCAATTCGGACTTACGAGATAATGGCGATAAAACCATTTCAGGATGTGGTGATGATGTTTCAACACAGCTGTGATCGCAAGACCCACTATCCGCTACCCACTACCCACTGCCCATTACCCATTACGTGATAGGAATCTCTTGAGTTTGCCAGTTCCTCATCGGCTCCCCTGAGAAGGTACATCACTTGGGCTCGAAGAGTTCCTGTCACGCATTTTGAAGGTCCTAGGGCCCGTAGGGTGCTCAGCAATCATTTAGTAGACACTATGACCCAAGACTAAAGGTTCCAGAGTTTCTAACTTGAAGGCACGTTCTCAGCAATTGCATTTATAACTCGGACTGCCCTAAGCTGCACACATGCACGAATATTATTGCGGACTACTTTTACTCGTGTACCAGAAGTCCGCTGCATCTTCTTGCGGTTAGCTTATTTGAAGGAAAAAAATCGACTTGCTTATAGTTACTGGACACATCAGTCCTTGCGACCCCTTGATCGCTAATAATTTGTTCAATCTGGAATTGTCTCCGTACATGCGAACTCTGTGTAATCGCCGAGCCTGCGACCAGTTTTGAATGTGTTAGGATTTGCAATTAGCATACAGATTTCCTCTGCGATCGTATCGATTCGATCCGAGATGTTACGCCGCGTGGATGGTGGATTGTGCATCCACATGGTGAAGATCGTGCCACCAGTGGCGCAGGGTTTGCAACTGGGGCAGCCTTCCCCGCCCCTGGTCGCTAGTTTAGGGGGCCCTAAATGGGCGGCCCTATGTAAAACTTAGCGGTCAATTGAGAGATTCAAATTTTCTAGAAACAGAAAATATTTGCAGAAGTACTGAAAGAGCCAGAGGGCAATCGATGTCGAATTTGTCATTTAGACGAATATCCATGGTCCCCTTTTTTCTATTCAGTACTCTTACAGTGGTGTGATGCTGAATGGGCAAGTGGATTAATGGCTATGATAGAGACTATGATGTATGTAAGTGTCCATTAAGCGTCGGAGAGACAAAATCGGCGTGATACGAAAGTTTGTCGCCTGCAGTGCAGAGGTTTACAACACAACACACCACAACATGATATGATGCGATGCGATGCGACGCGACGCGATAGCCCGTGACCGGTCTGCCAGTTTACGTGAAGCCCAGCCTGGATTTACTGTGCAAACTGAGTGATAGAACATTTTTCTGTAACTCTGTTTAGGTTTTAATCGAGAATGAAAGAATGAAACACACGTCTCGGTAGGGGCCCCGAAGCTGCCCTTACATCATTTTATCATAATTAGACAAAAAAACTGTCTCAAGAATAAGGAGAGTAGAAACCATTAATCTCGACGACATGTTTCGGCCAGCAATGGCGTAGGTGTTTTAGGCGTTAGGTGGGAGCCTCTACGTTGTGCGCACCCATGGTATTTCTAGAATTGCGTTGCACGTTCCGCAGAACTCGCAGTTTTTTATTGTACGTCTATACAACTGTTGTTAGTTGATATTTGAAGGTGATAGTCGATAGGCGTGTGCTCTGAATAGGACACACCGCCGTCGACTATCGTTTGCCGAGAGGTACCGTGGGTAAAGTGGGTAACGTGGGTAACGATGGGTACTTGGAGGTTGTGGCTGGCCGGTCGTATGTTTGACCAACTAACCGCCCCTTTATAACTGCCACCCCCACGCCACGCCACCAACTGAAACTACCCCCAACCGCCTACGCGACAGAAATTTGTCCGCGCCGGCAAATGAAGTCGGCATCTAGCAATCGAGCCGTGGGGAAATTCAAACGCGCGGACGTGATCTTGCTCAATTAAAAGCGGCGTTAATTACTTGAAATTATTGTACTAGTCGGTGCTACGCGTCAGTTGGCTGTTTCGGAGCGAAATGACGTCGAAGTTTGAGCGGGGAAATTCAAATTTGCATATTTAAACACCCTCGCACGGCCCATGTGAAAATTGATCAAATGGGAGGTCGTTGGAATTTGAGCTGAGATATTTTTTTTTGTCTATTTCAATTTGCAATATTTCGCGGATTCGATTCGCTCATCATTTAGCACGTCGTCTCACGCATCGGTAAAATTGCGGACATTAATCAACCCACGTGATGTCCGCCTAATTTCGCAGAAAATTCGTGAATCGAGCCCACGAGGTGGAAAACAGCCTGAAAAGTGATCATGGTCAGACTGACGCGGACGATGGAAATTAGGGATTTTCTTCCACGTGCAAATTTGATGCGCGTGGGCCGACGGGCGTCAATAAAGTAATCATTGCGAATTTTCGCGCGTCAGAAATGTGACGCTGTCTGTTAGAGGATTTTTTTAATTTTGAAAAATTCGGCTAGGATCGCCTGTCAGCTGTCAGCTGTCAGTATATTTTTGAGCGCGCCGAGAAACCAAAGCCCCATGGCACGCACTCTGGCCGAGATGTCCATGGACATGGAAATTTTCTAAAAAGCAGTCAGAATCCATGTTTGAATTTGTTTTATTTGAAATTAATATTGAAATTGACTAATGTTCCTTCTTAAAATTTACCTAATTATGTTACGCAGGCCGACAAAAAAGGCATGCTAATGTCACATGCAGGGCACATTTCCTTCCATTAGCTTTGGGTTTTCCACCGAAAACGTTGAAAACGACTAAAATTGACTTAATTTTATGCATTCTCAGTAATTAACCGTCTCTAAAAGGCTAAACATCGATCTCAATCCCGAATTACACTAAAAACTCAAGGAAACAATGTCACTGGTGTGGTGTGCATATTTCTGTGTGATTGTGGTGTGATGAGTGGTCGTACCCGTCTTCTCCAGCAATCGTCTTGGCCGGCTCCTGGATTCATTTCAGTGGGCTGGAAGGTTGGGGGGGGGTGAGCGGGCAAGTTAACCTCCTCGTCGTGTCCGCTCCCAAAGCCCCCACGGCGATGACGCGTTTCCAAATCGCAATGCTCTGATTTTTCGCTACGCCGGACAACAATCTTGATCAACCACTTAAACTTCGAGTCATGTCTGCCATCCGCGCGCATTTGTTCCGGGGTGGTGATTCACTGTGCAAACAATGCAATGCAATGCAACCCTGCATTGCATCCTGGTGCAACGTAAACAGTGTGTGTGTATAAAACTATACATGCCCACCTTCGGCGTGCAGCATTTCCGTGGTCCAGGCAGCTCTTCAAGCAAACATCCTTGGGTGTCCGCGAGTCCGAGACGTCCGAACCTCCTACCGGCTGACAAGCACGGTCCACGCAGCCTCCCAACCTCCCAAGGCATTTCCTAGCAAGCCGCTGTCTCCTGGGAAGGCCATCTCGACATATATGTTACTTGGTCAATTCTCGTTTAGGAGATGGTCACTCCGTGTATACTGCATTCTCGCAACGAGCTCGTATTTCCTTATTTAGCCGAACACGCTCGCTAACTTGTGCTTTATTCCAACTCTCCAAACGTCGATTCTAATTGCGTCCAGTTTTTTTTTTTTTTTTTTGCTTTGTTTCTCTATTTTCTTTTCTTGCCTTGTTGTTAGATCGCTCATTGATTTGTCTCATGTTAATGCGGCGGCGGCGGCGGCGGCGGCAGCGGCCGTCCGTTCCTTATGGGAATTCTCGCCTCGTTTCCGCGAATTCCAGACAAGAATTTCCTCGCGTTTGTGAAATCTCTGCGCGAGGCTGGGGAGAAAAGTGCATGCCGCGATTTGGAATTGGCACGTCGCAACTGTGGAGACGTAACACATCTAGACGTTGGACATGGTTACGTTCGCGTCTGTCGCATTGAGATTTATATATTGTACCTACATGTCGCTCGGGAGATGGATTTTACTTGCTGATTGGCGGCCTGATAGGCAAGTGACAGTCAGTTTTGACAATTTTGTCGTTGCGTTTGAAAATATTGTCGGTTTCACGTACCAATTTCAGTTGTTGCACGTGATTCTTTGGTTGTTACACGTGGAAATTTCAACGTTGCCCATGACAAAACAGTTATTGCGAGTGCACGTGCAAAGTGCAAGTCCAAAAATAGATGCACGTGAAAATTTAGACGTAACACGTGGTGACCGCTCGGTCGCTTCTACAATGGCCATTTGATCGCAGATTGCGGAATAAAAGCATGCATCTACGACCACAAGGCCGATTTTTCGCTCAGAGTAGACGAATTTTCTTAACATTTCTGGGCTAGAAGAGGTACAGGAAAATTGCAAGCTAGCAAAATCTTACTTAGCGTCTAGATTTTATAAAATTGAACTCAATCGTAAACCAGAAAACCCAGCAGTTGGATTCTTCGAAGTTTTGCTAGTCGCAAGATTTCCTAAAAGAATATTTGAAGTGCTTTGATTGAAAGAATTCATTGCAGTAGACCTCTAATCTAACTCTAATTCTTACTCTAATAACATCCTGCTGTAAATCAGAGGTAGCTTATAGCTAGGTATAGTTACGTCATAAAACAAAAGAAAAAAAAACAGTTCGTAAGAAATTTTGGGCCGCGTGACTCTTTCTCTAATTCCCTCTGGAAGGCATACGACTTGATCATCGCCGCACTGTTTGTATTTAATTGATTGTTGGTTCGCCACTGTAATCTGTCGCGATCTGCAATCACTTGTAATTACCTCGTTTACGAGACGCGTTATGGTCACGGTACACCGCACTACCCAGCACCGAGCTACGAGAAACATTTTATCTCTCCGCTGATTTCGTTCAGTCTATATCTAGCCTGCACTGTTCACAATACTTGGAAGTCTTTTGAGATCGAGATATATAGAGATGAAATCACACTTAATCACGCGGTTCGCTAATTGCCCATCGCAAGTACAGTGTGCTAATCTCGGCGTGTGCTTTTCGGGTGAAAAATTCTCATTTTAGTGCGTTCTCATTGATCAGTATTCCACCGAAAGTAATCGGGTTTGATACGACACACCAACAAGCTGTCTCCGACGACAACTGCGCGTGAGACGTACGATAGTATGTCAGCGCCACGCAGTCACACGCGAAGGGTCCCTGACTCCGGGAGTGTCGCGGCCAGCATCCGACACAGGATCCCTGTGCGAACGCACGCGAAATCAGGCCAAAAAAACATACAAAAAAAAACGCGACCGATATTGACGATATCGGATAGCCGAGAGGCAAGCGGTGTCGGTGACAAAATACAAAAATACAAAAACACTCTTCTCCGCATCCACTCGGCAGTAACTTTGCACCCACCCAGTATCTTTGCACCCACCCAGTATATTTGCACCCACCCAGTATATTTGCACCCACCCAGTATATTTGCACCCACCCAGTAACTTTCCACCCACCCAGTATCTTTGCACCCAACCTGCCGAAAGTACGGCGTTTTGCGCTAAAAGGGAACAAGCGGCTGTTCAAAATTTGAATCGATGTGTCTGGCATGCGCTCTGGCCACACCGTGGTTTCGGTGACGGGGCTCGGAGGGTGCAAATGGGGGTTGCTTTCGGGGGGGGGGGGGGGGGGGGGGGATTGGGGGCGCATGCTTCACCGTCGCGGACTGCACGGGTGTAAATTTTCTCTGCCAGACAGGAGTACGCGATTACTGAAATTGCGCAACACATTGTTTATTGCTGGCTTATAAAGTAATCTTGTGTTATCAGTACAGAAAGCGATCTTTTTAATCCGGTTTAATTATATTATTTGTTGTGTCATCAATACTTTGACAGGCACTTTCGGGGTCGGATCCACGCGGCAAGGTTATCGTTAACCCTGTAGCAAAATTTTGAACAGCCCGATGGGTTTTAGCCCCAAGTGGATTTCACGGTGATACTCAATATGCTCCGAACTCTGTGATGACCCCTCTTCGTGTATACAACCCCAGGTGATTACTACATAACCCCACTAAGTGAATCAAACCCCCAATTAATGCGGCATTTGTGTATCCACTCTTGATGATTTCTTCATTAGTTAATCCAACCCTTGATGGCTTTGAGCGAAACGTTGAAACGTTCGAGACCTTTAGAGGCTAACGCCACACAAAGCACAGCCAAGCAACCATATGAAAGATTTCTCGACACATCCGGTAGATCGTACCGGAACCTGGCATCGTCAGGTGGTGCCCCCCCCCCCCTCTAAATATCACCTGAACAAAACTGCAGCAAGATCAAACAAAAGATTCCGGGACAGATAAAAGACGTGAATGAAGAACGAGGTGCCTTGTACGTGTGGTATTTGTTCCCTGCTCGTTGCTAGCGGCTGCTTCAGGCTGTACCACGTCCACCAAATTCGCAAGACTCATTGGCACTGTGGCTGTGTGGCTGTGTGGCTCTGTGGCACTGTGACACTATGGCTCTGTGAAACTTACCCTCTAGAGTCTAGCCAACAAAAAACGTGTCTGTGTTTCAATAATGACAATAATAATAATAACAATATTAAGCATTATTATTACTATAATAATAAAAGTAATAAAAAAAAAAATGTTGAAAAAAAATTCTTCATTATTCCATTAAACGGTATGTCACAATGTTATTTTACAGTATACATTAATAGAGTATAAAAATTATGTTTAAGTCTCTTTTGACCCGTTCTTATACTTCGTTGATTGATTGATTATTGGTGCTTAACGACGCACTGTTTTGACAACTGGCCCTTTGGCACTGGTCTAATGGCGTCGGTGAATGAAATGGTGATGATGAGGGTGATGATGAACCTAACTTAGTCTAGAAGGGAGGAGGGGAAACCCGGTGCCGGCACGTAGCCTACTCCTGTCGAAAAGCACCAAGGGGACCACCGGCTTTACGTCCCTTCCGAAGGACGGTACAACTCGAACAACAGGATTCCTCCACTAATCCGTGCTGTCGAGAGGTTGATTAGCAAGGCGAGTAAAGTTGTTGTACTAACTTCAAACCCTCCAACCTCTCTCCCGAACAGAACTGACCGGGAGAGAGGTTCGTGTTTTATGAATGTGATCAGTTCTCTTGAGAATTGGAAATTATTTTCAACTGCGCAGATAATGTCATATAAAAATCTAAGCACACGACACAGTCAAAAGTTTCCAACGCTTGAACCAGTTTCACCAACTTCTGCGACAGGGTTGTTGCTGGCTGTAGCCACGTCTGCACGTACCGCAGCCTCCTCTTCCTTCCTCTCCCATGCGCCACTTCCGGTCTCCTAGACTGCGCCATCGAGGGTCCTCTAGCCTTTATCCTGGTCCCGATCTTATCTGGATGCTGCTGTAACCCGGTGCTCGGAATTTGCGCAAATCGATGGCGAGAGATTTATCGCTTCTTAGTTAATGGAAACCGACTTAGTTAGAAAATTTCAATATCTGCTTGATTTTTTTCGTAGTTGTGGTCACCGAACTTAACTTATATAAAGTTTCTGAATGAAATTGAATATAAAATCTGATAGCAGCGACTGTGCGTTCTGCTTGTGCTATCTTAGATTAGTGCGACGACTATTTAGCATGTCATTGCAAACATTATAGCACTGCACTGGTCAGTACAAACTGACAAAATCCCCACTTGTTCTGCTTTGTGATATCACCACTGGTTTCACTTCAGCTAATAATCGGACTGAAATTCAAGAATTATGCCCCTGCCCGCCATTATTAATTTTTTTGCCAACATTATGTCAGCCAAAAGCGCAAAAAAAATCGGGCGTCACAGTTGCTGTAGGTTTAAGTTGCTGGCCGCTAGTTAAGCGTGGGTACGGAGAATTGCGCAGGGCTTCCACTTTTCCGGGCGTCCGTGCCAATCTGTGCCTGTAGATTGACACCTGGCTTCACACTGCATCGCAGAGCTGGTACCGTGATGCGGGGGCCAGCCCCGAGAATATGCCCCCAAAACATGCACACTTGGGAAGTGGGGGGTATGAAAAGGAGCGACAGCGTTAGGGTCGGCTTCAATCAATTTAAGGGGATCTGATTTCGTTGACTTGGGACTGTTTTATGATATTTGATTGGATATTACGTGTTTATTGCTGCTAAACAGTAAACAGAGGGTGCGCTCTATAGAAAACTTATCGTAAAACATTGTTAACTTCCCCTTGACTATTTTGTGTTGCCCCCTTGAAGAACTAACGCGACCCCTGGCTACGGCAAGGCCCGAGACGCAGCGATTTATTTGGGCGTTACACGCTCATCGGTACAAATCTTTCATTTTAAAACAGTTACCGTGTTCATGGTATCTTGCACGCCTTATTGCCGTATACCGCAGTGGTACACGCTATAAAACAAGCCATATCCATGTCGTTTCAATCTCTCACGGACGCTCTGGCCACCTCCAGCTAGCAAATCAAATCAATCAGTGTCGACAGATGATTGCTGTACCTTCGCTCCGAGTACCATGCACTGCACTAGAATATTACCGCTACAGCAAGTGCTGTGGTGCCTTGAGATGAAATGATGGAGAGCGCATTGCGCGTCGCTTTAGCTGCCGCTGTGGCACTGCCAGCTGCAGAGGTGAAAGTAAGCCGGAGAGCCAGCCAGCTAGCCAGCTAAGCCAGAGTTGCCCCACGCGCTCTTCGTGATGCCCGCACCGCGCTGCTAGAGACTCAGTGCTGGTTGGAGACCCGCGACCGGCGGATGCCCCAGCCCTACACTTGTCCATCGCCAACCCACAGCCGTCGTTGTATAGTTGCCGGTTAGCAGCGGTCTGGGAAAATGTGAGCCGACTCGGACGACGCGACCATCCGCTTTTTCCGGCGCGAGCACGTGGGTCTATAAGTGGTGCGACACGGGTCACCGGGCACGAACGTGCGTGCGAGGGTTCTCGAGTCGGTGAAGAATTGCTGTCGTCGCCGGCGCCCGGGGTGCGGGGTTTGTTTGCGTGCGCGAATTGCGTGTGTCTTTGACGGGTTGCGGACGCCGTTTCACACAGGGCTAGATTTTGCCGTCTGCTGCCTGACATTTGCAACGAAGTTTTTTTTTGTGTTATTTTTTCGTTTTTTTTTTACTAATTTAAATTTTCTTATCTAACCTTTAACAAATTAATACGCGTCGATGCACAGTGGCAAAGTGTAACGACCAGCATCCAATCGTGTGCACATCTCGCCGTGTTCTCTGACTCGACATTGGCGCGGCGGTGCGACGTGCTAGGTGCTATCTGCGATCTCCAGCATCCGCGACGGAGCCAGACTGCGGCGCAGCTCGGAGCATCTGTAAACAAATCGCCGGTGTACGCCAGAGTGGTCACGCAAAGTGTCGATACACGCGGTATAGGTCAAGGCTATAGGTTACTAGGTGCGTCCATCGAGAGAAAGTGGCCTCCGCTAAACCGATCGGGACGCGCCGATCTGCAATATACGTGTGCCAAATGTGCCAAATGTGCCAATTGGCTGGCGATTATCTGTTGACTTATCCCACGGTGGAAAACCGCGAGACCGCGTGCTTGCGTTAACATCTCGAGCATGGGCTCGAACAAGAACGTGACATTCGCCTCTCGCGACAAGGCTGAAAGTATCGCAGCTTATCAGGTAACTGACATAACTACCTCTAACCATGGTAGTAACACTGCGTTGTTAACTTGATTGCCGGAAGCCGGTGGGGCACGTGATCGCCATTCAGTAGGGACACAGTGTGAAGGTGGCTGCACTAACGGGCAATGTAAAACGGGGAGCTGCTCTGTTCTGTTGGTCACCCATCCAAACACTAGTCCCGACGCCTTGTTGCTCAACTCGTCATCTCTCGAGTTCCTTGCCATACCGTGGTTGCTATCGTTGACATTTCACGTGTCTACTCACACGAACTACTCCAACAGTGTCTCTAATCCCCAATGTCCCCTTATCAGTTTGCGTTAAATGAAAATCTTCGGGAAACTGGTCGGAAATAAGAAACCACCCATGGATTCTGACTGTTTCACGAATCTCGGCTGCCCCGACCGGGTTTTCGAAACAATTCAACTCCTTCTATGTCTTGCTCTGCCGAGAAGAGTGTTTACCCAGTTCTCTAGTAAATATGTCGTCTTGTGTGCTGTGCGAGTCGAGAGTTTGTTCTAAGTATACCTACCTATCACTTCGAGGTCGTTCCATTTATTAATCTCTGATGCAAAATAAACACGAGACAATGACATAAGCTTTGCTCGTTGTGCCAGCAAGATAGCGTGTGAATTACGACGGATTTAAATGACAATGTGTCAAGCCGCAATCGAGACCCCACAAGGACTCGAATTTGTGTCTATTGATGCTGGTGGTGCTAGGGCTACGATTCTTGAATGGATTTTTATCTTGTTATCTCCGAGTTTGCTGCAGTGTCTTATACGTGTTCCCACGTAAGACTCGCCAAGCGAAGGTGCCCTACCCTGTGCCGATTGTATGTTGTGTGCTGTGTGCACAAGTCAATAACAACGCGGTGGTGGGCGTCAGTGTTGCTAGTGGGTGTGCATGTTTTTCACTAAGCCTGCTTGGTGTCTGCTTTGCTTCGCTGTCGTAATCGTGGTTCTGGTCGCGGGGACAAATATTTCTTGGGGCATTTTTATTTTTACGATTTTGTATGAAAGCTTTGCTCGAACTTGCCCACATCAGTTGGTTTGTTGTTATTTTGGATGTGTGTAGTCATAAATCCAAGGCATGCTGTAAATTCCCTAGCAAAATGTTGACAAACTTCGGAGATTTCTGAATCTGATAGTCCTTGGAATTCGTTGGTTATGCATGCGGCAACAAAAGAAACCGCATATCTTAGCAAAAATTAGGGTCAATTCTTGGTCGCTTCCCCATGCAATTGCCGTTTCCGTATTCAAAATGACAATGCCTAGCTTAAACTAAAAACAGCGTTAATTGATTGATTTGCCAATATAATGCGAAACATTAGACACAAATGAGATGTTGCTACATTGATAATGAAAACACATTTCGAAAGAAGATTCGCCACCGACTGGCCATACTTTTCTTGGCAGAGGTGTTGGTTTTACGCCTTTTATTTCTCGAATCTTGTCACGCAACCTTGACTCAAAAAGTGTTCTGAATTCTGATCAACTCGAGAAACGATCTGGTTGGTGATGACCGATGCGCCACAATTAACATTGTGTTCAAGAGGTAGGTTTTAGAATTTAATAAACCCACGTAATAGGTAAAAGATCTATCTACCAATCCTGCCACCCCGCAAATCTCTTGGAGATAATACAACACGTCGCCGTCGGCCTAGTTTTTGCCAAACAATTTGAGAGTCTATTAAGGGTTGTGGAAATCTCTGCTTGTGCAATGCCACTTTTGGCGGACATTCCATTCCCATCGTTGCAAAGCCCGCGAGGGTGGATACTAGAAACTCGATGGTAGTAGATGCGCTGTAGCTGCAGCCATGGTCCACCACCTCTCACAGATGTTACCAAACTTGATGCGGTCGCCGCTCACGGCAACACAACCAACAGCCACGCTCTTTTAATAAACATTACAATCACGTAAGTAACTAATTTAACCGGCAAGACACATGTATTACACGGCGTCAAGGTTGCCACTTAACCTTCACAGAATAACTTGCCATTTTACTTCTAAACAAACTTCTGACACAGCCGCCTGCATCTGCCTATACCCGCGGAGAGATGGCGAGATTAAAATATCTATGCGCTAATAAAATTACAAATTACTCTGCACGGCCCTGCCCCTTGTTCTGCCGTAAATCTTCTCTTGCACACGCCGGCATGAGTGGCAATCTAAATTATAGATTTGCTTACGTGTTTTGATTGCCTGTTTAGTGTTTTTTTTCGTTCGCCCCGTGCGGTCACATTTGCAAACCTATATACCGACCCTGTCCCGCCTTCTTACGCGCCTAAAACTGTCAACTTTCGACGGGCTCGCTGATTCGCGAACACCATGCGCACACACACACACACAAACTCACACACGCGTGGTCAAACCGTGTCAAACCGTGTCAAACATCACGAGGAATTCGTTAATGGAGTCGCGCGAGAGCGCGCGTCTGTGTGGAGCTGGCTGTTATGAAATCTAATTCACTTTCTTGAGCGCCCACTTGCCGATAGACAGATACAAGATAGGTACGTACCTGTCTTCTTCCCACTTGTGTGCCTTGCGCCATCGTTCGGTGTATGGTTGCGTCACACCATTAGCATATCGTTATGTCTCCTCGAACGCCTCTCGATTGACGGCCGGGGCCCGTTGCTGTTCGCGGGATCCGAAGTAAGCACCGAGCTTTAGTCGTACGACGCACTCGCCCCTGTGCACTGCAGTGTGGAGATTCGTGACCGAATTTCCGTCATCGTCGGTCCTATGGTCGGCCGGTAGTGATATACGGCGTCGCTGATCTAAATCAGGATAAACCTGGTTTGCGGAGAATTTCAAATAGGTTGTGTGATCGCTTGAATTGCTCGTGTGTATACCTTGTAGAATGGTAATTCATCGGAATTGTGTCGTGAATAATCTACGCGCGGTGTTTGATGGAAATCGTCTCGTATCGGCGTAATGATCGCAGGGGTAAGTCGTTCTGTGCCGGTGGCTGCACGGCCGGGCTCTGACCATGCAGCTCGCAGATGCATGTCGCTTGTTCGCTTGCTGTGTGTGCAGCGTGTGTGTGTGTGTGTGTGTGTGTATGTGGTGAATGTTAATTTTTTCTACAGGTCAGTTATGCAACTTGAATACCAAGGAAAAAAAATCGTAATAATAGTTAAATAATAATGCAATTTCTCGTGCTCGTTTATTGCTAAACTATACAGATAACTTTTATCGGTTGGCGGAGTTGCTTAAATTTATCCGTATAAAGGAAATTGGTTATTTCTTAACATGGTTAACCATCGCATTGCTATGGTTCTGGCTTCATTACTTCTTCGGGAGCGGTATGCAACTAGCAAAATGCGAATATAAAATTGCAACAATTCCACATTAACACACATACCAACTAAGCTTCATTTGCTCTTACCACATGACACCGACTTCATTGCCTGTACCGCCAGTTCAGAAACCTATAGGTCCACCACCTATGCAAATGCGCAACAGATCGCGCAGACCTGTGTGGTAGTATGGTAATCGCTATATATATGCACCTATATAGTAGGTACATAATGATACGCTACGATTCTTGCTAGTGTGCTCGTACATGCAGGCATACCACGATGCCGTGGACCAGCAGAGTGGTCGTACCGTGCCGTACCGGGCCGTACCGAGCCGGACAAGGTGTCACTTCCAACGTTCGTACGGCTAACAGTTGATGCCGACGGGCGGGTCCGTCGCAGCAAAGCACGCACGCACGCACGCACGCACGCACGCACACGCACGATTCCACGCGTCACGTGCGCGCCGGCTCGCAACAATGTGAATACTTAATTGATCGCGGCCACCGTTCGTTGACTCCTCGCTAGTCTGAAACGTCTTCTGCACTCTCCTGCAGTCTCTTGTCTGCTGTAGACGTCGCTATAGTTGGCCAGCTGCGATGCAGAAACGTGCACTTGCACAGGAAGCACATCGCACATCGCACATAGGCACATCGCAGGGGTTGGCGCGAACACAGGCGCTAGAGGCACATCACGGGGGATGGCACAAACACAGGCACAAGCAAAGCGCAAACAGATGGCACAACACAGGGGTCGGCACAAACACCGGCGCATAGCATAGCACAAACATAGGCACATCACAGGGATTAATTGGCACACATATACACAGGGACAGGGACAGTACAAACAAAGTCGCATCACAGAGAGTGATTGGCACAAACACAGGCGCAAGCAAAGCACAAACAAATGTACGTCACAGAGAATGGCAAAACACGGGGACAGGCACAGCACAGAGACGGCACAGGGACATCACAGACACAAGAAAAGGCACGAGCGCAAGCTCAAGCTCAAGCGCAAGCTCAAGCTCAAGCACAAGCACAAGCACAAGCACAAGCACAGCGAAACTCGGTACATTTGAACCAGTCGATGCACGCTTCTGCAAGATTAATACGAACGTGACCCACTGCACGCCGTCGTGCGCTGACAACTGGCGATGAGACACAGTATAAGAGGCGTGGACATCCATGCTTAAATCATCAGTGCTGCTTAGCAGTTTCAACTAACTCACTAAGGGTCACCCCCTAAGGGTCGATAAGGTTCTGTCATCTTTCGTAAGCATCCAAGTATAGAAGTCTTCCAAGTTCCAGTCGGTCAGAGCGGCCTACTCTTTTTTGTCAAAGGGTGGGATTGCGCCAAAAAATAGCATTGCGACATCCATGAACCAAAGTTGTCGCCAGTTTTCTCTGAAACTGGCTGTTTCTTACAATGGGCAGTCTGACAAGAAAAAAAGGTGACGTAGATATCACATTTCTTAGACAAGTGTCGTCCAGGCCTTCAGGCTAGATCGATGATCGCATAGCCTGACAGTGATTTGTCAGTGATTTCATAAGAAAACCGACGCTCTATCAAGTTATCAGGGGAGCATCGCGAGTGGTAGACAACAATTGCACGCTCTTTGCTATCTTCCTCTTGATTTTGCAGCTATACACGTGTAAATCTGGAGAGATTCTTCACAATACCTACCCCAGTTGCCAATATAACTGTGCTTCCGGCCATTGTCATATAACTAACGCCCGGGGATGATGACCTTATACCTTTACCGTGCCACTCAACTAATCACCGAACTTTCTTTATCTTAATCAGGCACACGAATGTGTTCGATTATAAGTTTAATCGGCCATTGGCATGTTATCAGCAATTCGCTCTAATTGCCCCGTGCTTATCACTCAGTTGTCAGTAGTATCCCAACAGCACATGCTGATGCATGCCGCCTACTGTTCGAGCTACTCAAGGATATATACAAGTCGATTGATTATTGGTGTGTAACGATGCACTATTTTGACAACTGGCCCTTTGGCACTGGTCTAATGGCGTCGGTGAATGAAATTGTCATGATGAGGGTGATACTGATCCTAGCGTAGCTTAGAAGGGAGGAGGGGAAACCCGGTGCCACTGTTATGTTTGTATATACGTTTTATTAGAGACAGGGAACACAGGTTACAGGTATCGCTGGGATGACAAGAGTGAGCCCGAATGCGGCCTGGCGCTACCTTTTATAGTCGCTGATGACCCTTAACAAATGACCTTACATATCATACACAACACTCCTTCCCCCACAGAACAATTTCAGACAATCAATCCTATACTATTTTCTGTAGTAGCCTACTCCTGTCGAAAAGCACCAAGGGTACCACCGGCTTTACGTCCCTTCCGAAGGACGGTACAACTCGAGCAACAGGATTCCTACACTAATACGTGCTGTCGAGAGAGGTTGATAAGCAAGGCGAGTGAAGTTGTTGTACAAACCCTCCAACCTCTCTCTGATCATGTGCATGATGGTCACCCATCAAACACCTGACTCAGCGTGATGTTGCTTAACTTCGGTGATCTAACGAGAACCGGTGTTTCCAACATGCCAAACCGTTCGGTCTATATTAAAGCCGAGATTTCGATTACAGCTGCTAGCGATTTCCCAGAATTTTCGCTAAATCACCGATTTGCCAGCTATGAACAATGCCTTAAATTAATGCGCAATTATTAACATGAACTAAATCGCATAGTTAAATTTCGGGCATGCTTTGATAGCCCGCGCAGCTCCCAGGCCGTATACCGTACCTAGCTAAATTTTTTATTCGAACTTAGGCGTCGACACAAAGACCGGGAGACGATGATCCGTGAGAGAGTGAGACGAGAAGATGATTACAGGTATCGGGGCAAAAGGCCCCGATGCGTTCGAACCCGATAATCCCGATGACAGCACGCAAAATGTTGTGGACAGGTGTGAACGCGATCGCGTCCGATTGTTCGGCAAGCCGACGAACGGTGTTGTCCTTCACAGTTGGCGGCGCTCTCGCTGCGCCGCTGAGAAGGAGGCGTTGTTTCTCTGCAGTTTCGGCAGATATCGGTCGTGTTATGCCACACGACGCCACATGGAGCAATCGGAGGCTGGGGAGACACATGATAATTACCGACCATATGGTCGGAATGAAACGAAGCACATTTCGTTTTCATTTTCGTGGTTAAATAATTTATTACGTATTGACCGAATGGTGTTAATGACTGCGGTGCTGGCAGCGCGATTGTGATGAAATGGTACGCGATGAGGTGGGGCCCGGGATGGGTCGGACCACTGTCATCTGTTTCATCTCGAGGGATTATTCGCGATAGTCATCTACCCTTCGACCGTCTGAAAGCCATTTCCGATGGTGTTTATCGGGAATTGATGACGGCGCGAATTCGCCAGGAATTTCTGCCGGCGCGTTTTGATGCTGCCGTTCGTTTTACTTTTATTGTTGTGCTGTTTTGTAACGCCCTCATTGTCTTGTATCAGTAGCATGCAATGAGTGAGAGCCATTGACCTGTTTTCTTGTCGATTCCTCTCGTTCAAGGGGTCTCGACAACGACCCCTTATAGCGAAGTAGGGTGTGCTGCCGCTTTTATTCTGACTACCGTCTCGGCTGCCCATGGCGTTAAAGAATCTTTTGGGGGTTTGTTGGGAACCATATCTCGTTATTAAAGCGCGTTAGTACTTTTACTACCACTGGCCAAAAGATTTTTTGTATTTTAGT
This sequence comes from Nemurella pictetii, assembly GCA_921293315.2. Taxonomy (NCBI): domain Eukaryota; kingdom Metazoa; phylum Arthropoda; class Insecta; order Plecoptera; family Nemouridae; genus Nemurella; species Nemurella pictetii. Next base: position 22,667,186 of record OV121116.1, on the reverse strand, counting down.
ATTTTGTTTAAAAAAAATTGTTTAAAATAAAATAACGCTTTCAAGTGTATCCAAGCTTCACCAAGACCTGGATTGATAACTATAAACTACACACCCATGGGTTGGTCTTTGATTGGTCATCATAAGCAAGGGCCATCGATTTTCCTGAACTTCTTAAACTAGTTTCTAGTTCCTAGGTTCTAGTTTTTTTTCCTAAACCTACAGCTGAGCTAGTTTGGACATACTCACAGCAGCTAGTAACAAACACACTGTCCTACACTTGCATTCAATCTCGGTAACGCTGCAAACTGCGTGCGTACCCCCATTGAGCGAGATTTAGTACGGGAAGTTGACGTTTCGCTCTCTTGTTTCCAGGTGAAGCTCGAACGTGTGCTTGGACTCACAGTCGCCAGCAATGCAGCCCTTGACTGCGACCCGCAATCAGAGGTGGTTGCCTACCCTGCAGGGTGAGTACCCTTGTAACGGCAACAGCAATTACCGTTATCGGCATCCCTTTGGCTCACCTAGGGGACGGCAAGTCTTTTCTGTCGGTACTGGAAACGTCTTGACGTTTCACCTCAGTTCGGATAGGAAACGTTCGTGGGCTGTAATGTTACAATGTGTATGATGTTGCTCGTTCAGTCTCGTTCGGCCGTTCACTCATGGTAAGCGTGTCACTAACAACGTTTATCACAGCCGTTGAGGAACGCTTCACTGGCCTGAATAAGCGAGGGATTTCTACGTTCTATCTCTGTGTGTTTCAATCCCTGCTCCGCTTGGATACTTCGGAATAATTGAAACTTGCATTCGACTTCTTGATCAATTGCTTCGAGTCATTGATTAGTGAATGGGAAGTGTATTCATGTAAATTTGTTTCAGGGCTTTAGAACAGACACAGGGTCTCTCAGACTCGCCTCAAATCTAGATCAAGACTCGACTCCGGTTACACCGATGAAAGTTTTTAATGAGATGGAGCATGCAGTGAAGCTCGATTTTGATTCCTAGAAGTTTGTCTGTGCTCAGTAATGGTATGGAGGTGTGAATGAGTGGGTGGGGTAGTATTGTTTTGCCGTCCGTGCCACCTCTTCACCAAAGCAAAGTATTGGTTGCTGTATCATATTTTATCTAATATGACAATGAATCTTTTGATGTGGACTGGGGTAACCATATTTGATGCTCGGCCTGAGTTTCACAGTTTTACATTGATTACATAGACCGTCCGATACAAATTCCAAGGGTGGGAAGACTGGAGGTGGACGTTGCCAGAATACTCATTAAAATTATGTGGGAATCTCGTGCCATCATAGTCCTTGATAACTTTCAGTTAATAATATGATAACTTCCTTCCAAAAGTGTCCCTGTCTGTTTAGCTCAAATTTAAGAAGCGCCACCTACCATAGGTGATGGCTGGGGCTCAAATCCCCCATATGGGCATTCATTTTGCAATATAAATTTTGCTTCTGTTCGATAAATCTCCATTAAAGTTTACTTTAGGTGAATTCACGAAGAATTAATGGAATAGAATACAAGTGGTTGACTGACAAGCTAACTGCCCCCTTTAAGTAATGATGTAAACTATTAAAAGATGCTTCATGAATGCTATTTGTAGATCAGTGGTACAGTGCATCGTAATTCACACATCGCAGTTGCCAAATTAATTTTCAGTATCAGCAGCAAATAAGAGCAATGTTGGCGAGATGAGTAATCAACGAGACACTCGTCCACGCTGCGGGAGCGAGTCGTACGGAACGCGGCGTCGTAACGGTCCGTTTGCTTGCGCAGATGCACGGTGGTGCTATTGGACGCAAGGCGCGGCCGGCAGACCCACCTGCTGAACGCGTCGCGCAAGACAGTGTCATGCCTGTCGTTCAGCGCGGACGGGCGCTACCTTGCGACCGGCGAGGTCGGCCACCTGCCCGCCGTGCGCGTGTGGGACCTCCAGGAGCCACGGACGCAGATCGCCGAGCTGCTCGGCCACAAGTTCGGCGTCGTCTGCGTGGTGAGTCGACTGCGGGCGCCGCGTCCGGGGGCGAACGCGATTGCGAGATGACCTTTTTTCTTCCCGTCTGTCGTCAGTCTGTCAACTTAGCGCATACGTCACTTTTTTCTGCACAAGTCTAGCATACTTCCAAATAACACAAGAAATATGCCAATATGGGCAATGTTTGAATCTTCTGTGTTTCAAAAAGACATTAATTAATTATATATGTTAAGCCTTTATCTCCCGTGGAAGATGAGAATTTTAGCTGTTTTAAATGGAACCAGTAAGTGGATTCAATGGTATGAAGAAGAAATTAAAAGATAGAGAGATCAGTAACAGAAGTGAGGAAATTTTAATTTCTAATAAAAATTGCAAGTGATTGGAATATGTTAGAAATATATTATTGTAGGAGCGACAAAGAAAATAAATAAATTAAACTATATCAAATCGAGGGAGGGAGGAATACATAATATGAACACGACTTGCCGAATAGACATGAAGTTGTGTAATCGCGGCATGCGCCGAAACGTTTGCACCACTTGAAGTATATCGGCAAGTGGTGCCGACAAACTTCTCTGTCGCCCTCGTGCCTACGCCCTAGACTCTAGAAACGTAAGCCCGTGACAATAACGAGCAGCCCTCGAGCACCGCGGACGCAAATAATAAGCGTGACTGCGCCTGTCTCCCCGCAGGCGTTCTCGCCGAGCGGCAAGCACCTGGTGTCGGTGGGCAGCCAGCACGACATGATCGTCAACGTCTGGGACTGGCGCCAGGGGGCGAAGCTCGCCTCGAACAAGGTGTCGGCCCGCGTCAAGGCCGTCTCGTTTGCCGAGAACGGCAGCTACTTTGTGACGGTCGGCAACCGCCACGTCAAGTTCTGGTACCTGGAGCACGCGCGCTCGGCCAAGGTGAGTGGAAGCCTCCGCGTAAGCAGGAAATCTGCGTGTCGTTTCGCGGCCCGGACAATTTGCCGGCGGGCTTAGCGCGGCGTCGGTTCAATGCACCATTTTCTGTGACATTTGTCGGATGTCTAGCTGAACCATTGTTTGTAACTTCAACGGTTGATTTTTCTGCGACATTTGGCCAATTTCGAGCAGAATTATTATCGTGTGCAATTTCGATGTGTGATTTTTCTGCAAATTTGTCAGATATCTTGCGGAATTATTGTTTGCAACTTCAACTCGTGATTTTTCTGCGAAATTTGGCCGATATCCAGGAATTATTACTGTTTCTAAGCATTGTATTCCTGTAATGCTGGTCAGTTATCTAGTGGGATCACTACTGTTTAAATTTCAGCGTGGTAAGCAATCTTCCGTGCCCCACTGGATTCAGCAAAGTCCTCGCGTTTGCAGTACAAAGATTAACACAGTGTAGCGCAGAAGATCATGGGAATGACGGTATCGTTCTCGCGTTTGCAGTACAAAGAGGCGGTGCCGCTTATGGGCCGCTCGGCCATCCTGGGTGAGCAGCGCAACAACCACTTCTGCGACGTCGGCTGCGGCCGCGGGGAGCAGGGCGACTCGACGTACGCGGTGACACGCTCGGGCCTGCTCTGCGAGTTCAACAACCGGCGCCTGCTCGACAAGTGGGTCGAGCTGCGGGTGAGTCGAGCTGGGAGCGAAATCGCGGGCACCGTCGGGATTTCGATGAGAGACAATGTGTAGGACAGTGTCGCGCCGTGCAGATGAGAATGTTCGCCTGGATTGGGGCCGGGGGTTGCTGCTGAAGACGGGTGAATGAGCTCTGCTGGAAGTCGAGACACTAGGCACTTTTTACGACTGACAATCTCTCGAAATTAAAAACAAACCAATGGACCTTTTCCATTCAAAGAAAACTGACATCATAATCATATACCCAATGAGATATGCCAGTGGAATTGAGATTTCCCTACCTTCCTTGGGTTAACTGCAGAGCCACTAATATTTCTTGTGGACATATATCAACCAAAGAAGATAGGGATATTCAAACCCAAGAGGCTTTTCTTAGTAGGTATTTGACGTCATTTTTCTTCGAATAGGATAGGTCTATTGCTTGATTATTACTAACAAACATTACTACAACACATACAACTACATTACACAAACAATAGCCCTTTACAGAATCACCAACCAGCAGAAACAGTGACGTTCGAACAGTAAAATACGAGCCTTCTGGTGTCTAACTGGTAATTGCATACTGTGCATTCGAAGCGTTAGAAATGAAGCGGGACCATTCTCGCTGCCGATTCGGAGGAGTTTGACAAGTGATGACCGGCGTTCTTGCTCGGCGTTTGCAGACAACCAGTGCCAACTGCATGGTCGTCGGGGAGAACTTCATCTTCATTGGGTGCGCGGAGGGCATCGTGCGGTGCTTCTCCCCGTCGACGCTGCAGTTCATCACGACGCTGCCGCGCACACATTACCTCGGCGTTGATGTCGCACAAGGTCTCACGATCAGGTGAGTGGCCAACGGACAGCAAAGCAGAACTAGAACTCTTGGAATTATTTCACAGTGTTTCCGTTTGATTAATTCTTATTGGTAGCGATATATGGTGCTTTTGTGATGTTTTGATGATGCTTTTCAGTTTTTTTGCAACAAAATCAATTTTAACTTCACCGATTTTGACAAAATTTACGGTTTGCATGAAGAATCAGAAAAAAAAATCTTTTAAGGCAAAGAAAATGGATTGTTGTATTTTTAATCGATTTTTACATTCAATATATATTTTTTTAATTTCGAAAGTACTGAGTAATATTAAATCGACATCGATTAAATGATGCTCATCTACGACATGAGCCTTTGCGAAACCGCAGTATAAATGTCGGCAGACAAATTCCTTTTTTATCCTACGTGAGGTTTTTGACTAAATTTCGAGAAAGCCATAACAAGAGATTTTTTGATATGTTCACACTTTTGCCGAGATGTTGTAGGTTCAACGTACAAGGACAAGAGGGAAAAAATTGTTGAAGTTTTCTAGCTAGGTTTAAACTTGTGAAAAAAACCAGTCTCTTGTGCCGTTGAAAAAAACGATTAGTGATTCGTTTGCCGTGACATAGCCTCCTTGTAATTTGTTTTTGCTGACATTAGACTTGTATTTATAAAACAGACTGGCTTCTTACCCATGCAATAGAATTTTTTGTCCCCTACTGATTCACACTAGTTGAACCTTGGCTATGGCTGGATACAGTTGGTTAATTAGTGGATAAATGCTATAACTACTTTTTTTGCTCCCCAAGAAATCAACTAATAGATGGTTAAAAAACACATTGATTGCTGCAGAGAATATATTATCATATATTACCAATGGCAGCTATGTTTGACCCGAGCTATCCCTACGTTTGATTCATCCCGGGTTGTCACGATATTTGTAACTTATGTTATTGACATTTTAGAAGATTTATTTTATTTTTTAATATTAATACCCTCTGACTCTTTTCAACGGGCAGTACAGTCAATCCAGAATAAGGTCATGCTTAAAAAATTGTTATCACTTACCTTTCACCAACTATAAGAATAATTCCCCTTGATGAAAATGTCAATTGAAACACTAAAACTGTGCATAAAGGCTTGATTACCACTAGCTTATCTTCCATCATTTTACAAGTAACTTTGTTTGTGCAGTATTTCACTAATGCAGTTCAATATAAGATTAAATTGTTGTCTTCACATTAATTTCGTATCACGTCGGTAATAATATTGACTACTAGCGCTAAGCAGACACGATAATTCTAAAATTCAAAAGAGTTAACGCACTTGAATGGACACAGGATACAGAGAACTTTTATAAGACTAGCGGCACACAATAAATCAGCCTGCATCTGCAAGCAATGGTTAGTCGATCGGGGTCCTTGGCTGCCGGGGTCGGTGTCGCTAACGAGGGACGTGGTCCCGTGCTTGCAGCCATATGGGTGCCAACTCCGGCGACGCGCACTACCCAGACGTCGTGGCGCTCGCCTTCGACAGCACCTCCAACAAGCTCAGCTGCGTCTACAACGACCACAGCCTCTACATCTGGGACGTGGAAGACATCAAGCGGGTACGTTGTTTCTAGGCCGAGCTCGATCAAGATTGTTACGTTGCTGGCGAAGAATGAAGGTTCGTTTGCTGGCTCTTCAAGGGTCGCGCTATGGCATTCTGCAATTGCAGCTCGAGTCCGGAACTTTGCGAGCATTGCGATCGCCGCGTCCCACTAGTGTTGAATTCGGTCCGATATTCCCGAGCTCTGCGCTGGCTTGGCTCAGTGTTCTATTCAGCGCATCTTGATGAGCTCGTTGTATTTGGGCTCACCATAGCTGATCAATGACTTAAGGATTGAAGCTGTTAACTTACAATAGTTTAATTTTTTCTAGTAGTCATCTTTTCATAATTTATTGCTACAATTTCTATTTTAAAGGTGTAAATTATTTATGTATTTCCTAGCTGTCAGGATGCTAAATTTGATGTTGCGTAACTCAACCTAGCCTTGGTCGAAGTCTTCGCAATCCTTAAAATACACACACTTTTTTTTTTGGTTAAAAGCACCTTTTTAGGACCAAAAGTCGATCCAAACAGAGCACAACCGTTCAATACATCTTCAATCTTTCCGTGGCTCTGAGCCACGCTGACGAACCATTTTATTTATTTCTTTTCGTCACTAACAAACGTTGTGGAATCCGACGGACGGCATCATATCCTAATGCAAGGTGCGCGACGCAGGTGGGCAAGGCGCACTCGTACCTGCACCACAGCGCGTGCATCTGGGGCGTGGAGACGTACCCGGACGCCGCCGCTGGCCGCCTCCTGCCTCCCGGCAGCTTCGTCACATGCTCCTCGGACGACACGGTCCGAGTCTGGAACCTCGACCACCACGAGAGCGCGACGGGCTCTGCGTACCAGCGCAACGTCTACAGCAACGTGAGTCTTCACCGGGCTTGCGCTAGATCGTAGCGCCGAGTTTGCAGTGACCTTGGTCTCACTTTGACTCGCTGTCGTAGGCCCTGATGTTGCCGTTTTACTGCTTGGCTAAATTAGCTGGGCGGCAGGGCTAAAACATTCATTCCTTAAAGATTGGAATATTCTGTATTAATCTTAAACAGATGAGTAAAGCTAACCAACAATCGAATCTAATCTATTGTAAACATGAATACAAAGTAAAAAAAGACAAACCTGTCATGCTTTTCTTCGGGTGTGAGTTTATTGCAGTCTTTGCTTGTTGCACTTTTTCAATTTGATGTCATGATTGTGGCTTTGTTTGTCATATAACTTGCAGAGTCGTTGAAAATGTTTTCCCATAAGTCAAGCCTCCTCATTGCTTAATCTTATATTGACGTTGACACTGATGTTTTATTTGCAGGAATTGTTGAAAGTGCTGTACATCGACCCAGAACTGACGCACTTGAAAGACCAGGGGGACACCAAGGTGGAAGGAAGCTACGACGGGAGAAACGGGGTGCGCTCGATACGGATCAGCCCCGATGGAAAACATCTCGCTTCCGGCGACAGGTAGGCTTCAGCGTCCTTTTATTCCGGCTAATCCTTGCTACCGCCACTCTACGATTAACTAGAAACAGGATTCTAGACAACACCTTATCATTTATCAATTACTAATGGAATCATGGGGAAAAAATGGGCCATTTGAGTTGGGTTTTCAGAAAACACATAAGCTCACTTTGATTTGATCATATTCTTATTCCCATCCAGAGTCGATTGGGATGCGTAGTAGACTCATGTAGTTTGTATGTTAATCGAAGATTAAACTCATGGCTTGGGCCGTTAACCAAGTCATCAATCTGTTACATTGATGGTTGATTGGGCTGTCAGTGTGTCGTCCGTTAGGGGAATCTGGAAGATTCATCTTGTGGGTTGAGCTATAAACCGAAACGGTGATTGGCAGCGACACAAAGTCACGGTTTTGGCCAGTTTTCGCGTGCAACGTTCGGGTCCACATCGAACAGCTGGCCGAGCTGTCCCGCATCAATGCGTTCTGCCCGGAGCACTCCAAAACAAGCTAACCGTTCTGCCTCGCATTCTGCCCGTAGCTCTCCGAAACAAGCTAACAGTTTGGCTCCACATTCTTCCAGGTCCGGCAACGTCCGCGTCCACGAGCTAGAACGGCTGGCAGAGCTGTGCCGGATCGAGGCGCACGACGCCGAGGTGCTCTGCCTGGAGTTCTCGCCGGGAGGCAGCTCCCTGCGCCTGCTGGCGTCGGCCTCGCGCGACCGCCTCATCCACGTGTTCAACGTCGATCAGGGCTACGACTTCATGCAGACTCTCGACGACCACTCGTCTTCCATCACCGCTGTACGCTTCCTAAACGCTCACGACCAGCTGCAGATGGTGTCCTGCGGCGCCGACAAGTCCATCATCTTCCGGCAGTTGCAAGGCGTGAGTGCTCTCCCGTCGTGTTGCTTTAGAAGGCTCGAGTATTTTACTTGTTTGTACCCTGTAGTGGGTTATATCTATTTTTCAACTTGTCATCCATCCATCATCCTTCATCCATTAACAACCAGCATTGAGACAATGGTAAAACAGGCCATCAGCACATTTGGTTTAGTGCGAGCAATAATGGCTAGCTTGCGTCAGTGACAGTGACAGCTGCAGTGGTGGTCTTAAAATCTCGCAAAAAATAGTCCTTTCTCTTATTGATGAGAGCGTTAATGAGAGCGTCTTTATCACTGCCTTTATCTTGATTTGGTTCCGGCAATGAATATTTTATTGTGGAGTGATTGCTGTGGTTGCAGTTAAAAGATCTTGCATAAAACTACTGACCCTGGGTTGGATTTACTAAGATGCAGCTACCTGATCACTTCCTTTACCTTACATTTTACCTTTACCATACATAGGGTCAGTTTTACTTGGATAAATCAACCCGATTGCTTCCTTTATCTTACACAAAACCACTAACCCCAGGTTGGATTAATTTGGACGAATCAACTCAATTGCTTAGTCGGTGTCGGTTTCTCCTGTACCATGAAGTAACGCCAGCGTCTTCATTTGCGGTTTCAGTGTGAGTTCTCGCGGGGCCACAACGCGGCCGGCAAGAGCACGCTCTACGACATGGAGGTGGACCACGGGCAGAAGCACGTGCTGACCGCGTGCCAGGACCGAAACGTGCGCGTGTACAGCGCCGCCAACGGCAAGCACAGCAAGACGTTCCGCGGGTCGGTGGGCGAGGAGGGATCGTTGATCAAGGTCGGTGCTTGCCTGCATTTTGCCCCGAGAAAAGCTCGTTGACTAGTCAGTCGGCTAGTTGGTCAGTTGTCCATGCTTATGGAAACACCACAATTTAGAAATTTTGATGAAAGACTTTCAGCTTGCTCCATGCCGACAGTTGTCCAAGCGTCAGGAGACGCCACCTTTTATAAATTTTGTTACAAGGCTTTCAGTTTGTCCGGTTCCGACAACGTCAGTGAGGCCAAAAGCCGATCCTAACTGTACACCACACCCAATAATTGCCAAAACAAAAATGTCAGCAAACCGCTCGATTCCGCGAAGTCTAACGCGGCCGGTTCGTCGGTCTGGTACAGGTGGTGCTGGACAGCAGCGGCATCTACGCGGCGACGAGCTGCACGGATAAGACGCTGTGCGTCTACGACTACTACTCGAACGAGCTGATGGCCACCATGTTCGGCCACTCGGAGCTGGTCACCGGGCTGCGCTTCACCAACGACTGCCGCCGGCTGATCTCAGCCTCGGGCGACGGCTGCGTATTTGTGTGGAAGCTGCCCCGCGACATGGTGGTCACGATGCAAGCGCGACTGACCCAGCAGGCGGCCAGGGCGGGAAGGTAGGCGCTGCTCATCCTTTTCGGGCATTCGTTATTCGAAACGAATTATCCGTACGTAAATCGGTATCCATACCTAAATCGGTATCCGTACCGGGGTTTGGATTCTTTGCTGTGCGTTATCCAATTATGCTACACAGACAACTGACAGTGGAATCGATATTAAGTTTATATGAGTTGTTTCGTCTGCACGAAACGCTTGCAATTTGCATATGGAATAAACCAGCAGCTCAAAATGCATTCATGTGGCATTGTGAAAGTCTTAAAATCAACTGTGGTTTGTCAACAAGATGTCATGTTATCCAAAGGAATTGATCGTCTTGTTCGACCAGTTCACAAAAGTATAATAAGCTGATATTTATTATTTAAACTTGAAAGCTTTTCTTGGCATATAAATCTGGAAATCTTGGAATCTATAACAAGCTGGCAATAAAAATAGCACCAGAAAACTAGACTTGCCAGTGAAAACAATAAATATTGAACTGAACTCTTTAATAGATTGGTTAAAAATTAGAATGCCAAATAGACCAAGGGCAAGTGAGTTAAGTGAGTTATATTTATCAATCGGTGCATGTGCCTCTGGTTTCACTTAAAATTCCGGATTCCAAATGATGTGTGTGAAAGCGACGGCAATGATTTACAAAAATCCTGTCTACCGCATATCATTATCCTTGTCTACCTTTGACTTGCAAATTAGCCTGAGATAGAAACAACCTCTAGCTGTCAAGATTTACCCTAAGCAATATCTCAGCATATTGATGACGTCGGTGCAAGGAGATGGAAACGGGCGGAGGGGTAGCCGGCGATAAAATTACAGCCGAAAGAATGAAACAATTTAAACACCCAATTGCTGGAATTTTGTTACACCTAAGTACTAAGTAGGTGGTGATGTGAATTTTTGTCAGAGATTGCTCAATCTAGGATTGCCAATCACCAATTATATCAACATTGAACATAGGTAACTAGAACTAACCTTAGAACCAACGGGCAACTGAACTTATAATTTCAGCCAGGCAATGCATTGACAACGAATAATTTAATCGGAGGCCGTATCGGATTCAGAATAATTTGGAGAGAGTGTGCTGGATATATATGGGGGTTATTGTGGCATGATGTTTGTCGACATTCCGAGATCTGGTTCAGTCGGCTGCCATCGGTGATCAAGGCAACAGGCCAAGCGTCGATAACGACAACTTGATCACGACCTGACCTCTTCTCGTCTGTAAGTCTTTCAACCGAGTTGTTCCGACATTTGGGACTAAGCGAAATACCTTCACGGGATACACTTTGATTTTTCTTACTATCTGCCCTGAAAGTCCCTTGTCAATGAGACATTTTTTCAGGAAGCATATCTTTCTGATAATGGCACAAATCTTGCTCAATCCATAAACTCAACATGAAATTGCTCTTGACATTTTTCAAGTTGTGACTAGAAATCAATTAAACAAATCTAAAATATCAGCAGCAAGAAATCATAAATGAGTTTTTTTTTCCATTGGGTCTTCTTGCTGATAACTTTGCTAACCCGATGGTCAATCTCAAAACTTTTCCTTTGCTATCTTAATATTTTTACCCTATTTTCTTTGTCAGAATGGTGACAGTTGATCACAGTGCACAAATTGAGTACACTTGGCTTGTGCGATTCCCTTCATCAAAGATACTAAACACTAAACATTCTTGTGCTTGTAAGAGATGACATCTTGGCTCACTTCTTACACTCAACCATGAAAGATACTGATCTTGTTTTTGTATTTGGAGCTCCCTACAGCGACAGCTTTCATCAATTGCTCATTCATCCATTCCTCATTCATTCATCATTTGCCCTGACAACTAAAAGTAAGTAAGAAAACCATATAGGAGGCAGAGGCTGCCAGATGCTAAATCCCAGTACACAGCTAGTCAATATTAATATTTAATACCAAGTGTATCCTTATAGACTGCATCAGTTCATAACTGTGATCGTTAAGTTACTAGGCAGTGAAACGCTAGGAGTTATGCAAGAGGTAAATAAAAGCACTTCAAGTTCTAGTGCTTGATTTTGACATTCCGTAAACGGCGCCACGACCTTTCCCACGAGCCGTGACCCCCCGAGCCCGACCTTGGCGGCGAATGGCGCGCTGACACGACACCAATCTCGACTTACCTCGACTTGCAGACGCATCCCGACGCACAACGGCCACCTGGACAACGACTTTGCGGCGGTCCCGGATCGCGGAGACCGCAACGCCAACGTCGACGACGACTGCCGCCTGAGCGCCGGCGAGCTGCCGCTGTGGGCGACGAAGCAGACGGAGCGTGGACAGGCGGACGCGCGGCCCGCCGCCGTCGAGTTGCCCCGCGGCCGGTGGGCGCAGCGGATCGGCCCCAGCGCCGGCATCTCGGTGAAGAGCGTCTACGACGAGGAGACCATCATACCGTTCCCGCACCAAGGTGGGTGTTGATTGTTTAGTTATTTAATTATTGTTTAATAATTTGTTTGTCCCTGGGTACGTCATTAAAATTACAACTTTTAAAACACACAGCCTTGTTACACTTTTGATACATTCACAGTTTACACAGCTCGTCTATTGATAAGATTTGAGCTGTTCTTTAAAACAACGTGTTACAGTCTTTATGTTACCAGGCAGCAAATGGTATTGTTTTTATTATTATTACTGTTAAAATTTCAAAATAAAACACCAGAACAATGCTTTATTTACCATTTGCATATTGTCTTGCTATTTACTAGTAACATTTTTATCACAGTTGTGTACTAATGCAGTTAGAAATAAAGCTAAATCGGTGACAGAAAATTTATTTGGCATCATGTTGGTAGTGGTATTGACTACTAGCGCTGAGCGGACAAGGTTATTCTTACATTAAATAGATATAAAACGTAGAATAGATATAAAAATAGATATAAACACGTAAATCAATCGATCTGTGGTCGGTGAAGCCCGTGGGACCGGCGTGACCGTGCGCTTGTTTCCGTGCGCAGACAAGCGGCTGGACTCTGACGGCGGCGGCTCGAAGGACAGCTCGATCGACAGCGGCACGGAGACCCTGCGCCAGTACCCGGACGTGCGGCCCGGCGCGCGGCCCAAGTACAAGTACGACGGCGACGACGAGAGCTTTTCCGACGAGCGCGACCACGTCATGTACTACCCGGCCAACGACGAGACGGGCAGGTGGGTGCGCGGTTGCGTCGCGACTCGCAGCTCTGGTCGAATCGCATGTCGAGACCGCTTCCTTGTTCTTACCCACGAGTGCGGTTTCCAGTTTGCAAGAGTTAATTGACTTGAAGTAGCTCTGCATCTTCGACGAAAGTATGCGTGACTACTGTCTGAAATGTGCTAAGTCACATTCGATGTAATTTTTGTTTGAATGAGTTTCTGTTCTGCATCTAGTTGGCGCTTCCAGAAAATATAAAACCTTTTAAATAACGCTGTGTGTGGCATCCCTTTATCATGTAGCTATCAGGCTGCTAAACATGGTGTTGTGCATCTCTACTTAGCCTTGGTCTAAGGTTCTGCACTACAGCTCGTCGATAGGCAACTCGAAAACTGTGTCCGCAGCTATCCGTATGTTCAATGCTAGAAACTAAATTTTATCACGCTGGAAAATGGACAGCAGCGCTCTAAGACGGAACGTCTTAGTCTTCCTTGGCTAATCTTGCCAATCATGACGTCTAACTTGACCGGGCTTTGGGTTGCAGCGACTTCACGGTGAACGCGATGGACGTGGAGGAGTTGCGCCGCTCGCAGCGTCGCATGAAGAACAACAAGCGTCCAGACCGGCTGATGCCGGAAATGCCACACATCACAGTCTCCACTTCGGTACGTTTCCCCTGGAATTACGCTACTGCAGCTCTGTGGCGAATGGAAACTCAATTGCTTGCGCAATTGGCACTTTGATAGCACGTTGTGTTTGGTTTTCTTGCTTGTCCCTGACAGTGCATACTTTATTTTCGAAATCGACATTAAGTTTCTTTATACAAATGAAATTTCCCATTGAAAATTGATATTGAAAATACTACGTTACTACTACACCCTGGAGTCTATAAAATATTTGGGTTCCAATGCATTTCACATGGGATTTGAGAATATATTCACAATAGTAGCTTATATTGACCCAAGAACAGGTAATTTTGCATGTTTCCTAGTTGTTTTCCAGTTGAAATTGCATTTGGAAGATGGATATGGAATTGCTTCTTGTGCTGTGGCAGGCAGTTTAAATTCCTGCTGGAGAGTAACGTGGGGTAACTTGGACAGTTGTTACAAGGCACGCAGCTAACATTGACAGTTGCATTGACAATTGCTACTTACTTGCAGTTGTCATAGCCGCCATAGGACGGAGGTTGTTAAATTCGCCGTTCGCAGGTTTCGGGTTCGCAAGACAGCGAAGAAGACGAGGAAGACGAGGCTTCGACGCCGGGCGCTAACGAGCCTGCCGAACTCTCGTCTGCGCTCTCCGTCAGCACCGAGAGCTTGGAGCAGTTCCGGCGCCGGGAGAAGTACCTCGTCACCGCGTTCCAATCCCTGCCCAACACCGAGCCCGCGGGCAAGGAACCGGGTGAGAAGGAGTTGACGAGCGCATTACAGACAAAACGTCTATGTGGCCTTATTATTATTGCAAACAAAATATCGATTCCAAAATTTGTATTCCTACCGGGACTTGAACCTGGATTTTTACCTGTCAATTATGCTATACGGTCAACCAACTGTGGAACCGATATTAAGTTTATTTGGACTATGAGTGAACATAGAAGGCGCTGAATCTAGTGACGTTATGCTGCAATCACATGCCAACAACTCCACTAACCCCAATTATGACAATGAGTACGCTTGTTTAAAGGTTCGAATCACACAATTGCGAGCACAATTAGCAATTACAATTGCATTTAGGTACGAATCACACTGATAAGTCAATGTGGGCTGGTTGGTTAAACTGTTGGTGGTTCCAACAGTGTTGGTTCGTGGTTGGTACAGAAGCTGTTGACACTGTGTTTCTCACAATGTTCTTTGTCGGCTACAGGGGGCAGCATCTCTGCGCGGCACTCGGCGCGCAACTCCGCGGTGATCAGCGCAGCGCGACTCACACGCGGCGAGGGCGAGGCGGAGAGCAAGCGCGACGAGCTGCGCAAACGCATCGAGCACACGCGCAGGCAGCTGAGCAGCGTGAGTTCCCGTTCACCTGCATTTGGTTGGTCCACGAATTTGTGCTGGAGTTATGTGATTTGGATTCAATAGGCAGGGGACTTGATGGGAAGGAGGAGAGAAGAGTGAGACGGAGTTTGTTTGTTGGTAAAACCAGTTACAAGATTTTAAAACTTCTATGTACTCCACTGTACTAGTCCCATCCGCTAAGAATCCCGTTTTGGTACATTATCCTCAATAATGGGACCGGAAATGGATGCAATTCCCACGCCAAGAACCAGTATAAAATCCTTTTGGGCAATGCTGGGTCATTTGTTGTTACCGCTTTTTACATTCGATGAAATCATGTGGCTGAATGTAAATTGTACTCTGTATCAAAATCCCTGGAGAAACAGTGCTGCTGTTTTTTAATAATGAACTATCTATCAGCATCACTTACCAATCACCGTTTGTGATCCACTGCTCAGATATCGTAACTTAAGGGACCAGTGCCACCTTCAGTACCAGATACACTGAGATGTCGAACACCTTCGTTAAACAACCTCTCCCTCGAAGCAGCTCCCACTAAAATAAATAAATACTTTATCGGTCAGCTTACTTGTTAACTTACACCCACCGTTAAAACAAAAAGTACCAACCATGCAAATATCCAAAATGAACTAAACTGAAATCGACAATGCTTTCGACAACGCAGGTGGGATTCCGGTCAACGTTGAAGAACAGCCAATCGATCTGCGACCTGAGCCGTCACGAGCGTTCGTCGACGGCGGGCCACGCGGCGGGCCGCTACACGCCGGCCGGAGGTAAGCTGTACGCGACGGTGATCCGCCACAAGCTGGCCAACCCGAGCCTCTCGCAGCTCTGCGACCGCGGCTATGCGACCAACCCGATGCTGCAGACGTACCGCCCGCTCTCCTACCAGCACTCGAAACCGCCGCCCGCCGGCCTCTTCGCCGCGCACAACCGCAACGCCCTGTTCGAGAACTGCGCAAACTTCTACCGCGACGCCGCCACCGCCGCCGCCGACTCAGGCGTCGACGACGACGCCAACCGTAACCGTGCCGACGGCGGTGGCTTCCCCCCGGACGTTGTCTCTCCCGAACGCGCTTCCTACTCTTCTAACAATCTGTCTTCTAACACTTCTTCCGTGCTCGCTTCTAACAATAACGCCAAGTATGTCGACACCGTTCGTTTCAGTGTGTGCCAAGTAGTGACCGAACGCATTTCAGACAAGTTTTACCAGCTGGCGAAGACGGCCAGTAGCTCTTCGTTCCGCGAGGACAGGTTCGTAGACTGCTCGACGGAGAGCAAGGTGTTTGACGTCGGCGCCGCCAAGCCTCTCGCCGGCAACGCGAAGCCGGCACCGCAAACGGACGGGCAGTCAGGGGAGGCGCGACGGCCGGGCTACCTCAACCTGAGCGCGAAGAAGCGCAACCAGTCTCTGCCGCAGTCGCCGGTGACGGAGGAGTCGTCGCTGCTCTCGCCGACGTCCGGCAATCAGACGGACAACGAGTCGACTGCGTTCCGCCGGCGTTTCGGCGGCTCGTTGCGATCGTGCTCGTACTTCCTCGACCTGAACAAGCTGTGCGACAAGAAGCCCGGCCACTACACGACGGGCAAGTCTTCCGAATCGCTGCCCGCCAGCCTGCCCGCCAGCCTGCCCGCCAGCATGCCCGCCAGCAAGGCGGTGAGCCGGGACGATCTCGACGAGGATCACTTCAGCTCGGACTCGCTGGAAGAGCCGTCCGAGTTCAGCAACCGGACACCGAAACGGTCGATACCCAACCAGGATTCGCGGTTCCAGCAATTCTGCAAGGCGAACCAGGAGTTCCAGTCGCAGGAGAGCATCGTGTCCAACACGTCGAACCAGCTGAGCTCCACCGGCGACTTGCTCGACTTGTGCGAGCAGGACCGACACAGCTCGGCCAGCTTCTTCCTGTCCCTGCGCCGCTACGAGAACAGGAGCCAGGAGAGCATTCTCAGCAACGACTTCCTGGACAGCAAGTCGATTCCCTCGCAGCACCGCAGCACCGAGGACATGCTCGACCGCGACTTCGAGACGGGCATCACCGAGTCGCGCAGCTCGGAAAACATCCTCAACGAGCGGTTCATGAAGAAGAGCACCAGCCTGCCGCGCGGCTACTTCCTGCCGGAGACGGGCAGCCTCCCGCGACGCCCGAAGCCGATGGACCAGTCGATCGACAGCCTCGACTCGATCGAGCACAGGCCCATCGTCCGGACCACCTCGCTGCAGGACGCCAAGAAGCACGCGGAGCCGCCCGCCAAGCCCAAGGCGAACGCGCTCTCTCGAAAGGGCTCGTGTCCCGTCGGGCGCGCTAAGCCGACGCTGCAGGAGAACCCGGCGGCGATGACGCGCAGCCTGAGCCTGCACGGCACGAAGCCACCGATCGCCGCCAAGCCGCAGGGCCGGGTGACGCACAAGCCGCCGGTGAAGCCGGCCAAGCCGCGGCGCAAGTCGCTGGTCGGAGGCACGCTGGTGGGCCGGGTGGCGCGGCTCCGCGAGGCGTTCTCGTGCCCGGAGGGCGGCGGGAAGACGGACAGCGACGAGGACGTAAAGAAGGCGGCGGTGCCGGGCACGGCCGCGGACGGGCCAGACGCCGCCGGCCACCCGGAGATCGTCAAGTTCCTGTGCCGCAGCTTCGAGCGGGCGCTGGAGCGCGAGATGTCGGACAGCGACGGCTTCCGGACAGCGGGCTCGAACTCGTCGACGCCGTTGACGAGCTCGTCGGGCGCCAACTCGCCGAAGCGCGACGCACGCCGCCTGTGGCCGCCGGCCAGCCGGGCGGTTGTGGCGGCGGCGCGCAGGACCGATCACGGTACCGGGCTCGTCCGCGCTTGTTTGCTAGACGTTTCTTTTCGGTCGGCCGGCTCGGTTCTGGCCGGGCGTCGGTGTTGTTTTTTTTTCTCTCTTATGGTTTGCGTCGTCGTTGCACAGTTGGTGGGTTCGTTAGCGGAATTGTTTTGCACAAGGAATGTTCTGTTGTCGGAATGCGCTCGATGTGTCGTGTATTTTCTCTTAACAACCGTGGTTCAGGGAACAAATATGTCGATCGGTCAATGGATTCCTCGAAGCCAGTTCACGAAGGGAAGCTAAAAACTCGTCTATTTCGACGATTCCTCGAACCACGGTTTCATTTCCAGCTGCTACCCCTAGCAGCATACTTTCTTTTTTTACTCTCGTTTTTTTCATATTCTGTACATCATCTTGCAGCCTCCAAGGAAACAGGTACTTATTATTATCTCACCTACTCGTCTCGTAGTGGTATCAGCAGCTTTGACTTGGAATGTTGTCACGGCCCGTTGCCTGCCCCCGTTTGCCCGCTAGCCCACCAGCCCCGTAGGCCACCAGCATGCTTGTTGTTGATGTAGCGCACATTTTGTTGCTTGCTAGCAGGGGACAGCGACGAGGAGGAATTGTCCGGCGGGTTACGTCGCGCTTGCTCGCTCAGCGATCTCGTCGGTCCGGCACCGCGAAGGAATCCGCTGCAAGGTCAGTTTAGTTGTCGGTCGTCGCTCGATTCGCGTCGACAACGTGCCTCCGACATTAGCTAGAGTTATGCTCTTAATCTTATGCTCGAATGTTGTACGATTAATATGTTCCATACTCTCTTTGGCAGGTTCTCTTAGTGAACCTTAGATATTATTTTAGTTCTGATTTATTGTCCTGGCTTTCTTGACCTGGTTGACAGGACCTTTGAAATTGTGCTTTCATTATTTTGTGTGAAATGTTTTCCTAATGCTGTTGGAAACTTGCTAGTTATCAAAGGAATCAAAGTAAGTAGTTGGCACCTACCTTACCTTAATTAACTTGTACTGCCACATAACACCTGCCTAGTAAAATTTTATGCTGGATTTACGACACTTCCATCTTGGTTAGGCGTACTTTAAGAAAATTGTATTTACTTTCACTGCTTTTTTAGCAACAACTTGTCATTTTGCTTTCTCATATTTGTCACAAACTTCTTTGGACACTTACTTGTGAACATCAGCACTGAGTGCCCTTCGGCTGCTGAATATGAAAATATACTCTGCTTTGATTTATTATTAAGAAGCCAATATTTTGTGTAAATTCTTGTCCCTTAGTTAAAAAAAAATACTACAATGGGAGATCCAAAATTATTGCTAGACAGGTCTTGTGATTGGTCTGTGATATGTGATTGCTTCTAGTTCATTCTAGAGGATTATACAAAATAATCAGAAACCCTTTGATAAAGCAGGCAGCATAGGAGTGCAAAACATCAGGAGAATTCAAGTGAAATACTTGCAACACGACACCAGATACTGGGAAAACCGCAAGAACACGGCGTGACTTTCGGTTGCTCAGTTTCAGGCAAGCTGAAGCCGGGCGGCAAGCGATACAAGTCTAGCGGCATGAGCCGCAGCACATCGATGTCGGTGCTGAACCACTCGGACAGCGACGGAGAGGGTGGTGGCCGAACGCTACGCGTCAACGGGCTAATGCGGCCGACCATAAGCTCGCTGAACAAGATGGCGCCTGGCCGACGGAACCGGGGGCTGTCGGGAGCGTACAGCACGGGTATGTTGGCCTCTACGACATTCATTCACTACAAAGGCTTTGGGGACGTTTTCGTCAACATTGGATAAGCTTTCCTTAAGTAATGAGTCACCTTGCAACGCTTTGAGATCGATTGAGTCGAACATTTTGAGGTTGTCGCCTTGATGGAACCAAGATGGTTGACCTAATCGCCTATTGCTTTTGTTGTGAGTTAGCCAATTTAGAGATTGAAAGTCTAGCCTAAGACTTGGGAAGTGTCTCAGAAGGAGGTTTTGTGTGCATTTGTGTACCTGACAGGCAAGTACAGCTATGATGCCACATGCAAAAATTCAAAAGTCCAAGAGTGCAACTGTGTAAGAAGTAGCATGTCCACGAGTAAATGAAGTTGTGGTTGTGCGCACTTGACCGATGGCTCCATATCAGTAGCTACAACCATCGACAACTTGAGTTTTGAAATTCAAATAGGCATTTTCAGATTTGCTGGTGAACACTGCCTTTGAGATAGACTTCCATTTCCCTCCATGCTTGATGGCGCCAGCGCCTTATGTAGATAGCGAAGGCTTCTTCAACTTGAGAGTCGGTGCACAGTCTGATTTGGCACGTGGCTTGATGCAGCGAACCTGAGCTCGGTGGGCCAGCCAGAAGATTCGAGCTCTGAAGAGAGCGCCAAGCCGCGACCGCGAAGTTCTTCCATCGACCGAGCGGCGCCGACGCCGGCGCAGCGCAATCGTGTGGCGGTCTCGCGCACGCCGTCCAATCGAGCGCGAGCGAACCACGACGAGGCGGGCCTCGATGTCACGCAAGCTCCGCGTAAGTCCGCAAGTCACGCTAGCCGAAATTTCCCACGACAGTAGCAGCACACGTGAACGCGTTATTCCAGCCTCGTCCGCGTCCACGAGTCTGACCGACGCTTGGCCGTCGCGCGTTTGTTTTCCAGTGAACGCGCAGCTGTGCAACTCGGTGGCATCGCAGCTGAAGAGCACGGCGGACTCGGTGGCTCAGCTCTACCGGCGGCTGGCGGCCGACCAGCAGTCCGACTCGACGGCGATGCTGTCGAACCTGAAGCGCGCCATCTCGGACGCGCAGAACACGCTCAAGACGGTGAACGCCGACGCCGCCGCCCCCGACGTCGCATCTGTCATGCAGCAGTACAGCGACCTGCTGTTTGACATGGTGCAGCAGAGTATGAGCAAGCCGGAAACTAGCTAGCACATTCGATTGGCCATGTTCTTTTTAATTAAGTATGTACATATAATATTCGACTTGTCTTGTTTAATGGACGAAATAAATTACAGTTATAACAATAGGTGTGAGGCTTGATACTGATTTCAGTTAGAGAATGAACCTATTCTATTCAATCGAAATGATGGCATGATGCCCACTAGGTAAAGCCATTTGGGTTATGATTTCTCTATCCTCTTGTTTATTTAGCAGGCTTAAGTATATTTTTTTACAATCACCTGAGGTTATTTTTTTCTGGAATATGTCCATTATCTGCGTACAATGTCGATGATTGCTTTGTTGATATTGTGGAAGAAGCCTATTTTGACACCTCTACCCCCTACCCCCAGAATGCTTTGGTAAGCGAGATCAAAATACAAAAGTCCTTAAAATCTGTTGCTAAGTTGCACCATGATGGTATTAAGAAAATAGTTAGCAAACCACGGTAGTATTTTATATATATATTATATGATATAATAATATATAATATATTAGAGACACAGATTAGCCCTGATATATATGTATACATATATTTTTTTTTACAATTTACATGATATTATGTGCCGAAAACAGCGTGGTCCGTGGTATTCAATCAATGAAGCATATCACGGCCTAATTTCAAAGAAGATACTTAAGAACTTAATGTTTTTGACGTCCAACTCTTTGCATGATACTCGCATCTAAGTGGCAGTCAGCGAGTTTTAATTACAAAACAAAAATGACCTCTTTTAACTCACTGAATGGTCGTTTATGTATTATCGCTGCCTCCTACCAGGGGATGCCGGGGTCAGTAGTGGTCAGTAGCGTGGTGCATTGGACAGCCCACCTGACTGGAAACTTGGTGGCATGAGATCAAATCCCACTGTCTCAGTGTTTAATACAAAACGACCATCTTCTGCGTGGTCGAGTGCATATCATCGCTGCCTCCCCTCAGGGAGACCTGGGTTCAATCCCCAATTCCAGCGAGACCTGCGAGTCCAACTATTGTAAGCTGGATCTCCTTTGTTACACGGAATCTTCAGTCAGGAAGGGCCAAGCTGAGACACATAACAGCCAGCTGCCAGAGAACTGAGGTGGCCAATTTACTGGAGCCTTTGAGTTCATCACAATGAATAGTTAGATATTATAACCACTACAGCGTAGTGCAGTGGTGTGCATGCTGGCTTGCAGTTCAGAGTGCTGGGCGCCCCGGGTTCGATCCCAATAACTGAAGTAGCTTTTTGGAACTCAAATTTCAATTGAAACTCTTCATATGTTTCGTTCACAGCTGCGATGTTGGAGCTTGGTGATTTAGAAATTTAAAAATTATATCAAAAATTATATTATTGTCACAGATTTGTTCAATTTTAACTACTAGATGGCGCTGTCTAACTTTGTGCAAACTCGTGGACGTTTTGACCTAACTGTTTGGCCAAGCCTAGTGCAACTGCTTAGGGTGTTAGGGAGGGGCGTATAATTACCAGCAAATATCCAAACCAAGGGAGCGAAGCGACCGAGTTTTGGATATTTGCAACGAACTAACAATCGCCCAAAATAAATGCCAAAACTTTCTCGCGGTTCGAACCTGGACGAGATTCGAACCCGGTACCTCCGGGTTACCAGTCTTGCACATTACCACTCGGCTAACAAGACACGATACACTGTAAATGAATTTTCGGGTATATGAATTACAATTGTTAGTATAGCGGAGTGGTTCAGAGCCAGTAAACTGTTTTGAGCCTATATTAAAATTTCAATGGCGAGGATGTACTCCCGCCCCCCGAATTCACAAGCAAAGCTCAAAAGCCATCCGGACTCGATCGCATCACCATGGTGTTATAAACCAAGCGACTTATCCACTCGGCCAATCGAGGAATGCGATGAGAAATGATAGTTTTAAATGTATATAATTTGAAAGATCTTTACAATGGTAAATAAAGTCGTATGGTAAAGGACTCGAATTAGGCTCAGACATAATCTAGACTAGTAATCGTGAGACCTTACCACTGTGCCAATCTGGCACATAAATAAGTCGACTGATTTAAACCTATGGGACAAAGCACTCTGTAGCACTCTATTATAAATATATATTTATAAATCTGTTCAATATGGAGGAGAAAAATATTCCACTATTTTAGAGCACCACAGTTACAAAACGATATTTTTCTAGAACTTATCATGCAAGTTCACTTGTCGGTTGGTAGCGCATGTGCGCGTGCCTTGTTCCTTTCATCAAACATCAGAGCGAGCACTGTTGATAAACAGATTAACATGTTAGTAAACCCGGCACCTCCACTATGAGACGTTGGAAATTCAAATGGAGATTAAAATTAAGACGAATTTTTCGCAATTTAGCCTAAATGTTGAACGTCGTCGCTCTCGTGTGTTGAATCATGCAAAAGACACTAGCGATCCATTCCAAGCCAGGGGGCGGTATGTTCTGTATTGTAGATTACTTACATATTTTTTCTCACCATAGTAATACTTTCCTCTAGGAGTCACGGACCGCTAGTTCAATTTCCACCAACCAGTTACCAAAGGAAACTTCTTTCGATGACCACTCATATCTGCAGATTTTCTGCTCGACCCGGCGCCTCCACGTGATAGAAGACGGGGTCCACGATCGGGTAACGGAAAATTACGAACATTATTGATCCATGTAGAAAGTCTTTCATAAGTACTCAAAAATACCAATTGAATAAAAAAATATAGATTCATACGGGTGTAAGACGGTGTTAGCTAGCGCATCTCCAAGCTAAAACCAAAAAACAACAACAACAACAACAACAACAACAACAACAACAACAATCATTTCCTATTTGCCAGAGCAAAACAGTTTTTTAAAAATAAATAATACTTTCAAAAATCAGAATTTTTATCATATCAATTTATTCAATACCCGGATACTTACAACATAATACTTGCAACACTAGGGTAAACAAGAGAAAAAAGACTAAAGTCATCGCATATAAATTCCTTCGACACGGTCCCTGGAAAGGAATTTTGCTTCCGATCGGTTGGTTCTTGGTTTCATCAAACATTGACAGAAATTATGACATTTTCTTGACAGAAACGTGGAACGAAAAAGTGCAATACAATTTCTACGTCACATTATTTTCGTCAAACTTCAACCCTCAAAATATTTTTCGTACCAATTGATTCGAAAACTTTGACGAAAAATTGATCGCATGCAAAGTCCGAAACACCGACTAGTAAGTAGTAATTAAACGAAATAGATTTTCTTGTCACTCTCCACCGGATAGAAGTTTAAGTCCAATAAAAGTAAAAATGCGGAAACTGCGGAAGTAAAATGCCACATGCAATTTGCTTATTCTTTTAACCAGATTAACGACGGTATCTTGAGTAATTTTTCGCTGGAAAGGTATCATATAAAGAATGAGGGTTGGGAGAGTTGGTTAATTACATACCTGCGGTCCAGAACTGGAAACCAGAGTTTGCAACTTTCAATTGAGTAATCTCAATTTACAAGTTTTTGCATTCTACCGAGTACCGAGATATGTTTTGTTTCATCAAATAATGATTACTAAATCATTGATAAAATCCTTCCTATCCTTAAACCTTAGCTAACCAATCAATCAAATAGTGAATTGATCATGAATTAGCTATTTAGGCCTTCAGAGGAACCAAAAGACATTGACTCACCCATCACTTTTGGCCAGTCAAAGCAACCAGAAAGTAAAAGTGCAATTGTTTGCCAAACCAGCAACGACTGGCCGGTTCTTCTCTGTAAGAAACTTCGACAGCGAGCTAATCGGGTTATCACAGAGGAAGAGAATACATTCAAAGTTAGCATTGAACGGAAGTCTAAAAAACGGACATACCACCCTTTTAACAGGTATCCTCGCAAGTCGCCAAGACATCTTGGGGTTAAAGGCTTCTTGTGCTACATCTTATGGCTTGCAGAACACATTGGCACAACAGCCCTCGGCATAAAAAAGTGCTCACACCTATTTTAACGAGTTACATTGTTACCCTAGTTTCATGAGCACAGTGACACATAGCTTTCACTCAAGGGGTGATCGCTGAAAGGCCTCCAATTTTCCTCATTTCCTCGGTAACAAGGGTGGGGGGCGAAGGGGGGAGGTTGTTGACTTCTTAAGGCCTTTTAATTGCTGGACGTTCACGCCCCGACCTGTGTGATGGGACGTTTGACGGGGGGGGGGGGGGAGGAGGGGGGGAGCAAAGGGACTTAATGGTTTTTGGATTTCCTTGTCGTGAGCTGAGTCCGAGCACCCCCCCCCCCCCCCCCACCAAGGGGTTTGGGTGGCGGGGCAGCATCCGATGATCTGAAGGGGAGGTAGCGGAAGCGATCCACGTCGAAGGCACCGGGAATAACAAAAACGGTGTGGTGATAGATATGAACATAACAAGATGGCTACCACGGGATTCGTTTGCAGGCCAAGTGGACGATGTGAAAATAATCTCTGGAAGACTAATTTTACCAGTGCATTCGCTGCCACATTCAAGATTGCTTGCGGGCTTGCTTGCGGGCTTTCTTACAGGCTTGCCTACGGGCTTGCTTACAGGCTTGCCTACGGGCTTGCCTACAGGCTTTCTACGGGCTTGCCTACAGGCTTGCCTACGGGCTTGCTTACGACCAGATCACCCCGGGAGAAGTGGAGCGCTTGGGATGGAGCCTCCAACGTCTGAAAATAGTGAGCATTTCGTTAGCATTTCAATGGTGTTGAGAGAATATAAGAGTCCCCTCCCTCTTCCCCCCCCCCCCCCCGGCACTCGTGCGGACACGAAGCCCCTCGGATGGGGGGGGGGTTGGCAGTCTTGCGGCGTCGAGACGCCGACGCCGACGCCGACGTCGACGTCGAGAGGTCCGGCAAGCAGGGAGCATTCTCCTCAAATATCCGCGCAACTCTCTCTCTCGGCTAACACGCGGCTCATTCAATGCCTCCTTTTTCAGATCCGCGGAAAAGTAAGCAAATTAATAAATCACTGACCTTAGTAACGAACTGATCGAAAACGGTGCGAAGAAACTTTACGCAATACTAACAGGAAGTGAAAATAATGCCTTATGTAATTATGATTCCGGTTTGACTCAGGAAGTAAGAAACTTTAATGAAGTATCTTACTGCCTCAAGTGTAATGATACTGCGCGACTTGACCTAAATCTGTTGGCTGGAGCACACAAGGTGAATGCATTTACATAATAGAACTAAAAGGCGAGCCCCGAAAGACACTTGTCTTCCTAGACGAGATGATCGATCGGTCGAGCAAACAAAATTTCATTTCCTTCTGTCCCGAGACGAACGATGGATTTTCCCGCCCGACCACACGCCTGAATTGTTGACCTCGGTCAAGATATGCTCGAAGATTGAGGAAGTGATGCGGGTGACCCTTGTCCAAAATGTGGTCGTTGCCGGCAATGACCTTGTGCGTTTCTATGATGAATGCATCATCGATACGAAATGGCACCCTCGTCAAATGCAGTGCATGCTCGCGTATCCCAAAGTTATTCAATTGTTGCAATACTGTTCTGGTTCTTGCAAGATTGTCAAGCGCATTGCATCACGGCTTACGTGTGTGTGTGTGTGTGTTGGTATGTTTCCACCATCGTCGTGAAATATATAATACTATACATTTGGTTAAAAACTCTGTTCAGATAGGTAATTAATAGAACCTTCTAGACTCGGCTGTTTGAAAATTGCGAAAGGAAACCATGAATAAAAGAGGAAAATTCAAGAGCATCAACTTATCTTGTGTAATTCCTCTCATTGAAGCTGTACACTTCTCTGTACGGCTAGTTCTCTGTTCTAGTGCTACCTGCTTTAATAAAAACCTTCGTGGGCGTGGCGAATTCAGTATGGGGTTGGTTGGGGATATTAAACTCAGGGCAGCAAGGGTTTACAGTTCATCACTATTTCCTGCATTAATTTCTCCAGTGGTATATTTAACCTATTATTGATAAATATTAAATTTGCTTATAAAATAATTTGGGAGAAATTTGAATCTTTAACAGAAACTTGTGGAAAGAACATAAAAGTAAAATCAGCTTCGGTTACATAAATAATGACATTTAGATAAACCTTGTGTAGACTTTCATCAAGAATAACCGGCAACAATATTTCAGAATTTAAATAGATTACTTGAAAACTCTTGCCAGTGTTTTGACAGTGCTTTTCATGTGCATTTCCGGTGCTTTGACGGTGATTTGACGATGCTTTGAGAGTGATTTGACGATGCTTTGAGAGTGATTTGACGATGCTTTGACGGTCATTTGACAGTAAATTGACGGTACCTTGACGAATACCCTAGCACTAACCCCAGTTTTCTTCCGAATTGTGTCGAATATGTGATCGGAGAGTGTGAAGAGACTAGTAGACCCTGGCTCCATTGATTTGTGGGCCATGCACATGGACTCCGTTAATCCGTTCTACGAATTGGGGCCCTCGGCGTTCAATCAGCCCATGAGCTTGTTGTCAAATCAACAAACGTAACGCAGTGAAGGTCGATTTGTATTGTACCCATTTGTTTCAAAAAACGTCGCAGTAAAATATTATCTATTATAATTAATTGTAATTAGCCATGGCACATACACAAAGATAATCTGGAATTTGTGAACTGTGGCTGCGCCGGCCTTGGCTGGACACACAACATACTGTCGTTCTGAACGAAAGAGTTCAAAAAAGATTTACTCCCGGTTTTCGAAGACACCCGAGACCAAAAGACGAAAAATAAATAAAATGAATATAAAATTATAGATGATGAGGCGTCACTAATGGAAAATAAATTAGGCTAAAAAATTACGCTCGTAGCGAACATAGAAAAGATGACAATGCATGATTGGATAAATCACGACTCATTGCCAAAAAAAAGTACCCCCAACAAATAAATTGAAAAGCAAACGGTCTGACTGACCACACACCCTGGTTCTTCAAGGTCGCTATTTCACATTTAATGGCGCAGAAAAATATCAAGGCAAAGTATTGGTTGTCTTCGCCTACTAGTTACTGGTTCGCTATTGGTTGTCTTGGTGCTACACTGGAAATGTATGAAAAATTAAGGATATCACGCAACCAATGCAACTAAGCAGGATTCGGAAAGCCCACGCCTGTTTAAAAGTGATTACCAGACGGAAAATGGCATAAAAATAAATTGGAGCGATCATTTGAAATTATTCATCTTCAAATCGATAATAAATCCCACGTGCCTCGATTAAACTCCAAATGATCCGATGAGTTACATCAAAAATATTTTAAAAAACGCGCCTCACTCCCAGATGGATCTGGTGAGATTTCAGCCAGACTTTTTCCTGCCAGCTTAGCCAATATTCACTAGAAAAGAAAATGCGTGATATCGACTTTATTATAATCTCTAATTACGAGTATTACGAGTCGAGGCACTCGAGATGAGATCGCGAGTCTCACATCTCGAGGCTCTAGGGTCATCTTGGCAATGAAAGCTTTGCCTTGGGCTTGATTCAAGAAGCGAGCAACAGGACCAATAAACTTTATAACAACCATTCAATGCTCACGGTCAATTGGTTCAGCCAAAAATGGGGTTTTGCGCCCCGATAATTTCATGCAGTTAGGTATTCAATTAAAAAGTTAAGTGTCCATGCACGGTTTTAAGGAAATATGCTATAAAAAGTTATTGTCAAAATTGCGCATAGTGAGGTTTGAGCCCCTAAAAGTAATTTGAAGCGAACTTTTTGGTTTCACACGGTAAAATAAACATCGCATAACTACGCCCGGCGGAAAATGAGAATGGTAGACGTAATTTCCCGACTGGTCGCTGATTGAAAGCACCACACGTATTACTTTTGTTGGTCCCTCTGTGAATAATACCAGGAAAAATGTGGAAAATTTTTAATAAAACAATCAGAGTCAGTGCGATCGTTACACACTTGCGATCTTCCATGTGCATGGAGACATAAATTGGTTTCATGTTTCATGACCAGGGCATAGATTGGCACGAAGAGAGCTTCAAAGAGACCAGCCAAGGACAAAGCCTCACCCGATTCGAGTCCTGAGCGCAATTGCGATGATAACTGCATAAGACCTGCTCGGTGCTAGCCATGCTAATTATATTCAAATCTTTTTAAAATTTATTTAAAATCCGATCTTAAATTTGTACGTTCTTTCTAAACGATGTTTTCGACAAATTTAACTGAAGTGGCAACAACGCATTTCGAGAGAACGCGATTTTAGTGCAATGTATTGTGCATATCAAGTCATTGCACTCTAATGTCACAATGGAGATTCTTGACGTCTACTGCAAAAGGTTGGGTGTGTTCATTGCACTGATGTTGGTACACGTGGAAAACTGCGTACAATCCCAAAATGATAATTACTTTCAGAAAAGGAAAGATATTGTTTTTGCTCAGATTTGAGACATTTCTAGGCCGCAATATGAAGCATCAATCATTTCGAATCATGTGTTACACCGTTCGGAGTAGCATTTCATTACTCTTTGTTCTGGTCGATGATTTTTTGTTGTTCTCAACTTTAATTATCCCCTAGCCGCTATTTCTTTTACAGCATTAATTGTGAGCCGAGATGGAAAAGCAATTAAACAGCTATAAATATATCCTAGTCGAAATTTGGCGGTGAATCGCTTCAACAGCTCAATCGATTTCAACTTTCAAACAGAATTATATAATAAATGTTCCGCTACCACTTCTAGTGCAGTGCGCGAAAGGCATGAAATTAATCAACGAAAACTGAATATTAATTTGATCTAGAAGCAAGGAGCGTCGACTGCTCGACAGCTTTTATCATTACCGGATAGTTGCCAGCTATTTTTAGGATCAGCATGTTATCAACATGCCAGTGTCACGTCATATGCCGGATATCTATGCGAATTGTTCGTGGGAATATCCAAGCTGTTAAACTGGTCATTGGAATATTAGCCTTCCACAGCCTTCCGACAAAAATGATCAAATTCATCGACGATTTGTGTGATTTATAGAAATTTTGGGGCACACACCCCTGCAAATAACACGTGTGCCCTAACAAGGTCATGACAGAATTTTTGCTAAATGTGCCAATAAGCTTAGCAAGCGAGCTCAATATGCAGGCAATGGGGAAACATGTCACCCGCTTTGAGTTATCAACAAGAAGAAACTGGGCTAAAAGTCAGCAGCACAAGCACAGTGCATCACAATGATTCTTTATCCCACTGACACAGAAACTTATCTCTGACTTCTCAAAGAGTGCACGCTTTTTCAACTGGCTTACGTGCACCGTCAAATCTGCCCGAGTTGCAACGATATGGAACAGTTTTTAACTTGCTCTCCAAATCATGTGCTACAGCATTATCAATCGAACTTTAGCTGATGAATTAAAACACAAGAAAATTCGGATATCGAGAGATGTTTTACGATGCTGCAATGAAAGAGATCCGTTGATCCATGTAAGATGTAACACACAACAAAGATTATGTAATTTTACGCACAACGTGTCGAAAACTTGGCACCGAAATCGATGGTCCCTGATCATCACTCAAGGTCTTTGCAAGATTAGGGCGTTTGCTCAACAAATAGCTCCAATATTCTGAAGTAAACAATGAATATATCAGCCAATTATCGGTTAGTCATATTGTTATCTTGTTTTCCCTCTCATATGTGTGTCGCATCTTCAATTGCATCAGAGTATTAGGTATTTAGATCTTTCGACGAAAGGGAAACTGCGCGTTACCTTAGTCGAAGATGCAACAATTATTTTTCTGGATTTGATTCACAAAAAAACACTTTAAAAATGAGACATGTCCTGGTTCCTATCGGATGGATGGCACCCCTAACTGTACGGTTGCAGCAAATGGGGGTGGACACTGACATTGCTTCATTCCGTGGGGTCTTTTCTCAGTTCATGTCTTGGGGAACAGAACAAGAAAGGCGACTGCGAGATAAGTGAACACTTTACGACGTGGCAAATGAGATGCTCGAAGCTTACCCGAACCCAACTATTGACTCACATAACCTAACTCTTAGGTACCGGTATAACAAGGCGAGCGTGGAACGATTCTGTTGTGAAAAGAATAGAACATCATCAGAACCACCAAATTCCCCGCCTAGTGACAGCCATTAAAAATATTAATCATTTCAATGTTCATAAAATGTTAAAAATAATTTTTAGCAATAAACAAAATGTTCTATTTAGGATATAATAGTAAAAAACACACTTTTCAAAAATGACATAAAAAACTTGCATGTAGACAAAAAAAGGTAGAGGAATAAACTATACGAATTCACGCCGAACTATGTTGGCAAACGTAAACTTTGTATAGTAGATCTTGGTGGCATGACGAAGCGCACAGCGCGCTCATTCAGACAAATTTTTCAATTTATACTTATTGTGGACACAAAGTAAGGAAATATATGCACTTCATACCGAATACAACAATATTAATCCATTTGTAACATCCCCCCGCACCCCAAAAAAAAAAAAAAAAAAAAAAAAAAACGACGAAAGCCACTGCACCTGAAAACAACCCCTGCTGTATTAAGTTAACTTATAATGGACACCTTGGGCGTAGAATTCAGCGGAATGCTAAAATACATTCCACGATTCTTAGCACAATATGGCAAAAAAATCAGACGCCTGTTAAATTGGCGACTCTTCGGGCTATAATTAAAGTGGAGGCTGCTTAGTGGGTAATAATTATGTGTCGACACTTTTTCAAGCGCGACGCAGTGTCGAAGATGTTGAAGCCATGTTGAAGCATTGAAGGCACTGAAGCACATGGTATATGATGCAGATCAAGTATGAGAAACATTATCACTATCAGTATCGAGTGGCCAGTTCAGTGGACCAGGCAAGATCATTTCCTAGGAAACAATCTCCGTCAGAAGCGAAACAAATACGGGTCTTTGTGCTCGGGAAACAGTGTCCAGGAGTCGCTGGATAAGGATCGCGCCGATCAGGATCAGGATCAGGATCAAAACAAACCGTTAAGTTCTCAAGCGTTTCCGATGGAGATTTCGTGAGTCACGATAGCCGTTAGAGTCAGAATACAAGAACCAGTGTTTGCTTTATTCACTGAAGTTTATAAGACGCGATGGGCGGGTTTCCCAAGAGAGCGTTATCAAATGACTCACTCGATCACTCTTTATACACTCGATGAAAAGTGCGATAAGTGTTATTATTATTCATAATAATAATAATAATAATAATAAAAACATAACACATGCAAAATTAAGCCGGCAGAAGAACAAAAACAAAGCGGGCAATCGGATCTCGTGTCGACCCCGTCAATCATAGCTATTGCGCTAGTAAATCGGCCGACCCGTTTTTTTTTTCCCCCACTTCGTGTTTGATTTAAATGCAGTGTTCCGTTTAAAGCATAACAACAAGTTCAAAGTTGAGGCTGCAAGTCTCGCAACGTCTAAGATAACAGAAGCGCGCGCGTCGCGTAAGGCCTTACCGTTCCGTAACGTCGTAACGTTCGTTCAAGACGTTCCAAGTCCCGGGGCCAAACGATAAGATGATGATCAAGCAACGCATGAAACGCACCCAAAGTCGGCATTCTCCTAAAGCAAATCAGACAGCGTCCTCGACCCTACAACGTTGTGATCAAACGCTAACAATCAGGAATCGCTTCTAGAAAAAGGATTCGAGAATCTCGAGATTAGTGGAAAAATTCCACAAGCAGTATTGTGGCAACCGTTCCAGCACACACACACACGCACACACCACTCATTTATCAATTAATCTAACGCGACGAATTGAGTATGGTTTATGGCAATAAATCGATAACAAAGATAACCGACCTTGTGGATTAAATCCCGCGCATTTGTGAACATTTATTCGGCAAATTCACACGATTCTTTGGGCTCAGTTTCAAGAGGCTCAGATCACCGACACAACTTAGATCACCGAGATCACCGACCTCGCCGATATCAACAAGATCACCGAAATCACCAACATCACCAACATCACCGATATCACCGATATCACCGAGAAGATGAGGGGTGTCTTCTCGCGCAGCCTAGGTAAGTGTTTATAGTCGTAACTTGATGTACTCAGCATGTTCTCTGTAAACAGCGCGAAAAATCCCTGGTAAACTCGGAAAATCGCCAGAATTCCCCTTCACCTAAACAAAGGGTACATTTTATGGATCCTGTAAGATCCAGTACAGCGTGTCAGTTTGTCTTTTTACAGCAATTTAGTAGGAAAAGCAGGAAAAGTGAAAACTCGAAAAACATGATCTGATTTATCTGGTGGTTGATTTGACAACACTGTTTGTTAAGTGAAGAAAATTTGTTAAAGGGGTTATAAAACGAGGGAATAAAAACTATATTATTTGAAAGACCCCGTTCTGAGAAGGATGACAGGTTTTCATTGGTTTGCAAAGTGTTTCAGAGGTTTTCAGAGGTTTTCAGAAGTTAGCAGAGGCTTGCAGAGGCTCAGAGGTTAAAAGCTCTAAGAAAACACTGTGCATCTGTTATTTCTTTGACCTTGGCGCTGGTTCGACCGCCTTTGGCAGTCCGGGAAACCGTCACGGAAAGTGTGTTTCCTTCTAGAGGTCTAGCCACCAAAAGTTTGGTATTTTCATCGCCAAATGCTGAGAGCTGTAATCAACGAGATTGCAGTATGGAATTCGACATTGATGTTTTCTATACAATATTTATGCAAATTTCCATTTTCATGCTCATAGCTCATGCCTTCATGAATATGCGAGCTCAGCTTAGCTGAAATTAGAAAAGATTGCGATCAGTATGTCGGTATAAATATAGCTGTATAAAGTTGCCATTAATTAATTGTTTCTACAACATCAGGCTACCATTTGAATCCTTATTTACGTTACTATTAACCATCACTAATTACGACCACTAACCCGAAACTAAGCCACAACATATGAATAATTCAGAACGTTTAAACGATGCTTGTTATCAGTTTGACACCACACCCTAACGAGAAAAAACCTACAAGAAAAAACGTTAACATTTCGACCAACCTTTACACAGAAATTATACCTAATAAACTTCTGTTTTTTCGGTAACTTTTTACAATGGCTATCGACGCAATATACGAAACCCCGAATTAGTTACAATGTTACAGTATAATGTAACATTCACACTCAATCTTAGGCGAAACATTCCAGAAACAGTGAAGAAAAGTGACGATATGGAAACGGCACCACATTTCAATGACTGCCAGTTATTATAATGGGATAATTGTCCAGAAATGACGCAAGCCCACAAGCTACTACGAAGGTCAGATTTAGTAAGATGTTGGTCAGGTAAGACCATCACCTGCTGACTTGATACTCATTACCCGGCGAGCTTTAGATCAGAACGGTGACCCTACAACACCCGATGAAATTCAAATAGTTATGTTTATACTGAGCACTGACGTTATAATGTGCGACAAAAAACATATAATGTTAGTCCCACCGCACATAATTGGAATTGGATAATTATTAATTACAAGGCAGGAGTTATCAGGCATGAACAAGATCTGTGTAATTACCTTGACTGCGGGCTGGATAGGAAGTGAATGAACATGCTACAAAGCACCATCGGTCGCAGCGTATAAAATGACACCTGTTCTGTGTATGCCGGCTATAATCACCAAATGGTCATCTACTTTCGGCGCGTTTTGATTCGATTTCTTGTTCTTATTTTGCTTACAGGCTGAGAGATAGTTTACCAAAGCTTCATCAAACAGATTCGTAAAATATCGAGGATTATTAATTTAACCTCAGCTGTTAACACTTTATTAGTATAAATACAGTTTTATTTGTATTTTTCATCCGTAAAATCGAAAAAATTAACACCACAACCAGACAAAATAATATAGTGTGTTAACCTTCTCTTTTGATTTATCTTTGTCCGTTTTAAAACAATTGGCATTTGCTTATAAACAGGTTCGTGTGCGAATTATTTGTGATGTTGGTTCAAGTTGTAATTTTATCATAAGCTTATAAAATAATATGTTTTTTTCGCAAGTAAGTTTACGGGTTACTATAGGTAAGAAGTAAGGATTCATTTTCATTATCAACATAAAATTATGTTGGTTAGTTAGAAAGATTTTCATAGAATATATCAAATTATTCAGAGTTTCGGGGCTTTCTCAGAGATTTGTCTTGGATCAGGAATCAGTGTATTTTTGCATATTTCGAGAACATTACAAAGCCAACTATTTTGAATGAGTCACCGCTTTTTTCATGTCTATTAGGGAATAATGGTGTGGTTAGAGCATCGAGTTAGAGTTAGTATAAGTGCTCATTGAACGAGCAGTTTGAAGGAGTTAGTGCAACAACTTACCGAATGCTAAATAATGCGCATGATAAATCACAAAATCTAAAACAAGCGAGAGGAAAATTAACAAGTAGAGGAATCAGGAATCAGGATTGCTTATCACAGGATCGAACCCACCCTCCCAGTATTTCTTACATAGACCTGCAGATCGAAGCGTTAGGTAAATATGAAGTTATTGCTTGCGTTGACCAAGATTTATTGCTTAATTACGTTCCAATGTAACGATGTACATAAATACCAATCGTTTCAAGAAGAGATTTACGAATCCATGAAAGAAAAAGCGATAAGTACATGAAGAATGGTTTTTCCACGAGATTCTATCAATCCATAAAATAGAAATTCGCGTGACGTAAAACTCATTAAGGGCTCTTTAGACTGCCAGCTTCCACACATTTATGAATGTACACCTATTTTTCAATTAGAAATGCTATTAATTTTGCAGATCAATTAGACGTATGACGTTCAACGTCAATTTGACGTAAACCAATGGACGCAAGCAATGGTGCTCGAGCATCTTCCTAGCCGGACGTTACCTTAAGAAGAACTTCTTAACCCAAGGCATCAATAGAGATCACGTTTAATTGTTTAATCATGAGAAATGACGGATAGGCACAAGCCGGGGGTAAAAAGTGGGTTTTATTGTACCTACTGGAAGATTATGCGGCGTCTGAAATAATGGCCTATCTGAGTTTTTCAGCCTCTCGGCTCGTAACGCTCATTGCACCATTGTCTCTAATGAGCTTTAGATATATAATGAACAACAGCTACCAGCTAATGTAATGATATTTCTCGTTAATCCTTTCATGGGTTCAATTAAAAATTGGCATTTGACTCGCAATTCTTTGCAGCGACGTAAAACTTTATGGTTAATATCAGATCAGCACCCATTTAGTCCCAAATATATACGAAGACGGACTTTGCCTGAAGACGGATTTTACACTGATTATCTGTCGAAGAAATCATGATTGATAGGAGGGCGTACTTGAATTTTATTACGTACTTGAATTTGATTGAATTTTAAGTGTCTTAGATCTGAGCGTCTTGAGTTCTGCACTAATCTCTCGAAAAAAGTGCACAGATTGTCCATCATATTGTCTGCTCTTTCGGGCTTGGAAAACTCGTTGAAGTGGCTGTAATCCGTGTGAGGATCCAGATAGACGAGGCCGTGATCCTTGTGTGGAAAATCCACCTGCCAAAGTGAGTGCCCCAGCCCAGCCTAACGGTTCGTTAGCATGCACCTAACTCGAGAGTGCATGTGCGGTGCAATGTGAAAAAATGATTTCATCGACGTGCAAGGCATGTCTAAACTGACAGGACCGTCTCGGAGAACACTCTTGCCCGGATCTAGAAGTTAATAGAGGTTTAGCGGCAGCTCATGAACGCAGTTTTCTAGTGACGGCATTTGCGTTCTTTGCATTTCGGCCACTTTTGAAATTAAATCTCATCATTCCCAAAATGTTGGAGCAGCCAAAGCACTGGTCAATTACCGTCAAATGTTCATACAAGGGTGGCGAAAAATCGACAAGAAGGATGAGATGTTAAGTATCATCCACTCTCCAATTCTCTATGGTATTTCAAGTATTGACACATTTGCTTATATAGTAAATTTGTAATAAGTCTTCGGGCTCAATCCCATTAATTTACGTTTGACTTTGATAATATCTATCGAAAAAACACGAACAACGTATAATATCTGAACAAGACCAAGGCCAACACACGAGCATTATTGCGAAGCGCAAAATTAGCAGGAATCGTTTCGCTGCACATTTTGTTTGTTTCACACATTGACAGTGATGATATAAATATCACGTACGACGCTCGCTAGTTTTTCATCAACTGAAATCGCTCAGATGCTTTGGACGAACGGGTCGGGACGTTCGAATTAGAGGGGGTTGATATGTCGGAGCTCTACCCAAGGTCACCCGGGCGTATTTTCCAACCCCTATCAACACGGACTTGGTTCTGGGGAATATAATATAATTTATTTCTTACAGAATATTAGATTATAGACTATAGATTATAACATATACCTATATCGGCATTAAATATAGCCCCGCACTCCTTTTTAGTGCCGAATTCATTGCACAAGTATAGTTAAATTTAGTTTATGTAAAATACTACTCATTTTTTGAAAATATTTTAATGCATTTTTTTTTTTTAATAATTAGTAAAATCCAGAGTGTCGATTCTTATCTATAATAATTATCTCGCTGTCTATTGGTTTCCGAAAATGTTCCCAAGCTTCCATTACGTTCAGAGGTCGGAAGCGCCCAAGTCCAGAAACTCAAAATTGGGAGCAAAATACCAGGGATGCTGAGATTATCACAGGGAAATAGCAGTGCTCTGAGGGTGACAGCGGGCTGCTTGCTTACAGGAGAAATGCGGATGTTGGGTTCGTAGGATGCTGCACTTTAACATCAAATCCTCATCACAGACTCACTCAAACCAAACAATGAGAGGAATTCGCTTATTTAATTTTTGTGCGTCTAATGTTTTTTGAAATTTTTGAAATTTACGATCACTTTTAGTTTCGATTTGAATTATTACCGATGAATTGCATTGTAAAACACCGCCTTGCGCGTACGAGTTGCATAACTTTTAAGTTAAAAGATAATCGCAAGTTAAATGCTAAAACTTTTGTCTTAGTAAGAACTAGAAGGTAGCAAAAATCTGCTAGCTCATCAACCACTTGTCTTCTGCGATCTCGGATGGAAAAAAATAAATTAGCAAGCAATTTATAACATTTATTGCTTACTTCTTGTTTTACAATCTCAATTAAAATGTATAAGTTTGTTTCCATTTAACTTTTTTCTCTCGCTTACCTATGATGAAATTTCGAGCATTTAATTGATGAGATTGAAAGAGTACACAGTTTGATTGTTCGATAATAGCCACAAGCATCATTGTACACTGTACAGCTATCACTGTTCGCTGTACAACAAACATACAAGTAGTTGCACCAAAGATTTCAATTTTACATCAAAGATCTAATCAAAGTGTGCTAAAACGTCGCAGATGCGAGCTATGATGACATCAGATACCACCGAGAGGGCACAGAGAAAATTATGAAAATCACCGAGACTAGAACTAGAAGCTGTAAAAACAAACACGTTTAAAATTACGACTCTAATCATTGATTCCCGGTTATAATCCACGTGACGCGCAAAAATCAGCGCTCTATCATTATTATTGTCACTCTTATCACCATTACCATCATCATCATTATTATTATTTCAAATGACTTTTGTTTCATCTAGGATCTGAGCGAATTATTGCTTAGATAATAGCAATGTTTCTCTGTCGTCGACTACAATACCACGCTGCCGGTAATGTTACTTTCTTATGTCATATTATTTCGCAATTATTCGCAAAATCAAGAAAAATAAAATTGTACTTGATGGCAATCTTTAACATGCTTGTGGTTGCGGTTACCGATCAAAGGGGAGTATTTCATAAATCGAGCTGACCTCTCCGTCCTGAATCAGCATCCTGAATCAGCATAATCCTGCAATCTCCTCGCGGGTCCTGCTTTGTCTCGAGTGGGAAGTAATCAACGCACGACGCAGCCACATCGAATCCATCGCATACGGACAGCATAGGACAGCTAACGCTGTGCAACGCCAGGATACATGGAAGAGAGCTCAATGCCTACGGTCAGCGTCCTTTCTCCTTTCTCCTACCCGCGACGCCGCCGACACCGACGCCGACGTCTACTGCGGCGGCGGCGGCGGTGGCGGCGGCGGTGGATGTGGAGGTGGAGGTGGTCATACGACGCGCGTGCAGACGTCCGGATAGCGTCCGCGAGCTGTTGGCGAAGCGGGGAACAATAGTCTCAGTCCATGTCGTCATCCTCTGCCACCGGTTTTTATTTGTCAAGAAAGTGGGGGAGGGGAGGGAGTGATTTTTTGTCCGGTGAGTCCCCCCCTCGCGAGTGCTGGTGCATCGCGGGTCTCGCGCCTCATTGGCTCGTCTCCCCGCGCCAGCCTTTTTGATTTCGATGCACGAACAAAAGTAAGTTTTTCAAAGTTTTTGAACCATTGACTGACTAACTGTGAGTTGAGTTTGATCGCGGAACTTTCCATTTCATTCGAATTCCTGTGAACGAACACGGGACTCTGTTAGTCGTCGGAAGCATTTCGTGTTTGTGCGTTTCTTCCGCTGTTTTCTGCGGTTTGGTTTTAACTTCGAGTGACATTACGTGGTGCAAGTCCGCGCGTTTGCGAACAAGTAAGTTTCTGGCCGGCGTTTAGTCCCGTGCCCCGACGCAATCCTGATCGCTCTTTGCGGATGATTACTTCGATTACGAGCCGCCGATAAACCGCGACAAAACAAGACGAGTGTCAGTGTCAAAGCCCGACCGCCAGTCTCAGGCAACACAGACAAACACTTCGACTGTGCTACCGTCTGTTCAAACGTCTGTGGAACTGTCTGTTGGAACTGTCTGTGGAACCGGCCGTGGTAGAGACTGTGGAACCGGTGTGCACCAATCTACCAGATCTTCGGGAGGGTCGTGAAATCAGTCGACAGGATGAGAGGCTTGCTGAGAGGTTTAACGGGCGATGCCTACCGAGGTGTTAGTCAGAGGGATGGGGGGCTGCCGGAAGTAGCACCCTCTTCGCTCATCACCAGACTCTTCCGCGACAGAGTACCACGGATTTCACGACCCTCCCAGCCAGACTCGGCGCAGGCGAGACCAACATGTAAGTCAAGTCGTGATTTCCCGATTTCCCGGTTTCCTGAATTTCCGATTTCCCGGTCTAGCGAATGTCGGACTATAGATAAGGGTGGCCGGTATTCTAGGTGAGCAAGAAGATGGTCTCGTAACCATAAAGACAGCGGAACTGGTATCGCCTGGATACATGCCGGTCACTTTCCCAGATGTTTATACATGTGCTTGTGTGAAAACAATTAAAAGCCGTGCTAGCGGTGTTCTTGCGGCTGTATAACCAGACAAGAAATTAGCGGACGGTGCAGCAACTACCAGGGAGAAATGTGATCCAGAGCAGTAGGACTGTACCAATGTATACCTATAGCATTTTATGGCACTGTATGGCAGTGAATAGCACGGTTCCACCGTAGGCCCTATGGCCACAATTGGCTTCTTGACTGACAGGGTGGCTGGACATGCGCAAAGGCACCGGGAAAACATTTTATATCTGCACATTTTTAACCAATCGAGAAAACACCAACGACTTTTTGTTACTAAATCAAAAATGAATAAATGCATTTAAGAATCAGTCAACGTAATTGGTGACAATTATGTCTTGCAAACTCCTTTCACAAAATCGCTGAAAATCAGGTTATCGATATTATATCAGTCGACTCGATGATAACTCAGCCTGGTGTCTAGGAGGCAATACACCAGTCGTTTCGACATGATATGACCGATACATGGATGCAATTCTAAATAACAAGTCCGATAATAAATGCGTGATAACGTGCATGTAGTAGAAACTCAGAAGACTTGCTACATTCTACGCATTGCTAGACATACTCCGGAACATTTCGACATTTTTCGTTCACTAATCACATCACATGTGAAATGGAATTGCCTGACGTGCCATGATAATATGGAACAAGCAACCAAGAATGGCTCGAAGCATGTATCGGCGCAGACTGCGAGTCAAAACATTGCAAATCCATCGATATCTCATTAAGATGCGGACTGAGATGTGGATAATTTTGTTCAGATCGAGGTAAACTGGAGTTCACATGGCATGATGACAAGGCTAGATGGCAGCCTCGGCAATTTGTGCGTAGCATGGTAGAATGCACGTGAGTTTATTGCTGCTAGCTGCTAGCTTACCTGTCGAAGCCTGTTGCTGTCGGACCCGATTCAAGAGACATCTCGGTCTTGCACCTCCCCAAAACCCCTGCACGCTCCCGTCCACCGCTCAACCCACAAATTGCACATTTTCCGAAACAAGCGCAGATAACTTAGGCTAACCCCGAAGCATTTCTAATCTCTTTCCTGGTTTTCGAGAAAAATACAAGTCTGTCGGTCAGATAGCTAAAGCAAGGTAAACAACCAACCTTACATCTATTTATGTATTAAGCTACATTTTATTGTTTGGCCGCCTTGATTAGTAGGAAATAATGTGATACATCCCACGGACGAGGCTTCTTACAAATTTGTCAACCGTCAGTTTATGGTCTGTTTTACAAGTCGCATTATGGAAAACTTAATTGTCCGGTACTAATTTTATCCTGGCTATCGTTGGCACAGTTAAACGCTTACTAAAACCTAAACGGAGAAGACCAATTTAATCAAATCACATCGAGGTGCATTCGAATTTCGGTTCACGATATCATGCGATGTCAACACAAGAGAAATTCGGCAGCCATCGTTAATCAGTCGACGATTCGGCCTTGGCTTGTAATATTACCTTTTATTGGGTTGATCTAGTCATTTGCATTGTCATCACGAGCTTGACAATGTGATACCCGATGGAAAAAACATCCTCGACTCCAATCTTCTGATCCATGCGCTTCTTTTCTTATCGTCGAACCTGCTGCGGGCGTTGCCTTCAGTTTCTTGACAAGGCCCATTGCACTCGGAGGGTAAAAAAATCGCTATGCAACTAAGTTGAACCTGTCTTCCGTATTCCTCACGTGTAGGACGGAAGGAACAATGTCCGCTCACTTCTAACCTAATTACGTTGGAGTTCATTTGGTAATTACATCCCTTGATAGCGATAACATTAACATGAAAATGTTTAGTAAATAATAACAAAACACGCTAAGAGAAACAAAGTCGGACTCCTTTATAGTCGTGATATCATTTGACTTTGATCAGGTAAGGTCGGCCGACCAATTATCCTTGATTTTATTGGAACCTGCTTTAAAATATTCAGAAATTCGTATAACTTTTTGCAGTTCGCATGTTTGACAGGCGATTCCAAGACAAAGATACCATCGACATACGATGGACACGGAAGTCTAAGTGTAACTTCAAAGTTACACAGCTGGACAAGGTCTTATTTCCTGAGCTATGTTGAAATTCACAACCGGGTGCACCTGGTTGCTGAAGAGTGGTTATTTCCCGAATTCCATCGGGCATTTTGAGTTGGCAAATAAAAAACACAACCGAGCTTGCCCTCTCATCTGCAGCCCAATCCGAACTTTGGATTTCCTACCTGAGGTAGATTTGCATATTTCACTGGTCCATTCTCGTAGCACCTAATCGTGTAACGTCTAACTCGGAATGTCTACCCTTTCCGACAGTCAATCGCGGCTGAGCAACCCTTCCGAACCCTTCACAGCCTAATGAGCTGTGAAACGTGGAATCTCTAACTTCATGCTAATTTCACTCATACAACACTGGGCCCAGCAATGTCTGCGAGCGATACCAACACGTCGAATGGCAATAATCGAGATTAAATCAGAAAAGAGGTACTTAGTTTTAATAAGTATATACATTCAATTAGGTAGTCAATACTTGCAAAAAAGGCCAAAAATCACTTGAAAATATTTTCATGACTCACGTTCGTTAAAATCCAATTTAGGTGTCTGAACATTTATTTCCAATGGACATCTGTGTTTATTAGGTAACATTCCATTCAATCAAAATGACGTCATGATTCCCACCAGGTAAAGCCATTTGGGTTGTGATTTCCCTATCTTCCTTTCTTAATCAGCAGAGCTTAATATATATTTTTATCTGACGTCATTGTATTTTCTGGGTGGAACAGGTCTATTGATTTACATAAATTTGCATAGTGCTGGGTATCACTATACCATTTATAATACTTGTTACCAAAATCCATCAATGAGTATAAAATTTTCCAGCTGACTCAATCCCAAGGACTGATTTACAAAACCAGGAAAAAATACATTCAGCCCACGAGTTGGAACAAAAAACCCCGATGGTGTCATCATTCCTCTCGGATATTTGAAAATAGATTACAGTGGATCAAACTTTTTCTTATTTTCTACAGTTGGTAATTGGAAAAACGTGTATAACAATGTTCATTGGGCAAGGACAATTTTAATTACCTGCTCTCAATGACGAATGCAGAAATACAGTTTAATCTTTGAAGTATTAATTTTGTGAAAACTAGAATATACGCGAAAGATTTACCTATGTTTGAAGTCACCACTCATGCAATGAATGTGGTAGGAAGAATTTAACGATTTTATCACGATTATTGTCATTCGACGTGTTTGTATCGCTCGCAGACAATGATGGAACAGTGTTGTATGAGTGAAATTAGCATGAAGTAAGAGATTCGACGTTTCACAGCTCATTAGGCAGGAAACAGATAGCAAGCGGTGGCTTGCTCGGAAGGGTTGCTCTGGCCGCGGTTGACCGTCGAAAAAGTTAGATATTCCGCGTTTGGCGTTACGCGATTAGGTGTTACGACAATGTACCATTTCACTTGTCTCTATGCGCCAGCCAGGAAATATATGTAAGACTAAAGGAGATGTCATGCTGGTCTTTAAGATTCGCTAGCTGTAGCCCCAGCTTCCTCTCCTTATCATCCGTTGCGCATGCTTTGGGGCCTTATTTAGTGCACACTATTCACATGTCCACAAGTGACTACACAGGTCCCATTCTGTAGCCGAAGCCACCTCTGCTATAGTCGTGAAAAGAAGTTACTGGACAAATAATGGGCCATACTATTTCCAACAAGATATCGGGGTACGGCCTCCAAGCAATCCACTAAATCTCGAAAATAATGTGTAAAGTCTCGTGACCTATGATATAATATTGCTGATTAAATAATCACACAATCCAAATACGAGCCCGCTGTCTCGGGACT
The DNA here is from genome assembly GCA_921293315.2 of Nemurella pictetii. Lineage (NCBI taxonomy): Eukaryota > Metazoa > Arthropoda > Insecta > Plecoptera > Nemouridae > Nemurella > Nemurella pictetii. Next base: position 22,623,615 of record OV121116.1, on the reverse strand, counting down.
CGAGAGAAATTAAAAAAATGAAAGATATCCTGTTTAGTTTGGTAATATTTTCCGGTTTTTTCCGCGTGCTCAAGGGACATAAAAGCTGTAACGGCATGATGTCAAAACTCAGTTATTCCGGTATGCCTCACGTGGGCCAGCCCCAGCAACGCATCCAGCGCCCCAGCCAAATCCAGCAAGTCAAAAGTCCAGTGGTCCAGCTGATATTTGCATAACTGTCTTGTATATCTTGTAAGTCACGCATAAACATAGTCACGTACGACGATAAGCCATTATTTACATCAAACGTTCCTTGTGAGCCGAAACAAGCGAATAGGGACCCAAAATAACGAGCATTTCATTCACGACCTCGATCGCGTAGACCAAAGATCATTCACCTGACTACCAACAGGCAATATTAGTTCGCAACATTTATTCGGAATATTAATTCGCGAGACGAAATCGCGATGACGAGACCCGTGCAAAGAGCTTGACCAACCAACCGACTGCCTTATTGGCTCATTAACTTACTTCCACATTGAGTTCGTGTTTGTTTTTGTCGATTAGAAAAAGCACGACCACGCGATGGCTTTTTCCATAAAAATGTGGGGATCTGCTCATAAAAGCAAAATGCAACTCACCCGCGGCTAGTCGAAAATCACTTCCGTTTGCCGATCGTATAGCAAACAAGGAAGCTGATAAAGCAAACGGGCCCCATTCAGTCTTATGTATGTTGCCCTGTGCCCACTTTCTCTCCAAACTGCATCCGAGGCGAACGCAATTGTCATCAACAAAGAGTACGCGAGAGGCCTGGTCAAACGGATCAGAGTCCGGCGAGTAGCGAGCAGTGAGCAGCGAGTCTGTTCACCTGCCCATCCTCTTCCTTCCTCGCTGGCTTGCACTTTTACTTTGGCAAACCACACGCTCCGGCCTGTGGAGAGAATACAACCACGTGGTTGCACTCGCTGATCTGTCTGCAATCGCTTAATTGGCGATTCTTCCAACCGTCCGAAGACATCCGGGTGTTGCCATAATATTGCAATCACCCACCTATAAGATATAGCGGAAGGGGTTACCAGGCTTGTACTGGAGTGAGCAATGCCACATTGCCGAGGGTTAGCCAGTATTGTGCAAGTCTTGAATTCGCTGTAAGCGACCTTAGTGGCTTGGTGTTGCTCTTGAAATCGGCTACTTTTATGGATTTCGATGACACCCCCGCTAAATCCTTCGGGTCGGTCACTTTCCCTGCGACCGAGTTTAAGAAACGGAAACGGGAAGGGTTGACCATTGGATTGGGAGTGTTCATAGCGCACTGACCTCGACTTTTAGTTTTAACTGTGAAATAAACACGTTTACTGTGAAATTTTATTGCGTGTTTTTTAAATCGTTATTTCTTCTTGTCTTTTGGTAAAGGACCTGGTGATCTCACACATACACATACACACACATGCACAAACTCAAAATATTGTTTAATGAAAGTATGGCATATTCTCGCCAACGCTACTACTGCAGAAAGTTACATAATTCCACAAACACGTTTGTTTCCCACATCCACTTCGATAGGATAGGTACTAGGTTGAGTAGTTTTATGAATCGGGTTATTCGATTGATGTGAGTTGGTTTTCACTAATTCACCAACGGAACGGCGCAACATATGGGCAATGGGCCCCGTTAACTGATGAAACCAAACCGGGTCCAGAGATGCCATCTTTACCTCGAGAAGCCCCAAAAGCAACTAGTGGTTGCATCATTACAAACACTTTCTCCACACTTTCGAAGGGATTTGGTGATAAGAGACAAAGAATCTCCCCTGCACGCAATTTCTGACCGTTTCATGCGAGCTGTAGGATTTTTGCAATTCATTACCTGACAGGATTAAAGATGAAGAATTGTTATGCGTACACGAAGATCGCTCCTCATTCGTCAAGTATTCAAGTGTCACCGACGATGACAATGCAATTCGCTGAATATAGATCGGTTGTTATTAAGTTGAACATGAGACATAACTTGAGGGGTTACTTGCGACGTAGGAATGGCTCAATGCCCCCTGTTTTGAGTTTTAACCACACTTAAGATTCACCGTGCATGTAAATTAAGTAAAAATATACTGACTTGCCAGAAGTCCAAGAACATGCAAATGTGGGTATTTGGAAGTGCGCAATAATTTTTTATTCAAAAATGTTATAAGCGTCTTACCATTCTTATTTTGGCGGTGTATTTGATAGATTTTCAAGCCGCGTATTTGATTTGTGTGTTTTGTCAGCACGCGCCAGGTAACTGGCAAAAACGCCAGGAATAAAATCAATTGAGATTGCTTTCAATCGTGACTTTCGTCTAGAGGTGATCTGTGGGATCCGCTACCACCGCGACACCTTCTACATTTTAACATCAATTTATGGATGCAGACAGGCCGCGAAGGTGAGATTTGGCATGCATCGATTTGTGACTGACTGATATTGATATACAACGAAGAAAGATGCAGAGTGATTATTTAGTCACATTACAGGTCATTATTTCGAATCGAGGACACATACAATACAAAGGAAATATGTGCAGCGTTGTTTTCATTCCACCAACAGCTCCTAAGAAAGTTACTATGTAATAAGAGATGTTGATTTTCAATTCGGCGACGATGAAATTACGCGAGTGGATTTGGGTTACTGACGATTTCGTGTACCCAGTATGGTACTTGTTACATGGGCACTGGTCAACCACATTCATCGAGGGTTGTGAAATAAAAAAAGCTGCCAGCATCTTTCCTGCATTGGTCCTAATGAGATCCAGCCTTTTTCGGACTATGATTGGCACGAGAGTTCAAAGAAAAATCCATTTGCGAAAGAACAAAAGTGATTACTCATTGCTTGCTGCTATTAAATAACTCTACTAAACATTTCGGTACTCGGTAGCCCAATCACACATTGAGCAAGAGGTGAAAGACTTCTCACTCATACGCCTTAATGAATGGACTTATTGATATTGCCAAAAAGTGCGACGACAAAGCTTGTCAAAATCAGCTTGCATAAGATAAGGAGCCTTCAGAAATTTACCACCACCAATCGCAAATTTACCATCGCCCCAACTGAAAGGCGAGTTTCACTTTCATTTGCTTTCCTGACCACCCGAAATAATTCCACGATTAATTTCGTGAATTTGAGAAAGCCAAAAAATTGTCTGCACAAGAGAGAATCACAAGAAATGTCACTGCAGTAATTTGCAGGATGCGTTCTTTAGGAAAATCTCTGTTAAGAAAATGCACAGTGACATGAACTACATACTCGCGGCACGTACACCAGAGTACAGAAAAGGCCGTAAGAAATAGTAAAGTGGTTTGTGGATCGAGCATTCGTTTCGCAACAGTAAGCGAATTGCGGAAGGATTTTGATTTAATTTCTGCGCATTTCTTTGATGTTATCGAGTAAATCGACTATTGAGTCACCACAAGCTCCAGACGAAATCTCCACGCCTTTGATCACATTACCAAAACTTTAGCCGCGCTACCCTTGCATGTCACAAGTTTTTTTATTGCATTATGTTTGTAAATCTAAATTTACTAAACTTCTCGTTAGGTTTTCTCAAAGAATTATCATTTTTTTAAACGCCTTGCCAATTTTTCAAAAACAAAATTTCCTGCGTCCTTTGAATTAGAGAAGCTTGGACCACCCTTTGTGGGCCGTTGACCTATACCACGTCACGGTAATAATTCACATAAATAAGTAGCAAATTCAATCTTTGTTATTGAACATAACCGTCGTTGGAGCATGATGGAATGTGTCAACTAAATTTCAAATATTTGGATTCGTCCGGAATAAATAACCGCCATGTGAAGTTCAACTGCGGCAAGACGAAGGTCCATTATTTCTTATTTAGAGGTTAAGGCGCGTCATCGAGAATATTGAATCGTATTAGAGCCAATATTTTTTTTAAATATTCGGCATTCGCAAGGTTGATTCAGACCCGGTGGGTCAATTTTCGCTCCAAATAAAATCGACGCTTTGCGATTCACACAACTGTCTGCAAATGCAAACAATTTAAAGATGTACCTTTTCTTTGAATACTAAGCCATAATCCAATTCTCCTCGCTGTTATTTCCAACCATGGCTTTACATCAGCGGCCGAAAGTATAGGAATTTATTATGAGGTTTCACATTGTTATACTTATATCCGCTGCACAAAAATGTCGGCTAGTAATAAATTTATTGTTTTCATAATACGCCAAAGTGTATGATTTTTTTTGTATGATTTTAAAAAGGTGTACGAAAAAAAATAAAAAATAATCAACAGAGAAAAAACAATAATAAATAAAAGTAAGATTCGTCAGTGAGAGGAGGCAATAAAGCAGGTGGGTGATAGGAGCAGCGTGGATGACAGCAATCTAGCAGCAGTCCGCAATAGATTAAGAATTAAGTGATTAAGAGTTTATAGTTAAGATAATGAGGTTATTGCGCCGTTTTGCCATGGTTTTGGGCTGCGAGGCCAAAGGATAGGCTTCTCAGAATTGTCAAGAGCTCTCGACTCGCCACCAAGCTTTCAAATTGCAGCGGAAATTGGAACGCATTCGGGAATGTAATTTGTTAAAATGATGACGAGAAAGGTATGGCCATGATTACTATTGATTAATACATAACTTCATTGTTCTGGAAAGTCGAAGAAAGGCAGTTTCGAGGAAACCGAATGAAATGAGATACTTTCACTTGACATGGCAGCTGATAGGAAGAAATGATCCTAGATCAGGTGATGATTGACAAGGAACACCCATCACCCAGCTTCCGTACCCACGATTACCGCGTCCAAGACGAGATCGAATTGTTCCAGTCCGAGTGTGGAGATGCGGAAACTGCATACAACGGGTCATTTTCCCCGGAAAGCATTCGCACGCCTGGTGAACATAATGCCAAATCATGCGCAAATGTGTGCAGCAAACAATTACTAAACTTGCAATTCTTTCGCGAGTGCACTTTCTGCAAGTTAGGCGACCACGCTTTTGAGGTTAGTTTGAGGTTAGTGAGAGAGGAAAAAAGATTCAATCCGAGAAGTTAGCTATCGTGAAACCCCTCCCCGCAGCATCCCACCCGGCAAAGATGATCGGTGTTCTAACGAAGACGGCTATTAGAGCAGAGTGCAACCTCGAAACATATCAACCGCATCGTATGATCAATAATAACTCGAAGATTAATGAAATAGGAAGGAAACCGATTTACTTTTACTTTCACCAGTTGAGTCAAGATCAGCAGCATCCGAGAAAGAGAGAGAGAGAGAGAGAGAGGGAGACCACAATACGTCTGTGTGGGACAATACGAGAGAGCAAGAGAACGTTATGCCGATTACCGGTAATGGATAATGCCGACTATAAAGTTTCTTACTGCGGCGGCGGCGGCGGCGGCGGCGGCGGCGGCGGCTGCGGCTGCGCTTTCCCGAGCGGTACAGACGCCAGTGGCTGGCAGGCATAACATTGGCCTCATTATGTTTAACAGGTACCGATAGTCGATATGAGATAATAGGAGATGGACCTCTGAGGTTCCCTCTGGGGTCATGACCTCTCGCCGCGAAGGGCATCGAAGCAATCAGTGGCCGCTGTGGAAATTGTCTCCGAATGCGATATTATGCCCTGAATTTTATCGTTTATTCGAAATAATAGGTCTTACCGCAACGAGCGTTTAATGAAATGGCACGGGAAGGTCGGAGTTTCGATGGACACTTCTAGAAGCGTGGGTAAACTTGCACGCAAAATTGCAAAACTGCAATTACTCGATAATCACTGCGATAATTCCTCTACCGGGTCCATTAAACTTGTGTCCTAGTGTGCAGCGTCCTTTGATCATCGACTAACCAAGAACGCCTAGTACTTTGGCCAAGTACACCTAATTTCGCGTAAGTGCGAAGTCCTAAGAGTGCAGGAGCGCCGCGAAATCTTGTGACCTCGATCCACGAAAATTGATCTTTGCCAGTTTGGGGGTCTTATTTTTCGGAAGGCTGGCGCGGGGGCATCGAGTGGGCATCGCCATATAGCCCTTGCACGTCAATCATTAAGGCGAACCGCCATTAGCACACCTGATATTGCTTATTCGCGCGGTCAAATAACGCTTTGAGACAACAAATTACAATTTACAATGCTACGGTGATTAAATCCACGCACTTCCGAATTGTGTCTGAGAAAAACGATCGTAAAATCTACAAAATCATCGGGCTGTAACCTCCAGCGGGCCCTCGTTTCCAACACTAAAAACACTCAATGATTACTGCCGGCAGTTTAAGTTTAGCTCCATGGAACTCGAGAGTTAGGTAATTACGATAGTCTTCCCGGTTTGAAACCCGATGTCGACACCCAATGCACCTCGGTCTCGCCATGTCTTACTACTAAGATCGACCGTGCTCTTGGACCAACCTGTTCTTACCGAGAACGACCGTTTCGATTAACGCCATAAGACCTGTGAAAAACTCGTACAGCGTACCACCAGGTGTGACATTTAGGTCAAGTAAAATGGCCAATCCTAGAAGTTTACTACCAGGACCAACTCCCGTCCTGCCATCCATTTTCCGGGCTCCATTTCCTTAACCTTTAATTTGATCGCGTCTAAGACCGCGTTATCATCAGTTCCGAGATGCGGTTCTCAAGTTTCCACGTCGCCTTCGGATGAGAAGCCACAGCGGCCGACCGCTCGATTACATAAGGAAGCACGAGTAATAAACGAGAAGTCACGCCGTCGCTCTCAAGCAATCTTTGTTGAAGAGCCCGAATCACTTTCCATTTCTCTCAGTTCCGGCCGATTTCAATGTCAGCTGCATTCTTGCAGGTCGCTGGTTAAACACCTCGTTATGATACCACGCCGCGCTCGTATACGTTAGACGATCACAATCATCAGCGATGCTCCATCCTCCCATCTGGAGCACGCAACGCTAGTCGTCTAACCACTAACCAGCTACCGCCGACCAGCACACGGCAGACAAGCAGAGAGCAGCGTTGACCGGTATAGAGAGTGAAAGCACACGCACTTGCACGCACAAGCCACACACACACCGAAGTTCGCGACTTGCTTCTCCTGGCGGGATGGTGCGACAATGTTTGCCATCGCAACGCACGCCAGCATTGTTAGCCAATGGCGGCCAGGGAAATCTGGAAAACTATTTAGCAGCTATCACGAGGCGGCGAGTTAGCGATATATTTTGCCCGTTAGCACAATTATGACCTCTGCGATGGTGTGTTGGTAGCGACCGGAAGTAGAATTATTTCGCGATGCTTATTTGACGACCAGAAGTGTGTTGCAATCCGCGACATTTGAGCATTGGAAATTGTTGGCACTGGCAAAACTTCCTTATTGCCGTTGATAACTTTTATTTCTGTCTCCCGGTCGCATCGTGCTTATTTCCTGATCGCGGCTAGACGAGCGTCGATCCGATGAAGCGTTCAGATGGGGGTCGGCGAAACCGAAAGCGAAAGGTTTTGTTTCCCGGCACCCTGTACCCGATCAATGCGTGCAGTGCGTACCGAGTGCAGCGTGCAGCGTGCAGCGTGCAGCGTGCAGCGTGCAGCGTGTACACATACCAACTTCACAATGTCTGCGGACAATGTATGACCTCCTATCGAGCCCCACTCCTTATCGAAGCAACTGCAATCATAATCTACCACGCAGCATTGTGTTTATGCACTCTGGACTGATATCAATTAGAAAAATATTGTTATACAATTAAAATAATAACGGAGGTAATATCTGCATCCTATGTGATTTATACTGAGATAAAGTGTAATGATTGGTATTGATAAAGATGGGAAGTAATTACAGAAACGTGACCAAACGGCCAATGTCGTTCAATTATTCCTGCGTGAGTAATAATAAATCGTGTAATTTTCGATGCGTGATAAATGACTTATTGAAAACGTCAATAGCGAAATGGCATCCCCTGAACACAAGATTTGCTACTCTGCAACCGTGACCTATAGCATTGCCTGTGTAGTGACGGTATTGTTGCAAATCTGCAAGCGCCAACAACTTACAACTAACAAGTCAGAACTGTCCAGTCATATTCGCGGGATATTAATTACCTGCAGAGGTAATCAGCTATCTGAATGCTATATCTCAAGCGTATGGCAGACTAATGAAAATCGGCACAAAAACAGCACGTGGCGCTGCTATGGTTAAGAACCGGTGCAAACTGCAATTTTTTTTACCTCCACCTCCCAACTGACAAAATAAAAAAGCAGTCCCCGAAAGTTGCTCGCAAAATAAAACAACTCTCCCCGTCGGCTCTGGGTAGGGAATAATAAGCGTTCGTAAGTTTCCAATAAAACCCTCCTATTCCTTCCTTAATCCTTCCTTTATCCTTCCTTCCTTCAACGCTCCAACAGCAATTTACAAGTGCTGAATTTTTGAAATGTGTCCACAAGTGATGCTGTGTCCCTTATCTACAGTCGAAACATGGTAAGCCCTACAAATTATGTTGTCTAGATTGTTATGGATGTGATCCCCAGCAAAGGCCATCCCCGAAAAGTGTGACGCGTTCGTCACATGTGTGCACAATCTGTTGGCAAATGCTTTTGGCTGAGTGATCTGCTCTGTGTTTCAGGTTCCTTTGCGCTAATGCTTATCGGCATCTTGACCATCGCTCTTGGCTGCTTCGTACTCGTCTTGCAACCCTACGATATCATCTTCAAATACGTAAGACACCAGAAGATTTGACACTATTTACATCATCAAACCTTGTTTATCAACGGGCCCTGGATCACAAAGCCGGAAAACAATGTACCAATGGGATTTCTTCTGTCCTTATAGACTGATCAATGACCCCGTTTCAATTTCTATTTGGGATTTAACCTATTCTCATGCCCACTTTTTAAATATCTTTAAATCACCTCAAAAATTACGAATCATCTTATAAAAAAGAACGATCTCATATTAGAATAAGTGAGTGTGTGCAGTTGAAACTACCACCCTGCTTCACACAGAGGGGAAATTAAATTTCCCGCGAAATTAATTGAGTCCTTGTTGATTTACAAGTACGTACTGGACACTTTATCAATCACGGGGCCCGATTCACAATGCTCGGACATTCAAGTAGAAGGAAAAACCTTGTCGGTTTCTAATTTTTTACGAGTACACTATAACCCACTAAGTATAACGCCTCTGGTCCGATACTGCTAGAATATAGAATGACCCACGGTCAAATTTACATGAGAAACCTAACAGAATTTTCTAAAATATCCTATATATTGAACACGGACATAATAAACTTATTATAGAGAGAATATATAAACACTTACATCGAGAGTTATTTTATATTCCTTTATACTCTGGCTTGGAATCCGTATTGGAGTTTGCAATCAATTATGAAGTCATTAATCATTTGATGTCAATCCGAAGACAACGCCATGTACATAGGCCAAGACAACATCGAAAACAATGCAAAACAATTATAAAAAAATAAAAACCTTTACCTTTGCTTTTGCAATCCTGTTGAAATCGGTGATCGGTGATCGGTGATCGGTGATCGGTGCCCTTACTGACACATGCCGAATTTCCGATCGACGTTTCTTCCATATGTATACTTCACTATGCATATTGTCCAGATGCTATAACTGTTTATTGTTTATCATAAAAAAAAAACACGAGATTGAGAGTGGTAAAGCTATATTTGTTGAATCTTTTGCAAAAAATGCAAGCACTATGATCAGATACTATTGACTATTGACTATTTATAAATTAAAACATAACTGCAAAAGCATTTTATGTATACATGTAAGTTGGATGAAGACTAGCAAATAAAGTGATTTAGGTATCTTTTTGTAGATATAGGTACAGTTGCATTTGAGTCGTTTGAGAATTGTTAACTATAATCGTAATGTAAAGCATGTTGTGGTTGTTGTAAGTAATTCCCTAATACCTAAGTACCTAGATTATGTAAGCGCCATTGAATACACAGATGAAATGACAAAATGCAGCGAAGACAAAACAAAAAGCATCACCGGATGCAACTATTCGCACTAGTCGCGCGTAAGTCGTAAAAATGCATTGGAAAGTTTCCACTCCTGTCCAGTTTTCACATGTTTTCGGAATCTGAAAAGAAAGAAAACCCCTTTTTAATGACAACAAACAATAGTTCGCCAAATCTAGCGAGAAAAAGTGCACTGAAATCAATGGCCAGGCCAATTCGAAGTTTACAACATTTGCAAACATTATTATCCTGACCGAGACACTTTATAAGAATCCGAAAGAAAGCCGAAAGAGGTCAGGAGGTTGATCTCAGCTTGCGAAGAAATGAGAGCGGTTATCCGTTCCAGTGAAAAATTAAAAAGTTGACAAAAGTGGAGAAGATAATATCATCTCATTATCATTTCACTCAAAGATGTGTTCAGATATCCCCCTCCCCCCCCCCCCCCCCCCCCCCCGGTCACCACTCGTTCACCGTACACCGGACATGGTGAAAATGTGTGGAATTACATGGGCCGCTTCAGTTCCTACTTCGGATGGCAAACGCGTTAAAAATGACCACGGAACCCATACCAGGAAAACCAAAATAAGGTGGTCAACTGCTTCTTGATCCCCAAAATGCGTGCGCACTGTAATTTGGCCCGTAAAGCTAGGGTTACTGCCGCGAGTTGAGTCATTTCCCTTAGCTCATCGTTCCATTTTCTACTACCTCGATGCACCCGATTAGTATCGAGTGCGCTTAAACACTAACGAAATCTTATTTCCGATCTGTCACCAATATCTCGGACACAATTCGGTCGCATAGATGAAGTGAGAAAATTAAAAAATTTGACTTAGTAAATGACTCGGCCCATAGGGGACACAAGTCACAAGTTCAGGCGGGCTCAGGGACAATAAATTTGTATAGACACCAAGTTTGTGCAAAGGCTAGCAAATAAGCACAACTTTCGGTTGTTAATTGTTACAAGATCTAAAAAACAAGCGCCATTTCCCATAGTTACATTCGAAATCATACACCTAGTTGGACAGAGTCAGAGAAAAATGATATATTTAGATGTTCACACACTAAATAATACATTTCATACAAGAATAGAATTAATAGTGATTGTGATAAAAATTGTACATTTTAAAATCCTGCTCATGTTGTGGACAAGGACAATTTATAATTGTATTTAATAGTAGACATGGTACGCATTTCCGTGTCAGCAAAGCTTGTGTTAGTTTTTAGTTCCCTGGTGCGGAGAGTGCACGAGTTTGAAATGGAAATAATTTTAAGCCGAAAATAATGCGAGAGATAATATGCAAGCCAGCTAAAAATGACTTGTGCATTTTTCAAATAAACTATTGCACCAGGTTATTCGTTTCGCAGTTTAGACGTTTCGCAAAGCTTTATCCAGGGTCTAAGTCTCAGATATGACCCAAAATCGGGAAAAAGAACCACAAGACTTCTCAAGAAACCCGCTGAAAATCTGAAACCCACATCTAATTTTTAGGCCCAATTGATAAAGCAGACAGCATCTTTGCGAAGCTCGAAAAATAGTTAAATTGTAGTTTTTTGAAAACGAACGAGCTGAGATTAGGTAAAGACTTCTTCCATCTGATTGATTTGTGGCTCATATTTATCTGCAAATTCTGGTTGGTTGGATGGAATCGCATGCCGTTTAGATCCGTATTCCCTATTGCGTAGAAAGCGTCGGCAAATTACCGAGAATGACATAATAAATAAGTAAGTGTATAGCAGGCGAGGTCAGTATCATGGTATCATAGTATGCAACGCAAAACCATGCTGCAGTGGGAAAATGCACAGACATACCGCCCAGATCGGACGCCAGAGCGTCAGCGTTTAGTAACGACGCGCCGCAACGCAACGCAACGCGACGCAACGCGACGCAACGCGACGCAACGCGACGCAACGCGACGCAACGCGACGCAACGCGACGCGACGCAGCAAAACCGCCCTTTACCTCCATTTTCTCGCTGCTTCGAGGCCCCTTTATAATGACATCGAGTAATTATTAACGCATAATAATGTTTCCAGTTTCTTCTCCTCGATTTTTTTGCGTTTTTTCGCAGACTTTGAGCCTACACGTTTGCTGATTAGATGGATTGAAGAAATCGGAAAACTTTGTTGCGATTCGTTGTGAATTTCCCAGAGAAATACAGATTAACTCTTTTATTTTCATGGCATGAGGCAAACAATGTAACCCAGGGATCGCTTTTACCGAACTGACTCGACGCACACAACGGGAAATCAAACAAACAATTCTTAATTCTTAAATGATAATATTAACCGATATTGATACCCAATATTCACACAAGTCAAAGGAGCTAAATGAATATTCGCCGGTGAGATGCGGTTGATGTCAATCAACGAAACTGTATTCATTTTGCAGAAACTGCTGTTCGCGGAAGGTGGAGAAACGTACGAGATCTGGCGACAGCCTCCCGTGGACCTCTACCTGAAAGTTCATCTGTTCAACATCACTAACGCCGAGGCGTTTCTTAGCGGCCAAGACGAGCGAATCAACATCGAGCAGCTAGGACCCTACGTTTACAAGTAAGCTAAAACCAACGCCTTCTAAGCTTGTAAGCTTGTACGCTTGTAAGCTTGTATACGGAATGGTATAAGCGTGTACGCTTGTACTATTTTGAGCTTGTACGCTTGTATACGCTTGCAAGAATTGTGAATTTTCGCTCAATTTTCATGTATAGTTTTCTTCTGATTACTTTATTTCCAATTAGGAGCCCCCCTCCCCACATTTCATAGTTATCGGGCATCCGCCCTGCGTCCCCTCTTAATACGAGACAATCGATTTGATAAAGAGACTAGAATAAATATTGTCAAAACTGATTAGAATCAGAGTAAAATTTCTTAAATCAACTTTGAAGAAAAATATAGAAAATAAATTCACGTTTTGTTGTATGATTGGTGATATTGGTGAAGCCAATTACCGGACACCTAATCACTTTCTTAAAGATTGACCTTGTTGAACAGGGAATAGGTACTAGGTACTAGGTTGAACTAGGCACACTAATGTTTATGTACCTAATCGCAACACGCCAAATATTGGGCAGTTAGTTGGGTACCTTTAATTCCTGGTCACCTCATCATTCTATCATTCCTTCACCCCCCCCCCCCCCCCCCGTCATTGTATGCAGTAAGCTACAAGCTAGATTACTGGTTCTGTGTGCCATTGAAAGTTGAAACGTAACTGGCACCAGATGGCACGCCATTGGGATGAAAATGGCACATGTCTACTGTCCAGTATGAGAAATGAGATGGCTGCTCGCTTCAATTTGCCAACAACTTTCCCACACTCTTCCCCAAATGAGGTACACCTTGGAGCATCTGTGCTGTCGAATGCATTTTTCCCGCACCATGTCATTCTGATTTCGCGTCATGAGAAGCTATTAACTTCGCTACCAAGTACCAACGGTCCAACACCCACAAGGATGGCAAAGCATCCAGCAATGCACTTGAACGCAAACTGTTATATTCAAGGTTACATCAGTTTTTTCGTGCGAATTGTACTGATTGCATATTATGAGTAATCAGTGGGGGGTGTGCTTGTGGGTTTTTTTGCACTTTTTAGATAGATTAAATAATTTGTTATATATTATTAATGCTCAGTCTAAATCAATTAGTGATTTTTGGTTGATCTTCGGTCTTACGTCCGTGCGTTCCGCCATTCTCAGCTTTCCTCGGTGCTAGATCTGCAAAAGTGATTCGTGGAAAAATTATCTTCGACAGAGAATATCGTTGTCAAAACTCGACGCTATTTTTTTCAACATTTCCAATTTAAAATTAAACGCATTAGTTTTGAAGTCGTGAAAAAACACACAGAATGGATGTCCAAGTCAAAGATTTGTTAGCATATTCGAGATGTTTGAAAGTATACTGTCAACAGTATGCCTTCGCCGGTATTAATCAAGACGGTATTTGCATTACGCAAATCAGAAAAAAACCGGAAAAATATGATAAAACAATGATTTCGTAAAAAAATTGCGAAGTCGGTCATGGTATATGATAATTAATTGATGTGTTTATTTGCATAACAAGTTCATTGTAACGAATTCCCTGCTCTGCGGTGCGATTCTGTCTTCTTTTTCTCCGTCATCGTCACGGGGGGGAGTGGAACTTTCTGACCCCTGGAAGTTATGTTGCAATACTTTCGCCGCTGTACGCTGGATAGAGAAATCAATTTCTACATTCAGCATACGATACACGAAATACTAAACGATTATTTCCTATTTTGTGAAGCCTGTTCTTGGGATGATTTCTAAGTTTAAATTTTTCCCTCACATGTCCCTCCTAAAATCGACCATAATTTCCATAGAATCGCCTGAAATTATGAAAACCTTACTGTATTCTAAATCCTGATCCCGAAATTGAAAACTTTTATGTGCAGACCCGTTTTTTTTACCAGATTATTCCATTCAATCAAATAAAAATGTCTTGCAATCATTTATATTTCTTAAAATGACTCCTACGTCACCCAATTCTAGAACCATCCCGTGTTCATCATGTGTATAACGTTCAATTATCGTTGTTTTAACCGCAACGTTTCCCCATGCACAGAGAAAACCTGATCCACGACAACGTGACCTTCAACGACAACGGCACGCTGACAACGTACCCCAAGCACCCCCTGGTGTGGGTGCCCGAATTGAGCAACGGCAAAGAGGACGACATTCTCACGCTTCCGAACATCGCTCTGTTGGTAAGACGGATTTCTTACAGGCATGCCGATAGCGGCTGACTACTGTGACAGAACGCACAGCATACACAATTAGATACGCCAGAGTATAAAAATGTAGTGGAATACTGCTGTGGTGTGGGATCGAAACTAACAGCAAATATCCATTGGAAGCACAAAATATATTTATTATTAGAAACAAATATCCATCCAAAAATCTTATCCCTAACAGGAGTCGAATCTAGATCATTTACCTTACAAGGGTAAAGCATTGAACATGACCAATTCTTGCTACATGGAAAACCGACTTTCGAATGGAAATAAAGTTTATTTGTGTTTTTGGGTTGGGCTCCATGGAGAACAGGAATAAACATTGGAGGTTCATCATAGGTTCTGCCCCAAACCACCCAAACTACCCCCTTCTCTCTCTCTCTCTCTCTCCCCCCCCCCCCCCATGACAAGAATAAATATCGTCCACCTTCGACCACCTATCTCCAATCTAGTCAGCCTTGTGTTGGTTGTGGCTCGTGACTAGCTAATGTCTTGCATCGTTTCCAGAGCATCGCCAACGTGTTCAAAGACAAGTCGTATTTCACGCGGATGGGACTCAACCTGATCATCAGGCAGACAGACTCGCAGCCTCTGGTCCAGATGACGGCCAAAGAGTTCATGTTCGGCTACGAAAGCCCTCTAGTCACGCTTGGCAACAAGTTCATGTCGTCTTGGATTCATTTCGACAAGTTAGGCCTCATTGATAGGGTAAGTTACAGATTGCAGGTTACGGGTTGCACGTTCGAAACTACACAATGACTAAAGTATGCACTACGTAGCAATCAAGCGGAAATGGTGCTTATTGTATTTTATTTGTACACTACATCTAAGATGTTGTACACTATATAAGATGTTCTCTTATTCTAAGTGAAACCACGAATATCTTAGAATACTGAGAGTTAAAACTGTCTAAAAGGGTAAGGCCATTTCTGAATTCAGCAAAATTTTGCCTGAAGCGCTGCAATACCATCGGCACGTAACCAACAGCTTAAGAATCACTGTCACATTCACATACTGAGACACAAGGAAAAAATCATTTGATCTGCAATTACATTTTCTGGATGCTAAAGTGTTCCGGTAGTTGGTAGTACAATGCAGTAAAAAATTGTTTTTAGCAAATAGTTCTACAATATTTCGTAATTAGGACTAATGTTCACTCTAATTGACACTAAGAGAAATTGTATTCTTCCTGATTTGTAAGTCTAGGCAGATCAACGTGTGGAATCTTACATCTTGCTTTTGAATCTACTTTTTACATGAACTTAGAAGGCTGAACCAGTTAACCTGTTAACACAAAAGAAGAAACTAGCCAACTCCTAGTAATTCTCTTTTTACAAATCCACGACCGATGTTTCTCTGTGCAGATGTACGACTTTGACGGAGACCACGCAACGGTTTTCACGGGGGAAAAGGATGTGCGCCAGGGAGGTCTAATCGACACATACAATGGCGAGAAGAAATTGCATCATTGGGAAGGCGATCACTGCTCCAAAGTCCATCTGGCTAGCGACTCGACAAAGTTCCCCAGTTTCATACAACCCGAGGACGACCTGCTTTTCTACCGCAAGTCTGTCTGCCGATCCGTGCCACTGGTTCGTTGCATCTTATCATGATTTGATCGGAGATGTGTTAACTTAATTAGAAACTGTGAATTTTTTATCAGAAATTAATGCCTACAGTGGGAAACAAACCCCGACCCTTCACCTAATGCTACGGCAGCTCTAATCAATTGAGTTGTGCAGACTATTAACAAGAAATTAAGCGCAGGTATTTGAATCGTTTGTTTCTAGGTTCGATTCGGTGAAGGCGACGTTGATGGGCTCAAAGCGTACCACTACACGTTCAAAGAAAATGCACTCGATAACGGCCAGTACAACCCAGAAAACAAATGCTTCTGTCGCAAGGGCAATTGTCTGCCAGCTGGTCTGATTGATGTCACAGAGTGCTACTACGGTAAGAATTGCTGCCTATTAAAGTAACTTGTTTTGAAAACTGGAAAATTTGATGCCAATGAATTATATTATTCCTGCGGATTATTGTAAAGCGACAATGCTTGCCTCCTCTGGACAATTCAACTATTTGCCAAAAGTAACTTACATTAACCTGTGCTGCATCACTGCACTGAATTTGTTTCTCAACACACTGCACTTGGTAAAGTATTTTCACAGCACATTTCTATTGACGGTGGCACTTTCAATTAAAGATTGACCAGTTAACATCTAAATCATCAAGATGGTTTAAGTTTTTAAGTCAAAAACGAGAATTCCTATATTTAAAGTAATATGACACAACTGAAAAACCTCCATACTTTTTCACAAGGCATCTAGATCTCTGAATTGGTCAAGAATGTAAAGAATCTAGATAACCATAATTAGAGAATTGACTTGTTGAAGTTGAAAACAATAATCAAGAGGGCTGTGAAATAATTTGAAAAAGTTTCATATTTTTTCAAAAAACATCTAGATCACTGAATTGGTCAAGAATGTTAAGTATCTTGATAACCATAATTAGAGAATTGGCATGTTGAAGTTGAAAACAATAATCGAGAGGGCTGTGAAATAATTTGAAAAAGTTCCATATTTTTTCACAAAGCATCTAGATCACTGAATTGGTCAAGAATGTTAAGTATCTTGATAACCATAATTAGAGAATTGACGTGTTGAAGTTGAAAACAATAATCAAGAGGGCTGTGAAATAATTTGAAAAAGTTCCATATTTTTTCACAAAGCATCTATGATTCTAGATCACTGAATTGGTCAAGAATGTTATGTATCTTGATAACCATAATTAGAGAATTGATGTGTAGAAGTAGAAAACGAGAAAAACGAGGATCAAGAGGGCAGTAAAATGATTTGAAAAAATTACAAATTTTTCAAAAAGCATATAGATCTCTGAATTGGTCAAGATTATAAAGTATCCAGGAAACCATAGTTAGATAATTGAAATTCAATTCAATTCAATTCCCATGGCCAGAGCCAACATAAATTTCATATATCTAATAATTTTTCAAATTTTCAAACCCAGCGATCACACTGGCAAACACAATGAGGTAAGTTTAGGAAGCAAAAACAAATAAGCACTGCAGATTTCATAGCTGATTAAATGCTATTTGAACCACCATTCTGCTCGCACTTAAACAGTGGCATTACTTCCAGGCTTCCCGATTGCTGTATCGTTTCCCCACTTCTACAATTCGGATCCTGAACTCCAGAAAGCCGTGACTGGGTCCAAGCCCGACAAGTCCAAACACGAGTCCATCTTCAAGATTGAGCCCGTGAGTATTGTGTTTTGCATTTGCAATATAACATCAATGCTCATTGCACATTCGGAGCTGTCCCGAATACTTCTGGTTGTACCAAGACCTTAATAACCTACGTAGAACAGCAGGATTTGTTCACAAATTCATGCCATATCAAACTGTAATTAAGTTAGTGTTGCTAAAATCATCAATCTGTTAGGTACGGTAGGTTGACGGTACAATGAACTAAAAATCACTAGTTCATGACTTTCAAGTGGTAGGTATTCCTAACCAGGTGCAAACATAATTTCAGCTAACTCTACAACGAGCTACCGTTGACAAATTGACAAACTTTCACATGCTTTCACAGGAGTCCGGGCTGCCTCTGCACGTCGCGGTTCGATTCCAGATCAACATGGCGTTGGGAGACATCAGTACAATCACTCGCGTCGAGCACTTCAAAAACCTCGTCTTGCCCATGTTGTGGACAGAAATCGTAAGCCAATCATTACGTCGGTGCTAATTTACAAAAGATACAAAAGTACAAAGTAAAGTTGAGATCCGTTTCGTTTAATACGATACATCAAGATGTTAAAAATCTTAAGTACGTAGTAATTGTAGAGTCCGATTAACGTCTACAACACACGCCAACTGAATATATGTCCGTAAGTTTGCAGTCGGAAAATTAGGTGCAGAAAAGATTATCATAAATCCCGATAGTTAAGATAAGAGCTCTGCAACCGTTAAATAAATTTCTATGACAACAATGCCCAGATTCCCACGTGCAAATATTCCCACAGCAGTCCCGATCCCACCCGCAACCCCTCGAGCGTGTAACGAAGCTCGAGAGCGCCCGATCGCGACTAACCCGCCTGTCCCCTGTTCTTCCAGTCGATGCAGAAGCTGCCCGAAGACCTGTCGACGCTGTTCAAACTCTACTTGAACGTCCTGCCGATCGTGCAGACCGCTTCCGTCTACTTCCTGTTCTCATGCGGCTGCGCCCTGCTCCTCGCGAGCGTCGTCAAGGCGCTCAGAGTGCGCAGCGCGCCGCGCGGCCTCTCGATGGCCAACATCCAGGCGGCCCGACAACGTAGGTGCAGCAACTACCTCGACGGCAAGGACGACGCGCGTGGGGGGCTCGGGGCCAAAGAGATGGAGCTCTACTACAGCTCGTTGCTCGGATCGGCCAAAGAGAGCGACATCGTGTGATAAGAATGGCGCGCTGTCGACGGCTGGCGCCTGCCGTTACGACGCGAGTGATTGCGAGTGGGAGGCAGTGACAAATGACTCTGATTGCGCAGAAAACGGGGGCCTCGTCATTCAGGGATGCAAATCTACTATTGTGTTTTTTTTTTTGTAATTTTATATCTTTTACCCTTCGTAGATGTCGCGACTTTATTATTATGAATTTGTCGGTACCAGTATTTTTTTTTTTTTTTTTTCGTGTTGCAAGTTGCGAATCCAGACTAACTAGTATGTTTTAAGTGTTATGTAGGTTATTTTCTAATGCTCAATCGTAACTTTAATCCGTCGCGTCGCGGGGACAAGTGGGGAATCGCACGACAAATCGCCGCGAGTGAGGGAATCAGTGCAAATCGACTGTTGGCAATCGACTGTCGAGACTGCGGCACTGGACTGAGTCGTGAAAGGAAGTGAAACTAAGAGAGGCTCAAAGATGTCATACAAAGAGGTTATCCGAGGAAGTCGACATTTCACGGCAAACCTCGAACTGAATTTGAAATGGAAGCAACCTCCAATAAATACTAAGTGGTTGTTTCCTCACTACCTTATTGCTTGTATACTTTCATAGTACTCTTTTTTTTTAATTTTATGAAAATGATGAATTTGAAGCGTGCTAATATTTTTAGCTGTTATGTTTTTTAATAAAAACTCAATTACACATAAAACAAATGCTTCCTTCCTATCATAATATGTATATTTTTATGTGCCTGCCAATCCAATTTCATTCAAGTAATTGTCAGTAAGATTTTCTACATGCCCTTCATATCCCTCCCATTCTAATAAACACAGCTTTGAATGTTTCTTGAAAAGCTTGCCTTGGCTAGAAAATTGCATCGGGTGGAATCTCATCTCGGATTGCTAAGGGCCGCAAGCAAAAGCGAGACCACTTCTAGCCCTTTTTAACAGCATACCAAGTATTTCAAACACATCTGAGCCCATTAAAGGAAATTGACAAAAAATATCAGGTGTAAAATTAGAAATATTTACTTGTAAATTTTAACATGCCCTCCCAATGATTTGACACAAGTAATTTGATCCCAATCAGTTCCAAAACACCAACAATAAAAAAATCACAAATACAAGTATGAAAAAGTAAATAACAAAACAGATGCCAACTGATCTTTCCTAATTTTTTACAAATATGAAGCATATATATTTAATATTTATACAGAATAGAATTGAGTACACACAGCTTAGAAAAAAAGTCAGAGTAAAGCAATTTTGCAAAAAGAAAAGCCCACCAGTAACTCGTAACAAAAATCGAACACCGAAATATATCAGAACCATAACACCCACGAACCGCCAAATTGCAAGGGACGCGTGGGCTCGAATCCGGCAGCCAGAACTCTCTCAAGACCTTATACCACTCTGAAGGCCAGTTTTTCCACATTTTAAAACTCTCGAGTTGACAACTCTCAGAAACAATTGAATTTCACAGCACCTGGTCACGCATTGCCTGCCATTTAGCGCAAATAACACTTCACCTCAGAGTCAAAAAACATGTTAAAACTAGCCCTGAGAATGAGAAAGAACTGCCCACCGCCTCGGCTGTCACTACTCACCCTAGGCCTTGTACCACGCGTAGAACATCTCGAGCGGCCGATTTATCCGCCAGAACTGCTGGTTCACCTGCCGCAGCGTCTGCCCGCCTGTCAGCACGACGATCTGGTTGGGCGCCGTCGCGATCGAGATGCGCAGGTCGCGCATCAAGCTCGCGCAGTCCAGTCGCATCTCCTTGGCTGCCGGCGGCGCGTCCATGTCCTGAGTCAGCTGGCCTGCCAGGTAGTGCACCAGGTGGTCCACTGCGCACGGTCAAGCAACACGGTTAGACTAGCGCAGCGGGGAGGGTGAAGTGCGTTCACTGTTTCACTCGGATCAAGCGCAGAATGGACCAGGTGGTACACTGCGCACGGTCACGCAACGCGGTTAAACTAGCGCGGCGGGGAGGGGGAAGTGCGTTCACTGTTTCACTCGGATCAGGCGGAGAATGGACCAGGTGGTACACTGCGCACGGTCACGCAACGCGGTTAAACTAGCGCGGCGGGGAGGGTGAAGTGCGTTCACTGTTTCACTCGGATAAGGCGGAGAATGGACCAGGTGGTACACTGAATACACACGAGCTGGCGGCCAATGTCAATATATTTTTTAGCAAAAAAGAGTTCTCGCCACTCCAAGATGTGGACATTCGTTGGGTTTGCAGTCTTTGTTTAGGATTGGCCACTAATTCTCCACACTATTGTAGCTAAGCATGTGTTTAGAGTGTTTCCAAATGGATTGATAAAAATTAACAAGGCATACATTAATAAGAGTAAACTGTTTACATCTCTTGGCCAGATTTGCATACGAGAGTAAGATTCTGAGCCCATTAAAAGAAATTGACAAAATACATCAGGTTTAAAATAAGACATATTTACTTGTAAATATTAACATGCCCTCCCAATAATTTGACACAAGTAATTTGATCCCAATCAGTTCAACAACAGTTCCAAATAGACAAACCTGAAGCGTTTTCAGTGGTTTTGATGTAGCGCACTAGACTGCCGTTGAGTGCCTGGACGAGGAGATTGCTGGGCCCCATGTCGGCAGGGTGCGGTTTGAAGACAAGTTCCACTTCGGGAATACACCCCAAGCCCCCCTCGCCCTCGCAAGAGTGGTTCTGCAAAGAGCAACGACCAGTCATCCAACAGAGACAGATCACCGACCTTTCCTCTTCAACTTTGCACATTTCTTGGTTGTATTCAAATTCCAAAATGTATTCTATTGTATATACAAAGCTCTTCATTGCAAAAAATGTACAGTCGCATCATAAAGGAGTTTGACTCGAACCAAGGTCTTTCGTTAAAACAAATATGCATATTTTTTTTACATAGTGATGACTCAATTTAAGGCAACGTTCGTTAGCACTGCAACATTTTGAAGGTGGTGACTATCAACTAAATTTTGTGATTTTATCGCCAAACAAGTAGTCGGTTGTACATTTCACGTGAGGTTCCATGCTATTAAGTGCCAGATCAAGGTCACCAATGCATTGCAACTCAATGAAATTAAACATAACAAAAAAACATGGTGGTGATTCTACTAGTTTCTACTATTTGGGATTTATTCCCCTACACAGAATTGTTAATTTATTTTCCTATAAGCCCATTGTCTGTACAATGGCTAAATTTTTAGATACTGGTCAATATCATAGCAATGAAACCTACCTTAATCTTCGATTTGATTTTCAACAGTGGTCCTGGTCCAGGGGACTCACTTTTGACTTTATCCAAACTTAATCCAGCCAGATCTACCTCTGGATTTGAAGGTCTACAGAAAAAATAAAAATTGTTTGAATAACAAGTAGGTACAGATAGCTGAAGCTACATTATATACATAAGTCTTAAAGTAAAAACTGCAAAAGCTATATAAAATTCATAAAAATCTCTGAAATATTGACAGCACATGCTTTTGTGTCCAATATATTTTTCACAACAGTAATGTTTCTCTTTATTCAATTATATTTTTCTTTCATTCTCTTTTCTGAAAGTCTTTAGAAGAATGTGAAATTGTAGTTTCTCTGCAATACCTATCACTATCAGTCAAGAGAATTAATCATTCGAGTTTCGGTCTTACCCTGCTGTTGAACTGACAGGCTTGGCCTGCTTAGGACCACGGGGGCTGTTTTGAGCTTTCACATCTCGAGGGCTCCCCTGGCCCTTGCTTTCTTGAAAAGGGGACTGGCTTTTCGATTGTCCTTTTACATCTTGACTCTTTCCAGGAATTTTCCCGTCCGCAAATCCCCGGGAGTTATCAGGGAATGGTGACTGGCTTTTACTTGATACTTTACTTTCTGGAAAAGGAGGCTGGCTTTTATGCTTGTTTTCAGGAAAAGGAGACTGACTTTTGGATAGCTTTGAAGATTTTGACGATGATTGTGGAGATGATTGAGTCGAAGAAGTTTTACTTTTGGATGCTGGACTTCCTTCAGTTTCAAGCTTCACCGGTTTCCCCTGCGCCTTACTAATCGGTTTGGGCAGTTGAGGTTGGGGTGAGGGAGGTGGAGGAGGACTGGGTGGCAAAGAAGGTTCTCCTCCCTCAACCTCTCCCTCAGTATTGTTGGTGGCAGTCGCAGATTTCCGCGGCCGCTGCGCTCTCGTTTGCGTTTGCAGTTTAATTCCTACACGAAACAATCATAGCTTGTGAACTGTTCTAGTATTTTTTTTTTTAATAAGAAGAAATAATTCAAAGCAAACAAGCTACTACTAGTTAGTAAAAAACTAGATGCTTTTGTCCAAGCTCCAATTGATTGTAGGTGGGTAGTACCTTCTGTAATTGAATTCACTAATGCTGCCTGGCTCTGGCTGGTGTTCAATGTTGCATATACTCTTTCCTGATGAGCCTCGTACTCATCCCGATTAGGGTAAATCTTAGATATTAACCAGTCAAAGTTTGGATCTGGTCGCAGAGATCTTTTTGATACGAGTTTCTTTCGACACGTTGGACATTCTTTGTTGCCAGATCGTAGTGCAGTAATGATACAATCCGAGCAAAATCTGGGGAAATGTTTAAAGTCAGATTATTTTTGTGCGTTTCAGCATTGTTATGGTAATGGTCACTCTACTGGTAACCCTTATTACTAATTCAGAGCTACAATAACAAAAGCACATGTGAAGATAGAAACACCTGCAACGAATCAATTTCGAACTACTCCATATGAAATTAATGAATTTCAATATGCAATATCAATATGCAATTGACTGTGCTGTCATGACATTTGAAGCATAAATGTTCAAAGGGATACAGATGAATCGAAAGAAATGTTCTGCAAACCCTCTAAACCTTGGACAGACAATCATTTTCATGGTGTATAAGAGAGCCAGGACAGAACAAAGTAGAATAAATAAGTCCACTTTAGTTAAATTCTGTAGGCTTAAATTCATACCGCGGTTAAAGCGGTAGCCACATGATCACAAACAGCCAATGAACGGGGGTGGGGGGGTTTGTGATGACGATTGCTTACCTATGTAGACACTCCTTCGTTGTCATCGTCTTTTTCAACATGTCCAGACAAATAGGGCACATCAGCTCGCTGTGCAGGCTTCTGGGAGACACCGCTATTTCGGTATTATCGGTAATCGCAACTTGTGGTTCACGA
The DNA here is from genome assembly GCA_921293315.2 of Nemurella pictetii. Taxonomy (NCBI): domain Eukaryota; kingdom Metazoa; phylum Arthropoda; class Insecta; order Plecoptera; family Nemouridae; genus Nemurella; species Nemurella pictetii. The sequence continues at coordinate 22,599,354 of OV121116.1, read as the reverse complement.
TTTAGCTGATAAAGTGACAAATTCCACTGATTTGCACCCGTCTGGTCCCCCGGTGCCGCCATCTTAAATTCATGTAAATCCTTGAAGTAAGCGTGCCCTGTGTGACGCATAGCAACTTAAAACTATTTACTGTTATTTTCACCGCTGATTGGTGGACCGTGGACCGATAGACTTACTCGTTTTCCCAATTTGTTTATTTTTTATCTACGACCTGTTAATTACAATAATATGCACGTAAGATGTGCAATCACAAGGCAAAACTGGAAAATATATTTCCCGCCATTTCATTATATTTTTTGAATGTAGGCGAATTGTGTAAAAGTCAGCAATTTTACTTCACATGGTCAAGAACAAAGGTCAAGAACTCGCGCTGCGTACAATGCAGAATTCAGAACCCATGCTTAAGCATGAGCACTGATTTAGTACCAAAAAATTGACCTCATGAGCACAACAATTTGGTCTGCAAGTTCGCCCTGTTATGTTGTTTAGACGAACTGAGATTTCTTCAAAGTTAACAGTTGCGCATGCCAAGACTAATGGGCTCCTTATGAGTTCCATTTATTTGTTGCAATTTCTTTTATAGCACTCTCTTTTATTTTATGTGACAAGTTACGAAAGTAATAAACATAGTAGATACATGCATAAATAGATAGCTATATATCTATATGTATGTATCTATATCTATAGCATGTATAGTAGATATACAAATATATTAAGTAAAATAACTCTTCAATTACATCCAATTGTTATAATCATCACAGAAGCAAAAGGTCTTAATTTTTCCTTAAATTACATCAAACTAGGGAGATTTGAATTGAAACATTGGTAAATTCAATTCAATTGTTTTAATTTGCATCCAAAAGTGATAACCATCTTCGTGGCTTTTGCAGATCTAAAACCTGATGCTTCATAAAGGCCTACCCACAATTGACATAAGCATAAGCACAACGCATAGTCGTAACGCACAAGGAAATTAAACATGGGTTAGAGGATAGGATCGCCCACAACTGACATAGCAGCAACACTAGCGACCTTGAGCGCAGAAGGCATCGACACAGCGCACAAGGAATATGAAATATTTTAACTTTTTTTTCGTTATGCGCTATGTCAACCAATCAGAGGACAGAGAATTGAAATGCGCGCGATCTTGGCAACAGCTGAGCAGCGATCCGTGGTCAATGGTCATGTTTAGGGGTTATGTCTGTGTGTCTGTCTGCGAACGAGGCGGTGTCATAGAGCTGTCAATCCTGATTCACAACCTTTTCAGATCGTCTATTTTCTTAATACAGCGGCGTTGTTTTAATCAACAAGAAATCTTGCGAATAATTTTGGACGAAATTATATGGATGAATTGGAGACCATAATCATAATTTTTATTTATAGTTCGTTTCCAACTCTTGACTAAATGAGTTCCACAGAGCTGGATGTTGATGGACGAGGTGTATTAAAAGTTAAAACCTCGTATGCGCCCTCATTTTCCAATACAAATTGTATCTTCCTTTGTTATAGATTCAAAAATAAATATACGATTTGCTCCACGAACGAAAACTCGTTCGCAAACATAACCCCAAAACATGACCATCGACCATGGATCACTTCTCAGCTGTTGCCAAGATCGCGCGCATTTCAATTCTCTGCCCTCTGATTGGTTGACATAGCGCATAGCACATAAGGAGTTAAAATATTTCATATTCCTTGTGCGTTGTGTCGATGCCTTGTGCGCTCAAGGTCGCTAGTGTTGCTGCTATGTCAGTTGTGGGCGATCCTATCCTATATCCCATGTTTAATTTCCTTGTGCGTTACGACTATGCGTTGTGCTTATGCTTATGTCAATTGTGGGTAGGCCTTAAGGGACAATACAGGGCCAAAGAATGTCTGCAATTGGATATTATTACAACAAGTTTTGCAGTATAACATTTAAACTGTATTAATATTCATAGCTGGAAAAGGAATGGTAAATATTGATGGACCGTACATTTATTGATGTACGCTCAAAAATGGGGATGATGGAAGTCATAACTATGTAACATTCTATGGTACCTGGGTAAATTGTAAAATGATGGAAATAGTCCTAACTATTAATGAATCTTTAAAAAAAAAATTCACGTCATTTAGTGAGCAGATAAATATGTATCATCTATCATCATACAAATATGGTGATAACATTTAATATATATGAATATTTAATATTTTAGGTGCTCCAAAAAAACCTGCTCCTGGAACTTATATTGAAAATACACATTTAAGATATATTTACCAAACATTAAAACATATTAATATTTAAGTTATTTTCCAACAACTTTCAACTGGCAATTTGCCAGATTCTGCCATTAGTGGCAGAGTGACCTAAACTTAAAATCATTAACTGTAATCTTTGGCTGAGCCGAAATGCTTAAAGTTGTGCAAAACATAAGCCACACCATAAACAAAGTATAAACCACTGTCTTTTTTTTCTTTTTTTTAACGATTATTTTCTGGTCTATTTCCATTCACATTTTGAGGAATTCCTTTTCTTGTGACGCATGGCACACAACAGTAAAGACTATATTATACTGAACCAACTTTGCAATCGGAATATAAGACCATGCCTTACAAGCAAATCAATAGTAGGTAAATAAACAAAAATATACACTTTTTTGTAAATAACAATTTTTGGCACATTTTCTCTCTAGCAACTTCATTTCAATAATAGCTGTTCATCTCTCCCTGGGACAGAAACCAGATTTCTAAGTGTGGATGATGCAATGTCCTCCAGAAAGCCAAGCTAATATCTATACTTGTCCTAGTGGACCCTCCATGAAAAGCCATTTTTTGCATCGATCATACAGCAAATATTTTCGGCAAAATCCACATGTGTCTTCATCCTCAGAAATTCTTAGCAAAAGGTTATACTGAATTACAAAAAAACATCGGCCTAATTTTACTCTTAGACCCACGTCTGCACAGTGAAAATGTTAAAATGTTAGCAAAGCAGACTTCCATTTGTCACAATATAAAAATATTAACAGTTAAGGAGATAAAATATCTATCCGAACCGAGATCTAATTTTTTTTGCGAAGTAATGCCAACTCCTCACTACTACTAACTATATAATTCTCCAAATTGCAAAGGTTACCAAAACAAAACATTTGGTTTTACCTTCTGGTTCCAACAACAATTAACACACAGATGCAATTTTTAGCATTGACATTATATATATACATGTATTAAAATTTCCTTGGCTAAGCAAATATGCTGAGAAACTCTTAAATAAAGATAAGGTATGAGTTCCAAAATGAAAGCAAATATAAACATGAATTTTAGATATTTATCTGTAACACATATATTCGGGTACTGTGAACATTTATAGTATTGGTAGTTTCAAAAGCAATACAAATTATGAGGAATAAGCTCACGATAACTTCTTACTTTTGCTGAATCATCTGCTTGATTGCCTGAAACAAAATATATTCACTAATATTATTGATTGTAGAAAAATATCCACAAGAGAAAAAACAAATATGTGCAGAGCTGGACTGGCCCACCGGGACACCGGGACGTTTCCCGGTGGGCCGCTTGATTTTGATTTTGGGATTTTTGGCTGATGGTTTTTCAGTCGCATGTAAACGTAAAAGTTGAACGCGATAAAATAATATGATTAGCCATCTGGCAGAACCAATTGATGTGCAGTTGGGACGAGGCTGGAGGCCGACCGGCCCGACTCCACGGCCGGGATGGTTTGGGAGTCGGGCTGGCTCGCCGGCTGGCCAACATCTTCCCTTCAACGAACGTATTTAACAATGCAAAAGATATTTCAGTTTCACCCGTTCTGTGTATTATTGATTATTGTGTTGTTTATTCCCAACAATCACTCGTCCACTATCGATCTGTGCTTCTGCTACAAAACCTGCTACGGGGCTACGAGGGCTACGAGGTCAATTGTTGGAATTAATGTGTGCATTCTTGCCCACACAGCCCATTGTTAACTAGGGGATTCATTGTTGGAGACATTTATTTATATTTTAAAAGTTCGCTCGCTTTGCCACTTGCCAGTCTCATATCCGGCGGCGTGTCGGGTGGATGTGTCGTGACTCGTGAGCGGGATTATTAGCTTGATTGACTAATCAATAAATATTGGTGCAATGTAAAAGTTGCAAAAGGTGAATATTGTTTTCTTTGTGATGTGTTACTTACTTGTGTGATTTAAAGCGAAAAGGTAAAGACGGGGCAGAAAAGCAACGGGAAAAAAAGCTCCTTCTTCAAGGAGGAGTAAGGTGTTAAAAAGATAACCAAACTTTTAAAACTTAGTTCAGCAATCAACAATTCTGGTGATACTGGTGGGGATGATACTGTGTGCATGCAGGATGCTTTTGAATGGTTTGGCGAAAAAAACTGTCCTTAAAAACGTGTTATCGGTTTAAAAATTGAGGTCCTTACTTTTTGACTCATGAATTGCTCAAAACGCGTAGATTTGCTTCAGTTTATGACCTTGACCAAAAGTTTTCTGGTGGCGCAGCCTCTAGGCCCCCCCCCCCCCCCCCCCCCCCCAGCTCCGTACCTTAAGTGGGCCGGGCCACTTGATTCTAAATCCCGGGCCGCTTGAACCACCCCAGTCCAGCCCTGAATATATGCTACATCAATTGATTTTGTGTGTTTGTGTGTGTTTATTTATTTTAAATTCTTCCCTACAATTTTTTTTAAATTAATTTCAAAACATATTTGTGATTGTTTAGGTTGTATGGTGTCGGCATAGATGAAATTGGTTTCCAGGACCAAAGCCCAATTTCATCAGAGCAGCCACCATACAACTACTACAACCAACTTATTCAATGTAAAAATAATGCAGCTCAGACCTCTACTATAAATGAACACCACTGGATAAGATTTTGAGTTCAAGACCAGCCTAATTTCAAACCAGACCATCCAACTCTCACCTCTTTCCTGTCAGGTGCCAGCAGATCGAGAGGCAACTTCCCTTTCGAGTCGCGAGCATCTTTGTGTGCCTTCATAGCGACGAGTTCCATGTAGACCTTGCACTGTTGTACAAGCGGTAGGTCGTTGCGTCTCGCTACCATATGCAGGGGCGTGTCTTGCCGGTAGGGGGCATCTCCGCACGTGGCTGCCACCTCCGGACTAGTCAGCAGGGCGGAGATCAAATTGGGGTCGCACGATCCGTTGATCGCCAAGTTTAGCGGCGAACACCTGGCTCCGTTGGCCGTCTGTAAAACCCGACAAAATGCATCTATTACAATATCTCTTAGTGCATTAGTTGTAAAAAATATATTTAAAGGGGTGATTGAATGCTAATATATCAACTTAAGCTTTTCCCAAAGTTTTGCAAAGGTATGCTGCCATGGTATAAATTTTCAAATATTAGGTGTCAAATATTTGAATATATTATCAACATTTGAGTCAGATATAAGAAATGGTTTTCAGAATTTGGGGCTCTTTTAGTAGGCTTAGGCAATTTTAGTAGTTCTTTTCTAAGATTTTTGGTTTTTTCTAGGACCTGAGTTGGACCCTTCAAAAGATAGGAAGCATATTGCCATTGCGACACGTCGGGAAAAAGTATAAGTTGAAGTTGAAGCTTAGCATCAGTAACCCAGTTTAATATATTTTTGAAAAAATGGTATACCATGTAGAATATGTGTTGGTGTAGAAACAAGCTGCAGTTATGGTATGAAAACAGGATGTATTGCCAGTCCGCACAAAGTATCCGACAATAGTCATGGATTGCAATTAATGGGCTTCCAGTCCAACACAGGATGAGCGACAATCCTCGGATAAGCAATCAACCGTGTTTACAGGCGTTGGGTTGGTTTTTAAAAAGTGATAAAAGAATGAAAAGAATGCAGGTGTAAACCATCTTCGTTGCCTCAACATTCAAGAAATAGACAAGTATCATAATATTTAGGAATTATGTAGTGGATGAGTACGAACCCGCTTTCCTTCTACAGACCAGTGCATAATGCAACTAGAAGAGTAGCGATAAAAAATTGAGCATACCAGGATTGTCGCATTGGCTCCAGCGTTGATGAGTAAACGCACTATGTTGATGCAGTCAAGTTGCTTTGCCTGATGACTGCTGGTTGCTACATGTAGTGGTGTCATCCCTAGAAGAAAAACAATGTGAAAATCACTATTGTACTTTAACCATTTGTTAAAATAGCTGCGAGAGCATATTATCTTGCATTTCAATTGAGGGCGGAATGTAACAGGTTCCTGATTATCATAACTATAAGACCAAACAAATTTGGCCCCAATACTAGTTGTTCTAGACTTGAGTGACTTTTTCCAACCCTAGCTAAGAATTTAGGTGGTTACATTACAGAAGATAAATGTTTATCTTTCAATCTCTATTTGTTTGAAATAATGAGCATTAAACCATGCAAATAACATACCTGTGTGGTTGAACTTGTCAAGTTGGAAACAGCTTTGCACAGAGTGGAGGGACAAGAGTTCTCTGAAAACTTTGAATCGTTTCATGCCCTGTTGGCACAAACAATGTAGAATGGTTTCGCCCCCTTCAAAGCACTAAAAATCACAGAAACGTCATCATTAGCTTCAACCAGTAAGCTATTGAGGTGACAAGCAAGCAGCAAAAATTAACACCAAATAAACCAGAAGAGCCCTATTTCCTACGTACCTTACTTTGGGTTCAGGAGCAAATGAATCCAATTAGCAACAATTGTTAGTAGATTTTGCTGAGTCTGACATTTACTTGGCACATTTACATTTAAATTACACATTTAAATTAGGCACATTTATTTAGGCACATTTACTAATGTATTATTTCCCATCGAAATTAGATCTGAATGAATTTTGTCTGTGAGCAGATTCTATCGATCGGTACAATCTTGATGATTTCAATGAACTCACGGCATCCAGGGAGGCGCCAATGGAGAGCAGTGTTTCAGCGATGTAACGGGTGATGAGGTCTGCGTCCAGATCAGGGCAATGGAGTGCTGCCAGGTAGAGAGCAGACTGGCCTTGTCGGTTGACAGCTGTCAGAGCATCAGGGATCGTCTTGAGCCGAGTAACAAGAGCGTAGATCATCTCCAGTTTGCAATCTCCTTTGATCGGCTCCTTCAGTAGCAGGATCATCAGCTGACTATAACCGAAAGAATTCTCATTAACACAGAAAGTAATCATAGGCAATTGGAATAAAATAGCAAAGGAGAGGATATCTTTCTCAGTAATCCATATTCACTACCGAGAGATATTTTAAAACTATGTCGATTCCATACTGAAACATTGTATGGAAAAATAAATCAGTGAATTAGTGTATTTTAATTAGGTTTATTAAATTAAGTTTATTAAATTATGTAATGTAAATAGTCTCACGTGTCACCGTCTGCATCTCCTGCAGAAAGATCCTGTTCGGTAATCGTCGATATGTGCGCCCACGTCTTGCCCTTCTTAGCTTTGTCCAATTTCTTGGCCAGCCTCTCTTTGGCCGACTCCTGCGAGAACGTTGGCTTGGGTTCGATTCTTATCGGCTTCGGAGCGACAAATGCTGTAGAAAGACCCACCGAAAACTGGTTGGAGTTGGATAGGCTGTCATCACTCGCAAAGAAATAGCTTGAACTGTCGTTATAAGTCACCACTTCATCGTTGAATTTGGTGAACTGATCGACGAACGGGGGGTATATAGTTTCTTGGGATCCTTTCAGGGACGAGCCCGGAGAGGGGGTGCTGTTTGTACTGCGTGGCGAACACGAAGAGTTATATCCCGAAGAGCGTGACGATACGCTCGGCGGTGAGTAATCGGGGTGGACCGTCCGACTGGTACATTCAGAAGAGATGTGGTTTAGTTCGGCCACGGATTCAGGGACCAGTGGGTATAATTCATTGGCATTTTGATGTACACTGTAAACAAATCAAAACATACAAGTGAGTTTTTGTCCAGAAGTTGTCCAAGCACCTGATTCGAAGCAATGTGCTCGTATTTGCTGACTTACAGTTACTGCTAATGTGCGTTAGTCAGTTTGACTGAGGGAATCTTACCTATCATAAACTGGTAGTGCCATTTGATTCAGATCCATCCCATCTTGTTCGATGGCATTGAAAACTTTGACAACATCCTCGTAGGGAATCTCTTCTAACGGACTGATTAAGTTGATTGCCAGGTTCGGGTGACATTCTCCGTAGCCGAGACCATTGTTGCTGCTCGTTTGCAGCAACGGATCTAATCCTTCCGAGTCGACTTCAACACCTTCACCATACCACCCTGCTGGTGAAATCGCACCCAGCAGCTTCGGGTCGTATTTAAGCACCCCAATGTCACCGTAGTTGTCCTTCGAAGGGTAGAAGGAGCCAACACTCTCATCGCAAGATCCAGCTGGCGAGAGATCACTACAGAACGGGAACACTGGCGAACTGGGGACACCAGCCTCTTGCATCTGTAGACAAGGCAAAGTCTTTATTACATCCTGTACTACTTACTTCCAAGCAATCCACATGTGTACTGTAAGTAGCCCACAAACCAAGACTTATTTGTTATTGCGATAAAATGTTAGAGTATCCTCGAGTCATTTTAAGGTAAATTATTAAAAATTAAAAAAATGAGGTGATACATACAAGTTGTTTCGAGTTAGCGGTGCCATTGTTTTGATTGGTTGAGAAGTAGTGATTGGTCCGGTCAGCCACACAGGTTCCCCCACTGCTATGATGCAAGCTCCGTTCCTGAAAATTTGCAAGCATTATGTTTAGGTAATAAAGACATTAAATAAAAGAGATGTTCAATTCATTTTTATGAGTTATGCAATCTCACACAACTTGTGAGAAAGAATTTGATTTGTAAGTGACTTTTCCAGAAAAAATGAAAGCTGCACTTGTTTCCTACCTCAGAGAAAAAAAACTGTTACACTTTTGACAAATATGTTAATTCAATATGATTTACTATTTGATGAAAATGTTAATGCAAAGTGCAATGTATACTAAAACAGTTATATAAACAAACAGATAAATCATTATTGTAATAATAACAATAATAAAAGTTAGTAGTTTATATTATTTGGCACAGATTGTAAAATTACTGAATCAACCACTTGACACCAATCAACAAGTACCAATTTAAGTAGATAATATTTTGAGATATTCTAAGATATCTATATCTATTTTTAAGAAATGTGCACAACAAAATTATTGGTGTACATACAACATCCCCTTATAACCGTCAGTGGTGTTGAGGGGGGGGGGGGACACCCTGTTGAGCCATGCATCTAGCTGAGCTTTCAGCTACCGCAATGCTATAGGAAGCCAAAGGAATTGCCTTGTAGAAACCACGTCCACGGTCAAAACAACTCGTTATCTCAGGAGGAAAAGACGTTGAAAATACTTGTCAAAGACTATAGAGAAGGTCTTTTAGTGGCTCTTCATCGCCAAAAAAACAAGTTATGTGCATGGAGTAATCGATCACATTCACAGCAATCATGTACACCGCCAATTAGCCGGATGGAACCACGTGAAAGAATTTACCTGGTAGGGCAAACTTCGCACATTGACGTGCTCAAGTCTCATAGGACTTCTCGAACAAAGTTCTCCGTCGATGCTTGCATCTTCGTCTTCGCCTTCTTTTCCATCGTCGCCGCCGATTTCCGCACCGTTGACGATTATGTTCAAGCCAAAGACCGTGCACTTTTGTGTGGGTTTTGCCGTCTCTTCCTGTTCCGTTTCGTGTTCACATGTCTGATCTTCGCGACTTTCTGTAATATTCAACTCTGAATTCACAACTTTGCTTTCACCGGCATCTTGCCGACTTTCAGCGGCTTTTTGATCACTGGAATGGATGCGCTTCGATCGGTGGTCAGAACTGATCGCGAGCTCTTCAAGTTTACCATCGATATTATTTAAGACGGTGGAGTCGCATTTTGATTCGCTAAGACTGATCTGGGAGACCTCCTCGCTCAATTCGTCGACATCATCGGTTTCCTTCTCAATCTTGGGATCTTCGCTCCTTGTCGATTTCCTAAAATCAGCCAGAAAATATCTATATTCGACAGTGCGTTCGTAAACTAGGGAAGACACAAAGTCGATAGCAGACATGAATAGCTGCAAATGAAGTATATGCTTCGTTGGAGTCTAATGCCCCTTTGATTAACAATTTAACACGTGTAGTTTAGCAATAATGTAAATTTACAACTCACAGTGAGATAGCACGAGCACACACTTGTCAAATAACACTTTGGAACGCATATATTCAAATATATCCAAGGAATACATCGAGGACTACAAAGTTTCAGTGCAAATTTGCAAATTAATTATAATACCGGAATTTCCTTATTCGAGTTCAGATTACAATATGTTCATTAGCTTGACCTTGGCGATACTAAATTTTCGGCTCATTAAACTCATGTTTTATATCTTTTTTTAATCGTCCCTTGACCAGACTGCCTTTTTCGGCATCAGGATATTGAGATCTTAATATCAAAAATAAATGTGAGGAAAATTTAACTCAGTGAATATAGTAGAGTTTAGAAGTTCAACTTCATGGTTGAACCCATGAGGTTGAACTTAAATTGACTCATATACGTGGGTGGTCGTAAGCATTGCCAATCGATGTATGCAATTATTACAAATGTCAAGTAATGATAAGAGTAATCACTAATCATCCTCAGGGGCGGAATGTCAGGCTGCTCACACGATATGTCGGTGTCGGCTTAATATTTAGATGTCAGTGTTCAAGAGGAAATTGTGCCGCTTTTCGGTGACTCGGGTGAAAAATATACCGCGGGAGTAGAATTAGATTCATTTAACTTCTATTGCCGTAATTATGACGTCAGTCTAAATACAAATAAGTCGGAATTAACCACTTGATCTCTTATTCTAAGAATTGATAAACCGCGATATGAAAGGATTTAAAACTGACATGACTAAAATAAATAACGACAAGTTTTTCGTTGTGATAACTTTAACAGTTGTCTTAACAAAACATGAACACATAATTACGAATAGATTAAGGCAACGTAGAACAAATCAGACAGCCAATATTCAGGGTTGAGACCAGGAAGGTCGTCGTGTTACTTATAGCTGCAGCAAAGAATTAGGGCGCTGCTTGCAAAGAAAACAAGCATTTTCCTGCCACTTCAATGCCTGCCAATCCCAGAAAAAGCATAAGCTCAGCAAAAATTCACTAGAGCGATTCAAATCCTAATGTATCAATTCTGTTTGATTCGCCAATATAGAGATGAAACGAATAATGGCAATGGTATCTTATCATATTTTGCATACCCAAGTTGGCCTTGGCGTGAGGAGAAGTTCCCTCCGTCACAACTCCCTTTCGCCTCTGAGACAGTCATCTCAATTCTGTAACAATAAATATAACAGTTTGTAAACGATTTTTTTCGGTGATTTGCGAATATAAGAAAAATCAAAAAATGTTTTGATTTGCCGCCTTTGAAAGCTCGCAAGCTCGAATTAAAAAACAATTCCAATTAAATGCAAGACACGCCAACAAGATTAGCCTCCCTTTCCTCTCCCCCCCTCTCCCCCAAGGGCCTTATCATTTTATCCATGAGGTTGTAGCTCCCTCCTACCAAATATTTTGATTGCGTCCATCACAACAATCAAGGTGACTAACATTAGGGGTAAGTGCGAAAGCTGGTCCCACGAGTGAAATAAATAAAATCTGGGTAATTTGTAGGCAAAATTTCTTTCACTAGTATAATGCATTTCAATTTGACTACAAAATTGTTTGTTATCAGCAATTTCAACACGATTATTTGAATGATAAGCCAATGGATGAAAGCAAAGCTCCGTGCAGATAAGAATGGCAAATACTGCGGCAAGAAAGGAAGGAGTTGCAGATTAAGTGCAAAATGGTTGAAAGCAGGATGACATGAGCTGACATCATGACATTATATTATGCTTTTGTGCGTCTTGCGGTGCGCCAATAGAAGTTTGCGAATTGGGCATGTAATTAGTTAAGAGAAACTGACATGTCACACTCTCGTTAAGATGAAAGAACCATGTCTCGAAGTGGTCTCTTAGTTCTTACCATCGGAAAATCATTTCCTTCTAGTTTTGGTATCACAGCAATGAAAACGCGATACAATTAACATTAAATAAGTTATATCGTTGTTTTAATTAAACGCACATGGGCCTGTCATAGAGCAATCAAAATTCTTGAAACCATCACACCAATTACTTATTTATTTGCAAATTTAATATCATAGTTATCTAATAAAATTATGTATGGTGGGTATTTCTTACACTTAAACTGGGTTAATCCTTTGGTGTATGACCCCACTTAACACTTAGCAACTGTGATAATGCGCAACAGTGTTTGCGGTCCAAGCGGAAAGTGAATAAAACACGTTCAAATGCAATCACTTAAACTAAAAAACTGTCACAGAGTCTTGATATCTTCGTGGTGGACATTTATTCCACCGCAACGATATTTTCTGCACCGATGTAACACTAGCAAGATTGACCTACGAGGAGCTACCTCTCAACCGTGCCGACCGCATGAGAACAACTCTTACACTGGCGATGGAAACTAAGCCTCTAAGGACAACGTAGGATCGCCAGCTCAAAGAGTTAGCAACTGGCGTCAGCGCTAGTGACTAGTGAGCATTCACCATGAATACATAGTAGAAGTGGTAGAAGCAATAACAAGAGAGATAGCCTCACTCTCGCGCGCACGTCACACTTACGCAAGAGGGAAGTGCGACAGAGACAGACTCGGTATTGATAACTGCTTGTGTTGTGTGCCGCTGATAAACTTACTGGTATTTAGCCAGTGATGGTTTGGGTTACTACTTCAACTAGAATGTAACGATTTAATTAGACCAATTATAATTTTATCACCGTTATTTTATGTTTTGAATAAATCTGAAGAAAATATGACTAGATATACATTGATGTGTAGTTTTTCTTCCAATTTCACATAACCAGATGGTCCATTGGCGATTCAAATAGGAATTTGTTTATTCAACTAGAGAGGATGTAAATAAACCATTTTATGGATCGTAACCTAACTAAAAAGATGGGAGCCTGGCAAATATCGGTGATGAAGATATATGTCTGAAACCTGGTCTAGCTGTAACCTTCTGTAACGTGCCTAGCTGGAAGATTATTATTGTTAGGTACCTCGTCAGTTGTCTGACTTGCGAATGGTGACCTCTATCTTGTGTGCGTAACAAATAAGGTCGCCAAGTTGGATGTCGATGTACCATCATATACCTGATCATCATCATACCCATATTATCCGCCCATGCTCGCCTGCCAGCCTGCCTCGGAGGAAATTATACTTTTAAAACCAACCAATGAAATATTCGGATGGATGGTTTTTGCTTGGAGGTTGCTTTCCGAGAAATCGGAGTAAATTATCCGCCCGTCCTTTCTCGTTTTGTTGATATAAAGCGATGGTTTACACAACCTACAATAGGTTCACTTTTGAACGTCGAATTTTCTTGTGTTTATATCTCACTAGAGCGTTTCACATTGCACTACTCCAACTATGCATACTTTTAAAAACAACACAGATTAAATAATAAGAAAATCAAACATAGTTTGCTGCATCTTTCATCAAAGTTACTTATGGATAATCATGGTAATCCTTGCACCAAAACAAAATACGCCAATCAATCGAGGTTAAAATTAAAATAAATTTTCCTTGTCTAAGCGCAATGGCTAGCACTTGAACCGTCCAGCACGACCGTCACCTTACCTCATACTCAAGACGTGCGTAGTGAAACACCACAATTCCTTGCACACAACAAAGGTTTGACAAGCGAATTACAAATATGCGTAATGCCTGTGACTTGTCAGATTGGATGGCTGATGGTGAATGCTACGTGTCAGAGAAACCACTGACAAAGGGATGTGGGTTGGGGTCGTGGGTTGAACAGAGACCCGGCATTCGGTTTGGGGTCCCTCGCTGGCCGGGGGGACGGTAACCAAGGGTAACAGAACATCGATGGAGCCGATCAAAAGGTGTCAGCTGTGTTAGGAACGTGGGCGTTACCCAGGCAAGCGAACGGTTGCTACGGGTTACCGAAGGAAACTGACGCGCGGCGCGGTGGGCCACCCTAGCTTGCTTGCTTGCTCACTGTCATCAGCAGTGTAGAAAATACAAATATTGGCTGCTGCGTGTAATAACATAACATGTCACGCGAGACATGGACCTTGATAATCAGCATCACTCATTTTTCCTACAGAGATATTCATGCTCATGTGAACTTTGTGTGCGAAAGAGATGATGCTAATGCTAATTACACCGATCCATCTAGTTTTTATTTTTTCCATCCCTTATTGAACACATTGATGTCATCACTAAAGCGTTAGCACTTTGTGAAATGAATCGATCAAGGAATTAACCTGTGTAAAAGCATAAAATACGTCAACAGTTGAATTGTGGTTGAATGTGTATTGTTGAGAGTCAATTCGATCTTATGACAATTTACAATTACAAAATATTCACACCGAGATTGAAAAGATAACACAGTTCATACAAACGGAGATACTTGGCCGATGTTATTATATAAGATATCGATTGGTTTTGGCCCTTAACTACAAGGTTGCAGAGAACAAAGCAGGAAAATATTTGCAGATCGAGGCAGGAATTTTAGGAGGAAGTTGTGGTTTGATCGAGTCCGGGTAGCTATATCAAAGTGTGAGAGAGACGGGATTACATTATTACAAAGCAAGATGAGTCAAAGCTGGGCAGGTAAGGTAAGACTTCCAGGGAATGCCCTTGAATTTGAAATCAAGTTCTAGGAAGTTGGGTCTGTATCGATGCAGCAAACCATGCACAAGAAAAAACGTAAATTATTATTGTCATTTGTTGGCAACACAATAATGCTAATTGTGTTGAATCAAAAGAAATAATGCGTTGAACGTTGCATCAGTCGTTGCAGATGCATAATCTAAAATATTTCTTTTGTGAAAGTTTTGTATTCCAGGCTTCAATCAAAAACTATTCTCAATAGAAGAATCTCAATAGACGATCGGCAAAATACCAGACAATGAGAAGTAATAAATATCGTCTCGTGTGAAAAATCATCCAAAACGGGAAACACGAATATCGCAATTAATTGTAGCTGTGCAAAAGAACCCGATGGCAAAAGAGTTGAATGTTGGTTTGTTTAAATGTTCCCAAAGTATGTTAATGAGGTTATTGAGCTTTAATAGAGGATCGAATGATCTATAAACCCCGCAATCTGCAAAACCCTATGCTTCGTAAGTCCGCTTTCGTGTTTTTATCCACTCCAAGTTGAATTGATGTCGCACTTCACTTGCTTCGCTGTGTTAAGAAATGGGTATCAGATTATTGTTCGATTGGTTACTAATAACTAATGCTATTTACTCTGTACATCCAGGTCTGTCTGCAAATCCCTTAATCCGATTAGATTATGGAAATCATAACAATCTGTGGCACCAAGAAACAAAGCCACGGATTAAAAATGTAGGCAAACTTCTGCGACTCTTGCATAACCAATATTAACAATCAAAATGAAAAAACATGTTAATTCCTGATTTTCGTGATTTAATTGGTAAGGTTGGGTTCATTTCAGCCAAGGTAAATTATTGTTAGTGTGTCATGTTTTAATCTGCTATTATTTATTGCACGAAAAAACGCTTGAATAATCCGGAAAAAACGGTAATTATCATCCAATTTTTTTTCAACATTACTTTAGATCTGCAAACAGAGATAGTCACATCGAAAAACCGTATGAAACAAGGAATTGCAATGATTTACTTTTTTAATGACTTTTTGTATAATCAGGTGTCAGGTTGCGCAAACATAATCTTCAAGAGTGTTTTATTTCCACCAGGTCTAATCCGTAAAAGCTTAGCTTCGGCACACGGAAAATTTGTCGTGCAGAGGTCCACGTAAAACCATATCGTTACTCCTAATATTTTCCCAATATTTTTGAAAAAATTTAGTGGATAGTTGTAATAAATTCTTAAAGTCTCAATGTTTTGAAGGGGGGGGGGGGGGGGGCGGATGTTACACAGATTGACATAGGACACCATTTATTACTTTTAAAATGATCTTCTAGAAATATTAAAAAACGAAAAATGTACTTCATTAAAAAATACCCTGCATTGAGAATAACTTACAAGAGTTTGCTAGTGATAGCTGTAGAATTTTGATCGGCTTGCTATGAGGAAAATGTGAAGAAATTGGTGCACAGATCAGTGCAAAGTGCAAACCTGTTTGCCTACTGGCTGCCTGATGTAAGATTCCAATAAGAAGGCGCCCTTGGAAGGGGAACGTAACATACGCAAGCGGCATGGGAATTCCTCGAACTACGTCATTAAGTCGGGTGAAGCCAATACCGGTTTGGCAAGTGAACGCAGCTTTCCTAATGCAATTTTTAGTTAACTTACATGTACGCACGGCTAAGCACACACCTTCTATTTGAGCACAGCGTAGTACTTTGTCCAATCGACTAAGTGCGTCAGCAAGACACAATCAAATAAATACTTATTCAACACCTTTCACTCTCGAATTGTAATTTAACATCATTCGATGCGGAGTTTAGAACGTGATAAGTAAAGCCACAAGCTTATTTTGAATGCATCATTTTTTTGGTTATTTATTTAATTTATATTTTTGCACAAACTAAATGAAAAAGTTGATGATTTGAAATTTGTGCATTCGAACCGATTCGAACTATGGGTTCTTCGAATTGCGCGGGTCTCGTTTTAACTTTTATACCCTAGGTGACGCTAGCTTCTGGTTCATTGTCATGACTCACCGAGGAAGCCATTCATGGCGCCAAAAATTTACACCCAATCAGATGTCTCAAAGTTAGTCACATGACATGCTGCTCGGGATTTCTATTGGCCGAATATCATAGGCCGTTTGCATATCGGTGACGCCATTTGCATTTATTTCTAGTTGGTGGTTGTCTAGGCCGGCTGTCTCGCGTGTTCTAGAAGAAATATAAAAATCAACGAGTATTGGGGAGGTTTGAATGGCATTAATGCTACATCGTACTCATTATTTTTGCATACAGTGCTTTTGAAGACAACCATGGCGGAGGAACGTCAGAAGCAAGACTTCGATTCGAGTCTGCTAAGTGACAATGAGGAGATCAACATAAGTATTCATCGTCCCATGTCCCGAAATAGTTATGGTGGTGATTCGGGCATAGGGGATAGCACAGTATTTGACATCTCCAATGATGACGGCTGTGGTACTAGTCCGTCCTCTCACAAGCCGAAATACTCATTACTGTCACTGTCACCTGGGTATCGAAATAACAATAATAACAGCTCACCTCTCTTGAGTGGAGTGTATTCTCCACCATACAAGAGAGTGAGGGCACTACGATTATTCGATACCCCATCATCACCTAACACGATGGTCGAGAAAGGTGCTGCATTTCATTCACCTCTTTTGCCAAGATCCAGGCTATTTTTAAATAGCGACAAAAATGTGACGGCTAAACAACAGACTGTGTTAGACAAACCGGCGGCTAACCAAAATCCGTTTACTCCTAATGGCCTTCTCCTGGCATCGAAAAAGCGAACGAGGTCGAAACGGAGTCTTGCAGTGTGAGTACCTACTGAAAGTTGTTCAAAGTGTTTTTGGGATTTAATATATTTTGATAAAAATGCTATGCTTCAGCTTATGCCAAGTGTGATCACTTTGATCAAAAATTTGTGAACGCTCTGAACTAGGTACTACTACCTAGGTACCAATTGCTCATATCATTAGAAATCTGTGTTAAGTTTGAATTCTCACTGTATCTTTCCCTCCTAGAACACCTCTTCGACAAATTCCGTTTCCTAATTTATCGGATTCGCTCGACGATTCGACGTATAATGAATCCGATTCCGAGGATGAACATCCAACCAAGAAGGTGGCATTACATGATTCAAACATCTCACGTTACCACCAGGTACTACTACCAGCAGTTATTAACTCGGATGCATGTCAAGTTCTCTTATCGGGTATCCTTACTAGGCACTAATTGTACTAATCACCTTTAACCTATTACAGGAATTCCACGAGCTGGCTCTGATAGGTACAGGCGAGTTCGGCTCGGTCTATAAGTGCATCAACCGCTTGGATGGTTGTATCTATGCAGTGAAACGGAGCATCAAGCCAGTAGCGGGTAGTAAATACGAGTAAGTTTACTATTCGATAACTTAAGTCACACCTACATTTTTGGCTAACCAGTCTTGAGACTTGATTTAGGGCAGACTGGTTACTTCATTAATTAATCACTTTATAACCTAGGAGGTGAGAAACCAGGGATTCTTTGTAGTTGGTCGGGTATTGAACAAAGCTTATTCTGGTTATAGTAGTTTAAATTTCTTCACATCCATCCGATTGTTAGCCAGTGATTAACTGACGGGTCTTTGACAGGAAACTCTCGATGTACGAAGTGTACGCGCATGCTGTTCTTGGCAAGCATCCGCACGTTCTTCGTTACTACTCGGCGTGGGCGGAAGAAGATCACATGATCATACAAAACGAGTTCTGCAACGGCGGAAGCTTGGCAGGACTGATCAACAGCTGTGTCGCAGAAGGCAAACAAATGACCCAACTACAGCTACGACACCTTGTCATGAATGTCGCGAATGGCCTTCGGTACGATTCTTGAATATCTATTTAGGGAATGTGGTTTGTAAATTCTGGGTTCCAGCCATTTCTGTTAGGATAATGCTTTTTCCATCACTTGATAGGTACTTGAAACTTGATCATATTTCATACTCAATTGTCATGTGGTGCTTATTTTATGAGCCAGGCTTAGGCCCGTGGCATTAGACACTTCGATTTTGGCTTGGGTACCTTTGTCAATTTAGGTAATCAGAGTGCACTTGTGTGATGCACATAAAAATAACGTATGTAAATGACTTGTTTACAGGTATATGCACTCGATGATGCTGGTTCATATGGATATCAAGCCAGGAAACATCTTCATTTCCAAGGAGAAGCGCATTGAATCGAGCAGCTCAGAGTCTGCAGACGAATGCTGTGATGACGATGACGGAAGCGAGGAAATAGTCACATATAAGATTGGTACGTTTTAAATTTGTCACGCGTTTCTTGTTTGCACAAAGTTTAAATGTGTGTAAGCTTCAAAAACAATTTAAAAAGTCATGTAATTTAAACCAAATGCCTAGAACTGAGATGATTTTTTTTTTGTGTCTTAGGTGACCTGGGCCATGTGACATCGCTGTTTGACCCACGAGTGGAAGAAGGAGATTGCAGATACCTCCCAAATGAGATCTTGCAAGAGGATTACTCGAACCTGACGAAAGCCGACATCTTTGCTTTGGGAGTGACAACCTACGAGGCAGCCGGGGGCGGCCCGGTGCCGAAGAACGGGCCTGAATGGCATGCGATACGTAGCGGAAAGCTCAAGTACCTTCCACAACTTGGCCGCGACTTCAACGCTCTCATCAAGGTGAGTCGAGTTTTTGGTGTGCTTGCGTTCCAAGTTCAAAATAGGGGTAGTCAAAGGCTGGAGTTATCTTTCAAATCGGGATTTTACAACTTCTCGTTTGTCTTTGGTTGTTCTAAGCCCAAAGTGAAATGGTACAAATGCATAACATTGGAGTATTAGCACTCCCCGACGTATGAATCGCGTCTAAGCGTGCCTGTGTTTCTCTCGCAGCAAATGGTGGACCCGGATCCGAACGCGCGGCCGTCGGCAGCGTGCCTGGTGACGCACCGCGCGCTCTGCCCACCCGGCAACAAGAGCAAGGCGCAGCTGCGCAGGGAGCTGAACGCCGAGCGGCTCAAGACTGAGATCCTGACCAAGAAGCTGAAGGAGGCGGCCAATGTACTGCAGCATCTGCCCAAGAGCGTGATGAACGGCATCGTCGTCGGCGGTGGCGGAAACAACAACAACTGCCGACCGAACACGCGGGCGTCCCGTCTGGTCGGCAACAAGGTGAACCGCAGCCTCAGCACGACCAGTTTCTGAACGGACTAATTCGGGGGGCTTCCAACCAGCTAGTTAGCAGGTTGCATTTTAATTTTTTCAACGAAATCCGCGGCAATTTCTTTTACCTCCTTTTGTCTTTTAATTAACATCTTTTGAAGAACCTATGACTGACTTTTACGTGTTTAAAATCGATTTTAGTAAGCCATGGTCTTGCTTAATGTATTTTTGATGAAGTCTCCTTTTTGTTTATTTTCCTCCGATTTCATTAAATTTGGCTAACCGACATCTTTTGACTAATCTGTGACTGACATTTAACTGTATAAAATTGGTATTTGCCACCTTTGCACAGTATATTTTAGATTTGTTCTATTTGTTTGTTAAGTACCTCCCTTGCATTATAATTTGCAATATCTTTCGAACGAGACTTTTATTGAACTATGTCCAAATTGATGTTTGCCATTGTCTCATTTTATCATTTAAATGGAATCCCACTGTATTCTTATATTCTCCCCTGTCTGTTAATATGCAAAAAAATGTGTCAACCAACTTTTGACTTTCGTTATTTTTGGTGTTTGCCATGTAGCAATTACTGTGTTATTCTGGGTCCATAAGAGCACAGGGAAAGCAGGCTTGCTCGGCAGGATAGATATTAGAAGAGTTGAAATTGAGCATTGTGATATGTACTACTAGTAGGTATTCGAGTAGGTTTTTAGTCTATGGCTAACTTGTAGTAGAGTAGAGATGATGCATGGAAGCAGGAAGTGATTTGTTAATTAAGTTTGTTAAAGGGGTAAAAAATGGACTCATAAGTAACTGTAGGACATGGCAGATGTGACATTTTGTCTCATATTGATTAATCGGGTGACTTTAAGATGTCTTTTGTCTTGCATTATGAGTGACCTTTAGCATCAATTTCTAGGGTGTATGTTAATTAATTTGGGACTGGTTATGCAACCACTCATTTTACAGTGAATCTAAGGCTTAAATATTGAAACTTGCAACATGCATCTATAGTTAACCAGAGTTAATAATTTTATGGACATGAGCATAAAACTGGATTTGACCGTTAGTTTGGCGCATGATTCGTGTAAAATAATCTAGTGGATGTTCCCTGAATTTTTTTCAATTTGCGTGAAAATCATACGAGGACCATCTTCTACAGAAAAGTTTACCACAAGATGCTGATGAATAAACTGCATTGGTTGTGATCTATAGATTTTCGGGGAACAAGCAAATGACACCCTGTTGTCACGGTCTTGTTTGTTTGTTCTCACTTGGCTTGCTCATGAAGGGGGAGCCAGGGCTTTGACACGAGTATATTATTGATGGATGGCAAGGTCACCAATAGACACAGAATTTTTAGCTCACAACTGACGTAGTTTTATAAGAATAATTTTTCTTCTTACAGACTAATGTAAAATTGATGCTGGAAGTATCATTAGAAAGGGTAAATTTTAATTTTCGTCCTGTAAATATGTTAACTTTTAAGTAGGTACTGATGTTTGTCATGCTGTTTTCACATTTGTATCCACATCAATTGAGTTAGCTAGTTATTCATTGTGTGTAACTAGTAATTCATGAACTGTCACATGCTGTACACCAACATAGGAGGATGAAGCCATAAATTCCTGATGTAATTATTTTTCGATAATATTGGTAGTGATTTTCGATTGTAAGTTTGGTATTTTGTTAAGTGGATATTAGATATCAAATCAATTAATTATTATCTTGCTATCAGTTGTTCTGTAGCATGTATAATTTTTATAATTTTCCATTCCACTATTGTTGTGATACCCCATCAGCAGGTCACAGAGGTCTGATAGAAAAAAAAATCCCATGTAGATTCTATGTACGGGATAGTAAACCGGGCAGAGGAAGCAATACCTGGGAACCCCTCAGTACAATGTATCGGCACCCTATCAATTAATTGTCAATGTGCGATATGCATGTAGCATTGATATCCCACAGACAATGAGTAACTAGCATTTATATGTTCCCTCAGCTTATCAATTATTATTCAATATTCAATCACTGTAAAGGGCACAGTGACTACTAATAAGAAAGTATCAATGGTTTGACTAACTATCTAAGAATTTTTGTTTTGTTTCAATAATGGCTTACTACCCGCATTGGCCATTCACTGACAATATTTTTATCGCATGCCAAGTTCTGATAATACTTCTGTGTTATTCTATAAAATTGGTCTTCTGACAAATTTACATGCAATGGTGATATCCAATCATTAAAGGACATCAAGAGAGATAAGATGAGAACAATCAATTTTGTGTATATAATAATTTGTTGATGAATATTTTCCATGAATAAAGTTGCAATGAATAACAAAGTGTCTAATATATGATTATGGAAACCCATCCAAACTGTAAATGGCTTTGCTCTGGCTGTACATTTCCTTAAGAATTGATTTTTAACCGAAGATGCTAACCCATTTGTGGTTTCAAAATCCTGTGGCTCACACCCATTGCGTTAGGACCGGGCTTAAAATCCAGAAGTTGATAGACATATTTGAATGGGAATTAATTTCGATAAAAAAACAATAAGTCTGTTTGCTTTGTCCACTTGTGTCCTGACAGGTATCTATGTCAAAGGTCGTCATGCATAAACCTGATGAATGACAATTGTTGCATGAATCCATCATTCATAAATGCTAATCTAGTCTATACAATTTACACTGCGGCAATCAATTATGCGTAAACAAGCACAACAATGGAGGGTCTGAGTTTACTAATATTACACTTATGCTAATTCCTTTAGTGCAGTCATATATAAAACAACATTGCTGTGTTTTTTCGTTTCATTTTAGACGGACTTGCCACGATCAACGTTTCAGGCTTGGTTTTTACCGATATTTTTTTTATAACTCGCCAATAAATACCGCTCACGAAATACCGAGTTTTGTTGTCGATATCGATTGGAAATCATTTAAGGTAAAACCATTTTAACAATACGGAATATTTTAAAGCTTATGCAAATGAGGTCAAAGGTTTACCATGGCGTGCGTGTGTCGTAGGTAGCCAGGTGAAAAGCCGGCGTACATTGTCCTTTTGGACACTTCCAAACCAGGAGTTGGCCAAGGTGACCGATACCGAGATGCAGGTCAACGGAGATGTCATGCCAGGAGAGAGCAACATTGGGAAATTCTTCGTCGGTAAGTTGCCCAGCGCTTGTTCTCGCACTTACGGAACAAATTTATATTTTTAAATTTATATCATTTTCTGATCATCAAGTTATAAGTTGATATTAGCTGAAGTGCAGCTGGATTGAAAAGGTATAATCTTCCATGTATAGTCTCTATACGATTTTGTTGAAATCATAGGTTTGGTCTTAAAATTCTCCTTGATATTTTCAGAGTAAATTCCAACAAAACATATGCTCAAACATTTAAAATAAAATAAAATTTCGTATTATAACAAAAAATTTATGCAAGTGAAGGCAAAGTCTCATCTGGCAACAGTTAGTTGAGACTTCAGTGCAACTGCCAACATCTCTGCCAAAATTCTTGAAACTGCGGAGCTAAGGCCCGGCTGCCTTGTAGATTTGCTCCAAGCTACATTTTTTGGGGGACACTCTCTAAGCCCCTGTGGCCTCTATGCAACACCATCTGTTCACAACCTCATTAACCCCCTCCCCCACTTCCTTAATTGAATTTAAGTGTAAAACTATAGCGCAGGCATACCCAAAAGAAATTTAGGACTACATCACTGGTTGTTTGTTTCTGAAACAATATTCATTTTTCTATAAATCAAAGCAAACAATACAGCCATTTGGCAATTATTATTGAAATGCCGTAATATTGAATTTGAAAAGTAAAAATATTTTGTCACCATTAACAAACTAATGCTAGTGTGATTGTCATCATTTGCTAAATCGAGTGATTTGCTTGTTTCTCAGTAGCTGCTTGTTGTTGTATTCTGTTTCAAAGGTACCAGCATTTTGGTTACGGGAGGCTCTGGCTTCATGGGCTCTGTTCTAATCGAAAAGCTACTCCGGACGTGTCCAGGCATCAGTCAACTGTTCTTGCTGATGCGCCCAAAGAAGGGCAAGAGCATTGAGGAGCGCTTTCAAGATGAGCTGGCAGGGCCTGTGCGTCTAATCACCGCTTTTTCACTCTTCCACTAATTAACTAACAATCCGTTAGCACAAAATCAGGACAGTTGACTAGATGCGGCCAAGGAAATAACGACGAAAACAGATTTTTGGATGTTTAATGGCTCAGTGAAAAAGTGGTCAGGATATGATATCAATATTTAAATTATGGAGAAACAAAAGTGATTTTTTTTTGGGTTGAATTAAGATTTTTGTGGCAACACCGGTGATGCCAAAGACTGTTAGTGATTTTAAGCCCACTCAAATGTTTTTTTTTAGATTTTGTTACGTGTGATAAAAGTCTTCCTGGCATTAAATTACAACAACAATTTTTTGTTGATATTTTTATATTGTGTTGTGAGCCATGTGCAATTGAGCGATGTTGTAATGCTGGCTTATTTTTAAACCCATCGTTACATTTTTTGGGTTGGGCCAAATTAAACAGAGTATGTTCTCATTTACTGTACCAAAACATAAAAAATTCAATTTTTTTACAGCTGTTCAAAATTCTCAAAGCAGAAAACCCTGAAACGTTATCGAAAGTTGTCTTGATATCAGGGGACATTGGCGTTGCAAACTTGGGCTTGTCTGCTGAGGATCAAGAGCTCCTAACCAGCAAGGTCAGCACCAACTTTACACTGACCCACCCATGACTCATTTTACAGTGTAAAAATTGAGATATCTTCTGTTGAGCCTCAGTTCTTTCACAAAGACAGAGTTACTAAAAACATTCTTTTGCTCGATACCTACTCGATGATATCTCCAGTAGCTTTCTATGCAAGGTTCCTTCCAAAAAAAATTTTTTTTTTGGTGCTAATTTTTTTTGCTTACCACCAGGTGAATGTTATTTTCCATGCGGCAGCAACGGTGAGGTTTGATGAGAAACTCCGAATAGCGGTTTCTGTTAACATCACTGGTACCAAGTCCATTCTTCATCTTGCTCGATTAATGCCACAACTGAAAGTAAGCAATCAGTAAGCTTAATTAATGATATTTTTAATTTATAAAAATGCATTCATGAAGTCATTATTATCAGTTATAATTCTCCCAGTGATTAAAACCACAGTGCAATATCAAAGCACCAATCACTAATCAGAGATCACAATAGCCACAAAATTGTTTGCTGAGTCTATATCAGCTTTACTAGCTGACTTGGTATGATTGAATGCAATTTTTTAATTAATTTTAATTAAATGTCTTTAGTTAGTAAATAGGTATACAACATTATATATATCTTCTCAACTGGTCCAAGCATAGAGTAAGCAGACTAACTTACTGAGTAAGCTGGCTATACTTACTCAATGGCTTACTAACTCCGACTCTTTTTAATTTTTTTTAGGCTCTAGTACACATATCAACAGCATATGCAAACTGTACAAGAAAAGAAATTGATGAGGTGTTCTACCCTACAGAGATCAGTGGGGAAAAGCTCGAGCAACTTTGCTCCTGTCTTGATGATCAACAGCTAAAAATGCTACAGCCTAAGTAAGTCAGTCATTTTTCTCATATACCAGTTCCTTTGAAAATAATTCTGCCAATTTTCACTTTGCCAGGTTGATGGACAAGTGGCCCAACACATACGCTTTTACAAAAGCCACAGCCGAAGATTACATACAACGACATGCGGGAAATTTGCCGATAGCCATTGTGAGACCTGCCATCGGTGAGTCACAAATGTTATCTTAATTGTTTTAGCTTATGCACATGGAGTTTGACCAAGATCAAGCTTTCTAAGGAACTTGAATGCATCAAAATTCCTTGTATAAACCTCGTGTTTAGGCCGGCAAAGGAATCAGACTTGCTTTTAGATGGCGGGTCCAATTGATCCGATTGTTAACACATTTCGCACACTTAATAATGAGTAATGTTTTTAGTGGTGAACACAGCTTGGGAGCCGATTCCGGGCTGGATTAACAACCTGTATGGACCAACGGGAGTCACGGTTGGCGCTGGAGTCGGTTTGCTGCGATCACTTCATTGTAACAGTGAGATTGTAGCCGATATTGTTCCTGTTGATCTAGCAATCAACTGTATTATAGCTGCAGCCTGGGATATTGGTGCCGACAAGTTAGTTCTTATGAAATTATTTTAGAGCAAAGGATTTTTCTTAAATTAAATGGCTGACTTAGATTAAGCGAATACATCATAACTAAATTTTATGTACCTAACTTAACATTTTCCTGGTTTCTCACAGGCCCGAAAAAGTGCAGTCAACCGTAGAAGCATCACCTATTCCAATCTACAACTATGTTTCTTCCACCAACAACAAAATCACATGGGGAGAGTTCATGGAATACAGCGAAAGCGGACTTAATTGGCCTCCCTCTGCCTCTATCTGGTACTACTGCTTTACTCTGAACAAATACCGTTCCATTCACAATATTTACATATTCTTCCTGCACATAATCCCTGCTTTACTGGTAGATGGCATATTAATGCTCACAGGGAAAAAACCCAAGTAAGTTTCAACACAAAAACTAAATTTTGTCAAATTAAAAATTTTATCTGTAAACTCACATATTTTCACTGTCTTATGTCTTTTTGTAGACTGTGGACGGCATACAAGAAAGTACATAAATTTGTTGATGTAATTGCATACTTTTGTACTCAACAGTGGTTATTCCACAATGCTAATGTAAACTCACTGTGGAGTAAATTGAATTCTACTGATCAACGATTATTTAACTTCAACATCCGTGACTTGGACTGGGAAAAAGCTATGATTGAGAACATTCTAGGCATGAGGGTTTACATGTTGAACGATCCTCTCGACAATGTGGAAAAAGCCAAAATTAAACATTTCAAGTAAGTGCTTTCCAGTTACATTCCTGCAAGATAATCTTCACAGTAAATCTTCAAAGAACATGTAGGTACAGCTACTCTCTGCACGTTTCTAGATTGAAGATCGCCCACTATTCTCTCATTGGCATCTTCTGGATCGTCATCGGTTATTTCTTCCTACGAGTCATTGGGCTTTTGCCGTGACTTAGCTTGCCTATTTTAATCAGCTAGACATATCTATAATTTTTACCGCTTCATCAACTTTAATTTCTTCTGCAATGCAGTTTCCTTAATTTGGTTTATACCATTAAAAAAAAAAAAAATTTTTACCACATTTCTTTATCCTTGAAATAAAATACACCCCATCAATAGAATTTCAATAAATAAAAATGGATCCAATATCAGTATCACATTTAACACTTGTTTGTCTAGCTCTGGTGAAATAATTACATTTTTTAAATATAATCTTACATGCTACTTTGGATGAGGAAGTATGCAAAACCGGTAGGCACCTTACCTTACAAATTCCATTTTCAGCCGTTTACAAATGCACTGCCGATTCCCTAATGCCGCACCACAATGTGAAAGCCATGTGCCAATTTTCCTATTCTTTCCCAGCTCCCACTTCATTCAAAGCCCCCCTGTAAATGGACGGCATGCTTCCACGTACATAGTTCAGCCTACACAAAGCATTATCGCCAGAAATTAATTTAACGTAAACATCTTAAACGATCTTATTTAAATATTTATTTATATTCAAAAGTGCCAATTAACAAAATGATTACAGAAATGCCAACAGGGGCTTGCATGCAGTCAATTTAATGCCATTTCAGCAAAAATTTTAAAAACAATTTATATCATTTCAAACTACCTTTGAAAGTTTGTGCCCATGGAACAAAGGTTAAATAATGAGCACAAGGAATGATTTATTCTACAACTAGAAGTTTTGTACCACAGAAAGGTAAAAACACCAGACTTCCCTGATTGCAGTTCTGCACAATCGGCTCCGATCCTATATCGGATCGACACAGATTTGCACTGGAATAAATTGTTATAGCTGAATGGAACTGAAGTTCCAAGCCAAAACTGGAATGGATAAATTATTTATCAATCAATATTATTGTGCAACACACACTTCATGAGTTCTGGCCAAAAAATACCGGCCATAATTGAGCATTGCTGAAACCTACCTCTAGTTCCCAATCAGATCGAAATGATAAGCTCTAAAATATGAATGGTACACTTACAGACACAAAAAAAAAGAAAAACAGAAAACGGAAAAATACTACAAAAATAACGTCGCCCCTTTTGTCATCTTACCTTCCTCATCTTAACATGGAGTGTATAAGAGATAGCATTAATAAATGATCAACCTCCACCTTTGACACACTGTGATCTCTCCATTCACCAGAAGGTCCATATCTTCTGGAGGACATCTTCCAGATGGCCACACGGCACTACCTGGTCCCCTCACAAGAAAGTAAAGAGCATGTATGTAAGAGGAACTATCCACCCACTTTTGGTGAGAGTAGTGCCCACTATGACTGCAAACAAGTACCAAATCAGTCCCATGATAAGAGCCTGAGTTGTCAAGTGAGCCACGAGGAGTCTGAAATACAAATAATGCATCAGAGCCAGGAGAAAACTTAGTTTTGGGAATGTCTCTTCCTAGGTTTCATCGATTCCTAGATGGTAATTAGAGAATGACTAATTATTCATCAAAGTTTTTCTTTTTAGCAATTCCCATGCAAGACGATAAAAGGAATAGGTGATATGTCACTCTTTGTAACTCAAAGGAATTTACTCACATCTTGTCTTTGCGCCTCGCAGCTGGCAACGTAACTTCTTTTTCATTGCTCAAGTATCGCCGTACTCCTTGCACCTAAGACGGTTCAATATCAGACTCTCGATCTTGTCTCAGTTTGGGATAAATAACTGTAGGTATAGCCTGAGCACGATGTCAACTCACCATATCTAAGAAGTAATTTTCCCAGTTCAGAGTTTGTATGTCAATAAAGAACGATTCTGAATCCTTGGGCGTGAGAGACTTGCTCAGTTCCATGGTGCGGAAGTTGTCGAAGAACCACTCGTTGAAGATGAACGGTTCAAGCCTCGACAACGAGTTGCTTATGTTTGTGTGAAGTCGAACCAAGCTGTAAGTAATCGAAACAAACTTGAAAATCCATTCCGAGCTCTCCGACGACATCCGATTGAACAGGCCCCACAGCTGGACTCACATGGGTCTGCCTCCGGCGATTCTCGTCACCGTGTCCAGAATGTACGCCGGCGCAAAGTGCACGAATATCGCAGAAATGCGGAACAGCATCAGACTGGGCAGCAGCTTGAGCGCTGGATACCAAACGGCGCCTTTCAACGGATACTTGTGCAGATACTTGTTGATCTTCAGCTCGACGGTCGACCAACGGAACGGATTGATGGTCGAGGAAGTCGCATGGTAGATGGCTGTTGCCGACGGTCTGCAAAACCAGTGCCACACCGAAAGCAGTGGCTGATTAATAAACTACAGGTGGATGGTAGTAGAAAGTTGACTTATTATTGAATTTTGTGCTGGTGTCCAATAAATCCACGTTCTAACTTGCAGTAAGACTAATATTTTGATGTAATTGTACAATATACTTTGCCTCCCGAGACTTTGCCTCTCGTAACGAAGAGAACGGTTTTCAACGACTGGTCCGTGTAAAATTTACAGCAGGCAATGAATGTGTGCAGCCAAAAAAAAAACTCGAATCAACACCGGGACAGAGCGCTGTTCGGCGGGCGTCGTCCACTCACCTGGCGGTGGCCGCCTTGAAGCCGGCGAGGATGAGCGAGTTGACAACAACGTCGACGGGCACGTAGTCGTAGACCAGGTCGGCGTTGACCGGCAGGCGGCGCACGACGCCCTTCGACGCGCCCATCAGGAAGCCCGTCGGGCCGTTCTTCGAGATGGTCCAGCCGGCCACGGGCTCCTTCCACGCCGACGTGATCATGCTCGGGCGCACGATCGCCGACGGGAAACGCCCGATCGAGTTGGCCACCTCGTGCTCTGCCAGCGCCTTGGTGAACGTGTACGTGTTCGGGTGCGCCTTCAGCAGCCTGCAAGAAAGCATTCACCGTAAACTCACGACGCTATTTGCTGCCGCTTGGCGGGGCACTCTAGGCAAATATAGTGAAGCCTGCACTGACGAATGGATTGCGTTGGTCATTTATTATTGGTACGAAATGTCCACTTGAATATTATCAAGTTGAGTATCGGCTCGAGAGGATATTTAGTTTCTAATAATAAATATCTATTGTGCATGCAATGCACATTTGCAGTTTGGTTCGTACCCACTTTGATTCCTTTAGCTGTCCGTTCATCTGTTAATGGTTAACTAGATGTAGTGTATAGTTGGGTAGGTAGGCTCTAGGTTAGTTTGGTTCAATGCTTAGGTCTCAGCAGCAGGAAACAGCAATCATAGTTGTGGGTTTCTCAAAAATTTCCGAGTTCGATACAGACTAAACATTACTCAAAGAGTTTGTGTTTTATACCGAGATAATATCGCCAGGAAGTCCTGCTGCATCTTAAGAAGACGATACTTACCACACCCAGAAATTTCTAACTGATGTTTCAAAATGTTTTGGACTGAAGTTAGAATAATGTCTCGTCTCACCCTGGGGTGGCGGTTTCAAGTTGCTCGTCAGTCATGGAGGTGGTCATTTTGATCACTTCTTCTGCGTCTCCGGGCGCGGGGTAGAGCATCTCCTCAACTCTGTGCTTGTCCGAGTTGACGTACGCCGAAGAAACGTGGACCATCGCCTGAAAGTTTGCCGTAGGTTGAATCAGTCGATGAATTCGCGAAGCCGCGAAGCGTGGGACTTTGGAGGTATCGAGTCGAGTTTGAAGGGAAAGCAAACATGCGTTTGCTTGACAGCGGCGAGTGCAAAGTTTATCGCCCCTTTATCTAATGATAATCCCACAATAATATTAATCTTTATTGTTGTTCCATTTCTGGGTCAATACATATTTATTAAGGCCTCTCCCTCTCTCTTAAACGTAGCCGGATGGCCAATCCTGCCGCTATTGTCTGTTCGTCTTCTTCTTCTTCGTCGTCCAATATAATCCCAATAATCCCACAAATAAAAGAAAATTCAGGTGGTGCTCTAGGAACGGGAAAAAAGTGACCTATCAAACCGCAGTTCGAAATTCTAGTGGCTAAATTGCTCTTTACATAAATTGTATGCTTTTCGACTGGGTATAGCAAGCAAAATGAAGAAAGGGAAATAGAACCAGTTTTATGTGACAGACCGGATAGTAACATGCGAGAATGAACACTACCTTCAGATTAGCGCACTCCCCGCAGAGCTGTACGACTCGTCTGGTTCCCAGCAAGTTGATGTTGACCGTCGGTTTGAGGGTCGCTTCAAAATCCAGGGTGGCGGCCGAGTGAAAAACATAGTTCACCGTGCTGGTGATTTTCTGTCTCGATGTAGGATCCATTCCGAGGTTTTCGTCGCTTACGTCTCCTTCAATTCCGACGACCTTGGAGAAGACATCCCCGCCTCGCTCCACAATCAACGACTCAAACACCTGAAAGAGTATCATTTTATTGCCACTTGCACACATGAACAGGTATTTCTGTTGCAATTTCTTGATTGTATTGTACATTATGCATGGCTTTGTCCCATAGGAACAAGGTCAAGATCAAATAAGGCAATATAATAATCTATAATCTATGAGAAGCAATCTCATTTACAGGTAAATGGCAATAAAACTGCAGCTCTGTATAATTTTATCTGGAATGGATTTCTCAGAATAATGAGGAATTGTTAAACAGTTTGACTTCATAAACAATTTCACCAGCCTAGCAAATAAATCGAATACCTTCCCTATAAATCAAGGAAATTTTGATGAAAATGTGGGAGGGCTCCATATAAATCGCATTATCTCACACACATACTGACCAAGTACCCAAATTAAATAAAGTTTACTGGTCACCCACGGTTATGTTTCGTGAATATCCGAACGTAATGAATGCGGAACAAGATAACATTGCGACAGGGAGGGGGGGGGGGGGGGGAGAAGCAGCAGTCGACCACTCACCGGATTCTTGGTGATTTCCTGGACACGCGTGGCGATGTCCTTGCCACGTTTCTGCCGGACCAGAAGGTAGACGGTGCCGAGATCGGGAAACGACCGCAGCAGCTTCTCGAGCAGAGCGATGCCGAGGAAGCCGGTCGCGCCTGTGATGAACACGTTGGCGCCGCTGAACGCCGCCTTCACCGGAGAAGCTGATTTCTCTCCCGACATAGCTTCCTGCAGACAAATGTCCAGGGTGAGTTCACCCGTCCGGATGCCACTATCGCCCGATGCCAGCCAACTCAGCTGAACACAATGAAATTCGGCTAGGGCTAGGTAAATATTGGATACACTGCGTAACACTGACCACATCGGCTCGTAGGCTTCCATTGTGAAAGCTACAATTTCAATTCTAAATTAGCACTGGAATTCAATCGTTTATCGAAATCAGAACCCGAGACTTACTATATAGTAAGCACAACTACCTACAAGGCAAAATAATAATGTCATCACAGAAAAAAATGTTAGATCAATGAAAGAAATTACGGTTTCAAAAGAGTGATGCACATTTCCTTGCTCAAACAGCACTGCACTTTACGAAATCACTGCCTTCTATTTTAAGGGATGCAAGGCAACTACAGGGAGGCACAGAGGCCAGGAAACAAATTGTGGACACTCGAATTATCTGTGTAAATACAAAGCTCCTTGGCGCGGTAGCACCATGAAGCTCGAAATGATTTTCCGACTGCTACACTGTCTAGCACCAGCAGTCACAGCATCTAATCTTTCTTATACCTTCCAGTGATAGCGAATGTAGCAAGTGGTGATCAGCCCGTAACCATTAGGATCCATTTACAATTGGCGAGCGCACACAACTATACCGACATGCCAGACAATCCACAAATCCAGCCAATACAAGTCACGAAAAATGAAAAAAAAAAAAAACTGATATGTGGCCTCTACAATCACAGGCAATTAGCATGCAAAATGATTATCAAATTGTCAATACTAAGTGTTATGGTAAGAGACGATAACACAATCAGTTGAAAACTCGCCGTGCATGTAAAACAGCGCAAAATTGTTGCTTCCTTCTCGCAAGTGTGGAATAACAAGAGAATAGTGTATGTCATACCGGGAAGGCGTCTATAGGTATAAGCAATTATTTGTGGTGAAGCAACTGCACTAATGGAAATTAAGCAAAAATATTCAATCACAAAAAATTGATGAGCGTCACGTGCCGGAACAAAAAATGAATAACGTCGAATGGTCATTTATGACGTGCGTAAGAACCGAGTACATATCCCTTTGTCATTACAACAAACAAAAAAAGACGAAATGGGAAAACCGGACGCGCCGCGAGGTGTTAGCCAGCGCTGGTAATATAATGGGTTTGGGCGGATTAGAACCAGTAGAACAACCAGTAAAATAAGTAGAACAATCAGTAGAATCGGTAGAACATGGTAACCAGTAGAACATGGTAACCAAATAGAACTGTGTGGAACTAATATGCTGAACCTATCTCAATTATTAAAGGCGCATCTCAGTTTATAGAAGTAGCTCAATGTGGGCTTAATAAATGCAGAAACAAAAACCGAACCCTCTCTCACGATCTATCTTCCCCTCCCTGTGGAAGGGTGTTTAAAATTCTAGAGTGCGCTTGATCTTTCTCGTGTTTAGACTCGGTTTAGGTGTCAAAAATGAATCTCTGGAGTGTGTATTAGAACGTGAATCTGTGTATTCAGTTCAAATATTTATATGAATACGATTTGTAGCTTACCTTCTCTATATTATACAACTATAGTAAAGTTTTGCGTTGCCTATACCGACCTTTTTTACTTTCGGGTCATAACTGTGCAGGTCAATAACGTGACCAGACCAGATCAAAATGTGAACATCAGAGCAACTGCAGATTTTGTAACCCAAAACGAAAAACAACCCCATACCATGTCCATGTATGTCAACAGAGCCCATATACCACAGACGCGTAAGGCATGTAATCGTATAGAGACCGCTATGCCTGTATACCACCTGCATGCCTGTACCTCTATGCCTGTTGTACCCACGTATCGACATGATCTACGCAAGCCCAAGGGGCCATTAAGTCAGGCACAGAAAAAACTAAACATAACGAAACTTGCTTCCCAGACTCCCGAGACCTTGACGCAATAATGTTAACCATCCGATTCGTACAGCTCTTTCAATCTCAGACATGCGTTCGAAAAGAGAAAAGCCCAATTAATGGACAACAGTGTATTTCTGACGCAACACGTCTGTGTGACTTCTCAGATGTGCTGGGTAACCTTAGGAGGGATTTAGATGTACACGGTTGCACACCGAATAATAACTAGCCAAGAAACAATGATGATAACAGGTGCTGAGACTATTTTTGGCTATTTGATACATACATTCTCATGGATTGGGTAGTGAACTTTAAAGATAATAATATCTAAATGTCCTAGCTGTCTCTTTGGGTGGTTCTAGAATCTAGATGGTTGAGAGTCGGTAATCGGCGGGAACTGTCATATACGGGTACCCAATTAGTTGTTGTGGGGGGGAATAAAATTATCTCACACATTATTCACGTCCTCTATTAGCTATTAGCAGACCGGTACCGCTATTGTCACTGTTAAGCGTTCTCAAAAGGTCGTCCAGACTTTACCAAATGTGTCATCAACTCTAGCTTGGTTTACTGATGAAATTCTATCAAATTTAACCACAATTACAAACAATACCACCTCAGCTCGCATCTAAATATGTGACAAAAGCTTTCTCTTTATCGAAATAGTTTTTGACGAAAGCTCTCTCCTTGTAGTTTTGGAGTACGGTCCAACACCGACATGTTAGTTCAAACATGGTAGAAACACCGCGAGTAGGTAATAAATAGAATAAGGTAGGTAAGATAAAACTCGACGAGACGTTCTAATCCATTATGATGGCCATAAATGGCTGCAAAACCATTTTATGACCGTAATTTATGTCATTGCGAGGTACAGTTCTATGAAACTGAATTGATAATCATAAGGCATTTCATGCTAAGTAATCGAAATAAATGTATGCAATCTTGTTCAGATACAAATCTATCCAAGAAGTAATGTCAACTGAATTGAACTAAGGAGTTGATTGAACCAATGCGACGAGATTCAACAAGTACATGTTCATTAGTAATTAGAATCACTGTGGATCAACCAAGGACTGATGCAACAACTGATATGCCTCTCGGAAATTACTTGTTTTGCGGTGTAGGGCGGTGTAGGAAGGTGTAACTAAACTTAAAAGTGCAACGAAGTGCCGAACCCACTGTTAACACGCTTACATATATCACGTTTTTGTATATACACCTGTCATCAAGATTAAAAAAAAATCAGATGAAGAACTGTAATAAATTTTTTCTTTCTTGTATCAGCTCAATAGGCTATTGGAAAGAAAGTTTAAGTATGAAGAGGATATTCATATAAGCAAATTAGGTTGCCTTTATGCTTAACATTCCTGCAGACGGGCATAGACCAGCGATAAATGCCTTCCGAATCGTAGTCTTGCTCGCCATTGACCCCTGGCTATGTGCTATGTACCTGTATAGCCGTGTTCAAAACGCCGGCAGTCATGGACGTAGACTTCAAGTTAATTGTTTGCTGAATCAATTATCAGGTGCAGGGATGCATGGCATTGGATAAAATGTGAGAAAGAAGATGCACTAACGTTTTCATTCAACATTGAATTCTATTTAAATAGTTGCACAATACCTGGCTGGAATGCTACACACAGTTAATTGTGCGAGTAAAATGATAAATATTACGTGCATCGACAAAATATACCTAAAAAATATAGGCACGCGGCTATTTACAATTATTACACGTTATAACCGAAGGTGCAGTCAGAAATAAAGTATATTAAAATGCTGATGCAGAATCTTTCCTCTTGCAGTGACATTCCTGTAATTTTAATTACTTTTAATTGGATCAAATGACATGGCAAGTGGAAGGAAACAGACCCGGCAATTAAAATAATCTGACAGGATGAATGAATTAAGCATAAAAATAATGGATTTTCATCAATAACACAACTTACTTGTTACAATTAAGTTGATCAGCAGTAAAAATGAATGTCTTAAAATCCCACAAGCACCAAACAATAAACTAAAAGTGAAACGATACGCGATATCTCTCGCGCGAGGACGTCAGCTGTTAGAGAACACCAGTGTTACTGTAGCCTGAGCGTCGCTGGCTTCGGTGAACTATGCCGACCTGCTTCCAGCGGCCACGGGTTGGTGTCGCTGGACTCGCAACGTTTGAATTATTTCCCGCCAACAAGCAAGGGAAGTTAGTTCAAAGATTATGTCCTGTCCCTGTCCCCCACGAATGTAAAATTTAGAGCCACGATAGGAATAATGATATCGCAGCAGATGACAAGGCTGCCGACAGGATATCGGCGAAAAAAACGTTTGTGATTCCGACGAAAGACAGGAATAGTGTCAGCTGCACCATCACTTGATACACCTTGAACCTGCATGTACAAGAACAGAATGAGGAATGCATTCAACAAAGTGTGTGTGTGTTTGTTTGTGACCAGGTCATATTTTATTATTTCTGTTTAAAATGCTTTCCAGTATATTTCAGTTGTAATGTTTATCAACTAAGGGTGCAAGCAATGAATTGCGAAACGTACCTGCGAATCACTTTGCGAGCTGCTGGTATTGAACTAGACGAGAGTTTGTGATAATACTGCCTCATACCAAGAACATTTCTCTGTACAAATGTAGGCCAATGCACATTTTCCACTTGAAAGTCAAACAGTGTTCGATCAGCATCAGTCATTTCTTCTCTCAGCTTGCGAACATTGGTGGTGTCAAACCGCCACTGATGTGTTGTAAAATATCGAACAAATTCCACGCCTCTGCAATATTTTGACTGAATCGAGAGCAAAGGAAATGGTAGAGCTTGTTGCCTGTCAAGGAAAAGAAGGGTTCAATATCAGAATATTTCCTTCTTCTCCACGGACGCTCGGGAAATCTTTGTTGTCGTGTCTAAAACTCACGCCTTCGTCTTCCTGACGACCCCAGTTAGCAGGCCCAGGGCTTTGGCAGGCCACATTTGGAACAAAGTGAGGGCGAGAGAACTGCGTAGAGGGCAGCTCCTGCATTTGATGGCGGGATACCAGAGCATATTCTCGCAAGGGTTTGCTCGCACGCTGGCTTCTACGAGCGAAATGTACTTGCCCCACGTGACGGGATTTGAAAGCCCGGTGGTACAGTGGAACACTCGCAGATCGGGACTGGAATATGAACAGAAATCAGTCTTAGGGATCAAATTTTGAAAATACTTATGAATACATATGAAAAGCAATTGTGTGTCATGATTAAAAACATTAAAAACCTAACATTGCCAATCTAAATTGTAATTAATTTTAGTTTTAGTTATAGTTATTGTTGTAATAACGGATACAAGAAGGATAAAGGAAAATATGGTACAAACCAAGATCGACTTTTTTTCCTGGGAATGAATCGGATTTAACTTACCGAGAAGGGCCGTCCTTGTTGTTAATTCTAATTGGATTATTTGTGCAAACAGATATACCTTAATGGAAAACGTAACAACTAACACGAAAAATTAATCATTTTTGTTATGAGACTATAATATTATATACTAAAGTGCCAAAGGGCCAGTTGCCAAAATGGTGTGTCGTTAAACACCAATAATCCAAATATCTACTGTTACAATATTGACAATGACAATTTCATGAGTTTGTCGTGAGTGATAGGCCACATTTCGGTCTAATATATTTGGTTTTACTACGAAAATCATGATAAGTGTACAAAAATTAGACTATAATATCTATCTTACAGTGACCATCTGAAAAGTGGCATTTATTTAGGTCCATTATCCTAAAATCTCCTACCCAATTAAGGAACGCGTTTCCTTGGCATGCAAGTTTTTAAGTGCTTATACAGCATCACTGCAGGATGACACATCACTCACGGTCCCTGGGAAATGCTCCACGCGGCGGAAATGGCCAGGTTGACCACGTGGTCGCATGGGACAAGGTCGGCGACGAGTTTCTTCGAGGCGTGCAAGGTGCGGAAAACCCCCGTGCATGCGCCAGCGACCACCGCCAACGCGCCCCCGTTATTCACGTTGTCCACCCACCCCTGGAAGGGCTCCTGCCAGCTGCCTAGCACTGCAATAAGTACGGGGGTTAGACCAGTCAGGGTGCACTTACAATACAAGTTAAAATCGAGATATTTTCTACTCTACTCTATTTTATCTAAGAATGATAACCCTGTCCGCTCAGCGCACAAGTCAATATTGATACCAACATTTTACGAAATTAATTTGCAGTCACCTATTTATATTTGTTTCTATCAATGTAGTAATAAAGTTACTGCTAAAATGGTTTAATATTTGCGAGTGGTAAATTAAACTTTTGGCAAATGTTCAAGGGTTTGATTTGAAAGCCACATGCGGAGAGTCTTATGAGTTGATGAAACGTAAATGTTGGCAATTTTTTAAGTATGACCTGATCCTAGATAGACTTAAATGTGTAAGGATTGTCTCCATCCCAATTTCCCCACCTTGGCCTACATACATCTACATACATCTCCGTACACTGTAATTGGATAAGAGTATGACTCTTCACAGCACCAAAATATGGCTTGGTCTATATAAAACCTTTCTCACAGTGCAAATTTTGTTGTCCAGTTAAGCGAGTGCTCTCGTGTCGTCTCACGTTTTGAAAAGTAATAAGGTAATAGAGTAGGGCTATACGGGTCGGTTCCAAAAAGCGAGACCACCAAACCCTCCATGGACTTAGCCAATGAAATTCACAGTGAAACGCTGGGGGTGCATTGTGAAATCAATTGCACTAAAAGGGAAGTGAAAAACAACTCGTCGTTGGTCTGTTGGGGTGAACGTGAATTATTGAAAGAGATGAAGAAAAATACACTGTTGTAAGGGAAATATCATCAGCTCCAGATTGCCTTACTTCAAGCCTAAAACATGCATCACATTTTTATGTGGGTGTTATTAAATAAAAAATTGCGGTATTTATTTTCAAGTGGAGATTAAATTTAAAACCATGGTGGAATGAATGGTAGGCCTTCTAGGTTCAACAATAGGTGGTGCTTAATTTTCTTTTACACCATGGCAACTTAGCAAAATGACGTCACTTGTAGAGAATGTGCATGGCTTCTTGATACCGTAGTGCACTATTAGGAAAACTTGCTCATTGTTATTGAAACCATGGCAACCACAGAAAAATGACGTCACTCTTTTGAATGGACACAGTCGTAAATGATCCCAATTCACTAACTGCACTTACTTACCTACAGAAGGTCTGACAACTGCTATGGGTAGGCCATCTCTTTCGTCGAGTAACAGGTTTTCAGCCAGTAGCTTTGAAAAGGAGTATGTATTCGGGTGACCCTGCAGCGATGCTTCTAGCGGCTGGCCAGTGATTTCGGCGTCCCCGTGCTCTCGTATGATATGTCTCAGGTTGACAGGCGAGGGGTAGACAGCCTCTTTGATGAGGTCATTGCGAGTGCAGTTGCAGTATGCAGTGGAGAGGTAGACGAGAGCCTGCAAGCGCCACACGCGATTCCCACATTAGCTCGGATTTTTCACTTGCTTGAGTGACTGCCAAGATGACTGACATGACCTATGGTAGCTTTTTATTACCCTTTATCCAGATTGAAAAACTCAAAAAATTTACATGAAATATCCCTATATATAATTATAATACAGTTAAAATGAAATATCATTTTATGACAGTCAATGTTATCTAGGAAAATTTATAAATTTGGAAAACGCACGAAAATAAAAGAGCTGCTGGAAGGCAAAATCATCAACATTGTCTTTTAAATTCTCGCTTAGTGAATTCTAGTTAAATTCTCGCTTGTAAATTCTCGCATATTTTGAATAAGTTTTGGATTGTAAAATTGAGAAGTAATGCCCTTATAGCCCCTACCAATCATCAGCTCCATGCCTTCTCACGAGAGTTTTTTAGGAGTTGGGAAACGTGATTTTGGTAAATTGTATCGTTTTTTTAATAGCAAAAAATATAATTAACATTAATATGCAAGTGAAATCATTCTAGATTCTGCAAGCATGTAAGCGGATGTAATGATGTGTAACGTGTGGGCGCTTGGCACACATAGGTGTTGGAGGCTGGAGGGTTTAGACTGTAGGGTGTAGGCTGTAGGGTGGAGGGGGTGCGCAGTGTTCGCTTCCCACTGGTCACACCGAGAGTGCTACTTCGACGCCACTGCAGCAATATCGAGCTCATATGGCGCACTGCAGTCAGCCGAAGGAGACCAAGCCTTCGGCCAAACAGCGGAAGGTCCTGACTCCTGACTCCTGACTCCTGGCTCCGGGTCCTGGCTTCAAACTCGACGCGATCGGCTAATTTCACAATTGGCCGCAGGAAAAACAGTTTGGAGGTAGTATTGGCACTTGCAGATCGTTTGAGAGAGTTATTTCCTGGCAAAAATCATATCATGCCAAATATAAAATGGATTGTGCAATTTAGGGGGCACAAAAAACAGTCACAGTTTTCGTAGGCAAAAACTTTTTCCCAAGAAATATTAAAAGGATCTTTTTCAAAATTTAGCTTGCCGATAACTTTACAGTGTTGTTGGTTGAGATGAGATAATTTGTGTTCTATCGCAAAAGAGCACATGACTTTATGATCGACACGTTTGTTTTATACGAAAATTGTATTTTTTAGCTTTTCAAAGAGTTAATTCACGTAATGATCAAGTGACCAGGACTTTTCTCTGTTTTCCGACTCGATGCCTTTACTTTCCAGCTTCTGTTTCGTTCGAGAGCTCTGGCTAGTGGCTATCTTTCTTGCAAGATAATATTGCGAATGCAGCGCGAATCCAAAGTCCCTGCTGATGCAATAAAAAATGTTGGGCAAGGAATGGTGGATAATGGAAGTGGTTATAAAGAGGGATTCATCTTCACGACCAGCCGGCATCTGGCAGCAAACCTGGCAGCAAACCTGGCAGCAAACCTGGCAGCAAACCTGGTAGCAAACCTGGCAGCAAACCTGGCAGTAAAACTGGTAGCAAACCTGGCAGCAAACCTGGCAGCAAACCTGGCAGCAAACCTGGTAGCAAACCTGGCAGCAAACCTGGCAGCAAATCTGGCAGCAAACCTGGTCGCAAACCTGGCAGCAAACCTGGCAGCAAACCTGGCAGCAAACCTGGCACAAACTGTTCTATCCATCAGGGTGGTGCCAAACTTCAAACGATCGTCCCCTATTTTACCTCCAGCTGCTTGATTTCTTTGCACAGGTTGAGAACTTGCTGCGTTCCAATCAGGTTAATGCTGATCGCTGTTTGCAAAGACGCACTGAAGTTGACAGTCGCTGCGCAGTGAAAGACCACCGAAATCTGTTCGATTAACAACTTCCGGTCCTCGACGCCAATGCCCAAATCAGGTTCCGCGATGTCACCGGATATTGCAATAACTTTTGCCAGTGCTTCTTCACTCTGGTTCGCGAACAGCTACATACAACATTGAGGTGAATAGGTCAATTGTCGAAAGTGTGAATGTGTAAGTCGAGTTTTGATGATTAATTTGTGGTCTTACTGGTTTGTCTAGAAGGTACTTCACTCTGGCTGCCAAGGGTTGTCCATGTTTTGGGCGCATCAACACGAAGATAGTGGCAATACCTGGACAACCACGCAGGAGCTTTTCGACGAGGACACCCCCTACAAATCCTGCGTGAATGTTCAGTATGAGAAGCGGAAATTGAGTTCCTGACTGACGATTAAGACGTGAGGGTTAAAATTTGTTTTGGGGCCGTTTGTGGCAACTCTGGAGGGGGAAAAAAATGAAATTACTGAGTGCCACCAGATAATGGTGCTACGACGATGCTGCTAAGACGCTGCTATATAGCAAAGATAGCACCAGGTTTTCACTGGGTTAAAACTGAAGGTAAAAATGGATTAACATCTTTTATACTTTATAGACTGTGGCATAATAGGTCATATAATAAGGCTTTTCTTTCAAAAAAATATAGAAGCCATAAGCTTCTAAAGTAGCACTTGCAAAAAATGAAAATGCAACCTTTTTGATGCCCAAGCAGATGGCAAATCATTGAAATCACGAGTAGGTATACTACGGATTCACAGCATTAATTCACAGACATAAATCCAACTACAGAGCATGCTGTATTGACTTTCGACTTCCGAGGCGGCTGAGTGCAGTAATATACTCCACATTCTACACTCAATACTGACCTGTGGCTCCTGTCACTAACACACATCGACCTGCAAACCACTCTGCCACCCCTAACAGATTCGCGTTGGCGTTCATCTTGGATCCCCCGTCTTGGATTGGTACTTTCACAGCATCCACTGCAATTACAGCAATCGCGGCTCCTCACAATCACCGCTTGTCACTCGCTGCCGCTAGATCAGCCACTGCATCAGATTCTCTGCACACCTCCGCTAATATCCGTAACTGCAACTTAATTTCTACACACTTGCATTCGTTGGGCAAATCGGTGAGAAAACTTCTGTGCGTTGCATAAACTAATCATATTATTTCGAATATATCTTGAGATCAAGATGGAAATAATGTTTAATGAATTATTAAGTGATGAAATGCTCAAGCGAATTGAGAGCAAGCATTCTCGTCAGCTGATGGCAAAATATTTATCATGTATATTTTCACGAGTGTCGCTGTCGAGTGTAACCGTAACGTGAAAGTTGAACATGGAAAAAGTGTTAATGCTTTCTTTGCAAACATTTCATCAACGTGAAGACTAACGAGATTATTGCGAATTGATTAGTAACTGTAAGATTTAATCAAAATAAATCGTGTTTGTAACTGATTCGCTGAGCGTACATCCATCTATCTGTCGCTTCGAGAACCACTCAATTCTGTAAATACATCTTGTACACAATGTTTAAATTACAATTAAACTTGAGCGCCAGGCGACTGACCCTTCTTCTATACAACCGCATCAGATCCTCTAAGACCTCTCATCTTTGGTGTCATTCCTCACGGATTGTTATGACAGAGTGCAGGGTATATTTTTCCAACATAATCAAGAAACTAGGTCGCATTATTTGCGCTACCCTTCTTTACACAAACATGGATCATGGTGATACAAGACATGCACGCTTTCCACTCAAGTGTTACATAACTCATAAGTATAGGGATAAGTCATAAGTGATAATGCGAATATCCAGGCACAGTTACAAGCTTCTTTGCATATTTGTATGCGTATGGTATATGGTACAGGTACCTATATACCTAGTTAGAAGAAAGTAGGGGCTTGAACTTGAAGCAATCAAATTCGTACTTGAGTATGGCATCTGTTATGTGATGTTTTCTGTCGTGAGCTTAGTGTATGCTTGCAATGGGGGAAGCTGTAGCTAAGATGCAAGTCGCTAGTGAAGGAGAAAGGCAATCAGGTACTTTCACAAAGCGGCCAGGCCAGGAACTAATGCTTTACCGGAAGCCGAGGAGAGCTTCCTGACCCCAGGGTAACTGCTAGACAAATGATGTAACGTTACGGAACAGGCAAGGCCGAACTAAAGTCGATCTCATCTAAAGACATGCTCGCTACAGGCTTCTTAGCAGAGTCAATCGCTGGTCTACTGCCGTACTTCCAATGCCATTTTTCTGTCACATGTCAAATTTCCAATACAGGATGACATTTTCTAGAGTGAAATTTGATTTGTAATAGTTTTTGTCTGAGGAGTGTAAATTGTAATAGTAAAGATTAAAAAAATATAAATCCGAAACTTCTAGGATCAAAGATAATCGGAATTTCCTCACAGAGGCAGATTCCAAGAAGCAATTAGAAGCTTCTTGAATCTCGACCAACTCTACCTTGAGAGAAAGTGACCAATGGACCTCAAGATTTATCCTGTCCACTTCACGTAACTTTCTTATTATCTCCCGTAATGATTATCGAACTGCTCGCAAGCAAGACCAGCTTTCTATTATTTCCTTCCTTACTTCCTTCCTAGCAGCATTGTTGGGCTCGAGACGCATTACTGCGGCGAGTTGTGCTGAGCATAGGAGCTCCGGTCCCCGAATCCTGTTCCTATCAGCCACCGTACCCCACTGGTTCTAGTTTAGTGCTCGTAGGCAGGGCTCCAAGACTTCCACCTAGTACAGGTGCTATCAGTGAACGAGACACATTTGTGCGCAAACCACCTTGCAATTCACAACTGATTACAACGTGCTGCTTACCTTCACCACAGTGCTCCGACGGACTTATTCGACACACTTTCGACACTTGATTGTAAGTACCGAATTTCAAGCACACTGTCTCCGAGTTTTCGGTGTTTTTAGTACCAATTCGAAGATTGTGGGTATAAAAATGCAGTCTGGCACCCAAGTTACGTGTGTTACTTGTAGAGATAAAAAATTTGTGGAGAAAATTTTACTAAACGACATTTTAATTCCAAATGCAACGGACCAGTTGTGTTCCAGGGACAATAGGCTGCATGGATTTTTAGTGCTATGGGAATAGAATTGATACCATCAAGTTAATTGGCTCAGGAAATGCTTCCGTTATGGATAATCAGACGGGACCAAGAAAAGATT
This sequence comes from Nemurella pictetii, assembly GCA_921293315.2. Taxonomy (NCBI): domain Eukaryota; kingdom Metazoa; phylum Arthropoda; class Insecta; order Plecoptera; family Nemouridae; genus Nemurella; species Nemurella pictetii. Next base: position 22,555,012 of record OV121116.1, on the reverse strand, counting down.
CAGTCGAAAAACTTGTGAATATTTTTTAACCATCGGTTTAACAAGATGTTTGACAAAGCATCAGCGTAATGTATCCTGTGCAACGCAAGTCATTTATCAATGTGGGTTAGTGCTGTTATGATGAGCTCTTTACGACTTGTATACTCAGTTTATGACTTGACTCTAGATTAGCCGGTCTTGATCAGCACAGGTGGGATCTGCTATCAACTTAATTTGAGATGCGACGGCAACACATGAAAGCTACAACCTCGTCACTACCGATTGCTTGCCATACTTCAATTACCCAAGATGACACATATCTGCTACACCTGTCCAGTCCGTAGAGGAATCAGTTCACAGCGCAATACCACACCGGTGCCTTGGACGGAACCCCTTGCTTGCCCCTCGACCTCTCGGCCCCGCACCCCCACACTCCCAACCCCCCCCCCCCCCCCCCCCCCAAAACCCCGCACCCCTCGGCAACGAGCGAGGCGTTAAATCGATCAGACTATTATCAAAGCTCAATCGGAACCACCGACCACTCTGCTGGGAAGTCTTACGAGACAATTGCTGGCTGGCTTCTAATGATTGCCAATTATGGAATTTGTTACACTCACGTGTCATACATTCCTCTAATGGGTCTCGACTCTCGAGAAGTGATCCCGACATTTGGGCCTATATCCAGGAGTATCCAGGCCATAGTGGTGTGGGTTACTATTTCAGATATTTGTCAGACCAATGATCTGTGATTAAAATGGACCTCAACTAATAGTTATCTTCTTTAACATGCATGTTGAAGCATTTTGACTGATAGTTGATCGGAGGTTCCCAAATCGTGGATTGTTTGAACTTATTAACTTCCCTTAACTTATTAACTTATTATTTCCCTTAATATTTTATAGTGTACTATAAGGCAGTATTTACATTTTGAACATGCTCAAATTTTTAATCAGTTGCTTCCGAATGGTTAGCGACCCTGAGGGCGTGACCGAAAACACAGCTAATTTATAATTTATATGTCCTCGATGCATTTTTATTTTTTTAAATGTGTATCAACGAAAAATCCAAAACTCAACGATCAGGCAGTTCAAATCTCAACTAACAGCCTACGTGATTGTACACGGGCCCAATTTTCTAACTCTCGCGGGGCCCCCACCGAATCCAAAAGTGAGTCGAACTGACGAGAACAGGGTAGTGCGCAGGTTAGCGAGCAATTGGGTCAGCTGTACTCAACCCCCTGCGAGCAGATGTTCCCTCGGTAGCTAGACAGATAGGGTAGGCTAGTTTAGTAGAGCTCGATCTTTCACCAAAGAAGGGTGTTTTCCCTCCCCTTAGATTAGAGATTATATATATCTAAACACATATGGGTACAGCAGCTGGCATATTTCTCGCCTGCTGTTCGGATTAGGCTGAGCTGATTTGTTTAACGAAGCAATTACGAAGGTAAGAGAAATGGAGAGAGAAAGAAATCTACGGTAATAAAATAATGTGAAAGGAGGCTGGCGCACTACATAGTACTTTTTCTCTGTATGTCTATGTTTTTAGTTTGATTGTGTAAAATAGTATTATTTTTATAGTTATATTAAGGTCGGAAAGAAGAAATGCCGCATGAGTGAGCATGGTATTTTTAATTGATCGGAACAAATCGGGGCTAATTTCGAGTTAAGGTTCATTTGATTGGAACGACGTGCATGCGGTTTTTTACTATGCGGTTGCTAGGCAATCAGGATTGAGAAAAATTGTAGCCAATTGAATGCGCTTGGTGTCCGGTAGTCACCATGTCAGTAACTGGTGCCGCAATAGCCAATGCACTCTTCTGTGTAGATAATGGCTTTGCGTGTTGATTTATTCACAGGGCCGGGGCATAAATCTTCCTTGTTATCATGTCCTTACGCTGTTGTTAGAACACCGAGTTTAATCGTTTTGCTAAGAGATAGCTGCATAAAGCCTGTTTCATGCAGCGTGACGATTTCGTATCGTACAGGTACAGGTAGAAATTAGCCCAGAGATCTTGCCGGTCTCTCATAAACTGAAGGAGCTCGAATATGGACTGGCGAATAAAAAAAGATGCACGCTCGTTGATCCTTAAATAAACAACTGTTTGTATGATTAGGGTGCATGTAGGCGCGGTTCATATATAATATGAGCTCATTGATTAGCCGTCACTCTCTGCTTCCTCCCTATGAGGCGTCCGCTTCTCGCTAGGATAAGAAATCGATGTCCGAAAAACACCCTTTTGCCGTTGGTGTGACTTGGCATGTTTACTTTCGATAATTTGTTGTAATTTGTCATCATTTGGCGTCAATTCACCCATTACACCCCCCCCCCCCCCCTTGGCCATACCGCCCACCGGCCCAAAACTCAGTCGCTCAATGTCGAAACAATAACGGGACAACATCGATGGAAATTGACAAAACATACAAAATGCGTTTCTTTCCGTTTCGAGGCTCGATTAAGTGTTGTTGGTCGTAGAATTTTATCGAACTATCGCGTGTTGGTGCATTGACTCAACAAGTGTCGCGGTGGTCTCTAGCTCCCGCTTACACAGGCTGCAGTGGCTCCTGCTTCCTGCTGCATGCTGCATGCTTCCTGCTGCATGCTGCATGCTCCCTCGCCCCGTCTCGTCGTTTACTCGGTTAGTCGTTCCGTCGTTTAGCCGTTTCGTCGATCTCCTACAATAATTCTATGATATTTCAGGGCTCCTGCATGTTTTGTCCAATGCCTACAATTTCGTGACACGTACTCTGGCATGGCTGAGTCATTACCAGAAACTGTGCCTCCTTTTTTTCGCACGTAACGTCAATCTTCGGTGGTAGACACACAAAAGTGGAGCAGCGATCTCACCTGTGATCGTGTGGTGGAGGTAGCTCGCAGCTTGCGTTCACGGCACAGTGCTTTGAGCGAGACGTTGTCGGTTGGATATGCCAAGTCCGCGCACTTAGCTTCTGCTGACGGTCAATCTTGGATTTCTTTTCAGGCATGAGAAGTATCCGCATCTAAGAGCAACACTGGCCATGGGGTCAAACAATAACAATATCAACAATAACAACAACAACATGGCAGATAACAACGAGTCATTGCTGGGGGAGGACGGTGCTTCGTCGGGCCAGATTGCCGAATTCTTTTCGGGGAGTAAAATCCTTATCACTGGGGGCACGGGATTTGTGGGTAAGTGCCCTGTGCAATTTAAGTGCTTTGATTGCTATTACAGTTTGGTAGTTCACATGAGTTGAGTGCTAACTTCTGGTCTAATATTCGTGTTAATTTGTTTTTAGGAAAAGCGTTGGTTGAGAAACTGCTGCGCTGTTGTCCTGAAATCTCCAACATTTATCTGCTGATCCGTCCGAAACGAGGCCTGGATGTTAACACGCGGTACAAGGAGCTGATCAAGAATCCGGTGAGTCCCTTCACTCTGGGCTAAAACCGTTAGCAAAGTCCATGTCACTCTTATATTTGGCACTTGTCAATTTGTATACACTTGCAAAATTGCAAAATTGTTCGATACATGAAAATGAAATCCTTGCCATTACACACTTGCTGCCGAATTGTGGGGTGCTATTAATAGTCAATTGTTACCTGTTGTTATGCAATATCACATTATTGATTATACTAAATGTACAAGGACTGAGATGATGAATTGTCGAGATTCTGAGCTAGGAACTGGAATATTCTAGTGTTAATCATAGACTATACTATCGTAATAGGTCAACCATCCTCGAGCACGAACCCAAGACAACCAATCTAGGGTACGATTAATTACACGTGATAAAACTACGGAGAAACTTTTTCTAATAAATACGTAGCACCACCCTCTCCCCTTCCCTCCCCATATACAATATTTGAATCATTATCATCGTTTGGGTGGCTCGGAAGTGCACTCAGTTAAAAAAAACGAATGAAAAATATACGGTTGCAACGAGTAATTTCATTTAGGTTCGAATCAACACTAATCATCAAACATACTAATAGAAATGATAATAAAAATTTAATATGACGAAATATAAAAATATAAAATGACAAGCCAGGGTGTGGGGACATGGAGGGATGCAGATACTTTCCTCCAGTATTCCCACAGTGTCCCCGAAAACTGTAATCTGTGATGATAACGGGAACCATCCCCATGTAAGAACGGTTTCCCGTGAAAACACTGCCTGTTGCGCGTTCCTTGTTGCCTGTTGGTCACCTTCTAATTTCGCAACCCCCGTTCGTCTTCTGACAGGTGTTTGACAGGCTCCGCGCCGAATGCTCGGGCTCCGTGTTCAACAAGCTCGTTGCGATCTACGGCGACGTCACCGAACCCGGACTCGGTCTGTCCGATCACGACCGAGATCTTCTCGTACGGGAAGTGACTCTGGTCTTCCATTCGGCGGCCACTGTTCGCTTCAATGAACGTCTTAAAGCAGCCGTCATCCTGAACACACTGGGGACGCAGAGAGTCGTGCGTCTCTGTCGTGACATACAGAAGTTGCAAGTAAGTGTGATTCAATGAGGTGCATAAGATTTGTCGAGTATTGATTGGACCCGCGTCTTAGTTATAGGTATGGTGTATAAATGCTTTTGTGATAATCGATATCATTTTTAGTTGAGGCGCGTTGGTGATAATGTCTCAGAACCAGGGGCGGATCTAAGACTCAAAAGGCAGTCAGCAAACGTATCCAAGGGGCCCTCTTTTTTGGGTTGGTGTTGGGGGGTTGGGGGGGGGGGGGGGGGGTGATCTTTCACGCAAAAAATGTAAGTCCTAAACGGCAATACATCCTATAATATTAATTAGTTGATAAGCGAAGCGAAATCTTCAATTTCACTTAGTAGAGAAAAAAACACGAGTGTTTTTTTTGTGTGTTTGTGTTTGTTCGCGCTCTACAGGCCAAACAGCTGCTCTGATTTTGATAAAAATTTCATGAAACCGTATTTTGTTCTCAACTTTGACCCCCTGCTTTTTTCAGCAAGGTCGTGGTAACAGTATCTTTACTATTCAAAATTTAAAAAATATTTCAGAATTTTCAAAACTTTTCTTATTTTTTACAGACAAAAGTTATTTATATAATCACACCAAACTTAAGAAACATACTAAGCAAATTGATATGCAGCCGTGCTGAAGTTTTTGGATCTATATCTTATCTTGTTCATTTTTTTTTATTTGCATTGTTCCGACAATTTTTTATGATTCTTAGCTATTTATCCCTCGAGATTCAAGTGGAAGGTATTGCGATTACCTTCATATTCTTGTAGGTCTTAAATCTTATCCTCAAGCCCTAAATATGTACGCTCATCTACAACTCGATATTGAGCATTTGCGAAGCCCTAGTTATTTCAATTCGTTGACTCACCCCATCTACGTGAATGTGGCACAGCGGCGGCTTTTGTATTTTGTATTTGCAAAGGTATCTACCAGCGACAAGTCCAGCTTCCTTGCCTCCTCCATTTCAATGGAAAGGATAGCAGTGTTGCTTGTCCTTTGTTGGGTCATCGTCGAACGGCGATAGTCTTAAAGATGGCACTTGAAACGACGTCCGCACGAGGTGGAATTCTAACCCGAACTGACTGCATGGTTTTTTTAATTTCTATGTGAGCAAAACTCGAGCAAATTTCCTAGTTCTACATTTGCCTCTTATATCAGATTCAGTAACTATAAACAATTTCCACTCAATACCTACATAGTAATTCTTTCCACACTGTCGCAACCCTTTGTCGGCGCTGACCGACAAAGGGTATAGAGGCGCGACAAACGAGTCGTCGGTACTCGGAGCACTAAGTATGGATATTCTAGAGAATCTACGAATACACTCTTAGCCAAGCTAACGTTACAATATTATGTAGTAGCTGTTTGGGGCCCTAGTGGTTAGTCTCATATTTTTTCATAGTTATGTGTACGTTAAAATATTATATTATTATGATATTATCAAATTCATAAGCATTTATTTTCTTGTCGCAATAAATATCGACGCATAAGCCGGGGCCCAGAGGGGCCCAGAAGGCAGGGGCCCAGTCAGCATTTGCTGAAATGCTGACCGTTAGATCCGCCCCTGCTCAGAACGTGGTTATATTGGTCATGAAATGGGCCCAATCCAATTTCATTATCACTGTTCAGCCATTAATATCACTCTTTTTGCTGGAAGGTGGTGTACAGTGCATCCAAATACACTAATTATCACTTTGCAACCATTAAAAACACTAATTTCATTTGCTGTAAGCTGTGAACGTGTATACAGTGCACCCAAGTACAGTATTTTATGAAAAATATTACACACAAATTTATTTTTAATCACAGAAAGTAGCTGGCCAAACAAACAATCATGACACCCTGGAAAAAAATACATCCCTCGTGTCAATACCGTCGCCCCTTCCCTTCCATCCCGTCCCGATACTCACCTTTTCCGACTCGTATAACTAACCACACATGCACGTGTGTTTGTTTGCAGGCTTTCGTGCACGTTTCGACCGCATACTCCAACGCGGACAAGCGCGAGATTCAGGAGATGGTGTACACACCCCCTGCTGACCCCGAGAAGATGATCCAGTGCTGTCAGACGTTGGACGACGAGGCACTAGACGTGATTGAAAAGCGTCTGCTCTCGGGGAAGCATCCCAACACTTACACGGTGACCAAGGCCATGGCTGAGTGGGTGGTGGCACAGGAAGCGGCTGGTCTGCCCACGGCCATTGTTCGACCTTCGATTGGTAAGCAGTAAGCAGCATTAAGCAGTGAGCAGTAAGCAGTAAGCAGTAAGAAACGCGGATCATCCCCGAAAAGCTGTTTGTAAAACTGGGGATTGAAGTGTCCATTATCGAAATGTATCGAAATGTTGGTACGCAAGTTTATTTTAGGACCAAAAATGTCTCATAACAGAGCAGAACCGTGGGAACCGTTTACCAAATAGCATTCAGTTTTTATGGTTTTATCAGGTTATTAAGAACTTGTGCTACTAGGTTGAGAATATTGATTGCCAAGCAAATCAATTTGAAAGATAGGCATATACAAATCAGAAAATATTGACAAAACTAACTCCATTGTAAAGTTTTTTGGATATGTTCCGCCGGGGGCATAGCATTGATTGCTTTGAGGCAATTTCATTCGGTGGAATTGAGACGAGAATGGTCAGCATTGGTCGAATATAAAATAAAAATATCCCCCTGCTGAATGAACATAGAAATTCGGTCAATTTATGGTGGCACTATCTTTTTTTAAACGACCATCTAACCTAAATCCTAAATTCATCCCAACTGATTTCCTATTGGCCCACAATAACTTTAAGAAAATTAAGGGTGCTTTGATAAATCTTCTCAATCACTTGGTTATCTGTTACCAATCTCATTCCCTCGACTCAATCACTCACGATTTCCCTCTTTAGTGTCCATGCTGAACAAGGTTTTCTTTTCCAGTGACTGCTGCCCATTCTGAGCCGGTTCCCGGCTGGGTGGACAATGTGTGTGGGATCACTGGGATTATGATGGAGATTGGACGTGGGACGATTAGGTCCATCGTGTGCGATCAGAAGTTGGTCGTTGACTTGATCCCTGTCGACTTTGTAGTCAACACGTTGATAGCTGTTGCCCTTCATACTGCTCGACAAAGGTAACGACAGCGGTTTCGTTTTGATGCAGATGCATTTTTCACTTTAAAATTAAAACGCATTTGATGATTGTTGATTTAATCCTATCCTAGAAAAGGGTTCCAAATGGATGGTTGTGGTTGAGATATAACTGGTTTTAGTGAATTTTGACACTGGAACTTGCAAATTTCAATGTCATGGGCTTGCCACTGCAAATCAATCCAGACACACTATGTTTGATCTGCCAGATGTATGCATTACCAATTTCTGGTCCACAAATAGCGGCCATACTAATTTCCAAATCAAACAATAGAGTCGTAAGCACACTGTTTTGTTCGTGCTGATTTCTAACGATGTCTCTCTCTCGCTTCCAGACCAAGCAGTGTCTGCGTTTACAACTGCACTAGTGGTTCTTTGAACCCGGTGCGCTGGTTCGAATTCGGCGACATGACACATAAACACGCGTGCGATTCCCCCACCAGACACGTGATGTGGTATCCTGGGTTTACATTCAGGACTAACCGCTTCATGCACAAGTTGTGTGAACTCTTCCTCCACTTCCTGCCCGCTTTCGTTGTCGACATCATGCTGAGAGTGCAGGGAGCGAAGCCCATGTAAGTGACAGTGAAATTACTACTCATTGCAGTGGGTGAGGGTTTATATCATTTATTACATGAACGATGACGCTAAGAGTGAAATCATCACCAATACGAAGGGCAAAACAAATTTTTAGTTATAACTAACTCTATACATTGTCTAAAGAACACCTAAAGACCACGCCTGTGTATGTTTTTATTCCGGAAATTATTCCTGTTCACTTTCGTCTCCTACCACTTTATTTTCTTACAATATTCACAGCTAATCCACTTTACTTTAGCCCCATCCCCCCATTTATCAAGTCCAACTCTACTCTGAACAACGTCTGAGATTCGAAATGGCACCTCCGTGTTCGATTCAACACTATTCTCTTCGCATTGCCAATATTGAAAACATAAAAATAGGATTTCACCTCAAAATGTAGCCAATTATAACCACGCACTCTGTTGCTTTCTTTCAGAATGCTCAAGATCTCGCAAAGGTTTAAGGTAGCAGCCAAGACCGGAGAGTTCTTTTCGCTTCATCAGTTCAACTTCGTCAACAAAAACTTCAAGACACTCCCGAGGGATCCAGAGTTCGCCCTCGACGTGTCGGTTATGGATTGGGACCCTTACGTGAAAAGTTACATGATGGGAATCCGAACGTTCGTGCTCAAAGACGGCCCGGAGACACTTCCAAGTGCCAGGAGGAAACTGAACACGTAAGCTCATCAAACAATCAATCATTTAGAGGATGTGTTTGAATATTCACATTTATTGCGCGTAAACAAACAACAAACGAAATGATGCCCAAATGAGCTATTTGCTCTTCCGAAAGAATCAACATCGAAGGCTTTTTAGTGGCCAACAAAGTTATTGATCTATGCAGACGTTATTCGCCTCTGGAAATGCTTTTTCTATTTCCATTCCAGTGACCACGCTCAGGATTTTATTGTCGAATAAAAGCTTTGATCCGCAGTTTAGTGGCTCTATGGAATTGCATTTTTCTGCATGGCTGAGAATGCAATTATAAGAAATAGCCAGGCATGACCATTATGCAAAGGTTCAAAACTATAAAAATGCCGCTTAAACATTCTTGAATAAGACAAAAAGCATTAAAAAAATATCGGAACTTACCCTCACCCCAACCCTGAGATGCGGTGTCGATGAGTAGATTCGTGGTCGCTTCGACGTGCCCTTGGCTTTTCTAACTGTAATAATATGATTGATTGACATTCTTTCATACTGTCAGCCAACTTGTTATGGATCGTAATGATGTGAATAAAAGCTTCGATCAAACTTAAACGTGGTTCGTGGCTCTTTTGCAGCTTATACTGGGTGCACCGTTTGGCTCAAGTAGTCACCTGCGCCGTGGTGCTCTCGTACTTGCGTCCACTCGTGGCTCCTCTGCGGAAGCTGAAACTCAGGTGATCGTGTTGGGCCAAGGTGCATGCATCTGCCACAATTCGCCAATCGCCAATCGCCAATCGCCAATCGCCAATCGCCAAAACGCCGTCGCAATGCCAACCGAATTCCTGTCGGTCTCGGTCTCGGTCTGGGAACCGGACTGTTTCCTGGTGGGACAATGCCACGAGCTGTACTCATACATTGCTGGAGAGACAAGCCGGTTTTAAGTAACACGAACACTAGACGTGACACCACGTCCTTTTGTTTAATTGTATCAAGTTTTAGATTTATATATATATATATTATCAATTAAAGAATCTAGATCATTTTATTCGCAGCGTCATGATGAGTGAAAAGGGCTAATAGAAAATATAGTAATCATGTATGTATTGAATTTTGATCAAAACATTTTTAATCTTTCGCTTAGTAATCACGCCTTATAAGCTTGTCAGGAGCACTTTTTAATGTTGTAATTGTTTTTGTTGTTGCTGCCTGAGGCTTGACAGTTTACAATGGCTAGTTTCTGCTTGGATGGAGGGAATACGTATGCTTACCTCGTCCCACTGTCCACTGATTTCGGGCCAAGAGGGTTGTTCAAGCTTGTTCAAGCTTGTTCAAGAACCGACTTACCAGTCTTATGCCAAGAGTGGGCCTATCCTGTGTTATGCAAATAGACCTACTCTCTCAGGACCGCGGGCAGCTATTGCCTAGCAGCTCTAAGCATTACATGTATTATTATGTATAATCATAAGGAACTCAGATATTTTTAGAAGCATTCCAGCTTGCAATTGAACTTTGAAACGGATTATCAATTTGTCCATTAGTTATTTTGTTGCTTATTTTTCTAAGAGAGGAAGAAGTTGTTATGGACTATGTTTCCTGTGATGTGTGAAAAGAAGAATTGTATGCCTTGAATGTATTCTGTGGGAACAATATTAAACAATCACAATAGTTTGTTTTACTATAAGAATTGTTGCGCCACGATTTATTTATGACATACACCCTATAGACATTATTCTTGAATTGATTTCCTTATGTGATAAATATTTTCTAGATCAAGTATCGTTTAACATAATTACATACAAAATGCCTGAGTTCAAATGGATGGACTCATATGCGAATTTGTCACACTGGCTTAATTTGCGTGCAATGCAACTATCAAGTACTGCAACAAAAAAGACAATAACAAAGATCTTACAATTATTTCTAGTAGAACATGATTTATAATTACCGGAGACTCTTCGACAAGCGGCGCAGATGATCTTAGACACGGATTAAAGCTGGGTAAGTTCGCACCAATTTGAGCATGATCTGGACCAGTGTCAGCCATAGGCGACGAGCTGTTTGGGATCTGGTCACCAAAAGACGCCAGGCGAGCACCAATGTCAGTAACTGGCTGATTTTGTGCACACAGTACATTCTGCAAGGTAAAGGTGGGTCGTCATTCGTCAAGATCACATTGAATTTGCTACCAAATGGAGTGTTATACCTACAAAGAACATGATACACAGAACATGATACTCATATGGACAATGATACTCATTATCTATCATGACACACATATCGATCACGTTAAAAAGAAGTGGACACCAGCCATGTTGTTCAATCGGGGATAGAAGCTGTAATAAAGTATTTGCTTGCACTTGTTTGGATGTTTTCTTTGCTTTTTACTGGCGTAAATTTGGTAAATCCCTCGGGAATTTAACTCTAGCCTGGTTGCAAGGTTATTTATCTTGCGCCCCTAAATGGCATTTTTGAGATGCAAAATGAACTTAGTCAATTTAAAAATGAAATGTACCCATACAATTCAATGTCGGAAAATCAGATCAATTGGTTGAGTAGACGCATAGACGCATAGTGGAGAAACAAAAACAAACGGTGTTTCACGACATTTTTAGTAAATTTTCTCATGTGGATCCATATATTTTACGAGCATTTTACGATCCTGGTCCGTTGCCAAAATCTCTAGCAACTACAAGCAAATGAACACAGCAATACGCTCCGCTGAATTGAAAACTACACCAAAAAATTAGCTAGCAGTAGCACTTACTTCCTAAGATGACTCCTCGCCGCTGGGAACGTACTAGGGTCCTCTTTCATTACAAAGCGACGCGTTCCCAAAACGTACTGCTCGAAATACGCGCGCCACACGAGAGTTCTGATGTCAAAGTTGAAGACAGCCCTGTCTTGCGGACCCAACAGCTTCAGGAGCTTCGACACGTTGTCTCCGGAAAATCGCCATTCATGGGTCGTGAAAAACTCGAGGCACGAAACCGCACGCTGCAGTTTCCGTTGCACGCGAACCATTCTTGAAAGGAAATTGTTGCACATTGATTTCAATTCAATTTAACACTCTTGTGTTAAATTGAAAAATCCCTGCGTGATGAAGTGAATTGAAAAGCTATTGATGAAACGTCAGCGCAAGTTTACTTCCTATCTATAAAGCCCGAAAGCTTGATTGTGAGTTAAATTAATCAATCAAAAACAACAAACAAAAACCAAGTGCAATGGCATTGTCTGTATGTATAGGTATATAAAACTATACAAAAACACACACAATTATAATCCGTACATTCACTATTCAGGCAGTGTAATAAAAGTTGAAATTTAGTGACACGCCATGCCATACTTTATGTACTAGTTTCTTATGCATGTCGATAACAATTTCCAATCAAAGAGCGAACACCCAGTGAACAGAATATTTGAGCTATACTCACATCGGCTTCTTGCCAGTGAGACGCGAGATGACATCCAGCGCGTACGCTGGTAGGGTGTGGAACGCCATGATGCAAGCGTTGTTCACCAACCGGCTGCTCTTGAAGCTGCCGCCTGGGTACCAGAGGATGTCATTCATCGGGTGCTTCAGAAGGAACTCGTGGCCCAAGTCCTCGATTTCGTTCCAGCGGACTGGATTCTTCTCGCCGGAAGTGCAGTTGTAGACTAGGATGTTGTTGGGCCTTAAAGAAATCAGATCGAATTGTGAGGTGTTAGCAAAATTGGCCACGTGCAAATGGTGGTTTGATTTCTTACAGCGAATCCGGATGGGTTGGCCGTCGTTGATGTAAAGTTCTTGGGGCAATATTGACTGAGAACGAATATTTTTAGCAGGTGACGAAAGAAGACAGTCTTTAAGTCTTAACGATCATTTGGCAAGGTTCATGTCTTACCTACTCTTTATAGAATGCTACTCAATTTGGATTGTAATAATAGGCTAGCAGCTGTATTTTCTCGTGAAAATTGTAACTGAAAAGTGAAAATTGCAGATACTTTTAATACGGCGTGAAGTGACTGCTTGGTCGTTGAATCAGCATAGCTAACTCACTAGTGGAGGTGTAACAACTCAGGTCAGATGTTTGCCACAGAGGTGTAACGATCGTACTCCGTTTGATGGGTTGCTAGGTTGTCATTGAATTAAAACTGGGTTGACAACTTACCTGTCTGTAGCTGTGTGCCACGCTACTGTAATTAGCAAGTTGATGACTATGTCAACCGGGACTAAATCTGCAACCAAATCTCTGTAGCACAGGATCGTCCGCAAGATGCCCTTGCCTGCCCCAGCGATGAGCCCAGTTGGTCCATTCAAGTTGTCGATCCAGCCGGGAATCGGTTCTTTGAATGCAGCCGTCACTGAAAATAGACCACATTCTCTTTAGTACCTTTGCCAGAACCATCAACCACTAGGGTTAGGAAAAGTTAATGAAAATGAAACTGGTAGAACAATGGAAAAAGCCAGTTGCCACGATGCTTTTCCAGGAACCAATTGGACTATATTTGTGACTCTGGAGTTGATGAGATGTACAAATTATATTCCCTGCATTTGCTTAGAGTTAACATGAAATTTTACTTTTCTTTGCCTTTCACCCACTGTAACAAATGTCGTAAGATCGACAATCGAATTTTTTATTCATGCAGAAATCCAAATAGTCCTGTTATGAGATCGGACATTGGGAAGTGCTACTGACCTGAAGGATAAGATCGATAATTTGTAAGTTACTCAGGAGTAAAGGCGTGGGACAAGGGAAATACTGAAAAGGGTGCTGGCAACTGACAAGGGTGCTGGCAACTGACAAGGGTGCTGGCAACTGACAAGGGTGCTGGCAACTGGCAAGGGTGCTGGCAACTGACAAGGGTGCTGGCAACTGACAAGGGTGCTGGCAACTGATAAGGGTGCTGGCAACTGACAAGGGTACTGGCAACTGGCAAGGGTGCTGGCAACTGGCAAGGGTGCTGGCAACTGGCAACTGGCAAGTGGTGTGTGTTTGGCTTACCGATCGATGGGCGTACGATGGCCACTGGGAGGCTGCCACTGTGCTCCACTAGGAAGTGTTCGGCGAGAGCTTTTGTGAAAGTGTACGTGTTAGGCCGGCTTCCGATCAATCTGCAGGATAGCAATTACATGCATTTACTCATTTATTCCAGGTAGCAACAGAAAAAACTGTTATTTTTTTTTTCTACATTTCTAACAGTTGTCTTACAGAATGGGAATAATGTAGCCGAACAACATGTAGCCGGAACGAAGTCATATATCTCTAGTCAAAGAAGTTCAAAATGGATTGCGTTATGGCATCGTAATGTCGATCTTACCGCAGCCATGAAATGGTTTTTATATTGTCATTAACACATGGCCAAAAGATGTTCGATAAGAAATCTCGAGAGAATTGTGAATGGTTAAAAAATAAAATCCTATAGTGTTGTCAAGGCACAACTCAACCGTCAGAATTTCCTCTGTCATTTAATGCTGAAGAGATGATTTTCCCTAATCAGTACAAGCTGTCGGGAGGTTGACAAGCAGAACTAGAGAGACATGTTTCAAACCCATCGAAGAACTCAGATATACCCCATAAGTAATTCAATATCTTATATATCTTATATCTACGTCATATGCCTCCGGCACTATGTGCTTGCGCCTTTACCTTTTCTTATAATAATATTTTATGCCCCTAAGGCATTAATATGCCTCTGGGGAAAATCCAATTTCCATGAAGCATAACTATGCCCATAAGGCAAAAATGTGACCATAAAGCAAACCCTATACCCATAAGGCAAACCCTATGTCAATAAGGCAAACCCTATGTCCATAAGGCAAACCCTATGTCCATAAGGCAAACCCTATGTCCATAAGGCATACCAAAATGCCCATACATGCCAATTGAGCAAACTACATAATTGCTGGTAAAAATCTATGTACCCATAGGGCAAAAACTTATCGGAAAATTTTAAATTTTTAAAGTATTTGAAATGCATCAAATTCACTTATCTGTAGTAAAAATGAACCCCCGTCGCAAAGAACACGTTTATATTGCGGAAAAACTTCAACCTTTGTACGTAGACAGAATATCAAAAAATCGACATTTTCAATGACCCCGGCATCAGGAAAAATTTCAGTTTTCCAAAAATTTTCAAAGTTCTGGAAACACATTATATTTGCATCGGTGGTGAAATTGATCCCCCATTGCAATGAACATGTTTATTTTCCAGAAAATCTTCAACTTTTTTACGTAGACAGAATCTCTACAAATCAAATTTTTCAATGAACCCGGCACCATGAAAAATTTCAGTTTTCCATAAATATTTAAAAGTTCTTAAAACGCATCAAATTCACTTATCTGTAGTAAAATTAAACCCCCGTGGCAATGAACACGTTTATTTTCCAGAAAAACTTCAACTTTTGAGCGTAGACAGAATCTCTGAAAATCGAATTGTTCAATGACCCCGGCATCATGAAAAATTTCAGAATTTCATAAAAGTTTTAAGGTTTTTGAAACGCATCAAATTCACTTATCTATAGTAAAATTGAACCCCCGGTCGCAATGAAAACCTTAATTTTGCAGAAAAACATCAACTTTTGTACGTAGACAGAATCTCTGACAATCAAATTTTTTATGACCCCAGATTCAGGAAAAATTTCAGTTTTCCAAAAAAAATTCAAAGTTCTGGAAACGCATAATATTCACTTATCGGTAATAAAATTGATCCCCCGTCGCAATGAAAACGTTTATTTTCCAGAAAAACTTCAACTTTTCTACGGAGACAGAATCTCTGAAAATCGACTTGTTCAATGACTTTCATTGTTCAATGAAAGTTGTAAAGTTCTTGAAACGCATTATATTCGCATATCGTTAGTGAAATTGATCCCCCATCGCAATGAAAACATTTATTTTCCAGAAAAACTGGAAAAACATCAACTTTTGTGCAAAAACGGAATCTCTAAATTCAACTTTTTCAATGACCCCGGCATCAGGAAAAATTTCAGTTAAAAAAAAAATTCAAAGTTCTGGAAACGCATTATATTTGCATATCGGTAGTGAAATTGATCCCCCGTCACAATGAACATGTTTATTTTCCAGAAAATCTTCAACTTTTGTACGTAGACAGAATCTCTGAAAATCAACTCTTTTAATGAACCTGGCATCAGGAAAAATTTCAGTTTTTCATCAAAATCAGTACAAGCTGTTGGGAGGCTGTCAAGCAGAACTAGAGAGACATGTTTCAAACCCATCGAAGAACTCAGACATAACTCATAAGTAATTCAATATCTTATTCGAGCCAATGTTACAAGGTCGAGAAGTGTGTCCTACTTAGGAGTGATGGTGTCCAGAAGCTCGTCATCCATCCAGTCAATGCACTGCACGATCTTCTCAGGATCAGCGGGTGGTGGATAAACCATCTCGCTTATTTCCTGCCTGTTGCAGTTGCAGTACGCAGTCGACACGTGGACCAAAGCCTGCAACAAAAGCCACGCTTAGTCTCACTGTTTTCGCTATAAAACTATGTCTCACTCTCGGGTGATTCTCACATAATTACAAACTTCGTGGACAGGGCAGCAAAGATCGAAGCTCATCAGAATATCTTCTAATGAGCCTCGATCTACGAGTGTCCGTTTTAATAAGTGACCGTTATCGTGCAAATTTTACGAAAAAGACCCAATATTGACATATTTAACCATATTTAAACATTTGAACTTTATTTTTCATTTATCTAACAATAATCATCAAACTACGCAAATTAACTAGTAATTTTATTTTTTGTCCAATCCCGAAATAAATTTAAAAAAATGATTAAAAAATCAATATAATGTATTAAATTTCATGATAAATGGCGGTGTTCTGCACATGGTGCCATCGCGAAAAAGGTAACAAATAAACACTTAGTACCACAACGCGTGAGCTTGTGTCTCATGTCTCCTGGCATCGTACCTCCAGCTTCTTCATCTTGCGACACATCTGCACGAGCCGTTGCGTTCCCACCAGGTTCATGGCGACAGACAACTTGAGCGCCTCATCAAACTTGACGGTGGCGGCGCCGTGGAAGACAACGGATACCTCGGCGTGGAGTAACGCTTGGTCCCCGGCGCTAATGCCCAGTTCGGGGCTGGTGATGTCCCCGGCGATCGCAACCAGTTTGCCCAGCGCTTCCGGACGGTCGCGACGGAGTCCGTCGAAAAGCTGGAGTCGTTACAGAGAACATTAATTTCGAGACTTTAAAGTGGTGCTGATTATTATGAGTGGTTGGTTTTCGCTAATGTGAGGTTACACTCCCGGCAAGCAATAGGTGGAATGTGCGACAGAACTAGGATTCAAACTAGGGACGCGTTTTTGCCTGCTTCGCAAACCCACCAGCTGATAATGATGATGAATTTCTTATCATTGCCACGTTTAAGTATTTAATTAATTTCGTGATTTCTAAATGGTTCTGAAAATGATGTTACGTCATTGGGTCTGAAATCATCTGAAATGGCCTTTTTGATTTGTTATGATTTCGGGATCATCGCGACAAAGACAGCAGAGCCGAGCAGGTAGAGTACTTTATAATATTATATTGCCATATTTCAAAATTTTATCGATTTCGCGATTTCAAAATGGTTCTGAAAACGATGCTGACTTCAATGGGTCGTAATGGGCCTTATGATTAGTTGATGTTTGATGATGTGTAATGAATGATGTATAATGATTGAACTCTTTATTTGATGTCGAGCAGCTGGAGTACCAATATCATTATTGTTATTTCATTGCCATGCTTACAAATTTCATCATTTTCAAGATGTTTAATTGAAGCAGAAAATGATGCTGATGTATTTTTTGACTTTTTAATGGCTTCGGGCCGCTTGCAAAAACGTTCGTCTTGCAGCTGGAGTAAAAATAATATTTTTGTCGTGGTTACAAATTGCATCAATTTCAAGATTTTTAAATGGTTCTGAAAACGATATGGACTTCCTGGGGCTGAATTGCCATCTTGAACTATCCCTTGAACCAAAAAGTCAACCTTACCATGAAATGACGTCTTGCAAAAAAAGTTCGTATTGCAGATGGAGTAAAAATAAAACTTTTGTCGTGGTTACAAATTGCATCAATTTCAAGATTTTTAAACGGTTCTGAATGACATTGACTTCCTGGGGCTGAATTTGCCTTCTTGATACCCTATCCCTTGAACCAAAAAGTCAACCTTACCATGAAATGACGTCAATTGAATGACGTCAAATATTTTCACATTAGAAAAAAAACCACTGTGCATTTTTTGATTTCTCAAGTAGAAAATATGAGTGTGCTATCAAGAAATGAGTGGAATTCCGAAACTTTGTCTTCTATTGTTAGTTGTATTAGTCGTTGGTTTTTGGTTGATGGTTGATGATTTTTCGTTTTTTTGTTGTTAATTGTAGATTATTAGTTGATGGTTGTTGGTTGTTAGTTGTTTGTCCATGGACTTGGTGGTTTGTCTATTGTTAGCTGTTAGCTGTTAATTGCTTGTTAGTTGTAAGTAGTTAGTTATTTGCTTGTTGTTAGTCGTAAGTAGTTAGTTATTTGCTTGTTGTTAGTCGTAAGTAGTTAGTTAGTCGCTTGTTGTTAGTTGCAAGTTGTCAGTTATTTGCTTGTTGATAGTTTTAAGATGATAGCCTTTTGTTTGCTGTGACATTTAATTTTGTAATTTTTCAACCGTTAGTTGTGGCAATTGTAAGCTTTTGTAGATTTTAGTTGTTAGTAGTTAGTTTTTATTATTTAGTGGTAGGTAGTTAGCATCTCTGCATCTCACCGTCGCGCTGAGCAGCTCGTCCAGCCTAGCCTTGATATCACAGCCGCGCTTCGGACGAATCAGCAGGTAGATTGCGTGGATGCCAGGACAGCTTCGCAGCAGCTTCTCAACGAGCACCTTGCCCATGAAACCTGCCTCGGCAGAAAACAATTACATACCGGCTGACATGTCAATCTCACCTCTTACCTCATTCGACCAGGTTTGGACTTTGACAAGACTTGGACTCATTTCAATCGGGGGTTCCATTCCTTGCGTAAAGATCCTTGCCTTTGATGATTATTGGTGTTTTACGACACACTATTTTGACAACTGGCTCGTTGGCACTGGTCTAATGGCGTCGGTGAATGAAATGGTGATTATGTTGGTGATAATGAACCTGGCCTAGCAGGGTGGAGGGGAAACCAGGTGCCGACAAGTAGTCTACTCCTGTCGAAAGGTCCTTGCGTTTGAATTCAAGGATCCAATGAGACGATTAAAACGTTTGATTCTAAAGGGCTCAGTTTTTCATTGGCCCGTAAACTTTTTAACGGTGCGTTAATTTGTTATTACCATGGCCGCTGGCAATGAGGTGCCTTAATATTGAGTAAGCTAACCGTTAAAAAATTAACAAGACACTGAAAAACTGGGCCTAAAATTTCTTATCTTTTGTTGCAATCGTTTTTGCACGTATAAATAATTTCCTGGCTAATAATTTCCTAAAAATTTTCATGGATTTTTCATTAAATTAGAAATGATAACAGGACCATTGCTAAAACAGGATGCCGGTTTTTGTCTGAAATAAGAAAGTGCGAATTTGCCAAAAATAAAATCCTGATAAAAAAAAAACTTGTTTTTTTTCCCTTCACTGTCGCGTATTGCACTTTTTCGATTAATTTTCCGCCGCATTCATAATACAGTGCAATAAAATACTGCGTAGATAAAAGTGCGAAAGGTCACTACTGGAAAGGTATCTGTGTTTTTGGGGCACGATAGAATTGGCATGATCGATTGGAATAATGTGCGAGTGTAATAGAATACTAATTTGATAAGATATATTTTGATTGATATTCGACCAGCGATCGGGAACAAGAAACCGAGCAAAACAATTCAAGTGAAAGTGAATGAAGACTGAAGAGGGCGGAATTTCTTTGTCGCACCATCTTTGGAGTGGCCGCCGTGAATAATATTAGCGAATACCCAATAAAAATAACTTTCTTGTCGTGCTGTCCAGTGTTTACTTCGTTATAATTTTTATAGAAACACACATATTATCATTGTATTAAGAAATTGCAATGATTGACAGAAAGGTTAAACCGTCGAATGAATGTATGCTAATTTACACATAAGTATTAAACCTTACAACCATCGATAATTCACTGAGAAATGTGTATAAGGTAGCTGATAAGTACCACCACCAAAAGCATGCCAAACGTTTAGAAGGTTGCCAACGAAACAATCAATCTCATAAACCCTGTTTTTAATTTTATAGCAAATGAATTAAACAAAAAGTACATGGCGTTGCCTTGCGAATTGTTACGTTATAAAAATCATTGATGCTATAAAATGATGATGAGCTGATAATTTATTTATTTTTGTTTTGGGCCCTTCCTGCCACGCGAATTAAGGAGCTTCTACTTTCTTAAAACTCGTGTCTTTTCTTAATCTGAGAACTTTCTGGGACTTGAGTTTAGACCCTTGATTAAGCAGACATCATAGCTTTGCGAAACGCCGGGAAAAAGTTAAAGTTTGGTATCATAGCATACAATAACCTTTAGTTAAATAGTTTTTCAGAAAATTTAGGAGCCAATGTTTAGGTCTCACCTGTTCCTCCTGTCACAAGAATGTGGCGTCCGCTGTAGAATTCTGCGATGGGGCTTAAAGTTGAATCCGCCATGACCATGTGACGAAGATTCTGTCAAAAAATTAGTGTCTTCGTGAATCGAGATATACACCGACATTACAAAAGATAGGTGACGCATCAGCAAGAAATTGCAATTAAAGGGGGGTAATTAATTATCATGATGTTCCATGACTGAAAAGTGTATGGAAAATGGAAATGACAAATTTTGCTCAGTTTTGATCAATAAGAGAAGAGAAGGCGCGAATGAAATGGCTGGAGGTTTCATCCTATACAAGCAGGATTAGTAAAAGATTCCTTCCTCCTGTGTAAGGCCAAAGAAATTCAAAGAACAGTCGAGGACTTAAAGTTTTGTTTGATCATCGTGGAGGAAAAATCCGTTTGTATGAGGTGCAATGTTTTATTTCTTCAGCTTGTAGGTAAAAGTAATTAACAGGTTCTTAATGCCAATGCCGGACCTGCCATATACCACATCTTTTGCCACATGCAAATCAAGAAGACAAAGAAGAGACACCGGCATTAAATCATATTTATTTCAATAAACATTTTGAGCAACATTTGAGCAGAAAAAGTGTTATCTCGGTAGGTACCGTTCTTATAAAAATAGGCAATATTTAATATCCTATTTAAATATTCTAACCATTCTTTTTTAAATAATGGTTTCGCGAACGCTTGATTTGAACGCGTTGTAGGATGCGCGTTTTAGTAGCTACGTTAAATACAGTTTATGAGCTTTCAATTTAAGCTGATCTCATCTAGCTGTGTTGTAATTTACGTTACTGCTGCTGTTTTCCCGGAAATATAAACAACCAAAATTTTGCACTCTTCAACTTCTCTAAGGTTATTTATGGGATTTTTGCGAACTTCAATATTGTTATTGATGAGCGTAACGAGCGTAGCGAGTGAAGCGAAATCTTCAATAACATTTTACTGCTAAGAAATCCGGGATGTTTTTTTTGTGTGTGTGTTTTTTCGCACGCTACCGGCCAAACGCCTAAACGGATTTTGATGAAAATTTGTGTGAACTTTCGTTTTCTCTTAACTTAGATCTGATTCGTTTTTGAAGCAATTCGGACAAGTAAATTTTATGTTAATAAGTTTTTACGAAATGTTTCAGTTTTTCCAAAACACGTTTTGACTCTGGAGGCCAAGAATATGAATATAATTTGACGAAACTTTCTAGACATGTTGACCCTCAGCCCTCACGATTCAATGTTTGTGTACAAATTTTATTGTTGTATGTTTAGCTCTTTTCTTGAAAATGGCACTTTATGTCACTTTTTAATCGTTTCTGCAGTTTTTTTGCTACTAACGCAACTAACGCTACTAACGCATCTTCAATCGATTTCAACCAAATTTACTGTGTGCATTATAAATCGTAAAAAGAAGATACCTACCATGTTAATTTCAAGCAAATCAATTGAATACTTTTCTTTAAATCGATTTTTACGTTTTGAAATATTCAAATAATTTCACGACGGCTACATGATAATTCCAAGTAACGAATGTCGTTGAGAAAGCTGCTAAATTAACGCCGAACATTTTTAATTGATCATATATAAGCCTAGGCTATGCGCACACGCAATATATTCGCGATGTGGGTGAGCGTAAATATTACGATCATCCACAACAGGATTATATGAGTGTTCGCATAGCCAGTTTAAAAATCATACTTGTCCAATTCGTTTCAAAAAAATGGGGTGCCTAGGTAAGAAATGTATTTAATTTCCCTTTAAAAGTTCGTCTCCATCAGTTTTAATCGTGTGATCGTTGTATTTTAATCGATTTTGGCCCAATTCGGTCTTTTTCCATAATTCTATGTATTGGTAGATAGTTTCTGGGTGTAACAACTATTTTGTAACTAATCTTCTATTCGTTGTTTATAATTTTGGACAAAAATGTAGACAAGGGCAGATATTTGGACGGAGGGCAATTCGTGTCTCACGCATTGCCATTGGAGCCCTCTTACCGGAGAAAGTCTTTCATATCGACAGGGAAAGTGCGTAATAATGCGTCTACAGGACGGATGCGTGAAGGAATGCATTTATCTTCTTCTTTATGTATACCTTGCTCGCATCATTCTTACATCACACCTCTTTTCTGGTATGGATGACATTGAAACAAACTCGTAAATCTGACGTGTGTTAAGACATTTCTGTCCAAAATCTTGTTGTTTGCGTGAATTGAAATATTAGTTCTACAGAAAGCCATAACAACAGTTGGTAACGCTCGATTGTTCAAACCCACTGTGATGACGAGATTAAAAATTCGTAACTGGCATCAACTTACCTTATTACCAACACGAGTGAATTGTTACAAAATTATGTTCGATTTTTTTTTGTGCCTGGTACTGTGAGGCACTTATTTCATTTGCGCTTATGTCTTCGCAGTAAAACACTAATCTCACACACCTTACTTACCTCACAAACTGTGGAAAAATATTTCTGACTACGATAGCTCGGTAAAATGCTCGGTGGCTTTCGAAAGAACAAGATGCATCGAGTTAAATTATTTGAATCTTGCTTTTCAAGAAGGGCGACATATGACGCTCTACTAAAAAATTTAGCCATCATCAAAAATCACTTCCGGCTGAAATGTATCTAATTGAAAATCTCTGTCTTGCATCTTTCTATTAGCTCATCAATGTGACCGCGGCAATTCTGTCAATGCAATACAATTCCTTACCCATGAGATCGGTTTTGTGTCTAGCTTCATTGCCAGCCCAGAATACATATTATCCAACAATGCAAGTTTCTACACGAGAAGAAATGTCTTGTTTGGAACGGTCGAATCGGTTGAAAAAGTGCAGAATGTGAATATTTGAGAGTTTTCATATGTGATCAAATCAGCCAGGTTTTCGGCATATGACTATGTCGGTTAAAAATAATACGTTTGAATTTGTGTGCGTTTTTTTTTTTGAGGGGCGATTGACGTGCAACGGAATTCTTTAACTGTTGAGTGTGATTTTTTCAAACTTTTGCTTAGCTACACATTTATGAAATGAACAACGATGATCGAATTTTGACCTAGCTTATTTACAAGCTGTTTGTATTAAGATAATATCACTGGCTTATTCCCTGTCAAAACTCACCGACTTTTCACGCAAGAGTGTGTTGGGTGTCGAGTGATCGAGTGACCGATGGCAGTGATCACAGGATAAAGAACCGAAGTGCAGTGCCTAGCTGAGGTGAGCGTATGCGTACAGCATGTAACGAGATTCAGTACTGACTGGACTCTAGCCTCTGATCACCTCTGATGATCACTCACCAAGCCCTACTGCCCAACTGAGAAATATTACACACAGGTAACAGAAGTATACTCACTCCTTTCTTAGGTGGTAACTCGGCGTGTTTATTGAAGTATGGAGATTTCTAATAAATAAATTGATGATATTAATGGGCTTTCGTTGGACTGATTGTGACAGTAAAGACAAAGAATATAATGAAATATTACATGATACAAGAAATTTGTAACTTGATTTCTGAAAATATTTGGTTACTTTAATTTGAATAAAGTATTTTTCAGTAATGTTTGGGGTATTTAATGAGAATACTATGTTTTGCTGGATGAGATGTGTTCGTGAAGGTGTATTATTAAAAATTATTACTAAATTTTAACAACCTGTTGGAATCACTGGGGTGGCACACAAAAACCCTTGAAACAGAGAAACGGTTGCATGACTAATTATAGATGTATAGTTTTTACTTTTTAGTAATTTAGTAATATCCAATATCACAGTCCTAATAATCTAACGCCTGTGATATTAGACATAACTGGACACCATGGAAAATGTAACTGATAAATATTTATTTGGGATCCCACAACAATGCAATTGCTTTACCTAATGCCAGTAAATTTTCAATTTGAAACAAAACCTTTCAGATACAACCTGATGATGCACTTCATTTCTGCGATCTTTCAATTTTTGATGGTGGTTCAAAATTATGTTATACATATCTTTAAAACTACCTACACAAAATGTTTATGTGCTAGTTGCTCAATTTCCATTATTGTCTTTATTGTATTGTCTTGTCTTTAATGTCTTTTTACATTATTTAATTTTATGACCACTAAATGGTGTTGCCCTTTTAATAAGTGCAGCATAAAATCAGTGGTTTTTCTTGAAGGCTCTGTCCATTGTGGCACTAGGTGTGTCACACATTTTCCCAGTTATATATATGGAGACAGTGGGAAGCAAGCAATCATTATCTGCAGGTCATCAATTTACTTCATTAATCATAATAATTACTGGGAAACTGTAGATCTGTGCAGATCTAGGAAGCTAGGGGCGATGGGTGGAATAGCCCCCATCAAAAGCCCTCAAAAGTATGTTTTAATCTAGAAAAACACTTTTCCACTGATTAATCAACAAAATGTGACAGATTCCTGACAACTTGATCAAGATTTGTGGTGGTGCATGGCCAGTTGTCCAAGAGCACATGTACACACACAAATTAAAATAAACACCCCTTGCGTTTTTCTGGTAAGAGCTGAATTTAAGTCCTATTCTCACTTCTTCAATCGTTTCGCTCACACAACCTCTATAGTTAAAAATAATTTGTAACGTAAAACCGTAATCATAAATGAATACAAAATAAAACTACCCGTTTAAAAATAAACAGTAAAAACATTGAATTCAAAATTGTTTGGAGCCTCCCGTTATAAATTCAGTCTTAATCAGCCCGTGATTCAGCAAGAAAAAAATTCAAAAATAATTGATAGAGCCAACATAATAAATACAATTAACACAATTGACACGACTTATTTAGCATAAATATTGACGTTTTGGTTGAGTGCGTATTCAATGTTCCCGAAAACATTCCAAGCAAGTGATCTTCATTGATCTGCACAAGAAGTTTTTTCTGACTCGAAAAGTATGCATGGGTTATGGATGATGGGGGATCATAATCCATCCCCAATATAGAACAATAGAATTAGAACCAAGTTATTCTTAGACAAAACCTTTGAAAATACAACTTTTCAGTATTATGGAATCAGGAAAGGCATTTTTTCAGCAAGAGTTAGAGTAGACCATATCAATCAATAAACAAAAATTTGATTTATATTGTTTTATTATTGAAAATAGATAAACAAGGAAAATAAGAAGCCCATGAAAAGACAGAACATAAATGCAGAAAATGTTCCAACACTTCATGCGACCAATTGAAAGCTGATCAGACACGATTGATTACACTCACTAATTAACACGAATAAAGACATTTCCATTTTTCATAATGATTCCGACAAATATTCGAAAATATCAAGATTAGTCAAATAACACCAAATATGTATCAATGAAACATATCAATCTGTAATCGTAAGCAAACAATTGAACATACACAAAGTAATTTCGATCTGTAATTAGAGCGAGCGTTAAATATTCAAATAGTCATTAGTTACAATGAGAGACCTTCTAATGCAATCAATTTAAAACATAAACGAACTGCCTTCTTGTATGCCTTGGGATTAAGTATTTGTTTATAAAATATGAATATTTATTAAGATGTCAGCTTTATAAAAGAATGCTCACATATTTTTGTGAAAAACAGGCAACCAAGACCAACACTCGCTAACCATAGGTACACTCTGGTAAGTTTGCAAGTTTTTGTCGTAATTACCCCATGGGTCTTGATTACAAGTTATTGATTTATTGAATGTACTATTAAAAAAATTCCACAGTCAAGAATAGGTGGCAAAAATAGTAATTAGTAATTACCATCACATTCAAATTATGTCAATGCAAACTGTCGGAAAGTAATTGGAGAAATGATTTATTGAAATGATGACAAATCATCTTGAGGAGGCAATCTATAAATAATCAGTTATTTGTTTTTTTAAATTTGCCTAATTAATAGAGAAACCATTGATTTTGGATTAGCAGTGCTGCCACTAGTATAATGATGCTAAAAGTGGTGCAAGAACTAAAAGAATGCACAAATAAGACATCATGATGTCCAAGCGGCAAATAAACAATTAGATGTATAAAAATCTTGTAGATTTTGACGGTGCTAACAGGTGTTAGAGAATGTACAAGTATGGGCAATTAAGATTTGTCGTTAAAATTGGTTACTTTATAAATCTAAATCTACCAAACTAACCAAAGTGAACTGAAAATAAAGTGAGAAAAACGAGAAATAATTATCACTTGAAGGGGGCATGGATGTGGCATAGTTAAGGAACTATAGTTAAGGTGCCTTAGGCACACCGCCTAACAT
This sequence comes from Nemurella pictetii, assembly GCA_921293315.2. Taxonomy (NCBI): domain Eukaryota; kingdom Metazoa; phylum Arthropoda; class Insecta; order Plecoptera; family Nemouridae; genus Nemurella; species Nemurella pictetii. The sequence continues at coordinate 22,528,422 of OV121116.1, read as the reverse complement.
ATGAACACTACAACAATCTATGCTCTGAAAATATGTAGTTCACAAAAGATAGCTCCCAGGAAAAGATATTTTGAATTAAATTGGATAACGCAAGTTGACTGTTTCATAAACCTAGGGCCTATTTTGTAAAAATACTTTATCTATGATAAATATTTGCAACGTTTGATACAATTTCTTTAGGGTTGGGTGAGCGTTACTATCTCAAAAATTCGTGATATCACCAAACTAAGCTCTTTTTCAACTACTGCCAAACAATGAGGAAGACTTGAATGGAAGGAGGATATAGCTGCACACATGAGTTACCTGGCGGAAATGGAAGACTAGTCTTACACTGACTTGAAAGAAAAAAAAACCTTTGTCGGTTGTTACTCTGATGGAAATAAGAGTGGTTTTCTATTCAACGGTACGCATGCATACCATTTCCCGTGGGCACCCTGAACTTGTTTGTCATTCCTCCTTCCAATCAAGTTAATTAGCTACGAGGAAAATTCCATTTCAGTCATACGAGGAAGACATGAAACTAGGCCAACCTGGTGGCAATTTGAAAGGCTGCTGAGCAGTTTTTATTTAAAATGCAACATTTTTCAAATTACTGCAAATATTTAGGAAATAAATTGATAGTAAATTTTTGAGCACATACTAAACAAGTAAAGAAAATGGGAGCTTAACAGATTACATCTTACTGTAAAAAATATCCGGGTAAATATCTGTATAAAAGAAAATAATCTACCGCTAAGGTTGATCAGTGGTAATGCCACCCACCCAGTCCCAAACAACAATTAGTCTACAAAACCCGCAGGCATTGATTTGTACGCGAGAATACGGCTGTCCATCGTCGATACGACAACCAGTTCCACAGACTCCAAACATAAACACTAAACATACATACCAAGGTAAAGATATATAAGAACGAATCAACGAAACTGTCTGGTAGAGGGTCGGACCTAGCCGGTCCGAATCAAACCCGTGACAAACTCTTCGAACTGCGTCCGACCGATCGAGCTGTCGGTCGGGAACGGGCGCGGCGAGTTCTCGCTCCACCACCACAACTGGCGGCCCTCGAAGCAATCCACCGCCGGGTTGGTTCCGGCGTTGCCGATTTCCTTCTCGTACGTGCTCTCGCGCGTGATTGTGTTGAAGTAGTACACGTGGTGCGTCTTGCGGCTCACGCATCTCATGTACGGAGCTGGAAACCGTTCCGCTTTTACACCCTCCATTCTCTTGGCTAAGAAATCAAAACTTAATATCTTTCTAGTTAATAAATCTCTCTAGTTACCGATGAATATAAATAATTATAATAATTATAAAGATTTTGTGACTTTTGAGAACAAAGCGTTATTTTCATCGAGTCCATTGCAAAGCCCCTCAAAGATAATTATCACAGGCATACCCGACACGAAATATAATTTAAAATGCGATGGTTTCATCAGCTGAAATCGCTAGTAATCGAAGAAATTTTACGGACGAAACCTTTGTAAATAAGAACCCAATCAATTATCAAATACGGTCAAGAAAATCTATTTTTATATCCCAAACATAACAGTCTTTTTAAAGACACATTTCAACCGCTGACCACTTGCGACTTACCTTTGGTAGTCTTGAGGAACATTACACCGCCCGGGACAAAGACCGAATGGCCGAGGTTGTAGCACATCCTCTCTGCCCCGCCCGCCTTCTTCAGCTGGCACTTCTTGAGCATGCCGTACAGCCGGTGCATGTCTGCCATCGGGAAAAGTTGCTTGACACGCAACGGCACCATCGAAGCACCCGGCTTGTCCAGCGCTCGGCAGAACAGAGCAGCCTTGGACAGTCTGAAGGCAATAGAACATTTCGTGAGAGCAGGGAGTATCTTCAGGGTTGTCACGAATAATGCAACGAGAACAACGGCCACGTGTCTGTCTGAGAATCTGCTGACCATGCCGCCAGCCATCAGGCGACTACGTGAAATCGGGAGACCGTCATTGATCTCGTTATTTCCGTCACCCATTGGCACCACATCTAGGAAACCTCCCCGCTAGTCAGCCGCAGCCACCCCCAAAAAATCCCGGGGCAGACAAGATCAATCATCGGGGTAGACAAGATACATTTGGCTTGCCGCATCTTGGCTGATTACATCACACAGTGCAAAGTTAATTCAGGCCAGTGAGACGGTAGATGTTATGATGCTGAAATCGCAGCACCAATAAGTGCAGTCAAGCATAAAGCAAGCAACCAACAAGTTCAACTATGACATGAGAACCATCTTCCTCTCCCTGACCCAAGGACGATAGGCTGATGCCAGCCAGACACTTGGCGATTTCTTGCCATGGGCCAGTTCGACGTGATGCATTAAGCGTGATGTTTATGCAAATGTTCAGAAGTTTTAACTAATCATTTGCAAAAATTAGGTATCTTATCTAGTGTCTTGAGATACTTTTAGGGCTGGTTTTACAACACTAAGAAAAGCGTTTGAACTTCTTCCAAACAAAGAATTGCCATGGTGACTACCGATCAGATGCAGTTGTTCCCGAGTTGTATGATAAAGTTCAGTGAACTATTCTAGTTTAGATATCAAAATACTGGCCCTTGGTGGAAGTATCTTGTATGAGTATCTCACATACATTTTTATAAGTGCACAGACACTTCCTCTCAGCATCTTGCCAATCCTTGCATGCGATTTGAGGCTAGAACGAGAAATTAGCCGCAACGGTCGATACCGAAAGCCTTCCTAGAACCGACACGGCCTCAGCCGCTGGCTTACCGTCGTTTCTGGTTGACGGTCGACTCACCTCTGAGCCAAGTCCATCGTGCGCACGTCCGTGCCCCCCAAGTAGAACGCGTCGACGACGTGCAGCGCCGTAACCTTCCGTTGCGCTCGGCCTTCCCCGAACAGCTCCTCCACCATCTCGCCGTAGATCAGCGTCTTGGCACTCAGCTCCATCGACTCCTCGACTCGTACCCACTTCTGTCGGTAGTATCGGAACACGCGGGTGCGTCCCAGCCCTGCATGTACACATTAACCAATTCAATCAACCAATCAATTATTAATTTAAATCGTACAGCTTGTTACGTAGGAGTGGAATTTTGACTAATCTAGTTACAATAAATTGCACATTGCATAAATTTACAATAAATTGAATGGTCTGATGTGTACGCAAATATCAATAACCAGTTGAAATTGTAGAACAGCAACAATAATAACAATTAATATGCAACAGTATGCGTATGTATGTATGGTATGGTTTGTGTATGTATGGTTTGTATGTATAAATGCCAAACATCAATCAATGAGTTATATTTATTTTACAGCTTGTTATGCTGCTATGCTGATGCTTGTTATGATGGTATGCTGCTGTTATGCAGTCCAATCTAAATATAACTTATCACTACACTGACTTAAGTGTAATGTAAGTCAATATCAATTACTAAGCAATCGATATTGTTGAAAACAGTAACAGAAATACTGATAATTAACAACAATATGCTAGGCATTCTGTTAATTCTATGCATTCTTATCAGTTACAGCTAATTTGAAGTTGGGTGAATGCACAGTCTCTTTTTTTATGTTCAACACTGGCGCTTAAAGCTGCCATGTACGCAGTTCCGAGCAGGTTTCGCAACTTAGTTAACTTGATTTTCTAAGGTTTTGTCCACTTTTGGACAAGCTCTGTGCTTGCAAGCGGAAATTAGTCTAGTTATTTATTATTAGTCTAGCACTTAGTGAAATTATTTGACTTGGCTAAATGCTCCAATAATCAAAGAATATAAAATTTAGAAAATTGCTGTTTAAACATGTGTGGACATTCATTTCCTAAAGGAAATTTCGTTTCTAACAAAAAATATCTATCGGCTATCGCCATAGGCCATACAATACAAAGATTTATGCAGTTGGTTCCTGCATTTTCAAGAGTGAAGCTTTACAAAAATATTAATGCAATATTTAATGGGATCAGGAGGAAATTTTGTGCACTTTAAATTTGATAAATCTATAAAAAAAACTAATAGCATGCAGGCATGCTATATAATGCAGAATAGATATTGCACAAAATTCCAAAAATGAATATCTCTATTACATAATGCAGCTAAGTCTGAATTGCTTACCCAGGTAAAACGTGCAGTCATTTTTCTCCGGTGTACTCCCAAGCACGACGCACTGCCAGTCATGGGCAGACTTGAAAACCTCGGACAAATTATCTATGGTGAGGACGGCTCCGCGGTTCTCCAAAAACGCTGATGGATAGAACAGCTAACGTTAGTCGGAGCAGATCAAGAAACCAAACATCTAATCAGTAGATTACTGGTTCCTGATCAATGGTTCATTTATCATGTAAACCATGGACTCTACACTGTCAATATATTTGCTTCTCTGAAAGGAAAGTACACTTCTTGAAAAACACTTGGCGGGTTATCCTAAATTCTGCCAAGAACGCCAAGGTAATTGATCGTCAATGTTCCCACTGTAGGATATAGTAGCTACACAATGGACCGCATCCTAATCTTCAGATCCAGCTCATATGATAAACCCAGGTGGAATTTAAGGAATCCTCCGAGTGGATAGTCCGAGTGGATAGTGTGGAGATTGCCAAAAAGTCGAGAAAACCCGTATTTGGGCCGTAATATCGAGCGTTTTCTTCCGCGCTCCCCCCACCCAGCAACGGGAGCATGCGTTGCCGGCTGCACGTAGGGCGTGGCTTGCCTGTCTCGGTACTCACACAGAGCGGACGGCTTGAACAGGTTCTCGAGGCTCATCTCCGGGGAGAGGCGCGGTGGAACGGTGCGCGCCTTGTCCGGCACTTGCCAGTATGCTAGACACTGCGTTCGCATTTTACCCTGGCAGCTCTCATGCAGGGCAGAATCGCGGCAGAACGCAGCGACCTTGACCAGATTGACTACTTGGCGTTCGCCAATGCTGGAAACGTTTCTCTATCAACTCCCTGTCTCAAGTTTCAATGTGACATTGTGCCATAGTTGTAAGTTTTAATAAGCAACTATCAACTTGTAATATATCTCCATGCAAGCATCATAATTCCAGTCTAAATGGAGGAATGTTTGTTGTACCCAAGTGTCTATATCAATTTTCAGCTCTTTAGTCTATGATGAACAGGTTAAGTGGTGAAACCAATCAAAAGCTCAAATAACACCTGACATTTGATCTTTGTCAATTAAAACACAATAAGATTATAACACAAACCTGTTATTTGATTCCACAAGATAGTTGTAGAACAATTCATCTTGGGTCAAAATCTCCATCGGGACTAGTTCCATAATGTCATGCTGTTTGTCTTTGTTGAACCATGCCCACTTGTTGCAACGGAAAAGATGGTTGCGTATGACCTCGGAATCTTCCCTTTTCCACTGGCAGATCAGGTACCTGAAGAGATTCACTCGTTAGTTGTCACCAGGCATTTTTCTTCTGTGATTTTTCAATGATTGAGAGGCTATAAGGAGCTATGATTGTGATAGTTACAATAAGATGTTGACAGCTGTTGATAAGGCTGTTTCTAAGAGAAAGCAGGTTTAATGTCATTTAAGTTTAAACACAGAGTCAATCAACAAGATACTGGGATACAATTGTAAAACCTACTCCAAACACAAGTCGTAATATCTCACCGTTCTGAGTTGGCAGGTCTGCTGGTATTTGGTTTGAGAATCGTCACCCGGTGGAACGATTTATACATTAAGTAGATAAGGCCAGCGCTGAACTTGGTGAAAAGGTCAAACACTTTGCAGAGGAAGCTACCACCTGCAGCAAAAAACAATATTTCATCTGGGTGGCAACTGGCATTTTCTGCTACATTTATATCTTGGGTCACCACATCTACAGAGGGCGATTCTTGGGTTATTTGAGTGTTGAGAAGTTGTTGGTACCCAGGTGCAATAATGTTAACAGATGTCAAATGAGCCATTTTATTCAAACAGGACTGAGTTTAAAATGATACCTATGCACATCTTGAAGTAATGACTTTTGAAGACTACAAATAATTTGTTCAACCCTGCTTAGGTAATTCTGCTTTTGTATCAATATCTAATGAATACACAGTAGATGGTAATTTCGAAACATTCAGATACATTGCAAGACCAGGGAACACAAGACCTGCTAAAAATTCTAACAGTAATCATTAGAAATGACCTGATTTGTTTATATATTTTATTGACAACATTTACATGCGACATCTGCAACTTTCTCATTATGGGGCGTAAAATTGCAAGATATCGATTAGGTACTAATGAAAAATGTCTGTTTACTTCCCTTGGGTTCTCAGTCAGACTCAGATCAGCTAGTTTAGCATAGACAATTTAATATCAGTGGGAACAGACGTGTTTCAGCAGCGTCAAAGGATTCCTGTTAATTCTAGTTGATTCAATGCTAAATACACTCTACAAGGTCCGATGATGCACGTACCTGTTCGAACGATGGATAATCCAACGAGGAACTGGCACAAGTACAGTTGCTTTGACAAGATCTCTTGAATGTTTTCTTGGCCCGAAACTGAGAACCCTCCATCGGCCATCGCGAAATGCACGCCTATGCCATCAGTTTGAGATAACACAAAGTCTGTAAATACCGAAATGTTCTTCGGATCCATTATGTCGCCGTTCCCTTCGCTGGCATTTTTTCCTGAAGAGAAAAACACAAGGTTAACTTGATATTGACCAGATTGTAATACTGTGCGGTGCGAGGCAGTAGTAAATTAACACCTTCGGCCGTAATAATAGTAGCTATCGCTCAAGGGAGATGTCGAAGAAATACCACGCCTACCGTAGTGAGGGTGGAAAGTCTCGCAGGGGCCTGCGTGGAAGTCTTGGAGCCGGAAGTCACAGTCTCCGCGCAGGGTGAAGCCGAAACCCTTTGCGAGCCAGTTCTTTCGCCAGAGCACATACTCGGAAAATCCCCCCGGGCCAGCACACATGTCAGCGAAAAACAGTAGATCGTCGTCGCCAACTACCGCTGCCTACCGGTCAGAACCGATCCATAGTTTAGTACTGATCTTGAGAAAATGTTGTTCTTTTCAGGGGGAAGAATTAAGTTTTAAAATTAAAAAGCTAATTGGGCTACGATTATTGTTTTGTCGGACATCTTTTCTAAGAATAGAATGAATTAAGTATTGTGACTATCACAGAGGAATTCTTGTTTCTTGAAATCTCTAAATTTGGTGAGAAAAAATCTTAAGAGAAACCAGAGCTACTATCAAAAATTTCCCTCCAGCTCAGCAAATTGTGTATATGTATCTTTTCATTCTTCCTTAACAAAAGTATTTCAAGCCATTTCACATACTGGCCAGACGAAAATTTGAGAAATGACAGTTATTGAATCCAAATAGCAGTTACCCCCGAACGGTCAACAGGTTTGGTCAGCATGAAGTCTAGGACCCTGTCCATATTCGCCATTTTCATCGCTGCTCGATTTAAAAACATGCCACCCCGGATGGACTCGAACGGATTGGAACGAGTTCGAGCCTTGCGCATCTCTTCGGGTTCGAGCTCGTCAAAAACGCTCTGCAAAACATAAAATTCCGCAAGTTTACACGTTGTTTGAAAAGTTTTTGGTTGGTAATATCTAATCAAAAATTGTATTTTGTTTCTAATATATCTAACGTGCAATGAATGGTTGCAGTATGGTTTGATTCAATTTTATGTTCTCTTCGAGAACTTCTTTTCGTTCATTTGTTGATTGATTGTACCAATGGTACCTACAATGCTTGGATTAAGAATGGACGTAAAAGATTTCGAAGTGAACATATGTATTCCTATTCTTCAGGTACTGACCTTGCTTCCTAGCACATTCCTCAGCAAGTCCGGATCACAAAAGTTGGTTTCTCCATCCAAGGAGAGCTTCACAGGACCCTTGACAAGCCAAGCAGTGAGTGTCGGCAAATCAAGAGGCTCGTGATTAGCTTCAACTAACCAATTGACGCTCTCTTCTACTTCAATCACCTATTAAACAGAATTAATAGGATTATTTGGAAGTTCTGCTATAATGCTTAGAAAGGTAACTCCAACCTTCATATCAGCTTACCTCAAGTTTAGAATCCCAGACTAGAGTGGCAGCCTCTAGGCCTTTTATGTGAAGACCCAAACCACGTCGGCCCCTTTGCTTAGAGGATTCAACGGGTTCAACAATGCCCTGAGCATGTTTGCCCAAGCCTTCGCCTTCACGATATCCCATTCGCTCCTGAGGTAAAAATATTTATTGATGAAACATGATGATGAAAGCAATGTCTCACGTTAGGACAAATTATAAGTATTTGTCATATTGCATACACATGACTTAGTTATATTAGTTACCTACTAAATAACATAATTGAAAATTAGTCCAGTTTCCCAACTATATAAATTTAAATAAACTTGGACATATTTATGCAAAGTGACAGGAGATTTTCTTTGTAGTAATAAGTGGTTCGGCATGCAGCTAACAAAGCCGCTAGACTAAGCAATGTCTTAATCAAAAGAATAGTTTTGGGGCTCAACTAGAAGTATGTGGCATGAATAAAGTAGTCAGGTAGGTATGCAGCTGAGGCAGGTACTGACCATCATCTTTTTTGCCTTATTTTCTTTAATTCCGACATTTCTGTTGGCCACTTTATCATCATCACTGGGCTGGTACGAATCCTCAGTGCTTTGACTCTCTCTTCTGGAATTTTCACTTTCAATTCTCTCGTCATCACTTTGACGAGGATTGTAGCCACTTGTCTCCAAATTACGGTGGCTACCCGTATTTGGAATATTGAAAGGAATATGATCAAATTTGGGCCTCTTTCGCTTTGAAGCGTGATCATCTGAATCAGAACTGCTCTCATCGCTGCTATCTAAATTAATAAAATCATTTTTAGTGTGTTGTTAAAATATAATACAAGTAGCTGTCATGAATTTTCGGATATTTTTGGAAGTTAGTTATCACGCTTTAGTGACATCTGTATCAAACATGAGATTAAATCACACTTATTCATCAACTGCAATGATTTGGAGAATGTTAAAAGTCTCAAGTTAGACTAGGCAAGGAATGCCTAGGCATTATCGAGGCAATAATGCAATGTGATTCAAAACATAACCTGTGATTAAACCCTAGATGCTAATCTTACCGGATAGTTGCGAAGATGGGAAAGGCATTTTTAGTCTCAAGCAAAGCGATGTATCATAACTTTCCAAGCTTACTAATTCACAGCAGTCTACGACGGCACTTTTAAGTAATGAATAAAATAGTATACAATATATTTTCGCGGCAATCGTACATGCGACTCGCCAGTTCAAGCAGCTACCTCCAAACCGTCTGTCTGCAGCTCTAGCAGCTCTAGCATTGGCTCTAGCACTAGTACTGGGAACTGATAGCGCGAAGTAATTCTAAAAACATCAGTACTTCATTTGTACTGCTTGTACTTTGATTCGATTGAGCCAAGTCCCAAGGCCATTCAAGAGCCAGTAAACCGAACGTATTTTGAAATGCAATTGACATTTCAAGTCATAGGCAATAATCATGGTATAAACATGGTATCATGGTATACACATGGTATAATAATTGAGTTTGAAGCTATAATGTTTAATATAAATAACATGGTACACATGGTATACTTATTGATGATAAATCTTTAATGTTCTCACTTCTCTTACTGCAATTAACTAGATTTACAAAAAAAAAAATACAAATAGTGCAGAACATCATTGAATGATAATATTAATATGTTATTAGTTTTGTTGATTTCATTTGGTATTTGTAGCAATTCATTAATTTTGTTCTGCCGGTCATTTTCCAAAAAAATTACTTCTAAGAACGTAAAAACTTCCAGTGCCATGCAGAATGTCAGATAGAACTGATAGAGGAAAAGTTGAATTCAGATTTCTGCACTGCCAGAAGATTATTAAACTAAAACTTTTAGCCATCAGGCATTATACTGTCACCTGTATATTAGATATTTTAGATAGTAAATTCTTGTTCTTTCTTGATTTCTAGTCTTATTATCTGTTTTATTCTTTTCTTCCAAATTGAATGCAATATATTATTGAAGGGTCGAAAGATATAAAACTACATCAGTACCTATATAAAATTTTATAAAGTAAAGTGACTGCGCAAACACACCACACAAACATTTTTTCACTCGGCAAGTTTAAGTTTTGTTAACCTCCTGTTTTTGTCTCTATAAATCTTTTCCCATCATAATATGGCATTTTGGTAGAATTTGTAAGTGGGTGGTGCGGCAGAAACGCCAGCTCCTTGGGCTTTTATAATTCCACGAACAAGACATTTAATTTTCAAAATTTGTTTGAAGAGAATTTTAATTTCTAAGTTAATTGCAAAGAAATTTAATGAACAAAATATCTACAGGTTTATTTTATTTAATTTATAATTTTGTAAGACTGTGACATGGTAGGAACATATAAACGGTGGCCAAAGGAGAGCAATTTTACCATCAAATGATGCGAAAAGCAATCAAGATTGAGATACTCCTCAACAAAGCGAACAGCCAAGACGGCACAAAACGCTCGTCGATTAACATGGAAATTTGGTCGAGAAATAGACCATTTTAGAGCCCAAGAGAAAATAGATATTACCACTGGAAAATCACTAAATTCCACTCAACATCAAATATCAAATTGTCTAGTCACTCAAAGCAGGAAAGCAAGAGGAAGAAAATATGTTCTTATCTAAAAACCAGTTTTTAATATTTGTAAACAATACATCTAGAAATTTCAAGAATTTTTTTTTGCTTGTTTCCACTCTAATGCCCTATAAGCCAATTCAACCGAAACATTTGTCACTTTCTGTTTCCCTGTTAAAAATCATAATATTAATTGATTTATAAATTGTATTCGTGTGGAGATATTATTGCATGGAAACAAGGTACAGTGCCTTCAGAGACAAATTTATTTCATATGAATATACCCATTATTTTCAGAATTCCAGTTTTAAGCCAAAGCGAAAACGGAACATTATTGATCATCAAAACGCGAATATAGCCCCTGATATTCTCAGAACATATCTTCAGAGTGATGATATCGATATATTGTCTTGAATAAACTTTCAGGGAAACCAAACCACTGCTACAAGGGTAGCTTTGGCGGAGCCGCCCGCCGTGCTACCATTTTCTACCGCGGAGGCAGCGCGGATTTATCTCTTGTGACGTCATTAACGTCCCACTCAAGTCGCCCTGCTGTTCAGCGTGGTTCTTTCTCGCACTTTGATTTCGAGAACTGAACAGCGGTCCAATTTTAGTGGGTGTTAAGACGATAAGAAGTAACAAAGAATCAGAAGTATGGCAGGTAATGACTGATTGTATAATCAGCTCCAGTGAGCAAAAATTTGTTGCATTAAGCGTTCGAATTGAAATAATGGTAACATTGCAATGGAAAACAATGTAATTGCCATATCATAACCTTACAAGCAGCATGGGGTTAACATTAGCCCACTGAATTGACCACTAAACTGACCACTGAATTTGGAGTGATGCTTACAGTGTCCGAATTCTGATTGATGGTTGCTTATTAAGAATTGTTTCTAATAATTTGATGAAATACTTAATATTATTAGGGTTCATGAAAATCTCTAATTTTTTAATTTCGTATTTCACTGCAAGTTCTAGGAAAAAATTGATTTTGCCGGTAATTTCGAAGAACACTCCACATTTTTCCTCGGCATTGGTGGTTGTTTTCTATGCTTTTTAAGATTTCTAATTCAATTCTGCGTTTATTGAGGAGCGAGACTAATAGTAGCGTTTTTATTGTGGGGTTTGTGTCTAATAACATAGAATAATTTCGACTTTAAGGTTATTTTGCACTAAAAAATCACGAGCCATTTGCAGGTACCAACTGTTAAAAGTTGGATACTATGTATCTTTTGGTTAGGTCAGATAAGGGAAGTTAGTAACCACCTCGTGTTCGGTTGGTAGCATGGTTTTGATGTGGACCTATCAATCAAAGCTTCAATGACGGAAACATAAGCCAGCGAATATCTTCATAAAAACCACATGCCCGTTGACCAACTGATGGCATTTTAATATTAGATCATCCAAATGCATCAAATATGAACATATAATAATTTATTTTTTTTCCCACTGAAGATATTGCCATGAACGAGGGTTGGGATTCGGGACCAGAAGAAGACACAAGCACTTCGGCGCCGATTAACAACCAGACGTTCACGCGGGGTCGAGGGAAAGGGTTCAACAACCAAAATCGTGGACAGAGTGGTTGGGGCAGACCAGGTCAAGAGAGGAGTGGGGGCAATTGGCGGGAAAATGGCAATGCCCGAGAGGATTCTGCCCAGTACACTCACATGACAGTGAAGTCATCAATCCTCGGGAAGATCATTGGGCGAAGTGGAATAAAAATACGTGAACTCCAAGAAACAAGTGGAGCAACAATTAAGATCGGAGAGAGTTCCTCGGAAGACTTTGGGATGTCAACACCTATTACGATCCGGGGATCTGAGGAAGCCCGTCGCAAAGCACAGAAGCTCATCGAAGACATTGAAAATCCTCCGCCAGTGGAGTACATACCAGAGGAAGCTCCAAAAGAAATCGATTGGAAAGAAGTCAACCGTATCTATGTAATTAAGTCAGTTTCTTGCTTGTATGCTCAGCCTTAAATCAATTGCTTCATTTTATCCATATGTTTTGTTTCTTTACTTTCAGGAAGCTGCTCAGAAGGAAAAATGGGCAAAATTGCCTAAGATGGTTAAGAACTTCTATGTCGAGGACCCGGAAGTGGCCAATATGTCTGAGGAACAGGTCCGCAAGTTCCGGTTTGACAATAACAACATATCGGTCTCTTATGTGTTTGGAGACGGTAATGAACCGGTTCCAAATCCAGTTGAAACATTTGAACAAGCATTCGAGCCGTATCCAGAGATTCTGCGTGAGATTTACAAGCAGAACTTTACCCGTCCGTCGCCAATCCAAGCACAAGCTTGGCCCATTCTTCTCAAGGGACATGATCTCATTGGGATTGCTCAAACTGGGACAGGTATTGACTAATTGTTTATCAAATAATCATGGATGGAAAATGTGATATGAAGTGAAATTAACTGCAAAACTGTTTCTTCCCAGGGAAAACGCTTGCTTTCCTCCTCCCAGCTTTAATCCACATAGAAAACCAACCCGTTCCGCGATGTGAACGTTGTGGGGCTAACATCTTAGTCATGGCGCCTACAAGGGAGCTTGCTATCCAAATAGAAAAGGAGGTGTCTAAATACCAATTCAAGAACATAAGAAGGTGAGTCCAGCAGATCTAAAAACAGCTTTTTTTTTCTTTGAATCACACAGAGATCACTTCAGATAAACATCATACTCCATGCAATTTCATTCATCAAGGATGAAGCTCTAGCTTGTTCTTCTGTTGTTTAGTGTTTGCATCTACGGTGGAGGGGATCGCCGCGAACAAATAGCCGCCGTACAGGATGGGGTGGAAATCATCATCGCAACGCCCGGCCGACTGAACGATTTGGTGGCTGCTGGTACGATACGAAACAGTTTGCCGTTAATGGAGTTGCCTTTTTTCCACCCTTCCGTGTCCAACGTGGGTGTTTGTAATCGTTCCAGGCGTGATCAACGTGCAGTCGGTGACGTACCTCGTTCTTGACGAAGCTGACCGGATGCTGGACATGGGCTTCGAGCCGCAAATCCGCAAGACTCTGCTGGATGTGCGCCCCGACCGCCAGACTGTCATGACAAGGTACGCAATTAGTTCTGTTTGTGATTTTACTCGGCTTTAGATTGCCTTTGTTCAATCGCCACCGATAAAATGCTTTACTATTCAAAACATCTTGACAATTATGACGAGAGTGTTTACTTTTTTATTTAGTTCTTTACAAATGTCACCTAATTCATCCTTTTGAGCTGGAGGGAGTATAAAACAAAATTGACGTCAATTGCCATCCTGAATGTGTTACTTATGAGTTTCGGTTGGTTGTTCCAGCGCAACATGGCCGGAAGGAGTGCGGCGCTTGGCGCAGGCTTACACTGTGAATCCTATCCAAGTGTTCGTCGGCAGCTTGGACTTGGCTGCGGTGCATTCCGTCACCCAGCGAATTGAGTTCGTAGAAGACGACAATAAGATGGAGCGGGTGGGTGTTGCTTATGTTTGGAAAATCATACGTTTTTACTTTGTGGTCCTTGTATTGTCCTCATTGCATTGTAGGAATATCTAATTGTTGCTGAACCAGCAGTTGTGTTAATTATTGGTAAATATTATATCCTCACAAACCAAGATAATGTCTCGTTGAGTCACAATGTCCCATTGTACTTCTAAATATATTGATTCCAGTTTGATTTCTCAGCCCTTTAAAACCTTATCACTGCCATTAACTCTCACAAATGAAGATAGTGGCTCGGCTATAGTTTTTCACCCTTTTACTGCCGAGTTTGTTACGGCTCCATAACCCTGCTGTGCTGGTTATTACTGGTACCTAAACTGCGAACAAGCGGAAATATTTTTCCCTACTGTATAACAAGCTTGCGCTGACTTCGCTGAATGCGCTTGACTTGGATTCAGAGACCACACAGCAGTGTCTCTATAGTATTCGTGCTCATAGCACAGCAGGCACAGTGGCCTATAAAACTTGTAACACACTTCTAGTACAGCAGCCACCATGCCACCATGGCTGAAAGGAATAATCTTGGCAAAAAAGTTATTAATGCCCATCTTTTACCTGCACAGATGATGGATTTCTTCCGGTCGATGACACCTGCCGACAAGGTGATCGTGTTTGTTGGTAAGAAGTCGCGCGCTGACGACATCAGCTCGGACCTCTGCCTGGCCGGCGTCGACTGCCAGAGCATCCACGGTGGCCGCGAGCAATGCGACCGCGAACAAGCTCTCGACGACCTGAAATCCGGCGACGTTCGGATACTGATCGCCACGGACGTTGCTTCTCGAGGGATCGACATCGAAGATGTGACGTGAGTTGCAGGACTTTGGCTGAAACGTGATGTTGTTACCTATCCGTGTTTTAACTTTGCATGTAATTGTTCCAAATGTGTAGTGGAGAAGTTCACGTTGAAGCTTGGAGATTAACAATGTCGAGTCGTAGAAATAAACAGCAGGTAGGTACACTAGGTGCCACCCAACTCAGTTTTGATTGCCGTAAGAGACTGCCACCTTGACCAAAATGCCAATCAGTTTTATTTACCACCTTTTACCTTTCAGAGGAGTGTCCACTTTCTATATCATTTCAGACAATTTTTTTAAGTGATTGACATAGCTTTGAAGCCTATGAATGGAGGCGAGATTAAATGGTGTTATGAATTTGCAAACTTCTTAGTACACTTTTAGGATCTAGGTGTTATTGCGTAATTAAAAAATTGCTACTCGAAAAAAACTAACCGTGCATGCAATATGCAAAGAGAATTGAGGAAATCTCATCTAGCATAAGATGAAAATACCAAACATGGTCTCATAAATATAGCTCGCGGGGAACTCATGGGAGTTTGTCTTTATTATGAAAAGGTGATGAAAGCAATGTGGAACAGGATAACCCACACATTTCTTATGTTTATCCAGTTCGACTCAGCATCACTATCCTTTCAACACACTGCTCGCTTGTCACACGCCAGCTCACCCAAGCCACCAAGTGCACTCCTGCATTTCTTAACAATATAATCGTGCCTCTCCCGACCAACAGGGCCCTGTCTGTACCGAGTATTCTACTGAGATTGGCATGAAGTATGGTGAGAGGAGGTTGTCCTCTGTAGCGTGTGGACAGCGATTGAAAGAACGCATGTGGTGTTCACACAGCCACATCTTCAACTACGACTTCCCACGAAACATTGAGGAGTACGTACACCGCGTGGGCCGTACGGGCCGCGCTGGAAAGAAGGGCGAGTCCATCAGCCTGTTTGCCCGCTCGGATTGGTCGGCTGCCAAGGACCTCATCCCTATCCTGGAAGAAGCCAACCAGGTACGATGGGTCCAAGCATAGATTAAGCAACCATTGGTAGACGATGAATGCCATGCCATAAAATTCAGTCAAGAAATGTGTATTATTTAGATTTAGAGATTAGATTATTAGATTGGCAAAAAAATCCGTGCTTGAGCTTTGGTTTTCGCCATTGCCCATTACCGGCAGTTTATGTGACTTAATTTTTGGTTAAATGGATATTGGTGGCTGACTTTTGTCATTCGATGCATTTCGAATGTCAATAAATGAGATCTTTTTAACAATTCTGCATTTCGATATCATAGCCGGTTTGTCACCTACTTAGAGAACCACAAAAAAATACTAAATATTGACTATGGATGCTGAGTATTGAGTGGTTCAATTCGATTATAAGATGACAAAAAAAAAATCGGTTCATCTGATGGATGACTAAGTTGAACCAAGTTGACATTTCAAATGTTCACAAGCTTGTTCTGATTGCAGGAGGTACCGGAAGAACTGCGCCGCATGGCGACCCGCTACGACTCGTGGCGCGAGCGGAAGAACCAAGAGAACGAACGTGCCCGAATAGACGGCGGGGGCGGTGGCGGTGGTCGCGGCGGCGGCGGCGGCTGCTACAACTGTAACCAGTCGGGGCACATGTCTCGCGAATGCCATGAGCCGCGCCGTGGGGGTGGTGGAGGCCGTGGGGGAGGCGGAGGTGGGGGTGGTGGAGGCCGTGGGGGAGGCGGAGGTGGGGGAGGCGGGGGCTGGGGGCGAAACAAGTGGTAGGCCGTTTCAGGGGCTTCCGGAGGAGCTTCCATCTCTTTGATGTTATCTGTACCTCCCGATTTGAACTAATGTTACATGTATCAAATGTGTAGCAGTTTTTGGTATATTTTTAAGTCGAGAATTATTTTTACTTTAATTTAATAATTTATGAAAATATTTGATTAAGACTGATATGAGATAGGAAGTTTCAAACTGACTATTTGTGATTAGTAAGTAAAGTATTAGTCATGACTTTGAATACTTTACTAACACTTGTGATCTGATGATCTTTTCCCCTTGAGGGAAAAATGGAGGAGTTTAGATCAATATTTTTGGCATTCTTGTAGCACTGGTACACAGATTCCAGTTATGTTCCTCTATCTTATGTTATTTAAGCATATCAACCATTCAAATTATATTTGTTATAATAGGTTTTTTATGGACTAAAGAGTTATGAGCTATGAATATGAAAAAATTCTGCTGAGTAGAAAATTTGATTTATGTAACCTTTGTCAGTTATTTATAGTTTTACTTGGTGATCTATCAGTGTCGGGGTAGCTGCAGGCTTCTGTGATTGCAACCAGATTGCACTCTTCTTGTAATCTCTGTACCCTACCCTTGGTGCTGGTAGAATAGAGAATATTCTTCCATCACTGACTCTTATCTTGTACTAGTTTTAGATTATCTTTTGCCGATTGCAATGTAGCATGACCTGTTTTCTACATGTTTGCCTATCTTTTCAAACTCATAACTAAGGCATAAAAAATACATATTAAAAAGTTATTAAACATCAATTATGTGTGTTGAAATCATTACAGATCAAGAAAGTATCACAAGAATCATACCGACTGGTGTGACCTAATTTTCGTCTATCATTTGAGGAATTTTCCTGTGAATTTTTTTCCTCGAGACTTCATTCTCAATTTGATCATCGAATCTTTCGATTGATTATTTGGGCGTGGATAACCTTCGAAAGTCGTGGCCCAGATTCAATTTTAGTGGGAATTATTTAAAAGTCATTTCCATTGCGTGACTATTCAACCAGGGCCTGTCATTGTGTTTGCGCGACGAGTACCATCTACTTCGATGGCAGTGGCTGATTTTGTAGACGACTATCAACAAACCTTGGATGTGGGGGGTGACGAATTACTAAAATTGAGGAGCAGGTTAGGACACTGCAAAAAATCTGATTGGGTTGTTGTGTGGATAAACTGGAGTTCATGAAGAGATGAGAACCTCGTACGTGATGTTGGCACGCTACTCCCGAGGCAGGGGTGGAGGACACTTAAGGTTACGCGACTGAAATTGTTAGTTGGTAAATTCAAACATGTGTACGGGGTGTCATTTTTGAAGTGAATTTAACCGCGTTTGTATTAGAAAACTCGAGCTAGAAGATGGCAAATGTGAGTCAAGATCAGAAATTTTGTTTCAAATAGTTCGAGGCAAGTTGGGTAAAGCAGGGTTCACGCAAGCAAGAGACAGGTAAAAGGGTGAATGAACAAATCAAACACTGGTTGGTAAGATCAACCGACTTATTGCAACGTCTCAATCCTTTCATAATCACGGAATATTTTTTTGAAATCATATTCTATCGCATCCAAGCCTTTTTAATACTAATGTTTTAAGGGCTCGCGGGTCAGATAAAATAGCCTCGAACCGGACACGACCACACAAGACACGCAGGGCAAAGCTCAGTCAGGGGCATCGGTGAGGGGGGGGGGGGGGGGTTGCTTTTTTCTGGGACGCTTGGAAAAATAGTACCAGCTTAAAAATGCCATACGGTGGCTAGTATAATAAGCACAGTCGGAAGTCTTACAAATGCATTTTGGCTAAACTCATTTAAAACTTTTTTCGCAATGTTTTTCATCGATCTTAATTTCTTTGATTGATTTCTGACTGTATCAAAATGACGCGGATGTATACCTTGTGACGTCATGGCCTGAATCCTTGTCCACAGATGTCCTTCAGCGAATTTTAAGTTTTCTCTCTCGCACTTTGATTTCGTCTTGTATAGAGTTGCCTGATTACCGTGAGTGGAAAAGTCTTGAGAAGTGCCTTCTAAGCAGAAGAATATCGAAAGGTAATGACTGATTGTATAGTTAGCGTTACTAACAAGCTTTTGATCCATTAATTGTTGGGTTTGATGCGATAATAATATTGCAATACCAGAAAATGAAAATGCAACCTATGTCCTATCCTTTTCAGCCGCGTGGGTTAACACGCGTTAGTCCATTGAATTTGGAGTAATGCTTTTTTGGTCCGAATTCTGTTTGATGATTGCTTGTAATTCATAGATTCTTGTAGCTTGGTGAAATGTCTCATGTTATTAGGATGCATTGGCTTAGGCTTATAGATAAATTTTCCCATTTTTCGACAACTCTTTTCAATTCAATTCCCTGCAAAGAAAATAGTATGATACTATGATGGTATTCGTTGCCTTGGAACAATAAATCCCTGTAATTTTGAGGAACAATCCGAATTGGTATTCATTTCTTTATTGGATTTTGGGATCTTTACAAAAAAGAAGGGTGCGAGACTAATTCAAGTGTTTATAGTGTGGGATTTTTGTCAGCATTAAGATTTCAGATTCTGACTTCTAGGTTACTCTGAAAAAAATTTATTGGGAGACATTGGCAGATACCAACTGTTGAAAGTGAGCTGCGATAGGTTGTTTGGTTCTGGTCTTAGGTCCAGTAAGGGAAGTAAGTAACTACACTTCATTTTTGGTTGGTATCATTGGACCTATCAATCAAAATATCAACATTTGAAGGAGGAAGAGAATACCCATATATTATCCTGTCGTCCAACTTATAGCAATTCAATTTTAGATCACCTAAATGCATTGAATATGGATATAAATCTTGATACCCTAACAATTCATTGACATTTTTTTCCCATTTCAACTATAGATATTATGGATAGTGGTTGGGATTCAGGCCCAGAAGAGGACACTTCGGCACAGAATAATAACCAAACGTATAACCAGGGCCGGGGCCGGGGCAGACCTGGTCAAGAGCGGATGGGGAGAAATTGGTGGGAGAGAATCCATGCCAGCCAGGTTTCTGTCCAGTATGGTCACATGAGAGTTAAGTCTTCGCTAATTGGGAAAATCGTTGGGCGTGGTGGAGAAAGGATACGGGAAATTGAGGAAAGAAGTAAGGCAGTGATAAAAATTGGAGTACTTTCCCAAGAAGATTTTGGGCAAACAACAGCAATCACCCTCTGGGGGTCTGCGGTAGCTTGTCACAGTGCACAGAAGCTCATCGAAAACATTGAAAATAATCTGCCAATGGAGATAATGTCAGAGGAAGACCCCACACCAATCAATTGGACCGAAATCAACCAAATCTATGTAATCAATCTTTTGCCTTATTGCTTGCACAAGAATATTCCAAAGTATTAATGAAAAAAATTATTTTACAAAAAATCGTTGAATCACTCAAAAATTGCTTTAGCATGGATTGTTTCTTAATTTTCAGGAAGAAGCACAGAAAATAAAATGGGCAAAATTGCCTCAGATGGCAAAGAACTTCTATGTAGAGGATCCAGAAGTGGCCAATATGTCTGAGGAACAGGTCCGCAAGTTCCGGTTTGACAATAACAACATATCGGTCTCTTATGTGTTTGGAGACGGTAATGAACCGGTTCCAAATCCAGTTGTAACATTTGAACAAGCATTCGAGCCGTATCCAGAGATTCTGCGTGAGATTTACAAGCAGAACTTTACCCGTCCGTCGCCAATCCAAGCACAAGCTTGGCCCATTCTTCTCAAGGGACATGATCTCATTGGGATTGCTCAAACTGGGACAGGTATTGACTAATTGTTTATCAAATAATCATGGATGGAAAATGTGATATGAAGTGAAATTAACTGCAAAACTGTTTCTTCCCAGGGAAAACGCTTGCTTTCCTCCTCCCAGCTTTAATCCACATAGAAAACCAACCCGTTCCGCGATGTGAACGTTGTGGGGCTAACATCTTAGTCATGGCGCCTACAAGGGAGCTTGCTATCCAAATAGAAAAGGAGGTGTCTAAATACCAATTCAAGAACATAAGAAGGTGAGTCCAGCAGATCTAAAAACAGATTTTTTTTTCTTTGAATCACAGAGATCACTTCAGATAAACATCATATTCCATGCAATTTCATTCATCAAGGATGAAGCTCTATAGCTTGTTCTTCTGTTGTTCAGTGTTTGCATCTACGGTGGAGGGGATCGCCGCGAACAAATAGCCGCCGTACAGGATGGGGTGGAAATCATCATCGCGACGCCCGGCCGACTGAACGATTTGGTGGCTGCTGGTACGATACGAAACAGTTTGCCGTTAATGGAGTTGCCTTTTTTCCACCCTTCCGTGTCCAACGTGGGTGTTTGTAATCGTTCCAGGCGTGATCAACGTGCAGTCGGTGACGTACCTTGTTCTTGACGAAGCTGACCGGATGCTGGACATGGGCTTCGAGCCGCAAATCCGCAAGACTCTGCTGGATGTGCGCCCCGACCGCCAGACTGTCATGACGAGGTACGCAATTAGTTCTGTTGGGGATTTTACTCGGCTTTAGATTGCCTTTATTCAATCGCCACTGATAAAATGCTTTACTATTCAATACATAGTATCTTGACAATTATGACAAGAGTGTTTATTTTTTATTTAATTCTTTACAAATTTCACCTAATTCATCGTTTTGAGCTGGAGTATAAAACAAAATTGGCGTCACTTGCCATCCTGAATGTGTTACTGATGAGTTGCGGTTGGTTGTTCCAGCGCAACATGGCCGGAAGGAGTGCGGCGCTTGGCGCAGGCTTACACTGTGAATCCCATCCAAGTGTTCGTCGGTAGCTTGGACTTGGCTGCGGTGCATTCCGTCACCCAGCGAATCGAGTTCGTAGAAGAGGAGAATAAGTTGGAGCGGGTGGGTGTTGCTTTTGTTTGATTTTCTTGAGTTGTTAATATTTTCTATGCCCTTCCATAACCCAGTTTTCATACCTTATTATTGCAATTTAAGTTTTCTTTTGACCGAGTACCTTCGGCTCAAAAACCCTGCTGTATTGGGTAATTTTTTGTTCAACAATAAGGTGCTGTAAAGTGTGTGAAATTAATGCCAACAGGTGGCTATGCTTACTTTAGTATATGTCTTTTCAATGGAATGCAAGTGATTTCCGATAATTATCATTATGGAAACCAGGAAAAATTGAAACGTATAGTGCGCACATAGCACAGTGGGCATGGCTGTCTTGAACGCATATTGGCGCTCTTAGCACAGAAGGCACGGTAGCTTAATACACATCTATGCGCTTCTAGTACAGCAGGCATGGCATCCTAGAAAGTTTAGATATGCTCATAGCACGGCAGGCCTCATGGCCTAAAAAGTATAAATGTGCTCGTATCATGGGTTTTCTTTGATTGCCCAGACAAGGTAGGATTTGGTATGATTCGCTGCCACCAGAGTCCAGTTAAGGACTCGAATTAATAATTGAGATTAGGGAAGTACTTAGAATGGAGGCGTGTGGGTAGGTTCGTCGGGGTGTAAACCGATAGATCAGAAACTCTCTCTTAATTAGGTTTATTATCAAAATACAATAACACACTGAATGAGACTTACATGGATACTGCTGATGACGTGTTGTACAATTTATGCTACGCAGATATTATTTAGAAGTAAAACGCACTTTCGAGAACTTGATCGAACAGCGAGTTAAGAATACTGTAGAACAGATCTTTTCACTAGTAAATCGAGATTTTGGCGAGTTGCACAGCTACTTGAAAAGCCGTAACAAGCCTCCGAAATCCAAAGTACAGTGGACAGATCGTGTAAGTCTACTCGTATCGAAGGTCTGGGATAAGTTGCACAGCTACTTTAAAAGCCGTAACAAAGTACCGAGATCCAGGATACAAGTGTACAGATTTGCACTCTTCTTCCTCTCTGGTTTGCACTGAATTCGAGGGCTACTTATATACCCAGATTTTAGGCCTTTTTGACATGTGCGAATGCGTCAGAATTGGTTCGAACTTCTGGTCATAAAGTGTGAATATACGACATCCCATTCTAGATGTCAACTTAATGTTATTGTTGTTTGTTTGAAACAATTGCCGACTCTTTCATTCATGTTTGCCTAGCTATTAAATTATATAGCCTGGGTTACTCATTTCTGAACGAATTCCAATAGGTGACCTCATATACCGCGCCTTGTAGTGTGCGTGATATTTTCCTTGATGTTATATAAAACTAGTAAGATTAATAAAAGAGGGTTGTTTACAGTAAGTTTAATAATAGAGGGTAGGGTGTATGAAACATTTGCATGTAGTGAAAGATATTTCACTACACTCGTACCACGACAGGCATGGGGGTAATCCTGGTGAAAGAGTCAATATCGCAATCTTTTACCCCCACAGATGATGGATTTCTTTCGGTCCATGACGCCTACCAACAAGGTGATCGTGTTTGTTGGCAAGAAGTCGCGCGCTGACGACATCAGCTCTGACCTCAGCCTGGCCGGCGTCGACTGCCAGTGTATCCACGGTGGCCGCGAGCAATTCGAGCGCGAACAAGCTCTAAGCGACCTTAAATCCGGCGACGTTCGGATACTGATCGCCACGGACGTTGCTTCGCGAGGGATCGACATCGAAGATGTGACGTGAGTTGATGGATATTCACGGTGACCTTCCGATTACTGGCTTATTCACATCGTTTTGGAATGATGCGCCACGTGATTTGATTTCATCGGCTGAAAAATGCCATGCTAGATATTGCTACGTAGTTATTATCTATCTATGTTTTTCTTTGCAATTTATCGGTTTTGACGTTTGTATGTGGAGAGGAGATGTACAAGTTATCACAGGGTGGAGATGAATAAACAGTTAATAGTTAGCTGTTTGCTAACCCTCTCACTTGCTTATGATTGCTGTAATTGACTGCCAACTTGAACAAAAAACAGTTAAAAGCTACTTCCATTTAGTTATGAAGCCTAAGAAGCTAAAAAACTTGAGCTCTGAAGCCCATAAGTCACTCATAACCAACAGAGCTGAGAATTCTACTGAGATTGGCATGAAGTATGGTGATAGGAGATGTCCACTGTAGCGTGAGGATAGCGATTGAAAGAACTCGTGTGGTGTTCACACAGCCACATCTTCAACTACGACTTCCCGCGAAACATTGAGGAGTACGTACACCGCGTGGGCCGTACGGGCCGCGCTGGAAAGAAGGGCGAGTCCATCAGCTTACTAACCCGCTCGGATTGGTCGGCTGCCAAGAAACTCATCCCTATCTTGGAAGAAGCCAACCAGGTACTATGGGTCCAAGGATTGAGATATTACAGTTTGCTGAGATCTGGGACTACTTGCATTCTAGGTTTCAATTGACATATTAGATCGGTTGTGCTTGGAATTTGGTTTTTGTCATGACTGTCAGTGCCACATGCCTTTTTTTGGCAATATGGGTTGAATTGGTTGATGATTTAATTCATTTGATGCATTAAACTCTTGCTAAATGGGATATTTCTGAAAGATGGATTGTTTGCCAACCTACCCACATTCTAAGGCAACAAAAACCTAATATTGATAAATAATGCTTGCTGCTAAGTGCTTTGACTCACTTAATTGATGTCCAAAAAAATACATCGACGACGTCCCTAATATTTGGTACTTAAAAAGCCAACCTTGTCCGCATTTTGTAGTTGTGATTTCTCGCAAAATGTTGAGGGGCATATCCTGTTTGCAGGAGGTACCGGAAGAACTGCGCCGCATTGCGAAGCGCTGTGATTCGTGGCGCGGGCGTAAGAACCAAGAAAACGAACGTGCTGGCACGGACGGCGGTCGCGGCGGCGGTAGCTGCTACAACTGTAACCAGCCGGGGCACATTTCGCGCGAATGTCAGGAGGCTCGCCGTTGGGGCGGAGATGGTGGTGGAAGCCGTGGGGCTCATGAAGGAGGGGGTTGCTGGGGGCTTTACAAGTGGTAGGTCTATCCATGGGCCTATCCACATGTCTTTGATGTTATCTATATACCTCCCACCACAAATTTGCCTGACAATACTAGAATCATGTCTAGGTAGTATATTTTTGCAGTGCATAATAGTTTTTATAGAAGTATTATTACTTCTATTTAGAAAAATACTTGATGAAGTCTGATACTATCGTACGTTATTTAATCTATCAACCCCTCACATTATATTTGTTACTATAGGATTAGGCTTTGGCGTTATGAGTAATTACGGATCTATGAGTCAATGGTTTGCCTTCATTTATGTAACCTTTGTTAGTTTAATAGTTAATAGTTAATAGTTAATAGTTAATAGTTAGTTAATAGTTCTACTTTGTGATCCGTCAGTGTTGGGGTACCTGCAGGATGCTGTCATTTTTTTACCAGACCATGTTTTTCTTGTAATCCTACCCTTGGCACTGGTGGATTTTTCGTTCCATTGATATCTTTTCATTGCTATTTAGCATTATTTTTTTCCATGTTCAGAACTAGAAGTAGATATGCTTGTGTTTGCTATGTATTGCATGAAACAAGCATATGTAGCTGTATGTCATATCACTTATTTTCAATTAACAAATTCATTTAAAATCCACAATAAAGACAAAAAAAATATACAAATTACAAAAATTAAAAAAAAATATATCAATTATACTATGTGTTTTAGGAAATCATTTCAGATCCTTTTTATATAATACTGACTACAAACTGATTTGTGCTGCATAACAGAGGTGGTCACATCATCAGATAGGCAGCACTTAGCAATATTCTTGAAACATGCAGCTTGATGAAGCACCCCTGTTTGCAATATTAAGAATATATCTGCTGGGCAACTTAGAATCTGAGAACCGCAAAAACCGCGTTTTTTGGATGAACTCTGATGGAAATATTAGAGTGGCAAGACTTGACTGCTTATTTTTTCTTTTGGTTGATTTGGCTATGAAAATTGTTTTTTCCAGTAAGAATTCTCTTATTACTTATTAGTTATTATTAATGTGATGTTTGAAAAAAAAGTAGTTAGTTAGACGACGGCCTGGTTAATCTTAGTTTGCACTAGTTTGCACTTAGCACTCTAGAAAATTTTCATCTCTTTTGACATGTAATTCTGCACAGTATTATCACGAAAGGTCTGTGGCAGAAAAGCGTGAATCGTGTTGGTGTGCAAAACTAGGAAAAGTGAGCAGGTGTAGCCCCAAAATAGCTTATCATCAAAATCAAAAAGCTAGGGATATTATTTAAATTTTAGCTCATTTGAAGTATTTTTTCCTATCCAAGCACTAAAAATTCATCATTGAAATTTTACTTATTTTTCTTGTCAGAATCGGTTCAAATATTTGGAGAGTTTTATCACATTTGATTCAAAAGTTTTAAAAAAAGTGCAAACTAAAAAAAAAACATTGAATTCTTTTTCATTATGGGGTCAAATTGAGAGTAATTTTCTCTTGCTTTGCTCCATATTAAAGATAATTTTAATCTCCATATGCTCCTCAATTAAGTTCAAATGAGAGTAATTTTTCTTTTTTGATTATTGTGAAATACATATTTATCTTTTATGAAAAGAAAATCAGAAATTCCTTGACATATTTTCTGCAAAATGTTCTATTTAAAAATTTATTTTTATCATCTTAGGAAGATTCTAGAGATTCACGGTTGTAATTTTAAGCAACACAAGAAAAGTCCACTTCCCCGCCTCCCCTTCCCACACAATTACCATTCACTAACTACCAAAATCCACAAGGGTCAGACAGCAATGCTCAAGCATTTCAAGGTCGGCGTCAGCTGTTCACAAATTGGTGTTATCCGTCTTGATCCGTCCTATCAGGCGTACGGCTCCAGCGTTCGCCACAATGGTACACTGAACCGAGACTTATTAAACCATCCGCTGTTGTTTCTGCAAGCGTTATACATGTTAATTACATGTTTATTTTTCAGTTAAGCTTCAGAATGGGATCGGGTGCAGAAATGGTCTTGTGGTATATCATACCTCGACGTTTCAGGTTAGTAAATACTGGCTTTAACTTCTTTGTCTAGCCACCACTTACTACTCTGTAAGAAACTCTCCCAATTAGGGTGTAATACCTACTCATTGCCAGTTGCAATCTCATGAAAAACACTCATTAAAAACATTCTCTGTTCCAGCCTGTCACCACCAAAGAGAGTGACGCGATATCTATCAACATTCTACCGATCCCCACACCCAAAACATCCTTCTCATCAAACTCACCCTACCCATCCAACCCATCAAACTCATCCAACCCATACAACGCACCCCAATAAAGGCAACCATAATTATGTAACAAGGAGACATTCTCATAAGACTGCTGGTAGGTTTAATGGCATGGCATGGTTTGTGTGTTTGATCAAACTTTTGTCATGTCTGCTTCTAAATCTCGAACTATAACTTTTCCAGCCTCTAGCGGCGGTAAATGGACTGGCTGGCGTTACTGGCTTGCCATCTGGAAACCACTACCACTAAGCGTTGGCTTAGCTGTAATAGCAATCTTGCAATGGCGGCGAATAATGAGAAGGAACGAGAAAGGAGGCAGCACGGAAGTTGCAAAAGCATGGGAGGTTAGTCCGATGAATTGAAGTGACAGTGTCTATTTATTCAGAATGAGGATAATTTGCATCTATTTTGCTGAGTAATCTTAGGCATTGATATTACCAGATGCTAGTTGCTCTAGAATGAAAATGGTTTGATGCCAATATGATGTTGATGCAACAGGTGACGTGCTACCGAGCAGTTCCTCTGCGAGCGATGTCGCGTGCTTGGGGCTGGCTGACCAGCACAGAGCTACCGAGCTACGTACGCCCTTGGCTTTACTCCCAGTATGCTAATAAGTTCGGTGTCGATCTGGATGAGTGCGCTAACGACGACTTGTCTAGTTACACCAGTCTGGCCGAGTTCTTTGTACGAGAACTGAAAGCTGGGGCACGACCGATTGATCCTGGTGAACTGGTAAGATTCATTGTTACACAATGGGAAAATAGAGTTCCTCTGTGAATTTCATCAGTAGTAAAAATTCTACTATTTTATTTTTAAACTGATCTATTTCAAAATAGTCAATGTCTCTGGTCTGTCAGAAATTTGGTTGGAAAATCTTCAGATTTCAGTTGTACAAATTTTTACAGTTCGGGGTGACCTAAATAATATGTTGCTGAAACAATGTAATGGTATTACTAAAACACACGTTTCCTACCTGGTGTTCACCAAAATTAGATATTAACGTTGAGTACTTACAGGTGTCACCGTGTGATGGTCGTATTCTTAGCTTCGGGCGAGTTACCAAGGCCAGAGTTGAGCAAGTGAAGGGTGTCACATACTCCCTGCCCACGTTCCTTGGAGAGCAAACATGGGCCCACAACAGCGGAGGAATCTCCGATTACTTTAAGCCCGAAGATTCCATCGTAGCACCAGGTAATATTGCGATGGGTAACGAGGTTTGGATGTGTTTGCGCTGTGATCGTCAAGTAAAACCAACAGATCTGTTTGCAGGAGTTCCGGTTGGAGGGAAGGAAGATTACCAGCAAAGCTTGCTACAAAATGAAGGCACCAGCTTGTATCAGTGCGTGATCTACCTTGCGCCTGGTGACTACCATCGGTTTCATTCGCCCGTCAATTGGAACGTGGCTTTCCGGAGACATTTCCAAGGTTAGATATATTACAGGCACCTATCTTTTTATTACTTTTAGAAGAAAGGCAATTTCGGTAATCCTCTTAAAAATTTTGTAACAGTTGCGACTTACCTACCTTATCTACACCAGTGGTGTCGCATTTTAAAAGAAAACCCTCCGAGACAACCCTCTTTGGTTTGGTTGACCCTGTATGGTCTAAATTTTAACCAAAACTGTTTTCGCGCTTTGCAATTTCTAGGAGAACTTTTGAGCGTCAATCCGCGCATCGCTGAGTGGATCCCTGACTTGTTCTCTCTGAACGAGAGGGCCGTTTACATTGGCCAATGGAAACATGGCTTCTTTTCGCTGACAGCAGTCGGAGCTACAAACGTCGGCTCGATCCGGGTGTACTGTGATCAGGTCAGCTTCATAGATTTCCAGATGAACTGTACAGTGGCTTTGCCTAGTGGCTGGAATGCTTGGAAAGAATTGGAAAGAACAGAGAGACAGGCATACGGATAATAGGTCGTAAATTTTTGGTTTTTTCAGTACCTGGTGAAATAATAATACTGCTGGCTCAATTGTGTTGCTCTCTTTTCCTCGTTCTTTTAAATCTGTGTTGTCGAATATAAACTAGTGACGAAATGCTGCCAAGTTGTTTGGTTAGGAGTAAATATCAGTTCTGGGCAAAGTCTCAATCATCCATGGGCATCACAAAACCATCATACCATATTATTGTGCTAGTAAGAATGTACCCAAGATTTCTTTCAGAAAATGAGAAAGAAAGGTCCTTAACTTACTACTGGTAATGAAGTGCTACTGGTTTATCTACACTATCAGTCATTTGATTTTATATTTTAACCATAGTAAGTTTTCAAAGGCACTAGGCTAACAACGAGAGTCTTTAGCCCAGTTAACCGCTATTCACAACACTTACTGCACTTACGAGCACAAGTGACTTCAGAATGAAATGGCCATCCGAAATCTATACTTCCCAGCCAGAAAACAACAAGCAGATCAAGTATCAACCAATGGAATGGAACCAATGAAACGAGTGTTGCAATGTTCACGCAGGCTTTGGTGACAAATCAACGGAAATGGCGTCGCACGGAACCGAGGCACAGGGACCTGGCGCTAGCCGAGACGCGCGTGAACAAGGGGGAAGCGTTCGGGGAGTTTCGGCTGGGTTCCACGATCGTGATCCTTTTCGAAGCGCCAAAAGACTTTTCTCTCTCCGTGCAAGCCGGCACCCTGACGCGTGTCGGCCAGAAGCTGGGAGACTAGTTTGCCAAAGAAGCATGTCCTACGTGACGGGGCCAGCTTGTCGTAGCTACAGTTTGCTGAATTGAACGAGTTGTCTGAAACCTTCTTGTAACGGAGCCGATCATTTTTAATGCCCTGACTGAACCTATTTGGCTGAGACAAATAATTGTAGCTATTTCAACATATTCCTAAATCCTAGTACAAGATCAGTTTATTATATGAACTGCGTGAAGCGAACATGCCATGTGTAAATGGAGTGCCAGTCTCCGATTGTATAATCGAGCGTGGCAGGTTCTTTTTACCTGCTCGGTTGGTTTGAATCTCACCGATTTAGACACATTCCACTTGCTCATAAATCTTCGAATTGTGCCATTTTGATATGATTAGAGGAATTATGTTTTTTATTTCAAAGTATTTTAATCGAAAGTCTATTACATTTGAAATTATAATATTATCATATATTATCATACATGTTGGCAAGCATATTGATCAATGTCGAATGAATGTAACGGGTGATTCAGGCTTTTGCCGTTTGCGACTCAGAAATACAGTAGTTTATACATTCTGACTCGTGATTCGTCTATTTGGTAAATCAACGTATTGCAGATAAACCGCGTTTTTTCTTGCCTGTAATTGTGGTATCCACTTGCCTTATTTGTCTGCAATACCTTGTTTTACTTGCTGATTGACAGTGGGTAGGTACTGAAATGTAGCTACTGAGAGTTTTCTACTGGTCCAGTAGCAACGCCAGTACTCGGCTGTCTTAAATGCGTTTG
Source organism: Nemurella pictetii (assembly GCA_921293315.2). Taxonomy (NCBI): domain Eukaryota; kingdom Metazoa; phylum Arthropoda; class Insecta; order Plecoptera; family Nemouridae; genus Nemurella; species Nemurella pictetii. The sequence goes on along the minus strand of OV121116.1, from coordinate 22,498,203 downwards.
TCAAGGGTATAGTATCAGTAGCTTGGTACAACTGCAGTCTCAAATTAGGAAGTGCCAGGCTGGGTGAAGTCGAGTTTTGAATCTCGTATCCCAATTCTTGACGAAATTTAGATTTCCATTCATGTGGCAAATTTTCGACAATAAAGTTGGTATGTTATAATTTGTGAACAAAATTATTAATACCTTTACCAATGTTCAAATTACGAATCTTCTGGCATGATATGGCATTCTTTATGATACCAATATCAATCTAGAGTAGTACCTACCCATCATTTGCCCCCCCCCCCCCCCCCCCCAAATCGCCATAATTAAAAAATGCAAATCATAGTGTAAAAATTAAATTAGCGGGCAACCCATTCGCCTCATTGCTTCCTTAACAGTTATTTGAACAAAAGTCTGTTCAGTAATGCAAGTGATGGAGAAAAATGAGGAGGGATGTGATTCAACATTCCCTATGGTATGCGGCTATAATTTGGATTTGTGATAATTTGGATTAATCGGGAAGTTAGTCAAAACAAAAAATTGAAACCTTCAGTGTGAATTCGAACCAAGCTGCAATTAATCATTGCGTGCACAGTAATTAGGTATTTATTATTAGAAACGATTATACATTCTCAAATTATGTCCGTAGATAAACCTTTATTTATATACCTCCCACAATCAAGGTAAAAAACTACGTATCCATCGTTAACAATATACTAGATTGCGTAGATAAATTAGAGTAGGTATACCTTGCGATCGTAAGTTGCTTCTGGGAACAAAATTGCATCACCAGTATTTTGGTCACATGATGAGGTGTTAAACCTGGAAAATCAAATCGCGATAACCCGTGCATTGATTATAATTATTAATGTGAATTCTAGGGGTGACCAATGTTTCCAACAAATCATTACCTATCTTACGATATTTTTATAAATTGCTAAAATAATACCTGTTATTCCTGAGTCGCGTTACTAACTGCGAGATTCAGATCCATGCTTTACGGCACAAAAGCCCCATAACTCGAGTGGCCGATGAGTTCAGCTTTGATTCATATATCTTTTGTGCGAACAATGCAGACAATACGGAGATTTTGTAAGGAATACAATAAATATCAAGCTTGATCCGTGTGCCAAAAGCCAGACGAAAACAGTGGCGCATTGCCACACATAACGCAAACACCCACCCATCACCCACCCACGAAAAGAGTGAGGAAATTTGAAGAAAAGCCTCGAGATTAACTGGAATCAGAGAGTGGGTTCAGTGAAAAATTCCTCGCGAGAATGAAACAGCCTTTTCCAATCATACAGCAATATGAAATCCATCTGAAGTGACGTTTGTAGCGAACACACTTATGATATCATCTTATTAAGATCGATGTTTCATCATTATAAGCATCCGTTTTGATTACTCATGTGGTGTGTGTAAGGTTTCTTTCGAAGTATTATCGCTGGATGTCGACTGGTTCTGTATTTTGAATCGGAGATGATTTGACGAGAGATCATCTATGAATGATACAGAATTTCGCGTAAAATCCGCCGGAATCGATATTGGTTTTTGTTTTATAAATAATTAATATTGAAATCGAGTCAATAAAGTATCATTATTAATTTTAGCTGATTCTGTTACATGACCGACTAAAATAGTACATCATGTTCTATTTGGTTGACTTTCTCTGACTGTCGGGCCACATTTCGGTCTTTATCTTAAAATATACTTCAAGAGAAAGTCAAGAAAAGCGTTTCATTTGTATGAATTACTATGTGGCTGAACATCTCGCACTCAGGGATGGCATACATCACTATAACTTACTAGATTACTTGTAAAGATGGGTAACATATTTTGTGTGTCGCGATAAGTGTATTTTTATTATGCACACCGCTGATGAGATTGCGTATCTCAGTTCCAAAATACACCGTCAAGTTTTCAGTGGAAGTTTTCAGTTACGTTGTATGATAAGGATTTAAATCTGTTCCACCTCCTTGCAAGTTGCAAATGATTTAATTTGATTTTTCAGTTTTATTGACACATTTTCACGTCTCCAGAAACCACGCAGAGATATGAAATATATATGTCTTGAACATGATTTCCAATCATTGCATTTTATTCCGATTATTATACCCAAGGGTTAAGAGCTAATGCTAATCAATGAAATGCAATGATCAATGCAATTTTTATTGTGTCAGTTCCATAAGGCGAGAAATTGATGCCCGTGATTTGGAAATATACAATCACTAATCAGTAAGAAGCAAACATATTCATCTTTATAAGGTCATTATTTAAAAACATATGCTTCGAGTTTGGCACTAAAAAAACTACATGTACCCTTAGATTCAGATCGTGCTAATAGCATTAAAGATGCAATTAAAACAACAAAGCCGCATATAAAAGGGGTGAAATGACATTTTCATTCGGAAATAAAATTGAACGGTGGAGAAAATTGTAGATGCGATGCGGACACGAATTACCACCGGCATTACGTGTGTGTATGTGTGTGTACAGACTACAGGAGCGTGTGCTCCTATTTGACGTTTCTCGGTAATGTTATTTCGTTGGCTGTCAAACAGGGCCGTATTTAACCAACATATAATCAGTTTAACTCACGTTTAGCTCTCTATTATCCGGTGTGAATGCTCCAATCACCAACTCATATCGAGTTACCAACATTCTACAGTATGTATCAACCCAAGGGTCGATCTCATTCAATTTCATGCCGGTTAACACACGCCCTCGGATAGGGGTAGTAGTAGGGGTTGACATACCACAAAGTGAGTCACTTTGGCTGCGATAGACTATATGCAGGCGCCTAGGGATCAGCTTGTATAGAAGCAATTTGCGAGAAAATTGGCCCAATATAGTATGCCAACATACAAGCACTCCATGTCTGGATCGACAATGGCCAATCTGCTCTTCGACAATCGCATTTCCCTGGTTTTCCTGGTTTCCCTGGTTTCCCCCGCTGCGACGGGCTGCGACGGGCTATGGCTGGATGGCTGCACCCCCCCCCCCCTCCTCCACCCAACGAGTTCAGAGAGACACCGCGTATATGAGTTGCCACTTTTTACTCGATTTCCGTGATCCGCGAATCGTCATCCGTGCTCCATCAATATTCTAGAACACAAATCTTCGATTCCGAATCTCGCTTGAATTCAAGTAAATCCTCGGCTGAACGAACGTGTCTGACTGTTTGCGAATGCGATATTCGACTCAATTGGTATTACAAAATTTCGCCGATGCTCATTTTCTTTGTGAAGTACGATTTCGATAATGAAAATCCGCGCTCTGCTTTCAGAAAGGTCTATCAATGGTTTTGCGCCTTGGAATCTACCTGATGCGGGGTTTATTCGAACATGATTTCGTTATCTTCTAGAATAATATATTATATATTAGGACACAAATATTGTCCTTTATTGTTGTATACCTGTAAACCCCAAATATTAGCGTACACAATACCTTATACATATAGGTACACATTCTGCGCATTTCCGCTTAAATAATTTAATTAATTATCTTTCTATTTAACACAAGAGAGTCGTGGCAAGGAATGCAATATCAGACACACACAAAGGGAACGAGAGACTCGCAGGAGGTCGTGATATTACATGAAAAACTACCTTTCATCCCTCTTGTAGTAGGTAATGCCAGTGTAGACAAAGCTCGCAAGTTATAGCATCGCACCAGCCTTGCGCGGCAGCGCACCTCAGTGCACCCGATGACATGCGACTTGCAATTACATTAGGCACTTCATTACATCCATGCAACTTCTCAATTAATAAAATCAAGTCTGTTCAAAGAGTGAACTTAATTCACCAATTTCACGGATCAAAGCGGGATACTAAACTGAGAAACTGGGCGTTATGACTATAAGTAGACGGGTAACTCGATCAAAATAATCACAATGCGTACGGTTGTCGGCTGCATGGCAAGCTGTGGGTGAGATTTAATGGCACGTGCTGCCTCAATTTAGCGTTAGGGATGACAAATCCATTAGTCCGCGCCCTTATTAGTATATTCTAACTACACAGCATCCTTCTAACGCTTAGCATTTCACGTTGACAGTGTGATATGAACAGGGTGGCCGAAATATCGAATTTTATAACTCATTTGATGTTTGAGATTCATGACATAACGTCCAAAAAGTTTTATATCTTTTCTAATGTGTTTTTCTAGAGTATGCCATTTAAGAACTCGCTTTTATTACCGATAAGCCTATAAGCCTATATTATAAGCCTATCAAGGAAAGATAAAACAATAAACATAAGTTGAATACATTTTGAAGGTTTAGTATTTTTATTTTATAGTAAAGTAATTGGTATAGCAGTTTTTTTAGCATTAATTTTATAGTTGCCAACTGGCAGTCAAAATGCAAACAATTTGTACCCATAGAAGTCAATTAAGCTAACAATTACATCCATGCATTCTCTATAACATCTTCTCGTGGCTCTCATCCTACTTTCCTAACCCTCTCAGCCCCCCACCCCCTACATGAAATGCACCCTTGATGGTAGATAACCCGCTTAGCTGTAATAACCATGCTTTCATTCACTCTGATTCTGTTAGGTCACTAATAACAGGGTTGATTAAATGTCGGGTCCTCTCACTGGGATGGGGAGTGGGGGTGGGAGGGGGGGGGGGGGCTTGTGTTAGTTGTGGGGGGTCGGATCCCCTTGAGTGGGTGTTAGAATAGGATCTCACGCCGAGCTATTGAGCAAACAAATAGTAATACAAGAAAGGTATTTTATTAGTTAAAGAAACCATATAAAGTGTATGAAATTAGTCGTTAGCCAAAAGTGTTGGTGACCATAGTGATGTTTTTCGCCTCGCTTTTGGCTTCAGACTTATTTTCGATGACAAATTTTCACGATGCCTTGCTATGTTTTGGAAATATATAATGTAGGTGTTGTGTTATCACTATTATTCATTATTTCTTTGGTTATTAACGCAATTTAAGTAGGTTGATGATTATTTCTAGAAACAGGAACTATATGCAGTAAACATTGAATAAAAAAAAGTCATCGTGAGGAAAATAGGAATCCAGTTGATTTTAAAATTTGAATGTCCAGAACATAATTTATATGTGGCTGTTATGAAACGGAATCATGATTTTATTTTTTTCTCGTGGGACCCGTGTTAATGTTAACTAACACGGTTCATTCCAGTGGTGCAGACTTATGAAACACGGGGGGGGGGGGGGGGGGGGGGTTGACGGATGCCACCAACTACCGGTGCAACTGCAACTGTGGTTTAACTGTGGTTTAACTGTTGTGTAACTGTGGTGCAACACCACGTCCACACCAACGATATCATCGACATGTTGATGGCATTAGCAAAGCATTAGACCCATGGCTGCGTATTTAGTAATTTAACCGATCTTGCCCTTAAAATTTTAGTGGCCTTTTGTAATTGCATGGGATTCGGAACGAAGCAGGGAAAATATTTGACCGAAGCTGGGCTCTATACCCTCGATGAGAAATTCACACGACAAAACGCATGACGCATATGCACTCAAGCCTAAGCAATTGCAGCTCATATGTTTTCTTGGATAAATGCATAATATTAATAACATAATCCAACAACGGATTTGAGCAGCCCAGGGTCAAATCGAATCAGTTTCACATCTTCCCTCGTGAATCCTTTCGATTCGTTGCTTACTGTTTGAGCTTCTATAATATATAACAGACAAACCCGACTCTCCGTTCACTTGCCATTTGCATATACATCCTGCTTCTAATAATGACAACACATAGACACTGTTAGCTTCTATCAAGCGTTAAACCGACAGATAATACAGATCACAGAATACGACCTTACAATTGATTTTCCAGCATTCGGTTAATAATTTAACGGCTTGTTAACAAGTCATCAGTATGTTATACGATGACTTTGAAAACGACCAATTTGGTAATATTGCTCTGCCTTCTAATTGTATATCAACAGAAAGCTGCAAACATTACAAATAATCTTAAAATTAATATGGCATGACTTACGAGTTAAGTAATTTCGTCGGATCTTTCAGTTTCAGTTCAAATCTTCAAAGTTCGAGCCATATCATTTGGAAAGTTTGCGAGATTCACTTTGTATACCATCAATATGATTGACAGCTGGCACTAAAAGTTCTGAAAGTTGGCTCAGCACATCATCAGCACATCAACACACCTATAGAGAGATTCATTTGTTCAAGACGTCCTGAAGTCCTACAGCATTGAAGTTTCACATCCTGATGTCTCCGACGATGTCGATTTCTTCCTCTTCATCCGAAGATTCCTTTCGGCTGTCTTTCGGATGACGCGAGAAGTCTACCGGTCCTTCTGCAAATGAGGAAAGATTTATTTGTCATATTATTAATTGGACATTTAGAAAATGACTTGGCCCAAAGGCCTACGGACAGTTTCTTTGGTACTGATCAAATAATTGATGTATGCCAACTTGTTTTGAACCCAATCTGGACCGATCAGTCATCCGACTGTACAGCAAATCAAATACAGTGGCAGGTTAAAACAATGGATAATTTAATAGATGTTATGACCAACACACGCATAGCACGATTTAATTGCGTACGTTTAAATTGCAGTGTTTCATTCTAATTTAATTATAGGTTCAACTATTACCGAATTGATATGATTTATATAAATGGAGCACAGAGAATTCCGATCAAATTTATTCCTAAAATTCAAATATTCAGTTATATTAAAGTAAATGTTATACTCACACTCTAAGTGCTGTCTACTTCAATGTTGAGTTTGACTCTTCGAAAATAACGCAAGAGGCCACGAGCAAGAGATGAGACAAGTCTAATAATCTAGTTTGGTGATAGCGAAAACGAAGGAACGCCACAGATCCTAGGACAATAAGACCCACAGGATCTATCCGCTTAAATAACCCGGAAAATGCATTTATCTCCTCGAAGCACCTCCAGATTCAAAGAAGGAATTAACCTCCCCCCACCCCGGAACATTCCAAGGTGCATTAAACAGATATAACACCTTAGGTTTCAATGAGATACAATCCACCGAAGAAGATATTATGCATTGTATCATTGACTCAATTCGTAGAATAATCTATATGGTTGGTGAAGATGCCCTGTAACAAAAGAATCCTTGTCGCTTCTATGTGATTTGATTAACAGAAACTATAATATTATATCGGATCCTCCTAGTATATCTCCATGTGCTATGGATATGTTTTTAATGATTTATCATTTATTGGAATCTTTTCGTTTTTATATAAAACTTGGGCTCGTTTCAATTCCATTCAAATTTCTTGCCAATGGCCGAAATTACTATAAGCTATTATCGAGTGACGTTGAAAACCTAACGGTTGCTTCTGTTTTCTTCCTACCTGGAAGATAATGATTAAAATCACGTTGTGATTTCGTCCCTAATTTCACTAGCTAACTTAGACCCGCATGTAGGTAATCTGCAGCGTAAATTATTTCAGCTATAGAGCATAAATCGCAGCATCACTGTTTGAGAGAGACAAGTCTGCGACGGCTAAAGCGGGTCTAACGCATCAGACTACTCATCGAGGGGTAATTGAGCTTGATTGGGCTTGATTGGCACGGTAAAATTGCCCCTCCCCCCTCCTCCCCGCCGCCCTCCCCACCCCCAGCCTATTTCCCGGGAACCACTGTGCGATACGCGGAGGCGAAACAGCAATTCGCTCAAGATAGTAATTACTGCGTTGTAAAAACGAGAGATATTAAATTACAACGAGCTTTTGCTTGAAATTAAATCTTTTTTGAGATTCGGTACAGCTTCGAACACTGAAAATAAATCTGTTTTATTTTCAAAGTTCGTTGGGTGTATCGTTCATGTTTGAAAATTAAAACTCTAGATTTATAATGATTCTTTTTCTGTTTCATAACCAGTGTGGAGATAGGCGAATCGATAAGCGAATACTCGCGTATAAATTCCGATTGACGATCGAATTTCTTCGAATTCTTGATCTTCCTAACGTTTCTATCTAGAAAATTTTCATTCAATGCTCAACGCAAATTGAACCAAAATGAAAAAAAATCTTTAACCGCAAAGTGAATACATTTTGGTAAGCCGCCCAGATATTTTAGATTGAAAACCAAATTGTAGTTTAATTTGGTAAGTTTATAAAAATCTGCAAGCAGAGCTATGATTCCTATATAATATACGTGTGTTTCTATAACATTTGATCCCAGACTTACAGCGCGTCACATCCATCATATGTAATTATTAATTATTAATATAAGTTGAAAATAAATGTTCTCCAAACAAAGTAGCCGACTGTTGCATTAGAAGAGGAGAGAACTGTAGCTTCAGTTAACTTGTGCTAATGAAGTTAGTGGACTCGCTTTCGAAGATGCTTCACTTAGGGAAACTTAGGGTAACTCAACGGCACCGTTGGCTGCCCGGGGAAGGGGATGGGGGTGGAATTGGGGGCAGGGGGGCCGAAAGGGGATGGTAGTTAGAGTCAATTAAGACGTTACTGCAAGATGGCACCCACTTGCCGAAAACTTACCTGACATTCATGCCGAGTGAACGGTCTTTATCTTAAGACGTGCATAACCTGGTCACGAGTGATCTGTTTTATTAAAGATGTTTTAAAAGAAGTAGGAGGCCTATGGACCGAAATGATCACCACGGGTGCGATTAATCGTTTCGTTATCGATGACACTCAATAACATTTTACTGCTATTTTACGAAGTAAAAATAAATCTCTCTGTATGTTATGATGGACCCTTGTGAGTGCGAAATCTCACTATTTTTTATTTGAACCGAATAATACCGAACTGGGGAGGAGACACCGGTTCCAATGAATGTAAGACTTTCGAACCGAAATGAAAACCTCGTTGCCTTGCTCTTTATACACTACCTATACATATTTAAAATAAACGAATCGGTATCTAAATCGATAGTATTGAATATTTTTATGATAAATGTTTCGAATTTTTTTGCCCAAATTTTCATTGGCTTACCCGTGGTAGAAGCCCCGGCATCACCTGCTTTGGCTTCCTCGTTTTGCTTCCTCAGTTGCTTCTTGTGCTTCATCCGCCGGTTTTGAAACCACGTTTTCACCTAAAAGCAAAATGAACTGAAATTGATATCATGATTTGATTTGGAGCGTGTAATTGAAATCCACGTTCGTTCCCCATATCAAATTGCTTATTATAGGTGTTAATGGAACATCATTTACCTTCATGATTGGTATTTCATCAATATCGGAGGTGAATGTGATTAAAGTTAAAACAGGCATATTGAATTTCTGCTCCCATACTTTTATCTGCATTTCCAAACAATGACATTCATGCGTGGAATGAATGATTTCAAATAATAATAAGGCTATTATCTGTTTGCCATCCGTTGGCCAATAGGCCCACATCAATAAACTGTAATTAGATCAGTTGGATTTTAAACTGCATTTTACATTAATTATCAATTGCGATGTATAACTGCAGTACGATTGTATGCATTTACAGATTGATGACCCTGCAAAGAAAAACTTTACTGTAACTAAATAACGATACTGAATTGGATTGCAAAGCACAAGTACTAAAGCAAAATTCTGTGTACTACCTATGTACTTTTTTCGTCTAAGTGGATTCGTAAATTCAAACGTATAAAGAACGTAAAGAACGCTAGTAAAGAAACAAAACTGATTGTCTGTCAAAACGATTGCCGAAGTCACAAACATCTACCACTTTGTGGACGTTATTAGAATGATATTAATTCAAATATCGATAACAACGAATTACTTTTCCAACAGAAATAAGATGAATGAAAGCGAGAGCGAATTTTCTTGGTATGTTATTTGGCTTATCGTTAGATGTTTGACGGAGAGATAAACGTCAAGGGGTTCCATTGCATGTGAATTAATCTCTCTTGGTGTTTGCATCCAGAATACAGTCAATTTTCAGTGCTTTGATGAAGGTAAAATAAATTAAGTTATGTCTTCGCGAATGTGGTTTTTATATATACATCAATCAACAGTAATGGTTGCATTAAGATGGAATTGCGTTCAGACTCAATGTAGGTAACGTTCCTAAACACTTACACGAGCAAAGATGGATCTTTACTATCTTTGCTATCGAGAGTTGCGAATGGAAGTGGTTCTTTGCTAATTACGTCTGTATTGAGATAATAATAATAATCAATTTTATTCGTCCGTTAGGGTGAATGGGTTTAACAATATATTATTGTCATATTGAGATATTTTCTGTAAAACCTTTGTAGAAGGAAACCCCTGCACCCACATAATGCACAAGACTGCACGTCAGTCACCGGTTTTGCTTCAATAAAATTTCAAACCTTGTGTACCGTGTTACGCTTTAGAATTACACGGAGTCTGGCCCTGGGTCATGGTCCTTTGTTGGAAAACCAGGGGTATTTCCACAAAGCTCCATGGATCTTGCAGTAATTTTATGCAAAAACAAACAAATTTACTATGCGGTCACGAGAGCTCATCAAATCTCTGTTTTATGACATTAATTATTTTATAGTAATATATTTTCCTAAATTTTAGCACACGCTAGTTTAACAAAAGTTTAACTGGGTTATTTAATGCTATCAGCTTAGTTGACAGCTTTGCATTCAATAAATCTGTTAAATATTTTTTGAAAAATATTTACATAAATTCATGACCGCGTTACTCGTTCCGTTCAATCGCAGATCTGTTATTATGATTGCTGATTGCCGATTGCTGATTGCTGATTGATGTTTGATGTTTACAGGTTGGGATACGCAGTTATATAGTCTAATCCCATGTTATAGGACCGCTTCCAACCGCTACAACCGCTTCCTACCGCTTCCTACATGTTACACAATGTAACAATTGTACAGTTAGGACATTGCAAGAGTTGAGAAGCTTTAAATAGCTCTGCATTTTCAACTATTAATTATGATATATTGTTTGAAATGTACCAAGTTATATTCCATATAATTTATCGGTACACATAGGTTAATCACATAAATCATAGTGTTAAGGTGTAAATAAATTTATATTTGAATGCATTACATAGCAGTCGGTCAGGGCTTTCAGAAAAAATGAAACCTGACAAACAAAGCTGTAAGCGGCATCCCTTTATCACATAGCTATCAGCCCGCTAAACGTGATATTACGTATCCCAACCTAGCCGTGCTGGAAGGAGTGATGAGTTGAGAGTAAATTACCTGCGTTTCGGAGAGATTGAGTGCATTGGCCAGCTCGACGCGTTCAGGTGTGGACAGGTAGCGTTGTACCTCAAACCGTTTCTCTAGCCCTGTCAACTGCTGGTCGCTGAACACCGTGCGTGCCTTGCGTCGGCGACAGTGTTTGCCCCCCAAATCGCCCCCCATTGCACCAAACAAGCTGGCGAACGGGAGCCCTGTAGCAGTCCAAATGCCGGTGCGTGAATTAGTGATGAGGTACTGTTTTAAGATTGTCTGAATAAGAACCAGTTTTCCAGTGAGCTGTTGGTTATTTAACAATCTGTTTACATTGTGGTGTTTTTCATTGATTTGACAGAAAATAAGATGCGCTGGTTAAGTAAAATCGGATCAGTAATTGATTGTATGTAACGGACCACTGGAAAACCGGGCCTGTCGCATCTTGATGGATGAGATTTGAGTTGTGGTATAGGATTAGAAGTTAACTAATGTGCATTTACTAAAAATACATGAGAATTGAAACGAATTTAATGTTAACCCAAATGCCATGCAAATTTAGAAACTCAGTTTACCGTTTCGCAGAATATAAAAAGTGTTCTTGACCGGGATTGATATGTCCACATGAAATATAAGATTTTTTGAGCGTTGAAACTATTTTCCATTCACAATACAATGTTACATATATACTTAGCACCTTGCTTTTGAATCGTTCCCATGCAAATCATTCGCATGAGCTTATTGAAGATCGCTACTCTTGTGAAATATCTGTATTCTGATTCTGACATCTGTGATATCCACATTGGGATGGAATTTGTTGGCATGGGAGTTAAAATTCTAAATACTATCTGCATTGCTTTATGGTTATTGGTTCTCGGCTTGATCATTTCAATGCGGGTAAGTGAAAATAAGAATTTGGTTTCCTAGATGTAGGAATTCAATCTACTTCTATTCAGTGAAATACCAATTGGTTGTTCACTCTACACCGACTCTGTCATTCCCCGAAGTCAAATATTCCGATATTGCATTTTCTTGAGCTTGGAACACTATTAAAGTTTTCTAGCATGATTAAACAAAAATCATGGATAAATCCTTTATTTTGGATGCTTCAATCCTTGTCCTTGAGCCTAAATGTATTGCCACACCATAAATCCTGGAAAAAGTTACTTTGTCCTCGTAGACACGTTACAGTGTCTGACAAATGTTTTCCCGGAAATTTTCCGAATGTCGAACGGACGATTTCTGGGGTGGAAAACTTTTTTTTATCAAAGATAGAAAATAAATGTTTTGATTTTCCTTTGTTCACTTATCATTCAAAGATTCCCGAAGAATCTTCCCAGGTCCAGGTAGAAGGAAATATCGAGGACTGCTGTCTTACGTATACCACTTGGTATACTTCAACGGTCGTTACATACTTATTTTGTGCACAATATTTGTATCGTTGCTTTGGTTGGTAACATCTTTAACGTTCCTGAAGACAAATTGATACATCATCTCGGCAGTCAGATGTGGATAGCATGTCAACAACCCAGGTAAAAACATTGATATCTTGTCGTCGACGACGAAATCGCAAATGGCTCTACAATTTTCATATAAACAATCGTTCAAGTGTGCAATGAACACCTCGAAAATAATTATAGTGAGTTGGTGAGTGAACCAATGGCATGACTGGTCATGCCATCAGAATGCCACCCGATAATTTCCCCAGAAAGTTTCCACATTTTCGCGGTAATCAGTCCGGCACGCCGGGAAAGTTAGACTCACCTTGCGAGAGGAAATATGATTCTGCATGGTGCTGCAGGTATGGGTGGTGCATGTACCCGTTGTTTTCGTGAAGCAGTGGGTAGCTCTCCAATTGTCTCGGGGTCAAACCCATCTATGAGAAAATAAGACGGTCGTGTCATTAGAAACCGCATGGAACGAAACTCTGCGCGCGTACGAGAAACGAAGCCGGGACGCCGGGTTTTCCTCCCCGATCAGCCACGCGTTTTCCTGCCTCATTTCCTTTCCTCAATTGTAAGACTTACTGCTTGAAGCTTTCACCAAGACTTTGCGATTTCAGCCCTTTAAGTCATACAGTTCTAGAAAAATAACTTAATTTTTATGGGCGATCCCTCATTCGATTTTGTTAGCGCCCAGACAAACATTTTCTCTTCTCTACTCTCTTTATTCTTTTGAGAAGAGATTTGTTCTCAGGACGAAAAGTGCTTGGCCTTACAACTTCTTCTTGATTATTTTTAAACGTTTCTCCAAAAGTTTGTTTCCGTTGTCGCGAACATTTCGGAACCAACAACACCCAGATTAGGGAAATTGATTTGAAATGCGAAACACAAACTTAACGAAAACGAGTAATTAATGCAAGTAGAAAAGGAAACAAGCACCTCAATGTAGGATTAGTTCTGATAGGCAAAGGCCCAATCAGCTATCAAATGTTTTTGAAAGATTTGTTCGGAATTAATGAATTTTTCAAGAGTTTGGTGCAACTTTACCTGTGGTTTTGGCCGATAGAGGATGTCCTCGATCAGGAAAGAAGTGTGTCTTGTTTCTTGTTGCATACGTTTGCCCCTCAGCTGCGAACGTAATGACTCCATTTTCAAGCACACATTTAACCGCCTTTTCTCCTGTCGCACAATTGTCTTCGGAATTCAGAAATGCATCACAAAACGAACACTTTTTGCCGCTGGATCACAATTTTTTAAACTGACACACGATCGGGAACACGGTACACGTTTTTTCGTACAGACCAATTACAAATGCTTTATTTAAAAAAAAATCGGATGGTCAAAAATCAAAAAAATACTTATTTTATTAAATAAAATCACGTGTAGAGTACACCCACAATACACCTCTAAATGAATATCCGTAAATTTTTTTATTTCTCGCAGCAATTTCTTTAGTATATTATTCTGTGTAACGACGTACTTGGACTGGCGTAACGACGTGTTTAGCCCGAGTTTAACGAGCGACTGTTAGTGGAGTTAGAGGCCAGTTAGTAGTGTGTTATTGGCTACCCCCACTACTATAGCAAACCCGCATTACACCCCATTACAGAAATCCACCCCTCTACTCGCGGGGCGGGTAACATTGCCCGTGCACCAGATAAAAACAGTCCGAGCGCTTAAAATGAGCAAATATTCCGTTAAAATTTATGCTAACGAATTGAAAATAAAAGTGAAGTTAGCGTTCACTTGCGATGACATGAGATGACTGTTGATAATACCGCAATACATTCAATTGAAAACATTACAAGAAAAAAATCGCGTTTCTATGTAAATCGATAGGAAATCACATTTTCTCAGTTAAAGCATCGTTTGAAAAGTGATTGACTAATAGTTACTCACTCGAAGCTTGAGAAAAACGTAATTTTCGTAAAATATTGACACCGGTATGGTACAAGGTACACCAACGACTAAGATAAGAAAATTTCCGACTTTTTGTGTGAACTTCCGCTTCAGCATTTCTTGAACGCCAAAAAGCTTATTCCTCGTAATTGTAACCGTGAGTGTTCAAAGAAATCACTGTCCCATCATGGAATCTTCTCGCTATCACTGACCCCTAGAGGCGCCTCTTCGGTCAACCAGACTGTTCCCATGCTAACCTAACCTCGTATTATGAAAACTAAAGCTAACCCGAGCTTTTTCACAAGGTTAACATCGTCGTTCACAACAAGGAAACGAATTGAGTTTTCTTGACGGTTAGTACCACCTATAATTCTATAAGCTGGTTGTTTGCTGGAGAATTTCAACCCCCGTGATCCCAAGTTCCCGATTGGCTGGTTACATCATCTAGACCCTATTGGGTGGCGCTAGGATGCCACGCCTACCTCGTGTTACCATGAGCAACCCCTAACCACCCTAACCCCCCAGAATATGCTCTCTTATTGAATTCATCTCTTATGGAAAAGGGAAAAAAAGCGTATCCATTGATTTTTTGTAAATTTCTTGGTGATGTAGTACCACTAGCTGTATAAGGTTCCTAGGGAGAGCTGGCATCCAGAGATCTCGGTTGGTTGTCTCACGTACCTTTTCACTTCCGGCTGTATTCTGATCTGTAATCAACCCTTGATTGAACTTGAAGTTACTCGTCCATTGAGATACAACACCGTTAGTTGTGAAAAACCTATTACTTTCATATCTAGTTAACTTTTAGTTAAATTTCGTGGGATTTTCGCCCTGAACATGCTAGAACAAGTGGAGGATGGTAAGCCTAGTTGAGTAGTGAAATATCATGGGCAAGTTGAATGTTTATTTTAATTGGAAGAGTAGTTGCAATTTGATGATTACCGAACATCATCACCTTCATTAAACAGATTCAACAAGATGGGGGTTTATTTTGTGGATAAATGCTTGATCCTTATAATGATTGACTTCGCTGTTAGATCTGCGATCTTGATTATTGAGATGTCTTGTTGGAAATATTTGGAGTCATCTTTCTATTTGATGTTCATGGAGCTAAGTTAGGGGACCGATCTTTCCTACAAGGGGAAACGAAAATGTAAAAGCGTGAGCAATTCAAAGAAATCGACGTGAATGGTAATTGATTTTTTTTTAAATATTTAACTAAAATTAATGACTTAAAAGAAAACATGAACGTTCGTTATACGTTTCGAGTAAGTACTATTATAAAATATAAAGTCAACTATTCATAATTATAAAGTGAGTTACTATTGCTTCTCCGAGGCTTGCCTAGAAGTTTCCAAGTCGAAATAACAAAAAAGTCAATAAAATCCAATTGATCTGTGCGGCCGCAGGAAATTATAAAAACCCTCCAGGAATTGAAATAAATCAGAAACAAAAACAACCAAAAACAGCCCGTTATAACCTTTCCACATGCCTCGCCACTTTCCCCACGATTTTTCTTTCCACAAATGAAATTTCCTTCACTCTGAATCCGAACCATTTCGAGCTCAGCTCACCCTGGATATGATCTTTAAATCGCCGATTAATATTTAACATCGACGTAGCATGCTGCTTTACTGACAAGCAGTGCCGAATCTTCCAAAACAAGCAAAGATCTTCACCTACCAATTTCATCCCTCATGTCTCCGTTAGCTCTCACTAATTGGGTGTTTAAGTGTAGCGAGGAAAGCTTAGAAATCGTCACGAGTTGTCTGCATCCCTTCTCGAGAGCATGCTGTACGGATGCAGATAGGTCACACAGCGTTTAGATGCTCATTAGTAACCGTCAACAGCATCACTAGATCTCCTAGCGCCCTGCCATCTCAATCATCCTGCCATCGCATCAGACAACCCGAGTCCTGACTAACAACCTGGTTATAAATAATCGAGAAGAAAATATACAAAAACATATAACCAATAAATTTATTCCCATATCATTTTTGCTCCAGAAAAGTCATCCTGATTTGTGACGTATAGGAGCTTACCGATGACATGCACGAGATTATGGCAATCAATTGCGGCAATTAGTCTTACAAAATGACGTCTAAGTAGCTTAGAAAACACCCTTGGGAGTGACTAAACTAAAACAACCCTCATGGTAAAACATTTGCCTTGCGACGGGGAAGCGGTGGCGGGGTTTTGGGGGAGGGGGACGGGGATTTGACTGGCATTTCTCATGTTACACCGACCAAATAGGCAGTCGCGTTAAGCTAGTGTACGTAAATGTCAAATGTAACCATTAGTGGGTGTTTAGCGGCATTTTGGCTTTTGTCCCTTTTCCATCGGAGTCTATATATACAGTCCGTTCAGGGATGTTAGCGCTGCATGTATTTAGAGCAGATTTATCAACGAGTTTACCAACAGGAGCAGGCTAGCCCGCATTTTATTTCAATATTGATTTCGTGGTTTTTATCAAAACTAGTGCTTTGGTTGATTTGGGAGCGGTTATTGATGAATGTATTTGGATTGTTGGGATTTTTATCCTTCCACCTTATTTCCACCTTAAACGGACGTGTTTTTTTTCCGCAAATCACACTATTCATCAAATATATTATAGAACTGGCTCATGACTTCTTGCACATCCCACGTGCCGCTGACTCTCACAATGATCCAAATTACAAACACACACATACCTAATTACGTCATGATGAAGCTAATCGGTTTTTTAAATACACCCTAGGGGTTGTATTTCGTGTAATATCACTCCACCCCCTCTCACTACCCCTACCCCGCGCAAGACGTCTCCTCATGAGAAATCCACTCGACCGAGTGCGCAAAGTTCAGGACTTTATGAGCGAGCGAAACGTTTCGTTGAAGAGCTCATGTCCCATGCTGCAATCACATGAATCGTCCCGTATAAATCTGTCACTTCGCCATCTTCCCTTGTATTCGCTTTTATCCACAGAGTGGCTTGCCATTGTCTTCTTGTGACGGCGGTGACACGTCGAGTATGCCCCTCCAATTATCGGCCCATTGTCTTTAGCTTGGCTTTGTGCCTTGCTACTAAATCTGCGTTGGCTCATGTGACAACCCTCTCCCAACCCACCCCCACCTATCTACGCGGTGTATACGAGGATACCCTTCACCCTGTCACTGGATGCACTGGATGCACTCCATCTCTCTGTTGTGTTTGTCACTCAAATGAACCATGGACGCAGTTTACCGGATGCTAATTAGCCGGTAACAGCTTATGTCTAAATTGCAAGGAAATTGTAGTATTGGTGTGGTATGTGTGGGTGGCGCGGGTGCACAAAACGGTTGGTTCACACGGCTTAAAGTAATGACAAACATGAGCTGTTTAGTGTTCTTAACAAGTTTAATAGTTTTAAAAGAAACGTTTGCTCTTATGCAGGTACAAGTGTAGAAAATCTATTTTTTTATTACTATATTATACTTTATATATATATTTTTTTTCAGATAAGCAATTATGCTCTGACTATTACTGCAGTCAATTACTATCGATTCAAATATAAAACAATTGAAATCAACATAAAAATACAAAGGTCTTGAAATGCAGGTATTATGAGAGTTCTGAACAATAATTCGGACCTCTAATAAAAGTCTAAAACGTTCGGTAACAAATTTGTATGACGGATCAAGCGGACGTCATCTTGGGTTAAGTATTTTTAATATGAATACAATGGCAGTCCGATGTATAATGTGTCACAATTGCTAACACAGTGTTACACTCTTCGTGACAATATTGAAACGAGTCATAAGTACCAGCGGAGAGTTGCAAGCAATAAATGATCGAGACAGGGGAGTTGCGCATTATCAAACAAAGGATTGCGGATAAAAGCCGATCCAAGCAGCAAATAGAAAATAATTCAAGCTTGTATTCAAAGCAAGATGAGTAATCTGACTTTGAGAGCCATCTCTCCGCAGAGCTTCCAACCCCAGTCGCGTTTTCATCAACAGCAGAGCGCTCTACTTGGCTCAGTGATATTTAAGGGATGGCATGAGAAGGGTGCTACTTTATCTGCTTAGAATAATCTAGCATTGCTAGATTACTAGGTGTCATGTCTTTTTAGTTCATGGACAATGTTGAGGAATCATGGAAAATGCTTTTGTTGCACACATTATCAAACGAAGGAAATAGTTTGATGAAACTTACAAAATCAAGCGAAAAACCTTAAAATATGGAGATAGGTAAAACAAAATATTTTTTATAGCGATGTGCTTATCGACATCTCGTATTTGCTGTCATAGTTATAAGATAATAATGACAATTGATATTCAAACAACGATATTAATATCGGTCGTTTTATATTGAAACTCACTAAACTTTCTTAACCCCATGTTTTCAACTGACTTAAAATGACCACGACTTGTCGATATCAATCATAAAAAAAAAATCGTCCAAATTTACTGAGTGAAAATTTTGTCCGTTACAGAAAAATTATGCATATAATACTTGGAATCCGCCATTCGGCAGGTCAATGTGCTCATTTTAAGAATGGTCAAATGACGAAGACAAAAATGGTAACTCCGGTGCATCCCACGAATCTGAGCCACACCGGTACCCAACCCCGACGAACTTGAGCGACGTGTTACACTCTACGGTTGCGCGCCCGCTTCTTCATCTGATTACTCCGGTCCAGCCAGGCAGCCACCCCGACCAGCAAGGCGACCATGGCGATGGCGACACCCACCCCGATGAACATGCCCGTGCTGCCACTCAACTTCAACGTCACTCCTGTCGACTCTTCGCCGTTCAAGCGGATATTCTCGTTGTGCTCCGTGCAGAAAGCGGGCTCCGTCCATTTGTAGAAGTGGACGAACCTACGACCACGGAGCGCCGCGGGGGAAACGCACCTGCAGGAAAAACGGATCGGTCGATGAGGGGATGTATAGTTGGAAAAAGTCTACCACGGGTGTCTTGTGGAGTATTGGGGTACGTCGGGTTTATTTTTTTGGTCATTTTTGGTAAGAAATTGGTTGATATTGATTTTTTTGGCCCTAGGCTAGCCAGAAGTTGCTTATTGTGAGCGTGACGAGCGAAGCGAGTGAAGCGAAATCGTCAGTTACACTTGCTGCAGAAAATTCTCCTATTTAGTTTTTTAAATTTTTTTTTGTGTTCGTTTTTTTGTGTGTTTGTTCGCGCTCTACAGACCAAACGCTAAAACCGATTTTGATGAAAATATATCTGGACATTCGTTTTCTCTGAACTTAGAGGTGCCACGATTTTGAAGCAAACCGGTAAAATAGGTTTTATGTATTTAAGTTTGTACGAAATTTTCCAGTGTTACTAAAACAAGCTTTGCACTCTAAAGGGCACGCATCTCAATATAATTTCACGAAACTTTCTATATATGTTGACCTTCATGATTTCATGTTTGTGTGAAAATTTCACTGCTGTTTCACTTTTTTTGAAAATGACGTTTTTATGATGCTTTTTTTTTTTAGCGTTTTTGCAGTTATTTGCAACTACAGTAACTTTTTCTTCCACCGATGTTTAAAAAAATACAGTGTGCGTTATATATCTTTAAAATAAGGTATAACCGAATATATCTTCTAAGTAGAATTTTTTCGAATTGACTTTGTTCGTTATAGAAGAACCAGAATTTTGATTCTGCTGCTGCTCAATCAAGGTGACCAGAAGAAATGAATGAACCGGCCCACTTTAATCGACATTTTATACGGTGTACTCCGACCAGGTACTAATTGGCCGACAGGGTATGCTGATTGTTAATTAATCGACCAAACATCCTAATCAGTTGTCACTAATTTGCGTTCAGACAATAGAAAACACCAATACCCCTTGCCTTTGGTGTATTGATTACCGACTTGGTGGGTCATTCCACCTGCCAAGTTCCTCCCTTCCCATCCTAGCCTACGATTCGATTACCCCTGACCATGGACATACTGTAAATAAAAGCATATAGCGAGTGAAATATGAGTGGGTATCATTCCTCAATTCTATCTTCGTTCCTCATTTGGTTGGTCTTTTTGTTGTTGTTGGTGGTGTTGGTGGTGTTGGTGGTGGTGGGTGGTGGTGATGGACTTGCTGAATTAGGGTGGCTCTGCCTCAAATTCGGACCAATTTCCCATTGGTGTCTTCCTTTTTTTCAGAGGAATTTTTATGGGACTGCTACAAATTTCATAGTGATTCAAATCGAATAAAAGTTTAGCTGCACAATTCATATGAATCTTAATGAGTTGGCGCGTAATTTCCAATTAAATGTATTATGGTATTTTATCCAATAAAAAGGGTATTTGATTGGTTAGAGTCCCCAAGAATGGTTTGCGACTCAAGCATAATTTTTTGACTATCGGTTAACTGTCGGGTTCATCAATAGTACAGTTCTATCTTATAAGTTTTGTGTTGACTTAGATTGGAAAGGTTGCTTTAATCTAAGCTTTTATTTTTATCCAAAGCTAAATTAAAGATTCGTGGACATCTACATTTTACTCATATCACAAGATACGAAGGAACTGAAAAAATGTGTGATAAGATTCAATCATCATTTTTATACATAAATGTTTCAGATACAGTTACTGATATCCTTTTGTATCTCAGAAATTGCCCATCCCTGCCAAAAATATCAATCTCTAGTCGTCGCATGTGAAATTTGAATCCATCACTTTCGACAGATTGGCGTTTTAAAATTAAAGTCACAAATAATATGAGATGTATAAATCCTTAGTCAATCGGTCATTTAAATGGGAGACCTGATCAAGTTCATTGTAGTGCAACAGCTTCGATCACTTTGCTCAAAGGAAAACTGAACAAGATTTACTCACCGAAGTTCATAGAGAAATTCTTTCTTTCCTGGATAAGGGTAAAGCTTGGGGACAACAGCATCCAGCAACCACTGTAGATTACACGAACAATCCCAAGGGTTTCCCTGGATGTCGAGTAACGGAAGTTCTTCCCATCGAAGCATTTTCTGAGGAACTGTTGTCAGGGCGTTGTAACTTATGTCCAACTAAAATAAAGTCAATCATTTTCTCAATTACTGGAAGCCTGGTTCAATCTAAGAGCCTCTTAAATAACAGCCGACAGAAAGCTTTTCTGGATAACAATCGGTATTTATATATCATATCGATAATCGTTGTGTTATCCAAATTTACTGCTTCGCTTCCCTTACATTATTTGCTTTCAAGCTTAAATTCCAACTAATTACGGTATTTCAATATATTTCAACAACAAGACATGCAAAAAGCATTCGATCGTTACCTTGCAGATATCGATGTTGACAAGAGATTCGTCTTCAATTTCCGCCAAGTTCTCATTATGCGAGATGGCCAAATTAAGTCCCCCTACTTTGCAATCATCGACGAATTTTTTCTCTTTAATTTCACGGGGAGGCTCGGCTCTCAGCATTTGTGCTCGCAGCATTTGTGTCGTTTTTTCGTTAGCTTTTTCGCCTTGTTCGTCTTGTTTGTCATCTTCGTCTGTTTCGTTACGTTCGTCATCTTCGTTTTGTTCGTTACGTTCGCCAACTGTAGTTGGTGAAGTTTTAAAACTGTCTGAATTTTTAGTTTCAGTTTCGGTATCTATTTCTTCGTCTGATTCACTGTCTCCATTCGACAGAACACCGTCATCATTGTTTCGTGAAATCTCAGATTGATTTCCAACAGACTCTTTCGTATTGCTTGTGGCATAGTCTTCATAGTCTTCAAACACTAATGTAGTAATTTCTTCCTCTTCGGTTTCTTCTACGGAACTGTTAGATGCAGCTGGTGGTGATCTTTTCCGGCGGAATGCAGATGAGCGGAGAGAATCTAGCGAATTTCTGGAAACTTTCTTGAGGAGAGGCATGTGCTTCAAACTGAGTAACTGGAGGGCTAAGAACTTGTTGTTTGACGATGGAAACTTCAAAGCAGGTATGGGGTTCATGTCCAAGTATAAGTGAGACAGTGATGGCAAAAAGTCGGGAGTAATTAGAGTTGGTATTTCAGAGAAAGAGTTGTTGGCCAAGTCCAACGTAGATAGAAACTGATAATATTTCCCTTCAATTACGGAGACATTGTTTGAGGAGACGTTAACAACCTGCAAACAGATAAAAAGAAGAGAATTAGAATAATGAAAAGAAAGTGTACATGGGTGTCTTTAAAGTTTAAAACGAAGTATTTTTTTGGCCATCTGCTGAACAAAATGAAATAATATTGCAGAATGGACCAATGCATTTGTCTATGCGAAGCTTGCATACGAATGTAATTGGAAGCTATGTTGTGTAATTTTAAATAATAACGTATAAATGATACATAATTTACTGAAAGTTGTTGTACTTACTTCCAGCCTATCAAACGTAGTGAGGAACTGAAGATTTTCCAGCTTGTTGTATTCCACGTGTATTTCTTTCAGCTCTTTCAGCTGTTTTCCAGATATTTCCACTTCTTTCAACGAGTTGTGTCCAATCTTGATCACTTGTATCGATGGAGCTAACTCGAGCATTCCTCCAAAATTCTCCAGCGAATTCCAAGAAAGATCTAGATATTCCAGATGTTTCAGACTCTCGAACTCTTGCTCGTTTAGAACAGTCAATTTATTATATGACAGATCAATATATTTTAAATTGTAAAATTCTTCAAAAGTTGTGGGCTCAATATTTTCAATATTGTTTCCAGCTAGGTCTAATGTCTCAAGTGCTCCCTGTTTTTTAAATGTTGCAGAATCAATACCCGAGAGAGCGTTTTCTCTCAGTGATAATACTTTGAGGTTACCAAGGAGTGTGAACAATTGGGGATCCAGCTTCCCATTTATAAAGTTGTGTCCCAGATCGAGTCTTTCCAAAGAAATGACATATTTGAATGTTTCTGGAGCCAACTGAGAAATACTGTTGCCATACAAAGACAGACTGCGAAGCACTTTCAAACCCATCAACTGTTTCGAAGATATTGACGAGAGCTTGTTGAAGCTCAGATCAAGCTCAAAAAGAGCTACCTTCGAAAAAGTTCCATCTTCGATCATTCTGATATTATTGTTAGCTAAGTTCAACTTGCGTAGCTTGTCAAACGTGAACTTCGTAATGTTCTCTAGTTTGTTAAACTGGTAGTCAGCTGTGATGATTTTGGCTTGTCGGCTTTTGTAAAGCGTCTCATCAGGAGTAGAGAAGTCGGCTTCGGGATGAAGTGATCTCGAACAGTTCACTACTAACTCCGTCGATCGGGATTCAAATGAACAATTCAGTCCACTGGACAAAGTCACTGAGAGAGCTAATATAGCGATGGAAAATACCGTCGGTGCCATCGTGCACACGAACACAGGAGAAAACACTCGCACGTTATAGCTATTTAGCATCAACCGTATTTATTTATTTTTCTATTTAACAAAGAAAACCTCCAGGTAGTGAACACGATTAAACTCTATAGAATAAGAGGAAAACTGCTCGCTTGCATTCTGTGAATGCAAAGTGAGTGCCACTCTGACAACTGCCTGAATGATAGTGACACAGCGCCGCTTATCAGCCGGCATTTAATATAACACGCCCAGTCGAACTTTTAATTAAACAGCCAGCAATTGTTATCGCTGTGTACCGACAACCGCACAATAAAAATATCAAGGAGTTTATCGTCAAAATGAAACGACTAATTACACGACTGCAAAACGAGAAAAAAAGAATCGTCATATTAGGTGATATCAACGTCGACTTCCTCAAAGGCTCCAACAACAACAATAGAGCAAGGCTCGAAGAAGCACTAGCAGAATTAAATATGAAGTCAAATGTAGAATTCCCGACAAGAATAACGAAAGAAACCAGCAAAGCGATTGACAACATATTTACAAACTTTGTACTAGAAAAGGTTCCCATTCCCATCGACACTGGGCTGTCAGATCACCTGGGGCAATTAATGACCCTCTCTGTTATCGCAGAAAAAAACAATAGCAAATTTATTCTTACCAGAGGAATAACCGAAGAATCAATGGTGAGGTTTGCGAATGAAATAAATCAGAATAGTTGGGACAGGGTCACTTCAGGAAGATCGACAGATGAAAAATTTGAAAATTTCTTAAACATCTTCTTGGAAGCATTCAATCGACATTGCCCAAAGAAGCGTAGACTCGTGCGTCAGATGGGAAAAAAGAAAAAAGAATGGCTTACCAAAAAAATACTCGCGGCTTGTGAAGAGAAAAGAAGAATATTTCTATTGGACAGGAAGATAGGCGGAGATAAACATAAGGAAGAACTTAAAGTAGCGAAGAAGAACGTAACCAAGCTGATACGAAAAGAGAAGAAGAGACACCATGAAGAATTCATCAAGAACGCAGAAAATAAGACAAAGGCTGCATGGTCAGTGATTAACACCCACACGGGTTCCAAAAGAATAAACAGGAAAGATAACATCATGCTCGAAATAGACGGAGAGACATTCACAGACACTAAAGTGGTAGCAAACTGTTTAAATAATTATTTTGCGACAGTCGCAAGCAGGACAGCTGATACTGATGGGAAACCAGAACCAGAATGCCAAAACTAGCATGTCCTTACATGAAACAACCAGAGGAGAAATTATTGATATAATAACAAAAATGAAAAATAAAAAATCGTCAGGTTGGGACGACGTGCCAATATCTGTCCTTAAGAAGGTATCTAGCGGCATTGCATATCCCTTATCAGAAATCATTAACACATCATTTTTGTCAGGTAAATTCCCGTCTTTAGCAAAATTAGCTATAATAAAACCGCTTCTAAAAAAAGGCTCAAGCAAAGAAATGAGTAACTATCGACCAATTGCTCTCATTACATGTTTTGCAAAAATATTTGAAAAGGCCTACTTGACGAGACTAAATGAATATGTAGAAAGGGAAAAAATATTATCGGAGAACCAACACGGTTTTAGAAAAGGTAGATCAACCAACTCGGCAATTAATAGCGTGGTAAACCAATTAACAGATGCCATCGAAAAAAAAAGACCCATAGGAACAATGCTATGTGACCTGTCCAAAGCTTTTGACTCGATAAACCATAGAATATTAATAGAAAAACTAAAAAGGTATGGCATAGGTCCTACCTGACGGACAGAAAGCAGAGAGTTCTGATAAATACAGACAGGGAAATGGTTCATTCTAACTGGGAGGTCATTACAGCTGCTGTATACCCCAAGGAGCCCCGCTCGCAGCCATCCTTTTTACTTTATATACAAATGACCTGCCCAATTTTATAGCAACGGCAACAAGAAATACAATACTATATGCCGATGACACGAGCATACTAATATCTGCTTACGACGATGACAATTTAATAGAAAACGTAAATAGGACAATTTTGGACGTAAACGACTGGTTTATACCTAATAAACTAAAACTTAACTGTGATAAGACAAAGGTGATAGTATACAAATCCAAAGGAGAGGTACAGATCCATTCTTAGGGATAGAATTAGACGAGAAACTAAAATGGAAGCCACACTTAAAAAAATTAGGCAATACAGTAAACAAAGCATACTATCTGCTAAAAAGAATGTCAAATCTGGTAAATCGACAAACGCTTAAAATAGTCTATTTTGCTTATGTACAATCTCGCTTAAAATATGGAATTTTAGTATGGGGAATGGCATCAGGCGTACATAAAATATTTTTAAAACAAAAAAAAAAATCATTAGAACAATAAGTCGTATTAAGAAGCACGGAACATGTAGAAACGCATTCAAAGAACTAGGCATTTTAACGCTAGCGTCACTTTATATACTGGAGGTACTAATGTATGTTAAAGACAACCAAGATAGCTTTAAAACAAACCAGGAACTGCATTCTCAAAATACCAGAAAAAAAATCAGTTAAGAACTCCTAAATGTTTACTGGATATAGGAAGAAAGAACATTAACTACATGGGCCCTAGAATTTATAACAGACTACCAAAAACCTTAAAAGACCTGAAAAAAAGCAGAAAAACATTTAAAAAAGATATTATTGAATATTTGAAAGGAAATTGCTTTTATAATACTGACGAATATTTTAATAACAATGATTGTAATTGTAAATACTGCAATAATGTACAGTAACAATTTATAACCGCAACTTTTATTGCTAATCTTTAAAATTATATTATTTTTATATTAACATACATAACTGACAATTTTCAAAGCCTATTTTGTATTTTATATATGAATTATAAATGGCATGTACAATTACTATATAACGAAAAATAAAGAAAGATTACAAAGATTACAAAGACATGCGTGCAATGTTTAATACCTGGAAACAGGTATTCAGTAAGTGATCGAGAGTTTGAGATGAGAACTCAATTAACAAAAAATGTTTTGATGAGTAACAACCACTAAATCATGTCGGTCGAATTGTATTCAGTTGCGTCACCAGGGGAGGTGGGTGGAGGGGGGAAATGGGTGGCATGAGTGGGCGATGGAAAATTAAGGAAATTAAAGTTCCTAATTATATTAAGAGTGCAACGAGCGAGGTGGGTGACACCGAATTTTTTATACGGGTTGCTATTTTAGTTTTTTTGTGTAGCTCCCCACTCATTTGATAATCTTTGACTCATCAATTTTGCTCTGGAGCTGCAATTTCACCGTCAAAAATTGTACGTTTATAAGACGTGCCGCAAATCATCTCATTTCAAATCATTTTAATACGCTTCTCCGCTGGCTGTGTTTTCTACGGACTAAAATAAGCAATAATAATATAGTGTGTGCAAAACTGTGTAACGAGTTACATGTTTTCGATACGAACAGTATCGAAAACCAGTTTAGAACATTCGAGTAGTTAAAACTACCTGGGTCGGGACCCTTCTGGAATATTCGAGGAGCTTGGATAATTCTAGAAGGTGTCACTTATATAAAGGAGGGACAGGCGGTATGAGCGAGTCAGTCTGGATATAGCTTTTGAAGTGTAACGAACAAGTGTATTTGTAGAGTGAAGAATAAATAAGTTTAAATAGAGAGCACGGTTTTAGTTATTTTACCTGGGAATAAATAACTTGGCGCCCAAACCCACAGCGTTATAATTTGGCGTTTAGCGGAAGCGTTACAAATTGGCGCCCAACGTGGGGCAAACGGTTGAAATTCGTGGTGAAGATGGAAATTAACAGGCTGTCGAAGGATGAGTTGACCTACGAACTAAGTATTCGCGGGATCACCGAAGTCGCCACAGTTGAAGAAATGCGTAAGTCCTTCCGACAGTTGCTGAAGCTAGAACGTGAAGGGAAATTAGTCATGCCTTCGATCGTTATGGAAGGCAAAGGAGAGATCAGGAGTTGCGAAGAGAAACTGGTGGAAATAGAATCGTTGCTTCTTACTTTCAAAGGAGGCCGACTAGATCCAGTTTATAAATTAATCGACAGTAAGTTGACGCATGTGCTTGGAAGGGCCGAGAGAATTCAAGCCTTGGAGTCATCGGATATGACGTCCCGGTCGACCATCTTACGCAAGGTTCTATCATTATACAACCAACTTAATTCTTCGGCCGAGGGAGCAATGGACGAGTCCGACGAGGAAGCAAGTCCTGAGCTTCCCGATGTTCATGAAGGATTCGAGAAATTCATTTCTAAAGCGGAAGGCGGTCGTATCAAGGAGACTCCTGTCAAAAACGATAAGACTATTCATCATTCGGTAATTCGACATCAGACGCCTGTGTGCCAATGGAACCTTCGTTTCTCGGGAGACGAAAATAGTCTTAGTGTCCACGAATTTCTTGAAAGAGTTGAAGAATTAAAGACTGCCAGGAATGTGGACGACGAAGATCTTTGGAGATCGGCGATTGACCTCCTGGAAGGAAGTGCCCTTATGTGGTTCCGCACCGTGAGAAGGCAGTTTAATTCGTGGGATCACTTTGTCGTAGGCCTTAAAGAGGAGTTCCTTCCGGTGGATTATGAAGAGAAGCTCTGGGAGGAAATTAAAAGGAGAACACAAGGATCTGGGGAGAAAGTGGGTCAGTACGTACGCACCATGCTATGCCTGTTTGCGAGGCTACCCAACCCGGTAACAGAGCAATCAAAACTCAGGATTCTAAAGAGAAACGTCTTACCATATTTGATCGAAGCACTCAGCTGTTTGGAGTTTGAATCTGTGGATGAATTTTCAAAGATTTGTAAGAAATTGGAACTAGGAAAGATCCAAGCAGAGCAATATCGACCCCCACCAACAGATAGCCGGTCCTTGTTGGAACCCGATCTGGCATACCAAGGTAGAAGACATGCAATCGCAGGTGCTAACTCGACCAACATGAGTAAGATCACGAACCACGGGAGGGCTATAGAAGCCAGAAAACAATACGACATCCCTCAAGAAAAAGCAAGGAAAACCTTCTGCTACGGCTGTGGGGCGGTGGGCGTTATCCGCCGATCCTGCAAAAATTGCAATAATTCGGAAAACGAGAGGGGAGAAAATTTGCGATAGGTCCTCGGCAATTTTCTCCGACCAGAGAAGAGGACGCATTACAAGAATTGACGGGAGGAGAGATGCAACTAGACCAATTACTCTTTATGGGAAAAGATGCAAGAGCTTACCTTTTCGTGAAGATTATGGGGATTCATTTAAAGGGTTTATTGGATAGTGGCGCCAATCGCACCGTGATTGGAGGTGAAGGATGGAGGTTTATCTCCCAATTAGGGTTGAAGCGGAGCATGGAGAAAGTAAACACGTTCATCACTGTGGCGAGCGGACAGCGATGCGCAGTCGATTTTGTCGTCTATATCCCATTCGAACTAGAAGACCGCCTCCGAGTGATACCTGTGTTGGTGGTGAAGAGCTTACCGATCATCCTAACCCTGGGCATAGATTTTTGGAAGATTATGGGTATCATTCCGAATGTAACCACTGCGACCTGGACCTTTACGAACCCGAATGTGGAACAAGATGACTACAACACTGTGGATTCCATAGAAGAAAAGTCAATCCGCGAAGAAGAAAGAATGAAACTCGCCGAAATAACAACGCGATACTTGGCGAAGATGTCCGAGAATTTGGGATGTCACAGGTCGATCGAGCACAGGATTGATACAGGCAACGCTTCGCCAATAAAACAACGGTATTATCCAGTTTCTCCGGTAGTACTGCGGTCAATCCACAATGAACTGGATAATATGATCAAGCTAGGAGTAGTGGTAAAATCAAAGAGTCCATGGTCGTCGCCTATGCTTTTAATCAAGAAAAAAGACGGTTCCTACCGATTTGTGGTGGACTTTCGCAAAGTCAACGCTGTTACCGTCAAAGATGCATATCCGATACCTTATGTGTCTTCTATTTTGGATCGCCTGCGAGAAGCGAGATATCTTTCATCTTTGGACTTGAAGAGTGCCTATTGGCAAGTGCCTCTAGAGAAAGATAGTCAAGAAAAAACCGCGTTTACGGTGCAAGGAAGAGGACTGTTCCAATTTACCCGGATGCCTTTCGGCCTACATAACAGTGCGGCGACTTGGCAACGACTGATCGATCAAGTTTTAGGTCACGACTTGGAACCGTATGTCTTTGTTTACCTTGACGACATCATTATAGCCACGTCTACCTTTGAGAAACACACGGAAGTCCTCGAAGAAGTTCTCCGGAGGTTAAGGGCGGCGAACCTTACGATCAATAGAGAAAAGTGTGAAATTGGAAGAAAGGAGTTAAGATATCTCGGCTATGTGGTGGATCAGTACGGTCTGCACGTCGACCCTGAGAAGATCAGCGCTATCTTGGACTATCCTGCACCTAAGTCAAGCAAGCAGGTAAAGCGTTTTGTGGGAATGGTGTCGTGGTATAAGCGTTTTATACCTTCATTCGCCATCCTCATGTCCCCACTTCATAATTTGACACGCAAGAACGTCCAATGGAACTGGACTACAGAGGCCGAAGAAGCTTTCAGACAAGTCAAAGAAAAGTTAGTTACGCCTCCTATACTCACTTGCCCGGATTTTGATCGTCCTTTTTCGGTACAAACGGATGCATCCGCCTATGGTATCGGGAGTGTGCTATCTCAAGAATTTGAAGATGGAGAGAAAGTGATCGCTTATTATAGCCGGTCTTTGACGAAAGAAGAGAGGAATTACTCGCCGACCGAACGGGAGTGTTTGGCCGTCATTTGGGCTATTGAGAAGATGCGCCCTTACCTGGAGGGTAGCCGTTTCTCGGTAATTACCGATCACCATTCTTTATTGTGGTTAAACAATTTAAAGGATCCCACTGGAAGACTAGCCCGCTGGGCTATCAGGTTGCAACAATTCGATTTTGACATCAAGCATAGGAAAGGTAGTGAACATGTTGTGCCGGATGCTTTGTCGAGAGCGATAAGCCCTGTCCTCGACCTCATCACCGTCCACGAGCAAGTAGCGGATAAATGGTGGAACAAGATGAAGTCAAGAGTCACCGGAAATCCTCAGAGTTTCCCGGATTGGAGGGTGGAAAATTATAATCTATATAAGAAGGTCAACGATAATTCTCAGCTTGACATGGGATTAGGGAGCAATTGGAAAATTGTCATCCCAAAAGATCTGAGGAACAAAGTGTTACACGAATCCCATGACGCCGAAACCTCAGGGCATCTCGGTATTTTTAAAACCTGGAAAAGAATTGCCGAATGTTATTATTGGCCAGCCATGAAGAGTGATGTTCGCAAGTACATAGGGAAATGCCACGTTTGCGCCCAGTATAAAGTGGAACAATGCAAGCCCGCCGGATTAATGGGACACCGACGGATGGTTTCAAGGCCATGGCAAATGATTTCGTCCGATTTAATGGGCCCGTTCCCTCGGTCTTCAAAGAACAACAAGTACTTATTAGTTGTATCAGATTTCTTTACCAAGTTCACATTGCTGTTCCCGCTGAGAGAAGCTAGGACTGCTACGATTTTGAGACGCCTCGAGGACCAAGTTTTCCTGATATATGGGGCTCCGCAATATCTACAGTGTGACAATGGCCCACAATATACGAGCTCTACCTTCAAGGCCTTTATGAAGAAGTTCGACACGAAGATCATTTATAATCCCAGTTACCACCCACAAGTTAACCCAACTGAACGGGTAAATCGGGTTATTAAAACTATGATCGGGAGTTATATCCGAAACAAGCATAACCAATGGGATAAACACATCCACGAAGTTGGGTACGCGATAAGATCAGCCAAGCACCAAAGTACTGGTTGCACCCCGAATCTCTTAAACTTCGGACGCGAGATTAATCTATCTGGGAAGTTCCACGGTGATGCTGATACGGTACCCGAAAATGCCCCTATAGAAGTCGGGAATCGCCAAAACTTGATCGAAAGACATAGAAGATTAGAAGAATTGTACGAGGAAGTCCGACTCCGACTCAAGAAAGCATACGATGCCAACCAAAAGGTGTACAACCTACGACGACGCCACAGGGAATTCGAAGTCGGAGAAGAAGTTTGGAAGAGGAATTTTGCACAGTCTAACGCAGCTAATAAGTTCACCGCGAGTTTAGCGCCGAAATACACCGGCCCTTTTGTGGTCAGGAAAAAGAGGTCCCCGTTGGTCTATGAACTGGTCGATCAACAGGGTAAGCCAATTGGTAACTGGCATACCAAAGATTTGAAGCCGGTACATAAAGTCGAAACCGAAGATGACTGCGACATCGCCCAAGAAGAGGACTTTTCAGAAAATGAGTCAGAAGTTGAATAGTTTATTTTTGTATTACATTAATGGTATTTTGTATTTTTGTTAAGATAGGGGGTAATGTAACGAGTTACATGTTTTCGATACGAACAGTATCGAAAACCAGTTTAGAACATTCGAGTAGTTAAAACTACCTGGGTCGGGACCCTTCTGGAATATTCGAGGAGCTTGGATAATTCTAGAAGGTGTCACTTATATAAAGGAGGGACAGGCGGTATGAGCGAGTCAGTCTGGATATAGCTTTTGAAGTGTAACGAACAAGTGTATTTGTAGAGTGAAGAATAAATAAGTTTAAATAGAGAGCACGGTTTTAGTTATTTTACCTGGGAATAAATAACTTGGCGCCCAAACCCACAGCGTTATAATTTGGCGTTTAGCGGAAGCGTTACAACTGGTGTAGGTATCCAACTTGTTGTTTACAATTAAGTAAATAAGTAATTAATTAATTAACAAGTAACTTGAATCAAAGTAGCACTGGGGTGGTGTCGAGCTGCTGTCGAGATCTATGGAGATGTCGAGATGGTTCAACTTGGTCCAACGAAAGGCAGCAAGATACAAATCTATCAAGTCACCAGAAGCTGAACTAGCAACCGCGTACTCTGCAATCACGAAACTAAAGAAATCGGAGACCGTCTTCATTAAACAAAAAGAAGAAGCTAACAGCAAAAAACTGGATCTCACAGAAATAACCAAGGTAGTAAACCCAACAAAACTTCAAATTGGGATCGAGCGTGTTACACAAAAGAAAAACGGGGACGTGATAATCAATTGCTCAAATAAATTATCGGCCGCAAATTTAGTGAAAGAAGTCGGCAACGTGCTGGGACTGGAATCGCCCTCAAATTCAAACCCAGGTTGAAAATAGTGAATCTGGAGGTGAGCGACATGGACGATATCAAAATCTGCGAAGCCATCACTACGCAAAACAACCTGCACAAAGATGACCCCAAGTTTGACCTGAAAATCATCACCACCATTAAGAAAGCATCAGGCTCATGTGTAATCATCGAAGTGGACCCACAATCGCGGAAAACGCTCATGCAAGAAGGAAAGATAAACATTGGATGGCGCCGGTACAAGATCTATGATCATTTGCGTGTTATTCAATGTTATAACTGCTTAGGCTTCAACCACTTAGCCAAAAATTGTGATAGAAAGAAGAGATGTAGTAAGTGTGGTGACGAACACAACGAAACGGATTGTAAAAATGAGCTCAAGTGCGTGAACTGTGCGCGATCCCAGGACAAATTAAGTGGGACCACGACGCAAGAAGTTGGAACTGCCCGAGTTATAAGAAGAAATTAGAAGCCCTGAAATCAAGAGTTGAGTACGAGACGACATCGTAGCAACGACAGAACATTGAAGATACTGAATATCAACAACAGCTCGCTTCGCATCCAACTATCATACATGGTAAGACATTCGGCGGGAGTCGAAGTATAGATGAAAAGATAGCGATTGTAAATGCGCATCTTTTAGGTGTCTATCAATTTTCGTTAGAAATTGAATTTCGCGGAGATAAGACGATTTTAGTGTTTTCGCCGGAAATGCGGCTAAGTCGATTAGCATGGGCTCTTATGGGACTACGAGAAAAATGTGTTAGTGCGGGCTCGGAGACAATCGGCGGGCATCGAACCGCATACTGATGGATAGCCCTGGTGAATACGCATCTTTTATGTAGAGAAAAGTTTTTCTTAAAAATTGAATTTAAGGAAGTTATCACGATTTTAGTTCGGTTTGATACGCGTTATCAGTAATTTCTCGGTACGTAATGATCCGATCGAAGTGAAATTTACTCAATGCACTAGTAAAAATATAGGCAGGCTAGAAATAGCATCAGTTAAAAATCCATCTGCTATCGTAAATAGGAGCGTACTTAGCTTAATGCACATGAATGTACAGTGTATCAAAAACAAAATTAATATCATAGAAGGTATTTTAGAAAACAGAAAACCTGATTACTTATGTATAACAGAGCACTGGCTCAAACAGCAAGAAACTGACTTCTGTTGTATAAAAGGCTACTCCATAGCATCAGCTTTTTGCCGTCAAACTTATAAGAATGGCGGCGCAATGATCTTATGCAAAGAGACCATCAAATATAAAGAGTTACAGAACATAAACAAACTGAGCCAGGAAAAACATTGTGAGCTCGCTGCCCTTGAGGGCAATGAGCCTAATGGTAAACACTTTGTAATGTGTATATATAGGTCACCGACAGGAGATATAAAAACATTTATTGACATTTTATCCACAGTGTTAGATTTAATTACTAATAGAATAGGTACCATCACAGTATGTGGGAACTTCAATATCGATTTTAATGCCAAAACATCAAACACAGAGAAAGATGATATTATAAGTATTTTTGCAACCTTTAACTTAAAACTATGTATAAAAGATTCGACAAGAGTGACCCTAACCACAAGTACATGCATTGACAACATTTTTACAAACAACGACAGCATCTTTAGAATAGAAAACATAAATCTACATGTAGCAGACCACCACACACAAATAGTTTTATGGAATAGTGAGAGGCCACCCGAAGAAGCACCAATTGTAACAAAACGGATATTTAACACTAAAAACAGGAAGCTCTTTAAAGCACTCATAAGGGAGGAAAGTTGGACTACCGTCTACCAACACGAAAAAGTAGATGATATGTTTGAAGAATTTACGGAAATTTTCAACAAGTATTTTAATAAAGCATTCCCACTTGATCCACACAAAATAAAACCTAAATCAGGAAATGGGCCTAAGAGACCATGGTATACACCAGAACTGCAAACACTAGCAAACAACGTAAAATCAGACTATATCTACTCAAAAATAAGTGAGATAGGTAACAGAAAATATCAAGTCTCTAAACGGAAATACAGACAAGCATGTAAGAAAGCAGAAAGAACCCATAATAACAACATAGTAGCCAATGCACCGAACAAATACAAAGCTGCATGGAACATAATAAATTCCAAAATAAATAGCAAGGGCAACGCTAGGAAGGATATCTCGCTAAAGATTAAGGAAACTGAAATAACGTCACATCAGGAAATTGCAGAATTATTCAATATCTATTTCGATAAAACCGTAAACGACCTGACAAAAAACTTGACGAAAGAGAATTTACAGGAAGTTAAAGATAGCAAACGTTGTAATAAAGTAATATTCCTTAAGCCAATTGAAGCAAAAGAATTTCTAGAAATAATCAATAAAATAGGCAAAAAACGATCAACCGGTTATGATGACATACCTGGCAACATCGTCAAAAGCATAGGTACAAACATAATGGAACCGCTCTCACACATTATTAATGCATCATTCACGGAAGGATGCTTCCCAACCAAATTGAAAGAGGCAAAAATCATTCCCATATATAAAAAGGGGGACAAAGAGGAAATCGGTAATTATAGGCCAATAGCCTTACTCTCCACTTTTGCTAAAATCTTTGAAACTGCGATGTATAAAAGGCTGGAAAATTTTATCACTCAATATGAACTGCTAAGTAATAACCAACATGGATTTACAAGAGGAAAATCCACAACGACGGCGGTAGCAGGATTTGTAAATAACATTCTAGAAGCACGTGACAACCACAAACCAGCGATTGGAATATTTTATGATTTTAAAAAAGCGTTTGATTTAATCTCCCACAGGCGGCTGCTTTCAAAACTAGAAAGGCTTGGGATAGCTGGGATAGGAAACAAATGGATAGAATCATACTTAAAAAATAGGGGACAATCGGTACATATATACAGTAATGGAAGAACTTACATATCTCAAGAAACTACAACTAACATCGGAATCCCCCAGGGGTCGGTTTTATCGCCTTTGCTGTTCATTTTATTTACAAATGACCTTCCCGAAAGTGTAGAACAGGGAGAACTGACACTCTTCGCGGACGACACCACTCACTTTCTATCCAACCCGGACCAGAGTATCTTAATAGAACAAGCAAACAAGGCAGTAAGCGCTCTAGATAATTGGTGCAACCAAAATGACATCTTCTTGAATGACGCGAAAACAATTTGCATGAAATACACGGCCAAGGAAAAGACTGACACAAGCCCTTACATTAAACTACACGGGAAAAGTATCGCGCTACAAACGAATACGAAGTTTCTTGGTCTTCACCTCGGTGACGGGACTGACTGGTGCACACACATCGACACAATAAGCAAACAAATTGCGTCAAGTTGTCTATTGCTAAAAAGATTAATGGAGGTGGCCGGACTAGCAGCAAGCAAGCTAGTATACCATGCTTACATACAAGCAAAACTCAATTACGGTATCATATTATGGGGCAATCACTCAAAAACCCAAAGACTATTTAAACTGCAAAAAAGAGCTGTTCGGTATATGGCCAATGCGAGCAGAAATCCAACAGCTGAGGTCTACATAAAAGATTCATGTAAGACGTTATTCCAACGTTTTAAAATAATGACTTTAGCATGTATTTATATTTATCAGGTGATAATGTATGTTGTAAAAACAAATGCACACAAGGGGGAATTAACGCACTCACATGACACAAGAACAAAACAAAACCCAAAAACAAAGAAGCATAGGCATAAGTACTACACTAGGTCTCCACTGTACGCGGGTGTAAAATTGTATAGCGCATTGCCCATCAATATTAAAAATAACACAACTAGTTTTAAGCAAAACCTTAAATCTTTTCTTTTGGAAAAAAGCTTTTACAAGGTGGACGAATTTTATAAGCTTTGACATATTGTGTTCACACTGTATTCGATTGTATATTGTAAAATATATTTTATTGTTCAACTGACGTTTCCAATATCATGTATGTGATCAACAAGGAAATAAAACAAATAAATACAAATACAAATACAAGAGGGCATACCTACCCAAAGGACAAAACTATATCCGATAAATAAAATTATATGCCCATGGGGCAAAATCTCCAATTAAAACTTTGTCTCGATGATGGTTTCCAGAGCCGGTGGTGGATGTAGTAGATGGCTTCACGGTGATGCTCTGATTGGAAGAGGTTGGTGGTCCTAAAAAGGACCAGGGGTGCGATTTTGTAAAAAATTCGTTAGAGAAGTCACTCGTCTTCTCCCCCTGAAACGAGTGACTAAGGGAGAAGACGAGTGACTTCTCTAGAACACGTTTATTTGCAATTTTGTAAATATTAGTCACCGTGACTTCTCCAAAAAGTTATCACCTACGAAAAAGCATTCGTCTGGGAGAAGTCACCGTGACTTCTCGTTAGTTGTTTATTTCAAAAAATTATTTTTTAAAATCATTAAATTAAAAGCATTTAAAAAAATGATCATACATTTTCAATTTAGTTAAAATATTTGATTTTATTAACTGTAGGTATATTAAAAGTAGGTACCCAACTGTTTGATGCGTTCACTATAAGTTGAGAACCAAACTGAAAAGGTGGAAACTAAAGATTCTAAATTCATTCATTCATTAAATTTTCTCCTCTAATGCGTACATCCAACCCTAAAATGTTGGTATAGGCACCACCCATTACGAAGATAAATTGCAAAATTGGTGTCTTTCAAAAGACAGCATAATAATTACAAATGCAATGATAGTTAAATATGTTTAACTTTTTATAATTTACTAACCGCTGTTGGGTTTTTTCATCGAGGTCCATTTTATGGCGATATGATGATTACCGATTGAAATTTGAAATTGATTTGCTAAATGGACGTGAAACAATTGACATACTGCTAAAAATTCAAATTTATCGGTAGATGGCTGCAAGAAATCTTCACGCGCATGACTAAAATGTACTACCTTGAGTGAAAACATCAGTTAAAAACATTTCTCGCTATGGCAACGAAGTCACGGTGACTACTGTAACGAATGTCTTACAAAATCGCTCGCATCGTTTGGGAGAAGTCATTGTCGTTAGAGAAGACGAGTGACTTAGAAGTCACTCGTCTTCTAGACAGTTTTACAAAATCGCACCCCAGGTGTCTCGACGTTTCGGCAGCGCACGGTCTGCCATCTTCAGGAGTACTGAGTGTCTTCAGTACTCCTGAAGATGGCAGACACCTGGTCCTTTTTAGGACCACCAACCTCTTCCAATCAGAGCATCACTGTGAAGCCATCTACTACAATTAAAACTTTATTCAGTAAATCTCTTCTAGAACAGCCCTAGTGAAAAAAAAAGTCTGAAAGTCATAGTTGATTTGCAATTTTTATTGCAGGCAAGACATGGTGGAAATTAATGGTTTTTTTGCATTTTCCACCCTGAAATGCTTGAAGTATTTCACTCGGTTTATGCACATTATTCTCCCAACATATTTGCCAGAAATATGGCGTTAACATCATATTGAATCGCCAATTACTTGTAAAATTCGAAAAACAGTTGGAAAAGTAAGCAGCAGACAGATACGAAAAGTGAAAGGCTACCAAATTAAGGATTTTGTGTAGGGTCGATCAGGCTGTTATTTATTTATTTTGCCTTCTCCTTCTCAAATTAGATCTGCCACGTTATCAACAGAAAATGTAGAACAGTTTTTTTTTCAGTTAATGTTTTCAAGATTTCTTCTCCTTACAGACCAACCCGCTCAGTAAAATTTATTGAATATTTACAGATTTCTTCACCCTAATGCCAAGACAATTGTTTTAAAAATTCAAAGTTTTATTTAGAAATTCATACTGAAAGTTGAAACACTCTTAGATGCAAGCATAGACTTTTGAGGGTTCTATGGTTGTAATCTCTATTTTAGTTCTACTAGAAGTCTTAGTTTAAATAAAGTACTAAGTCTTGAACCAGATTGTCGAAAGCAACAAATATTTGACAGCAATTTGTCACAAGACCAGTGTTTTTCTGTGTTATAACTTATAATTTTGATCATTGATCAATATTGAATGTTGATGTCTCATGACTAGTGTTTTTTAATTACCTTGTTCTCCATAAATCCGAAATCTTGGATACACCACTGATTTTATGGTAGCACTGATTGAACTGATTATAGGTATTTATTGTCTTTTCTTTAATGATATACTAAATGAGTCACTAAGTTCGTGAAAAGAGTTCTTCTTCGTCTTCTTCTTCGTCGAATCGTGAGTATTTGACATCACTGAGCAGGAGAAATCTATGATGTTTCTGACACAATTGTCTTCCAAAGACTAGCACAGCAGCAATGCAGACAACTAGCGAAATAATGGCCAGAACGAGGATAAACGGATGGAAATTACCATCGTACGCATAGCTTCCTTGTTTGTTTACGGAACAAGACTTATTCAATTCAGGAACGAGCATCATGAGAGGGATGCCGTTCCTCTCTTGAGGAGAAAATCACCTGAATCAAAAAAATCAATTAATATATTATATTGTTGTCAAATTTATTCTAGAGCAGTAAATTTTTGTCAGATTGCATGAAATCTGTATAATAAATTAATCTTATATCCGCATATGCTCACTTAATGTCAATTACTCTTTCAGGGTCGAATTTTCCTAGCCAAGGGACGAGTTCTAGCGCCATCCACGCCAGTTGACAACTGCAATCCCACGGGTTGTCTTGCAGATCCAGGACCTCTAGTCTCTTCCACTGGATCGTCTCGTTTTCCAACACACTCAAAGAATCGTTGTGAAGATGGATCTGTGATGGCAATCAAATAACAGTTATTGTGAAAGGGGACGACCAATTAGTATTTGCATCATCCCTAACTCATGAGGTTCAAAAATTATCGCTATTGATGGAGGAAGGATCTTGATGAGAGTGTGACAAAAAAGACTGATGTCTTTATCACAAGACGATAGTGTTTTATGTGGAACTCTTAGAATCACAATTACCTACACTGTAATGAAGGGGAACTGAAGTAATGTGGAGAAACTCTGGTCTAAAGCAGTGTACGTTCCAGGTTTCTAAAATGTTGCCAAAAAAATTATTTGACATAGATGTGAGTAGGGCTTGGCCCACCAACACATTTGAGTGTGGGTGGTTTGGTGGGGTACATTTCATTCCTTAAAGGGGGAAACTCCCCATTACGCTATAACTTACCTCCCGTACTGGCCAAATATTGGGGTCTGAATAGAATGCATCTTTTGCAATAATCGACAGCCTAGGGTTGGAGCTTAGGAAAAGTAGCTTCAGGCGAATGCACGGCGCGAATGTTCTGCTGTGAATTTCTTCCAACTGTGAGCATCCATTTATGTTCAACTCTTCCAGGTTGTCTAGGCCGGTAAACGAGCTGCTGTTAAGACTCTCTATTTTGATGTCGTTCAAATTCAGTTTCTGTAGTGTTGACCCTAGAAGGAAGAGACGCGTTTATTTAGTTTGTTACATTTTCAACGGAAATTCTATTGATTGTTTACTTACCAATAGATCGTAAATCTGGAACCACTTTCAAGCTGTTGCCATTTAAATACAATTCTTTTAGCGTTTTGAGTGAGCTTATGAACGTTTCAGGGATATCTGACAATTGGGTGTAGCCGAGATTCAATATATAAGAAATTAGAAGCATGCCATTAGTAGAGAATGAAATAAAATAATATGTTACTACAAATATAATATTGAATGCAATTGGGTAGTAGTTTAACCGAAAACATCTCAGTATTAGTTCTTCAATGCGAGAATGGATTCTATTATAAATAAAATTTCGTTTTAATTTGAAGCCCGCAGTTTTAACGCATCTTTGTCTTACTCAAAAATATTGCTGTACCAAGGCAATATGTGAAAATTCAATCTCGTTTGCACATATAAAGAATAAGAGGTTTAAGATATTGCGTCTATCCATCTTTAAATATTTAAATGTCAAATAGTTACTAAAGATGATGATTGTTTTGAAACTTGAAACATTGCGTGTGGTTTTTTTATTTTGAAAACTTTTTAATACATTAATCTTGTTTCAGTCCAGCAATTTACACGAAACCCTCACTTTTCCTGAATTTCCCAAGGCATTTATTTTTACCTTCAATTTTGGCAGCATTGAGAGAGCCATATCTGTCGGTCCATCGATGACCAGAAGAGGGTTGTTATTTAGGCGAAGATCGAGCAATTCGGGTAGGTGCTCGAACGATTTGGCACCAACCGAATGAATCTTGTTGTAGCCCAAATCAAGAAGCACCAGCCTACGCCGAAATAGACAAGTTTATTTGTCGACCCATTAATTATATTCAAGAGGCGTGATTGTTTTTAACTGGAGATTGACAGGTTGGGTTATGAGGGGCTTTAACTTTGAACATTTTCTCA
Source organism: Nemurella pictetii (assembly GCA_921293315.2). Taxonomy (NCBI): domain Eukaryota; kingdom Metazoa; phylum Arthropoda; class Insecta; order Plecoptera; family Nemouridae; genus Nemurella; species Nemurella pictetii. Next base: position 22,457,018 of record OV121116.1, on the reverse strand, counting down.
CAAAACAGATTGCGTAGAAAACGCAAATATTATTAATGAACCTAGCTTTGTAGAACCTGAAAGATGTTTTCCTCACCGGGTTCTAGGGTAGTTTTTACTTCTTTTACTTCGGGGGATGTTCAAGAAACCCCAATTATCATTTGAGCATCACACTTACGTATTTCTAGCATAAGATTTTACTCATATAATCCTCTCGCGATTAAAATCAGACGGGGTAGGGAACTAAATTGAACGAGCTCTGTTTTTTTTATCTGCAGATCGAAGTCTCATAAAATTCGTTCGTGCTAACTTGTGGAGGTGCCGGGGGTGCTAATTGTAATGGGAATCGTTAATTTTAGTGCATGTGAAACTAATGTGCTGCAGTATACATTTGCTCAGAATACTTGTAGTTTGAATCTTGGTAGAAGCAAAATTGGCCGTGTCTGTTATCTATGCGTATGTATAGCCAATCACTCCAGTGGTATTTTTTTGCATAAGCAAGCCACGGACACGGCCAAAATACTGTGACCACGGAGTTCATCCCAAACAAGCCCCTAGATTCCCGCAACCCGCCCGACTCTCCAAAGCCACCAAACCAGTCCTGATCAGTAGCGGTGACGTCGCGGCTGGTGGGATAGTCAGTCGGTCTCTGGACGCAGAGAGGAGCGAGTGCCTAGGAGGAGAGAAATATCTTGCAATCGTGCAAAATCGCGTGTTGCAATCGGGTTGAAAGTCGCGTTCGGTATAGCTTTCAGTGAATTCGGGGGCAGTAAAGGTCGCCGGACCAGGAAGCCTCTCGTCACCGACAGCCAGCTCCCATTTGTTTTTCGTTATCGACGACGCCAAAGAAGACGCCGCCGAAACCAAAGAAGACGCCGCCGACGCCGAAGAAGACGAAGCCGACGGCAACGCCGAGGAGGACGCCGAGGAAGACGAAGTCGACGGTGACGCCGAAGAAGACGACGCCGACGGCGACGCGGGGAAGACGTCGGCCCGGTGAGGCCGAAAGCAACCGAAGAGGAGCTCTAGGCTTGATTAATTGCCCGGGTGATTACTGTCAACGGCCGGGCTTAATCACAAGGCAGCAAATAGTAGACTTTGTTTTGTTTTGTGACGCCGAAGAAGACGACGCCGACGGCAACGCCGAGGAAGACGCCGAGGAAGACGAAGTCGACGGTGACGCCGAAGAAGACGACGCCGACGGCGACGCGGGGAAGACGTCGGCCCGGTGAGGCCGAAAGCAACCGAAGAGGAGCTCTAGGCTTGATTAATTGCCCGGGTGATTACTGTCAACGGCCGGGCTTAATCACAAGGCAGCAAATAGTAGACTTTGTTTTTGTTTTGTTACGTTAATTGTTTTTTTAATCCCATCGGCAACCGCGGTGGGAACCCAGTAATTACATCTCTCTATTGGTGTACAACTGCCTTATCAATATACGGATAAGAATAGAGTGGCGCCCAGACCAAATTTCAACCTACCCCGACAGCCCTCTGTCCCAACCCCCCCACGCCGACTTCAGCTGCCGTCGTGTTAAACAGGTGCGTGACAGATTTGGCGCCCAACGTGGGGCAATTATATCATGGACTACACCCGACTCACCCGCGACGAAATCGAGTATGAACTCCTTGTTCGAGGGGTTATTAATGTAGCAACGGTTTCGGAGATGAAAAAGATGTTGGCTGCTTTCCTCAAGCTTGAGAAGGAGCAGAAATCACTCGGTCCGACACAAACCCTGCTCGGAGTCCCGGAGGAGTTGACAAAGTGCGAGGAGAAACTAACGGAGCTTCAAGATGGGATTGCTAAGTTCACCGGTACTTCAAAGACGGATTCGGAGTACCGCCGCTTAGACGTCCGGTTAGGACATGTACTGCGCCGGTTGGAGCGCATCGCCCCGACCTCAAGCGAAGAGAAACAAGGCAAGTCGACTCTCTTGCAAGGCGTGCTGGTTGCCTTGGAGACTCTAGGCAACAAAGTGGGAACGGAACCAGCGACAGCGTCTGATTCCTATTCTCAGCCCGACGACATAGGGGAAGAGGAACTCGCAGGTATGACCGCGAGGTTGTGCGAGCTACGAGGATCTCCGCAACCCGCGACCCGTAAACAAGTGCCGGTGAGTCAATGGGGCCTGACCTTTTCAGGCGACGGTACAGGGCTTAGTGCAAACGCTTTTTTAGAGAGAGTAGAGGAGCTTAGAGAAGCCCGAAATGTCACCTGGGACGACCTGTTTGCCTCGGCAATCGATCTCTTCACCCACTCGGCCCTGATATGGTTCCGAGCGATTCGGCGGGAGACGAAGGATTGGAAGGAGCTGGCCTTCTTTCTTCGGGATGAGTTCCAACCATTAGATTACGTAGAGAATCTGTGGAAGGAAATTCACGCTCGGACCCAAGGAGCGAACGAAAGAATAGGGATGTATGTCGCTGTCATGGCTAATTTATTCCGAAGGCTGCCTCTCGCGCCAACCGAAGAGGAGCAGCTACGGGTCATGAGGCGTAACATTCTTCCATATTATGCCGACCGGTTGGAATTGCAGCCCATCCCTACGGTGCGACGGCTGATCGAGCTATGCCGCACCCTGGAAGCTGCCCGTTTCCGGCTGGGAAGTTTCCTGCCACCTCCAACGACTCCGGATAATCTATTAGAGCCTGACCTAGGATATCATGGTCCCTCTAGATACAAGAGAAGCAGTCTACCCGCCCACGAGGTTCAGCTAGACGCGGTGACGAATGCAGAGAGAGGCGTCTGTTGGAACTGTCGCGAGGCTGGGCACGGGTTTCGTTTTTGCCCGAAACCCACAACCCAGTTTTGTTTCCGCTGTGGGAGCCCGGGATCAATGACCCGCAAGTGCCTCAAGTGTCAGCCCGTGGAAAAAGACCAAGGGAGGAGCGTCTAGGCCGAACCTCCTCCCGTTGGACTGAGGCAGCCGATACGAATTGGCAGAAATGGGTCGAGAAAGTGCGAGCATTCATGGCGCCAACCACTGTCGACTCCGTGACTGCCCGGCGACAGGACACCCGGCTCTTCTTAGAAGTAAAGGTTTTCGGTATAAAATTCCAGGGACTATTAGATTCCGGCGCCATGGGAACGATAATTGGAGGACCAGGATATCAGAAACTCAGACGCCTGGGGTTAAAACTGAAACCAAATAGTCTGGGCTTGACCGTAAGCGTGGCAAATAGGCAGAGGGTGAAAGTTATTGGCCTAATTGATTTGCCCATCCACGTGGAGAACCAATTTCATATTATCGAAGCACTCGTGGTCCCCGAAGTCACTAACATGTTGACATTGGGTATAGATTTTTGGAGGGCGATGGGCATCCTGCCGAACATGGGAGTGGAAAAATGGAAGACGACTAGAACCGAGGCCCTGTCGTCGAGCCATGTGGTTATTGCGAAAGAAGCCTTAAAGGAGGAAGAAAGAGAACGTCTAGATTCAATAATTCAGGGTCACTTCAAGAGGATGGGGGACAAGTTAGGATGTACCGACCTGGTTCATCACCGAATCGAGACAGGGACTGCGGAACCAATTAAACAACGCTATTATCCGACCTCTCCAGTGAAGCGAGCAGCGATCGAACAAGAGTTAGATACGATGCTTCGTTTGGGAGTGGTCGAACCCTCGCATAGCCCTTGGTCTTCACCCGTAGTACTGATTGATAAACGTGACGGCACGCGCAGATTTTGTGTGGATTTCCGCGCGGTCAATAAAGTAACTAAGAGAGACGCCTACCCTCTCCCGTACGTCGCGAGTATACTTGATAGACTTCGCGATGCCAAGTACCTATCCTCGATTGACTTGAAGAGCGCCTATTGGCAAGTGCCGTTGGAGCCTTCCAGTAGAGAACGCACCGCGTTCACTATCCCAGGTCGAGGCCTATACCAGTTCACCCGGATGCCGTTTGGACTTCACAATTCGGCGGCTACGTGGCAACGCCTAGCAGATAGGGTGCTTGGCCCCGAACTGGAACCTCAAGTGTTTGTGTATTTAGACGATATTATTGTCACCACTTCGACCTTTGACGAACACTTAAGGGTTTTAGACGAAGTTTTGAAACGCCTTCTCTCGGCAGGACTGACCGTGAATAAAGAAAAGTGCATGTTTTGTAGGCACGAACTGGCATACCTAGGCTATGTAGTGGATGCCCAAGGTCTACATGTGGATCCCCGAAAAGTAGAGGCCATATTGGGCTATCCTCGCCCCCAGAATACCAGGGAAATTCGGCGGTTCATAGGGATGGCCTCCTGGTATCGGCGTTTTGTGCCCGGGTTTTCCTCGCTAATCGCCCCCATTACTAGCCTGACGAAGAAGAACGCCAAATTTGACTGGTCAAGTGACGCGGAGGAGTCCTTCGTGAAGTTGAAGGAATTGCTGATGGAAGCCCCGGTGATGACCTGCCCGGACTTCCAGAAACCCTTCATCCTCCAGACTGATGCTTCAGGATTCGGACTCGGCTGGGTTTTGTCGCAGAACTTCGAGGAGGGGGAAAAGGTCGTCGCGTATGGGAGCCGAACGATGACGAAAGGAGAAAAGAATCTTTCAGCCACCGAGCGTGAATGCTTAGCAGTTCTCTGGGGCATCGAGAAGAATAGACCTTATCTGGAAGGGTCCTCATTCTCCGTCGTCACCGACAGCCACAGCCTACTGTGGCTCCACAACTTGAAGGATCCCAGTGGGAAGTTGTCTCGTTGGGCCCTGCGACTCCAACCGTATAACTTTACGGTAACTCATAGAAAGGGCAAAGACCACGCCGTGCCAGACGCTCTGTCACGCTCCGTCCCCCTTGATCTCGCAGCGAGCGAAACTCTCGTGACTCTCAAGATGCCAGATGAGATACGTGACAGATGGTATCGGTCAATGAGGCAACGAGTAACTGAACATCCCCTCCGCTACCCAACATGGAGGGTAGACAACAATACACTTTACTACAAACGAAAGGGTTGGAAGCTCGTGGTCCCTAAGGAGTGTCGGAACGAAGTGTTCCGCCAGTGCCATGACGATGTGTTAGCGGGCCATTTGGGGATCTACAAAACCTTCCACCGAGTCACGGAACTTTATTATTGGCCAAAATTGCGGGCGGACGTCAGCAAGTACGTGAATCATTGTGCCGTGTGTCTTCAGTATAAGCCAGAGCAGCGAGCTCCCCCAGGCCTGATGGGCAAGGCGAAAGAAGTGGAAAGGGCGTGGCAACTAATTTCCACAGACTTGATGGGTCCGTTCCCACGTTCTACTAAGGGAAACCGCTATTTATTAGTTATTTCGGACTGGTTTTCGAAGTTCACCCTTTTATTTCCCCTAAAAGCCGCAACAGCCTCGAAGATAGTGGCCCATATGGAGGACGTTTTCTTACTGTTTGGCGTGCCACAGACTATAGTGTGCGACAATGGTACACAGTATGCAGGGAAAGAGTTTAGGAAATTAGCGGAAACCTACGACTGCCGGATACTGTACAACGCGAAATACCATCCGCAGAGTAATCCGACCGAACGGATCAACCGGGTGGTGAAAACAATGATCGCCTCATATGTGAAAGACCATCGCCACTGGGACGCACATTTGAGACAGTTTGGATACGCGATCCGGGCGGCAAAACACGAGGTTACCGGTTTCTCCCCCAATTTTGTTCACATTGTCTTATTCATAAACGTTTTAAATGTTTCATATTTCTTAACTTATATTTACAATAACATATCAAATAGTTTTCACAAAGTATATAAAGTCGTTCTAATAAGCCACGTCTAATCAATGAATACACCGACACGGCCTATCGGACGGACGATGTCCCCGAACCGATCAAAGAGTGCGCTGTCTTAAAAAGGATTCCGATATCACTAAATTACGTACAAACGTAAAAACCTTTTACTTGATGCTGGTAATGCATCTGTAATTGTTGGTACTTGTTACGAGTTTTACAACCGTCCAGTGCCAATTTTTTGTTAGTGTGTACTGTGTGAGTGCATTTAGGACTAAGTCCTCGGACCGACCAAAAGTTTCCGAACATTGTTTGGTGCTCTCGGATTAATTGCTCATCGACCGTTGCGCCTTCACACTGAAAACACTTTTGATATTGATTGGCCGATTTTAATCCCGTGTCTTGTGTTTTATAATTAGGTTGACTTATTTTCATTCATGAAATTCATGTGATATAAGTATCTTAGTTTTCATTTCCTCAGCATGTGCCAAGGCAGCCCTGTGGGAAGTTCGATTCTCAGCTCAGACTGGTGAACTGGGTGATCACCGATCGAGCCCGCCAGCGGACTGATTTTTACCATTGTAAAGATCGTTTAAAAAACACATGTACATGAAAATCTCACTCTTTATCACATCGGCAAAGTGGCCGAGCGGTTAAGTCACTTCGGTCGGTATCACCTTCCTGAGGTGATGCAATCGAATCGAGTGGCTTTTGAGTAAATTGCTCAAGGGTCGGGTGGGGGGGGGGACGTCCTCGCCCGTGAAATTTTAATAAGTACGAAAGGTAAACAAACAAGAGTAACTCTTATGTCAAAAAATCTCTGTGCAAAAATGTATCATTGGCAGCCAAGTGGTTAAGGCGTAAGAGTCATGATCCGAAGGTACCGGGTTCGAATCCCTACAGGGGAACGGACGGGAGAGACTTTTTGCCATTTTTTAGATAGTTGCAAAAATTCATACCTCGGTATGAAATTTTGCTGGAAATTATACGCCCCGCCCTAGCACCCTAAGCTCTTGCACTCAGCTTGGCCAAAATGTCTGGTGCAAACGTCCACGAGTTTGCTTCAAATTGATAGACAGCGCCCTCTATTAGCTAAATGACAAACATGAGCTGTTTAGTGTTCTTAACAAGTTTAATAGTTTTAAAAGAAACGTTTGCTCTTATGCAGGTACAAGTGTAGAAAATCTATTTTTTTATTACTATATTATACTTTATATATATTTTTTTTTTCAGATAAGCAATTATGCTCTGACTATTACTGCAGTCAATTACTATCGTTTCAAATATAAAACAATTGAAATCAACATAAAAATACAAAGGTCTTGAAATGCAGGTATTATGAGAGTTCTGAACAATAATTCGGACCTCTAATAAAAGTCTAAAACGTTCGGTAACAAATTTGTATGACGGATCAAGCGGACGTCATCTTGGGTTAAGTATTTTTAATATGAATACAATGGCAGTCCGATGTATAATGTGTCACAATTGCTAACACAGTGTTACACTCTTCGTGACAATATTGAAACGAGTCATAAGTACCAGCGGAGATTTGCAAGCAATAAATGATCGAGACAGGGGAGTTGCGCATTATCAAACAAAGGATTGCGGATAAAAGCCGATCCAAGCAGCAAATAGAAAATAATTCAAGCTTGTATTCAAAGCAAGGTGAGTAATCTGACTTTGAGAGCCATCTCTCCGCAGAGCTTCCAACCCCAGTCGCGTTTTCATCAACAGCAGAGCGCTCTACTTGGCTCAGTGATATTTAAGGGATGGCATGAGAAGGGTGCTACTTTATCTGCTTAGAATAATCTAGCATTGCTAGATTACTAGGTGTCATGTCTTTTAGTTCATGGACAATGTTGAGGAATCATGGAAAATGCTTTTGTTGCACACATTATCAAACGAAGGAAATAGTTTGATGAAACTTACAAAATCAAGCGAAAAACCTTAAAATATGGAGATAGGTAAAACAAAATATTTTTTATAGCGATGTGCTTATCGACATCTCGTATTTGCTGTCATAGTTATAAGATAATAATGACAATTGATATTCAAACAACAATATTAATATCGGTCGTTTTATATTGAAACTCACTAAACTTTCTTAACCCCATGTTTTCAACTGACTTAAAATGACCACGACTTGTCGATATCAATCATAAAAAAAAATCGTCCAAATTTACCGAGTGAAAATTTTGTCCGTTACAGAAAAATTATGCATATAATACTTGGAATCCGCCATTCGGCAGGTCAATGTGCTCATTTTAAGAATGGTCAAATGACGAAGACAAAAATGGTAACTCCGGTGCATCCCACGAATCTGAGCCACACCGGTACCCAACCCCGACGAACTTGAGCGACGTGTTACACCCTACGGTTGCGCGCCCGCTTCTTCATCTGATTACTCCGGTGCAGCCAGGCAGCCACCCCGACCAGCAAGGCGACCATGGCGATGGCGACACCCACCCCGATGAACATGCCCGTGCTGCCACCCAACTTCAACGTCACTCCTGTCGACTCTTCGCCGTTGCTGGGGTTCAAGCGGATCTTCTCGTTGTGCTCCGTGCAGAACGCGGGCTCCGTCCAGTTGTAGAAGTGGACGAACCTACGACCACGGAGCGCCGCGGGGGAAACGCACCTGCAGGAAAAACGGATCGGTCGATGAGGGGATGTATAGTTGGAAAAAGTCTACCACGGGTGTCTTGTGGAGTATTGGGGTACGTCGGGTTTATTTTTTTGGTCATATTTGGTAAGAAATTGGTTGATATTGATTTTTTTGGCCATAGGCTAGCCAGAAGTTGCTTATTGTGAGCGTGACGAGCGAAGCGAGTGAAGCGAAATCGCCAGTTACACTTGCTGCAGAAGAAATTCTCCTATTTAGTTTTTTTAATTTTTTTTTGTGTTCGTTTTTTTGTGTGTTTGTTCGCGCTCTACAGACCAAACGCTAAAACCGATTTTGATGAAAATATATCTGGACATTCGTTTTCTCTGATCTTAGAGGTGCCACGATTTTGAAGCAAACCGGTAAAATAGGTTTTATGTATTTAAGTTTGTACGAAATTTTCCAGTGTTACTAAAACAAGCTTTGCACTCTAAAGGGCACGCATCTCAATATAATTTCACGAAACTTTCTATATATGTTGACCTTCATGATTTCATGTTTGTGTAAAAATTTCACTGCTGTTTCACTTTTTTTGAAAATGACGTTTTTATGATGCTTTTTTTAGCGTTTTTGCAGTTATTTGCAACTACAGTAACTTTTTCTTCCACCGATGTTTAAAAAAATACAGTGTGCGTTATATATCTTTAAAATAAGGTATAACCGAATATTTCTTCTAAGTAGAATTTTTTCGAATTGACTTTGTTCGTTATAGAAGAACCAGAATTTTGATTCTGCTGCTGCTCAATCAAGGTGACCAGAAGAAATGAATGAACCGGCCCACTTTAATCGACATTTTATACGGTGTACTCCGACCAGGTACTAATTGGCCGACAGGGTATGCTGATTGTTAATTAATCGACCAAACATCCTAATCAGTTGTCACTAATTTGCGTTCAGACAATAGAAAACACCAATACCCCTTGCCTTTGGTGTATTGATTACCGACTTGGTGGGTCATTCCACCTTCCAAGTTCCCCCCTTCCCATCCTAGCCTACGATTCGATTACCCCTGACCATGGACATACTGTAAATTAAAGCATATAGCGAGTGAAATATGAGTGTGTATCATTCCTCAATTCTATCTTCGTTCCTCATTTGGTTGGTCTTTTTGTTGTTGTTGTTGTTGTTGTTGTTCTTGGTGGTGGTGTTGGTGGTGTTGGTGGTGGTGGGTGGTGGTGATGGACTTGCTGAATTAGGGTGGCTCTGCCTCAAATTCGGACCAATTTCCCATTGGTGTCTTCCTTTTTTTCAGAGGAATTTTTATGGGACTGCTACAAATTTCATAGTGATTCAAAATCGAATAAAAGTTTAGCTGCACAATTCATATGAATCTTAATGAGTTGGCGCGTAATTTCCAATTAAATGTATTATGGTATTTTATCCAATAAAAAGGGTATTTGATTGGTTAGAGTCCCCAAGAATGGTTTGCGACTCAAGCATAATTTTTTGACTATCGGTTAACTGTCGGGTTCATCAATAGTACAGTTCTATCTTATAAGTTTTGTGTTGACTTAGATTGGAAAGGCTGCTTTAATCTAAGCTTTTATTTTTATCCAAAGCTAAAATAAAGATTCGTGGACATCTACATTTTACTCATATCACAAGATACGAAGGAACTGAAAAAATGTGTGATAAGATTCAATCATCATTTTTATACATAAATGTTTCAGATACAGTTACTGATATCCTTTTGTATCTCAGAAATTGCCCATCCCTGCCAAAAATATCAATCTCTAGTCGTCGCATGTGAAATTTGAATCCATCACTTTCGACAGATTGGCGTTTTAAAATTAAAGTCACAAATAATATGAGATTTATAAATCCTTAGTCAATCGGTCATTAAATGGGAGACCTGATCAAGTTCATTGTAGTGCAACAGCTTCGATCACTTTGCTCAAAGGAAAACTGAACAAGATTTACTCACCGAAGTTCATAGAGAAATTCTTGCTTTCCTGGATAAGGGTAAAGCTTGGGGACAACAGCATCCAGCAACCACTGTAGATTACACGAACAATCCCAAGGGTTTCCCTGGATGTCGAGTAACGGAAGTTCTTCCCATCGAAGCATTTTCTGAGGAACTGTTGTCAGGGCGTTGTAACTTATGTCCAACTAAAAAAAAGTCAAACATTTTCTCAATTACTGGAAGCCTGGTTCAATCTAAGAGCCTCTTAAATAACAGCCGACAGAAAACTTTTCTGGATAACAATCGGTATTTATATTTCATATCGATAATCGTTGTGTTATCCAAATTTACTGCTTCGCTTCCCTTACATTATTTGCTTTCAAGCTTAAATTCCAACTAATTACGGTATTTCAATATATTTCAACAACAAGACATGCAAAAAGCATTCGATCGTTACCTTGCAGATATCGATGTTGACAAGAGATTCGTCTTCAATTTCCGCCAAGTTCTCATTATGCGAGATGGCCAAATTAAGTCCCCCTACTTTGCAATCATCGACGAATTTTTTCTCTTTAATTTCACGGGGAGGCTCGGCTCTCAGCATTTGTGCTCGCAGCATTTGTGTCGTTTTTTCGTTAGCTTTTTCGCCTTGTTCGTCTTGTTTGTCATCTTCGTCTGTTTCGTTACGTTCGTCATCTTCGTTTGGTTCGTTACGTTCGCCAACTGCAGTTGGTGAAGTTTTAAAACTGTCTGAATTTTTAGTTTCAGTTTCGGTATCTATTTCTTCGTCTGATTCACTGTCTCCATTCGACAGAACACCGTCATCATTGTTTCGTGAAATCTCAGATTGATTTCCAACAGACTCTTTCGTATCGCTTGTGGTATAGTCTTCATAGTCTTCAAACACTAATGTAGTAATTTCTTCCTCTTCGGTTTCTTCTACGGAACTGTTAGATGCAGCTGGTGGTGATCTTTTCCGGCGGAATGCAGATGAGCGGAGAGAATCTAGCGAATTTCTGGAAACTTTCTTGAGGAGAGGCATGTGCTTCAAACTGAGTAACTGGAGGGCTAAGAACTTGTTGTTTGACGATGGAAACTTCAAAGCAGGTATGGGGTTCATGTCCAAGTATAAGTGAGACAGTGATGGCAAAAAGTCGGGAGTAATTAGAGTTGGTATTTCAGAGAAAGAGTTGTTGGCCAAGTCCAACGTAGATAGAAACTGATAATATTTCCCTTCAATTGCGGAGACATTGTTTGAGGAGACGTTAACAACCTGCAAACAGATAAAAAGAAGAGAATTAGAATAATGAAAAGAAAGTGTACATGGGTGTCTTTAAAACGAAGTATTTTTTTGGCCATCTGCTGAACAAAATGAAAGAATATTGCAGAATGGACCAATGCATTTGTCTATGCGAAGCTTGCATACGAATGTAATTGGAAGCTATGTTGTGTAATTTTAAATAATAACGTATAAATGATACATAATTTACTGAAAGTTGTTGTACTTACTTCCAGCCTATCAAACGTAGTGAGGAACTGAAGATTTTCCACCTTGTTGTATTCCACGTGTATTTCTTTCAGCTCTTTCAGCTGTTTTCCAGATATTTCCACTTCTTTCAACGAGTTGTGTCCAATCTTGATCACTTGTATCGATGGAGCTAACTCGAGCATTCCTCCAAAATTCTCCAGCGAATTCCAAGAAAGATCTAGATATTCCAGATGTTTCAGACTCTCGAACTCTTGCTCGTTTAGAACAGTCAATTTATTATATGACAGATCAATATATTTTAAATTGTAAAATTCTTCAAAAGTTGTGGGCTCAATATTTTCAATATTGTTTCCAGCTAGGTCTAATGTCTCAAGTGCTCCCTGTTTTTTAAATGTTGCAGAATCAATACCCGAGAGAGTGTTTTCTCTCAGTGATAATACTTTGAGGTTACCAAGGAGTGTGAACAATTGGGGATCCAGCTTCCCATTTATAAAGTTGTGTCCCAGATCGAGTCTTTCCAAAGAAATGACATATTTGAATGTTTCTGGAGCCAACTGAGAAATACTGTTGCCATACAAAGACAGACTGCGAAGCACTTTCAAACCCATCAACTGTCTCGAAGATATTGACGTGAGCTTGTTGAAGCTCAGATCAAGCTCAAAAAGAGCTACCTTCGAAAAAGTTCCATCTTCGATCATTCTGATATTATTGTTAGCTAAGTTCAACTTGCGTAGCTTGTCAAACGTGAACTTCGTAATGGTCTCTAGTTTGTTAAACTGGTAGTCAGCTGTGATGATTTCGGCTTGTCGGCTTTTGTAAAGCGTCTCATCAGGAGTAGAGAAGTCGGCTTCGGGATAAAGTGATCTCGAACAGTTCACTACTAACTCCGTCGATCGGGATTCAAATGAACAATTCAGTCCACTGGACAAAGTCACTGAGAGAGCTAATAAAGCGATGGAAAATACCGTCGGAGCCATCGTGCACACGAACACAGGAGAAAACACTCGCACGTTATAGCTATTTAGCATCAACCGTATTTATTTATTTCTATTAAACAAAGAAAACTTCCAGGTAGTGAACACGATAAAACTCTATAGAATAAGAGGAAAACTGCTCGCTTGCATTCTGTGAATGCAAAGTGAGTGCCACTCTGACAACTGCCTGAATGATAGTGACACAACACCGCTTATCAGCCGGCATTTAAGATAACACGCCCAGAGTGACTGATAAGACATGCGTGCAATGTTTAATACATGGAAACAGGTATTCAGTAAGTGATCGAGAGTTTGAGATGAGAACTCAATTAACAAAAAATGTTTTGATGAGTAACAACCACTAAATCATGTCGGTCGAATTGTATTCAGTTGCGTCACCAGGGGAGGTGGGTGGAGGGGGGAAATGGGTGGCATGAGTGGGCGATGGAAAATTAAGGAAATTAAAGTACCTAATTATATTAAGAGTGTAACGAGCGAGGTGGGTGAAACCGAATTTTTTATCCGGGTTGCAATTTTAGTTTTTTTGTGTAGCTGCTCCCCACTCATTTGATAATCTTTGACTCATCAATTTTGCTCAGGAGCTGCACTTTCACGGTCAAAAATTGTACGTTTCTAAGACGTGCCGCAAATCATCTCATTTCAAATCATTTTAATACGCTTCTCCGCTGGTTGTGTTTTCTACGGACAAAAATTGAAACTACAAAACACTGTACGAAATAAGTAATAATAATATAGTATGTGCAAAACTGATGTAGGTATCCAACTTGTTGTTTACAATTAAGTAATTAAGTAATTAATTATTTAACAAGTAATTGAGTATTGAAGTAATTGATCTCTGGATATTTTGAGATGGTTCAACTTGGTCCAACGAAAGGCAGCAAGATACAAATAGATACAAGAGGGCATACCTACCCAAAGGACAAAACTATATCCGATAAATAAAATTATATGCCCATGGGGCAAAATCTCCAATTAAAATTTTATTCAGTAAATCTCTTCTAGAACAGCCCTAGTGAAAAAAAAGTCTGAAAGTCATAGCTGATTTGCAATTTTTATTGCAGGCAAGACATGGTGGAAATTAATGGTTTTTTTTGCATTTTCCACCCTGAAATGCTTGAAGTATTTCGCTCGGCTTATGCACATTATTCTCCCAACATATTTGCCAGAAATATGGCGTTGTAACGAGTTACATGTTTTCGATACGAACAGTATCGAAAACCAGTTTAGAACATTCGAGTAGCCAAAACTACCTGGGTCGGGACCCTTCTGGAATATTCGAGGAGCTTGGATAATTCTAGAAGGTGTCACTTATATAAAGGAGGGACAGGCGGTATGAGCGAGTCAGTCTGGATATAGCTTTTGAAGTGTAACGAACAAGTGTATTTGTAGAGTGAAGAATAAATAAGTTTAAATAGAGAGCACGGTTTTAGTTATTTTACCTGGGAATAAATAACTTGGCGCCCAAACCCACAGCGTTATAATTTGGCGTTTAGCGGAAGCGTTACAGCGTTAACATCATATTGAATCGCCAATTACTTGTAAAATTCGAAAAACAGTTGGAAAAGTGAGCAGCAGACAGATACGAAAAGTGAAAGGCTACCAAATTCAGGATTTTGTGTAGGGTTGATCAGGCTGTTATTTATTTATTTTGCCTTCTTCTCAAATTAGATCTGCCACGTTATCAAGAGAAAATGTAGAAAAGTTTTTTTTTCAGTTAATGTTTTCAAGATTTCTTCTCCTTACAGACCAACCCGCTCAGTAAGATTTATTGAATATTTACAGATTTCTTCACCCTAATGCCAAGACAGTTGTTTTAAAAATTCAAAGTTTTATTTAGAAATTCATACTGAAAGTTGAAACACTAAGATGCAAGCATAGACTTTTGAGGGTTCTATGGTTGTAATCTCTATTTTAGTTCTACTAGAAGTCTTAGTCTTAGTTTAAATAAAGTATACCAAGTCTTTAACCAGATTATCGAAAGCAACAAATATTTGACAGCAATTTACACAAGACCAGTGTTTTTCTGTATTAACTTATAATTTTGAACATTGATCAATATCAAATGTTGATGTCTCATGACTAGTGTTTTTTAATTACCTTCCCCTCCATAAATCCGAAATCTTGACTACACCACTGATTTTATGCATGCATTGATTGAACTGATTATAGGTATTCATTGTCTTTTCTTTAATGATATACTAATGAGTCACTAAGTTCGTGAAAAGAGTTCTTCTTCGTCTTCTTCTTCGTCGAATCGTGAGTATTTGACATCACTGAGCAGGAGAAATCTATGATGTTTCTGACACAATTGTCTTCCAAAGACTAGCACAGCAGCAATGCAGACAAGAAGCGAAATAATGGCCAGAACGAGGATAAACGGATGGAAATTACCATCGTACGCATAGCTTCCTTGTTTGTTTACGGAACAAGACTTATTCAATTCCGGCACGAGCATCATGAGAGGGATACCGTTCCTCTCTTGAGGAGAAAAGCACCTGAATCAAAAACAATCAATGAATATATCATATTGTTGTCAAATTTATTGTAGAGCAGTAAATTTTTGTCAGATTGCATGAAATCTGTATAATAAATTAATCTAATATCCGCATATGCTCACTTAATGTCAATTACTCTTTCAGGGTCGAATTTTCCTAGCCAAGGGACGAGTTCTAGCGCCATCCACGCCAGTTGACAACTGCAATCCCACGGGTTGTCTTGCAGATCCAGGACCTCTAGTATCTTCCACTGGATCGTCTCGTTTTCCAACACACTCAAAGAATCGTTGTGAAGATGGATCTGTGATGGCAATCAAATAACAGTTATTGTGAAAGGGGACGACCAATTAGCATTAGCATCATCCCTAACTCATGAGGTTCAAAAATTATCGCTATTGATGGAGGAAGGATCTTGATGAGGGTGTGATAAAAAGACTGATGTCTTTATCACAAGACGATAGTGTTTTATGTGGAACTCTTAGAGTCACAATTACCTACACTGTAATGAAGGGGAACTGAAATAATGTGGAGAAACTCTGGTCTAAAGCAGTGTACGTTCCAGGTTTCTAAAATGTTGCCAAAAAAATTATTTGTCATAGATGTGAGTTGGGCTTGGCTCACCAAAACATTTGAGTGCGAGTGGCTGGGTGGGGTACATCATTCCTTAAAGGGGGAAACTCCCCATTACGCTATTACTTACCTCCCGTACTGGCCAAATATTGGGGTCTGAATAGAAAGCATCTTTTGCAATAATCGACAGCCTAGGGTTGGAGCTTAGGAAAAGTAGCTTCAGGCGAATGCACGGCGCGAATGTTCTGCTGTGGATTTCTTCCAACTGTGAGCATCCATTTACGTTCAACTCTTCCAGGTTGTCTAGGCCGGTAAACGAGCTGCTGTTAAGACTCTCTATTTTGATGTCGTTCAAATTCAGTTTCTGTAGTGTTGACCCTAGAAGGAAGAGACCCGTTTATTTAGTTTGCTACATTTTCAAAGGAAATTCTATTGATTGTTTACTTACCAATAGATCGTAAATCTGGAACCACTTTCAAGCTGTTGCCATTTAAATACAATTCTTTTAGCGTTTTGAGTGAGCTTATGAACGTTTCAGGGATATCTGACAATTGGGTGTAGCCGAGATTCAATATCTAAGAAATTAGAAACATGCCATTAGTAGAGAATGAAATAAAATAATATGTTACTACAAATATAATATTGAATGCAATATGTATTAAATTATTGGTATCTCAAAATGTAGTTCAGTTCAAGATGCTTTCCCTGTCGAATGTGTGGGGTTGGTTAAGTCTCTTCTGATATGAACATCGGATACATCAAGGTAAGTCTCTAGTAGTTTAACCGAAAACATCTCAGTATTAGTTATTCAATGCGAGAATGGATTCTATTATAAATAAAATTACGTTTTAATTTGAAGCCCGAAGTTTTAACGCATCTTTTTCTTACTCAAAAATATTTCTGTACCAAACACATCATGTGAAAATTCAATCTCGTTTGCACCTATTAAGAATAAGAGATTTAAGATATTGTCTCTAAAGATGATGATTGTTTTGAAACTTGAAACATTGCGTGTGGTTTTTTATTTTGAAAACTTTTTAATACATTAAACTTGTTTCAGTCCAGCAATTTACACGAAACCCTCACTTTTCCTGAATTTCCTAAAGCATTTATTTTTACCTTCAATTTTGGCAGCATTGAGAGAGCCATCTCTGTTGGTCCATCGATGACCAGGAGAGGGTTGTTATTTAGGCGAAGATCGAGCAATTCGGGTAGGTGCTCGAACGATTTGGCACCAACCGAATGAATCTTGTTGTAGCCCAAATCAAGAAGCACCAGCCTACGCCGAAATAGACAAGTTTATTTGTCGACCCCTTAAATATTCAAGAGGCGTGTTTGTTTTTACTGGAAATTGACGGGTTGGGTTATGAGGGGCTTTAACTTTGAACATTCTCTCACAAAACAGATTGCGTAGAAAACGCAAATATTATTAATGAACCTAGCTTTGTAAAACCTGAAAGATGTTTTCCTCACCGGGTTCTAGGGTAGTTTTTACTTCTTTTACTTCGGGGGATGTTCAAGAAACCCCAGTTATCATTTGAGCATCACACTTATGTATTTCTAGCATAAGATTTTACTCATATAATCCTCTCGCGATTAAAATCAGACGGGGTAGGGAACTAAATTGAACGAGCTCTGTTTTTTTTATCTGCAGATCGAAGTCTCATAAAATACGTTCGTGCTAACTTGTGGAGGTGCCGGGGGTGCTAATTGTAATGGGAATCGTTAATTTTAGTGCATGTGAAACTAATGTGCTGCAGTATACATTTGCTCAGAATACTTGTAGTTTGAATCTTGGTAGAAGCAAAATTGGCCGTGTCTGTTATCTATGCGTATGTATAGCCAATCACTCCAGTGGTATTTTTTTGCATAAGCAAGCCACGGACACGGCCAAAATACTTACAAACTTGTGGAATTTCAGCCTTTAGGCGTAGCTAACTATGATTAAAGTGTACTTAGTCTTTATATTCTTCAAACATTAGCAGACCTCATAGCCCAATTCTTAAGCCGAAAATGCAGAGGTCCACGTAAACCCCTTTTCCGCCCCTCAAATTATCCCAATATTTTTCAAAAAAAATCAGTGTGTAAAGTAAGAATACTCCTACCCGCGATGCAATTTTAAATTGAGATCTGATGGAAAATAAAACAACAGAGAAGAAAGAAAAATTGTGTTTTTCGTTTAAAATACCGCAGAAAGTCCCAAATTCAAGATTTAGTTGTGAACAAAGTAAACATCTGATCGACATGAGACTTTGCATCAAGGGTCAGAATTTTTTTCAACTATTTTTTCAACTATTTTTTTCAACTATCCTGAGGCCCTAGATTCATTCCACTCCTTGACCCAATGTACATTTGAAAATAAGGAAAAGATTTGATTATTATTATTATTATCATCCACTGAATTTTTTTACAACTAGGCTATGCGAATATTGCGTGTGCGCATGGCCTAGAGGCTTATATGATCAATTAAAAATGTTCGGCGTTAATTAAGCAGGTTTCTCACTGAGATTCGTTACCTGGAAATATGAAGTAGTGATCGTGAAATTGTTGGATTTTTTTAAAACGTAAAAATCGATTTAAAGAAAATCTATTCAGTTGAGTTTCTTGAAATTAACACAGCATTATTGTTTTTACAATTTCTAATGCACACGGCAAATTGTGTTAAAATCGGTTGAAAATAAAGTTGCTTTTGTTGCAAAAAACCGCAAACACTAAAAAAAATGGTCTTAAAAGCGCCATTTTCAAGAAAAGTGCTAATCATCCAACAATAAAATTTGTACACAAAATTAAATCGTAGGGTCAACATATCAAGAAAGTTTCGTCAAATTATATTCAGATGCTTGGCCTCTAAAGTGCAAAATGTGTTTTGGAAAAACTGAAAAATTATGTAAAAACTTAATAACATAAAATTTACTCGTCCGAATTGCTTCAAAAATGTGGCAGATCAAAGTTCAGAGAAAACGAAGGTCCACATAAATTTTCATCAACATCGGTTCGGGCGTTTGGTCTGTAGATAACGAACAAACACACAAAAACACATTTCAGAGGTTTTTAGCAGTTTTTAGCAAGTGTATTTGATAATTTCGCTGCACTCGCCAAGCTCTTTACGCTCAGTAATTTCGCTGCACTCGCCAAGTTCGTTACGCTCATTAATAAATTCGATTTGCCTCAAATCAATTTTCTCAATATCGCTGAATTCACATTTAACTGAAGCCAAAGATTTAGTTGCAAGAAACTGCCAATCGAAAAGAAGTCGAACATTTTTACTCAGTTGTTACATTGTCTTATTCATAAACGTTTTAAATGTTTCATATTTCTTAACTTATATTTAAAATTACATATCAAATAGTTTTCACAAAGTATATAAAGTCGTTCTAATAAGCCACGTCTAATCAATGAATACACCGACACGGCCTTTCGGACGGACGATGTCCCCGAACCGATCAAAGAGTGCGCTGTCTTAAAAAGGATTCCGCTATCACTAAATTACGTACAAACGTAAAAACCTTTTACTTGATGCTGGTAAAAATCAGTAGTTGTTGGTACTTGGTACGAGTTTTACAACCGTCCAGTGCCAATTTTTTGTCAGTGTGTACTGTGTTGGTGCATTTAGGACTAAGTCCTCGGACCGACCAAAAGTTTCCGAACATTGTTTGGTGCTCTTATAAAGAAGTAGTTATGTGATAGCTCGGATTAATTGCTCATCGACCGTTGCGCCTTCACACTGAAAACACTTTTGATATTGATTGGTCGATTTTAATCCCGTGTCTTGTGTTTTATAATTAGGTTGACTTATTTTCATTCATGAAATTCATGTGATATAAGTATCTTATTTTTCATTTCCTCAGCATGTGCCAAGGCAGCCCTGTGGGAAGTTCGATTCTCCGCTCAGACTGGTGAACTGGGTGATCACCGATCGAGCCCGCCAGCGGACTGATTTTTACCATTGTAAAGATCGTTTAAAAAACACATGTACATGAAAATCTCACTATTTATCACATCGGCAAAGTGGCCGAGCGGTTAAGTCACTTCGGTCGGTATCACCTTCCTGAGGTGATGCAATCGAATCGAGTGGCTTTTGAGTAAATTGCTCAAGGGTTGGGTGGGGGGGGGGGATGTCCTCGCCCGTGAAATTTTAATAAGTACGAAAGGTAAACAAACAAGAGTAACTCTTATGTCAAAAAATCTTTGTGCAAATATGGATCATTGGCAGCCAAGTGGTTAAGGCGTAAGAGTGATGATCCGAACGTACCGGGTTCGAATCCCGTCAGGGGAACGGACGGGAGAGACTTTTTTGCCATTTTTTTAGAAAGTTGCAAAAATTCATACCTCGGTCGCTTCGCGACCTCGGTATGAAATCTTGCTGGCAATTATACGCCCCGCCCTAGCACCCTAAGCTTTTGCACTCAGCTTGGCCAAAATGTCTGGTGCAAACGTCCACGAGTTTGCTTCAAATTGATAGACAGCGCCCTCTATTAGCTAAAATTGAACAAATCTGTGACTTAGTATATTTTTTTCTTGTCAATATCTCTCTTGCTCTTCGGTATGTGAATGCCTGAACACGAGCTATTTTGCAGAAATTAAAAAGCATCTGAAAATGGTTGTCAAAAGATACGGAGGAACCATGATTCGAACCCAGGACGTTCGCATTACCATGCAAGCATGCTATCGTCTGTGCTGCCGACTGCTGCTGACGATGAATGAAAATTTGTTATACCTATTCTACGCGTTTAGTTATAAGCTGTTAAAAAGTACCACCTTGGACACACTGTTGGGCCCAATGAGGCACCAGAAGCGAGGAGGCGAGTGGAGAAGATAAAAAAGCTACTCCTCTAGCGGGAAGCGAACCCCGGCCCTCACTAGTGTGAAGAAGCAGCACTATGCGCTCGACCATCCGGCCGTCGATTGTCGAGCGACCCTCGGGTGAACATGCGACTCTAGGCTTTCTTCCCTAGATCTAGATTTCTTCCCTTGCTGATAGCTCACCACCAGAAAATATATTACGACCTACCCTAGGGGTCCCCTTAAACTTTCGGGTCTCGATTTGGGAGACGAAGAATTTTAGAAGTATATATATATATATTATTCAAACAGATTAGTATATTACGTACAGTGTCTGAGTACTCCTCTCCGTTTAATTTAATATTATTTCTAAATTTTTCCTAAAACCTTTAACATTCGTCATCATACATTCATTTATCAAATTTAAACCATTCCAATCATCAATTCCTCTTTCTAAAATTCCCACCCCCTTCTTCCCTAATTTCCTTCCCAATATCTTCAAATCGTGTCCATTCTTTCCTTTAAACCAATTGCCTTCTCCATTCTGCTCCCCAATTCTTTCCACGCTTCCCACCCCCAAAATGATATATATATGTATACATGAGTCTTGATATCTTTCTTCTTTTCCTCAGGTCCTCCCAATTTAACTCTTCAATTCTTTTTGTTATGCGTGTATACTTTAAACTAGGCTATGCGAACACTCATATAATCGTGTTGTGGATGAGCGTAATTTTTACGCTCACCCACAACGCAATTATATTGCGTGCATAGCCTAGAGGCTTTTATGATCAATTTTAAGTGTTCGGCGTTAATTTATCAGCTTTCTCAATGACATTGAATATTTCAAAACGAAAAAATCGATTTAAAGAAAAACTGTTTAAATGATTTGCTTGAAATTAACACAGTATCTTCCTTTTACGATGTATAATGCACACAGTAAATTTTGTCAAAATCGGTTGAAGATAAAGTTGATTTAGTTGCAAAAAACTGCAAAATCGCTAAAAAAGCGTCATAAAAGCGCCATTTCCAAGAAAAGCGCTAAACATACAACAATGAAATTTGTATACAAACATAAAATCGTGGGGGCCAACATATCCAGAATGTTTCGTCAAATTATATTGAGATCCTCGGCCTCTAGAGTGGAAAACGTGTTTTGGAAAAACTGAAAAATTTCGTAAAAACTTAATAACATAAAATTTACTCGTCCGAATTGCTTCAAAAACGTGGCAGATCTAAGTTCAGAGAAAACGAAGGTCCACCGAAATTTTCATCAAAATCCGTTTTGGCGTTTGGCCGGAATCGTGCGAACAAACACACAAAAAAACAAAAAACAAAAAAAAAAAAACAAAAACCAAAAAAAAAAACATTCCGGATTTTTTTAGCAGTAAAGTGAAATTGAAGATTTCGCTTCACTCGCTACGCTCGTTACGCTCATCAATAAACCATTTCCATTTCTTCCTCAAATTCCTCCCCTTCTTCTATTTCTTCCGTTTCTTCCGTCTCTTTAATTTCTTCCCCCTCTACTCCTTCTTCTACTTCCTTCTCTATATCAATCACATCACCTTCCTTTTCCTCTTCCTTTATACATTCCACCATGTATGTCGCCATGGCCATGACCATGGTATGTCGCCTTAGCGGTTGTACTTACCCCAGGGGCTCGTAACTTGTGCTGGAGAAGGCACCCCGAAACACATCCGCCCTTATGACTTCTCCGGGCAGAGCATTGTAAGATAGGTCCAACTCTTGAAGACCGTTCACGTGAAGAAACGCTTCCTCGTCAATCGAATCAATATCGTTGTAACGGTAAGATATCGAGCGACATGTCGTTGTGTTCAATTGCCTGATTTTCTTCAAATGCATATGCTCATAGCTGATTTTATTTGGGTCTTTGATCTCCTGTTCTAACTGGCCACGTAGAGTACGCGCAACCAGTAACAACATCAGTACTGTCCTCTTACACGAGAAAGAAGTGGATATTGTAAGAAACAATTGCAAGTGGTTTACATGGTTTTAGTAATTGGTTTTAAGCTTTTACTCACCATTATTTTCCTGTCTCCTCTCTAAAATCAATGTGTAAACCATCTGTCAGGTTAGGTGCGTTTAATTTTTATCACTAGCTTAATAAATTGATAAGATAATGTGAGTAATCGAGCAATATTGCTCAGATGCTGATAAGACATTGGGTCATCGAAATGGAATGGTGATAAAATATAATGTTACTGCTTTTTGTTCTAGGAAGTGACTAAAGAGTAAATAGGGCTGAGTTGGTGCGCTAAATTAAAAGTGAGATAAAGTGAACTAGTAAGAAACTTTATTAGAATTATATGTTGAGACTTGAGACTTGAGAGCAATATGCTCACATACAAAGCGATATACAAAACGTGGCACAAATTCCAGATAGCATATTAAAATAAATTTAAACTTATGCTAGATTTTATAAATATGGCGTGGAAAAATTGTTCGGATTGATTTTCAGCCGCCAATCAGTTAAAACAAGTATTGATAACAAAAATTACGCAGTAAAGGTTTTAGTCATCTCGATGCAACGAGATCTGAAGCCAACAAAACTGGCTTTAAGAACGAAACGACAAACGCCTTTAGTCCTCGGCTTTAAGTCTGGCTGGGAGAGCAAAAGTTTGACTAATTAGTCACTCTATAGATGTTTCTGATCAGCATCAGAAATCATCTGCATGATCTGCACGACTATAAAACGCTCTTGAGTAATCTGCTGGTCCATTAGACCTGCCAAACAAATATCGGAATCTCCTCCACAAGAAAACTATGGCCAAGGTCGTAGGTACTGCTAGAAGTGTGATCACTAACACCCCAATCAGAATATTACCGTCCTTCTCAGGGTGGTTGCCATAAGCGTCCAGGCATCTCATGTGATAATCTCTGCTAGCCAAATCCGCAATTTTCTCACCCCGCATTTCACTCGGCTCGGCGCATCTGAAAAACAGATTTCGTAAAACATGAGCGGGGAGTAAATGAAAGTTAATTTTCTGCTTTGAGCTGCTTTGCCAAAATTGATAAAAATTTAACACGACTTACACGAAGTTGTCCATCAATTCACCGTGATTTCTCTTAATGATTGGTGTCAAGATTAAAAGAAGCCATTCGTTGTTACAATCACACACCCATGGGTTTCCCTGCAAGTTTAAACGATCCATGTTTTTCCAGGTAGCAAGAAGCTCACTCTCCAAGTACCCTAGTGCGTTGTAACTCAAGTCCATCTGGAAAAGCACATAAACATTACATATTTAACATAAAAACATATTTACTTCCCGTCCAGTACAACGCCCATTGCATTCCCTGTTTTTTTCAACCCCTTATCTCCTTGCTTCTGTTACCTTCGTAATAGGTGAGTAGGTTCGGCCTTCTTCTCCGTCAGCGATCGAACTGAAAGCTTGGGGACTAATATGAGACAACAGTTCATTGTGCATGCACTCGAGCTCTTGAAGTTTTGGTAGCTTTCCCAGCCCCTCCTCATCAATCGCAGTTAGATTTGCCATCCAGTTCATCTTCAGCGTTATCAGATTGGGCATCGAAGGAAATGGTCTATTAAAGAGATAAAATAGATTGATTAGCTGTCACTACCACTTTTTTCGCAAAATACAATTCGGGGGCGGCCCAGGGCCCTGCCTTTGCGCACAAAAATGCCATTGGTACAGCGGTGCTACTGCATACTGCAACTGCAACTGTGGTACTGCATTAACAGGCATTACTGCATGTATTGGAAAGTATTGTGTTGCAGGCATCGCAAGACACTGCATGGTTATAGAATGTAAGATCCCAGATTTTGACGTACATTATTACCCTCAGAAACAAACCAATATCACAACTCGTGGCTAAAGTCAAAGAGGACCATAAAGTGTAGCTTTCGCGATTGCTTATCTGCATTATCAGAGGAAGTATGCCAAATTCCTACGACCAATTTTGATTGAGTCACCAACCTTACGCAAGTTTTGAATAATGCTGTTGACTCAAGTCGCATGCTCATCGATAAAGCGTGATAAAAACCAACGCCTGGACTGTGCGTTTTCAGGGTATTTAGAAAATTTTATTGTACCTGTTGGAAGATATGACTTTTATCGGATTTTTGTTGATGATGAGCGTCTTGAGATGCACAGCCTCTGCAAGGTCCTTGGGAGGGCGAGTGAATCGGTTGCCCTCCAGGTTGAGGAACTCGAGATGCGCAGGAGTGTGAAGCATGTTGTCCGGTAGTTCTTGAATTCCCGTGTAAGACATGTCCAACACCTGCAGGTAAAATCGTTCTTATCGCGTTGCCTATACCGATATTCCACACATCAACTCGGAAAGTCGGCATTTTGTTGGGGTCAGGGACGTGGTGGTGGACAAATTTGTGAGCCAAACCATGGTAATCGGTCGAGAAACCGTATTCTATTTCTGTCAGAGCTAGCTGCACGTTTTGGAATTTTATTTTTGGACCCATCCAACATTACCACATAAACCACAGTAAAGCCACAATAAAAACCACAAAAGTAACGAGCTTCACTCATTATATATAATATATATATCACAGTTTTTGGGGAGTTTGGCATACTTAAAAAAATATAGAGTGAATCGATTTAAATAATTGAACATTACTTTTATTTCCTAAAACAGCAGCAACCTTACCAAATTAGTTCCCCAAACATTTGAAATTGCCATGTCCATACACAAGCATACACCCACATTTTATACAATTTATGTTAACGTTGAGTAAACTTACCTTGAGATATGGAGGTGTTACAATCGCAAAAACAGTGGTTCGGTCGATGACAGTAAAAGGATTGTCATTGATGTAGAGCTCCGAGAGATTAGGAAGATGTTCGAATAAATCAGGGTGCAGAGAATGTAGCTCGTTGGAACCCAGTCGAAGGATGGTCAATGCTCGCAGGGGCCTGTACGCATCTTCTGAGTAATATCCCTAAAATTCAAAACAAGCGTTAGAGAGATTCGAGCTCTTCTTTTTGGAGTTTCAATTGACGGTGTTTGGGCGGGAAAGGAGTGGGAGTCATGGTATTTCCCAACATGTTCTGGTGCACAATGGTGTGCATGCATTCATGTCTAATCATTCGTGTGAAGGCTGTCCTTATTAGATCTATCTCCTTGTGACATTGAATCAATATATGTATAGAAGGTGAGCACCGACCACAGGTCACAGCTACTTAAGCTGTGTACACATAATACAGTTTATCGATGGCCAGAAGATGATCCATTAATTTGACTTTCAACTCACCATAAATATATGAGGTCCAAATTTTTCTCTAGTAAGTTTGTTGAAGCTTAAATCCAGCTCTGTTAGATCGAGTAGATCCCGGAAGCAGTTGTCGTCGATGGTTTCGATCTGGTTGTGACTTAACGATAGCTTGGTGAGAGGAAGAGCTGGGAACGCACTGACGTGCTTCATCAAATTATTATCGAATAGAACGATGGTCAATGCTGATTCCTGGCTAGTTTCATTCCAGAATGTGTCGTTAAAATGCGTTTCCAGTGCCAGGCTCCGGCAGTCGCCAATGTTGTTCTGACAAACGCATTGCTTGCAAATGCGTTCAGAATCAGCCACTGAGATGAGAACGAGCAAAAGCCAAAAGCGAGCCATCTTGAAAACTGTGGAAATGAGAATAAGTTAGTTTTGGGAGTGAGATTTCAATTATATTTTAAGGGGTGAGTAATGGATAGCAAATATTTTGTATTGAGACACATAACGTGCACGCCATGACTTGCATAGAATTGATACACAAAACAAAAAATGAGTTGATTTAGTGATTGTGACAACCATTAGCCTGTGGAAACCGTAAGATGTAATATTAGTCTCTTCTCTTCAATTTCATTAGTGATTCATTATTGCCGGGGGAATCGACTCTCGCGCACATTTGCACCTATAATGCCGACCTCGAAGAAATCTCACACGCTGATCATTACACATTGATAAGTAATAATTGCACATTGTTTATTGCATTTATTATATGACTAATACTTTAGAAGGAATTACACTGGTGACCTGCGTTCTGGAATGATAACAAGTTTGTTGGAATAGATAAGAAAATTTCAGCTCATTATCACGCAAAATATATATATCTAATTCTATTATTTACTTGCTGACGTAAGTTTTGCCAACTAGACTTGATTGTGTGTCTGACTGTTTACACTAGTATATCGAAAATAATAGATGGTAATGTTTTTAGTATACCCATAGGTATTTTATTATATAATATCAATTCGATGCACCTATATATTACTATATAATAATATGCCTGGCATGTGTAATTTCAGTGCGCATTTGAGCGCAAATTGCGTGTAGAGAAACTATAATTTATGTTGTCTTGTTCCACTATCATTTGAACGGAGATCCGCGAAAACAAATTCAGTGTTGAGTGACCCTATAATTTATCAACTCACATTGTGTCTCTGTTTCGCGACAGAACATTTTTATACTGTTGGAAATTGGAAAAAGAAATCCGTGTCAAAGGCCTCACCTGTATTTCTCGTTGTTCGGTGACAGCTCGCTGGCAAGCGATCTTGGTGTCACCTGTATGGCGCACAACTGATGACTTTATTTCTCCTGACTATCAGACCTAGCAACCTTATCTCTAGTTTCATAATCTACTCCCAACGCCCTATACCAGCTAATCTCTCAGTTGGGCAACTTTGCTGATATTATAAAGTAAGTTTTCGGCCAAACTCTTGGCTTCTAGCAGTCAGGATAGCGCATGCACTCTGCAGGCAAGCAGCCCGGCAGGTTTCCCAAGGAAACCCAGTGGGACTAGGTTAATGGCAACATAGACAAAACGCCATCCTCGCGAAACGGGAAATTTATTTCAAAAGTGAGAATTGCAGCAATACAATACTGTGTCAAGAAACTAGAAAGTAATAATTATATTCATGGGTTCGGTATTTTGTGAAAGCCATCGCAAGCACTGGCTTTTATTTGTAGCACCAAAAAACAAGTTGCACACTTCAAAAAATTTAAAAGCGAAAGAAAAACGCGAAAGAAAAATTAAAATAAAGATCACAGACACCACAATTGATATAAATAGTAATGAAGTTGTCAACATTTGCTCTTCGCCGTCTCCAATTCCATTTCTCTGTTGATGTTGTCTTGATTTTCACACTTCTTCGATGCCCGTCGATTTTTCCATCCTTCTCTCGTCTCACGATCCATGAACACAAACACGAGCGACAATTTGAACACGTTCGCTGCGCACACAATCAGAAACATGTTGTCGAATAGGAAGTCGTTCCTGATGATGCGTCCATCTACCAAGAAGTACAAACCCCATCCAAAGCCGATAAGCATCGCTGTCACCAACCGTTTGGTAGCAACTTTCCTCTTTTCTTCGTCTCCCGTAAACACATAGAGGCACTTGCACGAATGGAACAACATTGTAGCCAATATAATGAGCATGGTGATCAGGATGGTTCCCGCAGGCAGCTGGATGGAAATCCAGAAGACGTATCGTTCCGGATAGCAAAACCCTCGGTCATATATCTCAGACGTGTAGAGAGACGGATCGATTATCATCAATACAGTAACTGGTATTAAGGGTAACCCGTAACCCAGGATGCAGCAGACGGAATTGCTGATCTTCAGTAGATCTCCTTTCACATAGCTTCTCAATTCGATCAGGGCAAGTAGTAACATCCAGACATACATCGACAAGTACGTGTAATGTCTAAGCATGCCAATCACTTTACAAGAGGTACTGAAAACCTCAGGAGTGCTGTACATGTTTGCGAAGCCGAATATCTCATTGACAGCCAAGACGAAGGAAAAGTGTAGCAAGACTTTGTGTTCCACGTCTTTGCTCCACGGCTTAACGAATATTGCAGTAAGCCAAATGCTAAGAAGGCCCAAAATCGAAAAGGTTATCTTCAAGCAAACCAAAACCGTGAAAAGGTTGAGAAACACAGACATTTTGGCCGAAGTTCTGAAGACAACTGGTTAGATGTTCACTCCACGAGCTACTGCATCGACGTCATATTAACACTGCGCACTGTCCATAGTCACGGTCTACACACGACCGTGAAACCATGAAAGCTAGTCGCCGTTGTCGGTGCCTATCCTCTTTGCCTATATTCTATGCCCATATCCACCTCCACTCTGATAGCTGCTTTCTGCTATTTACTGCTTACTCATTATATGTTACCAAAACCATATTCACGATTGGTTATGAGTTTGAGTGTACCACTCCACACTAGTAAACATGGGTATTAAGTTGGCACGCTATTTGCGTGATAGTCTAGAACCCATATAGTACCTATAATACGTACTGTCGTTGTTTATAATATTAAATTGTCTGACGTCAGCTATCTTAAAGTTGATTATAATAAGGGAAAAACTCATAAATTTTCTTAATTATGGAAATTATTTTTTAAATACAAGTGATTGCAATGTGAATGAAACGATGTGACATTGACCGATCATCCGTTTTGCAGGAACTGTCTATTTTATAGTATGCACCTATGAGTGACAATGACCATATTTCAGAGTCATAGAAAGCCTGATATCAGGGCTGGGCCGTGTCACGGGCAAATATCATGTACACTGACTGTAGACAAATCGAAGGGCAAGCCATGTTCATGGTTTTCGAGGCATTGTTTGACTCTGTTCCCCAGTGGGGCAACGTTGGGCTCTCTGTGCCCATGGAACACACTACACGCCAATGCACACAGCAAAAGTTTGATTTATTAAATATGACTTATGACAAAAAATAAGAAAATCATAGGGCATTAACTCAACTATCGCTTTCTTTTACACCTGCATGTCATTGCCGTCAGTGCCGGGGGTCCTGTAAATGCCAATGGGTGAGGGTTTAAGGGCGTCGGGGCGTAGGGGTGGTAAGACGGGTACTGGCCACTAGGGGCCATATGGCTGTTTGGGCTGTCAGGGGTTCTGTGGGGTTTGGGGGAGTTTGGCTGTAGGGGTTTTGGGTTTATGATATAGGGGTTTCGGGGTGCCGGGGGTGTAGGGAGTTCAGGGGGTGCTCGGGGCTGATGTGGCTGTTTGACTGGCAAGCGTTCTGGGGGTGGGTACGCAGGGGGTCTACAGCTCGGGGCTGTTGTGACTGTTTCGACTAACCGTGGTTCTGTAAAGGCTTGGGGTGCTCGGGGTTCTGGGAACCGTTATGACACTTTTGACTGACAGACGTTCTGAAGGGACTTGGGGTGGCGGGGCTGAGGGGGCTGAGGGGGCGCAGGGGGCGCAAGGGGTGCAGGGGGTGCAGGGACGCAGGGGGGTTAAGGAGCGCTGGCGGGGTAGAGTCAGACTACGCGTGGGCAGCAGCGTTGGCGGCGAGGCCAGCAGGGCAGTGCGTTGCCGACGTCGCTGGGGCTGGTCGTGAGGTACGAGCTCGAGATGGCTTGTATGGCCCGAGCGTTGAGGGCCCAGCTGACGTGGGGCCTGGCCCGAAGGTAGTAGCCCTTCGGCCGGGATGTCGTGGGAGTCCATCG
The DNA here is from genome assembly GCA_921293315.2 of Nemurella pictetii. Classification (NCBI taxonomy): domain Eukaryota; kingdom Metazoa; phylum Arthropoda; class Insecta; order Plecoptera; family Nemouridae; genus Nemurella; species Nemurella pictetii. The sequence continues at coordinate 22,426,997 of OV121116.1, read as the reverse complement.
CTTCAAGGGAATATTACAGGTATGGATATGGAACGATTCATTTGCTAGTCTGGAAATTGAAGAGCACTACTATTTTCACAACTCTGATTTCAGTCTCTTATATTTCCATGTATTTTCCTGTGGGGCCAATGAAATTTACTTGTAATCAGCATTGTGTAGCCCACTGCACGTGTATTTCAATTGAGAGTGTCTATAAACGTGAGACAGGATGAGTTGGTTTTAATGGTGTGTAGCAGCATCCAGAAGATTCGACACTCATCTTGTGCTTGCCATAATTTACAAAGTAGACATATTATACTGAAAACCCTCGGTTGTCTTTTCGAGGGATAAATATATTTAAATGTGTAATAAGAGGATTAGAGATCAACATTGAGAACAAGCTAAAATAAGGGTGTAGCTCCTGGTCCATTGTGTCGCCTTTGCAGCTTCATCGAATCGATAAGTGTTGACCTAGTGACCTTTCTCTCTCTCTTACCCTCCCATACACTCTCACCCTGTTTCATACACACTCTCTTTCTCTCCCACATCTCGCCCTCTCGACGAAAAGGAACACTCTTTCAAGAGGATAAGAACCTGTTAGCATTATTGGCATGTGCTCACAGCCTAGACAATATACCAACAGATAAGTAACCCTGATAAGTAGTTAGGTTGAAAAAATCGTTGACACCCCCTTTCATGTTGTCCTTTGGCTCGATCATCGCTTCTCTTCGCTTTCAACCTACGCTGTTGATCACATGTTCTCAGGACACAGACTCTTATTTAAATGATGATAAAATCGTTATATATGTACATTTTATTATACAAGATGGAAGTCTCTTCTTACAGCAGAATCTCATTACAGCAGAATCATCTCGCGTAAAATTGGCAAATAGTTTAGCCAACCAGTGAAAATTGACGGCGCTATACATTTTCCTAGGGGGTATAACGCGGGGATGTGTCTTTTTTGTTTTTGTGGAATTGGAGATTGGGGTGGGAGTCGCAGAGTGATGCTCTCTGAGCCCGGGGCATTATAGAACTAGGGCATGGAACTAGAGCAAACAACTAGGGGGTTGATAAAAATCACGTCATATGGTATTACAAAAACACGAAACATTATGCCAGATGCTTTTCCAGTGCCATTTTCTATGAATTATCACAATGCACATTTATAACTTTGCCATGCGAGTTTATCGCCATGAGAAAAATTGAGTGCACAAGGAAATATCGAGGTGGCCTCTTCGCCCAAACCCACTATTTTTAGATAAATGAATAAAATGATGAACAATTACCACAAGTAAAATAATCAATGTTTCTGGGAACCAGCATAGAGATTATATCCCTATAGCAACTCAATTGCTGCACAAATAATTAGTCGGTCGTTAGTTCATCTTCTAACGGCCCTCAAATACCTTCACCGCCCATTTGAAACCCCAGCCTTTAGTAGTTGAGTGGGTCGGGGGTAGACAGAGGGGGTTATTGGTTAGGGGCACAACCCCCCGAAGTGTCGTGTCTGCACCGACACTGGCACTGTTTTAGCGGTAACATCTCGCATCAGCTCTCGGCCACCGCACTGCTAGCATCTCCCGACAGCTCTAGGCATCCGCTCGACCTCTACGAATTCGACGACGACGTCCTCGCAGAAGCTAGGGCGTCGCGACGGCGGCCCAGCCTTTGGGACTGCATGCTCGGCTGCCGGTATAAACTTGACCAGCAGCTGGCGAGGAGAAGGGTACGTGGAAATGTCTAGCATTTTTGCGGGTTCGTCATGGTTTTTGGGAGCTCGTTTTGGTTACATCGGAATTCCCCTTTGCGTTTTTGTTCGAGTTTGGAATGTGGGATTTATGGGACTGCATGTAAGTGGCTACATATTGGTGGTGTGATTGGGTTATAATTTCATTTGCGTTATGTCGTATAGCAAAAATATCTCTCAATGCAATAAAAATGTCAAATCAACTTTTTACGTAAAGGTTTCGAGCAATTCTTAAATGGTTGCCGCATTATTTTTATGTCCTATTTAAAGTTGCAATTGGCTGCCTTTCGATGGATCGAGGAGTTTGCTTTGAGCTAAGGTACGACAAATAATCTCTCTGTTGGCAGGTTGAACAAGGATTGCGTCTTTACAATCAACACAAGCAGCAGGCTGCAGTGAGAAAATGGCGCAGTGCTTTGAAGCGGATTCGGAAACGGGACGACAAGTTCAGCTTGCTTGGCTATCTCTATCAGGCGTACATGGACTGGGGAAAATACAGGTAAGAAATCCCATATTCGTTCTTTCTACCGAAAGCGATGATTAATTTCGACGCCTTTCGAGTCGTTGTTGCCTGGATGCGAGGGTTGTCGAGAAAAAGACTAAAAAGATGACTGGAATACGCTCGATATGGTCGACGTCTGGAATCGAGCCAGACATTTGCTGACTTCCTTTTATTCCTCTCGTTTCTTGCCGTCTTTTCATCCGTCGTCGTGTCTTATTAGAAATTCCATAGTTGATGCCCTATATTCTCTCAATGACAGTGTCTTTAAATCTCCCTCTGCCACTTACCACCTATACCCTCCCTCATTCCCATCTCCTCACTCCCTATCGCTATGATATTTACCACCAGACTGCGCAATCATCTGCCACAGACACAGCCACCTCCTTTCTTCTTTCTCTTTTGTTTGGATTTTCTTTTCTGCCATTTTGTTTTACATTTCGCCAAGGACCCGCCGGCCTTTCGATCGACCAAATTTAAATTGAGGTTTTTTGGTTTGATAATTATATACAAGAGGATATTTGTTGATACTATTGTATTAGCAGTGTTACTGAAGCGGTGAGTGACTCTATTTTGAGAGAAAAAGGCCGAATATTGGCCATAATCTACTCATCCGATTTCGACTAAATTCAGCCCGTCTTGGCTGTAGCAAGAGAATTTATGACCACAAAGTTTTTCCTGTTCATGACTGGACTTGGAAATCTTAGCTGAACGCGAGTGAGAATCCAAAGAGAAGACTTCTTTCAAATACCAAACAGATTAATTGAAAACATGGGTGATAATTTGGAAAAATCCACGTATATGCACGATTTTCTCTGGCCGTGTCCTAAGGAAGAGGCTAAAAGGTCTGAGACGTGCGGAGAATCTCCGTGTTGCCTTTGTCACGATGAGCGCGGAATAGACATAGATAAAGTTGCCAAAGTTGAGCCTCGGACCGAGCCAGAATCGTCATGTGAGAAGCCCAGTCTTTTCTTGAAGAAGCTGAATGACAAATTTCCATATCTTTACAATGTGCTCAAGATGTCGCCCGAGGATGCTACGGTGGCTCGTGTTTACGGTGACCGTGTGAAGAGCACCTACCAGGTAACTAACTATTCACTTTCCAAGTTCGCCGACACGACACATTTTGATTAAATTAATTACCGTCACATTTTTTTGTTGTGCGTAGGTGGAATACAACAAGAGTGGTGAACATCCAGCCAACGAATTCACCAAGCTTCTCTCCCCTAAAGCCCCACCCAAGGATCCATGCTACGATAAATTCAACACTCCTTCCCAGGCCAGAAAAGCTCCATGCACCCTGTGTGGCCTTCCTGTTGCTGGTAAAGGGGGACACGGGGGGAATGGCTCTCTCTACGAAAGTTGCAATCAGCGACCCATTGCATTCCGTCCTGCTGCGATTTCCAAGCGTGGCTTCATGAAAGTTACTACCAGCAACAAGCCTGCTAATCCCAAGACGAGCGGCATAATGGCGGTGACTACCTATGGCATAAGCGAGTATGCCGACTCGATTAGCAGGAATGGTACTAATATTATCAAGCAGAAGTTGCATGTGAAACTGGAGGACAAAGAATGAATTCTCTTTAGAGACGACAAGCTACATGTACCATCGTTCACGCTAATAAAATGCATTTCTGAATACTCCTGCCCTCTTTTATTTGTAAACCTTACTATATTATATTTATAAAATATGTATTAAAAAATATAATTAAAGTGAATTCGATATATGTATAAATATAAATTTAAGGGACTATTATTTTTTCACTCATAATAAGCATGGTATGTGAGATGGAGAAAGAATTAGCAAGAATCAAGCAATTTTCGGCATAATGCTTTGAGAAAGAAATATTCCAAATAAAATTTCTATGAATGCTACACATTTATATCTTAATTGATGTACAATGCTTTGATTTTCTAAGGAGAGAAAAACTTGGACCTAAGAGATCTAAAAATTGAAATTTGCCTAGACATTTTAGTCTAATTGGCAAGAGTGGTTTAGTTGTACACATTTCAGAATTGCTCCAATAAATTGTCACACACTTGAAAATAAGTTTGGGTAAAATATTAGGTTCATATAGATGGTCCTTAGGAGTTTTATATGTCACTCATTCTACTTCATCACAGAAATTTTCCTCTTAGAATAAGATGGCAGCTGTAAACTACCAGACCAAGAGAATAAGGGAAATCTAATCAGTGTGGTTATTCCTCCAACGCTTCATTGATTTCTTGCCGATTGCACAACTGGATTCTATAAAAGATATTTCAGTCTGACAACCGTTTACCCATGTGCTTTAGAGAGGCGCTGGAATTTGCTCACCGGCAGCTGGGACTGGCCGAAGAAGACGACAGCCCCAGCCTCCGAGCAGAGGCCTACCTGAATCTTGCTCGTTCGCACGAAAGACTCGGTATGAACTACTCTCTCGAATCCATAATCATAAGTTCGTTATTTAATTTCATGTAACGTAGCCTCAAAAATATTCGACCTAATTCTTAAATTCGTCGTCATTTAAAAACCAAGCCAGAACAGAAAGGATACCTTGGTTAGATAACCAAGATAACTTGATAACAGATAACTTTGTTAGATTAAATAATAAGTTAAAAACAATAGTAATACTTTTATTGGGGTTGGGATGTTTATCATATTCATAACCATTCTTATTGCACCCTACAGCTAGCAATCACTAAGATGACTCAGTTCTAAGAAACCCATTCGTGGGCTTGTATTCTAGGGGGTCTTGAACGAGCCTTATCCTACGCAAGACATTCGCTGTACAACGATTGCGAGGGAAGCGTCACTGCTGGTTGTGTACACTTGGTTGCCGGAACGGCTCACATTGAGCTTGCTTCATTCACACCTGCGCTAGCTTCGTTGCAACGCGCTCACCAGATAGCAGTTGCTCAAAGGGATCCTGCTCTTGAATTGCAGGTAATGCTTTAGCTTAGGTTGTCATCATGTGGCCAAGCCGTGACACAAAACCTTAATAGTATGTTTTTCAAGAAGTAGACAACTATTAAATGGCATTGAAAGAAAATATATAAAAAGGAAGACTTGTTTTTAAGGTCACAATTAATTTGAGTATAAACCGTGTGATTTTCCAATTTGAGTTTCACGTGTGATATGAGAAAAAGTAATTTTAAAAAGTAGTTTTTAAAAGTTTAAACTAGTTGGAATTGAGAATTACCAAGTTCCATCAATGAAATTCCTATGTTTACTACAAGCTTAACCAAATAATAGAACTCTTCCATAAACTTTCATTGGCACATCAACCACATGAATAGAAATTTGTACCCTCCAAATTATTAAGCTCAAAAATTAGATTTATAAGATAAAATGTGAAATCCAGTAGGTACAGTATGTTTCATAACTACATACATATCTAGTTAGGTATATTGGCACACTATAATGCCTAAACATGTAGTGTGTAAATTATGTTCCACTCTAGAAGATATCCGATTTATTTTCCCGTGCCGTTTCCAAGGTTTACGTGAGCCTGTCGCAGCTTTTTGCGAGACTGAGAGATGCGGACAAGAGCGCTCGCTACGCTGCCAAAGCCTACGACTTGTCTCGCAGCTTACAGCTGGGTGACTTGAACTCTCGGCATCACCGAACCGCTCTTCTGCAAATGGCAGCCGCGCTTCGAAAGCAAGGAGAACTTGGCGATGCACACGACTATTGCAGTGTGAGTTGCCACATATTTACACAAAGCGATTCTGCTCACCCTGCATACTGGTCGTCACTTTTTCTGGCAAACAACAGATTTCGGTTCTATCGACAGCTTGATTAAGAGAAGGGAATAAACTATATCGGTAAAAATAATTTGTCAAAGGGGGTGGTTGGATTTAATTTCAGTTTCGGTCTCAATTCTACCGTCAATTCCATTTCTTTCAATTAAATTTAATTCCCCCTCCCACAAAAAAAATATATATCAGTAGATTGGGGGACTTGATATAAAAATCAGCACCTCTAACTTTCTAGGACCAATTGGAATCATAACTTTCACATAAAAATTATTTTGATGATCCTTTTAAATGATGTCCAGGTTTGCCAATATCGTTAATGATGGCTGTTTGTAATTGCAGGAGGCGACTCGCTTAGCATTGGTGTCCGGAGATCAAGCTACTTATGCGAGAAGTGTACGAATCATGGGAGACATCTATAGGAAGAAGTGTGACATCAACGTAAGAACCAACAAAAACGTAAAACATACTATCACCGTTACCCGAATATAGTGTAGCATCTGCCAAAGATGCCTTGGAATTAAATTACCAGAGAAGCTTAAGCCAATCAGGTTTTCCACTCATTTTTCACAACACATGCAATAAATTTTACATCCACCAATATTTAGAAACCTGAGAAAGACCAAAGTGTACCTGCACAAAACCACGACAATATTTGAAAGAACTAAGATGTAAACCGACTTGATTGCAGAAAGCGTACCGGCAGTACGAAAGTGCCATGTCGTTAGCAGCGAGCACTGGTGATCGTCTTGTGCAGATGGAAGCTATGGACGGAGCAGCTCGGTGTCTAGAAGCTCTCAGGCTCCAGCAGAAGATTTGCAACTGCCGGCCACTAGAATTTAACACAAGACTGCTGGAAGTGGCCAGTTCTGTTGGAGCCAAGGTGAGGCATTGCTTTTACATGTCTCGTATTTTGCAAGCCTCTGTGATCATTTTATATATCGTGGTTGGTAAGATGACTATCATATAATTGAAGAAGTCCCAGAATTGTCTATCTCTGCTTGTTGTTAAGAATTTTCCATGACCATTCTTGTAGACAAATTCTTTTATGTTACTTTACTATTCAACTAAAAAGGATCTCATCTCCTTATCCAATTCCTTTCCTATTTCCAGTGTGTACAGTTAAGCAATTTTCAGCTTTGGTCACTTTTTATGGGGTCTTGACAAGGTAAAAAAAAGATAAATTAATGCAAGTACCGATTTCAGCTTCTGGTGAGGGCAGTGAGAACGCGGCTGGCCAAGATTTACGCTGCCCTTGGAGATGGTGACCAGCAAATGATGCACGAGAGACTGGCCAGGTGCCTGGAAGATGACTTGGAGCTCAGCTGCGGGGCTTGCGGGGAAGGCTTCGGCTTGGAAGCAGATTCCCTCGAAGCACTTCCTTGTGCTCACATCCTTCATGCGAGGTAACTAAATGCTTTCAAAGAATCACAGTCGGACCCAGTTTTGTTTAGGAGGCTAACCTAGCTGTAGTTTGTATGGGATAAGAGACTACAAAAGCCCAATGCAAACATTGACTTTAACAAGGAGAGCAGTGTATTACACCTTTAAACATATTTACTGCGGTTATCCACACCGTACCGGTGTCACAGAATAGCAAGGGGTTGGCTGAATATCCACAGTAACAACTAGAGGATGTTTCCAAAACTGTGGTGTGACCTTTCAGATGCGCTCATGACTTATTGCGGCCTCGAGGCAGTAAAAAGAAGAAACGCTTGTGTCCCGACTGTCACAAGTCTGTTTCGTCTCGGCTCTATTTGCATGGCAGCGACTCTCTGGGCCGGTCGAGTCACGATGTCATGGTGGCCCGCGGTGGCAGTATGCCTAGTCGTCGATCCAATCACAGTCTCTCTAGCCTGAGTCTCCGTGCCAGCAGCTTATCTCTAGGACATGCAACTTCTTCAGTCTAACCTCTTCGAAATGGCTCATGACATGAAAATACAAGGTACTGGACTAAACAAAATGTCAGTGTTCAAGATGTTCTCAACAAAAGGCTCAATTTACTTGTGTGTTTCTATTGACTTGTTGCACTTTTTTTGAACTTGTTACTTCACTTATTACAGTTGTGGTGGGCCTATGTCTATCGGTTCGAGGTGCACTTTCTTCACTCTATCTGTTAACTGTACTTCATGAACACTCTCACCTCACTCCCAGATACAAAGATCGTCATACACATTCTTGCGCACAGAAATAGAGGTGTACAGGAAACCTCTTTAGAACACACAATCATGTCACAAACATTCAGAATAAATTCTTCATGCGGCAACGGAGTTGGTTCAACTCACATTGACTTTTTTACTTAAATGTTCGAGATCTCAGGTTCTAATAAATTTCAATAAATTTACACATCAAAGAAAACTACCGATTTTACACCCAGTTTATACAAAAATAACTTGATGTGGTAATTAATTGAAAATGATACAAGAGCTAAATACCTCTATGCTCCAAAATTGAAATTATATATTCTCAATCTTTGTGACATGTGAGTTAGTTCCCTGTAAGCCTCTGCAAAACAATTGTGCAATTAGTTGCAAAGTTAAAGTAGCTCAGACCATTTCAAGGATATGCCTAGCATGTCCGATCTTTAAGAAGCAAGCATCTTTCCCTTCCCCTCACCTGGCATCATTCACTTCACTGCTCACTTACACACTCACACACTTTTATCGGCAATCACGGAATAAAACTGTCGGCAAACACCAACGAAATAAACGCACTGTTGATTTAACAAAGTATTTGTTTTATTTTTATATTATATTATATGTTGCTTGTTTAATAATACAGAGTACAGATTAAGAAATCATCGAGACTAGTAAGAAACACCTTTGATTACATAACTTTAATTTATATTTTTCCAACAACTCTACTAGATCTAAAGCACTTTCGCAGTGAGCATATGGTATGTATGTGGCGTTTGCCACATGTGAGAATGTGGCATTTATAGCATTGCTGTATGGAGGAAGACTAGATTTTACCCTCACCAGAAACCATACGATTTGACGCAAGAATTAAGAATTTACTTCAAATTTTCCTTGGCAAAGTTCTTAGCTATGTCCATTGCTTCTTGGATGAGTCTATCCACTTCACTTCTAGGGATTTTAGTTGCCTTCATATTAAAAACCTGCTTTGGATTCTGCCCTTTCGGTGGCGACCCGGATGCTTTCAGTAGGTCCATCACCTTCTGAACCCACGACTCTGCTGAGAAATTATCCGTCACAAAGTCCTGAAAAGATGTTGGTGTTATCAAACTATCACTCAGTATGACCAATGAGATCTTCAACCTCAACCCTACAAATTATCAGTCATTTGTTGTAAATGATAACAATCATAGCTATTATGACACTGAATACAATCGCAAAGCTCAAACTGCGGAAAACTCAGTAGGAATCAGGGCCCTGGCATTTAGAGAGCCAATAAAATAGGCAATTCACAAAATATTCATGTCAATACGACCCCACCCTAAATTGGGGCATGGAAGCAAATGAGCAAGGCCAGGAATTAAATGCACCGAGAGTCTGTACCTTGGGAACGCAGCACCGAGCTTTGACGACTGATTCGTTAACAGCAAACAGCAAGCACGGCTGGCTGTTACACAATCTCGTGGCTTTCTGCAATGGCACAGAGTCCATCGACGAAGATGATCTTAGCATGTGGACTAGAAAGCCTTCAGAGTTGCCATCTACTGCTCCTGCCATTTCTGTCTCGAGTGATAGCCTTTATCGAAGAAAAAGTCAACTATTAACTTAACTAGGATATTCACAAGAACTTGCAGGGAAAGTATCAAAATCATTGCAAGTGTGATGCATATACTATAAAAATTTCACTGGTATAAGTACCAATTCTTCCATCTTCCATTATTTACTTGGTAGATAGAAATAAAGTACCTACACTGATCGGAACAAAGCACCAAAGTTGTGACTTATGGGAGTCCACGGCCCACGAAAACTAGAAAATCTCGTAAGCTTTGCGTGAAAAAAGCCACCTCCTCCTACCTGAGATTACTCCTGGCACCTTCTTTGAGACGCTGTATCAGTGTGTCCAACTCGACGAGGCAATGCACCCGAATCGTGTACGGAAGCAAGTTGTTCTGCTCGGACAGGTCTTTTCTGAGCTGCACCAGCCGAACTCCCAGCGCTTCTCCGTCGAGGCTCTCGTCATCATCGGGGTCCAGGAAGCTGTCCACTTTGTGCTCCATCTGCTTCACCTTGTTACGCGCCTTGCGACCGGTGCTGGACACAAAACCCCTCGCGTCACATCAGCTCTATTCAGATCGGAATCAGAACAATGCCACACAAAGTAGTAACGATTAGAAACTAAATTTCCAACCGGAAATATATCGACGCTCGCAGAAAGGTCCTATCTTCTATCTAGTCTAATGGCCTATTCACACGACTCAGATGATCAGATGCAATTAATGTTATTGAAGGAAAGGTTAGCTGAAATTATGAATTGAGAATGACCTTGAAAATCCAACGGGAGTTGACAAGCAGCAAGCGAAATTTCAGTGCGCTTACCGATGCACTTGTCGTGCCTGGGGTCCAGTGATAGCTTTCAAGCTGCGGCTCCCTGAGCCAACGGTCTTGCTCGACAAAATACATAGCTCTTCCAGATCCAGAGTATTTAGCACGTGGGTGCCACAGCACGGCTCCCTGCAAAAAAATGTCAGATTAAAACATATTTTAGGCGAGTATGTGCCAAAGATAATTCAGTCCCGGAGTGTTTCTCAGCCTACCTCGAGATGATCTTTTCCGTCGCCACCTCTACCATTCGTATGCCCTTCTCAGGATACGTCTCCCCAGGCATGAGTGTCACCTCGTCCAATGCCAACAGCTGACTCGAAGAAATCACAGACTGTTTCACTTCCACTTTTGCAGCAATTACTTCATTGACAATAGACTCCACTTGAGCGACGTTTTCCATTGAAAACCCATCTTCGTAGACGGCAAATTCCAGCGTCAGACCCTTTAAAGAGAACATCGGCGTATTGAATATGTAATTAAATAACATTACTCGCCGACTCGTACACGCATACTGAATTTCTCGTGTATCCTGGTTGCATTTCCCCCACTCCACGTGCCCCCCAGTGAAGTCACTTGGAAAGCTTGATACAAAGTATAAAATACAGATCCCCGATGAAACCAAGCTTTGTATTACATCAATATTTATAATTTTCTTAAATGTAAAACTGATGGGTCTTGTCCAGCTTGTGTGATGATCGGTCTGTGGTGTCTGGTGTGTCTGGTCACAGGTGTCTGGTGTCTATGTGTCTGGTCACTGGTGTCTGGTGAGTATTGAATTGTCCGGCCGTCACACGGCCAGAAGCGATACTTACGTTGGTGGTCACCTTGCTGGACTTCTGTGCAGTGACTGTCAACACTTGCTTGAGCGCCGCGTTGATCAGGTGTGTCGCCGTGTGGTGCCTCATGTTTCCCAGCCGGTGCTCAAAGTCCAGTTCGAGGGCGGCCACGTCGCCGACGTGCAGGTTGCCGTCTGGAAGGAAACCAAAGCGCGGTTAACGCCCGACACTTCATTACACTTCCATCATATCGGGAAAAATAGGTTTTGTGCTTGCGCCAGTTTGAGTGGGCATCTGTTTCTTCGTGCTAAGTTGTAGTGAACTACTACACGTTTATTATTAAAATTATTAATTTGGCACAGTGGTACACTCAGCAAGAAATTATAATTTATAAATGTTAAACATTGCAACAGAAAAAATATGTAGGTAGGAATGTAGGTAAGCAGGCTGACTGTATGTAAGATATAATATCTATGAAAGCTAAGTTCCCAAAATTACAAAGTTACTCAGTAAAACCTCTAAAATAAATTTGAAGGGACCAAACTTGTGCATGTCTATTTCTACTTCCAGAAAAATAAACCCCTCGCTCATGCAGTAAAAAAGCAAACAAGACTATCTCTGCACCCACCTTCAATGTAGCCCGTGTGGAAGAGAAATCCACCCAGATCCTGTGTGCCTTCGATCTTGAAGTCGGCGCCACTGTCGCAGCGCAGCCAGCCCCGGTCGCTCTCTTGCCCGCCCGATTCGGCGTAGAACTGACTCCTATCAAGCAGAACGCCACACTCCACTCTGCCTTCCTTTGCCTTGCCACTGTCGTCGCTCTCCGCCACGATTTTCTCAACCTCGCTGACCTCCGTCACCGCAGACTTCTTCCCCTTCAATATGCCCTGGACTCTTGAAACTAGCTGCCCTCCCTGCACCAAAGCCAGGATCGTGCACTCCAGCTCGGGGAAAACGTAATGCAAGTGCTTGCGGTACTCGTATTTTGAATCGACATTCGTTGGGGGAACTTTCAGCGAGCGGAGCGTTGCGATGACAGAATCGGTGGCTGGGTTCGAGGAGTTTTTTTTCCTGGACTGTCGTTTTAGTTGCGAGAGCCTATCGTTGAGCGTGGATGGGTCGTACTCGAGACCCTCGATCTCGGCTAGGTGAGAGATGGTGACCGAGTCGAGACCGTACGTGTCGTAGAGCCGGAAGGCCAGTTCAACAGCCAGAACTCCGTTGGCAGTCTTCTGGAATCGAAAAGCAAATTGATCCCCGCAGTCGGTCATCATTTTAACATTGCAAGCAATTGTGTGTTGGCGTCGGTGTTTCATCTCGATCTACCAGGGTTGTTCTGGTGTAAATATGCAAATATTAACTTAAAAAGTGCAAACGTACATAAATTAACTTACGGATCCATCAACTAGTTCCTTGTATCCCTGAGCTAATCCCGCACTTTCTCTTGGATCAAACTCGGAGAGTCTTGGCTTTTCTTTGATCAACTTTCCCCAGGCAATAATAGCTCCCTTGGAAACGTCTGCTAAAAGTTTTTCTTCGTGTTTCAACACTAGCTTGCTCTGCTCTAGCTTGCTTCCTGTAGAACATGAAAAGGCTGTAGGAATTGTAACTTGAAGAAAAATGTTTTTTGGTCTTATTAAATATCAACTCCAATAAAAATCAAAACAAAAATCATTTAGATAATTCTTTACAGAACAGGGAAGGGAAATTATGCGGAGTCTAATCAAATGATGTTTCCATTGATTAAGATACCATTAGTTTAACTATTTAACACTAAAAGGAAATTCAAATTTTCAGTAAATTACCCAACCAGGGAAAGTTATTTTGTGGAAACTCAACAATCGATCAGCCTGAAAGTGACAGATGCTGAATATTGTGTGATCCCCAGATATATGGATTTTAATGTATGTAATAAATTGATTGTTGCTATGATCACTTATCACTTATCAGTGAAAATTGAGTGAAGAGTTTATACATAAATAAGTTCAGTTATCATACCAATTTCAGGGTAGACAGGCGCCAAGCTTTCTGCGACGTGATTAGCTAATTCCGACAAAAGTCCCGTTTCAACATGAAAGCTTTGGCTGGAGACGAACAGTGCTTTGCGTAAGATTCGTCGTAGCTTATGGCTGTAAAAACGCAATCGAGTTAATACATTTTGCTCCAATGCAAGAAAAGTAAATGGAACATGGAAATCTCACTTGCTATCTGGGAACATTCCATCGCTAAGAGCGACCGTTACCATCCTGGCATGATCGGCAAGGATTCGATATGCGGTGTCACGGCCATCTGTGTCTTCAGACCCAAAAAGTCCTGCATATGGCTTTGCCCCTGACACCTAGACCACAATTAAAAAGCTTTTAAAATGCGGTCAATCCAACGAGACAAGATCAATAACTTTAATCTTCAAAGATTACCCTCTCAATGCATTTGAAGAGTGGCATAAAAAGGTCTGTGTCATAATTGGAAGATTTTCCATTGAGTATTGCCAGTAGTCGTTCAAATCCCATACCCGTATCCACATGCTTGGTAGGCAACTCGATCAAATACCCGTTGGGTAACCTGCACCAAAAAAAAATTTTTTTTTACTTGAAGTGCTTCCGTTTTAGACAGCTACTTGGTTTCACTAAAATGCAAACCTATTATATTGGACGAAGACTATGTTCCACAACTCAGTCAAGTCCGCGTGCCCTCTATTTACTCTCTCTGCAGCATTCTTGCGATCGGGCACATGGTCCAAGTGAATTTCAGTGCATGGACCACATGGACCACTTAGTCCCATCTCCCAGAAGTTGTCTGCCTGACTGAAAGGCAGCACACGCTCTTGTGGAACCCTATCCAACAGCAAAAGGAAAATTGTTTGAAGTACATGCTTTGAAAATGAAATAACTTAAGACCCGTGAAAAAGCTTATTTTGAATTACCCTATTGCAAGCCAGATGTCCCTAGTTTCCAAGTCAGGTTCCAATTTCATTCCAGCATCACCTCCAAAGTACGTAACATATAATCTGCTTGGACTTATGCGGTACACTCTAGTAAGAAGCTCCCATGCGAGCTCGCAGGCTTCTTTCTGTGATAGAAAATGGCAAAAATTAGTTGAAAAGAAAAACATTATGTAATTATTAATTAAAGATAACAGATAGACATGCCTTAAAGTAGTGACCGAAAGACCAGCTGCCCAGCATCTCGAAGAAAGTGTGGTGGTAGGAATCCGTCCCGACTGTGTCCAAATCATTATGTTTACCGCCAACTCGGATACATTTTTGGCTGTTGGCTGCTTTTCTAGCCTGTGGTTCTGATGTGCCAAGTAAAACACCTTTAAACTAAATTCATTATTATGAAATGACAGGTTGAGACACACACATCTACGAAATTCCTTGAAGAGAAGAAGGTACCTGGTTCATTCCCGCATTGACAAATGCAACCGATGGATCGCAAAACGGAATGACGGGGCTTGATCGAATAAACTTGTGTCCATGTTTTTGAACAAAGAAATCCAGAAATCTATTTCGGATAGCATGACTTGAGTGCTCCTCTGTTGATAGTAGGCGATAGTTGTTAAAACTTCTTGGTAATGTTCGACTACATCGATTCAGGTTAAGGAAAATGATTGACATTGTACAGAAAACATTTGCCCAACGAGTGAGAGAATAATTACTTCTGATTATCCTATATGGACTGTAAATCTTAATTGTTTTAATTAACCAACAAATATAAGTAATATTTAAGTATTTAGCTAAAGTCCCAGGTCCCAGACTGATTTCTTGCAAGTTGCTTGTACAATTTCAACCAAACTTTTAAGTATAGTGCGGCTCGTATCGTATCGGTCTAGTATCCCATTTCACTTAACTTTGCATTCCAACACCCAAGCAACTCAAAACTAGAACTGTGACAAGAGGCCGCAGCAAAAATTATACCTACGAGAGTTTTGAAATTTACAATAACCATTCTAGGCAACAAAATATATGATACAATATTGTAATGATAATTCAGTTAATACATATTTATTTATCTACCTCTCCATATAAGCGATTTATTAAAATCAATCCAACAGACTTAGTCGGCCAACAAGTCTCCAACAAAATACCTACTTAGCTCTCTATAAACAACATTTTAATTGAAAAAATTGAAAATGAAAGCAAATATACGCTATACATTATACTTCGGTCAATTTTAATCTCTAATAATCACAAAAATTATCCGACAGATACGATTTCGTAAATTGGCTAGTTATTTTAGTTTTACATTATTATTCTAGTAGGACTATTTCTCGGAAAACCTACTGCAATTAACTGCGCCATGTGGCATGAGAAGTAAGTAGCCCCAGGGGTGTAATAAATTTGGGCACTTTCAACAAAAAATAAACACTCGGATCAGAATGGCTCATGGCCCCTTCAAGCGGCCCAATACTGAAAGCATGAATAAAAATACAAATACACATTCATTTGTGATGTTGCTAGATAGCACTCGTTCTTTATTTTCAAGTCCCTTAAATTCATATTAAAGCCCATTACAAATGGCCCCAGGAATACCCCCCTTTCCAAGAAAGTGGTGCCGTCTTTGGTACCGTTTCATGCCATCAATTGCTGCGGTGTTTAGAAAAGACACCTGTAGTGCCGCGCTCGGCAGGGAACGTGAAATCGAATGTTACATTCGACTCGTAATCAATCCACGTAAAATAGAAGGTACAGATGATTTGACCATAAAATTTGTCATAAATTGATTGATAAAATTTTAATAATTAGTTTTTCAACTATTAGGCAAAAAATTGGTAAAATGAACTGTTAGAAATATTTAAATTGCAACAATAAGAAATATCGAGTCGAATGTAGTGTTTACAATCGTTCGATATACTCGATTTGGTGCCTAGGCTATCTCAGACGGCTCTTTGTTACCCCATTGGCCGCTCGGGGAGTAAGAGGGTTCGCTTGTCCTGGTGTTTCGCAGAAAAACGCAAGAAACAAGAAGAAAGAATACAGGTTTAAACATGAGTTTCAGGGAGGTTTTCATCGAAGAGATTTTGCGGTCCAGTGAGGTGGCACCAAACTCGGTAAAATATATTGTTAAAATACGGCGTAGTGTATATAAATGGTACATACTAAATGGTCCACCCCCGGCAATGGCACCTAGGCATGACCATCACATAAGTGGGCATGCACTACCTCCAGATGCTCGAAAATAGGAATCTAATCTCCACGCCGTTTTGACTGGTACAGGGTCACTTTCTTAACACCTCTGATTGCCTCTCTGATGTATTTTTATTTAATATCCAGGAAATGTTCAAAAAAGCTTTTGAGCTGGATGGTGAGGTGTCATTCGGAAACCAACGAGACAGGTTTGATTCCCTGCCTGACGACATATACCTGCAGATTCTCCAAATGTTGCCTGCGTCAAGAGACACTGGTAACGAATATGCGGCAGAATGCAAACGGTGGGCACAAATCATTCGTGAAAATGTCGTCTGGCCACACCTTTGCTTCAGTAACGAGGAGATGTGCCTAGAGGCCATCGAGAAAATTCTCCGAAGCGGAATTCGGAAGCTCTACATTCTTTACTGCAAGGTAAGAATTTTATGAGCATTTCACTTTTCTAGGCTCCTTGTGGCTTCATACTAGACCCTATCTGGGCCAATTTTTGCTTCTCGTTGGATCAATCCTAGACTAGAAAATTACGAGCAACTAAAAAATGTAACAAATTATATCTGTAAAAGGTCTGCATACATGCAGACTTTAATTACCATTGACTTTAAATGCATTATTTATTAGTCTGTAACTTATTACTTTTTTAAACTTCTTAATTATATCCAAAAAATGAGAAATTAAATTATATTTATATTCAATTAATGCAATCACCTATCAATGCATAAAAACAAAAACCTATTGGTTATCATGATTATTTAGCTTACTGCAAAAGAATATTTTTATATACACTTTTGAAATGACTTAATCTAGATAAGCGAACCCACGATGCAGTCTCAGATCGAAGTTGATGTCTTTAATCTACGCGAAATCTGGCTATGTGAAACAAACATAACACCTCATGGTAACAAACATTTCACTCTGAACAAATATAAATTTTCTCTTAAGTTTGTTTGTACCTAACTGGAACATCTGTTGGAACAATCCTGCAGCACTTTACACTCTGATTCGGTCGTGCCCGCGGCTCGAGGCGCTTCGTCTCAAAGTGCACGTTTCCCTCGATGTTCAACTTTGCGAGGCGATCGGGAAATGTGAGCTGCTCACCGAACTCGAGCTGATCCATGCCCCGTGGATGCCGTCGCAAGGGATCAAAGCTATCGGCCAGGGTTGTCCGCGGTGAGTGTCCGTTGATGGCGGCCGAACTTCTCAGGGCCCAAATCGCCTGTTTCAATCGATCGTGCTTATAGAATTACACTTTGATACAAGCGTCATTGGGATTGGGATTGGAAGAAGGAAAAAAATTTAGTATAGTTGGTGGTAACTTATGTGTGACATATGTCAATGAAGCGGATGGTTCCTAGTACAACCATGTTGTAAATTCAATGATATTCTGATTATTATTAAATGCAACTTTCAAAAGTTGTGCTAGTTGGAAGTTGGAACTGATAACCAACAATTGGAAAAAGATGTTGCGGTCAAAAGGAATGTATGTGGAGAAAAATGTATGGCAAAAAAGTGCATGGTTGATGTTCAAGAAACACAAACATTTCACCTGCGGCACAATGAATTTGACTTATTGCACAAGCAAAAGAATTTGGGGCTGGGGCCCCATGGACACAATAAGTGCACATATTCTTATGGTTGATGATTTTGCTTTTATTTTAAAGGTCATAATAAATTTTGAGGCCAAAAGAACGGATTTTTCTGCGGTTTCCATTAATTATTTCGAGTTTCATTTCTGTTCAGTCAAAGTTTATACCCACACTTTATGCTTGTATATGCCCTTAAAAGGTATTTGACCCGTCAACGGCAACTATTTGACCAGCCGACCACACATAGAAAACATTTGTAGACGATATTTCTTGATGTCATATTTTTCAACTTCCTGTTTCAGTCTCCAAGACTTGAACTTGTTCGGTACTGAACTGACATCTTGTGGCTTCAAGGCCATGGCAGGATTCCTTCCGGAAGGGATCAGGAGTTTGAACATTTGGGGCAATGAGGCCCTGACTGACCTCGGTAAGTATATTGATGTCTATTTTTCTTGGACTACGGTAGACAACCATATTTATAATACATAGTACTTACAAGCATAATATCTCAAGCATTCAATTCAAGAATGGTCACATAACTTAAGCGCATATTTACTAATTATTGGTATGCACCTAATCATTAGGGAATCATTACTGAATCTGTCAAATATCAATTTTCAATTCTGTCACAAAGCAACTGTTGCTTGAAGCTAATTTTAACATTTTATATTTGAGTTTTTCAGGGCAGATAAGATTTAGTTTCAGTGTCATTATAACACCTTGTAAATTTAAATATTTCACTCTAATTGATTCCTTAATATGTTAATTTATTTTATATTTGGTGCAGTACTTGATCATTTTTTTGAGACCATGCCCTAACATATAGTTAAATTATTTAGAAAAAAGGGATAAAGACGATTTTTGTTTTTGTTTTCATAAATCTGCACCTCTGAATACAAACAACTACATTTCACTAATTGGTTCTGTTATTCCATGCTTACCTACATTTAGTTATTGTGCTGGTATAGCATAGTATATTTTTCCTTTCAGAGCAAGAAGGAAACTAATGAAAAGCAAATTTAATTTTTATAAGGTTCCTACTCCAAGATAAACTTGCGCTTAACAAGGATTAGGGGATAGCAGCGTGTCCGTATTAAATGTGTGTCCTTTCATTTGACAGATTTCGAGATGATTATGGCAAAATGCCCGAATCTAACTTGCCTTGATGTTCACTCCAGCAAGTTTCTGACAGGGAAGGCTATGGTTGCCATTTGTAAGCTGGATAATCTCATTTATCTCACAGTGAATGGTTGTAAAAATATACCCTTTGAAGCATTTGGGTAAGTAGTTCTTAATTCGAAAATTATTGGTAATAATATAGTAATTAGTAATTTCATTTAGATAAATGATAACTAGTTGTTTTATTTTAGGATTTATTAAATCATTGCATTAATCATAAAAATGTAATAAATGTGTTTTTTGTTTTGTTTCAGATGTCTGGCAAATGCAAGGAATCTGAAACGTGTTTTCCTCCAGGACAATGGATTGTATCAGGCACAAGAAGTAGCAGCTTTGAAGGAGCTTTTGCAAGGGGTAGAGATCAGGGGGATATAGCTCGGCAAGCTACATGATCTGATTTTGTTTTCGTTGTCCAAGGTAGGTTGCAAAGCAAGCCAAAGTTATGCTCTTTATTAGCCTTCATACTAATCCATCTCACTTCAGCATGCCATCAATTTCTTTTGCTATGGGAAGGAAGCATAAGTGAACCAATTGCTACCGAGTTGTTTCCTTTAAATCATTATTGCTAATTCATTTTCTATAAATCTTTGCTGGTGTTGGATTGTGGAATCTTGTGGGTACATTTTCACTGACCACGAAATAATTGTGGAAAACCTTTTCAGCACAAATGGTTGAGACACTTCACTTGGGAGGCAAAGACATTGATTGGTATCCACAAAACAAAGTACAAAGAAGTTGACACAAGATATTTTGTCTACAGGATATACAGTGAGCTCTTTTCAATTTTGTGACTGGCTTATCAAGCATGGAAGAAATTCAACCAAATATTTCATAAGAAATAAAAAATCATAAAAAATATGTATTAGTATTTAGGATTTATATTTAGCTTTATAGACAGTAGAATTTACAGTATTTCAATTTTCTAAATGAGAACGTCGTGTGGAGTGCCTACTATTCTAATTTGTTCAATGGCATAACTAATTGATTGTAACATGTGTATCTTTAAACATGTGTGCCTCTTAACTTTGTAATTGCGATTGCATGTACTGCATCTACTTTATTAATACAATACTTGCAGATGCAGTTTATGATTTATTTTAAACTTATACAGTAATTTCTCTGAGTTACTTTATACAAGTTGGTATGGTTGTTAAAATTTTGCTAAATTGATTTCACTTTGCAAAGTTATCAGCATTTCTCTACCTCAAATAAACATGCAACCAAAATATCTTAGGCATGATTGTAGGTCTCCGAACCGACCCCACATTAAGACGGAACACATAGTTTGAAGCTTGCAGTGACTCGTACGAGCAGCAAACTCCTCTTGGAGAGTAGTGCACTTTGCACATGTACGTTATTGATGGGATCTGAACAAATTCACAGAGCATTGTCATTTCACTCCTGACGATGGCCGCAAAAGCACGGCCGAAAAGTTGGGACACAACACAACACCTCGAACCGCATTGGCTCTGCAAACTTCAAAAAAACACTGTTGTCCTCTTTTTATCTGTGCAATTCATAATTAATTTCCAAACCAGTAGAAATTTCAAACCAATTTCCATTAAGTGTCAATTATAATTTACACATAATGGCATTAATTTCAACTTTGATTAAAATCTAGCTAGGAAACAAAATAGAATTCCAAAACAATTTCCATTAGGATAAGAAAAATCTCTCACGATCTCTGACGAGTGTTCACCTGGATCTACCCTCAATCAATCTCCCAATTCCCAACTTTACGTTCGGTAGGTACCTTGGTGGGTTACAAGTTTGAACTTTGACGCCTCACAGAATTATTCTGCCATCTTGAATCCACCATTTTTTAAGTTAAAATGCCAGTGGCATTGAGTAAGAATACTAGTCAGAGTCTTGGCGCTTATGGGAGGCTGCTCGCTCGGAAAAATAAACCCCCGATAGCGGCGCTAGTGTAGAATCGCACCTCGGAATCCCTCGGAAAGAGCCGAGATGCGCGGCGACTTTGAACCGTTTGAACGAACAGCACGAAAACACATCAGCGAGACTCGAGACCAACTCGAGACGGTGCTGAGGGTGAAGCGCTGTTCTTCCGCACGCTTCGGAATTGCGTGAATACGTATAAGAAGCAGTTGTTATGCTTACCATTGATATTGCCTTGGATAAGAGATGTAAAAAATGATTTTGGGAAATATTGATGCCCAAATGATTTACAAAACCTAAAACTAGTACGGATGAAGTCAGTAAACATCGATGGCTTATAAAAGATAACGAATTGTGCGAAGAGTGTTTTCGTATGCATGTCTGAAAGGTTGTTTATTTGATAATCATCCAAGCAGCTACTGCAATTTCTTTGCGCGGTCACGCAAATAGAATGCCACGCTTATTGGACAGCTGATTATTATTTCATAGGTTAGTATAAAAGATGGGGAAACAGAATAGACAGCAAATCCGGAAATAAGAAATTACTACTTAGTTACAAGCACTCAAATCTGCAAGCCATCAAAACTGTTAAAAGGGTTTTCTGATCTGACTTTGATATCTTGTTGACATAATTAGCTAACCAAATGGGATTATAGGTCTGCAGGAAGCATGAATCATCGTCATGTGAGGGGAAGTGCTCATTTTTACAACTTTCCTCGCTGTGGTTACTGCAGCAGGTATACTCGGGAGGGTTGATGTTTCGATGCCAGCGAACCTTGCTTCTGTCCGGCTGACTCATGGACGGACAGAAGCAATAACAAAGGGACATTCCCATGTATTGCAAAGATTTTATTTTTCTACCTATATCTGCCGGTGATCTGAGTCTTAGCGGCCAGCTGGCTGGCCGAACTCGGAAAAAAAAATTTCACGTTCTTGCCCGACGATTCGAAGATTGTTTTGAACAGATCAATTAGACGTTTGGAAGGCTTGATAATATGTAAATGAAACCAAGCCAACCAAACGAGCAAAACGACCTGTTCTATCACCTGCATGCAACCACTGCAG
This sequence comes from Nemurella pictetii, assembly GCA_921293315.2. Taxonomy (NCBI): domain Eukaryota; kingdom Metazoa; phylum Arthropoda; class Insecta; order Plecoptera; family Nemouridae; genus Nemurella; species Nemurella pictetii. The sequence continues at coordinate 22,404,869 of OV121116.1, read as the reverse complement.
GCTTGGGCTAGGTCAGGGCCTCTTGAAAAAGAACGCATGGAAATGGATCAAGCGATACAAGGACACACAATACATCAAAACAATAGAATCAAGAATGAAAACTATACATGGAAAAATATTGCCTATGTCTATCATTTTCTACAAGCTCTTTGGTCTCTCATAAAGAGCACATGTCAACTATAATAATCGATTATCTATTATCTACACAAAAAATATACTAAACATAATAATTAAGTCTCTAGGCATGTCATCAATTAACACGCAAGTCCTACGTTTAAGGGAAAAAAGTTTCATAGATATTTAACAGCATTTATAATTTAACTATTAACATACATCAAGTATACCTCATACTACTTATCTATTTACAAGCTTTTGGCACATCATGAATTAACGGGCAAGTCCTATAAATTAATTATATTTAATTGATAAATAAGATTGATCGGAGTACTAGACATAACTAGAATAATATTTACGTATTTATATTGATATTGACAAGTGCGACATTCATAATACATAATCTGGTAAAATTATTTAAAATTATTGTTTGTACAATCAAAACTTAAGATAAGGCAAATATGAACAATAAATATCTACAGAAGAACGTTTCGCAGCCAGCGCACAAAAGATAAGAAAAAAATGTCGTTACGCCTGATTATAAAAAGCCTATCGGAACGCGGGAAGTTTCATGAAGCAAATCGCAATGCAACGACCCCAACACACCGCGAACGGTGGACAAGTGTGGAAGCCGCCGCAAAACAACCGCCAACATGTGATTATTAATTTAACCTATCGGAAGTTGAGAAGACGCATGATTATTAAAAAGCCTATCGGAACGCGGGAAGTTTCATGAAGCAAATCGCAATGCAACGACCCCAACACACCGCGAACGGTGCACACGTGTGGAAGCCGCCGCAAAACAACCGCCAACATGTGATTATTAATTTAACCTATCGGAAGTTGAGAAGACGCCTGATTATAAAAAGCCTATCGGAACGCGGGAAGTTTCATGAAGCAAATCGCAATGCAACGACCCCAACACACCGCGAACGGTGGACAAGTGTGGAAGCCGCCGCAAAACAACCGCCAACATGTGATTATTAATTTAACCTATCGGAAGTTGAGAAGACGCATGATTATTAAAAAGCCTATCGGAACGCGGGAAGTTTCATGAAGCAAATCGCAATGCAACGACCCCAACACACCGCGAACGGTGCACACGTGTGGAAGCCGCCGCAAAACAACCGCCAACATGTGATTATTAATTTAACCTATCGGAAGTTGAGAAGACGCCTGATTATAAAAAGCCTATCGGAACGCGGGAAGTTTCATGAAGCAAATCGCAATGCAACGACCCCAACACACCGCGAACGGTGGACAAGTGTGGAAGCCGCCGCAAAACAACCGCCAACATGTGATTATTAATTTAACCTATCGGAAGTTGAGAAGACGCATGATTATTAAAAAGCCTATCGGAACGCGGGAAGTTTCATGAAGCAAATCGCAATGCAACGACCCCAACACACCGCGAACGGTGCACACGTGTGGAAGCCGCCGCAAAACAACCGCCAACATGTGATTATTAATTTAACCTATCGGAAGTTGAGAAGACGCCTGATTATAAAAAGCCTATCGGACGCGGGAAGTTTCATGAAGCAAATCGCAATGCAACGACCCCAACACACCGCGAACGGTGCACACGTGTGGAAGCCGCCGCAAAACAACCGCCAACATGTGATTATTAATTTAACCTATCGGAAGTTGAGAAGACGCATGATTATTAAAAAGCCTATCGGAACGCGGGAAGTTTCATGAAGCAAATCGCAATGCAACGACCCCAACACACCGCGAACGGTGCACACGTGTGGAAGCCGCCGCAAAACAACCGCCAACATGTGATTATTAATTAAACCTATCGGAAGTTGAGAAGACGCATGATTATAAAAAGCCTATCGAAACGCGGGAAGTTTCATGAAGCAAATCGCAATGCAACGACCCCAACACACCGCGAACGGTGCACACGTGTGGAAGCCGCCGCAAAACAACCGCCAACATGTGATTATTAATTAAACCTATCGGAAGTTGAGAAGACGCATGATTATAAAAAGCCTATCGGAACGCGGGAAGTTTCATGAAGCAAATCGCAATGCAACGACCCCAACACACCGCGAACGGTGCACACGTGTGGAAGCCGCCGCAAAACAACCGCCAACATGTGATTATTAATTTAACCTATCGGAAGTTGAGAAGACGCATGATTATTAAAAAGCCTATCGGAACTTGGGAAGTTTCATGAAGCAAATCGCAATGCAACGACCCCAACACACCGCGAACGGTGCACACGTGTGGAAGCCGCCGCAAAACAACCGCCAACATGTGATTATTAATTTAACCTATCGGAAGTTGAGAAGACGCCTGATTATAAAAAGCCTATCGGAACGCGGGAAGTTTCATGAAGCAAATCGCAATGCAACGACCCCAACACACCGCGAACGGTGCACACGTGTGGAAGCCGCCGCAAAACAACCGCCAACATGTGATTATTAATTTAACCTTCGCGTTCCTCCCTAATTCTCCCAAGTCTTCAAATCCCTCGATTAAATCATACTTCTGACTGTATGAAAAGTCTTTTTTAACTGACATTTCGTCAAACATTAACACACATCGCCTCTGCTTAGCATCCATTTCCGAAATTTTAGATTTAAGATTAGTAAGAAGGGAATCGCAAACGCCTGGCTTGATTTCCGTCTCTTGGAGCCAACTTTCTATCGTTGATTTACATGGTAAGATGACGCCGTGAACGTCACGCAATCTAAAGTACGCAGAAGGGGAAGTGTAGTGCATCTGTAAAGCTAAATCTTTCTCGTCCTTCGCCCACTTTTGGGATGGCTTATGCAATAGTTGCATCTTTAGAAGAGTGGTAAAAGAATCCGAGACGTGACGGCTGGCTCCGCGCACGATCTCTTCCTTGGAAAGTTCCCTGTTCTTTTCCTTTAGGAGGGCGCGATGAAGATTAGAAACCTGACTATATTTACGCTTGTTTAAACCTCGCAAACCTGTGATTTTACGTTTTAATTTGAATTTCCTAGGTGTTTGCTCGCTGGGCATGGGAGTTGATGATATTAATTCGGGAATACTGGCAGGAACGTGATCCTGAGTTATTTGAACATCGCGAAAGGTAGAAGGCGAAGTTAAGGAATCGGGTAACAAAACGGTGGGATCATCCAAAACAATCGGGTCATCATCAGCATCAATATCAATCAAATCATTCAGTGACTCACCATCAAGCGTCGGAACGGCGAATTTCGAGATTTTCGTATGTAGTGAGTTGCTGAAGCACGACTCTGTAAAATGTCGCTGGCAAACTCGATAGTTAACTATTTGTTTAGTCGTCTTCAAGTAAAGCTCGTCGTTGCCGCAAAACCTAATCCACTGATCACGACGCTCTTCATCTACGGACGGAAACTTAAAGAAATGTAAATTACTATTTTTTGTACGGTTCCCACATGTTTTAACAGAACACGTACCACCGCCCAATTTAGCCATTTTATCACAATAAGCCTACACTAGAGTCTACACACTTAAAAAGTTATTGAAATTAAAGAATAAACATTAACAAGATTTATCACAAAGAAAAACAACTATAAATAACGTATCACTTGAATTCGATGAAACGTAAAACTATATTAGTATACAAAATTCAATTTAATTTGAAACGAACTATATAATATTATAGCTATATAATAACGAACTATAATTATTACTAGCTAATTTTAAGACACCACTGCTACTTAAAACAAACGCACAAAAAAAAAATCGATGAACTTGTAAAGACGTAATTGACTTCACTCGGACGAACGAGGTGAACGAATGACTAAGTGGCGAGAAAGTTGCAACCACGATGACCTGATCACCCCCTCCCCCCACCGAGACGCTAATCAACCAATAAGCGACGCGATCGCCCTGAGCATCCCTCGAAGTGAGTCTCACTTCAGTTGTTCCTTGAAATTCCCCAGTTGAGATGGAAGTGAATTCTAAGCTTGTTGTGCTCGGGGATTCAATGATGGTCAGATTATGCAAGAAGAAACGGCAGCCTACCCATGGTGAGTCAATCAATTTTTTATATTAAATTTTACGTTTATGGTTACACCAATTGCAAATTATTCCAGGGATGTGTAAGCAATAAAACGTTATTTTTTTTCCTTCATAGGGGATCTTACGGTGAGCGGCCAGCGGTCAAGTCAACTTCTTCGGAAGTTGAAGAAGTTGAGGTCGGCTAGCCGACTGCCTATCGTACACGAGGCTGTTATCATGATAGGCACGAACGACATTCTCGTGAGTAAATTGCGACTGACTTCTTTTTTGCGATCACCGTCAAAATCCATTACAGTTCAAGAGTGTGGCATGCAAGTAATCTTAGACACAAAGTCATGGCTCAGAACGTTTATTTAATATCCAGACCGTCCTAAATATCATTTTGTCGGTTAAAATTAATCATGCCAGGGTCGTTGAAGTTTCAGAAATAATTAACTAAACCCTACAAAGCTATGTTTCACGTCATGCTTTTCCACAAAATAATGCAAGCATTTTTGCTATAAAATACAATTCTTTCATTTACAGAAAGGAAAATCGACGTCGACGATCGCCAGCAACATTAGAAGCATTATTTTTTACTTGCTTCTGTGCGCCGAGCGGGTCGTCCTGTTCACCCTCCCGCCGATCCCTAGGATGGGAGAACCGCTGCCGGTGCTCCGCCTGAACGCCGCGATTAGGAAGCTGGCCGCGGCCCGCGTGTCCGTGGTGGATGTGCACCCCCTGTTTGTGGACGAACAGGGGGCAGTGGATTCCACTTTGTTTGAGCGGTATGTTATACAACGACCGAAAATTGCAGCCGTAATAGATTTTCCGAATTTTTAAATAGCTGCTTTATTTTACAGTGTTATGGGAGCTAACCGTCGGCCAGACATGATCCATTGGAACGCGAGGGGGATGGACCGAGCATTCCAGCTCTGGAAGTCAGCTCCGCAGCCTCCCGTCGGCGTCCACACCAGCTCCATCAAGTAATGAAACGACATTTTTTTCTTATCTTTTGTGCGCTGGCTGCGAAACGTTCTTCTGTAGATATTTATTGTTCATATTTGCCTTATCTTAAGTTTTGATTGTACAAACAATAATTTTAAATAATTTTACCAGATTATGTATTATGAATGTCGCACTTGTCAATATCAATATAAATACGTAAATATTATTCTAGTTATGTCTAGTACTCCGATCAATCTTATTTATCAATTAAATATAATTAATTTATAGGACTTGCCCGTTAATTCATGATGTGCCAAAAGCTTGTAAATAGATAAGTAGTATGAGGTATACTTGATGTATGTTAATAGTTAAATTATAAATGCTGTTAAATATCTATGAAACTTTTTTCCCTTCAACGTAGGACTTGCGTGTTAATTGATGACATGCCTAGAGACTTAATTATTATGTTTAGTATATTTTTTGTGTAGATAATAGATAATCGATTATTATAGTTGACATGTGCTCTTTATGAGAGACCAAAGAGCTTGTAGAAAATGATAGACATAGGCAATATTTTTCCATGTATAGTTTTCATTCTTGATTCTATTGTTTTGATGTATTGTGTGTCCTTGTATCGCTTGATCCATTTCCATGCGTTCTTTTTCAAGAGGCCCTGACCTAGCCCAAGCCTGCAGTGGTTGCATGCAGGTGATAGAACAGGTCGTTTTGCTCGTTTGGTTGGCTTGGTTTCATTTACATATTATCAAGCCTTCCAAACGTCTAATTGATCTGTTCAAAACAATCTTCGAATCGTCGGGCAAGAACGTGAAATTTTTTTTTCCGAGTTCGGCCAGCCAGCTGGCCGCTAAGACTCAGATCACCGGCAGATATAGGTAGAAAAATAAAATCTTTGCAATACATGGGAATGTCCCTTTGTTATTGCTTCTGTCCGTCCATGAGTCAGCCGGACAGAAGCAAGGTTCGCTGGCATCGAAACATCAACCCTCCCGAGTATACCTGCTGCAGTGACCACAGCGAGGAAAGTTGTAAAAATGAGCACTTCCCCTCACATGACGATGATTCATGCTTCTTGCAGACCTATAATCCCATTTGGTTGGCTAATTATGTCAACAAGATATCAAAGTCAGATCAGAAAACCCTTTTAACAGTTTTGATGGCTTGCAGATTTGAGTGCTTGTAACTAAGTAGTAATTTCTTATTTCCGGATTTGCTGTCATATTCTGTTTCCCCATCTTTTATACTAACCTATGAAATAATAATCTGTCCAATAAGCGTGGCATTCTATTTGCGTGACCGCGCAAAGAAATTGCAGTAGCTGCTTGGATGATTATCAAATAAACAACCTTTCAGACATGCATACGAAAACACTCTTCGCACAATTCGTTATCTTTTATAAGCCATCGATGTTTACTGACTTCATCCGTACTAGTTTTAGGTTTTGTAAATCATTTGGGCATCAATATTTCCCAAAATCATTTTTTACATCTCTTATCCAAGGCAATATCAATGATAAGCATAACAACTGCTTCTTATACGTATTCACGCAATTCCGAAGCGTGCGGAAAGAACAGCGCTTCACCCTCAGCACCTCAGCACCGTCTCGAGTTGGTCTCGAGTCTCGCTGATGTGTTTTCGTGCTGTTCGTTCAAACGGTTCAAAGTCGCCGCGCATCTCGGCTCTTTCCGAGGGATGCCGAGGCGCGATTCTACACTAGCGCCGCTATCGGGGGTTTTTTTTTCCGAGCGAGCAGCCTCCCATAAGCGCCAAGACTCTGACTAGTATTCTTACTCAATGCCAGTGGTTTTGATGCATTCGCCAAACAAAACCTTAGAACAATGCTATCTCCGTAGACTACCTACCCAGCAAATATGAATATGATTGAACTAGAGACGTGCAAATAATATGATATAAACTTAAGCTCGAAATAATCCTTGTGCGAAAGGACGTTACGCAGAGAAGATGCCAGTTGACATAAACAGGTTAACAGAGGGGTGGTTGGAATTAGAGAGTGACCCAGGTATGTCAAATCAAATAGTATCTGTAATTATTTCAAATTTGTATTGCGGACTAGAAAATATTTTTAGATCCACATTAATATTAAATTAATCGGTTGTTTTGACATCCCAAAATTTCATCTCCTTCCATTCTGATGATTCCTAGGTCTGTTTACGTTGCTCCTCGAAAACTTCGGCGTCCAAGGAGTACAGGTTGAAGAGATTTACGATTTACAGAAGACCTTTGAAGGGCCTGTCAATGGATTTATTTTTCTTTTCCGTTGGATTGAAGAGCGCCGCTCCCGCCGTAATATTGTTCTTAAAAGCGAAAGCTTTGTCAAAGATGAAGATGTTGTGAACAACATCTTCTTTGCCCAACAGGTAAAATGAATATTTGGTTCTTTCAAGTTAAGACTTTGGAATTTAACTCCTGCAAGGTGGCTTTAATGTTTAAAAATATGCCATTTGGAAGTTGCTAGTTTTTCACCACTGTCAGTAGAGACACACTATTTAAATTAGCTCATATTTGCTAAAAGAAAAATGATATCTTAAGATAATCAGAAGCTCAAAGTCCAAATATCTAAAAAACAAAAAGACCAGAAAACTAACATAAAAGTATGAAATGATGAGTGTGAGAAGTCCCACATTTTTGCTTTTAATCCAATCGAATCTGCGGCGTAAATTTCAACAAATGGCCGAGGGAATTATAATCCGATTTATTCCAATTTTTGCAACTAAAATTACACTATATATCTATTTTAGACAAGTTCGTTTTGTGAAAGACATATGCCATGCATTATAATTAAATTAAAAAAAACAGTCAAGGATAAGAAAACATGATTTTTGAAGAAGATACGTGTTTGGTTGCTCCTTAGATCACAATATGTTATCTTTAATTTGTTCCCCCCCCCTCCCCCCCCCCAGCATATAATCACCATACCCCTTACATACTCGATAACTTTTTACTTTTTTTTTACTGTCAAGCAATTATGCACCTGCCAACAGTAAAAATGACACTAGTTTATTTGAATAATATTTTAATATCTAGGCGTGCTTTATTGGGTTATTTCAGATGGTTCCTAACAGTTGTGCTACCCATGCACTTCTCTCAGTTTTACTCAACTGTCCCAGCCTTCACCTGGGCTCAACGTTAAGTCGCCTAAAAGCTCACACTTCAGGAATGAGTCCTGAAAACAAAGGGTGGGCAATCGGCAACACACCCGAACTTGCCAAGGCTCACAACTCTCATGCAATGCCTCAGGCAAAGCGCAGGCTCGATAAATCAACCGGTGTCACTACTGGCCGCTGTTTGGGAGAAGCTTTCCATTTCGTAAGCTATGTACCAATCCGTGGACGGTTGTTTGAACTGGATGGTTTGAAACCGTTTCCAATTGACCATGGCCCCTGGGGAGATAAAGAAGATTGGACTGAAAAATTTCGACGTGTCATTACTGAGCGATTGGGCATTGCTACGGGCGAACAGTACCATGACATACGATTTAATCTAATGGCGGTGGTACCCGACAAAAGATTAGCACTCACACATAAACTCCAAATGCTCAAGACAAACAGGTACATTTAATAACTAAACAATCTAGTAGATAGTGCTACTTGATTAAGTAGACTTTGTTTGGAGCTGTCAAATTCCTTTGGTTGACTTAAATATGATGTGATTTTATTTCAGACAAATTGTTTTGGAAGCACTTCAACAACTTGTCCGAGCAGTACCAAGTCCCAAAGTGAAGAGATCCAAACCATCTTTAGTAGATAAAAAGTGTGTTTCCTTAGTGAGCAGTTCAGATGGCACTAGTAAACAAAACGAGATGGAGCCGCCATTGCCATCTACAGTGGTATTAAAATGTGAAAACAAAATATTTAAAGCAGGAAGCCCAGGAGACGCTGGGATATCATTGCCAACGGACACAATACTTGAGGCACACAACTATGCAAGAATCCCTGCAACTCCAAAAACAAGTGATGCAATTAAAACAATTAGGTAAAAAAAATGCCTTACTTTAAGCCTCTTTGGCCTGTTAGTGGAATCTAAAGTGCAATCTCAAGTGCATGTGCAAGTTCAGTTTTGTGCTAAATATTACAGCTGAAAAAAGAAGGTTACGCCATCATAGGATTATCTTATTTCTCTCCTTATGTTAAATGACTTGGTTACTCTGTTGCCAATTTGGTTTTTGTCTGTAACCATAACTATTTGGGAGACTGCAGATTGTTTCAAATGGGTTAAGGAAAAGATGGAGTGATTTTTGGCATAAGACTATTACCAGATCAGCTACAGCTTAGTGCCGTAGAACAGTGTTGGAGTTGAGGATTTTTGCGGCCTTGAAATTTTATTGTCCGAGTTCGGTAGACAGCAGTAGAGTAGACGGTAGACAGAAATTGTTCAAGAATTGCAATAGGTTTAGTTGATGAAAATGTGCTTGTTGACGTAATCGGTGTTTTTGTCTTGTTCCTGCAGCGTAACTAGCAAGCAAGATGGTCTATTCCCTCCAGACTACTCAACTCCGCTGATGATTCAAACGTCACCAGCGCCTAGCAGTTCTAGTACAGACACCTCATCGGAAGTTGGCTCTGCATTCAATTCTCCCACACATGGTAAGAACAGGAATAAAACTAACGTTGTATCCTCTCTGTATGTAAATATATGCCATAGGCATTTAAAGTGATGTTTATCAATTAAAAAACTGTATAGAATATGCATTCTGAACCAATAGAAAAGTTACCACCCAAATTTTGGCTTGTTTAATTTCTTCTGTTGGAATAAGTTATCTTCAAAACATTGGCACCAATTACTCTCTTAGTTGGTAAACATCCCTGTAGTACTTGTAAATATTTTTTATGCTCATTTTAATTATTTAATACTTTCAATGATAGCTTGATATTTTATCTTGTGCATGTTATTTTTTTGAGTTTTGACCTATTAATGACCCTCCCCCCCCCAAATAACTTATGTGGGTAGCAAATACCTTTGCATATATAACCGTGTTCCTTTATCTCTTTGGTTAATGTTCTCGTTTCCCAATTTCCAATTAAACTGCTTTTACGTTCATTTGTGATCTTCAGTACCATATTTTGTTATAAGGTTGGGGCTGGAATTCGGGCCAAAATAGCCCAACATGTACAAAAGACTTCAAAAAGTTTGTTGTAATTCGCGTTTTTGGACCAGGAGAAGAGAGGCCCGAATCGATGATAGGTTGGTTCTCATTACATATATATAAAAATGAAAAACATATGCTGAAATTTGATTTGGCAATGTCCAGGCAGGTAGATAGTAAATATGTTCTCACGAATGACCTGACAATTTGAATATCGCATTAAATTGAAGCCAGAGTTTGAGACGTGGAAGCTAGCGTTTCACTTGATAACTCCGTGTCGATTGTTTAGGCGTTACGGGTGCTCGTGCGGGGAAACGTCTCACCGAAGGTTCCCCTGCCAACGCCAAGAAAGTCTGTTTGGATGCTGTGTGCAATGGCCGAGCCACTGTTTGGAATGGCGATGGTGAAGACCAAACGTGCACCGTTGCCAGAGATGCAGCAGACTTGAACCATGGCAGCATTGTTGAAGAAAATAGCAAACTCTTTTCAAAATATCCTGAACTCTTTGAGCCTCATACATTTGCACCTAAAGATTTGCTAGCACTACTGAAGAATTTGGAGAGTGAGATCACTGTCTGTGAAGTAAACTTGAGAGATGAAAATGAGAAAAGGAAGAAGTACAAGGTGAATGTGAAAATGGTTGTGATAATGCTTTGCGATCAGTGTGTTGATATTTCTCTATTCCCACGTGGGTACGATACCATTCTAATTATTGTCGGTTTATTCCCGTGGCCTAGGTTGACGATTGCCGCAGAACACATAACTACGATGAATTCATTTGCACTTTTCTATCAATGCTTGCACAACAAGGCCACCTTGCTGATCTGGTAGAGCAGCATCTGCTTATGCACAAGAAACCAGGGTTGCCGATAACTCGTGTTAAAGGGTGAGTATGAAACGTACATTTTAATACGTGCACTGACTCAAGTGGAACCTTTTTAGTACCTTTTTTGAGTTTGGTGACTATGCCAAGAGTAAATTAATAGGTTGTAAATATTATGGGGGTAGACCCTCACTTCGGCAAGTAGAAATGAAAATTAAATCTTCAGTACGTTGACGCTGGTAGAAAATACAAATGGACCGTGCTTAAACGAGGTGTTTTTACTTTTTACCATCTGAAAAAGCAGCAAATTGGTATAATTTTAATTGGATAGAAGTTAATTTCTTATTGAATTTCCAAATTTCTTGAAACTAGATTGGCTGGGAAGAAGCAAGATCCGAGATCCAACTCGACTAGAAGGCGAAGAGGGCGGACAAAGAACAGGAAGCGGAAGTAGGTTTCCATGGCGTGTCTGCATGCTGCCATGGGGTGCCATGCTGCCAGATGGTACCAGTGGAACATTTTGCCTCGAATTTTGATCATCGTTTTGCTTCATATTAGTATTAACAGATAAATACTAGAAAAAAATCACAAGATCTGACCAATTGCAATTGTTATTTATTTATCTTAAAGGTAGGCTTTAGTTAACCAAGTAGTCGTTATTGATATTGAATCTGAAAGATAGTGTGGTATTCAATCGCATGCAAGAAACGCGACTCCTCCATCCCCTCTGTAGCTCTGGTTATGAGCTGTTCAAGTTGTAGGAGCAAGGAGCCGTGACGTCACCGCTGCCCGTCGCTGCCGCTACTTGCTCGTACTGGGATAGCAGCCAGCGGTAGAAACGAGCCGCGTGCGCATTTAGCACGTGTTTCTGCCATGCTGTTACTATATTATCATCCTATATTATACGCCGATTATATTCTATTATCAAAAATGCCGTCGTGTTGGATGCTATAAGCCCGGAAAACTCGTTATCAACGATGTAACTATTAGTTTACACAAATTCCCTAGTCGAGAGCGATCACCATATCATCAAAAGCGTAAATGATGAAAATAAGCCGTACTCCATTGCTGTCGTCTGCTCTGTTCACTTCCATCCCGACGATTTTCATTCATCGGTCAGTCTCAAAACTAATAGTGGAATGTACACAAAAAAGTGTACCAAACGTTGAGAAAACTGCTGTGCCTTCAATCATCTTGAAGGGAAAGTCTAAAATCAACGAGACATTAACCGATAAACTAAAACTAAACTAAAAACGGCAAAGGGATTATATTGACGCAAAAAGGCTGTATCTGACGCCATCAATGCCATCAAAAAGATAACTCTCGACGATGTCTTCCTGTGTACGTCGAGCCGGACAATAACGCGATTCTGACGGGGTCAGCGTTGGCACCGTCGGCACCAACGCTGACAGCGATTGCAGCCAAATATCTTATTATAATTGAGGCAGCTACTCGGACATTGGCAAATGATATTATAATAAAATGCATAATATCTGCCAATCTCAGGATATCATTCCAGCAGTGAGACTACTGATATCGGAAACAAAATCAACCTAGACGGACGACGAACTCTTTTTCGTCGTCAGTTTTCGTCTTCAACATCTTCCTCTGGATCAGACGACGTGGAAAGGTGGAGATAAAACAAGAACGCAACAATCGGCAAGAGCATACATCGCTGATTGTTATACCACGGTGTTATTTTATGATCACTTGTATATCACGTATTGATCACCGGCCATGACAATAAAGGAAACCCATGCTGGTCTATAATAAGAAGAATGGGTGGCATTGATGGAAAAGGAAAAGCGATGTTTATAAGTCACATTATGCTGTGTCTCCATCCGGCGCCTTTGAGAATCCAACATAGACACCGGAGGATTCAGGGAATTTTCGGCGAATTGCATGAACCACGCAGCCAGGAATGACTCTCCTATCATACTTGCCGCGACAAGAATTACTGTTTACATGTGAAAACGCGCCAATTCTCTATTGCTATCGTCTTTGAGATGTCCCGTCCCACTCTTCACGTAAAAAAAGCCAAGCTTGACGTGCGGCTTTCAGAGGAGCAATGTTAAAAACTGTCGCCTCAGCACAAACAAATGCACATTGCAATTCCACCGAATTTGGAAATAATGTCACTTTCGGTTCAGCAAACGCTCTCGGTAGACATGGTCTCGCATTCGCCACATCACACCAATTTCTGTGGTGTGGTTTGACCTGCCGAATCCTCTCTTGATCGCCTTATCTTTTCGGGGTGAATCCTTTTCATCATGTGACTTACGAGGGTCCACTGATAATGCTGGAAGTGTGACATTGCAATACTAACTCGTCGAGCGTGCACGCGTGCGCAGCAAGTGCAATCAGCGCAGTTCTCCACGATGCCAGCACGCTGGCAAGCCGGGTCTCGGGTAGCGGCTAGCGAGCACTAGTAGCGGTGACGTAGTTACCCCCTCCACCGCTCAGTTTCAAGCGTGCTAGCTCTGGTCTGGCTTATGCTAGAATAGCCTAGTTTTTTACCTTTTTCTTACCAATGGACATTCAAAGTAACATTAAAATAGTTCAAAAACGGCTTAGTTAACTAAAGCCTACCTTTAATATATAGTAATTTTCTACTTAATATATTTAGTTTATTTATTTCACACTAAGTGTGTCGTTTCATCTTCAGATGCCCAAATTTGACAGCTCTTCTTCTAGGACTCCTTGGAGACATACCCATAAATATTGATTTGAACCTGCTATTCAGTGGCGGCTCGTGGGTGTTAAAGGTAGTGGGGCACAGATTTTTATCTTGATAAAGGCGAACGTACGGGTAATAGTATCACATGTTCTTAGTCGTGAATTTGATCACATAATATTAGTGCTCTGTGCTCCTTCTACAATTTTTGAGATGGAAAATCTTCTCAGTCTGTTTATCTTTGCAATTTGGAGAAATGAACACGCCGAATGAGCCTAAGGAGTTGCCCTTACACGCAGTGCATCAGTCAGTCAGTGTCTGCTTCTGCCCACCACCTGCTGTGTGCATGTAACAGGGTGTCCACTGCCTAAGGCATGTGAAAAAAGTAGTTTTAGTTGCCTAAAATTGCAAGAAAAGTAGCAAAAAAAGTGGCATAAAATCAAAAAGGTGGCAAATAAAAGTTGCTTCAATATCAGTTTTATTCCTTTCAGCAATTGTGAAGAATGATGAAGATGATATGAAACACTGTTTTGACAATGGGAACGGTATGAAAAATTAAGGCAATGTAAAAGAAAAGATTTAATTTGATCGTTGCTCTTTATTTAGCTCAGCGATATCGATTAACACAGCTTGATCGGCTTCAACAAAATAACCACAAATCACAACATTATTTGGCAAAACATTCAACATCATTGAAAATCTCTAACACAAATTACTAGTAAATAACAACTGACAATTTTCATTAGATAGTGACTGATTTCTTATAAGAAAAAAATCAAACTAAAAAACTGAAAGCAATCAGTAATAGAGATATATGAGGTAGGTAGGTACTGGAAATTAAAATAATAACATTATTAGAATATAAAAAAGAGTAACTGAGAGCAATCAGTTTTTATGTTTCTAAACAGTCTTTTCATACTACCTTGTACTCCCTATACTGAGATATTATGAGATACTGGAAAAATAGTAAGCAACAATTATCTTCTAATACAAATGATAACGCATTTATACTTAAATAATAGGAACAGTGAAGCACAGAAGAGCAGATCATGTGCTCATGCTTTGGGCAGCTTTGACATGAAATCTGTAATGAAACTCGACTTCCTCTTGTTAAGACCTATCTCCAATTTTGAAAGCTCTTTATCTTTCTTTCTTTCTTCAGCTATAAGTACATTAGCACCCTCAAGAAGACCTTGAGCTACACGAATGGCATTCAAATCACCTTTATCAAGAGCCTTTTTCAGACGAACATTTGCTTCTTTCAGCAAATCGTCAGAGGACTGCTGCTTTCCCTCCTTCTCTCTCATGACATTTAAAGTCTTCTTCTCCATCTCTCCGATGCGTTGTTTTGCACTGGTCATTTCCTGAAGATTTTTCTCCTTCTTTCGAGCAAGTTCAAGATCTTGAGCTTGCATTCTTTCCGCTGCAAGTTTTTTCACCTTTTCTGCCTCCAAATACTCCACATATGAGCTTCTGGCCCCATAACCCAAAGATAGGAGCTCTTTGGTTATAGGTACACTTGCCACTCTATTCTTGTGCATTTTTAGAGCATCAATCACATGCAGTTTTGCGTCAAGGGTTCGCTCCGACATCCTTGCCCTGTCTTCCGTCAACACACGCTTTGACAGAGAGAAGCTACGCTCCACATCAGCATTGCCATGAGAGAGAGCCAAGCTAGCTTTCACCACCTTGGCTAGATTAGGGAATTTTTCCTCGCCTCTGTGGTTCTTCAAATTTAGTATGCCTCGCCAATAGTGGTCAATACGTTGAGTGACATCAGCCACGTTTTCCAGGCGCATCAGCCGCCACTCATCGCGAACAGCTGTCGTGGACATTTCTGGTATGGGTAGTGACTGGCATATTTTGGAGATGCTCACAAGGCTTCTGTCTTTGCATCGCTCCTCAGGCAGCAAGCAGCGGAAATGCTTCAAGAGACTATCATTGTCAATTGGAGTTTTGTTAAGGACATGCTTACAACAGGCAATGTAGTGTTTTTGAGCACTCAAAAGGAATGACAACTTATCTCGTTCTGGTACGTTTCGGAGGTTTTTCAAAGTTGAAGAACAAACTTCAACTTTGGAAAGTGGCAGTAAATTTTCTGTTTGAAACAATACCTCCGACTTGAAATCCATCTCACCAATTGTCATTGGTTTACAAACACGGCCTGTCAATGTTAATGCAACCTTCCTCAGCTCGTCAAACATTAAATGGATCATTGGCTCCTGCCTTTGAAATAGACCTGTAAATGTGGTAAAAACCTCTGCGCTGCACGACACAAAGTAAAGTTCGGCTTTCATTACATTTCTCTTCAGGCGATCTACAATCCGAGAATATTTTGCTGTTTTTAACAAGTTCTTTTTCTTGTTCGGAATGAATGTTAAAAAATACTTCATAAGAGCAGGCCACTGTTCTAGTACTCTCTTTGCTGCCGCATCTATGGTAAGCCATCTTGAGGACACATGTTTTATAAACCTGGTCTCGGCTACCCCTTCTTGCCTTTGAATTGCATTATAACCTTCCCATCGCGACGGGAAGTCGTGGAAGTAATGGTAAACGTCAATGATCAGATCGCTAGCAACTTCTCCCAGTTCAGCCAGGCCTTTCAAGAATGCATTGTGCACAGTATGGATGTTGCAAGATCCTATATTAACCAATGCTTTTCCATGGTCAGCAAACATTTGTTCATTGACGCTTTTAAAAACAGCTTTATTCACATTTGGTCCGTCGGAACCAAGCATCAAAAGCCTACTGCTGGACAATTTTGATTTTAATAAGCTGCTGTTAATACTTTTAACAAGATCTTTGGCTGTTGCGTGGCCCAGGAACATTGTTTCAAGATGTCTGGTAGTAATTTCATCAGTACTTTGCGACCAGAATCTCAAAGAAATTTGTAGTTCTTTTTGACTTTCATTGTTCGTTGTTTCATCGTTTAAAAGAGAATAACGAGAGTTTTTGGCATCATCCAACATCAGAGACTTAAAGTACGGACCTAACGCCTCAGTTGAAATGTAACCCATTTTTGTTCTTCCTAAGCTGAAGTTATCGGCAGCTGAATTCGGAAACATAGCCTGAAAAACCTCTTGCAGGTCATCACACGATCTTGCAGACATACAGCTTTCTATGTTCTTCATGGCCCAAATTAATTCAGCACGCATCCCTGCTTCGGAGACATTATAAACTTGAAGCGTTGGTAAGCTACCGGGATGCAACGCTGGCGTAGTATTCTGAATCTCATCCATTACAGAACCCGAAGGACGTGCTCCACTGAGCCGAAGTTGAGACGGTTGTAGTTTTAATTTGGCATTGTCTCTATGCTTAGCAGTAAGGACGTGTTGTTTCAGAGCCTCGAAGCCTTTTGACTGGCACGATATAACTTTGTTGCATACAAAGCAAAGAGCATCGGTCTCACTCATGCATTTGCACCATTCAGAGAGCCTGTAGCCAAGACTATCTGTCCTGCTGAACCACTGTTTTAGTAGAGTATACCTTCCCTCGAGACATGATGATGCTAAAACAACAAAGCAATAAGAGTGAGATCAAGTTAATATAATATAAAGTGGCCATACATCAAAAATAACAAGAAATACAAGAAATTCTCACCTTATTGTGTATGAACAGCATTTGACACCACCATGCTTAGACCACTCTTGGTTTCGCTTTCGACAGAGACTACCGCACTCTGTCAGGCATTTCTAGTACTTACGGCATAACACAATGCTACCAACATGAAAATATAACTTAAAAAATTATCAGCACGTACAAGAATTTCTTCAACAGAATTAACATAAACGCAAAGAAAACGTTTCAGAATCCCCAAAAATCAAAAAATAGTTGCATTTTAGTTGCTTTTCACTCCTTTTTGCTAAAATAGTGGCAAAAAGTTGCATGGCTTAAAAATAGTGGCAAATAGTGGAAAAATAGTGGCCAGTGGACACCCTGATGTAACAGCAAGGCAAATAGGTGAATCAGTGCAAGGAATATACGGGGCGCACGGCCTTGGTGCCCTCACAGCACCGAGCCGGGCCGTGCCGTTGCGGCTTGTTGCGCGGAATACAGTCTTGTGACGCTAAGCGGGCCACACGGCTCGGTGTAACCAAAAGGCAAGCGCGGCGATCACGTAGCGAAGCAATGATGGCGAGAGCGCCGTTTTCTCTGTCACGCCGTTTTCTTTGCCGTTGCCGTTGGTACGGTATCATGTGGCAGCGCGTTTTTAAGGGGTTTTTATCTTACAAGCTGGCATAGTATTTTGAATTTACAAACAAATAAATAGATATAGAATCAGATATTCCCTTTTCTCCCTTCTACCCTTAGCTTTCTACATAGGGCACGTGCCCTTATGCCCTTTAGCACGAGCCGCCACAGCTGCTATTTGTAAGAACTTTTTATATGTACCATTGACAATAGTTACAGTAAGGTTACAGCACCTCTTGTGATAGATTCCAATAAGTGGTGATGCTGCCAAATTTGTAACTTAGGCAAATGTATCATAGTAAAATAACAAAGATTTTTGGGAATGCTCCTGGCTCTCTCGAATCAGAGTCTGAATAGCTTCTACATTTGTGAAATATAATTTTACTGTGCATAGCATATTTAAGACATTGGTTATTTAGTTTTGTAAATAGTGGTTGTACCTGCCTTGAGTTCTAACAACTCGTAAACAAGATATAATCCATTATTAATCATGGTTTATTTATTGGACATCTTTTTAAATCTCGGTAAATTAGGTACCATGGGCTCTCATTCAATTGTTTCAATTTTAATTAAAAGTTCAACTTTGTTTGACTATCGACTTAAACAAGGAAAATAAAATATCAATCGTGGACTGCTGCAACTGGTATAGTGTTCTAATTCAAAAGACAATTTTTGTGGTTACCACATACTCTTATTAGCCCTAAACTATGTTTCTAACAAACTTATTGAATGATGTCGCTATGAAGAAATGGACTTTTCTTAAAAACTGACTTCTGTTCAATTTGATGCCAAATACATAGTGGTTGGCAAAAGGATGCATATTTTGTTTTTAAATTCACACTACGGGTTGTAAATATTGTAAGGCGACTATTTTAAAATAATTTTCCATTGAGCAGAAAACTTTTAACTGTAGCTGATCCAGTAATATATGCATCTGTGAAAGTAATGAATTCCCAATCTTAATATGGAATTGGATCAGAAAATAATGACCGCCTAAATTTTGGGAGAGGGCAATTGATTTTTGGCATCTGGAAATACTTGACTGACCCAGAAACGGTATTACCACAACCAAAAGTCTACTATAGTTAGCTGTAAGCAACGTCGGGTTATTATTCCATCTATCATTGGCAATAGAAATTGAACTGGCATATACTCTCATTTCTTGTCTGCAATATTGTATGTCATGTAAAGTTATATGGTTCATCAATAGTAATAAATTTCAAATGTTTATTTTCATATTCTTTATTTTTATTTCTCCCCTGTAAACAGGATTTAAGTCCTTGAATGTCAATCTTCCAGAATCTGGGATTCTACCAGCCTACCAAATGTTCTTACTCTTAATGCAAAGTCGTATGAACTAGCTACCAAACTTGCATTTCCACGTACCTATTAAATATACGTTAACTATATTTTTACGGAACTTGCATGGCTCCTGGAAAAGCTATACAAAAATATTATTTTACAATTCTGTTCCATTTCAATTTTTATTTGATTCCATGCGCCAGTGAAATTTCAATTTGCATTCGCATTGTTTGTGATGAATGGCAATACCAGTTCATCCATCCAGAAAGATGAATATATTTGTAATAAAATTTATTTACCAGTAAATCTTCACCACCAGCCAAATGTGTCAAGATGTCAAGGGAATGTTTATATGTTGTAAGCTTTTTATAGAGCTTGTGTTGATGCTGCTATTCTCATTGATGTGTTCATGATGGAGCAATGCCAAAATTTAAAAAAAATTGCATGGTCTAATAATACAACCATACGACGATAAACCTCATCGATGCAAGGAGATTACAATTAGCAGTAGTGATTTTGACACTAGAATAACAGGTAAGATAAATCATGTAGTACTTGAGTGATTAAAAGTGATGATGACTTGTAGCAATTGTTTGACTTTCTTTTTTTCCTACAATTTAATATGACATTCTTTAAGAACAGAATAATTTTGATGTAATTGATAAATTTCATGCTTCATAAAAATATTTTCAAGTAGGTTTATCTGACCATTAATGTATAAATGTAGCAGTGTTAATAAAATAAGATGATAAATCCAGTTTGCAAGTACCAATAACTTGGAAATTAATTTGTCTCACTTAGATACGGGTAGTAGACATCAAGATGGACCAAGAAATTATGCGCTTGAGAGTAGAAACTATGCGAGGAAATATTGAAGGAGTGAAATCTGCACTTTCTAAAGGTAATGCCAAGAACTGAGCTTAAAATATTATTTTCAAAGTCCATTAATGTGTTAATGTGTGTGACTCAACCTTAGACCTATGGGCAATATTTGCGGTGAATAGAAAGCTCCTCTCGATAAATATGCATGCATTCATTTTTGAGATGCATAGCATCTCTTAGAGATAACTGTGACATAAAGTGAAAGCAAAAAGGAATTTGAAACAATTAAAAATAAATGATTGCCAACACAAATTTACCGAGCTGTACCACTCGGTCTTCCTCAATTCTTAAAATTATGTAGCATGACATTTAAGTTCTCGGTTTGAGAATTGCTTAGACTTTGATAGTGACCTATACTTAAAACTGTAGTATTTATTTGAATTGTTTGTCTTGAAGGAGTGTCAGTGGATCAGCCATTTCAAAACGGGGAATGGAATGCCTTGATGCATGCAAGCAGTCTTGGCCATCATGAAATAGTTCTACATCTTCTTCAGGAAGGTGCAGATCCCAATTTTCATAAAGGTAATTTATAATTTTTGATTAAGTATAATGATGCTATTAATGATAAGGGATGATGAAGCGATTTTTATGTTGATTTACACCTTTAACACTATGTTTCTCTTCACATCCCATTATTATGTTCCAAGAATGATTATAAAATCATTAAAACAGCTTTCAATTATTCACTGCTATACTTTGTAGCAATTGCATCTTCAACCTAGTTTATTTAGATTATTGTAAATTAAAATCTTTGTGTTTCATTTATTTAAAATCCCTTCCTGTTGCAGGATAGCTACTTGGTTGTTTCAAATGTGGATATATTAGGCAACAACAGAAATTTCATGTGACAATTGTTATCATTAGTGTTCTAAAAGGAGAAAATAAATTGTGAAGTCCATAGCAACTTTAGCCAAGTTTATCTTCAACAAATTCAGGAAGATCTAACAGATTTGAAAAATTATACTTCAGAACTGTTCACCCCATTGATGGCAGCTGCTGCTTCCAACATTGACAATGAAGAAAAGTTATTAAAATGCGTAAGGCATTTAATCAATTTTAGCGGCAATGTAAACGCAATCGAACGACACAGGCTATCGCCATTGATGTTCGCTTGCAAGCAAGGACACAGTAAGATCGTAGAACATCTTGTGGCTTGCAACGTTGACTTGAATGCACACGATAGTCAAGGCTGGACGGTGAGGAATGTACCACTATGAAATGACATGTGATTTTAAATTGTCTATTCGACAACATCGAAAATATTTTAAAGCACTACTTCCAAAATTTTACTTGACAGGCACTATTTTGGGCCGTATCGAAAGGAAAAACCGAAATCGTAAAGATTTTACTAAAGGCAGGAGCAAACAAAAACGAGGCAGATCGAAGTGGAGCGACTGCATTGTTGGTAGCAACGAGGAAAGGATTTGTTGAGGTAAATATGAAACTTGAGTCATAATAATGTGATTGTGTAATAATAATAAAAAAATGGTTACGCTTAGTGGTTCATAGCCTTGGTTTGATGGTAAAATTAGGCACGGTTTTGCTCCGTCGTGGTCGATTTTTGGCCCTTGAGAGCCCGGGACTACGTTTTGACGTCCTGTGGATGACCACGCCAACGTTGTTGAAACTTTGGGCCAAAAATCGACCACAACAGTGCAAAACCGTGTGCAAATTTACTAAAAAACAAATCTGTAATTAACATGGAGCCATTGTTTTAGATCATGAAAATTCTTCATTCTGATTACAAATCTGACGACAATTTCTATTTACCTTCACGATTTTCCACCGAACGAGACGACAATTTCAATTTAAACCCCGTGGACAACATCAGGTAGATACATTCTCATATTCTCCAAATAATTTTCAATATAGCTCTTCAGACTTTGATGCTTTAAGATATTAATATTAAATAAAATGACAGGAACAATGGAGCTATTGAACACAAAAAGATGAATGGAGAAACCTACAAGGATGCTTCTTTAGTTGGCATTTTCAAGGACTGTCAACAAGATGCTCTCATTATGTCATCGGATGACGAAGACAATTCCAAGTACGAAGCTATGTATTTTTTCAGCGGCTTATAGGAGTGCTCCGGATATTATTTTATAGGATAGATAAAAATGTACCAACACATGAAATAGTGAAGTAATATGTTTAATTTTTTTAAAGGTATGTTTCAGCAGTCAAAATCTTGGCTGAGTTTGCCACCAAAATGAGCATCATGCACGCAACGATGGCACTTATCCGATACAAATTTAACGAGATAGCGATCGACTCCCAGGCATCCAATAGATGGTATTCATTACGAGGCTTGCGATCAGTTGCTGGGCTTGCTTGTTACAAATCAGAATTACTTTATATGGAAATAAAATTCTTCAACGAACATCTAGCAGAGGTACGTTCATATTAATTGTCATAATATAATGTTGTGTTTGTTTAGTAATTATACCTGACCTTTGAATTTTAGTTGGACACGGATCATGCCATACTTAAGGAGCCTGTGGAAAATGTGGAGAAGAATCCATCAAGCCATACTTCAATTATACCAACTGTAATCTTAGCATCGGCTTGTGTATTGCTAGTGGTGTGGAATGTAAACAATTTAACACACTGGCCTGAGAAATGGGTAAGCTGTAGTTTCACTCACAGCAGGAACTAATTTATAGAAGTTAGCAATCTTGCTTAGGGTAAATTGCATCATATGTTGATCATATCCCTTGATATCATAGTATGAATCTTTATTTTATTTGTGAAAAATTTGGGTATATCCTGCTATAGTTATTTCTGCTTTGCTTACAGATATCTTCATGGGAGACTTTCATGTGATTTAAGATATTGGGTAAACCCTAGCTCTTCTTCGGAGAGCATTCCCACCCTTGGATATAAACCTCTCTTTGGTATCTTCATGAAATGTTGTCCAAACCTATGCCCATTCAATGAGAAGACCAGCTATCAATTCAGTCAACATGGTCATTGCAATTGTAGTTCAGTTTCATAATCAGTGATTATATCTATACAGTATACATGTACTTGTAATCCTCCTTGCAGTTGTTATTCTTGTCTTGTGAGAAAACCACCTCTCTACTCTCATCCGAATCAGTCAAGTCTTCAACCTCCGATTCTATGTTTGGGAACTCGCACTAGAAGGTATATCAGGGTATTGAATTTAAGAAAAAGCTCAGTTCTAGTTCTAGTTATTAGAAATAATGTAATCTAGTCAGGTTATTTGTAGATACATTTTAGGTTTCCGACACCAAGATGTCTGTTTTATGAATAAAAATAAATAGAAAGCTCAAATTTTTATTTGCTTGCGTAAGAAACTCAACTCCTTGTACCCTTCCAAATGTCTTTAGAGCAAGATAGGCTGAGTAACTCGATGAGTCGTCTCCTCCATTAAATATAGAGCAATTCTTTCTGGCAGCCTTCTGGGGAATTGTGGAGGGATAAGCCGAATTCAAAGGAAAAGCTTAGAGCCAAAGTTATCCTGCCACATCTCTGTGAGTTCCTTATTTATATTTCTAAGTGATTCGAATTTTGAAGGGACATGTTCGGAGATGAAACATTCACAGCTGATAAATTTACCTCCTGTCGGCAGAGAAGTTGCCGTTAGCACTTTGCTCATGGAAACACATGCAGGTATCAAGAGAGAGAGAGAGAGAGAGCAATTTGACTATCTGAAATTTATTTCCATGAAAAAATTCCATACATTCACTTTTTCCACAGGTGAATCATGTGGCCAGGATTTTGTCATGAAAGTGGAGAATAGTGATGACCTGTCAAGGATTTTATCCCTCGAGATTAAATCTGATAATTTTTCTGCTTCTAGTGATAGACGTGCGCAGGGTTTCAAATTAGGGGGGCCAACATGTCAACCTTGTGGGGGTGGGGGGTGGGTGCTAATTGTAATGGGGATGGTAATTTTTAGTAGATATGAAACTAATGTGCTGCAGTATACATTTGCTCAGAATAATTGTAGTTTGAATCTTGGTAGAAGCAAAATTGGCCGTGTCTGTTATCTATGCGTAGCCAATCACTCCAGTGGTATTTTTTTTGCATAGGAAAGCCACGGGCACGGTCAAAATACTAGCAATCTTGTGGAATTTCAGCCTCTAGGTGTAGCTAAACTAAAATTAAAGTTTACTTTGACATAAATATTCTTCAAACATTAACAGACCTCATAGCCCAATTTTTAAGCCCAAAAAGCAGAGGTCCACGTAAAGCCTTTTCCTGCCCCTAAATTTTCCCAATATTTTTGAAAAAAAATCAGTGTGTAAAGGAAGAGTACTCCGACCCGCAATGCAAACTTTAATTGAGATCTGACATTCAGAATTTTTCGTATTGATCCTTTTTCAATTAGCGTTCATGAAATCAGTTTTTGGAAAAATTTGATGACAAAAATAATGGGGGAAAATAAGGGGGGTTGATGCCAGTGGGCAGTGTTGTGTGTGGGTTTTGAGGGTTTTTTTGCAATGTATTTTTTTTTCTTCTCCATTGTCTCACACATTAACGTCAGTTATGTAGCTCAATAAATTAAAACGTTGACATAAATGCTGAAACGTTTTTGCAAAGTTTGGTAGACTTTTCACAGTCACTTAGTTTCAATCTTATCTAAATTACAGTATCAATTCGAAAATGTAACTAGGATTATGGTTGAACATTCACCTATGCACCAAATTCTTTTCAGTTCCTGTATAGAATTCTGAAGACATTTCGTGAGATCGCCCGACCAAGGGTCTGCATTCTAGGTTTCTTAAGACCAACTTGTGCATAATACTAATTTAATATCTTGCTGTATAAACCGTAATATATTTTATAGAGGCTGCCATGTGATTGTTTAGGCTGCCAATTTCAAACTGATCTCGGCTTTGCTTTGCTCTCAGCCAATCACGACTTTCTGCGCAGGTGGGTGCGCTATTCGCGATATACTTAAATAACAAAACTCTAAATAACCGATAATTTTGCATTTTAACCTACCCTCAGAAAGGATCAGGTATTTTTATTTTGTTTCAAGTACTTTTTACAGTATTTTTACCTGCGAGGAAACGTGGATGTTAAAACAAAGGAAGAATGCTGTAACGCAAGAATGGAGTGGAGTGGAAGGGAGCTGTGGAGCCGGCTTCCGCGAGCATCTGTTGCATCTGTTGGCAATGTTCACCCCCACGCCATCCAGCTGGATATCGCTGAATGAAAAATGGGCTGGGGTGGCGGACGGTTGGGTGCTGCCCTCACAATAAAGAAGTGCGAATCTCTACTCCACATTCTGACTACTCACATTTGGATTCCGTGACTTTGACACTTCGTTTCGGTTCGCGCCATCTGCCAAGAGCCAGAGTCAAAGACAAGAATGATCAAAGCATCAAAACAGAGTAGATATTTTCCTTCCGGGAAAATGACGTCATGTATCCACTAAGAAAAGCCAGTTGAACTGAAATTTTCCTATCTTCCTCGGTGAAATTGCAGAGCCAATTTTTTCTTGTGGACCTTTTCAACCAATGAAGATAGGGATATCAAAACGCAAGTGGCTTTTCTTTCTGGGTTTTTGACGTCACTTTCTTTGAATGGGATAGGTCTAATCAATCAATTCACAATATTCAAGACATGCATTCATTTTTGCAATGTCGTCACTGGCAGGACTTGCAAACCTTGTGAATGTTACATACATTTTCGTGCATTAAAATAATGATCACCCTGATAATCTAAAAATTAATCAAAAGCTTCGTTTTAACTTATTTTAGTTTGTAAGAGGTCCACACCTCCATGTAGTGAATCCAAGACGGAAACTGTTAAAGTGGTGCATATACAAGGTCAGAACAAGGTCCTCAAGGTCCGAACAGAACCGGCACCTCCACGTGTGAACTGTAACACACGCCAAACGGACCCAGCATCTCCACGACTGGGTTATGCATCTTCCAGGGGTGCATACTCAAGTGGACTGCCCGGCACCTCCACCGTCTGTCATAATCTCCCACCATTAAGAGATTGTTTACGGAAAAGCTGTTATTTTAACAGCATTCTCTCCAATGATGTCTACCCAACGATTTAAAAGATTTAGATTATTAAAAAGTTTCCTATTTGGACTGTTTACGTTCATGCCCGTAGTGTAACTGTGTAACCCTAAATGGAAAATATTTTGAAAGTCCAGCGGAACAGCCTGAATATCTTTATATATAGCATACAAAGCATATAAATTTGGATAATAGCATGTACGGAATAATGAGATCTAGAAATTTGTGGTAAGTAATCAAAGTTTTGGTCAAATCTGGCGGAGCCCGTGGGGCGAATGAGTGAAAATAACCAAAGAATATACGCGTTCTTTTTGGTGGAAATTCAAACTGCTGGATAAATACAAACATACAAGAAAAATATACAAGAAAATTCTGTTCAAACCATTTATAAATGTTGATACCTGATTTTCATCTATAAATAAACATTTAGGAGCGTGATATTTTGTTTAATATCGCTATTAATAATATAAGATTAATAAGATGTAAGATCTAAGATTGGATCCATGTCAAGAACGATGTCTTTTAATGCAGACAAAAATCCTAAGCCAGATTAAGAAAATTTGCGTCCTATGTCTTATGGAATGAAACCATGCAATTTACTGTGCAAATAAGCAAGCGCACGAAAGGCATTTTCATTAAGGCAAAAGAGAGGCACAGGAAAATGCACTGAAAATGTCAATTTTTTTGCTGTTCAGTAAAGTAGTCAATTATTTTTAAAGATCTATCTCAAATATATGTGATTCATTACAAATTCATTCGCTTATTGATAAACAGAAACACGTTTATTTTCAACAAGAAAATTCGCATTTCTGGACAAAAATATAAAATCCGGTGACTGGTATAATTATGTAGTACGCATTTTCATCCATCAATCTTCATTCTTATTAACGTTCTACAATCACAACGTTCTCGGCAAACATTCTTATAATATACTTCTAAAAAAATTTGTTGCGTCATGGATAATGAAGAAATTTACCCAAACACTTTTTTTTAATAAGATGAAACCCCTTTCGACCACCCACTCGGAAGCGTGAAAGTTGAAGGGAGCAGATTGTGTTCCAGTGATACATCATCCCTTATAGACTTCAGTAGGTAGATTCGCTTTGAATAGCTCCTTTATCTCCTTTGCTATACGCCTGCTATCGACGTGACACAGCTCTCTTCTACTCGATACTGTAATCAACGAAAAAGCTGCAGCTTCTGCTGAATTCTGAGATAAGCATCTCCATGCAAATCCTGAATAGTGTGAAGCCGCTATTCTATCCTATCTCTCTCTTTATGATGCTTCAATTCAATGGTGTTCACACTCTAGTAGTATAGTGTATAGGTGATCACATAGCAGAGTGCAGAGTCTGTCGAGTATCCAGAGGATATACATGAATCCTCCATCTATGGTCCATGGAATACAATCTGCAAGCTCGATCTTTCTATCCAATTTCAACTTGGTATACATCTTACAGCTCACGAATTAGGATGATGAACAACCGGCTGTGAGGATTTGTGCAATTAGAATTTGGTGGAACATTGCTCGTACAGTTTCTTTCGCCTTGCCCGTCGATCTTGGGAAATGTTTCGGAAAATGGACGGAAAATATTTATGCAAAATTTAAATAAGTGGGATATTTTATTTTATTATTGTATCAATTCCTAGTTTCGTTAACACGATTGAAATGTGACGTTAATCATCGAGTGTTTTGAATACCGAGAAACTGATTTTTAGAAATTTCCCATGTCAATAGATGTCCCCTTTCCCCTTTCGTATCTAATGATTCAATCTCGTCCACGTCCCAATCACGAAATTACGAAGCAACCATCACACTTTTATCTCATCTACATATTTGTGTATACGTGTTAAACCTTAACATGGGTGGAATTTACTTTGATCTAGCGAACAATCACTCGCATTCTATTTATTAATTCACACACAGTGTAAAAGTAAGTATTTTTTTTTCAGACTTATGTTCCAATTAGATAGGCTTGCGGCAGAGTCAAACGAAACTCTCTTAGCTTGAGCATGCGAAGACGAGTGAATAAGGGCCCTTGTGCGATACCCATCGAGCCAGATCGCGTGTCACCCCCATCCCCTCCCCCCCCCCCCCCCCGCCCCCCCGCCCGCCGCCACACAACTCCCACCGACCCACCCCCCGCGGAGTCGCGAGACATCAAGCCGGTCATGCCCGTCACACAATTACCTAAGAGGGAACGGGCAGAGCAAGTTGACAAACGCAAGGATATAGGGGTGTTATTAAACAAAGGCAAGCAATTCAATCCTAGAGCATCGCTAAGTGTAAATAGTGGCCTAGGTATTTGCATCCCAAACGTTAGTTTATATAGAAGCGAACAAAAATAAGAAACGATTATGAGGGGGTATGTATACTACATCATTAAATTATAACGCGAATAGTTTGCGAAATATGTTAATAATCGATTCATCATACATATAGATGCAGAATGACTTAACATTTTAAGATTTTTTACATTCTGTTTTTATATATACATATAATACTTTGTTATCATAGAAATATCGCAACGCAAATTTCTATACTTGGAAGCAATCTCGATTCAATGGGATACCTCATGCTCTCTATATATCCATGACTCTCGAAAAGTCCTTGTTTTCGCATCGCTTTGACAAAACTAACGATCTCTTTTATTTGATTCTTTCTCTAAGTCAAGTGGCATGGTGGTGGTGGTGGTGGTGGTGGTGGTGGTGGTGGTGGTGGTGGTGGTGGTGGTGGTGGTAGGAGCAAGAGCTGAAGCTTTAGGGCTCTATGGAGATGAGTCTCTAGATGACAGACGCCGACTTTGCCCTGGACCAACTATATACTAACGGAGTGGGTGGTTGGGTGGAGGAGGGATGGGGGCTGTTAAGCACAGATTTCTCTCAAATAACTTCTGTCGTACGATATTCACCACAATGGTATTTTCTTTATAGGTGTAGATATCTGTTGGGCTGCATATTTCTGGCATGCCTCGATTGTGTCACCTGGAATATCAATGCGGCAATCACAGTCGAGTATTTGGGTGTGATACGTCCTAAAATGTGGATCAGACATATAAAATAAGAAGTAAGAAGCTCTCATTCATCGTCATGATTGATAAATGTAGAGCCTATGGACCCTGTCATGAAAGCAAGGGCGCGGAGAAGGTAATGTTGTCTCTCACTTCAATTTTAAGGGAAGAAGGTCATACTTATTCCAGGGCCGCTCTGTACATCGGTTCTGTTTACAATGTATCCCTTCATTCCCTTATAAGATCCCTTATATAAGATCCCTATATATCCCTAAAATCCCTTATAAGATGATATCTGGTAAAGACTATAGGTGTATTCCAAATATTTATTTAAAAGCACTATTTTGAGCTTTGGGGTGCAGGTAAATGAAGTCTCAAAGAACAAAAGAATATATTTTTGATTATCATGTTCATTGCTGAGTTATCTTTTTACAAATACCTCAATAATGTATAATATGATTCAATTTCACGAGAAGTAATTGAATTTTCAAATTTGGCTTTTACTTTTAGAGAATTAGTTTGATCTAATTACGATCAGACATTGACAAGAGCATGTGCTAAGTTCAGAAGCAAAAACGGTGGCATAACATTCGATGAAGATACCTATAAAATTACTTCTCGATTAATCTGCAGCCAAAAGGGTATGAGTACGATAAAGATCTGGAAAATAAAGGATCGTGTGCGTACGTTTAGGAAAATATCCCAATGCCTGCAAGAATTCCGTAGGAGTTATGGAAGCTCCAGCCAGGAGTTATCACATGTATGGGGTGCCCACTACATTATTTTACAGCATTTTTTTTATGATCACTGAAAACTTCTTGCGGTGGCCCTGGTAGTAATTCTGTGATGTCACGAATGTTACTCGATTGGTGGTAATAGGTTCCAAACAATGGCTTTGTGTACCTACAAGAACAACTGGAAAATTTGTAACTTATTGAAACTTGAAAGTAATCCACGCTCAATATTGACCAGTGTAACAACCCCACATTCGAATAATAAGGTCGTCAGCAAAAAGGTCATTTATGCAATTGGTACTTTGATGTAAAAGCATCACAAACAGTCTTATTGTCCTATTCCAAGTACAACACATACAACCCATAAGCTAGAAGTAGTTAGTTGAGAGAAGTAGAAGTAGAAGTAGAGAAGTAGAAGTAGAAGTAGAAGTAGTTAGTAGTTAGTAGTTAGGTGTAGTAATGTACATAAAAAATCAATACAGGTATAAAATAATTTCAAATGTCAGTCACTGCTTAAATTACTGGATGTGTGAAATCGATATAAAAATTGATAAGAAAATGTACAGGGTAAGTGTAGTATACCACTCACCAAATGGAAACAAAGTAGAGTTCCTAAAGTTTATTGAAGAAGTGATGGAAAAGGATGAAGATAAAAAAATTAAGAAGGTTATATTTGGTGACATGAATATTGACTGGAAGAGAAATGATGGATATATTAAGAAATTTAAAGAAATTGTAAATATGCACAGTTTTAGTCAGGAGGTGAAGACGCCAACAAGAATTACCCTAAACTCAGCCACAACTATAGACTTAGTACTTACAAATGATAAGAGTATGTTAGATGTATGTGTTGAGGCAGCTGGGGTTACAGATCATGAGATTGTACTAATTTTTTTGGAAAGTAAGAATGCAAGGTATGAAGGAGAAAGAGAAATAGAAGATTGGTCTAATTATGACAAAGATAAACTAAATGATGAATTATACTCATGTACATGGAACAGGGAAGCAACTGATGTAAATATTCTGACTGAGGTATTAATAGATAATATTCGACAAAGCAAACAAAAATTAATAGGGCGAAAATTGATTAAAATTGGTAGAAATAAGAGAAAACCTTGGATAAATGCTTTCGTGAAAGGGAAACTAAAACAACGAGATCAGATATATAAAAGATTTAAAATAACAAGAAAAATAAGTGACTGGAATGAGTATAAGAGGAAGAGAAATGAAGCAACACTGGTATTAAGAAATGAGGAAAAGGATTACTATACCCAAAAAATAGATGAAGTAAAATATGATAGTTCGCTTCTATGGGTAACACTAAAAAACATAGTCAATACGAAGCCAAGGGATGTTATGCCAAATGAAATATTGGATGAAACGGGTATGGCGCTGACTGATAGTAAGCAATGTGCTAATGCCTTTAATGTATATTTTATTGAAAGTATAGAAAGTATGATTGCAAGCATAGATAAAAGCAAAATAAACAAAGAAGAAGAAACGATAAACAAAGTGAAACTAGACTGTGAATTAAATGAGTTTGAGGGAATACAAGTCAAAGTGCTAAATGAAATTATAAGTAAACTAAAACCCAAGAGGGGGTCAACAGACGGTATAACAACGCGTATACTAAAAGATGCTTATCCAGCCATAAAGTTTCACATACTTAACTTAATAAACATATCTTTCGAGAAGGGCAAATTTCCGCAAGAACTAAAAAGGGCAACAATAGGACCAGCTTGCAAAGTAAAAAATTCTACTAAAATTAGTGACTTCAGGCCACTAAACATGCTATCAGTTATAAATAAAATATTGGAATTGGCTGCCCATACACAGCTTGAACAGTATGTAAACCACAACAAGTTGATATGCAGTCATCAATCAGGTTTTAGAAAATCTCATTCGTGTGAGACAGCAATACAAAATGTAGTTTTGAAATGGAATAGAAATAGTGAAAAGGGTGAAATGACATTGTCAATATTTATTGATCTAATGAGAGCCTTTGAGACGGTTAGTACAACTAGATTAGTAAATAAATTGGAAAATATGTACAATATAAATGGCAAAGCATTAGAATGGATCAGTGAATACGTACTAGATAGAGAACAGAGGGTAAAATTTCAAGGAGAACTCTCTGATTGTATTAAATGTAAGAGAGGAGTACCACAAGGTTCTGTACTTGGACCACTACTTTTTATATTATATGTGAATGACATAGGAAATATTTTAGACAAGAGACTCTTCATGAACTTGTATGCGGATGATCTAGTAATATCAGTATCGGGTACAGATATCCAAATGATGAAAAAGGAAATTGAAATAGAGGTTGAAAAAATCACGAAGTGGTTTAAAATTAATGAGCTGAAGATAAATAGTAAAAAGACTAAGTGCATGCTAATAAAGGCAAACGAAAAAGTAAGAGAAGAGTGGGGAAAACTGGGTGGAATATGTATTGAAGGAGAAGTAATTGAAACATTAAGGGAATTTAAATATCTAGGTATAATTATTGATGACAAACTTAACTTTAAAAACCATTGTAATTATGTTCTCAAAAAAGCTGCCAAAAAGATTGGTTATCTAAGTAGGATATCAAGTAAGATATCATATTGGACCAGAAAAATGGTATATAACAGCATTGTAAGGCCGCATTTTGAATATTGTTCGTCAATACTTTACAGTGCAAAAAAAAATGAAATGCAGAAACTGCAAATCTTGCAAAATAAAGCAATGAGAATAATTACAGGTAGAGGAAAAATGACACCAATAAAAACCCTTTTAGAAGAATTAGACTTACTAAACATACATGAATCAACTAAATATAATGCACTAATTTTTATACATAAGATAAGAAAAGGATGTATGCCTGAGTATATGTCAGAAAGAATAAATATGAATATAAGAAACAGAGAGAATAGCAGAAGCAAAAAAAGAGAGGAAATCACTGTGGAATATTTTAATGGTAAAAAATATAGAAGTAGCATAGCGTTTAACGGAGTGAAAGAATACAATTGTTTGCCAGGAGATGTAAGAAAACTGGATGTTGAAAAGTTTAAGATAAGATTAAAAATATTAATAATAGAAGATAGAAACAAAAATGTTATAATATAGGAACAGTATGTTTGTAATAATTTTGACCATGATTACATGAACTATGTATCAAAATAGCACCTGCTAAATAAATAAATAAAATACAAAAAAAGTTCTTGAAATTCATCGTTACTGTAGAAACAAATTTGCCAAGGATTTCACATTTTAACTTTTTGGGCTTTACTGCTTTTTCGTTTAATGTATTTGGTAGAATATATAGTTATTTAATAAATTTCATGCGATCTTATGCGTCAGAATGTCGTATGTAGGAGTTATCAATGAATCCCACCGCTGCCACCAGTTGTCGGAATCCTTTATTTTGGCGAGTCTACGGTGTCTGGACAATCATGGTACACGATTATTTCTCCAGCGTATGATCAAAGCTAATTCACATCATAGATAAAAGGCAGGGAAAATTAATCTTTGAAGTATCATTAGATTGCCCATATCCTGTACGGAGAAGCCATCATGCAACCTTCAATTGAAATGTACTCGACCAAATTTAACCTAATTTTTAGACTAATCCATAGTTATCAAAAGAGTTAGTACAACATTTCAAACAATATCCAACGAAAAGTTTGAGAAATCTAATGTCATTATCTTATTCTTCCTAGTTTCTTTCAATATTTATGAAGGACTACTGATTGCAGCTAGCCACCGAAAATTGCAAGGTTCAATTCCATGTTAAAGGGTAAGTGAAATGGAATGTCTATGTCTCGACTCTGCACATCCCAAGTG
Organism: Nemurella pictetii; assembly: GCA_921293315.2. Lineage (NCBI taxonomy): Eukaryota > Metazoa > Arthropoda > Insecta > Plecoptera > Nemouridae > Nemurella > Nemurella pictetii. The sequence continues at coordinate 22,371,281 of OV121116.1, read as the reverse complement.
GCCCGTGTTTCACTCGGCTGGGGGTTGGTTGCGAAGTGAAGAGAGCATTTCCCATTGGCTGGGCGGCAGCCATTCACAGCAATCACTGGCTACCCCCCTCAGCAACGCTCGCACACTTCATACAGCAACATCACCACCTAGAGTCGTCACCCTCGCCACGCCATTTCACCAGTTACTTTATTTAGTGGGATTACATTTCCAGCCAGACAAATCAAGCTACCAGGACAGACCAGTCGGCTTTGCTCGCAAGATATTTTAGAACAGTGACTGCCATGAGTTGATGCTGATAATATATACCAGACGTTCTAAGGTAAGTGGGAAAAGATGTTTTGTCGAAGAAAAGTTGGACGGTTTCGAAAATTCTTGGTTGCAAGTGTGCCGATATGTAACTTAGATTTTGTGTGGACTCAGAAGGCTCAAACGTTTATATTTTGACTGAAATGCGTGTTTACTACGAACAGTTGGTGCAAAGAAAAGTTAGTTGGCGATGCAATGTCAGGATTCGTAGGGGTGATTACAATAAAAGGGAAATTGTTGGTTATCTTGAGCGAAGTTTGCCGCGATAAATATTGACAACACTTGTTGCCTGTGATTTTCGGCGTCAAGTGACGAGCCTATGTGTGAACTGAACGATCAAATCGAATCTTTCAGATGAATTGATATCTAAGAAGTGTAAGCCTATAGATGAAGTTTACGGATGCAATAGCAATGCGAGCTACATTCGATGCGCTGATTAATACAATTATTGCATATCATAAATGCGACGACAATCCTGTATGAGTCATGTTTGTTATAGCATTGTTATATTCTAAAGCCAACGAGACTCTTGAATATGATTGCGTGTAAGGACATTGATTAAATCCCAGATCTTTTTATTCAGACAAATCTCATAGTTATTTTCATTCGTCAGCCTGGAACCCCATTTATTCTTAAGTTAAGAACATTAATGTGAAATAACCTAGCCCCACATTACTTTTGTATGATATGCGGCGCAATAAACGGTTCGGAATTGTTGTTTATATAGAAGGTACCCGCTAAAGATATATTTACAAAAAAAGCTGACAAATTGCAGTGCCCATTTTCCACCGAACATTACATAAATGAGACCTAGGACAGTGATCCGTGATCCCTCCTCATGCAAATGAATGATCATCATGATAAGTATATTTGTGTTATAGCAAAATGAAATATTTTCAAGTTAATGCGTCCCAAATATAATAGTTTTAAAAAGAAATGTTTAACATCGACATTCATCGGCGAACTGCTATATACTGCATCTCTTGATCTTCAGCCTCAGTTCCAGTTTCTACTGTTCTTATCGTTTCTAATTCAAAACATTGTCGGATCTGTTATACCTTGCATGCATTATCAATTTTGGGGACATTACGATTGATATACCTTACAGACTTTGAACAAAATTTGACTTGACGTGCCGTGCCCAATAGAATTGAATCATCGTGGTATTGGCAACTGGCATGGTTAGGTTCTCCTCTAAGATTGCTTCTCGCAGTTATACTTATTATCGTAGTATTATAACCCATAAATATTTTTTGTGTAGGCTAGATTTTGTTTGTTACATTAAGAAAAATAATCTAGTTTCATGACGTGCCAAAGGCAACTGAACGTAGATTTGCATGAGCAATGGTCATTGGTGTGCTGTCATTACATCCAAATCTGCAGTGCCGTCTTGAAGCTCTTTATGAACATGGGTTCCCAAATTGTTTCTCAATCAAATTCAAATTTGTAAATATTTTGCTTCAAATACAACGTTGTTTTGAAAAACAATGCAAACAGTGAATTAAATACGTCGAAACACGAAATCAGTTTTTACACCCACTTGAAACTTTATCAAGCATTCCACCATAAACACATTTGATTAAATTATGAAATTTAATTAAAGCCCATCAATAGAATTACCAATAAATGTATTAATATATACCTACACATATATCTAAATTATAATCCATTTATTCGTGGAATAACACCGTTTACAGATTGGCAAACTCGAATGGAATGTTCAATAACAACCCATCCCCTCAACAAAGATGATATCATACACATAATATTATTTAGGCATCAAATGTGTCAACAAAGAGTGAAGAGATCCCAATCGCGTTTGTTTATAGACACATATTAGAACCTACCAATCGGTTTATATTATAAGGTTCTTTAACATTGCATTGAAATTAGTCGTAAAAACCAACGGGTCGTAACGCTCAGAGCACGCGCTTTTTATTTCATGCTAATTTAGTGCATTGGGTTGTCACAGAAGTGATTCATGATGACAGTATCTAGTCTCTGGTCTCGGCTATAGGTGAGATTATACCTGTACCTAGTGCGATTGCATCTCGACCATGCATGTTCGCTGCTGAACGCATTGAAATCTTTCCATGCGGCGTCCCGACGTAAATGCATGCATGCTCGCGGACGAGGCAAACGGTTTCATATCATGCTCGTCGTTGTTTTGCTGGCTAGAATGCCACTGGCTGTTTTCTTAGCTACTAGGACTACTAAGGGGGTGGGCGTAATTTGAATGAAACTGATTGAACAATCATCAAGAAGTCAAAATAAGTAAATAAAGTGTAAAGACCGTTAAAAGAACGTTTTTGGCAAATTTGTTTCAAATTTGTACAAAATATTATTTCTCCAAGAATTTTGAAGGTGAACTGTGAATTTAGTCTTTACCTACATGGGCTGAGCCAGAATTATTTTGTTTCAAAAACGAGAAAAAAGCGAGAAAACCGACTCAGTTTCAAGAAAAGTGAGGTATACATACCTAAATACTTACTAAAACAATTTAAAAATGTGGCACAAATCATGTTATAAGGGTCATTATATTCCCGGAAAGTTTCGTCGAATGGTATAAAATAATGGGTGAGAACGTGATTTTAAAAAGACTGCAAATTTTCGAAATAACATACCCTTTTAAATGTGAAGAAAATAGAATTTGAGAAATTCCGGAATCGGTTAAGCCGTTTTGGTATATACAGAAGAAACAGGCATGAAAAGCATAGGTACAAACAAAAATGAAAAAAAAGGTGCACAAAGGTGTAATGAAGAATCGCTTCACTCGCTTCGCTCGTTAAGCTCATCAACATATTCCCAGATGGTCCAAATTTTAGCAAAACAATTGTGGTTCCGGTTTTTAGCGGCCCGTTACATGTGAACGGTATGTTTCCACAAAATACTAATCCATGAGTCCTGGAAATAGAAACTTGACCAACTGTTAAGATTTTTAGGTCGATTTTGAGTCGTCCGTTAACATATCCTTAAGAGGAAGATGATCATTAGTTAAGCGCCCGGATATCGTGTAAATTTAAGAACTGACTCCTGAAACCCACGTTTAAGACGCAGTTTATCAAATTCCTGGTTAAAAATTAATCAATTTGCTCCAAAAATAACGGTTTTCATTTGGATAGTAAGTTAACAGACTGTTAGAAAACCGAACAGTTTATTTAAAATGTGACAAAGTAGAATGGGTTGCAGTACATAGATTTTTTTGGTATTGGCTTGACCAAGCAACAAAGCCAACAAGGCATGTTAACTTGAATCATAAGTTTTAATAAAAATTCGAACCTATTTTGGTTTGAAATTCTTGACTTTTTGGTAGTACCTTATGTGTTCTAGCGTTGAAGAGAAACCATCGAAGTAATATGCGCATATATTTTTCAAGCCATACCTCAGAAATAATTTATGTTTCGGATGAAATTAATTGAACTGTTTATTGGTATACTAAAAACCAGATCAGTATATTTTGAATGATTTTAGACACATCTTATAATATGGTCTTCGAGCTCATTATTGAATGATTAAGAAAATATGGTATTAACAGCGACAAAACGAATAAGAGTAATTCGATTTTTTCAGTGATTTTTGTTATTTTGTATGCAGGCAACGGTTATGCGAGGTAGTTCGAGTTGGATACCTTTGTACAAACAGTCGGACCCGATAAGCACACATTTTACTGAGATCATAAACAAACATGGATTTTAAATGGTTTCTTTGTAAATATCTGCAAAAGCAATTGCATACAGAGAGAGACTTGAGTCAATTTTAACATTTTTCGATTTAGATATTTTTTATCGAAATTATATAACTGCAAAATGGTTGAGGTCTCTCCGTTTCGGGGGTGAAATATACCGAGCGTATATTATATAAACGTTACTATAGCTTATATATAGATTCCCACAGGAAATTTTGAAAAGCCAAAATATTCTTGAAACTCGTAGAAAGGAAGTATGGATAATATAACATACACCGTAAAATATAGCATTGTGTACATTTTTAGAGATTAGAACACTGAAGTGTGGGGTTTGTTATAATTATCATGATGAAGAGAAGAGGGAGATATTCAGCAATTAATAACAAAACCAAATCGCTTAACGAGACTTTAAAACTGTTGGTTGATGTAGAAATAAAATTTGACACATGCCCAAATAGCTATGCCTTTTATGTTTCTCAGCATTTGATTACGGAATAAGTGTTAAAGCTAATAAATTGTGTTGACCACTCATTTGATAAACTTCTATCAGCACTCAAAAACAAATATAGCACTCAAAAGTCAAAAGTGCATGCGGTGAAACAAAAGCTATGTCAAACACCCATGAGGATTGCTTATAACATATCAAGACTGATTATATAATGTTTGCAAGAAACTCGTCGCTTTTTGGGCATATATTTATTTCTATTTCGGTATTGATCTTCAATTTTTACTCCTGAAAATACAGTTTTATAATTACGGCAAAATAGGCCAACGGGATTTATCTTTAAACAACCGTAACATTAATTTCCCAAGTAAAACTAAGTTAAATTTTGTTCAGCCCTGGTGAAACTGGATTGAAATTTTCATCTGATGGATAGACAGAGAAAAATAAATAGAAAATTCGGCATGCAATTTATTCAGTGTCTACACACTGCAATATAGAAATTGATTTTCAAGTCCTTTTCGATAAACCACACATTCCTGCATATTATTATTTACATTCTAAATCTTTGATGATGCAGAAGTTTATTCAATATTGACATAAGCAGTCAATTAAAAGTAACAATCAAGCGTGTGCATAGCAAAACGTCTAGAGGCATTTGCGCTTCGTGCAGCTTCCGTTACACCGGCTGTCCCCATCAGTAAATCTTTTCCTGCACACAGACTGTGATTTCCAACGGCAGTCATAGGGAATGTAAGCGTTTGCCTACCACCAAATAAAGATAGAGCCAAAGGGGTGGCAGAGGTTGGGAATGGGGTGGCGGTGGTGGTAGCGGCGGCGGTGGCTAAAGGCTTCTGGGGAGAATCCAAGACACTCTTGATGCCAGCTTTGGGGGTGGCGGCGGCGGCGGCGGCAGCGGCGGCGGCGGCGGCGGCGGCAGCAGCAGCGACGTCATTTGCTCGAGACATGGCATTGAAAGCATACACAAGTCGACAGTTGAAATTGGTAGGTGATTCCAATCTCCCAAAACCCATTCAACATGGCAAACGACTCAAATGGACTGATTTGACGGCTATAAATGGAATGAGTTCGCACGTAATGGGGCAAGCGCACACGATCGCGGAAAACGTAGCGCCCGAATCCCGATCTATTATCAATGTGCTGTATATTTTATGAACTGGGTAACGTGGAACTTGGATGTGCTTGATGCCAAGTGCCAGCCAAGCTGCATGTATAATGTTTTTTCTTTTGAAATGAGCTTGTTTGTCTCTACAAGGCGTTATATTTTGAGCTGAGTGCTGCATGCTTTTTTCCGCTCTGAGAAAAGTTTTAGATACGGTTCTTATTTACAAAAAAAATGTAGAAACGCACTTTTCAATAGCAAATGCGTTTTGTCTTGTACATAAAAAATGAATTGCAAACCATTCGATGAACCACGACTGGGAATGATCGTGTATGGTACGCAATGTAGAATCAGATTCGAGTCACCATAGAACCCGACAGAAAACAGTTTTGTTTTTAAGTGTTACGAGCAAAATGTGCAGTTAAAAATGCACAAATAGGAAACGTTTACGTTAATTAGAAAAGCGCTGTGAAAATTGTTCTGTTTATATATTTTTTCAAAACTTCGCGTAATGGCTTTTCGCCTTGTTTCAAGTACTGATGCAAATACGAAATATCTATAGCTGAAATTTTTTACGTAGACTATCTTTCACGGTAATCTGACCCCCGAAATTCTTTCATAAGCAATACATAACTAATCAGTGAGCCTAACAACAGGATCCCAAATCCAACAACAAAGGGTAGCTCCCATCTCATCCAAAAGTTTCGTGTCTCTTAATTGATGATGTGAAATACGCATTTGTCAAGTGGCATGCTACCAAATGCTATATACTAAGAGCATGCAGATTGAGATAATAAGCAAGTGTCTATATAATGAATTAATCGTCGAGAGGTGAATACAGGGTGGGCGATCGTACAACGATAATCATAGAAGCTTGAACCGAGCACCGTGCTGCTAGAGCTACTAGAGCTACTAGCTACTAGCTGTACTAGCTAGCTATGCATAATATACTAGCCCGGTGGCGACGGCCTACCCTTACTACAAGAACACGAGGGTTAGATCCAGCTCACACGTGCCGGAAACACAACTGGCCCATATCTTTGATTTGATGCTCGATTTCAACAACATCGCCACGTAACGCTATATGCCATGCAGTTTCCATCTGCCTTTTGCTAGGAACTAGTTCTAGCTGGCGTCTCCACTGCAGACTTCGACTACAACCGTCGTACGGAGGGATTCCTCAGGAGACAATAACCAGGAAGACGGGCACGCTTACAAGCTCAATGCGAAGGAAGTGGGCGGCAGATCGTAGCTTGGCTCGTGCCAGCATCGTCGGCCTAGTGGCATCGAGTTGCATCTCATATCCTGTTCCCAAAACGTATAATATTAATATGCCTCTACTGCCGTTTCCACCAACATAACCCAGAATGATTGTGCTTTACGGTTTAGTAAAGGTGACATAAAATAGGCAGGGGAAACTTGGCAAAAGCTGTTTCTTTATATATATGTATATATATAGTCGACTTCATTAAGATCAGCTGCTAACTGCTAAAATGCTTCTTACGGCAACCTTTTCATATTACGCACAATGCATCCATTGAAATGAACGGAAAGAGATTAATTTTCGACGTGGCCTAACCTCATGGGAATTAATTACCCACCCCCCTTTATCCGCGCAAACACAACTTGAAGTGGTTCGAGTATTCATGCACTCAGAAACTTGGGAGATGAGTAGTAATCTATACTCGTATATACCTAGTACGTGTTTACATAAAACAGTAAAACAATCCTTACAGCCATATGTTGATTGGACAATGGACGAGCCATCTGGCAGGCATTGCTACTGTTAATTGCGCCGCTGTGCGACAATTGATAGGCAGAGTCGCGAGTGCAAGCGAGAGAGACTGAGAGAGTGACGGAGAGAAAAGGTGACAAGGAAACCAGGGCTAAAGATGAGGGGAGAAGCTGTAAGCTATTGTATCAAAACCCAGCCTCAATTGCAAGCCTCCTGCGGATGCTATCCCATTCAGTGGGCCAACACACAATTGATGGGGCGGCGCTTGATTTGGGGAGGAGTTGCATTGCATTCTGTTGGGTTACCGCTTTTCTGTTTCAAAAACTGGTATGTAGCGTCAACGTCATCTACGTCTGTAAACGTCTGAAAAATGTTTCTGTTCTGTCGTAGGTCTCTCCTGTCGTGGATGGCTCGAGGAGAGTGATGCAGCCCTTTCTACCCGGTACCATGGCGTCAGAGTCTTCTGAAGCGACGACGCCCGCCGCCGCCGCGGCAGCGTCGGCCCTCACCTTCTCCATCGCCAAGATCATGGAACCAGACAAACAGCGGCCCGTGTTTCAACACATCCCGTATCCAGTTCATCTCGACTCTGCCTTCAAGAAATACGTGCCCGCTTTCCGACCACAAGATCTTCTGCAGCAATACCCGTTGCTCTATTACCACCCCAATCATCTGCTAAGGCTCTACCCGGGGAATCAAGGGGGCGCATCGCCGCCGACGCCAGCCGCACCGACGTCGTTGCCCGAGACGCCGACCTCGACGACAAAATCGCCGTCGAAAAGAACAGCACCCGGCGTCTCCAGTTCGACGCCCGGCAAGCAGAAGAGCTTCACGTGTCCGGAGTGCGGCAAGGTTTTCAATGCTCACTACAATCTGACGAGGCACATGCCAGTGCACACCGGCGCGCGACCGTTTGTCTGCAAGATCTGCGGCAAGGGGTTCCGACAAGCGTCGACTTTGTGTCGACACAAGATCATTCACACCGCCGAGAAGCCACACAAGTGTCATACGTGCGGCAAGGCGTTCAACAGGAGCTCCACATTGAACACGCACACGAGGATACACGCCGGCTACAAACCGTTCATCTGCGAGTTCTGCGGCAAAGGTTTCCACCAGAAAGGCAACTACAAGAATCACAAGCTCACGCACAGTGGCGAAAAGGCGTATAAATGTGCTATTTGTAACAAGGCGTTCCATCAGATCTACAATCTCACGTTTCATATGCATACGCACAACGAAAAGAAACCGTTCACGTGTAAGATCTGTGGCAAAGGATTTTGTAGAAACTTTGATCTGAAGAAACATATGCGGAAGTTACACGAACATGCAGGCTCGTCGCAGCAATCACCATCCCCTGGGAGTTACGCGGGTGTTTCTGGCTCGTCTTTCCTCGCGCCGTTTCTGTTGCCACCACCGTGTGCTGCTCCCGTCTATGTGACCAAACTGCTGTGACCCAGTCCCATGTTCTTTGCTGCAGCCGCTAGCCATGCCCTGTCCGCCTCGAGGAGTCTACCGGCACCGGCACCGGCACCATCACCGGCACCGGTACAGGCAGCACAGGCACTGGCATCGGCTGGTCCTTTCGCGAGGAAAATCTCGGCTAGCTCGTTAGTCACGGTTACAGGTGCCATATAAGAAGGCTCAATGATGGATCAGTCAGGCGATGTGATTTTCGAATTAAGGACTCCCCTCATGCCCTTCTCCCCCTCCTCCATAATTTCATGTGATGCATCCAGTCAAAACTGCCCAAATAAATGTCAATCTAGGTACCCGTGTAGCTATAAATAAAATATGCTATCGCACCACCGTTCCTGTAATATTGTATTGTTGCACTGTAAACAAATCGCTTAGAATAGGTGTATACGCAATTATTTGCAGAAATAAATGTTACGAAATGTACATAATATACGTGTGTAGAATTTGTAAATAATATTGCAACATAATAATGTTGTTGTCTAGATAAATATAATAAAAACCACTTCCGAGTTCCGACAAGCTAATAATGGTGTATGTGTATACAAATATAATATACACTTTACATTATATTATACATTTAAATGTTTGACATATCAATATTATTTAGATATTAGGTATATCGAAAAGCGAGTACACCAGATGACTGTTTCAAGATAAAATAACTTCGTGTAAAAATAGCACAATGAAATTGTTCGAACTGAAAATGCAAACAACGATTACATAATGTGTATAAATCCATTATATTAACCACCACCTAATTAAAAATTAAAAGAAAGTCATGCAATTGCACACTTGGTAGATTTCCACAGGGTGTAGCAAATAGGCAGATTAAGTAAATTATTAATATTATGACGATGATGACGATTATGAAGTTCGAAACGAACGGCAGTCAGAAATGCGAAGAACCATGTTAAGAACTGTGTAATAAAATGAAAAATATCGAAACGATTTTGTTATTTTTGATAGTGTTTGCCTACATTCACTATTATTCCTCTACCTTGAGAGTTGAGTTCCTCGCTTGTCCTAAACTCAGCCTTCAGAGTTGTTCCAGCTTTTGAAAGGGTTGTTCAATTATTACTGACCATTGCACATGAGAAAGCATTTCAAAACAAGTTTTCATATTCTCAAGCCATGTTTCTTTTGGTTTCTTAATCCTTGGTTAAACGTGTGAAATGTAAATCCACATAAGCCCCAAATCCGACTGTCAACAAGAAAGCTATTTTTAGTAGCGTAAATAGTAAATACCAAATTCATCTTATCGGCCTATTCGAATGTCACTAATGTGTTATTTGTAAATAAAAGAAAACTATTTGGTGCTTCAAAATTCCGTCAGTTGATTATAGCCTAGTGATAGATTATAATACTCACAAGATAGGTTCTAAAAGGTATAGCAACGTCCTTGTCAAATCTCCGACACAAGCATTTCGAATGACCACTTAATAAAGAATCGGTTAGAGAGGTAGCTAAAATTGGAACATTATAGGGTAGCTAACTAGTAACAACCTGCCCTGCCGGCACCGTGCTTGCTTGTTGTGATCTTCGCAGCATCAAAGGCCATCCACCTGTGTGAATACAATGAGAAACATGCCGAATATAAGGCAAATAGGATTAACCTGCAGAGCGAAACCTAGGTATGTGGACTTCCTGTGGTACCTACCCAAATTTGATCAAATGAAACCTAAAATCTGAGTAAATACGAGACTTTGACCAGCTTATTGACAAAGACTCCTGTGATGTGATTTATAAACGCCGCAAACAGCTCCGTAATGCAAAAAATGCTTTAAGATGCGAGCATTGGTCGTCTGACCCGGCACCTCCACCACGAAAAAGATACTACCAATACGCCGCATGGGATAGCTACGATTTTAATCACCGAATTTAAGCTATAAACCATACTCATGGTGCGCGATCAGCACCTAATAATCTTTTCCCATCCGTTCATTTCTATAAAAGGATCAAAAACATATTACACCTGAACACAATAATACACCCTACACATGTTTATAGCATATATAGCATCGAATATGATCTTTAATCCTGCCATGCAATACTGATTGTGTGTAGCATATCGAGTTGTATTGGTGATACTGCCGTACAACTCCGGCTCCCCTGGAAGTGTTCAACTGTGATGGCGTCACTATATAGCGATATAGCGTCGCCGTGCTATCAGATGCTATAGCACGGCATACACCGTGCACTAATCAGAGACGCGCTGGGAAGTTGAACCATGCGCACCTCGGCATTATGGTTCAACGCCTCTGTACAATGCCGGAGCGGCGTCGATTTCCCGGCATCCCGGCTACCCAGCATCCCCCATCCACGGAGCAGGGCTTGTGCTGCTCGCAATGCTCTACCCCCGCTTCGAGTTATAAGCTCGATACTACCACACCGCGTGAAGGTGTGATTAATAAAGGTATATAGATTGCTTCGTGGGGAGCGGCCGACATGTAATCAGCCCAATTTCGTACGTGGATGTGATACGTGAACCGTTGTTGGTGGGTTATCTCGCAATACACGTAAAGCGATCGTTGTATTTTATTGTGGCTGGGATAATATTATGTCGATATCTAGCTCAGCTAGCTAAATATGATAATAATGGATACTCATATTGATTGGCGTCGTAGTTACACTCGAAGATTTTCATTAAAATAACAACTTCAAACTGATGATTATTCTCGACTCGCTGAACAATTTGAAAGATCCATACTGAGAGGTTAGCTTGACGATGATATGACGTGTATTCTAAGATAGGATGTGAATCGCGATCAACTTGTGATACGTAATTGGCTGGTTTATAATAAGTCGACGAGATCGTTGCATTGTGATGTCAATGCCATCACCTCTAGCAGTTCAAAAAAACACCCCCTCGACGTTTCAAAATGGCAGACGACACGACAGCATGTTGTCACCGCAGTAAACGACGTCGCGAGGTGGGAGCTCAACTGAAATGTGGGGTGGGTGGGTGGGTGGAGATTTATAAGGGTGGGGTGAGGATGGGGTATGGGCTGGGGCTGGAGTTATACTGCTGCCTGCCTGCCTGGCTGTCTGCCTGCCTGCATGGCATTCAGAGGTGTCAAACTAGATAATCGGCTCGCACCCAGATAATTAAACGTCACCCCCGCGCCCCAAGGGTTGTGACGTCACGCTTAGGTACTTTTATCTCTTATTTGGAGGGGATTATCTTCGTTTGTTTCACCTTGCACGCGTGGCCTGCAAGGGTTAGCTATACCGTGACACGTCACGGATTACTAATCACAAATAGACCGAATAGACGGCTATTGAGCTATACGCAGTTAACAGTTAACAGTTCACACAATTGATTTTTAATCGCAGATTTAGTCGAACATATTTATGTTGGTGGTACGTCAATGCACGAGCATTATCTTACTGCTCGCGTTGGCTTTCAATAGCCGAATACGGTTATAAGTACAGGTATTTATGGGTACTTTAGGTACTTTTCATAAAAATATATAAAACGTTATTTTTGGCATCAGCAAAAAATCACGTATAAAAAGAAACAGTGTAATCAGTCATCATCGTGTTTAACTTTCGAAGGGAATGCATGATTTGCTGTTACCGCGCGTATCGTTTGAACCTTTGAAATACATCCTATTAGTGTCGGACACAATGTGATCTAGGTTAGCTGTATAGACGGTGCAAGGAATGAATGGTTGGTTGAACGTGACCCTCCCTCTGGATCACTCCGGATGATGATCATGATGAGAATGATGATCATGATGGCTCGGACAGTTTGAACGTCTGTTTGGGAGATCACGTCACAACAGATCGTGTCAGCAGCTCATATGATGGCCATCAAACCCAACCGAAGATAAATGCCGTAACAAGTGGGACTTGGACCAAAATGTAAGGCGAAGATTCTTGCGTTTCTATGTCGTTCGTATAGCCATTCCTTCAAGTTTCATTCATAGTTTTTTTTTTCAATTTTGGTCAAAATAAACGTAGTAGTATAATAAGCGTTTTAAAACAAAAAGACGGACCAGAATACGTAGAAAAAAGGAACAAAATCGAATGAATTGTTCTATCGTTAAAAGTAAAACTAGCATCTCTTATAGGATTTTTTTGAGCGGGTCGATGGAGCTAATTACGAAATGTATACGTGTTCGTCAAAATTTAGTGCACACATTCACAAGTCTAGATCCTAGAGTGAAAAAGTGTGCAGTAGCAAAACAAGAAGGCGCTGCAGCCCGCGTATATGCCTCTGCAGATGCAGTGAAGGAGCAATTGCAAGGGGATGAAAGAGAAGGAGAGCGACTGGATGGAGAGAAGGAAAAAAGGACGCGGCTATATGTGCTGTGGTTTGAGTGAAGTGTTTAGACTATTTAGCCGGGAGCAGAAAGGTTTTTGTCTCCATCAAGTGCACACAAGACCCCGATACAAGCATAGAAGCGCGCTGCTACTACTACTACTGCTGCTGCTGCTGCTGCGATACAGAGCAGGAAGTATTCAAAAGGCTGGCTGGCTGGCGGTACGGTTGGCTATGAATACACCATGTTAGACATCGAATGGGCTTTCGTTGCGCACCTTTCGGCTTAGCACGGCAGGGGATTAGGCTTCAAGTTGGTTCACTGCGTTTTTAACATTGGTTGGTCATTTTCTCTCATCGTCATCAGTGTGCCTTTCGCCAGGAGCCATGGCGCGGCCACCAGTTTCACCGCTGCGCCACGGGATATTGCCGTCATCTTTCACGTATTGTCGGAAGATTTGCGTCACATCTTATTTTCGAAAAAGAGAGCCGACAATGGAGCAGTTTACTGTCAGAACCAATTTCTAAGATGGGAGTCGCTAAACCATGGGCTTCATTCCCATGTTTCGTAGATGCTACCCTTAATTAAGCCTGTTCAATGCTCACCCAACAGGGAAAAGATCCGCGGGATTACTAAAAGATCCTGACAACTCATCTCTTTCTGTTCCTTTTTTTTTCAAATCCGGAAGAGATAAAAATAAAGCGTAGTACTTTCACAAATAACAAAAGAAGGGCTGAAGATGACATTTTCCATGACGTCAAAAGCACATTCATTATTTATTGTGAATCTGAAGCACCTTGCTGATATAAGGCGAAGCAGCAGCAGCAGCAGCAGCAGCAGCAGCAGCAGCAGCAGCAGCAGCAGCAGCAGCAGCAGCAGCAGCAGCAGTAGCAGCGGCGGCGGCTTTGCAGATCACTAAAATCAAGACAGCAGTTTTTTCCCAGTTTCAGATGACACAAGTAAGATAACAAGATCCACCGGCGAGCCCGCAATCTTGTAAGGAAGCCAAGGAAGCGCCTAATGACTTGCAATTGTCATCCAATCCAAGCCAATCCAACTGCTGTAACTAGTTATCAGAGCGCGACAAGGAATAGAACACTTCCAGTTCCATGTTTATCATTATCTTAACTAGTAAATCACTCACTTTGCAGCGAGGTTTGATGCGGGTGAAGAGCATACCAACTACCCAACCAACCAACCAACGTAGCCAATATTGTTGTAATTGCGTTTATATGAATGGTGTGGAGTGCCTAAGTCTCTTAGGGTAATAGAGAATATATTAGGGGTAGAATGTCGGAGGCTAGAAGTATTAAAAGAGAGAAATATTGTGTGGGGGGTGTGGGGTGGGACTGGGTGGGGGAGTTAGACTAAGGGATTTGACAGGGCACGACCCCTAATGCGATCTGTGGACACAGGATTAGTCTATCGGAGAGTGAAGAACGCAAAACGAAACGGAACGGTTTTGGCATTTGGCATTATCCGACCACATCAAGCCGTGTTTTGTCATTCACCATGCAGTTCATTGCAAGCTCCCCCTACCCTCCCTGACGCGCACTCTCTTTCAGCCCGACGCCCTGCCTGTCAGCTGTACGATTTTTGATCACGAGGCATTTATGTTTTTCGTTTGATTTCCTCGAGACTTACTTATTGTTAAAGACTTATGCCCGCTATGAATCTTTGTAAGGGCGAGATGAAAGCATGTAGGAGACGATGTAAGGAGCGCGAAAACACGACGAGAGCCCTTCAGAGTTCACTTGCTGCCCTGAGCAAGTTTTCTCGTTGGTCTCGGTCAGTACAGAAAACTGGAAAGTACGTGGAACAGAGCTTTTATTCCAACTGTTTTTTTTTTTACTGTTTTACCAACTGTGTTTCATTTTCGTAACAGCACCGACGACAAGTCAAATGAAAAGCTATGGCAACCACTTCTGAATTTTTTTCACGATCACATTCCCTACCAAACACCGATGAGTTTGAAAATACAAACAGGGATTCGGTATTTTCGGTATACACATATGCAGGAATATCCTTTTATCCGTGCTTTAATAATCAACCATGTTCATGCAAAACATTATTTTTAAAGCATAAAAATAGTATCTAATTGGCTTCAACGATTTTCACAAAATGAGCCTCGATGGTTTATTCTTTAATGATAACTATCGATATCGATATACCTAGTCGACAAGAAGTTAATGACCAACCATACCGTAACCGTACGCTTTAATTTCATTAGGTGCAGCCTGAAAATAACTCCTAATAGAAATAGCACGTGTAAAGGGGTATAGCCAAAGAAAGAGAACACAAATCAGAATGGGCTAATACGAGCCAATGCTGCGTGCAACCGTGCTACGATTTGCGATCAGAGTGAGATGTTTGGGGTGATGGTGTGATCCTCTGACAATACCATAGATATGTCATCCCGACTCCCCGACTCCCCGACTCCCCCGTTCACTCGGTTGTTATGGACGTGATCAGACAAGGGTTTCTGCTCGATTGCCTGATAGAAACATAGTCAATTGAATTCCACCTCAATCCGGAATAAGCCATCATCGAACACGCTATGATTCAGTCACAGTTCTCAACTCATAACTCACAAGAGAAGAGCAACATGTACCTCATTGATTGGACATGAATAATTACGAACTAGGAATAATGTCGAGTCTTCGAATTAATGATGATATTTATCATAGCGAAAAGCATGTATATACATTTTCTATTTGTTATTATGACAGTATGGACTTGCCATGCTGCATGTAGCCTCGACTCGTGGTCAATTCTCTAGGGGATTGGATGTATAGCTCTGCCTGCGGTATGGCATAGCAATCATCTGAACACTCTGTAAAGCAGAAAGCAAATATTACTAAACAATATTATATGTCATCAGCTATAGAGCATTCGGCGGAAATTTAAACAGTGTGACACACGGATGCATTACTGACTCCCATATGGAATGTCAACGGAATTAGCTTATAGATACCTATATAATAAGAATTTTTTGAGAAAATAAACGTGACAGCAAAAAACGATTGATCATATTGAGCGCACTCCCATTATCCACGAAATTGCTGAGAAAATTTGGTTTAAGAGCTAAACGCTTAGCTGCAAGCAATAAGTATACTGAGGCTATCTGGCGTATTGGATTATTTTTTTAAATCTTGAAGAAGGTGGCAAATTCGGCAAAATATGACTGCCACGTTTCTTCTGTTAAAAACATTCGGGAACGATGATTTCGTGTATTAAAAAATACGCGTTCATACTTGTTCCCAGTGATGCAAACGTTGATGAGAAACAAGTTTCGATTAGTTCAAATCGATACCCTCTCATGAGTGCTACCCGCGCTCTTCTGGAGTCAATACATTTTTTTCATTTCAGTAAATAGTTGTTTCTCCGCTATACCGTGTCCCGACTAATTAATATCGTTTGACGAGTAAACACTATTTTATGGTTTTGTTTAAAACATTTACTGGGTGGCGGACGCGAGGGTGTTATCGCGCTATAGTCTGGGGATGGGGGTGTGTGTATATCGTTCAGCATGAGTCAATAAACGTGTAATTGAGCATACGGCAATGTTGTTCGGGCCGTTCAAGGTAGAAAGCGGCGTGCCAGGCCGTATAATTATCCCCGCCAACCCTTGTCCATTGACGGTAACGGGTAAACTTGCTTTACCATGCTTTCACCCGTGTTTCGCCAGTGTATGGAACACACAACGAATGGTCAGTCCATGTCAAACAGAGAAGTAATAACACTAAATCAAGTCAGATCCTTGGTTATGCGAGCATCGGGGGCATAGTTTATTCCGCGCTGGGCATAGAGCAGTTGCCGTAAAGCGGACGTAACGCAAAACCGTAATTATAAATTGATGCACACTTACTATTTCGGTGCAATAAAATATCGTAACCGGGTGAAACCAAACATGAAATTGAATGAAGCATTGCACGAATTTGTTTCGCGATAAAACAATGGATGATTCCTTGCGTGTTCAGTTGCCCTTAAAGGGCAGCAGAGGCACACTTACCTTCTGAACATCGAGACAAGAGTATAATATACGTGATAGTTTATCTGTTTATCTCTGATTATTTCATGCCTGCAGACTTCTGGTTGTTCAACTTGCCACGTTTTAGTGTTTTATTGCTATTGCTAATCAATTGATGGCGATTAAGTAGAACCGGAAGTTTTTTTTTGATAAGGGAGGCGGAGGGGGGCTTAACTGAAGTAATGGTCTCCCTCTACTTTTCAACCCTTAGCATCCACAAAACACAGCCCCTCTGTAATGGTTAGTCTGGTATGTAATTACCATATTGCCACTCGTCGCTCGGTACCACAATATTGAGGGCGAATAACAAACCTAACTCGTTTCTGTTAGAGGAGCTGATTGAGTTTCTACGCCAGTCTCAGTTCATAAAAAGGATGATTTAATGGGGTGGAATGAGTCGATTTACTGTTTTATCAAATAAAGCGACGTTGTTTTAGAATAATAACAACTTACGAGTAAAAAGCAATAAAACGAACTGAACGACGTGTGCCCAACCCCCCTTGATATACTAATTTAATATCGTCCCACTTTTGGAAACAAGGAAATTTAATCCAGCGATGCCCTCGACTTCTATTTTAACCAATTGAGACTTGGAGGGGGGATATCCGTTTAATATCGAAGAATGCATTATATATGATAGCTTGGAATATGAATTACCTTTGCACCTTAATTCGGGACAAGAAAGTATAGGACCCAGGACAGCGGAAGTTATGGGGTGGAAATCACACAATTGTCGGAGGGTGGTAGGGGGGGTGGTAACTGGGGGGGTGCAAGAACTGGTTTTATTTTCAACTGTATATCCATGTACGTAACGAGCATTCAAAAATGCGGGTTTATATTTTGGAGTTTTTTTTTAAATGTTATATATTACTTTATAAAAGTATATTGCACCTTTAAGAAGGTAAGGATATGGTGTCAAAGCCAGATTATTAATTGCTGGCGAAAACTTAGAAACTCACTTACTTCCTTGTATACACGTTGGTGTTTCCCTTCATAGCCACCCCAATCGAATCTTAGAGCCTGCATTGGCTTAGTAATTTCAAGCATCGGTTTTCTATACGCTGTGGCTACCCGTGCAGGACTACTCTAATTGATTTGCTGAAGATTTCTGAGAGTTAAAACAGATGAGCGTTGAGTTTTCACAAGCGAATCCACCATTGAGATCGAACAAAGCACGCATTTCTTCATCTATTGAACAAGCAGCGACGGGCCAGGCTTGCAATCAAACACACTCGTACTTCTATACACGAGATTTCTGCCAGAGCACACACAATTGAACGCCTTTTAATATTGCAATTCACACTTTAAAAGCTTACAGCAAGCGAAATGAGAGGAAGAGAACAGAATAGTGCTCGTGATCAACCACGACAATATATTCGGTGTAATATCAATCCTTACAAACAAAAAAATAAGTGAAGCTCATATTTTTTTCTTGCAAACTGTTCAATAGGTGTTGCTCTCGTGCCAGATCCTTTTTTTTAATTAAAATGGGTGAAACTATAATGAACGAAGATGTGTGAATACGAATTATTTTTAGAGTGGTGCAAATCACGTTCTTATTAATGAGATCGAGACTTCTGTTGAAAAGTATATTCACATGTCTAAGGCTGGAGAGCTGTCGGTTCAGAAACTATAGCGTATCATCAGGAAATCATATCACTGTTGTAGAAATTCGAAAAATACGAGTCATATAACTGCACAATTCACTCTGCTGTCAACCGTACATTGAATAAAATCGCCAATATACCGAAAAGTATTTTTTTGGTGGGAAAATGATTAACATTTAAAAATATTAATTATCCTAACTTACGACATCAATCAACGTAAACTGGAAACGACATCTTCATAGCTTGAATAAAAATAGCGAGTAATTAACTACGATATGGCAGCAGATATAACAAAAGCCTAACTAACTGAAAGACTCGTCTATTATTGCATTGTATGCCAAACTACCCCCAAAAGTCTTTGTTTAAACTTTGTATTGCCTATCTTAGCTTTTGAGTAGCGGCCAGTTCCCAAAAGCTCCTTTTCAAACGACGATTCTTTTTTGAGGCACGAATATAACGATGGTCTTATAAGAATACGGTGTGTATCGGTATTAGCAATCACTGATCAGCGATGCAATGCTTCAACTGAAACCGCAGACTTGCCCAGTTCCTAACCTTCCCGGTGTTATGATATTTTTAAAAACTGCTGATGTCCGATAAAGACGGAGCGTTAGAGCTTAGAAATCGCACGTAGTTCAATAGTTCACCCACGCTGTACTTTTATAGTCAGAGGGCTCACCCAAATCCGATAATTAGCCCTACGGACAAGTGCTGTATACTTAGTACGTCGTCGTCTCTAAGAAAACAGAAACGTTTCCATACAATAGCCCGATATACAATTCAAGGTCGAAATAAACAATTAGCCAACTATTACTAGAGATGCTCTCCGAACCTGATACAGTCGTGAACAAGTCTCGAGAACAATCGCATTTATCATTTAATCACAATGACCTGATCCCATTAAACCACCGGCGGTAAGATACAGGTAATATAAATAGCTCGCATTAACACATACTCATCCTAAACTTGCATACAATTCCTTATCAGCATCAAGTGGCACAGGTGAACTCTAATGAGCTCGTGCGCCCAGGCAAGCAAGGTCACTGCCACCACCTTCAACAAACAAACAAGTCCAGTAATTTCCCGAGAAACTCGATTTGCAATTACACACTCATTTCCTTTCGCCACAACACAATTACTACTGCACATTATCCAGCCACAGCAATAGCTAGCTAATTGCGAATATCTCCTCCCTTTGGATTATGCGACGGGGTTTATTTAGTAAGTGTAGTATAGATGGCATGACGGTATGATGGTATGTTGGTATAGTGGTACCAGTGGTACTATCCCATACAGATGTGTTGGTCGGTAACAGCGGAGCGAGCAGCGATGCGGCTGCATGGCAGCGTCTAGGGACCCACTTCTGGATCCCGCCAATTTGCATCGGAACAATAGAGAGGTAGATAGGATGGGGGTGGCTTTGGGGGTGGCTTTGGGGGGTGGCTCTGGGCGGCGCACTGCTTGCACGGGGACGGCGCTGACTCGGGGGTGGAGATGATGTCAGGCTTTTGGCGGACCAATGGCTTCAAGGGCTTGCCATAGCAACCATCTCTATACACTAACCTATTTATTAATGAGGTAGAAAGAGAGATACGGCAGAGAGAGAGAGAGGGAGAGAGAGAGCGAGCGAGCGAGGAAGAGAGAGAAGCATGGTACACGGGGCATATCTATAAAGCAATCCGTGATCTCATTTTCGAGAAAAATCTTTCCGATTTGAAAAAGTGCTGCAGAATTTTCTTTTTTTGTTTGTTTTCTGTATACCATAGATATAGCAAGCGTATATTCACAACAGCGGGTGTCATCTATACACATAGAAACACATCTAAGGTTTTAAAACACATAGAAAGTGTAAGGTTTTCAGTGGAACGGGGTATCACTCGTGGCGCATTTCGGAATAAGATTTCCCGGTCGGGAAATGGCGGTGTGGTATGTGTGTGGGGGGCGACACACTGACAGAAACGGTACGGTACGGGAATGGTGGGTAAGGGGTAAGGGGTGGCGGCGGGGCGGGTGGGTGGGCCCACCCTTAGCCCGACTTCACTAAGCGCCCGACGATCCTGACGATCACGACGGTGACGACCGCGGCAGCTAGCGCTCTCTGTTTGTCTAGAATCGGCTAGGCGGGTAAGTCTATTTGTTTGCTGGAATGAGGTACGACCGGATCATCGAGGCGAGATAGAAACGATGAAATGGGGGCTGGCTGGGAGAGAGTGTGGGTGGATTAGGGTGAGATCTTCTAGTGCGGGGGTGTTGCACGAACGGATAAATTTGCTCATCTCTTCAACGTTGGCTTTACACCCAACAATCATGCAAATTGATCTGACATGGATGTTTGGCAAATTGATTAAGTGTATGCGTGGAATTGATTGATAAATATGGTATCATGGTTTGGTCCAAATTGATATTTGTATGAGTGAGATTTTGCTGTTTTTTATGGCGTCTGTGAATGCGAGGTATTATGGAAAATATATGACCCGCGTCTGACAAAATTCTTTGCGCTGAATAAGAGATGAAAAAAATAGCGAATGGTGGAGAAAAGAACTTTTTGCTTCCGACGTAGCATACAATGCGATTTCACAGAAGATTTCTGACTATACAGAGGAATAAGAAAGCGCAGTACATTCCATAAATCTGTAATGAAACTCAAAATATAGCCTCCTACTTGACTACTTCAGACTAAAAATTGATTCCAAGGAGTCGATAAGTAACACATATTTAATTCAAACAGTATTTTGGGTGTCAAGTGCAACAGGTATACTAAAGGTAACGTTTCTAACTATCTTAAAAATCACCGACAGATTTAATCGATTGGGGATATTTCAAGACACCGGCACCCAGAGGTCTCCATTTATCCACTTTGACAGACCCATGTAAGCCGCATGTGACACATGTTCCCGAGAATCTGTGGCATTTAAGAGTCAGACATCCTATTGTAATCCTGGTAGACCTGATACACAAGGAGGATAATAACTTTGTTCTGATGGAAGTATAAAGAAATTTCTCTGTTCAAGAATGTATGGCGGCCCAATCTTATGCAGCATGCATAGTATTCCTTGGACTGCTATCAATCTCATCACGAATTAGTAACATATTGCTATCAAAGTCTAATTGCGAAAATTTACGAAAAATTAAACCAATTTTCAACGGGCAAATACAAAATTTGTAACACACTCACTTTATTTTCCACTAAAAAATATTCCTGGCTCATGTAGAAAAAATTGTGAGGTGTCGAAATGAATTAAACTTTGTCAATCCGTATTATATAAATAAGAGATAAAAATTACGATCAGTTTCAAATCAACACTCGACGATATCAGCATCTTCTTCTTCCTCAGATTGCTCCCCTGACCCACAAATATCCTCGGTCGTATCGGCACTCAGCAGAAAACGCAAACTACTTTCTGCGAACGCCTGCCTGACTTTCATCGCCGAATTTTCATCAACCCATCGCTCTGTAGAACTGACTCCTGCGTTTTCAAGACCCCCCAGGAAAGTTCTGTGCGATCTGTCAGGGAGAGGTGGCTTTTCCACCTCTTCATCGCACAGCAATTCTTGTTCGATTAATCTAACTCGTTCATCATCCTGCGTAGCCAGCGAGCCTTCAGTTTCAGCCCTTTTACGCAAAGCTATCGCCTCCCTCATCTTCCACTCTTCCGCTTTGCCCCTGAGAGCTATTTTCAGTTCCTTCACCATCCTAGTAGAAGACTGTTTACTTATTTCTTGCTTCGCCTTTTCTTCCTTGGACAAAGATAATGTCTCGCTGTTACTTTCATTTTCAGGCACATCGACTTTCTTGCAGTAGAGCATATAAACTTCATCCTCGACCACATAGTCATCTTGATTGACATCGCCCTCATCACGTCCCTCAACACTGACTGCAGGCATGACAAGAGGATCTCTGGGAGCAGGACGTAATTTCAACTTGTTCACTTCAACGATCGCCATGTTTAAGCACGCTTGAAGAGCATCGATTTGCGCTGTGATTGCAGACACGTTGTGTTCGAGCTGCTCCAAGAACTGCTCATCTTGCTCGCCGCCGTCGCCGTCGCCGTCGCAGTCGCCGTCGTAGGATTCGATGGACTTTTCGACAGCTCGCGACGCAAACAGCATGGCTTGCAAGCGCAGCACGCAAGTGTGCACACCCGTGTAAACATCGACGTACTTGAAAGTGGGCGACGGCAACACCGAAGCCTCCGCATTGTCCTCCAACTTCAGTCCGAACGAGTAAAATATTTGGTATTCCCGGTTCAAGTTAGATTCCAGTCTTTTCAACTTTTCAGTCGCTAGGGAAATGGCATGGTACAATCCCCTCAGATCAGCCGAGTCGCGATTGAGCCAAAAGGAAGTACATAGGCTTAGTGCGAAGCGAAGCAACGCCCCGGATTGGGCGAGCACGAATACGTTTTGAAGACGCTGAAATCAAACAAGAAACTCGCACTAAATTATTAATTAACATAGCTCAACATTCAAGATAAACGATCTCAAGCCGTCTGCCAAGACAGACATTAAAGTAAGACCGAATTCGAGGAAACAAATTCCAATCACCTTTATCGTCTGCAGTGAGAGGCGATCAGACACCAGTATCTCGTCAAATTCGACTTTGTTCTCGCGACCGTAGTTGACCACCTTAGTGAGGGGGACGGCACCTGCCATTTCTCTGCCCAAAAGAAAAAGCGTCTCAACGGCACTTTTGGTGTTTTCAAAGATGGCACTTCGTAGAGATGGCATCAGTTGAAGATTTGTGGCGTAATCAGACAGTTCCGAACCACCCGAAATCGTATTGGAAGACACTCCCCCTCGTGCCCTGCGTATGGAAATGAAACGACAAACTTTCAACTTCTAGGCCAGCAACTGCGCTATTCTTAGATGAGATTCGCAATAAATCTACAAGTATGTGATCGAAATCGATACTAAACCAATCAGACATAGCACGCAGAGTCGAAATGATTCAGCATAAGAAAGCTGCCAAGGAAGAAAAAACGTCGAGAAATCGGAAAAAAACAAGAAAAATGGAAAAAGGGGTCTTCGCATTTTTCTTTAATTTACTGAAATGTCATCTCATTGTGACGTCGAGATTTTTGAACGAGTTTTATCCAACAGCAGCAAGTTGCACGACCGTAGAGTAATAATGAACCTACAGCTTAAATAGGGCCATGGTTAAAGGGTCGCCTCTGAGAAATATGACCAAAGGGCCCTCAGTTGACTCAGTTCAACGCTTGGCTTACAATTTTTTAGAGAGCCTTTGTTTAGCCATGGATCCGGCTGGCATCTGGTTCTAGCAAATGAGAATGAAAATGCGTGCAAAACTCAAAAGCTGGGTACAGAGGCAGCAGCAGCGGCGGCAGCAGCAGCAGCGGCGGCGGCAGCAGCATGCCACTTCAGATCGCGACTTGACGACGAATGTTGGGAAACATGCGGCATTGTTCCAACTTCGTGGACACGTACAGGGTTCAACAATGGCTGAGGGGTTTCTTCAGACACTTAACAATACTAGACAGCATTCACGAAAAGGAACTAATACGCACTCAAAAATTAGTTGCAAAAACAATTGAAATACAACAGCTATATAGGTATAAATATAGGGTATATATTGCTACTTGTTAGTAAAGTTTAAAAAAAAATAGGGATAGAAAGCAACGCATAAAAAGGGGAACTCATTTGGCATGAAATAAATTCAAACACACCCCGCAGTGATCTAAGCAAGCCAGTCGACCTGTAACCAAACTTATCACGCATAATCAAAGCATACGTACAGGAGATGCCCTTGAGCAATCATTTCATTTTCTTGCACTAGTTTCACGGACTTTCTCAGCGTGCGAAAGAATCGGTCGAGTCCATCGATCATCCCCACGGCGCTTTTCCATGCGCGTCGCCGTCGCCAACGCCGCCGCGTCGCCCAGAAGGCCAGCGCCGCGACGGACACTGCCACCGGCAGCAAGTGCAACGCGGCGCTGCCACTCTTGCCGAGACAATGCAGCGTGCTTGACACCAGGCCGCCGCAGCAGCAGCAGCAAATCAGCACGTTCAGGGGGCAGCGTTTCGCTTTCTCTAAGTGCTGCACGCGCTGGTGACCGCCGTGCAAGTTTTCCAAATAGTGTAGGTGCTCTTCGGTGATCAGGCCACATGATAGTATCGACGCCACTTGATCGTTCAAAGTTTCTTCGTCCTGTAATCGATATGCCTGGGTTAGAGGGTGGGAATGGGGGTGGATTAGAATGGTGATCGTGACAACATGCTTGAAATCGTGGAGCAGTGATTGTTTGTTCATTGTAGTATAATAGTAAAAAAATCGAGAAGAGGCTAATTATTTTGATGGCGCGACGAGCAGCGAAAGGGGCGAATGACATATAATACAACTATGTATGAAGACATTTTATCCGCTTTATATACAACGCTGAAAATGTGCTATGTATAATATGCTGAAATGAAGAAAATAAGCACCTTCCATCCGTGAAATATTGAACTTTAGAACTGTGATTTGGAGCTCGAGGAAAAATGTAGGCAGCTCGGAAAATTGCGAGCCTTACTTTTATTGGACGACAACTTTCAATTCTGGGGTGTAATAAATGAGGGAACAAGCATTTGCATACCGTATCGTCGAATAAGCTAGAGAACATGGCCTTCGGTCGGTTTTCAGGCAATTTCATCTCGAGTTCGACGTTTCTGTCCTCGTCTTCGTATACTAGGTAAGATTCCGTAAAGTTGCCCAAGTTTTGCATGTAGAGGTGGATTTGACTTTTCTGCGGTTGACGGCATCAAGAGTAGAAAACAAAGAATGCGCATATTGTATAGATAGGGTGACTTTTGCATATAACTAATTAGTATGCATGCACTCTTAATGTTTCCCAGAGAGTCGATTGCGATCTGGAGGTACGAAAGTGAACTTGCACACAGTGGGTTCAAAATTTATAATTACCTCATTGTAAACATCCTCGTCCTCATAGTCTTCATCTATGACAAAAAAACCAAGTTAATTAATAATATTCGGGTTTTTTAATTGCTTGTACTATACAGTACTTATATTCAATCATCTTTAGGCGCCTATCAGTCGAAATCCTAAGGTGGATTAAAATAAGTCGATACTGCCGTGTTGGAATCGATCGACATCGACATCAACATCGACATCAACATCGACATCGACGTCAACACACTTACATTCTCAATACAACTTTCAACTTACACATAACAATCATTTGGCTACTTCCAGGATGTAACAGTCGCGGTTTTGAGTCAACAATGGACATTTTCATAATTTCACACTAAGTAGGTAGAACTTCTACAACAATGCTGTAGCCGAAACAAAATATACGCTCACTTTGCTCGAGCATGCTCTGCGTGCATTAGGCTTACGGAAGTTTTACTCGACAAAAGTTATCTATACCTCTTAGTGACATTCTCTTACACACCTTTTTCAAAATAATATACATTTATTTTTAATGCCACGATTTAAATATCCAATCCTTATCTACTACAGAAGAAAACAAATAATTTTCGAGGATGTGTAAATAACTTTGTTGGTCTCTACGATTAGCATATTATCTTGATAACCTTCACAATCAGTATGCTGGCGCAGTAGCGTTGACGAATAGGGCGACTGGAGCAAACAGTGCCGCGAGAGCGAGATCACGATATTTAAGAAGTCAAGGCCTTTTACAATTGCTAATCTGATCAGTCGATCGATGCTCTCGGTTGGAGGTAGGCAGCATCATGTCGTCGCAGAGGCTAATAAGCAAAGAAGTCCCGGACATTGAGGTATTTTAAGTTTAAAATGTGTAACGACAAATTGATTCAATCGGTTCAACGCATTGGCTTTTTGAAACTAGTAAATACGCAAATTTTCGGCGAGTTTTCGCCGGAAAAGGGTACCAATTGTGCACCAATGTAATAAAAAAATGTAATAACAAATTTTTTGGCAATGATAAAGATTTTTCGTACGAAATACCTAGAATATACGATGTATAATTTTAGTGACAACAACAACTAAATAATAATAGTCTGTAAGCGTCACACTAAGTATTTTGAGTGTCCAATGGGGTAGTTTGTGTTCTTCTTTCAACGGGGACACAGCTCCCCATGCCCCAAACAGTGTCAGAAAAGTAGGCAACAGTTAAAGAGGCAAAAGAAGCAGCAGTAAAATCCGATCTGTGCCAGCATCCGCTGGAGCCAGTTGGGGCTATTGTGTTTTGGCTGACACGTGCCGAACGTGTCATAGTTGCACGTGGCCTTCACAGCTCATACTATTATGTACCGAGCACCGAAAGAACGGCGAAAGCGGCCACAGATGGATTTAGGCAAGAAATATGTATGGCTAACGACAAAACACTAGACAAATATGGAACGCAAATGAGAAAAAAGAGAGCTTATGATGTTAAAGCTGTCACAACTGAACTGGCCGTGAAAAAACTTTTGCGGGCGAAGTTTAAAAAGTAAATAACGAAATTTTAGAGAAAAGGGGAAATTAATTTGGGTCATGTTTGGAAGATCGCTGTGTGCATTGTGATACTAAAATTCCAGACGAAGTCCAAGTCTGATATTTGTGTATGGTTTGGTGTCCGTACACAAGTTATAATAACTTGAAAGTGACAGAAAGTGATTTTACCGGTCGAATGCAACCCAGGTATACTATGTGAAAATTAATATTAGGGGTGGATATCAACCGGCTGTAATCAGAGATTTAGGCAGAGTGTGGGGAGATTTTTCGTACAGGGTAACATCCGTTCTAAACGAGAACTACAATATATAAGCATCTGATGATTATGCCACCCCTGCGATATTAACCGGGGGTGCGCCTTTATGGGTGGTATATAGTGGGACGGATTTCTGATTTTAGTCATACGTGGTTGATATTTTTTGTATCAAGGTTAGCCAGGAGTTGCTTGTCATAAATAGTAGCAAACCTCTAGTATTTTTAAGAAATTTTAATATTTGGAAAAGATTAAATAAAGGTATTTTCTCACTATGTACCAATATGATCCCAGTTGACTTTTATAGGTGATTTTTTTTCTGGGGTTTGTATGTTAACCAATCAAGGGAGCTACTCCATGGTCATTCGAATACAGATTATAACCGCACTACAACAACATCTAAGAAAAAATATCACATTTGGAAAAATTTGGATTTCACATTTGGTGTATATCCAATATTTCAAATACAATTATACATTGAGAAAACATTAAGGAGTAGTAATTCAGCAAGCAGTCAATAAATACTTGACCCCACCGTTGTTTTCTTCACCAGAAAATAGGAACGTCCCCTATGTACCATGTCCCACTATGTACCATGTCCCACTTTGTACCATGTCCCACTATGTACCATGTCCCACTTTGTACCATGTCCCACTATGTACCATGTTCCACTTTGTACCATGTCCCACTATGTACCATGTCCCACTTTGTACCATGTCCCACTATGCACCATGTCCCACTATGTACCATGTCCCTCTAGGTACCATGTCCCACTATGTACCACCTTTCCCAATTTGGTGAGTTTAGGACCACTGCTTTAGAACCACTGTGATGTCTCTTTGAGAACCTTTTCAGCTACCAACCGTAGATGTTCATTATCATACGTTGTAAAATAATGCCCTCTTTAGTCTTTAGATCTTTGACCTAAATTATTTGAACGTAAAGATAAGACCACGGAGTTTTTTTTTTATCCGCCCGTCGCGTTTTCTCGCCCAAAAATCGATACTTTAATTTCATTTCAGAGTGTACCTAAAGAAAGACTAACGAAAAAGACAATTTGCAAAACCAATATCATTTCGTTTTTACCCCCTGTCCGTAACTAATACATATTGACGAAATTAAAATGGTATTATATAAAATAATTAGTTGTATTATTTTAAGCTTGTACGGACACTCCTCTCTAGTATGTATCTCTTTTCTCATGCCCAATAATGCCAAATATTGTCTGATCGCTGCAGCCTCAATTAACATGCTTTTCTCATGCATATTCCGATTTTCTTCGTTTTGAATGAATCGATTTTATGTTCGTGAGTGTTAGAGTTCTGAGATTATTTGCTCTTGATAATTAACCTACTACATCGAGTTGGTGTAAAGATCAAATTTACGTGTTTTGAAACGTACAAGAGGCTGTAGTAAGGTGCCTGAAATAACGAACGTTTGGTTAATTAATAACCACCGTCACTCGGAAAATTAGCTCAACATGATGATAACAGCTAATTATTTTATGGCAGTCATAAACATATGTATTTCAGAATTTAAGCAGAGCATTTTTTCCGGATATTTTACAACAAATTTTAACAAATTTTCGAGCGATGTATTGGAGATAGTTTGGGAACATTTAATTTAGTAAAACTTTGTCATCAAGTCGTAATAATTTATAATATATATTCCAGTCAAGGGAGGTTCGTCTTCCAAGTACTACCAAAAAATTAGGCATTAGTTCGGAGAATTTACATTCCCACATATATTATAATTTCTTTTAAAACATGACCTTATGCATACCATAGTGTGTCTCATGGCCAGTTGACAGCATCCGGGGGTACGTTTCCGATAATAAAACTTTGCTGACCCCCAGAGAAACGATTACGTTGTTGTTATGATTTGTATTCATTATCAGTTGGCTCCGTATCTCGATTATCGACAAGTTCTCATCTAAGCCTCAAGGTAATTGTACTCATTAGGTCAAAAACTTGTTTCCATGCCAGCAGTTTATTGCAACGCGACTTTCAGGGGCATCCAAATTGTAAAAAAATGAAAAATTTTATAGCCATGCCAACAATCGAAGTACATGGTAACACCATTGAGTTAGTACTTCTATCTCTAAAAGGATAAAAGGAGTTTGTACTTCTAACTCTATGGTAGTACCACAGTTATCACCTTAGCAACACCGTAGCAACGCCGTAACACAGGTGTTACTGGAAGAAATTTGAGACTATTCAAATTATATGAAACGAGTTTCGAACGAGCTCATTGATGAAGGCAGAAAAGTTGAGACGTAGAGAACGAACGGCGATAGTTTCTGACGTGATGCCATGAGTAATGTTTCTTAATTAATCATGTTTGTTGTTTACAGAATCTGTTGCGGCTAAACCCGAGAACAGCTCCGTATGCAAGTGTTGTGCCGACAACACAAACCAAGCAGATCAAAAAGAAATGGAAGCGAAATGAGCAGACCAAAGCTTGCAATGTAAGGCAATTGAAATTCACGACAAACCTACTTCAGGATTTACTTATAAAATGAGCGACTAAAATATCTCAAATAAATTTGCCAGTTTTTCGTGTGGAAAAAGCAATTAAATAAACTTAAAATCGGGTTTAATTAAACTTATTAAAGTATATTATGTTCACATAAATTCCAATCTTGAGTTTGGAAATTCACATTTTCTAAATTTTCTTTAAAAAATTTAAAGACGATAAAATTAAAGACGATTGTAGCTTTTTGGCAGGGTTTTGAAGAGAATTGAGTGTATAAGTACTATCGCCTCTCATCACTCGATATTCACTCTGATCCACGTCGGAGTGTTATGTTTTCTTTGGACTAGTGTTGGGGTGTCTTGCTGCCGTGGGGGTATTATGTTTGAGCCACTAGGCTCAGCGAGGAACTGTAGGTAGACATATCATACACTGTAATCGCAAAGGTATGCAGTAGGTACTCAGCAAGAAATAAAGCAGTTACTTTTTCTAATAACTAATAAGCAATCGGTTCCCAACATGAGTTCGGCAGATTTGATAGCAAAGTTTGGCTGTCTTACTTGTAAAGTGTGGCAGAGATATTTAATTGTTCTCATTAACCCATCTATCTTTCCTTTTACCGCCTTTTATCTCACTTTTAAACTATAATTGGAGTCAAACATTGTGAATGATACATTTGTAAAATGCAAACCCAAACCATGTACATTTGCAATTACAAACACACACAACTACACACAACTAGAGCTGCACCAAGCAGTAATTACTGATAGTAACTGTTTGACTACTTGATGGCAGAGCTGTGAGTCGTTGGTGAACAACTTCGATGACATCAAGCACACGACGTTGAGTGAGCGAGCGGCGTTGGTGGAGGCCAGTCGGTGCTTGAAATGCGCAGACGCACCTTGCCAAAAGTCATGCCCTACTCAATTGGACATCAAGAGCTTCATCACCAGCATCTCGAACAAGGTAGAAACTATGTCCTAGGTACCTATTGAAATGAAATCCGTCGACTTCTTTACACAAAATACTGAAAATTAAGTGGAGGTATGTAGAAAGCAGAGAACTGTTCCGCATTATATACCAAGGATAGACTAGTAGTCATGCGTTAACGTTTCAGTGACAGCTTTTTTTGGTGTTCCAATCTTATTGTTTAAAATTGTACCGGAATTAGTACGGCCAGCATTTCTTATTAGGAAGAGCGATATGCGAGTGGCATTATCTTGGCAGCACAGATGTTTGGGACTATAAACAACAACAATCGATGAATTCATAGGCCAAATCATTCCGCTCTTCATTTTCTCACTCACCGACAAGGTTTTCAACTGGTTAAGCTGGGTCCTGCTTTCCTCCTTCCTTAAACAATACAGTATTTAAAATTCACTTTTTACGGAATGGTATTCATTTGGTTACTGATAAGAAAAGGTGCCGTTATCATTCGTCTATTATCATACACTCAAACTCTAAAGTAGAATCTGGTACGAGTAGTAATTCGAAATTCTAATCCACAAAAAAAATTATAGGCCAAGATTCTCTGAAGCGTTCTCACGTCAACCTCTTCGTCCACAGAACTATTACGGCGCGGCAAAGGCGATATTCTCCGACAACCCGTTGGGTCTAACGTGCGGCATGGTCTGTCCGACTAGCGACCTGTGTGTGGGAGGTTGCAACCTGCAAGCCTCCGAAGAAGGCCCGATCAATATCGGAGGCCTCCAACAGTTTGCCACCGAGGTATTCAAGAAGATGCATATCCCTCAAATACGGCCGGCCGGCCAAGAGCCGATTGCCGACAGCGAAGCGAAGATCGGTCTGATCGGATGCGGGCCAGCGTCCATTTCGTGCGCCACCTTCCTTGCCCGGCTCGGTTACGACAACGTGACCATTTACGAGAAGGAGCAGTACGTCGGTGGGCTCAGGTAACGCTGCTGCGCGCGCTTCGGACATAGTTGACAGGGCGGGCTCGGAAAAATTTGATACGTAAGCAATTTGGTTCCCAAGGAAAGATTTTGCCGCGGATGAAAAAAAATTGGCTTTGGGTAAAATCATGCACTCTAGAGTCCATGTTAAAAAAAAATATATATAGAATTGCATATGTGCAAATTTGATGGTAAAAACCAGTGCCTTTTATACTAAAGGTTTTCGGATGGTGTGCATCCCCAAGAAAAATTATAATTGCAGGCCATAGCGCCCATTTGATCATCTAGCGCCCATATGCTACATTACAATGTCGCACGTGGAAATTCAACGGTGGTACTTCACCGTTCTTCATAGATAGAGGTCTAACTCAAGAATGTACCAAAGGTTGGGGTTTAATTACTTACTCTGATTTTCGCCCTCGTCCAAAGTCCATGTGGCAGCCATTATTAACGGAGTTAATATACACGGCCCGTGTGAGATTAAAATGACTGCAACATCACCTAGAAAAAACAAGCAAGTTTTTAAAAAATTGTCTTTGTTTTTCAGTTCCTCAGAAATTCCGCAGTACCGTTTGCCCTATGACGTGGTCAACTTTGAGCTGCAACTTGCGAAAGATTTGGGAGTCAAAGTAGAGAATGGTCGATCCCTTTCCCAGGCCGATTTAAATATTAAGGTATGTCTTGAAGTCAAAAGTAAGTTTGTCACGGAATCTTGCTAGCAAAATCCCTTTAACTGATTAGTCACGTTTTGCTGGAGAAGGTGGCATAAATTTTTTTAATGAAAGTTGGAATTATTTAGGCACACACAAAAGCTGAAAAAAAAATACAGAGTAAATGTTGTTCATACAGAATAGGTAATAAAAACATGCACAGATCTCAGATCACAAAAAATTCATCAGAAATATTGAGTTATGTAAACCTAATATACCTAGCGCGTTCATAAACATGCCTCAACATTTGCCTAGGGCCATTAACCACACCTTCTTCATTTAAATCAAAATAAACTCATTTTCAATTTTAGGGAATGAAGAGTGACGGTTACAAAGCAATTTTCGTTGGCATCGGTCTACCCGAAGCCAAGATCATTCCCGTATTCGAAGGATTGACTAAGCAACAAGGTTTCTACACATCCAAGTCTTTCCTGCCACTTGTATCGAAGGCCAGCAAAGCAGGGATGTGCCACTGCAAGAGCACGCTGCCTCAGCTCTTCGGCAACGTCATTGTCTTGGGCGCTGGCGACACCGCCTTCGATTGCGCCACCTCCGCTTTGCGCTGCGGCGCCACACGCGTTTTCGTCGTCTTCCGCAAGGGATTCACAAACATACGGGCCGTGCCGGAGGAAGTATGTGGACGGCAGTGAATCGAGCAGGGATGACAACAAATTGATGGTGTACTGTTGAAACGCACCAGCACTTGTGCAGTTTCTAACGGTCAATAATGTGTGGAATAGACCCATTACATTAAAAGAAAAATGACGTCAAATACCCACTAAAAAAAGCCACTTGGGGTTTGATTTTCCTCTTTTCCTTGGTTGAAAAGGTCTACAAGAAATATTATAGGCTCTGCAGTTTAAACAAGGAAGACAGGGATATCACAATCCAACTGGCTTTTCTTAGTGGATGTGTGACATCATTATTCCCTGAATGCAAAGGGTCTATCAAAGATGGTGAAAATTTAAGCCTTTACATTTTTTATTTTGTAAATCTTTAGGAATTTAATGATTTATACATTTTTTTTGATGTTTGCTGATGTATGTCCAGTCCACGTTGCACTTGTGATTTAACAACATCATTTGTCTAGATGGAATTGGCTCGGGAGGAGAAATGCGAGTTCATTCCGTTCCAATCGCCAAGGAGAGTTATCATGAGGGGCGATAAAATTATCGGAATGGAGTTCTGTCGCACGGAGCAAGATGAGAGTAACGAATGGATCGAAGACGAAGAACAAGTTTCAACGATAAAAGCCAGCTACATTATCTCTGCTTTCGGATCAAGTTTATATGACCAGGACGGTATGTTGATTTGATGCCGAGCATCAGAAGTTGATAACTCGATTTTCCCTGTGGAGTGTTAATAAGGAATGTCCAGATTTCTAGCTTCTCACGGTCACACAAATTTACCGCAGTACAAATTTTAACTGCAACTAATTTATTTGACCTGTTTATTCCCAAATAAATTTAATATAAATAAATTTTCCGTAATTTGATTTACCAATAGGCGCTTGGAACTCACAAATGAAATGAATAAGTAAAAATTGTGTCCCATTTTAAGGGCGATGGGAATAAACGGGATTAAAACTGACATTGAAACGAACTCATTGTTTGGCAGTATTGAGTGCTCTGCAGCCCGTGAACTTGAATCCGTGGGGCCTGCCCGAAGTGAATCCGAATACGATGGAGAGCAGCGAGAAGGGAGTTTTCTTTGGGGGTGACATCGCAGGAGCATCGGAGACAACAGTCGAGTCCGTAAACGATGGCAAAACCGCAGCATGGAGCATACATAAATACATACAGGTAATGGGACTTGATTCTCTCACGGCTTAGAGAAGCGGACTTGACAGTCTTGCTGTGATACACTTGCTGTGATACAGCGTGGATAACAGCTGAAGATACTATTATTGTGGTACAAACCAAGATACTGCAAGAACTGAGTTTGAAATATGATGGAAATACAAAATCTTACTACTGATTATAAGAACCTCTAACCAGGGGGCAAATGTGTAAAAAATTGAGTTGCTTTTCTGGAGATTTTACTTTCTTTTCTGAAACTGTCTATTTCTTAAATAGGAATTAATGGTTTTTTTATTGTCATTTTTACATAATCCCCCCACAGAAGTATCTAAAACGTTTTCTGGTTAATTAGGTTATCGCCATAAAGCACTACTAAATGTTACGGAATAATTAGCAAAGTAATGGTTTCACTTCCAGCAGATAAAAAAAATATTGAAAACCAGTGAGAGTCATCGCATAGGCTTTTAAAAATGTAAACCCTTCGAAAAACATTAAAAATCTGCGCCACTTTACAGAACTTGAACGGCAACCAGGTATCCGAAGTCCCTCAACTCCCCAAGTTCACCACCCCGATCGACGAAGTTGACCTGAGCGTGGAAATGTGCGGTATCAAGTTCATGAACCCGTTCGGTTTGGCATCGGCACCGCCCACGACGTCCAGCGCCATGATTCGCCGAGCGTTCCAAGCCGGCTGGGGCTTTGCCGTCACAAAGACCTTCTCGCTCGCTAAGGTGAGCCGATTAAATTTAGCGAAGCGGGGAGAAAATTAATGCTAGTGGCTCTACTTTTTACAATATCAATGCAACTCACTATTAATATACTCCGTATAAATGTATTCTGCAACTATCTCCCGTCAAGCTTTGAATGTCTCACGTAACGAAAATTAAGCTGTCAATGTATTTTGTAAATTTCATTCCTATAATTGCTTCACAAAGCAATATTTCTTGTTTTATTTTGCCAAGATAGCCTGCAGTTCCGTATGGGAATAAAAAACTCACAATCTTAACTGATCCAGAATGTAAATGTGACACATAGAAATTGACTTCCTCAACTCCCAGCATGGGTCCAGTTATAGAATAAGCTAAGATGTCAGTGATAAGATACTTTAAAATATTTATCAAACATTATCTTTCAGGATTTGGTGACTAACGTGTCCCCTAGAATCGTAAAAGGCACGACATCAGGCAACCACTACGGACCAGAACAAGGATCGTTCCTCAACATCGAATTAATATCAGAGAAATCCGAAGCCTACTGGTGCCAAAGTGTAACCGAGCTGAAGAGGGATTTCCCGGAGCACATTGTTATCGCGAGCATCATGTGCACTTTTGATGAAGCTGATTGGACCGAATTGAGTATCAAAGCGGAGAAGGCTGGAGCTGACGCGTTGGAGTTGAATCTATCCTGTCCTCATGGGATGGGAGAGTCCGGAATGGGTCTGGCTTGTGGTCAAGTAAGAAGCCTTTGCTGCGAAATAATTCGAATATAATAATATCAGAATTTGAGAAGTAACTCCCTAGAATAGAGACAAAATTTTGACATGCAGAGAAAAAAATCCCATAGTAATAATAATTTTTTATCGCAAACATAATTTACTGTCTCTGCCGCGAGATGTGATATGAATTATAATGCCAGGTCTCGCAGAAACACATAAGCTAGAAAACCCAACCATGACATTAACGTTTTAAGTGTAGGATGCACGAAAACTGTTGATGCATTTCACACTTAACCATTTAATGCATACTTATTTCGTCTGCCTAGAAACCAGAGTTGGTCCTCTTCATCTCACGATGGGTCCGGGCTGCCATAAAGATCCCATTCTTTGTGAAGCTGACGCCGAACATAACCGATATTGTCTCCATTGCCAAAGCTGCTTATGAAGGTAATTGAAGTTTGTTATGTGAATGTTCGTGACAAGGAGCTTAATGGGCTTTTTGTTCATTTGCTCATTCATAGAGGAAGCAGACTGTATTCAGTGTAACTTTGATTATATATGATATGATAATGATATATATAATAAATATATTTACGGAAAGAAATGATACATTTTCGAATTTTAGCATATCAAGTATCTTAAGTCAGCAAAGAATAAACAAAAATAGTGGTTACAGAGAATGATTCTCAACAAACCACTCCAATCAGAGCTCACACCACAGAACCAGACACTACATTATCCACATGAATTCTCATCAGCTCCAGAATACATTTAATTACTGATGTAGAAATGTTTCACGGTTCTAAACATACTTTACAATTTACATGAAATGTCATCAGATTGAACGATTTGAATTTCTGCTGAAAACGGCTTTTCACTTGCCATCTAGAATTGTTGAATTGTTGAACAGTTGTTTTTAGAGACTAAATATTTTTAAAATTTCTAACTGACTCAAAACAATGATTATGCAGTTTAGAATTAAAAAATAAAAACAGTGGAAAATTTGGTTTTTTGTAGAGAACAGGATTATTTAACTAAACAAATTGAGAATAATTCTCTGTCCATTGAGTCGCTGCCTACTTGCTGATCAAAATTTCCAGCCTGATAAGAACTTATCGCATTGCTTGATAACAGGTGGAGCTGACGGCGTTTCCACAATCAACACGGTGCAGGGGCTGATGAGCGTCAAGTCTGACGCGACCCCCTGGCCCGGCGTCGGCAAAGACCTCTTGACCACCTACGGAGGTGTCTCGGGGAACGCAACACGACCCATAGGCCTGAGAGCCGTTTCGTCGATAGCCAACGCGATCCCCGGCTTCCCGATACTCGGAATCGGAGGAATCGACTCCGCAGACGTGGGATTGCAGTTCTTGCAATGTGGCGCTTCTGTTTTACAAGTATGACATTTAAATCTGTTTAAAGTTTACGATTTCTATGCACAGTAAGACGTTAAAAAAGAAATTCGGTTAGGGATGTTTTGTGTTTGTGTTGTTATCAATTGTGCTCAGCGACTCGTCTTTCTACGATGAATTGAAATAATTACGGCAATTATATTCCTATGCACGTGATTTTATTTCACATACAACTTTTATTGTAAAAAAATTGTCAATGTCAATGCAGATCGGCAGCGCAGTACAAAATCAAGATTTTACTCTGATTGATGACTATGTGACTGGACTGAAAGCTCTCCTCTACTTGCAAAGTATCAAAGACTTGGACAACTGGAATGGCCAATCACCACCTGCATTTAAACATCAAAAGGGAAAGCCGATTGTAACGTTGAAAGAAGCTACTCAGGTACGTTTCTATGAATAAGTATGTTCCCACTAACAAACTACTTGGGATACATATTTCATCATATGATCATAATTCATCATCAACATATTCCATATTTCATTTATTACTTGGGATCAAATACTTAATTAAAATTTAACACTTTCAGAAACTTCCCTACTTCGGAGTTTATCAAAAGAAACGACAAGAACTTTTATCAAAAGAGAAAAAGGAAATCGATTTGCTTGACGATGCATTGATGCCTGAGAAAATCAGACCAGCCAACATGCCTGAAAGGGTGCCAACTGTACAAGACATAATCGGACGGGCTCTGTCTCATATCGGACCATACAAGAAGCTTGACAATAAGGCACAAGTTGTCGCGCTCGTCGATGATGTTCGTAAATATTGCTTCCTATCATATTATGCTGATATATTGCTTTCC
The DNA here is from genome assembly GCA_921293315.2 of Nemurella pictetii. Lineage (NCBI taxonomy): Eukaryota > Metazoa > Arthropoda > Insecta > Plecoptera > Nemouridae > Nemurella > Nemurella pictetii. The sequence continues at coordinate 22,333,390 of OV121116.1, read as the reverse complement.
AAAAACCCAAATTTGCCAAAATAAGAATTTAAATTGATCTGATTCTTAATGTTTTTGCATTCCAGGACATGTGCATAAACTGTGGCAAGTGCTACATGGCATGCAACGACTCGGGATACCAAGCAATTACTTTCGATTCCGACACTCACATGCCGTTAGTAACGGATGATTGTACTGGCTGCACACTCTGCTTGTCTGTCTGTCCGATCATGGATTGCATCAGCATGGTTGAGAGAACTGCACCCCACGTCATCAACCGTGGAATACCATCAGTTGGACATTAGAACATAATTGAGCACTAACTGGTATTTGCTATAGCAAGTTTTATGGCATTACTCTTTTGTCAACACGGTGTGTCAGAAGATCTGTGGTCTTGTCTACACAGTGTAAAACCACATGAACATCATCAATGATGGCTCCAACAAAACTGCCATTATTAAGAACTCATTTGGTGATGGGAATTGATAACTAGGTACCATTTAGATAGGGGGGGCAACAAAGCACATGATCTACGCTACATGCCAACAAGTGGTTTTTTGTGTTATATATTTGTTTAGTTAAAGGAAAAGATAGTTATTGGTTAATTAAAGGTTGAGTGCCTATTATATAGTATCTGATGGCATCTGGCTTGAACACGGGTCATTGGACATCGAATTCAAGACACGGATGACCATACTGGAAAGAGAATAACCTCAAATATTGGAACCGCCTTGATATCGTGTTTTTGCTTGAAATAAGGGAAACTATAGAGAAAATATGATATGAAACTCACCTAAACGCAGGTTCAGTGCGATATCCTTGTAATTTTATGTATATCAACACAGTTTTGATTATTTTCACTATTTCTGAATAAACTCACAACCTACACACACGCCAAACCACGCACATCCATCTTTGCACGAGGAATGTGCCAGTCGTTGGGGTTATGGTTGGGGTTAATTAAAAATAAGAGATCGCAGCACTCTCGTTTGTTTGCTTGGGCAGAAATTTTAAAAAATCTTAGACTTATCGAGTTAATGATTTGTACAGATTTGGTACGACAAACCTATATCGCTGAAGAGGCTACAGCAAAAAGGCAAGATATGAGAATATGTGCCTAGACAATTCTGGTTTTCAAAAATTTGACAACGTTTGCTACAACCCAATCACAATCAATATCAGAACATCTAAAAAAATCAAAATTCACCATCTGTTTTTGCAGATTTTTGTGTAAAATAGTCTTTGGTGTGAGCTCATTACTTGCTTTATTCAGATAATAATTTTCCCATACATCTTAATTTTCTCATTAAGAGCATTAGCTTGAAAGTGGTCTAAAATGACAAGTTCTAAAATTGCAAGCACAAAGCGTTGCAAATTGCTAGAAATATTATTACATTTATTAATTACAAATTACTACTTTTAAGTACGATGTCACACCTTGGAAGCAACACTTGGGTATGAAAATTGATATTGAACTTGGACACCTTCCGATTACACATCCAAAATCAAACCTTTGCGAACTCGTCAAAAGTTTACTGACGTCAATAATGTTCGTCACTGTCCGTTGTCGCTACAGTTGCATTATAAATTAATTTGTACTGAAACTTTTGGGACAATGAATTATTGGTACTTAAAACATAGTCTACCATTGTTCACAAGGATATTTCAGATTTTTGTGATAAGTGAATAAATTTGACATGACTGAAGCACCATTTGAAGTGAAAAAAATATAGCAAATCCCCCCTCAATATTATTTTGTGCAAATTGGTAACATAAAATTAAAATTATTAATTATGCTAGCATACACCTATATATATATAACAGCAGGCTCACTGGCTTTGACATAATAACAATTTGTCAAGAATTAATATATATTAAAATATAATAAAATAAAATATTTTACAATTCATAATAAAGTAACATAATGTAGTATTGTGTTAATTATTTATTTTCATGTTATTATTTAGTTGAATGAATGTGCAATTTTCTTTGGCAACTGGCACTTACACAAGCAAAAGCTGATCCTGATTCTGAACTTGAGGGAAGGATTGAATTCACTCCTTGTCTTTGCACAGCCTTTACCAGAAGCCACCAGATGACTGACCACCGGGGGGATTCTTCACCCGAATACAAGCGCGGTGGCTACTGTCGTCGAGCTCAGCTGAAATTTCAATTAAAACAATTATTCGCGAGACCGAACGGTGTTCCCTACCCGAAACACAGTCTGTAAGACTTACCTGACCATCTACCCTCTGCCACATAACAATTCCCCTTCGAAATTTAGCTACCCAGGCGATGTATGTCAAAATTCTGGCCTGCATATAGGATCCTTAAGTGTCTTACATGCAATGCAATACAGTGTATCTTTCCAAATTTGTTCTAAGCTCTCTGTAAAATTTCAAGTTTGAGACCTAAGAACTTTTAGTGCCATATCTCCAAATTCATACTAAATTAATTTGTTTCTGTTTACTTCCTATTTGAGTAGATATTGAATCATCCCATCTGCACCCCCCTCCCCTCCCACAACACCAACACTCACTCACCAGGCAAAAATTAAAAGTTAATTGGATTTCATTGAAATGGATTATGAAACAATCTTTCAACAACAGCACCACAAAAGAAAACAAGGTAAAATGGGGTAAAATTAGTACGGTTGGGGTGATGGTGGCTCAATGCTTGAATCTTGGGCAAATGAACCGCCATGTGGCATTCGGTGCTCCAATTAACAAAAGGTATTCAGATTGCAACAGGTGAATGCAAATTTTCTTAAATGGAGAAAAAAACACAGATAAAACAGAAAATATCAACCAGTTTAGCAGTGAATTTAAACATTTTGTTACAGGTTTTATAACGGGGCCAAAAAATGCGACATGAAGGTAAAACTATATTCACAATAAAGAGTTACAAAGAAAGACTGCATTTGAAGTCAATGCGGTGCATTATGATGTTGTATTTCTCAGTTGCATTTCCGACTTGTCAAGTGTTACCGTCATCCTTCACCACAAGAAATGAAAGTTGTGAGCTGAAATGCTTCGGTGCCAACATGGCTTTCTTTACAGCGATAAAGAACCTTGGTAGTAGTTATTTTCCACTTGGCTTAATATTTCCCACAGTGAAAAAAAAATTATGTTCCTCTTGTTAAATTTCTACAAAAACATACTATCAAGGTTTTTCTGCAAGACCCGAATTCCATCTCTCTTTTACACGTGAGACACCTCTATGAATAGAGGCAGCTATGTAAAAGCAGCAGAAATCTGCAAAGAATTCAATCCCAGCTTTGTGCAGAGTGAAAGATAACAGGAGACAGCCAGGGGCCGATTCTGATTGTGCAACCGCATTCCCATCCAACGTGGTAGTTTCTTTGCAGCCAATTTATTGTCGTTACCGAATGTTTGTGGTAGGAAATACTATATACAACATAACTACCTTCGTCATGCGAGGCATGCTGCGTGTTCTCACCACTGATGGAGAATGTTGAATCTTGAAGGTTTCTTCCTTTACCACCGTTAATTTCTGAACCGGTCGGCGATTGAGGATATTCTTCTTCCTGAACGTATGCTTGCTTGACTCCGTTACTTGGGGTGGGGATCGGAGTCGAGGGTGGCACTGCGTTCAGACCGTTAAGGCTAAGCGCCGCAATCGGGATCTCCTCGACTTCGTTGACGGCGCCCGGCGTTCGGTTCACCCCTCGCGGTCGCCGAGCCTGGAGAAATATTTAGCAGGATGCGTTAACGTTTGATAATGTCGGGCTCGCTGGGTTGAAGTTATGATTTTGGGGACATTGCGTCTATAGATTAAGCCTGTATTTTATTTGTTAAAAATTACAGAAAAATTATAGGAACCAGTTTCCACAAAATTACAGTGCCGACTTATCTAGCAGCTCTTGTAACTTTTTTCCTCTTGATTAATCCTGTCTGCTACAAGCACGCATAACCGTTTCTGCATCACATCACACGTTTAAACTTCTCCTAGGTCACATAAGAGATCTACTAAACCAAATTTGCATGCATTCTATTACTTAGTAAAGACAATTGTTCTAACGTTAGGGAAAGTATCGCCACCAGTTAGGAGTTTCCATACAAGAAAAATCACTTTGTGGCTGGTCGTCAAAGGCAACTCATTATTGACCAAAAAAATTACCAGCGCAGCAGGATATTCGAGCCGAACAACACTCAACAGTAAGAGGGTTGATGAACGGTAAGCCGAAAGTGATTACTTAAAGCAGGTGACTTTAAGAGCACAACTTACGTCCTCCCTTTGCTTGACAGCGTCGTAAACAAACGGCGGGTAGATGGGGGTGGCGACAAAACGGCCGAAACCTTGAACGGCCTTCAAGTCCCCGTCGTCAACGCAGACTCGCCCGTTGACGATCACATACTCGGGAACTCCGTGGCACTCCATTCCCTGGAAAAAGTGCAGCAAGCGGTGTTATCCTGGGCTCTGTTAACATAGTATTGCATCAATAATGTCAAGCCTCTAATTCAAGAGAGAGTGAACAAAACCGGATTTATAAAATAATCTTTTATTTTTGTTTATCTCTAGACATTGTTAAATTGAGCCTTTTTTAAGTCAAAATGTAAACATAAAAAATAAATGTGCTTAAAAAATGGAAGAGAAAAATTAAGAAATCCCCTTTAACCAGACCAACTTACCTCAAAGATATTAAAATCAACAGCTTGGTGATGAGTCTTTGCTGATATCACACGAGTTTTTGTTGGGTCCCAAATAACGATATCACCATCTGATCCAACGTCGATACGTCCCTAAAAGCAAAAAATTGTGAGCAACTTACAAATTCCACAGAACCACAAGCCAAAAGAAAAAAAAACATTTTGAAAACATATCTAATCATCAAGGTACGCCAGGAACTGACATTTTCTGCCGCGACATACCTTCCTCGGATAAATGTTGAATATCTTGGCGGCATTAGTGCTGGTCACGGCGACGAAACGCTGTGGTGTCATCTTTCCAGAATGTACGCCCTTCTCCCAGACGACCGACATTCGGTCTTCCACTCCATTCACTCCATTAGGGATTTTCGAAAAATCATCTTTGCCCAAAGCTTTCTGCGATGTGTTGAATGTGCAGTTATCACTTCCTGTCAGCTGGAGACCATCACTAAACAAATAAAAAAACCTATTTTAGGGATATCTGTCCATGAACAGGGTCATGCTCTGGCTCCTAATATCGAAATTTTATCATATTTTTGAAGTCAAATGTTGCGTGAGGGGGTTTCAGGGCTCAAGTTAATTTTTTTTACTGATATTTTATTTGGATTCTTGCAATTATTTTCTGTTATTGGAGAGGCTCTTCTGTAAACAGAGGTATGGCAAAAACAAATCAGGCACCAATGGTATCTCCCATGTCTTAGGAAAGTAATAAATTTTAAAAGCAAACAAATGACAAAAATAGAATTTGCTAATGCAACTTAAAACCTGCCTAACTTGACTACTGACATATTAATTCGTACTAATCTCAAAGACACACAAATAACAATAAATGTAAATATTCAAATCTCCAATCACCCACAGTCTTGTAAAAAAATTACATAAAATTGGGAACAACATTTTAACCAAACATTGCAAGGCCACGTAAAAGGGACAGAGAAAATTGATGACGTTAGTAAAAGCCTGAACAAGGTACACACCACAGATCGCCAATCCGCGCATTGGATCCGAGAAATGTCGGCCAGTTCGTCGCATTGGTACATGTTTGCCGTATGGACCATCGAATCCGATGTGCAGATTAGCAATCATGTTAGCAGACATTCATGTTATGCCATTATATTCCCACATATCATTAAAAGCGTTTATCAACCTCGATCATAAAAGTCTAGCGATGCCAGACGAGGAGGCTGGATCGATCCCGAACTTACGAAGCGAGCAGATCCAGTAACTGGTCGGACGTGGAGGGGTCACGACGCAGTGGGGGGCTGGTCACGTGGGCGGCAGCATGTTGCCAACATTTATTCCACTGGTGGCTACCGTCTGTTCCCAGCGACGCCGCCAAGGGCTCACCGTAAACGATAACCCCTTCGCTTCGCTTATTGGCGATCACATTGCCAGCCGACTTGCTCATCACTCGGACAACGTACAGCGGACAATTCACCTGCACAACGCCAACACCACGTTCGTACCACATACCGAAAGCGTTGGAATGGGGAGGTAGTTAGAGGAAGGTACAAGCGATTGACACGGACATGGCTGGGTACAGACGAGACTGTGAAGAGCGAAAAGCTTTGCGAAAGTTGCCTGACATGCACACTTTTCTGTCATACTCTGGTCTGTATTCAGCTTTTTAGATGTTTACGAACCCTTCAAAAAATTTTATTCCATATCCAACCATAACTATGAAGCAGAAAGAGGTTCCAAAATGAGGCTTATCAAGGAACATTGGCCTATTCTGGTTTAATATCTTTTTAAATTCAAGAATTCAAAGAGTCATAGAATTATGTGTAGTTGGCCCATTACATTATCTCTTTTTGCTTCATAATAATTATGAAATGGTGGAAAAAGTTTCAAGCTGTAGGAATTATTTTCAGAAGCTCTACTTTGCACATTATATATACATTGAGGAAAATGTATGCCGATGCCATAGAGCGAGCAATGAGCAATGCACAGGTTCAATAGCATAGCTACCCAATTATTTATTCTCTATATTATTAGCCATCACTATCAGCAATGCTATATCCACAACTTCGGGCCAGTTTTACAATGTCAAGTTAAATGGCTAACCGCCAGCTAAAACCTCATCTATTCTGTTTTCTTCCTAAATAGAAGATAACTACTTAACTGTACACTGTAAAACGGGCACTCAGTCGACAAAATATCACCTTCACCAGCCACATAGCCCACCTCCGACCGATTTCCACGTCACCATCACCCAACCAAAGGACAGTTCCAACACCAATCAGTCCATGACGTGCCCACCGCAAACTCTAAGCCGGCCTTACTTGGACAGCAGATCCATGAGGTGCTTGGGAGTGGTTGGATCTGGCCGCAACGGCGGGCTAAGCACGTGACTAGCTGCGTGGTTCCAGCACGTGTGCGAATAGCTGCGCCCGTCGGCACCTAGCGCTGCCGCGATCGACTCGCCGTACACTAGCCAACCCCTGGAGCGCGCCGCAGCAATCACGTCGCCCGCAGACTTACTCATCACATGCACTACATACAGGGGGCAAGTCACCTAAACACCATGCAAAGCCATCAACACAACGACTGCATACTTGCTGTAATTGTACGCATCGAACCAAACGGCAAATATCGTTTCATGCCCTGTAGATATTTAGTGTTAGAAACGAAATATCCGTTAAGGTAATGTGGGGATAGCCCCTGACGTTTCCTAGCTGGGGAATAATGCAGGACCAACTGAGCTACCTGCACGGAAAGGATAATTAAGCTTATTTGAATTGTTGGGTTTCATGGAGAAGGAAACAGGATTATGACTGGTCACTGAAGGCAAGGAATCCAGTGATGCTATGCTACAATCATACACCAACGGCAAAAGCCTGACTAAACAATTCTGACTTAAGTACGCTGTAGAAACGGAGCCAAACTGAAATCTTGCAACATGCATGGCAGATATTTTGTTTCTAATAATAAATAAAAATGACTACTTAGTTAATTTGATAGGATTTGTGGCTGAAAAAGCCAAAAAGGCAGGTAATTCTTTGTAGGGGGTATATGAAATGCAGATAGCGGCACAACGGACCAAGAGCTAAAATCCCCTCAAAAAAAGCATTCTTCCCTGCCAAAGGCTGTTGCCAAGACCAAGACTTTTACACAACTACAGCAAGACCATCTCGCCAGCCTTTTTTTCATCTCTGTATGCCGTGCCACTTAGCTTTCCTTCATTCCCTGCTTGAATTGATTGATATTGAATGCAGCTATCAATCTATGATCTAGTGCAATAATTCTACTGTGCGCAATATGTGTGAGAGGTAGTAGTAATTCAAACTGTTACATAAAAAGCTTTGGAAATTCAGTGCACAATTGTGTGGATTATAGGTGGGTACTTACTACAAGGTTCAGTGAGGCAAACTAAATAACGCTAACTGTTTCTACAAGTGATTAGCAGTACACAATGCAAATTAACTTTCTAGAACTTAATTTAAGTAGAGTAAATGCAAAACTGGAATGATTATACTACCAACCCAATAGTAAATTTCTCACCAAATTACCAGCAGAGATCCAAAATTATAGCACCATGCTTTCATACAAAAAATACATTTTAAGTAACCTACCTATAATCAGATGCTAATTGGAGCCATGTTTGAAGTACTAACTACAATCCAGACATTTTCATATAATGAGCTAGTCCAAAGCAATTATAAAGTACCTTATCTATAAACATATAATGAGACAGAACAGAATCTGCCAAAATGTTTGGCAGAAATACTTGGCCATGCTTTAAGAAATTTCTCCTGGTTTTGTAAAGGAACAAGGTAATAATTCTAGCATGCTGGCTGGGTCGAAAGAATGATCTGACCTGATTGGCAATGACACACGCTCGATTCGTAGCCTCGGCTTCAACATCTTCTGGCCGAGACAATTCGTGGCCTTCTGGTCCAGTGATACCGGCCGCCAGTAATTTCTTCACATTCTGCAACAAACAATAAGATTACAGATAACTAGATCACATTATTCAAGCAATCAAACTTACATGAAGAAAATTGGAGTTTCAAGATTAATGTAACTAGCAAATTTCCAATACGAATAGTTCATTTCGAGTTCAAGTTTGTTTTTTGTATCCCAGGCAGGCCAGACAGGCCTATAAAAACAGATATGCTATTCATGAAAGCCCCACCCTAGACCTAGGGGATAAAAAGTTTTGCAAGAAATTCATTGTCCCAACGTTCAGGGAGACACAATCCTTATCGCGTTCTAAACTCCTTATCAAGGTTCTCAATACCCTTCATGATCTCTTTACAACTAAGACCCCTAGGCTAGGTATCAAATAAAGAATTCAGCTATTTTCACACAGTACCTTGAGAAAATGACAAAACAAGGGATTGGCAAAGCAATAAATAATTAGAGAAGCTTACTAATGTTGGTAACGGCAATGAATCTAAGTTGTCAAATATTTACCTCGGAGATAATGTCCCCATTTTCTGCATGTACCATGGCAACAGAACCAAGTTGCTTGCAAGTCTCAAATGCAGAATACAGTTCAGGATCACGCAGCATGTAAAGATCCTTATAAGCCATAAACATCTTGAAAGAGTTGACTCCATGGTCTTTACATAACTCAGCCATCTCTTTCTTTACCTGAAAAAAAAATCTTGTCATTAATTTAAAAAAATATATTCGGCTACCAATTGACAAGGGCAATTTGAAATTATTTGTATAGCAGCATTAAATGTGAACAGCTGGTAATTACTTTGTCTGACCACCATGTGACGCCTACGTGAAGAGCGTAATCACAGCAAACTTTCTCATCAGCCATCTCCCGCCATCGGCCAAAAGCTTCGACTAAAGATTCACCCTTCTTGGGCAAAACAAAATCCACTGCAAAAACAATATATTCCAGTTAAATAAATGCCTGGTTTGATGTCAATTAATCCAATTATTTGGAATTAGCTGCAGCAAATGGCACACCTTTGAAAAAGCATAACTTCAAAACAAATTAAGCCATGGCTAAAATATTGAGGAGCAACAAATGTTGTAAGCTATAATTTACCTAAAAATCTAATTTTAAATTTCTCTATTTTTTAAAAGGTGTCTGCACCTCTCTATATAAGGGCCAAGCTAACACCTTTTTAACAGCTAGCCCAGAGTTGAGAAATAATTGCAAAACAAGCCTTTTTTTTCATCCTTCTAGAATCCCATCTGACAATGTATTGCCTCGCTATGCTATTCTATCATCCTATGTGATCTGCTTGTAACTCAAAACAGTATTCGAATTAATGTGTGCATTGCTTAGGGGATATTCGATTGAATAATTACAGTTGAACTTACTAATCATGGTGGTGCCCCCAGCCACGGCTGCTTTAGTTCCCTGATAAAAGTCATCAACAGCAGTTGCCCCCATCAGCTCCAACTGCATGTGGGTGTGGGTGTCAATGCCACCTGAAAATCACATTTTCAAGTTAGACACCTTTTGAAAATGGTACTCACAAATTCTTTCGGGTCATTGGCTTGGATAAAAACGAGATAATAATATGTTTGGATAATTCATTTGCTTCTAGTTCTCATCAAAAATGAAAACTATAAAGAGTCAATTGTGCATTCATATTATTATAGACTCATACCATTAACCGCAAAATTACGAGTCGTAGAATATATCTGAGCATGTAAGAACTGTTCATTCTGCTGCTATGAATGCTGTAAAAGGTAGAATGAAAAGGGGGCGAATCTAACGGAAATTAACTAACCGGGTATGATGAGTTTTCCCCTGGCGTCGATCACCCGAGTCCCTCCGGGAATAATGAGATTCCGACCCACTTGTTTGATGACTCCATCTTCCACGTAAACATCCCCATCAGCAATCCCGTCATCATTGACGATTTTTCCGCCCTTCACAAGCAGCCGATTCTGAGCGCTCTGGAAAAAAACATTTGTTCGTTATGTATATCTTAATTTGGTTTCAAATGCGTTGGAATATTAAATAAGATTTAAACCAATCAACCAATTAAACAATTGAAAGTGGTTTAAGTGGGTGAATTAAACCAGAAAGTAAATACTTCGATCAATTGTTCTACCTAAATAACATGGCTAGTAAAAAAATAAAATCTAGCTAATCAATATTCAGAGAACCTAAAAATAACATGAACGGCATGAAAGGTTCGTAACAATTTTATAACGATACGGTAATATAGTCTATAAAAAAAAAAAAAAAAATGCATCGCAAAAACGGTTTAAATTTAATTACCACAAAGCTTGATACACTAACTCTTAATTGGTTTGGTTGTTATCTTTCCGCGTTAATTGCAGCTTTATAATTGGCAGCTTTGCAGCAGTGCATAGCGAGATGATAGATACACTCAACTATGATTCAATAGATAGCATAATAATATAGCACCGACAGATGTATTTAATTGTAAGCGATGTAATTTTTATTTGGTCATTCTGTACCATTTTTATCATATTCGTCTGGTGTCAGCAAGGTTCCTATATGACAAAAGAACTTTGCTTCGTCCCCACTTCGTCTGACTCATATCATTGCATGACTGAATTTGTGCGTTGTTCCCGAAGAAAGGGGTTGATAAAATACACGCAATTGATTTTTTCAATGCCGCATAGGAAGGTAAAGTGTAACCAATCAGGCAACAGAAATAATGCGTGGCTTTATATTCCAACGCCTGAATAAACGTAGGTACAACACACAAGAGAACAAAACAGTTAGGTATGATAACCAGTGACCGTGGTGCATCTACAATCTAAGTTGGTATATACTATGCTACATACCACTTCCATAGTGAAACCCCACTTCCTGACTGATCTAGCAATGTCAAGGATGGTTATAAATATATGAAACTCTCTGTTCCAAATGCTCCTAATATAGCAAAACGACTTTTCACGTAACACTTTGTTAGGAATTTAACATCGAATCCTGCTTTCTTTTAAACCATTTTGTTGACGTCCAACTCCAAGCCGTGATGAGCAAATATTTGAAGGTGGACCGATGGTTACTCAAAAAATTAGGGCTTTGTTCAGGAGAGCTATTTCAGGTACCGAGGTAAATATTGCGTGTAAAAGTGTTAACGTGCTCAACACCGAACGAACCATGCTCACTCAAAACGTAGCTTGCAATGTTTCGTGATCCACTATCGTGGATATCAGTGAGAAAATAAATGGATAATAAATGCTGATAGGAAAGTATACGGTCGCTCATCATCATAGTTGTCCGGAAAATTATTCAAGCATATGATAATAATTTGTTGCACTATATATTAGAATTATATTATTGAACTTCTCTTCTCTTTTCGTATTCGTTTATTGTTTATGTATAATTGAGGGCAAAAAATGTAATCGAATTGAAATAGAAACCGTGTAGCTATATTTCCAGCAATGATTAACTGTGTGAGGAGGTCTTCCTTCCTTTCCAGACGGTCAATGGTATATACCATCCAGTCATCCGATCTAACGGTGCTAGGCAGGCAGCTGGATCAATACTTGCGTCTGCAGCCGGTGGGACACAGACGCAGTGGCTGGCTCTCCACTGCTCCAACCTTCCAACCTTCCTATTTTACAACCCCTCGTCCAACGTGGCAACCACCCGCAATTCACAAGACGTGCCTTTTATGTTTTTATGGAACGTGATTTCTCATCTGTTTATAGAATTAAATAAACAATCATAAAACCGCATCATGGAAAGGCTGGCTGGCTGGATGGTTGGATATCGTGCTGATATAATCTATCTTCCTAGCCCGACCCAGAAAATACAAAGCAAGTATTTCTGTAGTTCGCAAGCAATTATTTTTCTAGATGAAAATTAATGAATCGTATTGTTGAGTGGGAAATGAAAAAAATTGGCTGAAAACAGGTTTGCAACAAAGCAACAAAGCGCGTCGATGAATAGCCAAGGCAAGAGGGATATAAAAATAATTACAAAATAGCATAACTTCGAGATGAATTTTCCTCTTTGAAGACAAACTGTCTCAACTCAGATGCTTGCTTTGTTAGTAGATTAATTACAAAAAATAACCTATGGCCAACCACCCATAATAATTCCCAGCAGGGCAGGGAGTGTGCGGGCACGACGGCTTAGCTACGAACTAGCCGGTTAGGGGTTGAACTATTCAATAGCGTGCTTGGAGATTGTCAAAAACGTCGAAACGCTAATCTGCGTGGGCGACAAGTATTTTCAGCGCCGGTGTTTACAAAATGCTCAACCCAGCGGCACTGAGTATTAGCCAGAATTAACATACAGGTGTTACGAACAGGTGAAACATCGGCTTCGAGCTAGAAGCTAAAACAGCAAACAGCCTGCCTAGATGCTCTTTTTAAATTAACTAGTAGTCATGCGTGTCTTTCGGAAGGGACACTTGTTTAAGCATTAATAATTCCATCCCCAAGATAAACCCCAATCAAAATTTCTCACCTGAAGATGAATCGGAACCTTCTTCACTGGAGTACTCATTGTTATAAGCTTGAATCGAGATTTTAAGATACTCAATCAAATACTAAGTGACTGACAACCGTCGAAACAAATTCACTACCGTCAACGAAAAAAATGCACAGTGACAGTTTCGCGATAAATTGTCTACACCTGAGTCTCTACGAGCTAAAACAGAGTGGCTAGCAGCTAAGACAGCGTTATAACTAGTCACACAGCCTCACACCTACTAGCAACCCAATGAACAACTGGTGCCTCGAGTCGCCCCGTAGAATCCCGCGAGGTATAGCCCTGCCTACTTGGTCGGCATCCTGCGCAGTGGGCTACGAAACTGAAATAGCTACACGCTAGTGTGGGGGGGCTCCTGATGCCGACGCAGGCTATTACTGAACATCTCTAGCATATACGGCACACAATAAGAAAAAATTCATTGGCATAAACTCTATAGGCGAGTATGCGCGGTCAACACTCTGTAAGGTTTGTCCCTGAAAGACAGGAAGGAAACGTTCCCCTGAAACGATCATCTTCCGGTTTCAACTGCATATGATACGTAATTTGAATGTCCAATTAAAAGTGGCTGAAGAATTGCAACGGACACGTCTGGCATGGACATTGCTATGACGTAACTCGGAGTATCATTTTTACTGGCATAGGTTAGGTATATATGCCGGTACTCAAAATATTCAATCGACGAGGTTGACAGCACGTAATATTAACACCTATTATTTTTCTCATCCATAAGTCACCACGCAATTAATTTAGAATCTCACTCACATCCCACGGCACCGCGTCGTCTTCACTTCGGTGTTCGGCTGTTATCACTTCTTCGACTGCGGCCTCCTCCTGAAAGAAGTAGACAGTTAGTGTCTGGTATCGTCTGATACACATCGGAAATATCGCAGACGAGAGGACGCGACACCTAAAGTGGTCCCAAAAGTCTGAATCAATGCGATCGATCGCTGATCGCAGCATACCTTTTGAACATCACCGGCTCTTCTCCCGGAACCAGGAAACGAATGAACACTCGACATTGCAGAATTGCCCTAAAAAAAGAGCGCTACCGTTATTATAAGAACAACTAACCAGATCTGACCATAAGTACAAGTGTAAGTAATGATAGTTCTCAAAAAGTACATGTATAACGTGTAAAACTAGTTACCCTAGAAGAGTTGACAGATGATCGCTCGGAGGGCATTTCCATGCCGTTTAAAGAAAATGCATCTGGGATGTGGCCGAAGAACGCTTTTCCCATGGGTCGTGCTTGAGGTTTATTACCACCAAGACCGGGTATCCATCCATCCCCTTCCATCTATAAAACAGTCTGTATGATTGGCCAAAATTGTCACACACCTATCTTACAAAAAACAACGCCATAAAGATATTATTTGATACGTGATGTCCTGTCAATTTGATCCCCACCCAACTTGACTGTTGTGACTCATGCAATATGACTCATTGTCGCACATAGGACCCATGCTCGCTAAAAATAAATAGATTTTCGACTTATTGGCATCCTTCCTGATTTCAATTGTACAGATGCAAGTACAGAAGGGTTTTAAAATCTTTAGATACACATACAAACAGTACCTTAAAATGTAAGAAGGTACCGGTGAATTTTCCACGTGGGGAGGTTAAAGAGGAGCAGGTTGTTTGAAGCGTTGACGCCGGTATATGACTGAGCTGTTGAATTCAAGATTAGACTTCGTCTGCGACGGAACGGATCGATCGGGCTGCGTCGACGTCGGCGTCGGCGTTGGCGTCGGCGGCCCCTAACTGAGCATTCTTATACCATAGACGCTTACACCAATTAAGCAGCAGTAATAAACCATCCGATCTCATATACTTGAACCGCCTGCGCAAGCAACTTGTTGGTTGCAGAGGTGATCTGAAATACGTAATTGACTGATCTATAAATGGCTCATCGGTTCAACACTTTACTTTTAATATAATTGAAAAATGAAATATTATACAATACATAGTACAATATTATGTATACATTCAGAATATATACATACTAGCATAAATATAAAATAGACGATACATATTATTTTGTTTTTAATACTGTTTCACAGCTGAATTAGTAATTCAATGAAGTAATTCAATTTTATCTACAGCTCTACAACTACATCCTAATGGTACCAAGTTCATCTCTCATTCTGGCTTGAGCGCAAATGACAGCATCGTGGACCGTAGGGAAGCTCTTGATGCGGCAAGTGATCCCACTCATAGCGTCGCATTTAGTCAACGTCTCGAAAACAGGTCCTGCAAAACGGTTGAGTTGCTCTCGATTATGCAAATCGGGATCGGAATCGGCATAAAATCTGCGTGAGCGTGGTAACATATATTGCAATGCCAATACCTGACATGCCAGCAACGAATAGTTTGGTATCGATCTTATAAAAGTCTTCGGCCAGAGACCGCAATGCATTGACCCCTGATGGATCAATATAACCAAGAGCTGAGAAGTCGAGAATTAAGTACGCCAGCAGCACCTGTCGGGAGAGTTGTGTATTAGATGGGATTGATTTGCATTGTCTGCGGTGTGTACTGACCAGAGGATGCAAATGACTACATTACCGGCAATTGTTCTCGATTGTTCGATTCAGGGGCGCTCGTGTTGTCCCCGATGAAGCTCAAGTTCAAAACTCCTTGCTGAATACGAAGAATTACGCGAAATAATTTAAAATTTATTTGGTTTAGATATTATTTGCATACAACCGAATTTAAAACAGATTTTCTACAATAGTGAAGATTTTCTTGAGTTTTACTGAATGTAATTGCCAGATAGAGCAATTCGTGATGTGTTTTCCCTCTCTTCCTTGGCTAATTAGCAGAGCTTATTATATTTTTAACAAACTGGTGGTATGTCCAGTGGGTATCTGACGTCATTTGTCTCTGAGTGGAATAGGTCTAATTCCACTCGCTTCCTTGGAGCATAAAGGTCTTTATTCTATGCTTGGAGGAAACACTTAGAATTATTTTCATTTTTTTACAAGAAATTCTGATTGAATCTTGAACCACTTTCTTTGGGATGGTTTAAGATTAAAACAGTACATATTTAAAATTCTAGTGAGTTTTTAATGTGCGTTCGGTGTGCTGAGTATTTCTCTTTTTGCTCTTATCAAGCTAAAAATACATTTGAATCAAGATTAGCCGCATTGTGAATTCAGCCTGCATGGGGTCAGTTTCACTTGAACAAAGTAATGGGGCTAAAATAGCCCCAATGATAAATTACTTGTAATCTCTTCCACGCGTAGAAAATCTCATATGGTTAGAGTGGGCAATGTATAATACCATGATAAAAGCTTGTGTGATTATTAATACAAACTCTAGCTCAAGCATCAGCATTAAAATTGTATTTGAAGCATAGATAAATGTTTAAAATGATGCCTCACCCTCTGTAGACTAATATGGCGTCTTTTGGCTTCAACCTTTTTGTCACCATCAATTTTAGCAAGAACTTGTTGAGGTTTCACTTGCACAAGACGGTAGACCTCATTTTTGAAGTGCGTTCTAGTCGCAAAGTTGAGGCCACCACAATAATGGAATATCTTGATTCCCGGTAGCTCAATAGTCTGCAACAACGGCATTGCAATTAACGCCCCGAAGAAATTGTTACATCATCATCAACTACAAAAACAACCGTAACAAAAAAAACACAGTGTCATATGCAAATAAAACACAACAACGACAACAACAACAACAACAACAACAACAATTCAAGACGACGACGACAACAACACATTTCAACGGGACATGGTTATAAAAGTACTTACGCCCTTAAATCTGTTGACGTCTACATAGAGATCGGTTCCCGGAATGACTCGCACGATGCAGCAATAGGCTTTCATGCCCTGAATCAGGATGGACGCAAGCGACAAGGAAATTCCAGCCAGCAGTCCATAATCAATGTCGACGAGCACGACGGTGAAGAAAGTCACCAGCCAGACAATGCCATCCAAGAACGAACACTTCCAGAAACGCAAGAAGTCTTTCATCTGTGTGAACATTGCCTTTAGGGCAACGACGATAATACCGGCTAGAACACACTGAACGAACATCACTTAGTGGGTAAATGACATCTTAAAAGGTTTTTTTTTGTATTGATGCAATTCGTGCAAGTTGGGCACTCACTCTCGGCAATGGCTCGAAAAACGGTCCGATCCACAGCAATACAAGGAGTAAAATAGCACAAGAAAATAGACTTGCTAGCTGGGTCTTGCCTCCGACAGCATGCTGTATTAGACTTCTTGACAGCGATGCTGTGAAAGGCATGCAAGAGAACAGAGATCCTATCAAGTTGCCAATTCCTTGGGCGAATAGTTCTTGGTTCGAGTCGACGTCGTAGCTCATTTTTTGAGCGAATATTAGTGCCATTGACATCGAAATAGTGTATGCCACCATTGTTATAGTGAAGCTATCAACAGCAACCCGACTAAGAAGACTGAAAGGAGGAAATCGTGGCTCCGGAAATCTAGAAAAAATAACGGTCATCATGCACCATGCACCACACGTAATAAAACCACTCTCGTACGCTGAATCTAAGCATTTAGTACGCTTAAAAAGCTGAAAGCTGACCACTCGCAACACCCGGCAATTCCACGGAATAAAGCTGTGTCTAATTACCCTGTGGGAATATGACCGACAGCAGCAATCCCGTAGATTTCTGTGAGATTTCCAAATGATGACGCTAGAGTACCGATCACCACCACAATCAGCTCAATCGGAATCGGTATCTTCGATTTCTTCCTGAGCCAAGGCTGCAGAAATAAAGAAAACATTACGATTTTCCGTATTTTTTTCCCAAGTCAACTGCACACAATAGGTTGGTGTGATTTTGACCAATTTTGATTTCTCAGTATTCTTACCTTGACCAGCTCATTATTCAACGTCATGAAAATGACAGTTATGCATGACATGAAAACGGCAGCGATATTCGCAGTTTGGATTTGAGTGATTATGTCATAGAATGTCTGCAACACAAAATAATTGAACCCTAAATTAGAGCGTATTAATGGTACCATATCATGTGATCAATTGTAACGGACACAAGGCTTATTCGTTAGAATGATCAAGTTTATGGACATTTTTAATTGTTATTGCCGTCATAAAAACTCGATAAAGCGCTTCAGACGCTTGTAAAGACGACACTAATTTGGTTTTAAATGGTTTGTGTAAAATCGGCAACACGAACTGCCATTATGATTGAACGTCGTCTTAAGTTTGGATTATTTTTGTGGGCAGGTACTTACGTATACTATCTTGAAAGGACCTTTGTACTTGATGACATTCATGCCCAGCAAATCTTTGAGCTGAGATGTAAGCACGTGAAAGGCGGCTCCGGCAGTGAACCCGTTGACCAAAGTCTCAGAAAGCAGGGTGCAGACAATGCCCGCACGAAATACCCACATGAGCAGCTGTCAACAGGAAGGGCTTTTTGTGACACTGACACTTGACTATTTTATATTTAGTGGTTCTATTTTGTAGTCGGGATTTGTGATACCAAAGGCAGATGGGAGAAACTGGTTTTCCGCAACATCGTCGCTTTTTTCAGTTTTTCTTCGTAGAGATTCTACAACGAATTGCTTGATAAAAGATAGTTGGCTTCGGATATTTTAATCATACGTTATATTGCTGTATTTGTCTAAATTCGTCGCATGGAAGGTAAAATTAAATTTTCATGAAGATTTTGTGATTCAAATAAACTTGCTCTCTGATCGAACAGGCCTAAAATGTAGCATATTATAAAAAGATAATTAAAAAATGGTTAAGATTTGATAATTTTGAAACTGTAGTGAAAAAAGTCCAGACATTTAAGCGCGTTAATTTTTTCTTGTAAGACTGAACATTTTAGGAAATATTGAGGACGCTATCATCGTGACTTTCCAAGTCAACAACGTACAAAACATAGAAACCCTTATTTTCACCCCTACTCAAATTGGGATGTTAGTTCTTTCAATGACATAATAATGACTGTAGTGACACTGTGCGCCATACATTAATTGTTTAATTTGGTTTCAATATATTATTTAAGTTTACTCTATTTTATCTCCTTTTTATAACCAGATAACAAAGAGCTAACAACATGTTAATATTGAATGCAATTGTTATCTTGACCATCAACCAATAATTTTAAAAGAGCTAGTTAAACTAGGTAATTCCCTCACCTGATAACAGCCAACAACGAATGTGACAGCCGTTGCAACTTCTATCGGCGTGAACTGATCGTCCAGCATCTCGGTGCCATTGAAGGACATCGGTACGGTGCCTGTGCCGGTTCCAGTGCCTGTACCGGTGCCACCGTAGCTGTGCGTGGATACCACTTTGCCAGTCATCAGGCAAATCACAGCAAACGTGCCTATAGGACGATCATACACACGCCACTCAACTATTTGCATACCAAGCTTCGAGTTAATGGTCAATTTTCTATGGTTTTCTTTTTTAGTCGATATAAGTTCGATACCAAATACGTGCCCTCAACTGGCAGGTCTTACATCGTGTTGTTAGATCGTTTAATATCGCGAGAATGATCTTTATCGGGGATTTTGTTTAACTTCGCACCCAGGTATCGTTTTATAGTGGTTGGATGGATGTTGCATCAAGATCAGGGTGGCCTTGCGACATGAAATGGGCCAAAGAAACTGGGGCGTCGGGCAGACCCTTTCTTATCACAAAATGGCACCCATTTATTAGGGTCGTTTGCAGTGGGAAATATCTAATGTAAGCAGAGTACCGAACTACTTTAAAAAGTTGTGGTTTATACTAACAATGGCGCATTCGACATAGTTAATACATATAGTATCATGATATTTTTGGTATGTAGGCACCTTACAAATTTCACCTCGATCGGATCTATATAAGTAAAGGGATTATAGCTGTGAAGTGCAATTCACAGTTTTTGAAGTGCAACAACTGCAGGGATGTTCTACAGAGATTCATGCCTTCCATTGTTTATTAATATCAATATACTTCCATGTGCCATTTTTATATAGTGTTATATTGTTTGTAAGAGACAATGGTACTACACAATACAAAATGACAACGTCCATAATCATGCAACGATAAATCCTATTGTAGCAGGTATTAAATATTTTAATCATTACCTGTTTTTATTAAAAGTATATCAATGACTTATTAATGAGCGTAACGAACGAAGCGAAATCTTCAATTATACACTAGCCTCCAAAAAAAAAATCACTTGTGTTAGTGTTTTTTGTTTGTTTGTTTGTTTGTGTGTGTCGTACAAACATACTGACAGTCCACAGTACTCAGAAACCTGGCCGAGCGAGCAAAATTTGAATCACTTGTATTTTGACGAAATAAGATGGAAATAAGAATCCACGATATCTCAAATAGGTAATATTCTGTGGCCAACGTTATTTACCCTTAATTTAACGGGTAATCGCCACTATCAATGACACCAACCGGAAATGTGTGTTTGAACTAAAATACTTTTGCTTACCCATTGAGATGTGTCTCGATGTGCCCAAAAAGAAATACGCCAAGACCGGGAAGAAGGCCATGTAGATGCCGACAATTGGCGGTACGTTGCCCAGTAGCGCGTAAGCCATTCCTTGAGGAATGTGCATTATGGCGACGGTAAATCCAGCCACCATATCGCCTACGATATCTCGTTTCAATTTGTACTGAGGTACCCAGGTGATAGCAGGCACCGTATTGCATATGCTTCTGGTAAAATTGTACTTCTTGCATTTAACTATCAAACTAGATACCACTGAAACAAACCAGTTGAGTATTCAGTTTGAGATCGATGATATTGTGAAACATATACATATGAAACATACATTGTTGGTCGTAGTGTTCGTAGTGATCATGTCTGATATTATTATATTATCGGTGTTGGTAAGACGGAGTGGTTCAGAGCAGTGGATAGATTTTATGGAAGTGTATACTGTTTTGCTCTGTTGGAAGTGGTTTGTGGTCCTAAAACGGTCCTTTTTAGGACCACAAACCACTTCCAACAGAGCAAAACCATACAATTCCATAAAATCATCGGTGTTCCCGATTCCTAATTATTGGAAAATCACCGTGTATAAATTAAGAGTTAGCAGAAATAAAGCCCCAAGCAAGTTCGTTTGTTTACAGAATGTAAGGTAGGTAAGAACCATCGTTTTGTGCGTCTGCGTCGATCTTCCCATTAGCCAAGCCATGTCATGTAGATTTGAGCATTTTGTATGAATCTTCTTCGGTGGTACATTGAATAGGAGCATGAGTCTGTGACATTGAAACGTCTTCGAAAATAGAACAAAACAAATTGTGTCTAATTAACCTTCATTCCAAACAAGCGAGTTCGCAGTTGCGATTGAAAAAACGATACGAAAATATCGAGAAACCGCGAAATGAATTACTATTGTCTTGTTGCGTACCTATGGTATACTGTATGGCCAATTCGGGTGGTACTTACAGCTCTTATGCGGCTTAGCGTAGTCATATGCCTCGTTGAGTTGTTCTTGGTCAAAAACAGGTCTCTCGATCTTAAACTCCATCGGTGACGATTGTGAGCTACTCTCCGTCGCGTTGTTGGCACATGCAGATTCAACGAGTAACTAACTAACTTGAAGCGTTGTTCACTTAGTAATAAGATCCGAGATTTCCTTGCACTTGGAAGTCACCAACACAATCAACTGCCACCAACTGGCGCCAACTCCAGTTTACGCCATTTGCCATTAAGAACATAATGATTTTTCACGATCTTGAATTAGCTTTCACTCATACTTTTTAACAATCAATAAAAAAAAGTGTGATATTTTTTAATGTCCTAAATGGACATTATATAGCATAGATTATTACGCAAAATGGCTAACATTGACCTAAACAGAAAATGCTCATGCGGTCAAAATTGAACGCATTACGAAATTACCAGTGAAAGTATTTATGCGTCTGGACCAGTGCTAAGAGTTTCAACGAGTGAGACCAGATACCGCGCAGATTTCAATTAATAGTCGTTCAAGAGAATAACTGATATTGCATCACAATAGCTAGCAACGAAACAAGAGCATCAACATCAAGCCTGTGATTTATTAATAGTACTTGTGTTAATTCGAACGCTGTAACAATTAATGTCCTTTAGAATGATCCTGGTTCCAGCATGATACGAAAGCGAACACGATGATGAAAATAATGCGACATCGTCCGTCAATATTATTTTTAGTCCATTGGTCTTCCGCAAATAAATAATTAAAAAACAATTAGTGTATCGTATAGCAAAAAAATATTGCGTAAAATAGCTTATTTGCATTCTAGCTTGATTGCCCCTTCCGAATCTCAAATATCGAGTGGTCATCCACTACAATAAAGTGTCCCATCACTTTAATAAGCTCTTTGCAATCAAGAACACCTAATCAGAAAGTTAGCCTTGGCATGCAACACGACAAACTGGTCAATTTTGAAGTGTGCCACGAAAACACATTTGGGCGATGAACAAAATTTCGGGGAATTTTCGTTGTTGTTCAAAAGAAATCAACTACAGCCAACCATACACGCAGGCTACTTGACTTCACAAATGAACCACATAATTATATTCAATCTTAGCCGAAGTCTTATTTTCTTATTTATTATTTTGTTGCACATTATACACGAGTCGAGTTCAATAGCGGTCATACAAGGTTGGCTTATACCATAGCGTGATATTTTGCGCATTTTCAACTTGTGCCGCTTGCTTTGCTCATAGATTGGTCAATGGAAACACCGTATACAACACAAGCTAAAGGCAATATCGAAAATCTCGAGAAATAATAAAAGAATATATGCAAAAATACCATTTCATTATGCGCATATCGTTAAGAAATAATAATCTGACGTAGCGAGCATGTTTGTTGCAGGGTGACATTATTTTCAAGCATGCGGTGTGTGGAGACCTTGGCCGTGCCTGTGACTTGCTATTAGAACTTCGATAATATACTCTTTGCCTACTCTTTTACTTTGGCTTGACTTTGGACTTTTTTCGTTTTATTTATAGCAAAGCGAGTGCTGTTCGATGCTCATGGAGGGTCTAGGACATACGGAAGAGAACTGTGTGAATATCACGAAGCAAATACACAAATAAGCGTATATCTACATACCTATATTTCTAAGTCCATGCATCAACTTTTTCCTCAATCAAATATTTACTAACGATAAAAAATAAGGTGAATTTAGGTTAATGGGTATAGTTAAATGTAAGTATCATATATTCTCATAAGATTCGGGAAGAAAACGTGATTCGCTTACTTATCGAAGTGATTTGAAAGTGTCAAGTAGCGAATTACATCTTCGGCCAATGGATCATAGCGATTACTTATTCATATCATTTGTTACACACGGACACTTCTCAAATTCTATTTCCACTATAAATTCGTTAAACTGCTCTATAAAGTTTCTATTTCTTATCAAACTTTCCCGAACTGGTTTTTGCGCGATTGTGCGTTGCCTGACCACGGAATCGTTCTGCTATGGAAATTGAGAAGGGCTGTGTGTTTGTGAGGGTGTGTGTGTGTGTGGTGGACGGGGTTATTACCCGAACCCGGCGCCAAAAGAGATCGCCTGATCTGGAACTTGTTTCAGTTACAGCAATGCCGCAGCCCAAACGTTAGAAATAATCGATCTCCTATAAGGAGAACGACCGCTGACCACTTACAACCCCGTGGGCTGTGGTCACTACCAGAGTAAATACATTTTCTGAATAACCGTGTATAACCTTAATAACACAAATTATGAAACAGATAAGACAAGAATAGCCATATTAGTTGGATTAAAGTCTCAATTTCGTTGTTCACACGAGACTGTCAAAAGACGTCGCTTTTTCAAAAATGAAATCTTTCGTTTCTGAGGAGGGGATATAGGATTATAGATTAGTATAGAATTAAACTAAAATTGAGGGGTGATTGAATTTTCTTTTTGTAGCGTGTTTATCGCAATTGGGGATCGGCCATGACTTTTCCTAGCACCTTCATCACCTTTATACCACACCCTTGTACGTATGCTCTTGTGACCTTTTAGCTTATAGGTAGGTATAGGTTTAAAAGTATAGTAGTATAGAAACGCACTACGAGCTCTCTGCTAATCTAACTAAAATGAAGATGGTATGGTAAGATTTCGACGGAAGACCATTATAGACTGTAGTGATCCTTTCACTTATCAGTAGGCCCATGGGACTCCATGCGGCGCCGCGATGGTTTTATGGGAAGGGGTTAGACGAGGGGTGCACCAAATTCTGCTGTGTAGGTGCAAGAGGCATTACTTGGGAGTTGGGAGAAGCAAAGCACGCACTGCTCCGCGTGGTAGGAGAAGGTAGAAGCTCCACAAGCCAGCAAGACGTATAAGGCACATGGCATAAGGCACTGGCAACAACCCTAGCACGCAAGCAAACGATTCAGTCGGCCTCCACACTATACCTTTCTATTTTACATCCCTTCTCTGACACGCTAGGGGGGAAGGGAACTACGAAATATCATCATTATAATTGTACTAAAATCTCTTTTGTTATGTACACAGAAATGCATTTTGAGAAATTTACTTTCTTCGCCATCTGCTGGAGTTCTGCGAAGTTGATTTAGTGGTGGAAATGAGAATAGGGGTTGGGATATGTAGAATACAAGTTTAACGATGAGAAATTTATTAATTTGACCTAATTACAGAAATTAACCATGGTACAAGCATAAAAGTTTCATTTTATACCTGTAGATGTTGTTAAAAACGATTTTCCATTCACCGTTGCAGAAACATATTTTCATTCTGCGCGTTAGATTGTTCGCAGAAGTTGTCTAGGCATCTGTGCGTACTGTTTAATGCGTATCGACTGACTGCACGATTTCGCATGTATTAAATTCACTCGTGTAAACTTTCAAACGTGTTTGTGTATGTCTTTAATTGTGATTCTTGCCCTGCATAATGATTTACCGCAGCCAGCACGCCATCTCAGTTCAACAAAACGTCAGTAATGCACCAAACAGAAATTAGACGCCAACGCCATTGTGTGCCAACGTTCACGTGCAAACCAATTAAGACAATTATCAAAAGTTTACAACGAAACGACCTATACTTTCATTTTCCGATAGATTTCCTCCACCATTTCCAAGCGTGTAAAACGTTCAGAGGGAGTAGGTGCTTTGAATTTCCAATACACACGGCGGTTGTCAGCCAGGTGTCTATTCGTAAAAAAACATGCCACCTCGATTCTTTTGCCCCTCTTTACGACCAGTTGCTTTCACAGCCTCCTAGTGTGATTCAAACTCTTCCCATCCAGAAAGTTCTACCTGTCATCCTGTCAAGACATGACTCTCGTCAAGGACACTGTTTCACAGATGAATGGGGCCGATCCAATCATGTAAATCTTTATAATAAACGTTGCATGATGGGGTTGTATGTGCGATATGGAACAGACTAGCACCGCCGTATCGACTCCAAGCTCTGAGTTCCGACTCACAACTCCTATCCAACTCCGTTGCCGGATTCACCCCTCGGACTTCAACAGTGATACACGTGTGCGACAAACTCTCTGCTCTACTTTCCGTAGGTTCCACCCTCGGACGCTTCTTTCCCGCGCGCGAAGTAGTCAGCATCGCTTGTTTAGTGCTAGCGCGATCATGAACAAGTCAAGAAATTACGTGCGGTGTGTCCAGTTTGCTACGACGGTTTTCTGCGCTCTGCTCGGCTTGATAATGCGCCGCCGCAACAACTTAACAACAATAAGGGACGGCTAGATGTTCGAACACGACGACCACAGCTCAAGTTTAGTTGGACAATAGCGTTGGCGGTGGCAAGATGATGCTAAGAGCAATCGTTTATTTGTACATGACCAGTTTGCTGTTAGGGGTAAGGACGAAAGATCCTCCTACAATCATGATACCGGGTCAAGGGTCAATAATTGGCAAGGAAGTGCTAGTGACGAGACAACGTGCGACGGTTTACTTCGGGGTGCCGTTTGCCTCACCACCGATCGGCCTTCTGAGGTTTGCTCCGCCGAAGACTGATCCACTACCACAATGGACGGAAGTCCGCAACGCTTCGATAGCACCCCCTGCATGTCTGCAGTCGCCCGATCGACTCAAGAATCCGGATCAACTCTTCACGAAGGTGATGGCAGAACAGACGTTGGAATACAGCGAGGACTGCCTCTATCTCAACATCTACGTGCCGGAGGGTAAGAAAATTAAACTGATACTGTTAAGCGATGAGCTACCGAAATCGTTGATTTAGGTGTTTTATTGTGAGTAAATGAATGACTAATATTAAAAGCATGGTAAATGGGAATACCAGGTCACCAAAACTTAGCTTTAAAACTAAAATAAAAATATATCAGGCAATATGGAGTAACTGCGTTCTGTTAAGAATATGTACAGCTTGGGGTCGATTTTTCAACTTTTTCAACTCTCTGATTAATGTCAAAGCACAGGCAAATGTCATGGTAACAGCCAATCAGATTTGACGGGAGCCTCAATTGTGTTCTAGGATCATTTCATTCACTGAAAATATTGTTAAATCGAGCTGTGAAGAAATTGTTTTTATGAACACTAAAAAGAGTGAATGAGTTTCAGGAACGAGTCCTGCGGGAGGGTGGCCCGTCATGGTTTGGCTGCATTCTGGAGACTTCAGCTCGGGGGCCACAGCCATGTGGGACGGATCTGTCTTGGCGGCCAAGCAGAAGGTGCACTTCTTCCCAGTTACTCGTTACCATGGTTACCCGCATTACCAATCACCTGCCACCATCTAACAATCACCCGTTAGCAGTTAGCAGTTGCCCAGCTTCTGTAACAGTCTTGGTTTCTGTATTGCGGCGCTCGGGATAAATTGATGGCCTTTAATCAACCCCATATTAATTTAAATTAAGATGAGAGAGGCAAGATAACTGACGGGGAGTTTAAATGCACTTCAAAGTGAGATTTAAAGCGGAGCGTTATCGCTTAAGTCTGTATTCCTGTAAGAAAACTGGTACAAGTGAATATTGCACAACTTGCAACTGAAGCACCTGCGTAATCATATGCCTAAAGATTCATCAAAGTTTTCTTTGAATAAAATTCGATATTTTCCCAGAATCTCCTAGAATTTCCCAGATTTTCTACTCTCATTGTAAGCTACTTGTTATTGATCCTTTCTAACAAACTGAAATACTAATGGAATCGTTTATCTCCCAGGTGATTGTCGTAACCGTGGCCTATCGACTGAATATTTTCGGGTTCTTCACCCTGACCGACGGTAGCGCTCCCGGAAACTACGGCCTGATGGACCAAGTCGCTGCCCTGGAGTGGATTAAAGACAAAATATCCGCGTTCGGAGGATCACCTGGCGACGTGTGCCTATTCGGCCACGGATCTGGCGCATCCAGCATCGGACTGCACATGGTCGCTAAGTCGTCGGTCGGCAAGTTTGCGCGAGCGATCGCAATGAGCGGGAGTGTGGTAGCAGCGTTGAAGGAGCCCGAAGTACTCGAAGGTTACGTTAAAGAATTGGGGGAAGAGTTCGGGTGCGAGCCGGCGTCCATGCTAATGCTAGCGTGTCTTAGGCAGGTGAAAGCGTCGACTTTGCTTGCAGAAGCGACAGAGCGTGGAGGGTGGGGTCCTGTCCTCGATCGCGATCTCAACACCACCGATCCGTTTCTCCACGAAGACCCAGTGGTGCTTTTTGAAAATGGCGAGTTCAGCCACATAGCGTTCATGACAGGCTATACGGACATGGAAGATGCACTAGTTTCGGCTGATAAGTTAGAGAAGGGGGTTGATAATAATGCGTTTCAAGATCTGATCATGGAAGCCATTAAAATCGAACAACCTGAGAATGCTGATAATGATTCGTGTCAAATTGATCATGCACACATTTTGGACTCGGTTATGTTTTACTACAGCCCGCAGCCACCTAGCAAGGACGCCAATATCCTTCGCTCGCGTTTGATGGACTTTTCAACTGACAAGAAATACGCATCGGGGGTGTTTTTTCAAGCAACACACGTCTCGAAATACATGCCCACTTTCCTGTATCGATTTGAGTATAAAGTGAAAAGTTTTGAATTACCGGAGTGGGTCAAAGTTCCCCATCAGTATGAACTACCGTTTGTTTGGGGGATGCCATATTGGCCTTCACTTACTCTCATTTGGAATGGTGCTGATCGGAAAATGGCTGATAATATCATGAGCTTATGGGCAAATTTCGCGAAAACAGGGAATGCAGCATCACAAACGGGGCCCAGTACGAAATGGGACACGTTTACGGAAGATATACCTGCGATTATGATCTTAGACCGAAACTTACATATGGCAGATCCAATGACATTTGATTATAAAGCTTTTGCTTTCTGGAACAGTTACTACCCTAAAGTGGTGGAGGCGTCTAACCATTGTTGCAACGCTACAGACGTTGGTGTGCCTCTTCATGGCAGTATCTTGCCGCCAGCGGCGATGGCGATGTTTGCATTCCATTACAGATTCATCATGTCATAGTATAAAAACACTTTTTGGTCGAATTGTTTGGAAAAGCTGGCTGAAACTCGGTCCAACCTCAGTTACGTAACATGCACATGATTTTATGATAATTGAAGGGAGGCTTCCGGCATTTTATTACATTGACAATTCGAGGTGTACATAATTATTTCTTGTTAGGGGCAATATAAGTTTCTGAATAAATAAAAACTACGTGGCAATGGAGTTTTAAAATTAGATATTATTACGATTCAACATGGAAATAAGATATCGTTGCCTAGGAGCTTATATAAACTAGGTATTGATTTCAAGTTGAGTTTGATACAAAGAAAACCCTCTGCGGTTCATCATGTCTTAATAATGTGAAATTAGCTAAAAAATGTGACCATGCCCAGCGCAAGCTATCTCAAAACAACCTGGAAGAACCGAGCCAAAATGGGAGGGTTAAAATAGGACGGAAAATTGAAGTGCCCACATAACTGTAAGTGAAAAAGTGTTGTTCAGAGACTTTTCCAAAGATTGTGACATGAAAAAGAAAAAAAATATATTTTTACTTTGAATCTGAGTTAAAGAGCCTGCAGTATTTGAAGAGTGGTGTTAGTTTATCAAGTAATTCATTACCTTTATCAACTTACATATCACATAATGAATAAAAAATAAATTTGGGACATTGTGAAAACCTATATAACTATATATTTAACAATAACTGTAAATAATATATGACCTTAAAATGTCTCATATTCATTCAACAAAAAAAAGCAATTTTCTCTGTTACGAATAAAGAGCAATAACAATTCACATTATAAACCAATATCATGTATATTTCTCGGTTCAAATTAAAATGTTTGTGAATAAATACCAATACATTTTGATAAAATAATTGCTTTCAATGATAGGTATTGAACAGATAAGTAATGCCCATCAAAAATCATTGAAATTCACAAGTTGGATCAAATTATCCACAACAGTCTCTGGCAGTTTCTTCAGCATAAGACGACAGTCATGGAAGACTGACTGCACGTAGTTCTTGTCATCGTGGTATCGCCTGATTTGTCCCTGAGCCCAGCGTTTAATCATTGGCTCCGTCTTAGGGTTCACAGCTGAACAGAAGAAGTTAGCCACTGTCACTCAATTAATAGATGAATGAAATAAAATATATCTTAACTCTATGTTCTTCTTAGGAATCGTACCAAACTGCAAATCTCTTTGCATAAATGGTAAGTTGTAGCTATAAGCAATGAAATGTGAAACTAAACTTGAAACTATTTTTTTTGGAATGTATCCTTATTCGTAATGGGAGGTGCATTTCGCAAGCAAATAAGTCCAGACTCTGTGGTCGATTCCTCGAATCATCATATAGTTTCGATTGAAAACCTTAATTTTATTATTGTTAGGTATACATGTTGTGTCTATCTGCTACGAAAGCAACTTATTTGGCTAAGCTTTTGTTTCTATGGGATTACAATTGTACCTGGCTATTTTTTGCAAGTTCTACTTATTTTAAAATAGTCTAGGTAGCTCCTATGAAGGTAGGCTGGCCTTTACATGCTTGAGATATTCTTTGATGTATAGCATTGAGTTAACTATGACAATGCATAGAGCAAAAAGTAATTTGGCTGATCTGTTCATGTCTGTTAACACAATCATCATAACAAAAAAAGACTGCAGATATAAAGTATTATTAAAAAGCTTCCAAGATACTATCAAAATTCCACTATTATTGATGACTAAAAGCATTGAAATTTCTTTCATGTAATTCTAATGATTTTTTACCCTATTTCTACAAATAAAGTTCAATTCCAATAGTTCTATGCTAGTTTCAACCAAACTAGATCACAATGTCATCACTTACACAACAACTGTAACCCGATGTAGATGCTGCAGTAGATTCCCAAATTCACCCGACTCATCGAAGGGCGAAACTCTGTCAAAGTGGTAACTGCGGCAGTCACGACACTTGCGACACTTTGCTCCAAAAAGCCCAGAGGGAGGATCGGTGGAATCTGAACAGTGGGTGAACAGTAAGTGTAAGAAATTAGCCCTTACCGGCTAACATAGATACTGATAACATTATCAAAATATTTTATTCTATTTACAACGTCCCTACCCTTCTAGAGTACCGAAATTTGACTGGTAATTATTTATAAAAACATCTTGATGTACTTACAGTAATTTCCATGCACGGGGCGGACTGATATCTGATCTTACGTCCACAATACAATTCAGGATTTTCCAAGAACTTTTGCTGACAGGTTTCATTAGCGAACAGGTACACATATTGACCATAGTTCACCGCTAGTGACCGTTTTCCCTTGACTCTGGCTGGCCTATGCAAGGGAATTACACAAACACACACAATGTGTCGATATAGCTGAACAGTTAGTACAGTTTATTATTCTGACCAATACGACATTTTGCAGACAAATTAATTTTATCTAGTAAGTATTTTTTTTTCTGAACCCTTTCAACCAGTCTAAACGTATCTCAGGAGACCTCTGTGGGTATCAAGTTCAGAGTCGCAGCAGATAAGAGCTAAAAACGTTAGTAGATACTGACTTACTTTTTGCTATCGACGTAAGTGACAATGCATAGCCCCTCTGCATAAAGATTGTCCTCCGCAACACTTGTGATTGATGTTGGTACGCGTTTTGGCATATTAGTTATATCAAAATTGAAGTAAGTGCCAGGATTAATCAAAAAATCATCCCCGTGGGCCGCGCACAAATAATAGTAATTGTTCTGGGAAGGGGAAAATAATTAGAAGGTTATGATCATTGATTGAGGCTATGAATTGGATTTTCTTTTACAAGTTTTGCTTCTCGTCCGTTGACCATCGGATGTACTCTACCTGAAATTGGAACAAACCACGGACGGGCGGTTGAGGACCCTCTGTAATAAGCAAATTTTTTTTCGCCCAACACGCGATACAGTACTGTGTGGTTGGTCCAATCCGAGATTCAAACTCGTATGGTGTAATGCACAAGCTTCGTAAGCTGTGTGGACCATCTAAACAGAAAGAAAAAAACATCAGGCCAATAACAACACTTGTGCTGCTAGTGAACTTGCTAAAAAAAAGTGTCTATTACCTCTGATAGAGTTATCGTAGGACTGGATATCTTGCATGTGATATTCAACTATTCGAACACAAATGTCAAATAGTTGCCACTTGGAGATTGACCCAGATAAATCAAATCGATTCTGGTACCTGTCTTGAATCGTATCAAGAAGTGCTGGAACTGTGCTGTACCAATGCCCGATCTTTTGCATCATGTGACCGAAGCTGAAGTGCGGCATTGTTCTACAATGCAAGGTGAAAAAGCGTCAGTATTTATAAAACATTTTAATTAAAAAAAAAAAAAAAAAATCAGTAAACCATGTTATTTTAAGGATCAAAAAACAATCAATGACACGAGCAAACATCGTTTAACTATAACCCCTTCCATTATGGGATCTGAAAGAATCAGTCAAGAATTTTAATTTTAAATAGTTCGTATCGAAAAACTGAGATGACATTTCTCAACACACCGCACACAATAAATTCAGTAAGTCGTACCCGTAAAAAGACGTGTAATAGGCTTCGCCAATTCTGGAGCACAGGCTGCTCAGATAAGGGTCAATGTGGATCACGATCATTGGACCAAAGCCCAACGTTTCAATTCCCACCAATTCAACCAAGCTGGTTGGGAAACCGTCGTATATGAACCCTCCAGTGGTGCACCTTGAGGAATGATTGATCCATTGTGTTTTCAAGAATGTATAAGAACTTAGAATAACAATGATTATTGAGAATCAGATGCCGCAATTCTCGGTAGGTACTGCAAATCTGTTTAAAACTTATTGTGTTAATATGTGGTAATTGCAGATTTACAGCAAACTCTAATCTGCATATTTCAATTTTACACATCAGATTTAGTCAGTTTCAGATTTAGATGATAGTTGAATGGTTAAATTTGAAATGAACATTGCCAAAAAATATCTGTACCTATACCCAAACAAGACAGACTATGTACAATTTGAAAAGTATTATGGAATTTAATGAATAGAGTTACAGTATGCTAAATGAATAAGGATAGTGTACAATATTATTGCCAGCTCCACAGAAATTGGTGATGCTAGTAGCATACTTTTCATTTTTAAGAGATAAAACATTGGATCTTTCGAAACTCACCTTTCCTCCATGATGAATGTCTCATATGCTTCGACCATCAATTCTGGTGTCACTGTTAGGCCCCTTCTCAAGCAGTTCTTAAGTCGGCGGGCAAGGTCACACCAACCCAAAGAGTTGAGCACATAGCGCAGAGCATCTCCCGGTGTTACCACGCGAATGCCAAACTCGTTAGCCAATCGTTTAGCCACTGTAACCATGTCCAAAAACAAAGGTACAAGTAACACAGAAAAAAATTTGTTGAATGTTGCCAGCCATAAAAAAGACGTGCAATGTTTGACTTACAAGTCGACTTTCCAGACTTGGGAGGGCCCATCACGCAAACTCTGATGCTAATCAATGGAAAGTACGAGTCCGCTTGAATGTACTTAAGAGGGTTGCTCTCGAACAAGTAGAGATTTTCCAGGGAAGCTAGACAAAATTCAATGTGTCCATAACAATCAAGTATGTGCAGTACTAAAGTAAAGCGAATTGTATTAAAATTTTAGCTCAGTTATGTTCAAATGAGATGGTCCTACCTATATAGTAGATGTGTTTGCGGAAAATGACCGGGAATGAATCGTTGGTGGGAACTGGTCTATACAATGGCAAGGAATCCTCTTCCTCGTAAACCTGAAAAGTTTGTCAGTCTGCAGTACTTATGGCCATTGACACACATTTTGGTATGCACATGTTCCCCACAATTTGAATGGCGCTCATCGAAATGTTTCTACGAATTTTGTAGACCTGTTACGAATCCATATTTGGCAAGACGAATGAAAACACTGTTTTTTTAACGATTATGTGTGTTAAAAGTTAAAATAAAACATGGCCATTAAAATATAACCACTTAAAGATGTAGGTATATGGTTTCCCAAAAGAAATACTTTTTGAGAGTTAGAGGACAGCTCTTTGAAAATTCTGAAGATGCTTGTGCATCTGATACATATTTCAATGCTGCAAAATCAATGTCTAAATTTCAATTAATTTCAAATATTATTTGCAAAAATAGCAGTTATATAGGTAGCTGCCATTGGCATAATGTTGCTCTGAGCTTATCTAAAAAGTATCTTGATTTGGGATGAAAAACCTACTACACCAGCAATTCACCAACAGCTCTGAATGCATACTGAAACAGTCAATTAATTAGTAGGAGTAATGGTGTTTACATCAAAAAACAATATGACCTCATATAGCGTTCGTTAAAAAAAATGGAAAGGACAAAAGATGTAAATAATCTATTTAGATTTTAGACTTGACAATAAAATAATTATTTGTGGAAAATGTATTAATTACCATAATACTTCCGTGGCTATAATTGCCAGGAAAACAGTCGGTAAGTATAGTGAGTGAGTAGTGAGTAGTGAACTTATACCTGAACAGGGCACCAGTGTGAAAACCTGCTCATCATGTGGTAACCACTCCTAATCAGTTCGTCAGCTTCCTCATGAGTCAGGTATCGGACCATGTTTAGGCTACGAATCCTTTGGGATTTCCTAGAAAAATTCAGTTGGTAAAAACAAATGGCAGAAATCATATTCATTTTTCGACAACATGAAGCTTGGTGGAAAGTTGGAAACCACTTTTGTGACCAGACTTGGGATGGTTCCAGGAGCTAAAGGATGCACAAAACTCAGTTTCTTCTCCTATCATGGAAACATTGATTTTTTACGTGTAGGTAAACTCCAAGCCTCATGAGAATCGTGATCTAAAAGCCCTCAAAAACTCTCCAGGTGACCTTTTTTCCTTTGATGTAGCATTATATATTATTATCAACAGGGTGAAAACTAGAATCACAAAATGAAAATAAGCCGGAGATTGATTTAATTGTTTTTCCACACTTTGTCTAAGCCACTAAACGCAATGGTGACACCAGTAACTTCATTTTCTCAAGTAAAATACCAATGAGATATTATGCTTACTCTAAGCAGTTAGCTGTCCGAATCGCAAACACGCTCCTTAACAACAAAGCAGGTAATTGTTGCCTTGGAGCCAATGATAACCATCGAATATTTTCTTCTGCCGCATATACCTGTAATTTGTATTTAATTAAAAATAATACAGGCATCATTTAGAATGGAATGGAATCGTCACATGTGTTTAAAAAATGCATGGCGATTGATTTGTAAGGTAGACAACTTAATTAAAATTAATTGTTTCCTGACAAATTTCCTGATAAAAACTAGAATTTAGTATGGGGGTTATATGGGATCAGGGGTAAAGGACTGGGGAAATAGTAATATCCCTGAAGCCCACAAGCTGTGGTTTCAATTCCTGATATGTTTCTAATATGCAAGCTTACCCTCAAATGTTGGAGGAAATTGTCGTCTTCTGCGACCCAGAATTTAATGTTCTCTTTAATGCGCCTGAAAGCATTCTTTTCTTCTTCCAATCCAGTTACATTCTCTTCAGACTGTTCTTCATTTTCAAACGAGTCGACTACATTCATGACTTCTTCTTTGTTGTAGTCATCTTCGTCTTCATCTTCGTCTTGCTCGCTGTCGCCAGCTGAAATTTATCAATTAGATAACTTAAGTTCATATAACTGAACAAAGCAAAATTTCATCAAACCTTTTTATTGCTTAATGCTTACCATTGCTCGCGATGATAAATAATTGACTACCGAGCTCTTCTCGAATCTTCATCTGACGTTGTTTCCAGTTTTCGACAAACTCATCGAACACACGTTCCACTGCAAGTGAGTCTCCAACCTGAGCCACAAAATGATTTTATTGTAGTGACAACAAATTTTTGTTCTTTGCTTGCTTTTATTACTAGAAACTGTACAATGAGAACAACCACATTTTATTTAATATGTTGATGAACAAGGTATTAAGAGACCGTTATACAGTTATGTTCCTTTTTTTACTTTTTTGATACAAGGCCAACATTTATGATAGAAGGCAACAATAAAAAGAAAAACTTCAAAGGGAAACTAAGAGCACAAATCTAAAAAAAAACAAGTAAGTAAACAGCAAAGTAAAAGTCAGGTGGGACTTGCCAATGCATTGTATGGCCTTGTATTAAGATAATAAAATTATCTAGCATGAGCCTTAAAATAAAAATAGGTTTTACTTAACATTCATAAATTTTTACTACCTACAAACATCTAAGTAGCAAATCTCAAGCGTCAAATAAAGATTTAATTTAAAATACGTTTAAATCTAAAGATTTATTGTTTGTTTCTGTAGGAGAGCAATTCTCTTTCTGACTGCTAAAGTAATATTTACCTCCAAGCGTATTATCAGGTTCGGTACGATAAAACGTTTCCTCATGTACTTTATATCGCTCATCCGGCAAGGGAACCCATCCAGCACAATTCCCTCACTGAGCGCTGGTTCCGAAAACCACGCGTCGCGTACCACTGCATCAAGCACTGCACTCGGTATGCTTTTTCCTAACACCAAGTAATTGCGTAGTGCTGTTTGCATTACATTGGTGTCGCTGAAAATTGCTTCTAGTTCTTTGCTAGCTGCCTCTGAAGGGGTTGATGGCTCCTTGCTTGGGCTGCCGCTGGATTCGGCATCGAGTTCAATATCGTTGCTCTCTCCAAAATCCGAGTCTTCCCTATAAAAATACATGGTGAGTTGTAGAAAATGGAGGAACATGAAGTGTGGGTCGCATGTACTCAGGGCCACTTCAACAAATATTTTATATGTAACCAAGAATAATATTGGTGCCCCCCCCTCCCCTCCTCATCTTGGATAGCTCGCTATCCTTTGCGGCGAAAATATAGCGCCGCAGACGAAAAATGTACTGTTTGGGTAATATCATGCACTCAGGACCCATCAGGTAAGAAAATAGAATGTTGCACGTCGAAATTCATTTGGTTTTGTAATGGTGTGTGTCCTCAAAAAAAGATACCACCAAAGGCAGAAAAACTTGACTAGATTTTAATTGTAAATCATGCACTTAAGGGTCTCTCTGGTGTACGGCATGTACAAAGGAATCGAACTTCATTATTCAGCACTTCATTTTGCTTATCATGTATGAATAAATGGCATAAATGGCACAAAGTGGTGAAAATTTAGTGGTCATGAGAAAAACTCGTTAGTACGTTTTTTGTTAGAAACAAAATATCCATTCCAAAGTTGTTTCAGCACACAGTGCATGCACGGGATACTTGCAGTTTGGTTCAATCCCACATTGGTAAGTATGTTCTTTGGGTGTTTGCATGTGCTGGTGTTTTCGGGACCAATCAAGAATATGAGTGTATATTTTGTGTTAATCAGCTAATCCGGTGGAGTTAACTTAATCTTTTTTTGGGAGTTGTTGCCCAAAATGCAAACTAATTTTGATTAAATAAATATAGCATCAGAGTTCATCTTTCATCGAAGTGTGAGAAATTGCATGCCTCTCGAGAGGAGATAAAAGATCGTTCATCTGTCAGTCTTGAGTTCGTCAATAAAAGAGAACAAAGCCAAATTGGCTTCTTAACGATGGTACCCCAGGTCCCGGCATGACAATAACCGTCAAGATTAAAATTAGCCTTTATTTGTGTCAACTTACACGTCGGAAAAATTTTCTTGATCATACTTCCGACCAATTTTGTATTCAAAAGGTTTCATGTACTTTTCTTCCATCATTTCATCAAAATTATAGTAGGTACAGTTGATAAAACTGGCAATCCTTTTTGCAAGAGTAGTTTTTCCACTTCCAATTGGACCTAAGATGAACAGATGTACAAAATTAAATGATTACTCAAATAATATTCATATAATTTAAAAAAATTTGAGGCAGTGGCGACACCAGGAACACGGATCACTTTTCCCGGAATAAAACCAAAGTTTTGGGGAAGGATACACATGGCTGATTCCATCAATTAAATCAACTCGATGCCTCTGTGCTGGCAGTTGATAAGAACTGATAACTTAGAAGAGATAAGATTACGCACCCACTACGCAGATTCTTGGGGCAAAGAGTGTGTAATCGACGGGGTCGTTGAATTCCACGTAATCGCCTGGATTAGCAAGGAATGCTTCCTCTGCTTCTTGACTGGACATTTTGTAAGTCTATGGAAAGGTGATAATTATTTAGAAACCTCATGTACCTTTACTCAGGAGCAGGCATGGCATAGGCAAACTTTGGAAGCCAGATTTTAAATCCCTGGACGCACAGCGCGACAAAATTTTTAGTGAGTCTTTTAAAACACATAATTATTGCATATCTGTAAGTGGGATGCCTGCTCTTGCTACTTGAAGTTACCTAAGTTGGTAGGCTAAGCCAACTTCTTCCATCGTGAGAGGGTTGCAAGTAACCTGTGGCAGGTAGCGCGGAAAGTACGGAATCTGCAGCGCATGTTTTAGTGTTTGAACTGAAGAGTTTCATTCACATCTACATCAAACATGAATTTTCTTGCAAATTAAATTAGATACCATCGTGAGAAAAAATGTTTCAAATCCTTTCAGAGATTTTCCGACGGCTCTGGGTAATAAACCATAGAAAATTAGGATGATGAACCTTTTGAAACAAAGTAAATGTGCCTATTTTTACTCATGATCATGGAATATTTATTTTTGAAATGTTTTAACTTTTAATGCATCCGGGCTTTTTTAAATGCTAATATTCAGGGAGCTTGCAGGCTGGATGAAATGGAATGGAGGGTCGGGGGTTGTCTCCGGGGGTTTGCCTGCATTAAAGTAACAAATAATTATTTTCTCTAGCCATACATAAATACTTTCATATCCATAAGAAAAATTATTTTTGTCATGCTCATATTGGACATGATTGGCCAATTATAAGCCTGCTATTGGAACTGACAGTTGCACATGATTTAGGAAAATAGTTTTCCCTGTGTGCCAAGGTCACGTCGAATTGGAATTACGTTACATACTTTGTCCCGATACAAGCAAGTAAACTGTTCTTTGCCGTTGTACAGGATCGAGTGATTGCGCAGGGCAATGGGACAGAACATGTTCGTGTCTCCGAATTGTACAATACTTGTTATTTTGTAGTACATGTCCCGTAGATGGACAGCTTCGTCACTCTCGTCCTGGAAATGCAGGGAAAATTAGTTTATCCACGAAGTTCCATTACCTGCTAGGAAGGCATTTTGTACTCATCTTTTACATAAACACGTTTTTTGATTTTGATTTTTGTCAAACGGACCATATGATTTTAAAAAAACTGCAATTTTTCCACAGCACAAACAATCTATTTATTCTAGAAATGATATGTCTTTATGCAAATGTTGCGCTTTTCTTTCACAAGGTGCATTTCGAATAACAGCTATAAACTGTCAATTCAAGACCTCCATCTAGATCTTTTGCCCATTCCTCGATTTTATCCCAACATATTTTGTGATGTGACTTAGAAATGCCTTTACCCTCTGAAATTAAAAGATCTTAACATTGTTTTGTTGACGTTGCTAAAGTACAATATGAAGCACGAACCCAATCTTCTGCCATCAGAATCTTGCCATGGGACAGATACTCAATTCTGCGCTCATTTGCTTTCTCGTAAGCAGTTTTCACGCGCGCTTGTGGCAGCAGAGCAGCTGAACAGAAAACACAATTTTAGCGTTTTTTATAGACCAAAAGACCATTCAAAACCCGGCATTCTTTGAGAACACGGCTATATCTACCAATAACCACCACCCATAACGACTTCGTAATTGAATAATAAATACAGTTGAACATAAGTCACAGTTGCCCATCAAACCCTTCAAGTTCAATTATTTAAATTAATAACCATCAGCAATCATGCATGATTACCATTTGTCCTATCTTTGGCGATCTGTTGAAGACCTGCCACCGTTTCGCCATTTATTGAGACAGTGTCGGTCCTCGCTCTAAAATTTAGAAACTCTTTCAGTCGTTGCCATTCGATGTCCAAATTCTCCAGGATCTCGCAATACTCTTCATAGGTTGGTAGGTTAAGGGTCTTCAACAACTCGCTGGTAGAATGCAGCGACTGGTTTGTGATCTTAACTGTCATCGAGCTAAGGCTTTTCGAATCTAAACGAGAAATGGGCATTACACAGAATATTCAATGTGAATTGGTTCAAATGGGTTGATTTCTACAAGTAAATTGTTGTAAATTAAATTTTTATTACCAATGGGGGTCGCTACTGATTCGATCGACTCTGATTTTTCGCCTTCCTGGACTTGTAAGTCTTCATTCGACACAGGAAAGGGTGAGCCTTGGCCATAGGAGAGAACTGAAGCGTCAGGTGGCGGTAATGGCTCTTCATTCTCTGCGAGCAATGCAGCATCCTCTTCAGCTATTCGTCGAGCTTCTTCAATAGCGGCTTCTTCAGCTTCTTTCGCCTCTCTGGCTTTTCGTTCGATTTCTAGCTGCTCGGCTAGCTCTAATGCTGCTTTTTCTAAAGCTGCTCTTTTGTTTTCGGAAAGACGGAGATGGAGATCTAGAAGTGATAGTTTAGCATGGTTTAGCTTTTATTGTATCAATAGAGATTTAGATTGGTATGGTATTCAATTTTAAATTTGATTATAAAATATGAGAAGATGTGGAAATATATGTCAAAGTAAATTCCTATCTCACTCTTCAATATACAAGCACACTAGATGTAGATACACAAGGCAGTTTTATCTTGTATGCATGTACAAGAAAATAAATTTTGTGAGGCTGTACCGTTTCATACCTGTTATGACATATTTGCTGACCATGTTTTCGTATTCTTTCATCGCGTCGTGTAGAAATATCACTCGATTTGGTAAAATTCCTTCGACTTCCAGGTAGTACCAGAATTCTATGTTCATTGGGGCATTGTCCACAACCCAAGTTTTTTTGCTGAACAATAAATGATAATGATGGTGAACATTATTGCAGTTTAAGTGTGTGTTAAATAATGCTGGAGTGAGAGTGGTGACTAAACTAGTCACTTTACCTGGATGACACTCTTCCACTGGCCTCAACCATTCCCTCGCCTTCATACAACCTTATTTGTTCGGCTAGGGTGTTTGCTCGATCACATTCTGGCAATCTCCACTCACGCGCAATAGGGTTTTCAGCTAGCATAAAAAAATGAGTCATACTATTGTGCCATGTTCCTTGCCTATGGGTACCTTATAAAGCAAAATTGAAATAGGTCAATTATTGAAACTCACCCATCAGGGCAAAATCGTGTATCATTGTTATATACTCTTCTTTAGAACCGATAATTTCTGCCAGTTCGGGAACTTCCTGCTTGGCCATGTACTTCCGAAACCATTTCTCTCTATATACCAGATCCTTGGTAGGGATATCTTCTCTTGTTTTAATGCCTTCCACTGTAAAAAAATTTAAAAATTGTTAGCCAATTGTGTTGACCTCTATTAGGTAACCATTTGGAATGTAGAAAAGTATTACTTTGAAAATATCTTACACAGATCATTGATGTTATTAATATTGGAGTAATGGTTGATATACATGACCAAACTATAGTGGTACGAATATGTGTCAAATAAGTAATTGACAATAGTCTCTTCGTGGATAAGCTCGAGAATTTCGAAAATCATCTTCGAGAGCGAGCTTGTGGCACGTTTTACTGGCCTATCATCCACCATCTGTTCGTCGATAGCCTTCATATCAAACACCTATCAAAAAATTGAGGAGAATTAATGGGTCCCTTAGTATAGGGCAGGTGAAGCATCTACATGTCCTTGGAATTGACATTCTACCCAGCTTTTTGTGTTGCCTTTTTGACAAACTGTAATTAAACCTGTAATTAAACTCAAGGTATTTTCCCAGTTTCAGAAAGAAACTATTTTAGCTTATAAAACAGCAATGTGTTTTTGTGTAAATTAAAAATCGTCTTCACATTATTGTTAACCACTCTTTTGGGGACATTTGGCACAAACTGCAAGCTCCAATCGTTCGGAAACAAACCCTTCGAAAATATTAAAGAGGCAATTCAAGTGAGCCGTAGGCACTATCAGAGAGAAAAATCACAAAAGAGAGAAAATGAATTTACCTTTCCGCCGATCGAGCTAGCAACAAAGTTTGCTAGTGTGGTTTTCCCAGAAAGACGGGGCCCAGTTATAAAAATGTGATCAGGCAAATGCTCCTCCTCTACCGAAAGGTACGGCCGAGGATTTTCCAGAAAAGTTTTACATGCTTCTTCTGAGGCAATAAAGTAAATCTTATCCATGAATCTGAAAAAAAAGCGAAAGTTAGCACAAGGAACAAGCAAAACTCGGAAAATGTAATGGTTCTTACTCGTGTGGGGTCAGTTTGTTTAGAACTCTGTCTACCATTCACCATTTCACAGCACATTTATGTTGCTACACATTTTCAGGGCTACCAAAATATTTTTTGCTTCACTGATTTTGGGTACCTACTGTAAGCAATTTAAAATTTTAATCAGTGAGTTACAAACACATTTTTGAAGACAGACCGATAAAAAAATGAATCACGTAATGTCTGGCATTTGAAGAAAGTTTGCTCTTACCTGCAGGCATACTCCGATTTCCCCTCAACATCATTGAACTGGGTTGAGGTAACTGGGCATCTTTTCCCCCAAGTAGACCAGTGCCAACTTAAAAAAACCAACATGCATTTTCCTTTAGCAGCCACCTATCAGGCATGTGTGAGAAACAGGGAAGCTTTTCACCACGCTTTACCCCTCACAAACCGGCCAATAAAATAAAAGCACTCACCGGAATCTGATACCAGGTTTATGACTCTCTGCGAGCTTTTCAAACGCCTTGGTTAAGATTGTACTGACGGACAAAGTAGATGCACCCTCGGCAGTAACTGTACCACTCGCGCCAGGTGATCCGGCAGGAAGCCCTGCGTTCCCCGCTTCTTCACCCTCAGCCTGCTGGGCGGGTCTCTCATCTGTTTGTCGAGACATGAGCACCACAGGGTATGCTCTGACCAGCGGCAGTGAGTCCAATTTAGTCCTCAAAATCTGTGTGAAAATCAGGTTTACTCGTTGAAAAAAGTATTTTTTGATAAGCATAACAAGCAAAGCAAACGAAACAAATCTTGAAATTTGTATTATTATTTATTATTTTTTTAAGTGTGTTTGTTCGAGCTCTACATTTATATTTGTACATATTTATTCACACTTTTATCATTCGAATGGATCTCTAGTGTGTTGAGGATAAGTGTAACAGCCAGTGGCGGCGCCAGAAATAAATCAGTAGGGGGGCAATGCAGGGGCAAGCGAATAGGTGAAGGGGGCAATAAACACCCCCCCCCCCCCCCCCCCCCACGGGCCCACACAGATCGAATGACCTGAAGAGTGTTTTTATTTCTCATGCTGTAAATGAGGCAGTGCAATTGGAAGATTATTTTCACTAGGTCTAATCCGTAAAAGCTTATAGCTTCGCCACACGGAAAATTTTGCTGGTGCAGCGTTCCACGTAAAAGCAGTTAGTTGCCTCTATAATAATCACTATATTTCTGAAAAACATTCAATTGATAGTTGAAAGAAATTCTAACTCGCAATGTGAAGTCTCGAGTCGATCGGACGTCTACTTTGTTCACAAGAGATCTGGAATTTGGGACTTTTCAGCGGGGGGGCAAGCAGGGGGGCAAGCCAATTTTTGGGGGTGCACTTGCCCACCCATGCACCCCCGTAGCGCCGCCACTGGTAACAGCAGGGAAACCTGGACTTTGCCTCATTTTAAAAAGTCAAATATATAAATAAATCATCAAAAACGCAATCATTAAAAGCGTTTGTGAAGCCGTTATTTATTTTTGTGAATGACTGTGTTGTTTGCAGGTGTGAGTGTAACTCAAGATATTCAGAAAAAAAAAATGTGATGTGAGAA
This sequence comes from Nemurella pictetii, assembly GCA_921293315.2. Lineage (NCBI taxonomy): Eukaryota > Metazoa > Arthropoda > Insecta > Plecoptera > Nemouridae > Nemurella > Nemurella pictetii. The sequence continues at coordinate 22,290,080 of OV121116.1, read as the reverse complement.
TTTTCGTGTCAATCTTGTCCTTTCCCAAACCTCATTGGTCTTGGCCTTATGGTGCGTTGAGTTTCTTCTGACCGTCCATAGTCGAACCATTATAGAGATCTAGCGCTTCTTATTATCGTGAAAAGTACAAAATCAAATTCAGCGATAATTTATCAGTTTCAACCGTACAGAAATCTTACCTCCATCATGCGATAAGATGAAGTTCGGCCGTCAAGCTTGATCACAAACTTCTGGTCATGTCCCAAGATAGCTCTCTCGACGTATGGCAGTATGTGCATTTGGTAATACCACACTTCTCCAAACAAATGATCTATGTAGTTGTGTGGCATGGTCATGAAGCAATGATCCATGGGAGACGCATCCACAAGCTTGTTGTTTTCCTGCAGAATTGTATGGCAGAACATAGTTACGAAATTCACTGAACATTCGCTATGCTTAAACTGGTTAAGTCCACTGACACATAGTGTAAAAAGTGGGATGCATGTAATTTGTCAAACATTTTCCTTTTATTGAAAATTTTACGATCACAACCGCAATTTAAAAGTACCTTTTGATATTCTTCCCATTCATCGAATACAGGATGTTGGCGGCGATCGTTTTGCAAGGAGAATTTATCTGCGTTGTTCATATTTTCCAGAATATGATAATCAATCTCAATCCCAGAAGTAGGATCGTATTTCATCTTATTTCGGAGGTAATACATATCTTGTTCCGGACACTGTAGAAAGATGATAAATTCAGCTCAAAATTATCCAATAATGGTAATAAAATAATGATTATATGTGCTCCAAGTGGTGTTTAAGAGCAAAACCCAAGTCTGTTCACAATGGAGTAGTATATTATTAAAGTAGATGATTTTTTTTTTTGTATGTTTGGATGGGTTTGTTTTGTGATGTTGCTTTTTGCTTTTGGGGAGCCTATTGGGGCTCTGCTCAGCACGATTTGGTTTAGTGTTTGTTTGTGTCGTGTCATCTGTATAGTGATACATGTCAATCGTGAGTGGATCCACCATCCACGCTATGGCACCTTTAGTCATTGATGTAATTCATTTCACCCAGAAGATCATATGTTCATATTGATATTGGTGTCATGATTACATTTACAGTTTAGTACTGGCCACCTGTGGGCACACTTACCACAGTGTTGGGTCAATTACTTTTGAAAAGTAATTTAATTACATTACTAATTACTTGACTCTCAAAATAATTAAATTACATTACAAATTACCTAAAACCAAAAGTAATTCGTTACATTACTAATTACTGATAAAAAATACTCAATTACTTTTCAAATTACTTTTTTTTTGTATTTTTGCATATCTCTGCATATCAACTTCCCAGTAGTTTCGTGTTTTTTACTTTTTTAAGACAATTGCTGCCAAATAAAATGGTTTTCACGTCAAGTCCGTTCAGAAAATTTGCCCGAGCTCACCTCAGAGTTAATACGCGTAATCTGGCCATGGGAGCCTATTTAACGTGGGCCACCTCCACAATATCATCTAGGTTCTAAATAATCGTCTTTTTCTGAATCAGACATGTTTGAAGCTGATCACTTGTCACTAGAAAATTTTCGAAGATCCGAAAATATACGATCCAAACATAAAGAAAATCCGACTCACTGTAGGAGAAGAGCTCATTCACAGCGCAGCAGGTGCAATAAATCCCGATTAGGCAGCTCTCCCTGGCTATTTTTGCTTCACACATCACATTATCACATTGGAAACTACACTAGCAGTGACTGCATCCCGGTCGGCTCTCGGGTGAATACTGAATTAACATCGCATAATATTTACGCATGGAGTGGAAGGCATTCGTAAGAGAAGCAAAAATTTATTTTAAAAAACTTACAAAACAAGATAACTCGTGACTATTTCTATACTAATTTCCGAATCCGTCAAAATGCCGGCCGGCTGGCTGGCACCAGCGAACGCAAGCATGTCTGCAAATTTCACGTCGAAAATTCCTCGAACTCATGAAGGACCAAAGGCCAAAGCCTGGAAAGGCTGCGTGAGATCGGTCTAACAAGCACATGGCATGGGAAATTTTTCACTATCGCTGTGATACAGATACAGACGTAGTATGGCTGTTCGGGAATTAGCTTCGACTGCAAAACGAGGGATTATGTAAAAAATATCGACTCAAAAGAAACATTACGGTTTAAGATATTGGACGGGAAAGGGAATTCCGAGTGCACGGGCCACAACAAAATCCGGCCCAGGCCGGGCCAGGCTTTTGGGCCGGGCTTTCGGGCTGTTCGGGCTTTTTTCCCATCTCTACTTGTCACACTGCATGGAAGAAAATTTCACAAGCACGCGAGACTAAATCCCAGCAAACAGCAACAGCAAGGCGCTGGCTGGCCGGTGCGAGCTGGGGAGGAAGCGGACTTTGGGTGACATGAAGACGCCACATAGGAGAGCGGGAACTTAAATTATGCTAAAAATAGTTGCTTAATCCATCCATTGTTATAAAAATAATTTTAGACAAGCCAAAATGTAAAGTAATTCGGGATTTTTATAACTTTTCAATTACATTACATAAAATAATGTAATTAAATTACATTACAAATTACCTTCTCTTAAATGTAATGCATTACATTACAAATTACTGAAAAAAGTAATTCATTACAGTAATTCAATTACTTTTACTCAATTACTGCCCAACACTGACTTACCACCACATTGATAATAACGTCAGGAAACATGTCACAGTGCATGATATCGTCAAGCTGCGAGGTGTGTTCTTCACCGATAATCGCATCTGCGTTTGGTATTATCGGAACTCCGATCAACACATAACCAACGTGTCTAGCTTCAGGCGAATGTATTTTTTCATAAATCACTTCGAAAATTCGTTCTGGCTCGATGCCGTCACCTTTCATCAAGGTGAGTTTCATCCAAGTGCCCCAAATACCTTCTGGGTTATTTTCCAATTCCGTAGATACTAATGTATCGGCTAATTTAAAAAAATATATACATATATGTATATATATAGTTTAGTTAGTAACTAGGGATTAGTTAACAAGCAATTTTTACATAGTAAAAATGTTGAAATTTGTGGATTAAGCGGTTTACTGATAAAAACATTAGAACCCATGACTTTACTTAATATTCAAGAATAATACAAGACAAATTACCATCAATTATAATGCAGCCCCAATATTCAGCTAGTCGGTGTGCAAGATTTTTACTAGCATTGATGTTCTTGCCAAGAATTATGAAGCATGTTGGTTTTGAATTCAGATACTTCCTCTCTGCTTCGTCATCATTGAACGGATCTCTGTCTTCACAAGCCAATTGGTACTTGTTCATTCGCATGAAATCATTAATGTTACCAAACCCCATGTTTATATATTGTGAAAAGAATTGAGAGACCCTTAAATTTGGGTCGGAATCTTCATAGAATTGGTAGAGAATGTCCGCTTTCTGCATAATGGGACAGGTCTCCCACGAATCTGATGGCTTTGTTTCAACAAGAGGGTCTTCATTTTCCTCGGTAAGAAATGATGGATAGAAAGAATCGGCACCTTCCCAAACTGTGAGGGCACTTTTGGGGTATTTTCGGCTGAACTCTTCGACTTCCGAGTTGGTTGAAGATACGGAGATGTTATCACTATCTTCGGAAATGTTATCTACGACTTCTCCTTTGGATAAACCCACAAATTCTCCATCGTATATGTCATAGCTATCTTCGGGTATGCTCTCCTCCGATTCCCTCATCATATGCCTTCTAGCCAGCATTTTAGGCCTCTTCCTAAATAAACACATAAATTGATGGTGAGAAACAACCTCATATGATTTTAAAAAGTGTGTTATTGAATTGATTAATCATTAATTTACGATTGACACAAATGAGTGGAAATACAAATGAGGAATAAATTTAAAGAGTGGGCATACGGATATAAAATACATATAATATATTTAAAAATAAATCAATAAATTGATGCTTAGCTCCCAGTAAAACTTGCTTGACCTTTAGAAAAGCTATGATGTCTCACAAAATCCATAAGAATTTTAGGACTATCTGCGACTATAGCTCTTAAGACCCCTGATTAACAGACGTTTGGTGTCGGGAACATTTTAGTGGAACATATCAGTTAGTGGAAAGCATACGAATCCAGGTGATTTCTTTTTTTGATAGTTGGATGTATTAGTTTTTCAAGTTTAATAAAGTATGTGATCAAAAAAATTTTTACGTAGAAGAAAATTCCTATTATTTGCCAGTATCAATTAATAGTAGGCTAGATTTAATTTCGATGTAAAAACTCTTGAAAAACTTTATTATAAGAAGCCTCACTTAAGTATCACAAGAAAATACGGAGAATATAAAAATACCAACGAAATATAAGCACAATGTTATCCAGTACCTACATTTATAAAATGATCGAAATTGAAACTGCGCGAATAATTTAAGCGCCACTCATCGATATTTCGTTAGAAAGAGATGCTGTTATTGGTCCATTTGCAATTCACAATCCAATGAGCAAGCGCCTTGCAAAATTGAACAATGAACAAGAGATGGCAGGAATTCCCTCGCAAAAATTGGAATATGTATTTATATTATACTTTGAAATGTATAAAACAATGTTTAGTTTCGTTTAAATTACCATCAAGTAAATATATGTGGAATTTAGGATGTTGATTTCAATATGAAAATGAGAGAAATATACATTCTTTGTGGTCAGGGAATGGTCCAGTTCTGGCTACAGCCAAGGCATAATCTTTGTTTTCCAAATGTAAATATTTTCACGCACGTACCTGACCAAATAGAATGTACCTTGCAGAATTGCAACAACGAAATTATAATTATAGCAAAATTCTAGTGAAATGATACAATAATATCACGTAAATTGGTTAAAATTGGAGCCACGGAAATCACACGATGAATGTCACCAAGGAATTCAGCATTGCAATCACATCAGAAAGAACTGTTGTTATAGGTCCAATGCCAATGGTACCATGATATGAGGCCAATCAGAAAACGTCTTGCAAAGCCTAATTTCGAACAAAAGATGGGGAAATTTCCTAACAAAATAAGACACAGTACGTATTCTGAGATAATATTGATCAGATTTTTTTATATTTTATAACCACTCAGCAAAAGTAATAATATGCTGAGTAGAGGATCGTGATTTTTAATTAAGTTAAACTGAGAAATTTAACAAAATTCGGAAATCAAGGATTAGGTAGGATTGCAAGGTTGGCGTATGCTGCACTGGCCTAGGCTAGCTATTTTCCCGATTTAAACCTTTGTATGTACATACCTAAACAAATAGAAGGTACCACGCAGAGTTCCAACTATCAAATTAGAAAAGTAGCAAAATATAATTGAAAATACACTAAAATTACCGCGTGAATTGATTAAAATTTGTACACGATATTCTGTGAAGTCAAGCAGGCTGTCAGTTAATTTATAACTCTGCACTCATTGGTGCATCTTCAATCTGACATTGTTTCGTATCCAATAAGAATTCGGTCACCAAATATATGAATTTTAAATTACCCATGAATTAAAAAAATATGAATTAAAAACTATTTGAAGTAGGAATTTGGATTTACCCTTGTTTTCTGAAGAATGCTAATATTAAAACATTGTTATCACAGGCTTAGAAAGGGAATAGAAAACAACAAATTCCAAATATCAGTTCAACATTGTCACAAGCATATATTTTAAAGTATGTCCCACATTACAAAGCACGATCTTCTTACATTGATGGACAAATATTAAATAGTGCAAGTAACTAAATGTCTTTATAATCCGTCATTCACGACTTATGAGCACATTTTGAGCACTCACATTCATAAAGTCACTCTTACAAAAATATCTATTGGAATTATTAAAAAATAAAATCTGAACAGTTCTGTACATAACGCCATTTGAAGATGTCATAAAGCTTCCGTTCATATTAAAACTTCCCGGTAATTTCTGTCATAGTCAAGTGTGCTGCATCAAAATGATTATGATTTCCAACTCCAGTCAAAGTTGCTACCAAAATTTTGCCAACACGAGGCTTTCATGCAAACTTTGTCCCTGCATCCTAATTTTGACAACAGTCCGACGCATTGATTTCACGCGGGTCCACAAAAAATACCATTAAACTCTTTTCACCATGAAGCTTCCATCAATTACTAATTATGAAACACAGACAACGTAAAGCTTTTGTCAAAAATAAAGCCTTAGTCAATTTTTATGCTTCCGTCAACAACAAAACGACTGTCAACTTAAAGCTTTAAAGCTTTAGGTTCTTTAGATTAAAGCTTCATTAAGCTCTCGGGCAATCTCTGACATTGCATCATAGGCAGAAGTGAGCTGCGTCGAAATGACTCCGACATTCTCGACAAGGCTCTTTGAACCTCGCCGTACAACCTTAGTCGACTTAAAGCTTTTGGCCGATCCCTGTCATAGCATCATAAGCTAGACAGAAGTACGCTGCGTCGAAATTATCCCGACCTTCTCGGCAAAGTTCCCAAAGAGGCTGGTCAATGCAGAGTCTGACCCGTTTTTAAACTTGAATCCGATCGTTGAGCAGTACCCATTGTAAAACAGCGTGCGAACAGTCTGTAATCGGTCTCGCCGCCTGCAACAATAACGAAATGCGAACAAGGTCAGTACTTGGAATAAATTTATCTAAGATTAATGGAAAAGCTCTACTGGAGCTCTGAACGGCTCCTGTCCATAGGTCTATAAACTGAAAAAACCATAGGTCAACCATTTTTAGCTTACTTATCCTAATCCCCACTATCTGTACTGTATCCAATAACAATGCTATCTTCACAAGTCTTGATGTCCAACAGATTATGAAGATTAGTTAACAAAGTTGCTGCAAATCATTACAGACATATTTCTGTAGCTCCCCCTCTTCCTGGGAGTAATAGATTTGGGAAGGTGGAACAAGTCGGATAAGTCTACCAACATTGATGCACTTGTCATGCAATTGTTGTAGCAGGCATCCCAGCCCAGCTACTTCCCAAAATTCCATGTAAATTTAAAGTAAAATTGCCCGAGGTTTGCTGTGGGCCCATGACATCCAAAGGCAGCCCCCACCGGTCCAAGCCAAATGCACGAGCCACCAACCAACGAAGCAAGTACGAAAGACAACCTAGTCCAGCCTCTTTGTACTGTCAAATGCATCGCAACCAACAGCCAACAACCCCGTTCACCTACATCATGAGCGAGTCGTTGGAAGCCGCGTTGTAGATGAAACAGTCGTCATCGAGGACCGTGGTGCTGGTCTCCGCGCTGACCGGAACCTCGTCCCCGCCGCCGGCCGTTTTGTCGAGGCGCGACCCCGAGGTCGGCGTCGTCGGCGGGTCGCCGCACGTCGACGACGTAGATGCCGAGCCGCGGAGGCTGCCGGTGCCCGAGATCATCTGCCAGCTGCCGACGCTCAGCGAGCTCGTTGACTCCTGGCGCTGGCGCAGCCGACTCGGCACCGGCACCGCCACAGGGCTCGTGCGGCAAGCCGTCGCCGCCGCCGTCGTAGGTTGGTTCGACGGACGGCCGCCGGCCAGCATTTGACTAGACTCGAGTAGGTGGTTCGGCCACACGAGGAGATTTCTGCAACGGCAATATGAAGACGGATCGACTTGAATCTATTGACGCAGGCCGATAATTATTAAGTATTTTAAAAAAGGAGGAAAGCATTGAAATGCGGTCAGAGATGAAAAGGTGGTAGACGTGTGGGAAAATATAGAGCAGAACGTTTCTGCCTCTGCTCAAGTCAATAGCTTAACAAATCACGCCTTTAGCCACCTTTAGCTTTAGGGAAAGTTTGGTTACTAGTAAGGTTAAAGGTGCAGCAGATTTGAATGTCACTAGGTGTCACTAAGTAGGTAGGGAGTTGGCTCTTACCCATTTGCTTGTTCGTCTGAGCCGTCAGAATTATTATGGAAGATCACAGGTGGATTGTCGAGGCTTTTACTACTTAGCGAGCTACAAGAGCTATTCAGGCTTATATTTGACCCTCTCGAACTGATGGTTTCCGCATCGAAGAAGACGCCGTCCAAGTGAAGATCCGAGTCATTTCTCAGCACAGAATGCCGAAGTTTTGTGCGGGATGTAACGCTGTATTCGTCTTCGGCAAGATGTTTCAGGAAATAAAAGCAAAAGAAGAAAATCTCTTCTCCTTTACTTAGCCGGTCTTGAAGATTGTGTCCAAATAGCATCCAGTCATAAGCTATTGTCAAATAAAGTATTTGGTGAGCGTTGAGCGACTGGTGGATTGCACCGTCGGCCCAGAGAGACAACCGTAGCAGTGACACGAAGAGGGGTGTTCGATCCCACCCAGAAATGCAGTGGATGAGCAAGCCGGTGCTATTATCTTGCAGGTAGCGCAGGAGAAGTTTCATGTAGTTCTGTGTCAACTTGACCAGATCCCATCCCTAATACAATTGTAAGAACAATAGTTTACAATTTGACAGGCGTTTGTGGGAAAGTCAGGAAATTAAAAGTTAAATCCGATCATTTTGAATTTTAATTTGATGAACTTACCTTATATTTTTCCCAGTCAATGTGCAATTGCGAGGATACTGCATCATCAGGCACACCAATCTGAGCATCTACATGCGCTTGTGTCCAGTCAAACACGAGGCCTTTAGCGATATAATCATTGTCTCGGTACTCTTTAAAGAATTCACAACCAGGATAAGGCAAAGAAATTATCGTAAAATCTGAATATCGGTTTTCTTTATCCACTTTTTCCGACGATGTAACGCTAAAAAATAAAATGGTAAATTAGAAATTCGAAAAACAGGATCCAAAATACCCAATTAATTTCTATTTAGTGTGACTAGCTCCGATTGACAATTTTATAAGCTGTACACATGATGCTTTACCAAAAACCTTTGCAGCTTGAAAAGCAGTGTTACATTCATTCATGCCCAATGAAACTGAATGTAGTGAGGAGTTTGTTGTTGTTTAATCAGAGGCCATGAAACATTCTATGGCTCGGCTCCTATCCAGTTCAATGGCTTTGCAAGAAAGTGGAACAATGCACCAAAGCTCATTTATGGAGCCCACCACAAAAACAAAAAATGGTACATCTAGTTCAAATCAGTTTAAATTGATACTAAATCCAAATTTGTCTAGAAACTTTGTCAACAGCATTGCAACTCACTTCATTCCAAACTTTACTTTCTTCTTTTCTACCATGAAATCAACGATCGTGCCAACATTTAGATTCTTGAGCAAGCGTATATCTTGACTGCGAACTCGATCGAACAGTTGCCATTCGCCTTGGCCGTGGGCTGGTCCAGCTCCATCATCCAGTTCATCGAAATCTTCTACTTCTGGAGGCACATCGCCTCCTGAAAAAAAGTAGTCCAGGCCTGAACGTCCGTAAATCTCGGGACCTCCAGAAAGCGTAGCAGATCTGGAAGCAATTCTCTAGATTAGAATTCTGAACAAGTGGAAAGAATTCATAAGTGAACTTTTACAGGAAAATTCAGTACCTGCATATATGCTTTCCTCGGTACAAAATCACTGGTAATGGAAATCTGGCACGGCATCTGGCAAATCTTGCTTTGCTGAATATTTCTTTCAATTTGACGGAATCATGCATCGATTCGTAGATAGTGCCTGTTTTCCGAGGCGGATCAGACGATCGATGGCTCAGGCCACTATTGATATTTGCTGATGGTCTTTCATATTCAAGAATGATCAGCTGGCTCGGATAGTTAGCACTTAGTTCGCCACAGCTATTTCCGACAACCTGAAAACAGATTTCCTTATCTATTTAGTGGCTTATGAAGGTAGGATTGCTGCATGTTATCGGCTCCAAATCCAATGTTATTGGCAGCTGCCAACATAGTTTACTGGATAGTAGGTACCTGCATCATTGCATTAATATCCATGTCATTAATATTTAAATTAGATTTTAGAAATGAATTGCAAAAAAGTTTTGTCCCAAATTAGATCATTTTAAGTCAAAAAACAATGATCTGAGTTTTCATCATACATTGAGAATCTAGGGTAGGCATTTAAACCCATTTACGTTTTTGTAGTGTCCGTTACGATAATATGATCATAACTTGGCAGGCAGAACTATTTGTTTGAAGACATTTACTGGATAAATTAATTTTATAAATGAAACAATTAATATCATACTACGCATACATCACATTAAATATTTAAAAAATCATTGGAGCGCTCACATCAAAAAGTAAAATAAAATACGTAAAAAGAACCAATTTGGTATGCAGCTACTAAAACTAGCCTAACATCTTACCACATGACAGTAATCCAGAGAAACGAGACTTATACATCGGTTCATCACATCATGACCCTAAAAAATATGAATCAATATTATTATCAATCTAAGCGAGATAGCTACGCAGTAAAATGTGCATACAATGGGTTTTATTTCCACGCAAAATTAAATATATTGCAAAATAAAATAAGGGGCGTATGGCATCAACTCACCATTGAGTCCGTCTCTTTAGCTTTGTAGGTGTTTTTCGAGAAATAGTCCAGTAAACGCTGGATATCTTGGGCCTTAATATCCTCCATGATGCAGAAAAAAATATTGAATAACTAAGATTTACAAGAGAAAGATATAGATGCATGGGATCGTGTTAAAATTTCTCCTCAATACACGAGCAAGCAAGCTCGAAAACTTTGTTCGCACTCTCGCACTACTGAAAGCCTAATGTCGTTGTGTTGGCTGAATTGCTTAGATAGTGAACAATCACGTGCTATCAAGTTACCTCTCTGCATTCTCACGAGCGAGATTTGAACTTATAAAACAAAGGGTCGTTAGAAGTTCTCGATTTCGAAAATCTGTAGCCAAGCATACAATTCTTTAGTTTGAAACAGCCCAATGCTATACATCCGTGGTGCACATAAAAACTAATGTTGAGCAGCAAAATACAAAGGAAGAATTAGGACATGTTAATATTTACATTGTATACATTGTATCTTGTCTCATCACCGGATATTAATGATCAAAGAATAGCAGTAGGTAGTAGCCAAAGAAGAGAAAAAATAATAGTGAAACCAGGTATTTGCTCAAAAGAGTTTAAAAAAATCAATGTATAATAATCATAATAATAATAATAATAATAATAATAATAATAATAATAATAATAATAATAATAATAATAATAATAATAATAATAATAATAATAATAATAATATATTATTATATATTATTATAAAAATTATTATTATTATAAGAAAAAATCTTGTACGTCTATATTATGGTCAATAAAAAAAAATTATTATTACTATTATTATATTGCAATCTGTAGGATCGCATCCCTTAAATGTAATGAACACCTGTTCGATGTCTCTAGCAGTAGAAGTTGTCACTTAATAGCACGGCCTAAAGCCAATATTATCAAAGGACTGATTGAAGGTTGTAACCTCTATGCCTCTATAATAAACTACCGAAAGCAAATTGTTACTAAAAAATGACACCGATTTTAAATCGACTTTAAAAACATATCTTATTGACAAATGTTATTATTCAACTGCTGAATATTTTTATGAATGAACATAATGTGTTTTTAACATGGTTTTATTAATTAAAATGTTTCAGATCTTATGATTGTCTGTTCATACTTATTTGTTATTTTTTTGACTGTCTTATATCTTTTTGATCAAAGAGACAATAAAGTACTACTTACTTACATACTGCTTACTTGTAATTGTGACCAAACAATTATGAATTGTGGTGTTTTGCAAGGCATATTCTACGTCCCTCATTGACCTTCTTTAGAAGGAATGCAATTTTTCAGATGACAGTGAAATGATAATAATAATTGGATGAGCGTAGCGAGCAAAGCGAAGACTTCAATTTGACCACCCGTAGAAAAAAAATTTGTGTTTTTTTTTTTGTTTTTTTTGTGTGTTTGTTCGCGCTCTACCGTCCAAACTTGTCCGATTTTGATGAAGCTTTCAGTGTACCTGAATTTGTTCTGAAATTAGACCCCCTGCCTTTTACAGCTTGCTGTTTTAGAACTTTACTCAAAAATCCAAATTTACAAAAATTTTCAGATCTTTCGCCATCATTACGCTGTTTGTTTTTACTCTACTGGCTTAAATACCAAGCCGATTTTGATGAAATTTGCAGAATAGCTTTTGTATACCGTAAACACTATACTGGTTTACCAAGAAATATGTAATATATGTTTTTAATATGGTTTTTAATTGTATTTTTCGATTAAATTTTCAAGTTTTTTGCCGTTTTGCATATCTAAACTGTAATTACCCTTGCTTTTTCTTCAAAAAACGTTACAAATATGTGGACCGTAGTGAGATGTACCGTTATAAAAGTTGGCCTGCGGTTTGAAATGGTTTTTATATGAAAATTATCGAAAAATCCATCTGTTGTCTAGGCTGGACAAAGTTTGACAGGTAGGTACTGATTTTGCTTGGCCGAAAATTAATTGCCTCTGGATTCGATCGGCTTTCACCAGAGGTAATTGTAATAATGCTTGAATCTTTGAATCTCTAGGTACAAATTCAAGTTGCATTGAATTCATCATTCTACGTATTAGCTCGATAGCTTTAAAACTTTTCTCAAAAATCCAAATTTACGAAAATTTACAGATTTTACAGAAAAAAAAGTTATGATTAGGTGATGTGGAAATTCGGCAAAAGAATCAAGACGTGTGTGGATTTATTCGCTTCCAAGAAGCCTTTACTTAGCTTACATGCCAAAATTAGGAATCAAATTTGATGAACTTTGGAAGATCAAAATCTGGGCTGGTATAAACTATACCGTATACTATAATACTGGTATACAAAGAAATACGCTCATCCAACAACGCGTCCAGGTAGCGTTCGGCGAAGCCCTAGTAATAATAATAATGATAAAATATTTGGTGGTAACCTAGGAGTTAAGAGGTGACCATACAATTTGGAGGGAGGATACAATGAATCGGGGTGATGAATAGGGATGACTGGGATGAACAGGAAGACTGCAAACTGAAGCATTTTTTAGGCATGAAATTTTACTGTGCCATACTTTGATATTTAATTCTACTCTGTGGATTGTATATTTTTCAAAATCCAACTTTTCTAACATACCTACTCTTAATTTAAATACGGTGTCTCCAGTGCACTCCAGTGTCTCTAAATCGCTTTAAACATAGCAGATTTAGCCGCCATGCCCATTTTCGCCAAAATCTAATATGGCGGAACTTTGCAATTCATGAAGACGTTTCTGAAGTTGTGGGCTCTTTATCAAGAATAATTCTGGTTAAAAGCTCTAGAGCAATGCAATATCTATTATCTACATACACATTGAGAAGGTTCAGTCGGAAAGTGGCGTTTTGGTAAGAAATTGTAGTGAATTCCCTAAGGTTGAATTATAAGGTTAAGATAATCACATTCACATTTCATGCCAGGCAATGCACGTTTTATTTAAAAAAAAATTGATTAGTTAACAAGACTTGGAAAGATGACATGTACAGATTGAAATATACTTTGAAAATATTTCAGCTCTAAGCTGTCGTTATAAAAATATTTTCCAACGTTTGTATGGGGTAGTAAGAATTGAATGAGGCCAAAAGTTGAGTCCAGTGATATTTTTGGTAATGATTTTTTATTTGCAAATAAACCAATTTGTGAAGGCACACTACACATTATGAAGATTTGATAGCAATTTATTTAAATTGAGTTGGTTTTGCAGTGTGTTATTTTGTATATGTTCCACCAAGCCGCTGCAGTGGCGTAGCCAGGATTGGGAGCTTGGGGGGGCGGTCAGAAAAATAGGGGCGCCATCCTCATAAATATTAAGGCATTAAGAAACATGTTTTAGCCAATTTTTGTCACTGTAATTTATATGACATAGTTTGCTATGATCAAACATTATTTTTCTTGATCCAATAAAACTAACTAGGGCTTCGCCGAACGCTACCCGTGGACGCGTTGTTGGATGAGCGTATAATAATATAATAATATATATATATATATATAATATAATTGGATGAGCGTAGCGAGTGAAGCGAATACTTTCAATTTCCACTCAATCCTAAAAAGAGTCAATCATGTTTTTTTTTTTTTTCTGTCCGTTTGTCCGCGCTGGACTGTCCAAACGGCTGAAACTATTTAGATGCAATTTTCAGAGTACTTCTGCGTTTTTCAGTTCAAAAACTTAAAAATGTTTTTCAATAATCAAAAATCTCTCATTTCCCAGCATGCCACCAGCCCTTTTAAGCATGTATGGACAGGTGGTTCCACTAAATTGTACACCTTCTTTGGTTGAAATCAGCGCCCCTAATTATCTTTTAATTTTTTTAAATCAGGGTCCTTAGGGGCGCCCCAATTAGACGCAATATGTCCTAACTTTTTCAGAAATTTCATATAGTTTACAGGTTTCTGGGTCCAGAGTGGGTTTTATTGTAATTTTAAATAAATAAAAATAGGGGCGCCCAGCGCTCGGGGCCGGGCGGCGCCCGGGGCGGTCGCCCCCCCTGCCCCCGTGCTGGCTACGCCACTGAGCCCTTGGTTATATTATTCCCCAGAATATATAAGTAGATATAGCTTAACATCATCAGCTATCAACTTTCCTACCCAAGGAGCAACTTAAGTAGATAGTATGCAGAAAATATTTTCCATGGCAGCAATGATACACTTTTCTGTTACCTCTGCATATTTTGGGCATTTTTTAGAACATTCAGATCATAATAGGTAATAATTTTGGTTCTTTGTTTTTTGACAATTTTTTTTTGATACACAATGGTTAATTTAATTTTGTTGATTTACAAAGGTCAGCCACTAGTATATGGGTCTTGTCTTTTATATATAAATTAACTAATGCTATTGCTAATAGATACTCTCTCACTAACTAAAAATTCAAGATTTGGTGATCGTGGTGTTTGGTGACTGCTCTAAACATTGAAATATCTGTTCTTTGTTCTCTGTTTTGTATATTCTCTGTTCTATATCCTAAAGGATATAGGATAACTTCTACAGAACGGCTTTGTCTCTATTTACTATGACAAAATCCTATGTGCATGCTGGTTGTTCATCAGTTTCCATAACCTTTCTCTTTGTGATTTCAGGATGTTTGCATGAGTGGTGAAAAATAATGATTTATTTTACAAATAATCATGTTGCCTTTAAAAAACATGTTCTTGCTAATGGTGGCAATGATGGTAATGGTTTTGTATTTAGTCTGGAGTTCACAAGGCAAAGAAGTTAGTAGAAGGTCGAATTATCAGGAAAATGTATTCATGTGCCACATATCACTTGAGGTATGATATTTTATACTAATAGCTTTATTAGTATTGATCAAAAGAAAAAGCACGCATTATTAGAATTACTAATCACTCGCTGTGCAATTTAAAAAATCGCAAATTTAATTGAGGCACCTATTGCATGCAAAAGCAATCATCTGATTGACATACAATTTATTTGTTCTTTCAGCAATGCATGTCATTTAAATGTATTTGTTTTGTTCAGAGGGCAAAATTAATTCCTATTACCTATAGTAGTAAATATCATCAACAAGCTAAGTTTTGTTGATGATAAATAAAATTAGACCTGCATGCCGCCCATTGGTCTTTGTTCAATGGGATTTTATGAGAAGTTAGAAAACACACTAATGTCTTGCCTGTTGGAATGTGTTGTTTATTTTGTATTGGTTATTTGTAATAAGAGGAAAACCTGGGATTTTTATCAATATTGTGTAGTTACTACACTAAAATCTCTTACCTTAAATCTGGCTATTTTACCCAATTTCTGCTTATTAATAATTTATTAACTAGAAACAATAACACTCTTTGTGAAAGGGAAACAGAGCAGAAAATTTGCACTTCCCCTTTTCAAACTGTGCTACAAAAACAACCCTCTATGTTTTCCTTCTACCCACCGATGCAGATATCCGTACAAGATACTATCGGATGCTGCCCGTCCTTGCTTCTGCATGTGTTCCAAGCTGTCAGACCGATTTCTCACGTCTCGCCCACGATTTTCTCGCAGGATGCTAGAAATAAACAATCCAAAGGCCTTCCAACGATTTACTTCATCACACCGACGTACCCAAGGCGAGAACAAGCCGCTGAGTTGACCCGGCTCGGGCAAACGCTGATGCACATCGCCAACATTCACTGGATAGTTGCCGACGACAATCACTCGTGCAACCTCATGGTCGTCAAGCTTCTCAAGAAGTTCGGTGAGTGGTGGTTGAAAAGCTCTCAAACTGTCACGTTTTACCACCGACCAAAGCTAGATTAGGACACGCAGCTCGAGTCAAATCGTAGGTTAGAACTGTTTCCTACTTAGGTTTGCAGTTTGCAAGAGTTGTGATGCTTGAACTAGCTCTGCGTTTTCAATGAAAGTGTATGCGACTATGTCTTAAATGTACCAAGTTACATTTGATGTAATTTTAGCCAACATGTACTCCAGTAAATCATAATGTATGAATGTTTGAATAAGTTAGATTTGAATGAGATACTGTTGCAGTTGGTCAGGGCTGTCAGAAAATATTAAATCTGTCTAACACCTCCTCTGTGTGCGGCATCCCTTTATTACATAGCTATCAGTCTTCTAAACGAGATATTTCGTATCCCAACCTAGCTTTGGTCAAAGGTTTAACACTGTTATTATGTAACTAATGACTAATGAGGTAGGATAATTAGTCCTTAGATATTTTATCTATTGCTATTTTATTAGAGAAATAAATATTCATTCTAGGTAGGTACCTACTGATAGCTAACTTCACTTCAATCTATACCATATTCTTCTAAAGCAATATTCGTTCATGGTAATATTGCACGAAATTGAAAAGTTTTAGAAGTTTTAATTGAAAACTTTTCACCATCGAGTGCTTTGTGTTGGCCTGTTTATTGATTTGATGTCTGATTTTGCTTCAAGTAGATGCGACTTGATTTAGATATTAATTTCTGGTGCTGACTTGTACTCAGAAAGCTCTTGTGTGCTTTTAAGTGGGTAGCGTAGTTGGATTGGAGTTGTCGAATTGCTGGAGAATCTTAAATGGAATGAGGAAAGCAGATCCGAGTGATTGCCATGTGCGTGGGAAACTGCTGACATGCTGCTATATTAGACCATTAACAATGTTTGCCACTTAATCACTTTGGTAGGTCTTTTTTTCTGTCTGAGACACCGTGTAAAGTGCAAATTATATATACAAAGTACAAATATTAAGTAAAATTTTGGCTGTGATGATTCCATGGCATTTCAAATATAAAATACCAAACCATCCATAAAACTGGTTAGGGATTTAACAGAATGGTTATTGATTACAGAAGCAATGGCTCACTTATTGGATGATATTCTACATGATGGACCAGTATTAATGTTGCCATTAAATTATTATCTGTTATCAACAAATTATTATCTAATTGAAATTGGAGATTATAATTTATGACATAGTAACAAAATTTGCATCTGAATAGTTATATTGCAAGAAAATATTTGCATGTCGGTGAATTCAATGAGGCCCGTAAATATTTGTGAGAAGAAAGATTACAGAGCTGCACGAATTACCGACTGGGAAAGTCGGCAAACGAGATATACTTGCATTGGCGTGTTTCAGCGTAAACCGTCTTCGGTGTTGACAGAACTAATTGAATCAGCGAAATGACTCTAATGGCCTTGTCTTAATTGCATTAGTAGCAGAGAGTGAATGGCAATGAAATATTCGTAACCATTAAAAAATATTTATACTATCTTCTCTGGTCAGGTGTGCCGTTCACACACATAGCGAGTCCGATGCCGGAAGTCTATCGTCGAGCTAGCGTGGTGCCAAAAGGCGTGGCAAATCGCAGGGCGGCTCTCAGCTGGATACGCAAGAACATCCAGAATGGTGTGATTTACTTTGGAGACGACGACAACACGTTCGACCTGAAGCTCTTCGAAGAGATTCGGAACACGAAAAAAGTGACCATGTTTCCAGTCGGGCTTATCGGGGACTATGCTGTTAGCTCTCCTGTGTTGAAAGAGGTAAGTTACTTGGTCGATGTCGTTGGAGATGTCGTTGGTTCTAGTTGTTAATTGAGATGCTGGAATGTGATGAAAACATTTGTTTCATTCTTATTGGATTGGTATTGGCAATTTCTACTCCTCAGACAAATTATTTTGTTGAAACTATATTTTAATGTTAACTGATGGAAATGTGAAGGTTATGCAGGTAAGGTACATAAACCATAATAACAACAATGGTTGTAATTTTTTGTATTTTTTTATCAAACTTGCACGACTAGCTAGAGAGCCAGAATTGTCTACTGATAAGTTAGGCACAAGTACGACAGAATGCAGGGTCTGTTTACTGTTCTGCGTTGTAATTCCTCTATTCGGAAATTATTCAGGGAAAGGTGGTTGGTTTTTTCGATTCGTGGCCGTCGAAAAGGAAATTCCCGGTGGACATGGCCGGCTTTGCGGTGAACGTCGAGTTCTTGCTGGATCATCCGAATGCAACGATGCCGTACAAGGCAGGGCATGAAGAGGACCAGTTCTTAGACAGCCTGGGGATCACTCTTGACGATATCGAGCCAGTTGCTGACTCGTGCACCCAAGTAAGCTGTTCGCATCGACTTCTCAATTTTTACCGAGGAAATAAACGATTTACGCCGATCAAATCAAAATCATAATACGAAATAAATTTGCAGACACCAATTTATTTTTTGCATTAGGTAAAAACTGTAAAAACAAAGTTACTAGTAAGTTGCTAGAATAAATGTGAGTAGTATATAAAGCGTTCAGGCCCTGTTGAATGAGTAGATGTGTATCAGTAAATGGAAACTGATTGTTACTTTTCCTGTTAGGTCCTCGTGTGGCACACGCAAACATCGAAGAAGCCTGTCCCGACAATGAACGTCGACGGTCTTGATTTGGAAACCAGTTTGAAGGAGCTGCTGGAAGAACTGAAATATCTTGGCATGGGGTATTTCAGTCGAAGTACCGGTGTCAAGGGTTTAATCACCAAAGATGGTATTACGCAACCAAACTAAGGTCTCAGTAGTCAGTTGATGTGAGGCATTCAAACAAGTTTGGTAGATTTTGCCAACTGACTTGATTTAATTTAGAAATAGAAGTATCTACGGTCATATAAAGTAAATGGCATTGGTTAGAGTTTAGAGGACTGACATTTTAAGATTCAATGTTTTTATCTATGAACCACGTTGGCAGCTAAAAGAGGCATGGACATCCCCCAACCTTACCCAGTAATATTAGTAGGTATCTAAATACTAGCATGGATCAAGGAAAATAGTTCAAAATACATATTCTGTAGCTTACAGTGTGCACAGATACTTTGTTTTCAGTGATAAATGATGCCAAATGCCTGCGACTTGTTAATCAGAGCCGTCTGAGCATTTTTGATTGGATTTTAATCCCTTATTCTCAGAATGGCATCTGGCTAAACTTGCTGTAAAATGTATTTTTGATGTAGGTACGACGGAAACTCGTCAGCTAGGCATAAAGAAATTTGCTAAATTTGCAGGCTTTCTGCATTGCCTGGTTGCAAGAGGGTTGAGAAGGTGAAAGGAGTCGGTTGAGCCTACTGACGTAGAAGAACTTGTCAGATGAATGCATGTCATGTCAGAAAATTGTTCGCTAACATTTTAGCTGGCCTGTAATGCGTCCAGGAAATGTGAACATAGCTGCCACATTGAAAGGTTGCCCATGCCTGCAATAGAATGTACAGAGAGAGAGGGATAGATTATACCGAAAAATAGCCGACATTTTGAATACTATCAACTCAAAAAATTGGCGGGAATTCAAACTTTATATATGTTTATATAACTGGACCTATCTGGTTTATTAACAACAGTTTAAACAGCTGGAAAAAACGCAATGCGAAAACTGTGTCGATTTGTCTGTTCAATGCTACAAACTAAATAGTATCAAGTTGGTCTCTCGGACAATGTTTCGTACACTAGGCCTACTGGTGGGGTGGCATCTTGACTCAGTATGTGGATTGTGTGGATTTTCAACATTTCGTTCTGCTGTACTATCTTTGAAGTTTTGACTTGCTGGTGTGTTGAATCTAGGATTTACCTCGAGGCTCTGGGTCAACCAGCTCGTTCCTTGCGCCACTCTTTGGGGGTTTTATCAAGGCAGGTAGCCGACAGATCGGGACTTAACCATAATTTCAATAATGACCTTCTAATTTTCCTGTTTTAAGTTTTACATACTCTGCTGCTCTAACCAATGCTACGTACTGAATGCAACCATGCACAGGTGAAGGATTTAGTGTTTCTAGGCTGATGGCATTTTCCATTTGTTTAGAAGCTTGCTTCTGTTACATATTCTCAGTGAGATGATTACTTGCCACTTTAATTTTTAAATATTACTATCACAAAATTATTATAAAAATGTTTTGGTGCTTTTTTATAATGAAATGAATCTCATGTTTAATAATTGTTGCAAAGAAAATAGAAACCTGCCATGATATTATGCTGTAAAATTCAATTAATATTTGGCTTTATGATGCCTAATAATTCTAAAGATTACTCGGTAAGTTAGGTTTGTAAAAAATGTATCAAGCAAAAAATAGGCACTGCCATACTCTTGAAATCATAGTGTAGCAATGCTGTACCCATCTACTTATATGCATTTTCACCAGTGGTGTAACTAAGGCTCGGGGATCCCAGCAAGATTTAATTTGTGCAGACTAAAACCAATATAATGAACAGATTAATATTTTTTCCTTGCATATCAAGTACAAATGGTTAAATATGATTTCGGCAATTTTAGTACTGCCTCAATTTATAGCGAAAGCAAAGACATTGTTGTTAGGTCCCCTCGCCCCATGTGATCCCAAAGTCCCAAATTTACGCCACTGATGTTCACTTAGTTACATTTTGCATTAGTTTACACGGCTAATCTTTTTATGATAGCATTAATTTAAGATCTTAGAGGATCTACATTCAACACTGGAAGGATTTTTATTACACTGTTATTGAAGATATAGTAAACCTAAATACAATATCTGGACTTTCAACAAAGTGATGTGGATGTATAGCTCAGGATTTGTCACATTCCAGATGTTGGTGCTATTGAGTCATTTACCAAAAAACTCACCAAAGGACACATAAGAAATAAGTCGAATGAATTGAAACAAATGTTGCAAATGTGTAATGTTTTGATTGATACGTTTACTATATCTTTAAGAAATAATTTTCTGCTACAATATCAATTTAGAGAATATACTAACTGTAAGTAACTCAAAGACGTAACTCAAAGAAGTAACTCAAATACTCATTATCTACTCATATTTACAATATAATTTAACTGTCACTGTTTTTTTAAATATCTAGGGGTTTGGTTTGGGTTTGAAACATTGCTTGTTGAAAGGTGATATTTAGAGCTTAACAGCAGTAAATGCCAAATTGTGGTCTTTTACTAGGAAACGTTGCCATCGTTTGGCAGTAGTATTAGAAGAGAGTATCGGCATTCTATGCCAGTGGTTCCCAAAGGATGATCCTTGGACATTTGATAGGTGTATCAGCCATTTTGACAATTCCATATACTAGGTACAAAAATATAATTTCTTGGTCCTAAATTGTTGGGAAGTACTTGATTTTATTATCGTTTTTAAATTATCGTTGCTGTTCAAAAAGGTTGTGGACTAGAGTCTAAGATAAAAATATAACTAGCATTCTGCCAGCTAGGTTATATTCCAAATAAGTAGGTACTTAACTTTATTGCTCAAATTTATGACTCCTTGTTAAGAAATGGGAACCACTGGTCTAGTATTTGGGGGGTCTGGTGCAAAAATGAAGCCAAGTCTACTGAATGTAAATTTGATGCAGATTTTGTGGATGAATATGGATACATCATTTAATTGTTGATTCGACAAATTAAAATATATCTGGCCAAACCAGAACTGGCAATAACATTTAAAACGAAAAAAGTCTTGTGTTGAAACCACACACCAGTTCTCAAAACCGAGTTATAAACACAGACTGATTTACCTCAAATATCTATCGAATAATACTCAAGTGATTGGATCCGTTTTCGCACCTAGGTAGGCCGGGAAATCAAGTGCACAAGCCGCACTATGCGGCTGCAATATATCATAATCTGCATTCTGGTTGGAGTTGCTTGGTGGAGACAGGTGTTGCATCTTATTTGAAGTCTGTGATAAAGAGAGGCCAGAAGCAGATAGTAGACATTTTAATTTGATCTTGTTCAATTATATTGAATTAGTCCATTGCAACAAAGCTAAATGTTCTCTCTTCAAGTCCAGATCTTGTATCGCACGGTTTGCGCACATTTTTTCGATTTGTGCAATTTTATAACGAACACGGTTTGCTTTATTTCAAGTGCCTTTTGTAACTATTTTCATTATATTATAAGTAACTAAGTTGACAGGATTGATAATTCTTAATTGACCTTTGAATTAGATATTGAAATGTCGCCCAATGATATTACGGTAAGGAGATGATGAGAGGGCTGCCGCCAAATTGAAATTGAAATCCTTGTCAAGTGCCTAAAAATCACAGAAATTCCATAAATGATATTTAAAATGTCAGATTAATCGATCCGAACGTATCATAGCTCGGTCTGGTTGCAGTGTTTCACAAAGCACAGAGTTGGAATGATGTTTTTAATAGGAACTTTCAACAAGTCTGTCACGATTCTAGGATGCTTATAAGTAGAGATAATAATTATCATTCCTTCGGGCTTGTTCCCTGCCAATGCATCCTGGTGTTTGCTTGCCTAAATAAATAGTACAATCATAGTTACAATCAACAATTGTGAAGGGCTGTAACCAGTTTTGAATGAATTGGATGCTATTAGGTATAGTTGCTTGTCAACAAATGCTTGCAAAGTACATTTTATGAGGCACTCAAACTTTATAATGCACACCTAAAATAATCACGTATATAATTAATTCATGTTCTTCTTCAAAAGATAGTATTAAATGCTCCTGTAATTGATGCAAAGATAATTATTCATTGACCATAGAATTAGAAAGAAGAAGCTTCTCTTGATTGATATTTTATACCTACAGTTTGTATTGGGAACATTTGACAATTTGTGACAGGCACCCTCGAAATTAGAATTATACATAATGGTTTCCAAACAACAAAGCCAAAGACATTGTAAAAAAAGACCAGAAAATGTGTTTAAAAAACGGCTGGCGTATACGGCCAGATGTTTGAAACATTAATTCTATCTGTTCCATTTTGTTAAATTTATTAGGTATCTAGCCCTTTATATCAGACAAAGTAAAATAAAATTATATAACTTGCAGTTGGTCAAGGGTTCAAATATAATGTAACATTACCCTTTTATTATTGTACTACAAATATATTATTAACCTGGTGGTGTGCATTAGATATCCACCAGATCAAATATCAAGGTAGACTAGGAAGTAGTGTTTCATCAAAATGCTTTTTACCGAGCTGAATTTATGACTTATGCCTCACGAATGATCACTTTTAGTATGAGTAGTATGTTACCTGCTCAAGATTGTTGTGCCCCGTTATTGATATTAAATAATAATAAAATTAGTGAAAATTCCAACTATATTAGTTTTCTTTCCATGTAATTGTCTTAACAGATGCTCCTCACAAAAATAAACATTTCTGGTAATTATAGAATACATTTCAAAGTATTTATGAGGGTGGAAATTTATTTGTGTTAATAGAATAGTTATAAGCTTATACATTTTGCACATAGTTAACAATATTTTATCTACTGATCAATATTCAAGCAGTTCACTCAGTGATCTAGCATAATCTAATCCAAATAGGTGATATTTGTGTTAATTAGAAATATGTTTAAGTAACAATATTCCTATATTAACTTCTTCTACAGCATTTCAGTAAGTCAGGGCAAAGCAATCGAAAGGCAGTTCATGAATTACTTATTTTGAAATATTTTATTTGCTATTTTATATAAATCAAGATAAAATTTATGTTGCGTCTCGTATAGCTTTGCCAGACTTCCAACATGAGTGATGAATGATACGATTTCAGCAAATGAACATTTTTATTCGGATTTCTACTGAATTGATTAGAATTTAGGAAATATATATATCCAGTTCATTCGAGACTTGTGCCTGGAAACAGTTCAAATTTTGTTGGATGCAAAAAATAACTGGTTTAGCCAAGATGAAAATGTAGTACTTGATTTGTCTAAAAATATCACCTAAAAATACTTAATAATGAATTTTCCCTTAAAAGTTCGTAGGCAAACTAAAGCGGAATGATTTTGAATTGACGTCAGAATATCATTTCGGTACACGACTCAGTTAAAATGTATAGTGCTACTGCAAATGATAAAAATCACTCGTTTTCTATTAATCTTTTGAAAGTCTTAGCAAATTTTTAAATAGCGATTTAACGATTTTACTACTATCTACTCCGAAATTACATGGTGCTTTTAAAGTGAACCTAATATTAGGAGTCAAAGGGCATACTGATAGTCATGTACACTCACTTCTAAGGGTGGATGACGGATGTGTTGTGGATTTAAATAGATAGCGCCAAACATGTTTATTTCCCATTTTCCCGCCACGGTCGGAATTGCACCTGGTTTCACATTCCCGTCAGAATTGAACTGCTCCGATTTAAACTGTTCATTGGCTAAATGCGCGTGCTCGTTAAGAATATGGGTCGGAGGATTCAGGATTCAAGGCAAACGGTCGTGATCGTAGCTAATCAAGCTACAGTTGTTGTTTCTTCGGGTGTCGTTTCGGTTTCCGCCTCGGGCATCGCAGCCTGCGCTTCTGTTATCGTTTCCGTTTCCTGTGCAGCATCGGTTACCGTCGCTGATGCGGAGTCGCTTTGTTCGTTCGCTGGAGCTGATGTCGTTTCTTCAGTGGCTTGAGGCTCCTCAGCAGCAGGAGCAACAGGAGTAGCAGGAGTAGCAGGTGCTTCAGTAGCCGCAGCAGCAGCAGCCTCAGTGGCAGCAGCAGCAGCAGCAGGAGCTTCAGTAGCAGCTTCAGTAACAGCAGCAGCAGCAGCTTCAGTAACAGCAGCAGCAGCAGCCTCAGTAACAGCAGCAGCAGCAGCTTCAGTAACAGCAGCTGCCGCAGCTTCAGTAACAGCAGCAGCAGCAGCCTCAGTAACAGCAGCAGCAGTGGAAGGCTCAGTAGCAGCCTCAGTAATAGCAGCAGCAGGAGCCGCAGAAGCAGAAGAAGATTCGGTTTGAGCCTCGGTTACTACAATGGGCTGTAGAGGAGTTGTCGCTTCAATTGAGCTTGCTGTGGATACAGAGCTGGCACCTACAGCTGGTGTTGCTGTTACTACTTCTTGGATGTCGCTGATGCGGTTGGATATCACTTCCGGTACTGACACCTCAAGACGCATGCTTTCTTGCACTTCACTAGCTGGCTCAACGTTTAATCCGGACGAGCCCGAAGCAGGAGGAGAATTTTGTTGGAACTGCGGAGGAATCGCATGGAAAAAAGGTGACGCGAAAGAACGGTATGGGAACGGGGGCGGAATAAATTGAGGCATGTTAAATGCGGGAATGAATTGCCGTGGAAAAGGTGCTGGCGTGGAAGGGTTAACAACAGTGGTAGATGTCGAATTCGCATCTGATACTTGAGTGGCAGGCAATGCGCGAGAGATGGGCTGAGCAGGAGTTAGAGGCAGCACATTTCGGAACTCGGCGAACGATCTTTGCATTAGCTCATGCGATTGTGGGCCTGTTACGTAGACGACATGACTTCTTGCACCGGCTTGGTAGCGGGTCTCGTAGGAAAAACCCCTGTATTTATTCGCCGGTGGAGGTGAGTAATAATGTTGCGGAGGTGATTGCACCGGTTCGATGTCGTATCTTAGAGTTGGGCGCGGCTGGTAATATACTGGTGGCGGAGGGAAAAACCCTCTCGCAGGTTGTTGGTATGCGAAGAATCCTGGATACCCAGCAGAGATGCCTTGCACAATGATGCCGAACATCACCAGCACCACCTATCAGTCAACAGTGTACACAATCGTCGTGATTAATTATTCAGTATTAGGTAGCTGGTGGATTTTCTAATAAATATACCTTTAGTCGCTAAGCTAATAGATAATATGCATAATATAGTCATTTCCCTATTTCCATTATTATAATTTCATAGTGGAGGCTAACTTCTGGGGACTTTAGAAATACAATATATGTCTTCTGTTAGCCCAGACCCTTTGGTCAAGCTGCGTGGACGAAGGAAATGTATAAGTAGGCTAGGAAAATTACTCAACTTAGATGGAACACTAGTTTAGCATACATTTAGTGGTGCTGCCTACAAGGTATTACTTCAATGTCAGAGTGGAACCGGTATCACCGGTATTAGAAACGCAACGCATAAAATGCTAACGGCTGCTACATCGCACAGAGATCTCGATGTTATAATATCTGGACCTGGAGGCTGGCCATCGTGCGTCAGACAGTGGGAGACCCCTGACTCAGAGAATGACTTCTGTTACGACGAGGGTTTGGTCCTAGCGACAAGCAATGCATTGTTCTATCGTGACACAACACAAACCTATCCAATATACAAAATGAACTTTAACCAACTGTTCTTTCTTAAGACTCATGTCGTTTCCTACATTTACATTTTACATCCTAAATTTTACAGGTTTAAACTACATTTATTATCTAGTTATTTATTTCTACAAAAATTTGAGTAATTCAAAATGAAGAAGATACTTGCATCCAGAGAAACTGCACAAACGACTTAATAATTTGCCCCATTTCGAAAGTAGCACTGGAAGCATGAGTTTTACTTGTTTTATTGAGCAATCAATGATGATAACTAGTTAATGGCGTAAGTGCCGTTCTGTAAAGGTAAGACAGTGCGTTTGCCTTGCATGCGATAGATCCCGTGTCCGAGCCTGACCCTGTGTGGGTCATCCGTGATTTCCCACAGCCATTATTAGGTTTCCCATCGCCTTTTGCCCTGCACTATCCTTTCCCTTCCCTGTCTTTCTCTGTCTGCTGTTCTGATTCGACCGGCAATATCTCTTACGATGGTGGTCAGTAACACTAATAGGTACTCTCTAATTACTGATCTCTTGCAAGATGCAATCGTGCTGGACCGTTTGCGCGGGGGCTCTTTTGATTATGAAGCAATCTTTTCACCAGGCTAAGGCTATGGTGCTAGTTTTGCCCGTGGGCCCGGTGTTGGTGTAAATCATTGCGTTGTGTCGTATTGCGATTGCAGTTTGCAGCTTGCATTTGAACTGTGTGTAGACTTTGGAGAAAGGTGGAGATCTAGGCGCTGCTAGTTCAGTCTTGTAAGCTACTTGCGTTATCAACATAAAATACGACAGGCGTGGTCTTTTAATTCGACGTAAAGACCAACATGCTCTTTCAATTGATAAGTATTAACTAGATGAAGGTATATGAAATGAAACCGGATTGTCTAGCCTTGATTTAAAAAAGAATCTATGATCGTTTTGTAATAATTCGGACTCCTATACGTGGTTGTATGGAGACCGTCGATTATGGCAAGGTCGTTTCGACTTGTTGAACCTGCGTCCTGCATGTGTGTCAAATTTGGTGTGGACTATTAATAAGAGCACGCTGGTTAGGATCGAAGAGGAACCACCCAATAATGTCTGGTGTTCACTGTTCGGTTTTATGCTGTTGAATGGAAACGGGTTTCCGCGCTGTTCTTCTAACTTCGACTCGCCGTGGAGGCATATTCATGACGTGCGTTTGTCTCAGCTCTATAAAGGTCAAACGGAAAATTTGAGCGATATCAAATTTTTCGGCAAATTTTCGCACATTATAAATAAGATGGGCCAAGTTTTTGAAAAGAAAGCGTGAAAAAGTGTCTGAGGAAAGAATTTTACACTAAGATTTTTCTCCAATTCAATTGAATGCTTTGATTTATACATATTTTTAATTGTTTGGCATTATTTTTGCGATCCATTTTGTACCAAATAATTTTTTAAATTTAAAATCAATGAATATTTTTAGATGTCAAACTTCCAAACGTATGGACGAACCTTAAATCTGGTTCCTATCTGTTTTCTTATCACGCTCATCCTACAACGCGACTAAAATAGCTTTCGCGAAGGCATGAATTCTAGGCAATAAATATATTTAATTAACAAATTGCAATAGTTTTTAATTTCCCTGAGCGGAGTTCTAACTCATATTTTCAAAGATGTAAGTGTCTCCTTCAAGTTAAATCTCTTATAAGATTGTTTTTTTTTTTTAGTTTGGTGGTAATTGTTTAATTGTTAAATTATGATTTACATTTATTTCCAGTTGGTTTCTAGACAGAATGCTTGTTGGGGATTAATTTGGCACTGACTTTATTCAAGTAGTTTTTTCAGTGCACAATTGATTCTGTGAAGACAATCCTAATTATGTTCGAAACTTACTTTTCTTTGACAATAAAAAAAAACTTATTTGGCTCAAAACACAATAAACTTATAGTTTGACCTTCATTATAAAACTGTAAATGTATTATTCCAAATTATTCTACTTACAATAACTCTGATGTTGTTCATGTTATCCTTTAATTTATGCGAAAGGAAATAAACACATTCCCCAAAAAACCCCGTCAAATTTGCTTGAAAAGAACTGCCGCTATGGTGAACAGTAGTTGCACGTACTAAGGACAGTCAGGACGTGTTTCCTATGTTTATATATGCGATGTGACAGCCCGTAGCCCCCTCTTTTTCTTCGTTCGAAATTCGCTGTAATGACCTGATTTTGAGGGCCTCCTTCGTTCACCCCCACACCTTGACAAAACCTTGCTCGCTTTACCAGCCAATTACTTCTCATTTCATATGCGTAGCACCAGTCCGAGCGTTATCTGTAAATTTCTAATGAATTTTTGTGTTTCATTGTTGGGAAAACTTGCACATTATTTAGCTGAGTTTAAGACGGTCCGTTTCCAATAAACAATCAACGAAAAGCCGATTGATAAGTTGTGGTACTTTCAATTTCAAGTATCATTTTTAGCTTAGAATAACGTATTTCTTGTTATACCTTGTAAGGAAACTCGAAACTACTCTACATATCATTCATGATCTATGTAGGTAATTGCCATTAATTGCATGCGTAAAAATGTAGCCAAAAAAAATAATATGGGCGTTCTAGACCACTTGCATCACTGTCACTAAATTTCCTCTTGCAATGTGCAATTTTTGTCCAAGTTTTTTTTTTGCAGGTTTTATTCCTTGAACAAACGTGGTTTGGATCTACTCGATCCAGGCCAACCTCGTCAACGTAAATAAATCATCTTAATTTTGAGGTCTTTATTAGTGACCTTTATTTTGTTCCCCTAATCCCCTTAACCTATGGCATTATACTCCGAATTTCAAGTTGTGGTATCGATAATTGGACTTGGCCGATAATCAACACATAAACATAATTGAAATCTCGTCGCGATATATGATATTGATGTATGTGTGTATCAGTGTTGTTATCTGATGTGTGGACAGTGTGTTGATAGGAGTATAGACTTTGCAGGTACTCATGGGCTACCCCACCCACCCACCCCACCCACCCAAACTTAATTAAACCTTGGGCGTAGGCGACTTTCTTCAAATCTTGCGCTGACCGTAGAGGATAGACTTCATTTGATCTAGTCTAGGTACCTACACTTACTGGTATAATTATACCGATGAACATTGTTAGCTAAGCTGACTTGATATCAAGCAGTGCATTTCACGCAAAAATCGACTTTAGGCATACTAGTATTTCTTATCGTTTTTTATTCATGCCTGAACTCACACCAGGTTTTTTATTGCGAAAATGAGTTAATTTTGAATAAGATAATATAAATCAATCTGCTGAGACTCATGTCACTATTGCTAAGAAAATTAGCATGCTAGCATTGATCTTGGTCTTGGATCTCTAGCGGCAGTGTTTTATGTGTGATGCTGGAGTGATGACTGATACACTTTCATTTGATTGTTCTGTTCGATGTTGGCTTGGAAGCGATCACTGCTCCACACAAAAAAAAACTGGATACCCTCCTATCGTCTAAGTTGATCATTTGTCTTCAGTCGCACATTTCGTTTTAAACGCAGTCGAAAATCTGGTCTGCCTTTTGAGGAAACAATTTAAATAAATTTTGTATGATCATGGAGCACGAAGAATCACTTTCATGACTCGGCTTAGATTAGAGTTTCCATTTTAATGACAGCTCACGTCTCTTTTAATTATTTTTTGACGCAACTTAATTGTTTTAATCATAACAACAAAAGGTAGGATATCTCCGAGGAGAAAGATCAACTGGTTCACTCTATTCATAGTGCATAGTGATAGATAAAGTGATTAGAAATATTGATTCATTTCTGAATGATTATTCAAGAAATAAATTACACGAGAATAAGAGAACTTAATTTACATGTGATATTAGAGCTTTAATCGAGCGAATCAGGTTTGTTGTTAAGTATAACAATTGGTTTTCACCCAAAAATGATTGAAGTTCAATCTATCTTGGAGTAGGAAGCGATTCATCGTAGTTAGTTACAACCTGTCCATCCCATGAGCGTACAAAAATCTTGTGTTATGTCATCGTGCGTCCACCATTCGAACCCGGGCCTCGGGTCAAACCACTTCCCATATACATTATACTGCCTCTGAATCGCAGCTCGAACGTGCATCATTCATATAACCCACTAAAAAAATTAACAAGATCTACTTACATGATTAATTGCGTCTACATTGGTAGCAAATGGTAAAAACAAGTCCGTCATATATAGCGTACATGTAACCTTTCGCCTACTGTAACCAGCTGTAACTACAATTTTGTCTTTAGCGCACTCGGGCCGTTTCGTGCTGGTCCACACGTATGACATTGCTAATCTTACGGAGCCAGGTAACCTTTGATGTGTGGACTCGTTTTTGATCACGCCAATTTTAAGAATATATTATGAACGCAATTGGAGTAATTAATGTATGCTATACGTGGATTTATTTAAGCGATATAATTTAGAGCGTTTATTTTCTTGATTATCATTCGTTTGGAACTATTATGACCAAGAAAGAATCTCTGATTTAGCAGAAAACGAATCTATTTAGACATATCTATCTATATCTATATCTATATCTATATCTATATCTATATCTATATCTATATCTATATCTATATATCTATATCTATCTATATAGATAGTATACATATTTAATCACGCAAGGTGTGGACACCCCCCTGTGCGTGTGGACATAAAATTTCAACTGTAATTCTACTATCTAATAAGTAATGCCAGTATAATATCTTAAGTCCAGTAGCCAAACAAGATGCATTATAAATGGAAATATTTTTCGATAGTGGCTTAGCCAAGGGCCTTAAAAGGTGATGTTGAACGAAAAAACAGGAAATCGGTATGGTGACATCCTTGAAATCACCCCCACTTTGGTATCTGGTTTGTACGATATTTTCAAATTGCTGGTTTTGTTGGTGGCTTCTTGGAGATAATTACTACCTACCCGTTCTGTTAGGGGTTCGGCGATGTACCGTACTCATTTCTAAGCAACACATTGGTGATTAAGGGTTAAGGATCGTTCGGTTTTCTTGTCACTCATGAGTCATGGGTGTAAATCTGTTATATTTTTTTTTACATTTCAGGAAAGCTGGGAAAATCTTCATCTGTTTGATGTAATATTAAAGCACACACTTTCCTTAAATAGAACTATAAATTTAATTAATAAAACAGAGAGTTGACGGTGAGACAAATAATTCACAAATTTCGTTCAGGATAGTTATAAATTAAAACCATACCACCAAAACATGTTTTCTGTACACAAAAAATTGTCTCACAAACAGCGTCTCGCCATTCATTTAGGAGACATGGGCATTTTATCGACATTGATTGGCAACTTATAACATGTGTTACAATTAGGTACTAAATGTACAGTATAAATAAATATATTATGTTCCATACGTCTATTTACCCACTTTGACAAATAAGTGGATGATTATGGGGTGAAACCAATGAAACTATCTCCTGAGAAATAACCTTCGAGAGGGTAGTATTCTTCAAGCATGCTTCAAGTAATATTATTTCGCATTAAGATACAGTGCGCTAATTGATAGATTTACTTGCAGAAAAATGAAAGCTATAGTTATCTACAGATGATCAATTGATCATTCATCTGGCATTTTTTCGGCTGCATTGAACTGCAAGAGCCTGCCAACCAGCGATCTGTATCTTCGGATGCAAGGAAGCATAGGTGGAAGTTGAAAGAAGGTGGAGAATTTTGAAGTGATGATCTGCGATGACCTTGAGCTGGATCAACGACAGACGTTGTCTAAGGGCGCTTGGCACCTGGAAGTAGAAGTAAGTTTTGTCACAGATTTCTTCAGATTTGATTTTTTTTACGTTAGAAACAACCCCATTGAACTTGTCTTTTGGGGTGATATTGGTCTGCATGTAAGATGTAAACTGCTTGCATGTAGCTGCTTCTACACATAGAAACAATAACCTAACTCTCTTTCCAACTCCACTGGAGTAATAATCATAACAATTCATTGAACTCAAATTGTCGGCTATCGTCGGCTATCGCTATAGTAATCACTTATCATTCTAGAAAAGTTTGCGGTCAATTTATTTTGTTTACATCTGTAAATTCCATTCCCTCGTTTATTTTGAAAATCAGTTTGCATTATCTCTAATTGACAAAGTGGTTCGGTAACAAATGGAGAATAGAGCAAAGCATGTCCATAAAAGATAACATCCCACAGCAGATCGACCATTCGAGTGGTGTATTAGACCGAGAGTGGTTCATTAGTTCACTGTGTTTTAACGTTATAAAGTGTAAAAAACGGTGCGAGTGTGGAACTTTATTGCAATGGATGCACCTACTTCTAGCAGCAGCTTTATAGCACTCCGATGAAGTTTAATCGAAAGGTAAAATACTCATTTATCACAATTTAGAATACGATTTCAATGCATTTGAACCCGTCCATAGCCAAACACGTACAATACGAATCTCAAAAGTTTTAAAGCAGAAAGTTAAGGGTTTGAATTATTTTCACTATTCCCACATAGTGTCTGTAACTAAAGATTCGTAAACGTTAAAGACGTTTTAATGCATGTCAACCCCCACCCCTCATGGACACCCCATCTGATGTATAAAGAATAGTTACTAAGTTTAGCGAAGAGGCATGGTTTTCCTGAAAATTGCTTACCAATATGACACTATAGCGTTGACCATGTTAAAGATACTGAAGATTATGTGCTCAAGTCATCTTCACTGATACCCGAAGAGCCTGTGTCAGTGTGGTCTACAATATCACTGACGAAGTCCTCGTCGTCGTTGAAACCCTGTGAAAAACAACATTAAAAATTGAAACACCCAACAAAAACACACACACACACCAAATGTTTGGGTTATGTTGCTAAGATGATTGAGAAAAACTTATTTTCATGTGTAATATATCTGCAAATTGGGGGACTAGCATGGACACGTGCCTAACCGAAGGGGCATTGGACCAACGTGGTTGAATGTTTGGTTGTAGAATGTTCAAAAAAATCTGTCTGGTTGTGACAACCAGAAAAAGGTGGTTTTTCTTGTGGAATTTAGACAAACTCCAAAAATAATAACTTCAAAACGGGCACCAGGAGAAAAATTAAAAGGTTTTGATTGGATGATGAATACGCCGCCTTACAGGCCCAATGTGTAATGAGAGTGCTTGAAAGATCCGCTCGACAAATTTACGTTGTTTTGGTCAACAGATGAGACAATTTTTATGTTAATTGCCACTGGGCCTGAGTCATGGCACTTACGTAGTCAATGTAGGCTGGTGTAGGGAATTCGCACGGGAAACATTCCATGTAACTCATTCCATTATTGTCGGCTGTGCATTCGCAATGCTGGCAATCAAAAGGCACGGCACT
The DNA here is from genome assembly GCA_921293315.2 of Nemurella pictetii. NCBI lineage: Eukaryota > Metazoa > Arthropoda > Insecta > Plecoptera > Nemouridae > Nemurella > Nemurella pictetii. The sequence continues at coordinate 22,256,368 of OV121116.1, read as the reverse complement.
CTTTGCGACACGCTTTCCAAAAACGGTCGCGAACTTCTTCACCGAATTCTGCTTTTTGCCCTCCATTTCTAACTTCTTAGCAGTAAAGACGGTGCCTGGAAAGAAAAATTGAAATGTTAAAATGTCGATAGTGTTTTGGAATCTGATTTTTTTAGAAATGCCTTTTTTTCAATTACCATTGGTCTCTAGAGCCAAGGGTGTACAATATCCCAGATAGGATTTAGGAAGTTTCACTTGTCGTCTCAAATCAACGTCTCCCCTGAGAGCCCGTACGTCTTTCTTCGTATAGCCAGTTTCACCATCCAATCCTGTGTTGGAAGAAAAACATATTATTAGTTATGAAACCCGAGAGCGCTAATTTAACTTTAATTTGATTGAACTTCACGGCCTACCATAGAACACTTTTCCTTCTCTAGATTTTTCAAATATGAAGTCGTTGTTCATGAGAATGTGGAGAGTGATATCATTTTCCACCAAAACTTGATGCATGACAGTATAATCAAGCTGCAATCATAAACACACATTAGTATCACTGATAAATAACAGAAAAACATCAGGAACGTCATTCGTATTTGAACGAAACATTATTAGAGGGCAGTTCCACCAGTTAAAATTGTCATTCAGAAGTCGGCATTATCCATTATTTAGGTCAAGAAAATTTATTTTTGGAAAGTCGTACCGTCATGTTGCTATGATCGCAATTGGAGCATGGAAGCAAAATAAATGTCTTGGAGACCCCTGGCCTGAATGACAGTTTTGCGGCAAACCCGATAGCTCCGAATATATCCGAGTTTCCATTTCCTTGAACAGAAAAATCATTAGCGCAATAAATTTCTCTGGAGAGACATATCTAATGACTTACGCATAAGTATATCTATTATTGTATATATGTCTTACCACTAACGATGTAATCAAAATATTTTGGTAGCGACTGATGTATTGTGAATATGTTATTATCAACTATGACGCTTCTAGGCTTATTTTGAACTCCATCTCCTCCGAATACGACGACTGCAAATCTAAAAATGAAAATTGACACATAAATAGGTAACAACTCGTTTTTGTATCGTAACTCGTTACTATCAGGTCAGTTTTCGACAGTGGCGAGTAATTTTCTAACCTGTTCGACTTGAAGTTTGAATCTGACAGTTCCTTTGCCAAAGAAGCGACTACAACGTCCATGCTCCTGTTCTCTTTTAAGTTCATGTTGCATTCTTTTGCTTCTATAATGAAAACAACGTCGGTCGACAAAGGAACGTCGCTTCCCTTCAGTTCCAAAGAATGTCCTTCCGGATGCTCTTCACCACCAATCATCTTGCACCTGAAAAGTTGAGAATTTTGACGGATGTGATATATTTTAAAATTACCTTTTTTTTGCTATGAAAATGTGTGTGAACTTGATGTTAGTTGATACGTACGTGACACAAGTATCTGGTATTCTCAAAGGGGTGTTTTCAACTTGACAAGCTTGCATGTACGCGACAGCAGCAGTACACGTTTCGTATTCATTCGTCAGCTTGCTGTTCAGACACATTGTCATGAAAGGGGATGGATCCACCTGGAAAACCATAGTTTCACTAATTACCGAGAAACGGCAAACAATTTAACCTTTTTTTTCTTCAAATTTACATAATATAGTTTCCATACCACGGAGAAACAATGGCTGAACTGCGATAATTTGCTTCTAAACAATGATTCACATTTTTCGTAAACGTCAAAGTCGTTCTTCTGGAGGGCAACTGCGAAGTTCTTGGGCGACGCACATTTCTGTGGCTCTAATGCCCAACTCTTGGCAAACACGCCCAAGTCCTTTTCTATTTCACTCTGAGATGTTAAGAAATCGGTGCTGGGCTCATTGTCCATGGTTCCCAAAAGTCCAGCAGTTTTACCATACGACCATCCTGAAACGGGTTTGTCATGGTAATCGAGTCAGAGCGAAGTCATATTCCCTAATTGAGGAAAAGTCCGAGTAAAATACCTGGCAGAGTAAATGTGCAGACGTCGTATTTCATGTTGCAGTGCATCGTAAATCCACGAGTACTTTCGACATAAAGCATTTCGGCCTCTTGGAAGACAAACGTGTTTCCAAACTGCAGTGGGAGTTGTTGGTCGATAGAGTTGACCAGGAGCACGCTCTGAAATCACCAGATCGTTTAATTTAACAACTAGTATTGCTTGTATTTGATAAAATTGACAAAATTGACAAAATTCAGTGTTTCATCTTACATTCTCTGATAGATCTACGACCAGCGTGCGCCCATCAATGATAAGCGCCACTGTGTACACATCGTTCTTCTTGGTAGCATCGTAGGTAACCGCCAAAGAGAAGTCACCGTCGATGAAGTCGTGTGCAAGTAGATAAGAGCACGACCCATGGTATTCAAAATAGCGCTTGTCGAAAGTTACGAAATGCTGGGGACCGGCCATGATTGCTTGAGCTGCGACAAAAGAATCTTGTGAGATGACCACTTTTTTCTTATTTATCAAAATGATGCTCTTAGTAGTAATTCGCATAAGGTGTTAACTCGTTGAACGTGTACACCTAATACCTCGTATTGCCTTTTGTGAAGTTGTATACATCATAAATGCATATATGAAGGCAATATATGTTGATACTTTTTACAATGGTAACGAGAAAGAAGCTAAATAATAACAAAATATTATTGAGTAATACTCACTTTCTTAACCGAAATATATTATCCAAAATGCTAATTTTCTTAGAGAATAAACTTACACATAGATATTCTACCTATCGTTTACAAGTAATTGGAATCGACCAGGAATCTTGGGAATAGTTTTCAACACCATTAAGACGTCCTTTCTTCGTTGGCAGTGAAACCACGGTGAAACTATTCCGAGAGGTGTGGTGTGGGAAAAGGGTCGTGGAGGAAATCACTGACAGCCTCAACAAGGGTGCAGCGAAGACCTCACAGCACCTCACAGTTAGCTCTAAGTTGTAGCATTGGGATTTCAAATGGCGACATTACGCTCCCCTTCTACCCTTGCAGCTGCAGCGTAGGAGGTTGATGAGAAATTACACCAATTAAAAACAATTAAAGCCTCCCCGCAAACTCGTTCCTGGTAAAACTAACCGCGCTACAAAGCCCTGTATAGGCAACATTCGTAATTTAGACATTTTTTAAAAATTATTTCCTTCGTAGAAGCCGAGACGATTAATGAGTAGGGTAAGCTGTTAATTTTTGCTTTGCATATAATTTAAGTCATAGGGATGTTTAGGGAGTAACTTGAACTAAGTTCAAGAGTTGATGAGAACAAGATTTCGTTCCTTTCAACTTATCTGACGACAAATTAAATGATACGTAACAATGTTTTACTAAAAAATTACTTGAAAAAAAAACTGTGCACTTACCACTAAACGGAGGAAGCCAATTTGACGGTTCAGTGTAGGGCTTGTATTGATAGTAATACGTCCAAAACGTCGCGTTCGAAGAAACAAACCAGTTCTGGACATTGTTGATAGCTTTGTACTCGGGTATCTCCTAAGAAAAAAGTTTTTGTCAGAAAAATGAAATGTTTGCAGAAGTCACAACGAAGTGTAATAATAATTAAATAATTTCATCGAGGTGGAGGATACCGAAAATTTGGACGAAGAAAGTTTTGTCAATTTTTATCAACTTTGCCATTTTTCAACCTGTCAATTTTAACTCGGCAGCGATAAAAAGTTGTCCACATGTATTCACGATAATGTATTCACGAAAATACGCTGGTTATGTTAATACCATCGACTGATCAAGAACTATGGTCTACGCTTGTCCAATATTACCGATTGGCATCAAATATCTCTGGTAATTAGTGACTGGAGAATATAGTTTAGTTTAAAAACTGTGTGCCACCTAAAATAACACCACGAAAATGTTCCTCCTTTGTCTGATTGCTGTGGAATAGCTATAATGTTTGCTGTACACACCACCACACCACACACCAATCAATTTAATACTCCCATACAAACGAATAGTAAAGGAACTGCCAGGTAATGAGAAAAGGAGCTTACTTTGAAAAGACATTAACATAGAAAGAAACTTGCCTCGAACTTCGGCGTCTCGTTGAAGGCATGCCAGGACATGGGTAGTTTCTGCTCTAGCTCGACGTGCCCGTTTTCTGGGTCGAATATGAACTTCGTTTTTGCCTCGCGGTACCGATCTTCTGCTTGTAGTGCTGTTTGTGACAAGTCTGTGAGCTTTTTCTGAATGAATATCCAAGCTTGGTGGGTTTTATTCGAAACGTCAAAGTAGTCGTAAAGATACTCGACCTAAAATTAAAATTTTACACAAATCGATGAGTAACCAACAAAGCTGACATTAATGATTGGCATCAAGTGAGTTTATGTTGGCATTGTTAATTGTAATTAAAAGATATACGTACTCTTGCATATAGTTCTTCTGCTTTGGTAATGACGTAATTAATTGAAGGTAGCTTCAGTAATTGTTTGAATTCATTCAGGATCTCTGTGACGATATCTTGTAGTTCCTTGCCTAGAAAATAATGATGGGATTATTTTTACTGAATTCTACTCATTGAAAGTTTAATTTCTTCTAGGAATCAAGTCGGAAAAGTTGATCTATTTGGGTCACTTACCAAATGGCACAAATGTGAAATATCTCTCCTTAATAAATTCATAAATAATTTCCGAGTATTTTCTTATATTTGTTAGAGTATCGTTTTTCTTGATGTCGTCGTACAGTTTAGAAACGTCTCTAGTGAAGTTAGCGAACTTGCTGTAATGCGGAGACTTGACGATATCATTCTGCCTTTCGTACAGGAAATCTAAAATGGGTATTCACAGATATTTATTATAAGATATTTTTTTAACGATGCACCATTCACCAGTTGTCGATTTCACTTACCTAATATTTCATTACTGACTTTCCACACAACCGTCTCGACGTAATGTGCGAATTTAATAAAAGTTGGTTCAATTGCAAGCAACAGATTATTCCAATTGACGGTTACGAGATCTGTAAACTTATGCCATAAGTTTTCGATGTGAGTTATGAACTGAACATGTAGATCTTTGATAAACTGGAATGAAAAATACCGAAGTGAAAATCTTGTTTAGCATCGCGCGCAAAATAAGTTCTACGCCTTTTGCGACATTTTTAGCACAAGTTTTTCTCGTTTTTCGTTATCAACAATATCAAATGCGGGTTCTTGTGATCTACGGTGATGATATCTTTAGATTTGCGTTCCTAGAAAGGGCTTATAAGAGACCTAACAAACAGATTATGAACACATCATCTCTACCATCCAAAATCGAACCATCTCACAGCGGCCCCAGCATAATAGCAACAACCGCCTACAATACACCTATTCCATTCAATCAAAATTCAATCAATATGACGTCATGATACCCATCTTGTTTGGTTGATTAGCATAGCTAAGAATATATTTTTACAAACTGGCAGTACGTCCAGTGGGTATCTGACGTCATTTTTCTCTGAGTGGAATAGATCTATTACCAACGACACAATGCAAGCAATTTACTTACTTTGTCATATTTTTCTATGAGTCGCTCCAACATTTTGGCCAAGTGTTCCATCGAATCACCCCGTAAAATACTCTGCAGAAATTCTTTCGCGTTTTTGTAGGAATTTTTTACCGTTTCAATGATCCAAATCAACGACGTCCTGATCGCTTCCCCCGACTTGCCCATAATGACCCACACTTCGTTGAGGATCGCTGGGAAGGAGTCAATGTGCCCTCTGATCGCGAGTTCGTCGATTAAATAACTAGTGATGTTCACTATGTCTCGAATGTAGAACTCGTTTGCGTTATAAGAATTATTTAAAAATGTCTTAAACTCGTCGATATCTCCTTCTAATGATTTCAGCTCTCTGGAAATTTCAAGTTCGTTTGTCAATGAATGATTACACATATGTTTTTTTTAATTTCACGTTCTATGAGCAAGTAAAGCAAGATGAGTGGGGTAAATGGGTGGAGGCAAGATCGGGGGTAACTATAAACAGTGAAATTCCTTTGTTAAACATTGGATATTGACCATAGAAACACTTTTCCCTACATACATTGCCAATTATTCTCCATAATTGCTTGACTTTTACTGATCGTAAAAAAAACTCTTAAAACATATTGAATACCTGATATCGTCTAGAAATTCTTGCACTACTGGTTTGGCATCCAACCAAATGTCATTTACAGCATCCACGGTCTCTGATCGAACGTATTGTTTCCAATAGTCAATGGTGTTGTAGAATGTATCAACGATGGTATCAAAAAACTGATGAATTCCTGTCTGCACAAAATGAACAAGGCGACATATTAATTGAAATGTGTGTACATTACGTTAAGGACGGAAGACGTGTCGGTTTTTCAAATTACCTTGATCTCATGGTCCATTTCGGGACGCCAGACTAATTTCGAGGTGATCAGACGAGAGTGATTCAGGCGCAGATGGAAGGCGACATCGGAGACAGATACGTCGTCATAAACTCTCCACACGTTAAATATTGCATTGCGTGAATCGGGGATTCGTCCGTAGGTGTTGAAACTTTCCGATGCATCTAGAACAGTTCAATGACAAAGATCAAATCTGGTTTCACGACGATTTTTGAACTTTAAAACGGTTTCAACCAAGTATTACCTGGAGTCAAATTTACTGCCACACGTAACAGTTGCTCGTGAAGGTTCAAATAGAAATTACCGGTCGCATTTATTTCTGACCCTCTTGCAAACGTCCCGTTTATCAAAAAAACGGGATATGTTCCAACGTATTTGCCCCTAAGGTAGGATATTTCCCTCAAAGACACCTTCTCCATGTCTATTTCATTGGTGAGCGTGTTTAGCTTCGCCTTGGCGTGGCCAATTTGCAGGGGCAGAAAAGCCCGCTTGTATTTGGCGGCAGCATTTGTTTCGTAAGTAGAAGGAGCTAATTTTAAAATGCCGTTTACCTTCAAATCAAGCCTAGAAGTAAGATGAAATGATGAGTAACATCGCGTGCGATCAACAAGGCTTGGTTACGATAGGAAAAGCGGAAGCGTAATGGTGATCATTCGGGGAGGGGGGGGGGGGGGGTGACATTGACTGTCTATGCGTGTTCCTTATAAGACGCGAAAATCCGACGACTTTCATGTGACTTCTCTGGCTAACATTTAGCAGCAAGAGCATCAGACGGAAAAGCTCTAGGAATGCTCTAACCGAAGGTGAAAATATGAATAGATTATATTATTTACTTTGTCGATGGGTGATTTCCAGCAACTTCAATGTCATAATATTTCAACCCGTTTCCTGAATGATCTTTCACTTTTCCGGACATTGTCAATTTCTTGCTTTCATCGGAAGAGTATACTAAATCCGAATTAAAATCAAACAGATCCTTAGTATCACTGTAGTAGTTAGTATTGAGAGTGACGTCCTGAAAGAAAGCAAGTTTTAATAAGACAATAGACTTAACTAGTGAATTGAAAACTGCCAAATACATTAATCATCTAATATATATTCACCCTCGAAAATGATGGATGCTTTAACGAAACAACAGCATGCTGCTTGTTTGGCACGACACTTATTTGTTTCCAGTCCATTGACCCACCGACTGTCTTCTTCTTCGTAAGCTTATCCCAAACAAAGGTCATTTCGGATGACAGGGAATTGTTTGTTAGTTGGTAGTATCCAGAAAGCGTGAAGTTTCTTTGCGGATAGGCAAAGTTTATCTCAACATGGTCTTCAGTTTTCTCGTGCTGAAGCATGACAGAGCATTAGAACTGTACACTTCCTTAGGAAGCTGATTAGGGTAGGAGCATTTCATTTCTATGCAGCTAATTGTTTAATGCTTACCGTAGTCTTGTTGATAATAGACAAGTCAAAGCTAGCCCAAGCATTAGGGTCCAACTGCAGAATGGACTTGGACTTAAATCGATGGTCTAGAAATTCGTAGTCGGTTTGAAAGTTAACTGTTCGATTGGAATGTTTGGCTGTCATTATTATTTCTTGACCTGTTTCCGTCGTTCGAATTGCCATCTCTCCACTCAAATGGAATTTGTCTTTGTTCCGAAGTTTGAAAACCTCCGCTTTTTTGGTTTCCTGAAGAGACAAAAGAATGAAGCATTGCATTGTTGTAAAAACACGATTAAATACATGTCTGGCAGTGGTAATCGAACTTACAGTTGTAGGCAGGTTAAGGCCATCTTTTCCTCCACTATATTCATATTGATGAACATAAAGGACGCCAAGAGGATGAAAGCTGTTTTCTATTTCGATATTTATCGTGTCTTTGTCGAGACCAGCCGAGGATATAGAATCACATTTATAATTGCCTTCAAGGAATCGCTTTTTGTTGTATTCCACGAATGAGTATCCAGTCTTTTGAAGTGGTGCTTCCTGTAAAGAAAATCAGTCGGTATGAATGGCAATTTCACGATTCATGTCGTGTCCATCGATTCAATTCAATGTATTTTATATTTGTAATATAATATGTTTGTTCGCAAATTGAATACTAGATATTTCAAAAAACTACGACAAAATCAACGCAGACTGAAACTCTCAGACTTAGACCCTGTAAATATAGGAGTAGTCTTCTTTAATAAGCTACCAGAAATTTTAATTCAAAAAGTTAACGACAATTGCTTTAGGGAAAGCCTAAAAAATTTTTTAATAGAACATTGTTTTTATTCAACAAGAGAATTTTTAGACCACCAACACTGCACTAAATGCCCAAAGCATGTTTTATTGTAAATTGTATATTTATTGTATATTCTAGACACTCTTTTAACAATTAATAATTGTATATATATTTTTTTTTAAATTTTTTATGACCTGACAATTTTTCAAGACTCCCGTTTTAATTTCAAAACAGGATGGAGTGTGTACACCATATATTTTATGTATATAACGTGCAATGGAAATAATAAACAAATAAACAAATAAACAAATAAACAATACAATAAAAACAACGGAGTGTTTTGAATTATAGCGGGTCAAGAATTTCGAATTTTCTCCTTACGGTCTCCAGTGATTTTCACTAACTAATCTCGAGGACTTTTCCCCGCGGAAATTGCCGGTTATTTCATGAAGCGACTACGCGCAGCATGAAAAGTGTGCTCCACAAATTTAGAGAGGGGCTTCTTTTGAAGCGTACTTGAAACGTTCCAGTTCTCTGTTCGACCTCTAGTGGCCTATTTCTATTACGTACCTTGTACCCGTAAATAATTTTTCCAACATGTCTTGTGGTGAGAGGGAAATCTACGATGATTGATCCGTTAAGTTGGGTGTTGTAGTCCTCACTTGCGTAGGTGTACGTAGAATTTATCTCTGCCGTGTTGTTGGGCCAGAACAGTTGCGCGTAGCGTTTATTTACAAGACTGAAATACAAAAAGCAGATGGCCAGATGATTGTTAAGCGAATTGAGATTTTCAGCACGTTACACGGGTCCATTTGCCAATACTCACGATTTAGTAATCGTTTCGAAGTTGACTCCGAGATAAGGGATCGTGATGAACGGCGTCGTTGTGTTCACAGATCCTTTCATATTCGAGATGTTAGTGAAATCGATGCTGCCTCCTGAGATAAATCTCTTTGCAGGGCAGTGCACATTTCCCCGTATTTGATGGGCACCGGCCAAATCATCGTAGAATAAGACAGCGACCAACGTATCCTCGCTAAATTTAGGCGTTTTCAGCGTGTAGACCGCATCTACTTGTTTGTCTTTTCGCTTCACGTCGAGAACATTGCTAATAGTTTGGAGATTTTGACCTCCCCATTCTATCTGCAAGTTGCCCTTAATCGAGTCCTTGTCCTTGTGTAACTAGAATTGGAAATAACAGTTAGTATTTATATTAGATACGTTCTCTGTTAGTTTGTCGGTGTTTCTTTGCGCCCGTTTTGAAATGGTTTCTTGTGCTTCCCGCCTATGCTCTGTTGATGAGAGATTTTGAAGTCTGAGACAGAACGTGTCTTCGATCTATCATCTTCTCTGTCTTATTACAGATAAATATCTAAGATGATAGACAAAACTTTGCCGACACGTTCAGAGACCGCTGGCTTTAGGGCCGAAAATCTACTCCTATTACAGAACCCATAACCGACCGCGAAATCCAGAAACCATTTTTATTACCACCTGCTATAGCTTAGACCGTGCTTTGATTCGATGTTGATTAAAGATTTACTTGTAATATAGAAAATTCATATTTGTAAATAGTATTTAAAACCATAAAGATCACCAAGACAATTCTTCAAAAGAACAAAAATATAATCTATCTGTCTGTGCGACGCCTAGTCAGGTAAATGATCACCTCTGCAGAAGTGCCGTAGCTCTTGTCTTTGGCGAGCACCGTGAAGTACTTGAGCACTTGCAACACGTGCGAGTAGCCTTCCGTGTACTGCAATTTTCCGACCACCGTGTGAACCTCCAGCTCGGGCGGCGGCGTTTTCAGATTCAACAGCACGCTGATGTCGCTCGCCGAATGGATGTCGACAGTTCCGTTCGCGCCAAATCTGCAACGAAATTCCGGTTATTTTCTTTCGATTTTTTTCGTGCAAAGGACCGGGAATAGGACCGCTGTATTCCCAGGCTGTGTGAAATTTGAGAAATGGGGGGTGTGAATTGACAGAGGATTTGTATTCGTGTGGGAGGTGGAAACTAGAAACTGTGCTGCGCTGTGGTCAAAGAAACTAGACGTGTGACCTGGGAGTTGAATGCCAATCCTTTCTAGAAAAGCTTACAGAATTGCATAATAGGAAGGCTTAGCATTCGATTCCCGGTTTCGTCAGTACGCCAAACACGCTGGTTGGCGTTCGGAATCCCCTACTTGATTATCACAATTTAATTTATTGGAATTTTCTTCCACTCATAAATGAAAATCACAGGATATAAAGCTGGGTTAAAAATAATGATGTTATCTAAGGACAGTAACGTGCATTGCGGGTAGTATACGCAAATCCTATGCTTGGAACATCGTATTGTCAATTCGTGGGAATGACTACATGGCAAGGTGATGAAAAGCATGGAAAATGTTGTGCGTTTAAGTTGTATTTAAGTTTAAGTATGTGCATTGTATATTTTACTTACTGCCAAGCATTTTTGTTATAGTTTGTGTCGAGACCAATAGCGATATGCTTGAAAGCCTTCTTGGGGTTTCTGTAAAATATGTCTGCGACCAAATGTTTGGGCTCCATCCCCTGAACGGCGTACTGACCAACTACTTTTACTCCCATATTTTCCAAAATGTTCCACACCCATTCGGCTTGCAAATCGCCGTTAGCTTTGCTGATGTCGAAAGCTGATTTAAATTTCCCTTGTTGACTTGACAGCCTGGAAAATAGGAGCAACAAATGCATTTAACACCTGGAAAATAAATCGCAACATGTCTCTATATCAGCAAAGTGTGTTGATGACTCCGATATCAATAGCGCACTTACAGATAATTTGTGTAAAACAGGAATCGTTCGAAGCCTTTGACAGATGTGTCGGCAGAAAGGTCTAGAGTTGTGTTACCATCGAGTTTTTTTAAGTAGAGACCGTTGACAGCGAACAAATTATACTCCGGATGCGATGAGGTGGCCTAAGTGCAAAATAAGTATAGACATGTAGATCCTGTTTCCAAATGCGATCAAAAATGCTTGGTATGTTTATCTTAGGAAGTACTGGTATTTTCAGTAAAAAGTTTTAATACTCTTAATAACGTGGAAAATAGCTACGATTTACCACGAAACTATTCATAGCAAAATAACTAAGAGTTAATGCCGTTATTTAGAGCACAGAAAATAGCAATGAGTAATATGATACTGCTTCAAGCAAGGACAAAAAACATCCAGTTGCAGAATTTACCTTCACGTTGAACTGCCAGTTACGATTCTCTTCTATGGAAATACTTCCATCCACTTCAAGATTTTCTTTTCCAATATTCAGCTTAGCAATGATCCCATAGCCGTCTCTCTTTCGCTCGACTCGTACTGACGCTGTTATTATTTTGCCGTTGTTGTGTGGCGTCGATAATTTGATCTGAAAGAAAATGGGATTTTAGTTGTAAATTTCAAGTGTTAGCGAAACTCAGTTGACAAATGAGATGATTACTGTATGAAAATCATCTTACGGCTATCGGGACGGCGTTTGTCATCGCGACTTCTCCAGCAACATCAAATGTTCGGTCTCCATAGACGATTGTTGCTATTATTGCCCGGTGCTTACTGTCGGGTCCTCTCAATGTTCCATTCAGCACGATTTTCCTAAACATTTCTAGCGGCGTTTCTAAGTCGATCGAAATGTGATTTGCCTGCACAATGCCAGCAATTTTGAATTCCTGCTTTGCTGCGTATGTCAGCTGTGCGTCCAAATTGTACGAGCCTTCTTTTTCGAGGTGCGAATAGTGAACGCTCGTGCCAAGCGAAGGGAAACTGGCGAACGGAGTAAGCAGTTTCATTCTGGCCTTGAACAATTCATCTTTTTCCACCTGCCAAGATCCTTCGACGCCGTACTAGAAAAAATGCAGAACATTTAATAAAATCTTTAAAAAAATATACGAATGTCTATTTAATCTGAGCATACTTACTATGATGGATTCGGGATGGAATTTCTCCAGCAACAGCTCGAGTTTCTTTTCTGGGCCGGTCCAGTCTTTCCGGGCAGTTGCTTTGCATAAAGGAATCACCAAATGAGGGGTGTTTACACCGAGGCCAAACGATGCTTCTAAGAATTCTTTGTCAAGCTCCAAGTTAGCAGCTGTAGTCGTGCGTGTCTGATTCGTTTCAACTGTCAAATTACTCCTGTACACGTTTTCTTCCATCTCGAATGTAAACTTTCCGTCCACGTGTGGCATTATGTCGAATGGAGTGATCACATTCAATCTAGCTGAGTATATTTCCAAGTTGTCTTCTTCACTCTTTTCGTACGTGTAGTTTACCAGAACGCCTGAATTTATCCATTCCGATTTTGATAAGGCCTTAGCATCGAGGGATATGATATAACGCTCCCCATCCACTATTTCAAAATTATATTCGGATGACAGTTCGCTGAGCACAATGAACGGTGTCGTTATTTGAAGTTTGTTGTTCATTGTGAAGTAATCCTGCAACACGAAAATTATCACGTGATTTATTGCCAGCTTAAAATTGTATTTGTACTTCGATGTTATATTAACTGGCAACTCCTATTCGGGTTGAATTTTCTTTTAAGTTTGAATTTTGAATGTGAGGCAGAAAATCAAGATGGCAAGTGGAGAAATAATTGAATCAAACAAAAATATAGCGCGTGATATGATTGAGTGGAAGGTGAAAGTTATAACTACCTAAGGGCCAGTTTTACCATTTTATTAACTCTGGTTTGAACTGGGAGTTGAGTTAAATTCCATGGCAACGTCCAACCGAGAGCAGTGAAATTTAAATTTATCTGTGGGTTATCGCTCAACTCAGGGTTGAAAATAATTAGAAAAACTGGCCTTAAGTGTGAGAAGAATGCGAAAATTATTTTACCGAAATAGTTGTCTTATAATCCAATTTTTAATGTTGGGAGAAAACTCACAGAAACAATCGAATTTCACATCACTTGGATGATCGTTGCCATGCCACTCAAGGAACACTTTAACAAAGAGTTAATAAAATGGTAAGACTGGCTCCAAGTGATCTAAGAGCTTATTAGCGTCTCAAGTTCTTATGCACAGAGGATAGAATAGAATAGAATAGCGAAACTTAGGGAAAATACTAGAAAGACATTGCATTCGATTTAAGAATTGCACAATTTTTTTCTTGTACCAGCGAATTTCTTGCTTCTCATTTACTGAGTGAAAAACATGGTGACAGGCCACAAGTGTTTGTTCGCGGTCAATTAAAACACGAGACGTTACCTCAAACGTGAACTCGTCGTAAAGCGTTGCGGTGCCGTTGACGTTGGGCAGGACCAATGTCGACTGCACCACATAAAGAATGTCTTTCTGGTCAATTTCCAGAGTGCCTGTGAATGTTGGATAAACTATCGTATCCAACGCTATCAATCCTTTCCAACTGATCTCTTTCTCAAATCCTTCCTCGTCTTCATCACTCTCGTCGCTAGTTTTCGGTATGGTTACTCCGCTGAGAACTTGTGGCTTCGATGCACCCTCTATCTTCAACCCTAGCTGGAAATAAATCGGCGGTTAATTCGCACTCCACATACAAATTCTACGAACAATAAAATTTATTAAATGTGTTATTTCGGGTACCTTTTTATCAGCTAATTTGAGTGAAGCCTCAAATTCTAGCTCCAATGTTTGCTGGTCCATTATGTTAGCAAGCTCCAATGAATCTTCGAGTATAAGTTTAGCTACAATACCATTTTTCTCAAATCCTCTTAATGGTGTAAATATGATGTAGCTGTATTCAAAGTTGGTTGAACTTTCATACTGCCACACTCCAGTGAACCCCAGCGTCAAGTTGTTCCAGCCACATCGAAAATCTGCCTGAAATTCAAAAAACACTTATTTATTTTATTTTCTGCTAAAAGAACGCAAAGCAAAGATCCCCTTCTAAATGGACTCTTTGTTAACCCTTATCGCGTGCAAGCCATCAATCATTATTTATTACTAACCGTATTGGGGTTCAGTTTCGCGACCAAAAGAAGTTTCTGTAGAATTTCAATTGGAGCAGCCACATGGAATTTCACATCGAATTCTGATGCACTGGCTATGCTAAATAATATTTCAATTCCAATCGCTCCAGTTGGCCCCTTCAATTTAGCAATCAAGTGTTTTTTGGGCTCCGAGTAACCGAAACGACCAGTAATCGTGTGGTACTTCTCAATTGGTGTTGTTATATTGAACTCCAGCATACTGTTGGTGATTTCTTGTACGTGTCCTGAGAAGCAAAGCTGTCTATTAGACGTCATTTCCGTGTTGGCTTGAGAAAAGGCTTTCACATAAATGTACAAGTGCAAATAGATACGGGATTTCCCTCGAGGACTACCCACGCAAATATTAGTATTTATTTTTCAAGTTTCAAACCCGTTTCATTTTCTTTCTTTTTCGTACCTTCTAAAGAAAGGGTATATTTCTTTTTTTCTAGCTCGAGATCAGCTACACCTCTGATATTGTAGTCATTACTGATGTGTATTTGACTGATAAGAGCTCCTTTTTTGAATCCTGAGAATGGAGAGATCAGATTTACGATCCCGGTTAGGTTTGACCACTCATCCCCTTCTTCCAGCATCCAATCGCTCTTCAGAGCAATCCGTTCGGTGGGTGAGTTCTGAAATGAAAGATCAAACAAGAAATAAAAATCCGTCGCTGCTTTGCCTTATGAAATTTAGTAAATTTTAAGATTCAGGAGTTATTTATTCTTAGTGATTTTTTTTTAAATGTTTCAAATCTTCCATTTTCCATAGAAAATAAACAATATATTTTTAAACTTGTTTGACCTATAACTATGGCAAAGCGATAACACCCAAGATGAAAGGATTCCACCGTGTAACCATACAGTTTTGGTTTCATCATTCGCACGATTGTGGCCAAATAATGCGGTTTCCCACGAACTAAATGCTTTGTGGTTAGATTTATTACCGGCACAGTATATTTTGCTAGGGGTCACTCGTTTAGTTCCCTATGATGAGTATATTAAACTACCCTATGGACATCCTTTTACACTTGAGTAATATTCATACCAGAAGGATATTCTTTTCCCATGTGGTTCTTATGTCCTAAAGTCGTAACAATCTGGTTTATCGGGGTCACCGCCATTATGCTATTTTATTTAAGATAATATCACTCACCTCAAGTCGAATGTTGGTCACGTATTTGTAATGGTTGTGCTTGTGGAAGAAGCTAGCTGACATGGAAGACACTTGCTCGATGTTGCTAAACACCGACGCGTTCAATTCACACCGGAAGTCGGGGTCTTCGATCAAGTAATCGGCGAACAGTGACAGTGCTATGTGTTGATTGTCTTGCCAGTAAACGCTTCCGTTAGCGCGGACCATGTTATTTTCTTGATGGAACCTGGAGTGAGCGAGAATGCACGCGGTAGATTCATCTAAAGCCTTTCAGAGCCCGCCGGATCATCATTTCCTTAACTGTCAAGCCAGTAGAGGGTTGTGCACTAAGTGATGGTCTTACTGATAACACGCCGGTGACATTGTTGTGAGTCACATAAATGCTCGAATTAATGTTTGAAGAAGTTAAGCAATAGCAGCGTTCGCGATGCATGAACATTCCCTAAACGGCTGAAATTACCGAGTACGGACGGTGATCCCTCGAAACTATCTTGAACACTCATCTAAATTATATCTAAAAGTGTTCGTTTTAAAAAGTCTTGGACGTTAACCATGTGCCCGGCAAACTACCGATTATTGGAAAAATGACAGAAAATTGAAAAAATTTTAGATGTGAATTTGGTAGGCTGTGAATGGATTTCAATGGGCTTGATTTTGATTTTAAGTTTTAATTTTTTGCACTAAATAAGCAGTTTATATTGTTAGATGCCTCCGAAACAGAGTTATTATCTTTACCATCCTGCAAGTGAAGTCCTACGCCAGAATTCGAACGGTGACAAGAGTTCCGAGTTTATTTGGAACTGTAGACTTTCTTCCCACTTGTATGACGTGTGCAGTTTCATGTCGATCGCGTCCTGGGGACTCCACTCCAAGTGCGCCGAAGACTTCAATGTCGTGTCTGTTGCAAATAATCAAAATAGTTGATCAGAAAGTTTTTAATTGCAAACAAAGCTGGGAAACACCTAGGAAGCGTCGCTAAACACGAGACACGAGCTACAAGTTTGAAGCTGTGGGGATTCTAAGTTATTGCTAGAAACCAACTCAATTTTCCTGTCTCCGATCTTCTTTAGGAAGATCACCTGCGATTCACACGAATGTATTTATTTCTCATTACTGCTTTGACAATAGCCGAGAAAATCGAAAAAAATATAAAAGTCAAGTATTCGACCATCCCATTGGTAAAACCACACACCATGTAAATAGAGACAATTCACTCGGTCGCTCGACCAAAAAAAAACCTTTCGGGTTTTCTAATTACCTTTTGAATCGAATAAAAATGAGCCCTTGACAGTTCGGCCAGGGAAAGACATCATGAAATTGCCGCTGTAGTTTAAGTATCCGGGATGATGGAACTCAACAGCTGCAGCGAACTTTTGTCCTGGATCCCGGTTGGCATCCCACTTCACCTCCACACTCGCCTCCTTCATTGCAGCTCTGTTAATGCCTCGCACGGCCAGATGAATGTCTCGGTATTGGTCCAAATGAAGCTCCAAGAACAACTGTCTTGCGACGAGCATATTCAAAGATGTCGTCAACGAGTAAACGCGATTTTTGTATTTAACTTCAATGAAGTTTTCTAGTTCGGCCAACGAGGGCGTCGCATGTTTTAACAGTATTGCGTATTTGTCGTTGAGATAATCGGCTTGCAAATCGACCCTGATTTCTCGTACATCTTTTAAAAATTTACAGTTGATCGAAACTTCGTCAAAGCTCTTTGATTTGATAGAGAGCTTGAGCAAATGATTCATTGCCTTCCTTGTGCTTCTGTCTTGATAAAGGCCCTTGCCATTAATTTGGTGGCCACTGAACCATGTCCCGGAAAAGCTCACCTGAAACAGAGTTGTTCCAAGATACAAACTTAAGCATTTGTCGCGTTGAATAGGAAGTGTATACTTATCGAGACAATAAATGAGAGCATTTCTTACATCGTATTCGTTGGGTATTTTCTCGTGCAGTCGCAAGGACACAAACATTGGGGTGAAGGATGGCACTGTGACATTTAGCTTCATGTCAAAGAGTACCAATGAATGGGATGGCAGCAACAATTCCAGTTTCATTGTGATTTCTTTCTCTGTTGCATATCTTATGACAGCAAGTGCAGTGTGAGAAGAACCCACCGAGTGGACATTAAGTGCAAATTTTAAGTCAATATCACTAATTGGCTTTGTTGCGATTAGGAAAGTATTCATTTTGTTCCCTTCCTGGGTACTAAAATATGAAAATACGAATTGAAGCGTAAGCTTATACTTGTCGTCTTGTAGATGTGGCTTGGTATTCACTTCTAGCTTACAATCCAAGTGCCCAGGAGCTCTCTTGAAAAAACGAGAACGCGAAATGTTAGTATACATGGGTGACGACTTTTCAGTATGCACTCTACACAGGAGAAAACACCAAAGATCAGCTTGCAGCTTTATGCTTGTTCACTTACTTGGTACTTTAATGCTGCAATAAAATTGAAATGTTCGTATGCAGATGATTCCAATTTGAAATCTCCGTTGATTAGAGTTAACGCGTTTTTAACTCGGTTACTGAATGCCGCTTGGACTTGGACGACTTCCGGTTTACTCTCTTCGAATTTGTAGTCAAGCTTGACGTCAAACGAAACCGACGCATCCGTCTTCCTGACATAACCAAACATCTTAGTTTGAAGCTTTTTCGTGTGGAATTCTAAATTAATATCACACTGTGCTATATTCTTTTTGTCTACCCACTTTAAATTTCCTGTAAAATCAAAATCACGGTAGGTTTATTAAGTTTTCTGCGTTATTGACTGTTTCTAGAAGAAAGTCGGTGTAGTCGCAATTAATTATTCACTTCCTTGCGAGAAATCTTAAGCAGCTCCTTTAATCATATTTTCTGTAATACTGCAATCATCCTAAAGCAAGCCTCTTACCGTTTACAATGAATTTAATTACCTGTTAGTTCTGCAATTCTCTCGTTGTTGATAGCAATGTAAAGTCTTGGGTAATGAGTGAACCCATATTTTCCTTTTTTGCTTTTTATTCCAAACTGAGCATCAAGGTGCCGTTTTCCATTTAATTCTAGTCCGAAGTTTATGTATTTATCTTCTGGCTCATTTTTATAGGTACCTGAAAGTTGCAGTAGAAAATGTAATTGCTGCACATTAGCTAGTTTTCCATTCATAATTTTACGGTCGAACTTTGAAAGATTAGCAAACCTTGTGCTAGGAAGTGACTGTCCGCGGATCGTAGATGCAGAGTTAGGTTTTGATTTAGTCGATCCAACCGTAGCTTGGCGCTTAATTCTCGATTCAAATTTGATCCAGGCGTATCAAACATCACACTTATGAACGTTGTTGTCTAGGTAACAATAATGAAATGATGAAACAGTATTCATAAATGAGTGCTGATTATAATTTGTCTAGTTAATATTTGATTTCAAACCTCGGTTGATTGCCATTTGTATTCCAATAAAAATTGCTTGGCTGATGGATCTGCTTTGTTTAGAGACACCCCGAAATTAGTAGGGCCGCTTAGGATTGATTGTGATGCATTCAAAGAAGCGCTCGCGTTGGGAAATTGAAAGTCGACACATAGTTTCAGGCCTAATGTTCTATCCAAAGATGGCCAACTACAAATGTGCTGTTCAACCCTGTTGTCAGAAATTCCTTGTTGTTGTTCCTCTTTTTCCCCTTTCATGACGATAAGTTCTGATCTGTGAGTAGAAAATCGATTGGTTTAGTGCTATGCCAATAGGTAATTGTGCCTAACGTGTCCTGGACCTGTGGTGAATGCCAGGCCGATATTTTTGATAAAATGTGATCACCATTTGTTTTTCACAACCAAACCAAGCTCAATCGTTTGAATTGAAGAGGATAAATTTTGTATATTTGTTGCAAGTGGCCGGATGCACGCCAGACTAACGATTTGAAGCCGGCTGGTTCTGAAATTGAGGCACGTGAGGGAAAAAATCAGTGACTTGTGCAAATCTCTAAAAAATATGGTGAGCATAAAAGTTCACGAATTCACCCTAGATCTGACATGATGATACACATAACCTGTTGAGATGTCACTTGCTTTCTCCGCACAGTTTCCTTAACCAGCCGGAAGAACGTGAGACGGTTAGAGCATACTGCTGTAGCGCTGAATAATTTACCTTGCACTGACAATGTCGGTCCTGTCCTTTGGAAGACTGAACTGGAGGCTGACTAGCTTGCTCCCCCTGATTTGTAATTTACCCTCGACCGCAGCTGACGAGAACAGATTTGTCCTCAGCTTGATGCCAGTGCTTGTGTAGTAGGCATCTACACCCATGGTACCAACCACGTCCATGGCGACACTGAGAACGGAAAACAAACCAACGGTTTCATTCAACAATCACAATCGCATTCGCACAAAAACACACAATATTTACCATGTTTATTTCGTTTGAGTTAAACTCGGCTCAATTACAGGGTTGATGCGGTTACCGTATGTATTATAAAGTGTGAATAACTGTCCTAGTTCCTGACCGTATGAACTGAGCGCGTATAATTTCTTTTTCTAATATCCTTCTAATTTCCTCCTTACTACACAAATAACAAACTCAAATGATTCTGCCTTAATTCATGAATTATTGTTATACACACACCTAACGTATCACATGTTTAATGTGATCAATTGCTTATATGACGTATAAATACCTTGGTCTCAGCTTTCCTTCGCAATCCAGTTGTTTCGGGAAATCGACGACATCCAGTTTTCCGGCGATTTTCAGGTTGATTGCTGCAGTTCCTAAGGCTGTCAGTGTGATGGGCAGCCCAACTCCAGTGGGGATGATGTAGCTTGTGTCCATGAACAAGGCTGCTTTATTTAAGTTGACCTCCTGGAACAAAGTGTCATGATGGGATCAAAACTTGTGCAGATATTGCGGTATATTACAGAATGCCATATTTTATAAATATTTCAAATCCAATTCCAATTGAAACTAGAATTTCGCTTATCATTTTTCAAAGTTTGAATCCGAGGATCCAACATTTTCTCAACCGATAAGTCTAGGAAAATTAGATAAATCTAGAAAACAGACGAGTCTACCGTATCTAGGTCATCTTCACATGGTATTTAGGTTTACCTAAACTCCTTAAACTCGTTTATAACGTTTTAAATGAACACTTGGTCTTCTAACAGATGCATGCCAGAGCAACAGTGTGAGTTTACCTGTCCGGAGAGGAGCTGGCGTAGTTTGTTCCACGGGTTCAGAGAAGACAACGTATCGCGGAACTCTTTGTCGCCAACAAGCGACGTGTATTTCAGCTCATTCCCAAAGATCTTGAACCCCATTCCCACCTGCGAAGTAAGAACCAAAGTACATAAATAATCGATCGTTGTACCTAATTAGCCGAGCTAGCTTATTCAGCTATGTGTTTATATGCAAATCGTAGCTGAGTGAATACTCAAGTCAGTGTTTAAGTAATGCCCCGAAACATATTGAAAGTGCACCAGAGAGTGCAGTTACCAGAGTACAGAGTACAGTAGGTATAGTTATTTTTCATGGCAATGGATATGAAAAGTATGGATTTAGATTAATAACGAAATGCGAACATAATATTTCACCCCATTTTTACAATTGCCGGTATAAAATTGAGGTATGCTCTCAATTTATTGACTTCTGATGCGTAGTTGCAGTGACTATAAGAAACATATGGTCTTCAATGCAATAGAATTTAGTTTTTATCTATCTAAACATATGGTAATTACCTTAGGATCGTCAAAGTTGTTGTCAATAACGTTTGGTAGGGAGTCGATCTTTTTACTCAAGTCGTCCGGTACACTGCGTGCGATTCTATATTTGGCGAGCTTTTCCCTGACAGAATGAGCGTTGAAAGGGCCCTTTGGTCCAAATATGGATTCCAAATATTTCTCAAAACCTTCCATTCGGCCAGAAACCTTAAGAGACAAGTAGGTTAGTGTAAAACATGTACTTTGCCGAATATTGGGCAGATATCTGCAGACTTAATTATTAGAATGTAAACCGTACCTCGAAAACGTTAATCGATTCCCCAAACAGGTCTACAGTCAGGTTGAGCATAGCAGATCGAGGAAGATAAGATTTCGGGGAGAAAATGAGGTTGCTTTCCAAGTTTCCTCCCACGTTATACTCATCCAGGAACATTGAACCCTCGTAGTTGTGGGAAAACTTTCGTACATCACTGCTGAACTTCTTCACTAGATCTTTGTCTTGAAGTAAACCTTGAATTTCGATTCGATTTGGGATCGACGTTGATAGAAGATTCTCCAGGTGACTCCAAACAAATGAGCCAACTAAAATAAAATTACAAATTATAATTCTATTCTTAAAATCTAGCGGGTTCTAGTGAGTATCTCGAGCTTGATTTAAGTGAATCAATGTTTCGTCATGTGATAAGCTTCGACCAAGGATCGAGCCCAGCCCTGGCTGAGAAATATAACAACATCAAACGAAATGTATTGAACTCGAGGATTGCGGTAACGGTTCCGTCTTCTTGAGTCGGTGACTTGCACTAATGGTTTGAACTTTAGTCCTTGATCGAAACTTTGGTACGTGTAAATCGGGGTTTATTCAGTAACATTGAATCTAGCACCTTGGTTCACTTCTTCGTCCTGCAAGGCGTGGCGAATTTCTGTCACCACCAGGTAATTAGGGCATTTCATGATTTTCAGGTAAGCAGCTATCCGCAGCTCTGGATCATTTGCCTGGTCGCGGTAATATTTTAAGAAATAATCTCGGTCTGGCTCACAAGAAAGTCGTCTGAAAAAACAAAACGAGGTTGAACACACGACTTGAAACCGACGTACATCTTTTTTTAGTATAAACGAACGAAGAAACAAACAAACCTTGTTGCCTCGATGGCACCTACTCGTACAGCCATAGTCAAATTTTTATTGTTCAGACAGTTTCGAAGATTTGACGTTAACGTCGGTGACAAAATTCCCATGTTGCCAATTGATTTCAAAGCAACTTGCGTCTAGAAAGAATAAAGCGTCAGTTTCTTTGATTATTTTTTAATCCTTTTCGGCGTTGATACTACTTTCTTTTCAACGTTATTGAGCCCTCAATAATTGATTTAAATCACGGAGCAAACAGTTCATAAGTAAGATATTATGTTATACTTTGTGGAACACCCATCTCGGTCGCCCGTGATTTCCCAAGGGCTATCACTCATGAGTCATGACCGTTCCATGGAAGAACACTGGCATTAGGAGATAACTTACACCTTGGTAACCGTTCCAGTTTTATTTCTCATTCGTGACCCCTTCTGTGCACGAAGTGTGATCACTTAATGTCTAGGCGTATGAGCAATTAAATATATATTTTTTAAGTCTTACCTTCTCTTGTACGGCACGTGCATTGTTCATTGATTGGCAACCTTCAACAAACTGCTTCTCCACGAACTGGAGAACTGCCTTCACTTGTTCTTCCCTTCCGCAATCAGTTTGTGCATATCGGCAATAAGTATGAACAAGAGACGTTATGCTGAGAATGGACTGCGCGTCGGCTTTTTCATGATAGAGAAGTGGAGTTACAATAGAAATTGTTTCCAAATCTGGCCTAAGAAACAAAACAAAAAAAAATAACTAATTAGGTTTCTATTTGTGTTGAGATATTTCCTAGTGTTTAATTTTATTTTATTTGCCTGTATGGGGCTACATTTCCGGAGGTCAGAAACACCAGCGTATTTCTGGGTTTTGTTTTACTATGGCACCAATAGTTCGGACTTGGCCGCGTGATAAAGAACATTAAGAAGTGTGCTAGGAAAACCATTCATTGGTGGAGAAGCTTTACAGCTTTATCCAAACTTCTGTCAATTGAAATTAGAAATATTATTCGATATCAAGAATCATACTAGTCAATTAATTTGAAGACATGAACAAGTGCGAATGGAATTGGTGAATCTAACCTCGGTACGAACGCGATTGCCATCAGCCACTCGTGGACCATTTCGATTTTCGAGTCGCCTTTATTGATGATGTCTTTCATAACGGTAATCGCAGCGTTACTCCCCAGCAGAGGAAGTGCGTCATACACGTGCTTCCTTGAAACAAACAAAACATTGTATCATCCCACCTGGCACGATGATTTGCCGAACAAATGCACCCTGTTGTGACAACCGACACGTGAACTCGTGACCTTGTTGCCGATGAGAATTTGATGGCTATGATGATGAATGATGAGCAACCCCTTGTCTAGGAGTAAATACTAAATAGTGAAAACCTGACACCGGAACATTGCGTGGAAACAGAGACACCGGCTTCAATGGATGATAATTATCATCAATGGTTTATAATGAGGGTGATAATGACGCTAACAGGGAAGGGGTGAAACCGGTGCCGAGCGTGCATTTACATGTCGAAGAGCACCAAGAGGATCACTGCGCTTAGCTCTGGGTGAAAAACACACGAACGCGAATATTACTCTTAGAGTTGAGACGAATGGAAAGTATCGTCAGGTCTTGAGTTCAACCCTGAAGTTCAAGTCAGAATGTGAAGAAAGAACCCCTGTCAACCCTTGCGTTGAATACATTTTATCTCTAGTCAATTTTTGAAAGGGTTGAACCGAACGCAAGACTTGATTGCAACGTTGGTCCGCGTGAATCAGACTGCGTCACCTCGATTACCCAATTGAAACCGTTCGAAAATGGCATCCCACCAGTGCTGACTATCGTCAAGACACTTTGTAAAGTCTGTCGAAAAGAAAAACTCGTGTCACTTACTTTCCCGACGGGCAAATGGTTCCCGCGCGTAAGACGATCTGCGTGAGTGCCGGATAGGAGAGCAATCTTGCCGTGTGGATGAACTTGGTGAACGTGTCGGGAAACTCCAGTTGTACGTCATCCGAGTTGAGGCGACACATCGTTTTGATAAGATCGCGGGATGCCTTCAGTTCTCCAGACGTTGGCTTCGGGGTCATGTTGTGATCGAACACCAACGACATCCTCCTCGTTATTGGGGCTAGAAGTTCAGTAATTTGGTTAGAAAACCCCACGATTCAATTGACGAGAAGAGGAGCGGGAAAAAATGTTTTGCTGCACAGGGGCACGAGCGCGGGCCGGGTTATGATCAATGAGATTGTGGAAATAACGTTGCTAGTGGATCCCGATTTTGAGATTAATTAATAGCTATGGCGTGTTAAAACTTTATATGAGTGTCCAGTGATTAAAATCCGCAACAGTCGTATTCAAATGTGATATTCAAAAACATAGTCACTAAAAGGTACTATATTTCACCGAGTAACAAACAGGCCACAAATTGCATTCGGGAATTCTAGACTCAGTCATGGAAGCCAGGTGATATTCTCGATGTTACCCACTGATTTACCAAACACATTCCATGAAACAGTTGTGATATTTCCTCAATCCAATGGGCACTAAATCCGCCCAATCGTCATCACAAACCTACCCAATTCTCCCATTAACGGTGATGGGACTTCAGACTGTAGGGTTAGAGTTTGTCTAGTCGTGGTCAGCGCTCCACTTTCTTGGCTGGAGAAGGGCTGGAAGAGATGACTCTCTTCGCAAATGACTTTGCTATAAATGTTGTGGTCGACGGTGATTTCACAGAAACTTTTCGATTTCATAACGGGTGTCACTTGAAAGTTCTAGAAAAAAATACATATAATTACATATTATTAATGTGCATGCATGTGCAATGTGCATTCATTGTATGAAACTTGCTTATAAGCCATACGTGGTAAGATATATAGTCAATATGGTATGATAAATTTCTACCAATCTCTATCTCTACCCTTACAAAACAGTCATAAGCATAAAGTGTATTGGACTTAATATTCTTTAGTAATCAGGGAAACTAAGCATAAATTCTTACGGCTGGAAACTCGTAAGGTGTCATTTGAAGGATCGAATGGTGTTTGTATCTGTTTTTGCAGCTGCCAATATCTTTCGTCTTCACAAGTGCAAGGCTTGTTTCTCTTGCTCCCAGAAGACTGTAGCTCGTGTCGCAATCGCCGTTCACATCGGTCTAGAAAGACAACGTCACACATCACGAATCATGCATCACACAACACCACACATCACAAATCAAACTTCACGGCACACAAAATATTATTATATTTACTATTACATAGCACTTACTGCCTTCCCGATTTGTCTCAATACATACGTAACACTAACACTAGCTGTACAAGATTCAATTTTCCGCTCAATGAATCTCGAGTTCAATGCTTTGAAATGAAACCTGACGGAACTTACAGCGAGAAACACAGTTCAATGTTTTCAATTGTTCACAGCCGATTGAAAATTGTCTTGTAAGAAGTTACAGTGGCAAACCTCGGTGACATCAAACTGTTGATGACGTTTGTTTTTGTTCAATTACTAAGCGCAAACTTGAATAGAGATGGAAAATTTCTCAATGCAAATCAGTTTAGTCTTAAGGAGACTTGCACAAAACTTGTTTATATTTATTAAACTTAGTCAAACGTATTACAAGGGAAATTGATAGTGTTAATCTATAATCATTACGTTATTGCTTGACTGCAGGCCAGACACTGAAAGGATTTCGTCTACAAACCTCAATATCCTGATGGCTGACATCAAACCTTTTCATTGTATTTTGAAAAGCTGACAGAATACCACGCTTAAAGTTCAGTACCCATGTCGTTTCACTTGTGTTTGCACAGAGCTCGGATACTACTCCATCCTGGAATGAGAATCTGAAAAGATCGCCGTAGTGTTACGCTTTCGACTCGTCATTGGAACAAAAGAAAATCAGTGTTTAGTTGACAAGAAGAATTCTTACCTGAGCGGGTACTGTACTATGTCCCTTTCAAAAGCTGCTGCTTGTGGTAACTCGGGACTGATAATATCGATATCCTCAACTCTGTCGTAGATCGGAGCTTTTTCCGTCAACGAAACTCGGCTCACCTGAATATTAATAACATTCGACAAAACTTAGCTTAAGTCGCTTAATAGATCTACAAATGAATCTTTATCACTAAAGTTGAAATGATTTCATGATCCGAACAGAATACAGTTAGAATTTTTTGCGGAGGTGCATGATGAATGCACAGATATAAGCGTGAATCACCACGTCGACTCATGATTTGGACGTTATCAGTAACCGGATTCGGCTGGTACTATGTAAAATACAATTTTATTTCAAGACCATGATAGCCAATGATAATTTTAGATCGCAAACCGTGACCGTATCTAATCACTCCTGAAAGTGCATAGTTCTGAAGGTGAACAGTGCATCTCTACTTCCGCTTGAATTTCTCTTTGACGGACACGTGATTCAAAGTCTAATTAATCTTTTCAAATGTTCATTTATTTGATTTTATACAGAAAAAATGCGTTATTAATTTCACTTACTACACATGCCAAATTAATTAACTTGTTAATGACTGGCTTAAAAATGTCTAGGCTGGCAGCCAATGAAGATAATCAATCGAAGACAATTTAATTATTATCATCATGAATTTCTATAACTTTAGAACCGTACACTGTAAGATCTGCGCTGTGTCAAACCGAAATTCTTACCGTGAGTATTCCTTCGCATGCTGACGGGAAATCAATTGATACACTGGTGTTGATGTACAACGAAGACTCATTCTTGCTGGTTCCGCCGAAAAGCGTTCGAACGTCCACTGAATACTGGTAATTGTAGCGAGACTCGGACTGGTACTTGAACTTGTTGCCACCTGAATGGAAAAATCGTTCTTGTAAGCCACCGGACACCGGACAGCACGTGGCTAATCTTCAAGCTGTCATCGACTTGACTATTGCAGGGAATATCATGGCGTCTGTATATCGACGTCTGGGCTTCCAACACTTTTTAGCAGATAGACGATAATGGCAGTTCGGTGCATTAAATCTGTGTGCCTGCATGAAGTTAGGTCAGAAGTTCAGGACAAATGTATATTCTAGCATACTTTCAAGGATCGTACAGAAAGTAAATATAAATTTAATATGGTTTTTATGGTTATTTAGTATTAAAAGTTAATCCACTCGGAGATTTTACGTGGACATTTTATTCATAATAAAACATACCGCCAATTCAAATTCGGTCATTCAGTTTGTAAGATGTGTAGGTATTCTATATCTACAAAAAAGGGAAATGATTTTGGAACACTTTGCAAAAAAAAAAAAACCAAAAGGATTTATTTATGAAAAGTCACGCGTATCGCTCTCGTTGATGTTTTTTGCACAAGTGATAATGCTAGGGGTAAAAAATTGTCGGCACGTGCGACGTCTGGCGTCCAACGCTTGAGTAGGTCAGTGGACTCCACGCTCGATTTTCCTAGCTTACAGAAAGGCGGGGGATAGAGCGATCATCACATCACGTCAGACGCAGCATATATCACATTGATTTTATTTTTTTAATTTGCATATGTAACCGGACCTGTGGCACCTGCCCATTGGTATTTGCGATTGACTGAGCACTGAGCAGTGCTTTTGAGGGTGAATAATTAATTAAAAATAAAATAAATACTGCTATCATTTTACGCGCTCGGTGAGCGTATAGTAAATTATTTCGGTGAACTTATGAGAAACTTAGAATCAAACTCTCTAAAATTTCTGCAGATGAGAAATGCTTGGTAAATGCAAAGTAAGAAATGGAGATTGCCATACCTAATCCATACCTGCTGGTATAAGTTGCCTTTATTCTGCTATCTGCTGATAGCTGAATTTTCTCTTACACATACTACAGAGTAAAAGTCTCATGAAATACTCACGGACTTACCTAGATTTGTCAAAATCGTCTCAAAATATATCGATTGTTGTAAAAGTCAGGTCTACTGATTTGCATATTTACAAATTCAGCAAAAATACACCAAAATCTTACACAGATTCTTCGCCACTATAATATAAGTGTCGCTAAACACCAATGAATAATCCCCGCCTAAATGAACCCAATTCGCCCCTTCATTCTCCATGGCCTGTGTAATCCACATCCACATACATACGGCCGCGGTTACATGCGCCCCACGGCATTGATGCAGGTGTTGTATACGAAATGTTGCCTGGGGCCATTCGTTATGTCAAACGCGGTGAGACTGTGTGCGTTAAACGAATAATCTGCATGCAATGTTCATTAGGACTCATCAAGTCAATTGGTGAGTCAGGGACACTCGTATTGCACTTATCTAGTCCAGTCATTCTAAATTTCGAAAACGAGAGAATCCACTTCAACAAATCACGGATATCAATTAAAAGTTTGCTGTGTGTCTGAATTCCACTCAGCCCTCCGTGCTTTTCACAAATTCTTAATTGACACGCCGGCATTGGGCGCTAATGAAATGCATCGTTTGGCTACGGCGAGTGTACCGAGATGGTGAACGGGGTGTTCATTGTACGCTGTACCGAATTGCAGCTAGAATCCGTAGAAACGTCTTGGCTTGGTAGCTTGACTTACCTGAACAAATGGGCCGGCCGCAGGTTGACGGGTGCTTGTGCGGATCTAGAAAATAGAAATTAATCAAGGAAATTGAAAACAATTGCGCAAGTGTTGTGTTGTGAGTGTGGTGGGGAAAATATTTTGCTTGATTATGCAACAGTTGCAAGCTATTGCAATAAGTATTAATATGTGTAAATGACGCTTGGATGTTTCTTTGACGAAGTGAATGGTTGTTGTAGTTAAGATTTTCTCCAAATAATAATGAATTACTTATCCCGCTTATCTCTCACCTATGCCTGGACATTTGAAGAGGTGAGTGTAATAACCTGTTAAGTCTATTTCGCTAAATTATCAGGAAATGACAGAAACTTCGAGGAATTATAAAGAAGCAGATTGAAATGTTGAACTAAAAATGCTTGTAAAATGGAAACGGAAAAAGGGACTTTCCTTACTTTTCACATATCGACGGCAATTTTCTTGTTTAAAGACAAAGCAAACCCATTCTGACCAAAATTTGACTGGCAATTACACTTACGTCCTCATTTTGTCTGTGTATTTTACAACCGGAATTCGACCTTCGTTCGAAAGTTTTACTATTTTAAGAAAGCCACTTTAATCTTGGCTGATTCTTAAAATTAATAGTACAAGCCAAGATAGAGTGGATTTATTTAGCCTTTTACAACGACATTGAATAATTTATTTTAGAAAAGCCATGCGCTGGTACAGATTATGCATGATTCACTTACTTGCGGCACTGGTTACGCAAATTAGCACAGCACAGAAGATGACTGCAACGAGACAGCCCGTGGCATTGGTCCTGTTTCTCCCCCGCATCACTAACTCACTTATCCCCATGACCAGCTGTGTCACATCACTCAGCACGTGTGCAGGTGGGACAGATGCGCTGCTTTTCGCAGCTTTCCCTCGTAGAATTCGACACTGATTCGACGAGCACTGAATCCTGCTAGCGTACAACGAACACTGACCGTCCGGGTCAGAGAATGGCTACAGCTTATGGGGTAAGGAGATAAGGACAAGGGTCAAATGTCAAATACGTCACCATAGTGGTGAATTCGTGGAAGCGTTGATGTCGTTACAAAATATTCGTCACTTTCATGTAATTCGACTAGAATGCAAGTGGCTGTTTGCGTTTCATATATCATATCACTGTTTTTTTTATTTATTTCACTTTACTACGCTGCTGACGATTCTTTTATTTATCGAAGTGCTTGAAGTTTGTAACAATTTCCCTGGCTTTGTGAGCGTGATCTGCAAATATATCGGCGTTTTGACATTGATCGATAAAGTTTGACTCAAGATTTTAATACGTGGCACTGGTCGCATCAATCTCTCTGAAAGCTGCCACATTTGTGTACACAGAAGCGCATATGTTTGGGGGAAGGGGGAGGGGCTATGTCCTGCTCTTGCTGCTCTCGCTGCTGAGCGCAATCATTTAATTCATTTTATTGAAACATGATGGGCAGGAAATACAAAACCACACCAGCAATGCAAAGTCTACTGTTGATAATAGTAATATTAATATTAACAAAGATTCATTCACTGGGTCAAAGATCAGATCGCAGTTCAATGTCAACAACTCAATAGCAATCTTATTCACCAACGGCGAGAATAAATAGTACAAATGTCATTAATAAAGAAAACAGGTTTATTGAATAAAATTTTTACACATTTTAACAACAGATTTTTGATGTAACAAAATGGTTCACAGAAGTCACCCATAATCTTTCGTTCGCCTCATGGTGGATAATTTTAATTTAATTTGTGTACTTATAGGCAAACTCCTAGAAGGTATTGAATGTAGTATATTGTTTTGTTTACATGTGGGATTGAAGCAATTTGGCTACGTCACTAGAAGCGATGACGGGAGGGAATAAGTGACGGGTGGTCGCAACGTGCAGTGGCAATCATGCTCGACTAACTTGCGCAGCAGGCTGCGCCCGGTGCGGCTGCGCCTGGTGTGGCTGCGCCTGGTACGGCTGCGCCCGACGGGGCTGCGCCCGACGGCGCTGCGCTCAACAAAAAAAATGCCTTCAAAGTGCCCGCTTCACATAGCCGGTATTTCAAAACAAATTAGGTTGAAAATTGTTGAAACTTTTACCGGCGACCTGAATTTCCTATAACGTACACGATAGGGAACCATTGCCCTTGAAATGCTTAACTTGGAAACATAACAGAAACTTCTTGTATAAAATAATCCTTATATCTTAACTCTTTTCACCAAATTTGCATGAAAAGAAACCAGGCGTGTAAAAGTATTCCACACAAATTTGCCTCGTTAAAGCTCTAATTTTTTGTGCGAATGCTAATTGGTTGAAATTGTTCGCTTAACAGATGCCACCCTCAAAATCAGATTATATATGGGTGACGTCAGATTCAAGGAGGGTCGGAAAATATTAATAATATTATTAAGCATTCCAGCTTCCTTGGTCTGATGTAGCCCATGGTCATTGCACAATGCAACAATTAGTAAGTCGAACTGCTCTCAGTCTCGATTGGAATGTATTACCAATATAATTAACTTCATTTTCATCTCTGGTACGCTCAATCAGCATAACCCACGGCATAAATTTTCATTTGATTTAATTCGTATCTAAGACAAGAGAATCGTACAATTATCTGTCGAAGGCAGATCTGTCCAACTCAATTTCTCTATCCTACACATGCACTGAGCGCGTCCTCTCAACACAAATCAGAATACATTAAAGACACATCCATTTCTTCTAAAATGGACAGTAGAATAATATTATACGACAGCGTTATTAGTATATATGTATATATATATATATGTATATGTATGTTTATATATATATATACATATTACATACACCTTAAGCTGTTAGCTGGGTCTTGTGACCATTGCAGCTGATTGATTGATATGATACAACAGCAACTCTAGGGTCTAACAACCGGGATAGATTGTGATATGGAGGAAGACTTCATGACTAGACTCTTCTGGGACCTGCCTGATAAGGAACATCACAGCTGCATTGCAATTTGCAAAACACAAAGAGCGCAATTCGACTAACAAAGGTAATTCACATTTGGTACAGAACACTATTATAATATAGGGAAATCTTTTTGGGTATCTGCTGCACAATTAATGATATAGTATTGCGCAGGAAAATAAGGTATGTGCCACGGAAAACATCGAGAGTGCACAACTCGCTAACTTGCTTTATAATATGGTAGTTGGTACTTGCTAGT
This sequence comes from Nemurella pictetii, assembly GCA_921293315.2. Lineage (NCBI taxonomy): Eukaryota > Metazoa > Arthropoda > Insecta > Plecoptera > Nemouridae > Nemurella > Nemurella pictetii. The sequence continues at coordinate 22,224,115 of OV121116.1, read as the reverse complement.
TTCACTTTCCTCGAGACACAAAATTTAGCCACCAACCAAAATGAAAACGAACCCCGGGAAAAGAACGTGCATTCATCCTCTTCCATTGATTTGATCACCGTCATTCGATCTAAAAAAAAACATTTCTATCCGTTCCTACGATCGAGTAACTTTCACTCATTCCGAAATTGTTTCAAAGGCGAAAAAAAGCTAGATAATAGCTCAATGCATGGGCGGGAAACATAAGCACCATACGAGAAGGTAGCTATTTAGGCTGGGACGGGGTCCAGGTAGGTTCGTGCACGTATCCAACACGGATGAGTATTTGTTTTATCCCCGCTCGTTTGCTGGCTGGATAGTAATTTTCTTAGTTCAATAAACAACGAGGGACGCTTCTTCACGCTTCATGGACCGGCCATTGAATGGTGCATGAGGCTCCAGTTATTTTTCCTACCACCGCATCAGTGCAACAACTTTAATATATTCTGTTATTCCTATTCATTGGAATGCCGTTTCCTGACAACTTCTAACCCATACGATTGCATTCTCAAAGAAATCTGGCGATTATCAATGTAATATACAAATATTCGTTGCAAACGTTGACTGCTGAATGTGCCTAGCCTAGTTCTGTACAAGATTTCGCGGCCAAGAAAGTTGCACGCAAGACGATAAGGATATGTGGGCTAGTAATTATAGGTTAGGTGGTGAGTTGGCTGTCACGACGCCGGTAGTAGGCACAGCAGCACGAACAGCACCAGGAGATGGCAAGATGGCAGGCGGGGCTGATTTGCTGAGCTAGTGTCGGGAACTTTCACCTCCACTTCTGCCATCTTGAAAATGGACAAGAGTAGATGAGAATGAAGCTCTGGATGATGAGAGTTGATTTTCTCGCTGATGTCTTGTAATGGACCAGCGCACTCGTCCTGAAAGCCACAAAGAATTTGTATGAGCGTCATTGGAGATTCGGAAATCATAGATAGGCACGATCCGTGTCGACGTGAGATCCGGGAAATTCACCTTCTCTCGCATGACAAGGTCGATGGCTGCTTTCTGGCGCGCTTCGCGGCTAGCGCTTGTTAGGTTCTCCCTCGCTAGTTTCGCGACGACTATCATGTTCTCCTTCGTTACGTTGTACAGCGTGAGGGTACAGGCCGTCTGCAATCAATCACAGGCATCAATTAATTGACTCGTAAAACCATATTGGTAACGAAGTCACGTTTTCTCACTCGGCGCGAATCTTGTCGGAAGAAAAATATCTTGACTGTAAAGTGGTGAGAAAGCTAACATTATCAACCTGACTGACAAACATCCTTAGTTGAAGACACCGGCCATATTTAATATTCATACTACTCTTTATCTACGACTTTAACGTGTGGCAGACTCATAAAAAATGGGACTCGCAAAATATGGACGCTCTTTATATTCTGCTCTTCTTTTCACGTGTTCTGAAATTCTAATATATTCGTTTCTACATAAGCTACTATCCCAATTCTTTGGTGGCTTTCTCCATGAGCAAAATGGCCTCGGTGGCAAGTCGCATCGCTCATCTTCCAGCAGTCTTCGTGTCGATGATCATTCAACCTCTCGCCCATGTCGCGCTCGTTATAATAGCGTAAAATACCTCCTCTGTATCCCCGTTTACGACCTGCACGGATGCATATTTTTGGGCTTGAAAATATTTCGAGGGTGGTCGCATAGAAATCTTCGTGTGGCTTCGAAGGGGGGGGGGGGGTTGTACACGAATTGAACCAGAAATTTGTAGAGATAGAGTAAGATGGGGCAGGGGGGGGGGGGGGAGAGAAAGCCATAACTCGCTTGAATGAGTTGCATCGGAGCAAACCAAAGCGGGCTGCTTTTTTTCATCGGTCAATTTCTGTTCCTTACAGGGCAGGTTTTATCAAAAAATTGAAGCTCGAGCGCGAGACCGGTGATCATGTGACCAAAACGTGGTTCCGACCGCTTAGTCAGCAATGATACATTAAGAGAAGACACAGGAAATTATATTAATCAATGAGTATTTTCCAAACTTATCACCACCATGTTAAACGAGAACGAATTACACGAAAATCTTATAATTACAGTCCAATATTCACCTTATTTATTTCTGACAAGGATTCTCTTGGGCCGATTTTTTTTTTCATTTCTGTATGTGTGTTAAGTTTATATATTACTTTCAATTTCAACTTTCAGATTCAGTGTTATTGAATTTAGCAAGCTAAGTGACCGAAAGGGGAAAGAATTTAAATAAAATAAAAGGTAAAAATTAAATTGAATAATTATAATACACTATTTTACAGGATATCTGTGAACTGACCAATTCTGGTCGAATAGTTATCAATTTATTATATTTTAGTTAACCGAGCCCAACTTTTATTTTTATCGACTTTCAACGAAACTCACTCAAATACAGACGCAATTCGAATGAAAAAGCAACTAACACAAGGGAAATGGCAATCGCCGGTAAATTGTCTCTAGATTCTAGTCGCTAGCCTCTAGTCGTGATAGTCGCTGAACTCGCCTTGTTCGTAAGATCGTTGTGCATGAAATCGTCCAACGAAAGGACCGCGTCGCGAATCGTCAGGTTGCTGTGTGGCTTGAGCAGTGCTTCGTCTGTTTCGCTGAACCCCAGGAACAGGAAGATGCCGTGTGGTAAGTGGTACGCGTCTGCAACACAATTACAACCCTGTAAACCGAGTGCTGATATTTACATTAGCTTTTCTCTGTTTCCATTCGATTTTGTATGTGTTAACTGAGCTTTTGCGAGAATGAGCAAAAAAGCACTATAAAGATTGTAAACAGTTTTTTTTAAATTGAGATTACAATATTCCTCTCAAATATAGTTAATTATCGTTGAAGTTTCCCATGCGTCTGTGTTGGTAGATCAAACATGTCTTGAATGATATTTCCTGAGACTCTACGAAAGAAACTGAAATTATTCAAACATATTCCTTCGCGGCGCTGAATCAAGTAATATATTTTTAAGCATATATTGAAATGCACTCTAAATAAAACATAAACCGCATGGTTTATATACTACAATCTGCACTATGTTTCACAGATAGATTGCATGAATCAGGTCTGCTCCAATAAATAATATCGTTATCGTTATCGTTGTCATCGTCATCGTTGTTGTTTTCCGTACAAATACCTGCATCCGTATTTTAACAACACGTATGCCAGGGGTATAACCGTTTTCATATCCTTTCCACCTTAGTGCATTTATGGTTCAGTCGTATGTGGACTGACATGTATATCATATCTGCACTAGTGCGTACTACACTTGAACATAAAAATTGTAATTGCTTCTCTCGATCGAAACTAGGTATATATCACATCTACAAAACAAACAAAAAAACTACAAGACGAAGCAGGGCACGATAATGATCAATAAAATGTGTAGCTCGTTGCTAAGTGCATTTAAATGAAGGAGAATAAAAGACAGCCATGTGATAATATTATCTATTCTGTAGACATTGAAGAGCTGGATGACAGCACGACGTCCGGTCCGTTGTTCACCTGTTCATGTACTGTGTGACCTACCTGGCTCGGGACGCATACAGATAAATCTTCCCGAGTAGCAGAGACATCTTCCTCTGTACGCTTGGTAGGCTGGAGCCTTGTGGTTGTAGAATGCAAAGTCGGTGCGGCAGGCTGCCCGTTCGACGCAGACCGTGTTGCAGATGAGTGTTTCTCCCTCATTGCACTGACACAGTTCCGAGCAATCTGGTTCGTCTTCACGATACAACTGCAAACATCTCAGCCAGTTAGCCAATTTACATCCAGATTCCACCCTCCAGATTCTACAATCCTGACGAGCAACGCTTCGAGACTAATTACTAGTTACTCTACTCCATCATTTTATCGATTAAATGTCGGAATTATTTATTTAAAATATAAAAAATCTCCTGGCTATTTTGTAAGAATCGAAAATGCTAATTGTTATTTAAGTTTTGGATCAAGTTAATTAGGAGATATATAAATTTTCTTAAGCTATTGCGATTTTAAACTCACTCTCTTGCCCTTTCCTTCTCGAATGTATTGGTCTGGCTGTGGTTTTCTTTGAACAACGCAGAATCCTGAAAGAAAGACGAGAGATTTTTGAGTGTCGTCATTGCATTTGTAAAGAGAATTGAAGATGCTGCTGCTATTGCTACTGCTTGCTGCTGCTGCATTTGCTGAGTTCGGTACCGCTGCTGCTGTTACTGCGGCTACTGTAGCTTTGGTTTGCAAAAGAAACTTCCCTCATCACCTTTTTTAACCTACAAGATGCATGCATATACAGAAAACTGCATGTGAAATAGAGTTCAAGGAGATGGCATACAAAGACGATATAAAATCAACCAAATATGCATGTCTGAGAAAATTGCTATCTGAAGTTTACAATTTTCAGTTGCCAAATAAAGTGCAAATATATTTGACACACATTTCAGCTCCAGTGTTCTTTGTACGTGTCTGGAAACTCGAGCTCCTTTCAGATTTTTAAGACGAAAACCTGTTCGAATTCTTTGCTAAGATTACATATTGTCTCCAACTTGTCTTAGAGATGCAAAAATAGGATTTGAATACATATATTGTATGCTTCTCAGTATGGTACGTAAGTCCATACCAGCAATTTAATGTAATTCAAATTTAATTCTGTCTCTAAATGGTCATAGTCTATAAAGTTGTAAGAATTGAGATAGTTTTTAAAACTGTTTATAAATTTCATTTAAAGGCACGATAATATGCTTAGTACTTTTACAGAATGTTAGAGGAAAATCTAAAAATATCAGTAAAAATAAAGACAGGTTCCATTTACGAGAAACTGTTTGACTTTAGACTTTCAATCTTTAACCTGAGCTACCCATGAGTATATAAAGTTTACGTTTAAACTTTCACAGGCATTCTTGAAAATTATCCTAGTAAATAATTAACTGATTTCTTGGTTGTATGCAAATGAGCCTTCGTTCGTATTCCATACGCTCGCAATTGCAATTTGCTAGAAATATGAACGAAATTTTAAGGTCGATGGCCACACGTAGTTATTAAAAAAAAACTAGGTTTATTCACCATTCATTATTTTTCTATATAAAAATAGAAACAATTGCTTCCGTTAGTATAGACACAAATTCATTTTTAATAAGTTTCCGCGTTTCTTGCAATTTTTAAAGACATGGACTATTTTCAGCTATTTTATATTTAACCTTTGTATGCTAAATTGCTGCATCACACAATTTTCTGCATGCATGACACTTATTTTTATTGAAACGTTAACAGATCTTTAAGAATTAATACAAATTAATATTACGATGAATGAGTGGAGCATTTTCTACGTTTTTTCTACTCGAATTGTATGGCACAGATGGCAAACAGCTACTGTGAGGCTACTGTTTCGTTCACAGCTATATGTTTTATATTATATAATGCGAGGACGACATCTTGATGTACTAGCTTTTTACTTGCACTCTTTAAGATAATATTGAAAACTAAATCGCGGTTGTTTCTTAAAAGAACGAAACACGACGAGTTTGTCTCAAGGCATGAACTACATGTATTTCACACACTAACTGCTCGTAAAGAAGACATGAAAGATCTGCACAAAGCGATACAACGCAACAATCGACGCATGCCACCTGGCATGCAAATGTAATTGAAGATATGACTTCGTGATGTACTGTGCGTGAAATACGCGCTTACTGAGCCAAAGAAAAGAACGGAAAAAATACTTTTAGTAATTAAAATTCTTTTGAGTAACAACTTCACCAAAGTTTGAGACCATCTTCAGAAAGGGGCTCCATTGAGCAGAAACCAGTTTGAAAAGACATGTTATGCAGATCAGACGTACTATACAACTGGCGGCCAGTGGCCTAAAAATCCAACCCCGCTAGATGGTTCATGAACCGCGGAGAGATGAGAATACCAAGACTTATATAATTAGTACTTTCAAGCCGATTCGCCTTCTGCAATATATATCTCAACTCTCCTTTACAGCAACTGCTTGAGAATTTAACGGCCAACAGCTCGTTAAGTTTGCTCCAGCGTGTTATCAGTTAATCAGTCGTGAGCATTATTACGTTTTACTTCAAACCGGACATGTGTTCTTTTTTTTACCAGCTATTGACAGACTTTAATTATTTTTAAATTATTTTGTCAGTTACGCGGCAAGGGGTGCCGAAGAAAACATACGTCTTTGAAGGGTTTGTTGCAGATTGCAGATGTTTATTGGTACGCTTAGTGCGACTTTTTTTCTAAACTCATATTTCTTTGCTTATGTACCAACAACTACTATAATTTCCACTACTCGCATCAGTAAGAATAAGAGGAAACTTAATCAAATAACAGATACAAGCAACTACAAAAAAATCAATTATCTTCATAAAATTGAACTTACTCGGCGGGATGGTAGTCGTTGTCGGCGCTGCAGTAGTCGTGGTAGTTGTCGTGGTGGTGGTAGTCGTCGTTGAAGTAGTCGAGGTAGAAGAAGTGGACGTGACCTCTGTGCTTCGTTCTCCCATCGCTACCGCCGTCTCCGGAACTGCCACCGGCGGCATTCTCCCCGATGGGCTGAACCCGGGCCCGGGCCCCGGCAGCGTCACGTTGGGCAGGGGGCCCGGGACTGGCCGCCAACTCACTGCGCTCGGCGTCGCCATCGTCGTCGTCGTCGTCGTCGCGATGCTCGTAGATACGGTGATTATGCCCTCCGCTGAACGCTTAGTGTGGAAGTCCTTCTGTGATTCCACTGTAATCAAGTGCGGTGTCAGTTGCGCTGGATATCGTTCCATCGTTGCGTCCACGTTTCGGATAGTACGTGGAAAGCGTTCGTTGCTACGATATCAAGGACGTGCTTTCCAAGCTAGAGGTTACACATGATTTTTTTTTGACTCGCTTAGAGTTACAGACTACAGGCTGCAAATGAAGACGTATTCATCATCGTACAAACAAATTTTAATACCATCTCATAATAATCACAAAATAGTCGGAGATCATTATCTTTGATATGAATAAGTAATTTAGCTACTTGCTCACTTACGTCACGGGAAGAGATGCTAGTAGCTCAGAAGACCAGTGATTATAGAATTACGTGGATTTTGTGGAGGGGGGGGGGGTAGGGCGATAATTGAAATGAAAATGTACTGAAATGTACAAATGTACTCGGCAGAGCAACTTACCGACACATGGATTGACCCAAAGCAAGCGCTGCCATCCGAGGCAGTCATACAGCTGAGTGAAATCTGTTCCCTTGCACGCGCAGTTGGATCGCAGCTCCGTGCCTAATATTCCCAGCATGGCTTTCCGGCATTCGGAGGGTGGGCCAGCGCACTTTTTCGTCAGACTGTCAACTGCGCATGATTGTTCGTAGTACTCCAATCGTCCCCTGAAAATACAACACTTATGTCACCCTCTTTTCGTGCAATACACATCAAAGGTGTCTCCCCCTAACGGTGGCGACATCCACTAGATTTACCCTCTCGTAGGATTTGCTATGGATTTGTACCTGCATCCGATCTCCTCACGGCAAAACTCTGCCAGCGAGTGGCACGTTGGCATGGCAGAACCTTCTACCCTCTGAGCACATACAGGGTGTAGTTTTTCTTGAGCGATAAGACACTCGTCTTGTTTATTGTCCGTTTTTCTGGAACAGAAAAAACTCGATTATGATTTTCGCCCTGGGCTTGTTTACTCTGAGGTATTTTAATAGTTAATTCAGCTAAGTGGACAGATTACAATATGGCTTGCATAACCTCTCTGTCTAGCAGTTCTCTCCGTATTATGATCGGCTCACATTTAAAGAATTATTTATTATGCGTTGCTAGGAAAGGTATATACCGTTGGTAGGTATCTCAAAGTATTATGCAAGGCAGAGTTTGGAGGTTTCGTGCAAACTGCTTATTTAGGAGCGCTGTAAGTTAGGCAGAACTTGAACATAGGATTGAAATGTGGGTGTCACCACAACTCGGCTCTGAATCTACGAGCTGCGAATAAATTTGAATATTTATCACTTTCATCTCGTGAAATCAGTTAATAACACTTCAAAGCGGGAGCTAGGAAAGTTAGATATAGATAGGTCACCCAAAGGTTTGAGTGTAAGAGCTTTCTAATTTCACGCGTTACTTGCCATTTCTTCTTGATCCTGCAAAAGATCAAGTCAGAAACTAACTCAGGAGACTCACTGTGGAATGTCGTCAAAAACCAGCACCGAGGATTTGCCGAAATCATTCTATTCTAGATGGAAGACGTCTAGAAAGAGCATCCCCAGTTTTGAAGTCTAACTCATAATCGAAAATTAAACAATTCTCGAGTGATTTCCTGCTTTGGTTAGTTTTGTCACATTCATGTAAAAGATGCAAAACGCGGAATCTGGTTTTCAGTAGCGCATCTTATGAAACGCTGGTGGAAGGGCCAAGTTTTGCTTTGAGGGTTGCGTTCAGGGGCTGTGAAAAATTTGACATGGAAGTTTGCTTCTAATGGAAAGTTTGCGTTGATAGCTTTGTTAAAAGATATATTTTTACCGTTCATTTATTATTTAATTTTAATAACAAACTGCTAAGCAAAATATGTTGTGGTGGAGGAGCCGAGATTTGCTCTGCGGGTTTCATTCAGGGGCATGTTCAAATTTTGAGATTTTTTGCCATGGTTTGGATTATTGAATGTTCCATGAAAGGTGTTTTTTCAAAAAGAAAAAAATCTCCCTACTAGAAAAAAACACATTTCCGGCAGAGCCAAGATTTACTCTGAGGTCTGCGTTCAGAAGCAAAAATTTGCATTCAATTTTAGTTTGAATCTCGTTAAAAGTTTATTATGATTCGTAAACTTGGTCACTTGCTTTGTTGGAAAGTGTTATTGCACATTCGTGGAAAATCAAAAAATATAATTGGATGGCTGGAAAATGTTTCATTTACCTGTAGTTAAAATTTGTCACGTTTACTCTAGAAATGTATATTTCCAATTTATATTTCTGCTTCAGTAAAAAGAGGTTACGTTAGTGAACGCAGAAGACCAAAGCTGTTATTTGTGGCATGACCTCTTCAAGTATGGATATACCATCAGGAAAATGTATTCACTCAAAACCAGATTTCTTCGAACACGGCATTTGCCAATCAATTGACGAGTATGAAAATAATTTATAACAAATACCAGGGCTGCACAAGATGGGAGGGCTAGCTAATATCAGAATAAATCGTGTGAATATCTTAGTATCGTATATTTTAATACCAAAATTTTTCCACTCAATCTTTTTGTTGAAAATCTGTCTTAGCAATAGAGACTGCACCTCCTTAACTTTAATTTATCGGCGGTTTAATGCGCTTCGATCAATATAAGATTCTCGAAATCTTAGAAGAGTAATACGTGGCAACTATAAACGGCGCCCGTAATCGTCTGTAACTTGTTATAAGTACGTGATTTGGATTGAAGTGAGAGCTGTCGAAGAAAGAATGACAGATTGTTCGTGTTAGACCCATTGTATGGACACATATAGGTATATACTTGTAGGTATGTGGCATCACGGGATACACATAAAAGAGGAAGAGAGGATCGCTACCAGCAAGAGCACTACGATATCTGTGGCCTTGCGAAACACTGCCAGGAAAGGATCAGAAATTTATGGGTTGGGGTGAGCAGCGTGAGCAGCCACTTTTAATTGGTCGTCGGGTTGGAACTCAAGATGGCTCCCTAGAGTCCAATTCCCATAGATGGACTTGTTGGAAGCCGCCCAGGCAGGCAAGCCCGGCAAGCCCGGCAAGCGCAGCAAGCGCAGCAAGCAGACCAGTGGCAAGGGCATACTGCCGGCTAGAGGGTCGGGGAAATCAGCGGCCCGGTGAGAGGCAAACGTTGATTTCTACTCACTAGACAATAGCTTTTGTTTTTTGCTATCCGACACAACTTGTGCTACCTTGGCTTGCAGTTCATGATGGTTAATGAGGTTATTCACGTTATTTATCGCACCTAGTTCTACATTGTATAGACGGGCTGTAGTCAACTCACTTGCACAGGCAAAAGGCAATCTCCAAACTCCACTTGAGCTCCGCCGTCCGGTAGAAATTCTGCAGCGCTTCCATACACGAGTCTCGATGACATCGACTCGACTCGCAGTAGTGAAGTATCGGATGCAACGCCAGTCGACAACTGTAGTTGTTGTTGCACAGATCTAACGCCAGGTGGCATGTGCTCTGGAAACTGAAGTTCCTCGGCAGCTCGCCTTCCGGGTCTGAACCTGTCAATATGTGGACAAGAAATTCTAACAACCCTAGCTCATCCTGCCACCGTCTAGTATAGTGGCGGTCATGTCGGTGGGGTAGTGAAAAACTACTTTCGAGTTGTAAAAAAGTTGAACACATCTTTAACTTTGCCGACAGGAAACGGACATGGCCAAGTTGAAAAAAGCAATTAAAAAAAAATAACGAAATTGAACGTTTAATATCCCCGAGATTCTGCATGTTACTTGAAGGGAAAATAGTAAGCAGTGCCTATTAGTGAGATTTATAGCAGTGTGGAAGTTTTAATTAGTCTGATATCCTGAAAGCTAGATATGTCCAAGCAAGAAGTTGGTGAGGATGTTGGTGATGAGCAGGAAATGGTTGGAATCAGTAGCTTATCTCACTGCATTAGGCACACAAGTACTGGTAACAACCCAGCTTCTACCCCCATCTAGTTCCATCTAGCTCCATCTACCCCCACCACGGCGGAGGATGTGGTGATTACAGTTTGTGCGCGGAGGGCACATGGCTGCATATGGCTCTAGACTTAGCGGTGGGTGTACTGGTATATTGATAGAATTATTCTAATTGCGATCACTAATAACCAGCAAGCAGTTCGTCGGGTTGAGCTTCTGTTGGTTATGTGGTAGACTTGGTTAGCTGTAAATAGGGAGGGAAGAATAGCCAGGCATGTGCGCGGTGACAGTCGTGGGCTAGAGCCTAGGCTATCTCGGAATAGCATGCAACACAACACGTGCACAATCCAATCACAGCTAGCTATCTGAATATCTGAACGCTGCGCGCTCCGTGATGGGCGCAGTGCTACGATCGCGGTGGAGGCGGCGGTGGCTGCGACGACGTCGGTGGCGACGGCGGTGGCGGCATGGCGTGGCATGCAGATAGATCTGCTCTAGCCTCTCTCCGCGCAAGAAAAACGTGGAGTTGAGATTTCATTCGTGACATAATTAATCTGGCCAATACTAGGCAGCACGCTTGCAAGAGATGTATTCAATTCGTTCCCCCCTTTCGCGCTGTTGGTGATTTGATTTTTCGTAGAGGGTGGCTGTATGTTTTCGGGACACCGACGGCAAATGATAAACGTGCTTTAACTGTAACAGTCACTCTGATAATTCAGGCCATAATCGAATAATGAAATTTCGAAATAATGAAATTTCCCAAGCGAGTCAAAGTGTTTTCACCTGTAGAAGATGAAACGGATTAAATTTCCTCCGCCGAAAAGTCCGATGATGCTTCATCGAGCGTACAATTAGCGTGAGAAGCTGACAGGGAGGCGATTGCGACTGCGACTGCGGAGGAGCGGACTATAATTGTTTCCAAAAACCATCTACCGTGGAGATTATAAATGAACCTGCAGCTCGATGCTTATATATATATGCTCGGGATGGCTAGCTATAAGGCCGGTGCGCGTGGCGGGTTAAATATCTGCATATACCTACTATGTACAGGAATCTGCTGAGGATTGACTTAAAAAAACAATCCGATTAGGGCTGTATTGTTTGATGGACTTGTCTTGTATTCAACTTGGATTACGTTTGCCACAACGGTGGCTCGTGAAGTATTTAAATTTATGAAAAACGTCCCAACTCAATAAAGTGGATAAAACGCTCGAGTTTCACCATGCAGGTGGTTATTTTTGATTTACTTATGACGAGTGCTCCCATTTAATTTCAATGTGAAGCCTGAGAGCGGGGTTTGTTATTTCACGAAGGCCCCATTTCTATGAGCTGCTACTTGAACGTGAGGGAGTAATCGATACAACAAGTGCTGGAAAGAGACTGTTCTTGGGGATAAGTGAGAGTAAAACATTCCATGAACGGGAGGCAATGATTGGTAGAGGGTTGGGTGGTCGAATGGGCGCTAGGACACGCAGCAATACATTAATATCATTTGATTGCAACAGTGGTAGTTAGTAGTAGTAGTAGTAGTAGTAGGAGTAGTAGTATGTCTGATTTGGGAGAGATTGTTAGCAGGGATACATACTTGAATGCACTTTAGCGTTCTCGGGCGGGTAGTGCATGTTACTAGCACCTCTTGAGTGTCCATCCTCGCCAAAATACGATCTGTTGTTGACGCGTTGCAGTTCCTGTCTTAGTGCGTTTATATCCTTGTGTTTCGCCCCTCTAATGCCAACTAGAGGATTCTCTAACTGAGACTCAATGCCGTCAAACGAAGAGGTCGTATTGTCCGAGGAGGAAATCACCTTGACTGAAATGGAGCCCGAATAGGAAGTCAGTTTTCCGTCTGGTTGATCGTAATCTAGTGGCGCGTTGAGTGTCTCTTCCATGGAGAGGTGATGTGCAGTAGTGTCAGTGCGAGTATTGGGTGGGAAAAGAAAGTACGGGTAAGAGTTGGTGGCTTGGGGGAACCAAACCTCCCGGTCAAACGGATAGAGTGCAGAGTCCGTGCCAGACAAATCTACGGATGCTGGAAGTACGTCTGAAAAGAAACCAGCAGGAGAAGAACCAATCAGTGCAGTGCTCAACTGCATACACTAAGAGTGAGACAGGCTGACAGCACATGCAGTGAGTGCGATTTGCAAACACCCCAACGCAATCCCTATTACACCTCATTTGATCTTGGCACCCCACCCTCTAATCAAATCTAACTCGCTTTATATGATACCTCCATGCAAGCAGGTTTTCTCCTAATAGTTGTCTAATGGTCGATCCTATTACGGTATCCGTATAGACTTTAAACCCTTACACCATGTTCGCGCTAGAATATTTGAGAAGCGTGTTAAGGAAGCGATCTCGCCAAGTGGTCTAGTGTTCGCGACACTCGGTTAGTTTCATCTGACAAAATGAGCCAGTTAACACGAAATTGAGGGAACTCGGTTAATACCTGATCTCTATTAGTTGAGCAGAGTTAACCGAAAGCGCCTGAAATGCTACTTGTTCCTTGTTAGTATCATCAATATCACTTAATAATTCTGCTGCTGCTGCTGCTGCTGTTGCTGCTGCTGCTGTTGCTGCTGCTGCTGCCGTTGTTGCTGCAATTTGCCATGCATGTTGTGCCAATAAAGGCAGACCGACTTGCATGCGTATATTATATAGGTTCAAACGTGAGAACTAAATTGACTTAAATTGTCGTGCTTCATGAAAGAAATTTTTATCAGACGCAATATCACGTGACCGTGCGAGGCCTACTTTATGCTTCTTATCATTCGATGCATTTCTTTACGTCTTGCAGCCAAATTTCGTTCCAAACTATTTTAATTGCAGCAATTGCCATGAATGAGTAATGTAGCGTTCCTGTTTGTTGTGCCTGTTTTTTATAATTTACTGATTCTGTGACGTTTCAAATGTAACCAATTATACCAAGTAGGAAACGTTTCAATGTACTTGAGCAATGATTTCAAAAGACATCCGATTTAGAATTCTTTACGGAGATATAAAAGTTACAGTAACGAAACAAACACAATGTTTTGCCCTGTTGTATTCGTACGAATTAAAAACTAGCGCTTGCATTAATAATATTGTGTAAACGTAGCATGGTTAGTGAGTAAAGAGTGAGTAAAATTATCAAACAGTGAATGTAGCAGTGTTTGTAGTGATCGAGATGCACTGTGGGACCCGAGTAGTCAACATGCAAAAGGGATTGTTTAGACACAAAATAAGGATCCAGCCTAGCTCTATGCTTTTATAATAGAAAACTGTATAAGCTTGTGTTATATACCATAAAAGACTTGGCTTTAAGAAAGTATTACAATAATATTTAATCTGTAATAATATTGTGCCAAGCCAGCCCCATGAATAAATCTAGCTTCTTTGTGCATTTTTGAATAATAAAACACTTGTTAGAAAGTCAGACGTCAAAAGAATTTTTTTTCGTACCCTTATTTTAAGAAATGACCACAAAGAAGATTGCTAACAGGTGTTTAGAGTTTGTGCAAATACTATAGTAATGAATAAAAGCCAATTATCGAACTTACCGACACAAGGGTTGTGATTGACCATGCTAAATATCCTGTCGCAGCGTCGCTTCATATGGTTGTTTGGACAGATGCAACCAAACATTGGCGACAACCGAAGTTTGGCCCAAGCTTCATGGCAAAGATCCCTGTGGAAGACACATGCCTTTTGTTACAATTCACTCGTACTTCTAACCGTAATGCCATCCACCCAATTGTTCGTGTGTTTCCACCCCAAAAGAAGCCGGCCACAGAGAGTCCAATCGTGTTCCATGGACTAGCGCAGCTCAGTTGGTACACGTAAGGGGTCAATTAAGATGGTATCTGGCCCCCTGCCTGAAGGGGATTGTTCTGCAGGCAATACTTGTACAAAGCCGACATATATCATTATCCTTAGTCGTGCTCAAGAGCCAAGATAGTTGCACATGTGCATTGTCCCATTAAACGAGTAACACTCTGTGTGCATTGGACGATTAGAGACTAAACGTAAAACACAAAACGATTGAAGCTAATCGAGAAGGTATGCGATTTTGTTTATTCTTGCGCTCGGTATACGCCATTCAATTGGATTCCAATTCATAAAGTATTACGACGGAGCCAAGACTTCGGTTCCAAGTCATTACGAATAATTAAAAAAATTGCATGTGAAGTTGTGTCACGCGACACGCCAGTTTGACCTCGCTGCGTTATTATACTTTTGCCACGCAGGAGGCAAGCAGGCAAGCCGACCCCAAGATTTAATCATTCTGTGTATTAGATTTTAGTTTGTAAATTATAGTCCCAGCCATAGATGGTATATTGAAAAAAGTCAACCATTAAAGGGCTTATAATGCAATAAAGACGTGGAAATAGAACGAATGACCATGCGCTGTATAGTATTATGACATCGCGATGACTTGTAAACTTGAAGGGAATTGATTTGTAACGCCCTTTGCAAAGGCCCATCTATGCTTTCGATTTACTTATTGGGAAGGGTAGCTAACAGGGAAACTAAGACGGGCAGCGCACGGGAGACCCTTGCCATGCATTATTAGTACCATTCCAGAATTTGCCTGTGAAGGTTGAGGAAAATCACGGAAAACCACAACTAGCAGCTCCGTCTCCGGATTAACCACAGCAACATGAATACGAGCATGCATAAGATTCCCGGGAAACTGAGCGTACTACGGAGGAAGCTAGCGGGCCGTGATAAGGTGTTATCGCGTCTTCCTGAATAATCAAAAACCTAACCGACGCTACGTTAATGTTAGCATGGGTTCAAATAGCGACACTCGTATCATGTAATCGCACAAAAAACTGCCAATCTAATTTAGAAGAAAACGGGAGCAGAAACTTGTGCACCTATATGAAAATCAAGAACTTAAAGACAGCTCGCGCCTGGTGTATTATAGATTATCTAGCAATCCTCTCCGTGGAAAACACGTATTATACACAAGTAGAAACGCGGCGTTACAGTCAGGTGAGCGATCCACCTCAAAGTAAAGCGTACTACAACATGGCATTGTTTATCATGTTTTATTCATAATATTATAATATGAGGTAGCAAGCCATGGCCAGCCAGCCAGCCAGCCAGCCGACCGGCCAGGCCAGAAGTTCTCGAATCTAAGCCTAGTTGCAGGCCACCACGGGGTTTCGCTGGGGTTTCGCCGGGGTTTCGCCAGGGTTCTCGGCGCCGTGAACGAGAGCGGCGACAGGCAAGTGCAACCAAACGCTGATTACACCATCGTACGTGCAGCGTCGCGACGCCGGAAACAAACGACGTCCGGTAACTGAATGCCAAACAAGGACTTGCTCGCGCTCGCGCTATACCATCACGTGGATTAGGCACATGTCATTCCTCGGTGGAGAAAACTAATCCGCCTCAATCCGTGGGCAGACGATACTTGCATTCTAAGAGTTAAACACGCGTATGGTAGTAACAAAGTGAGTCTATCCCTAAACTCTACACCGCATTATGAGACGAATTCCTATTAATGGATGGTTTTCTAGAAGCTAAGCCAGGTCTTTGGCCGGTGGTCGGTTCGGCCGGTGGCCGGTGGTCGGTTTGGTCGGTGGGCGACGGCGTTTCGACTCACTACTATAGCTGATGAATGGGGGACTGTGACCCGTGTGCGAGGAACGGTGATCAACGGCTAGATACTTGAGGGTGGAATGGAGAACGGATTGGCAACTGTAAAAAAGTAATTTGTTACGTCTGCTACGAATGGTCAGCCAATTAAGGTGCTATTCTATTGTAATCCTCGGCCGTGAAATGGAGTAATGACTGTGGGTTAAGAAAGGTGGGCAAGTGTTGTTCAATCACTAGTAGATCACCGCCGAGCTTAGTTGTAAACTTAATCTATTTAACAGTTTAGAGTTTCTTCGGGCGTAACGCTTACCTATCGTCCATGCGACATTTCCCGTCGCGTACTTTGCAGTTTGATTTGAAGTCTTCGAATAGTTTGATGCACTTTCTTTCTTGCTGGCACACGGATAGTGCATGATTGCACGTTGGTAATGCATCAACGGGATACGGATCTTTTTCTGCAAATAAACAAAAATCTAAATTAGAAGCATATAAAATACATCAGCTTTGCGATCGCAATTATTGCATTCGCGTACAAAAAGCGATTGAAACATCCACTGTGGAGAGAAGAGAAAAGAAAAAAGTCAGACCAGTCCGAAAAAGCGACCTGGCGACCACGCTTTTACACACTGCCGGGTCGGAAAATTGAAACATCTTGCTAGGCTTGACCTGACCGGACGTGGTGCGCTCGGGCGGGCCTTCGAAAATGAAAAGTCCCCCCCCCCCAACCCCACCCCGCCACCCAACCACCCTCCCTGATGTATTCAACCGCTGCACCTAATAGCATTTCGAGTAACGATTATTCAAAATCAAAATGAGGTAACATCATTTTGTATTTCATTCAGCCACATAAACGCAACTGATTAGTAAGTTTGAAACAAACCTAAAAGTAATGAATATGGTTAAGGAAAGTGTCTCGGGGAAGAAAATGATGGGCGGACTAACTGAGTGGCAAGCTGCACAGCTGGTGCAAAGGGTGGTTAGGCGATGGTGTACAGTGTTTAGGGGTGCTGTATGGGTGGTTTACGCGTTTACGCATGGCACCAACGAACGCGTTGCCGGCCCGTCGTCCCCGGACATCTTTCCTGAACGTCTTCACTGTGCCCCTGTAAACGTGGCGGCATCGACGTCGACGGCACGCTGCTTCTGCGATACGGCACAGGCGTGATCTCAGTTGGGACATATCGCGACGGCAATACGCCACCTCAATGTGTCAATTACCCGCCACGTCGTTTTCGCGTCAGAGGGTGGTGCCGCCGCCGCCGCCGCCGCCGCCGCCGCCGCCGCTGCTTGTGCTTGTGCTTGTGCTTGTGCCGCGTGTCAAACCAAGTATAACAGCGCGAGCGTTTCTGTCAGTTGACAAGCAAGCCAACATCGAGTAGACGGGCTGATTCAGGGCTGCTACTGCTGCTTCATCAACGCATTTTCTACTCGCGAAACTCTCGCGGAACTTCGATGAAAGTATAGAAAGAAATACGCACAAAATGACAAGAGGGATGCATGATTGAAAGGACATAGATTATTACAATCAGCTTCATTCTTCAGGATATTCATCATTTGAATCGTTTTTTTTTAGATGTCGGTTTGTAGAGCAGGGAAAAGTCAATAATGTGACCATATATAGCCCAGGGAAACTCAATCAATATGTGGTAATAATGAAGCGTAATTGATTGAATAACCCATTCCAATCTTTTCAGTGCGATGTTTGAAAATAAATTTGTCTGGAATTACAAGCAATGGAAAAACTAATATTATAATTTAAGACATTTAGGTGACATTAATAGTAGTCACCTTGTTAAATTACTGTCACTATAAAGTGTTTTAAATTAGTAAGATTTCAGATTTCAAACACTTTGTATAATGGCAGTAAAAATCGGCACTATTAAGACACCTAAATGCCTTAAATAAAGCAATTCGTTTATACAGTGAATATCGTCATACTGTTTGGTGGGGCTTTTCCATACCCCTTTGCGAGTTTCTCTTCCCAAAATCCTCTCGCATCAACTGTGATACATGGATGGGGGTACGTAGTTATAAGGGAGATAAATCTTACAGCCAAGTCTAAGATGGTTTACTTCCACGCAAGCTGCAGCGACTAAGAAACCACTATGAAATTTCACAAAAAAATTGATCTATTTCGAATGGTTTTTGATGGTAACAAGAATAGTGAAAGGCTTCAATTTACAGCCAAAAAGTAGCGCATTATAAGTTAAAAATAGCTTCTGCTCCTCAGATATATTATAGCCTGGATTCTAAAATTGATCGTGGCTGTTGAGAAGTTGTATCTATCTCTCGTGTATGTCATTTTATTTGGAAAATAATTATGGAAAGCTCTTAACAAAACAGAATGATGCGATTGCTTGTCGAATGAAATCTACGTCATCATTCTTTTCAGCCAGCCTGTAAAATTATGGATTGAATTTCTGGTGTGTCGGCGTTAATGCTGTTTTCACGAGGCCGAAAAAACAGCGTGATGTCCCATAAGAGCAATAAAAATAAAATACTTAAGACGGCAACTATTAAAACCCGTAAATGTCTTAAATTAAAACATTATTTCTTACAATGTATACCCAGTACGGAAATATTTTAAGTTTAACACCTATTATTACCTTATTATGGAGTATAAAATGATCAGATCTGCTTTCTGCATAAGCATATCAACACTTTCATTGAAATGGCGATCATTTAAAAGCAGGCAATACACCCACTTGGAGTTCTTATTATGCCACAGATTTAGGCGACTTTTTGGGGCAACTTTTTAGTGTCGCGAAGGGTAGAAAGTATGGCATGTCTTATTCCCAGCACGATAACGAAGAAGAAGACTGGAACGGGGACGGGGACGGGGACGGGGATGGAGACATAGACGAAAAGAAATGAGCAAACAAGACGTGTGCTCACTGAGCTATAGATATCAACGAGATGTATAGGTAAATTGACGCCAGCATTTACGTCGTTCGCACATTCAATTATTATTTGCTCTATGAACAAAGGATTGTAGTGAAGAACGGCGTGTCAATATTTTCACTCACGGATTCGACATAATATGATCTTCAAAGCTATTCAAGAAGGCTATGAGTTGTTTTGATAAGGCGAGAAACGTGAAGTTTTTCTCGCTGCGAAAAGTCGAGCGTAAGCCGCGCTGCAGATAGACTCTCAATACTTTTCTGGCCAATGTTGCGTGAACAAAGCGAGCGAGCGTCAAATAGACATTCAAGAAACTTCTCGCAAGCAAGAAAACACCGAGCCAAGATTCCGGAGCCAGGCACCTCCACCGTCAGGAATCAATGCCAGCTCTTCACACAATCATATTATCTGCTGCCAGGATTATTGCCGATGGAGCGAGTCTCAGAAAGTAATTATTTATAATACATTCCTGTTAAATATTCAGATTGCTAAATGATCTTGCTCCTTCTGTACTAACTTTCCAACTGGAAATCACAAATGAAGGTGTACAATTTAATTATCATTCAAACAGACTTCATTTCGTTTGTAAAAAAAAAGCACTCGAGTGCAGAAATACTTGAAGCGGAAAGCTAAATAAAAATATTTATTCAAGTTTATTGGTATATTAGATAAGCTCACTAAGACGAAAAACTTTTAAATTCTTTATTCAAACTCAGTTATTAAAAAAATGAAACAAGTATCGATCCAGCATTTATTTAAGAGTTTTCACCTGAGCTTCATAAATCACTTGCACGAGGTAGTATAATAGGGGCCGACCCGCCCCCCTTCCATTTCCCACCTCCCCAAAGCTCAAGAAGAAAAGTTCGAGTTTGCTGATCTTGAAGATGCGAAAGCTGGGGCAGCATCGTGCTCTGCTCAACGCCGCCGCCGCCGCCGCCGCCGCCTCCACAACCACAGTCTTACTTTGTCATCGAGCTGTACTAGACTAGCTCAAAATAAAGAATACTAAAAGGCCTAATCTCCACGTTCCTTCGCGCACTCCGTACTTTGTAACCCGTTATTTATATTTGTTTCGTCTTAATATCTCTCGACTAGGGGGTTTTCAAACCGAGGGCTTTACGTTGCCAATTAACCGTTCGCTGACATGTTGATTCACCACCGTGTTAAGCTCTTGCTTGTTCCATCACCTCAACTGTCTCATTTGCTTCACGAGCATTTCTTTTTTTATTGTAACTATCCAATCATAAGTACACCATTGAAGTAATCAGGTGCAGTGTGCAATAAGTTATCACAGCATCTACATTCCCTTTTAATCCGTTCGAAACAAAAAAGGGGATTTAAAATTAGCTTTTTAACTAATCTTACCGAATTTTATTCAGTTTCAATTAAGTGACTTGGTTTTTTCTACTCTCTCTGAGAGATAATCGGAGTTAATACAAAAAACGCTTTACATGTCAATTGTTCGTGAATAAGAGAAGAGAAGGTATAATCAGCTGCATCTATCTGTTAACTTACTTTCGCAAGTATTGGATTCTATTCATGCTATTCGTCAAAATGACGAATGGCTGATCGTTAATTAGATAGTGAATTGCTTCAATGAACAATCATTCTAACATAATGCACATCTGCTGAACAGACTTCGGAAATACAATGTGATGTGAAAAACCCCCTTACATTCTGAAATCTATTATTTTTTCCCTGTTTGGACTTTCGATACCTGGGGATTCAAAGTTTTATACTGTTTTTCAACTATATGTAATCCTATTCCCAGTTCGACAACGAATTATTCTGGCTATTTGCGACGGCGGAGTCAACAAAAAACCGCGAACGTATGAGCGGCCAGGGATTCTGGTGGTTTCAAGAAAGTGGTGGTACCGATGTGGGCGTTGCAGGCCGTTGCAGTGTGGCCAGCGAAAAAATTATAAACCTAACATATGATAGTGTATTGAGAATATAATATTTTTATAATGTACCATATAATTAAATATAACATAAAATATATTATATATCATATACCAATGTAATGTATTAATTCTTATACTATTTATTTGTCTAATATTTGCATTTGATCATAATTCTGATCAAATGTTCATTGTCACTCAACTGAGTCATAGAGGGGAATATTGAGTTTTCCCTGCTTACCTGACAGCCTTTAGTCTTGGTCTGATTTTAATACCGGGAATTTCACGCTATAATCGGTACGGACCGAAAGACAGTACCTTTTTAGGCGGCTTACTTAAATTTCTTCCTTCGTCGAAACACGGTGGTGCCGACGGCACTGGAGGAACAGTTAGGAACACTGATCAAAGTCTTATCTCGACTACAAGTATGAAACAGCCAATATGATACCAAGCCAAAGTTTCCGTACAAAAGCAACAACTTGAACTGAGCTGAAAATGATTTAAATGAATTATGTTCTCGCAACATCATCATTCAGGGCAAGAGCGAAAAAAAAGTGCTTGCTTTCGATCTAGTCTATATTTGATAATGATAACAAACATTTTGTGCTGAGTTTTTAAATTCATTCTGCTGCTTTATTGACTGCATCTGCTTACTGATATGTGAATGTGGTTCAATCATTAGCTTTCTGTTTTTCACGCAATGTTGACTGAACCATTACAGCAAACAAATACGTCCCCATCTTCCTTAACGAGCCATGAATACGCGATCATTACAAATCAACTATGCGACAAATGTGAAATTACGTTTCATTTATCGCAAATTGTTAGCATTAAATGTTAAAAGACGAACATATGGAAAAATATAATGATGCTGTTATGTAGTAAATTAACACCAGAACACAAACCAAACAAAATGACAGCCCACTCGCTGGCCATTGAAGTTTACAAGCGGATCCAGCAAAGCTTGTGAAATGTCGCACTTTGCCATGTCAAATTCACATCGAATGGACATCGCTCGTAAACAGCCAGGGTGTCAAATGACAAAACGATTACCTTCATCGCCGGAAAGTCGAAAATAATTCGAGGTGCGAGGATGTTACAATCCAAGCAAAGCAAGATTTTGCCTGGTGATAATATTTCCCCAGAAATTAACTCGATGCTATCGACGGCACCCACATGTCACACTAGGTTTTTGCTCCCACGGCAACGGGCAACGTAGGGAAGGGAAAACACGCCTGTCCATTCGACGAGCCTTATCTGCATCACTCGTACTCCTATCCCTCAGCCCTTGCTGCCCTTGCCGTCTAGCTAACGCCTCTAGCCCTCTCAGTGCCGTATGGACACGGCTTCGAATCCGACATCATGTCCGATTTCAGCCTCTATTTGTATCCGAATGTGCAAGCACTGAGTACAAGCAGACGACACCAGCGGTATACCATACGGTGCTTGCCTAGTTGTGGTGTTAAAACATAATATAGGATACATTCGAATAGCGTTATGCTGGTTTATTTTGTTACGAAAGACATCTAAAAACAAGTTCGAATTTGTTCGTGCATGCAGAGTTGCGAAATATGTGAACCATATCAATATTGTAAATTATTTTAGTGAGTGTTATAATGTAACGGCTGTTCTGGTACATAATGTGTTAATTCATACGAAGTCAACTACAGATCTGATAGAGATGATTGACATTGTCATTACCTCGTCAATTTAACTGTGTACATTATGTTAGGCCATTTTTCTTCCACATATTCGCTGTGGATACTAATAATATTGAGTATTAAGCAGGCAGATGTTTAACTAAATGTTGTTTGCTAAGCGTAAGTATTTTAGCGTCGTTCTAGATTTTCCGTTCGAGAAGAGGAAAAATACTCTAGAGTGGTCTTGCATTCTTGAGCAAAAACTCCGCTAGACTTAGAATCTTGTCGGAAATAAAAGAAATGGCGTTACACTTAGTCTTTTCTATGGGTACGTTCTTAGCATTGAAGGTGCTGATGTTATGAATGCTTGCTTGTTAATGTGTATACCATCGTATCTGACTATGACAGGGATCTTTACTAGTTATCTGCTTCGGCGTCGCAAAAGTGCATATTTTTATTTTAAGTACAAAATTGCATGGTGAAGTTTTATGTAAATTTCTGTGATGAACTTTATTTTTTATTTTTGACAAAAATACTACTCCGACTGAGCCTTTTTTAAATGGAACATCATTCCAGTCTAGGATGTGGTTTCCAACACATTGGCAATGATTGAAAGCTTGGGCCGAGTCGTAGAGGGATTTTTGTTTTCAGTGTTGATGAAAGTGAAGTCATTCCCATGTCATAATATTTTTTTACCGTTATTTTTTCGAATTGCCTTCAGGCAAATGTTTCCCTCGCGTACTTCCCTGTCACAAAATCAAAATTGTTTAATTGAGTTGAAACATTTCTATTTACATTAAACGCGATTTCAATTATTTCGGTGTTTTTTAAATAATAAATATTCAATGGTCTACATCTTCGCTACTTGATTTCATCGCAGCCCAACCGCATTTGTGAACGTTAACATTCATGCAAATTGCAGCTAGCCAACTAATTGCTCAGCATGAAAATCTGGATCAAAGTATCAAGAACGAGAGAAATATGCTTGAATAGATAAACAAATTAAGGAGAAATCCTCGGTTATCGGACTTGCCTTCGCAGCTCGGTTATCTGAGAAGGAATAAGAAATACAGCGAACACGTCGCATTGCACTATCTCATGGAAATCTAACTTTGCCACTTCTTCCCTGCATGAAATACGCGCTCGCTCGCGCCAAATGATTCCCCGCGACCGTACAACAGCACAAAACGCCCTAGCCATACTACAACTTTACCAAATCGCTTTAAATTCCCTTTTAACATCTATTACATTCCTGTCGACATAAATAAAAGTTTGTAATTGAAAGTGAATGATTTTCCTACAGTTGAGTTCACTATTTACAGTGGAAAGATACATTCTTAAAAATGTGAAATGTTCGCTGCGAATGCCTAAAATAGAAAATATGTTGAACTTTGTTTTCAAAAAGCTATAATACTGCTTTGATTATACCAAAACACACAACTGTACCTTTGCCATAGTTAACAACAGCAAAAGTTCGCAACCAAAATATCAGCTCCTATTGTCTGAAGTTAACAAAGTATAACAGTACCTACAGTATATACAGTGTTGATTCTCTTTCAATGAACTTATGATACCAGGTAGGTATTACAAATACTTTCAGACAATAGCTGAATGAAGAACTGATCTGTATTGAAGTGTAATAATACCCCGTAGCGTATCATTGTGCTCATTGCATTCTCTGAAGAGAATCTATGAGTAGGTGCGATTGTGAAATAAATATGAATATATTAAAACTAAATAAAACATACCATTTATGTATAAGCACAATTATTTAATGAAGTTATCAAAGATAGCAGCTCACCTTTCTTGAGCACAAAGATGCAAGGATGGTCGAATAGGAAGTCCCTGAACGAGTTACACTCGGGATCCACGTGAGGTTCCCTGCACAAGCAGGTTGGCCGAAAGAAAGGAAAAGCTTGCAGTGTCCTCAATGCCGCTTGGCATTTGGTCACCGTCACAGTGGAGCAGGCAACTGAAACAATCGAAATGCAATAGATGATCAAATCTGGCAAGACGCTAGAATACGTTTCTTCAGCCGCGAAGAGCTGCAAAAATGAGGATCATTGAATTCAAAGCTGCGACAATGTGAAATACTCACATTGTAAGCTTATTCGTATGGGTTTTAAAGCACATACCATCCCTGAGCTACTTTCAATTTCTTTTCTCTTTGGGGTGTCTTTCCTCTGCCATTCTCTACCATTACCAACCAATGCACATAAAAGAGTATACTATACCCAGGCTCCAGCCAACCTATTTCAGCATTAAAATCATATTCATCTCTGTCTTCTGGCTCAAATTATGGCCTTAGATAAGTAATGTACATAACATCTAAATAAGACTGGATGGTAAGGTCTTTCATCCACGAGACATAGGTTTAAAGCAATGCAGCAGCAGCAGCAGCAGCAGCAGCACTAGCACCAGCACCAGTAATGTGCGGTTGGTCGTGTTGCTAGCAAGTAGCAAGTAGAAAGTAGAAAGTAGCAAGTAGCAATTCCCTCGCCACACCGTGGTGCTGCTATAATTTGCTCATAAGCCCTATGTTGGGCCTGAGGGTAAAATGTCTGCCAACTAAGCATAGCATAGCAATGCATTAGCCATTCATAATGCTAACGTATTAATTAACACAGCGATATTAATTAATATAATATCGTGAAGCCATGATTTAATACACACCTTGTGTGGCTAAACACACAGCATGGACCAACCTCAAGTGGTTGCTGAGTGCAACTTGTTATAAAAGTGTAAAAGTCACTCTAAAAAATGTTTATTTCTTTCCATAGTTTTGTCTGGTCCAAACGTATAATTTTGCTCCACTTTTCGGAATTAAGATTATATGCGGTTATGGTACGGTGATGAAACGTCTAACATATATCTTCATTGGCCTTAATTTCTCAATTCGCGAACTTGTATAGATAATCAATAGCAACCTAATTACAACAATCAACTGCAGGTACTAGGCAAATAAATGTTAATTATATATCTACATATCCATCTAATCTAACCATCATTGGTTTAATTATACAAAGTTCACATGATAAATCGCTTTGAGTTGTGATTAGCTCGCCTATGGCTCTTCGCATCGTTTCTGCACCCTCCGAAAGTGGTACGCACATTATATCATTATAATAATGATCAAGTCATAGCATTAGAGCCACTTGGAATTCCCTGTGACTCGCGCCAGTTTATGTCATCGTCTCGTCTCAAGGTAATTACCAACACGTCACGCATTTTGCGATCAAACGCAGCAAGACGACGTCGTCGCCGTCGACGTCGCCGTCACCGTCGCCGTCACACCGACGCCTTACAGGGTGCTCAGATGATCAGCCAATAGTTTGACAATGTCTTCACCAAGCTTCCCTAACCGCATCTGCGAGTTGTCGAGCACTTGGCGGTGGGTTGTTTCATTCAACTCAACCACAATGAAGTTGGATTGTATAATAAGTACACAAGAGTGTTACAATGTTATAGGCTCTAAAAGCATGCACGTGAACTTGTGAAGCAAGAAAGCTACAAAGCAGGGTGCTAGTTTTAAGAGGTTTACAGGGCAGGGTTGAACAGAAAGTGGAAAGCACGAAGATTGTCAGGTTTATTGAATGTTGTGTAGTGTCCGATCGATAGGCATCCGAATTGTATTCAAGACGAACGTGAAGTAGATGAGCCAAGTCGCAGCTGTCGAGAGAAAAAGGAGAGGGTGAAAAAAAAAGATGCGTGCTATTCACTTCTAAAGTGAGATTCCAATTTTCGTTTTGGTTTAATAGAATACGAATACTTGTCGCGGAATAATATTAGTCTTCTTCGATAACAACTTGATGGCTGCATTAGAGCATGTCGCGAAAGAGACGTTCGAAATCTAGAATCTGTTCTGGCGAGCATTTGGGTTCGCTCGGAGCTCGCACGAACTCGACTGTTCTAGATTGGACTGTGCTGGACTGGGACTGTGCTGTAGAGACGTGCACTTTTCTGGGGTGCATGTCCGCGCTAATTGGGAGCCCCCACGACGAGATTGTTTAGCTTGGCTGATATCATATTGTCATGGCATCTGGTGGCATCTGGTATGGTCGGATCAACAACCAACAGAGTAGGCCTGCATCCAACTGCCATTCGAACCCAGTTGGTTATCAATACCGTGAAATGCACCAAGACCACATTTGCGAATCACAGTACAAAGCATATGGCTCATGGAAGGGGGCGGGGGGGGGGGGGGGGGGGGGGGGGAGAAAGGAAATGCGTTGCCCTGAATGTGGCACGGAAATTAAATTAATAATCTTTGTTAAAAGCTTGCCGAAATGACCAACGGCATTAGCGGTGTGTATGTGTATAAATATATCTCTAAAGCTGCAGGTATCAATCTTGCCTGGAAGCTGTCAGCATTTATCTTGATGTTGACGACGTTATGTTAGCAAATAGAATTGTGCAGCAGCGAGCTATTATTTATTCAGTGACCGGATGGTTGGTTAAGCTCCTCCATTAAATGAATACAAGCTTTAAATGTGGATTCCAGTTCCTGGACTGGAGGAAAACCGGATGCATATTACGTTGCTTGCTCGAAGGGCTACAGACGCAGCGTAATAAGTTGAACACATCTCGATACCGTACCTAACATAACAAAAACTTGCTTATCTGCTCTATCCCTCTCACCATTACAGCGACACATTATCAACCCGAGTTTACTTCAGTGAAATTATTTCTATATTTGGAAACGAAAAAATCAATAAGCTAGCACTGAAAGAAGCTATAGCCCACTTCTAGTGAAGATTCCACTTAACCTTTCCTCCTTTCATACCAGCTGCATGCACACTCAATCTACACTCAGAGGCACGCCTATCTGTGTTTCGACGCGTCGCAGCGCAACGCGACGCAACGCAGCGCAACGCAGCGCAACGCAACGCAACGCAATGCAACACAACGCTATGCAACGCAGAGCAATGCAAAGCAATGAAAAGTAACTCAACGCAACGTAACGCAATGCAATATAACGCAGCGTATGGCGCAATGCGTAGCGCTTCAAGCGTAAAGCTGTGGAACCGGCACCACCACCACTACAAAGGCGTCCACGTTCGCGAGAGATGTCGACATCTGTTTAACCGCACTTCCTTAGCGAATGAAGAAAGTTTGACGTGAATTTCCGATGATAATATATTCAGTCGAGTGGTTTTGTCTCAATATCTTTCAAAGCAAAGTTAACAAGTCTTGATCGGTCGAATGAATCCTTTTGTCGCTAGAGATCTTTAGAAACGAAATCTCTTCCTTGCTAAAACTTTGACACATATCTGTTCTATTTCAGTGCCAACCTTTCATTTCTTAAAATTAAATAATGTTTTCTAACATTTATTAAAAAACGGTGTTATTTTATTTCAATTCTCCTTCGTGAAACTCCCCCATTTGGTTATATTAAAATGGTTCTTGAAAATGAATACGCGAATTATTTTGTGAGCCAAGCCACGCTTAAGGGCAAAGCTGTTCGTCAGCTCGACTCATTGCGGTGATGGCTGATCACAGTGATACCGTGATATTGTGCGTATAGAACCTCCACCACCCACTCCCTCCCCCCATCACTCTCTGTTGTACTCTGTTTTACTCTGTTGTACTCTGTCGTACTCTGTTGTACGTACCCCTAACGCTTTCACACTGTGCTACCTACCCTGATTGTTGTTGAGATCCGGCCGCATTTCCCTCTGTTATTTTAATTACACGTGTGTTTGTAGGTAAAAAGGCTAAAGACAGCAAATTGTGTGCAGACAGACATGCTAATAAGCAACCAGTGTGGCAGCGCTCAGAAAACCGCCGAAAAATATATTACTGAGAAAGTTAACTTTACGATTAAACATAAATGTAGACTAATTGAAACGCACAGAATTTGGCATCTTGACTTTTGAGACACTTTGAATGCTTTGTAATGGTTTACACCTGAGTATTGCCATGCCAAAATAGAGGCATTTTACTCACAGTGCGATCGTCTTTTATTTACCAAATTCATGTTAGCAAGTAAGTAACCGGCGCGAATCGAATAGTTTACTTCGTTGTTAATTATAAGTAAGTCTTTATAGTAGCGCTTATCAATACAAACATATTCCATGCAATATTAACGAAATACTTTTGCGTAAACCTGGAGTGGCGTTTACCGCAGCTGTACTAGTCTCTGTTAACATCATCAACTTTGCATTTATTAATTTAGCAGGCAATGAGTGTGGTTTTTCAACTGTGGAAAGCACAAACGTGGGAAGGTAAAATGCAGGCCTCCAGCATAACAGAAACACAGGAATAGTACGCCCCAGGACCACGAATCACGATACTACCTACTTGTTTCACTTAAAGCATTTCACATTTGCTACCCTCAAATTTTACAGACCATATAGAGGTATATAATATACACATACATATCTGTATATGCATACAGGTCCCATTTTTTTGAGTAAAACTTACTACTGGGGGCATCAAGTTGAATATTCAAGCCATGCTCCACAAAATAAAACGACACACGCCTTGAAATATTTTAGAATACTAACCCATGCAGCAGTGGGGATTGCAGAGGAAAGCTTTCATCTCTCCGCACGAGTTTAAAAATCACAAAAACCGAGAAATATGTTGAATTTATGAAGCGATGGGTATTATTCAACACCAATAATTAGTTGGGAAGCGTTTACGTTGTAAAGAAAAATGCACTTCCGCAGGTTCGATTATTATCGTTTTTGTGGTGCCCATACATACGCAATCCATAGCTGTCGTAAATACATTCCCTCGACAATAGTCAATATGCAGGCTTGCTTAAGTCTCAAGTTTAGGTATTCTACTCTTCTTTTTCTAGCTTTCTTCTGTAGAATCTGTCTCAAGGGAAAGAAGGTTCGCGTACCGTCGCATCGCGTCTATTATTACGTTCCTTCTGTCTCTTCGAGCACTCGTAGAATGTCAAAGCCTGCAATATAAGTGGGCGCTAGCACTAGCCTAGCATGAAGTACATCACATTCACAATACGACTATATAATAGGCTACCTTCTGACAGCGTTAGGCATACGTTGGCATAGTTCATTCACGTATCTAACATTCTACTTCTTTACAGGTAAGCTTGACCAGCGGAACACATCCCATAATGTGATGAATTGATGATCAGCTACAAGGAGGAAACAGCACTTTAACGTGCCACTTCTTCATCGCGAGTTCGCCAAAGTTCGATTTGAATCAACGGACAAGTGGAAAGTTGGTGCAAAAAGTCGGAGGTCTGATTGCGGTCCTATCTTGGCTGTATCTTTTCCATGGGATTCACCTTCTACTTTAGATTACTCTTAGAAGAAGCTGAGGACATCAATACTCATTCATGTTTCAAGCTACAAATTGAAGAGTGGGTTAAAATTTAACCAGTTCAAGTCAATCTTGTGAAAAAGTTTCGAAAGGTTCGGTTTTAGCCACGATTGTCCACTCACTGGACAAGAAGTGAGCTATTGAATAGCGTCTTGATAGACCAAGTAACGGATGAGTTTCCGCTCTCAATACACTGCCAATAATTCTGCCTTGAGCTCGTATCAATACCAACAAAGAAGCTCGCTCACAGGCACACCCATGCTCACTTTAACTTAACTGCTAGATCAATGGCTTGAATAATACTCTCAAAGCCGATTGTTGATAGAAAAAAATATCAGATTCTTTTTGTTATTCCTATATGCATGCTAAATATTGCTTTACTTTGAAGACATCTATAATTTGTTCAACTTATTTTACACCCAATGACCTTTTTCTGGAACTAATGGCATTGCGTGTGCTTTCTCTAGTTTAGCATATTATCAAAAAATTGGAATGTATTATGAAAACGCATCCCATAACACAAAATTGATTATGAACCGGCCAGCAGTTTGGCCTCTAGAATCACTTCATTTGCATTCAGGCCAACATGCATGTCTTACTCGCTTTCATCAACGTTCGAGGGTTCACCAGCTTTAAGCTGAGTTGCACTCGCCGAGCAGACATTGAGGCCCTTTTATAAAGAGCAACATTTTAATAAAAATGAAACACATTGAGTGTGTTACAAAAGTATCAATCGATTACCCAACGCATAAAACACGAGCTCTACCCTCGCCGACTTGCCACTGCCTTTTGGTTTGCATAATGAGCCGGTTATCAGCCGCAAAGATCTCTTGTTTGCGTGTCTGCACTCAGGTAAGTTGGTAACCTTTGATAACTCGCTACTCGACTTGACTCGACTCGACTCGACCACCGGCGTCCACATGAAAATCAGCCACCTCTGGCTAGGGACTAAAGCTGACACCACGGAAAGCAGCTCGTTTCTGACTTGCTATAGGTATAAGCAAAAGAGTGACCGTATACGAATTGAATCCTAGAATAAATGCACCGTTTCCCACTTCAATTAATAATCATGTGTCTGTTTTATATTATGTCTACATAAACATACTTGTAACGAGAAAATTAGTTGACAATTTAGCAGCCACCTTGTTTTTTCTTATAAAGGATGAGATGTATACTCGTGTCTCGCACAAATGATACAAAAACTTTGCAAATGGAGAACTGATTCAATTAAAATCCAATTACGATTCCCACTGTTAACAACTATAATCATAATAGTAAGTCAAGTTAAATTTTTTGTCATATTATAAACCCAGCGTTAGTTTTTGTCACTTCCACTTATATTTACGAATATTGTCAGATATAAAGAGCCCAGCAAATCTCTTTTTCCAATGCGACACTCGAAAACCCGAACTTGCATTCATAAAACCAAGGAACTTACTATGTATGCCAGGGGACCCATTTCTTTAACGTCGAAGTTATTTGAACAATTTCCTTTAAACTGACAAAGTTTCCTCGGATTCACTACGATCGTTAAAAATATGACAGATAGTGAAACTGATAAGTGACAACTCTGCGACATAATCATTGTCTGAGTATACCTTTGTCATGATTTGTAATATTCTCGGTATTAAAAGTCGGAACAACCTACGTTAATTTAATATCTGCACCATGCTTTTCATTCGTTTTCCACACGTAAACCTGGCGTTTTTAAGCCCAGCGTTTTTAAACCAAGTTTTTCTCTGATTAAAATATACATGTAGATACACGCAGTCACTGTTTGTTTTCAGCGAAAATTTGTTTAATTTATTTCCCGCAAGTTTCAAACAAAACCATTTCTAGCTTCGCTTGCATCTAAAGCGTCTGTTGTGGTTAAATAACTGTGATTCTAATTTTCTATGAGTGGTGAGCAAAGTGAGCTATACAAGCGACATACGACAGAAAGGAGGGCTGTTGGAAGAATGTCAGCCCTCGGTGAGCTATTGCTCTCACATTGTTTTATGGTTATTACCGTAAGAAGCAGCTTCTATTTGTTCGATTCAATACATTTATTCGAAGCCACGTGAAAATCTTAAATTACGATTTCTTCGTGACTGCACGCCCCTATTCTAAAACGCCCCTAAATCGTCTAGGCTGACTCGCCGGAAACACATACCAATGTAGCAATGCAGCTCCTTCGCATTTTCAGTTTCCACGTATTTGTAGTCGAGTCAAATAGAACGATTAAACATTCCGCCCTTTTATAATGCTATTTCAACTCGACCTGTCACATTTTAAGAACAGATTTATTCATCAACATTCGAAAATAACAGTGTGGATTGTGCACTACTCGAGCAATTTCACACAGCACAAATATACTTAATTTCTAATTGGCCACATTTGAATGAATCCAACCTATTATCAAAATATGTGACAAAGAAGTTAATAATTGCAGAGCACGTGACGTGCAGTGGTTAATTGGTGCAGCGTGCAACTTGCTACGTGCAGAATGCACCGTGCAAAGTGCTAACGAAACGCATCATTTGATCAGGAGGTGTTCTCTGTCTCTAGCACGTTGGTAAGTTGGTAAGCTGGTAAGTGGTAGTATAAGTTAAAGCGGCACGCGGCCGGTGAATGGAATGGAATGCACTGTCGACTGACTACTGACTACCCTCAGCTTCACCGCCGTGCTCCCGTCACTTGATTGTGAATGTGCCACTCTGATTGGATTGTTTCCTCCAATAGGATTCAAGCAAACAGAAAATTGTTCGAAATATCTTGACTGTAAAATTATTCAAAATATCGCCTCATTTTATTTGCCCAATGGATTTACGCTGAGAATAAATGCGATTAATCTAAGATATTTGCATACAAAATGTATTTGTCCCTGTTGACATAATACATTTGTGTTTGACATTCGATTTTTTCATAAGGGACCTAATTTTTTCATAAAGGACGTAATAATTTGATAGATACTGTATTTGAACGAAAGCACTTTTTTACAGAGAATCATGTATATACATAGCTATTACGTGCTTAGCTCTTATGAATATTGGAATCGTCCTCATGGTTCATTTTCCGCAAGCAGCACGCATTCGACTGGTGAAAGGAAAAACCACTGCATGACTATGGAACTTGCGATTTATTCTTGTTTTATTTCTTAAAAGTATTTGTATATTATAATTAAATCGACCTTTAAAGATGTTTACATTTCACTCAAAACTTTCATCAAGTGCTTTTAACGGAATTATCACATTATCCATGGAAAGTTGTTAACTCAATTTACTATAATCCGGTTTATATGCAGTACCGCTACCAACATGCACTAAATTATTTCCCACTCGACTCAACTAAATCTAGGATATATTCGGAGCTCTTGCGTCTTTGTGACACGGTTTTGGGTGCGAGTAACTCATATGCGTTTCACGGTTTCAGACATTTCGAGGTAGCATTGCGCTACGTAATTGTACCCCCTGAGAGTCATAGGGTAGGCTATAAACACCAGAGGGAGGTTGGCACCACGGAGGCAACGGGGCAAGAGTGCAACATAGCAGAGATAACAACTGGTACGATCTAGGAATGGAACATTTTGGTCTCGTATCATGATGTGAAGAAGAGGTGTAATATTGTTGTTATTATTATAAACGATGCGTTGTTAAATTACGCAGGGTGTCAGAACTCATGTATGCATGTTTCTTTAACAAATCCCGTGCACGTAGTTTGGTTGCGTTTCCTCATTTTCTCATTACAATGTGGATGAGTTTCCTTTCTCGGAAGAATCATACACAATTGGCTTTCACTGTAAAATGAAGGTTCGTTTGGAAATAACACACAACGGGTTCAAAGGTAATATGGTCTGCGCACAGAATCACACAAGGTAATGTGCGCCAACCAACGCCGTCAGACTTATGCCAAATAATGTCTCCTCATTATAATTTTAAGTGTTTTGATTGACAAGTGGAAAATGTCAATTATTTTCGTTTTTGTTTGTTTTTCTTGTCCAACATTTCTCTTCGCGCTTTATACGACAAGTGAGTGGACAGACTTTTATGGCATTTATTTTGAGAGAAATGTCTAAACCCTAGAAAAAAGGTCTGCCACAAGTTGCCTAAATAGCTTTCTTATTACTGTAAGTATGACGTTTACAAAAAAAAAATAGGCTGTCTTTCCCTCATGAGCCCAAACCACACAATATTTCGTCCATTTCTTACTGATATGTAAGATTAAACATAGGATTTTCGAATTTTTGATCTGTGATGTAATATTGATCTTTGCAACTTTGACAAGATTTTCCAATATTTTTTAACCTTTCGCCAAACGAAAACAACCATTACGCTTATTACTCGATTATAATACGCTTGCACGAAGCCATGTTAAGTTAAAAATCTATTGGGTATTCTAAATTATTTTTACACATCGTAGTCATGCCAATAAAAACATTTCAAACTTTTGTGATTTAATCCACTAGCACATCACACCAATTGACGTGCATATTTTTTGCAACATCAGTAACTTAATTTTTGATTTGGCTATTGCCCTTTCGATCGCTTGTAGATTCTCAACATAGGTTGGTTTCATTCGCTGAGCCACTGAATATTGCAAGGAAATCTTTGATTTAAAATTGATAGCTATGAGTTGAAATCCTCTATCGAATTGATTAAAATGGTCTCTAGCAGTCTGGAGAGAACATTTGCGGAAAGCTCTCGGCGTTTCAGCTTCTGACTATCTATATGAAGACACACGTCCTGAAATGATATTTTCTGCAAGGAAAATAGTTTGAGCCATATTTCATGGAAATAGTAGCCAAAATTCCATCAAAAATTCAATTGATTAATATTGAAAAATATATAACCCATCATGCTCCAGCTTATTACGCACATTGCTTTCAAGCTAAGAGTACTGGGCCAACAGAACGGCCAACAGAATGGACAACAGGCTGGTATTACGGCG
Organism: Nemurella pictetii; assembly: GCA_921293315.2. Lineage (NCBI taxonomy): Eukaryota > Metazoa > Arthropoda > Insecta > Plecoptera > Nemouridae > Nemurella > Nemurella pictetii. The sequence continues at coordinate 22,189,298 of OV121116.1, read as the reverse complement.
GTGCTAGTGCAAAAACCGATTTTTCCCTAACCTTTTAACACAGTAATACCTGGTGCTACTGTAGCACCACCGTAGCACCGACAAGTTGACCGCGCTAGGTAAGGACCACGAAGAATATCAGGGCTGGTTTAAGTAAGCAAAAGAAGCAATTGTTTAAAATTACTAGAGATAAGTAATAAAGCTAAATAATCATTTGAAATTTATTTGGGTTATTTTACTTTACTTTTAATTGTAATTTTGCCTTCCAGCTGGTTGTTTCACGTTCGTATACATTTATCAATTGTTAATCACGTTGAGCCAGGTTTCGTGCGCGCTACGCTGTCAAATAATTTCCTTGAGGCTACTAAATTGTGTCCAGGCAGGTGCTTTCCACTTTTCTTTATCTTCCCAACTGTCGTGATCTGCGATGCCGATTGGCGTGTGTGCCGCGTGGAAAATCCCACTCGTGAAGATTCGCTCGTCTCCTCTGCCTTCTTACTCTACCTTCGCTACCACCGAACACAAGTCTCGCGTCTTCCCAGCACACACATGGCAAGTCAGGCCCAAGACGAACGCGGCCAGAGCAACGCATGATAATATGATTATCAAAACATGAAGTTTGAAAAGTTGATCATCTACAAAGCTCCGAGGTAGTAGTCTTCAACTGTTTTGAGGGATGGGAAGCTTGTGCACGGATCTTGCCAAGAAAATTTTGACACAAGAGAATTCTACGTTAGAAAGTTCGTGTGTGTATATATATATATATATGAACCTACAGTATGGAACTGCACTGCATGCAAGATTAAATAAGAGTTCGTGTATATATAGGTGTTAGAATATTGCCATTTATTAGTATCATACCAACATTGTATTTAGTTGCTATTTTGACTATTGTGAGGGGGTGCATGTCGCCATGTTTATTACCAACCACCAGTTGAAACCCGTAGGCCACCGAGACAACACCGGTCTCCGTGCGCCCTGAGTTCTCGCTTCACTGTTTGTTAGTTTTTCATATCGTTTGCCATCGCTTTTACCGCTATCAATAAACCATCGTCACACCGTGGCTTAAACCATCAGACAATCTTGTTGTGTGTTCCTGTGTTAATTATTTTCTATTCGTTAGTATTTTTGTGTTTTGTGATAACTTGCTAAACGGTTAGCCGAGAAACGTGTGGGGTAGCTACCGCGTGTGCGACCGAATCCACCGCCACCCCAGTAATAGTAGTGGGTTTAACATTTCAGAAGTGGGATGTGGACGTGATTATCCTGATTGGACTCGATAACGTTTTGTTAGAACTTTGTGTTTATTGCCGTGTGTTTTGTGCCTTTTGATGTCTGTGTTTGTTGTGGAACTATTTTCGTGCGCGTAGTTTTTTTTTTTGTGCTCCGCGTGAGCATTTTTGTGTGTTGTTTGCCCGACCGCGGCAAGTGTAGCGTATCCCTCCGCGCTGGACAGATACGATTACATGAAACCAAAGGACATGAAAGGAAAAGGGAAAGGCCGTAGGGCCAGATCGCCCAGCCCGTCACCGAGTAACCATAGCTATGTAAGTGCTGACAGCCACCGTGAACCTGGAGGTTCGGGCGTCAACGCGAACACCGCGCCAGTGGACCCGAACATGGCCGCAATGCTGGCGACGCTCACTTCGCTCATGCAAGGAATGCAGCGCACGCAGTCTCCCTCAGTATCCGAAGCAAGCGCGGTAAACTCAATTAAGCTCATGCCTGATTTGAGTCGCTACCTCCAGGACTTCGACGGAGAGCCACAGAGCGACGCAAGTGAGTGGTTCCGAAATATCGACAAGACGGCCACGCACTATGGTTGGAGCGACGCCGTCAAACTGGAATCGGCGCGAGCGCATCTTACCGGAGCCGCTCGTCAATGGTTTAGGAACTGCCATGACGAAATGCCGGACTGGAGTTCATTTAAGCGTGAATTTACTGACACGTTCATCGGACAGGTCAGCCTACCGGAGAAGTGGGCGAGAATGAATCGCCGAGAGCAACAACCGGGAGAGAGCTTGATGAGCTACGTGTTCGACAAGTCGGCATTGTGTAAGGCGCTCAACCTTAACTTTGCTGACACGAAGAAACAGATAGTCATCGGTCTGCTGTCTAGAACCTTGAGCGACGCACTCACGTCACGACACTCACTGAACGAGAAAGAACTGCTGCTCCACATTCGCGAGATAGAGGAAGTCGACCGTGAGCGCGCTTCGAGGGCTAATGTACGTAAGACCCAGTCGGGTCACAGACTGCCTGAAGCACCAAAACGTTCTGGGAACCAGCCAACACCCAGACAGTCACAACCACCGCCGTTCGTCCCGCATCGAGATGGATCAACAGCCAACGTAGTTGCAACCGGCACCGCACCGACTACGCCTGGATCTTGGAGAAATCGAAACCACACCAACTCGCCAAGGAAGCAAACGGAGCAAGAGTGTTATAACTGCTACCGAAAAGGGCATATTTCGCGCGATTGCCCGAATCCGAAGAGACCCTTTTATTGTGTACGTTGCAAGAAAGAGGGCCACACACAACGTCACTGTACTGCTGTGATGGATACAGCTACCACCGTGCCACGACCAATAATGGACAACACCGTCAGTCTCGTGGAAACCACCGAAGGCAATAGCCCTGCGAAATACCTACGCACCGCACAAGTAAACATGCACAGTGTCCAGTCGCTGATCGACCCCGGGAGTTCGAGCTGCATCATGCAGGCGAGTGCAGCGATCTCATGTGGACTTCAACCACAAACGACAGATTGTGTACTAACCGGCTTTGGTGACAAGACGACAAAAGCCTTGGGAAAGGTTACAACAAACATTACCATCGACGGTGTGTTAGGGGAAAACATTTGTGTGCTGATTGTGCCAGACGCCATGCAACCGATTGAATTGTTAGTTGGCCGTACGTGGACAGATTTACCGCATGTGTCGTATGCCAAAATCGAAGACCAGCTCATCATAAGAAACAGTCCTGCCGAGCTAATTCACCAGCTCACCACCTATCAGCCCGAAATCAGCAACGACCGACTGCAGCTGAAAGCCGTTCGTGACACCGTGGTTCCGGCAAACTCCATCAACTTTGTGCAAGTGACAGGAGGGACGGAGATCGATGGCCTCGTCATCGTAGAAGCAGGGACTCAACACGACGCATTGTTCGCTCTCGAAAAAGGGAACACTGTTTTACCTGTACTAAACAATACCAACCGCGCACGCATTGTGAAGAGTGGAGAGTGTGTTGCTCGCTCGACTGTCGTCGAAGATCCAGTGACAATGAACAAAGAAACGACCATCAACCGTCAACCTATCGACAGGGCACTGATCAAAATTGGAGACACCGTTACCGAGGAACAACACGAGTCTTTAGTGCGACTGATCAATGAATACCGTCATTGTTTTGCTCAGAACTTACATGAACTAGGCTGCACTGACATTACCGAGATGACTATCAACGAACTACCAAATAGTAAACCGGTTGTGCGGAAACCGTACCGTACAAATGCAAGGGAACGTACAATCATTGGCAACATTGTGAAAGAATGGAAGGACCATGGCATAGTCACTGAAACCAGATCGCCGCAGCCATCGAGCGAGAAAACCATGCAGATTGGGACGCCCAGCTCCCAGACGTACAAAGACACTTGAACACAGCACCGAACAAATCTACAGGACATTCACCGTTCTACGTTCTCCATGGATACAAACCACGGTTTTTCCCGGAGGACAATATGATTGAAGAACTTATGTGTACTAACTCTTGTACTAAGCCCACAGAAATTCAAGCAGCTGCACGACAAGCCGTTGTTACACAGCAGTTGCGTACCGAAAAACACCATAATGTTCGGCGATATCCATCCGAGAAGTATGCAGTGGGGGACCTTGTCTTCATGAAGAGAGCGCCAGTCCACACCGGACAACCCACGAAAGCGCAAGCAAAGTATCGAGGACCCTTGGTTGTCTCGGCAGTACTACCTGGAGACACATACCGCGTCACACAACTAAACGAAGATACTACTCGTTTTTACGCAACCACCGCCCACGTCTCGCAACTGAAGATTTGGCGAGGTCACTCGGAAGATGCTGACGGAGAACCAGATGACCCCGCTGACGGAGAATCAGAAGCCGCAGATGATGCCGACAGAGAAGTCGACATCGGAAGGAGGTCACAAAGACCGAAGCGGAAACGCGATAGGCCGGCATACCTGTCTGACTATGTTTAGATTTAAGATTTTGTAAAATTTTGTTGAATTTTGTATTTTTGTTTTTTCATAACATGTAAGTCTAAAATCGAGGACGATTTAATTGAAGGATGGCCGAATGTTAGAATATTGCCATTTATTAGTATCATACCAACATTGTATTTAGTTGCTATTTTGACTATTGTGAGGGGGTGCATGTCGCCATGTTTATTACCAACCACCAGTTGAAACCCGTAGGCCACCGAGACAACACCGGTCTCCGTGCGCCCTGAGTTCTCGCTTCACTGTTTGTTAGTTTTTCATATCGTTTGCCATCGCTTTTACCGCTATCAATAAACCATCGTCACACCGTGGCTTAAACCATCAGACAATCTTGTTGTGTGTTCCTGTGTTAATTATTTTCTATTCGTTAGTATTTTTGTGTTTTGTGATAACTTGCTAAACGGTTAGCCGAGAAACGTGTGGGGTAGCTACCGCGTGTGCGACCGAATCCACCGCCACCCCAGTAATAGTAGTGGGATTAACATAGGTTAGCATCAATGCTCTTTCCCGAAATACATCAAGGACCAAGTAAATATGCACGTAATGATCTCTTTTCAATAGATAAATAACAGTAACCCCAAGCAGTATAGTACCGATGTATGGGTAGGTTTATCATTGAGCATGTAGCGAGGCCCAAGGACTGCATGGTTGTAAATTATTCAAGGCATTCTATCGATCTGAGCCTCTTCTCTCTTCTCCACACGGGGGTCAGGTGCCCTCATCTCACCTCATGCTTATCTCTCATGCTCGGATTATTAGAGAGCGAAAACCACCGCGTCTTTATATCTCCGACGCTTGCAAGGTGCAAGCATATGCTTAGGCCCGTCAAGAGCGCGAGGTGCGAGCTGGGAGCACCGGAGATGCGTTCGCGATGATAGAAAACCCGCAGCTCTTTATTTCCGAAATTGAATGACTTTTCAACGCATATTTCTCGTGTTATTTTTCGGCAAGTTCTCGTGTAGCATGGCTGGGTTAGGAGGGGCTTAGCTTATTTTACGAGAACAACTATCAGCGGCAGCTCTTGTCATGGCGGCATGCAATAACTGGCGACGGCGCAAGAGCCTTAATAAAATGAAACCTTACAATGTCTCAATGCCAGCGTGAAATACCAGTCTCAATAGTAGAGCGTTATGATCGTCTTTCGTTCACCTTCAGTCAAGTTTTTCATCAATAAAATCCTATGTACGGACCATGGATGGACACACAATCTCCGAAATCAAAGAGTCATTGGAAATCTACCGATCAGTTTCGAATAGAGAAAAGTCTGCACTAACGAAAAAACGGACAAAAAATGAAGAATCCATTTTAGGGGCCCTTACTCGTCGGAGGGTCCAATTTCGATTACAGGAATTGCCATTGTTCCGTGAACGAGATACAAGAAGTAGGCGCAATGGTTCGCTTATTCGGCGATCGCCATTGATCGCGTGGCTATGGCTATGGGACGCCGACGCCGACATGGCTATATGGCTACCATCACCACCGCACGCCAAAGATTACTGGAAACTCGAACGTTAATACATACGTCCGCTCGATTGTAACATTTTTTTTTAATGAAAAGAAAATCGTGAAAAGGCCCAGTTGAAAGATCAAAAGTTTATGGCAAAGATGGAGAGTTCTACTGTGAATTCCAGATGCCATGATATGATGATAATTAGCATTTAGCAATTACACTATGTTTAATTTGCCCCAAGTTAATTAATAAAGATGTTCTTCTTAAGAAAACTCGTGTATAAAATTTATAGAAGGGAGGCCGCAGAGAGTGCCAATGTTAGAGGTGAAGTAATAAAGTTTGTGTAGAGCTTACAATCTGCGATTTAATTTTAAAAGACAATATAAAAGACGGTGCAAGGGGTGGGTGATGGAGTTGGAAGGGTTGTGGGGCGGGGGGGGGGGGGGGGGGCATCTGCGTTTCACTTCACCAGATATGATAACAGTTCAAACCATTTACTGAAATAACCAGGCCGTATAGCAAAGCACATTTTTTTTTCTTCCCGCAGTGTTATTTCATCGGCGGCTGGAAAATGATGATGTGTTGTTATATGAAGAGTGTGAGTTGCATAGAGGTTGGTAAACTTGAAACTTGTTACTTGTTACTTGGCGACGGGGTAAAGAGAGGGAGAAGAGGGTGAAGGGGTGGATGGGGTTAGACGGGGAAGCATAGACTGTTTACAGGCAGGGGTATAGTGGTCCTGGAAGGCAACTTTCAGCAGCCAGCCTAGGTCTAGAGAACAGATAAGTTGATCGTCAAGTTTGTCGTCGAGCAATCTAGTCGCGAACGCACTCGCCACTTGATCAGACCTCTAACCTAAAAATGTGATGTAGTTATCTTGCTCGGTGCCCCTCAGTGTAGCCAACAAACGGTTCGCCGCAGCCTCCGCTGTTGAAAGACAGCAGATTTGTTAGACCAGTAAGACGTGCGCGCCGCACGGTTCAACGAGACGCGGCCTCATTATGCCCGTGCGTGGAAACCGACCCAAGTGGCGACCACCGAGCGAGGATCACGCATCAACCGCTACAATCCGGGTTAATTCAAATATAGGAAAATCAATCACGCTATACTATGGCACCCCTGAAGAAATAAAAAAGCACATCTCACCTTAGTTCATTAACGAACATTGTGGTGAAGCAGAGGGGAATTTTTTAATTGGAGACGAAAATGTTCCAAGTGTGTTCACATGTCTTCAGTTTAACATCTCTTTCATAGAATGCATAATAATGACGAGCTAAAACATCAAACATGCTAGGTATCACAATTGAGCATTCTATATACGTCAGCAAGATGAATCACCGTGTGTTTTGCTGCTTGATGGAATGCAGTTTTTCTCAACTTTCCAAACACTTTGAGAGTAATGCAGGTGAAAAAGTAACCAAAAGACGCGAGTTGACATTTATCCAAATCGGCGGCAGACAGAAGTGTCTGGTAAAATATGCTTCATGTCAAGAAAAAGCTGCGAGATGTGAGTTGGCACAAGAAACATTGCTTCAAATAAAACATTTCGCAAGAAATGTGGTTTCTTAAACTCCCATCGTGTTGCCCTTGCACATTGGAAAAGTGTTATGTTATTATCTGTTAAAAAGTTTCAAGCTTGGTGTGTTGCGTACGAATTTTCTTGCATTTATTTATACGCATATTTTTTATGCAAGCATTTATTGGCAGTGAATTTTGTGCCAAAGTTTTGAACGAAAGGGCAAAGATTGCAGCGGTAACTAATCTTTTCCGTGCATCTTTCCGAGCTCTCAACGAAGTATTGGATTTTCTTTACCATTGAGAGCGCATTAAATCAGAAATAAATCAAGCGAGCGACATAAAGTATGAAGCCATGACAAAAGCAGTCAGATAGGGGCGAGAATACTTGGCGTAGGTATGCTGCTTTGAATATATTGGGGATTTTTACAACTGTAACGTAAATTTATGAATAATTTAAAATTATACGATTATTTTTTATTCAATAATGAGTGTGATCGCTTATTGCATCTCGCTTCGATTTTCAAATCAAACCCCATGTGCTTTTCTGGCTAACCAGCTGGTACATGACATTTCCCGGAAAGACCATGCACGGCTGCCTGACACTAGTTACACTAAGTTAGGTACCTAGTTCCGCCGTAGCACATGCATAGATGGTGAAAATAGCGAGCAGCTAAGATAGGACACGGAATTGCTGTCTGGATCTTTAAAAAGGTCTTATGTGAAGTTGTTGGCTTTACGATTGGCTGCCTCAATTCGCTTCATTCCACCGACGTGACAGCATTCAAATGCAGTCATTTTACAGCCAGTCTATCAGTCTAGCTAGGTAGGCCTATTAAAGCTTGTCACACAAAATATGCTTCAAACATACCATTTGGATGGTGAATCTCCTTGCTCGAGTACGAATATAGGTCACCCCTAAGTGGACAAGACGGTGCAAGATTAAGCAAAATGAAATCATAACCGTAAGAATGAAATGGGGATGCTGAGATGAACGCGACTAGCAGGTATATTTGGCAATTATTTCGCGCACGACATAATCCATCACGAGTCATTGTTTGACTTCTCAATGAGGCCAAGTCCCCCTCTCATAACCAAGAAGACTTACGTCTTACGTCAATAGCAGACCAAGTTTGAGGCATCAGAAAGAAAGCTCGGTCAGAAAGAGATGAGAAAGTTAGCGCTGGATTGTAGAAGAAAGGGCATGCATCTACAGCATATAGAGAGCCCTTGGGGATTGCGCGATGGACCTCGGGCAAACTCAAGATACCCTAGGGATCTGAGCACATGCCAGTGGCAACCGTCACTTGATGCCGCACTGGCACATGACTTTTGCCCAACATGGGTCATGTGCAATGAAAACATCCCCGACTGGCACTATCAGAAGTGTGCAGGGTGAATTCGGTTCATGGAAATACCTCCGACAACCTCTCTCATTCACATCCAACACCTCTCTGTCTCTCTCGGAGTTTATTGCACAGAAGAACTTTGTCTTTCTTCACTGGAGCAATTCGAAAGGGTGGGAGATAATCTACTGCAATCATCCCCGGCTCTGAGGTGCACTAACAATAACACACCATTCAACGCTGTCGCATGGTTATTCACGCTTCGAATTTGGATAGAGATCGGTATCTGGATTCACGATAAATGCAACCAAAGTGCTAGTATAATGAAAACTTAAAATCAGGGAATGAATAATCCGGCATTAGTATTTAAAAGCTTAAACACCGCCACTAACAAGAGCCGACCCATGTGGCCAAAGCTGGTATTATGTTGGGTTACCATGTGGACGAATCAACGATAATCGCCACTTATTTCAATCCTCAAAAACATGCGCGAACAATTTAGAGCACTTATCGTAACAAGCAGAAATGAAGATAATTGACATTTAAATACCGTCCAGAGAAGTGCTTTTATCCTATAATATACTAGGCTGGAAATCGCTTGAGAATCGGAGAGATAGCCATCCTCTGGCATTATCATGTCGGCACCTCCCGAACCGATGCGATCCGATCCGCTTACAGCTTTAAAACTCGGCTCCTCCACGTCCCATGACTTAGGTGTGTCAAGCAGCGCGAGCGAAGTATAAAAATCTCTTTAATATTGTTGGAGCATGATTGATGAAGTGAATGCTATAGTGATAACTGATACATAAGCGTGTGACGAGTATCCAGTGTAATTATCTTTACAAAGTATAAGCAAGCATCGAAGGCTTTAAATATAGCAACAATAAATCGGCCTGGTATCGATGCATTGCACCAGCACCTTCTTTCAGTCGGGAGCATCGTGGCATCGGTTCAGCCATCCCATGCCATCCACGGCAGCTGTAATCTTCTTTCGGTGTGAGCTGAATGGCAGTCAGTGCTCATCAATTCTAATCAGCGGCTCGGCCTGGGCACAGGGAATAATAGCGTCGCTTGCTTTTCACATCTGCAGCTAGCAAAACTTCGCAGCCCATGGACTAATTATGGTAGATAATTAATTTTACAAGTAACCTCTACCCTCGACTAAACTCGGTCGTTTGGATCAATGAGTGTAATGATCTGTATAAATGGCTCGCTTCATAATATTATAGAAATCATGGAATTAAATGCAAGCCAGGGTACTACGTTAAAGAACCGGAGCCGATATTAATGCCGTCAAAATAATTGTGGCTGGGTCTCACTCTTGGCCAATGGTTTCAGGATGAAAGAGAAGGGTTATTACCTTCGAACGGGGGAGGGTGGGGCGCACAATAGTGGTTTTTGTTTTTTGAACCATGTTCACACTTGTAAAGGCCACCTGACTGCAAAAGTTAATGTGTTTATTGAATTATATTCTGGCCACGGGATTTCAAGCGGTAGACACGGATGCAACCTTTGCATCAGGAGACGATAATTTACGGATCAAAGGTTTTGCAATCTTGTGTGAGATGAATGAAGATGCTGTAATCCATGTGATACAGAACTTCATGTCAGGAAAATCCGAAGGAGACAAGTCAATAACGTTCCTCCCATCAAAGCCAACATTCCGCGCGCATAACTGAATCAGAATGAGGCTTCAAGTTGATGCGACCATAGATGCGACTAGCTGCAGCCACTGTACCCGAAGACATGGATGGCAAAATGTCACCAATTTTATTTACGGAATCAAAACAACTGGATTCTATTTTCACAATCGCTCACAGTCTTACATTTTCACTTCTCTTGAAATATGTAATTATTGTAGGTAGCCAGCAGGGTTGTATGAAATTATTTGAGTAAAAATTTAAAATTTCCTCGTTCTGTTAAAACAAACGGCATGGAATTCATAGTTTAAATAATGTATGACCTCATCCGCATTTTACATGCGTTTGACTTAATAAATACATTGGTTTTATTTGCCATCAAAGCTTGCAGACTGTAGACTTATAACAAAAAATTTCACCGTCATGCACAGGACTTTATGCACAGTGTATGTAAGCAATGTCCGTCGCAATGCATGGTGCGAAACAAACGGACCACTTCTAGCATTTGCTCTTTTTAAAAATCAGGTCCATATACTTATACATTATATTAATATTATACCTTGAGAAAAGCATGACGTCTTACACGAAGAACAAATAAAGCACGTCGATTAATCACATTATCTCTAGTTAGTATACTACGTAATTAAGTGTGACTTGAAACATGAATGTCAAAAAAAAGGGATTTCTTAGTCTTGTAAAACACTTGCGGAAAAAAAAAACAGATCCATCTCTTCAAATGAGGATTTTTATTTAGTATATTTATTATATAAGCAAACACATTTTATGGAAACTAATATTAGTAATATTCTGACCATGTTGTCAAAACGTCATATAACCCAACTCTTTCCTCAACTATATTTAGTTGAAAAGTTTTTTTCGGGTATAATAAAAACTTGCATCCAGATCAAGCACGGATGTGTTAATTTAATTAAGTTTGGTTTCACAGTTGAGCTGCAACCGTAATTCCTTCAACAGAAGGGAATTTTAACTGGTGGTGTAATACAATTAGGTTGAATGTCGGCTTAAGAGCCGCTGTTTCACAGTCAAATCAAATTTCCATGAGAAATGTTTTGGTCCTATTCCTCTAGCTTGCGGAAATGCAAATGTCTGGGCCAATAATGTGTTTTCTACAATAACGCTTGAAAATGTGGACGATTAACTCGCACCCTCGTAGTAAAAACAAGTTATTGCACACTACAATACTAACTCAAATGATACGAACGCCAACAAGATTGGACTCTGCTTCCTCACGTGAACACGGAAGGTATAATTACTTATTAGTCTGGCTAGGTGATCCATTCACAGTAACGGGCGCCCCCTAGCTTACGACTAGGATGCCAGGGGAGGATGACATCCGTCAGCTGAACATATAACGCGGTCCACCGAGATTCCATTGAACAACAATGATGAATCCGAATGCGCCGAATTCAGTTTTCGCGTTACGAAATTAGGGTTTAGTACACCGTGACGTAACATTTTAGCATTACCCGTGGCATGACTTTGGCCAATGTACTCGAAGCCATTGAAAAAGCTCTTGACTCATATTTAAACCTAGCTGTTCCGAAGAAAAAACAAATATGTTAACTGTGAAGTAGAAGAAAAAACTTGGATGCGGAAAGAGGAGAACTTCGAGGACGCGATGCCAAGCTTACTATAGTTTGAAAGATGTAATTAACATGTAAATTGATGATATAAAAAGTCACGTTATATAAGAAAACATGGGACCCGCGCGAGCTCCTTTGTGAACGTCTTTAGGTTTCAATCACGGGGGACGGAGGTGGAGGAGGCACCACAATCCTGATGGAAGCAGCTATTCTGCCACTGCTTTTGCATACTAATGTGTCACGGCAAGCAAGCCAAGCCGGCACAATATGATTGTATTGTACAGAGCTGGCAATTGGCGAGCTTGTGCGAGCTAAGACGGGCTAGGTGGATCACGCTTTTCCGTGCATGGGAATTTTCAGAGATTGTGCCTAAAGGGCGGGAGAATCGACGGGGAAATGTAAGACCGGTTGGGCATAGGAAAGTATTAGCTTCCAATCTCATGGATTTAGGTCAATTGTGGGTGGACGCTTATATGTTGAACGCGACGTGTGTATTTTCGCAGTCCCAACAATTAACGAGAAATTAATTCGTAACATTGCCAAAATAACTAAATTATCCCTCTAAAACTGTTTGAGCTTCCAAAACCATCATATTTAAATAAAGGCACGTGCCATCGTGCGAAGGGCGCATGGCTGCCTACGCTAGTATGCCATTTTGGGGCGTTCTTTTGGACATCGTCGCTTGTCTTCGGAGGAAGGAAGGGCTGGTTTAGGGAGCGTGCGTGCCGCTTTTTGGCGAAATTAAGAGAGCAAGCAGTAAACTTGGCTTGAGACTGAGAGGATAGCTGGCGGTGGTAACGGCACAGGTTAATGATGATGTGAGCAGAATTCATTATGGCTTGAAAACTAGAACATCTTTATAAAAGACGGTGGAACGAATATCAGTTTCAGAACAGCAGTTGGTTCAACTGAAAAATACACGGTGGCCACACCGATAATACAGAATGAGGAGGCACCACTCATAAGGAGAATGGTATTATCTGTATTATTTGTCAACATATTGTAAAACAACAATCGAATTTGTCACTATACAATTTGGCAGTAAACATAATTTGCGGTTTTTACTCCATCCACAGAAGGTATAATGATAAATATGACGGATTGGTGTTAGCGTTTCTTTAATTTGGAATTAGATACTTTGCAATTGCGTTAAAGGATTGCGGTGGTCCACGTATATTATTTATATATATGGGTATATCTATTATATCTATATCTATTGTAATCTTGTCACAGAATAACTAAGTAGCTGCTTGATCATCTTGACAAAAAACAGTTTTACTTATAATAATATTAAAACAAATAAGTATAGGGATTATTTATGTATGGGTGTGTGTATTTGTAAAGAGGAAAAAATTTCGAGGAAATTATCGGTATTAATCATCAGGCCATTTAGGCCATTTATCAGACCAGTAATAATTAGTTTAATTCAATACTTCTTTTAATTGCAGTGAGTTGGTTTTGCAACCATCTACTTCAAATGCAGCTTAAAAAGCGCTTTAATTTTTTTTTAAACAGTTCCAGTAATGTTTATAAGAAAATAAAATAATTTGATTTTACGTAGGGAAGATATTCTAACAAAAAACTGCTTGATTGAAGCAAAATTAATGAATCGAAAAGGTTACAACAAAAATTGATTTATATTGAAACGTTTGGCAGTGCATGTAAGTTACATTCCGTGATCTCGCAAAAATTTAGCAAATTAAATTTTTGTTGGTCAATATATATTAAACATAGCGGGTCTTTTATCAATTAACAATAAATAAAAATTACATAAGCACAAGATTAAGAAAAATCGCAACCAGAAATGAATCCGAAAAGGAAAATGCTTGGAGAGCGAATCGATGGCTGATGACCTGCTAGTGTGTGGACAAAGAATTGTCGCTGGCGAATGCAAGCTAGCAGACTAGTAAGGTGCTCGGATTCTCAGGTGTAGCACATGCTTATTGCTTATGATGGCTTACACAGGGAACGTGTAACTCCATTAATCAAATGTACGTCGGCGTCGCCGTCGACGACGCCGACGCCGACGCCGACGCCAATGCCGGTGAGTGGACTCTCCGACTGCTAGATCGATCGCACAAACGATTGCTATTGAATAAATTGCAAGCTGCGACTGCTACCGTGCTTTTGGGAATTGTATCAAGTGGAAAAGGGGCGATTTCTTTTGGTTAAAGATCAAGAAAGTCACCATTTTTGGTTTTTGTAAGAGTGGTGCGCTGAATGGGTATTTGTAGGTAAGTATTTTGATAAATTTTAATGGAGAATGAAGTAAATATATTTTTTCCCGTTCGATTTTAATTTTCGTTTATTTCGCGGGTAATTTTATTTATTTATGCAATGCATTTTAACGATTGAATCTGTACATAGCGGTCCGCTATTTTTATTGGTCATTGCCGACCACCCGAAAAGTTTGGCTGCATGAATTTTTTGTGTGTTTTGGGCCATAATAACCTAAAAAATACCTTATGTGTTTGCTGGTACATGCCCTAAGTCCTTTGTGTTTAATTTAGAACGTATAAAAACCAGTACAAGTGAATAAAATTCGCTCAAAGGACTACACTACGTGAAAAATATCTACTGAATCACGGATACCTTAACTTTGAAATAAAATGCATCATTTCACCAAAGTTGCCTTTCTTGTTAGCAGAAGAAAATCTATTTGTTTCTTAAGAAAGCATCGGGAAAACTTGCAGCCGCCAATAATTCATCAACAATTGTGTTTACCACTAGAATTTCGCTTCGATTCTATGTTTGACGAGTATAGGTCATTTGGGGGTCTCGGCTTGATATCGACCGTTTTTCCTTGCAGGTTTCTCCTACAATATTATAGTCTTGGGTGGTTTACCAACAACCTTTACGGCTGGCGCTTCAACCACCCATGCCACACACCTAACTTAATACACAAAAGCAGAGCCAATCCGCTAACAAGATAAAATATGCAAAACTGCAAAACTCAAAATATCTCACATTTGAGCAGTCACGCATTTTCCAGCTGCTTGCGATTGAAACGCATAAGAGTTTTAATTTTCGTACTTTCTAAGGTTTCTTTGGTTGCGAACAAAGCGACATATATGCATACTTTTAATTCGAGTGATATCAGTTACTCTTTAGTCATCTGCTTTCCCATTAATCCCCAACGACGAATATTCCAAGAACTGAAAATTATTCAAACAATACATCCCATTATGTTTTGTATATACCACTAATGATCTCTGTAACAAATGCAGAGATAAAACTCCGTTAACCCTTATTGCATGCTAGGGGTTTGTGTGTTGCATGCGTACAGCGAATGGTTGCCAATTGCTTATTTTATTTGCGTTTTAGGGCACTTACTAAAGCTGATACAGGAATAATAATAAACCATCCCCCAAATGATTTCGCAGGAAATTTTCCCATCCCCTTACAACAAGAGCCAGTTCCATTTGCGTGGAGCCCGTATTCTTCCCCTAGCTGATTTCAACTGTGGGCGACAAGAATTCAATCTGACGTGCAATACTGCTACCCCTAGACCCAAAAACCCACCCATCAATTCATGCATGCAAGGTGCCGCCCACTCTACCCATACGGATAAATTATCTGGAGCTTGTTCAAATGAGTCATAAGAAAATAAAATAATCGGACAAATTTATACCAAATATAAAACGGCCGTAAATATAAAGGGGTTCGAAGAAATTTCGTAGGAATACATCCTTTTATTGGTAACTGCTCTATGCATCCGATCGAACGGCAACACGAAATACGCAATATCACATAATCCGCATCTGCATGCTTATCATTTCTGAACTATGATATTCAACATGGCATTTGGTATGTTCCGAATGTCTCTCGTATATGACATTCCAATTGATTGTTCTATTGTAGTCTAACACCAGACGAACGGGGCTGGAGAGAATAGGATAGCTATCTGACTCCCAGTCAGGAAGTTTGTTGTATTGAACACCGAAGCAGAACATAATAAGAAAGTAGCGCCAAGACTTGTTTGTAAGAAGCCAGATTATACAGAGTTTAAGCTCTGTTGACAACTTGAATAAGTCATTTGAACAAGTGCTTTCAATGGTATAAGTAGGAGAACTAAAGCTGTTGAATCACTTCAATATCAAGGTAGGTAGTGCGTCTTTACTTATTTAAACCCTTTTCAACAACCCCTTCCCACCACCCTTTAAATGAACCAACCAGTGGGAACAAACGAGTAGAGATTTATCGTCTTATTTCCCGGGGAGGAATAATTGCTGTTATTAGACTAGAAACTGCGTTCTACACTTTGGGCTGTGATTGAATCTTTTTAAAATCATGTTGTGGTCTAAAATGTGTTGAATAATTGTAAACTTTTCGACAATGACACAACAGTTTAACTAATCTAAAAGAAAACTTTGTGGAAACTTAATACTTTTGGCACTTGCTATTTCTTTTTCATTGACTACGTATGATACATATTTATTCATTCGAATAATTTTTTTTGTGAATTCCTCACTAAAACTACCTACCTCTTTTTTTACAAAAAATCATATCATATCAAGGAGCAGTCGTTATGTATACATTGATCGATGCGAATTTTATATGGTTAAATGAGTATAAATTTTACACAACATAGATGTGTGTGTGAATATGCAAAGGTGTGCATAGGTGTACATAGGTGTGTACAGGTATTCATGATTCCAACACAGAGCACCGCACTAGACTACCATTTACAGCCTCATTATTACAAACATCCGTAGCTATATGATATTTGCGGTAAAACTGAATCATCAAATAATCACATATTCTGTGTACGTGATATTTGTTTGACTCCCTTGTATAGACGTATCTACCGGAAATATCTCGGCATGATCGGCAACGAAGCGAATACAAATACCACACAGCCTGATTTTCTATCCCTCTTGCGCAATTTGTCAACAGTAATAAGGTAATTATATCTTTTTATAATATTCTGTATGCCATTTGAAGTCTTGCATGTTGCAACGTGGCTTATTCGTCTTGACCCGGTTTACTTCGTTCATTCACATTCACTGAGAACCTTTACAAGACCGTATTCTCAGTTATTTCTTCCGGTTATCTTTGAACCGGCTCATTAACTTCACATTTCATTATTTATTTTGGTTCCACTTGGTTTCATTTGGAATATCCCCTAGTATTTACTATTCTATTGACATCGTCGACCCACGCATTCACGAACTAATTACACAGCAAACTTGTCATGGGGTTTCAAGGTAGAAACATCAAACAGATTCCATTATTAGCATATGCGAATATTTTTGAAAGTTCAATCCCCCCATCCTCCCCCTTTCAATCGATGTATTATTATTTGAACGAATAATCGCTTACCCCAATATCACTTGCAACGTCGTTTAACAATAAATAATGAATTTATTGCTGAATTTAGCAGGCCCACTGCGCACATTATTTTGTTGCAACTTTCAATATCACAGACAGTCCGTTCAATAGAATCCCATTGGACGTGTATTCTAGAGTAAATCATCGCGCGTTAGATTAGCTCGATTGCATTATTTTGCTGTATACATATACATTCGAATGTGCTGGTTGGCTTGTGCGTGTAGTACACTGCTGCAATATAAAACCATTCAAACTGTAGGGGAATTGTTACGGCAATAGTTGCAAGGGATCTGGCAAACCAGCTTTTTTCGCGTCATTTAACTAACCAGAATGTTTAGAAACAACTAAAATAACTAACCAGTTACAAGGTCAAGACTGGAAACAGCCAGCAGAGTATCAATCAGCCCAGCACTCCAGCGTTAGACAGTGCAAGTATAGATATGCAGCTTGCAGAGCAAAGAGCGGCACCTCCAAGGTACATTCATAGATATGCAACCCGCAGAGCAAAGAGCGGCACCTCCAAGGTACATTCATAGATATGCAGCTTGCAGAGCAAAGACCGGCACCTCCAAGGTACATTCATAGATATGCAGCTTGCAGAGCAAAGACCGGCACCTCCAAGGTACATTCATAGATATGCAGCCCGCAGTGCAAAGACCGGCACCTCCAAGGTACATTCATAGATATGCAGCCCGCAGTGCAAAGAGCGGCACCTCCAAGGTACATTCATAGATATGCAGCCCGCAGTGCAAAGAGCGGCACCTCCAAGGTACATTCATAGATATGCAACCCGCAGAGCAAAGAGCGGCACCTCCAAGGTACATTCATAGATATGCAGCCCGCAGAGCAAAGAGCGGCACCTCCAAGGTACATTCATAGATATGCAGCTTGCAGAGCAAAGACCGGCACCTCCAAGGTACATTCATAGATATGCAGCCCGCAGAGCAAAGAGCGGCACCTCCAAGGTACATTCATAGATATGCAGCTTGCAGAGCAAAGACCGGCACCTCCAAGGTACATTCATAGATATGCAGCTTGCAGAGCAAAGACCGGCACCTCCAAGGTACATTCATAGATATGCAGCCCGCAGAGCAAAGACCGGCACCTCCAAGGCACAATCACACATGCATCTCTCAAAATATTAACCGGCATTTAACAAAAAAGGTTAGATATAACTCTGCTGGCCATTTGATTTGCAACAGCCAAACGTTTTAAACGGAAATAATTTATTAACGGTAGTGATGTTTGCAACGTTTTCTGTAAAATCAGCCCATAAAACAGTGTACTTAGCTTAGGTTAAGTAAAAAGCATGGATGTATCTAGATAGCCACAGTTTAAAAGTTGCATGCCCTGTAAGTAATTTTACACAACTTTCTCGTGAATGAAGCGGCCATCCCATCAAACGATTGTGACAAGGATTGAAACAAATTGCGATTGGAACTAAAGACAACAAATGTATGTTCCTAATTTAGGGTCGCATGTCAATTGAATTGTGTATAGATGCGGCATGAAATTAGCACTGCTGTGTAGAATGAAGTTCGATACATGTATTTTTTCCATTCACGTGTTTTGGAATAGTTTTTTACAAATCGCTGTGTATGTAAATAGTTTCACTTAAGCCTGGGTCAAATCACGATGTTGGTGCAGTGTTTATCCATCACGTGTTAATGGTTGATGCATGTCGACTCCTCGCATGACTCCCTGGTGACTCGCTGGGTAACGACTAGGTGAGGAGCCAGTGCGCGAGAATATACATGTTATTTCATTACAGCTGACGAGTTAACTGACTGACTGACAATATTGACAGGTCGCTTGCCAGCGTCATATTCCATTGCCACCGTCCCATTGCAGTAATCATCGTGATATACGCTAGACCATTCATCCAGTGACACACAGCCATGGCTATGGTAAATATAGAAACGCCAATCCAATGGTTAAAATGCTATAAAACTTCTGTGCCAATTTGGAAATAGTTCTGAGAAATCTGGCGGAGAAGTTAGCGCAAAATATGCATCCCGGATACGAGTGGTCGGAGATCCGGTCCGCTATAGCGACGCAAGTAAGACGTAAGACTCCGCTCAGAGGCCGTTCAAATGGTTCAGACGGCGGGCGTCTCGGCATTGGCAGTGAGCGAGAGCGACTTATTTGATGGCCATGTCGCCTTACCGTCGTAACCATCGTAACCTCATGGAGGCAGCAGCGGGTGCGCCACCGCGCGGCAAGAAGAGATAGCCCAAGAGCACGACTCGTAAGTCAAATGGGTGAAAATGGAAGGAAAAGGGCTAGTATCTCAGTTGAATAATCATGGGTTGAAAGAGAGTGGGAGCCAGTGACAGCAGAGAATCCCAGAGGCCGTCGGGTCGCGTATTCATATCTGCTTGAACCTCAAAGCCTACATCAACTTATTCTCTCTCCCCTTGCTCACACTTCTGCTCGTTTTTATCTCCAAGTTCTAGCTTCTTCGTTTTTTATACATTTGGCTGTTTTCCTTCAAAGTAAATTCCCCACGAAAAATCCCAAGAGTAATATTTTTCAAAGTGCCTCTCTGGCTCATATAAGTAGATGTAATCTCTATTGCAGCCCAATATGCCGAATAACAATTTAAACAAATTTGGGTAATGTGTGCCAGAGACGTTTCCACCCATTACTCGCATAGCAAGATGCCGAAAAACGAGGGGAGATTTTTATTTGCACAGCAATACAATGGTACGCTCAGGAGCGACAAAAGATGATGCACAATTACTTTTTTAATAGCGTTCTTTAGGAAAGCTAGTAACATAACTCAGTGACCCGATACATTATATAACGTCTCCGAAGCCCCCTGGCAAAGCGTAGAAAAGCGAAGACCACGAACTAAATGTGACCTGTGTCTTTTGACGGGAACTGTGCCACATCCAGTTAATGAATGTGTCGCCACAAGACAAAATCTGGCACTATCTGTTTTATCCATCGACCCCGCCTAGCAGCATTATGTGAACCATTTACTATAGATGTGGCGGCGTTACTATACTAGTCCATTCATCTTATCATATGTGCTCCACTGGTACTAAAACGGCCCATCCGCATCCTGCATCCTTAAGAGGAAAAATATTTAAGTGGTGGTTAATTAGCAGCTTTATGCGGTGATGGCTCGTACCTGTGGATATGACCTAGGGATCAAAGATATAGTTTCACGGCCAGGAAGAACCTATACGAACTATGAGAGGGGAATCAATGTCTCTTCAGATCTGTGTGGCGGCAAGTTACTTGCAAGTTTGCCCAAATGCGGTGTAATGTCGCAAAGTTTTCACGTATCCCCTGAGCGTTCCTTGCTCCTCCTCTTTAACCCAAAATTATCGCTTTATTGTAGCAGAAAACCACCAAAGTGCCCCGTCCACACCTGAAGCACTATTATTAAGACGTGCTTGATTAACGGTGGCAGCTAAAGTTTATAGCAAAGCTTGGTTCCAAGATGAAATATACTTGGCTTGTATATAACATCCATGCTCTTAACCAGTTTATCGCCAGTATTTACTCGACGAACTGACCTTCCGTTTAGTGAATGTTGTGTGAATATGTATTCTAAGTGCACCATTGACCATATGAGAAGACTATTAGGATCAAGTCAGGTGTTAGGGTCAGCAGAGCATGAGCACACCAGGCATCATTTGTCATTTACCCGTGCACCCTCTCATTCGATATGATGGTCCCTTTCTCTCGCCAGCTTCCACTCTCTCGCTCGCTTTCCAGATCTCCTTTCCCTTCCGTCGCTTTCTGCAAGGCTCGCGAATAGAGGAAGCTTTGACGCACGTTTCATCATTCTATTCCACTTTTATTATACAAAAATTGTAGACTGTAGATTGCGTGTTTTATTTTCCTCGAGTCCTGATGACTTAAATGGATCATTCCTAATATTATCTTTCATTTTTAAGACGGCGTCGCCTGAGTAAAGTAGGAAGCCCCTATATACCTATGTATATTATTATAATATATCGAGAGTATGTATTGTGATGACAAAAATGTGCGTGAGCAGCTCAGCATTTTAAAAGTAATGGGCTATTTTACATAATCTGTTACTATGCACCCGGTTTCTGAAAGAACTCGCCTGTCTAAGTACGATTTTGATTGATGAGGGCTGCAATGTGTAATTATACTATTTCTCTCCCAGCAAGCCGCAAGAGCATCCAGCTCACGAGTGTATTACGGATATAACCTATCCGGTCCTAGCCCAGTCCTGGACCGGAGGCAGTAATTGAGTGTGGACGACGTGGGGTCCACAGATCGCGACACCGAGCCAGAGAGGGAGGCTGAAGGAGAGTGTTCACAATGTCGACTCACCAGGCTCGTCGCCACACACGCGTGGGATGATCTCGATGATCGCTGAACACGAGGCATCCTCGAAGCACAGTTGCCTCGCTAGCAGGCAGTTCAGAATCGCGACGGCAGTCTTCACATTGGGACCTAAACAGAAAAAATGTATCCATCGGCATTTTGTTTCACACTCAGATATTAGGAAACGAAAATAATTACAAAAATAAGTGATGCGAAACTAAAAGGCGTAATAAAAACCATGGTGTATAGTCAAGAACGTTCGTTTACTTGGGTACGTGGCAAACAAAACATAGAGAAAACTAAAAATAATAAGTTAACACAAAGACGAAAGAGATTTTCCTTTCAAACCAGACTGTCTTTGTGAACTCTGCGGTCTGATTTTTCCAGCAAAGCGAACTTCCTGGATAATTACTGCGGCTAACATTATGATCATTGAGCTATCAGGCATCAGACATCAGACATCAGACATGAGACCACAAACAGCTGTGGACGTTGACGATCAGAATAATATGCCTCTCGCACACTACAAACAACTCGATCCTTTTAATCTCTCATTCTCTCTCTCTCTCTCTCTCTCTCTCTCTCTCTCTCTCTCTCTCTCTCTCTCGTGATATTTCGCATCTGTATAATATGGCTCGTATGTACTACAATCGTAAATTCATTTTCTTAGTCTCACTCTCTCATGACCCGCCCTTTTTACTCAGCTAACGCTAATACTCTCGGAGTTTTAATATATCCCTATGTTCTTTTCACTCCTGATAATAGGATAATGATTTCCCACTTGGGCATTTAGAACAATGTTATAGGTGCAGCCAGTTTACACGGGGTGCCTATTCTGAAGAAGCAATCATTGTCAAGCTCGTATGAAGGCGCCGAGGAAAGTTCGATGATGGGCAATGGGCGGCTGTCCGCCAGCATTCTTATTCCGTGTTGGCTTCAAGTGAGGTACTTTGCTCGATTTCAGTCCGGGCACGTCTCACCGATCTGTTTGGACATTCCCGCCGATTTGGGAATCACCGGCAGCAGAACGTGCCATTGAAATTTAAATTGGATCCATATAGCGAAGCTCGCTTGTCTTTTTGCCTCTTTGTTTTGAAATAAATAAATAAGTACAAAACTGGAAACTTATATATAATGGAAAAGAAATTGAACGCACATTTGCTTTTACGTGCAAGTGGATAATTTGACGCTAAGTAGCTACAGCGACATAATTCTATCATACGTGACATATTATTGTGATTGATGATTGATATGAACGTTACGCAAACTGGAAGACTTATTAGAGTCAATAATGGAGGGTGCAGGAGAAAAGGCAAATATATAAAGCAGCAGCACACATCTAAGAATATTTTGGTGTTTTGGTATGCTTGTCCGACGGCAATGGCAGTTGCAAGCCATGTTTTGAAATCAAATTGTGCGTTTTTGTTGTGAAGCGGCAGCAATGAATGCGTCGCACGCGCGCAGCCTCGGTTTACAGTCTACACGATAAACTTTGCGAAACTCGAAACTTGGTTAGATTCAAACGATTTAGAGGACGAAGACGTGTTTCCCGACGCCCATCAAAAACACGGATAAATAAATCTGTTAGCTGTTATTGTTTCGTTGGTGAACTTTGGAACTTTCATCACAACGCGATGAAAAATCTCGAACAATTATTATTGTTCCTCTCGAATTCCCTTCGCCTTTTCTTTGCCATTGGAATTCCATTCTTGCGCCAAGTTTCAACTGCGTGTGTGTGTGTGTGTGTGTGTTTTTTTTTCAAAAGATCCGCTGCGCCGGTGATAGTCTAATTAAGAAAGCAATGTGTTACGAGCAAACAATCTAGTCTATGGTTCTAGGAACCTCATAAACTAGACGAGGAAAGAAATCCGGGAGACAGAGGAAATAAAAGCACGGAAAAGAGTCATGTATCATTTGCCATCCAGGCGACCGCCCCACGTGGACGATTCTTGATACGGGAGCTTTTTCAGCCATCCTCATTGTTGGCCCAATATTAAAGCATCTTAAGAAGCATTGTGCACGCTTACGACCTACGAGGGACCCGAGACCAGCCTAGACCAGGCCAGACCAGACCAGGTCAGACCAGACCAGCCTGAGAAGCCCGAGACCAAAATCAGCCCTAGCAGGCATCGTGCTACAACAGCCCGATTTTCAACCCACAATTTATGCTATATTGATTGTGTAGAAAATATCCATTGCTTGGATCAATAAATAATTATGCTTTAAGTAGCTATCAGTAAAAAGGGGCCGAGATTTCGTTAAAAACAGAAATATACCATGAGTTGTGGCAAGCTAGATATGTGGTGTGAATCAATTGATCTATGTTCTGTAAAGATGCCTTTCACGTCTACAAGTCTCAATTCATATGTGTTTGAGAACCTATTTTTAGCACACTTCGTCTTCACAGTGTAATGCCTAATAAGTGAAGTTGGAGGCTAGTACAGAATGAACCAAAGTTGATTCAAATCTACGTGAAGTGAATTTAGTTACAAAAGCCAACGTTCTTTGTTTGGCGACAATTTGCATTGGGGTGGGACGAGCGAGTGAATGTTTGCATTCCGTCGAAATGTAAGTCAGGCCTAGTCAGCCAACCAGGTCGTTGGGGTCATTCACGAACCCGCAATCCCCTTTCTACCCCGCTCCAGTCACCACCCGTCGCCTATCTCCCTACGCTGCCTATGCTGCCTACGCTGCCTACGCTGCCTACGCTGCCTACGCTGCCTACGCTGCCTACGTTGCCTACCCTGCCACTTCATTGCCCTGCATGTACACCTTTCTTCACCTCGACTCGAGGGTGTGCATTCAATTAACGGAACACATCACATCTGTGACGACGAGATCAAACCTTCCTTCTGATGGTGAATAGTATCATCACAGCGTCTATTACTGCGTGCGAACATAGAGGCTCGTGCTAGTATTGCTATCAAAAATGCATTCAAAATAACATTAGTATAAACGCCAATATCATATCTGATCTCTCTTTTCTCCATCTTTCTCTCGCATACCCTCTCTCACTCTCGTCAATCTTTAACAAATTTGCCATCATCTGTTCCCACAGCGAAGACGAGGGAGCCGAAGACACAATGGAATTGGCTATTACAAAAACGATGAAGATACCTATACGGTAAGACTAAGAAAGGTCTGCGAAGGAAGCTCGTGAGAGGCGAACTTTCTGACTGTTCGATCGGAGCAGGGCTGATCGTTCCGATCGAGTGCTTCTGCAGGTTCTATCATAACCTTCCTTCCTCTCCTGACACGCTCTCTTGATACCTCCATCTCAATCGCTGGTTCGTTCACAAAGCCACTCTTCTCATTTGCACACATCAGATCTACACTAAGGAAAATTAGAGTAATACCTTTGAGGTCTAAGGTTGCAAAAGGCGTTTGAAAATGCAGTAAATACAGGGAGATTTGGTCCCGTTGCCGACAAATTGATCCACGCCCGGTTTTTGGCGATGGACGATAGTAAAGGAATAATTATTTTGATTGGTTGGATCGAGCTCCTTGTGGATCTATTAGGATATTAATGGAGCAGAGGTCGAGTCGAGAGATTTATGAAGCGAGGGAGAATAAGACACCATGTTTCATCTTCACACCCTCATAATGGTTTTATGAGGACGGATATTGGCGATAAGGAATTACGCCCTGTTCGAGAGGTGAGGGGTGGAGAGGAAGTGGAAGCGAGGGAGTGGAGGAGAGAGAGAGAATTTTAGTCGTTGGACATCTAAAGGTGCAAAGTTTGTTCTCGTGCCAATTGATGATCAGTGTGTTTATTGAGCCGTTGTTATAGACCCAGTCCGTGCACCCTTCCTATATATTCCCACAGCGTTGTCAATGGCACAATTTTCAATTCAACGCTAAAAGCTAAATCAATTAAGCGCTACGAAATAAACAATCAATTTGACATGGTTTGCTAAAGAATCACCGAATAAACTTCAATTTGCTTGTGTTTGAAATGCTATTGTTACAAAGCATGCACGCTGGCTAGGATATTTCAAGATGAAAATACACACTCGTATAGCAAATCTTCTCCAGAAGCTCTACGTAAGAATTACTCGGTTTGTGCTCAGCTGGTGGCATAAACACGGTGCAATGTGGTTTTACTTGGGAAGTAATTTTAGGCCTACTCGAGATTTGAATGTACGACTACTCGAAACAAACCCATTAAGCAAGCGGAGCACCACCGTCTCGAAACTTGGTTTCAAGAAGACAAGAGAACAAGTGGTGAGATGTGTGTGAGGGTGTGTGTGTGAGGGTGTGCGCGTGTGTGTGTGTGCGCGCGCTTGGGTTCCAACATTGGCGAATGCAGTTGTCTGTCAGTTGTCCGATATCAAACCTCTTCAGCGGTCTCTCCAGTGGTCTCTTCACATCCTTCACCACTCCTCTCCACTCCGCTGTCCTGCAAGACTAATCGCTATTTGCTTACCCTGGTCTCAATCCTCGCTTTCGCTTCGAACATAGGAAGTAGGTAGTCCTACAAATATTTTCGACTCAAATTCCCAAATACTGAACTGATGCAAATCTTCGGATATTGCAGTAGAGGCTAATTATTCTTATGCTTATTAAAGACAAGGATAATCATAAAATGTCGTTAGTGGATATGCTATATTTACAAGGGGCATCGTTACAGAGCCAGTCTCAAATTAATATTGTACGGAATCGAGATGAGATGAGATGAGATTAGATTACGAAGAAAATGTTACACTTTTATGCCAGGTATAAAACTGATGAGATGTAAAGCGTTGTAGCATCTGATAAATAAGAAAGAGAACTGTCTCCGTGATAACATTAATCTCCAGGGAAGGGATAAATGAATATAACAGTACAATAACGTTTTGTGTAAGTAACTCCACTACACCCTCGGTTTAAATTTACTTTCACATTTCTCCTTTTTCTTGTTTCATTTGCAAGTTTCACTTGAAGCCAGTCTTGTTTTCTTTACGATCATTAATATTATCACGTTCAAATAGATAGCTTTTATGATATATTTGCCTCATTAAATTAAACATGTAAAAGAGTGGAAGCTTTGTTAAAAGCATAATAATAAAGCAGGGATACAACTTGAAATACTGGAGTATATTGATTTGCCAGCATTATTGTCGTCAGCTATGTGTTATTAAAACTACTCGGCAAGTCCCTAATGATCGCGCCTTATTTCCCACCTGTCCCTCAAAGCCCTTATATCTGTCCTTTTTATAGAATTCTGCTCCTATTTCTTAATTCTGTCTGAGGTAACCAACGACACTCATTTACTTGTCACGTTAATATGTAGGGTAAAATTAATCAGCTGTGGCTTGACTTAACCGCACTAGTGTGTATCAAAGCAATTAGTGTCTACACTAGAAATATCTTTCTGGGACGCTTGGAGAACGTAAATGTAACCTTAGAAGGAACACGATGAATCCTAGTACGTGAAAGTCATACTATAACCATGGAAATAAAACAATAATATTATCCGAACAATCCATTGAGCACACATTAAAGTATTATTTTCAGCGTTTGCCACTTCCTGGAGTCTATCGGGCAAGGTTTTTTCTATCAACAATTCCTGCCGCTTCACCGCTTAACTAAAGCACACACGGAAACACACAAGTAAAGCGTGCTTCTTCAATTGAGACAACTTTTATACAGAGCCGTGTCGCTAGGGAAGGGGGTTATCACATCATATTATCATAGCATATGCTTGCGCTACGTGTGAACTTAATACGTGCGCCCATTGTGGGAGGGAAGGAGGGAGCGAGGGAGCGAAAACGCGAGGGAATAGAGTGGACAAGAGGAATTTCTGTCACGTTCTGTCTACAACTTGGCTCGTTTGTTTGGTCATCAATCTCCATAAGTCTGTTCTCTGCCTAGCACCTGATTTACGTTCGCTAAGACGCTTTTTAGCGCGGCTTAAATGAAGCTGAGCGCAAAAACGATGGCGTTAGCTTATTGCTAAATGCTAAACCCCAAGCTTAGATACGATCTGGCAGGTCTTCCGCGGCGCTCACCCACCCCCTCCCCCACCATCAGCCACCCTTAGCCACCCACCCAACACAAGTGCGACTTGCAGCGTAACACAAACAAGGCGCGAAATAATAGTATTCTAATCGAGCATGACATTTAAACCAAGCAGTGTGAAAATTACTGTTTATAAATTTACTGCTAAGTAGCAAATACTGGGAATGCACTTCGTGTGCTCGTTCTTACTTGCGTAATAGCACTTTTCATGAAAATAACAATTTCCTAAAATAATATTACTATTTCTAGTTCATGCGGTTGCGTGTAAGTCCTCAGCCAAAAGCGCTTGATAGAAGCAAACCATCTCAGGAACCACGCCGATGTAACAAATTGATGTAATCGTTTTGCTTTTCAAGTAAAACGCTACGATATTTTTCCTCTGATCCAAGCATTGCATGATGAGCTTGTTCAATAAGTATTTTCTCTTTATAAAAGTGAAAAGTGATAATTAATTGGGTTGGATTCAAAGGTCATGTTGAAAAAAGCTCGCCAATGGTGGTCGTGGGCTGACTTGAAACCCCAGCAGCAAATTGGCATCAGTGGTGGCCACGTGACTAAAAAACTAAATGGTCTGGCAAGGTATCAAAATTGAGCGTGTCTTTTTATGATCGATGTCGTCCAAATTTTATTTTATGGTCGTGGATGAAGGGTTGCAATGGCAGCTTTTTATTATACGACAGCTGGATTGCAATGCTGGTAGAAACAGTGAAACACCTTACTCAAGCATGAAGTATCCTATCGAGTGCCGTGCCATTTTAGGCGTAAGAGGTTTACTATCGCCTTTGAAATACGATATATGTTATATACGTCAGATCAGTTTTCTTCGACTGGTAATGAAACGATATCTGTGCCTTGCACAATAAATAAAGCATCTCGGCAATTCTCTACACTTGCCTTTATTATTTGTATTATTGTACGTGCAGATACGTCGTTTGTGCCTCTCTTGGCGAGCTTGGTTTACTGGTAGCTAGGCGCCCAGGTAGGCAATGCCAGAGTATCTTCATCGTCACGCGTGAGAACAACTTCATCGTCATCAGAAGACGTTCGAGCAAAGCGATATTCAAGCATAACCAATACCAAGCCATTTCAGTGTAGCCCACGGCACATTCGAAAACCCCTTGCCAATCATGTTGCAGCTCCCTTTCAAAATGTGTGTCATATTCAAAGCTCCTGCGAAAGGAGTGTATAGTCCAATTATACCATTTCAGACAAGATGTTGAGCCATTAAAAAATCCTAACGTCAAGTTTCCATGTTGTAAGCTATTATTCCTAGTTATTTGGGTTTTCTTCCCCCTTTTATGCCAGTCTAATGTTATTTCAATAAAATCCTAGCATTTGGACGCTTTCATGGATGAATAAAGCCAAATTGTAATAGTCCGGCAAGCATCGTCGCTCCGTAAGCGGGTTTGCTTTCATACACAGAAAGTCTCATTTATTGAATAATATCTTTTGAAACAGATGAATCATTGGATCCCACGCAGAAATTGAGACGGAGTATTGCGGTGTCGGGAGACTAATGCATATGCGCGCCACACGATGCTTCCTGCTTTGATAGATTTGGAAAGTTTCCGAAAGAGAACGAACGCGAGTTGAAGGATGGGAACGGACAAAAGAGAGAAGGATGAGTTTGCAAGAACCAAATAAGTTTTGTCAATGCTGACACTTTTCTTTTACATGTTGACTTTGTTTTCTAGTATTCTGAGCATCAAAAACAAACTTCTTTGGCCTGTTGAAACCAGTAACCTTTTTTCGTGCCTCATCACTTGTACAAAATATTTCACCTATACGTTATTAGCGATTATACGACTCCGCCTATACAGTTCTATAATGTAGGCATTGGATGTAAATTTAAATAGACACATTAAACAGTATAAGATAAAATAAGTTTAGAACGTAAACCAATAGTTTAATAATACCCAAACTTGAGCGATAATGGAAAGTACTGTGAGGATAGAATGGAGTACTTGTATAGCAGATTGTATTGCCGCGTCTATTCTGAGGGACTTTGATATGAATCTCGCTTTTGTCCTAACTTCTCGGAAGCTACCCGGCACTTATCTGATCGTCGTCATTGTCACTTGACAGCCTCCTCTTATCATATCAGAGACACAAGTCAGCGATGAAGCTGCGACCATTCATCTGAAAACTAGCCATACACCTATACACCCACATCCACACGCACACACACTATAAGTCACGCCAAGAAGTTTTTTTTGTAATCTTGAACGTCCAAATTATGTCCAGTAATCTCTCTCTTCAAGGAAAAGAAGTCTGATGATTATGACAGAGTTTATCAGCCAATGTCACAAACGAGAAAAGTGTTTGTCAAGGATGGTGGAAAAAACGGAATGTGGCTAGGAGATAGGTCACGTTGACCAGTACAAGATTCACAGCTGGCTAAAACCAAATATCCACATTGTTGATCCATCTTCTTCGCCTACTCAATTTGGAGCACGTCCAATACAAAACACGTCTCACTCTGCTCTCTCTCTCTCTCTCTCTCTCTTTCTCTCTCTCTCTTTCTCTCTCTCACCCCCTCTCTCTTTCTTTCCCTCTCTCACTATCAGCTGCTCTTTAGAAGTAATAGTTAAGCGCATGGAATAAATTTTTTAACAAATAACCTGATGTGGGGCGAACAGAAAAATCTCAGTGTATTCTATTCTTACCTTTTCTTTCATACTACAAATGATTCAGATTCGTATATTTCAGTCGTACCCCTTGGAAGAATCCTTAAGGGACAGAGGAAACGTCGGAGACACCTGACACCAAAATATCACGAAATAAATTAAAATCCTTCGGGGCACGCTTCATACGTTCATTTGTTTCTAACTTCGACAACATCTCCAAACTAAAGCAACAACGTCAACTTAAACATTTCCAACATATAAGGTTTTCCTTTCCGTCAAGATAACCATTACTTTCAGAAATTAGTATTCAAAAGCTCCTGGAATAAATGTCATGTGAAAACAATGAAACGAAATAAAGTTCAAAAGATTACGATTATCAAAAATATAGCATACATATTATGACATGCCAACATTTCCACACACAATTTCCAAACTAAAGTAATAGATTTCAATAAAAACTGCAAAAGAATATTGTGAAATCGGATCCAAAATTAAACAAATACAGTGTGGCTCACAATTAGTAAATATCGCGAAACATAATCCACGCAATCCAGCGATGCTGCGTGTAGCAGACCAACAGAGCAGCAGAAGAGCAGAGCAGCAGTACGACAGAACGGCAGGAGGTGCTAGCTGGCGAACTCGGTGAAACCAGCTGACTACGTTGCTAAATGGAATGGGATGGGTTGCATGGGTTGGGTAGGGCCCGTGTCCATGTTCCTAGCATTGTCCAGCATATAGCATCGTACGCGCTAGGCGCTTGCGAGCAATACGGTTCAGTTCGCTCATTCGATCTTTCCACAGAATGCATGAGCACAGAGCAGCAATGCAAACTATTGTCAGAGCCCATAGCAATGCACAGGTGGAACATTGGCATCATCTGGTACCCATACAGCTCCATCCCTCCCGCTCCCCCCCCCCCCCACCCCCTCCCACCCACACACACACACACACACACACACACACACACATATAGCCACCCACGCACGCATACAGATAACACGCACAGCACTGTATTTCTAAACTGCATAGAGCAAAACATACCCACCGAAAAAACAATACAAATCTATTCATTGGAGGAAACTGAATTGAAAAATATGGTTAATGTAATCTGGTCTCCTGAGAATGTTATGTGATGCACTCGGTTACGAAATAATTTGCTATTTGTGTGGGCTCAGTTAGACTGCGTATATACCCGGCATCTCCAACGACCTTTTATTTACTCCTGTACCTCAATGAATAATAGAGTACCTCAATTAAGAAAAACTTCTGTTGAATGGACTGAGTGTAATCTATGGCAACATAAATGTGTGAGTGTCCAAGGCTTTTCTTGGTTCTTTCCACGCCAATTTCGTGTTAGATAACGACGTGGATTTCCTGATAATAACATACGCGGGGAAACATGCATCAATAGCCTATTAATCAACTCCTGGCAGTCGGCACCAATCGTAACACCCAACCACCTTCCCTCGTCATCACACTTCGTTATAACCCTAGATCACACCAGTGGTACAATCAATCGCCGATTTTTTTGACACACACACACACAAATTGCATGCCCTTTTCTACTTATGTGTTATTTCCAGTGATATAGTGCCTATAACTATTCTAGAATGATATCGAGAGAAGTCTCGATGCTCTCACGAACCAAATCTTCACAGTGATTTATTTTAATGTTAATTTACGTTGCGACCTAGGCCACTACAATCGAATAATAGAAATAAAGATAACAACCCCGTGTAACTGCGAGGTAATTGAGTGATAACTTTCTTTTCCGTGGATTCAGCTTTCATATCATATTTCAAAGTGAGACCTTTGTTCAGTTGAAACACTGGATTAAAGGACGGATCGGTCATTTGCATGGCAGATGATTGTATCAGTGGAGACACCCGCATTCAGAGAACGAGTCGCATTTCCATTAGCCTTGCTCGCCAGCAATGACGAGCAAACGCAACCCCAGCCACTGAACATCAGCTGCAAATCTCGACCCAATGAGCTCAGATTACATTTGGTGACATGGATTTGACAAGTGCAAAGCCAGGCTCCAGTAGCCAGAAAGTGAAAGAAACGAATTGAGTTAAACTGTATTGTATAAATACACATTCAGGAAAGTGCCTATCTTCTAAGCATCTGTCTTCTCATATATATGTAGGTATGTATGTATATACATATATATATATTATATTATACATGTTTACCAGGTATAGTTATGAAGGTGCTCTCTCTACTTCTATATTGCTGCCAGCATATACGAAAACTTTCTTATAATTACCTTGGCTCTTGTACTTATTTCATTTCGTTTCATTTTTGTTTCTGACTTGTTAGTTTCGACTCTACTCGAGACTGTTTTCATTTAAATAACCTATTTTTAGCCAAGATAAATCTCTCTACAATCTTCTCGCAATTGTTTAGAATTCGGAACGCACATAACATTACTTTGGTGAAGGTTTCCTATAAAAGGCTTATATCCCTAGGAACAAGCAGCAGCGGCTTCAGTTTGGTGGTGCATAATGTTGGGAACTTTTACGGCAGACTTTGGATACACTTTTACCCACAATGATAAGAAACCCTGTGGTCTTCTATCTTCATAACTCAAATTAAATTATTAGTCACATTAATTTTGGCGAATACAATTCTTGTATATGTTCACGGATTGCAATATTCTGTCCAACAAGAAGAAAGTAAAACACACCAGCTTTTCTAAGGCAATCTAGTCGGAAGATCTTGCGAGGAATGGCCGAAGGCGCGAGAAACATAAAAGTTTGGCCTACAGATGAGTAAATGTGTCAACTGCGTAGTACGAAGTACCGGTTTAACATTTATACGCATGAAATGTCTTGACTTGAAGCTGTGAACGGCGACTTATGCTAGCACTGGAGTTGCTGGATTTCAAGTAAAATATGCAGACCTAACCGATATCAATTTCAATCGATAAAGTGCATCACTTATTCAAGAGATTTGCTCTAGAACAACAATTCCTATCTGATTAAGTGACCTAATGATATCAAGTTATTAAACGTCATAAACACTCGTCTATTTTGAATGAAATTTTGATTGCAAAATTACTCTTTAGCAAAATTACGTGAATAACCTTCAAAGAATGTCCCACTCTACACTCATTCATTATTTTGCACTAACCTTTTCGTTTCCACAATTCCGATGAGAGGAGAAACTACTAGATTGTAACTCATTTTGAATTGCTCTACAGACAATTGAATCCAGAAGATCGCAAGAATATGTTGATAATCTTCTATCTCACATACCTATGCTCCCGTGTGGGACTGTAATATGAAGTTCGTATGAACGCTATCTATCAACCTAAGCAAACAGTTTGAATTCTTTATTCCACTATAAATTCACATCAAACTATTCATAGGTTTGCATTTACCACGTGACTTCGATAATAGAGAAAGAACAGAGCAATTAGAATACCTAATGGATATTATCGTCTAAGGAACTTCAGATCATGTTTTACAGTTTCAATCAATTGCATTTTTTAAACGCTTAACGACATGCAATTGCAAAGAATCTGAACAGAATTCTGTGCCAGGTGCCTGTTATTCGTGATCCACACTCCAATCCGATAAATTCATTCTCCAGCACAGTAGTTAATGGCGCTAAATCACAAAGCACAATTTGGAAAAATGAAAATTTTGAATTTTAAGCCCAAGAATCTTTCTACGAAGCAAATAAGATATTTTCAGTATCGTATTCGTAGTTACCGAGTAAAGAAGAATGTTGCTGATGATATTCCGATTGGTGGAACAATAATAAATCAGGGGCACTGTAAAAATCTAAAGAAAAAAACGCTTTTTGCTACGCTTTTGATTATTGATTATTAAAGTGCATTTAAGTTCTAAACATGCATTCACCAGCGAACGACATTTTGTTTTGAGCCGATGTTAAAAATGCCAAATCTCGCGTAATCTATAGAAGTGTGAACAAATAACAAAGAATGATTCAGAAATTAACCATGTGGCGTGACATGCATTGTTTGCGTTTGCAAAATGTTTAAAAAATGCGAGAAATACTACGTCCAATATTTGTCAGAGGATTTTTTTATTTTCGTGTATTTGCTAACATTCTGCGGCATCCTTTTCATCGAGAGCAGTGGGAGCTTTCTCCGCGAATAGTTGGTATAGATGAATCAATGGCATGCGTAAGGGAATATATTGGAGCCTGATAGTCGAAAAGGCTTTATGTTTTTTATATAAAAAAATGCTTTGAGATGGAAAATGAATAGAAAAGGCGACTATAAGTAGCAACTTATGCTTAAATGTCTAAAAATATAAAATGACAACATTAAATCTAATAAATATGATTACTGTTGACAATAAAACACTTCTACTAAGATTTTGGTATCGAAATATAATATGCATTGTATATCCAACAATGTTGATAAACATGATCTAACATCACAGTCTGCGTGCTCGTACTACTCGCATGAGAACCGAAGAGGAAGTCTTTGGGGGAAGGACGTTTCGAAGGTTCTGCTTGACACGTCCCCTATTGTTATGTATTTCGATAAACTTGCATCAATAGCAATATTATATTAGTCGTGTGCCACAGGCTACAGCTTGCAGGGCAAGCGTCTCCGAAATGCTACATAGCCCCGAACCAAGAGTTTAAAAAACCAATTTAAAAGCGTAGCAAAGGAATGACAAATTGCTTATACCAACAGACAATATTGGCAGAAGTTGCCAGTAGAAGCTTCGCTGATTTACTCTTCCTTGGGCAGCATGCATATTATGTCTAGTGTTATTCTAGCCGATAAAAAAACATTACGTATTTTATGCGTAGTACAACCATAGATATACAGCTCAATAAAAACAGCTTTATGAATAGAACAGATCGTTCTAATATTATATATGTATAGTGTGCATGGTAAACTATGTGAATCTTTAAAAATAAGTTAAATATCCTAATTTGAAGCGTGTTCAATGATTATGGGGCATTAATGCAGCTATCATGGTTAACCGAAATAGTAATTGGGTCAGTCATTAAAGCAATCACACCTCTCTTATGTCCTTACCCAGGTAAAAAAACACGAGAAGAACAAAAACGGCAGTGGCAGGACGACGACAACAACTAAAACAAAAGCTAAAACAAAACAGACGCCAGTAATCATCCGAAATGCATCATTTGGTAAAAAGAGCATTCCTGTCAAACACTTAGAATTCAAATACTTGCTTTCTCCCTCACAATTCGACCTTTACTTGGTTTTAAAAACAACGAGTGCGTTATCTTTCGTCCCCTTATCGTTGTTTTCGTAACTTTAACTGATCTAATCAAAGAACCAACCTTTTGATATAGGTATTTTATCTTTGCCCCTGAATGCTGCCCTCAGAGCAACTTTCAACTTAATACCGTGACCTAACGCGTCGATTTGTGTAGATGATTTTTGCTTAAGACTTAATTTGACAGTATTTTCTCACCCTCAACTGTACATTCCACGACGCAACATATTTTCCATGTTCGCCCCTGAATGCAACCCTCAGAGCAACGAAACAACGATTTTCTAGGTGTAAAGCGTCGGTTTGTGAACAATACTTTTTCTTAACACTATAAATGAAGTCACTCCTCGCCCTAATCTGAAAAAAACCACGACGTGCGAGGTTTTTCATATTTGCCCCTAAATGCAGCCCTCAGAGCAATTGCGAAAGTTATCTCGTGGCCTTACGCGTCGATTTGATTTTGACTTGAGACTTTTTTTGACCGTTACTTCTCACCCCAAACTGAATATACCACGACGCCTTATGTTTTCCATGTTTGCCCCTGAGTGCAACCCTTAGAGCAATGGCTTAAATGATTATTGGTGAACATGATATATCACTAAAACTTTAAGTTTGAAGACACGTTTTGGCCTTAATTATTTTAAAAAAAACGATATATGTGTACTGATTTTATTTCTCCCTGAATGCAGCTCTCAGACCAACCGGATAAACTAGGTTATTCTCGATACAGAAAGTCACCACCAAACGATTAGTTACTTCCAGCGAGTATGACATGCTCAACATATTTTCCGCCAGTGTATTTAATCGAGTGCACGCTCTACTCAATTGTTTCGTAAAACACTAAGTGATGACACAAACTATTTCAATGAATTCCGTATGCGTTTCAGGTGTATCCAAAAATAGTCCGTGATCGATTACTGGTCATGTGGTGAAAACTTAATGAGCTTTATAACTCACCCCTTGTTTATGTTTTTCATTTGTTTATTTATACTAAACTAATGTGCATCAAATGCATATGTAATCATCAATTATATGATGCCCTTGGCCATGATTACAACGTTACACCAACAATGTTGTTGGTGATTTCCAACGAGAGGGTGTTTTAGTTTAAGCTTGGGTCATTTAGGTAGCAGAAAGGTAATCCTTTGGACCTCTTTAACTTTAAGCAGGGCCAGACGTTGTTCCTGTAAGTAAAGTACAACCCCTCCTATAATGAGATCGCTGGAAAGATCGACTACCACCGTCTTAGCAGCTTTTACACGGCCCAGCTTATTTAATTACAGCAAATTGATGACGCTAAATTCGTTATACCTTAGTCCTAAGTCCTTATTCGGAGAAAGTAAAAAATTAAATAGTACTTTTGGGCTCTTGTGAGCTAATGACGTGAGATTGAGCTAAAATTCTAGTCTCCCATCCGCTAAGAGCTCTTGCGATTTCATCACTCTCAAGTAATAGATTGAACTTACTTACGTACGAAAATTGTTATGGCAATCGAATTAAATTAACGTCAATTGCAATTGTATGCAAGTATGACAACAAAATTCACGCTAGATATATTATTTTATGGATTTCTCCCACCTGGTTGCTAGGTGAGGGGTGGATATTGAGATGGTGTTGGGGTGCGGGTAAGGGTGGGGTGAGGTCGGGTGGGGGTCTTTATCAGGGATATTATCCTTGCGAGAAGTTCATAATAATGTGCTAATATGATAATGGGTGTCTGCATGGGACCAGAACCAGAATGCAGTGTGGTATGTTGCGCTTCACTGAGGGAGTTCATTTAGTTGTTTCATAAACCCCTAAAGTTGTGATGACAAATGCAACGATGAAACTAGGCGCCCATTGGGCCTGAAACTATGGGTGCGGCTAGGCCCTCCCGTTGGCTTTAGGGCCCTTCTAGGGGATGTCCGTTTTATTTGTTTCATTGCCAGTGCTTAGCTTAAACAAGCCATTTGGTAATACATTGCAGTTGAGTAGTGCACTTGTCTTGTTACGAGGTCGATTAGAAGAATCTCGTGCAATTGTAGTAATAAATTGGATACAAAATTTGCTGGAAGTCTGCGGTATCTCAGAAGGTTTTGGTGCCCTGACCCGGAACTCGACCTCCAAAATACCACTTACCCAATTGCTGTACATTTTCTCTACCTTCATTGTGTACCAATGATTTCTAATTTTATCTATTTGTTAAAATCACTTGACAAAATGAGTATAAGATTTTTAATAGCTTGTTCTATTTCTACAACTGATATTGTGCAAATCAGCCACAATCACAGTCTTTTTCTCACTAAAATTATCTTGTACCATATTTCAAAACCCGGGGTTTGATTGAAATGAAATAAAACTAGAATTTCTTTGTGAATTTGAAGATGTACAACGGTCAAATCTTGTGCCGTTGATCTGTTTTTGTTTGAAACAGTCTACCATTTGTTTGTGAAAAGGAATCACGCTGAAATCTACCCTTGCTGCGTCTATGGTATGATTGCGGTGTGGTTGTCATCGTTGCTGCTTCTGTGCTGCTGCTGCTGCTGTTGCTGCCGCGAATCCTGTCAATTACTTGCCTACTTGCTCATTTGTATGCAAAAGCAGGGAACAAACGTAGCGTCTAGGTATTCCACGACCCGATTGCATTGAGCTTTCTGAATGCGCATATAAATTTCACACCATGGAATATCGGTACTACATGATATAGTGATATTTAAAAAGAATTTCGATGCAATCTTCGCACATGTATGCTGGGATCAAAAGTGCATTGCCAAGATTCTTCACACGTGACGAGGTTCGGAAATTTAAAATGGTTTTACTTGTATTGAGGATTAGAGTTAGAATATATAGTGTAAGATAAGAATGAGTAACTAGCAAACTTATCTCTATGCATCAAGTACTAGCTAATATATTTGCTAAATCTTCAGTGGTGTTGAAAAGAGCTAACTTAAAAAATTCTCTACAAAAAGAAAAGTTGGTCAAGAAAGTAGTTGTGTTTCCTGTTCCATCACCGAGGCAACACAAACACGAACTGTTCGCACGATTGCCGCTCTTGGACGGCGGATATCATGTTATCATCTCATTCCGCGCACAAAGCAGGAAGTTATTCTATGAAAGCCCAGTTGTTCCCTTAGCCATTTGTGGCGAAAATTTATAAAAAGCGTCAGAAAGTTTTTTTTATGATGTTTCTAATCTTCTAATTCTTATCACTCAAAACAATTAATTTATTTCTTTATCGTTTGTTACATCATTATAATGTGCTATAGTGTGCTTTAAGGTGCAAGGAGCACGTCGATCATTTTCAATTAGCGTATAAGCGACGTCCTGGTGCCATGATACCACAGTCTGGCATGCAAAACTGTGCATAGCATTCTCCCCTCGTAGTAGTAGTAAACCTCTATTCTTCCCCTAGACATTCCACAGAGTATGTAGCACAGCCAATTACATAATAGAACGCAGGCGTATTCTTATTGAATCTGTCAATATTGATACATGTTTACAGAGGAAGAGGGCCTGGATCGTCTAGCATTCCTATACAGAGCATTCACATCCACTTTCGAAGAATGCGGAGGTTGCCTCTGCGTAGCTCTTCCCTTTTTCCCGAGCCCGAAACTCGTAAAAATAATGGATGAAAGTGCGAGATTTAGACATCAAAATGAAATTCTGACAACTTCACAGCGTTTGGAGCCAACTTTCTTAATTCGCAATATCTATGCGGGAGAAAGAATTGCCGGCATATATAAGTATGCATATACCTATATATGTGTTATATTATATTATTTCATCATTCATGGAGAAACGCGAGCGGCTGCATTCTCATAACCACGACAGACGGAATAGCGTATTAAATGCGCTTGAGAGGGACGAGGCTTCGTCGTCTGGGTCCGCCTCGCAACCTGCCGCGCAATCTGATCACCTACATATTGGCACATTTTCTACGAATGAAATCGAAAAAAACACGCAATTAAACCATGAAACATCAGCCGCTCGTTATTGTGGCTCAGGTACGCAGCGTGGCTCTTTGGTACACGTGAAACTCGTTAGTAAAGTTCGTTTGCGAATATTTTAATTATTAGTTACCGTACAGAGTAACAATAATTGTGCAAGTCGAACTGTATTTTCTATCAAAAAGAACTGGAGAATCCTTTGTAAACTTATATTCCAACTTTCAAACAGATATAATACAAAAAAGGTGTATGAGTACGTATACTTGTCATCAAACCAGAATGCGCAATGCAAGATATAAAGAAATGTGTTTGAGAGCTAGGAAATTATGTCAGTTCTTCTAGCAATCCTAGGAAAAGCATTCTTATCTCCGTTGCTAATGCAAATTTTGTGATGTTTAGTGTAATAATATTGCAGGGAGAAAAGACGTGAGAAACGACTGGCCAGCGCTCTTTTCTCAATTGTATCGGGCCTGTGGCTGTGTGGAAGCAATGTGAAGGCCATTTTACGGCCACGTTGAGGCCATTTGACAACGCAACTGGACGCCATGTTCCTCACTTACCATTGTGCCAGGATATTTATTCAAAATCATCGCTGGCATTAGGAATTATTTCGCTGACGCACATATCTAGGTCTCGACCTCGCTTGCGAGTCAACACCGCCATATTTAGTAAAATATTGCAATTACGTCGTGTCGCGTACCTCTGCATCGTCCTTTCGTGCCACGTTTGAACCCTAAGAAAAGTGTTTCTGCATACATTATTAATATTCTGAAATTTCCCAACCTCCCAAAAATATTTATACAGACCATCATCTCGGTACAAGCATGAACATAAGTATGACTTCTTAATGGCCTGTTGTATCTTCCTGTTTCCAACTCGTAGCAGACGCTAATTACCCAGATTGACAATTTCCGGTTTAAAACATTTTTAATTTCCTAGATAGAATCGAAAAAAAAAATTAAATGAGACCAGAGAGATTCTCCCCATTCGTCATTTAACGTGGCTTCTCATTTGCACTTTTGCTGGTTTAAAAACTAATTTCTACTTCTAAACTACATTTCACCAACTATATTCTTCGAGTCGAACAGTTTGCGAGTACTCGCTGTCTTCACTAAAGTAATGAAACACCCCTTGAACATAAAGCTTAATTCAACCCCTGCTATGTATGCTTATATAACAAGTATCCCAGTTTTATCTAATTATTATCATTGCTTAACACTTATAAGATACTAATAAAACCCGGGGCGAAAAATTCCGAGTGAATGCTCGAGCTAAGATATAAACTTTCCCTTTTTCTTGAACCCACAAAAGTGGCACTTGTCTGAATTTCCAGTGTGTGTGTCGGTAATATTCCCAATGGCCACGCGGGTAAGACGCTGAAGGGATTTGAAGAAAAATTGAGGTGAATGCTTGAAACCAATTGCGCATTCCTTAAACCGCCTTCCACTATCACATATTTATAGGTCGCAATACATTAACTCGACCGTAGACAAAACTGTCCACCTTTTGCAAATAAATAAATAAAAAGTCGAGTGTCTTTATTCTGAATGACAATACTTGAATAATGCCTTCCAATTATAAGTAGTTTCGGATAAAATATGATCGTAACTTCACTGAGAAGTGAAGTTTTAAGGAATGAGAGGGCAAAGAATGGCAATGATACAGTCCCCACGAGGCCCATAAGCCAGCTTTGGTAGTTCCGTTCCTTTTCCCATTCTCACTCTGGAAGTGGGAAGTGGGGGATTTCCCACTCCCCAACTTTGATCCAGTCATCCGCTAGCTATAATAACAAGTTTTATAAACACGACTTCTTCCACTGTTTAATTTTTTTAGGTGGGCCAGATTGTGTTTTCATCCACCTTATAAATAGGAGAAACAAAAAGTCGATATATTTTCAGCCCTAGCTAACAGCTTTCGATCCTACTGTTTACCCGGAATTATAGCATGCCGAGCGTTGCATCGTTAAATTCCCATACAGTTTAGGTTAATGCATAAAGATCAAGTCAAATCCACTACAACAGTTTAATAGTTCACTGAATTGCAGAGCAGCGTAGCAAATCAATTGATCCACCTCTCCGACCATTCAGGGTTCTTGGTGCTAGAAATGCGTGCGAACAGAATTTCCACGGGTGGCATAGAATGCGATTATACCATCAACTAAATGGTGCACATGTTTCATAGCAACAACGACAGATTTCATGCAAATTGTCAGAGAAAGTGAATTATTCCGCTTCACCAATGAGAGGCCAATATGTGTAACCGGTAAAATTGAAACTTAACTGAGGTGACGTATTGAGACTAACAAACAAAACTTCTGTCCTCGGTCCACTCTGTTAATCGTTTTTCATAAATGTGTTTTAAGTTCATATGAAATCCAATCGATTGTTTGAGGGAAACTTAAATTCTCTTCGTTCTACAAATTAGAACCTTAACTAGGTGACAGGGGTTTCTTGAAACTTAAGTATTCTCATTGATTGGATAATATGTTAACATGGATGACAATTATTTCGGATGGGGGGGTAAGCAGTACGGACTGGAATCGAACCCCTGTGGTCGAGTCCGGCAACTTAGTGGGCATTCATTACGAGCATTGGCTTGCCTGGCCATAGTGCTAGCCCACACGCTAAGCAAGCAAGAGAGAAAGCGAATTAGGCGCTTGTTTCCTAACCTCTGTCATGGAGGAAAACCAACGGCGATTCGAAGAAAGCAGCAGGGCT
The DNA here is from genome assembly GCA_921293315.2 of Nemurella pictetii. Classification (NCBI taxonomy): domain Eukaryota; kingdom Metazoa; phylum Arthropoda; class Insecta; order Plecoptera; family Nemouridae; genus Nemurella; species Nemurella pictetii. The sequence continues at coordinate 22,147,372 of OV121116.1, read as the reverse complement.
AGCTGGTGTCGAGCGTTTTTAACGAGGCACACAAACCGGATGTGGCATGAGGAAAAGCTTGACGACATAGCCATGATTTTCCGCGAAACACATATAGAAATCTGCGTCACATTTTTAAATTAGTGTGGGTTTATGTGGTTTTGTGGTTTTGTGGGAGGAAAACCGAATGTTGTGTTCTATTTTCGTTCGATTCGGCTCAGAGCAAACGTATTCCTGTTCGGGACGCAATCTATTTCTCTTATAGTTACTTACTTTGCTGTCTGATTGAAAATTTTTGTTGAATTTCACTTTGGAAACAGTTTTGTGCTCTGTACTCTTGATGTGTCTCCCTGCTTCGTACATTTGCTCGCTTTTTTGTTTCCCTTTTTATCACAAATATTCAATAACATTGAAAAAACTGGCTTTATTGCCAAAAGCAATACTATACTATCGTCTAGCGTCAAGATTTTCTTGGTAACGAATGGGTAGAGTTATTTATTTGTGTATCCCACACCTGAAAATTATTCAATCAACTTTCATAGAAGGTGGGAGTAACGAAACAGCCAAGTTAATTGCCTGAAAAATAGCAATGATTCAACCTGATAAATAAGACTTTTCTAATAATTATAGCAACACAAATATTTTCAAGTGATTTTAAAAAGCACAACATTAAAAAAGGGTTTCCATAGAAATATTTCCCCTCAAACTGCTGTTGCTTTTTCTGGTGATAGGACACGTCTCTGCGTTTCCCCTTGATCACCCTAAACAAGCTTGACATCGCACTGAAATTTGCACCCACGCTATGAAAAACCAGGGAATTAAGTTTGCTGACTAGCTTATTAACTTGAGTCCACCCCTCTACTCCAGAATGCCTCTATGATTTCAATACCTTCTATGAGTGTTATCGAAAAGAATATGTTTCCCTGATTAGTTCGAATTAAGCGTACTCATGACGTTGCCTCGTGGTGGGATTTATTCACGCTCGTAATTATACGTTTCATGCATCATGATATTTCGCACTAAAATAAATATGTGAAAGCGAACCTTTTTTTTCAGATAAATGATGCCTGCACGTTCTCCATAATGAACTCTATTGTAAGAATATTAAAAGCGATTTTCTTCTCGGTTAGTATAAATATCGTCTCGTAAAACATCCCTCGTCAGTTGCTATATTAGTGTGCTATATTAATTTTCATCTCCGGATTTATTTAGTTGAAGTTCACATGCAGGGCAGGCACTAAGCCCATGCTAATTACCGGCTCGCTACCATTCTGACCCTCCCCTCTCCCATGTACGTAAATAATGTCATGTTTCTGTTTTAATTACAAACTGAAAGTAAAGATAGCTTCTAGATAGTAAGCAAAAATTGGGAACCTTATATGCTTGCGTTCTGGGGTTGATCTAAGATAGCACATTAATGCGAGATAAGAAAAATCCACGTACATCTTTGGTGTACAAAGTAATAATAATGATTAATTGGAATTTAACGCCTGAATCATCCTTGAAATTACTTTTTTTCACCGACTTTGAGCACTAGTGTTATTATCAATTTACAACGCTTGCTTGGAGTTTTGTTGGGTGTCTTCTAAATCGTTCGAAAACCTAATGGAAAGCTAATATACATCGATTTTCACTCAATTACATGTTTGACTAACCGGAGTACGGGCTTACGTCTTTCTCTATGGTATCTCTGTGTTGTGTAGTGTAGGTGCCGTGTTTTGTTATGTTGGGGTGTTCTATGTGGCAGGAACAACTCATATAAGGGTGTTTCACTTGAGCATGTCTCTGGAGCCACAATGTCATTGTTCTTGTGTAAGTGTGAGTGTATGTTTCCTCACCACTCTGATGCAATGCTTACAATTCTATCAATATAATTAAACAGTTTGTACTTTACAGCCAACCGTCGCATACCATTAAAACTGACCAAAGCTACAGAAATAATAATATGGCGATTGCATTGCGTACTTTTAAAAAGCAATAACCACTTCTGAAGGTAATTTGCTGTCGAGTGTCATTTTCACGGTACACGATTATACATCACGAAGCGTGCATATCATTAGAATGCTAATAATATTACTCGGAGCTATTTCCAATTTCATAATGTGTCATGATGCTACGCAAACGATAATATTATTATCCCACATTTCATAGCACGATAGAGAATAAAAAAAGTGTATCGGTTGAGCAAGATAATTGAAATTTAAATTATGTTGCCGGGTGTCGTTGCAAATAGCGACGATTTTAATATATATATATATATATAGAAGATAGAAATATCTCGCAGGCGGCGGCGTTAATAGAATCTTGGTTTTGATTGGGGTAATTTGGCTTCAGCATCCGATGGCAATTACTCAAATATAACAAGCGAATTCATTACTTGTTTTTAGTGTAACTCTAACACTGATATGACCGCAGGCTTAGTGCAAGCGAAACGTACCAATAAAATTTTATTCCGAAACGCAATTAATTTTAATGTTGTGCAAAGAGAGTTTCTAAGGCGTTGTAAAACGAAGGATTCACAGAGCACCAAACGAGCCGACCGAAGACGTGCACTAGCTAGTGCCATGTCCATAATTTCGACCACAATGGTCGTACGGAATTATTGTTGTCGTCCAAACACAAACGTCGCTGGTATTCTCAACGAGAGTTGTTTGCTTTGAACTTGTATTGTGTGCCGCCCACTGGGCCAGAACACGACGCGTTGGCCTGCACTACGAGTACGTTCCCAGCAGGTCCGTCTATTTTACCTGAACGTCCAGTCGGTGTCGATGCCGATGGGTACGGCGTGGTTGAAGCTGGAGGTGCCGGCAACGGATACACCGGGTCGCAGCATTCTCGCTCAGGGAACTCGCTCGCCCGCGTTCCAACAACGATAAGAAACACTAGTCCCACAACACTGAGACAGCTCGACGAGGTTGGTTTCTTCATGAGATCGCACTGACACTTTTAGCATCGAGCTCACTTGGATCCCCGCGGCACGCACATGATAGTCGTGGTCCGTCGTGGGCACTGCAGCCGGACGTCGAAACGTGGACCGGCGTCGAAATGTGGTGAGCCGCGAATGTCGAGTGTCGACGCTGATAGGCGAGCAAACTCCCGCCAAGTCGACGGCTCCATGCGCGGGACGAGGCGCCGCGGCGCCGGCGTCTAGCGGCGTCGCCCTCGGACAGCAAGCGACGGGGTGCCAGTGCGCGGTGGGGGGCGAGGGCGCCGGGAGCCGGGGGGGGGGGGGGGGTCGGGGGGTGGGAGGGGGAGAGAGTCGAGGGGGGGCGGGGGGCGGGGGTGAACACACATAGCTAATTCTCTTCGTTGCAGGCCGCCCTATTTGCCGGGCCAAATCAAAACAATGCAAATGATGCGGTCGAAACAAGTGTCGGGCCAGGGAATCAATTTGCTCAATCGGTGGTGAATGTAGGGTGTGTATGCGGAAAGCACTTGTTTGAAGAGGCGCCGTACACACGTAAGTCACGGCCAGTGAAAGGAATGCAATCGCCACGAAAGCTGGTTGGAAGGCGAATGTCGTACGGTATGTTTTGAAAAGCGTGCACTTATGTCACCACCATCGTGTTCTTTAAAGATACAATAAAGATGCATGTTACACTCGGTTCACCTCGTTTTTTTAGGTGCAGACAGCAAATAATAAAAATATTCGAATGCTGCAAGCGGGGTCACGTTTAAAATGTAAATCCCCCCTACGACTGTCAGTCAGCATATAGCAGCTCGGGAAAGTATTAATAGAGAAGTAAGGACAGTACGTATTTTACAGAATGAAAATCAGAGAATCGTTGATGATATGTTTTAGACTGGAGATCAATTGACGTAGCACGCGCTGCACAATTTTTCGTTCAACACCGAATATAGTAATAATAATTGGTGTCTCCAATGGAAGGCAAAGTTTGTCAAGTTGGCCCCCATACACAGCTCAGTCATCCAGATCAATTGCTGTGAGTAATTCATTTGCCAGACGGTTCGGCGTCCAAGACTCTATTAACTATTTACCCCCTGAACGTAGGAAAGTAGGCTTATGCTCCTGGACGCTGCTCGCCTCCGAATGGGCCAAAACAACAAGAAGCTCCGCTCAATTTCATCCGATGAACAGTTCCTACTTGATGAATAAAACAGTTTGACTTGATATCACCATTAGTGGAGAAGGATGGGAGCAATCAGTCACCGACAACCGAAGAGCCGAAGATTTGTCAATAGAATCTCTTGCGAGCGTTCGGACGATTAAGCAGATGAAAAATAGCTTTTGCGTATGAATCTTTGCGTTGTGTGGTTGGTATAGCGATTGCATGATGAGGGTTTCTATGGCATATGCGTGCAGTGAAGGAGACGGGAGACGGGAGTGTGGAACTGGGTGAATAGGGGAGTAGACACAAACGCCTAGGAGACGGAGGCTGCGAGGTTCGCTGGTATATCGTGTGTTGAAAGATAGGAAAATGAGACAAGAAAATAAATAACGGTGGAGCTTTAAGATGTCACGCGGGCCAGTCTTAGAGCGGAGATTCTCGCGGTTAGACCATGGGTCTCTGGTTGGTGTCATTTTCCTCGAGATGCAATTTCCTGGCGGAAAAAAATGTCTACGCTCATCAGATGATAAGCCAGTATACTTCATTCTTCAATTCAGATTACTGTCACAGTCAATAACATTTCAGTGCTTTAAGTGGACTTTTATTTCAATTGGATTACACCGGCTCATATTGTGCTGGGATGTTAGCTCCATATACTTTCATTTAGTATCTGAAAAGAGGGTTAATTTCGTTTTATGACTTTTCTAAACTATTATTTCACGAATACCACCAGTTGAGTTTGATCTTAATAGCTTTTCAATCCCTGAAAGTCTCCCGGCCGTTCAGGTGGTAACTGTATTTTCTTTTAAAGAATCCTGAACAGCCCGAAATGTACGTGGTGACACAGAAAAGTGTCAAATGTAGGCCGGTAGGTTTTTATCTCCTTTTATCTTACTCGTCAACAGCCAACAGTCAACAGGCAGCAAGCAAGGGCAACATTTTAGCATAGTCGTCATCCTCTCAAAGTAATTTTCTTGACTTACACATTACAAACAGTTACATTTTGCTCAATTAATTTACATTTATTCTAGAGTGTCAAGTTTATTAAGTTTTCTGACGTATTATGCTCTTTTTATTAGCTACGGAATCACTCCCTTTGCGAGCTGGCAATTTCATTTCAATGCAAGTGGCCGAGAATGCTGCACCGTCCGCGTTGGAATGCCACTCGTGTGATTCCAACGACACGATAATTATTGAATCACGGTGCTAAGAGGGATGTCGACTTTGATTGGCAATTACATTTAAATTTGATAGCTGTATTCTAACTTCAATAGGACACTTGTTTCCCCATAAAATGCCTAAAATGCCATACCAAACAATCATCAACCAAACAACTATCCAGTTTTTTCAGGTAAGCTTGCTACGGATTGTAAAAAATTGTTAAATATTAAAGCATGATAAGGGGCTAGGGTTAATATCCACTCTTGGGGGATACAAGTTTCCTGGCAGCCATTTGTCAGTTCATTTCTTTCGGATCTATCTTCCAAAGAATCGTTGACAATCATTGAATAGCACCATAAGATTGATGATACTAAACAAACTAAACACACGTGATTCACTTGGCACCTCGTTCTTAACAGTTTATTTTATGAAACGCCAATAAAGTACGGATATTTATGCAGCAAAAAGGCCACGAATGATGAGCATTCAGCACTTCGTCTGTCGTTGCCATATTGAGAATCGAGAGTTGAACCACGGAGTAAGATTGCTTTAAGTTTAATAATTTTGAGATGTCACTACTCTTCTGAGGTGTAACAAATTTTTCTGAAATTTTCGGTGGTCTTACAATGCAATGTGTTGGCAACGGAAGGATAAATAGTGGATTTCTTTCGTGAATTTATACTCAATCAACCCCCTTTCCCCCTCCGCCCCTGGCGTCTACAGAGGTAATAATTACCATTATTATTCTAGGCCCGGTTGTCACCGCTCACCACTGGTAACTAGGTCTGGTTTCCTAGAAGACTGTGTTGCCAGAAACATCTGCTGAAATGTGTGTACAGCCATTCACAGAAATCATTTAAATTTCATTGGTAGCTGCTATCGCAATTAAACATTCATTCGTGAGGTTTTGATAACTGCCCTCAGAATTATGGATCACAAAAGTTATCACAACCTCGTGGTTGTGCTCGACTATAAGCATGGGAAAACAGAGCAACCAACTTGTATAACAGGCACATCAAACCAGATTTGGCATTATTTATATACAGCGCTAACTAGGTAACTAGCGCTACCAGCACGTAACTATTTAATTTGCAGTTAATTCCCTATTGATTTAGGCGCCCCCTTCGCCAATACCTCCACCTAGTTTATTCGCGGCATCAGTGTCACTTGAGCATCTACTCAGGCATGCCTTCGATAGGTATTTGGTTCGAAATGCCGCGAGAGCTTTAGACCTATGTGTGCCACTACACACTAGACTGGCAAACACGTGACATAGCGTGCGCTGTGACTTATTATCCTCAGTACACGCACATAGGGTTTGCTTATGGGTCATGTTAACACCACACTCGCTATATTCCACTCCCTTAGCTCATAGTTTGCAATCCTTCCAGTTCCAACTGTTTCCTACGCGGCCTTCCAAAAGGTGGATGGGGAAGGGGTAGGCGGGCGGGGGCTTCATTCCTACCTTAAGCCCGTCAACGAAATTCCACACCACTTTTTTGAAATGTGCCATCTTCAAAGCGTTTCACGTCAAGAATGGCTTTCATTGTGCAGAATTTATTTGAAAACGTGTAAAGAATTTTTCACACCTAACCTGTCTGTACCTCTTCAATTCCTTACAATCTAAGCTTCTCTCTCTCTCTCTTCATTCCCCCTCCATTCCTACAACTCTCTCCCTCTCCTCTTATCTCCCTCCAACTCTCTCTCCCCCCCTCTCTCTGTCTCTCTCCAACAAGTTCCTCTTTCCCCATCCATCACCTCTTTCTCTTTTTCTCTCCTTTACTCTCTCTACAACCCCTCTCTCCTCCCTCTTCTTTCCTTTGCCTTCTCTCTCTCTCTCTCTCTCTCACTCCCAATGCAATGAGGAGATGCAGGTAGCTATATCTCATTATTTAGGGACAAGCGATTAACATGTTTGATGTCTTTTTGCTTGCTTCGACAAAATGTAACTTTCAGTTTGAAATATTGGGCCCTACTTCTTGATGTTTTTTTTTACTAAGCTTTGAAGAGATTTCCGCAAAGGAAGTACAAAGTGAAAGGTGGTCATCGATCGAAAGCAATATTACTTCAACTGCAGCAGTATTACGTATGCAGAGTTTCTTTGCAAATGCCATTCACTGCACGCGACAACCCTTATTTCGTATGATGATAATTATCGCCAGCAGGCATAGTAATAACTTACGATATTTCATTTTATTTCCTCTTATCGGAATTTCGGAAAATTTACGTGATTTTGAGCACTCAATCCTTCTAAAAATATATTTAGGAACGTAGGAAGTAGCTGGAAAACAGCACGTCATGCATACTTCATCGTGAACTTTATTTTAAAAGGTGACCCGTGATACAGAGCATATAACTCCCAAGTTATGTGTCCGTTTCTGAATTTCAAATATCAGATTAATTATAAAACAAATACTATTCTTTCTTCGTAAAGTTTAAAAATTAACAGGTGCGGAGGCAAATAAGAAGTGAATAAATTAGAATAAATGCAATTCTAATTTGTTGGAATATTCTTGCCATCTTGAGGGTATAAGCCGATGATAATATTATAACAGTGCGCGAGATGAATTAATTGGCAAGTCCGCGGCTTATAACGATAAGAAGCCACCCTGGTTATGTGGCTTTTGGCATTAATAGATGCTTTGCTCGGATCATTGCAGCTGGCTGAGAAATAAATCCTTTTGCCGGCACAAGACCTACCCTTGTAGTTTTTACTACATACACCATATTATTATTCCAAACAAAATGTTATAATTCCTATTGCTGGTGGTTTAGGACGATCAATCTGTTTCTTTTACCTATCGAAATCAAGTACCAATCAAGGTTCAATTCAAATTCAGTTTACTGGGTTCTACCGGCAGAAAACGATTTTTATTTTTCGTGCCTAGTGAATAGCTATAAGTTTTCAAAACTTGGAAGATATTAACTTATTAACGATGCTGTCACCAACGGCCAGATCTCTGCATACTGTGCCTCTTACCACTGGCTGGCTCTTTGTCACACCCTCGCCCTCTCCCACTCCCTTGCCCTTTCCTACTCCCATTCCAGCGTGTTCCACTCTCTAGCGTGCCCCACTCTGCTACAGACTAAACTGCCTTAAACTGTTGTCTTAGAGGTTTGAAATTTCTTTCGTTCGATTCAACAGACCGTGTTATGTCCAGTGCAAACTCACATCAAGATGTTGGTTGACCCTTTGACCCTTTCAGGGAGAATTAATTTGTGCCTAATTCTAGCCACTTTACTGCAAGAGATATTTTCCTGTGTGTTGGCCGATTATGGATCATGGATACTAGGTATGCACGCCTTTTAAAAGTGGCAACACGGATTTTTTTAACTTGGGGCAAATAAATACCAGTTGTGTTACTACCTCAGTGGGGTTTCCAAAGTATTAGAATGAAAAACAAACCTCTCCAGAATGGTTGGTTTAGTCGTACTGGAAAACTTACTGACTCAGAATTAGCTAATCTGAGTAGGTTTTCTCGTTTTTCATAAAATTAGTAAAGCACATTATGAGCCTAATCAAGTTTTATGTAATGCTTTCAAGTGGGGTGAAAAGAAAACGGGAAAAATGCATTAATATTATTGAAATGTATGAAGTTGAGGATTGGGAAAACTGTTTCTAAGTGTGCTCTTTAAATTTTATCAACTCCTTTTATTTTTTTATCCTTTTCGCTCATTTTGAAAGGATATATAGGTTCTATTTCATTTTCCAAGCTATTAACAATCATTGCACTTCATCTTTTGGCGGAAACAATATCAGAGTGACATAAAAAGAAAGTCTGCTTATGAAGATTTGAAATCTAATTGTAGATATTACCACATCTGAAAAAAGGAAATGAATAAATAATATTCTTTATTTTTTCTGGTTACGAATGGCATTTCTTTAAAGCAACAACAACAAAAAATTGAAATGGGTTCTTTTACACGTAGGAATCCAATATCCATGAAGAAACATGAATATAATCTCAGGCTTAATGAGGTAGAATAGAAGATCAATAAGGACTGTTTTCTTTATAAAGCTATTTGTGGTTTCCAAGTGTCTTGTAAACTACTAACGGTTTCTGGTTTGGCCCAATCTTGTACGGTAGAAAAGAAAACCAATAATTGCTCTGCTTTCTTCGGAGTGGAAATCTTTGTGTCCAAAAATTGAAATTATGAGTAGCATAATTTGAGCCGAGCAAGGGGATTGCGGTGCACACGTCGCATTCGCTTTGCCTGTTCATTCATCCGTCTGGCAGAGGCCAGAAGAAATTGGCCAACTTCCCACAGAGGGATATGCCGAGGGAACGGCAAATATTATGCTGCTCGGGCGAGACCCGGCCTCGGAGCAGCAAAAGCACGCATCTGAGAGCGACGCATGCATATTATAGCTAAAGGCTCGAAGCCATGCGAATTGGGGGCTCTTGATTCTTGATTCTTCTCCTATTCCTTTGATTCCATTCGTTGCCCCCCACTCTCGTGCATTTTCTCTTTTTCTTACGGCATTCTACTCAAATTCATGATCCCATTTTTCTCTTTATCCCATTACCTCCGCCTAACGGTTAACGCGGGCAGGCAGGCAATTCATGTGAACATTCCACAGAGCCGACAGCCATACCAACGCTAAGATCGCTGGTTAAATGATGAACTCACTGTTCCTGTTCCGCACGCCCAGAGAGAACCGAGTACGAAGGAATTGCGCAATCATTTGCCGACATAAACATTTGAACAAAACAATGCGTTTAAATCATTGTCAATCTTTGAGAGTAAATGGACAATCCATGAAATAATAAGCAGCGTAGAGACTTTCGATGCAATTGTTGATAGCCAGCCGCGTACAAGCACCGTGGTAAACGAAAAGCAAATTTGTTCGTATTTGTCAATGCATAACAGCAGGCTTGCCACGTTGTTTGGGTGTTTGGTTGGAGTACCTCATTAACCTTAGCCCGTAATCTAGTTCTGTCCCTATCACCCTGGCGGCTCCATAGCGGTAGAGCAGCTCACTAGCAGCTCACTAGCAGTCACTATCAGTCGCGGCCATGTAATCCAATACTCAAACAACGACTCTGCTCTGCTTCTGCTCTGCTCTGCTCTGCTCTGCCCTCAGCCCTCAGCCGTACGATGCACTCTGCACGATCAAACCAACAAACAAACAAAATGAACTTTAACAGAGCCTAACTACTATATTTAGTGCATGTTGAAATAATAATTACGAGCCTAGTTAATAAAGATAACAATAGAATCGGATACTTATTCAGACAATGGAAATCTTCAGCTCTTGTACTGTACGAGGTAGATATATACGGATGTATTTCCCCTTTGACTCGATTATAATGAATGGCTGGTTCGTTTCAAGGAGAATGGGGCAACGCGGGTTACATGCGTATTGAAAGATGAGCGTAAAGATTATTTTCATTTTGGCAACATTTCAAAAGTATTCTATGTTACGTCGCAAACAGAAAATATATAACAAAATAAAAATTTGAGATTCGTTCATCCGACAAGTCCTTAAAAGTATCTACGCTTATTTCTTGCAATCGTCCGGTCATTTTAGCCAACTGATGTAAGGACCAGGACAAATTCTAGCCCGTCACTTCGACTCCCATTATTGTCTTTGAATGCATTACATTGCAACGTTCATGAGGTTTATGTTATTTTCTCTCGCGAGTCGTGAGTCGCGACTCATGAGTCGAGGCGACTCGTGGGTCTTGAGTCTCTCATTGGAAAATCCACCAAGGATCGTTCGAGTTTTTCGTGTCACGTGCCGCGGGAAATGTCGTCTCGCAAACAATTCCGAGGTAGAAGGAATGGGGAGCAGTATTTTTCCTCTCGGGGAGACGACGAAACAGAAGAAGAAAAAGTATCCAAAAGGCAAGCACAGAATTTGACAAGGAAGAGACAAGAAAATATAGAGATTGCCAGTAGTGAGCTAGCGCGAGTTTTCCTTCGACACCGACCACGTACGAGCAAAGGGAAATAATGGCTGGTTCTGGAAATCGCTTTATATGCTCTATACCATCAAGTATCGACTATCGAAACAAAAGAGTCATCCACAAGTTAGTGTTTGATTGCATTCGCAACTAGTTAATCGACTTGTATATCGAATTGTGCCAAGTGTCATATTGACACACATACTTGTGGGGCAAAGCGTTTATTGAAGAGGAGCTCGTGATACCACCGATACCGGTTTGGATTGTGCGTGTTGGTTGAGTGGGTGGGTGGGTGGGTGGTTGACTGGGAGAGAAAGTGCGTGAATGTAATGCTCCATTGACCAGTAGTATTGATTGAGTGTTGTGGTGAGTGTGTATATGCATGGGTCAAAGTTAAACTCGTGAACCATATTGTGTATGTGTCGGCGACCACGATGCAATAACTGTGTTCAATACGCATCTATACGTAAAGGAAAGTGTCATGATTTGCTGATCAATTGTGTTTCCACGGCCAGAGTGCATTTTGTCAGAGAGGACCATACCGGAATATCGATTTGCTTCATTAACAAAATGCTCTCGTAACTGATCGCTTTAGTAACAAATAATTCTGGTTGCAATAATCCATGTACAGTACCGCAGGTCATCAGGCCACGAACATTGTTGGTCAGTTGCGGTGGCTAAAGAGAGAGAACAATAATAATTGAGCCTATCAGTATTCATCCATGATTCTTGCAAGTGCAAATATCAAATCGTATGAATATAATATTAAAATCAATCGGTTATTTTTATCAAACTATTGACATGTCTAGAGCTGGGTGATCATGAAACTGCCATCCCTTTGAGCTTCATGGACAATTTACCATGACATTTAGCTCATAGCTGTGACAACCGACATTTTCCCGCTCTTTCTAAGGCACACCTCTATCCACACAATGCGGCATAAGCCTACAAAACGTCCTATCGTTTTCTCCACTCGTCTCGCTAGATTCGCCTGTCAAAATATTATGCATGTTTAAAACAGGCCGAGACAGTCTTTTATAAATGAATTTCAAATCTATTTTTATCTGAATAGCAATATGCGGCGATGTGATGAATTCAACGATTGAATTCTACAGTAGAAAATTATTTGAATCGTCACACATTTGGTGTCAGCGGTGGGTTTTGTTTTTTAGAGTGAAGATAAACATTCAACATCGTTTGCTGCGTGCTTCTGCTAATTGGAGTTAAAGAACATTTCCCGTTTGAATTGAACGAATATCTTTGCCGCAAAACGACAGAGGAGCAATTCCATTTCAAGCATTATTATGCTTGACGCATTAGCCATATCTTGTTGGATTTTCAGTCAGCTTCTTCTGAGATTCAATTTATTTCTTAGAGGCGAATATATACATATATACTACCTCATTCCCTTTTCCCTTTTCCTTCTCATACGTCTCTTAAAGTAAACAGTTATCTCTTGGAGTTAAATGATATGTTTGAACAGCACTTGCCACTGTAATAATACTAACTATGTTCTAATTATTTGTCAGTGTAAAAGGCAATTATAGTCGACTAGTGCACTACAATAATTGCAGTGGCTATTGCAGGCTTGCAGGTGTACTAATTTTGGCTGGTCTGCCCACCTTGGGTCAGCCCAGCCTGCCGGATGTGGCCTGATGGCAAAGAACAGTTTTCCAGGTTTTACTGTACAAGTACGAGCAGTTGGCAATTGCTTGCCACTTGAATTGCACGGCAACTGCATGCTATCCGGATGAGTACTAGTTCTTCGGTTTCAGCACCAAACCTTACATCAATCATCGTCACGAGGGAGTTTCTCAAGTAACTTCGAATCTTGGAAAAAAACATATCTTCTAAAAACAAGAAAGGAAATACAGTAATCCAAACAACTTTTAATCAAAAGTCTTACTTGTCTGAACTGTATTAAAAGCTTAGGGATTTCCAATCGATAGCTAGAAGAATCGAATCTAATATGATTGGAAGATTTAGTTTCCGACTTATTATTATTTTACGTTTTCTACCTTAGAGTTTCATCTTCTATAGCGCTACGATTGTGTTTTTCTGAGCCAATTAGAACGATGAATGACATAACTTGGCTGCTACATATTTGCTAGATTTAATAAAATTAGCAATTCGTTGTGGTTAATTGTTATTTAGATAACGATCATATGAACCCACGTTGGCTTTCTACTATCATGAACATGTTACCATCAACACAATGCACCATTCAACACACTTTTATTCACGAGTTCCCTTTCAGTGCCTGCAAAAATATTGCCAATATTTCAGATAAAAAGTAACTCGGTTTGCTCTTTCAGTCTTTTTTGATTTCCAGCATTAGCAGGCAATGCCAGTTTTATGCAGAGCAGTCTACATTTTAATTGCTTTAGACTGATTAAATGTCGCTACTTCCGGCCTTGATCTTTCAATCACATGGATTTTCCATCTAGATGTAAGTGGAGGTGCCGTGAAGAGCAATGGAATCGTGTTGCAATCGAGATTCTTCTCCATTGCCATACTTTGACATGAAAAAAGCTTTAGGGCTTAGCCAGTCTCGCCCACGGTTTTATCCACGTTATTAAAAATTTCTATGGTACGTTTTACTGAACAGAATTCATGTATACTAGACCTTTCACCAATTTTTTTAAGGATGCCAAAAAAACTATATTGAAATGACAAAAGAAACATCAAACTATATTAAAATTCTTCTCTACAAATAAGAGGTATAATACCACATTGAAATCGTCTTTTATAGGCACAAAGAATAAATAAATTCAATCGCTAGTGATTTATTCACGACCAATATTACGCAATATACTGAAAAGACGAATGACAGAAATGGCACTTCATTGCCTTATCACGAAGTCAAGGCACTCGAATACTCTCTTTTGATTGATGGCATATTCGCTTCCATTCAAGTCTGCCGATACTTAGTGCCATACCAGTACAATAATGTTGAACACATCCAACATGATCGCGTGATACGCAGGAACATGACCTACCCCAAATACACATGTTCCTTCTATCTATTCAGCGGGGTGTTGATAAAAATAGCACACGAATCGATCTGATTATTTGTTTAGCTTATGTGGGCCATCTGATTTACGAAAAGAAGAGAACATTTCAGAAAAACTGTTAAATAAGAGCTAACGAATAAAGATTTGAAAAAACATGGAGTAGGTAACGATTATTTAATAACAAGAATTACAACCATAATTGAGCTTATAAAACTAGCTGGAGGGAATGAAATATCCTTTCAGAAAGCTTCAAATGGAAATATGAGGTACAATTTCCCAGAAACTCGGTCAGCGGCCTTCACGACTCCACTCCGCCACCTATCGGGATTTTCCGAAACTTCGCTGGGTTCCAGTGGATGCCGCTTGAAGTCGCCACTCCACACTTTAGCGCTGCCGGATTGCAGTACAGATTTTGTGACCCTACATCCTATACTTTCAGCGCAATGCTATTGATCCTTTCAGCAAGCTTACGGCAGCTGTGTAGAATCATATCTCGGTGCAATACTTATATTAATAAGCCTCATATTTGTTTTATAGAATTATTGGAAAATAAAAATAAACACTTCAGATTTAGAACGTGAATTTCTTCGAGAGTATACTCATTTGAGAAATTGAAAAACATTCTGACAGACGATCAGTTGTCGTAAATAATTTGTGTTATTCATGGAATGAGGATCAATAATCTTCAATACATGAGAGCAATCCTTAGACCATAGGAGCAATCAAATAGCAAAGAGCCCCCTGAGTCCACGAGTCCAGACTTCGCGATACGCCAGCAGAGGTCCCCGTTACGAATGACGATCAATCCAAACACTTACCTGAAAAAAGAGGAAAAAATGTGGTTTATATTTATATGCTAAATGTAAAACACTCGCACAAAAAAGGAGTCATTTCAAACTTGTCTAATTTATATGTCTGGCACCAAAATGCCTATCAAGTTCATGAGAAGTGAATTTTCAGAAATCAATTTCCTAGATAAAAAGGTAATAAGTTCACGTCACTAGGATGCCGAGAAACACGCTTTTTCTTCTATCTAACGGTGTGAAAGTCTGCGTTCAGCCTAGCGTTGTATTTTTGTGGTGAAATGAACATCATAAAGTATGTACATAATTTAATGTATTTTGAAATATTATTTGACAGTCTTTCATTGTTTCGTACAACGTGGTAAAATATGTGCCATAGCAGTCACGATTCCTCAGACCTGACCGACAAAGAGGAGGCGCCTGATTCAATGTTACATTTCGTATTTACGACTCAATTTTATTCACCAACTGGGTAGAAAATAAATCAAAATTGCGGGTAATTTTGTGAAAAATGTTATCCTTGTCAAATAACATTGTTATAATCTAATTCCCATGGTTTCGGGAACTTAACAGATAGAACTCATCAAGACAAACGAAAAACATTACGTTTTTATTTTTATGTTTTGAACTCTAAAATTTTAACTGAGGCAAGTAAAGAGACCGGCGGTTAATGCAAGTGGCTCGTAAAAGAGCCAGTTTTCTAACAATAAACTAGTGTGGGTGTTTTTTCACTAAGCAGATTGTGAGCGGCCCGCTTACTTATAGCTGGTTGTAGAGGTGCCGTGGTAAGCAAACTTGTGGAAGTGCCAGTAAACTGAGGGTAGATTGTGGAGGTGCCAAAAAAAACTTTATAAGGTTTTAAATAAACTTTTTGAGAAGCCAGTAAACTGAATGTAAGTTGTAGGGATGTAAACTGAGTAGACAGTCTTTTTGGAGTTGTTAGACTTGTGGAGGTGCCATGCAATTTAAAATAAACCCGTGGGTGTACCTGCTAACCCAAAGTTAACTTGTGGATGTGCCTGATGCATCAACCATATTGACGATGTGCTTGTTGGTTCAAGCAAGTTATGTGTGCCACTAACGCAGTAGTCTGGCACTTGGGGCTAAAGTAGTCTAGAAGCGCTGATGCTGTTGCTAGGGGGTTTAAGCCACACGTACGGAAGTGCCAGCTACAATTTGCCTTGCCTTCCTAAACGCTTTTTGTCGTTAACTAGGTTCTGGCAAAAAATCATCGGTGCAGATAATTGTACGCAAACATTGGCTAATTAGATCATTATCGTGCTACTTTTTCGCAGAAATCACAAGCACCAGCATGCTGTTCCCTACTTTGTCAGGCTGCTAAGGGAACCCCTGCTTCATGCAGGATTAGCAAAGGAACCGAGTCGAGTAAGCCATTTTTGTGTGCTTATTCTTATTCGTGAACTAGAAATTGCAACAAATGTATTGATATTTTACCAGCAATGATGGTTGATCAGTTAATTCTCTCGCACTTTTTGTAGTAACTACCAACTAGAAAATGCCATGATCTTTTTTGAACAATTTGAAAATTCTGTTTTTATTACTTGCAAGTTGCAACTTGTTACAAAGATTGTACCTTCTACTACGTCAATGCAGAGGCATGTTTGGTAACAGAAAATCAGGCTTTCTATATACATAAGCTAGAGCTAAAGCTATAATACAAATTAATCAATTTAGCTTAGAAAATGATCAAAGAAACATTCTCAAAGGGTTTATATCAAAATTACCTTCACATAAATTGGAAACAAAATACCCATCAGTCTCCTAGGAAGGATCTTTTTCTAATCTAATGAACTGATCGCAATAAAGAGAGCGGCAATAAAACACTAGGGATGACAGTGCCAAGGCACTAGGCAGACTTGCAACTCTCGCAGGGTACACGCTTGCAGAATCTAATCGCATCCGGGGCACAGAGCAGTTATGCAGCATAAAGTAGCAGCAAACAGTGAAATACTGATAGCTAGATAGGATATAATAACCTGCGGCAAAAGACATATCACATGCAATCGCAGCGGCAAACGCCAGACGCAAAACGCAAAACGCCAAACGCACTGTTGTAATAAAAGCCAGCAGCCAGCCGCTTCAACTCATCAATTTTAATTTTAATTGTGACTTATGCAGAATTAAAAATAGATATGAAAACCACCATGCCAAGCCATGAAGGGGGAGGGTACATTGTAATTAAAAAAAGGGAAAAAATGAAGGAGCCTACACACACCCACATAACACATCCATAAGCAATAGAAACGAGGTCCAATCGCTATAGACGTTCTCGATTATGAAGTATTCAATAGTACTCAAGCTTTGTTTCACGATTGATATTTTAGAACACTCTTAATGAAGATTGTATCAATTGAATTGGAATGAGATGAGAGAGAAATACGTTTCCCGAATATATATGGCTACAGTTGTGTTTCCGCAACTCTCGCTCCACTTTGAATTTTTGAATTTGATTGCGATATATTGGACACAACATATACCTGTACGTGTATAGTTAATCAGCATTGAGCCAAAGGTGGTTGGCACTTTAGCGTCATTGATTATCATGTAATAATTAATTTGATACTGCGTCCTGTGAATGTTTCAACGCACATTGTAAGAGTGAGCTAGATTCATCTGACCCTGTTACAATTTGCATCTGCAGCCAGATTTTCCAGTCTATAATGCGCCATGCGGCATGCCTGGGTACTTTTCGCTACACACTCGCTTGAATATTTATCATAACATTAGGAGAGAGATTCCCAAATCCTAAATCCCAGATAACAATATGAGGTAATCACGTTATACCTGCTCTAACCCTATTACACATTCTTATTATCTCTTTCTCTCTCTCCTCTCTCTCCTCTCTCTCTCTCTCCCTCTCTCTCTCTCTCTCTCTCTCTCTCTCTCTAGTTTTTGATGTTTCTCAGCTTTAAACCACAACGACAAACCCTCAGATCAATGGGTCACTTACGATCTCATATATGTACGACCTCTGCTTGGGACTAAGTGATAACTTTCCCTTGAACAAGGGATAACCAAGCATGGCTCGGCCATTTGGTCCGCAACCATTATAAGTCAATTAGTTGATAATCAACAGTAGTTCCGGTTGTGCAGTGATGATTAGACCGACCTACGTACTGTTCAAAGTCTTGGCCCGAGTGGCAATTTCCGAAATACATGCAGTTGAGAGAAACGTAAATCAATTATAAGATATATATAGAGAGAGAGAGCAAGAGTTGTGCCGTAGACACATGGGCAACTCTGTAATGGAATAGCCGTACACAGAGGCGTTCGTTTTCTGAAGCGTACGCTTCAATCTGTAGAGACCTCTCGCGCTAAAACCGCTTGATTATTGTTGGGATACGACCGTTGATAGGTTTATAGTATTAGCGGATCGATTGGCTGATAAAGCTACACATCCACCAAGGCTCCAGGAGCTGTTGCGACAATTAACTCTCTGCTCTGCTCTTCTCTGCGTTGCTCTGGCCTGCTCTGCTCCGCGCTGCACGTTGCTATGCTTTACACGCTCGACTCCACAGCGAACACTCTTCCCATCACATCACATATTAATCTCTGAGCCTCGGTTTCTACCAACGACGAAACTCTAATTGACTAATTATAGTTTAATCCGGGTCTCGATTACCTCGAAATAATTAAACTCTTATTTCACGTGATCGATCTTCATACAGGTGCCGATGCTGGTAGGCAATGTCTAACTTCTAAGATGTATCGGCAGAAGAAGTGTGCAGGTCATTGGGCTGCAGATTGAGATATTTGATCTATAGTCGTGATATATATATATATAGTATATAGTTGATACCTTATCTGCTCCAAAGTCCACCCACGCGCAATAGCAGTTGACTTTGAGGCCATGAATAATGCAAACACAAACTTAGGCCGGAAGGAAGGATGTTCGGGGCTTTAGAGAAGACAACTTGAGAAACTGCTAAATAAATAAATTTTCTTCGTGTTATTTGTACCAACATTGAAATTATGTGGAGTTTTTTTATTCTTAAATGTGCATGCTTAAATTTGAAACTAGCTTTGTTGAGCTACGAAAAGTCCACAAAAAAGAGCGAGCGTTAACTTTTATTCTTTGATATATTTGTCTAGGGGAGGCCACTCCATTCCATATCCATGAAGTAAAGTAACAAGGACAGGAAAAGTGAGCGCTGAGGGGACAAAAGATCACAACATTTGAAACGTGGCTGCGTCTTTTCAGAGCCGCTAGCAGAATAAAAATCTCTATTTTCAAACACGGCGAAGACGGAATCCTTATCAATGTCGTCGTGTATCAATTCTCCTTTCTGACTATTTGGCCTGGTTTCCTAAGGGAAACAGCCATTTATGTCGTCGTAAGTGTCAGTTAGTCTGTCACTTAGTCACTTATATATCGTGTTGGTAAAAAAAAAAGTGTTTTATATCGACTGGTCTGCTTTCCCCTTGGCTATTTTCAACAATTTTACACGCGTATGTTTTTCCGTTCGTGGAATTTTGGCCTGTAACTGGCTTGTATACGTGATGAGTGATGACACCAGTTATGCTTGGAGGTAAGTTAGGTAGGCGTACAGCTCGCCCGTTCGTTCGTTTTGCTCGTCATTCATTATGCATTGGCTAATTTACACACATTAACTATATATGTGTCGCAGCTGGTAACATGAGTAACACTTTCTCAATACCATACTGAACCTGTATTCAAACCTGGTGGTACCACAGAGGGACAGCTCTGTGTGATTGCTAGAACCGCGGGAAGGAGAGTGTTGAGGGGAGCGGGGGGGGGGGGGGGGGGGGGGGCGTTTGACAGAAAATAGGGCGACCGCTACTTGTTTCACAAGAAACTAAAAAACTATCTAATCATTATTTGATAAATATATAGCTTTTAATGGCTGGATAAACTTTGTTAGGAAATTTTTATTCTGGAGAACGTCCCACTGAACGATATTTTAAACCTAAAACTAGGTATGAATCGTATTGGTAATATTATTATGCTATCTATTTTCCCAATAACTTCGAGTAGTTGAAAAAGATTGGAAAAAAACCGCAATAAAGTTGCGTTAATAAATGAGATGACACTTGATTGTACAACTTGTATCATGACGAAGCACCTCGGGTAACAATGGATAGCATGGGTATAACTCACCAAAATGCATTTCTCTTAAATATACATGATAAAACTTGTTGGTGATGGAGTTACACAGTGTTACGAAACATAACGAGATTTAAAAAAGTGTAACGCAATATAATTCGCAACGCAATGAAACAAATTGAAACTGAACTAGTTTTACGTGAGCTGTGAGACCTGTTAAGTTATGGTTTTGTGTGGCATTTTCTTCTTTTCTTTAAATGTATAATCTTCATCTCCACTCAAAAAGATTTTAAACTAATTGCTATCATTAATCACTTCGTCTTATGCAATAGGATATAAATAAATAATAAGCTGGAATAAAACAATAAATACGATGCCTGCGTATATTTGTAGGCCAAGTATGAATATTTCATGATTAAATGACCGATTTCAAGCTGATAGATTGACCAATATTCTAGCTAATGGGAATTCAATGGACATTTTCCGAATTGGAGCACTGTCATATTGCGAAGCACTCAACGTAAAGTTGCAAGCTAACGTTAAACACATTTGTAAATTGTAGTATCTAATCAGCGCTGAATATGCTCATTTGCATATAGATGGACCCGGCACCTCCACGCACAACTCCTAGACGCAACCCTCTATACATAATAATTAAATGTTCTAAATATTTAATTTCTACGCTCTTATCACGACATAAAAGAGCAAACGAATGTTCAGCTTAACTTGGAGAATATATCGGTATTACAGTTGAAAATATTTGATTCAAATTTTTAGTTACTCATCAAAATTTCAACCTGACATAAAATCAATAAAATTTGGTAGCCTTTAGCATTTCATGGACTGACTTTCTGGCTGGTAATTTTTTATTATTTTTTTACCACGTCGATTTACTGCTTTTCCAACAAATTATTT
Organism: Nemurella pictetii; assembly: GCA_921293315.2. NCBI lineage: Eukaryota > Metazoa > Arthropoda > Insecta > Plecoptera > Nemouridae > Nemurella > Nemurella pictetii. The sequence goes on along the minus strand of OV121116.1, from coordinate 22,126,435 downwards.
TGCCAGTCTATTGCGAAAATATTGTGTAGAATTTCACGGTGAATGAAGCGTACTTTAAATCGAGCGAATTCGTCGATTATTTAATTTAGGAAAATGCAGAAAACCATGTCATTTTCACAAGTAAACAAATAACATTTTTCCAGCGGGTGGAGTTTTCACAAATAAAATCACTTGTGCCAGTACTGTTAGTAACAAAATCATATTGTATGATTTCAAGTAAGGTAGGTTGAAATATACCCAGCCAAGTGATCCTGGCTGCTCCCGCTGCAGACAAATGCAAATGTTTATATAGGATGAGGTGCTTACTGCTTATGCTTATTTATGTCGTCTTGAAAGCGTACACATTTTAATTAAAACTTCAAATAATGATTTTTTTAAGGATGCCTGATATTAACGCCTGTAAAATCTCTAAGTTGACACTTTGGGCAGATATGTTCTAAAAGAAATGGCTACGGCAATGTTTGATGTCTTAAAAACTATTGAACTATGGTGAACAGGAAAGCCATTATGTTTCAAGAATGGTGCGATAAGAAGCAAAAAAAGTCATTATATAAATATACCTGGCAGTAGCAGGTCAACAAAGGTTTGCGTAACAGAATCATAAATAATAAATTAGGCGAACTGCTTCTGTGCCGGCCTTTTTAAGCTAGTTTATTAATTCAATAGCAATAACAAATTTCTAGAAAATGTTTCCCAATAATGTAAACATCTAGCATGTGGCTTACGGAAAAAAGGTCTACATTACAATATTATTATGTCACTCCTGTTTGCATTTCCAGTATAGTTACGAACTAAATGCCGTGCAAAATACGCCGGTGGTATTCATATTTACTTATTTTCACTAGCACTTGTATTGATATATACATGAAAAGTCAGGAGGAATATCGCAAAACATTGATTTTCTTTTTTTCCAAATTAGAGTAACTTTAGTTCTTCAAACTCATGGACATAGCTTTTTAAATGAGCATAAACGAAGTATCAAGAGTAGAAAGTTTTCCCTGAGTTATCTGACGTCATTGAAAGTTATGTTATAAGAGCTACCCTTCCCTATTGATTGACTTGACTTAACTTCTTGTTCTCCTAGTATATACAAGATAATCTGACCTGCTAATCTTCTTGCTGGAATATGTGGCTTGGTATCTATTCTATCTATATATATATATATTCCTGAATACGGTTCCCCCCGATCACAGATCAAGATATCATTTTCATTGAATAATTCAGCTAGTTTTCACGCATTTGGGAATGGTCAGCTTTCCAGTTCTCCAGTTCCCCAGTTCCCCAGCTCTACAGCTCTCAGCTTCTAGCTCTCATCTCTCCAGTCTCCAGCGTGCTGGTTCTCTCGCGTGACTTTAGGGAAAAGGGATATTTTCTTCTCCGCTCATTCGTAAAACATTTTTACCGAGCTCCAAGCCCGGATGTTCAGGACACTAGCTTTCCCTAAAGGTTCGTACAAGATAGAATATGGTTCAAACATTTCGACTTACGGTGGCTTTTCCTAGCTTTTCCTATGATTTCCTTTCTAGTGTGTTGTCAATAAGTAGAGGGGAAGAAAATCATTGTTGCGTTTCCATCAACAAATAGCAAAAGCAGCATTTCAAATCGCGTTTTCGGTACACTTACGTTCTTGCAGCAAAAATCCATAAACGTAATTTCGACGAGATTGAAGCGAGGGGCCAGTAACACTCTCGCTTCGAATACATTGACAGAACAGGGAAATCCCGTTTCAGATCCGCTGACTGCCATCACACTCATGACAAGCGTCATGCAGCTCGCCTACCTACTCGTTCAATTATTTATGAAATTAGTGTTACAAGTTTTCACCATGAGAAAATCACCATCTGCTCTGGTTTCGATTTTAACCTAATAAAGATACAGAGCTGTCGATCTCATGTTCGGCAGAAAATTTCCATTCTCATGCATGTCTCCCGAGGTAGTTAACTATTCTAATTTTTAGCTCCAACATCTCGATTTAACGATGCGAGTGCCCATGAACTGAAAATGTCTCAGATAATCTACTATTTCAAGCATAAAGCATCATCTGCCAGTTTGGGAAACTTGTTCCTAGCGGCGCGTCTCTGAAGAGAGACTACTGCGTAAGACATTGCAGCAGCATTGCGTGACCACAGGGCGCGGACGCATCTGAAGGAAGATCTCTCAACACGGCAGCTAGATTAAAGTGTTCGGCTTTTCTTTGTGGGAAACACTTTTCCGGGCCTGTGTGCGATGATAGGCTTCGGGCTGTGGTTTGGGAACGACACACGTACGGAGGGAGGCGGTCGTGGCGTGTTTTCCACGCAGTGCTCGCCGGCAAGCAGTTGCGGCCTAGCGTTGGTGCATGCAGTGATACCGCATTACAGTGTACGCCGCCGCCGTCGCCGCCGCCGCCGCCGCTGCCGCTGCCGCCGTCGGCGTCGGCGTCGGCGTCGGCGTCGGCATCGGCAGCGGCGTCGGCAGCGTCGAGCCAGCCTAGCCGTCGACGGACCGCTCGCTCGAACCTGGTCTCGCGTTCGCGAAGCTTTGGAGCTAGGCCAACGTATGCAATCAGCATTAGCAGCAAGCTTCTGCAGTTGTTTTATCACACAAAAAAACATCGTTCCTTGCAATTGAAAGAATGCTTAAGACTTTCATCCGTCTTAGAGAAAGAAGCGATTACTAAGGAAGCCTACATTTCCTACTCTGGCAGTAGCTGTCAATTTCTCGTGCCGTGGTGGTTCATGGGGAGAGTAGTGGGTGGGTTACTGCGGGTGCGGGTGCGGGTGCGGGTGCGGGGTCGGGACGGGAGTGCTGCATGGGGAAGGGGTTGGAAGAAATCTCTACAAATTGCGACATGGCAGGCGGCACGATTTCACGGCACTAAGAACTACGACGGAAATCATAAAAACGTGTTTGTGTTTTATCAAATTTGAGAACAATAATTTGGTTCGGATTGCGTGATGGCGAATAATGCAAGGCGACTTGATCGATTGTACCACGTGTATCATTTTGATCGGTCATGCTTCTTGAGTGTTGGTAACTGACGAGTTGGTCGATGAAAGCTACGTGGTTAATCACTCTCTCATCTCTCTTCTCAGCTAATATCTTCCACTTCATCCCTGCTAGTGCATAATGAGAAGCTGTGCATTGTCATTTTCCGTGCCGGGTCGGAACAGAGAGTCGAGAGCCTCTTGAGTCACTACTTTGAAGATGACTGCACTTCTTGCACACAATAAGCATTCCACTCCCTTTAAACACTATCAGTCGTAATCTGTTGCCAGCCAAATGCGAACACTGTGATCTGCAGCGATGGTGCTGTCCGGCTATAGCTTTGCTGCTCGCTGCTAGCTGCTCGTTGCTCGCTGCTCGCTGCTCAGAAATGCAGGCATGCTTTTACAATGAAAGATTGCAATGGTTGCGTTAAGGATGGAGAAAAGCTCTTGTCAAGCCCACAGGCGACTTGCGAAATGCTAACGCGAGTTTTTAAACGCTATCAAACAATAGAACAAGCCGGCTGCCGAGTTAACGTGCGGACGACAGAAAGGTCAATTCATTCCTTGCCGACTCGTGAGTCATGACTCATGAATACAACATCTTCAACTTTGAGTGAAGCCGGCACAATTGCTCATGTTCACCGCTTAAGGCAATGTTTCTGTAAGTGATTCATAGTTCTGGTGTATTTCGTCCTCCTGAACCACCGTCTCGCTTTCCCGGTTCGAATCTCGGTAAAACTCTCTCCTTCTCTCTCCTTCTCTCTCCTTCTCTCGATCTCTCCCGTTTCCCTCTTCGTTTCACATTAATTAGCTAATGGATTCCCGAGTGGCTTCCACCAAGACGCGTTCCATTCGGTTCGGAATAAAGAGATCCTTTTCAACTTCCCTAATTCACACAAAACTAACAATTATATACATGGGTTATCGCATGAAATCAAAGACAGGAAAAATCAACGTGAAGTTTGCATGTAGCCGTAACATGCCGATAAGAATAATTCAATTACCGGTTAATAAAGTGTGTTTGCACGATAGATTTTTAAAGCGGTCGAGCTTAGCTTTAGCGTGGCATGGTGGAGGTGCCAAGTTGTATTTACTCATGCGAACGCAGTCAACTTTGACGCTCGCACCGTCCCGTGCCGTTATAGTTTATTTCGTTGACAGTTTATTCATGAAAACGTGAAATTCGTTTACAAAATGCTCACAATGAGCAAAACGACTAAAAATATAAAATAACTTTTAATTTGTCTGTATTTGAGCGGAATTCCAAATTCATATCAACACACTACAAGAATTGAAGAGGACATTTGTCGCTTAGCACACATAATATTCAGTGCTTGTACGACATCTCCGTGAAAACTAAAGAAGAGCGCTAGCAAATAACTAGAGTGTTTTATAAGCATTATAAACTGATTCAGTGCAGCTATAGTAATGTTATGCAAACCACCGTTGAAAGCCTTTGAAACTCCATGGAGCAAACACGCCAGTAGCCACAAGCCTAAAATAACAAACTGACTTAGTGTATTGCCAGTCTCGTTATACTATTTCTTTCTTTGCATCCGATTCGTAATTCTGCACTTCGAATATTGAGCGCACTACTTTCGATAGTTTAACATTATTTATGGTACAACAGCACTATAATTATACAATTATTAGTTCGAAATGATCCGTAACAAGTTTCAATTAGTGAACCACACAGTGTAGTACATTTGTATGTAGTCTATTGGTGTCGAGTCTTGAGAAGCACTGCAGCTATGCTTTGGGAGTTGCTGAAACTTTGAACAAAGTTAAAACCAATTTAGATAACAAACGCCAAGTTGAATAATGAAGTCATGTTTGGGTTCCATGTTCCAACTTTCAGCACCTACCTCATCTTAAAGAGAACAGAAATAGGCTCTTAGGAGGGACACATATTATGATCTTTATGCCACGGACGATATCGTTTAGGCTAACTATTCTCAGGTGTACTCACACGCTGAAACATTATTTGGAGAATAAATGCTGTCGAATTATTTTTCCGCTGAAGTATTGTACTGCATGTGGATAAATAAAGCATTCTTGAAACAACTCGGATGGAATGGTTAAACCAATTTAACCTTTTTAACTTCAGTTGTAACATTGTTCTGAATAATGAAGTGAGTAGAATCGGGATAATCACCACTCCTGCCCATCCATCAGTAATCACCTATGTGTGTTCGGTGTTCCACGTTATGCTACTGCCGCAATGCTGCTGTCAGACAATACAATTATGTTTTCTCGCAAATCGTATTAAGCACCTCGCATCGTACGTAGGCATACACAACTATCATCCTTCCGTATGCATCAGAATGATGCTCACCCAATTATGCCGAGCCATATAATTATTGTTAATTAGTTCATCGACCCACCTGATGTCTAGAATAAAACCTAGATACATAGTACTATATAGTATATAACTTTCCCATGTGATGTTATGCAGTTGACTCTTGGCAAATAGCAGTCCTATCCTCCTAGTTATTCATTCATGGTATTACCACCCTATGCCTCACCCTTCCGTTATATTGCTACCGCCTTCTGAGACACTTGGCACATAGAGGAGGCTTCATTCCTTATGCAAGAACAAGAATAGTAACTCCACCATGGTCCACGGTCCCAGCTGGCTGTCCCAGCAGTCCGCATCATCTATGTATCTCTGCTTCCATTGCCTGTTGGTTTTGTCAGAGCAGGTTGACCAAACATATCGCACACACTACTTTGCTATTTCATTCACGTTGGACATCCCTAGAGGTCGCCTGGTAATTAATGATACTTGCTAAGTCTCTTGGTAATTGATCCTTACTTAAGTACGCAACTTGGGAAAAAACTGACATTACAATGGCGCCCGAGGGTGGGTTGTAAATTGTATTCTTTTAGCTCAAGGTTGGAAATTGCTGAGGTATTGTGCAAAGAGCGATTCTATTGTGACGGGGTTAGTAAACAGATTCGAGTAAATTGTGCATGGAAGCGTATCACATGCGTGTTTATTTTCGGTGCGCGTTTCTGCAGGTATTTCAGAGGGAATGCAAATAGGGCATGAGTGCGTAAAGACTAGGAAACTCGGAAGGAAAGGGACTTCTGAGAGTGCGACAAAGATTTTCAGACGATTGAAGGAAAAGGGTTGAGATAGATAAGAAAAATATGATTCGGAAAACTCGAATAAAGGAAAAAAGAGGTAAACGTAGCCTTATGTATGTCAAGAATCGTTTTTCAACGTCTACATCTAAAGCATGAATTATGAAACTAGATTGAAAATTACTTCGGAAGTTTGTATAGCTACTAGCTACATCCCGATTTGTACAACTCCATGCCAATCGAAATATTGAGTTGATCGAAAGAAGTTGATAAGAAGGACGTCAAGCCATCGGCGTAGCCATTAAAATTATTGGCATCTAGAATCGTGTTATTGTAAAGATTCGTCGTATCGACTATTCCATTGTTAAGCCACGTCACGGTAAAATTCCCCCAGCAAGAAGACCCCTTGCACTATTGGCATTTGGCATGTTCGTTACTACTAACAGCGAAACAAGTAACACGAATCATTTTCACGACTTTTACAAGTTAGTTTACATTGATGGGGTGTTCCTGCGGTGTTCGCCTTGTTTCTCAAGTTAGCTCATCAGGTTACGCATTGATGGAGGTTCCAATTATTCACCCTCTGTTTCCCAACTGACTACAAAAATGACACCAATTCCCCCGTTTCATAAAATATAAAAATACCACGCGGGCACCACCCAGGTTTTGTCAGGTTGACCTATAATATTCGGGTAGACCTTTATAAATCCGAGCAAACAAAAAAATACTTCGCTGAATCAACGATCTTCCGAAAAAAAGAGTCGCATTATTTTCTCTTGTAAATTCTCGGTGGAAGTGCGCACAGTTTGTGCTTCTTTCCCTTTCACCGAGGAAAAGTCACCATGAAATAAACATAACATTCTAACGAATATAGGCGTTTTAAAGGACATTTAGACACGATTTTCTAAGCGACTCTAAGATACCAGAACTTATGTTCAGTGTCAAGTGCTTTGCAGTCAGTTGGAAGAAAGCAGGGATTTCGGATTTTCCTTTCATTGCATTCAAACTCTTTTGATGTTTAGACAAATAAAGATCCATTCATCTGCCAATGCTTAATTGGAATAATTGGTTGGTAATAAAAAGGAAACTGAGATCAAGAAATAATCGTGAAAATTGTCAAAATAATTTCCTATTAAAGCTTATAGCGGCTAAAAATAAATGTAGGCAATTTATTCAAGTCAATTTACACCAAAACTGTGCAGACGAGATGGCCTACGCTGATTTTGGATGAGAAAGCAAGCTCTTTGTGCTTTATAATAGCTTAATTATAATTAATAACAAACCACAGCATCTACTCTGCCGTGCAATGTCACAATATAGCACCGCCGCCTTATCTATGCTATGCCTTAGGGATGCATATCTGATACATATCACTACCTCCAACGTCGTGCTACACTCTGACACCACAGGTATGTGGATCTACTTGCTGCAGATATACTGGCATCTGTCAAAGCTCTAGATTATATTATATATTGAGGAACAAAATTTTAGCTGGCATACTCAAACCTCCACGTTCAGACTACAAAGCGAAACGTTTCCAGTCTTGCTAATGTCGGTACCTTTGCCTTTCCACTAGTAATGATTCCTGTTCTCTTCCACCTTGTTTTGTCCAGCTCGATAAAAAAATTCGGGATTGCCGTTTTCCCCTTTGTTAATTTAGTCTTGACGTATAAAGGGCGGTTAAACAAACCTAAAATAAACCATGCTTGTAGGCAATTTATACGATTTTCTTAATATAATCCAAATAATACACATCTATGTATGTATTCTGTGTAAAATGATGAGAAATGAAGTCATTATAGCTTCGTAATCGAAAATTCGCTTACAGTGAAAACAAATGGGATAATATCACACCTTGCGCTGGCATGAAATTGAAGTGGCCTGAAATTCGTTCAGCCATGATGATATGTTAATTGATCTGGTCGACTGGTAGAAACGGAAAAAACGACAAGGGTTGCTTCATATGAGCATGCATGAGTGGTGTGTCTTTTCGGTTTGCGGCCGTGCGGGTGTGTGGGTGTGTGGGTGTTAGCATTAAACCAGGCTACACCCAATGACGGGACACAGTTTGAATAAACTGTGTCGAAAACTAAACCCCTCTGAAGGTATCAATATCTGTTCCAGAAAGGGATTTAAGGGATTTCTTCCGGTTGACCGTGTTAAATCGATTGTTTTATCTACACTTAAATGAGGATTGATGCCCCACGTTTTCAATTTGTTCTTCATGGCAAAAGTTTATCGAAAACAGTCTAACGACACATACGTACTATTCGAAAAAAAAACTCGTCAAAGCGAAATGGCTCACTTGAACTTAACCGGCGTTACTACAGTGGATTTGAAATTTGCGTCTTCGCTTTAACGTCCCACTCCAACGTTCGAATACCGACATTATAAGGAAAGTCAAGAGCAAAATATGAAAAGCATGATTCATTGCACGTGATTCGTCAGAATACAGCAAATCTGAGAAAGAGAGATCCATTTCTTTCTCGTTAGTTTTTTGACGCTTTACGCTCGAATAGTGGTGGCGCCATGTTTTTTAACAATTTTCAATAGGCTTCGTAATACTGGAGATCTACTATCCATTCTTGTTCTATTTCGAAGTTGGCAATGGATGGGCCAGTCGGATATTATAATAATATAACACTATTTATCTTCTATCTTCTATCTTCTATCTATCATCCACATGATGTGCGTGACTAGTGCCCCCGAGTGGTTTCTAGCATCGATCCGAGCGACGGGGTTTATGCTGCTTACACTACCCCAGACCACCCGACCACCCAGCCCCTTGCCGCTATATACTACTGCCTATACACTACACAGACCAGAATAAGTATTCTGCATCTGACCAGCTACGGTACCATGATGCCATGATACCATGATACCATGATACCATATCTGCTCTAGGCTTTCAACTTACTGGAAGGAAATATATTTACACTTTTATGATCAAGAGTAAAAAGACATGATATTTCTATTAGGCGTTTTACTTGGATATATAATAACACTGGGTATGACGGCGAGAATTGAATAGTTGTCTCGGGGAGTTACGGGAATTACACAAATGATAAAATGGTTGATGCTTGAATATACTGGTAACAAACTTAAGACAAATCGCAAGTTGAGCTTGATAATGAAATACTATCTAAACTTCTATGTGGTAAAAATAAATTGAAAACCCGGCCAAGCACGTTCAGCATGTTACCCCTGTGAAAGAAGGTTCTTTTCACCGATCTTTACTTAATTTTAGATCGCGGTCTACGTTCAGAGAGAATTACTGTATTGTATTTCCGTATGCAAATGATATGCAGATTTAGAGTATGATATTTCAAATGCTGTACTCAACCTGTTAATAGTTTAAGGCAGTGCACCAAAGTTGCTGGTATATGTTCTTGCCGTAGAATAATGAGCATATTATTGTTCAGGACTAGGCTTGCTTGGGTAAGTAATTAGTACCTTATAGATGTTAACTAATACCATATCATAATATACATAAACGCGAATTCGGTGTGAATGCATGTTATTATTAATGTTAAGATCGAATTTACTATTATACTTGCACATATAAAGCTATAATTTAATAATAAAGCACTCAAATCATAGCTGTCTTGGTCATATCTTTTCGTTTGAGTGCTTTTAATTTGACAACAAAATATAGTATTCATTTGACCCCATCATATTGATTGATTGCTTTTCTATCTCTCCGTGTCAAATGTAACCATTGTCTTTTCGACAGAGCAGAAGGAATAGAAGTACAGAACTTGATATTTGTTTCTTCTGTTTTACTATTCTTCTGATTGAATGTAAGACTGATCTTGAGCTTTTGATCTTCCGTCAGCTCTAATGATATATTTACTAGAAGAAGACGAGATAAGAGGCAGTAACGTGGTAATACTATCGGAACGAGGTGCCCTGGTCAAGCTGCCTCTGCAATCAGTTCCGTAAACGGTCATGCAATCTTTCTCATGGCAGGGATAGAGATGTTAACATCGCCTATTCGCCTATTCACCCAATGGTGGCGAGACGAGCCATGGTCTTTTTTTTATCGGGAAAATGCTTTTTATATCTGTCTGTGTGTTTAACGGGATGGCTGATCAAAAGAAACTATGGAGTGGAGTCATAGCATGTACTTTATGGCGACTTTATGGCGTATCTGTAAAGCCGTGCGATTTCCCTGAGGGCGAAATGACCTCAACATTTGCCGTAGTATAGCTAGCTAGTGAGTTCGCGCGCTAGAAAAAAGCATCAATAGCACATGTGCGTATATAGTACTTTGATACTTCGAACACTCGGTTGCAATTTTCTTTGCAGACCAGACAGAGCATCGGATGAGTGAGCGAAGCGAGTAATTCCTTAGGCTTACCCTTTTTTATTTGCAGCCATTTCGGAATTAACTGTGTTATTTTTTTTTTGCGAGCTGTCCCTAAACTATTCCCATAGGTCAAAACGGTGGGACGGATTTGAGCGGAAAGCAACGATGTCGGGCTTACAAATTCTCGTTTTTTTTTACCTTGCCACCATCTAGGCCGCAGAGAAAAGTATTTTCTTGAACCTATTTCCGAATTCACTATTCGCGTGGGCACTGTTATTTGTGAAAAGCGACTGAGATACAAAACAAATTTCTTCCCATCAAGAGAGCTCAGAAAAGCATATCCGAATATGGCGTTTCCTATAGTTTAAAGATAGACTCGATGCCCGTAAGAGAAAACGACGAAGGTTTTATTTTATTTGTACGTTATGAATATTCCTTTCCTGCGCCTGCTTTCTTCCTGCCACAGAATCCCCGGAGGAGATACTTTGCTTAAGAGTAGAATATGCTGTCAATGTATACATTGCTTATTTACGTTACTCGATCCCTTGGAGCAGTGAATTATATTCGTTCACCTTTCATCTGTCAGAAAGCATGCACAATTCAGTATCATCCTTCCACAAGCTACTGCCAGATACCGCCAGACAATACCTGGCACAATACATTTGCCGAAAAAAAACTGATAACGGATTTACAAAGATCGTTATTTGTAGAAAAATGCCAAGTGGAAGAGTCGCGTGGGTTCACAGCCTTTTTGTGAAACAACATTTTTCGCTCTCAATTGAGGAGAAATGAGCATTGTAATAAAACTCCATGCTATGGGTCACATATATTATATACAGATATAGTACGTACCCAGTGCCTCTGAAAAATGTAAATACCTAATAAAGCTTTTGGCGAGTCCACGGTTACAGAAAGGTGTGTATCGTTGATGGTGGTCTGTGCTAATTCCTTGTGTAAGGCTCGGCTGCAAACTTACTCATATACCGACTTATTGATCTTAATTGCACCCTTTCAAGTGGAAGGTCCCTAGAAATGAGTAATCAACAAACAATTATGTCCTTGCGATCCTCATAATTCTAATACCGGCTGATAGGTACGTATTTTGGCGGCAACAAAAAATTATTTCTAACGAATTCTTTTATGCATGTTTATTGCAAAATTCTGTATGAAAATGCATTAAAACTTGAGATTTTTCTTTTATGGATGTTATAAATATTTGATAGGTATAAGCAAAGACCTTTGCAGCTCCTTTGTATAAAACGGCTGATGATTTCACCAACGTAAGCATGAGCGTGGACGAAGTTAATTAAAGTGTAGCTTGCGGGCCGTCTTAAAAGCGCCTGGACGCTCCACTCAGTGTAAATGTAGCTGGCAACTTCATTATCATCCTATTCCTATACCCATCCTATTATAATACCATCACATGTCATAACGCGCCATCAAAAGCTGCATTATCCAGGTTCACTGCACGAAGAATAGACCAATGACTAATTATTTCAAACCACACGTCGATAATTGATCCCTTACCACCCCTTACCATACTATTATTTCCTGGAAATGAATATCTAGTCATGGATTCTTTGACATCAAGCTGAATGAAGCCCATTCGGTATTTGCAGTTATTTTAGACCGATTTTAATTTCAATGGTATGCGTATACAGAAACAGGCGTGTGCTTGTTTTTCCCGGAGCCTATGCTGGTATTGGCAATGATAACACCACAGCTGTCATGGTGGATATCACATCAATATTAACGAATCAAATTACCCGATCAGAGCGGCTCTCAATTGGATACTAATTCAGTGTGTCATATTAATGCCTACGCCGAAAGCATTATGAGTCGAGAATTTTACTGTTCAAAGGTATGATTACCTATATATACCCTACGATAATCTGATAACCCTCCGAGCTATCAAATGCCCATTGTCACCGTAATGATTCGTTTCGCAGTTAAAATTTATTGTTGTTTTGATTTCGTTGACAATGACAAAGCTAAAAATATCGTATCCTGAAAGTTTACAGTTTACTGGAACTGCCTAAGGGCGTCAAGGAAATTCGAGGAATCCTTTTTTGAGGAAAACTTTCAAGAAAAAAAAATGTCCCAGTGCAAGAACCAAAAGAGTAATTAGTTGTTCAATTATTTCAAGAGATTTTGCTTTAATTTATATCACTAACTATTATTATAATTGCCTATACAGGTATATGAGATGAAATTGAAATGAATTTTCCTTGTACAAAGGAAAAAAACTTAATAATAAGAGAAAATAATCCCTTTCATTGAATTCGGAGAAAAAGAGTGAATTGGTTTTGGGATGGCCATTGAGAGTACTGATGAAGATCCCGACGAACGTGGACCAGAAACCGGAAAATAGCGAACACCAGATTCCACGGGAGTATATTACTATATATTTTGTTCAAAAGTTCCTCGTTGATTTTATCACTTTTTTTGCTGAGCGTGCTGCTCAGCAGCGTTTTCCAATTCCTAACTATCAGCATGAATAGTACAATGAACGATACTGTTGATAATGCTCATCATTTTGCTCTAACAGACTAACCAAATGAAACAAAATCGCTAGAAGCTGCTGTTTCGTTACCCGCTTCAATTCCAATTCTTTGCGATGAAGCGCTTAGCACCTAACCTAACTAATTGGACCTGGCAATCAAAAAATAAGTTATAAAAAACGGGTTATCTTAACTCAGTAACTATTAACTAAGAACAATTACATAACAACTGATACGTCAAATACACAACCGAGAACTATCACAAGCTTCAACACGCTTAAAAATATCCACGTCGAAAATTCAGAATCGTAATTAAACACAGCCATGAGACCTTCTCATGTCAGAAACGTAACCTAATAACATTGAACTCACTTTTACCTCAACCCGCCATATTTGAGGGCTTTTTACCATATATTCATCCTCTTGTCTTCATAACGAGGTATGTCTTGCAAGTAGCAACACGACCACTTCCTTCCTTTCAAGCCGTCTGCATTGCATGAAAACCATTGAGAGCAAGTTGAGGTCGTTAAATGGTTGCTCAACAGGTCAGGTGAACGCTGATCGTGTAATAATTATAGGGATCGAAGTAGTCCCCTAAACATGGCTCTATTCCCAGTCCTCCCACTACCCGCTACCCTCTACCCGCTACCAACCACCCACCACCAGCAGCAGCCACCCACCAACCCACCACCCCACCACCCCACCACCCTAGCTAACCGAACCCTTTGCTAACAAGTACACGTCCATAGCTACGACCACACTAGGATGCAGTCATTGTCATCGTCATCGTCACATTCACCGTTGACACAGCGCAGATTTCAACAGCCCTATACGTTTCAATTGAATCGATACTTTGTGATACGGTAGCTAATTAGCCAATTAAGAACGGAATGAAAAATAAAGTGAGAGCAAAATTGAGTTATGTTTCATGAAAAATAGTGATTTAAAATTTAATACTTACATCCATTTCGTGTAATTAGGCTTGATTCGGGCGTTGAGTATGCATGTAGGCATGCATAATACATATACTTTCCACTATATAATTAACAAGAGTTAATTACTATGTGGTATCTGAGTACAATGCAGAGTGTACACACCCTGTGAATGCCAGGTAACTTAGCGATTATCACTCACTTAAGAAGTATATAGCTATACATAGTAGTATAGTAGTATAGTACCCCCTACATAGTATAAATCTAGTCATCTTGTTTGCCGATTCAGGGTTTAGTGAAACCCTATCCAAACCAGCATGCAATTAAGGTATTAGCTGACCTGACATGAACTTGCGTCAAGATCTATATTCCGATTGCGTTATCTGAGCCCAAGTTAAGTGCCTCTGACAGATTGTGTAGGCCAATACACACCGATAATGATCTTACATCATAATTTGACAGTTTAAATTAGTATATCATTTTAACTACGGACGTTGACAGCGTTAAGTTTAGGCCACTAAAATATACCTACATTCGCTGATTTCAATCGCAATAATTTTTTTACTGTAACACCGTATTATATTTCATACTAGTGTGGCACATTTGAAAAAGTGTGGTTTTCTGCTCAGTTTTAATTTAAGCATAATTTGATAATCCAACTGAAAAGGCTGGGAGGGCAAAACACTGTTCTTCCCTCATTCCCACCAATAATTGGGTGCAGAGAGCGTTCTAGTTTCTTTTCAAGCAGCAGTCTGAAGCTGAACTGAACGTCTGCTGAAGCCACCCACGACACCTAGCTTCTATAGCTTCGCTAGTTTAGCTGGTTTAGTCATGGGTTTACTGAATATTCATACTCCAAACTTGATCGCAATGAAATGAGTAAACACTTGGTTACCCGTCTCGGGTCTATCTCATTTCAAGCGGCAGCTTACTGATTAGCCTTGCCTTGTAGTGTTGAGATGGTTGTAGAGACTTGCTAGTCAAGTGGTAGTGGGTGGAGGTGCCACATCTAAAATATGCATGGCGATCAAAAATTAATAAAAATCAAATAAATCGCGCTTTAGATTCTTAAAACTTATTTTTTTATCACTTTTGTTCACAAAGTTTCATTTTTTAAATAGATTACCGGGCTGATGTTGATATAGACTTTAGTTTGGATTCAATTTAATATTTTGTTGAACTCAAAATGAATAGAAAAATCGATACCTACTGCGAATTAAATAATATTTGAAATGCTTGCCACAAATATCCACGAAGCGGAATGATTAACATTAATCTGTAAAATGTAATGAAACATGTTAAAAAGTTCGCTTTAGTTTATCGTGTGATTTTTTTTTTGCTGCTGATTACAACTTTTCACAAAAGTGATGCATTACGCTAGATAGGTAGTAACATCACATGGTGATATAAACCTGCATTAAAACGTATCTGGTTTTCTATACTGGTCAGTTATTTCTCTGAACAGAGCTTCATACCAACCCTTGCATAATGCATAGAAAAAAGCTACATCTATGCATGCCCAATTATTGTAGTGTTGTGGCGTTGAATCGAAATATGCTCCTTTGGCTGAAAGGCGTAGCATACACTGAGTAGTCAATAATTCACATCCCATCGCGCGCACGGGCGATAGAATGATGGCCACGGGCTCAGAACTCTGTTGTGAGCTAGGCTAAAAGTATGAAGATCGATTCCTAAACTGAAACACCTATGAACATGCGGTCGTGAATGCGAGAAACACAATAGCGGCGATGATTTACACGAGTTCGCTCTGAACATAGGACCAACCTACCTAGCTACTTACCAAGTTACCTACGATACTGGAAGTAAATAATGTGCTGGCTAACCATGAATCATTATGATGCTTGCACCCTTCCATGATTCCTCAACCCTCCCCCCCTCCCCAACCGTTAATAGGATCTTGGCACCGACTACTTCAATAAATATGGAGGTATGATTGTCATTGCGTTTCTGAGAAACCATTTAATTGGCGTACTTCTTGTAGTACTAATTTGACTAGAACGCTTTACTAAGTGACCTATACGGACGGAGAGTGATGACTACTAATTGCAAAATTTTATCAAAGAAACATTAGGTTGGCATGAATTATGTTCATTACTATCCCATTGATATAACATTAAGTCAGATAACAAACAGCTAACTGACAAAATTATTGAGTTTGTAAAGCTCGTTTCGAAGAAACCGTGGTTGCTGGAAATATGCGCATAAAAACGACATCCGAAATGTGACCAATAAATGGTGTATCCTGTTAATTAGGTTATCGTAAAACAAATTGAATAACGAGATTGGAGAAGCGAAATGTTTGATTCTATTCCAATCCCACAAAATAAATAATGAGAACCCCTATTAATCGTCTCCCGTTCTAATTCGTGTACACCAGTTTGAAATAGAACCTCTAAAAGGTTCTAACTGGCTTCTCAATTATTCTCATAAGCCTCTATCCGCATGATTTGAGATTAAGTGCGTCGTTAAATAGGAGTAATGCGGGTAGGACGCGTTGTCGTCCCTAAGGAGTCGTGGTTATAGCGTTTTCAGAAGAATCTTTATGTGCACAGGTAGATGGTCTTAGGTGATCCACGGAAATAACGTCAGGCTAAAAAGTGGTGCTGCATGGTTAAAAAAACTTCTTAGGCGATGTGAAAAACGCTGCCTTCAATGATGTCTTTGTTTGACTTGGAGTGATTGTTATAGCAGCACTTCGTCTACAGCTCGCTAATTCTTTGGCAGGCACACTTTCACTGACCTGCATTCTACAATTCACCCTTAGTTTATTTGCATGCCTTGCTGAAAACCGCTGGAACTTGGAACGCATGTGGATTCCTTGGAAACGTTTGACAATAAACGAAGAAAAGAGAAAGCGTGTTTTGTGTATAGTAGGAATTTACTCTCATAAAGCTTACGTAAAAGTACGACCTGGTTAATAAGCATGAATAAAGGATGAAAATTTATATTAAAATTGTATTTTTAATAACGTGGCTACACGGCATTGTTGACAGTTTGAAATGGTATAAACAGGCAGAAAACTCGTGAGGGTGCGTTACAATTTTGATATTCCCATTGGAGTAAACGAAAGGGGTTGGTTGAAAAACGATTTCGTCAATATCATTTTCCATGTGCGATTGAAAACGTTATAATAGCATATTTTAATTGATTACAGTTGTCGACTAGATAAACGATCAATCGGTAGCGAAGCTGCTCCACATTTGATTTTTTCTCAGCGCTGCTAATGCTGGAAGTAGACCGTCTGTAGAAACCACCCTCTTACAAATTAGTTACGAGTGAAATCTTTGTTTGCTTCTCTCGATATCATAGCGCCTAAGCCTTCAGCCGTGCTCAGTTTGCTGAGTAATAGCCTTGTTTTACTCGAGCGTTCCCACCTGCTCCCTGCGCTCTACTCCCTACTCATTACTCCCTACTCCCTATTCCCTACTCCCTACTCCTTGCGCCAGTTCTCGAAGTCCAAGTCTGGTCCATACTTCTCACTACTCGGCGCAAAGCGCAAGGCGCAAGGCGCAAAGCGCAAGGCGCAAAGCGCAATTTGCGAACCAAGCGTCAAGCTTCTAGCAAACGGAATATGCTCCTAATGGTAACTCTTCACTTCTTTTTACGTTACGAGCATAAAAATTAAAAATACTTTCTTCGTGAAAATTCTATAAAACACGAGTTCTGCGCCGAGCAGTTGACTGTAGTGGACTTTTAGAAAGATAATTACAAAATTCTGTAAGGGAAAGTTAATTTCAAAAGACCTTCATTTAGAAGATGGAATAGATAAATTTTCCAGCCACTTTGTGGGAATGGTATTTAATTTGTCATTTCCACACCGCGAGCTGAATGTGAAGTCTTGATCTGTGAACTTTGGTCGCACGGTTATAAACCAACCCCCATGTGCGGCTGCGACTATAAATAAACAAACACGGTAGAAAAGCTCAACCTTGTCTTTGGATTAACAGTAAAATTCCCGTCCAAAAGTGTAGCGACCAAAATAAATAATTAATCGTGTTGTGGAGACCAATGGGGATGCGAATCCACGTCGTCGTACAAAACCTGGAAAAGCTAGGGATGACACTTTGCCCTCCGACCGACATTTTATTTAAAAGCTTTTCTGCCAATAGCGAATATCCAACAAGTTAATTGTAGCAAAATTGCGAGAGGATTTCCACTTTACTGGGGAATAGTGTCCGAAAATAATTACCGACCAGAGAGAGAGAGAGAGGGAGAGAGAACTAACAAGGAAAATCGACCGACTTACAAAATTTGTTTCTAGCTTGTTAGCAGAGAGATTATTACACAGCGTCATCATAAATCATATTTCTGTGTAAGCAGACCAGTGTAAAGCATGGACAGCTTAAAGTTGGAGGATAGTGTCTGTGCAGAAGCCAGTGATATCATTGAAGCTATTCGGCTTGTAAGTTGTCACGAGCAAATCAAATCAACTAGAACTAGAACTAGATCAAATGTAGGTATATAGATCGCTTATAAAGTATAGTCCTAGCTAGACGCCAGCAGCTCATTAATTATTTATACCGGCACTTACTGACAAGTGACAAGCAAATCTACCAGTGTGCGTTATTGATTTGCAATAAAGCTTTACATTATTATTATTATATGAAACTATTGTGGTAGAAACCCAATAAAAGAATTTCCCCTCATCTTACAAAATGTGAACCCTGTTGGTTTAGTAGCTTGGTTTTAGCGTTAAAAATAGGGAGCATATTTTAAATTTTCGTAAGGGCAGGCTGGCGAAGATAGATGGCGAGAGAGCTAATATGAGAGAGTAACTCCTATCTCCAGGACTCTTTTATTTGGCAATGCGACGATGTGCGTGGGCGAGCTACATTGCGGATATTATGCAATGTCAGATTTGTCCTTCGCTACTGGGCGGAAAATAAAGCTTATTCCTACCCTAATGCATGGAGATGATAAATCTATGGCAAAGCAGGAATTCCAATTACACTTCGTAATGTGAGGCAATAACGCCTTTTTTACCGATATAACTAAATCTATCTCGCCCGTTTCCAAGCTAACGTGTCCACTCCACTACAATATCCTATTTATATTGATGACTTAACGACGCACTCTTAAGCATCGACGCTTACGGGATTATGCCCAGTGAGAGGTCAACGTCGAAGCGAGCAGCGAGCAACGAGCAGCGAGCAGCAGCAAGCTGAGAGCAGCAAGCTGAGATCCAACCAACTAACGCAGCAGCCGCTGATGGTCCTCGTCGGGGTGATTGGACACCGATGCCACCGTATCTACTATCTAGAGATCGACTTGGGGGTTGATATTTGCACCTTAGCTCATGCTTTCAGTCCCAATCTCTGGCAAGAAGTAAGCGGCATGCTTTTTCTACACACTCTTCCTAAGAGCATGCTTCAGTGAAAATGGTATAGACGGTATATTTTAGATGTACTACCACTACGATTATTGGGTTAAATGGAAAACATGGTATAAAGGTCATGCTTTACACTATGGCTGGTCCTTTTGGATATCGGCCCAAAACCCAAAGCTTATATGTCCTAAATACATGATAAGTGTTAATGTTAAGCAATAGCCGATACGTAAGCGAGATTTGTATAGAAATGGCAAACAATAATACTCCACAAATAGGTTGTTTAAGGTATAGAAATACGATACTTATACATTATAAACAAAAAAACACGGCACATTAACTATGCTCTTAATCCTTTGGCTCCCAATTGGAAACCGCATTGCAGTAAATTCACCATAAAATACTACTACTGCATAAAAGCACTTAAACCATTTATGTTCAGCTAATCAGAAATCATATGCATTCTATTTATTTTCTGAATTAGCTTCAAAGTTCGTGTGAAAGATTGACACTAAAGTTTTGACACCAAAGCGAAAACACACGGCTGGATTGATACTGAACCGAACACACAAACAAACACACAGACACCCACACACACACACCCTCTATAACACCACATGCATACGATCTCGCTCATCCTCTTTCAACCAGTTCTCTTTATCCTAAGGGATGCTAGCACATTTCACGGTACACAGGCACCGCCCCAGTGTGCACCGCTCCACAAATACAACTTTAGGTAAACTCCGAATTCCAATTAACTTCTGTGCGAATAAAACCAGGACGATTCTCGCCTCGCAGTTTTGCAATCTTAAGTTTGTTGAAGCGCTGCTTTCTTTAAGTCATGACTTACCCATAGGAGCCAATTACGCAAACCACCACAGCCATGCTTCCGATTATATAGAACACTTATGAAAGACGCTAAACGTAAATTCGCCACATTGTTAAATTGCTGCAATATGGAAAGTTACAAAGTGATCTTACCACTTATTATTTCATCGTGTAGCTTCTAATATTCATCAACGTATTGTAAAGTTGGGGCGGATAGACTTTTGATAACTCTATTAAATCATTGACACCATGCTCATGCGACTTTTAAACGAGCTCGGCTCCATGCGTGTTTTCAAACGAAAGAAAATGCGGCACAAACCGAAACCGTACCAACTAGTAACTACCGGCTCCTCTTTATCCACTTTTCGTGTAAGAAACTCACCCTTAAGCAGGCCATAGACCCCTTTCAGCCAGGCAAAATCAAACGATAGGCGACAGCACGAAAGTGCTATCAAAATACACATGAGCTGGCAAACTACAGTACAAAGCAAACGTGTAAGAATCCATGTGACTTACCCCATACTACCAGCAGTAGAGGCACCACCAGTCTCCAATAATACATGGACACATCTAAATGAAACACACTACTTGGAAACATTCAGCCATTTCAGCTGGGATGAAAGCAACTAAACGAGCAAACTTGATCATTCCCGCTCGCATTAATGAACACGACGACGGCGACGCCGACGCCGACGTTGAAGACGAAGGCGAATACGAGAGAGGGTAGATTTTCCCGCGCGCGAATCAACCCCTGCTCGTGTAGACGGCGCTGTGTACGACGGGTCACGACCACGGCCAAGCGTCGTCTGGGTTCGTGACTGCCTTTACCACGCTACCAGCAAACGACGAACGCCGAACGCCGAACGCTGGACGCCGAACGGCGCTCCGCACTGGCCCGCGCATGTGCTAGGCTGGTCAGAAACTAAATAAATGACAATATATTAAAACCGTAGAGAAATATCGGCGATTGAAAACAATTAATCCTTATTATCTATCCTGTTTAGTTGTCATATTGTGAAAGCGTTGGACTGGCTGCAACGCCAAGCCAATGCTGCGCTCATTAGGTTGTGTTTGCGAATCATTTTTGTTTAGTGAAATGGACTCTATTCTCTTAGATCATATCTTGCTTATCCCATTCATTATTTCTCAGCTACCATCTCAACCAGCTAATATGCTTGCCTAATTTACACGAGGCATTTCATTTTTAAGGGCTCAGGACTTGCTGGTCCCACCCTATCTCAAACTGAATGACTTAATGAGAAACATGATCTGTATAATATCACGGGAATAAAATATAGTGTGTATACAATGTCTAAGTCAATTAGTAAGCTAATAACGGGTATTATAACCAAAGTCCCCTGCTATATGAATTTAGGGTCTGAAATTGCGATGTGTTTCCTTCGCCGTTTCGGAATCTTAAAAAAACGCCGAGGGATTATATTTGCTCCTAAATGCACGCGTAGAAGAATCTATCTAAATCCTAATGTGATTCACGTGTTATTATGCCCCCAAATATGTTTAATTTATTACATTAATATTTGAGTTTCCGATTGAGAAATGGAGACTGTATCTATTTAATCCACCATTTTTCGTGCCACTAGTCGTAGATTTATGGTATTTTCCGTCATATCGGGCACCATTCCAAAATAAGATTGAATATAGGATAGTGTAAATTAACATTTTGTGTAATTATTTTAACAGGAACCTCTATAGTTCAAGTCTTACAGATTTTCTCTCGGCATCTTTTTATACTTCGCCTCTGAGTTTATTTCGAGCATATAGGTTTAACTCAACCCCCTCTTAACTTAACATTAATTTATTTCATGGCTGCTTATTTATGTAGACGAGTTGAATTACATTTACAATGGGCGAAAATCGATCATTCGTTAAACAATGGAATGTAATTTGGATTCATTGTGTAGCGTGCTTAATATGGACAAAGTTATACGAACCGATATTATACTGCAACAGGATACCATAGAGGTGATGTTGATGTGTACAAAAGAATATATCAATATATCTCGAAGAGAACCATATAAGTTGCAATTCCTTGCTAGTCACGCAGTGTTCCCTGCTCTAATCTTCGATGATCTCGATGGAAGATGAAGCCATACGATTATCCACCTTTATACCTAACGTCATTGCTATAAAGCCACCGACTTTCACGTATAAATTCCACACAGGAAATTCTATCTTCACACAAATCTTGCAATGGAACACCTTCATCTCATTCTCAAGTCTCATGCAGTCTATGCTTGCTATACGACAGCTATATAATGGCACTTTCCGCAAAGGGCCATAACGAGTTTCTAGTAAAAGCTGTAGGTATAGGTTCAGTTGAGAAGGAAACAAGAGGTTGGTAAAAATAACTTGAGCTTGGCCGAATCCAACTTATTTGCGCCGTGACTTGCACCAAGGGTTCAATAATCAATCCACGGTTTAATGTTCAATCTTGCACGCAAATCAAATCATATTGACTTTTACGAATACAATTTCAAATGTTCAAATAGAGATCCAGGTTAATTAAAAGCGCTGCATGCATTCGGTTCCTGCGTGGTAGCGTCACGGATGCCGATTGAATGGCACACGAAATAACGACCGAGCCAGCGGTAGACACTGGGGCCGGGCTTGTTCACGCTTTTCTTCTGCATTTCGAGATGACGGAAATGTTATAACAAGAAAAAAACCTGTCTTTGTTGGACCTCTCGTCTTATTCAGATTGAAGCGACGTCGTCACGACCCTTAATACTTAGGTTTTGACGTTTGAACCCTTCGCCAATTTCTCGTTTCTTTTTAAGGTTCAATTGAATTAATTAATTATTCCAAAGACTACCGTTTTTCGCATTCGAAATTATAATTGGGTCGCAAAAAAAGCGAAAAAATTTATTAATTTTGCTAAATGTTTTGCCTTTCGGGGACGATTTACATAAATTATCTGATTGCTGAGTAGGCTGCGCTCGTTCACAATAACTCCAGTTACTTTTGCAGCACTTCTTTGCTGTTTATCCTGAACTACAATCACAGTGTAAATTATTGCAAGTCATTTTACTACCCCCTTTTAATTAAAATGTAAATGAATGCATTTGCGGTGAGAGACTTTCCTCGGGCGCAACGTACTACCTGTATACTACCTGGTAGCATTTTACTTTGTCTGTGCACGTTACCACCTTATTGTGCATATAAAGTTGAAAATGCAAATATAACAGCCTTAATTGCTCATTTATAAAGAAAACACAAATGAAAATCTGCCCGTTCAGAAAACCAAAAATATATAATATGAAGTTAGCGAATACCTACGAACTGCACTTCGAAAATTTGCATGTCTGCGAGAGCGTAAAATTTCATCCAATTCTTTCACTAAAATTAATAACTTCATCAGCGCGATCAATAATCAGCTCTATGTCTGGCCAAGTTCATAAAGAAAAGGATAAAAGTCTGTGTCAAGTCCAAACACCGGAAAAGTAATTCGGGGCTGCAAACAAGATATAGTTCGGTATATAGCCACGTTGAACAGGGAAAACTGCTGATGTAAACGATCGACTACCTGCCTGGGGCTTTTGCCTCCATCCTTTAGTTACTATACCTAGCAGCAATGATCAGCATACATTGTCAGAGAAGGCTAGCTCGGTGCTTTCTCCCCGTCTTTCTGATCAATACAATAAATCAGGAGACAGGTAACTATCCACTATCTCCGAATACGTGGGACTGCCGTCCTTGCTTTGCCACAGAAAAACAGGGAAACTTAAGCCGGTCCGTGTGTGAAAACACAAATATCAACAAAAATACTTTTTGATCAACACTGTTTGAACAATTTCAACGCAAGATTGGAAGATTGATTTACTGTGGCCTAGTAGCTTGAACGTAACATATTTTTAAATGTAATGCAATTATGTTCGTTTTAGGAGCCGTAACGAACATGTGCTACTTCAGACACCTTCAATGGCTAAAGCTCACGAGTTGAGAAAAATCTCCTAAGCCAGTCTCACAAGTCATGATGATAATACGGATCTCGTGCAGCCGTTGAAATTTGAAACATCTCTTTAAGATCTACCTCAAGTCTACATTTGAGATCAAGTTCATATATTCTCGCACCTATCGGCCATCAGTTCGCCCATTCTGAGGCTGGAAGCACTTGGAAATCTACGTGAGTTTGTACAATCTCTCCGGTTCCTTGCGTTCAGTGATTCTAAGATCCACGCTAAAGAAGCTGAGACATGCGTTCGTTCCGTGGAAAAGTTATACATGAGGAGTTTTCCTTGTGTTCACTCCCGTTTCCCCCTCCCCCACACCCTTTTCTCTCGAGCCAAGAGGTGTAATATTGGGCCGGCTTGCTAAGAGAGAGAGTACTATGATGTCAGTGTCAGACTTACGCAGAATGGCTCTCTTGAGAGCCGTATGCTATATGCTTCAGTGTGCGACCGTGGCCCTACGACCTGCGCCTAGGTTACCGATGCTAACCTCAGAGACGCAGTGGCAGTTCACGAACCTTCCCATGTTTATACAAAAAAAAATTCAGTGTCCCATTGCGGATGCATGGTAATTATTTCTCTTTCACTCCGCATGCTGTGTAGTAACTGTACCTATGTACCTAGTTCACTCATATACACCACCACCGCACATAAAAAGTTTGCATAAAGTTGTGTGTTCTAATCATTTGTGCGTGTGGTACATAAATTTGCCATGTACCATATACCTGTATTGATGATGAGGGAGGCATTGATTGTGGCCGTGAATAATTTTTGTATATAAACGTATTTTTTTACACAGACTTTATTTGACAAATTAGAATACATTCCAGTCATTGATACATCCAACTACATATTCATTCTTAAAATATAATTATACATTTTATGTCTCATAATCCAAACTGATTAGAAAGACTTTTTCATTTGAAACATAAAAATACTGCGCTTGAGATCATATATTTCCCCGACCTCTCAACGTAAACGTAGGTATCATTTAAAAGAGGATCGTTATACCGTTTATTATATAGCGATTGGCCCAAGCTTTATACGGTCGTATCATTTTTAAATGTCTTTCTTAAATTCATTTCAGGCGCGCATTGTAATTCTGAAACGCGTTACCGAGTTACCAGCATTCACTCGAAATAATGCCAGCGCCCTGGCACCAGTTTATGGATGTGTTAAATCCCAGCATGAGGAGTGACGGTCCAGGCAAAATGACGACCTGTTGTGATTTGTGATTAGTGAAATGAAGTGAACTCGCCATAAATCACTTTCAACAGCGCGCCGAAATGAATAAGAGTGTGCTTACGTTTATCGGCGTATGCCAAGGGTTGGATGAACCTTAAATTACTCCCCACATACCGGAAAATCCCGGAAAAGTCCCTGTCTGATAGGTCGTGACAGATTTGATAGCCCCGTTGTCTGCTTTCTTTCCTAGAAATATTGAGGATGGCATTTAAAAAAACACGTTAATATATATCGCTGGTTTTATGGGATTAGGTGCCAAGATTGGAGTAAAGTGATGACTTCAATTCAACTAATTATGCATGGTGTTGTTTTTCTTTGCGTTCTACATGCCAAAAGTCAACTCTGAATGCAGTGAAATTTACAGATAAACTTTTTTATACATATAAAATAAATATAATATAATATGCAACATATTACTCAATTTAAGTGTCAAATAGTTTGTTTTCGAAAAGAAATGGAAAAATGATGTCAACAAATCACATAGGCATGATAACGGGGGGAAAATGAACTATTCATTTAAATTGATTGTGTTGCAGCACAAAATCCAAGAATCTTGCAAGAATTACCTTACGCATTGGGATGTTCTCGGTAATATTGTCAGAAGAAAGGGATGACATTTGAGGATAGGACTGACATTAAATCAAATTTAAAATCATTAAAATTTCTTAACAAATTGTTGATAAAAGAAGCCATGGTAAAAATCATCAACCCTTACACATTGTGATTAAATTGCATTTCAATTCAGAGTCTTTTGGCAAATGTTAATGAAAAAATCAGCAAAAATTGTTCAATTGAAGACTTCACTCAACAATTGCTTTGCACTTGTTATGCACCGAGAGTGACTCAATGCCCTCGCTATCTCATTGTTACATTCCAGCAGCCTGGTCCAGCGTCTGGGGAACACATCTGCTAACATTAACCAGTGATTACCTAACTGCAATACAAATTTTAATTGGTGAAATCGGATTAGGAAGAGCCACGTCCAGCTCTAATAAATTGCGAAATGGATTGAGCGATGACACAACCACAATTAAATACATGGCCCTAGGTAAAAAATGTTTGTACTGATTTATGAGTAAATGCTAATCATACCTTTGATGGTATTTTGCTTTTCCTACAGTTAATTGTTGTTATTAAATATTATAACTTCAAACCATAAAATATGTCACTTTCATATTGAGACCAATAATCTCAATATTACATTTCGATAGGATTAGAATATGACATTTCTTTGAAATATATTAATATACATAAACTATACTATTCCGTTACAAAAATTGGACATCTTGTCTGATAATACTGTGCTAATACAAACGTAATAATATCGTCCACCAAATGCAACCAATGATTAAATACACTCAAAGCATTAGCTTCCAGGACAAAGAGAACAACATTGTCTCTTATCCTTGGCAAAAAAGAAATCCTAACTAAGTTTAAACCATAATCAAACAAAGAAAAAGAGTTGCTTACCAACTATCTAATACCTTTCTCCAATTAGAACCTCCCTGATCCAAGGTTAATTAAACATTTCCCCTGGGTTCCCCGATGAGACTTGTCTTTAATAAAGCGCATACATAATTGAAGTAGTGAGTAGTCCCATGCTCTGTTCCCATTTTACAAGCATTTTTAGTTCAACCCGTCAACCTGCTTCTATATAACTTCCTGAATTTTTGTAATTTCTTGAACATTTAAAAAATGGACTTAACTGATTATCACACTCACCTCTATGACTATTCCCCTACATTTTTCTCCCCCAAAACTGCCGAAAGGTCTGGAGTGGTCATTGGACGATCAAAACACACTGGTGAGACTTTACATCCCGATAACCAATATTGAAAAAAACCCTCAACTGATTTTGCAAATCAAATATAACACAAAAGTTTGTTCAAATACATATAATTCTTTGGTTAACTAGCAGAGCTAACTATATTTTTTTACAAACTGGTACGTCCAGTGTGTGGATGATGTCATTTTTTACTGAATGGAATAGGTCAATTTTCAGAATGTAAAATCTTGCCAGCATATTATATCTCTTGCTAGATTTTTATCGAGACCCTGGACATTTTGAATGAAAATTATAGCTGTGTAAGCACTGTTGGTTCCTAGTAGGTTTCTAGTAGGTTTCTAGAAGTTTGCAGAGACAAAAATATCGACAGATCCATCCTGGGGAAAGTGTTAATTTAAACTTTTACATAATGTAATCTTATATTTTGATTTGATACCAATATAATGTGGTAATGGTATGTTGTATTGCACTCCAAATAACAAAAAATGGGAAGTTCTTACATGATGGCTGGCATCAATTTCACCATCCATGACAGGTAGCAAGAAATGAAATGCATCAATTGCAAAACTTCCTTACAATTTTTACAATGGCTTATATATAGCTGATAGTGATATAGGTAAATGGTGTGCAGTATCACAAACAAATGTGAAATTACTTGACAAACTAGAAATAAAATCACAAAAATACACCCTGGAACCACAGCCATGTGAGCAAGGAGATTAAGACAAAAATTAAGAAAGCATTCTGCTTTTGACTTTTGACCAAACAATCACATGAAAAATGAAAAATTTCTAAATCTTTGAAAACCACAAAATATTTATATTTTGTATCAAACTATGAGTTGAATAATATTGTTAAAGTCTTACTATTATTTCACTTAATGTTAATCTCAAAAGTATTCAATGCCCATTTTGATAGGTATTTTAAATGGGAAATTATGTTTGATCAAACACATCAATAATCATTATTTCTAATTTGGTAGCCAGACTTTTCATGCACTGTATTTTATTGTGCACAATGCAAATTGAACGCACATAATAAAAACACTTTGTGATATCTATAATATCAAGGTATATCATCACATTAAACCATCACACATCACATATTCCACATGTTCACTCCAACTCCATTTCTAATCTAACATCGTAGCGAGAAATGAAATCCTACGCGTATAACATATTTAGATATTTTAAATAAAAATGCAATCTAATTTGCTCAGATGCTATTTAAAAACATCAAATGATTTTCATTCAGTTGAATTTTTGTGTTTGGTCAGTGAAAGCTGATTTTTATAAGTTGTGATACTTAGCACAAGACGTTCCAATCTTCATTACTAAATCAAAATGTACCCCTATTTGCATTCTCTTTAGTCTCTACTTGAGCAACATCTGCCTCATTAGGTGGAGATGTATAAATTACACTTGCCTCAATTGAACTAGTCAATGGCTCCTCAGTTGAATCCTCATGACTAGAATCAACGCTTACATCCTTTTCGAGCTTAGCCAGCACTTCGGCATTCTCCTTTACTTCGGGATGATTAGGCCAAAAGGCAAAATAAGGCACTTTGTGATTCACCCTGAAAAACACATTTCATACTTAGAACTTGCATATAATACAAACTAGGAGTTGTGAACAATTAAAAAAGTAGCAATTCTTAGTTTAAATATAAAATGGCATACCTTTGGAAATATGGGCAAACCTTCAAATGGTCTGATATATGGCATTTCGTTTCATTGTCCAACCATTTAGTAATGGCTCCCATGGCCGTACTGAATGTCCAATTCTAAAGAAAATTTGCAAGATATAACTACGATTTGGCAGTGATTTTATACAGACAATTAATAACAGAAATAATAAAATAAGTCCCAAAATGAAGATCAGACCAGCTGCATGATATGTTGGGGATAAATTATATGAAATAACAGCCTAATTGAAAAATTTGTACTTAACATAATAATATGTGTACTGCACACTACCTCTGATCTGATGTGATACAGATCATGGCAATAAATAATTAGGTATGCTTACCACCCTCTCAAGAGAACATTTTGATAAGAGACGTTAAAGCATCAATAGACTAATATTTTTGGTTATTGCTATATTTGAATTGGTATATTATGATGACTGGAAAATTGGTAAATTTTAATTTTAATAAATTCGTTAGGAGGAAGAAGCAAACTGCGAGTTGGAACTTGAAACAGATCTCGCAACAAATGATACATTTCGTTGCAAATGCTCCGACTAATCATCACAAGGTTCGACAGGGTCGAATCATCTCTATCCCATCCAATTTAATGAAGTTTACCGCATTACCATGTCACTACGACCAATCCAATCCTTACCATATGAGTGATTTCCCACACACTTTTCCGTCTTTGCCGTTCATCGTACGTGACGACATTTTTCCAGACCGGCTCCACAACTCCGCGATACTTAACTCGAGACCAGACAATTTCTTTGATTCTTTTGTTTACTTTCATCAGATGCAGCAAACTGAGGGTGTCCACAAATCCGAATATATGCTCGAGCACTTCTTGAGGGAAATCAGCCAGAGAGCGATTGTTAGTACTTTGAACCTTGCATGTTTCATCTACCAATGGTTTTACGCATACTGCCCCATATGCCTTGGCAATTGATACCTAAAATAATCAGAAAATAAATTGTTATCTATTAGAAATGGTATTTAGAAAACAATATTTGTGTCAGAGCAATCCAAATGACGCCACCCATTAAAAACATAAAATTGAATAACACAAACCAAGCCTATTTAAATTTGAAAAATATGTCTCAACACCAAAAATATCTGATATCAATAAATTAATTTCACAAATTTTAAATTGACTAATATATACCTACACTTCTTAAAACAGAAACGGGTCCCATCAAAATTTTATGTTTCCTTTCCAGCTAAAGTTAAACAGACGTCTGGCTAGTGATTCCTAATCTAACTTAGTAAAGAACAGGCAATGACTGCAGAAGAATACTGCAGATGCCAAAACTTGAAAACCTTCTTCCATCACAGTTCTTACCACTCAAGATCGGTTATTGGTGAACTGTCTTCTCCTTCCCAACTCCAGTAGGTATAGGTACCGCAGACATCTATTCCCCAACCCTCTTGAGTTTCATATTTGTGTTTGGAAATGCAAACTTTGTCCAATAACATATAATAACCAGCACTTATAAGAATTCAGAATGTTATAAGAATTTGCATACCATCCATCCAGGCCGAGAAGGACAAATGGTTGTTTGAGAAAACATGCATCCAGAATCGAAGAGAGGACATCGCTGTTCCAAGCGGGGCAGCAACTCAGCGATGTCGTAATGAATGTTCTTGTAGTGGGCAGCGTACTCATCACGACGAAACTGCTTGTTGCACCAGAAAGTAGTGACCTTAAACCTTATTTCCTCTAATGTAGTAAACCATTCGGTTTTTCTTTGTGCTGATGTTGTTGTCGAGATACTTAGATTGTAAGGGTCAATCGAATATGTTGTGTTAAGACCTAGAAAAATTAAAAACATTAGTTATGCAATCAGGGTTTGTTACGGGCAACATTAACTCGTGGCGTGTGGATTTACTACACTAAGGTGTTCTAATGATCCCATTCAGAAAAAAAACCATAGAAAATACACTTTTTTTGGGAGAAACGAGATTTGGCTCGGGGTAAAGGGGCAAGGAAACAGGGTAAAAATTATTCTAAAGGTACAAAAATCATTCCCAGGACAAAAGATCAGGACTTATTGAAAACTAAATCATCACCTTGTCACACCAGACATTATATATTTACCATTCAATTCTTTGATAAGGACCCTCTGATCTCTCATTGTAAGAGCAATGTCCAACTGTTCAGCATTCTTCTTATCGAAGTTTCGAGGAACTGATTTTAACGAGTGCATGAGTTTTTTTTCGATACCCCATCTACACCACTCGTAGGAACAAACAACAACACTAGCAGGACACACAGATAGGTGTTTCGCTAGCCGGTATCGCGGAAATTTAATCTCACAGCCGTTACATTGGTTAATACATTCTACCAATGCATTTTGACAGAGCAGTTCATGCTCCAGTTGCTTGCACTCGTGATATTTGCTACGACATCCATTCTTGCAAGTGATAATTTCACACTCCGTATGCTTGCATTTCTCTACTAGAAAGCAGTTATTGCAATGCAAATGATGATCCATTTTCCATAAAATTAAAATTATTGTAACCTTCAAATAGGCGGCAATCAAAAAGCATAACACAGACAGCCAAGAATTCACAACAAAAAAGTGCTAAATTGAAATGCACTTTTAAATGACAACAAAAAAAATAGAATTAAACCAATAATTTTGACGGATCATGTGCGCTTTAAAACCCTAGACATAGAGTTAATACCCGGTAAATTGAATACCCAGAGCTTGCACTACACATGGCGCCATCCGCAGAAGTGTTAACTGATGAGTGACAGCTTGACAGGTGAGCTGGGCATCGCACAGCGGCAGCGAGTATTGTCGAGCATGGAGGCAACATATCAGCTGGCTGCTATCGCATTCAGAAGTTCTGATTGGACGACTACATCGGCCATAACTTGCCGGAATATTTAAATTAAAAAAACCCCAAACCACCATTGAAGCAAAACTTTTTTTCTGAAGTTGTCAGAGTTAATAGAGACTTAAGCTGCACGAAATTAAGACAGATTTCGTTCTGTTTATTTATTTATTTATTTATTTATTTATTTATTTGGCTGCTGACAAATACATTGTAATTGTATGGGCCTATGATAAATTTATATAATATTAGTTGAAAAATAAATTATATAACATATGATAATAATAATAGTAGTTTAATCTCGAGGTAAGGGTGTACCGATAAATGCTAATAGTTAGCCCTATTCTGTGGTAGGGTCCTTAATTGTAGTGGTTTAATTGGAGTGGTAGCATCCTTTTGATAATATTTAACATGGTAATGAGAATAATAATAGTAAATAATTGTAATAATAAAAATAAAAATAAAATAAAATAAAAAACAATAAGAAAACTTCGTAATCAAATTGTTTGGTATAAGAAAATCATATTTTGTATACATTACGTTTTATTTCATTTGAAATTGAGCCCAAGAATTTAACAACTTTACCCTTTTATATTATTCAACCTATTTCATTTTTTGGTCTGTTCCATATTTGAAACAGCCAAATAAAGTTACGAGACTAACCTCCCAATCGGAGGGATTCCATTTCCATGAAAATTCCATGAGTATTCCATGATTAATATGTAATACCATGACTATTAATGCGCATTGAAGTAAACGTGCCTCTCCCTTGAGTCCCTTTAATGTGCCATGTTCCTTGAGATGACCAATTTTGTGCGACAAATCTCAGTGATCTTAGTGATCTTCCAAATTTCCAGACATTTTTTGTGTGTAATATCGTTGTTGATTGATTACATTAAATCAACATAATTACATCAAATATTGACTAAATTGAAACAATAAATTTAGAAATTTGCGCCTTATAATTGAGCAAGAGTCAAATGACAATATCACAAATTTCTTGTCTGTTTGTTAGTAAACCACAAAATAGCATTTTTTAATGTTTGACAGATTTCTGCCGGAAATAAAACGGAATCTCAGTTCGGTATGGTAATGGGGACGTTATTAATAGCTTTTACTCATTCTTGTACTACACGTACATTTGCATCTTGTATGCATTTCTAGGGCAAACATTGTGAAGCTGTTCAACTAATTGGGCCGTATTTCATTACAGTGTCGATACACAGAGTTGTTTTAAGCACATATTGCTGTTCGTGGCGAATTAAACAAAGCAAAACTTTGAGCTGCAATTTACGATGCAAAACAAAATCGTTCTTTTAGCGCCAGCAAACTTATTTGAGTCCAGTGAAAATGACACTGGTCTCTTACATTATCGATGTTTAACTGTGGAAAATATAACGTGCTTCCTGTTTGTGTTGATTCTGTCGTGGTTGTAGATGAGAACGTTATATATATACATACATATACAGGGATGCGTATGGTCTTCCTTCTTCCCCTACCCTCGGACTCCTTACTTTCCATGTGAGACTGGTGGGACCAGGTTAAATATAACTTACTAGGCGAAGTAAGATCAGCTCTTGAAACGTGTCAGTCGTACAAAATTGCGTGTGCTACCAGTGCTACACTGTGCGTTCCCCAGAAGCTGTGTTTGTAGCTAGAGTTGGTGGCCTCATTTCCAACTGCGGCTGTGTATAAAATGTCGGTCTTTGAGCATCAACAGAATGGAGCTGGTCAAAATCGAATCATTGAGTTGACAGGACTCCTCGAAATCCATCGATAAACGATAGTTTGTCATTTAAGCTGTACGTTGGTGTTTTTCTTCTGAGTTTTTTTTTTAATATTTAAAAAGTTATGTTCTCTTAATCAACGGGCTTAGGAGATGCATTTATTGGAACTGATTGGCTTTTAAAAACCCCCTTGCAGTTCATCAGGCAAAACAAATTTCTCCGGGTAAAGTGATGAAAATTTGCGTTCTATTACAAATTAATCAGTAAGACGTTTTGAAATTGTTATTTTGTGAGATATGCAGGGATCTTCTATGTACTCTCTCTGAAAAGACACTGTCACAAGATTAGGTACAAGCAAACTCTGTTTTTACTTGGTAGTTAGGATGAATATATTGATGGTATTGATACAATATGTTGTTGAATTTAGGACTAACGTCGTACACCTTGTACGCTCTGGTATACAAAACAGAACTACGGTAGCAGTTTTCTTATAAATAGACGAACGATATTATGATGTGAAGAACGAGTGGGCGGTGTAAGACATGACATTTCGCTATACCTACAGTTAATACCTACATCCGTAGAAAATAACACGGCCAAGAGAAAAGATTTTGTATCCATCAAATCGGAAATTCCCTTCCAGTTTGTACATTTTCATGATTGAATTATGTGGTATGAATTGTTTTGATTTACTTCGAAATTGAAATCAAAACTTCCACGATCCAAATTGATTTTAAATTTTTGGTGACGAAGCTCACAATTATCAAAACTTTTTTTTTACATAGAGGTATAACATATACCTATAAAACTTGCATACGTTAACACAGGTTATAACTACATGATATAAAAATAGTCTGCGTTCAATTATAATATCAAAACAACTAATCTTCACTTTCTTCTCCTTCATTCCAGGAGCATTTCAAACCGGCGAGTGAAATTTCCATGACCTTGAGCACTTACACCACTAGAATCGGATGGATGACCGACACATCCCTTCGGCGTCTTCAGCTACAAGTAATCTCGCGATGGACCTTGAGCAATGCTCCAGCAGCCGCTCAGTCGCTGGAGGCAACAGCTCGACGTCGATCTTGTCCTTGTCATTGGCCAGTATCAGTTCCGAGGAAAGCGTGGAAGTGTCGCCCCTCGCCGAACAGGAGGAGATTGCAGCACTCACTCATGATGTTCGAAACTTTAAAGAAGCGCTAGGAAAATTGAGGCGGACCTTCAACCCGGTTGACAGAGGTAAAGACATAAAAATTCTTGTTAATAGACATTTGGCAGGTTTATTATGGTTTTTTTCTGGATGTAAGACTTATTCGGTCTGATTTTAAGTACGTACCGCATTGGATATCAGACTTCAAAACACTGAACACCGCTTTGTGATAATGATTCACTGTTTTAAAGATAATTCAGGCGATTATTTAAGTTTTTGCTGTGCAATCAATTATTATCATATCAACATTGGATGATGTTTTGATGTTGATTTTGTGCTTGTCACAGCAGATTTTAGTTCAAACTTTTTCTTCATTGTGGAAGGAATTCCTTGTTTTTTCG
Source organism: Nemurella pictetii (assembly GCA_921293315.2). Taxonomy (NCBI): domain Eukaryota; kingdom Metazoa; phylum Arthropoda; class Insecta; order Plecoptera; family Nemouridae; genus Nemurella; species Nemurella pictetii. Next base: position 22,091,654 of record OV121116.1, on the reverse strand, counting down.
AGCACCTGCTTGGATTTTTTATATAAAAACGTGTAAAGTACAAACACAAATATCAATAGAGTTTGGAATCGGAATTAATCGATCTAGCTTTGGAATCAGAATCAGAAACAGAAACAGAATCGGATTTTTTTATTTTTGATCATTATGGAATGATGATTCTTGATCACTTTTCTATTCTTTTTTGTAGGGTTTCATATTTACACGTCTTGTATATTTCAGACAAGCACGAGACTATGAGGGTAGCTGCGCACGATCGCTTAGGGGATGTTTTGCGAATTCTGCGCACGGTACTGGAGAAGTATCCGAGTTTGCACTCGTCCGAGCTCTTGCTCACAGCTGGGACACTTATCCAGAGGGTCAAAGGTAATTCATTATTTACACATTACAATTTACATCCTATATCAAAGAGCTTGATCCCCTAGTGCACTCGCATTACACAGGTATAAAGAAAGATTTATTGAGCTGTCATCACCTGGCACAAATAGCATCCGCATAAGAATAATTTTTCACCTTTCCAAAACTTGTGAGGCATCGTACTATCTCTATCAAGTTTTGGAAAACATCGAATCGAGTTTACAATACTTGAATTTCTGTTACGATATTTTATTTAGCTTGGTGACAGCATGGAAAGGTTGTTCCTGTTTTAAGCACAAATAAAACGCAGGCTTTCATTACAGGCTACAACTATGAAGATGAGTCATTAGAATCGAAAGATATCTTGGATACGATTGATCAGTTGGCATTAGCTTTCAGCAGCAGGTAATGTTTTAAGAAGTTGTAATTTTCAGTCAGAAAGATGATTAGTTGGACAGAATTTTAATGAAAATCAAAATGTCTACAGGGTGTCTGAATATTTAATGGGCGATTTGGATGCGAATTTTTCAGTATCAAGCTCGGTGTCAAGCAAAACAAAGGCAAGTCTTACAAAAATCAGAATTCAAGTATTCACTGTCTAGATGTCTAGATATAGTAGGTAACTGATGTTATTTCATTTTTTGCATTAGTCTTGTGAAAACCTGGACTCGGAATCCGAAAGTAGCCATGATGTTCACATTGTCGATAAGAAGCCAGATTTACTGTCACCTCAAGAAATAGACAGTATGTTGTTAAAACTTGAACAAGGAGTCGACTTTGCTTTGAACCGAGCAAAACTCTGGGCTAAGTATGCTAGAGATGTGATGATGTACATCGAGCGGAGAACTCATCTGGACCTAGAATATGCCAAAAATTTGAACAAGTTGGCGCAAACTGTTGGCCCATCTATACGAGCGGAGGTGAGTCGTAACCAAAGATCGTTTTATTTTATTTGTGAAGATTTATACACTTTCATGGCATAGACTAAGACTTCCCTTAAACTTAATAACACCTCCTTATCTTCTAAGGCTCTCTACTGAGTCAAATCATCGATTCCTTTATCTAAAATTCATTCATGTATAACCAATCAATTTCACTCTTTCTAATCTTCTTTCCAGCTATCTTCCTTTCTCCCTTCAAGCTATCTCTCCAGTCTATAACAGTAATTTATTGAAATAAACATATTATGTTGGATTAATGTTATAAATAATTGGAATAAAGCTCTTACCAGTTTCATCCCGTCAATCTGTATTCATGCATAGATTTTTTTTCTTTCAGCCCAATCTACCTCTTCAATCCATCTACTGCAGTTTTTTGGAGAATGATTCAGCAAATAGCAGTGCTAATCAAGTAGCATGCAGCTTTGTCTTGGGCAGCAAATACTTGGAGGTGAGAGACAGAAATGACTCGACATCTCACAAAGAAAATAATCACTTCCCCTCATTACGCGAAGCTTATCTCCAACAATACTTTTGATAATTGAATGTACCAGACACAAAACTCAGAATGATCCCGGTTGATATGTTTCTTTACTTGCAATATCTGCTGAGCTTATGAGGGCCTCGTGGAGAGATAATCCAAAAAGGGTAAAAAAGGACATTAATTGCATTAGTAGAATTGAGAGTGTCCTGTTTTGCTCTCGCGCCGTTCTCGCCCCAGTTCTCCTGGACCGCCCCCTGGAGCATATAAAGCAGCATCCAGCGGCTGCTCATTATCACAGTCCTGAAGATGTCCACGCCATCGTGGACGAAACGTCGACAATCGACAAAGTCCTTTTTAGGAACGCCACAACGTTTAAACAGAGGAAGACCGTACACTCTCAATTCTACAATCTACGGCTCTGAACCAACGACTTTCCATTTGTATTAGTGTTCGTGATTTTATTTCTTTGGAAAAAAAAATCTAACTTTACTTTTCCGTACTCTTTTACTTAACTATTTAAAATGTCCCTTTCAAGTATGTGTCTATATTATGTCTAGATGTCAATTTGTTTATGAATACCTTTCAGCCACTGAGTGCCCGGCGCAACGTGCACGAGCAAAGCAGGAAGAAAGCAAAGGAGTTGTGGCACCGCAAGCTGACACAAATGCACAGCGCGATATCGCGAACTCGCAAAGCACGCACCTCGTACCAATACTCCCAACTCGAATGGGAGAAAACAAGAGATGCTCTCTTACGCTCCGATCCTACTGACCAAAAGTTTGAGAAGAAAAAGTTGCGTGAAGATGAAGCATTGCAAAGGGTATGTTTAACATTCAAATCAATCAAATCCCTATACGAATAAAGTAATTCACAGAGTTAACAAATTACATACCTAACAGGCATCAGGTGATAAGTATACAAAGAGTTATACCATGCCACAAATAAATCTTATAACCATCTCCAATCTCACCACATATGATAATATATATTTTAATAGGATCAAATGAGATGTCATATGGGATAAAACTGTATTTTACTGTCCTGGCGATGACCTCGTCAAAGTGGTTGTGAAGTCGACAGACCGGGGTGGGGATTGTGGAAAAATAATAGCACATGATATCCAAAAATGCCATCGGTTTTCTATGAAACATGTAGATGTCTTACAATGGTGACATTGGTTTCTAAAAAAAACGCTCTCCAGATCCTTTTTAGGACCACAAATTAGTCAAAATAGAGCAAAGCCGTCAGCGACGGATGGCAGCGAGCAAATCGCGTTTATTTGTACGACCTTACCGGGACACGAGCCCTGGAACCTGCACCCTTTACGGGCACCCATGTGCTCTAACAACTCGGGGCACAAAATCTTTGCCTTGGATATCGGGGGTCCCGTGTTCGTATTCCAGTTCGATGAGTGTAACAACCAGTTAAGCCCACTTTTGGTCCAAATGCGTTACCATTTTTGGTTCAAAACTTGTAATTTCCTGAAAAGTTAAGAAAATTGTCTTCACTGGTTATCACAATCGTCTCTTAAATTTTCCTACCTCGCTTCCACACCATAGTTCTTATAGTTACCATTCTTAGCATCCATCTTTTTACTATTTATTTTTTAACATTTTAATTTGTTGCCTTTACGTTATAAAGCACGCTCGGGCTGCCGAAAAAAAATTTAAAATGGAACAAATATCTTCGGTACCATATTGTGACCAGGGGGGCGATTTTGTAAAAATTTCGGTTGAGAAGTCACTCGTCTTTTCGATAAGAGCGCTCATTTGTTCCATTAAAAACATTGACAGTAATTGAGATATCACAGAGAAGACGAGTGACTTCTATAACAAAATTTTTACAAAATCGCCCCCCAGATGACAGATTCGGTTAAATTCTCCCGTCTCTCGTATGAGTGCCAGCCTATTGATTTTACCACCCCATGCAGCTACTACACCCTATGGGACGTGTTACACGTTATTGAGTTGGAGAGGAAAGCTCAAAAATCACATAATTATTTACATATATAAAAAAATTAACGCTAACCTCTGTTAATATTTTACTTGGAGTTGGAACTTAACGCGCATACCACGGGAAGATTTTTCTTGGTTTTCCTACAATTTTAAACACATAGATTTTGCCGGCAATTATTATTATGGCCGATACACTGAGAGGAACACGAAAATCCCTATCTTGTAAAATAAATGGCTTCCTATGACTTTTTCCTTGCATGCATAGATTGGTAAAGCAATGCAGACAATATTGCATAATAATAATACCTATGTGTCCATTTTCTTTCCCAACACTTTGCAATTGCACTTTTTTGGACTTTTTTGCAATTTTATGCCAAAAAAATGCTGCGTAATGCGTAGTCTACGTAAAATCTAGGGTGGTTTGTGAAAAGTTATCGGTAAAAAATAGGAACCTTTACTCATTTAGGCAGTGGTCAGGTTCAGGTCCAGGTCCAGTTAATTTTGAATTTTAAAAGAATTCGGCGCATGTTTCGGTTTGCAGTTCCAGTGGAACCCTTACTTTTAACGGTCTTTAAAGGTCCCAAGCTTTTCCAAAATTTCTGAGCGGAAATAGTCAGTTCCTGTTCCAAAAATCAAGCGGGTCCAGATGGTTCTGGGTTGCAGTTTCTCTTCCAATTAAACATAACCAAACAAAAACGCAGAGGAATACAGATTCAAGGAAAAGTTATTGGTCCTAGAACAAAATTTCTTGTATTACCTTGATACTACTATCATCAAAATTGATTACCGGCCAAGAATTCAGTGAAACAAATCAGTGATTTTATTGTGAAGTGTAAAAAAAATACTGGAGAAACATAAGAAAAGAAAATGGCGAGCCATTTGTAATGGGAAGTATGCTAAAAAGATTATTTATAGCTATAAAAAATCCATATAGAAATCATTTCCAACGTGCTTTCGTCCATAGTATTTCATTTCAAATTTTGAGCGGCACATTTTGGTTGCTGTGCAACAGAGCTCATGAGCTGTTATTGCCGACAATGTGATTCTATTGGCTGTTGAGAAGGGAACTGATGGTCCCCTGTAACCATGGTTAACAGGCTTCATTTCAGTTTGCTTCTTCTAGACCGCCGCAGCTGAACTCAGAAGAGACGACTTTTGATATCTTTTACTACTAATATTTTTCAAACAAGAACCGAAAATGATTCGCACGCCAGATTTCCCAATGGTTCCTGGCTTCAGCTTCAACCAAAGAGTAAGGTTTTTGTTTTTTAATTATTCTTAAACCCTTTTTAATCTGATAATATTTCTGCCTTCTCAAGGCATGTTCACCTAACGGAACAGCCTTGGTACTTTTAGGCCTTATGAAATGTTCAAGAATCTGCAGCCAAATTATCATTTATTGCTTTTCCCAATATGATTTTGTATTATGATTTGCTGTTTTGGTTATATTGATTACCACATGTATAACTAATTCTTCTTTCAGCCACGAAACCAAACATAACTGTACTTAATTCTTGGTTCTAGGTTGGCCAGACAAGGTTCCACCTATCTCAACATTTTGATGCTCCGAAAGGAATGATTTTCTTGTCTGATAAAGTTAAGCCTGGTATTGGTGGAAGTCTATTTCCTGGCCGTGCTCCCGAAGTTTATCCCGGGATATACCCACGTGCAGAGTCTATCGAGCAGCCCGCGTGGTTGGCTTTCGACAATCAGATTCTCACGTTCGATGCGTTCTTCCAAGAGACGGCACAAGAGTGTGAAGGTTATAATCACAATGTCCGGCAATGCAAGATCTTCTTCTATGCTCAGGATGGCACCATGATGGTGGTGGAGCCGAAGACTGACAACTCTGGGATGAGCCAAGGTATGATCAAGATAATAATAATGATAATTAACAAAATTCCAAGGTCAAATGCTGAAAAACCTTGATAGTATGTTTTCAGTTAAATCGGTTTTCTATCCAGGAAGTAGGTAGTAGTAAATATAAGTTACCGATATTATATTGAATGGATACAAAGTGTTTTCTTTTACTTATTTATTCAAAATAACAATACACACTCTTTTTTGTCTACCGCTATCATTTTCTTATCGTCCTCTACAAAACACACTATTGAGGTTTTGCTAGACCCATCGTATAAATGATTGTTGTAAAATATTTTAAATAAACATTGTTTTCAATTCTAATACACGTTACTAACACATTACTTGTATTTACTTCAGGAACTCTCTTATCGCGACAAAGAGTTCCGTACCCTCCACCAAAGAACTCGGAATTCTTTAACATCCTAGACCTTAATATCGGCAAAGAGATCGAGATATACAGCCGATTCTTTAAGATCGTAAACTGCGACCTATTCACTCGAAACTTCTTGAATCGATGTGGTATTGCCGTGCCCGATCCGATTAACATGCCAGATGACCCATACTCTAAGATGAGAAGTGAAAAGAGTGGCAAGTATGCGAAGCATCCCTCGCACACCGTGCATAAGCTGCGTCAATTCCTGCTCTACGACCGTCAAGTGCTCAGCTTCCAAGCTTTCTGGGATGACCGCGAAAGGGAAGGTGGATTTGTGCATTTGTTGAAATTCAACTACTACCTCGCCGATGATACGGTTGAAATCTTTGAGATATTTCCGCCAGGCTGCTCGCAAGAATCGGGTTCCACATTTCTTAACAGATGCAAGCTTCCTAAGGTAAGAAATTAGAAAACTCTATCATGAAAGTCTACTTTTATAGTTTTTAGTGTAAGTTTTTACTACCTTTTTTGTCATTCGGTCAAATTCTCAAGCATAGATTCTTGAAAACTTTCACTGTCATTAACGTGTGGAATTCTGTTGGACAGAGTTTCAAAGAACTTCCCGGCATTGGAGCTGCCAGGCCCACGACTCTCCTCAACCTGTTGCCGATGGGATTCATGGAAGGGCGGTACATCGAGGACCCAATCAATGTGGGAAAAGACACCACCACCTATGTTGGAGAACAAGATCTCACCCTGGGTGGAGCCCTCAATGTTTTCGGCCGCAAAGTCGTCCTGACCGAATGTGACGGTTTCACATCCGAGTATTACCGTACCAAATATGGGTTGAGTGATTTCCACCCCTTTCAACGGCCTCTGTTAGATCACGAAATAGAAGTTCCCAAGGTAGAGAGAAAAATGGCGCCCTGGAACGGGATCGGTTCCCACGAGGACTCTGCTTGCAATTGCGACACGCTCGAGGTGAAAAGACCGGTCGGAAAAAGTTGCGAAGGTTTGGACGGTTGCACTTTACGCTTCGACGCCCGGTTGGTCACAAAGTTCCCCGACGACAAGCTGCGTACTTTTGTCTTGACTTTCCACATGGATAATGGCCTTACTGATATTTTGGAGAGCACCCCTCCTGACACAGGATTCAAGGCAGGTTTCTTCCTTCGACATGACAAGGCTCCCAAGCCAGACCAAGACATGTACCAAGTAGACACCCCCGAATACTACTCTGCTGTAGATTTCTTCGTGGGTACAACAGTAGAAATCCACTCTTTCAAGTTCAAACTTGTGGATGCTGACGAATACACATTTCGCTACATGGAGCTAAACGAATGCCTCTTTTCCAAAAGTAACATGCGGCTTATTCAGAAAAAGATAAAAGTAGCTCTCGAGCCTCATTACAAGCAGTTTGTAGCAGATAACTGGCCGTTGGATCCTTGCAAGCCGTTAACTTACTGCGATTTCCGCAAATCTCTTATCAAGCTGCTGGGCGATAAAATTACCGAGCACGAAATCATTACTGTTGCTCGTTTCTACGGTATACCCTTCAAGGCCAAGAGGGTCACTAAGGAGCAGTTGCGAGTTCAAGTGCACGGGCATCTCCGTAAAAATTTCTTCGACCATTTCAAAAGCTTGGAGGCTACTTTTGTACGAAGTGATGAGTGCGATACAGGCTATCTTAGCCGCGAATCTGTCTACTCTATCCTTCGAGGTGCTCTCCCTTATCTAAACTCTGTCATCGTCAATGCAACACTTGACCACATCTGCAAGAATGCTTGCGGAGAATTGAGTTACTGTGATATAATGCGCTTTTTGAATTACAAGACTTGTCCCACACAACCTGAGCAGCCATTTGTCGAGGCAGAAGAACTCAGCACATTTGGACTCGCTCCGATTAATAACCGGCCAGAGTTTGTTGATGTTTACAATTTTGTCAAAGAGTTGGGTATGGAAAAAGCTCTAGAAAACCAGAGCGGTTAACGGTCTGTACAAGAATGTCCAAATTGTTTGTGTAATGCCATCTCTTTGCTTTGGTGTGCATTGTTATGTAATTGATGTGATTCACAGTTGTATAAGTGATTACGAGATTTACTGTATGTATTAGAATTCTTATTGTTTGATTGGAAAAAGTGGTGGTCCTCTGCCATTCATTTTTTCAAATTTCTTGTGAACATGTTGAGACAATAAAAAATGTGTTAAAAAGTTTTAGAGTTTGGCCAATTTTTATGCTGATGATGGTTCTTTGAATGTACTACCTAAAATAATTCCAAAAAAATTATGTTTCTTCTATCAATGTGATTTTAAATTCCAAAAAAACTGTCAATACTCATTATATTTACTTGTTCATTGCAAGCCAGAAAAATTTCATATTGAATAGGTATTGAAATAAAGATTGGTGTTAAGTAAGACATTTTGTACAAAATTCCTAATTTGGCAAGTAGGTATATTTTATTAAGAAAAAGAGGAAAGTAATTGAAAACAAGTTGATTTATTTTATTTGTAGACATTCTTCTTCTAGGTATTGGAGGCAGAGACAGGATTCAAGGCTTGTATAGTCGATGCAAATGAAAAGCGCCTCCAGCTTCTTAAAACAAAAACAGAAGTGGTCCAGAAAACCCGTGAACTTATTCTGGAGAGTGATGCTGTGATCAAGGCTGCTACAGTAGCATATTTCCAGGGGCAATACAATCTTACCTCCATGTGGCCACATCAGGTACATATTATATAACATACATAATGGCAAGGATTGCAAATCAAGTCGTTTATTTAAAATGTTGGTTCATCTCACAACCGATTATTTATAATTTTCACATGTCAAAAAAACTGTTCAATTTGTTTTAGGTGAAGACTTTGTGTGACAGAAGCAAGATGTATGAACCTGGTTCACAGTATATGGAATTTGTCAAGCGATTGCAGCCTCATCAATCAAAAGAAGTAGCGGCTGTGCCGTTTTCTTTCGATCCTGCATCCAACTCCGAAACGATGCAAGTGCTTGGAAAAGAGAGAAAGTCCACAGATTCCTTGGACAGTGAAGAGCTTCTCTGTGGTGAGTTCGTATTGTATATTGAGTAAAGCTGATTAATATATTATATTCTTTGTTTTAGCTTATTATATACGCATAATATTTTCCAGAAAATTTCTATCTGACTGACTCGGCGCGAACTGTGACGAATATACGAGACACCGACTCATTTCCTAATACTCATCTAAGCACTTCTTTCTGGTGCCGTGAATGTAGTATATATGTCAACTCACTAACAGTGGACTGTACCGAGGTAATTCTCATATTGTTTACTAACATCCGGAATGCAATTACTAATTACCATTGTCAGGTTGAATTGTTTTGAGTTAAAGCGATAGAAGACACCTTGGCATCATGTAGCTTACCTACTCATAGTAGCTGTTACATTCTTCCAGAACAGTTCATTTATTACAATCACATACAACTAGGCATTTCACTCTCTAGGATTATTTTTGCCGGTGGTTATAAAAATGAGTGGGTTCAATCAACGTAAATGGTTAAAGTATATTATCTTTCAGTGTGGTTCATCATGTCAAAAGAAATGCCGCCACGGACCAACTCTCCAGTGCGGACACAGGCTTCCGCAAGAGAAAATGTCAACCTTTGGAGTCGACTTGACACAGCACTTGGCAGAAACCCGCCATTCGGTCCCACAAATTGTTTGCAAATGTGTCGACCAAATAGATTCCCGAGGGAAGCTGATTAAGGTCCGTCTAACTGAAATCTTCTTTATAATGATTAAGTGAGATGATCTTTTCCCTAAGAAAGTTGAAAAGTCGATAGAAAATAATGCGCTAGTACTGTTTTAAATTCATATAGGCAATGCTGCATGATTTTACTACTTGCTTATCTCATTTGAACATGTGTACCTACATTACAATTTATTATTTTAGGGTATTTATCGAATGTCTGGAGTGAAATCTAAGGTAGAAAAACTCTGTCAGGCATTCGAACAAGGAGCTGAATCTGTAGATCTGACAGATGTTCACCCGAACGTAATAGCTAGTGTCCTAAAACTCTACCTGCGTCAATTGCCGGAGCCGCTGCTAACTTTACAACTGTATTCTGATTTCATACAGTGAGTAAAAAAAATGAAGCTAAATTTTAATATCTTCTCAACATTTGTAACTAAATTAATGCAGTTGTTAATTTCATTTAGGATTGCTAAAGATTGCCCATCTGGTTCCGACGCCGATATCGAACTGAAATTTATTGTACAATTGAAAGAAATTGTCAACAAGTTGCCACGAGCTCACTATTTGACTGCATCCCATCTGATGCAGCATCTACAACAAGTCGCAGCTTCGAGTACAGTAAACCACATGCCTGCAAGCAACCTGGGCATCGTGTTCGGTCCCACTCTGCTACGCACAATCGAGGGAAGTGCGTCGTTGAGTTCACTTGTTGACACCATTCATCAAACAAGAGTTGTTGAGCTGTTAGTGTCCTACGCTGGAAGAATATTTGGTCCTAAAAGTGGCAAGTCTGTAACGCCACTAAGCCAGTCTTCGACATCTCTGTGTCCTGCTTACGAGGTTCAAGATGTTTCCGATTCGAATAAGCATGTAGAAGAAAATGTCCATGACGACGATATCTCTCAACCTACAAGTAAGTATTATAATTCAGTTGTCAACAGTCGATTTACCTGAAAGCAAGTTAGAGAAATGGAGCTAGATAAACTGACTAGATGATTCTATGGAAGGCACAAAGAAATGCTTATAAGTGCATCGGACCTCATAATCTGCAAGCGGGCTCATTGCCAATCGGGTTCCCGCTATTTAAATCTACTCATCGAAAAGGGACTTAACTCCCAAGAGAGCAGACAAATAACTATGCTTTTACGCAGATATTCTCATTGACGTAAGTGGGTTAGACGCAGTATTGTGGACCTACTATTTAGGCTATTGCTATCAAGTGTTTTCTAATAATTCATTCAAAATTTAGAGAATCCAAAAATTGATTCAAAATTACTTTCTAAAAATAAAAAATATAAGTATGACAAGATATTTAACAATATTGATACAACAAAACTTGTATACATTTTTGTCAAGTCAATAGAAATCACGTAGGTATTGCTTCCATTCATTAGTATTTTATTCTAGGCAAAGATCAGTCTTATGAACTGACATCAGACGAAGAGTTGTCATACTTCCTGCTAGCTGATCAGAGCTCTTTGAAAGCTTCATCGTCTTCCTCGACCCCAAAGATATTTCAAGGATCGCTGAAAGACTACCAAGGACTTGAAGGTGTATCGGTAAGATTTTTGCCACTCTCACATGAATAAATGCAAAAAATAAAAATCAATTGGGTCGGCCTGAAAATTGTTTCTCATTCTGAGAATAGAATGTCTTTTAGCGTTTGCAATTCCAAGACAGTCAACCTAACATCTAAATATTACTTTGAGTTGTTTTAATCTGGACGTTTTGAAAGCGTGATTTCCAGCACAAGGAACCTATGATCAGTATTTTGATAAATCAAGTAAATCAATTTATTTTCTTGTTCAGCTTACTCTTCTGGGTGAAACACCAAACGAGGGAAAGAGTCGTCTACAACAAAAACTTAGAAAAACGGTGTCAGCTAATTCTGTTGATGCTAGGCAGCAAAGGCTTCAGCTCAACAATCCGAGACAAGAAAACCAGAGTAAGTTCACGAATTTGTTTGATTTCCCGTTTTTAGTATATCCACAGATATCCGTAATCCGACAGCGGTTTGACAAATATATTGCATGGATATATCAAAACCTTTATTAAATTAATATTTTTTCTAGCTTGTAAGATGGAGTTAAGCCAATGCACAGGGAGTTCTGCTGACTCCGACTACAGTTTCGAGTCCCGTGCAAGCAGTTCAGAAAGCACGGAAGTGTTTGTAGAACCGCCATCGGAAATGAGCCAATCATTTGAGATGCAAGGCCCAATTGCACCAGATCCACAGAATGCTGGCAATTCAAGTAAGTTTTTGAGTTTTGATTATGTACTCAGTTCTCTTAATATCTTCAACCTAAGTGTGTCTAGGTACCTACTATTGTAATAACTTCAAAGCTAATTTGTTCTTGGTGTCTTTTTCCATTAGAACAACAGTATTCTGCGTACATTCCAGTTTATCAAACGCACTCCGACAGTCAAGACTCATTAAACATTGTACGTTCAAAAAGTATGGTATCTGAAACCAAAGAAATTCGAGATCTTTTGAAAAGACAATTCCTTAACTACAAAGAAGTTAAGATTAGCGTTCCACACATGACCATGGCTTGTGTCCAGTCGAGTTTTACAAAGACTAGTTTCAATGGCAGCTCAAGCATTCAAACAAATGTTGCAGTACAGATGGAATCAGATACTCAATCCACTCTGAGCACAATGCCTATGACCTCTTCAGGTGTACTTAGTTCTATACCTCCAGATGATACTGAAACTCTGGAAAGTTCCCCAGAGGAAAGTGTATCTATTGTTTGCTCAGAAAATGATACCTCATTCGGAGATGGTCAAAAGAGTTGATTTGCTAAACATAGAGCATGGTAGTTCACTTTGATTCCAGTAAAATTTTTCCATAAGTAGAGAAAAATGCAGTAGTCATCTGTATATGTACGCCTGACATGTTTAGGTAAAGTTTAGGTAATGTGATGTTTAAGTAACAAAAAGTGTAGGCAACTGTAAATTTAGGAAATGGTAACATAAATATCACATAATAAGTCATCTCATACATAATACTCTGCTGCAGATAAAGGTTTACTTCTAGAATTCATAGAATACGCTTGGTACAATTTATATTAAGGTACATAATTTCTAACTAATCGAATTTCTACGACTCATGTCTGGTACCCTAACCAATTAGCATTTTTTTTTTGTAAATCATATTTAGTGCAGGGCAACTAATTTTTAAGTAATGTCACCACATTTTGATGGCAATGTGGGAGATTTTAGTTTGTGTACTTCAATACTGAAAGAGTACTGAAAAATTAAAGCAAATATGAATGCAAATTTTAGCATGATAGTAATCATTCTTCTGTTATGTGTTATATTACAAGATATATTTTATTTGCCCGAGTTAGATCCAAATTATTAAAATATATTCATAGTCTTTGTCCCATTGCAACAAATAATTGGTTAAAAGTTACGCTCATATTATGCATGGAGTATACCTACAAATTGCATAAAAAAATAAGCATATATTACTTATTATTGCTGCTATATATACTGTGCATATTAAAAATTAAGTCATGCAGTGAAATTATCTGTGTGAATTTCTGTTGCGCTTACCTACCTTTTTGACCAGACATTTACTTAAAAATGAATATAATTTTATGCTGTTGTTGAATTTGGGATGGAGTTTTTGAAGTTTTATTAAATACTATTTGAATCCTTTTTCATGAAGAAATATCATAATAATTTGTATGTAGGTATATTTTTTATTATTATCGTGTTTATTTTATTTATATCAGTTTTGAACTGTATTGTAAGATATTATTTGAAGAGTGGCGGGATAATAGCAGAAACAATCAACACTAGCGCTGAGAACCAACGCTGGAATTCAGTGGAAACTCGAAATGCTTGAAACTCAAAGTAAAGTTCCAAGATGGCTGTCTGTACCGTAGCGTAATGGAAGGGGAAGGTAGTTGGAGTAAATGATGACCGTGGGCCCACAAAACAATCATTCTGTAATTAATGGGTGGTTCGTGCAATAATCTGGAAGATTCGAACTGACATTGAGGTGTTGTTTATAGCGCCGCTTAGACTGTTCAGTTATATATTCCCTCGTTGTTACTCCCTGATGTTGCACAGGTACTTTTTGATACCAAACATTTCTTCACTTTATCTACGTTTGCTAAATAATAGGAAGCTAATTTTTCGCGCTACTTTGGATCTATGAAATTATAGCATAAAATCGTTAAAGTTCAAAAATGGACGCAGACATTAAAGGTAAGCGTGCACACACAATTTGTAATTTCTGTCCACACAAATTTATGAATGAAATTGAAAGCATGAGATCTAAGCTGTTGATTTTAAACTTTTAGATCGATTCTTCGAGAATTCATCTCATCGTTCACACAGAGACAAGAGAGAATTTTCACGGTCCAGTGAAGCATCCTATTCTCCAAGGTGGCGAGGCCGAGATAGATCTCCGAATACAGGTTTGTTAAGTCAACATTCACCTGTTTGGTAGGCATTGGAATTTGATATGTTGTTGATAGTTTCCTTTTGCTTCCAGAGAAAGAAACATCGACATCATACCCGAATGGCGATGATGGACGTTCATACACCAGACGGTCCAGCAAAGACAAGCCATATGACAGAGATGATCGGTGAGTGCAATAATTGACTCATTGTTCCCATTTGCCAACTACATATTTGGGACCTAACTAAACGAAATCATTGCTAAAGTATTAATTATGTCCATCATCTATTATTTACTCATAGTTTTAAAGATATAACTACACTTTTCATTACTACCTACACATTTCTGTGTTATTAAAGATAGGTAGTACATTTTTATTTCGTGTTTGCAGAGTTGGCATATACAACCATAGGTACCTAATGAGTGACAAACTATGTTCTTGGGACCTAACTAAAAATAGGTTTCAAACTTCCTAGTGAACTGTGTCCATAAACATGATGACCAAATTATTGTTGCATATGATATGCTTTTGTGTTCTAGTGCAGTAAGGGATTTGAGTTAAGTAGTACGTTAGTCATATAGGAGTTTCATTGTTCGTAACAAGTTATAATTTTATAGATCAAGGCGAAGAAGCAGGGGCAATTATGGCAAGTCTGAGCCGTATCAAGATTACCGAGAAGACAAGCCTTCTCGATGGAATGGCTATGACCGAGAGCATCATAGGAATGCAGAGTCCCGTGACGATGATAGGGGTGCAAGAAGAGGTCCAGATGATGAGCAACATGATTCTTGTAGCTCATACGATAATAGTGTATCAGGCGACTCGAGAATGTTCAACATGGATGCTGAAACATACAGAAACCAGCCGCCTAACAGTACCATCATGATTAGAGGACTTGCTCAACACATCACTGAGAATGACGTAAGTGTTGTTCTCACACACTTTATTCCTTTAATAACATTGACTTATAATGGATAACTTGTAAAATTATTTGTTTCATTCTTTTGTATTGTAGATTCGGCAAGATATTCTCCAATGCAGTCTCATGCCAAAAGATATTCGTTTAATACGAAAGAAGGATACAGGTAAAAAATCTTGGTACTATTTCGGATAAATGTGTGTGGTCCGTGGATTATGCGATAGATATGTCTTGTCTTTCTACTTATTGCTATGGCTACCCCTTTACTCGGTGTTGGAGGCACCTTTCGCAGCAGAGTATCGTAAGGAACCTGAAGATACCATTCATTCTTGTTTTGTGTACAGAACTCATGCAATCCTATATCAGGTAGGATGTTTCTCTAACCAATTTTTCTCCCTAGATATCTGAAACCGAGCTACGTCGAGACTTGAAAATCTTGCACTGGTTGTCTGAAAATTGATTGTTATGAGGCCCAAATTTAAACTATTGTTGGTTGATCCTAATAGGTACTTCTCGCGGCTTTGGTTTCGTCGAGTTTATCACAGTAGAAGAAGCCGCTCGTTGGATGGAGTTGAAACAGGTATCGAGTATCATAGGCTAAGACCGTCTCTGAATAACATTGTTGCAGGCCAGGTTGACTGGACAGATGCAAAATAGACATCTTTGGACGGTTAAAATCGATAGTTGATAAATTATTTCGAGATAGTCTTCACTTAAGCTATTTTGCATTTGTTGGGTTGAGGAAGTTGTGTAGAAATGTCTATCATTCTAAGTGCCTCGAGGCAAGCGTGTTGTTCTGATTGATTTTGCAAGCGTGAGGCTCATGTGTTTATGTTTTGTTGCAGGGGGTATTGATGCTTCACGATCAATATCGGGCTGTCATGCATTTCAGCATTCCAAAAGGACAGCCATTCAACGATAGGCAGTTACTCAAATGCTCTCTGGATTGGTACTGTTCGAAGGTAAGTAATTTTTGTTCTCCTTGACAACAAAAGATTTGTGTTGAGTTAAACTGTGTAAAGCTTATTACTGCCCTTGTTCATCATCACACCCAAAACTTTGCTGGGAAATTGGTGCTCTTTTCATTCTTCAAGCAAAATGCCATCCAATGCCCACTTTGAAAAGAAGTTATAGAAAATATAGAAATTTGATATACAAGAGGCACTTATTTCACCCTGTTTATCAAAACACAACTCAAATGACTATCAATTGATACCATCTTGAACACCTTTGCTGTCAATTTCTGTTCAATGTATGTTTGTAACATTGATTGTTGACTATCGCAACAGTGTGGAGCGCACAACTTCAAGCGACGAGACTCGTGCTTCAAGTGCCAGACAAACCGGCAAGACTCTGACGCCGGCGAAGGTAGTGAAGAAGTGACGCATTCGCCAACCACAAGTACGTCGCAAATTGGATTCATGAATCCATCTTAGCTAAATAATTTTTACCATCATGTTAAATATTATATATTTTGTACAATTTCCCTAAAAGAGGAGTGAAATTTAGATCAGAGAGACACTTTTTTTGCTACTTTTTGATCATAAAAGTTCATAGAACGGTTTATGCAAGTCTGGCATAAAAGTCTTCCGTGCAATCGCCGTCAAAAATGTAACATATGGCATTCGAAAAAAATTTGCATGCTAAGTTGTACCAAACCGTTTTGACGACAGTCTTTCTATACCAATTTCCAGACATCTTCATTTATATTGTGATATCCCACTTCTTATACGCAACGCAATTCACATGTGTATGGTGGTGTATGTGTATGCACCTGGTGAAAGTGGAGCTCATCACAAAATAAGTCCCGGTTTTTTTGTTTTTGAATGATTGGTGTAAACTGCTAACAAAAGTTCTCTCTCCCAAGCTGTGTTGCTGCGCGGACTGGATGCGCTGTCGACGGAAGAATCTGTCCGCCTGGCGCTTGAAAGCTACGCGTGCAAACCGTCGGGCGTTCGCATCGGCCGCGACCCGCTGACGCACACCTCCCGGGGCATGTGCTACTTGGAGGCGACGTGCCAGGAGCAAGCCACGCAGATCTACGAGCAGCTGCAAGCAAATCCACCGACCATCGATGGACGAATGGGTAAGTTTTCGATTTGTCTCTCTGTTGTGGTGTATGGTTTTGCTCTTTTGGGATCGATTTCTGTCTGAAAAAGGGGGCCTAGGTCTACGTTTCGACCACTTTGGCTCGGTCGATCTGTGCAGCGATCTGTGGTCAATGGTATCAGCTGTTGCCAAGATCCCGCACATTTCAATTCTCTGCCTTCTGATTGGTTGACATATTGCATAACACATAAGAAATAAAAATATTTCATATTCCTTGTGCGTTGTGTCGATGCCTTGTGCAATCAAGGTCTCTAGTGTTGCAGCTATGTCAGTTGCGTGCGATCCTATCTTCTAGCCAATGTTTAATTTCCTTGTGCGTTACGACTCTGCGTTGTGCTTATGTCAATTGTGGGTAGGCTTTTACTGCCATTTGAAACATAGCAATCAAACTGATGTTTTTGCTTCCGATATAACATTCTCTACCCAGCTCTATGTTTGTTCAACAGAAGTGCTATCAGTCACGGCGATCTCGAAATTTTCCACCGCCATACTTTTACGCATAACTGTCACCCGAAGCCAACTGTTGTGCAACGTTTCTGTCGGCAGCGATGGTGTCGTACTGCAAACCCGCAGTCTCGTGGGCATCTCGAGGCGACATGCATCACCCGAGCGCGTCGGGGCAATACACGGTGGCTGACGTTCCCTGGCTGGCCGACTACAGCGCCTCACTGTACGCGACCAGCGCCAGCGAACTCGCCAGCTACCAGCAGTACTACCGGCAGTACTACCAAACGCAGCTGGCGCAGGTAACGTGGCCCGGCTTTGCGTTCTGTGCGCGCTGGATTCGGCGGCGCCTGGCCCTTGTCCTTGCTGATTGTGCCTTTTTTTCCAGGGTGGCGGCATCACGCTGGCGCACTCCCAACCCGGGCAGTCTTTCCCAGTGAACCCGGCTACCGAGTTGGCTAGATCGGCGATTCAACATGCGATGGCAGCGAAGGAGGTAAGATGCGCTGACAGTTGGACAGATGCACTTTAATTTTTTAATAAGTCAGATAGTTTGAAAAGAGTTAGTAACCGAAAAATTTAATTGCTGTTGAATTGATCATGATCAGTATCACGGTTGAAATAACTACAAGTTATTTGAAATGAATCCATCTTCACCCTTGTCGTTCTGTACATCCTGCTCGGTCCTGTGTCGTTCCAGGCGGCCAGCCTGGTGGTGGATTCAGCGCCAGGCCAGGTACAATACCCGGGCGCGTCGTCGTCGGCTGCGTTCAGCTCGCCCTCGTGCAAGATTCCGATGGTGGGGCCGGCGGCACCGCAGTCCGGCCACCCCAAGTACCGTAAGTCCGGCCGTGGCCGCTTGTCGGTAAAAGCAAAGGCGATCGCAGATTTGTGGCTCCAGCTCCAACGACCTACCCGACTCCATCGACGAGCTTGACAGCGATCAAGTCCTATTCCTAGTTCAACACCAAGCACCCCATTATGATCAGGATCCAGCGCATCACAAATCACACGTTAGTTGATTGACCACACAGAATAAGCATGTTTTGCTGTAAATTTTTCCGAATATTTCCTGGGAAAATTCCCGAAAAATAAATTTCTGCAATTCGCCCATATCGCTGATTTCACCGCATGGTTGGCGCTTCCAGCGGTGCCGGACGTGAGCACTTACCAGTGGGACGAGGCGTCCGGCTACTACTGCGACCCGCACACAGGGCTGTTCTACGACGCGACCACGCAGTACTACTTTAACTCGGCCACCAAGCAGTTCCTCTACTGGGACTCGGCCACCGAGACCTACCTGCCGTCGCCCGACTCGGCGGCGCTCGCCGACGCGCCCAAGTCCGACGCCAAGAAGACCAAGGGCTCCAGCGACAAAGTGAAGGTGGCGAAGAAAATCGCCAAGGTTTGTTTGCCGCGGTCTGTTAACCCCACAGCTGATGCGCTAGCGATCGACACGTAGCGAATCTGACTGACGTCCAAGGTTTTAAGGACAATTCTCCAGGTTGCCTCCATAAGCGGCTTGGTGGCTTAAAATTGTGCAACGTCACTGGCGTAGGTACGGTTTGTGTGCAATTCCTACCGGTGACGGGAGGAGTTAATTAGAGAGCTGCTCAACTTCAACAATGTAATTGGCACGTTAGAAAGTATCGAACAAAATGCTGAAGCCTAAGCCATCATCAGTAAGAGTGATATTTAATATTAGTTAGAAACTAAATTTCCAATATAAAATGCTTAGTCAGGGATTTGAACAGGGCCCAAACTTTTTCCTTGCATGGCTAATTAGCCACTATAGAATTTGAATCTTTATGCTCCATGAAGCAGGACTATAAACCAACATAGAAAGCGTCGAGTGTAGTGAACCCCGTAGCCGAAACTCTGGGTGCACCGTCACATTTTCGATCCATTCTTTGTCTATAACAAGAAACCGCTCCCTTGGTTCGATTCCCTCGCCGACTTTCTCACGCGTTCCATGGCCTCGCCGCCGCAGGACATGGAGAGGTGGGCGAAGACGCTGAACCAGAAGAAGGACGGCTCGTTCCGCAGCCCGGCGCCGGTGGCGGCACCGGCGCCAACGTCGATCCCGAAGCGCAAGGGAGGCGCGGCGGACGCGGGCTACGCGGTGCTCGAGCGCAAGGAGGCGCCGGCAACGCCGACGCCGGGCGAGGGGCTTGTCGCCGCCTACGGCGGCGGCAGCGACAGCGACGACGAGATCGAGGACGTCCTGGAGGAGGAGAAGCAGCACATCCACTGGGACACGATGGCGTGCCTGCTGTGCAAGCGGCAGTTTGCCAACAAGGAGACGCTGCTAAGGTAGGATGCGACTGTCGTTGGCAGCTTGTCTGGCGGGCGGATTTGACTTTGAAGTTTCAAGCGTTTGTAACAGAAAAGAAATTGAAAAATAGCAATTTGTTCTTATTATTTGTTCCAATGTGCACATTTATTGTGGTGGACATATTTGGATGTAGGTATTAAGATTCATGACACCTTTGAAAGAAATTAATTGCCTTTATCTTAAGTTATTGTGAAATATGTTGTCGGGAGCATTCTAGCAGCTAATTCAGTTACTCTGGAAAGCTGACTACTCTTAAGGAAGCACAAAATTTCATAGCAGTCACCTTCCTTTGACCAGGCACCAAGCATGTCCGATCCCGTCTACTTCACACTGTTTCCAACACGGGTGTCACGCGTAGCTTGACCGTGCGCGGTTTCCCTGTCTGCAGGCATCAGCTGCGCTCCGACCTTCACAAGCAGAACCTGGCCGAGTGGTACAAAGTGAGGGGCTTGGACCCTGACGACCCGCAGCAACGCAACAGCACGTACAGGGATCGAGCAAAGGAACGCCGACTCAAGTTCGGGGAACCGAACGCTCCTCAGCCCAACACTCTCAAAGTGAGTGTTGTCGTTTTTTCCTGATGCGATTTAACGCTAAGACGGCGTTTGTTAACAACGGGATGGCGGTTTGTTTGACTAGATCATTTTGATATTTTTGGTACGGTTGGTCTACTGTAAACAGCTAATACAGGTGGTTTCTCACTCGGTGTTTTTCTCAATATTGAGTTTGTGTGACAGTTCTGATGCTGTAAAAAATAAATATTGATTTGATAGTGCAGGTATAAAGTTATGCAGGTATAAAGTTTCCAAATTGCTTGTCTATTCCAGGAGAAATTCTTAAAAGCACGAGAGGATGCAGTTTCCGTTTCGTACGAGGAGCCAACAAAAGCTGGCCTTGGAACAAGCAATCTTGGTAATAAAATGCTTATGAAGATGGGATGGCAGGAGGGGATGGGCCTGGGCAAGAGCAATCAAGGAAGGACCTCCATCATTCAGGTTGGTTTCTTACTTTTTCATTTATTTATCAAGTACTAAAATATTTTCTAACTGGTTTTTCTCTTGTAATGACTCGTTATTGCCTTATGATAATCAAACGGGGGTTGCAGACCAAGCAGCGAGTGAGTTCTGCGGGATTGGGAGCGAAAGGTGGAACTTACGGAGTGCTACCGGGGGAAACGTACAAGGACTGCGTGAAGAAGATGATGTTTGCTCGATATCAGGAATTAACCGACCAGGAGTCTGAACCTACCACCGAAACATAGGCAACTGTAAGGTGGTAGCATTAGAGCGTTGTGAATGATGTTTGAATTAGGGATGCCTTCGGTTAGAAAAACCGTAACCGGATAACCATCCACAGTATCCGGATAGTAAAAGAACCACTGAACAGCCAAAAAAACGAGAACGGAGAGCCAAGGCAGGGTGGGCCCTACACTACTTCAATCTACACAGACAGTGCAATGACACAATCGGATCATTTTTCCCACGTCCGCGAGGGTTTCCTATATGCAGCCATGATGACTGACTTGACTCTGGTTAAGATGTAGACAGTTGAGGGGCAGTTTCTGAGTGTAGAGGGGGGAGGGAGGGTTATGCAGCAGGCGCTCCTGCTTGCTCCTGCCAGCCGCTCAGGAGGTAGAGAAGGCATGTGAACTTTTTTTTTTTACTATCCTGATAATTAAAATTGTGTCCGGATAATACAGTTATCGGTTAACCGGATAACCGCCGGCATCCCTAGTTTGAATCGGTTATGAGTATCATACTAGTACTGTTATTATAATGTAAAAAGTGCAATCAAATGTGAGTTTGGATTTTTTTTAAGACAAATGCAACATTAGATTTAATAATTTATAGTAGGAAATACTGGTAGGGGTTGAAAAAGAGGAACTTTTCCGATGTTGAAGAAATAGGCTAGCCATGCCCGAGGACATTAAAATTTTAAGTCATTTGCTGCGGTTCACTTGATTGATTGGATTTGTTGTTGTGACAACCTTTTTGTAAGCTCACTATTTTTTTTCTTGTGATCCGTGAGCTCTTGGCCAATGAAGTGACGTGATATGACTTCTATAAACAATACGTGGGTTACATATTCAAGTCACAGTTCAAACACAAAGTAGCCTTGCATGCCAGTGCAAACCTTCTGTGTACCATAATTTTAACTTTTCTGCCATGCTTGTGACTTCAGCTGATATGTTGGTGTTGTTTTGGCAACTAAATAATGTGTCTGGTTGAGTGACATGGTTAGGTTTGCATTTAGTCTAATATATGTCACTTGGTGTCTTCCCGTGACTTGCAATCTTCCGTAAGGATGCCAATGAACAGCAATGAAATGCTTAATATGCCAATGCCCTGGAATATCTTATTTATTAGTTTTTTCTGTGTTTTTATTTATATCCATTCATTAGTATCTGCCTCTCGTAGATGTGTCTATCTCTGTTTCTTTTGAAATTTTCTAGTGGACACTAATTAAGAAGTGGATAACATTATTTGGGCAAAAACGACTTTGCCCAGAAGTACATAAGTTTGGATGGTATATTGCCTGCACCTAAATTAGTAATGATTCCAATATCAAGTTGATCAAAACTCAAAAGTTGTTATTCAGAATATGTGTGTAACACGTTTGAGCTTTTTTGTCACAATATTGCAACAATACCTACACTGAAACAGTCCTTTATGCCTTACATGTATTATAGAAGTAATGTAAATGTATTTATATATATTATATGTATCTAAACTTGCCGATTGATGAGATGAACTTTGGCGAATTATATTAAAAAAGAAGCACACTTCAAATGTTAATTGAAATGGGAAAGGGAAAGGATTGAAGGACATTCCATTTTAAGGATTTGAAGGTAGCGGTGTCATTATATTATCGAAAGATAAAAGCAATATATTATTTGTACTGATTTACTATAAATTCTTTGTTTATTTTGTTGTTTATAGTTTAGTTATTTGTAGAATTCTAGTGTACTTTTAGTTTTGTGAACTGTTTATGGCCTTTTTTATGGAAACTCCAGTTAAGTGTTTTTTTTGTGAACTTGTGTTTACTTTTTTTAAATAAATTATCTACTAATTATACATTTTAAATGGTATATTAATTGCATATATTCTACCCTGACAAATGCTGTGTAGCCTTCTATAGTATAGTTGAGTTGTTGCCTTTTATGAATGAATTTTGCACAACTAGTGCTTGTTATATATGAACCAAATTTACCACTTAGCTGATAATGAGAGAATCTGGAATTGCTACAAAGAAACGGAAAGTTCCACAAATATTTACATATCCGTTGGAAAAATTTCAATTTTCTTTCAAAAATAATAGACTAAGATTTCAATATACTCCGTTGGCTGGAGAGAGGTTATTTATTTGAATAATTACTTTGCCATGCCCTGAGAAAACCCCTAAAATTTTTGGAGGATACTTGATAGGAACTATACTTGCTGTTATTCGCAGCGGAATCTGTGTTAACTTATATTAGAAAAAAGTAATTGTTTTTTTGCAAGAAACCTCATGTTCGATGATTTATCTGTCTGCCGAATCTTGGTTGTCCCCCAGTTGTGAGAAACAAACGGTCACGCAGTAGAGTTTGTCACTGATCACATGGCCAGTGCAGCCCATGCTTCCTCATAGTCACGTGTCACTTGTCAGCATGCAGATCACAGACAAGTACCTCTGCGCGAGTAATGTGTATAAGAAACCCAAAATAGTCAGGTGTAATTTCGAATATAAATGCTGAAAATTAAAGCGTCGCATGGCATTTAGTTGTGAGGTGAAATAAAACAGTATTTAAAAACAAATCGCGTTTTGTAGGTACAGAACTTTATGACAGAAATCATTCCCCAGTCGTAATGGCTTGTTGGTTAAGCCGCTTGCTTCTTAAACACGAATGTGTATGAGCTTGGTTCTAGCCCCGTAGCATCCAGCTTTTTTACCATTGTAAAGATCTTTCAAATAATATATATATATTGAAAAATGCCGCTTACAATCACATCACTCGAATGGCCGAGTGGTTAAGTCGCTTGGTTCATAACGCAAAGATGATGCGTTCAAATCCGAGTGGCTTTTGAGCTTTGCTCATGAATTGGGGTGGCGGGGGTACGCCATCCTCGCGAAATTTTAATAAGTACAAAAGGTAAACAAACCAATAGTAATTCATATACCTAAAAAATCTCTCCGGATGTATCGTGTCTCAATAGTCGAGTGGTTAAGGTACGAGACTGATAACCGAACGGTACCGGGTTCGATTCCCGCGTAGTACAGAGACGCGTGAGCTTTTTTGCATTTATTTTAGTCGAATGTCATTAAAGATAGTAGCAAAAATTCAAATCTCGGTCGCTTCGCAACCTCGTTTTGAATTTTTGCGGTAAATCGAACGTCCCACCCTATCACCCTAAGCTTTTGCACGTACCTTGGCCAAAATGTTTGCTCCAAACAGCCTCGAGTGTACAAAAATTTGGTAGACAGCGCCATCTGGTAGATAAAATTGAACAAATCTGTGACTTAGTATTTTTTTTTTTCTACATCACCTTACCACAACAACACATACATACGTAGAAACAATTTCAATTGAAATATAAGTTCCAAAAAGCTGGATGGTCCGGGAATCGAACCCGCGTCGCTAGAGTGGTAGGCAAGCGGGCTATCCAACGCACCACGGTCTCGATGGATGTTGACCTCGAATTCTCCCTACACATTGCACATGATAAGCTGGTGTGCCTTTGCGATTGACTGTGTGTGACATTGCAGAAGAACAAGTCCTACACTACAATGTTTTTCACTGTTCAGTATTTTGACAATGCCAGACAATGCCAAAAGTCTACGCCTGCTGCTGGAATCGAACCCCGGGCTGCACGAAATTCACATCCGCAAGCCAACGTGCTATCCACAGGACCACGCTGTTGTTAGTACCTCCTTCGTTTATATTTCCTTCCCATTCATCGTGTTGAACCTGGAGGCTGTAATAAATTGAACGTCTAAGTTGTTCTCTGGCTGTCATGTGTCTCAGCTTGGCTCTTCGTGACTCAAGAACTAGTGAGCATCGTTCAGCGAAGAAGTGCCAGCCAAAGATGGTTGGACAAAAAGCCATGCGGGCAACGGGAATCGAACCCTGACCCTCCTGTTGGGAGACAGAGATGCTGTGAACTCGACCACACAGCAGAAGACAACGGTGACGCATTTGTTTCGTACTCAACGCTTATCGCCTGCAGCCTAGAAGTAAGTAATTTTTTTTTGTAAATTTATAAATCACCATGCTACAACATCGCATCTTTGAACGAATCGTATGATCAATTGAAATTTTCAGTTCCAAAAATATGGATAGTCTGGTCTTTAAACCCGCGGCGGCAATGCACCACACCGAAGCCCACCAAAATCAGTGAAATGGGTTTTACATGATTTTGATTGATTTTTTACCTGGCAGTAATGTGTGTATTGTTCTGACAGATAAGGTGTCAAAACAGAATTTTTATTTAAGTACACTTCGTTGAAGCATAGGCCAAATTACTAGAGCAAGTCGATTTTAGTCCCGAATGAAAGTATGCAAGAAATTCCTAACCACTTGTTCAAAACTCCAGCCATGGGTATTCCCTGTGACGGCAACATAACAGGCAGACAACTTGACTACTTTTGAATACAATGCTACCAACACACCGCTGCTGTGATATCTAAGCCCGATAATGGAGGGTTAGTCACTTGGATGTGACATGTCCGGGGAAGTGATACGGTTTAAAACTGGACGTTGCCAGGATTTCGTTACAGAGTGTGATGTGTTGAAAAGTGATCAAGACCAAGTGAACTCTTGCTTTCGGTGTGCTCAATAAATGCTTAAAAAAAGACGGAGCACATTAGTTTGACATGTGATTAAAGCATAGCCTTAGGCCTAGAAACGTGCAAGATGGCCCCAATGATCGGACTCTATACAATATATGGATTTGCTATATTTTTCTTTATTTATTGGTGCGGCGTATGGGTTGTACATTGTATAGCATTGTTCTATGGGTAAGTTTTTCCCTCGTGGTATTTTTATTTCAAAACCATGAGATACAAAAGCCCAATGATTGCATGTACTACTAGGTTAAGAAGTTACCTAGGTAGAAAAACAATTATCTCGTTCACCAATTCACACGTATTATTGGCTAAATAATCATCGACTGAACGAAATAAGTAAACCTTGATACTTCAGGCAGCTTCTACTATATCTAAATTTGCCAATTGACCTAAACAATTAACAAAAATCAAACGATCTGTCATTTGCAATAATACTATTGGTTGTAATGAGCTCACTCAATAACAAATGAAGCAAATGTCTTCTGCAATATTTAGACATCATTTAAGCCATTTCAAATTTTAAGTGTTAGAAATACCAGAAAATTAAGTAAATGGCAAGCTGGTTTGAAACTCGGTAGCATAGGCTTGCACGCCAGGTGAAAACCGCAACCTCCAATGCTGGCAGTATTTTAAACAAAAAATAGAATGTAATTTAATTTGGAAAAAAAATGCCTGAAACTAAGTGTCATAGTATTATTTATGAGTGGCACAAGTTTTTAATGAAAACGTTCTGGAACATGTTCTGAGGAACCAATTATTGTTGAACAATAGCAATGAAATCTACAGTTGATTACTCGTGATTACTCTATAGGTCACATGCCATTAAATGCTACATATATTTTTTATGTTCCTATGTAGATTTCCCCAGTTAAATATTTATTAGGCTAGGGATTCCCTTGTACATACGTACACAAACTAATGACGGATGTTGAACGATGCAGCACAATAAACTTTTTCACGGCCTTACAGTAAAACAGATTTTGATTAGATTAAAATATATGAGCCTTGCTGCGTACCTACGTACTCCTAATTTGTGAAGATAATTGACAATCATGTGATAATTATTGAACCTGGCATCCACTGGTCAGGTTTTTAACTGAAAACTGGGCCTTCCCCATTTTTGTTGTTGGGCTTTTAATTTCAATTTCCATTACCTACATAACAACAATTAATTAAAAACAAAAAAAAATGTTTTCATTTAGATTCTAGGGTTGTGGCTAAGTTTGATTCTTTTGACCTAGCTCTTTACCACATTTTTTCTTCTACCATGGTCGAAAAGAAATCAATCTAAGATCTGAGCATATCTGAGTGATAATAGAACAATTAATAATAGTATATTTTGAATGACAATTTTGCAACTAAAAATGTGTGAATCATATACATATTTAGTAATAAAAGTTGGATCCATGTATCTGATTAGATTCTTACGAGATAAAATGATTCATAGGGTCCTCTCAATATTGATTCAAACACTTATCTCCTGATAATTAAGTTTTTTACTAGGTATTTTTTTTTTCAAATATCTGGAAATCTATTGGTAAAATACCTTGCTTAGATACTTGGAACATGTTACTAAACATTATTCCTGTTACATCGTCTGTGCAAAGAACCTGCCGTCAAATTCTACTTACACAATTTTATTTTTTCTTACAGGAAATGGAAGTTCCACAAGAAGATCAGTTTGGCCCCATCTGAGGTGCCTTATCCAGGAGTTTCCATTCTCAAGCCACTCATGGGTGTCGATCCAAATTTGTTTAGTAATTTGGAGACATTCTTCATAATGAAATATCCTGTAGTAAGTACCAAATTTTAAAATTAAAATTCTCTAATAATTTTCAACAAGTGGTACAACAACAGTGTGGGTGGCAGACCATTACTTATATCCTACTCTTGTATTTTTCAGTATGAAATTTTATTTTGTGTAGAAGATGAAACAGACCCGTCTATTATGCTAGTCAAGCGCCTGATGGAAAAGTATCCAAAAGTGAACTGTCGGCTATTTACAGGTAATTCGTTTGACATAGAATGTGAATTTATATATCCGTACTTCCCCAGTCATGTTATATGCCAATACCTACCGAAACTATTAAAAATCATGTAACATACTTGATGTAAATATTTTGCAGGTGGTGCAAATGTAGGGGTGAACCCTAAAATCAATAACATGCAGCCTGGATATTTGGCTGCAAGATACAACATAATTTTAATATCAGACAGTGGAATTAGAAGTAAGTACCTTGCTTTGATGGAAGAAGGTAATTTCGATTGACAGTTACATAATGTCTGTGAGGCAGCAACCGGCAGCAACCGGATCACTTACCTTGGCCATTGGTTTCTTAGTTACTTAGTTGACCAATCTCCTCTTCATTCGTGAATGCTCCTCTCGATTGACAGATGGGGTAGACTTAAAATAGCGTTAACATTGGTAACCTTCTTCTCCCACTGAAACGTTTACACAACTACAAGTCTATGCCATCTGTCAATTTTTCCTCTTGCTATATCCTGCCAGTCTACTCTCCCCTTCTCATCTTTAGATTAAAGTGGCCTCTTGGCATTTCCAACCCAACATCTATGTTGCTGAGTATTTGTTGTGTATGCAAAGTATTTTCACTGTTCAATTTACTCGCAGTGAAAGAAGATACTCTACTAGATATGGTGAATCTTATGACGGATGAGGTGGGCCTAGTGCACCAGATGCCATTCACGTGTGATAGAGAAGGATTTGCTGCCACCCTTGAAAAGGTACGATTGTCAAATTTTAGTAGCCAATTTTCAATGGCAAAGTTATGCTTGGAAGATGCAAGTAATTAGCCAAAGAAGAGGTTCTACTATGTTGTTGTTCCTAATCAACTTTTTGTTTGTTTGTTATAGATCTATTTTGGCACGGTCCAAGCCCGAATGTACCTCGTAGCAGATTTTTTGGGGGTCAACTGTCACACCGGTATGTCATCGTTGATGCGAAAAACCCTCATTGACCAAGTGGGTGGGCTGGCGGCCTTCAGCTGTTACCTGGCCGAGGACTTCTTTTACGCCAAGTCGTTCACCGATCGAGGGTGGCAGATGAGAGTGAGCAGCCAACCTGCCCTGCAGAACTGTGGCTTCTGTGAAATCACTAGCTTTCAGGCTAGGCTTACAAGGTGAGGAGGCATTATATACATAAACCTAACATAATAAATAAATGTTTCCTACTATAATTCGCTTTCCTTGAAACAGAAATGTAACATATGACCGTTTTTAATTTGTTTTAATTTTATCTTCCAACATCCCTTGTAGCTTAAGGCAAAAAAAACTACCTTGGAATTCTTAAATGCCAAGTGTTACAATCCGTTATTTACCCACGGCATGCGTCACGGGTTGCGTCACAGGCTACTTGACCTCGTTCAATTACCAGTTTAAAATATGCCTATTTTAAATTGTACTTACCTTTTGTTGTTTTCCAGATGGGCCAAACTCCGCGTTGCAATGGTGCCTTTCACCATTCTGTGTGAGCCCCTCTCGGAATGTCTTCTCATTGGAGCATTCGCGTCTTGGTCGGCCGCATTCCTCTTTGCATGGGATCCGCTCGTCTTCTATCTGGTCCATATACTCGTATGGTTCCTCTGCGACTGGATTCTTCTATCCATTGTCCAGGTAATTTCTTGTCTCCATGTATTTCCTTGTTGATTAAATAGACGTAATCGACATTTCTGGACATCCAAATCCCCGGGTTATGTCAACTGTAATTTTTTTAACTGGTCTGAAGTCACTGGTATCGTGCATCGTGGCATCGTTTACGTGCAACTGATGTCATTTATTTAAATCAATCATGAGGTAACTTGGGAAAGTATTATATATATGTACCAGGATCCAGTTTTGCAAAGCAGGGTCGTCATCATAGCTGCAGGGTTTAATTTCCAACAGCCTATCACAGTCAGCCTGCTGGTTGCAAGTTCACCCCCGTAGCATAACCCTACTTGTGACAACAATGTGTTTTTCTCTAATTGACATCTAGAGGAAATAGATTTCTGACCATTCATAGACAGTTCACCAATTAGGTTTTTGTGTGAGTAATATTTCTGACTTTGATCTTGTTCCAGAACGGCTCTCTACCATTCAACAAGTTTGATTTTGTCGTTGGCTGGCTGTTCCGAGAATGCAGCTGCCCATACGTGTTTCTGATGGCGCTGTGCAATCCGGCAATAAAGTGGCGTTCCCGAACGTACAAACTACGTTGGGGTGGTGTAGCTGAGGAGCTGCCAAAGTCTAGGGTGCCGATCATGTTCGCTTAGCTTTCCTGTCCGGTCAATTGATATTATTCCACGGTTACAGCTTCAAGAGCAGTACTATTTCAAGCGAAAACATTTTGAGAAGAGACTATTGTTGGCACTTATCGGGGGTTGTCCGGTACTGTAGATTACTTGGGAAGGGAGTCACTAAGATCGAACCTTCTCGTCCTGTTCAGAAACCCTTCTGGAGTACCTGCATTACAAAAAGATGCCGTCACAAGTGGGCTCATTTGATTTTACTAGCCAATGTAGAAGGCGAAATTTTAGTGGCAATTCCTATACGGTTATTTTCATAACCTACGACTTCATTTGGCAAATGGTACCATTTGAAATCGTGCACTCTGGGCTGACTGCAGTTGCTAGATGTACTTGGTATGTGAAGAGTCTTTATTATATAGCTAGTAAACAAATAAATTTTTATTATAATTTAATAATTTATTGGCACTTCAATGTTTGAAAGCAATGCTGAAATTGGTCGAGTACTGCTAAAGATCTGATTATTCGTTTAAGAGTTTTGTTGGTAATTTATTTATCATACCAAGCTGCGCTATCTTCACAATCTCGAACATTTTCAAATGGTTAGTTTCAAAAATAATGCGTGCTTGCCAAATGCCATCGGCCTGAGCTTAAAGATATAGTAAACCTATGCTGCATATCTGTTCATTGCTCGATTTTGGTCAAGCGACCGCCATTTGTTAGAGTTGAATATCGTGGATGTTGTAAAGTTGATCTTGTACAAGAATTCACGCTCAACTCGCATTATCGCATTGAATTCTGTTATTTGACAGTTTTGATAAACACCAGCCTTACAAAGCTTACATCAAAGAACCTGTGACTAAATGTAAATGGTAGTGGTATCACCTGAAAAGGCTGTGTTTGTAATTTGTTCTATGGAATTCCCTGATTTATGACCCAAGGTAATACTTGAATACGGGTTGTGCTGTGGGGCAATGGGGTGCCAGAGCGCTAAGAAAGCTTGCTTAGGGGTTGTGCATGGGCTTTTTTCATGGTTGAATTTTCAATTGCGGCGTTCATGCAAATCATACGTATTTTTTTTGAGGACCTGTCATTCTCTCACTGTTGCAGATTCGATAAAACCCTGCAGTATGTCATTCAATCAGCATTTTCTGTGAAAATACAAACTATCATTAAGAACATGCCCGATCATCTTGAAAGCGTATCTATAATGACAAAGTTTACTATATCTTTAAGGTCAAGATCTTGTCATAATAAATAGAAATTTGCTCATCCAAATATCAATTTATTTTCTTTTATCCCTGTGCAAACCCATCATTTATAGGAAATCCGACAGATCCATGAAAAAAACATGCTAACTAACCCACAATCAAATGCGTACTGGTTTTAGCTACCTCCAGCAAGAACCAAATTCTCATCCTTCCATCTGTTCCTGAGAACGAGGGTGGGGATAAGATACAGAGGCGTGTCTCCATCACGGAATGCCGAATACACTTGCACAAGTTGCCTATTTAGTACTCGTACGGTTACGAGTCGCTTACTCCTCTTCTCTCCTCGGAGGGAGCCCTTTCCTCACCCAGCAAGGCAGGGAAAGCTCGGTGGAATAGAGAATTCGCCCGGCAAGCGGAAGTTCCTGGGTTTTTATCCCCGTTTGCTCGCTCATTTTCCCTGTTTTGTTCACCCACCAGCCCTTTGAATTAATCATATCATATGTATTCACATATAAACCAATAGATGCCTGCATTTTAATCATAAAATTGATTCGAAGTGAGTCGACAAAAAACTCAGCAACAGAAACCACTTTTGCTTCACTCATAATATAAGTCAGATTCTATTAAAAATTGAATTTGAAATGAAATTCATCAAGATTTCATGAAATTAAAAATTAAATACCATGGAAAAATGACAAATAATAAAAATATCATGCTGTTGGTAATCTCGGTCTTCTCCTGCAGTTCGTTTAGATATATATGTCCCAGCACTTGCTTAAATTACACATCAAAGACACAATCAGTATTCTATGTGTGATTGAATTTTGAATATTATTTAGGTATCACAATTAGAGTAAGAGCTGTAACAGTTTCAGTTTTAATAAAAACCTTGTAAACACAAAAAATCACAGTCACGTAGGGACATTAGTTTACCACAGACATGAAAATCTAAGCAGTGTCTCACAGTACAATTTTTTTACCAATTTTTCCATTTTATTGTTTACATTTTGCTCATTTTGCTCGAGAAATTATCACTGGAGCATTACATTTGACGAAAATAGGGGCGTGAAAAAAAAATTTGATCCACAGAGAGTAAGGAGCAAATTCTCTTACCAGCTATTTTCCATAAAAGAGAAGCTAGAAAAATATTTTGGGACTGGCACATAACTTGGAAAGCACAATCTCAATCTAGACAAAGATACTCTATGCCCTGCTAGATTTTAAATTTTGTGGAAACTGGAGCCGCTTCCACAAACACATACAATACAAGGGATGAAAAATTAAACCCCAGTAATAACTGATTAAAACAAAAATGAGTGGCCAATAAACAGAACATATTGAATGCAATGCACAACAATAGAATCCACTACTATAGCTTCAATAACTAAATAAAGTTATCAATGTATCAGCACAAATTCAATACTGATGCCAAGATAGGATAAAATTCTAAGATCTAAGAATCTCTTAAGTATAAATAAATACTGATTTAAGTCCAATTCGGTCACAATTTGCCCCAGTGGAACCATGCCGTAACCCACTTGAATTGGTGTCTGATACGCATTAAATAATCAATTAAACCCATACTTCGACACTTACCACACTTATCACTATTTTCCATATTCCGTAAACAATTATCAAGCTACCGAACATCTAGAACTCTGCTTGGAATTACCCCAATAACCCCATTGAAAAAATGCACCAAAATAAATTGCTAGTTTATCATACCAACATGTAATGCGTATAATTTATTATAATGATGTATATATTATTTTTTAATATATCTATACCTAACCATGACCATGACTCATCGCAGCCATCACAATAAAAATCAAACTTTTAAATACCTGTCACATAAATCGTAATCTATTGAATAGTACAACAATTGTGCTAGCCTTAGGTGACAAATAAAAAATCAATTTATGGTTTGCAAGTGCATGTGACAATTTTAGATTAAACTGATCTATGCCACTTTCATGTGAAGACCCCTATGTGTCTCCAAATGGTTAAAAAAATGAGGTAAGTCCTAAAAATAATATGCTGTTTATCTGCTTTGCAATTCAAACAATTTTGCATTATTTTTCCATTACTCATAATTAGTATTCAGTATGCACCTATATTGATTGGTTAACTTTACACCAGCCTCCTGGATCTACTGGATGTAGCTTCTGCTACATGCTTAATGCATATGCCCTGGCATAAGCATTCTCAATCTCTTGGAATCCTCACAACAGTGGAATCAGAAGCTATCGAGTCAGAAGGACCGGACACGGAAGGATCTGTGGGCACTTCACTAATTTTTCTCTTTTTAGCATTCCCATGGCCATCAACGCTTGCATTGGTTTCGTCAACTGTAGAATTCATAGATCCAATTGCACCGTTAGACCTCACTCCGCTTATTGCACTCAAATTTATAATTGGTTCTGAACAATCCACCCATCCCTGCAAATGCGAGCTGGTTGTATGGCTTGATTCAACCAAATTGGTAGTAGGATTGGTAAAATTCACTATATTTCTGTGAACATCAAGAGACTTGAGACAAGTTACGCTTGAATCAAAATTGATGAACACAGTGTTATCAGCCGAATTCAGCCTAGCACTACCCTTACCACGACTCACAATAGATCGAATAGGCGAGCATAGAGATGGGACTGGTGTTATCATATAAATAGGAGAGTGGGCGCTACCACCAGCTGCTGGAGACTTCAATTCACTCAGGCTCTCAAAAGTCCTCGGGCTAGAAACAGGCGACTCGTGCACACCTTTAGCGGGTACGCAAGAGTCCACCCATTCTTTAATAGTGTTGGATTTTAGAGGAGACCAGATATTTTTGATTGAACCGGGAGGGAGATCAGCACAATCAGGATTTCCATAATCGATCCATAACCTATCAGACAAACCACTTAGTATATCAGAACTGACCAAAGTCTTACCAGACCCAACACTCTTTCCATCCCCAGGAATCTTTGGGCTCACTTTTGGATCAGCTAAATCCACCCTTTCGCCACTGCAGCCGGCAATGGGCTCAACAGGCAAATTAACAGTTGGGACCGAATCTAGGATAACCGACAGATTCGAACTGGACTTCGGACAAGCGGCGTTCACCCAATCGATAACATTGGCATTCTTTAGTGGTGACCAAATCGTACTTGTGTCAATAACTTCGATAAATTCAGACCGAGCACAACCATCACCACTACTATTATCTAAATCCGTTGTTTTGCTAGCGTCATCAAAATTAACTGTTGGATTACTAACACATTTTAGAGAAAATGAGATGTTCGCATTCGAATTAGGCAGTTCGTTAATATTGTTAGTGGGATCACTAAGAGAATTCACATGGGAGCCCATAGTTTTTGCTCGTTTCACTATAAAATTGATTGTGAAACCAACAGGCAAGTCACCAATATCTGCACTGTTTCTCTCGACAGGCTCTTAAGGTGAGCTTTGCTGTTGGTTTTATTAGTAGGTATTTGTTCCGAACTTGAATCACTCTAGTTGGCTTGAAGCCAGTAGGACTTAACACATTCAATGTCCCTTGAATCACGCTTTAGGAATGAACGAGTTATTTTACTCCCACTAAGTGGTTGTATAGAGTCTTGCTCGATATATATATTCTCCCACTGAACAATTTGTTCAGACAGTGTCGCACACTTATAATTTAAGCTTCTGTCAGGAAGCTCGTGCTGTTCGTGCCTTCAGATCTCGTCGTCTTGATTGATCGTTTGATTGCCGTGATCTCGTTGATCGCGAAATTTTTCTTCAATTAAGAGTTTGTTTTAAACTGGAATGGTATCATAACATCTCTTGATTTATTATCTAATCGAATTCTATGTGCTCTTGATTGTTTTGAATCTAAAAACAAAGAGAAAATTAATTAGAAAGAGGTTTCAATTCCCAGTCCACTAAAAAAATGTAATTTGTTTAGCAAGGCCTTCATGGTCTTTAGGTCTATTTGAAATTTTCACCAAGTCCATCAAGGGACCATTCAGAAAAATATTTGCTAAAATAAGTGAAACCATTACTGAAATTGCATTTTTGATAGTGGCACATATTGCCTTATACAGTGGCACATACAAGGAGGATTTATTTTATTTTATTTTAGGATTTATTACCTGAACGGCAGTCTTGGAAGGATGACGTCCAATCACAAGTATTGGGTACCACTCTTGATCTTTCAGCCACTTCCAACTTCCTAAAGACACAAGAGTCCAGGAGATTCTTAATTAGCATTCCATTACACACTGGATCCAAGCCAGGAGTGGCGTGTGATTGTAAATTATATCAATTTTAATTTAAGTGAAAGATGCATGCATTGAATCAGCCTGCAAAAACTTAATTTAGCAGAAAATAAACAGAAACTTATGACATATCTTGACAAAATTAAATTTTCGTGATAGCATAGACATTGCACATAGTTGCTGACTGTCAATACTGAATAATTTTCAGTGTTTATTTCAATGCTTCATACATCCCAACACCCCAGATTTGAGTGTGAGATATTGTTGTGTTCAGGAGTCATTTAAGAAATTAATGTGAGAACTCATGGCTCCAATCATTCAGATACCATATCCGACACCGAGTCACTAC
This sequence comes from Nemurella pictetii, assembly GCA_921293315.2. Lineage (NCBI taxonomy): Eukaryota > Metazoa > Arthropoda > Insecta > Plecoptera > Nemouridae > Nemurella > Nemurella pictetii. The sequence goes on along the minus strand of OV121116.1, from coordinate 22,055,877 downwards.
TGTCTAGCCTCTTGAGCATCCCTTTAAATTATACTCAGATGTAGCGTTAAGTAAAATCTGCGCGACCCATTGACAGCTATTTTCATTTGTTTTAACTGGCCAGATATTAAAAATTTTTGAATACAACTGCTTTTGTGGTTCCTTATATATAGGTATCCTCCAAGCTTGAATTTGAAGCTCAAGACATAGTCTGAAAATTGCCAAGCTGAGCATGCGGTATAGCAAACATTGCTTTTTGAGCTGGAGCTGTGGGCACTCGTACACTTCATTGGGTGGAGGAGCGCGGAAGTAAATGCTTGATATTTCGGCCTAAATATGAGTTTTCTCGACTTTTTTCAGAAAAGTACTCCATGATTGGCAACCTCTGCACTCTTGAGCTTCAAATTAAAACTCGGAGGATTTGTTTAATATTATAAGCACAGTAATATATTCAGGTCCCATCTGGAAACCTGATTCCTGTAGAAGAGGTTAATGGAAAAAATGGGACTTTAAGTTTGCCATCGGAAATTTAGAACAAGCTTTCCATGCTGGAAAGTCTTGAAAATATGCCATGTTGCAGCTTCGTCTTTATCAAACTAATATCAGGCATGATTTTGTTATACAGAACAATTCTGGGAAAGCTTGCAAGGTTTCTTCGTGATGGCTACCAGCCAGCAAATCAAGCTCCCCAATTGCAAATGGAGGTTACATGGTACCGGTACCCAGAAATGCCACTAAAACTCTACTCACAAACTCACAGATGGTCAATTAATGACAGAAATTGTTAGTTTTTTTATCATCGCCTATAATTAGGCTGATATTCGTCAGAGATGGCTCTTAAAACATCAGATTAGTGTAAAAACCCAGCACGTGACTATCAGCCATAGCTGCCACGCCAATCACTTTCACTAAGTGGGATTTATTTTAACTATCAAGAGCATAATATACGACACAGGTTTATAACTGTTCATTGATGGGTATATTGGTATAGTGCCAAAATTTATTTATTATTTTATTATCTAAGTGGATGTAACGAAATACTTGCCTTTTAGTAACCACCTTTTCCTTCTCGGCGACAATTTCTCTGGTGAAGAAAAATGAAAGTTCTCGTGCCCTGCAATTCCACGTCGTCGTAGACGTAATAATTGTTACCAAATGGTAATAATTTCGTAGATACACGCTTTAAGTCACGCAATGGCTTTTTAGCGTATCCCACGTATTTTACACACTCTGCGATTGATTCAGCTGCGAAATATCAAAACGGAATAAATGGAGTGATCAAGATGGTGACTATCTTGTTACAGCTATGATGGTACTATACAGCCTAACCATGGGTGGTCATGGGTTAGTGGGTAGGGATGGGGGGGGGGGGGGTAGCCAGCTGTAAGCGTTTAATAAAATCTTTTTATTTAATATAATTCATTACTGACGATAAGTTAATTTTATGTGGGTTTTAGACGCTTAGCTTCAACAGATTTTCAGGAAATGGTACCGAAAAATTTGTCGCAGAGAAGGGCCCCGTAATAAACATTAAAACAAATCTTTCTACCAAATTTTTTTTCATAGAATAAGTGATTAGAAGATGTAAGAATTCTATCCAATACAACATGGAAATAAAAAACAAGTGTTAAAATACCAATTAAATGACTCGTAAAAAATGATGTACCCTACGTACCTCTCTAATTGTTTTGAGGAGACACGTGTCTCTTGGATTGTGAGGATTAGACCGGAAACGAAAATTGTATATCATTTGACTTTCAATTCTGACGTTTTATATTATTTTTTAAATGCTTGAAGCAAATTTGCGCACTTCTTCAAAAATCAAATGCTATTTTAAGTGAACGATAACAATTATTCGTAGTTAATTTATAAGCCTGCAATCAAATTCATGCAGTCAAACCCCAAACTAAATACCTTAGCAGTAACTAGATTGCGACCAAACGACTACGACGTCACAGTTAAATTTCAGCGCCAGTTCAAAATACAAAACTAGTAAATGCAAGAAATAGGCAATGATCTTCAACTATCACGAGATAATCCATTTAAAGTAATAGTTCATTTAATTCTACACATGTCGCTAGGGTTTTCACAATAATCAGAGGGCAAGTTTAACCTCAGTGGCAGGACAGAATCGTTACCAAATATATTTCTAACCTCAAAGGAAGAAATTCTCATGGGTGTTGTGAACACTGAATCAGAGACTACCAGACAATTAGTAAGAAAATAATTCAGCCCCATGTTCAAAACTGGGATTCTTTAGACGTGAGTTCATTTGAGTGAGTGTGATTCACATACATTTACTTCGAACTGTGAATTACTTGCGATCAAATCTTATATCTGTTACTTTTTGCAGGGTATCCACTGCAAGCTGAAAATAGAGCCACATTTCTTTGGATGGTTTGGGGGACATAATTTATCGAAGCTACCTTCAAATAACGTCGCATTTTTCTGCCACAATAATACCGATGCGCCTGACCAGGTATTCCAACAAAAACAAGGGACCAAAACGTTCTTAATTCAATACTTTCAAACTCAACGTTTACCCATGTTAGCTTGGGTTCATTTCAACGGCACCTGTGATTGATACATCAGTGAGTTCCAACGACTTCTAATTTCTCTTCAAACTTCCAAGATTGCATCCAATGATAATATTAAATAAGTCAATTCGAATTTGAGGTTGATCAACCTTATTTCAGACGGATACAACCTAAACACATAGTCGAGCATTCATGAAAAACGCACTAACGAGATAATTTTTATATCGGGAAAAATGGCATTACAAAGAAGTATCCAGCCAGAACCAAAACGCCGCTGCAGTATATAAAAAATAAATCTATAGAAAAAACTAGGAAACAGCGTGTGGTCGATGGTCGTCCAAATCCTGAACGAGGAAAACTTCTTCAAATTTGAAAGTATATGTAAATTCATGCCTCCGAACTTTTCACAGTTTGAATGAATGAATATTGGGGTTTATAGGCGCGTCAACCGTTTGGTTATTTTGCGCCTGAGCAGAAAAATTTGCAATATTTAAATTAAAGCACTTAAAGCAAGACATGAAAGTCTTACTGTGTCAAGATAAAACGATAAAAGTCTTTGTTCTAGATGCATTCTTTAAAAATACCTGCGTATAGATAGACAATACCAGGGAAAATTGGTATTATCTATGGCTAAAAGACTAGATGACTAGAGGACTAGATTACACTTGATGACTAGAGACTAGAGGACTTGATGACTAGATGACAAGATGACTAGATGATCTTAAGAAAGTCTATATCTCTCAGGAACTGGAGCAGCTTGTCGATCTGTCTTGGATCATCTGCAAGGACTTTGTCGATGGTGTTTCGGAGAGAAAGACGTCTTCTCGGACCCCTGTATTTAGAGCATTCTATAAGGACGTGTAGGACTGTGAGAGCTTCGTTACAAGTGTCGCATCTTGGCTGGATTTTGTCGACGGAGAAAAGGTATGCGTGGCTAAATAAAGTGTGTCCAATCCGCAATCGTGTCAGCACTACTTCTTCTCGTCTATTGGGTCGGATCGATTCACAGTTTCTCTTCAATATTTTACTCATATCCTGCTATTGGAAGGGTAGATTTTTTATAAGTGAGAAGCTTTGAAGCTATCTGGAAGCAGGAATTGGCTCGACATTTCAAGGCTACGATCAATAAGATTTCACTTACCCACATCTTTTCGAGATCTGTGAACGTGAAACAACACAAAAAAATCTGAATATCTGTAATGAAGAAAAATAAATGTTGCTTTTTAGTGATAAGCTCAGTAGGGAGAAGTAAACTCCTTGATAACCATTCTTGATAGCCAGGCCTTTCTTGGTTAACAGTGGCGGTTCGTGGGTAAAAATGTTGATGGGGCAGACAAAAAAACACGCTTACCTAACTATGCATAGATATCCCATAAATTAATAATAGATTGCCAATTGATTCCCGCTCTCATGGACAATTAATGCATTGTCTATCGTATTCATAGCCAATCACATTACGCTAATTATATTATTCGTAGAAAAAAAATACGCCGTCTCCCGCGAGGCTCGACACGCGACTGAATTGAACTGTCAGTGTCTTGGGACGTTGACTGGTGCAAGAGAGAGAAAAATAGCTTATTTGACAGAAAACACAAAGCAACAACACTATGTGCCAGTGATTTTAGAAATCAAATTGGGCATGAATATGATTTTGGAAATAGTTTAGCACTGTTGACGAAGCTTATAGCTTTCCGCTGCGAAGCGAGTATGTATTGCATCATACCCCTACCCCTCCCGCATGGCAGTAGGGGCTTTCTTGGAATTGCCCCTGAAGGCGATGCCGGGCGCTCAACTCCCCACCACCGCGAGACTAGCTGCGGCTGAGAAACAGCCAGCGAGCGTAGGGGGACCTTGTGGCTTGCTGAAGGGCTAGCCCCACCGGTACCGCTACCGAACCCGGCTGAAGCGGCCGGCAAACGCCAAGCGGTACTGAGGCTGCGTAGCGGGCGGCATTCAGGGGCACACATAGTAGAATTGAAAGCAAAAACATGGTGTACTGCTTAGAAAATAGTAATTGAAAACAAAATACATTTCGACTGATCTGAAAATTCCTGGTGGGGCTCCGCCCCACCTGCCCTTTAGCACGAACCGCCCCTGTTGGTTAACAACCCATGTAATAAATAATTAATACCGGGTTGACGGAGTAACAATTTTAAAATATAAGTGCTTTTAATGTGCCTATGAATCTTGTTACCTCTCCCCATAAAAACGGGCATTTTTTGGTGCTTTTAATACTAACCAAGATAATTTACGCTTACATCTATGGAAACTGTATTCATAATAAAAAGGTAGGTACTAGGTAGTTGGGTAGAAAATAATAATAATTTTATGTATATATTGCAGTCAATCTATGCTGAACCACTAAAAGACTACAAAAACGACGACTTACGTTGCTTAATAGAGATTTTATTCCGTTGACAGTTTCAGCTCGTAACCTGTTTAACATGTGAGAAAATAGACTATACTACTAGGGTAAGAGTTCTCAACCTAACTTTCCACATTTCTATATTTGCAACTATATAGGTGCAAGCAATACCCAGTGTTCTTCATAGATACATGAACTATCACTTGTCTATGTTAATAAAACTGTTAACAATACGTAGGTATACTCATCTCAATGCAGATAAGCATTTCTAATGCAAGCAGTGACTCACACGCATTAGATGAAGGTAACGTACAAACTAAATCTATTAAAAACTATCGTTGTCTTTCTCAGCTATTATTCAATAAGATAATAAATGATGTAGCATTCCTACATTTATTTCCAATTAAAGATATCTTTGAAAATTGGTACCTTTCCTTCACTCCACAATTTCAAAAAATCAATGTGCAGTAATCACTAAAAACACAAATTTGGTGATCTCATATGTTTGTAAATAACTTAAAAATTAAATATATAATAATATATATAAATATTTATATCATCATTACAAAAGTAAGCTTAGCTGCACTGTTTTCTAAATGTTAGTTTGCATATTGCAGGTTATCTGGTCCTAATCTACTGCAGAGATAATTAACACTGTGATGTGCTGAGGAAAAACTACCTAAAATACATTGGCTTGTGGCAAGTTCATTGGAACCATATTATTACATTGGACAAGAGTGCACTGAAAGAATAGTGACAAGATAAGCATAAGAACAAAGGAGTAAGGTTAGAGCAACTGAGTTACTTAAATTAATAGATATCCACTTAAATTTAATAATAATAATAATAATAATAATAATAATAATAATAATAATAATCATCGTAATAATCATATAAAATTTATAACAAACACTGAATTAAGTAAATAATCCATTACTCCTAACAAAAATATGGACAGGTTCAAATTAGGTACAAAAAGTGTGGGTATTGCAATCGGAACATTGATTGTGTGCAAAGAGACAGCAATAATATGAGTACCGTTTTACCAGGTGGCTTCATATGAACGCAAACAGGTTGAAGTATTTTCAAGGCCGAAATGGAAACAAACTTCTAGAAATATGTACACACATTAGAATACGCACAGGGATTAGATCTGATATTTTAAAAGGACTAACTTACAAGTGAATAATAAAGCTCTACAAACAGGTCGGGTGAGAACACCTTCTGAATTGGGAATATAATGTACTGAAAAATACTCTAGATGAGGTGATTGTTAAAATTATTATGACATTAATTTATTTTGAAGAATTTTCAGTTGGTAGTTCAGCTCAATTTAAAGTACGCTCAGTTGTCAGCCAAGGTAATTTTGTGCTTTCTTGAAATCCCTTCTATTACATAGGTACCTACTCCTAAAATTACCCATGTGCCAAATTGTGGATATGGATACAAATTCTTATGAATGCTTTGCATGGGTTTTCCTGCCAGGCATCGACAATTCCGGGTCTCTACGGAACACAGGGGCTGGCAGCCGATGACAAAATAAAATCTTAACCAAAACGTCTTTCTGGTGTTACGCGCCGAGAATAACAGCATCGATGGCCTTGAAACACTTAATTTTGGTTTCGGTCACTTGAGTAACCAAAGCTCGAGTGCACCTTGATAATATATTTTATAAAATTAAAAATCTAGACACCTCTCTTCACAACCTCCACGCTATCACAAGACTGATTGACAAGACTGAAAAACGTATATCGGCTGCAAAAATGGCCTTGAACTCAAATTTTCTTGAGCCAGGGCCCCAAAACTCCCATTAATATTAGATTGCCCTTTTTGGCAAACTATGATTTGTAGTTTCAGGTCAACTTCGAGATAATACAGTGAACCAAAGAAAATATATTGCCATTAGAATACACAACAACAGAGACTTGGGGATGTTGGGGCATAAATTTGTCGGTAGTAATCTTAATTTTCGCTTAGATTTTAGTGTGAATTTGGCCCTGCTACCAACCAAGTGTAATGATTTACTAGATTCCTTGTTAATAATGTGTATAAATTATACATAATTTAGATGACGCATCCCCAAGATTCATCTGATGACGAGTTAAGCAACTGTTCATTCCCCTCTCTATGGGTGTGCAAAATGTATGAAACTGACCCACACCCCAAAGCGCTGACAACTGCCGATGAGACACACTTTTAGAGCCACACTTGCGCAGAAAAAAAAGATCTTATGCAAAATTTAAGATATCTATCCTCTCAATCTCAACTAGTTGACCCATCTTTCTGTGATTGGTCAGGACTTTGAGTATACTTTTCCTTCAAAGGAAAATTAGTTCTCACATGCAGTTGTTTAATGAAAAGGGACTAGGTGCACTTCAATAAGTACAATTCTAGAAAGGAATTATTGCATTCCTGAATAAACTAAGCCGTGTTTTTTCAAACTTAGCTCGAAGACTCAACTTTGTACTAACCGTTTTTTATTTGTGTTGGAATATGTCGAAGAAAGTTGAGATGAAGTAAGATTATTAGATGAAAAAAAGAGCAAAGAGAGTGAAGAAAAATTTTCTATCACACAAGCACAAAAAGGCACTCGAATATTTTGTTTGTTTGTTCGCACTCAATAGGCCAATTGGCTGGTCCATTTTTGGTGCAACTTTTGGAGTACATTTGAAAACTCTTAACTTAATCAAGCACTATCCAAGCACCACTTCAAAAGTAAAAATAAGGTACATTTAAGCTTAGCTAAGCAAATAAAAATACAGAAGAATGTACTTTAGCAAATCTCCTTTTTTGGTGATGTATTCAATAAGTTTTTTTTCCATGGCTTCATTAAATATAATATGCAGTCCTTTATGCAATTTTGGGACTTTTGAACTTTTGGCTCCGGATTCATTTTAAATTTTCATACTTAATATTTAAAAAAATTAAACATTACCCAGGTTAATTTAGGTAAATTTACAACTTTTGGCTCTTCATTTGTATTTCCATTAATTTGTGTAAATATTATGGAAAAGAAGCAACCTTTTAGGCTCAATCATCTACGCTCAAAAAATAACCGCACTTAGTTGATAGTTAATTTATTAAGTGCTATTCAATAAGGTGTGCTGATTGTAGGCTAACTGTTTGACCACCCGTGCTACCCTTCAAGCTGAATACGTGTCAGGTGCCACCTGGTATTTGGCCATAATGAAGCAAATAAATTACTAACAAATTGTCCACAACCACTTGTTTTCCTAGCACCAGTCTATCAATTTCAATTGAATGGAATGCAACATCCAATAAACAGAAACAAAACCATCGCTGGCCCTTTACATACAATATATATATACACACTTTTTAAAAGTACATAATACTACATAGTCATATACACACAGTTAAGTTTTCAGGTGTGGTATCTAAAGTAAGAAATACTAGTTTCTAATGCTCATTTATCTGGGGGTTTAAAACGTATCTCTCGACACCATTTACATGAATAATGTGATTGAAAAAATAAGGTGTCTCGATGATACTGTCTCATGACTAAAAAACTAGCTTTTGTGTCATATTCGATTTACAATAACAGCTTTCGGTAGGTAGTTACCAAGTTTTGCTTGGGGTTCGTCTCTAAGGTACAAAGTCTTAATGAAGGCAATATTTTTGCACACAGCCCACATGTCCAATGCAAAAGGCATACTGTTTATAGTTATCTTTTATTTACTAGGCATTTTCATCTGGCTCACCTTTAACCTTGGATGCAGAAGTATCCATGCTGGCCATGATCTGGTCCAGCAAATTAACTGGATGTTGTAAACTGTGGACCTTCATCACGGCTTTGATGCGGTCACAATCCTTTTTCGGGGTGTGTTTGCCCCCTTCGATGGACGATTCGGATTTTGTACAAAGTAACACTGGGTGGTGGCTAGACTCATCTTTAACGGAAGCAACTGTACATTTTTTATCACCTTCGGGCTTTCGTTGATGAACTGTGTGCAAATTCATGCTATCATTATTGATCACTGGTTTTACTACGTCTGAACAAGACACATGTTCCTTACTTTTAGAATTAGATGATTTACTAGATAATCCTTCTTTCTTTGGATATTTCTCCCGGTGTCTGTCTCGATCGTGTTTGTGATCTTTTCGATGTCGCACCACACTGCTGTCTGAATGCTCCTTCGAACGTTCCTTGTGCTCGACTGGCAAAATAATTTTCAAGTCCGACTTCTTATCTTTGCTATCAATATCATCACTAGTGACTTTTGTCGTCTTACCTTCAACTGTAAGATTAGTAGGAACCGCAGCAACATTATTCTCACTCAAGCTTTCAGTCGGCACCTCACTCGCCACACATTCGTTGACCACAACCGCCTTCGGCAAAGTTTCGCCGGAACTTTTCACAGATATTTCATCGATCTTCTTAGGTGTTGCAGGCAAAGACGGCTTCCGATTCGGATCCGAACTAGACTTCTCTTTCCTAGAGTGCGCAGGCTTGTCCGAAGACGTTTTCTTTCTTTCCTTTTCACTCCCGGTTAGTTCTGAATCTCTAGATTTCTTTCTCTCTTCGCACTTCACTGTTTCTCGTACTTTATCTCTGTGCTCTTTGGACGAGTGACAGTTTTCGGTAATTATGTCATCAGATTTTTTCCTTTGCTTTTCAACTTTGAAGTAACTGTCATCTTTGCTGTAGTCTTTCTTGATGGTCTCGCACGCTGCTCGCTCCAGGTTCTTTCTCTCCTTGTAGTGATGCTGGGCTGTCACGATCCTCGAGTGCTTCCCATCTTGGTTCTGATCGTCAGGGTAGTACTGCTTCAGGCGCACATGCCAAGCTGTCCAGACAAATAGATTTTAATACTTTCACTAACAAAGTGCAACTTGCATGCTAAGAGTGAACAAGGTTACAAGTGAAAATTAACCAGAATGGTTTTTGGCATTCTCTTACTTTACCATTCTACTATCTACAAGGCAATGTTTTAATGGCATGCTCTGTTAAGTAAGTCGTTTGGAGTGAACCCAGGTTCACTCCTGTAGATAAAAGACAAGAGGTCTATCGATATGCCGAGAAACAAGCCAATTTGAATGATTGAAAATCTCTTAAATAGAGTGCATGGCTGCAAAACATAAGATACTATACAACAGCTCCGGTAACAACCACCGACTAACTAAATATTATCATTATCAATATCATTACATCCTGTCAACTCGTAGTGAGGTACCCCATAGAGGAGGTAGCTCGAGGTTTCAACAACTAGTGTTAACACGGTGTATAGAACTTATTTTATTATTAAGGACATAATGATGTTCTGCCAAGCTCTGTTCCACAAATATTTTAAATGATAATCATTCTTTTTATCATGCTTTTTGGTTGGGAATGATTACAAATTTTTGTGCAGTGTGAAATGGGGATCTGTGGCTTAGGGTTGGATTTATTTGTTGGTTTTTGACCACTGAAGGTTTTGTGTAGAACGTGGAGGTAAATGGTAATTAGTGCAGACAATATAACTCTCATGATATGATTATTTCGATAACTTATCAACTATTGCCCAGGCTCAAGAAGTCTGTTAGAAATGGTAGTCACTCAAAACTGTCGTCAATTGTTTTGAATGGAGAAACATTTGAACCAACCTCACACTGGGTTCCCTTGCATCCCCAAACAAAACACACTGAAGTAATGCTAATAACTAAGTAATAACCAATAATAGTTACGCTCCCCAAACTTAGGTAGCTAAATGGATTCTCCAGGGATTCTTGTATTTTAGATTTTTGAGTTTGCTGTTAAGAGACCATAATAAAATTAAAACCTAATTGAGTAATTATCCATCCGACAGCGGTGCCAAGCGGCCGAGTGGATAAGTTTTGAAACTAGCAGCTAAAAGCTCAGTAAATCAGCGAAGAAGTAAGAACCAGGCCGTGTCTCACAAACTGTCATGACACAAACTGTCATAGAGACACCCTCGTCTCAACGGCCATTGTCCGCCTGGTTGCATGCAGCTTGCTCGTTCTAACCAGACCCGACGCCGCGTGAACACATTCAAATTAGGTACAGGATATATCCAAGAGAACACTCAATTTTGATTTGGAAATTGTATTGTAGTAAATCGTCACTGAGCATAAATGACCTCCTCTATATTGTAAGTCATGCTATGTCTTTTGAAGTTTGCAAAGCTGCTAGCCACATGCTTCTGATATCAAATTGGGATGGTGAATTCACCCGAATGTTTGGTTTACAGAAATATTCCACCTACTGACAACAAAATTATGAATCGGTTGAAAAATCTTGATAAGCAATAAAATTATGACGTCAACTCGCTTCTTCATAGTTCTAATAATCGAAAAGGGCAGGCAGGAAAAGCATCTCGCCGGCCTTAGCCACCGGCCGCCACATTTTTCGGGACACTGACACACTTGAATGGGTCATCCTCATTGCTGGGATTTACAACCCACCCCATTCCGCAAGATATTCCATGCGACTGGGTCTCTGAAGGATATTGAACAGCAGAGCTAGTAGAGGCACCGCAACCGCATGACCGTTCTCTAAGACTTTCTAGCGACAACTAAAATAACCGTGGTGGCCGCCACTGAGGGGACCTTAAGTTTTCAACTTGAAAATGACGTCTGCAGGTTAGGCCAGCGGTAACTAAATCAAAGGTGCAAGGTGCATTGTCGAATCTTTACCAACATTTGAAGCAGTTAGTCTCCTTGTTTTATGCATGGAAGGATCTTGAGCCTGTTGGAACGCAAGCATTGGGGAATTTCTTAAAAAACATTCGTAGTTGGTAGCGAACACACCTTGCTCAGCTACAATTTTCCGCGTTTCTAGAATATTTCCGACCATCACCATTTGTTTACTTCCGGAAAACATAGAAGTTTTCTGAATTCATTTGTCCGTAGAACCAAGGTAAGAGGTTAAGGTAGCATAGAGAAAGCTTACCGATGCTGGTGACGGCAGATATCGTGCGGAACTGGTGGATGATGTTACGCGGCAAGAAGTAGATGTCATCGTCGTACAGCTGAATCCTGGCATAGCGGATTCCCTCGCGGCGGAGCTGATTCAGCTTGGCGTCCTCCAGCCATTGGACGCACTGAACAATTCAACCGAGTTAGTACACCCACAAACAAACAGCCAAAGCCGATTTTATTCGCTCGTCAGGATTGGATGCCACGCACAGCGTTGTTTGACAGCGTTGTAGGACAACAATCCTGAACGACTGTCACAGTAACTCATTCAAAAATAACTGTGCATGGCTAAAATTATGAGGAGTGTAACTTGATACATTTCAGACAATAGTCACATACTTTCGTTGATGATGTAGAGCTAGTTCAAGCTTCTCAACTCTTCTCAACCTTGGATTGAATACAAACTGCATACATAGGTGAGAGGCGGTTCTAACATACGATTCGACTCGAGCTGCATATCCCAACCTAGCCTTGGTCAAAGTATTAATGCTAGAAATGCCTTTAACCAAGTGTATAATTATTCGTGTCAAGCTTAGAGGGATAGAAGGGATGTCAGCGGGTAGCAAAAAGTGGACTCTAATACCTGCGTAAGTGACTCAATGCACTCATTACAATATTTTAACACTATTTTCTTTGTTGGTCTGAATTAAGCATTTAATAAAATAAAATAAATTACATTTCTCTTAAGAGCCAAATATGAAGGTTGTTGGTAGCTGGAAAACTCAACTCAAAGCTCAGTTACCTGTGAAATCGGTGGCTCGTGAAGGTCAAGCTGGAGTTTTTCCACGAGTTCGGGAAAATCTCCAGCGTAGAATGCGACGACATCCTTGGTGATGCGGTTGTGTTGGTATGGCTGACTGCAACGAACAGCTTTCAGGATTCCTAAAACACCGAGTCGAAAACACACAGATTTGAGTATCGCAACGCATATCATTGTGGTGCAACAATATCACACGTCAAGTCGTAGACGTAATAAAACGTCTAGTAAGAAGGTCGTAAGCAGAAAAGCTAATGACAACAATTCCAGTTTTGCTTGTTTGAAATTTCCGCTACACAAAGCATAATTAATTTTTGTGTAAATAAGTAGAAACGCAAATAATTTGAAATAAGTTCGGTACATTGTATATATTATTCTTGTTCTTTAATTTTCTTTTAAGTTTAATATCAAATATAAAATATTCCTAAGATATGCAATTAGTAATTGATTCTTTTGGTAAAAATGATTCATCAGTGATTACTGAATAATTGTCAATAACTAATCGATGAGTAACATACCAACAGCTGCTGTAGTCATTCTATCAAGGCCGTGTCCAACGTGATCTGCGTGGGCTTTCGTCCGATCTTCAAACAAATATTCTCTCGCTTCGGAGAGTCGCGGCAGGTACTGGAGATTACGGAGCTCGTTGATTCCAGTTCTGCAGCAAAGAATGATGGCAGGAAAACCAATTAGCAAGTTCAAATTGCTTCCTATCTGGTCTGGTAGCCAGTTAACTAGTTCAGAAAGGTAAAAAACCAATGTTAAGACAGCATCAAGTATTGACTACAAAATGTAATATTCCTCCTAGAACATATTTCCATACATTTGGTTCCTTTCTACATGCTTTAATGATCAAATAGTGGGTCACATCAATAAAATATGCAAGTGTTTCAAAACAATGTATCAATTCAATGAATTAATGTGAATTGTTGTAAAAACTAAAGTCATGTCAAAAGCTTTGTATTACCTAGGTATTAATTGCAGCTTACAATTGAGAAGCGTTCAATCATGGTTTATATTTGGACTTTCGTCTTCCACATGCAATTGGGTTCACTGCTGCCTTAGATATATGTTTCAATTGACAGATTAAGTCTCTTATATAGTTTGAAATGCCAAATATCCGGTAAATCGAGGTGGGAAAGGAGGCAAGCAAAGCAGTACGACTTACAAAGAGAGGACAACGACAGGCAAGACTGCCTCTTTTCCATTCAGTAAGATGGCCTGCTCTGCATATATCCTTCCCCAATCTAGCTTAGAACTACCAGAGGCAAAGAAGTGTGTCCACCTCAGTTGAGGTTACTTCCTAACCAGCCCACATCCTTTTTCTTCCACTGTAAGGCAAAAGGACCAGGTGTTGGCTACAGTTCGACAACAGCAAACGCTTGCGTTTCCAGGACCCACAGACCCTTAGCCACGTAAAGGGAGATTAAAATGTAGTGACAGGCTAAGAAAATAACTAAACTCAGGCACAACCAACTTCAGGTAGGTAGGAAATTAATTTCCAGTAGAAGAAGGAGGTAATACCTTTTCCGCTTCGAAGGTGACTTTCCCATCTCTGCCGTTGGTACCATTTGTTCGCCGGGCCGTATCCACAATATCGGGCCGTCGTTGGATTCCTGGGGCGTCTCCATCTGCACAACTGACAGCGGGCCCCATGGCATCGTCTGCAAAATCAAACCGGAGACACACATCAGAGCCGAAACGAAAGACTCTAAAACTAAGGGAAGTGGGAGGAACGGAATGATGATATTAAATGGTACGCAAACCTGAATGGGTCGGAAAAACTACTTTTAGGGATGCGATTTGAATGCCAAGTCTTACGAATACGACTTAACTGAGTTATTGCTAAGACATGCCGCTGGCTTCCTCGAGGGTCTAAGAGCAATGTTCTTCTTTGCACATAGTTCTTGCGAATCCATTAACAGTAATCATTCACTAGACAGTAACTCACTACTCATCACTAGACACAAATGAAATGTTTCATTCTCCTTGAGACCAGCACGAAAGAATAATATAGCCAACTACGTAGAATTCTCTATCATGTCTTTTCAAAGCCACGTTTCCAATCCATTGCCTCCTGTTATTGACCAGCGCTCTGCTTTCATACACCACTTGGAAATGGCACGTGTAAGAGGTTGGAAATGCCAAAAAGATGTTAAAACTAAGCAGGAGGCATTACTTACAGAGAGGAAAAGTGGAACCAGATGAATTTTAGATAACTTACTAGTCTGAGGAATGGATTTTCCTCAAGGCGAGCAAGAAAGTCGGGGAAGAACCCGCCGACCTCCTCCATGACCGTTCCAACCAGGCTGATTTGATGCAAGGGGCCGTAGCGAACAGTCCCGTTCTTGTAATTCTTATTCACCTACGAGCAATCAAGAAACAGTTACAACTAACTACAGTTACAATTGGTATACTCCTCAACATGATGGAAACCAATCATATTATAATGTCTGATCCCTGAATATAAAGAAGTGCCATCAAGAGCAATTTAACAGCAACTATAAGGGTCAGGTACCTATTACTATTGATTAAAAATCCATTGTAAATTGTAATTAACCACATTTGTTATCATTTAGCAAAATCGACCTTGACAACTCTTGGACATAAAAATAAATTAAGTGGTAAGGAAAGTAGTAATATCATTTGTAACATACTTGCTCACGATATTGCGCCATTGTTGATGTTTCAATGTCGCTATTTCTGCCGAGAACTCCATTTTTGACTGTGAGCGATGGATAATTGTCTGCCATATTATCAAGAAGATCAGGAAGGTACGCAGCAGAGTTATGCACAATTCCCATCACGTGATGTGCAAAACCATTGTCGTCTTCGCTAAACACTATCTTAAAAAATTCCGACGCCAATTCATCCATCTCTTCTTTGTTGAGACGGTCGATTTCGTCTTGATATAGATGTACCACAGTCGCGCCACCATTGGCATACGCTTCGATTCGTATGAATCGACCATACTTGAGGTCGGTCAGTCCAGGCTGGGAGTAAGGCAACGGCCTTGGCAGCGAGTAGTACTTAGTAAAAAATTCTTTCTTGTAATCCGGGCCCACGAACGTTGAATCGGACGAGTTACGCTTCACATATTTACCGACAGTCTTGTCTCGGCGACACTGAACGCCGATACTGGCACGTTTCACTTTCGAACGCTTGTGACACCTCGAGCAATGATACTTTCTCTCGGAAGTCGAAGAGCTACGTGATCTGTCTTTACTCTCCACCGGCTTTCCAACTTTCTTCTCGTCCGAGTTTTCCGTGCTAGTCTCCTTTACGGTAACAAGCTTATTCATATCTATATTTTTAGAGTCCCTTGAATGGCTAACTTTGGAGGGTGAATCGAGAAGTGCAACCCCACTCCCATCGATGGCAGGACACTCGCCAATCGAAACACTCACCGACGAAATGGTTTCAGCCGTAGTAATCGAGATATCAGGTGCACTAACAACTTCCTCCAATTCAAAGTTCACTTCTTGTGACGATTGTATTGTTAATTCACTCGCTACTGTAGGTAACTGGAGATCAATCGAAGCCAGTTCACTGGAATCTGCACTAGCTACTTTGCTAGAGTCAGTGTCGGTTGTAACTATACACTCGGAAGAAGTGTTAAGATCAGAGACCGTGGAACAGGAAATTAGATCACTATTTTCAGTTGATTGCGAGAACAAATGCACTGGGAGTAACGGCGGAGTGTAGCTTCTCTCCTCACTTTCCGGCTCATCTTTGACAACATTTGGAACTGAAATTTCGTCTGAGATCTTAGGATTGTAAGTTGTCAAGTTTTTTACAGATAGCTGAAGATTCAAAGTACCAGAAGAAATATTGCTCTCGTTTACTTCAACACCCATCCCACTCGATTCCAACTCATCTGTGTTCGACGAACCATTGAGTATTGGTTCTGGTTTAATGGTCAAACTCAGTTTCCCCGACATGATATCCCACTGCTCAACAGGAACCGTTAAGCAGGGAGAATACGGTTTTTCTTCTAGCAAAGGGGTGGCCGGACTAGGCGGACAAAGCCCCCGTACCTTGGTCATGTTGATGTTTGAAATTGGTGTTACAGGTGTGTTCACTTTCTGCACGTCAGTTACTTTTCTGATATGGTGACTAGTAGGTAGGGATTTTGCTTTAATGTCTGTTAACTCAGTGCCACTCTTTTTCTTAGGGACCTTGATCCCATGAAAACAGATTTTAGTTTTAGAAATGTATACTTTATCAGAAAATTTCATTTTCTCTTGGTCAGGTTTGGTAAAAATAGTTTCGCAGCCATTTTCAGCAACAATGTCCTGTTCGGAGGATAAAACTTTGTAAGAACTATCGGTTTTGTCTTGCGAATCGTTGCCGTAACTTTCGTCAACGTGGCACATCTCGTTCCACGCATGCTCGCTTATCGTCAGGACGACCTCCTTGCTTCCATCTGCTGAAGACGCCTGCAGATCCAAGCCTATCTTGCCATTGTCAGCACACCCACTATCCCAAGCTTTCTTCTCCACACTCAACACTGTATTTTTGGCCTCTTCCCAGCTGTCGGATTTTCTTTTCCCGTAACTCTTGGACCGTTCTCGCTCTCGATCCTTGTGTTTCTTCTTTTTCTTCTTAAGATGCTTCTTGTGGTGCTCACCGTGGCGTTGCGGGAGATCTGCAAATAAAACATCGATGTGTCAGTAAAAAAAAATTTATTTCAGCAGACTTTTTTCTAGATTACATTCACTTTAGATTTGGCAAATAAAGCTCTACTTTAAGAAATTTTGGTTTACAAGAAAGCACTTGGATGACTTGTATTATAGGCCAATTGCATAGAATTTAGAAATGCAAAAAAATATCGGAGTTATATACTCAAGGAACATCAACGAGTCAAGCAAGGGTTTCCAACTGATCACACTAATTTCAAAAGAACAGACAATAATGAAGTAAACATACTCTTTAATTCTACAAAAACAATGGTTTTGGCATTTGAGTTTTGTTCACGGATAGGTAGGTGTGCTTTATTCAATGAAAGCAACAGATATCGAGCCACCTCTCCTTGACAAATCCATTAAATTCACTTTGATAGAAAATTTGAGGGATTAATAATAATTTGTACCTGAATAGTTTAACTAACAAGTTCTAATTTGGTTTATAATTGCTTGTACTGGATACCACAATGGAAATATACCTTCCCCAAACAGACCCATCATAAATATTTAAATAAAAATATCAGACGGAGGGTTTCTTGACTAGACCGCTGTCCTTACCTCGTTGCTTGAGACGAGGTCTCCACTTTCGGCAAAAGAACATAATATGAAGGTCCTTGTTTTGTGTGCTGAAGTTATGAAAAAACCAAATCGAGGCATTGAACCCCCAATTCGATCAACAGCCAGATACATGCTGTCACGGAGAATTTAGTCATTTGAGAAAATGCAATGTTTCCGTGATGGTAAATGGCCCTGTTCCATAATTCAACCAAATTAAATGACTTAACTTTGATGTAAGTAAGACTAAAAGATACGTCATCAAAATTATCATTAATCAACTGTCATTCTGATATGATTTGTAATTCTGAAATAGGTGAAGAATTGTCAAATTCAGGAAAATCATGTTCCGAACAATTGTAGCTGCTCAGTACGCTCAGCAGAACGCTTTATATAGCTATCTATTGTCGAAGCAGTATAGTTAGGTACAACACAACGTTTGCCTGTATCATTGCTGCTCATTGAAAGGTCTCTCAAATCCCAAAACACAAACTAGCCTAACCTATTCAAATTACCCAGACTTCCAATATCCATTGCTGATGTAAATCCTACCAATATTACTTACCGATAGATTTTGATTCGATACTTAGCAGTGAGCAAGTGGTAGAATCAGCATTGTTAGATAGAAATTCTTCTGGCACCCTGCTATTCGCAAGACTGTGCAGAATTTTGACTTTTTTGTGAGGAGATGCAAAATCTCCATCACTCTCACTTGATACATTAGGTGATAGGCGTTTCATGTTGTCACTGTTGACTACATAACCTGTGCTTGAAAGCTTCCTATAGTCGTGGTGGGCTCGTTTCCTTTTCGCTTCATCAGCAACCACATCTTCTGCTGCTGCTGAATCATTATCTATGCTCTCGTTAGAGTTACGATGTGCAATTAACTCAACACTATTAACAGACGCCGTTGCAATTCCTATTCCATGTAATTCTGATAAGCCTCGACTGGTGCAGCTGCCGCCATCACTGTTATCTATGACCTTCACAGAATTCTCCACTAAACTTGAAGTCCTCTTATCGTCACCGTTATTTAGAACCGTCGATGATATCTCAAATTCGTCTGACACATCTGATTTTCGTTCATACGTTGGACTTGACAATGAGCTCACACCATTCGCCGCCATGTTGATTGAAGATTTACCACCAGCAATCATGAACCTGGATGGACGTAAGAATTAATTTTATAACAAGACATCCTATTGGTCGTGCTCAGGCTTGAGATTACTGCGGCAGAAATGTGAATCATGTTCAAATATTTTTTGGTGACTGTTTTATTTGCTTGCAATTAGAATGATAAATTAAGATGATTTTTACCGAGATAAGATTATAGAATATAAACTAAAAGAAAAATAATTCTGCTCAAAGGCATTAGCCAACAGTTACGAATGAAATACGATTTTTTCACAGAAACTTAATAAATGGTTGGATGAAAAAAGTCATGGTTGTTCTGTGACTTTTAAGAAATAATTAAAATAATACTCGATACATACAAAATGAGCCTTCCTTTTATTTCAAATAACTTTAAAAACATTAACGAATGACAGCTTATTTTCGCTGAAGCACTAAAAGGTCAATCGGAGGACCTCGGGTCCCATCGTGTTTGACCGTACTACGCGCCAATGTTTTGGGTGAATCCAGCCAATCCCGACCTCGCCAGCTGGCCCATAGTCTGGTAGAAAGGCGAGATAGAGACCCTCCCTCCCCCCCACCCCTCACAAAAACAGCATCGCTATCGGAATCGCGTGTGAGTTCGGTTATCGCGCACCGTTTGAAAGCTTGAATATTATGTTCCAATATTTCCAATATAAGTCTACACAAACGGCCCAAAATAAAAGTAAAAACAATAATGCAAACATAAGACTCACAAATTAAATAAACATCTTCAAGACCGATCATAAAATGACACTGAAACATCATAAACACTTGCCGTGGCTAAGTAATGGCGGCTGAATTGACACTCGAGCGCCAGATACGAGCATTGAATAGCGTTTGACAGCTGTTGTTTTTTAATAACATAAATTCAATTTTATTCAGTTCAAAAATTATACATAACTACAGAATATGTTTTTAAAAAAGGGAAAACAAGAAACTAATAAGGGTTTGTTTATCAGATGCAATTTCAACTCAGATTTTAACCTGATGCTGTCTTATATGTTATTTCTTTGAGCCAGAAGCATTTTTTCAGGATCTTGGCCCCAAACAGCGCTTGGTTCCTACTGAATGCGGTTGAGTTGTATGGTTCGATAAAAATATTACTTTTCCTCTCAGTGTCATGGTCCTGCACTCCTTTATTAGCTGCTTTGTTAGCGACGTCTTGTTTAATGGTTTGACCCCGACAGATTAGAAATGCTTTGAAGAAAAAGCCTGGGGATATTGTGTATTTTCAGGATCTAGAACAGAGGCTGACAAAGTTCTTCTCAATTATTGTTCTTTGGCGTTTTTGGGAAATGAATATTTTCCTCAAGAATGGTGAACCATTGTGGAGCCCTTCAATCTCAGGCTCAGGCTCTATAGGCTAATCAGTTCGTTACAAATAATATCTTATATCATACATCACCCTCGATGAAAAAGTTATCAGTACTATCATTGATGCATCTCAGTGTCGTGTGATTATGGTCTATAGGTACTCATCATTTGTGAAACAGTAACAATCCCAAATATTTTTGGCTCTATTTTATGGTTATTCCAAAATTTACTCAAATAAAATAAGCAAAATCAGTGCAAATATAACTGCCAGCATATAAAATTTCTAATAGTTTGTGCCATGAAAATATAAATCAAAGCTTCGATCAAAGGTATAAAAATTTTATTTTAAGGCACATAGTTTATCCGTTTATTTGCATTATATGCGAGGAAATCGTTCAGAAGGTTGTCATCAAACTTTATGATATCAATTCATCTTTAACGCCTATATAACTTACACTTTTCAGTCAAATTTATTTGTGTAAGTTGCCAGTGATTCTTTTACGACCAGAATTTAGAGCTGAATGGTGCTAGTGCCGACTAACCCACTCACTAGGCCAAACTAAAAATAAAACAAATAATTATTATTTTGTGAATATAATCGGAATTAAATGAGAGTTGCGTTGCATGTCACGATTTACTTCCACTGTGCAATCATTTTTAGTCCAAAATGTTGAGATTCTTATGATCACCAAATTGTTACCAACAAAATTTCTCGTTTAATTAGGCTTAAACGTAGGTATAAACTTTACAGATTAGAGCTGGTGGAACATTTATTTCCTTAAAATAATATCTTGAAAAAATAAGCTCTCGTGGAGATGTATGAACTATCTAATATAATAAAATGAGAAGTCAGTATAATTTTGTGATTTGTGAGTTTTGATCAGCTGCACTCAGAGTAATCAAATGGGTATAAACAATTTAATTATTGAATCAAGTAGGTAGAGGATTAGATTGGTTTATAATCAATTCTAATTTTTACTAAGAAAAAAAATTGTGGTAATATATTACTAAACTTACAGAATATTTTCAACCCTTAGATAATTCTTTGTCCTAATAAGCAAATCGGACTTCAAATCTTACCACCAATTTAAATACTTGTTGCTCAGTCATAATTTGGATTGAAGTCATAAAAATGTTCAATCATAGCCCTTGAGTGCACTAGTAGGCCTACACAAGCCCATGCCAATGTATTTCTTATTTAGATTTTCAATGTTTTAATGCTGCTTTAATCTTTCAGATAATGAGGAAATAAAACGTAAATATCAAAAATTTATCCACATCGCCCTATGTGATCATCAAGATTGATCAAAACTGAAAGCATGTCTATGCACATGTGTCGCAAAAGATTACGAGATCCAGGTTTGTTCCATCAGTTGCCCCAGTACTGTAATAAATTTACAGATCAAGTTAATAGATTTAATGTATTGAACTAGAGGTGAGGTGTGCTTCAAAAGGCATCACATATATATTTTGGGCTGTTTGTGGCACCAAAGGAAGGGTGGAAGTTTTCGTTTCAATATGAAACGACAGCGTCAGCACCACTCATACTGCTGACGTAGATTGGATCATCGGGTTTTAAATGCCACAAAGTACCACGTCGAAACAAACCTCTGTAGAATAGAGGTTGAGAACAAATGGTAACAATAACATTTTATGCATATAACAATAAGTACATATACTGCAGTTTCTAGATCTTGCTTAAAATCTCTTCAAAATACATCCAAATACAATCCAACATTCCTTCTTAAAAGTACCTTTAGATGTTATTTTTTTGGTTTTATTTCATTCAACAACACAAAAAAAACGACTGAACTTTGAAACAACCCCCTAACTCCGTGATCTTGTTCCCCTGTGTAAAATACTCAACTTCTCTTTTATTACATTGACTAACATTAAAAGCTAACCTTAACTTTGGCAAAACTCCACATTCCATGGGCCACAAATAACAAAGACGAGCACAATGACGTAACAACATATTACAGATCACAGTTTAATAGATTAAATTCAAGTACATTTGACATTGGCTTTTTAGATTTAAAAGCAATATATGATGTTATAAAACAAAAACTGGGGAAAAAAATAATGATGAGGGAAAGCATACTAAAGAAAAGCATTTTTGAATGATACACATAAGCTCATTATACTCAAATTAACAATACTTGTCGAGTGTACCTGTGCACCATTGCAACTGTGACCTGACCTTTTCTGGCGAAGTCTCCACTTCCCCTTCCGCGTCGGCAGCTTGCAGCCTTGGCACCGTTGACGTATCCAGAATCGATGGAGAAGTCCAAGTTTGTTGCAGGCAGCCAAAGTCGTTAAACGCAGCCACCGCCAGCGTCAAGATGGCAGCAGCTAACAGGTTGGAAAATCATGGGACTCTCCAAACGGGCCATGGAACTCAGAAAACAAGCGGATTAGGACACAAAACATGTCTCTATTGATGATTGACTATACACTAGAGAACTGCAATAGCCTCGGAATATACCTACGCTAAGCTGCCTACCCCTGGATGAGAAAGTCGACTGGTCAGGCAGAGACGGTCACCAACCACTGGCGGTAAAAAGCTTTCAACGCAGTGGCAGACCACGTTACCATCACAACAGCGCTGGCATTTGTAGGAAAATGGTGTAGGTAGGCTTAGGCCCATCTGACTTTCCTTTCCACTGCAATCACTAAAATCTTTCAATAAAATCCTTAAAAATATCTCATCACTTGCCTGTCTGACGTGTGTTACTTCTTAACTCTTTCAAACTCACCAGAAGCCATCTGATGAAAAGTGGAAAGAAATTCCACCAAAGTAGTCATACTATCTACTTCAGGCAATAGTACCTACTTACTTCGCTGCTCAAATGAAGTTGTCAGTTTTTTTTTTATGTGTCTACCGCGCAATTGGTATAGACACGGATCTAACAAACTTTTCAGAAGCAAGTCAACACTTTGAAGTGTCAACATCACAGCTACCGCTTGTCAGATGGGCATCTCATCATAAATGTATGTTTATTTAAAAAAAAAATACTAATGAATTGCATTTTTTTCTATCCCCAAAGTAGTACAATTTAGATTGATCCATTCAGAAGTAAGAAGTAACCCAAAGAGCGCATCATTTGAAACATTTGTTTAAGGCCTGTGGAAAGTTCAGCTGCATACTTTCTGTTCATGGATAGATTGGAAAGTTGGACCGAATTATTTTCAAACAGAATGGCTCATGAAGAAAAGGAGCAAAGAAACAGGATCTTGGTATCTTAGCAGCTAACAAGCTTCAACAAAATTAGTGTCAAGCTTCCTTGACAACTTCAGGCTCATAAGGAAGCATTACAACCAGGTAAAGCAAACCTGATGCCCTGACGTGATGTGGACAGGGCAGCTGTCCGTGGCATCAACTGGAACTGCTGAATAATTGTACCGTTGATAAGTGTTTATAAACACTTATCAACGGTACAATTATACTGTATACTGTATACTGACTTAATATTCAAAAGAGCCAACAATTTTTATCTACTTATAATTTTAAAAAGTGCCAGGTATACCTTTTGATGAGTGTGAATATTTTGGGTTTTCTTGTAGACATAAACAGTAAACATCCCTTGATAATTTTAAAGTTAGTACTTTTAGTAGATAGAAGTAAAAGTATGTAAAGCTGTTTTATTTTTACGGTTCAAATAAATCAATATATTGCAATACTAATTGTAAATTGAAATGTTTGTATCCCAAACAATGCTTTGCTGGTTTTCTATTTTAAATTATCTTTGTGTATTCCCTAAGCAAAACTATCCCCTACGTTGTCATGCAAACTGCCTGTTATTGTTGTTCTATTATAAAAGTACACATACAAATGAAATTTATTTGGATTTTATGGTTTTACCTGCATTTTGAGACATGGTTATGCAGAGCAGTGAGAGCCCGTATGAGCCGTATGAAGGGCAACTAACTTGGCTAGGGCTACAAGCTTGTAGTATGCTTGTAGCTATCTTTGGGTCTAAATGAAATGAGGCTGGAAATTCCAAAATCTGATAAAACGTGAAGTCTGCCAAATGCAACTTTTCATCTCGGAAAATCCTGGCGATCTGTGGCACAAAAATTACTGGTCACGAAATGGTAATAGGATCATGGTAAAGGGTTTTACACAAGATCGGTTCTAGGATCTGCAAAGGATGTGGTTTGTCGACGTTTAGACCACGACGTTCTGACCAAGTTGGCTTGGTCATTCCCAGAACTGTATGAAGAAGGAGAAGAACAATGCTTCTAGCCACCATGGAAAATGGCAGCCGTTTAAGAAAAATTCTCCGAGTCTTGAATCATTAAACAATTACTTTACTGGTCTTCCCAAACTAGCTACTTCTGTCCCCTCTACTTCTGTTACCTTTTCTAACAGCCGTTGACCAACAAATTAATGTTATGGACCAAGCCTTTTATTGAAAAGAGAAAAAACTTGGCATTTTCTATTGAAATGAGAACATACAAATTAAATTAAACTAATCTTCTTGCCTATAGGTATAACATATCACTATCAGGTATTATTATGCTCCACATCAATTTAATCAGGCATTTCAAAGTTGTATTCCAGTCACAGGTATGAATATGAAAACCACATCATAGAAAATTTTATTCAATAATTTAAATTTTGTGGCTATAAACTTTTAAGAACATAACATATGTCAGTGTTCAGGGATTGACCCTAAAACTTGACCCTAGATTGGCAGAAGTATGTACAAGAAACAAAGGATTTGACCCCCAACATAGCAAGAATTTTTTTTTGCACAAACTTTCAGGAAAATCCGCTGATCATGCTCATCTTAACGTAATGCCAAAATAGAATGAGAAATTGCCTACATTTAAAATCTAATCCAAAATATTGAAATTATAATAAAAATTTGTTTTAAGTGTGATCTTGAGTTGGCTTAGTCGTTAATAATTTATTTTCAATAATAACTTGGTAACTTTTCAATCAATTTGCATTTAGTTGAATTTTCATAAGTTAAATAATTGAGGGACTGCAAGCCAAAACTATGGCACTTGAAGCAAATTTCCTTGTGAAAATTAGCTGCCAAAAAAATGGGGTATTTTTTATATTTATTTAAAGAAAGTCTTTGTAATTACCATAAATTAACCATTTTAATCAAAATATTGATTGATTTTTGTTTGTAGGTTCTGTATGGGACACATGTGACAAAACGGGTTAAGCTGTTAGATATTAGACATATACTACAAGATATTATAAAAATAAATTAACAAAATAACTCTTGAATGTTTAATATTCTTGGACTTTTATTTCGTCTTTAGATGATGAATATTGTCAAGGGACAATTTTTTTGTACCCAACCCATAACGCAAGGCGGTGACGCCTACTGGCTATGATACCAGTATGGCAATACTTTACTTCACCATTCGTAAAGAAACAAATATGGGTAGGGTACTTTTATTGTTAATTAAGCACACCATTAATCACGAAACAGGACAAATCAACATTTTGACTTTATACGTCTTTTCCGAATAGATTCGTGCCTGCATTGTGAAACAAAGCTGAGTTTGAGATGTCATATTCCCAGCCAGTTTGGAACTTTACTTGGCTGCGATTCATTAATTTGGTAGAGCTTTTAAGCCGCAATGGACAGCTAGCCAGGAAATTAACACTCACATATTAATGGAGTAGGAGAGAATTCTGTGGTGACAAAAGCCGCTTGCTTTCGCGTTCTTTGAAACCATAACAAATAATATGTTGCATTCATATTGATGAGAAAGTTTTTATTGTGCCCGGAAACTTTTGTACACGGAACACAATTTCGAAATTCATTTCCTTCATCATATTTTAATTACATTCTCGTATTCTGCCTGAAACTACAAATACTTCAAAATTTTTCTTGGTGCTTTACCGAAGAATTTTGACGGTTTCAAAATTTGAAATTAAGTATGCCTCGAAAAAACGGACCGTTTTCAATGCTACCAATCGACGTCAGTTGGCGGCACTATCGTTTCCAGCACCAGCTTACTAGTAAATATACAAAGGTGATTGTGATGAAGGTGAAGACTTGTGTAATTGATATACTTCACGAAAAAACACATACAAGGTATTTATACGTATGCTCAGAATATACTGAATCATTGCTTTCAATTTTAGAAGCGATCCGGATTACAATTCCCTGTAATTGCATATTTAAACTTCCTCTGCATTACTAACAATGTCAAAACGAATGGCCTGCTTATATTTTCTATCACGTTGAGCTGAAGATTAACATTGCATTATATATAAATATTCGAATAATAACCATATTTTAAATACTTATAAGAACAAACCAAACAAGAAGAACTCCTTACTTTTAAGTATCTATTTCCTATTATGGTTACACAGTTTACACGTGCACAAATCAGTCAGTGCCAACATTTTATTACGACGTAAAGCTGAATAATTTAACAAGTAACCATTTTTGAAAAACTGAAGTTATTTATTATCATAAAAAATAGCGCCAAAGCCCAGGAATGTGTATGGAATGACCCACATTGATTGTAGATTTACGTGTTGGCTATTGAGTGTTGGTCAAGCCAGCATTCATGACAAATATGATTTGTCGCTTGATGAATAAGAAAGAGTCACGACCTCTCTCGCAAATAAAACCTGATTGTGTTTCCTGAATGAGATTGACAACCTTCCATGTCACACAGCCCTCATTCGCTCATTCGCTGATCATCACTCACTTACATATTTAATCAAGACAAAATTAAGAATCGCGATGAAACAGAGCTCTGCAAAGAGAACCCTTGCGTGGGTTGGCGTTGCGCTTTCTATAGGACTATAGGACAACTGCCCTATCAAGACTACCTATATACTGAGCAGGCTTTCTGAGGAAAAAAACTTGACAGAATAGAATTCTGGGATAAAATATCGCACATCCACTAGAAAAATCAACGTCTTAGTGTTTGTTTTCGTCAAGAAATACATAAGATTAAAAAATTTCATGTCCAAACCGGGCACTGAGGTAAGTTATGCGCTCACGTTATGTGATATATTTTTGTTGCATAATATACGCGAACTGGCCTAAGTGTTTTCCATTCGTTGAAACTAAACTTGTATTTTCTTGTCGAATTCAGCGCTCCAAGGTATATACCGTGATCATTTCAGTGAGTGATGATAGTCATATCATCACTCACTATGATCATATTTGAGCCATATTTTAAAGTTTTTCTCGTCTCTCTCTATAGGTACCTATCGGATCGGCAATCTAACTACATCGACTCACCAAATACGCAGTCTGATGTGAAAATGTGGGATTTTTTCAGGCAATCTTGCTACAGAGCAACAAACCTATCAATCTGTCAATCAAAGCAAGTCGTTTCCGATTAAATTCGTCAATATCTTCCATCCCATTACCAGCATATACACGGAAGACAATAAAGATTTAATTATTTGAGGTATGATAACTGGAGAATTTCCTTATTCGATTAGTGCTGCAATTGATCTTCATAACTATGGCATAACGTTTAGTTCGGTCTCTAGTAGAGTATTTTTATAACCATACGTTAAAATAAAATGCAGATGTTAATTAATTAGTATGAAGTCATAATCAATCAATGCCAATGTCGGTATAATAATTGAAAAGGTAAATGACGTAAGTATACGTATCTCTAGCAACTAGCTGTAAGTAAAATTAATTTATAAAGCACACTGCATCATTTTTTTAAGTGCAAACATTATAAAGAAAAATCGACATTTTTTTTTATCTCATTACTCACATTTTATTTGGTGTTTGCTTTTGGTCTCGACTTCTGAGGAATGATGGCTGAGCACCGTGGTTATTCGACTCGAGGTTGACTGAACTGGGGCTGATTCAGTGTAAATATCTAGCTAATTAACCTGGTCCAATCAATCAGACATTTCGTTCTTTACAAACAAAGTTAATACTGAATCAATCTCGATTCTCGTCGATCAACATGATGACATGATCAACATGAAACTGAAATGAACTCGGCATGAAATCGTTCTCAGAGTATCAACTAACCATTGATATCAATGATGCGCTTCATTCCAGACTCCAGAGAGAAGATCAAAGTGTCATCATGTTACATTCGGATGATTTAGAAACATTGAACTCTTCGTGGATTGGGAGAAAATATCGAAAATACGAGAGATCGAGTGAAAAATATTAGAACAAATGCTTTTGATAGAGCTCTTCGCATTTTCTTAGAAGACTGATGTCTTATACTGATCTTCACTAAACTTGTTTTCGAAAAAAACTTTTTTACTGTCTAATAGTCGGGAAATTATAATTTAAGAGCTTAGCACTGAACTTCCAGTTAAATACATACTTTTTTTTCAGTTCCACTTCTATTTTTCAAAACTGCATCTGGACTTTTACAACCCTGGAATAATATTGATGGTGGGTAAAACGGCACATAAATTTGCATCAAATGGGTTGCAAAATCCGGGAACTTTTAGCAAAGTGATCCTATAAAATTGATTGGGTAATCGTAGTCATGTTATTCCTCCGTGGTTCACAGCTGAATTTTTTCGGGGTTGCTTAAAAAGATTGAAGTATTTGGCCATTTTTTACATAAAAGGCAGATTTATAGGAAAGGTGTACCCAAGTATATTGCTGAATTACATAGAAACAGATGATTCGATTCGGATCCATATAATTCTATCTTAGTAAAGTTGGCTCCAAAGGCAGCGCACGTCATTTT
This sequence comes from Nemurella pictetii, assembly GCA_921293315.2. NCBI lineage: Eukaryota > Metazoa > Arthropoda > Insecta > Plecoptera > Nemouridae > Nemurella > Nemurella pictetii. The sequence continues at coordinate 22,026,924 of OV121116.1, read as the reverse complement.
ATACACATAGTATCAATATGATGTCCAAATAAACCCATTCCTTTTTTTAATTTAACCTCGCTAAGTCCCAAAATATGCCAAAACACCACTTAATATCTCGGCAAATAATGGGTGGTGAAACATATTCTATAAAAACATAACTTTAATATTATGTTGTATTTAAGCAATCCTTCTGATAGCTGATTATTAATCGTCACCTCCTTTCCCCCACTAACTGGGGCATTTCTTCCGAAGATTAGACGCTGTCTGTTACAATGACAAGACATGACACGACACCAAAATGATCGCCTAAGGCACATCGTCTCAATTTTGATGGCATGAGTGGAATTCACGAGCACAGCTCACTCAAAGACCTTTTTTTTCTATCAAATATTTTTTACGTCGTTTCGTAAAAACGCATGAGAGCCTGTCTGTCCAAAGTTTCTTTTGGCACCCGAGCTTTGCAAAATCCTTTCAAAAACAGTTCGATATATACTTCATTCTGAACCATCATCATTTCCCATTTGTCACCTAAACGTCGTGCGAGTAATCTGTCCAATAATTAGGCACACTCAATGTTAAAAGAAATTTGACAAACACGCAACTGCCACATCGTTCACTGCGATTTCTACTTTCGCGATATTTTCTTTTTGTTTCCAAGAATGACGATTATCTTTTCTTCTTATTATATAATTATCTAAGAATTAGGGGAACAAAATCGACAATGCGAACAGACAAAAGCCTATATACAAGCAAACAATAAAAACTAACAGCAATAATAAATCGCAATAAGTTTGATGGTGTGTGGATAGATTATTTTGTCTTTCATCTACTACATTTATAACAGGCGTTATATACCTACGGTTAATGTCGAATCCACGCTATGTACGTGGATTTGATTAATGCTGCGAGCACGGATATTTCTCCCTTAGCACGCTTCCCAACCAAACACGGCTAAGTGAGTACCTCACATCTACTTAAACTATAGACCTAGACATTTTTCACAACCCCGTCCTATGTTCTATTTCACAAAAGCTTTTAGACCGAATGCTCTTCCTCTTATATATCCTGAATGATAAACCAGGATACGTATTTCTTGTGCCGTCATTAGAAGGGATTGTGCAATGTATCAAGAAGACTGCTATTTTCTTGTGTGTTTTTTTCTTTCTTGGGAGACGCTATACACGAATGCAGCGTTCTGATGTATCTGCTTCGATAGCACTCATTTTCTTATTACCTACATACACTCATAATTGCACCATTTGTCACATCTTCTAAGATGCAGCAGCGTTTTTCTCTCGAAACATATAATAATAATATTAGATAATAGGGAAAAGGGGTCGAAATAAATAGACTCCTATGAAGAATCGAGCGCAGAATATTTCACGGCGAATATATACTAGTGTAAAATAATACCTTTATCAGGCTTAACTTCAATCCCATGCTATTGAATGGGAAATAAGAAAAACTTATGCTGGGAATAATACACAATGAAATAAAGCCAATAGGATTTATGGACAACGTAGTCTCAATCTTCTTTTTGTTGAATATTACATGAACTTCGCGATTGAAAAGAATGATTGAATTTGCTGAATTTGCACAACAAAAGTTAGAATATACTTTTTTTTTCAATTCTAAACATTTGACAGCGAAGTCTCTAAAGTCTAAGTCAGTGAATGTACTCATTGAATCGGCTTCTAAGTGCCCAGTGGTGCTTTCAAATAGCAATACAAAAGCAAGAAACGCTAATTTTTTCTTGATTTTTCAAAGCGATTTTACTGACTAGTGGTTAGTGGCCAGTGAAGGTATTTAAAAGGTACTATTTTTTGACGACCCTGTCACAATTTTAGAGGCTTATTTCGGTAAAATTTTTGATTGCATATAACAATAGGTAAATAGATTTTCGTTTATAACTAAAGAAAAGATTGGGAAAAACATTGTGTCACGTGGTTTGCCTTATAGGCCTTATGTACACAGGATTTTGCCTTATCGGCATATTGGGCATAAGTCCTATTTAATGAAAACAAAGGCGTGAACACATAGTGCCGGATGCACAGGTGTCCGCTGCTATAGTTTCGAACATCCTGTCGAAATCAAATAAATGCTACATAGGTATTGCTATTTTCCCTCAGAAGCGTTGACGTTAAATCTATTAAAATCTATTTAATGAATTTATGAAGATATCACTTTTAGTCTCCTCCATCCGTCACATCTTTGCCTGTGGCACAACCGTCGATTTATCAGCCGCTGTCACAGTCGAAAGGCATCAGCTGTACTCTACAATCATTTATTTCTCCAATGCATTAATTCCGGTTTTAATTGGCTTATTATTTAGGCATTGTTGAGTTTGCCGGAGCTTGGGGAATAGCAAATTTGAATAGATATAATTTTTTACTGCTGTCACATTTAACCATGACAGTCCTACTCCCCAGACAACCACACATTCTTTCGGCGCTTATAGTATCACTACACTTCTGCTTGATGACGCCGCCAAGGGATGGACAGGGAGGAATAACAAGGGGTTGCTTTGAGAACGATTTAAACTTCTAGGCAAACGACAAGTAATTATTTATACCTACGCTAAATTCCCTTATACATATTATAAGCGCACCCCGAATTTTTGTATTGTACGTAATATGTATAAGTTTTTCCTCGTGTCACCCCAGGCCATCAGTTAGAAATGAAAGGCAATTCATTTCACAATTTAACAATTCGTACATCAATGTCGTTTAGCATTGTTGTCTAACCATATTTATAGTATCCAATGGCAAGTGGCAAAAATAGGTTTATACAATATTCTATTCTCTCTAATGCGATGTCGCAATCCATCAAGCGTATAGCGGACAGTTCGTCGATTCGTCGACGCTTGGTGCGTTATGCTCTAGGGGTTTGTCTCGACGACCGACGCCGACGCCGACGCCGACGCCGACGCTCGACGCTCGACGCTCGACGATAAAGGGACGTCGTGGTAAAGGCGCCGTCCATGTGCCCCATGTGTATAGCTTTTTACCAAAAATCTAATAACAAGGAGTGCACGAGTGCGTTATAGCTCTGCTGGTGAATCGGATATAGGTATATATCAGCTATATAGGGGATGAGAGGGCGAAGAAATGTGGGAGGGTGGCCGATTAATAATGTAGCTATAGGGGATACACAGGTATTCTTTGACATAGCAGCTCAAAATGCACTATATACAGGTATAATGTTTGCATTTATATATATGCCACAATACATAAATATTGATTGCGTTGCTAATCTAGGCACTGCTGACTTATTACAAAATTGATACTTTCATTACTTTTAATTAAAAAAGGAAAAATGAGTGAATATGTTCAGTTTTGGGGGGTATTAGTTACATGGCTTCATATTTTCCCCCCTTCACGCTGATAGGAATCACTGATGTATTTGAGGAGGCAGAATTTGCCGCAGGGGGCAATCATGTTTTGCTTTTAGCCGGATTCCGTAGATAATACCTCGCTGCTAATTTTCAATTTTGATCTGTATGCTATTAAAATGTCCGTTGCGTCCCCACCCATCTAGCGACATGCGAGCCCCAATTCTTCTACCCTGAATTTCTCAAAGGCCTGCGTATACGTAACGCGGCCAAAATTTATTGGAAATGTCATCCAAAATAGCTTCGAACAATTTTCTATCACGCACAAGATTTCTTTTGTTGTGCTTCTAGAATTATACTTACCTGCTAACAAAAGCATAACACCTTTGTCCTTTGTGTAAAGTTCAAACGTCTGGATGATTTACTTGGTGTATAGGTATAATATTAGCAAAGGAATGATTATTTAACTTGCATACACCTCCCCAAGTTTGTTTCCATTATATTTTGAAAGATACGTTACATCAAATATGAATTTGCAACAATAGCTCACAATTGTTTTCACTTCGTTGTTAAATTACTGAACTCCATAAACGCAATTACTATTGGTATTGCATATACCGTTATTTTGTACTTGATTACTAATTTGATTACTAATTTGATGCTGAATAAAAGCTATCAAAAGGCAATGGTTACAGTTCACACATTATATTTATTGCTCGATACATCCACACAATACATTCGCCATCACACAATAATTCTATGATGAGCTTACTAATTATATTCACAGTCAATTGATTTATATTAATGAGTTATTGTCCTCTGCAATCATTGATAAATTTGTTACATAGGTAGTATACATCGCTATTCAATACTTCAAACTAAATTGAAAACGACTCATCATAGTAGTACAGGTTTCGACGATATATTATCTCCAATATTTGCTCATTGATTTGAGGGTGTTGATTCGAGTTTTTTATATGTACTCTATCAAAACTTTGAAAACGATCTTTCAAATATTCGCCCATTCCTTGTATTTATTTTAGATTTTCCACTACATATCTAACGAAAACTAATAGAAGGTAACGAAAACTTTGAACTATTTTCTATAGCCCATGGTCTGTTATTTTATTTATTTCAATATTTTCTCCCTGCTATTCGGATCCATCGTGGTTATGCAAGGCAGTGAGTGCATATTACATGTTTTAAATTCAACGAATCTTCTATCTGGGCTCTCTTCGTAACACGGTAAAGGCCAATTTTGTCTTCACCGCTCAGATTGCATTTTCTTTTACAACTATTGTTTGGAAGCTCGATGCGAGAAGATGCTGCGATCCAGCGATTTAATGTAATGATGCCCCAGTTGCAGTTTTGCGTCTGGCGAATAAACTAAAATAAATCATTCGCAATTAAAGCTTCCATTATCTTAAACTAGTTACGCTATTTACTTTCCAGTTTCCAATCTCAATTGCAAAAAGCGACACTAGCTGGTATGTTTTCTTTTCGTATGATATATAAGAACCTAAAAAATCACTTTTGTAAGCATGCATTTCTAACTCTAAGAAAGCACTGGCTTGGCCGTATATTTTGGCATTCGGTAAACAAAGTTATATCATAATATAAATGCGCTTCAATATTCTGTATTTCAAAGCTTTTAACATGCAAATCCCACGAATTATTTACATCTACACGAGATACTCGAGTTTAATTTAAGAAGTAAGTTGCTGAAAGGGGTAGCGGGTGGTTCGAATTTTAAAATGAAATGCAATTAGGATTTTAAAATTATAGTGTATCACGCGAATTACTTTCAGCTTGGACATAGAGCAAGAGTGGAGGCGCCAAGTTCGAAATGACCACGGTCTTAGTTTGGTGTTTCTGTCACTACCAGAGCGCAGTTCGTTTTCATTGTTTTTCTTGTTTTTCTTGGTTCTTAGTTATAGAAATGGTGCACATAGTGTTCAAAAATAATTTAATATTATAACAAAGCATGTGGCTTAGTCAAGTTGTGAACTGTTATGTGAATTGCTTCTGGCCCTACAAAATTACTTACGAGTCACTTGCAAAGACATGAAAATTAATAACAGGAGCTATGAATTTGTTTGCGATTCTAGTTGCCGAGACGTGTTTAAGAAAATGTAACCACGTGCCTTGCCGTTAGCCTTTCTGAGCACCACCTAAGGGATCTTTCTGAGCCAACAACTCAGTGTGATGACAACGAAACTTTGAAACTTCCGAGTTCCTAGTCACATGCAAAGGCTACTTTGACTAGAAACAGAAATGAAATGCTCAAGGCATAAGTTAATTGCTGTGTAAAATTGAATTACATGCAAACATTGAAATGCCTTCGTTGGCTGTGGAGGATTCCTTACATGAATATGAAGAAAAGAGATAAGATTTCTATGTCTTCTCCATCCTGGATTTGACAGAATTTGTACTTTTTCCTTATAGATTAAAACTGTAGCGGACTAAGCAAATATCGAACATCTCTTTATTCAATTTCTGAAACGTTTTTATTCTGTACATTTTTTTTGCGCTGAGTATATGAGTTTCCCAAAACACCCGTGGATTTTTTTCTTTTCTAGGTGTACGTAAAAGTAAGATCATTTTTCTTCTCCTCGCTTACGCATGTAATTTGAAATCTTTTCTCTCACTCCTCGAAATGGCAGGCATGATTTATGACTTATACCTAAGAATGCCCATAGCAGGGTGCATGTACCCGTATTACGTGAATATCAGTGCAGGGTGGAATTGGAAAACGAATCTTCAACTGACATTGGTTAAATGTTTTAGATAAGAATTGCTACAGAAAGAAAGTTTGATCATTATTTTTATAATTTATTTTCGCCGACATTAAGTACGACAGCTCGTCATGATTATAGTGCAGTGGCACTGGCATGCATGCATATTAGTGTTAAAAATGTGATGTTCTTCGGAATATTTTCTGTAGAATGAGTTAAAAACGTCAGCATTATGACAGAAAACGAAATCATGTAAATGTAATAAACTTGATTAAAAAATTAAGTTTTACCGTATTATGTTATACTTGTAATGGTACAAACCACATCGATTTAATTTGAGCCACGAAATAATGATAATGGCGGGATAAATAATCGATGTGCCAAGTAAAAATACACGTTTTTATCAATTATCGAGAGTGGAATTTTCGCAAATCGTTGATTAGATGACTGGCTAATAAGTATCATGAACTGTACAGCGTAATATCATGCCAAGCTTAATGCAAGAGCATTTATCATAAAAATTATTGAAAAATTAAAACCGAAACTTACGCTAGAATGCTGAATGCTAGTTCAGTGACCGGACATAAACGAATACAGGAGGAAATTTCTTATTCTTCTTTTTACTGTCACCCACACATGTATATGTATATTTTTATGTGTTTTTTTTATTTGATGTATAGACATCTCTTTGAAAGTGTAACGCAGGTGCCGAAAAAACTAAGCTCTAAAATTTAAATTACAATTTCGAAAATCAACAGGGCGAGCTTTTTTACATCAAGAGTTCTTGGAAATTTGTTAGTTATAGAAAATACGTACATACATTCAGTAGGCGGTATACGAAAAATTGCCATCATATCATTACAAAGTACAAACACAAGCAATCACATCAGTTGTCTCTAGCGAAGTTCAGTTAGAATTTACCTAATGACAACCCCCTTCCATAATGTCCAGGATAAAAAAAAACCTCAATTTATAAGATGAAAAATGGATAAAAGGGGTTGAATTGTATTCGACGGACAATGCAGTGCATTTCATGCCATCTACCCAGCTTGATCTAGATCTAAGACTTACCCAGCATCTTCCACTGTCAATAGATACACACCAGCATCATCTCGTTCACTTATTTGAGCTTGTAGCTTTACGTTGTCAGAATATGAAAAGATGACGATGAAGCTAACCACCCTACTTCCATTATCGTCTTTCACAGATTCGCATTGTATAGCAGCAACAAGCCTGTAGAGGGTAGCCAATCCCATCTTGTAGCTTAGTTCGCATCATCTTGCATCCTTTGTACATTCAACAGCCAAAAGCACGATAAACTTACAAACACGAACGATATTTCTTCATTCAAGCTTGTTTATTAATTTGTCATTAGTGTTACAAAACAAAAAACTAAGTACATACTTGCTAGCAAAATAAATATCTGTTACGCTTTTTTTTCGTTGCTCACGTCAATCATCTACAAAAGCAAGCAGTTTGTGTTTTGACTTGGTATAATACGTATTAGCCTGACAGTCATTAAAAATTTCAAGCCAAGCTAGCTACAAATCTATATTTTATGATTGCTTGCAGACAAAGCGTTTTGTTATGGTTCATATACCTATGTCTTGTCTGTATCATTATGGGATGCGTTGGCCCAGTAGATCAGGTATTTGGATGTGATGCGAATCATTCTCGGGAGCTCAATGTTAGCCATTAATCGCGTCCGAAACCAAGCAACTCACCACCATGGGCGTGGATTGATCATTGAACCTGGTGGCCAGCAGTGGACCAGATGAGATTAATGAGGAGAGGCGCCGTGCTTCCCCCACAAAACTCCTTGCAATGACTTGAGATTAATGCCGGCGGTCCCCTTAAGCTATACCAGTAACACAACACAACGTCTTAAATGTATCGATAAATCAATAGAACCGTGAGCAGCAATGATGCATGTGAATTCACTGGATATTGCTAAATAAGATTTGCCGCTTACAGGCCATTGTCTACGTCGATTTCTAAATATGGGAGCGCAATTTGGGCTCAACGTCGCTACACCCCTGGTCCTGTAGGTCACTTGTCATTATCAGCATAATAAAGCGTTCAATACTCGTCAATCTCAGCATTTCCAATCTGCACCCACGGGTAAAGATTCTTCTAAGCACCAATTCGAACACAAAAATCGATAAATCTTTTTTTTATATATATATATAAAAAATTGGCCAGTTAAGCTCTTTTTGCACCAAGGCACACGCATCTGAATGAAAAAGAAAGTTTCGGAGAGGAGAGCATTGAGCCGCGGCGGATTTGACGCGCGTAGGGAAGCTGACTTCACTGATCCCTATTCCTCTTTGTTCGGACGCATCTTCCGGCGGTCCAGCCCGGAGCCAGCCGCCTACCGCCTGGCAGCTTGTAGTTATCTTCAGGACAATCTGATAACACCGTAAGATTGGTGGTCCATCGGCCAGCCGCCGGCCATGGGAGGAATTGGTCGGGATGGGTGGGGCGTGGGAGGAGGGTGGGGGGGGGGGGTTGTTGAGGCTGCATGTGACACAGAGTGAGATGTCCTCCAGTTCGCTAGGCCTTCTCGACACTGCTCCGCGTGTGAATTCATACCCTCTAAACTCTTACTTGCTCATCAAATGCACTGGAATTCTGCCCACCCGCTATTCGATTCCTTTTTTTACGTTATATATTTTTCTATATATATGTCTAAGGCGATTTTTCACTCTCTTTCAGTTGAAATAAGATCATCGGAACTAAAGTAATGGACTGGCGTGAATGGAAACACGTAAGGAAATAGAGTAAATCGAATATCTTGGTCCATCTATCTGTCTATGTGGCAGTAGATTTATATTGAAACAATGAAATGATGCTTTTATAGAATTGAAAAATTGATCCGCCAAAATATATTTGTACGCATCACTAGTTCTCTGACATGGGCCATGTTTCAGAGGCGAGACAGACTCTGATGTACATGAGAATTATAATAATCGAAAAAAAGCGTGGGCTCCGCTACTGACATCCCCGAACAGAAGGGAGCCACGACTGACGGTTGCACTTAAACCAGGGATTACTTAGCTCGCATTCAACGCTGTTAATAACATTGAATGCACACTGAGAACATGCCAAACAGCCGCCTAATGAAAAAAGACTATTCAAAATATCACAGAATTTTAAATCCCGTGCGGCATTTCCTCGTGTTCAGGAAATTGGGGAAGGATTACACGAGGACACGTAGATATATAGATATATAAAGTATGTATATATAGCAACTCTAGCACATGGGGCGATTTTAGTGAGTGTCCGATGCCGACCCCACATCGACCATCGTCGCGAGCGTCCAGTACTGACACACACATACCTACAGGCATTTCCCACAATTTCCCAACATTTCCCGGGGATCTTGCTGAGGTTTCCATAGCTGTCACGGTGGCTCTGCGAGATTTGTCGACTGATTAGATCAGGCAAGCGTTGACTCTGGCTTGTCATGAACAACTAAACCCCGGGACTAAACCTTAAAACCATCCTCGCTGACTAGCAGCGAGTCACAAAAGCAAAACGCTAAACCATGGCATGTCGATGCTAACCATCGCTAAACCATTGCTTGGCTACCGGTTGCTATCCCTCCTCTGTCGGTAGGCTGCCTCCTGTTCGACCACTGCGTTTTCCATTAGCTAAATTGTGTTATCTCATTGCTCGAGGACACGGGATTTTATTTTCATCTAGCAGCTATGTAGCTCCCACACACACCCCCACACATACACACACACACACCCACACACACACCCTCACACACACCCACTTGCCCAGTGTAACTCGCTGGGATGCTGGCTGTTTCGGTTTACCACCTCTTCGCGACGCTTGCCAGTTGTGGGACAATAAGCCGAGCCCTCAAGTACCAACCGGAGAAGGAAATTGGAAAAAAACAATGGGGTGGATAGCGGGCGAGAGTCTAGGTAAAGTAAGTCGAACTCTCAAGTTATGATTCTGTTCAATTTCACGGGACTAAAAATGATTTTAAGTTCTCTTGTGAGTGTGTTTGTGTGTGTGTTAGGGTTTTTGTCTGTTCGTAGACCCGTAATGTTGATCGTTAATGTTTTATGCAAATTAAAAATATCTAAATCGCTTAAATTAAGACGCCCCGTGTCGCTGAGGAAATGCCGACTTTCCGGGTCAGTAAATATGTCTTTGGTGGCGAGGGTGTTTCTTTGACATTGCCGAAATGATCTCAATAAAGTTGACTTCACAGTGGAGAAGTATATGGCTCTAGACGTGGTAGGATGCTCGAAGAGTTTGAAGCGTTACTTGGGGTTCCCACACGGCCATAACATTTGGATACAACAATAACAATTCATTTTACGATCACGTCGTTAAACAAATGTATAAAATCTAGAAATTGAGCATTCTATTTAAATTCAAACTTTGTGAAACAGTGAACTTACACAGCAACTATTCGGCAGCTTAGAGCTCGAGATTTGTCGGCTTCAACTGACATTATTTCATCTACTACTTGCCCATGATCGATTTCCACAAAACTATTCACTTTTTGACTACATAATATTTTAATGAATCTCTTATACTTTTGAGACATGTGTATCTCAATTGTTACTGATCATGAATCATTGCCTGGGTTAAACAAACTCAAGAATGGCTATATGAACAAAAATTTATTACTTTGTCATTATGTTTGGATATAGGATTAACACAAACGAAATTATTGAAAAAATTCGGTGTTCCCAATAACATTGAATTTTAAACATCATGATTCGTTTGCTCGGATCCCTCCCATTGTTGATTCCCAATGGTATGTTTGCAACCAGCACAACTCTGTGGTATGACGGGTTGCTTATCTTCCACACGATCTTCAAGGCTAAACTAGATCACGTGACATTGAAGGTCACGCTTGCGTGTATGCAGCTTTACCAGTTGGCTGCACACTTTTCCCCGTCTTTCGCTTAGGCTTACTAACGATCAGCTGCTTAACGAGCGGTTAGGATACCAACAGTCCGTTAGCTTCTTGTCAACTCATCGGAATGCCGTTTCGAATTAACGGCCCTTACAAAAGTCAGATAACAGATGAGGTGGTGGTGGTGGTGGTGGTGGTGGTGGTGGTGGTGGTGGTGGTGGTGGTGGTGGTGGTGGTGGTGGTGGTGGTGGTGGTGGTGTTGGTACAGACGGTTCTGTATTGATTGACTGATGGTTAAGAAGGGTTAAGATGGTTAACAGATGGTTAAGAAATTGACAATATTAAAGGTAAACGCTTAGACCCTGCTTACTAACAAAATAACAAACAAAAAGACAAAATAATTAAGAGTGCACAAATGTTTTTGCAATCCGTAGCTATGAGAGAAAACACGTGAAAACTCTTTGTAGAAATGGTTTTTAATTCAGTAACCCCATCGCTTCACCCAAGTATTGGTACCATCAGAAAAACTAGCGAAATAAAATGAAAACATTGGAAATAATTTGAAACTTATACAACAGCGTCTCAAATGATGCGTTCTGAGATAAAGGAGCGCCAAAGCTTAAGCACTTGCACAAAAACTTTTTTTTTGTTCAGCACAAAGCCTCGCTTATAGCTCCTCACAGAGCTCATCTCGTAAAAATTTCCCTAAAAGTCATGGTAAGTTTCCAATAGCACACAGTTTGTCGCGCACAAGAACTATAAGAAGCATGTCGAATGCGGCATCCTTGTTTCCAGGCACGCCGCTGTGACTAAGATATTCAGTCACCAACCCACATCATCAAATTTTCCTCGCGCCATCATATTTCTTTTAGCTCACCGGTTCATGGTGCGGTGCGTGCATTTTGTTCGTTTTATGAGAACACCAGAAGGATAGAACTTCGAACAGCTGCTGTCACTAAAATAGCTTGATAGATTTGTGTCAACGAAATGATTTTGTTGTGTAAGTAATTTCAAAGCGAGAACATTGCAGCATTTTACAAAGCCAGTTAAAACTTGATTTGAGACAATGTTTTTTACGGGTTTAAGAGTCATAGAGCTTGCAACCAATCGACAAGGATTTGTTCCCTTGCAGGAATTTTCAATCGTCATCTGGAATTTAGTTATTTACTAACGTCTTTCGTCACGCAGCTGTAAAAATGGCGACGCACTTTATAGTTTTCACACCCCATTCGTCGTTAGTGCAATAATGAGTCCCGATTTATTTATTCTCTTTTCACCGTTAACTTTCTATTTCTGACCCGCGGGGTACAAAAATAGTCAGCTGATGAATCCACCCAATTATATCTGTGCCGGGATCAGTATGTCGACACTTAATTCCTTCAAAAACGGACCGTTCCTATTTATTTGATAGTTTATCGTTATTTTGCTTGGTGTTACGAGCTCAACCATCTCGGCATTTTGTTACGCCAGGATATCTCGGCACCTCCATCCGGCATGTCGAACAAATTACACCAAAATTCCTCCGACGGCCACTTTCCTATCTGTTCTCAAGTCCATCTGCTTCGTCTATTTAATAAAAGTTCTCTATGTGTTTCACCAAACAGAGCAACTTAATCGGTCAAATAACATGGCACCACCACCATGTATATTGGCACCTCCACAATGTCAAAGTGTATGTGTGTGTGTGTGTATGTGTGTGAGAGAGAGAGAAAGAGAGAGAGAGGGAGAGAGAGAGAGAGAGAGAGAGAGAGAGAGAGAGAGATAATGGTCGCTTTCGGCAAATGAGTTCCATCAACTATCTAGGCCTCCTCAACGCGCGTAAGCGTCAAAACACACCACTCAAAAGTATATTTATTTTCAGCAATAACTCACTACTACTGAGTGAGAATGGTCAGAATTAGACTCCCCCTCTCCGAAACTCCCCCCCCCCCCCCCTTATACCACCCGCCGCCGCCACCGACGCCGCCGCCGCCTCCGCCGCCGCCACCCAACGCCCATCCATCTCCAAATCCAAATACAGCCCAATATATTACTCCAATCGATTAGTCAAATTCAAGCAATCTGTTTGACATAATTATTTCTATCGCTCATTTTCTTTCACTAGGAAACAGGATATGCAATTTTCTCGACCGACCTTTTTCCGTATACAGTGTCACCTTTTTGTATCGTTCGGTTTGATTGATTGCCTTTCCTATATCGGGGTTTAAGGGCGTAGTATGACAGGAAAAAGAAATCAAAACTTTGATAATCATTTTCGCAAAAATTGGCTTCTCTCTGTCGTGCGTTAAGTGTGAGATTTGGTTTATTGGCTTGTATTGTTTCACTTGTCATTACCATTGTCATAAAATCCATTGAAAATATAAATTCGTGGACAGGATTTTATATATCTCCATGCACTCTTTGAACAACTTTATATAGCTTATTCAATTGAGACGATCATTACTATCAATAGAAAATGAAAGAGAGTCATACTTTTACCACTTTTACCATGAATTTATTTGCAGAATGACAGATACTAATAAAAGCAATGCATCTGAAACATTGCTTTCGTACAGACTTTCAATGACAGACCGTCATTTTGTAGACAACCTCGGAATACACAGTAATGGTCGAAAGATTTGAGTGCACGCTGTCGTTATGTCGTTACTTTTTATTTTTGCTTAGAATAGCAAGGAACAGCTACCTTCGTCGGCTCGACTGGCCGTGGATAGTTGGATTCGGTGTTATATGCTGCGAACTCGGAAGGTACTTGCCATAATATCACGTGGCCGTATCACGTGGCTGCAATCGCTGTAGGATGGTATTAACGATGCCACTCTTCATAGGTGCAAAGCTGCCTCAGTCTACGTATACATGCACATTGTACGGACTTTCAACCTTTTCTCACTGCAAAATGAAACTGCAATTTCCATAATTTGAATTTCCAATGGAATGGATGGTGGCGAGATGAAAGCCGGGGATTCAAATGACTTCCTAGACAAGTAAGACCCGGGGCTCAGGCCATTTAGGCTTTGCGCGATTTGAATCTTTCATTCTTTCTTTGTTTTCTATGGAATGTCTTCTCTCCGGTTTTGGTAGAGTCGAGGTGGAGGAGACAAAAGATGGAGGATATTGCAGAATCCAGCGTAACAATAATTAAACAGTTGTCATAAACCCGTGAGTAATGCTTCTCATATAGGGTAGCAGCGTCTCTTTCTCTGCTTGCTCACGATGCAGCGACAATACAATGAAGGTTTTAGACACGAGGCCGTGGAATAAAGTACATCATCCGATATTAGAACAGTGGTCGGGAAGAGATGCAGATGGGGTTGGGAATGCCATTACCATGGTAATGATAATGATGATTGTGATTGTGATTAAGAAATTATTTCCAACCATTCGTCATGTGAAAACAAAAAGCGTGAGCTTCGTATATAATGTTGCTTTGAAGGGATTTTCGCTGCACTTTGGGAGCCGGGTGTTCGCAAGAAAATGGAACAATTCCTTAGAAATTTCATGGTGCTATAGTTTATAATAATGGTACCCAATGAAAAGTATTTGTATTTATTTCTATTGATTTTTGGTGTTTTTAGTTCAACAAGGAAGGAAGAAAATTCGCTGCAAGCACGCGTTTCAACCCGCATGCAAGATATCTATACAATTTTCTCTAAACCACGTGTCAATTTCTATTTTTTTTACTCCTATGGCCATCTACGAAAAGTTCAAAAGAAAATATTCGACTTCCGTTTGGTGAATATCGATTACTCCTTGCGTAAAATATGGAAGTTAATAGTTGTTAAAAAAATGTTGTCAATTTTCCGGCTATGACCAGCGAGGCATACACCATCAGGAAAACTCTGCCTGCCATTGCGCACCGCTTTTCCTGTCCTGATGAAACTGCCAGATATAGGAATACGTATTTCCACTCCACCAGACAGCGTCGCTGCGATGCTGGATGCTGGATAATCGAGCAAATAGCGGTGAATAGATCATGTTTCTCGCGAAAAAAACATTTCCCAGATGATTTCGCCAATTTTTTACATGTGCTTTTTCTATCTCCAAACAAACGTGCCGGCCAAACTACACCACATTGAATTTTGATTTGGACATTCGATCAGAATTTAATCAAGGATAATGAAATACTCTATTATTTACCATCTAATCCTGTAGCGCGTTTTCAGGGTAATTGTTATTCAGTCTGGCATTGACCCGTTACCCGTTACCCGCTACCCGTTACCCGTTCGTAGGTCTCTCTATGCAGTCCTGCCATCATTTATGTATGAGATTACAACTGCTCTGCAAGTTTGGTATATGGATTACTTTTGTGTGGCTGATTGAAGAGAATTAAAACATACCTATATTTATATTGTATCGCGGGGGATTGTATGTTTTGAAACGAGATCAACGCAGGAACGTTCACCGAAAATTTCCATTGGAAATATCCTTGGACCATGTGTCGAGAGGGGGCCCCATAACAAGCCATAATATAAATCTACCCATACCCCAACGATCGATCTCAAGGCGGCATGCTTGAACATCTTTGTGTATTCATCTTTGTGTATTTCGGTGATAGCCCTCGATCATGTTTGATCTACTTAGTATTCCACGAAGGATGCGTGAAAAGTGTCTGTCTTGGATTGGATGATTATGTAAAATGGCGCTCCCATTTTAGGATTAAAAAAATACTTGATATAACTCGTAAAACTATAGAAACAGATTTACATCTGTGATATTGTCTGCAGAACTTTGATAAACCACAAAAAGCTTCAAACCAAAAAACCCGTTCTTTTTCATCAATCACTCTATGCAATCAACATCATCACATCTAAGTTATTTCTTATCAACTAACCGGTGCTAATCAAAAGCTTCCAACGGAGGTAACGATGTGGCCGTATCCTAGTTCGGAGTAACAGGAGAAAGCTTTTATCCACGATTTTCCGATTTTCCGGCTGCGTTGTAGTGTATCCCCGCTGAGCTCCAAGCTTATGCATAGCCTGCTGGCCATGGCTTAGTTAAACTCCTGTGTTTCCGCAATTAGAGAACCAGCCATGAACCTGCTAATTGGTTTGAAATTAGCAAGCAATAAGCCGGTGGATGCATAGAATATATAAAAGAGAAAATAGAGGCGACGAATTTATTACTCTGCTCGACGCGTGCAAAATAACATCACACAACCTACTAAACCCCTACCGACCTTTACGCCAGCACGTGGCCTACGCCGGGCTGAGGGTGGGTGGACAGTTGAAGGGGGGAGAGGGGGGCTGCTACTGCGTGTAATAATTATTTTCATCATCACGAGTCAATTATGATAAATCGCTTTTCTACTGTTTTGTGCGATGAACACCTATACAAATGCATTTTGATAGCTGTGGTCCAAATGGCCAGGCTGAATGAAATGTGTTCACTAATACTTTGCCTACTTTGCCTATTGCCTAACGAGCCTCGTAGAAGCCGCTGCAGAGTCCACTGCACCGTACGACCGGAAATTTAAATTAAATTTACATTCGTCTCAGTTCCTACTTCCGGACGCTAGCAGATTAAAAATTGGAATGATCCGTGAAATCGAGACGTTTGCTCTGTGCACGTGGACTTTATTTAGTGTCGTCAATGTCTCGCACTTGGATTTTGACTCCCATAAGCATGCCATTAAAAAAACGCATTAAACTACACAGCCCCTTATTTTATGTCCTCGTGGACGCGGGAATATCACTCTTTTTACCAGCGAACATTCGTACCAACTACCAAGTTACCATATCACATGGAAAGCGTATTAACCATAAAGCGTTTGAATTTCATAGCTTTTGGAACATTTAATAATTACGCTTTACATGGTAATGCTCTCATTTCTTGTTCATGTACAACTGAGAAGTGTCAAATTATTCTCACGATAAATCTGATTTGAAATGGCGCTATATGAAAACGTAAAGAGTTACGACTTTTGGTTACGGAGGGTTAAAATCTAAAATGTTTCAAGCCACATTACTTAAATGCATGCTATTGCTTTATAGAGTATATGTGAGGTAGCACACTGTACTTAGCAGGGAAAGATTGACGATTCAATTCATGTTAGAGTACAACCCCCTCGTGTGCCCTTTCAGCTCAGTTTCAAAGCGATACAGAGGCCTATTATTATATTAGATGAATGCTTCTTATGGAATTGATTGCCTGATTTGGGGGCTGCATGCTTCGCACAATTGTAGGCTCTAACTACACATAACATAAGCCACATTGTAATTATCATTTGGATGTCACGAGTCGAGTAGTATTCGAATTGAAATGGGGGCGAAACATCACCAGAGGGTGAACAGGACCACCGAATGCGAACACTCTTTATGTCATTCAACCATAACCCTAATCGGGCTTACTCTGATTACCCTATTGTGTGAAAAGAAAGAACATTAGTTGCGAAAAGATTACACCAGATTTAAATTAATTTCCGTGCTTATAGTACTGATTTCGTACTATAATCTATAATTAGGTACAGCAATTAGCGTTGATAAGGTATCGTTTCTAACCATCCTATGATCGTCTGTAGATATAATTTTGCTCTTTAGTCTATTTTTCGTCTTACTCTCTGTACGAGACTATAGAGTTGAAATATAAGATAAAATTTTAGATGCAACCTTCGAGCCATGAACGAAATTAAATTCCGCTCGAGTGGATCAGTATTTTCGCTAATAGGTATGTTAACACTTTATGCAGAGAACGTTTTGTAATTGTATCGCATGGTAGGTACTCCGTAAAGGTATACGAACACTTCATTTATTTGGACCTCTTGATGAATTACACCGTGAAACGTTACTTGATTACAGAATAAAATTATTATCTTATAAATGGAGCAAGTACAGAACCCATAGTAGAACCACTACACTTAAATGCATGCCTTTAAGCACGCGAGTGCATTTGCTTGATCGCATGCATTTCAGAATTCTCTGATAAATTAATTTTCTACCGTACAATGCTCTTAATTATAGAACGCTTATTCCCCCATTGATTGCAAAATGTGGCAAACCCGGAACGCGAAGCGGGTCGTAAATAACGTTACGGTGAATGGTGAGAATACACCAGCTCCTCGGATGCACTTAGTTACATTTATTTAATTCATTTGGCAGAATCTACTCCGGCCGGAATAAAGCACGTAGCTTGACATTTGCCTACCTATGAGCACTATTAGGCTATGATCGCGGCAAGCGGCCTAGCGTGGGCGATGAGATAAATCTGGTCCATGCAGGAATGATTACTACTACGTGCTTTACTTAATTAATAAGTGGAATTGTCAGCTAGCAGCTTGTGGTATTCACTACAGTCTTCACTGCAGTCTTCGTTGGTAGTGAAACAAGAGCGAAATAGGTTATATTTGGATTAAGCGAACTTGTTAAAATTTCTTTTCGGAGGTCGCAGGCGTCATCGTAGACCACCGACGTAGTTGCTGTCGAGGATGTGGCGCCTAAATGTCTTTTGGAAGCACTATAAATATCTGTGTCTAGCTCCCGTTGGCGAAAAAAAGACGGGGCCAGTCCAATGAGCAGTTATAGAGCTTATAAAATCGTTCTGTCAAAAACGGCTAGACAGACTGGCTATAAAAGTAATTGGTGTTTGTGTTCTTGCTACATGGAACAATTCATACTATTCATGCCACTTGGTTATTGTCCATGCGTTAACTTCGCACTTAGCACAGTTCATTTGCAGATATAATAGAGTGTGTGTATATTTTTTTGTTACAGTATACATTTAGAGGGGTGCTATTGCGGTGTGTTATAGTGCTTCCTGCGAGAACTATAAGTGAGTAATCTGAACATTTTCGCTCGACGAATTCTAGCTGATGGAAATCGGGAGTTACTCCAGATCAGATTGATTAGCGCAGTGCGCTTGAGTTGCTCCTTGCATAGCTCCCTGGATGCAAGGATTTTAGGGGATTTACATGAACCGACAGTGACGGATTGGCGTTTCTCAATTACAACTCGGTGAAATTATCTGGAAATACAGCATTTTTTTCTGTACACTTTTCATAAATATTCGATCATGGTGCGAGCGAAGCTTCTTAGGCACATCGTTTCTAGACTATTTTACTTGATTAATTAAGAACGACGTCGGTTATAGCTACTATAGCTAGACTATGACGGAGCAAGACTTGGAAAAAAGGGAAGAGAAAAGAGAAAAGTTTCCCTTTCATTAACTCCTTGGGGATTTGAAGCTGATCAAGTATTACTAACTGCAGTTTGTTAGCTGAGTTTTCACCCCCTTCTCTAAACCATGAACATAAGTCCACCTTTTGTTACATTATAATGATCACTAAATCATTTGACACATTAATCATCCTTGGATGTAAGATATATCCGTACGGTTAGTTGTGCCTCGATCTCCATGTGCCATATTAGGCCAGGCAAATGCATGACTTTCAGGTGATGAACACATTGATATTAATGCTTTTGCGGCAGGCTTGCCTGGAAAATGTTATTAGCAAACTAACATGGTGGTTGCTAAATTAAGTTAGCCTTTCATAGAACAGTACACACAGGGTGGTTGCGAATTTGTTTCCAGTGAGTGGAAATAATGAAGAATACCACGATTATGGTTCAAACAAATTTCAAATTCCATGATCGTCGAAACTCGACGCCGAGATAAAGTTAAAATTTAAAAATAATATTTTCTTGAACAAAATTTTATTCCCGGTTCTACATAAATGGGTGTGTGGCTTTGGGGTAACTCAACATTAATTAGCAATTTTACCTCGTAATTATGTTTTTCATCCTCGTCGTAAAGCATGTATCAGGTAGCAGTAGCTTTTAAATTTGTGTTTCTATGGTTTCTTGCGTCATCAATTTGTTATTTTTCCTCAATTGTATGATCCATATCATCAAACTATGCTATCATATTTAAGCAATTCATTAACATTTCCCAAGAAATTTGCGCTCAAAAATTTCACAATTTGAATTTTTAAAGCTAGATTGAAATGTTTTATTGCTATTCTCAAACCGAAGAAAAAATCCGAACACAAAACATACTCTACTTACGCATGTGAAACAAAATTTTCCGCGCTATGTTTCATTTTAATTCATTTTTTGTCTCCGGTTTTAATTAACTTGTACACTGGCACTTGGCGAAGACAATTGGCTGTTAGATAGAAGTATGTACGCGAGGATTTGCCATGGTTTTACGTTCTAGATGAATCTTCTCTCGAAATGCTTGCTTATTTATAAGTTATAAGTTACTCGGGGACTTTGCGAGCGCATAGGGGAGCACAGGCGAGCACAGGTCGGAGTAGTGCAGAAGAGTTAGGGAGAGACCAGAGTGTTTTAAGGGCGACTTTGACATGCCATACCCGAAACCCTATTATGAAGCGAATATTCAAGTGTTTTGAAGTTCGTTAGATGTCCTTTGTGAAGATGAGAATCCCTATTTGCAAGATGACTGATAGTGAAGAAAATTCGCGTTTTTTCCTTGCTGAAATGATTGGTACTCAATGGCCATATGAGATGGATTGGTTCAATTAAAACATCACAACATCAGCCTCACTGGAAAGTGTTCAAGCTACTCAGCTCCAGTAATGCTAAGAGTAAAATTCAATCTAAAATTTTCAAAATCATATTTTTTGTTGGTTCTGAGAGTGACTCTTTGCATACCTCTGATTCTGTGAGAAAGTTCAAAGCGAATACTGAAACTTGAAGTGGTGTTCTTTCATCTCGTTGTAAAGATGCATCCAGCGTGATACCAATGGTGATAAGATATATTTGGCAGTTACTAAGTTTGTGCTCCGATTAAGTGCATAGCTACTGCTATCTTGCATGCGATTTGACTGCATTTGCATACTGGGAGCATCTGGGAGCAAGGATTGTGTTACACAATACTCTCTGTTGCCTATAGGCGGATGGCCACGTTATCTTGGAATCTGGCGGAAAGAGTGCTGATGGTTTTAGGTTTTACCTTAAGCCAACTGCTTGGCCCGACTCCAAAGCGTTTCGTTGATTACTTGATTTCAGCCGTGAATGGCGGCTCATAAATAACTGAAACAAACTGAACTGAACCTAACCAACATTCTAAAACATTTTCGGTGACTAAATTGCAATTACTGGAACTTGTAGGTTGTCTTGTTAAAGAAAGATAAAGAACTCTGTGATCAGGTGCACAGCTTCACTACATCTATTTAATTATGAATACGAACTAAGAGAGAAAATTAAACAACATACGATCTATAAAAGAACGTTACGCGCTTTCAAAATAATGGGCCACAAGGTAAAGTTTTGGCATGCCACTTAAACGTGCGAGATTCTAAAAAAAGATTGAACGTCTTACAGATATTGCACTTAGCCTCGTTATAATTTTGACATATTGTGTAAAAGAAAATTTCTTAACGAAATACAAGCATTGCACATGGTGGTTATGCACACGGTGGAGGTACGCCATTCCACGCGAAAGATAGCATGTTTATAGGTAAAAAGGTAAAATATAAAAGGCAGTAAGAAAGAATAGAGAGCATATTTTCTTTTATAACCATAACTATTGTATATAAAATATTGGTATTGCTTTCGAGAAAACCCACCCAAGGTTCTGATTGGCTCTTATTTATGAGTATTTATGAGCATTTATGAGCAAGTCACATATATTGAACATTGCCCATAACATCTGACTTGGCGTTTATGCTACTGAAAATGCACTGGTTAAGTCTCGCTGTGATGTTTACTGCATTGTACGGGTCAATTATTAGCAAACGCATGAGTCTGTCTGCATTCTAAGTTTCTCGTTAGGCAGGCACAATTTGCGTCTTCGTGTGTAAATATGCAAAATAAGTAAACAATTATTTTTATTATTATTGTACAATAGTAATAGTAGTAATAGTATTAGTAATTTAGTAATAAATAATAAAAATAATTGTAATAATATTGAGCGATGTATAGCGCCAGTGTGTGGGGAAAAAATGTTTCATTAAAAGTTAAACATAATTTATACTTCCTTGCAACAGATCGCTAGCTGCATGTGTGAATACTTTATACAATGTCGATCATATCGCATCAAACCCCATCAATCATTGCGTTTAAATAATACATTTTAAAATTCATACGTGCATGATTATCTGGAAATATTTTCTTAAAATGTTTTCTCGCAATAATTTCAGCAAAATATGACTAAGAAAAGTTTCAAATTATTATAAACAAACTTTGGATTTGCGACCCCTAATATGACTTGACCTTCCGAGAGAGTAGTAATCCGCCAACCGGTAATTTTGAGCCAAGTCGTTTCCTCTGATCATTTTAACCATCGGTTGCAAAAGTGATTTTCAACTGGCAAATACAAAATGAGGTTTTACGCGCTGATCGAAAACCGAATCATATTTCAATTCCATTCACTTGAAAAGCATGAAACAATCACGGTTAATAGATGGATTGTCTTACGAAGAGCCAGATATTTGAAATTAATAGCTATGATAAACGAAGTCAAAAAGAATAAGAAAATATGTCTATAATTATATTTCCATTTCGGAATTTCGGAATTACATGCACTAGAAACGCTGGCCAATTTTCCAGTAATGCATTTGTCAAGCAGTGTAATTTTCTTTTATTCTAAGAATTAGAGCAAAACTAGAAAACAGAACTACAAATTATAATTGTCGAAAATAATTCTGTCTTTGTTCTTTATGACTAAAGATAAGAATTAAATTGGGGTGTATTATAAAAAAAAGTTTTTCTTATAAATATAATTGCTAACGCACTGAGATTGCAAGCCATTAAAAATAAAACAAAACATCTGTATGTCCCGATAGCATCAAATTTGTACCACGTTAATTTGCGTACAGGAAAGACCCGTTTATCAGATATCAATAGATTTGTTTCTTGGTCTTATCAAAAGAACTCATCCGTTTTTTCAGTAGTTATAGGTATTGATTTTGGTGGTAAATTATGGGGTCATGTAATGTGGTATCGGTACTCCAAGCAGAGGCAATTAGTAAGGACTTTGAACGACTTCTTAGACGACTTTCTTATGCGACTTACGACATGTCTGCGATCCCCTATCCGAATTCCTGTTTCCTGATACTGACTCTGATCGTTGTTGCCGAATTGCGATAGGTAATCGCTTTCCCCATGCATCGAAATCGATGGTGGTACTCAGTTCTTATTGCTCAACGTTCAACAATCACGATAGCCGTCTACTGCATCTGGAAAGCGAAGAAAAGCGAAGAAAAGCGAAGTAACGGAAACAGATTGTGTGTATTAAAAAGAAAAATACGTTTATAGGTCATTTTTTGTACCTAACTATACTTTCCAAGATTTGATGAAGATGTTCAATATTTATTTCTCGGAAACAGTTAGCTACTGTGAGTAAATACTTATCTGTTCAATATTGCATTTCCGATGTGCTTAGCGAATGTTAATGTTGAGTTGGTTTACTTCAGTATAATAAGTATTTAAATATGAAAGCGATTCATTTTAAGTCGTCTACAATCCAAGGAAAGAAAAAATTTCGGTATTTATTAGCAAAAGTGGCTAGCTTGTGCCTGTCTTCCAGTTGGAAACAGTTTTCCTCATTTTATAAAGGGAAAATTCCCAGCTTGTTATTTCAGAACAGCATCAGTAGCAGCGTGAACGCTTAAAAAAAGCATTGCTTCCTTTTCGTTATCTGGTGAAATAAATTTCAATATTTGGAACTACTTTGGTTGTTTTACTAGTGTTTGATTGAAATTTCAAATTTGAAACCTAAGATGAGACGATCTTGTCATTAATAACGTAACCGTCCCAACATGTGCCCTGAATGACGTTTAGAAAATCAAGTAAAACAACCGATCAGGAACGCGAAGTGTAGAATCATGTAGAATCAACATCTCTTGCAAAGTTATGTATGCATGCTCTTAATGCCAACGTGTCTTGATTAAAACTTAGTTAGTATAATTGTCTTTATTATACATACATAATTAGCCTGTTTTTGTATGAAAAATAATATCATCCTTCACGCTAGGAAAAATCTGGAAGACCAAAAAAGGGTGAGCATTTGGAAAAAGTATAAGTATCAATTATCACATTTCAAAAAGTATCATTTGCATTCTGTGGAAATAGCGATTGAGACAATCAATTAGGTAGCAATCATTAGGGCTTAGCAAGTTATTTTTCTGGCCAAGGATCCGCCTTTCAATCAATCACAAACATTTTCAGCGCCAGCGACAGATGCGTTTAGATCCGAAACCTATTTTTCAATAAATTACGCTTAGTTTGCATTCCAAATCGTGAACACTGAAAGAATATAATATATACCATTATACCTTGATATGGCAAACATGCATATATATAGTTGATATTTTTATGAAACAGGCAAATAAGTAAATTGCTGTAGGCATGCATCCTCTAGCTAGATGGTACATGAATACATTCCTACCTACCCATATAATAAACAATATACAATATAAATACCAACCAACTGACTATTTTTATGCACTTTGAGAGTTGCATTATTTTAATGATCGAGGTCTACAAATACACATGACTATTCCGTGGAAGCACACACATATGCAGAGTATAAACGCCCACACTAACTTTTAATACCGTTTATACTACTGGGTACCGAGTGGCGAGCCAGTGAAAATGTCTATGGACCAACACTTTTCATCTCAAAGCAAATGATCACGAACACTCCGGTAAACGAGTGTTTTTCAAACAAATGTGTCTCTGTGTTTAATACTGATGTCCAAACAAATAGTATGTTTTATTATGTAAAATTGTTTTACGACACGGAATGTTTTTTTCGGAATAATGATTTGAAAAGTCTCTAACTACAAATTGGATGCGAAAGAGATGGGGGACACGAGAGCTTGCTGACACCCATAGAAAATATGCAGGCTGTAAGTTTTTGCATCTGTTGTGTTCGCATGATTGTGGTCAGACCCAGTTCTGATCGCGAATCGATTTTCACGAAGAATTTGACTGTGGCAAGAATCTAGTTAGCATTTTCAGTGTACCATTGGTTCGATTGTACCATTAGAGTATTTCTTAACCAATTTTCATTTTCTAAAAGTGAAATTGTTCTAAAATTGGAAAAGTATCTGGCTAATTTCGAAAATTTCGAATGAAAAGATATAGTGAATTTTGAATATACATAAAATATATTGATGCCAAGTAAGTTGCATCTAGATTAAACGCTAACTACAATATCGTATATTTCAATCGTACAATATCAAATATTTCTTTTCAAATAGCAGTTTCTCGTTAAAATGCATTTAATTGTTACTAAAAAATGAACTGGAAAAACTTTCATGACAAGATATATACCCATATTGATAAAAATCGGAATTGGTGTTTCTTTTAAGCACATGCCCTTTTAATGGATAGGATTGTCAAGAAAATCACGTTCGTCCAAGCCTTCTTGCTTAGCCAATATACGCCCGACAGTACGTACAAGGGTGCACTTGACCTTTAAACTCTCCCCTGGCCATACACATAGTTTCTGGCGAGGTATACACCGGGTAGATATTGTTCATGACATAAAGAAGAAACTTTTCATAGATTACAGCTGGTATTTACTCAAAAATGTTTCACGAAAAATATTTTTACTTGGCCGAAGCCTCTGGACATGTTTGTGAAGTTTTGAAACATTTTTTTGTTGGTTTTTTGTATAGGGGATGGGAAGTGGTTAGCAAAAGAGTATACTTCCTTCAATCAACGGCAACAAGTTCACGACAAATAATTGTCTGACTCAATTATTTGCCGTCATAACGCTGACAACATAATTTTTTTCTCTACACCTCTAAACAAAAATCCTTCATGTTGCTTTTCAACATATCGGAATAGATCTAGTTTACGTGTGATTAGCGCAATAAACTCAGCTATTGCATGATATATTTTTGCAAACATAGAAATGATTTCCAAAACGAGGCCCATCGCGGAGATTTTTCATCTGCACTTGCAGAGAGTCAAACTTCATATTCCGAACGAGGATCTACATGTGAAGGTCATGCAAGTTGATCTTAAGCAAGCAGGCGCCACCTCATGGTCGGTGCTGCTTTGGTGATGCTAGTGGCTAGCTCGGGAATCACATTCATCTTGCTTGAGCGTGCGAGAGCACTGGCCACCAAATGGTACTTTGCTTGTTTGGAGGATGCATTATACTGCTAATCTCCTGCGCAGTACAGTACAATGTGCATCGCAGCCACCAGCATCCAGTCTAGCGCCTAGCAATAATTATCAGGACCCAAATCTGTAAGAAAAACTGTCATTTCATAGTGAATTCTCGCATTGCTTATGAAGAAAAGTTTTTATATTTGACTTTGATTTCTTCCGTTTATTTTTTTCTAAATGTGCTCGGATGCACACAATAAAATAATGTTATTTTGAGGTTTTTACTGAGAATTCTAAATCAAATATCGCGTCCACGAAGCTAAAAATATTAATTCGTATTACTTTATGAAAGGCGCTAAGGAATGCGTGATTTTACCGTCTATTTTCGCTTTCTGCTGGAGATTTTTGCCTCAAAATAAGATGAGACATTCAAAGGGATGGCCCTCTGACAAAATCAATGTCTCAGCATTTTAGAGCTTCTAGAAATCTTGATTTCAAGTCTCGTGTTGGATGGCTGCGTCCAGTTTATAGATCTGTTCAAGCATAATATTTGAAGATTATAGTCGGAACTCCTATTCTTGATAATATTATTTCGTCGTTCCAACTTCACATTAACTCTCTATTATCCTCAACTTAGCCAATTTAATCATGTACTTGCTCAATTTATTGTGATAAGCCATTCATAGCTAAGATAATACGCTTCATTGAATTGAAACTGGATGACAATAATAATAACAATGATAATAATAATATGCGCCACATCGATTATATTTTCTAACAAAACAAAAATTGTGTTTCAACACGCGTGCGCGCGCTAGGTATAACATCATTTTTCATTGTGTGTATTTGCGTTTCCACATCTACAAAGAGCAGCTTGCGCTACACGTTTTTCCAGAACACCACCCCCAAGTAGTGCCCATTTATTGTAATAAGAAGAACACCACACGGCGAACGGTGGAACCGGTGAAAGATGAACATTGAAGGGCAGGCCAGCTGGTTTGTATTGATGACCCTTCACCAGTCGACATTGCAGATGCACCCTATTTCTGCCAGCATGTACGACTCCTGGCGAGACACCCACCCACGGCACCAGCAGCCCAGCAACCGACAACCGACAACCGACAACCGACAACCGACAACCGAAAACCGACACAACACGCTATGTTTGACTACAATAAGGAACATAACTCATCACACCAGCATGCAGCGATTCTTGCTCGGCAAAGCTATGGGCAGTGATTAAAAAATAACAATAGAGAATATAATAACATATCAGAAAAAGGAAAAATTGATTTTCGGCATAGCTATACTAGAATCGCTTTTTTGAGAAATATAAGTTTTTTTTTAGTTATTCTGTTACTTCTAATCTTAAATTTGGTATTTTAAACATGGGAGGCTGTATTTTTCTATTTACATGATACGATGGACAAATATTATTACCGTTGGACGCGTAAGTAGATATTTTTCTCCGGCATTTGATAGTGTTCGGTCGGCTTTTGTTCTCTATATTCCGCTAACTTGTACGCCCTCGGTGCATGACGAAACCATTAAATCATCGACAACAATGTTTTTATCCTTCCTTTATTACTTTGTGTATGTATTATAAGACTAAGCCATTTTACGACAAGCAAAGTAAAACATGTCCCGAAGGCTTGCCGGAAGATCCGTCATTTTAGCCCGCGCTTCTCTACTCTAGAAACATTCTTAATCAATTTTATATCTATTGCACCGAAATAAAAGAGAAATTGGAGGCATTGACTGGTATGCCCCTTCCACTGTGTAAATAAATTATGGCGGAATTTTCAAAACTGTGAAGCCAAACTACAACTAAACGTCAAAACCTCTAAACATTGAGCGTTTCATTTCGTTCATATGGCTCCTTTCCAGGCGATATACTCCAAATTATTTGAGCTTTGCTTTTAGTCGTTTTGAATGTTTTATGCATGTGGCACGAAATGAGCTATATGATGCAAGGATTCGTTTAACTATAAGTATTAACTAAATAATTGTCTATTCTATAGAGTATGGAATAATTTAAATAGAGGTCGCTTTATACAAATGGTCGTGCTGTAGCCTGTGCTGTAGTTATGACGGGCAAATGCAACAAAGTTAAATACATAGCAATATGCAAATGTCAAGCGTTCAGAGGTTCAGCTAGTTCACCATACGATCAAGCAGGTCCCGTATAGCTCCAAACAAAGCGATACGCGAAATGTTTCATTGGATTTTTGATCCATTATGATATGAAGTATAATAGCTAGACATCAGGCGGAAAATGATTGAGTCCTGTCTTGAATGGCAAATAGCCGAGTTTGTACGAAATAATAGATTGAACTGTCAGTTTTTATCAGTATTGATTCAAATTGATATTTGTTCATTGAAGGAAATGGGAATTTTCCACTATGATGAAGGAATTCATTCACCACTCGTTAAAATGCAATAAAACGCGTGTTTCATTTGATTGTAAGCAAAATAAATGGCTTTTGGAAACAATATAAAATGAATGTATACCTATTACCTATTTTTTAACTATAACAGCTCTCCTGACGAACATGGGAGACAATAACATTTGACTGTCAAAATGGCATTTGCTTAAAACTTAAACCAGGCAATAAGGAAGAAATGATAAGTGTTAATCGATCACCTAGTCAAACTTAAAACGTTGTTAGAATTTTAACGCCCCTAATTTTCCGGTGAAGAACTTCCGCAGCATCCCCAGGCTTGTTCTCGCGTATGCTTTGAGCGAACCAGCATCAAAATTTCATTTTCAGAGAAATCTGCAAGGAATTAGAAGATTGATTAGATGTTATGAAGGTAACCATCACAGATCCCAGAAGTTTCATTCTGATAATTGACCAATTTCTTCTTGCATTATCAATTAGATGACAGATGTGATTAGAGAGTGGATGCTGCATAGCCTCGAGTGCTTGAAATCGATCGGGAAGGAATTCATTTGAATTAGTAGGAAATAGGACGTTGAGAGAAGTTATACCTGACAACGTGAGGCAGTGGTATACCCGATTTAATTTCTCACGGTGTGCATTCAGTTCTCTCTGAATATTAACAGAATGCATTTCGAACTTCATTCACTCCACATACCCTCGCCGTGGAATTTCCCACCTAGAATCAGCTACTGAATCTTTCAGCATAGGCAATATTGAGCTTTGAGACAAGATTAACATTCGATGTATTGCTTTAGACTTAATGAGTTTTTCCTTTTATAAATCATTTATTACTCAATTCACATTAACGAAGAGAAAAATATGATAATTTTCACAAATAATTTGTTGAAATGAAAGAGTATGTATAGTGATAAAAATACAAATATCACATACCACATTTTTCTCGTAGCCAAAAGCTCTTCATGCTTCTGAGCGGTAATAGGTAATGGGTGGTAATAGGACATAAAATCATGTAGCTATAGGTAGGCTGTAGGTAGGTGTATTCGTAATTATTCTATCCAGATGCATTCCACAACTCAAGTACAATAAGCAATACGAGTTGATGTGCACTATACCACTGTTTCCAAGTATAGTTCAGCAAACAGAAGATATTCGTCTTTATGCTAAGATGTTTCATGTTCATCAAAAGTCTTCTCCTTTCATCCAAGCAAGTTCTACAGGCGAAGATAATGTGATTCGTCTTGGCCTATTGGGTTGTCAGAGTGGCGAATCTTACTGAATAGTGTTAGGTGACGTCTAATCTAACGTATTGCCAATTTTTGGTACTGTGACCCGTGCCTATGTTCTTCTATTCATAAGGTGGTGCCTTGTGCCATGTGCGCAATCCATCCCAAAGGTGCCATGAGCCAAGAAAAGGGACAGGATTAGATGAGAAGAAATCACAAGGCACACCGCAGACTAATAAACCATTCTTATGTCCATGCCTAAACTTGAAACTTGAAGCCATTTGCTGGTGCAATATAATGTGATTAAATTATATTTTATTACCTTGTCAGTTCAGGTGTGCTTTGAGGTGAGGTCAGATGGGTTGATTCATCAAAGGTGTAATTTTATAACAATTGGAAATGAACAGTTTTTTTTTAATACGAGAGGGCAAAAAATAGTAATTTCTTGTGTATGCGCGTATGCAATTTAATAAATGCAAATTCCTGAATATTCTTGCACAATGGTTTGCAAGTAATTTTACAGCCTTTAACTTACCATCAACATCTTCATGTCTTCTTAATTATTTGATTTCTGAAATAAAACAATATTAATTGAATATCCAGGGAGACCATATGTTCTAGAGGTTGAATCCAGGGGTCATTCATTTTCAAACGCATATTCTGTTCAATGTGTATACCTTATATGAGCACCCACCTAAAAATTAAATGGCTAAAATGTATACACGCCTCGTTCCAAAAATTAATTACAACGCTAGAAATGTCACAAAGCTCACAACTTGGCTGAGATTCATCTAAATAAAATCTTTTCGTACATGGTTCACGTTTCGTTGCGTGCGGGTATAATAACAAATTACTCTGTATTATATGCAAAGGGCGGGTATCAGTTTTTATTCCAGAGATGTCCGAATGCTGTATGTTGATAAAGTGACACAATTCAAGAGCGAAAAAGGCAGCGTGGTGTCAAATGTGGTGCGCTTCTGCTAAGCATTGCAGTGACATATACAGGACAGTTAGGTCCCTTATCCCACCCCTGTGTCTCCTGTCTCGCTCTCGTGCTGTGGTTCTGCTATGACAGTTCTGACTAGCGTGTCTATGCTTTTTGCCAAGAGCTGCTTTAATTCCTGCAAGTCTGATTGCGAATGTATTTTCAGTGGGTGGTAAGAGCATGAAGAATGTCAATCTTGTTCTATAATGACTTCTATGGCTCCAGATTTCCTGCGTTTCAATTGGCTCCAGAATTTGGGCTCCAGAATTTGGGCAGCTTATGTGCGGCGGTTGGACTGAAAATAGTTGAACATTTGATTACCGAACGGCAAAGTTAAACATCCTTGGTTCAAACTTCTCACATTATTATGGCCACTGTATCTTTATAATAAAATACACACAAAAATAATTTGTCCAGTCCAGTGCGCAGGACTTACTCGATCTTCGGCTACAAAAAAACATGCCAGTTTCGTTGGCAAAAACCAATTCAAATTTTTAGAACTATTTATTTTGGCCCTTACAGCATGTGCAGGTACTAAGCCCACAGAAGTTGTAGTTTCAATTTATTCTTCGGCCCACATACATATTATACCGAAAGCCGCTTTATTTTGGTTATAGTAAGTCGCATTTAAGTTATGCCGTTTCAATGGCAGACCAAGAAATATTATAACCAATGCGTTTCACTCACCTTTGATTTAATTTCAACGCATTCAAGACAAAGTTGTTTAAAAACGATCGAAATTGTCTTTGACTGTCAGTCGGGTCATTGATTGATGGTGACAAGTTAATAATTATGATGCTTGAAATTGCTAAATAACCAGGGCATCCGCTATCTAGCATCAAAGCCACTAGCACTGTACGCGGCGGCGGCGTCGGCGGCAGTGTTATTCTTATGATCCGTAAAATCTTGATATGAATCAGAAATTCGTACTGTGAAATTCCGTATGCCTTGAATTCCGTATGCCTTGATGCCGTTGTCAAATGATTGAAGAGTCAGGTCATAGAGGATTTAAGACAATAGCCTATATAGTTGCCAAGGAAGGCAGGAGGATAGAATGAATAAAAAAACAATCGAGAGTGATTTTGGTCTATTTGTCTGCTTGGAGTTACGATTGATGAGACTCGTTTGATGGCTCGTTATTGTTTGAAGAGCAGGTGACTTTTGAAGGCCCATTGGGAGTCAGCCGAGATCCGAAGCCCGACGGCAACTTTCCTCAATCGAATTCAATTTCAACATTTTGATCGTCTTTGAGGGTGAGCGGCAAGCGCGCTAGAGCAGCAGACGCCGGCAGATGCATACAACAGAACAGACACGTTCCATTAACCGCATAATTACAAACCAATTAAGGTTACTTCGTTACAAAAATCCTATAATCTCGTGTGTGTGTTTTCTATTTACACTGGCGTTGGGCTGGGGGCTAGTAAAATATAATAATATTGTAACGCTGTGGGTTTGGGCGCCAAGTTATTTATTCCCAGGTAAAATAACTAAAACCGTGCTCTCTATTTAAACTTATTTATTCTTCACTCTACAAATACACTTGTTCGTTACACTTCAAAAGCTATATCCAGACTGACTCGCTCATACCGCCTGTCCCTCCTTTATATAAGTGACACCTTCTAGAATTATCCAAGCTCCTCGAATATTCCAGAAGGGTCCCGACCCAGGTAGTTTTGGCTACTCGAATGTTCTAAACTGGTTTTCGATACTGTTCGTATCGAAAACATGTAACTCGTTACATTACCCCCTATCTTAAAAAAATACAAAATACCATTAATGTAATACAAAAATAAACTATTCAACTTCTGACTCATTTTCTGAAAAGTCCTCTTCTTGGGCGATGTCGCAGTCATCTTCGGTTTCGACTTTTTGTACCGGCTTCAAATCTTTGGTATGCCAGTTACCAATTGGCTTACCCTGTTGATCGATCAGTTCATAGACCAACGGGGACCTCTTTTTCCTGACCACAAAAGGGCCGGTGTATTTCGGCGCTAAACTCGCGGTGAACTTATTAGCTGCGTTAGACTGTGCAAAATTCCTCTTCCAAACTTCTTCTCCGACTTCGAATTCCCTGTGGCGTCGTCGTAGGTTGTACACCTTTTGGTTGGCATCGTATGCTTTCTTGAGTCGGAGTCGGACTTCCTCGTACAATTCTTCTAATCTTCTATGTCTTTCGATCAAGTTTTGGCGATTCCCGACTTCTATAGGGGCATTTTCGGGTACCGTATCAGCATCACCGTGGAACTTCCCAGATAGATTAATCTCGCGTCCGAAGTTTAAGAGATTCGGGGTGCAACCAGTACTTTGGTGCTTGGCTGATCTTATCGCGTACCCAACTTCGTGGATGTGTTTATCCCATTGGTTATGCTTGTTTCGGATATAACTCCCGATCATAGTTTTAATAACCCGATTTACCCGTTCAGTTGGGTTAACTTGTGGGTGGTAACTGGGATTATAAATGATCTTCGTGTCGAACTTCTTCATAAAGGCCTTGAAGGTAGAGCTCGTATATTGTGGGCCATTGTCACACTGTAGATATTGCGGAGCCCCATATATCAGGAAAACTTGGTCCTCGAGGCGTCTCAAAATCGTAGCAGTCCTAGCTTCTCTCAGCGGGAACAGCAATGTGAACTTGGTAAAGAAATCTGATACAACTAATAAGTACTTGTTGTTCTTTGAAGACCGAGGGAACGGGCCCATTAAATCGGACGAAATCATTTGCCATGGCCTTGAAACCATCCGTCGGTGTCCCATTAATCCGGCGGGCTTGCATTGTTCCACTTTATACTGGGCGCAAACGTGGCATTTCCCTATGTACTTGCGAACATCACTCTTCATGGCTGGCCAATAATAACATTCGGCAATTCTTTTCCAGGTTTTAAAAATACCGAGATGCCCTGAGGTTTCGGCGTCATGGGATTCGTGTAACACTTTGTTCCTCAGATCTTTTGGGATGACAATTTTCCAATTGCTCCCTAATCCCATGTCAAGCTGAGAATTATCGTTGACCTTCTTATATAGATTATAATTTTCCACCCTCCAATCCGGGAAACTCTGAGGATTTCCGGTGACTCTTGACTTCATCTTGTTCCACCATTTATCCGCTACTTGCTCGTGGACGGTGATGAGGTCGAGGACAGGGCTTATCGCTCTCGACAAAGCATCCGGCACAACATGTTCACTACCTTTCCTATGCTTGATGTCAAAATCGAATTGTTGCAACCTGATAGCCCAGCGGGCTAGTCTTCCAGTGGGATCCTTTAAATTGTTTAACCACAATAAAGAATGGTGATCGGTAATTACCGAGAAACGGCTACCCTCCAGGTAAGGGCGCATCTTCTCAATAGCCCAAATGACGGCCAAACACTCCCGTTCGGTCGGCGAGTAATTCCTCTCTTCTTTCGTCAAAGACCGGCTATAATAAGCGATCACTTTCTCTCCATCTTCAAATTCTTGAGATAGCACACTCCCGATACCATAGGCGGATGCATCCGTTTGTACCGAAAAAGGACGATCAAAATCCGGGCAAGTGAGTATAGGAGGCGTAACTAACTTTTCTTTGATTTGTCTGAAAGCTTCTTCGGCCTCTGTAGTCCAGTTCCATTGGACGTTCTTGCGTGTCAAATTATGAAGTGGGGACATGAGGATGGCGAATGAAGGTATAAAACGCTTATACCACGACACCATTCCCACAAAACGCTTTACCTGCTTGCTTGACTTAGGTGCAGGATAGTCCAAGATAGCGCTGATCTTCTCAGGGTCGACGTGCAGACCGTACTGATCCACCACATAGCCGAGATATCTTAACTCCTTTCTTCCAATTTCACACTTTTCTCTATTGATCGTAAGGTTCGCCGCCCTTAACCTCCGGAGAACTTCTTCGAGGACTTCCGTGTGTTTCTCAAAGGTAGACGTGGCTATAATGATGTCGTCAAGGTAAACAAAGACATACGGTTCCAAGTCGTGACCTAAAACTTGATCGATCAGTCGTTGCCAAGTCGCCGCACTGTTATGTAGGCCGAAAGGCATCCGGGTAAATTGGAACAGTCCTCTTCCTTGCACCGTAAACGCGGTTTTTTCTTGACTATCTTTCTCTAGAGGCACTTGCCAATAGGCACTCTTCAAGTCCAAAGATGAAAGATATCTCGCTTCTCGCAGGCGATCCAAAATAGAAGACACATAAGGTATCGGATATGCATCTTTGACGGTAACAGCGTTGACTTTGCGAAAGTCCACCACAAATCGGTAGGAACCGTCTTTTTTCTTGATTAAAAGCATAGGCGACGACCATGGACTCTTTGATTTTACCACTACTCCTAGCTTGATCATATTATCCAGTTCATTGTGGATTGACCGCAGTACTACCGGAGAAACTGGATAATACCGTTGTTTTATTGGCGAAGCGTTGCCTGTATCAATCCTGTGCTCGATCGACCTGTGACATCCCAAATTCTCGGACATCTTCGCCAAGTATCGCGTTGTTATTTCGGCGAGTTTCATTCTTTCTTCTTCGCGGATTGACTTTTCTTCTATGGAATCCACAGTGTTGTAGTCATCTTGTTCCACATTCGGGTTCGTAAAGGTCCAGGTCGCAGTGGTTACATTCGGAATGATACCCATAATCTTCCAAAAATCTATGCCCAGGGTTAGGATGATCGGTAAGCTCTTCACCACCAACACAGGTATCACTCGGAGGCGGTCTTCTAGTTCGAATGGGATATAGACGACAAAATCGACTGCGCATCGCTGTCCGCTCGCCACAGTGATGAACGTGTTTACTTTCTCCATGCTCCGCTTCAACCCTAATTGGGAGATAAACCTCCATCCTTCACCTCCAATCACGGTGCGATTGTCGCCACTATCCAATAAACCCTTTAAATGAATCCCCATAATCTTCACGAAAAGGTAAGCTCTTGCATCTTTTCCCATAAAGAGTAATTGGTCTAGTTGCATCTCTCCTCCCGTCAATTCTTGTAATGCGTCCTCTTCTCTGGTCGGAGAAAATTGCCGAGGACCTATCGCAAATTTTCTCCCCTCTCGTTTTCCGAATTATTGCAATTTTTGCAGGATCGGCGGATAACGCCCACCGCCCCACAGCCGTAGCAGAAGGTTTTCCTTGCTTTTTCTTGAGGGATGTCGTATTGTTTTCTGGCTTCTATAGCCCTCCCGTGGTTCGTGATCTTACTCATGTTGGTCGAGTTAGCACCTGCGATTGCATGTCTTCTACCTTGGTATGCCAGATCGGGTTCCAACAAGGACCGGCTATCTGTTGGTGGGGGTCGATATTGCTCTGCTTGGATCTTTCCTAGTTCCAATTTCTTACAAATCTTTGAAAATTCATCCACAGATTCAAACTCCAAACAGCTGAGTGCTTCGATCAAATATGGTAAGACGTTTCTCTTTAGAATCCTGAGTTTTGATTGCTCTGTTACCGGGTTGGGTAGCCTCGCAAACAGGCATAGCATGGTGCGTACGTACTGACCCACTTTCTCCCCAGATCCTTGTGTTCTCCTTTTAATTTCCTCCCAGAGCTTCTCTTCATAATCCACCGGAAGGAACTCCTCTTTAAGGCCTACGACAAAGTGATCCCACGAATTAAACTGCCTTCTCACGGTGCGGAACCACATAAGGGCACTTCCTTCCAGGAGGTCAATCGCCGATCTCCAAAGATCTTCGTCGTCCACATTCCTGGCAGTCTTTAATTCTTCAACTCTTTCAAGAAATTCGTGGACACTAAGACTATTTTCGTCTCCCGAGAAACGAAGGTTCCATTGGCACACAGGCGTCTGATGTCGAATTACCGAATGATGAATAGTCTTATCGTTTTTGACAGGAGTCTCCTTGATACGACCGCCTTCCGCTTTAGAAATGAATTTCTCGAATCCTTCATGAACATCGGGAAGCTCAGGACTTGCTTCCTCGTCGGACTCGTCCATTGCTCCCTCGGCCGAAGAATTAAGTTGGTTGTATAATGATAGAACCTTGCGTAAGATGGTCGACCGGGACGTCATATCCGATGACTCCAAGGCTTGAATTCTCTCGGCCCTTCCAAGCACATGCGTCAACTTACTGTCGATTAATTTATAAACTGGATCTAGTCGGCCTCCTTTGAAAGTAAGAAGCAACGATTCTATTTCCACCAGTTTCTCTTCGCAACTCCTGATCTCTCCTTTGACTTCCATAACGATCGAAGGCATGACTAATTTCCCTTCACGTTCTAGCTTCAGCAACTGTCGGAAGGACTTACGCATTTCTTCAACTGTGGCGACTTCGGTGATCCCGCGAATACTTAGTTCGTAGGTCAACTCATCCTTCGACAGCCTGTTAATTTCCATCTTCACCACGAATTTCAACCGTTTGCCCCACGTTGGGCGCCAATTTGTAACGCTGTGGGTTTGGGCGCCAAGTTATTTATTCCCAGGTAAAATAACTAAAACCGTGCTCTCTATTTAAACTTATTTATTCTTCACTCTACAAATACACTTGTTCGTTACACTTCAAAAGCTATATCCAGACTGACTCGCTCATACCGCCTGTCCCTCCTTTATATAAGTGACACCTTCTAGAATTATCCAAGCTCCTCGAATATTCCAGAAGGGTCCCGACCCAGGTAGTTTTGGCTACTCGAATGTTCTAAACTGGTTTTCGATACTGTTCGTATCGAAAACATGTAACTCGTTACAATATCACTCTGCATCACTTCCACCATGGCTAGGAGCTACTAGCACTAGCACTAGCACTACCACTACCACAACCTATTGCTTCCAAAAACCGATGAAAACCAGTGCGCCGCCATTTCATTCGGCGATCTCGAGTCTGCACTCTATAGCACTGACAGGTCCCATCAAACATTCTTCTTTATGCGTTCATTGTGAAACAAGAAACGATCTGTTTTTTACTGTTTACCGTCAGTTCTTTTTGTTAATAAAAATAAAATAATTTCATTCTCAATCCACAGTTAAGTCTGCTTAGCTGTCGGAACCTGGTAGTCCTTGGAAAGAATTGCATGGATGAATATTTTGACGTCGGAAATTTAACGTTGGAAACGTTGAAACGTCAGTATATGTAAGGGCGTTATGTTAGTGATTGCGATGCTCATGCCGTGTTAAAAGCCTTAAGAGTTTAAGTGAATTGTGGTGAAGCTAACAATCCTCTCCATGTTTTACCTATCGGTGTCTGAGATGCACTAAGCACAAGCAGTGAGCACTAAGCATGCACTAAACACTGACTGGTTGCCGTTACTTCGTTAGTCTCGTCATCGGTGATAGCGGCAAGCAGCTAGGTCCGGTTTGGGTGGTCTTGATTCGCTGTGAAGAGAAGACCAGAGAGTATATGCTAGCCCTGGGGGCTCAACTGTGCACAAGCCACAGCTCCAAAGAGTTGGTAACTACTAGTAAGCTGTAATTTGCAGTAATGGTGCGGTTTACGAACACATGTCAGCTTGCGACTGATGGATAAACCACATTTCAATGAATAACACTCGTGCACCGAAAAAAAAATTGTTTAATTCTTACAAAATTGAGAACTGATAATAAAACCAAAGATATGTTTAACTATTGTGTGCATGTTTCTGATTTTAGATTTGATTTAGTGGTTATCGTGGTGAACGCAACAGTGCTTACACAAATATTGGTTGCCCAATGGGTACAATGCAAGCGAAAGTGCATTGATCAGTTAGTTTACTCGCCAGCATCAGGCATGTAATTAGTGTTATGAATTCAGTGTAATACACACAATGCAGTGTTTGTATTGCCTGCCATAAAGTAGATTTGAAACTAAATTGCAGCTACTGGCATATGAATTTGAATTTTAGCGAAATTATTTCATCCCGAGTAGGTACTGGTAATAACTACGCACGTGCGTATGCGAGTGTAAGGCATCTAGAGCGTTATCACAGAAATAGTGTATCTAACACTGCATCAAACCTCCAAGCAAACTATTTCTTCTCTCGAGCCTTCCGTTCAGTTGTCACTTGTTGGTAAGTGGTAGCTAATTTCTAACGCTCTCACAATTACTGATAAAACTCAACTAAATTCTGCATCACACATCTTCTATGGGAGTAATTCATTAGGGTCGACTTGCTGCTATTTCGGGAAGTTTACTTTCACTGAATTTAATTCACTAATTCTCTTGTATTGGCTAATAACGTACGATAGTGTGTACTGCAGACTGTGTAGTGCGTAGTACCGCCTTTAGGAAAAGGATTTGCGAAGTGTGTGAGTGTGATGTGAATTCCAAATTCATCACTTCTTTTGTCGGGTCTCTCTCAGCTTGCGTAGGTGCCCAGAATTGAAAACAAATTCACAATGGCTAAGCTATACAGTAAACGCCTGCCGAATAGCGAATAGTGAATACAACATTGCACACTAATTATTGTATTAAACTAATCGGGGAATAACTTGATTCACATCAGCAGGGAGTTTTTAATTCGATTACCCATACATCTTTCACTCTCTATGTATTTAACACGTAATTACCACACCACACCTTATCCTTATTCCAAACTACTTTGAAAATCAATTAAAAATAACATAGATATGTGCCACATTAACACTTAGATATAATACATTACCATATTTTTTTTCTTTTGTCACTAAAAATTAGTGATCGAATTCCGTTCGTCCTTTTTTTGTGGCATACAAGTCGCAAAGTTGACAGTGGCCGTGCTATTTTGAAATGCTACCTGTTACGAGATAAAGCTAACAATAAAGCTAATGGCAATTAGTGCGTCGAATATCCTACGACAAGCAGACAGCATATACAAGACCAATTATTATCATTAGCCTGAAATTGATTAGGCTACATTTGCCATGTCTGAGTTGGCCAGAGAACGTTCTGCCAGCACTGAAGAGTGAGATCGACAACTAAGGCAAGCGATACTACGTTTTTTTCACCCTCATCAATGTAAGAAAGTTTTATTTGTCAACGTTCGAGAACCAGTATTATCTTAGGATATATCGATAGGTGAAGATCGCTTGTTTTTGCCCCGCTTTGCGCACACCAGTGTCTTGCTTCGCTTTATGTAGAATTCCCATTCTATAAGCTTGAAGATCAATGGAGCAATTAAAGTAACGAGATACGTGCAAAATCAGTTATGTGCACGGTTGCTGTTTTTGGTAGCACTTCGTTACGTCAACTGAGGGCAACACATAACAGCAAACAACTGTACAAGACTTGACCATCGTATCGGAGTTTGGCAATTGCAACTATATAGTACCTACCTACGTAATTTGGTGCCAATAAAATATGCATGCTCAAATATAGCAAGCAGTGAAAGGAATTTACACTGAAAAATTGTGGATGAAACTTGTTAATTAATAAATTATAATGATTAATTAACTTATAAATGGTTAATACCGTTTGGATGGCACTCGCTTTTGCATTGATTTTGATGACATGGATTGCGTTTTTGTTTTTCTTCAATCACGATGTTTGGGCATCAGCGTATAGCTTTTTGTTTCTGTGCACGGGAATTGTCTACTGTTGTGCAATCACTCAGTCCTAAAGCATTCCGATTTCTATAGGCTTTCAGCAGAGCTGTATTTCTTTTTGTTTCGGTGGTCTCCTGGACTGGTCAGTGTTGGCCGTCAATTGAACATACGTATGACCGCCAGCTGGCCTTTGTCAAACCTCGACAGAAATATATTAGCTTGGACTCACTTGCTGCTTGCGCACTGCCTGAAGCAATGGCGGACTTGCTCATTTTC
Organism: Nemurella pictetii; assembly: GCA_921293315.2. Lineage (NCBI taxonomy): Eukaryota > Metazoa > Arthropoda > Insecta > Plecoptera > Nemouridae > Nemurella > Nemurella pictetii. Next base: position 21,986,654 of record OV121116.1, on the reverse strand, counting down.
AACGTTTCCAACAAAAAATGTTACGAATTTTTTCATGTCATTCTTATGTGCTCTGCTCTTATGTTATTATTTATTTATTTTTTAATTGACCAATAAAAATTGTCGCTAACTACCTGTAGGTAAAGTGGTAAATTTTCATTAGGCTCTCTATACGTAATTAAAGCTTCGGCCAATAAATAAATTAGAAGCGGTTTGAATTTGAAATGAGTCGCACCAAATTGGCTGCTGCTTTATTTTCGTTTCATGATTTACATTTGAGTGAGAATTTGATTTAATTTTTAACCAAATAGAAATTATTTTCAAATACTAAGTGATCAATTAGTATAATATGCTCTCTGAGTTAAAATTTTAAAATATACTAGATGCTCAAAGCTTTTTTCGTTCCTTCAGGCGTTTATAGCAGCACAATTTTCAATGTACAAAAAGCCAGTAAAATACAAACTTTAAGTATTTTAATATTATGAATGGAAACAGATGCAACCTTAATGTCCGTCACAAGAACAAGAGACTTGACAAGAACCTACCAAGGAATCTGGACTAAATTCAACCCGTTGGTATAAAACGCCATAAAATATCTTACAAAATACCTGCATTACTTGTGCCTATGCCACTGTGATATGACAGGGGTAATACCTCCTTTAAAACTTTAATTACCATACAGCATACCTATGACACTGCAGATAAAACAAAATGGCCATACTTGTCAACTATCTAACACACCAGAAAAAATTCAGACACACTAAAATATGTATGTATATATACATTACTTTCGGCTTGTTTTGTAAAACGGTATAGCTCACATTTTTGCATGCTTTTTTCCACAACCGTTTTTCATCCATGCATATTTCAAAAAAACAATGGTTGAAATTTGTGCCGGTGGACACACGATTTATACGTTCAAACATTGCCTGCATTGTATAGACGATGGCGAATTGGCCTTTGCATCTGTTTGGAAGGCAGGCACTGTTCAGTAACTCCCCTGCACTAGCTGTAGTATGATCGAGCGATCGAGCGCGTAGGGCGGGTGTAGTCGGTAGTCACTGCAGCTCATGCTATCTGGATGAGTAAAACATCAGCTGTGGTCTGCACCGGACATTGATATTGATGGTGGAACAATTCACGGAAACTATGTCGGCTTTTTGCGAGTTGTCAGTCGACGGTTGAAACTTAGTCAAGTCAACGCTGTGATCAACAACTTGTCCTATTGTTTTGAAATCAAACAAGCGTACTATTTTCAAAATAATTTATCGACACTTATTAATGGTTTTACAATAACCTTTTGGAAATGTATTGTCGGTAATATTATTTTATTGATAGAAATGGGAATTGGCTATTGCTCTTATTCAAACAACCTGTAAAATATGAAAGAAAACGGAGAGATGGTTCAATTTTCTGCACGATAATATGCGATAAAATTCAAAATTAAATTCTAGGAATCGTTTGTACTATTAAAGTGTAATGAAACATCACAAGGGCATTGTATTGTATTTGTGTTGCAGCTTGCAGATTGTAGATGCTGCTAAAGCAAATATGATTATCTTTTATTCGGTCAATATGCATTAACCTGAATTCCCGTAATTATCTAATGGAATATTATCTAACGCCTATGAGCAGAGCACCATTTGGAGCACCATTAAAATCGCGAGCTAAATTACATTGCTTGCTATAAATAATAACAAAACTACGATCTAAACTAAGTCACTGTATGCTATTTGCCTAGCAAAGCAACTGCAAACATATGAAATATAATCAACTACCCCTCGGAAACACTCTGATAAAGAACGACGTAACCAATTAATTGGAAGTGCATGGAATTTGCACTTTATTTGATTGGAGTTGTAACATTATATTACTTTAAACTCGTAAACAATAAGTATGTCCGTTGATTTCGAGTGTGATTCTGAAGGTAAATTCCAATCGGTCACCATTATTTGAGATTGCAAATGAGCGTGTGAAAGTCAGGGCTCGTGCACATGCCTAGATTGCCAAAAGTTTCGTGGTTTCTTCCACCTCAGATCAGTCACATTTAGTAACCTTGTGCCACCTCTTAGTTGGAGGTAACTACTGTAGGCATGCCCAGTGCAGTATCACGGTATCACAGCATACATAAATAGCATGGATAATTGTGGCATCTAGTTTCCATTAGAAAGGCGATAAACCTTCAAGTACTTAGAACTATCAAGTTTACCTTACACCTCGGCTTTTTTAATAGTTTTCTTGGTCGTATCTCATTACAAGCAGCAGCCTGTTTATCCTGTCAAAGATTTTGCTGTAATATAACAACACATATATATACGACTTCAGATGTGCATTTTCTCTCTTGTAATTCAAGACGAATGTAAACTTATCGAGTGAACAAGTTAACTACACCGTTAGTCTGATTTATGAAATAGTTTCAAATAAAGGTATCAATGTATTACTCAGATGCCAAATTCTAATTAAATTTAATGTAACTATAGTTCTACATGAAACGCAGAAGAATGTAAAGGTTTTCTAATAGTTGGATTGGAATATGAAATTATGTAAAAAACTGAATAACAAAGTCCCCCCCCCCTCCAAAACCTTTTATTTGAATGTGGGTTAGCCGTTGGGTAAAAAAAAGGCATATAAAATCCTCTTTTAAATAAAACCGATACCACTCATCATTCGATTTTGACTAACTCAAGAGTGATTGCAATAATCTTATGTAAGATAAAACTCTTATTTCGACTAACACTTGATCTTGCTGATTTTGAATGTATTCACGTATTTTTGCTACTCATTACGCTATCCCACTGCTTCATAAACGATGCGGAGCTCTTTTTACAAACGAACAAATTACTGGCTAACAAGAGAAAAACAACTTATATTGTCACAAAGTATGTTCTGGACTCGTCACAGAATGATGATATTTGATACCTAACAGGTGCCATAGCAACTAAAGCGTGTCTGACTAACTGGATGGCTTTCCGCTCAATTTTTCAACTGTTTTTCACCCTTTTGCCCTCATGGGCTGATGAATTTCGTGGAAATTTGTAGAATTTTTGTAGCTGAATTTCACGACGCATTGGGTGCACGATAGAATCGGTCAAATCCGTGAGGTATTTCAAATTGGAAAATGCAAAAAACTCGATCGATTTCTTTGTACCCTGTCAAAAAAATTCCAGCAAGTTCAGTAGGTTCAGTGGGTTCAGCGGGTTCGTGTAAATCTTTTTCACTGCGGCCGTATAAAGGGTGTGTTTTTATAAATTTGAATATTGCCGCAAATAATTCGGTTTTATGTGCTTCAGGGGAAAAGATGGTTCCATACTATGCAAGTATGGAAGTATGGGAACGTATATCTATTCATACCTTTATCACTATTTCCCTACTTATCAAGTATAAAGCGTACTGGCCATTATACTTGTCAATTGTTTGTTTTTGTTTGTTTTTGTTTGTTCAGAGATTCGATTCACGCTCTTCCAGCTAAGTTGGCGCAGATCTATTTATCTGTTTGAGACCAACAAGTGAAGGAATCAGTCAACAATTTCATATATTATGTCTGATCTAAAAATGTAATTGACAAGTTTTTCCAATCATGTGCAAAGAGCAATGTGTTTAAAATATGTCGTTTATCGGTGGGGCCACTCAAGATTATTTTTTACGTTTTTATTTTTTATTTAACCCATCTATTAATAAACTATTAATATTATTAGGTTAAAATAACAATTCACTTGCAATTGAAAACAAGTGCAGCCAAAATATCGGTGATCAACCCCTATCCCACTTAGTCCTATGTGTGATCAGTAATTAGCTGAGGGGTGGACTGTATAAGCACTGCATCGTTTCTCATCTTCTTGCCTCCTAAGATTCAGAGAAACATGCATTCAGTCTACCGACAGGTAAAGGACAAAGGGATGTGTTTCTGTTCACAATTATATTTCATGTTTATATAGCAAGCACAATTTGAAACATTGAATATTAAAGAACAATATCAAAATATTTTAAAAGACAATAAGCTACTTCCAACACGATTGAATAAAATCTGATAGACACATGTAGCAAACATAAATTAGCGAGTAATCTACATTCGCATTTTGATTAAGGCCTTCGAAAATTAGACCGCAAACGGATGCCGTTTTTTTAAATTGTTCCATTTTCATTCTCTTTGATGTTGTGTTATTCTAGGCGGGCAGGTAAAGCGGGTAGGCAATAGATTAGATGAATAGCAATTGCTATGGCAGCTTGTTGAGCGCATAGGCGCCATGGCTAATCATCGCTAGTAGGGCAAAGGCCCTAGGAAGGGGCATGAGCGGCATGGTCAGTCTCTTTTAACAACCCAGCTGATCGAAGGGTAGCGTCTATTGTATTTCTTTTGTTATGACAAGCTGAACTCCACCCACCTCAGACAGTTTGACACTTTGAGTGTTTTTTCATGCTTTTTGCGGGTTAAAAATCAATTTTCTATAGTTAAGGTAGGCTATCTGACGAAGTAGTTTCATCATAAATGCCTACGCATTATGAGGTAGTAAAAAATGTAGCCCGCGCGCTATCACGAATGGTATATAATCATAAAAAAGGCCGTTGGGGCTAACACCAAGCTGTGTTCTGTTTAGCACCCTTTATAAACTTGGAACTATGAGTCCCAGAAAGTCACAACTGACGTTTTATCTTATATATTTTATATTATTTTCTTCGCTGACTTCATTCGTAACATAATTTTGAGCCTTACTATAGAGCTTAGAAAAATTCCATACTTACAGCATATCCGAATAGTCATAACTATTCATGTTTTGGAATACATTTTAAGTTCGTGGCTAAAATAAAACTATAATTTATCTTAAAGTTGAACCATCTTTATTCTATGGTTGAACATTGGAAATTTGGAAATAAGTTTCATTCTACAAGTAAGGTCTTAAAATGCATGCTTTTCATCAACGTTCCAAGTTTCCAGCTGAAATTTATATAACAAACCAGTGAAAATGCTCTCAAGGATTAATCACAATATCTTACCATTTCGAAACACCAAGTAACCAAACTACAATAATCTATCAGACAGCAGGGAAGGTGGCGGATTAGAAAATAACACGCCATCTTTGAATTATCTACGTGTTCAAACCGTCATATTTTCTGGTATTAAATAAAAAGATTTGCCAATGAATCATTATCGACAGCACGCAATATAGACCACCCTTAGCCCCTGCCAGCTACAGAGTGCCTAGCAGCACACGGCATTCACCAACAGCACGGATTGTCTACCGTGTATCGATGGTTTTTGGTAATGTAAGGGTGTACTAATTTGGCAGGTAATAAATATTGTTGGTAGGATCGGGTGGGTGGGCCAAGCGGACACTGTTTGAGCATTGACCGGCATCACACAACACCTATGCCAGAGAATTGGCCCCACAGCCACCACCCAGCCAGTTATCCATCCACTGGCTATTGTATTCGCACGGCAGGCTAAAGGCCCCGACCATTCTAATAAATTATCACACACTTTGTTATCCACATAACATGTGATTTTTTTTGTATGATAATCCATTATTTTGTGTTATAATATTTTATTTTATGTATCATTTTAATAAGGTTATAGACGCCTACATTTTGATGCCATTGTAGGAAATTATATTTAAATACTAGATAGTTTGGTTCATAACCTGCATGCTATACAGCTTTGCATACAGCATCAGGTTAATCATTCATTGCATTACCAAGCTTCATCCCATTATTCTTGGTAAGCAAGCGCTGGCTCCATACGTAAATGAGCCAGAATGATGTTCGTTCATGTTTTAGACCCGTTTCCCAACCCGTAGAGGAGCTACGCTCTAGTGTTTAGCGTGCTAGCAGTGCCTAGGTGCTTCCATAACACACGAATAGTGTCTTCTCAGTTCTCTATGGCATAGCCATGCAGCCCTCTCACGATGCAGAGTATCTACATTCTACACCATGGCGTACACCCTACACAGTATGCAGTGTACACCATATACACAGTGCACACCCAGAGCAGAAATTAATATTTCAAGATACGCTTTTAAAATACTTGAATGTACTGAGCCAGAAACAGCGACCAGCTAAAAAAACGTTATGCTTATTTCCCTGTAAAGTGTAAACTGTAAAGGTCTCGTTTTATATCTGAATTGGGTAACGGATTTATTGGCAATATCTACAAGAAAATTAGGCACATCAGACTAGGAAAAGTAGCTCTTGAGTTTTAAGATGGCCATCGCGTAGAAAAAGAAGTTCTGATTGGTATATTTTCGCTAGCTTTTGTTTGGCTTGCATGATAAAATGACATAAAAAAATTGTCAACCAAAATCACTGAATGGACGCCATTCTACTTTATACCCTTCATGCCTTTTGAACAATAGCGCCGCGAGTATGGGATTGCAATTTGTACCGTAGGGGAGGTTCTTTACACGTCTAAACTCATTGGCTAAAAGGTTTGCCCTCTTCAAGAAATATAACCCTAAAACTCTATTACTAATGATCGGATGCTAATAATGCCTAATAACTCTGTGCACAATGGCATGCATCGAGCATGCGTCCATAGGATGCATTGTCTACACAATAATGTCCACAGAAACTCCAGGCCAGCTTTCATTCTAGTGCCAGCGCACTAGATGCCGCCTTCATTGTTGGCGTGATCACATTGAATTGTACCTCCCATAAAATTATAATAATCTCATTCAATGAACATAATTGAAAACATAGATGTATAAATGTAAATTAATTCCACTCTTCAATTTTCTCGCAGTGGGAGTACATTTCATTTTGGTATACCCGTGTATATTAACAAAATCTTTATTTATATAATATAATATAATAACTTTACCTACATGTTAAGAGTTACAGGTTGAAGGTAATTCACCATTACGATCAACCGAAACACATAACCCATACATAGTGTTTACAATTATTTACATTTTACGACACAATGTCAATGGAGTCATTTTTTCGCTATCGTGTTTTTTAAATCAACCCTTTGTATTCACCGATCCCTACATAAATTATCATATTTTAATAACGAAAAACACAGGACGCGACAAGAAATTCCCATGATAAGGGTAAAACTGTGAAAAAATCATAGGGGCAGACCAAGAGAGAGCTGACATTAGGTAAGTAATAAGGCCTCTCGAGAAAATGTAGATACGAAAAGCAGGGTGGTATAAAGAAGGGCGGCGTCAACGATACTCGTGGCCATACTCTACCCCTTCTCACCCTTATAGCGGTGGGAGCAGCAGCAGCAGCAGCAGCAGCAGCAGCAGCAGCAGCAGCAGCAGTGCACTCCTAAGTCGACATCCTACATGCATCTCCATGTTCCTTGGCCTGTTCGTTCGCATCGCCCGTACTCATATATACATAACTATGTATGGAAGATCTCATATACTACACGCTGCTATACCTCAAGAGTCCTCCTGGAAAGGCATGACCCCACCAAGCCCACCCAGCCCACCCTATTCACATGCATTGCCTATCCGTTACGCTTGCTTTGATAGTGCCGCATCTTTTGTTTTCCCGTCGAGCTCAAAGAATATAGAGGTGGATTGCTTACTTTGCTCGCGAACAAACCGCTCATGATTCGTCTTGTTTGTAAGAAATAATCAAAATGAAATATCGTGTATTTCGTATAATGCAAAATATGGCCTGAAAATGGAGTGGAAGTGTCTCAAGTTGGATTTTGAAATAGTTTACTTTTATTAACAAATTGTCTCAAAATTGTTTTGTGATAGTGAAGCGAGTTAAATACTAAAATATTATACTTTTTTTATATCATTACCTATCTACCTGTTCACAATGTTTTTTATTTTATTTTCCGAGTTCTTTTCTAGCCCGTGTGCTTCTTTTTAGCATTGATTTGCTCTGATGGACCAAAAAGCAATGTTACAGCCCAGAAGGTAGCGATGGCTGGAGATGACTCCGACCATCGTATGTTGTGATCCAATTACACAACAATTCCTATGGCATTTGTCTTCAACCTTCTTGGATCAATGCACTCTTAACTCCACACAAAAACGATTCACTTCCAAAATATCGACACCATTTGTGCTTTGTCACATTCAAGTTATATCCTCGACGAACCGCGTGGGTTAATGAAACTCTGTCATTAACATCGTGCGTAAACTCTAAAATGTGTTTGTCAATTAGTTAATTCATTATAATTGTCCTTATCAATGATAATTATTAACAATTATGTACTCTTTTAGGCCTGTAATTAATAGCATAACAGAGATAGCGATTTTTAGGCAGTTAAATAATTATAGTGATAAATGCATAGAGTAACAAGACGAGACAGATTGTCAAGGCAGATGTTTTACCCAATACGTTTTTCAATTAACAGATTTTAATTTGATACGGATTAATTATAATACCTACCAGTCATTCTTTCGTGATCATTTTCTCAGAAACACATAACTTATACGTAGATTTCAATAAAATAGTGAAAGGGCCACATTTCACATTCAAATGTCTGCTATTGTCATGAATTATGAGAAGAATTTTTCCGCATAAAATATCTGAAAACATGCTAATTCAATCATTCAAATTGCAAATGTTGGCGAGATAAATGGCGTGTTTGTACAAGATATCTTGTGAAGACGTATCGAGATTCAGGAATAGTTGGTTGAGTTATTGATGAGGTCGGTTACGGGTTGGGGTTGGGTGGTAGGGGGTGGGTGGTAGGGGGCGGCGGTGGCGGCGGCGGCGGCGGCGGCGGCGGCGGCGGCGGCGGCGGTGGCGGGTGGGGGGGGGGGGTGTAGTGTCGTTTTATGATTGGAATTGAAGGGCGGACGTGGATGTAGTGGATGCTGTAGCGCCATATCGGTACAAGATCGGGCCAGGGAGGGTGACGACAACCACCACGACGCCGCCGACGCCAACGCCGACGCCGACGCCGACGCCGTTCAGGATGTGAAATGTATCCGTCCATCCTTTCTACACCCAGATAGCACTCATATTTCAAACGGATTGTGTGCTTGAAGGAATACATTAGTCTTTGTCGCCTTTTCTATTTCCAATTTTCATTTTACGATATTTTTTGTGTGTTATAATAAAATGTACGTTTTATCATTGGGTTTTCGTTTTCAAGAAAAAACACTATCATTGCCAGGTCTCAGACTATCGCTCATAACACAGCAGATATACGAGCTCTGTGCATTTATAGCCTCATGGATGCAACTACATTTTACAAGGCTCTGTTCACCTGAAAATCACCGATGCGTATTGCATTGCTCTCGACAGCTCATGGAAATGTAGCAGACAAGTTCTGGGGGCTGCATGATTCCAGGTTATGATGCATATCCTTCAGATTTCAGACATATTACATTTCGTGCGATGAAAATTTAACTTTATATCGACGCTAGTACTACTGCAATCTTTACAGTGACAATTAGTTGTACTATTTAGTATTTTCATACACCAGATATACGAGAAAAAAACCACATGAATTTGAATTTTGAATACGAGGAATATTTTGAATATCCCAGTATGTATATGCAAGCTATAGAGAATGCCTAATTTATGTTGATGTGGAATATTGCCTTGTTTAATTATGCAGTGAATGAGGGGTTATGAAAACAAAACTCTTTACAAATTTAGTATATAATTGGTCGTAACATAAAAGACGCGGGCATGGGTTTCATGGGTTTGCTGGTATATTGTAGCCTGCAATGTACCTACCTAGCCAGTCCCTGGTTGCTTATTAATTATATACTAACACAAAGTTAGCTATGTTAAAAGCTTTGTACATGTTACCCCCAGTCAGTGCTGCTGCTGTGGCATACTTTAAATCCTTGCGTTGGGCGGACTTGCAATTTTCCTGATGCTTCCCAAAATATTTTCTCTCTTGTTTTCTGTTGTATTTTTGTAACCCCCTCGAGTGATTTGTTCAAGATTAACAATATATGGATGCCGATAAAAATTACCTAAGCTTAGGCACAAAATGAAGCACCGTCCTATAAACTTTTCTCTCCTTTTTACGAATGAACACGCATTTTAATTCTTTGTGCACGATTAAAAATATTATAAGTTTTCTTTATAAAGATGATACAATAGATTAAATGTAAGCATACAACGCACTAAGTTTTAGTTATAAGACTTTATATGATAATTTAGTATAGTGGCCCTATAAATTTCTTTTCACAAAGCGACGCCTTATTTTGATCTTACGTTAAAATAAGAAACGAAAACAGTGCAAACTGGTTGCCGAATTCATTTCAAAAATGAATACCTTCCTAAATTATTTTCGGCAATCAAGTCAACAGCAACTACACTTCCAACTTGAGATTTGAGTTTTATATAAATTGACGCAACACTATTGTATAATGCAAAACAAAACTCAAATTGAAACAAATTCTCTCGAGCAAATTAATATCAATGATACTTGCATGATGCCGTTGAAAACCAAATGCTAACTGAAATATGGCTCAGGCACTAAGACGCTACATCACCACGGCTAATCACAGTAAGATGGGGCTGGAGCGCTAACACTTCTAGACGCTGGACGCTGCCTTGCTGGACAGGAAAGAAACATTAGCCAGTGCCCGGGCTTGGCTAGGCTGGTCGGCGCCAGCTTTGAGCATACTTTGATATGCTTTGAGGAAGATGGAGTCTCATTGAGGATGTAGCCGTTACGGCATGGTAACTTAGATCCCCACCCTCCATCCAACCACATCATCAAACTCTAGAAGATAGTTATTTTCTTTGCTCGCTCCATGCAGCATCAGAGTCATTATCTTCACGATTGGGTGGAGGCATCAGATGATTGGTCCTAGTTTGAGATACATTTCTTGTCTGTTAGGCCGTAGCTGCCGCGAAATAACCACCTTAGATCATGCAAACCCTGTCATTTACGTGATGATCACGCAGTAAGGATATTTCGATTTGATTGGAAAGCTTCGGGCTCGAGGCATCACTATCAACCTCGTCTCCTACGATCAGCCATTTTGAATTAAGTTACGAAATCTGACTGTCGGATTCCATACGCTTGACTATAATATTCAATAACGTCACTTCCTTTCTTCGCTAATAGAAAACTGAAAAACGTTGCATAGAAAATATACAGCGATATTCGCGAAATGATGGATAACATTGATGAAATTTCCTTCTTCGCTTTTAACAAGGGCTATACAGTTTTTTGGCCCTACTAGGTATACCTAGTGGTAGTATTCACCCTCGAGAAAGCGGAAAGTATTGAAGAATTTAAACCTGGGCAAATGAAAAGCTGCACCAAGTAGCCCCTGGCGTAAATCTTTCAGTGGCGAATTCGGCATCGCAGTAAAATGTGTGTGTTTAATCAGAGTGGCCATTAGAGGGGATGCCGACTGCAAAACATGCTCAAAGTTATACCTGCACCACCACCGGTATTCTGGTATCAACGAGCAGTACATCAACCCCTAAGATTCTATTTTATTGTTGCACGGATTGATACACGGATTATGCGTTAGGCCTGTCGATCTGGCGCCGACTCTGACAAGGCACTGAATAGGTGTATGCAGTAAAATAAGCTATAATGCTGCCACGGTGGATATAAATGGGACGCTTGTGAATTTTGTGATTCAATCCTCCAAGTTTTATGGCGTTGTTTATGTCAGCGGTGGTATGCATGGCAGTATAGCGAAGTATTTGTTAGTCAGGACTCAGCTTAGGTAAATGTCTTGTTGTCTCGAGTCTCCAAGCATTATGTTCAAATAATAATTGTAATAGATGTTCTTGAACATGTCTTAGTCAAATTGAGGTGGTGTCTTTCCAAGTAGCTGCAATTTCTTGTTTCTATCTCTCACTGTTTCTATCATGTATTTAAATCAATGTTTAACATTTTATCAATCATCTACTGCAGCCAGTAAAATTTTTATCGTTCACAAATTCATACTTTCTATTCATCTTAGTAATCGTAGTAGTAATAGTAATTTATAAGATTGTCTGCTTTCATAGATATTTCAAGTAATATCTATCATCCAACAAATATCTTTCCTGATCAAAGCTCCATTCCAAAACGCTGTTGATCTTTGCATTAATTAAACGAAATTAAAATGTTTTTTGTTCGTTTGAAATTTAATCCCTGTAAGGGCTAATTTTACAACATTCTCAGCGCAGGGTTGTATTAGCAGTTAAGCCATAGCATTCCATGAGTGACATCACTTAATCACATGCATCATGCTGTGATTTTCATCTGATACAGTGAGCCAGACTGAGTTGATGATACAGGGACAATTTTCCTCAAACTTTTGATTAAATATTTTTGCTATGCATAAAAAACCAAAAACACATTATTTTGACTCTATTCCTATATTCATATAGTCATTTTAATTACCTTTAATAATTAACACATAGTTATTAAATTAATCCTAGTGACGTATTTATGATGAATTTGACATGGTTTTGTCCATGAGCAAACAGCTTCCAGGAGAAAGGGTATTGGAAAGCCCAAGTCCCGATGACCGTCATTAATATCGTTTCATTTCCAGATCAAAAAATCCAAAATGTTTTAACTAGCTAAACAAACTCATAAAAAATCCTCTAGAAATGTGAACGTGAGTTTTGACTCTTTAGTCCTGGATCTCGGTCAGAACTGGAAGGAAATTTTCATTTTATGGCAAAACCTGCAATGCAACTTGATAAATGATCAAAATTCTTGCAAGTGATTCTAGCCATTCTATGATCGTCGAGGTTGTCCCTCATATTTCCTATAATCAGTTTTTATCACGTCAGCAAGAATGATTGCCGATGAGGTTGATATATACTATATATATATATAAATAAACGTATATATTATGTATATAGTATAATATATAATATATATAATATAAAAACGTTGGCTTTCTTAAATAAAGTTTATGTTCGTAGCATTAACCGCTAATATGTCTTATATATATATAAATATCTTGAATATATATAGTAAATATATATAGTGTTTGTATATATTTTTTTGATGGGGCTTTAACGGAGCAATAAGGCTCATTGTGCGAGAGAGTGATAAGATGAACTTGTCAACCGAACGCGAATGATCGCATGATCAATCCTATCCCTCTGAAAGAAATGGACAAAGTGGTGTTGCCTTCCTCTGGTCCAGAAATGACGCATGGGACTCGCGTCGTAACGTTCGTCCTGTCTTTACTAAGACCATCGGATTCGTTGCGAGACATTAGGAGCTAAAACATCCTTCATTCGTGTAGTTTGAGTGTCTGGGACGAGAGCCCCCATTGGGACGACCGCATGGAATGATGCAGATAGATAACGGCGAAGAATTGACCACTTTTATTGGTTTTCTCATTTTTGCAATCATCTCGACTTCCTTCCGCTTTAATGATTTATTTTTAGTAGCGGTTTTCCTTGCATACTATCAGCGCTAATAGTTTTGTCTAAAGTCGTTGCAAATTTTCAATTGCCGAAGAGTTTCAAAAGGTTTTGGCAATTTTACAACATTTTGAACACCAATTGCTAAACAGGCATGGGATCGCGCTACAATAATTAATCAAAAATTGGAATACAATTCACTTGATGGTTATATTGCAGCAATTGCTCCAACGTATTATATTTAACTAGATTGAAATCCGTGGTCGAAAATTGGATCACCGCTGAGTATTTATGCTAGCTGTTGGTATACATATTGCAGCGAACCTATTTTTGAACACAACTAAACCTCCAAATGCAATTTCCATTTATATGCAACATATCGCAACATGGTGTTAGTGCTATCATATGTCTAGTCTGCTTTTGTTCAATTCTCATTGAATATTGAAGTTATTACTATTACATCGACACTAGACTCGATATTGATAGAACAGCGTACAGCGTTTGTGGATGTTGGTTTCCCCAGAGGTATTTGGTACACTGTTGGTAGTAAGTGTACTGGAAACTAGTTCCAATTTTTTAGATCCCAACCGAGTCTTGGTTTTAAGTTTGGGAAGGCATGGGTCCCAATCCCCCCTCCCACTTCTTTCACAAACCAAAAATATGAAATTTTAAAACCCGTCTCGGGGTAGCGACGAACAAACGTCCGTTCTTCAAAATATGGCGGATTTCACGAGTTGCGTTCCGTGGAAAGTGGAAACACCTTCTCTCATGCCAGTATGTGTATGTGCTGTCTGTTCGCGTCGTACTTCGCGTTCCATTCATACACCACAATATTCAAGACCGAGTCCGAAAAAAATCAGCTTTGAACATTTTTCAATGCCTTACAGAATGCTTTGCCAAAATGCACCGGCACTGCAATGTACTACACTGTGCTGTGTGTACAATACGGTTTATAATGATCATGGCATGGGAGCTGGAAACTGAAAAGGCTTGATTGTCAAAGACATTATCCTTGTGCCGGTGAGGTTTTGATCCTAGCGAACGTTTTACCAGACACATTAGGGATGTATTTAACATAAGACATATCTTCCCTCAAACCTTTGTCATTTCTTCAACAAAATAATAAAAACCTGTGTTCCTGGTCTTAATACATTGGTATATACGTGCTCCTGCTAATATAGCCTGCTGTAATCACATGACTATCCCTGCTTATGCGTCACAATGCAGAGAAGGGCTGCTACGTGAAAAGCGCTGTATTCATGCATGTTGACAATGCAATATTCGTTTTACGTCTCGACGTTTACCAACGATTTGAATGTTAATTAGAAAAGTATTCTGGAATTCGTACTTTAAATGATTAGCCTCGTGCTTAACAGGGACAAGAAATTTGCAGTAATGGTGCACACTCTTAGAAGGTACAGAACAAGGCAATTTTGCATTCAAAATTTGTTTCACAAGCGAATTTTTCTCGAGCGTCTGTTCTAAATTTTAATCATTAGATAACATTAACGATAACTCTTTCCCCCCCAAAAAAAGGTATCCTAGGACGTGTTTATGTTAGCATGGTGTACATATTTCTCAATTCAATGTGCTTGGAAAGTGATAAATAGTTATTTCCTAGCTCATGGGTTATGTGGTGGTGTCAACGGTTAGGCCAAATATTTGATTCTCTAGAATGGAGGCAAATGCATGCCATGACATCCAGATGGATATGTATGGCAGAGAAGGGTTTCAAAACCGCGAAACATTTCACCGCTTAGGGTGCGAGTGCTTCGGGATGCTTTGGGTATGTGATATATGGTTAACATGCACACATGCATGAAGTTTGAGCACTTGACATAATCACATTCACGGGTTCGTTCGGGCTAACTGCGTGAAGTGACGCTTGCCTATAGCCGTATGCCTCGTTCTACAGACGCGCTTTCCCTCAAACAAGGGGAAACGCTTACTTTCTCTGTGCTCAGCATTTCGGACGGGCTTCCTTTCAATCGGTTTTCTTAAATCGTTGTTTTCGGTGCTGTTTTGTTGTTCCTTTTGACAAAAGACGTTGAACGTTCACATATGAGTTGAAGGAGAGAGAGCCGTATACGATCGTAGTAGTGAAACAAGAGGTGGTCTAGGCTTCTTGGCCCAGGGGTTCTGTTTGGTTCAAGCGACGACTTGGTTGGTTCTTCCCTATTTGTATTTAATACCATTTTCATAAAAATTTTCTCGTTTTTTGATGTTGAAACTTACATGCCATTATAAATTTTCTTTTCTCAATTTTGGAGAATGCAGATAACTAAATTTCTATGTAATATTAGGCGTAGCCTCGCAGGCTCGCTGCTCGCCTCGTTTTTGTCGGCTTCAATACGTTCTTAAGTAATAAAGAAGATGTAGAAATTAAAAGCAGATTCAGACTAAATTATTATAAAAATTTCTTTAAATAGCATATCTAAACAACATACTGTTTTCTTCAAAGAGTGATAGATTTTAGAATCCAATAACTGCATGGCTGCTAGAGAATTAGTGTTTTCATCAAAACCTTTTTAAATCATTGTAGATGGTGGCATCTTCATCTTCGGATAAACGTTGCTGTAGATTTAGGGGGTTTGAAAATGCTTCCGAGTAGCCCTCCCCCCCCCCCCCCAAAGTATATAATGTGTACTATGTAATAAGCAGTACGTAAACTGTAAAGAGATAGACAATTGCTCTTAACTGGGAAGTGGAAAGCTATGCAATGTATAATGCAGCTTTCATGAGTGCTTTACTGCAGTGTGATATTCATGATTCATAGTGTCAGGTCCTACTTCTTACAATAGGGTTAAATTTATTATGATGAAATTTAAATCTCCATTGTGTATCTAAGTTTAGTTTAGAAAATTACCGAGCTTCAAGCGCCTTTCGCATTTTTTGATAAAAGCGGATAAATACATTTATTTTCTCTCATTACCAGGCAATGGTCAACTCTACTGCCATAAATCACTTACATTTCCTCCTTATAAATTCTTCCAATTTACAAATCGTTTTCCCTGTAACATCACTCATCACGCCATTCTTATCTTTTATAAGAAAACGATGTCCAATTGAATCTGGTTCTGCCTTCCTGCCGGATTGACGTTAGCTTTGAAGTAAGTGTAGACTTGTAGACCTGTGAGATTAGAGAAGATGTAGAAAATTTGGTGGGCATTTTGAGCGCAGAGCTTGCATGTCTAGAAGCAATGAGTGCCAGACCGGGTCTGTCAGATCATGTCTGTGATCGCGCCAACACTTGGTAACGTTGGCCACACGACACGATACAAAGAAAGGAGTTTTCAAAACTGAACTTGCTCTAGAATCTAGAGATTTGTGTTTTACCTTTCATAATAAAGGTCTAATCAATCTTGATGGCCTCATCAATATTGCGGATAACTATGCAGATTTAAAAAATCTATTTCAGTTTGAGCAAATTCCCATAATAGACTCAGTTTCGTTATAATATATTTGGATATATTATACTGTATTCACATACAATATATAAACATACAAACATTTTTTCTACATCCTTAGATTTATGTAATCGTTGTAGCTTCTATTATAATGGTATAACGCTATAAACCCAGAGTCAACACTCTACAGCCACACTATGTGTGTAATCTTCTTTTGATACTGGTTTTTTAAGCCCTTATGCGTCTTTTTGTCCTGTAATGCGGAACACATTTTTCCATACAGTACTAATTTAAATATTACCTAGAAATAAGGGCCAGCATGACCAAGACCCAGAGCTATATTTTAATGCGTATATATACAAATTTGTAATTAAATGGCCTCACGTGATAAAATTGAGGGACCCTGTAGGTGTACTTACTGCATGTCCAACGACGTTTTAATTGAATCATTGTCATGCCAACTAACATTTAAATGTTTCAAAAGCATTTATTTTAATTTTTACAAACATGCCCATATTTTGACCATCCCATTGAAGTGGAATTGTATATGGAGAAAAAAAAACAGAGTCTTAAAAATGTTCTATGCTACTAAAATATTAAACCGTAATATATTGCTTGATCGTGTACAACTAATAAAAAAATGAAATTGCTTTCCTACAATCAGATGGTTGTATAATAAATACCTTGCTTAGATAGGAAAAGAGCTGCATAAGCTTGGAGAGTATCGGTATAACTTACCCCACCATGGGCTATAGTCTTCGCTTTGGCCTTAGAGAGCAGAGCAGGGTCAAACGGCAGGTTGTTGCATGTTAATGCAAATATCAGTTATGCAAAGGATAGAACATGATACTAGCCAAAGGAAAATAATAAAAAAGTCAATATAAAGTGATTGATTTGTATTCCACTGTCCAGAGAACAGAGACCACAATATATTTTCAGCACTCGGCACTTGGCATTACAAAATCTCAAAAACAAAGATAGTGAAAAAATGCAGGGGTTTCACTATAATTGTAAACATAATGAACTAAATGTCTTAATGACTAGATCTTACCATAACCGTCGACTTATCAGATTTTGAGGTTCCTGATAGAGAATTAGATGACTTCTCAGTAGCAACGACAAGTTTTGTGGTTTTCTTAGCGGACATATACGCCGAGCTGAGAAATAAGGGTGGAGATTAAATGTCGACGGCAAGATCTCTGTTTGTGGTCAAGATCGCAATTTAAACCCCTAGCGTCCACTTGAAAGTAGTTATACTAATAAAGCCGACTGAGTTTCATTCACCAATGCTGAGGAAAATTGGGTTAAATAATTAAATAACATCCAAAATGTATCTGCCTCATAATTCAATATGGAATTCAAAATCACGGTATGTTGAGCGTAAACCGCTTACTATCGATGCTATACATACGAACTGTTAATGGTTATTGGTAAACCACTCTCCACTGCGTCCGACTGAATGAATTCCGAATAATACCAATTATATGCATTATTCATTTTGTGGGGTTCACAAGTACTTCAATATTGTGGAACGTTCATCATTCTCGATTTGTAAAATGATTATTATTTTAACTGCAATTCATGCATAAATAAAAAGAACTGAAAAACGCAACTCCTACATGTCGAATCGTTATCATTGTTGGTTTAAGCGGATACATTTCCGAACATTTTGCCTAACATTTCTAAACAAGGCAAACGCAGATTTTGTATATTTCAGCTCCATATTACATACCGCGAACGGCACGCGGTGGGGAATATCTTGAATTCATAAGACAATGCCATTTGACATTTACATAATTTGATAACATAAATGCAACGAAACCCACTCTAAAGATTTCATTACGAACCAACGTAGCTTTTTTGCATATTTTCGTATCATTATCAAAGTCGTCGAGAATAATTTCTTTTCATCAATTTATCTTGAATTATAATATTATTACAATAAACATCCCACTATTAAAAATAATGTGGTCAATGAGCATGAAAAAGAATTGTTTTCTTCGATCAAATGTGCTTAGCTTGAAATATATAGCGTGTGTAACACCCATTAGAAGTAATTCCCAAAACATGAGCTCAATTTATAAAATAGTAATTGAACATGTTCCTCACCATCACATTCCGTGTCCATGCTAATTTATCGCTGATGCTAATTTGTTATTATGTCGGCTTCTATAATTCAACCAAAGTTGGTACACTGAATGATATGAGAAATTCTCTCACTTTAACGCTGCCATCATTGGCCAGGATATAGAGGTTAGCTTCGTGTATCTCTGATCCTTGCCATGGCCTCTTGCATTTTCATTTTTCACCAATTAACTGGAAAAACCAACGCGTATAAACGTCATGGAAGTGCTCAATTTTGTTTTTAACCGGTGCTATTTCAACTTCGAAGATCATTTTTGATGTAAGAGTATAAATGTGTTAAAATTGTCGGAATTTGTTCTTTGTTCCTTATGGTGCCATGGAGACTGCAGCTATTGAGGAAAGCCTACGAGGATATAGCGTTTTTTATATAGACACTCGCATAATTCACTAAATTCGTTGGTTTTTTACACTCTCATTTACTATTGGGAAGCACCCAATTTTGAAAATGAGGGTTCCTACATACACTGGTTGTGTAACCATATATTAAGTTTCAATTTACCCCCCCAATTACACCTTCGTGGCTGAAGGTAATTACGGTGGTTCTTTATCCACTTGATGAATCTCCACTTGCGGGCGGGAGAATAAGGTGGAAGGGGCTCTCCATTTCTTCTGGCCAGACCATCTCACCATCTACCCATCTTGTATTGTTTCAATTCTTCGTCTTCGAAGAGGCAACCAATAAAGGATAACCAGCCGGGAAGGAGAGTAATACATTTTATAAGTTATAATAGCAAGGGTATTTTTATTTCTATTAATTCTATGAATTTATTACAATTATTTATATCACCGCCATTAACTTTAAAAATGTTATAAAAGTAATAAGTATTCCTTTGCTATAACGATAATTGTACTAAATTATATTCAATATCATCTCATCTTTCCCTTTGGCCGATATAAGGTGATCATCTTTGTTTTTTTGCTTTACTGCTAAGCGAAATGCTTCATTAAAATTATGCACTAAACGTAGCACCATAGTTTCTGCCAAATGAGCTTTCAATTCACTCTACACACCCGACTATACGATACACCACTATCATGCATCACGTGGAAGCCATTTATTATGCTAATTTTATTAAACAAAACCGAAAACACTTTAATTCAATTTCGATGTTGGATAATCACGATCAAACATTTATAGCAGAATAATAATTAATTGAAAATAGTTAGAACGCACGATATCTCACAGGTCACTCTATAGCTATCAAGCGTAAAATACCTGAGGTCTGGTTAGTAGATGAGGAGATCGAATAAAGTTTGTATCCGATGTTGAGTTTCAGAAGATGCTATTCGTCTCTGCACCTTTGCCTCAATCTGCTGGCCATCACTGACTTATTATGATAATCACTATCCTAGCCTTTAAGACAAGGCACTGAGGTATAAGGCTATAGTGCCTATACCTGATTAGTAGGGTGAAGAGGGAACGGGGAAGGAGCTGATTAATGGCTGCCCCCCGGCAAGGCTTCTCAAAGAGGCCACACCACACTAGAGGAGAATCATAACCAAGACACGAAATCAATTTGACAAACAAATTTTAACTCGTGATTTTTAAGGTATGTGCTAATTTCATGTTCTTTTGATACATAATTTATGTCGGGTCGTTTGAAGCTTGCTTTTATCAATTGGTAAGCATAAAAATATGTGTTTGATACCTTAGGCTGAATGCGGTGTTCTGGCTAATGGGTATAGAGGCTTACGTAAAATCTTATATGAAATTATATCCATGAAAGGCGCCTACAAATTTGTAATGCACCAAAGTCTGTGTACTGTGGTACGGCTAGTACCACTACAATTACAGAAAATAGAAATACGCTCATGCTAACGAAATATAATATCGTGGTTATGTGAATTCATTGATTTGAAGGGGGTTTGAACTTTTTTTTTTATGTTTTAGCCACCATGTTTGATGTTTTTGTTTATTACCTGAAAATATGAACGAATTCCAATAGAGCCCGGAGCGCTTATAGCACGCCAAGAACTAGCTCAATAAATTTTCAAAAATATTATACACGGCTCAGTGAAAAAGCATCGGAGATACTATCTCCCAACATAATCACTTTATTTTTACAAAGTCTAGCCTTTTCTAACTATAAAACAATGGCATCAAAATGCAGATCATGCCATGTTTTAATTACGCCTGGCAATATTTGCAAGCTACCATTTTGGCTGTAAATACCTATAGTATGCTATGCGCTTTGGGACCTCTTATGCCCGACGTTGGGGGATTCAAGAGGGTAGAATTTTCACAGGAGCAAGGGATGTGTGTGGTCATCAATGGCAGCAGTCGTAGCTACATCAAAGAACACAATCATACCTCTCTTCATAATTAATATGCGTGCAGCTATTTTACGGTAGCCTTTGTACTTTGTACAGAATAAGTACGTGCCACACACACACACACACACATATATATACATATATATATTTTATAATGATGTTTAAATAATCTGTATGGATGAATGCATCTTCCTCACAACTCATAAGTCAGTTGGTGGGTAGCTGGAATTTCACGTCATGTGCAATCAATATTTATTATCATACATTGTTGAAATTGTGAAATTGTTTCATTTTGGCCAAATGGCCAAAGATTGATGATCGAAGACATATTGTTTGTAAGCGAGCATTGATGGAGATGGCGGTTCCGCGGGCAATTATAGATTACTTGGTTTTATAAGTCTGGTGGGGGATTTTTGAGAGCATTATTCAAAAAGATTCTGGGAATGTCTTTTCATTGGTGAATTCTTCGGTAATGACTGTGGTTTGCTTGTTCCCATTGGTTGTTCTCACACCGAACGCGATGGTCCACGCTAATAAAGGCATGTAATTTTCTCGAAATTATCTCCACGGACGCATGGGAAGAAATCCCACAAGCATTTGAAAACCAGCCACCTGAAACCCAAATTTAAACACGCCTATTTATGGAATAACTTAGACCTACGCTAGCGTAGATGCCTCTCATTCGGCTCGTGTTTTTTTTTAATGAAATTTTATATACTAGATTTATAGATGAAACTATAAAATTGATTTTGACTTGCAACGCGTAAGAGAAGTGAACGTCATCTTGAAAGCGATAGTAACTAAGCAGCAACTATTTCATAAATCCGTACACATGTTTCACTTCTCATCACTTTTGAGCCAAAACTCTTCAACTTTGAGTTCTCAAATGTAAAGGTTGAGTTTTTTATCTTCCTATGAACAAACTCGCCTTAGTCCTGTAATTTTCTTGTCGCCAGTAAGTCATATCGCGATTTATTTCTTCGCTCCCCGATTCCTTAAAAAAAACCACGCATCAACTCAATCAAAGGTGTTACAATTATTTCACCAATATAAACGAATTCAAATTCAATATATTACAAAGTATAAGTTTTTTCATCTTGGTTTTTCATAATCAAAATCTACATTTATGTCATTGGAAGGAAAATATTTAATTTATGAGGAGTTATTCGATACAATGATAAATATTTATATATTAATCACGGTGGTGGTTGTTGTTCTCGTTTCTGTTGTTGCTATTGTTGTTGCTGCTGCTGCCGCTGCTGCTTTTGTTGTAGTTTTTGTTGTTGCTGTTGTAGAGGAACGGATTTTTCCTTTGTCTTCGGGCATGACCTTGAAGATGATCACAGATTCTTTGCGCAGGTCGTGACGAGCTATATTTATTGGACATAGATATAGCTCGGACACATTCGGCTCTCCAATGGGAATTACAATAATATTACACTATCCACATGTCATTTGCTAGTCATAGGCAGGGTACATAATCCCTTCTCATTCTGCCATTAGCTGAAGATCTCTAAAATATTTGGCGTTTTCCATAGCATGGTTTTAATATGAGATGATTTTCCTTGAATGTTATGAAAATGCGGTAGCAACATATTGCTGTGAATTTGGTTTATAGGACTCACAATAATTATGTGGGGTCAATTTGTTTGATCGTATGATAGATGAAATTTGCACTATTATTTTTATATCTTTTGGAGCCACTTTATATTCTCGGTAATAGTTCCTAAGGGTGAAATTCCGAACAAGGACTAGAGATTTCATTTAAATTCCGCAAACTCGCACAATTATTTTATATTGTAGATCCCCCGCGTTGTTTTATCAGTATAATTATTGTTTTTGCCATCACAATTAAACATTGAAGTTTAAATTGAGTTTTGATGATTTTGGTCATCATAACCCCCACCGCTGCAATTGTATTTTCGCTGCAATAGAAATATTTCCATGCGTGTAGAATAATCAGTTTTTGAGAAAAGGAGCTGGGAGCTGGGATGTTGGGGAAGCTTACTTTTAATGTGAACGTCAATACTGTTTTCCGGTCGATTAGGATAACCATCACGTGTCAGGTCATGGCTGAATTGATTGGTATAATAACAATGGTCTGCGAAATTTAAAGTTTTGCTTTGTTGGTTGACAGCTTGTTTGAGACATGTCATGCATTGTTAAAGACCATGCAAAATATTAGATCCCTCTTCACCGATGTCTGCTAATTTTCCAGATCTTTTTTTCTGAGTCGCTTTTTAAAAGCACTCATTAACAGAAGATAAGACATTCAATGTCAAGTAAATCTCCAAGGAAAATCTATATCTAAGAATATCTCACGAACACGTTAGGAAAATCGGATGATATTGATACCGGATGACACACATCAGCTATCGTCATTTATAATGTATTAATTATTGTATAAAGAATATCCCTGAAAATCCTAGGCAGAGTACACCAAAAGGAATTGTAAATAAAAATAAACTCATTGAAAAAAATAACTGATGATAATCAGTTATTGGTCATATTAAGTCAGCTACTACAAATAGTACATTTTCAGCCTTTAAAAGTTCAGGAAATTGCAATTTCTTATGATAATATCATACTTATATATAATTACATACCTATGTAAAAATACAGATTCTGGATTTCTAATGAAACTAAGAAAATTGTGTTATAAACATGCACAGCACAGAGCAACACTTGCTCTCTGTTTTCTAGAGTCTTGCAAATGAATATATTTTAACAGAGGCGTGGGGGTAAAGTATATCACAATAAACTTCTGTGGACAACCTATAACCTATAACGTACCATTAGCATGAAACCGAAGTAACATAGAGCTGCTTTTAGCCTGTGCCCTGTAGATGAAAATAACAAATGTATTGCAAATAATTTATGTGTAGTTTTATCAATTGTTTTATTTTTAATGAATTCCATGCAAATATTTTCAGCTCAAAAACTCTTTTTTCACGAGTTTCGCATTTTTTTGTGCAAATTTTCTATTCTGTAGCTATTGTAATTGGCACAGTCACGCACATAAACGCAAACACAGTCACACACAAACACACACAAACACACACTACTCCATACTGCTTATACATCTGCACAGTGCAAGGGTGATTCTGAGAAGTAACTAATACCAACTCTATCGTAAGAGATTTTTAATTATTATTTTTTCTAAAATACGAGAATGGTATGTGGTTTTCTTATGCATGCTAATTGTACTTAATCGGAATAAGTACATCATAGTAAACTTCACAACTTCACAAACTCTCGAAGTAATATAAATAATAAATAACGAGGTTTAACTTAGAGAAAATAATCGGTTTTGATTGTGTTACAGATTATAGTGGCATTATCAATTGGACGAAAATAAGTACTAACAGGAAAACTATATCTCAGTTCTTGTTTCGCCACAGGTGGTAGTAAATTAGTGTTTTTAGATATCAATTTAAGTTGAAATATTAAATTTTAGTAATTTATTAAAAGATATGTTTTAAATATTTGTAAAGAGGCAATGAAATGTAAAAATAAAAGTACCCTGGCATGGCGAAAAAACAAATATTTAAAATCAAACGTGTCCTCAGTCCTCATCGTGAATTTATAAAATGCATTCAGATTAAATCATCCAAATTTCCATACTGTTGGCAAGACCAAAATGATTTTCTTTTAGTCTCACATTCACCAGGCACAATGGTAGAATTCCAATAGGCTGCCGCTGTTCGTGAGACTCTAGACACCTCGCTAGCCATAGGTCGATCAGCTTTCAATATACATGCCCAATAAATAATAACACGTGTTATCACGGTCTTGATTGATAGTTGGTCAGTCCTGTCTCATTATCTAAGCAATGCGTAATTGTCTGCCTCCTCGAGCTCCTTCTGACTCTTAGCGCCTCGTAGGTGAGACCATAGTGACTGGAGCACGCGTAGGTAAGGAACTCGCAACATCCCATACCCATAGCATTCACCCACAGGCAACTATAATTAAACTGGTTAAAATGGCTTCTCGTTACTCACACATACCTACCACACACAGACAACAAACCGACTCACACACACGCACACATGCTCAACGGCCAGATAGAAACAAATTCAATTTTCGAGAAAGGTTTGTCATAACATTAAAGACACAGATCACGCATATAGTTGGTTAGATACACTATATTTTGTTGTTTAGCAGCTTAGCCATACAACCGTAGTTCGTGATTTAATATCGCTATCCTCGTTCTTCATGTCTCATACAAGGGAGAGAAAGGGAAGACAGACAGGGAAAACTCACTACGTATATTATACCGTAGATTATACCAAACATCGGTAACATTAAATGATCAGACAAAGACAAAAGAATGCACAGCTTAAGACAGCACGTCAAAAAAGGGAACAGCGGTGAATTTAGACAGCAATCATGTATAAAAATCAGTTTCAATGAGAACAAACTGAATAATATTATATATCTTGGGAACTCACGTACAGCATTTCAGCTGGAAGTCATGATAGCATGTGTATATACTACATACCTTCACTTGAAAATTATTCTAAAATAATACTACCATAAGTAGACTTCTTCTGTCTTGTTTATTAACTCGAATTGGAATGTCTTCGAGGATGAGATGGGGCCGTCACTAGAGGATGCTGTCAGATAGGCCAGGCCATCTTGAAGATAAGGTGGATTCAAATCGAATGGCAGGTCCAACCATGATGCTAGAACAGTGGGGAAAACTCATTATAATTAGCTGGTATTATGTTCGAGCATACCTCTTAGTGGGACTGATCCAAGGGTTAATACACATAAGAACATGTCGTGATGAAGAAAGCGTAAACTTGAACTTGTAATCCATCCCCCTTCAACATTTCTCCTTGCCCAGTGGTTCATCTTGCACCAGTCGAGTGGCTGAACATAACTGGCATGAAGAGATTTTTTTCAACTATTTACACTCAAGAAATATTCATCTAACCTTCCTAATATACGACTGAGCTTGGTCACACTGTGTTCAAGTTCAGTGATCGAACTGATGGCTTGTCCACTCAGGAACAGAATAATAGCTCACCTGAAGAGAATAAATATCTTAATTTGTCGTATTTTTTCTTGTAATAAAATTATGAATGTTCAATTAGAATTAATGCATCGCATTACTATGTGACCAGTATGAGCAAGAAATAACTAGGTTAACGAACGCTAACGACGTGTGGATCTTGCGGATTGCTAGTGATAGATCGTTGAGAAGAAAATCACTCTCACTAAATGATCACTCTCAACGTCTTGATGGATGTCGTCTTATACCTTATTTTTGTTTTTCATGCCACCTCTCCAGTTCGTGTTAGAGAGATGTTCGCAAAGAATCGTCCGAAAGCACCGTACACCACGATTCAGAATGTCGCATCTTTATTCTTTATTGTTACCATTTCTTTTTCTCTCGTCTTAGTTTCAAGCAAAATACACTGGTTTTCGCGATGGTATTGCCCGAGAAGCATGGCTGTAAATATGCCTTGGAGATCAAGTTCGCGTGATCCTACCAGACATCGTAGTAAATGTGAAGATTGAATTGGAATATCTGATCTGGTGCAATATACCTCAGATGATGGTCAGTAGATAGCAGCATTAGCCACAGGTGGCTGTGGTTTTGTTGCCTATAGCTCCCTGGCATAGGCGGCACATGCTTCGCTGTGCATGGTTTAGTTTGGCCGGTGGACACATAACCACCAGCCTCTGGCGGACGAATCTTTTCCACTCAAGTATACTATCGTAAAGTTACCTCAGCTTACATCTACCGACTCGTACGATCAGAAAATGTAAAGGCAATTGCACTCCAGACTCCAGAGGCACTGACTACTTACCTCTGACTAGACCCCACTAGAAGTTGATAAAGAATCGATGTTATTGGTCATGAAGGATTTATTATCAACACAGCAACAAGATAACTTCATTTGGTGTCTAGATGGCTGAGAGTGAACACTATTTATTGCACAGGTAAAGTAACCGTTTTTCGTATTCGAGTAATACCAGTACTATCAAGAAGTAACTGGAGGAATAGCGAATATCAGGAGATTTGTGACAAATGAGGTTAGTGTTCGCATGATAGAAGTGGCCTCTTGTTGGCATAATCACTCTTTTACACTCATATTGTGATATTTATAAATACCTCTCTACTTGATTGTGAGACAAAATTAATAACAACCGTCGATATTATGACCTAGCTAGCCCCATTGATTCCATGGCCTTTGGGATCTCTTCTCGCGGTTTTCTTACAGAAGAACTTTTAAACTATAAAGGGATACGGGGTAAAGCGTCTCAGTGACTTTCAAAAAAAGGTTCATTAGGAAAAGTATGTATTTTATGCCTTTATTGGAAAGGGCGGAAAAAGCACCGCAGACTGCTAAATGAGTGGCTCTATTAAAATGTAATATACTATAAGCAAATAGAATATAATTATCTACAATGATAAATAAAATAAGTAAGCGAATTTCTTTCGCATGGGAAATATTGTTAGCTTGTGTTGGAAGATTAAAATGGTTTGGCCGCGAAGTAATACATTTTTTACCTGAAAGAACATCACAAGAAAGTACATACAAATTAACATAACTAATGACGATTTTTTGTTTTGAATACAAGAGCACGTTAGCGCAAGTGTTGTATCTTGTTGTATTCTGGCTGTAATTTGTCTGGACTCTGGTGCATGTTATTCAACTAAACATTGCCAAGTGAGTCAAGTTGCACTCTGCATTCCGATTACCGAATACTGACCCGTCCATGCTATTCTATTCAAGTAGCCAAGTCTAGCCTGGTTCAATAGTTCACATTCTCATACTCATACGTACCTACACGAATATCATGATGGGCCTTTGCTTCAACTACAGCCACACTAATTAGTTATGATTCATTATCAGTCATTCTCTCTGAAGGCACTGAAAGCATTCCTTTCTTTAATATCCTGGCACGGCTGCGTATTTGTTAGCGTTTTTTTTTATTACAGGTGCCCTTTACTGCATTTTAATAAGGCAATAATAGTTGCAATAAAAATACATAATGGTTATGCCGAATAATTTGTAATTTTATTGTGCGTCCTATTACGTGGCGCCTCCCGATGGTTTAAATTCCCTTGTTTATTTTTAAGATGAGCGAAAATTAAATTTCATCTCATCTCATTCAGGGTCCTTTAATCTAACTCTCTTAGTACACCTCGGCTTTAGCCAGCCTGTTTCTTGCTAGAAATAGTGTCAACGAAATGCAAATGCATTTTGATGTTGTTCACTGAGATGCACTGAAACGAACACAAAATTTATGTCGGTTATAAAATAAAGAGTCTTCCATCAAACTATAAAATTTGTCCACAAAACCTCGAATTCAGGTTATAAAGCACTGCATAAATTATTCTGTCTTTGGAATTCGTAGCTTCGAATAAGAAATAACAAATTTTGCTACCACAATTCAGCTGCATTTGTAATTAATGAAATAAATGTGGTCTGCTTTTGTATACGCGTTGTATAATATGACCAAGCTATGGTAACAGAGGAAAAAGATAAGACTCAATTTATTATGTATCCCTTGTGCTGGGGGGTGTAACTAGTCGAGGGATGGTGGTAGGAGAGTAGGACATGTGAGTGTGGATGGCATTTGGTGCCTGAGGGTGTTTGGTGCGCTGCAGTAGCATTCAGCAAAGAAATATTCACCAGTCTCAGCATCCACGCTTCTAATCTATCTATCTATCTCTTCTGCTGCACTATCAAACACTCCCTTGGGCCAAACCGAGTTATAGGGGATGCGACTGGCAAGAGCATGCAGCGAATAACCATAAGGCCTTTCTAATCTATGCCTCAATCTCATAATCCGTAACTCAGTAATGCCTAAGAATGACACTAATTTACATTGAGATTACCATAAAACAATTTAATACAAGCTTGTGAAAGTATCATTTCTCTGTTGCCAGGTGATAGGTGATTCAGAGTCACATAGCTGTGGTAAGATCAATCTGTCTCGATTACAAATTAGGTGCCATGATAGAATTTAGCTCGTTATGAATGACATCCGACAGTCGTATAAAGTTTGAAAAGGAAAGGATCTTGAATATTTTTGTTCTCACAAGATAGCGAAGCGTCATCAATAGGTCGATCATTTCAATGACGCACAACTAATTTGGCGAATAGATTAAATTGAATGGGCCGGATTCTTAGATTTCTTTCTAAGAACATTTGTCTTGGGAATGGACAAAAGTCTACAATCTGAATAATGCGAACAAGGCAGCTGTCTTTGGTTAACGTAACGTAAAGAATAAAATTCCTCTGTGATGAGCTGTTACTTGACGACAGGCTGAATTTTCCAACTGTGTTTAACAGTGGAAAAGGATTTCCACCTTTCTCCGGTGACAGGGCCGAACTGGGCACTGACCTGGTACTGGCAGGACGTGCTTCTGCCTGCTGCTGTGCTGGCGAGCGTGCTAGGGGTGCTAGCCGTGCTAGCCGTGATGTAGGGGTGCTTGGGGTACGGCAGTGTGCACCGTGCACAGTGCACCCCAAGCAGACAGGCTTGCAACGGGCCCCGGTTCTATATAACTCGGAGCTTCCTATCAGTGGCCTCATCCGGTCACTCCAGAGGAGGATGTGGAAATGGAAGTGAGTGGATTAGCTATGGATACTATTCTCTGGGGAGCCCGTGATATGTATACGCAGTCCACAAAAGTTTTCCAGAGCTCCTCTGATTGCCTAACCCTAAACACTCTAAACACATATATAGAAGGACGCACATAACTTTTCTAGTTTATTTATTATCGGGTCTCCTTTATTCGTTTTTACGGTTTTTATATATATTTTTTTCTTGTCAGATTCCGTAGAGTGGTTCATTGCTCGGCACATAGTCACGGCATAAAAGTAATCAAGATAAAAGTCTGCTAGACTTGCAATTGTCAACACCAATTTTGTTATGAGTGGCACTGCCAGTTGCCACCGACTCGCCCGGGACCATTCGAGGTTTAATCTTGTCCTGGAATGGAAATCTTCGCGTAGGGGAAATGAAAGTTTTCTACTGGGTATTTAACTGAACTTATTTACGCTCTTTTACGCAGAGAAAAGCAATACAGACCGCTTTAATAATGAAGACTGGCCACGGTTTTTATCGCTGCAGAGACAGACACGTTTTTTTTGGTGTTTGCGACGAGCCCAATAATGGGCCGAATGCACACGTGGCTCCGACAATTTAAGGGACGTTGAACCATTTTCCGCAGTCTTTGTCAAGGGCTCCCTTTTTGCAAATATTTCCAAGCTCAATTTATTATTCCAGATTTTAATGGGACGAGAATCACAACGGGGGTTTTTTAAATACGCCAACTGAGAATGAAAATCTTCACATTCCTCGATAGTGTTGGCGAAAAGTGAATTTCTCTGTGAAATCACATCACCATGTTCGCTATCAAGCTATGTGATGTTCACAACACGAGTACTCTGTTAGCCCTATGGTTAGCTTAAGCGCGTTCGCAAATAAAATATGACAGCACTGTATCTGTATGTGTACAGTTGACATAATAGAAGCCAGTAAATGCGTAATGCTTTCCGTCCCAATTAACTTATACAGAATAAATGTTGCGTAACTAAGTTACTAAATGATGTAGAATGAAGCCTAGACTAACAATGCAAAGCTAACTTTCGCACTGAATAAAATATACAAAAGAAATTACTCTACATCTGGATGTATAGCAATTTATTGAGGACGCAAACAACATAAAAATATAATGATAACATTTTATATGATTCATTTGGTGGTTAGATTTCCATTGCAATTTTCAATGTGCCGCCTACACAAGTCACTGTTAGTAGCTAATGTTAAGGCTATGTGATGTACATATCATATTCATATCATATCATATATCACATTAAATGCAATGCAATAATATTAAGATTTATACATTTTATGACATCATTTCGAAAATCACGGATTACGTGCTTCATTCCCTTCAGAACTGCAACTGAAGATTTCTGGTAAACGTTCCCGGTATTCACCCCCAGTCCACACTGTAGAATATTATATATCTATACACATAATCTCTGGCCGGCGAATCCTCGTCTCCCTCTCCCCAAGGAGTAGTTACCCATCACCTTGCTTCTATTTTATCATACCCACAATCGAAATAGCATGTGTAATAGCTTCTTGCAATGCATATATGCATCTCATCTACGAGATTCACTCGGTTGCAGTTCTGTTCAGCAACTTTGATGCACTGTTCAATGATTAATCCTCCACCATCCGTCACATCTGTTCTGTAAGCGAAGCAGCCGGTTGAAGGTGGAGAGCACGGTGTCCGATCAGCGGTAGGGTGCTAGGTAGTACGGTAGTACTGTGGTGTTTCTGGTCCGCCCTGGTTACCGCCCTTGCGCCCACCCAAACAACACGGTAGAGATGAAAGCAGGGACACACAAACCCAGGGACCAGGAACATAGGGCGAAACCAAAGGGTTGAGCTCGACTGGCTTATCTACTATTACAGCGTATGACACTCGACAATATGCATTGTTTAATGACAGTCTAGAGTCGACAAGTAAACAAATTGTTAATTCCAAATATAATAAGGGCTGCATTTTATTCTGATTCGCCATTCATGCGTTAACCCACATGTCCAATTAAATTAAAATGCCATGCGAGTTTTATTATAATATTATGATGGATATTTTTATTTATTCACGGCTTATCGTGTATTCTGTAGATTAATAGAAGATATGGGATTTTCCCCGCGGCTTTTGTTATAAATGTGTCATGCCCTGCAGAGGGTGATAGGGAAAATGGCTTGGTGGGTGCTTTGTGGGAAGCGAGTAGGAAATATTTGAGTTGATTCCAGTATTTGAGTGTTGCAAATCGTGATATTTTGACATTTTGTACAATTCTTCATCTATCTACAACGATTCTATTCCAGCAAGGAGCATTGGAAAATCGTATAACAATCTATTACGAGCCTGTTTTATGGAAAGACGGGAGCCAAAAGATATTATCATCTTCTCTAATATATCCCTATGAAGGTATATACGTGTTCTTAGAAATGGGAAGCGGAGCAAGTATTGGATAAAAGTGAAGTGCTGAAAATCTCCATCGATTTTTGATCGTGGTTTTAGTTTCTTCTTCTATAGATTACAACTACTTTTCGTGTTACCTGCGATCCATTTGTCTTCATCTAATTCACTGGGTGCAAGTTAAAAATTGTTTCGTCTTCTTCGCTTATCTTGAAATTAAACGCGCAGCAAGGAATCATTGCCGTTCCTGACGATATTAATTCTAACAAATCGAAAAACTATTTACCAATTTACCACTTTGCCTTTTATAGCATTTTGTGTCATATTTTGTGTCAATTTTTATGAATATACATTTGGTAAATAGCTGTTTAATGGCTATATTAAAGAATATTTGTAATATTATATATATATATGTAAATATATATATAATAAAAAAGCAGTAACCTGGAAAGAACCACAATAATCACACAATGTGTAAAAATTTCTATTACAACTGTGGCGTTGTTTGAAAGTCAACAATAAACCGAAAGTAATTATAATGCACAATGGATTGAAACGGATATAGTATACCCATAAAAATCCCATGGACTTCTGTTACCAACTATTTGTAACATTTTTTTGTCTGTAATAAATACCTGCTGGTACAGAAATACAGATAAATCCGTGGATATACTCCAACATTTATGCATTTTTAAGCCGGAACCGGATTTTTTTACTCTGCACGAAAATCATGTACCATGTAGCAGTCATGATGACTGACACCGGATTAATCTAATAGGCCAGAAGCATAGGAATTATTCCAAACTTAACCGAATGTTTACCGAATCGTAACTAATCATAATAGATTATTGATTGATTGACGAGCTGTGAAATTGCGAGCCATGTATCATTAATTCATTCCGACCATGGGCTTTTCCATATTATTTATAAAAGTGAAATGATAGGTTCATAGGTACTAAATGATCCTCGTGAATCTAAAAATCTAGCAGAATGCATGAATCATGATTCTATCATGATTTCAACGTGAAAACATTGCGATATAAAGCAGCCAGCAGTAACCTCGGTGTTTATTGAATCGCGAGTGTTTTGCGCAAAATAAAAGTACGCTGCTATTTTATACCGTGTTCTGCTAAATGTCGCGATTTAGAGAAAATTAAATGGCTTTCCTTGTCGCAGGGCTGTATACAGTGACCGTGGCGCACTTGGAAAATTCAATATTTGTGCGAATTCGTTCTCATTAATCGCCGAATTAACTTTTATTGCCACGTTCAATTACCATATTTGGTAATATCAGAGCGTTTATATTCGGCCATTCATCTCATAATAGAGTAGCGATAATCGTGGCCAGCCTGCTGCATGGTGTCATGTCAAACGAAACCCTGTTGGTAAGGAACGAGTCGCTGAAGCTAATGTTAACCAAGTAATTCATAGCGCAGTGTTTTCACACGCCTTGATCCCTGTGTCCGCACATCGCGGCTTACGAATATACACACGGGCTGTAAAAAGAGGGATTGTTGCGAATGAGGCTGGGACTGCATGAATAATTATGTAGCGTTCTGCCGCGACCCTACAAATTAGCGTCAGTGTCTCTCTAAATTTACATAGTCCGGCTATTTCCCCTGAGCTTGTCGCTATTCAAAGCAGGCTGACCTAACCGCTAGCATCACTTTCGAGCAGCGTGCTCCGCGCGAATCTAGCCTAGAGTGCGACCATTGGGCGACACACGATTCGCGAATTGAAGATGACACCACATGACACTATCGCTCTTGCTTTGCACGTGGTAATTGCTGTACGTGTGCGTGTGTTGTGTCGTGTACACCAACACTCACGTGCATCTCGCGGTCATTTGTTACGAGAAATGTGCGTCTTGCGAGATGAACAAGCGGTTGGTGTATGTGTGTGTGTGTGTGTGTGTGTGTGTGTGTGTGTGTGTGGTGGGGGGGGGGGGGGGGGGGGATAGTTGAGATGGAGTGTGTCAACTTAAAGTAATTTGTGTTAGGTCAGGTGGCATGTTCCATGTAGCTATTTGTTCACATTTGATGACTTCTGTTTTTTATGCTTTAGGATGGTATTTTTAGATAATATATAGTTGAAATTTGCACAAATTCTTAAGTGATGATATAATTGAAACAGTATCAAGTACCTACTCGATCACTGACTTGTCAAACAAGACATGAACGTTTTTGTCATGTTTTTCGAGTATTTTCATAAGTATCAATCATCTAATAGTTTATTAGTTAATGAATATAAATATCCAATTTTTCTATTGTGGGGGGGGGGGGGCGTGCATAGGTTGGAAACTCTAAACTCTAGTTGTGGTAAAACAAAAAAAAATAGCAGAGAACCCTAAAA
Source organism: Nemurella pictetii (assembly GCA_921293315.2). Taxonomy (NCBI): domain Eukaryota; kingdom Metazoa; phylum Arthropoda; class Insecta; order Plecoptera; family Nemouridae; genus Nemurella; species Nemurella pictetii. The sequence continues at coordinate 21,952,256 of OV121116.1, read as the reverse complement.
TCACGATAAGTTGGGAGAAGAAAAAGAAGAATTGATAATTCACGTTTTTGTTTGATTTTTGTTTTCAATCATTTCTTGAACCTATCTATAAGGGTAGTGGGTAAGATGAGAAGCCTTCATCGAAGCAGGTGCCGAAGCCAACTTGGAAGCATGAATTCATAAATTGCCCGAATTTTAGTTACCCATCATATACCGAAAGTACTAAACATCCGTAATCCCACTCAAATCATAAAATCTAGAAAAACACTTGGACATTTAATTCTTTTATATAAGATAATATAATGGTTATTAAATGAACGAGGTTAATTATGGCACATCAGCAACATTTTATTTTAATGTTCGTAATCACTTTGTGATGTCCTTTTTTGTATGCCTCTTAAGAAAAATCACAGATCCAAGGTCAACCAGGTCATAACTGTATCATTAACAATTGGAAAAAATCACAGATTATTATCGACAGTTTTTTCACAGTTAAACAGTTTGTTTGAATTCTGACTCGCACTAGAGCTGATAGGCAATACTTTGTATTTTCTGATCTGATTTAGAAATGAGTTTTTTTTGTTCGTCCATGGATTTATGCGGTTCGTAACTTTCAAAACTGAGAACTTCATCTCGGACTTTGACGATTCAAAATATGGCTAGCATGGTAAAGGTTTTATTTTCAGATTTCTGAAACGGACTTGTATAATCATAATTCCTAAATTTTTATTTAACTTCTATGGTTATACCTAACAAGAGTTCTTTTTAATTAGTTGCGTCCCTAAATGCAAATTCAAATTCATTGCTACTACCTAGCAAGTTCGCTGACGCTGGGTAATCTTGGTGATGTTAAACTGGCAAGACGATAGTATATAGACATAATATTCTACCTTTATTACTCTTAGGCTTTCCTACCTACAAGGCATTCTATACACAGATCTTATTTTATAAAGGAGTGGGGCGAGTAAGTCTATCTTTGATGTTTTCGTTTTATTTTTAGACTTTTAATTTGCTTCTGCATGGTTAAAGCAGTATGAAAATTCTTTTGAAACGCATGGACGAATATACGATGCACACACTTTTACAGATGCTTCACATAGAATAAATAATCGCAAGGAAAAGGATGACAAGAGATTCGGAAAATGAAGCCATACTACCTTATGTGAACAGAAATTAAAAATTTCATATCGCTAAAAGCGTCGTGTCCCTCGTTTTATCTTCTTTTTGCTATTTCCAGGCTTAATTACCTGCAAATTGAAAAAAAAGTGGCGTTGCTTGAATTATTTGGAGAGAAATCCATTTTATTTGTTAATTCCGTATTAAAAAATGTGAGGAGTAAGCTTAACTTGAGCCCATACCCGAACGATGCTGATCCATTTGATTTTGGTCTGTTTTGAACTTAAAAGTGGATCAGATTTCTTGTTACAAGATGAAAATTATTAGCGTCTCTGTAATTACCGTCCTTTGGCTAACTGGATTTTGGGGAGGAATCGCTTCAATTACCACGCGGATTATCTTCGGTGGTGATTTATAAAATTGACGGCGAGCAAGTCGCAAGAGGTAGAGTGTAGAGTGTAGAGTGTAGAGTGTAGAGTGTAGAGTGTAGAGTGTTGAGTGGAGTAGAATAAGAATATGTCGGAGCAACGCGAACTTCCCACGAATCGTTAAAATATTGAAAGAAGCAGATGACTTTCTGAAGAGGAATTTTTCTACGGGAAATGACATCGAAACACTCTCAAAGTGTTATCGCGCAACACATTTCCACTTAATGGCATCCCATTCTGGTCAGAAAAACTTCCAAAATAGATATAAAACATGAAAGTAAATCGAATCACGATAGCATGTTTTAAATGCTACACTGCAGTCGGCTGGTTAAAATTATTATACAATACATTAGTATTATACGTTTTATATAGTATCACGTTATTACAATGTTGATGTCATAGCTAAAATTCAAAGGCATGGTGCCCATAAAAACCCTTTTAACTTTTTTTTTGCCTGTGAAAATGATTGAATGAATCGAGCCGACTAGCTAGGCAGAGCTCCTGTGCTAGAACAAGAATCTTTGGCGGGTCGCTTACGCTTAGCTTTAGAGGAAAATCGGCGAGCGAAGATGATATCGAGAAATTGTTGATCGCGCTTGATCACTGATCACTGGTCGGCAAGAATTAATGATCAGATAAAGACTCCTAATGGTGTGCACCGCTGAGGAAAATGAGTTGCCAAACCATTAATAATTATCTGACAATATATAATTCAAATAAAACTGTTTTAAATGGGTTGCTAATGATCCACAAAACAAGGTATGGCTTTTCACTGGAAATATTGCAATGAGTGCCATATGATCATTATTATTGCCCGGCAGAAGAGTTTACAGTGGGTTTTAGATGCAGTTTGTGATACTAAAAAAGGGCAAGCGTTTTTTTTTTTACTTTTTATGGTTTCATAAAGTGTAAATATATAAATAAAATAAAATAAAGATATATAATGTGTACAATAAACAGCTTAAACTCAAATGCGAAGAAACTGATGGCTTACAGTAATGCGTTGGATATTTTTGGAATATTTTTTTTGCTATTGGCTTAACGCTGGCACACTGTGAGTTAACCCAACACATCGACAGTGCAGATTTGGTGCGAATTGCTTATGAGGAATTATAACGTGACGTATTTGGTGTCTGGCATGTCCTTGGACAACAAATGGGAAGAAATAGAATTTTTAATCGACGTCCTGAATAACACACCTTAAAATGGCTATAACATACAAATAACCCGAAAAGAAAAATCTTCAAGTTGAAAAATAATACCGAGGAAAACAAGCTCAAGCATTTGTATAAAAGGAAGTGTGTTGTCATTTGCCTAGTGGAAGGATTTCAAGGATTTTCAAAAATCGTTGCATTTTATAGGGCCTAAAAGGTGCTAAAAGTGTCATATTTCCTTGTGTTGACTTTTGGGAGATTGTCAAGTCATAACAATGAATCAGCAATTTTTCACAGCAACTGTTGTTTTAAAATAATATGCTCGCTAATTCGATATGCTAACCGATATCGTGTCTTGCAGGCATTGTTGTGGTTATATTCATCCCAGCAACATATTTTTATGCAAACGAATAATTTATATTTCTTTACGTTGATCAAACCATCTGAGTAACGTGGAAGACTTCGGAAGGGATTTATGAAGCGTTGCTTTATCTGGCACTAAACTATACATATAAATTATTTCTAAGCACATGCATTATTATATCGTTTTACCTACAGCCTTATTTAACATTCCACATGGGCTGAGCCAGGAATCGTATTTCGATTTTTTGTACGACTTAAAATTGTATCTCCAAATGGCTTAACGGTCTTTGTTGGAAATGGAAACTGCAAAACCACATGGCCTTTGATATTTAAATACGCAGATTAGCGTTTTGAAACATAATTAAAGAGTCGCTAGCAGTTTAGTGTTTTCTCGCGTGTTAGCGAGCGCCTTTTCATTCGCATTTTAGGATGCGCGAAACAAGATTTAGAAAATTCTACTAATTCTGATCCATGCACCAATCTTACTTCAAACCTGCCAAAATAAAAGTTATTTAATCAGGGTAACAAAAACATTAAGGAATACCTTACGAAAATCACTAAAATCCGAATGCAAGAAGAAACTTCAGCGTTTACTTTTTTTATAAATACGATCATTTTCTTATTCTCCCTTGATTATACTTATCCTTAGCACTTACTAAAACTTGAAACGCTTTCATGTTTCCATGCATAAAGTTAATTATCCTTACGGAATTGAATGCGTTAAAAATCAAGGAAAATATTATACCATTAATAACTTGACTGATCAAACTGACGTTAGTTTCGAAATTGCCCACTGGAAATTGCATCGCTTTCAAAACCCTCCTTTTCTTCCGAACGATAAGGCACACAAAATAAACAGACGCAATCATAAATCGCAATAAACCCATTTTTAATCATCCGATGCGAGTTAAATTGAAGTGATCGCTTCACTCGCTCCTTTAATGCTAATCCTTTGACATCCAACGATTACTACTGGCAACACATCGTGGCAAGGCAAGCCCAAAGTTTGAACAAAACATCATCTTATAATAATCTGAAATTGTAAAAGCAAACAGCACTTGAATGATCCAGGCTGTAATATTACTTAAAATATATATATTAAACAAATACAACTATAAAATGTATCCGCTGTCCTTCTATAATAGTGATAGAAAAGAACTAAATTGCATCTACATATTAAATTATTAACAATTACATTGATGTGCCCATGCATAAATCTGACTTACCGCTGCATGTAACATGAAACTGAGCTTAGGTAATCGGATTATGAATGCAAGGAATTGAACGATTTATTTTCATTCGGAAAAGATATTCATAGGAGCAGAACTTAAACGATCTTTGTGTTTGACATCGGGATTTGAGAGCATGTCAAATTGAAGGGATTTTCAATCCACTGCTGCCTTCGAGAACCCGAGCTGCAGTCGATATACCTATAGCACTCGCAGCGAATGGTAAAATTGATTTGAACGCGCGGAAACTTGACCAAAGTGCACCAACAGACTGGCTTATCACAAATCCACTGCAGTTTGGGAAATAGCTGTATAAACACAGAGCTCCCAGTTCCAAATGGCACACTTTTTCTCTACATTTCCCGTATTTAAATTCCGCGAATTATTATTTTTTTATATATAAATTTAATCCTCTTGACGTAGTTTTGGGAATCAAAACTGTGTTTTGTGTTCAACGAAGGCAAACGGATACTTAGTTAATTAAAAATATTAACGTAAATATGCTGTGAAATGACATTTGGCAAAATAAAGGGGAAAAAAAGGTTAGGTTCAATTGAAAAGGTCATCGGACTTAATTACAATTGTATTTGTAAATAGAAAAATAGCATAAATGACCAGCGCGTAACTGGCGTAATTTCAAGATTCAATAGCTTGGAATCAACCGTCGATGTTTCTAAATTAAAAATGTGTAAGCTTTGAATTAATTTATATTTTAAAGCTATTTTAATGACCCTTATTGGAAAGTAAAACGCTTAAAAATAAGAATTTCAGACCGCCAAACCGACCCTCCATAAATACAAGAATTTAGCTCCATGTTTCCGAAAGAACAATAAAATGAAATAAGTAAAGTCCTAGGGGCAACACTTCCACGAAGATGAAGACCAAAGAAAAATGCATTCGGATCAAAGATGTTACAACAAAAACTGCTTAAAATGCGAATGCGATAAGACTAGAAATCTGGATATTATTAAATGGTGGATGGTCAATAAATCTTCTTAATCTCAGCATTAAACTCCCCACACCTCATGGCCCTTCCAGGCATCATTCCTGGATGCTACCGGTGGCATCTGCCTTCAATCTGAGCAATTGCTCCTTCCCAGATTAATTTCCGCGTACAGAAAAAAAAAACGCCACAAATCTCCACTCAGCAAATTCAATTTATCATGCCCAGTGATACTCTTTCCAGTTCCTTTTTTATACTGTTGATTTTTTTTTTCTTTGCTTGTGTGCGGTTGCTTCTCTTTTGTTTTCTTTTTATGAATACTTCTTTATGGGCACCCATTGTGAGAAACACGGGGCACGGGGCGCCCTGCTCCTCAAAAACTTGCGGTATTGAGTATCGGTCGGCACGCGGGGGTCGTCATCTAAGATTGACCCCGAGCTCTCCTGCGGCTTGCCTCTCTGGCCTGCCTGCCTGCCTGCTTGCCTGCATCTTCGTTCGTACTCGTCTCGTGGCAACTCTTATCCGAGCCTAAAATGCCAAAGAAAAGGGAAGTGGGGACTGCAATGACGGTATGTCTCGTGCTCGTGTGCATTCTTGATACGTGCAAGAGTCGATTGAGATTTGAGGGTACTCTCAGTTGTGGTTCTTGTTGCTAGTTTCTGGTTGCTAGTTGGTATAGTTGGTATAGGTGGTAGTTGCAACTGGTAGTTGTAGTTGCAAGTTGCTAATTGCTAGTTCCTGGACTGCTAGTTGCTATAGTTGCTAGATTTGAAGATTGCCGTTTTCTTTGAATAGCTGGATTGCTAGATTTTTTAAAAGCTAGATTTCTGTTTGCTTTTTTGGTAGTTGGTAGTTGCTGTTGGTAGCTACATGAGTACTGAACTAGATTGCTTTTTGCTAGATTGCTAGATTGATTGATTTCTAGCTGTTAAAGTTGCAGTTGCTATGGTTGGTAGTTGTTGCATATGATTCCTAGATAGATTGCTAGTCGCTAGTTTCTTGTTGCTACATTGCTAGATTTCTATCTGCTAGTTTCAGTCGTTAGTTGCTAGTTGCTATTGTTGCTAGACTGCTAGTTGGTGGTTGGTGATTGGTAGTTGTTTTATTGCTAGATTTCTAGCTGCTATAGTTGAAGTTTCTGATATGTTCGAATACGGTTGAACCTGGACCACCGGAGCCTGTGGAGCCCCGTCCTGCCCTGTGCCCCATGAACCTGCGATGCGCCGTCGAGATAAATGATTATTGCATTCATCTCACTGCCAAAGATTATTATTAACCTAATTTGAAACAATTAATCATCACCTTACGACTTCGATCTATTATGTAAATCTACGCTAGGTGCCGCGGTTAATTCTGGTGAATGTTTAATGGTTTCCTACGTTTGCCATTCGATATGGTCTATAGAAGACGAAGAGATAGGTATGCTAATTTGCATTCGGGAATGTGAAATATTAGTAATTACTTTGTACGTTTTTTTTTTCATGCGAATGAAGTATTTTATTTACTCTCGTGTAAGAACTGTGATACAATGGTACTTCCGTTCCTTCCAGGCAATAAAACCCAATTTATATTATTTGCATTTTTCCTATATAATGGCTTATGTGCGAGCCTTTTTGTCCAATATTGATGACAATGAAGAAAATCAGTCCAGATGAATTCTATTATTCTTCTCTGTATTTTTCTGCATTTTGAATCGTGTGATGTGACCTTATGAATAGGATTCCATGTCGTCAGTGCGATATAGGTATATCAATTCCATGCATTTTATTCGATCACGTTCATTAGAGTCTGGAAAGAATTGTAAATTTTGTATTCCATACACACGTCGGCTTCACACAAAAAAGGTAATATTTCAAACTCGAGCTGTGCAAGTGCTCGTTGAAGCGGGAATCTCGGATCTCGGCTTCACTATTACTTATTTCAGTGGCGTACAAGCCATATAATTTAGCCTAGATTCTGACAAATTAGTTGAAACCTGTAACTTATATGAATTGCAGCCCCACACCTCTCTCTTCTGCACCAAAACGAGAGTCGGTTGATTGTTAAGAGAATCTCTTAATAACGGATGGCTTAAAATAATGCTTACTGTGTTTGTCGCGACGCCGCATTTGATCATCGACTAAGAATTTTGCTTTTAAGATTTTGCTTTTAAGAATTTTGCTTGTTATCTCTATCGGTTGGTTTTTTTACTAGAATAATCCTCAGACCTGCTTCCACTAGAGCCTTCTCAGTCGAACTGACTTACCTCACAACAGTTATATAAACTTCACTTATTATTGCGTTTTTTTTATTGCTGTAAGCCGCTCTTAAAATGTCATTGCAAAACTGCACTAAAGCAAAGCTCTTATTGCTGTCAATGCACGTGACATGGCAATCTGCATTCCTTCGAATAAAAGCAAGATGCGTGCACCATCAATTTGACACCAAGCAACCTGTCAATTTTTATGAAAGGAACTGGCAAATAAATTGTTGAATAATTCGCCCCTAAGAAATTGTTTTAGAAAATGTGCCAATATCTGTTATCCGAAAGCCTCCGGCATGAAATCGGTCTGGAACATGAGATATGATAGTCATACCTATTATATTTTGTATTAGACAATACCATGTACATAATTATTAAAATGTGACTTGAAAAAAAAAATTGGAGGTCAAAAATGGCAGGTACCAAGCGATACGTGGTCCGTAAGACGAACGATCTGTTAACGTAACTGATGCAACACATTGATATGGGATACTTACTTGAGATACGGCGCTATAGAAAAAGTGATCTTGAGAAGATACAGGAACAGGTAAAGCGTTTTAATCTGTAGCATGCGTGTAATCGACGAACAAATCTAACGTGGTACCGACTAACCTGAATAATATTATAAATTCTGAAATAGTATACCGGGACTTGGTTTAATCCAAACATATAGTAGGTATACACGTTATATATTTCTTTTTATACATCATGCCTAAACGGCAATTAGGCGCCAGCTGTACCAACTGCAAGGTGCCTAAATAGATCACGGGGAAATGGAAGGTTTTCATTTCACACTTATGTGAGTTTCCCTCTGCTAGAATGCGAGGGAAAAGATTCTAAATTTGTTTGCCAACTTTTTAAATGAGAGCTTAACAATTTTGAATGTAAACCTCAAATCTAACAAAGACTAAAAAAAAGACTTAAAAATAAACCTGTTTTTTTGGTTATTACAGTATGAGGTAGAACTAACGATTTACCGAACCACTTTCGCACGTTATGCTTATCTATTTTAATTCTTCCTTCTTTTAAAATGTTTAAAAAAGGTGGCTATATAATTAATGTAACAATTATTAGTAGATAAGCAACCAAACATGCGAATGTGATGTTGTTTCTCTTCAAGAGAAACTATTTCAGATGTTTTTGAATTTCGCCCGTACCTACCTGGCGAAACAAACAATACAAACTTGTTAAAATAAAAATAATAACATGTGCATCTACCTGACATGAGTTATTACTGATTACAAGTGGCCGATAAGTCTTCAAATACCACGCAATATTTCGCACATTAAACAAGCCCAATTCCCTTCTGGTCAGTGGGAGCTTGTGTCATTGCCGCACATCTTTCTATAGCCGTTGATTAGCATTGATGTCAGTACTGTGTAATACCTGTCCCTACACGGATGACCACTGATCGATTTACGCTCGAACAATGGCAACTGTCTGGAGACACACTTCTAGTGCTCTATTTATCGTGTACCGACGAAATTAATTTTAGCATAACTCAGTATTATGCGAACAGCATTTGAAAAGGGGGTGTAGATGGGTGCGATTAGCGAAATTGCTCGATACTCAAGGACGAAGTGGTGAATGTGAACAGTTGCATGAGCAGGACTTTGGTATACAAAGGCAAATCATCCCAAAGGAGGAGCATTATTATAGATACGCCTGGATCGGTGGGAATGGGAGAGGGTGGTGTGCTTTCCGTTGCCTCCTTTGGAACGATTAGTCGAAGGATTTTACTAAGTTTACCGCTACCGTTTTATCACTATAAACCTCTCAAACGCCATAAAATGCATGGCATAAAAACAGATGATGGGTTCGTCCAACGATTCGTCTAAGAGCCAAATCAGTTTAAAAGTCTGGCTCTGGGACTTTTTTTTACTTGTAATTTGAAAATTTGCGCGTAGATTAAACTGATTGGGATTTTTAATGGTCGTGTTTACCCTGTAAGTACATTTGAACGTAACCGATGTGTTGACGAACAAATTTTTATGCCGTCTGCTTCTTACATTGTAAAAAAATACTGCTTCTTACCAATATTGATACAACTTAACTTTGTTATTCACACATAAGTTGCAACTCTACCACTGACAAATGACTCACTCATTGGGCTAACCAGCGCATTAGAACGCCTAGATTCTATTTCTATGACGCGTTTCACCCCCATTTGCATAATTGGCAGCTACCCCAGCGTCGCTTATTCACAAATTGTTGGTAGTAATTATAAATTAATTGAACGAAGAGTGCTAATTTAATCGAACTTGATGGCTGCATTCCATGGCTAGATAATATTGATGGGAAAATATAGAATCTAGCACCACAGAGGCATGGAAGAATGTTTTATGCACAGCTCTTCCACAAATTCTGTGGATGCCACAAGTTATAATAAATTGGCTTAAACTATGAACCTCGGGCAAAGTTGCTTTCTCAGTTCATTTCATAGGTGATTCGCGGTGGATTCATACTAATATTTATATGGCTAGAGAAAAGCCCTCGAGCTTATAGTCATATAGCTCCCGCTTGTATATACTTTCTTAATCTTAATCCAAATAGTGTACTCACAGAGATCTTGTACGAGCTTAGTATAGAGGGTCACTTCCTAATGCACAAGCGTGGTCATCATTTTTAAAGAGTAAAATCAAGGAGGCAATAGATCATAACTCGATTATCAAAATAGAAATGCAGAAGGTTTTTCAACGATAGGTGTACTAATTTTAATATCTATACGAGTGTACCGTAATGTAATTCGGCTCCTGGAATCATTTTGGCTACGCTATGGACAAGGTCTAAGAACTGCATGTTTATGCACAAGGGGATCAACCAGAGGCCGGGGTAAACCTGCAGATTGCAAGTGCAACCCTTAAATTTCACCAGAAGGATTAATTCATTATTGATGAGTTCTGGTTTGCTCGCTGGAATGTCAGCACATAATTTGTGAGCGTCATCATTATCTCTGTTCTCATTCACTGTGATGTTATTCCAGGGGTGCAACTTCCAAAGGTTTCACTGCAAGTTCATGTATTATTAACTTAGGGGTTACGTTAATTTATAGTTACATGCGCGCCGATATACAACGCTCATAATTACGCACAGTGAGTGTAAGTAAGGCTGATTTACAGGCCTTCATAATTCCGCCTTTTTTTCCCCCCCGTGCCAATTTGGTTCTGGTATTTTTTTTTCTGCAGTCACATTTCATTTGAGGTTTACCAGACGTCGCGATGCCCTTCGATAAAGCAGAAGCCCCAGCAATATAACGCTATTTAGTATTTAATATGGTTACTTTTATTAACCGAACATTTCTGGTGGGATTTACCGGGGGACGTTCCATATCGACTGTGCTTAAGACTTTCGAGGTCACTGCAGGGAGCAGGACCACCAAAGCGTTGACCATTGAACTGCTTGGCTTGTATTTATTCATGCCTGCAACGATCACAACCACTCCAAATGCTGCAAATACTTTTTAATGAAAATGCCAGCCAGAGGAACCGTTTGAAAAGCTCCTCGTTTCATTTATGACTTACGGTAATTGGTATTTCAACACTTTGAAGAGAATTCGAGCCTATTTAGGTCCAACGGGTTAGCTGGACGATTCGTGTTTAAATGTCATAATTTTGTATGCTTTTCAGATGAAAAAGTCGAGCTCGGCGTCTCTAGGGATTTTTTTTTTGTATTTTTTAATCGTGGGATCAAACTAGAGGTTAAAGGGAATGGGAAATCAAGGAAATTCCCGAGGACGAGCTTCATTTCTCTTCTGCGCTCATTAAGAGTCTGCCCAACCAACCAGATATTACGGAGAGCAAAACCATTTGTGGCGTTTAGAAATACGTATAGTCTCGGATTATGAATGGAATCAAACTTCCAATGCTCTTGCATAATCAGGATTAGCAAAAAAAAAATGGAAAATATTTATTTTTTCCTATTTTCATGTTTTAATTGTTTGTAAGACCCAATTCAGCCCACTTTGACTCAACTTAAGGACGTTGTTGACAAAACTACTTTGTTGGATGTTAGGACGTTGTTGGTTTGATTTGGGGTGCACATGGACAAGATCAGACGAAAAGCTCTTATTTAGAAAGTTATAATTTTATTAAGTTTGTGTATATTTTAGGGGGGCAATTCCGAACGCAGGTAAAGGTCTGCAAAGTGGCATTAAAATAGGGATTGCTCATCTTTTCATGTCCCTTGAGGAATGGCTGAAAACTATTTTGTATGCTAGCTTTTTCTCGAAAAAAATATAAAAAATAAAATAAAAAAATAAAATAAAATAAAAAAAAATAAATATCCGATTCATCCGATTCAAAAACTATATAGGCCCAAAACAAATATCTTAGGGCCGGTTTTACAATGTCTAGCCTCTCCATGTTGACAATCTATCTGTTGCTTCTGTTTTCTTCCCAACTGGAAGATAACTATTTAACTCTAAATTATAAAACCGGCCGTTAAAGTAACTGATTATTTGATTACTTTTGAATTATTACTTTCTTAAGACTCATGCCTTTTCCTAATCTTAGTTTTGAATTATTTCCCTATTAATCATTTGTTCTAATTTTTCTGACAAAAATAAGCACGTCATTATAAATTAATCACTTTTTTTTTGCATAAAATACACGTTCTTTTGAAATAATTCCCGTTGAAATTTGGAATACGACAAGTTACCAGGTATTGAAGCGAAAAATTTTGTCGTCTGCAATGGAAAAAATTCCAAGTTCTCACGAGATCTCGACCGCCAAATTGGCGCTTTTCTGGTATTTCATTTAGAGCCGCTTTTAGTTTCTTTGACAGTTTGTGGACATTTCCTAACAATAATCTGGACCAATCGATCTCATACGATCGTTTTTGATTACGACCACGATAGCATGGTCAACGGCGGTGGTTACAACGACAGAGATAAAAGAAATTCTTCTATTTACCGGTCATAGGTAAAATAATTAAGTCTTTTTCGTGGAAATTTATTAAAGAAAGTCACTCATAACACCATGAAAACATTTTGGATATCCTTGGTATATCTATGCAAAGATGCCACCAACAACTGTACAAAATTACCAATCTGTCATAAAACATTCCCTGATTACCGTTACACGGGAATATTCTTTTATTTTTCATTTCTATTTTGAGAGCAATGAGAGAAACATCTGAACATTATATATATTCACATTGCAGGGGGTTGCTTTTCATCTCAATGCAGACAGAAATAATGCACCCACGTCTTTAAAATAATACGTGTTGACTCAAGTTGTGCAAGATTTCCGTTTCTATGAATCCACTTACATTTTTTTTCAACCGATTGCTTCCAAGTTCTAATTTAAAATGTCATCTAGTACCTCACTTTGCGAGAATGCAGATACGTTGTTTCATTTTTGCATTCTTGATTCTAGCTAGACGCTTGAGAAATATTAAAATGATGATGATATGCATTCATTACCATGCATTGTTCAGTTATAAATATTTGCTCCATTAAAATAGTGCCTATGGCTGAAGTCATTGCCAATGATCTTGCGGAAACTACACCATATACAAAAACAAAAAAATGTTTTGAGAAGCAAGCAGCTACACTTGCTTTTCCTCTAAGCAATAGAGGCCCTTGGGAAAACTTGAAACTTTCACCTACGCTTATAAGCTCGATATTTATATAAGTATTTAAAAAGTTTCTGCCCACACAAGAGATGCCGAAGGAGCTGTATTAATCCAAAATAATCAGCACGGCTATGCAGGCGTATAGGCGGCATTACAACCAGTGAATAAAATAATCTGCAGAGAGGAATTTCTTAGTTTGCGAATATGACAATAAAATATAATAAAATATACGGTTCTTCCTCCACTGCACATTGCATGAATCATCATTGAAAAGTAAAAACTAAAGCGACCACCATAAAATCTTCGCTATATTTGGAATAATATATATAAAAGATTCTTCATTTCTTGTTGTTATCAAAGCACTAAGTATTTTGAATTAAGCAGCCTTATTCCAACGAAGCAGTTATGGGTGATCATAAATAACAGCGTAGGTACATAAGATTAACGTATTGTATCTCTATGTCAACATCCGTATTACAATGGTTAACTAATCGCATCTCATTTATAAAACAAGAAGACTATAAGAGCAATGTATTGTACTCGATCCTATTGCCCCACCCTATAGTCAGTTGTGTTGTGCAGCTCTAAAAGGTCATGTTGTCATTTGGTATAAGCCCGTGAGAAATGGTTGCGTTTCATCTTCTTGACTTGTGTCACCCAAGCATTCACAGATTAGGGGCCTATGCTACTCTCTAGCTAGCTTGCATTCAGCACGGGATCCATGTATATAAAGTCGAGGATGCTGGATCGGAGAGGTCATGCTCGCTAGATTGGTTACTCTTTACGACTCCCGAGGATCAAGCGACCCCCTGTCAAGTGGCGCATTGAGGTGGTTCTCTTACCACAAAAACGTGCAATAAATTTTTGTATTTAGCATTTGGGTATTTTTACGGTCGCTGGCTCTGTGCATAGCAAAATGATATGCAATAGGATGGATGGCACATTCCTAGCTATCACTACTGGACTTTGCTACTAGCAAGAGAGAATGTTTAAAAATACCAACGCATAATCATCGACACTGGTAATCAACAATCTATTAAAAAAGTCAACGTATAAGTTGATTAACTTCAACCATAAACCGTCCCTATCAAGAAAATGAAAAAGATCGTTTGTTATTGACTAAGGGGGTTAAAAAAAACTCAGTTCGAAATGATGGTTTATTTCCTAGTTTTTGTCTCTGGTTTTTGGGGATGGCGTGAAGGTGTGAGAAGAAAGGATCGCGTGGAAAGAGAAGTGAGAGCATTTAGCTCGGCTGTAGTTTTGGAAGCTTGCCCACTATCACACATCTTAGCTCGCTCGTAGATCGCTATGCTCTAGCTGTTGCACTTGCCTCCTCAAGAGTCACATTTCAAACATTTTACTTTGTCACCACAAATTTTTTTGCTTAAGTTTGCAGCGGCTTTTTGGTCGTTGTCACTTTCAACGATAGTAATTTTCCTGTCATCAAAACTTTGTGTAGAGAGTAGTTAGAAGGGTGCACACCCACATTCAAAAATATCTGCGTAAGTTTATCGTAAAGCTGCATTTTCTACCGGCCAAATCTTAGGGATACCCCCGTAACCAGTTATTCGGTAGATAATCAAAGACCGAAGCGGGAATATTTAATACGACCATTATCATTTTTATTAAAATACCTACAATATAATTAAATTATCATAGTATTTATAAAATTATATTGTATATATATAAATATAATATTTTTATAATAATTTATTTATAAATTTGGTACAAATAATTTTCTATAATCTAGGGCTTTGGTAACGCAGCGTGTTATTGCTTAGTTGAAGAGCATAATTAATTATGTGAACGGTTAGTAATAGAAGATTTTTTTCCGAAAAACACGTCAAATTATAATAAAACTATCGTAAAAAATTATAAGATAAAAAATAAAATTACAGTGTTTCGTAAACGCCTTTAGTAAATGCGTTTTAGGATGTGCGCAATTAATGTGAATGGTTGGCAATTGAAGAATATCATCGACAAAACCGTACAGAAATTACAAAACTTATGTTAGGAACACAATAATTCGCCCTCTGTAAAGTCATGCTTGCAAATTGACTTCGACGAGTGAAATATAACGCCGACATGCGTACTACAATCCGCAAACATTATCAATACGCTTTATAAATTTTAAGATTGGTGTGGCAAGAAAATAACCCAGTAATTTTTTCTCAAAATTGAGGAATAACCCAAAAGTGGGGAAAATTCCCTGAACATGTAATTGTAATTAAAACGTCTAAACACACCCTCCGTCCCAATCACCCCCACCACAATTAGTCTCGCTGCAATTAACACTTAGGCAAGAAGTCAGCCGCTCGGCCACGAAGAAATTAGGGAACATGGTGAACGTAGCGTTAACCCACTTAGTGACTAATACATACTCCAAATTTTAAGATTATTCTGTATTGCTAGCGTTATATGTTTCTGTTTATCGTTTGATTATGGCAATTGTAGTATCTCTAATCAATGGAAAACGAGGTTTTCAGCATGTGGTTTTTGCTCAAAATGGCAAAATACACTATTTAAGTTTAATGGTAACATTCGTTCAGAATTGGGATGTATTTCTATTTGCTTCTATTTGTTACCTATTCTGATGGCCGTTGTTGGATGAACGGTTTTGCGAGCATTTAAAATATAAGCTACGTATAATATAGATTTTAGTGATTATAGCGCTTTGCATGCCAAACGAAACAACTTATTCTGATGATATTTTCATCTTACCTTTCTTTTCTCTCAACTTAGACCCCGCACTATTTTCATCACTTTCTGTTGACAAGTTTTCCTATAAATCTTTTTCTTCCAAAAATTTTCATTTTTTTCAAATCACTTTTCTCACTCGCTAGAGGCCAAGACATTTGATATATTTCCACCAAACTTTCCAGTTATGTTAAACCTTATAGGCCAACGTCTGTGTACAAAATTAATTTTCTAATGTTTAGCGCTTTTTTAAAATATGCGTTTTTATGTTTCTATTCATTTTTTGCAATTTTTCTTCACTAAATTAATTCTGGCACATACTATCGAGCAATGAATATTGTTCAGTCAAAATCATTAAAATAACAACAACTCTATTGAAAAACAATACTACAACAAAAAAACTAGAGAAAACAGGTTCCTGGTATATTATTTCCGGTATAAGCTGATTTGAAGTCTTATCGCTTCACTCGCTTCGCTCGCAATTCTCTCATCCAATTATTACTGACTGCATGCATTATTTTACCATGCTCAAACCCATCCACAATATTTGTATTCCATTTCTTGAATCTACTTTAGCTGGAACGTGGGGACAAATATTTGCTTGCATAGCAATTATCAAACACGAACTTGCAAATGGTTTCAGTCAAGTAATGAGGCTCTCTTTTGACTTACACATCCTATTAACTGGTGTCAACTTTGGCTTATTTTGATTTTACTTGAACTGAACGAGACACATAAAATAAATGGGAGCTGATGTTTTAATTTCCTCGTGAAGTGTGCTACATTTTACCTACGTAAACGAAAGTTGGAACATTGCTGCTTCTCAACCAAGATCAGAGTATGGTTGGCTAACTTTTCTATTAGAATTAGCTATGTTCGAATGGAGCTACGAAAAGCAATGCACGGTAGGGTGGCAGAATGGGAGGCTTGTGGAGGCTGGCTGATGATAGATCATCGCTTAGTCATCATCTATGCGATGGTCATACTAACATGGAATACTAAACCACGAATTAAACGTTAAAACTGTCAAAGAAACATCCCTGGAAAGATGGACCTAGAACGAGGGATGTAAAGATTGGAGGGAAGGTTATGCCTGTAAGGAGAGCCGAAATGTTAGGGCTGGAAGGATGAAGCTGGACGGAGGCCACTGATTGAATACACTTGGAAGGATATAGCTACCTGGATAGTTTTACCTGGAAGGTTATATCTGCAAGGAGGGCTGGAAGGTTATAACAGTAAGGAGGGCTGGAAAGTTAGGGTTGGAACGCTATAGTTTGAAGGGCTAGAATGACGGGGTAGGATAAAGTTTTTGAAGGCTGGGACTGGCAGGATTAAGTTTTGTGAGGATAAAGCAGGACTTGGCTCTGGGTAGCTGTGACGCGTAGGAGGGTCAAAATAGGGTCAAAATAAGACCTAAGGGTAAATGCTCGATTAATGCAGAATGGTCCCTCTCTCGCAGAAGCATACCTAATGAAATGAATAATTCGAGTATATTCCGCTAGCGTGTGGAGGCTGTAGGGGAAGGATTTATACAAAGTTAGGGAGCCTTCTTTTCCGTGCGGGATTATGTGTTCTGGAGACCAGTGCATGTATTTTTGATACAGCTGATACAGCCATCTCTTAGATTCGACTTAAATAATAGCGATGATATGCTTCCTATATACCAGCTGACGATATCCCAACATTTCTTTGGGCTGTTTTAATATTCTTACATCTTGACTAGTTCATTTTTCTCGTTGTAACTAAGCAATCAGCATAATGAATCTTGTATTTATACTTTGGAAAAATTGTATAAGTATATTTTTTATGATAAAAACGTTATAACTTAACAGACTGTTTGCGTTTCAGCATAACAGCAGGGGAGAGCCCGTGATCATCTCGTTTTGCAACGCCGACGCCGACGCCGACGCCGACGCCGACGCCGACGCCGACGCTCGACGCTGGGATCTAGGTAAGCTCTAAAGTTTCATTACTTGTCTTCTGGGAGTCTTTGGTCGAACTGTTTAAGGAAATGAAGATGTACGCATCCAGCAGATGGGGAATTCAAATGAATATTTTACGAATGTATCTTACTGCCTTCACCACAAATCTCAATAGCAAGTTGGTGCAGTCGGTAGAAGAAACCTTGGCCTTTTGAGATCCGTTTAGATCGATGTGGCGAATACAAATACCAAAGCATTTTATGCTTACGAAACTGATGAAGCATGAAATGAGAATCATCTTTTGTCTAGTTGTTTGAACCCAATTTGATTACGTCTGCAGATAACAGCAACACAATGATTCGAGCTGCCGCCTTTGTCATAAACATGCCGTCATTTGGCTTGCATTGCATTCCTAATTTGAATTACAGCGAATTTGAAACTGTTATTTTTTTATGTACAAATGTTTCTCGAAATGAAATTCTTCATACAGCGTAAAAATATCATTACTATCATGCTGGAGGTACGCCGACGTATGATATGGTGAAATTGTTGTTGCTTATCTTCGTTGTATCTTTAATTACGTCTGGACAGTAGAGCTATAATCTGACCATTGTAACAGATCATGGAGCACGTTAACAGCCAGATACAGCATGTGGAGGACAATGCAGTAAATACACGAGGGCATTATTGCATCTCCTGACGCTGTCATTACTTTCGACCATGCTACTCTATAATCACTTATGTTGATCTGAGTTATCACGGTGTAAAACTTGAAATGCATGCGTCACACGAGCCGCTAAAATTGTCATTTTGCCACTTCGAAATGTATGTGTGTAAGGAAGGTATTTTTCCCCATTATGAAACATCCTTAGCTGTCTGTCGACATGTGACCCCTGTACAAAATACGGCTTCATTATTTTCTTAAATACATTAACGACGCGTTAGATCCTTGTACGGGATAAAATATGATCAAAGAAGCGTCATAAAATGCTTAACCTAATATCGAAAATAACCAATTGTCGTGACATCATGGCTAAAAAAGTTAAAATGTGTAAATCCAGCAATATCGACTTCTCGTTTGCAGCTATGGCTTTGTACCTTTATCTCCAAGTGCAGAATCAGTTGGTAAAGTCATCCACCGTCAGAAGATGCAAGGCAAAGTTTTAGCATTGTCACCGTTGGTGGTCTAGGAAGGTATTATTTTGATGCTTACTCGTGTACAAAGCAATACGATGAAGGAGAATGCCCCACCGACTTGAGTAAATAGGAACTATTCGTAGTTCGGACATTGCCATAGAATTATTGTGATCCATCTTAGTCTAGTACGTGTTGCGTGGTATGTAAACGTCATGTACTACACAGGTTGATTTATTGAGATCTGCTCTCATCAATGGGATGGGATCCAGCGAAGATGAGCGCACTATTACTGGATACCGTAAGCCTTGCCAGTTGCCACTTAGGTAACAGCACAAAATAGTAAACACTTAGTACGCAGTCAATTACATGGCTATCTATCACGGAAATAACACAATTACGCTAATTCATACTCGCCATCACTCGTTATTGGCAAATGAGTTAAATTACCTTTTCTGCGAACGCCTATATTTGAAAACAATCAGTAAATTGTGGCGCTCGGCAGAGAGAGAGAGACGATAGGAATCAGCTTGTGTTCGCATTATATTGAGTTTTCCGCTCCAAAAATTGAGCATGGTATCGAAAAAATTCGATGACGAATTGAGTCTGTAGTTGAATTCATTAAAATATATCTGCGTTTTCATTCGCTTATCATTATGTGTGACGCCATGTTAGGTCACTTGATATGGCTCTTACCACTATATTATCGGTCACATGAATTCTTTGAAGTTTTCGTCTCTTGAGTGGAGGACGGGGAGAGAGCTCTCCTTAGCGCCAATAGGCTGAATTCTAAAGATCTTGGTAGGTTAGCTAGGCAGGAAAAACGTGCGTCCGAACCGGGATACGAACCCAAAATTTTAGCGATCGAGAAGGGATGAAGTTTGACCCAAGGGTTGTTTTCCAAGCGCAAGTTTTAGCATAATTTGAAATTTTGAATTACGTCTCCAAGCGTTTGCTTTTAAAACCAGTCACGTGGTTTGAAAACAGTCAAATCGTGATTTTGGACGTCTTGGTCACGAGAATTCTATAAAACAAGTATTAAGAAAATTTAGTACCGAAACATGTCCCATAAAACAAACATTTCAAGACCTAATCTTCTGGTGAATATGAAACCGTGGGTTTTTTATTAACCCAGGGAATAATAAGATAAGTTCAGTCACTAAAATCCCCAAAAAACGCATTATCTTTGCAACGCCTCACTGCCTGTTGAGTAGGGATGCTGGGGGACCGTACCGAGACCAAGATCATCCCATGGCAACGGTCCGAATCACGCCACTGCCTCCTATTTTAGAAAAAATTGTACCTTCGCTTCTTTCACTCTAATTATAGCAGGTTTTCCGTTGTTAGCACAATAATACTGTTGCTGTGTACTCATTTCATCTAGGGAATGTCATGAAAATTCGCTGGTGAGCCCGAGATTCCATCTGCATCAGATAACAGCTAATATCGGCAGAACTCGAGACTGAAATGGTGCAGGCAACATCCGATTAGAGCGACCAGTTGAGTTAATTCAGAGACAAACCTACATAACCAGGTTTCAAGTCTCTAGAATTCCTTGATCATGCTAGATATCGCGAGGAATTTACGGACTCGACATGTTTTTCGACCATATCGTCTAATTTAAATATCAGCGAAACGTTTTTCTGTGCATGAAATGGAAATACCTGCATCACATTCCCAGACAACAAACTGATATCCTGGAGACATCCCCAGGACATCATTTAATGATATTACTGATATCCCCAGGACCTCCCAATCGTATCAGTATGACATCATTATGAGATCCTGCCAAGGCCCCAGTGTCCCACTTTTTTCAACTTAATGATATCATTATGACATCATTAAATGATATTTTTAGGAGGTGTTTAAGATGTGTTTAGGATATCATTAAAAAAGGTGTTTAGGATGAGTTTTGGATATCATTAAATGAGGTGTTTAGGATGAGTTTGGGATATCATTAAATGAGGTGCTTAGGATGGGTTTTGAATATCATTAAATGAGGTGTTTAGGATGGGGTTTGGATATCATTAAATGAGGTGCTTAGGATGGATTTTGGATATCATTAAATGATGTGTTTAGGGTGGATTTTGGATATCATTAAATGAGGTGTTTAGGATGGATTTTGGATATCATTAAATGAGGTGTTTAGGATGGATTTTGGATGAGGTGCTTTAGCACTGAGCAGAGTACAAAAACAGAGATCAAATGCAAATAAATAACAAAAAAAAAATTGTTTTTATTAGAGCCATACATATTGAATAACATAGAACATTTCATGGAGTGAAATTGGTACAAGAAAATGACGTTCATTTCAGTGAAACTCTAAGTGAAACAAACAATGGTTTGTATGAGAAGTAATTTCAACAAGACTGATTACAAACTTTTTGTGTAAGAAGTAAGAACCATGCTTTGAAGCAGAAGGATTTGTTTTAGGATCAAATGTTTTCAATATGCGATGAATGGGTTACCTAAAGTACGCGTCTTTTTAAAGTAAGCAACGCTACGTAGCGAGACAGCAACAGTCAACTGGGACATATGTTAACAGCATAACCAAAGGTAGCGGCAAAGTTTACGGCATCACAGAGTTATAGTACCCTGTATTGAAAAGTGAGAAATGTTCGGTTCCTTGAAAGCGGCAGTCAAGCGTTACTTACAGCGGTGTATAAAAGTGAGCAATGCTCCGAAGCTGTACAGCAAGAGTTAACTGTTAGTCTGTTACTAATGTTAACAGCACAACAGAAGGTAGCAGCATTTTTTATGGCAACACAGAGTTGTATTACTCGGCACTGAGAAGTGAGAAATGTTCACCGAAGGTAGCGGTAAAAACTAGTCTTGAATGCTTATACTTGGCAGGATGAAAAGCTTATGTTTGCACTGGATCTTGAAGCTGACCTCTGATAACAAACAGCGTATCCCAGGTTGCTGTTTGATGAATGTTGAAGCTAAAATAAACAGAAAAAATTATTTTTTGCCACATGAAATAGTGAAATTGAGAAGGTACTAGGTACTAACTTTGTCTGGTTCATATCTGTTCTGTTACTAATTGACCATTTAAAATTATATTCTAGTCAGTTACTATACTTCCAAATTGAAGCCAGTAGGTAACTAATAAAAAAAAAAAAAATTCGAACAGCAAAAATGAATGACTAAACTTTACAATCAGAACTTACATTATGATAACCGACGGAGATTTTTGCTTGCCGGCTTACTCGCTGTGTGGCCACGTGTGAAGGAGCAGCCGCACATTCTTCCAATGGAACTTGCTCCTATTCTGCTGCTTCATGTTATCGATTTCCAGCTAAAATATAACAAAGATAGAATATCAATTGCAATCTAAGAATATTTGAAACAAATTGATGGAAGAAAATGTTTCACTCTTCTACTTCAATTGAAAACATATTTGCAACTTTAATCAACTTCAAACTAACAAATTCAACTATCAATTAATCTATCAACCATCGAATATCGATGATCTCGATTCAGAATATAAAATGACAGAATAATATTATGTACAGATGATAAAGATAACTTACCAGACTTTGTTTTGCAAAACATAACCAAGCATCTCCGTGTTGCCGATTTGGGATCACATTTTGAAGCAGCCCGAGTATGAACGCACCTTCTCTCGAGTAATACATAACAAAAAAACCATATTTATGCTTAAATTCACGTGAGTGTACAAGTTTCAATCCACAAACATCGAAATTAGCAAGTTCTAACAACGGTTGGCGGTTGACGGCGTCATGCGGGAAGAAGTGGCAAAGCGCTAGGATCGACAAGTCCGGACATGTCAGATTTGAAATTGGTCATTTCGGCGCACATTTCAAACAGCGTATTCCTTCAATTCGATAAGAACAAGAACCAAATTTGGTTAGTTAAGCTCAAACTCACGCACGTACATGCTATCTTTCACATTTTAAAGAACAAAATGCAATATTTTTTGAGGTACGATTTCGATTCAAAAACATTTCATCAAGATTCGTTCTGCTCAAAAATTTGGGGGTGCTTTCTATGCAGCAACCTACGTTTAGTATTGTTTGTTCGAAAGTCTTATCAAAACATTTCTACTGGCTGGAAAAAGCTGGAAATGAAAAACTTGGAGTCTCAGAGCATGGGTAATCCGATTCTGAGGTCAAAAATTTGTAATTTCAAGAATTTGCCTAGATTCTAATTTTCCGACTCATTTAAGGAAATCCCCACGACATCCCCAAGATATCATTAAATGATGTGCAAGAACACACATCATTAAATTTTGTCAAAATGATACCATTAGGAAATCAGTAACTGAACCAAGTTTTATACAATTTTCTGAATCATTTAAGGACATCCCCACGACATCCCCAAGATATCATTAAATGATGTGCAAGAACACACATCATTAAAATATGTTGTCAAAATGATACCATTAGGAAATCAGTAACTGAACCAAGTTTTATACAATTTTCTGAATCATTTAAGGACATCCCCACGACATCCCCAAGATATCATTAAATGATGTGCAAGAACACACATCATTAAATGTTGTCAAAATGATACCATTAGGACATCAGTAACTGAACCAAGTCTTATACAATTTTCTGAATCATTTAAGGACATCCCCACGACATCCCCAAGATATCATTAAATGATGTGCAAGAACACACACCATTAAATGTTGTCAAAATGATACCATTAGGACATCAGTAACTGAACCAAGTTTTATACAATTTTCTGAATCATTTAAGGACATCCCCACGACATCCCCAAGATATCATTAAATGATGTGCAAGAACACACATCATTAAATGTTGTCAAAATGATACCATAAGGACATCAGTTACTGAACCAAGTTTTATACAATTTTCTGAATCATTTAACGACATCCCCACGACATCCCCAAGATATCATTAAATGATGTGCAAGAACACACATCATTAAATGTTGTCAAAATGATACCATTAGGAAATCAGTAACTGAACCAAGTTTTATACAATTTTCTGAATCATTTAAGGACATCCCCACGACATCCTGAAGATATCAGTAAATGATTTTCAAGAACACACATCATTCAATGTTGTCAAAATGATGTCGCCAGGATATCATTATCATTAATGATGCGTTTAGGAGGTCTTAAGGATATCAGTGTGTTGTCTGGGTTCAGCCACGTTCAGCTGTTGGGATAGGCACTGGCTCAGTCTCTGGCTGCTCTGCACGTACCACCACCACCGCCACCACCACCACCACCACCATCGAGGCTACCACGTGATGAGAAATGAGTGTCGAGATGGGAAGCACAACTCTAAATCATCTCAGTGTCAAACAGACTTCTTTCTAAATAAGTTAGTGCTACAAACACCACGAGAGATTTGGCTGAGGAGGAATCTGCACCGGTATACCTGTGCGATTTTATTGGCTAGCTAGCTCCGATCTTGCGTTCTCATCTTCGTGTCTTATGAGTTGTAACCACGCTGGATCTAGAGTCAAAACGACTTGTCTGTAGTGGCTGAGTAGGAAAGGAGACGGTCGTGTCCTTATGCTGCACGAACTATCCCATTCATTCGCCTGGAATTATTCGGTGAAACACAGCACTATTCCAGCACTTATTGCTCGGTCACTACGCCACTGTATTGGTTAAACAGTCAAGATAACAGATCACAAGTCAGGATCACACCTGCACCTCCCGATTTACCTATCACACGGTCACTACGCCACTGCGTTCGGTGAAACAGTCAGGATAACCGATCATGTGTCAGGATCAAACCTAGCACCTCCCGAATCCAAGATGGACCTAAATCACTTGTTAACGAATAACGACGCCACAGGAGGTGGGATCATACCTGAATTTCGAATGCCAGGCAGCCGTGATCTCACCAAACCACAGAGTCGGCTCGGGCTTTGTTCGTAGAATTCCATGAATGCTGTGCTATGACATTAATTACCTTACCTTTTACACGCAATTTTTTATTTTTTATTTTACAAAATAATTGTAACTATCCTGTTTGAAGCGTGCCAATTGTATACCACGTATGACTCAGTGTGCATGTAGTACGAACTCGGTGAGGGGTGCTTCTCTGACGAACACAAAAGGAAGGGCTTTGATGGTTGTGAGACCCTTGTGCAGAAGCGGCAACATCAAATAGGAATATCCATGTTCCACATTATGGAAGTATGGATTCAATGTTTAATGACGTCGTCTTCAATGAGGACAAAAATCCCATTTTTTTGTAATTGTGAAAAAAGTGAGGCTGAAAGTTCTTTTGTTTTAATGCCGAAATGTCCTCTATATTGCCATGATTAGGTCCTTAGAACACAGCGTAAGAACTCAGGAGGAAGGACACAGTGTTATTCGCATAGCCTATACATTTGCCACTTACAAGTTCCTGATATAACCGACCAT
Source organism: Nemurella pictetii (assembly GCA_921293315.2). Classification (NCBI taxonomy): domain Eukaryota; kingdom Metazoa; phylum Arthropoda; class Insecta; order Plecoptera; family Nemouridae; genus Nemurella; species Nemurella pictetii. The sequence goes on along the minus strand of OV121116.1, from coordinate 21,927,099 downwards.
GTCACGATAAAATGACTATGAAAATAAATCATATCGTACAGTAATTAACAATTGGCTTACTGCAAAATATTGCATAAATATCTGGCAAGATTATGTAACCACTTATTTAACCGTAGACAATACCATATTACCACCAGTATGCACGGTATGCATTGTTTCTGATTACATGAAACTGAACTTGAAACAAGTTTCAATTTGAAATGTTCTTTTGTAGCAAACCACAAATGTTGAACAGCACAAAGGTATATGGGATGACAATGTCCAGCACCCTTTTTCCAGCGCCAATTACCGGAAAATTTTAGCGAGAAAAACTTGCAAAAGGAAAATTCTTTTTGACAGCGGTATTTTCTTTTCCAACTGGAATGTAGGAGCTGCCTTTTTCACATAATTGGCTCTTTTATGAAATTTTATTTAATCTAATCTCCACAAATAGTAACTGCCTAATGATAAAAAAAGTTATATAGTATATTAGAGAGAGAGTATACCCAATTCTCCTTCAGGTAGACATGCTTCTCGGAAAATAATTGCTAATTTGAAAGTTGGAACATTTTGTCATGAAAATAACTTTGATTGTTTTAATTAATTATCATCCTAGAACTAGACGTTACATATTTCGTCTGGGGCTCATTCCGAGTTATTCGATGGTTATTAATCGTGGGAGGGACCAACCACGGTAAACATACCCATACAACACCTAGCACGAGTTACTTGACCAAATAACTATTTTACTTATTGGTATTTGAGCCCGTGGTACCTAATTTAATTAGTTAACTACCCAGACTTCACGTCCAATTCACGCATTTACGTTCCATGTAGTCGCGTACTTATAATTATTACCTTTCAACCACTAACTTCATGTTATTCTGCCGCTTCTTTCGATGCCTTGTTATGGGTAATGGTACTTTTGACACCAAACTTTTCTAATTTGCATTTGTATCTCGAGCTCAAGACGGGAGCTCAATGGCAATGAGTTATGGATAATAATTAGGCAGACTTAAATAGTATCTAGCAGCATGTTGATGTATCTGGCTTCTCATTTGCTCAACCTGTCGAAGTAATATCATGTAGGATAGACACTAGGCACACATGGGCACTAACCAGGTAGGCAGGTAAAGGCACTTCATTCGTGTACCACCGACCACCGCCCAATGTGGTTGTTGATGGTCCGTGAAAAAATATCCGTGTAGTTGTTCTTGATCCGCTGTTTGAACTACGCACAGTGGTTTCCGACCTCGATGTTCGAATTTGGAACACTCATTGAAATCTGCCTTCAGTCACGAGAGGAAGCTGGTCTTCTGTTGGAACCGATCGCTCATGCAATAAATCTATCTATCAATCATTATTGCCCTAAGATAAAAAGAGAGACATACCCCCATATTAAATATTAAGCAAATTAATCTTATTTTTACTAGACCACCCATTAATGATGTTTTTTCTTCTCATCCACTGCATCTAATAAATTTACATATTATAAAGGTGTGGTGTATCATACTAAATAACTCCTCTGTCAACAGAAAAAAAATGAATATAATTTAAGGTAATACGACAATAATGTATATTTCATAGATATTCATGATTATGGATATTTATGATCTTATAGCTTCTGTTAGGTTCACTGGGGGAGTGGCAGGGTAACTTGCAGGCTTACTATGTTAATCTTGGACATGGAAAAGGACGATTGTTCATGCAGGAAAACATCGATGCCACGACAAGATACAATGAGACACCCTGTCACTACTCTAGTTTTAGTTTCTTTCGAAAAAAAAAGGAAATTGTGCCCTACTGTGCGCCTCAAAGTTGGTTTATTCAGGACTCGCAATTCGGATGGATGAATGTTGAGATGTTCTAGGGAAGCTGCCTTGTTGTATGCTACCCTGTCCCTGTCTGCACCCTGTGATTAATGGTGGGAGTGAGTGAGTGATAACTGATGACTTGATATCAGCAGCGATCCTCACAGGCTGTTGCTGATCATGGTATAATTTCCTTGGCATTCTCAAATCAGAACGATTTAATAGCTCAGCCAGATTTCTTCTCTTTTCTTGATAACAAATTTAAATAGGAAAGTGGAAAAGCGAATTTAATTTGACTACATATAGCTGACTCTTGCATTTTCCATGAGCAGAAAAGGATGTTGTTATTCAATAAACGGAATTTTAAAGAAACGTCTTGGGCCATTCACCCGTGGAAATAAACCGACAGACTTTTCCTCGGCGATTTTCCGTTCAGAAATCAACAATCTCATTTTCTTGTATCATAGATGCGTTGTAGAAATAACGGCGGTGAAGATTGAGTCCCACTAGTCTTCATGGCAATTAGCAAGACAATTAGCATTGCATGTATTCAGAATGCTGATCGGCGTTTGCCAAAAGAGTATTCTCGACGATAAATTTTCGCACGAGATGAAGAATGGACCACGGAGATGCCCATACGTTTACGATTAACAGGTACTAGCGAAAGATCTTAAAGTCGTGAGTGGGTGTAAGATAGGAGAGAAAATACTATGAAGAAGGTGTCAAATGTTAGTGTATTTAAAAAATACGTGTCATAAATTATGCTCCTTTCACAACAGAAATCGGGGAATAAATTACTCTTTGCCAAGCTGCACGCTCGGTCCTCGGCGGCGGCGGCGGCGGCGGCGGCGGCAGCGGCACTGGAGAGTGGAGATCATGGGTACTTGGGGCGTTATTAATGGCATTAAGAAAGAAGGAGTGCACCAGCTGAAGAATAATTATATATACTAGATTCCCCGACCTCCCCCTTGATGCCAGCACCAGGCAACTGGGATAGCCGTGGAACCGTGGGTTCTAACACCTCGTGGTGACGCCAAGGCGACGCCTTCGACGCCCGGCGTCGGCAGTCGCCGTCTAGCTGTGCATGTGACGTCACTAGACTCAATGCCCTCGTCGATTGCTATTCGATGTCACAGGCCTAATCGCGTTCGACTTCGGCTGGCATCTAGCCCTCTCTATGCAGCATGCCCAGTTCACTTTCTTAGTCGACAACTATCTCGCTTACACCCAGATAACGGCTTAGAAAGTCTAAATGTTCATTGTTCACCATTGTGGGGGGCTCAGGTGGTGAACTGATGAAATTGCAACCCTCCCCATCCCCCCCCCCCTAAACCCCCCTTCGCCATTCACCCGCACCAATTGTGGTCCTATCAGAACATGATATATTACGTCCAGTCGAACCTAGCTGGGGATATACACACGGTCCTGGGATTGGGATGACAAAATGAATAATGAATAAAATTGTTTTAAGGGAGAAAAGTGAGAAATGTGTTTTATCTCATAAAGGTTTTGGTAAAGTGTAAAGTGTAAAGACTGCGCACAGACAGATACTCGGCGAAAATGACGTCAGAGAGGGTGGAATAAGGGCGTAGAGTTTGCCTCCCCCATTGGCTGTCTGCTGGGCTATAAAACGGTGGTCTTCGTGATATACCCACTAACATCTGTGATATAGTAGAAATTTGTTGCGTCTCTTGTTTATTCAGTCTTTATCGTCGAAGCCCCCGTGATATATCCCTACACATCTTATTTAAAATGGAACTCATATTGTCTCATGATAGATTATATATACTTGCTTCTCGTTTTTTTTTGTTTCTTTTTTTTGCCAATTCATTTAATGTTTTCTTGATCTCTTGAGGATACTCGACGAAGGAAACTAAAGCACTGTGACGACAACGTCGGTTGACTTCAACAACGGCGACGGCGACGGCGACGGCGTTGGCGGCGGCGACGGCGGCGGGTGGGGAGGGGGGGGGGGGGGGGGGGCGACGTCTAGGTGGGCGCTGTCGTCACGGAAAAGATTTGAGCAGTTGTCTCGTCTTGGCGTCGTTCTCGTCTCGGTTCGGTCGTCGTCGAGTTGTTGCTTTCATTAGTGACCCTCATGAGGCACTTGTGTCCACGACAAGAGCATGCTACTTCATCACTGTCAGCCGGGGCACAAGACACCCAACCCAGCCCAGTTCCACCCTGTCCCCCCCCCCCACCCATCCCCCACCACCCATGTGCACCGAGCAAGCACCGAACCACCCTCGCTGGTTGCCAGCCAGGCACCAGCTAGCTCGCACGCCTGACGACTCGCATCCCACCGCTGGCACCAACTCTTGGGACTGGGGAACACGGGTTATTAACATCCCTCAGATTGCTTCATTAGGTAGGATCAGAGCGGCGGGCGTGGGATGGGGTGACGGGGACGGGGACAGGGTGGCTGGGGGTGAAACAACGAGCAAGCAATTCCTAAGAGATGTCCTTCACGCAACTCTCAATCTTGACTAATATACTTTTCAACTTTACTAGATACCCGGTGCAGGTGCATGGATAGCACGCTCCATTCCACGTTTGTGTAATGTTGATGAGCTTGAGTTGAGAGCACGTACCACTCGCAAGTCACGAGGCGGCGGACCCCGTGAGATGGGAGCCGGGAAAGCGGAATGACCATTTCCCGTATGCATCTCATCGCATGCTTATGTCGTGTTAAATAGAGCTCTTGACTGGGAGATATCGCATTACTGGCCGCTCGGTCTAACTTAATAGCCGTTAATTGTGTGGTGTTTCCATTTACATTGGCCATGCGAGCAGATTTATGCGGCTATATTGTCACGTTTTAGTGCGATGGTGTTTCTGAAATACGCGAGTGAAGAGTGATGCAATCTATTTGTTCGTGTCTGCAATTCTCTTTGATCAATTTTTAGTAAGCTTTCAGCAGGTTATCTCACTGCTTAAACTAAAATTTACTTGTTCAATGTATTTACTATCGGCATCCCTAGTAAATTAAAATTGCCTACCGTAGTTTCCAGCTGGCAAATTAAACCCAAACAAAATGGCAATTTTTTTGCAAGTTCGTCCATTGACCGCCAGATGTCAGTTTGTTGAACGAGTGCACTGAGCCTACTTATTTTTAAACGCAGGATAACCTCTGGACTAGTTTCCCATTTATATTACGGATTGCCTAATCCATGAATGATATTTTGCTATCCCAGGTATTTTATCCGAATTGGCTTTGATGCAAAACCTTTTAAGCCCATTAGTTTAGTAAACTGACGCCTCGATATTGAAACCTATTCTGGGACACACTGTAAAACATTTACAAATTAGACTTTTGTGATCTCATACAGCAGCTCTACACCATTGAATTCAGAGATTTTCTCACCTATTTATTTTGGTAGATTTTTCTAATCGAAACGATGCAGGAATTGGCAGCATACTTGTATTGTTATGATTTAAAAATAAATAATTTATTTTGGCTTTGGGATGATACACAGCTCTTAACTTCGTAATTAGTGCCGTTCACACCGAAGATACTCGGGATGTTAATTGTCATGACGCAAATCTGAGTACATTTGTGATAAGAAGCTCTATTGCAATGTGCCCTGCTTGTTCCAGGTACATTTCACCCCGTTTGCACATCCGATCATTACGAACAGTTGGAATTCGAAAGAATGATAATAAATAGATCACTTCAAGCAGCAAGTGTGGTAAAGCCGTAAAATTTCCCACTCGAAACTTTGCACGCTACCACCATAGAATGAAACCTTCCTTCTTATTCTATGCAGCCACTGTACACTTCTTTTTCGAACGAGACAGCATTATTGTATGGATTGATGAGAGACTGAGCAGGAATGAGCAAGCATCTAGAAAGGCTCCGATGAACTTTGTTCATTCTGTTTGCTTGGTTGGCATGATGACTTGTATTAGGCTTCGCGTCGGATCATCCCCATCTGAACATGGTGCACGACGCTCTCTTCTAAAATGAATACTAATGCTACCCAGCGACGATCAATTTTTATGGAGACCTCCGTTAGAAGAGAAGAAGCTAGCACTTCGTGAAGGCTTGAGCGTTTTGGGTTATATTTGCCTGGCTGTCTTAGCCGATGTATGCAAAGTATGTGTATCCACAATCCCCGATCATCATTGGGAATCGATAATCTGTCCCCTAGCATTTTGTCATGAAATAACTTTATTCAAGAGATTAAATTTTTTCCTGTGAAGCAAAAAGTGACTATGTATGCTTAATAATTATTTACTATGTAAAAGTGAACGATTTTTCTTACATAATATGATTCTAGCACCCCCTGACGTATAAATTAGCCACTTATCCTTTTCGACATCAACACTGTAGAATAAGTGTTTAACAAATTATTATTAGAAACGAAATATCCATTTCAAAATTTGTATCCGTACCGGGATCTGAACTCGGATCTTTTCGCCTGTCCGAGCATTTAAGTTGACAATGTGACAAAGTGTGTTAAGGGTAAAAAAAAATAAAAATAACCATGCGCGGTGGAAAATTTTGGAAATATATTTTACGCACACATTAAATGCGATACCAAATTATGAAATCAATATATCGTGCATTTTAAAATAAGAACAGTTTAACAACACTTGTTCGGCAATGATGGCAAGAAAAGGCAAGTAAAGCTAGTGCAAGTATACTAGTCATCCCTCACCCTCGCACAAGGCTAGCGCCTTTGGTGTTATAATCATATGTTCTCCCTTGTGACATTTATTGCTTGGAAAGCTTGTATGTCGTTGGCTTGCCTTCTGCACCAACACTTGCCTTCAGGCTTTAATTGAAGTTGACTGGAGAACGATTACACGAAGATTAAAAACCCAGCGTGTGTATGTGTGGGTGTATCACACAATTACTTCACCCTTAACCACTCCTCATCAAAATACAGGCTCCCCGTAAATATAATATCCATCAGAGTTGTAGGGTGCCATGTCCCTTTCCCTTTGCGTATACTCGCTGTGCTATGATGTGCTTTCAAAACTCACGCATGACTTTCGTATACCATGCGGATAGTACAGAAGACTTCCACCTGGGCTTTTACTCAAACCTTCTTGGAGAATGATTAATGATCCTTACTGCCTTTTGGGCCTCCGTGCTTGGTTCATAGCACATGTCAGTATCACTTATACATGGAACAACCTATCGCCTATTGCTATCCAGCAAGTCGTCAAATTGCTTGATTTTATTTGTTGCGTTTTTCATAAAATAAATCATTGTGTGAATTGGAAGTCAAATTAGTTTGTTTTTTCAAATATATACGAGATGGATTTGATGAATAGAATTCACGTTATTTTCTCTGTTTCCGTTTCGGTCCATAACCAATGGCAAAAGAATGACATTGACCAACAAGTATTCTATCTGGGAATTAAATTCGCTCAATGACACATTGGTCCTAAGAGTTGAAATCTATTTTAAGTTTCAATCATACATCCACCACGAGTTCCTTTCCTAGAGGCCCCTGAGTAGACATTTGAACTTAGCAAAGGCCGCCAGGTCAAACAAGAATGAGCATTCTTTACGTCAAGGAAGAGCTTTGCCGATGAAATATAGTTTGGTTTAAGGATTTTGTAAGGTCCTTAACAACAACTTTGTCACGTTCTTACTTCTTACTGCTCTACGTTGTGAGTAAAATTATTAAAATTGCATTGACTTTTGATGAGGTTTATTTTTTATCTCGAGTTCCGAGTGAATTGAATTTATGGCAGTGAAATAATTGTTGGGATGTATGGAAGACATACTAGGATATTTAACATTTTTACTTTCCTTAGAAATTGGAGCCTCCGCGAGAGTTTCTTTCCTTTTCAAGTCTGCAAGATAAATGGGTATTTTATTATTACAACGCATATGAGGTATTACCAATCGCAGGTGTGTAAACTGTAAGGTACAACCATGTACAACCTGCATCTCTAAACAGGCCATATTTCGGTAACGTAATATTCAATATGATATGAGAAACGCTTCTCGTGCCTTACGATACTTTAAAAATAAATATTTTTAGATGACGCATTACAAGCAATAAAACATTTGGAACCTATTTATTTGTTTGGAAATAAAATAAAAATAAAAAGTAATGCTTTGTGTATTGGTGTAACTTATTGCTATTGTCTTCTATCGCCAAGTTAACTCATGTTACCTTAGATCGCGTCTAGACATTCGACTTTGATAAGGAACATTATTTGAATTTTCAACGGTTTTTTCTCGTCTGTGAAGCAAGTGCATTGGGTATAGATTAGCACTTATGGTATTGGACCATGAAATTATAAAATTATCTTCTATCATTTTCTTCTGTCATGAAATAATAATTTTTCATTCAATTTCGAACAATTTTCGAAAAACAATTTTATCGAATAGACATCGAATTGAGATGTTTTATGAGAACATTACATTGTTCTAATCAAAACCAACTCGTAGATTCTCAACAGTTTGCCTCCAGACGTTATCCGCATGGAAGATAAATCTCTGAGAAAAAAAAATACATTGAGGATAAAATATCGTTCATTAGATAGCGATTGATGGCGGCATAACAAGAAAATTCGTTTCTTGAAGTTTCCACGGAGAAAGTTATATTGTTCTTTGAAACAGTTTTGATTATCGATGCATGTTTATTGTTTGCATAAGGTTATTTAGATTTGAAATTTATTGTGATCTTCCCCGCAACTGAAAACCGGTTTCTTGATTGAGCTGATTCAAAAAATGCTAAACTATGAATCAAACTATGAATCAAACTTTTAACAGCTTTTCAGAACGATATTTCGTTGAGCTGTCTTTGTTTCCTATGTGTCGCTCACTTATTGATCGGTGTCTTTCGGGCCAAACTATATTTACATGGCGCTGAATTTCAGAGAAAACTTGTGATTGGTCTAATGTCATCTATAGGCTGGAACATTTCAACTCGCTTACACATGCTAGGCGAATAAATAATGTGCATTGTTAGATGTTACTTGGAGAAGCGGCTGAAATGGCAACACTATTTACAAATTGAGTGTTAACGGTGCAGGTGCGGTGACCGAAAATTGCCAGTAAACCCTCAAGTTTGGTTCGTACTGGCATCATAGCTTTTGGCGGTAAATTTAACGTGAAGAGATCAGGAGTGTGCAATCAATATTGTAATTCATCAGTGGTGTTCCTGAAATCAAAACCTAGCCCAGTGAATATCTACCGTTTTGCACACTAGAAAGATATTAATTGATCGTGGAATTGCAGCTCTTTATAGGAAATAAACGTGAAGGAACGGTATTTCATGAAGTGAAGAGTCTCTTACTACTATTTATAGTTGCTTCTATTTCTGACCACACAGACTCCTGGTCCCATAAGACTAAAAATCTTCGATGCCATTATAACCATGAAAACCCTTCGGGCATTTATGAAGCCATATTGTTTATTCCTAAAAATCAATCAGATAAATGACAAATTCCACGGAAATTTTCTTAAATTTCTAATATAATCTTTACTCTGTTGATTTGCACCTGAAAATTTCAAAAAAATATTCAAGCAGTTATCTATGTATACATATATATATATTTCATCAAGCTATTTCCCGAACTTAAACCAGCCCCTAGCGTCCTGGTATATAATTTTTTGTTATACATCTACAGTACTTTCTTTAGTGCTCCATTGGAAATTCTAACATTTATAACTAATATATTTTGTATAACATCGAGAGTATTTTGTATAAATTCTAGATTCGACAACCAACATAAAATTTTCCGGGAAAAATCCAGCGGTTCCGTTTTTCCTCTCAGACAATTTGCTTATTTTCCGTCGTCGTTTTCCTGTCAGATTGACAACTTAATCAATTTTATTGCTTATAAAATTGGGCCAACGTTTCGGAGCAAACTGAAATCATTGTTTTTCACGTTTTATTTTACTCTGTGACACATCCAAAAGGTATAAATCGAGCATGGAAAAAAATCTTGCATGTTTACCCATGTGACGACGGCAAACCCTGCCAATGTATGTTCCAATAGATTAACATTCATTTGAGCATCACTCCACGTTTTTCACGACAGCTGTGCTTGTGTCCACTGGCCTGGGTTATTATAAAAATACACTCGCCTATTGTTTAATCAACGATTATGATTTCAACCGTGTAGATTCGTGATCGAAAAAGTTAACACGTTTGTTGGTTCGGTTATCTCATCTCAAACGTAAATCATTAAGCTGCAAAGAATAGCCTATACGTTACCTATACCAAAAACGATACATGCATACGTGTGATGATTTATCAAAGAACTTCATCTACCTTTCAGCAGTTATTATTAACTTTTAAAATTACTAACAAAGTAAAAGGTGGTAGAAGCATGGCAAATCTCATTTTAATGCATACTTCTCAGAGAAGTTGGTATATTATTCGGTTCTTGTTGACTTGTTTATTGCCTCTCTTCAGTGAGCTGGAGCAAATTATGAAATTGAGAATAGGTTTTTTCGCATTCCATCTATCTCTTCAATGCTTCTTTCTATTCACATGAACGACCCCCACGCGAAGATACTTCTAAATCGTGTCTCGCTGTTCGAGTTAACTCACCAAATTTTTCTTCTAAATCATATATTATAGGTTTATGTGATTAAAATTCGGTTTTGATTTCAATTTGATTTTACATTTTCCCCTTCGATGCTTTTTCGACTATTGTTCTGAAATTATTCACCCCTTTAAAACCAACACTGTGGAAAATCCTCTACGTATGAGAAATGTATTTTTCCGCAACATAAAAAAAATGTAGCTAGTTAGTACCAAACATAGCTATTTGTATTGCTGGAAGAGTATACATACAACACATCCATGTGGATATGGCTGTCGCCAACTAGCTGATAGTTTGGATTGGCTGTGCGTGCATTTGTAATACAAGACGAAACAATCTACGATCCGACAAGGCTATTTTCCGCCTGACTAGCAGTAACATGCATTCAAACCTCACACAAAACCTCAGGGAAACCTCACCCTAGAAGGAACGTTGTGGCTCGACCTCCTTCTGGCCAAGTAATTGTTTCCAATAAATACCATGCAAACGGTTTCCTTCGATTCACTGCGTTGGAACGTGGAATGATTCTCTGGATGAATCACAGAATGTTTGACACCTGTAATCAGTTCACGTTTCATTGAACACCAATTATATTAGTCAAGTTGAAAATTCTTGTTCATTCAGTGACATGGGAACCACTTAAAGTTGACCTGGTCCTGTTCTGTTCCTTGCTTTGCTGCGAAGAAATTTGGCCGCACGGTGTGGAAGTTTGTCATTTATGAAGTGGCCTGTGGTTGGACTATTCTGAAAACGCACTGTCTGTGCTGTTTCGCATGCAATATTCTCTACGTTGAGTACTGTGAAAAAATATTTGGAGGGTTTTTACCCCGTAGATAATTGAATGTATGCATATTGTGTTACTTTATAGTATGCAACAATGTGATAATGTAAAACTACGTCCAACCATTTAGCATGGTGGTTGTGGCCGTGCAGGCTTCGCAGCCATTAGAAAGAACCACTACTTTTTTTTTCCATGTAATATCTACTTTGATTCGATTACTCGGTCTCGGCTCTTATCAAATGCGCACGTAAATAAAAAAGGTGTGCATATTTTTACTCGCTAAATACGTTTAGGCTGGCAGGCGTTACTTAGCGATTTACACGAGTTCGATTTTATTGCCACCCAATTTACGATCACTATTTATGCTTCTTGCTCTCCAACTATACAACGGGGAAATAATTTAATGGTTATAAAATGTGTAATGGATATTGATCACCACTAAATCAAGGTAGCCTATTAGCTTTTAAGCTCGCCATTCAATCTCACTGCTCTCCCCCGCTCTGTCGGGATTCTATCCCATCTCTTCTATTTCCTCTCTTTCCACCCAGAGAGTTTGTTAGATCCACATTCCTGTTAGGGAAATTTTATTTGGGTATCAAGGAATGAATGGTAGCTCGAATTGAAATGCTAGAAGATGGTTGTTGTGTATCAGGTAGACGGAATGGGAAAAAGTACTGCCAAATTTGCTTACTCATTCTGTGGCCCTTTAGCGCTTTCATTTCCAGGAGAGAATCGAACACGAAATGTAACACTCTTCATTGAGTGAATTGACAAGTCGATGAATGGAATTGTTTCCATTCCTTACGTCAATGTCAATGAATGCGTGTGTGGTGTCTGTGGTGAGTATCAGCTTGTTTTTTTTCCAAGCTAAATGCAGATAGTGAGTGTTGATTGATTGGATTCGATTCACAACTCAGCTCTCGCTCTCACCACAAATCACTCGATCGAATTATAGATTTTGATATAAATTTCCGGCACGGGCTTGATTTGGCTCGTGGAAATTTATCTTGATGAACAAAATTACCATCATGCCTTTCTTCAAATCTGGTATAATGTTCTGTTCATATAATAGTGAATTTATTAATAGGATTCCCTATGTTTTATTTGACTTTGAAAACGTTTTTTAAGAAGCGGAAAAAATGCCAAAATGTCGACCGGCGGCGACATCGGCGAATGTTTTTTTGTATCAAAAACGGTCTATAGGCGACAGAAAATCGTACGATATTTTCGGAACCTCCCTAAAATCCTCGAATGATTCCAGTGTTACTGCGGTGCCCATGGGTTTCTATGGTAGAACGATTTTTGACATCGTATACGATCCGAAAATCCCAGCATATTCCAAAAATCGAACCACCAAATTATCACTAAAACCTCGGTAACACCTGTATTTGTTGATCACAGGCGCTGTTTACGAGTAATTTTGCTTTGAAATTATCCAGCATTATATTTCACCGAAAGTCAATGATAAAAATTGTGGAACCCATCGTTTTTCTAAGCTTATTATTTCGCGTTCTGTATACACATCCAACCACTCTAAAGGGACAAATGAAGAGCAAAGGAAATTTACTTTCACTGGGGTGACAAAAGCATGAAAAACAATAACGAACTATGGTGACGGTAATGAACATGAAAGTCTTAGTAATACAATCTATGTCGGCGCTGATGACAAGCCAAGAAACCAAGAGACCGATCGAGCTGATAGTTGCTTTTTCGGGTGGACACATATTATATGAAATTTAAATTAGAAACTAGGATTAGATACCTATTATTTTAAATGTAAATGTAAGAAACTTCGCAGTCTCCCACGTTAGTCCACGGCGTCGATGCCTCTGCCTCCAGATTCCATGTGACACCAGCAAGTAGCAACAATGGTGTGTCTCACTCACACTTGACAAGTTGCCAGCAGAGATTATCGGTTTCATGAAATTCCGTCTGTTACCTACATATCTCATTTCCATTGGAATAAAAAACCGAATTACGGCCATGTTACTCATGTTTTGTCTACATTTTTAGTCATATATAGGATGAGGTCGTACATTTTAAAAAATGGCTGCCATTTACGTTGCACCAACTTTAAAAACGAAATCCGCGTGGCGCTATTTCAAAATATCCAAATCAACAATGGAATAGTGCCTATAATCGCTTTATTATATACCACTCGAATTTCTTCTATAGCATTTATACTTGTAACTTCATAATAGTTTTTAACTAATACAGTTAGAAATATCGCTAAATTGGTGGCTGAAAGTGTATTTCGTATTATGTTGGTAATTGACTACTGTAGCGGAGCGGAAAATGTTATTCTTAAATTAAATAGAGTATATTATGTTTTCTCGGTTGATCGCTATTCGCAAGCAACCTGTTGTTATAAAATATGCGAATAGTTAATCCATTATCTATGGATCAAAGTACATTGCGGCGATACTGACGAGAACTAAGGTGAATCAAGCACTCCTTCTCCTTTTCAAGGACCAATATCTATTCCCGTGGCCCCAGCCGCGTTGACAACGGTCGTTGAGACAGCGTGTAGGTTCTATCTCGAGATCCAATCCTCTGACGGTCGGCAAGCCTTGGCATGCATCAGCTACTCACTACTTAGATACAACAAAAACAACGAGCTACTGATTTTCTTCACACTATATTGCGTGTTCTATTTTACAAATTTCAATTAATTTACCAATTTGAAACGGTAGCGCATATAACTTCGTTCCAGATAAATAGGAATGTTTCCTATGAAACTAACCGATGTGTTTCACTTTTTATTTTCGTTGTTTTTGTTGTTGTTGTTGTTGTTTTTTTTCTCTCTTGGATCTTATCCGTGTCTTCAGATGCAGTCAGTGGTCAATATTGCAAATATTGCTGTATGTTATGTTCACTATGCTAGATGGACAAAAAAATGTGTTCAACGTGGGCAAGCTTTATCTGAGAAACCTGATGATATGAGATTCCTTTGTTCGATGAAATATTATGTACTTTGCCCCTAAATATGCTGGCGAGACCCCTCCTTGGGCCATGTGCTTTTGAGAGATCTTTGGTTATGAGTATGACCATTTGCCGTTATCTTCGTTTCAAGTCTTACACCATTGCGCTCTTTTTTCAGCCCGCGAATTGTTTCTTATCAGCTTCAATGCTTCCGTTTCTAACGACCTTTTCTCTCGACAGCCATAATTTATCTCAGAAAATCATCGAAAAAGTTTCGGAGATTCTTAAAAAAAATGTTTCGTTAGTTTTAACGTTTTGAAACATCCTATTGATACAATTGTTTCCTCCATAAGTACCTAGAATCTTGAACGCAGCCAAAAAAGGCGATAAATTACACTGTAGCAGGGTCCACAGATTTTCTCTGGTTTGATCGATTTTGGCTCAAAAAGAGCTGGGATGTGTTACGAAGGTTCGGCCATGTTTGCGTGACTGTCTTCAGGTCGAGACTGATGAGGGACATAAGCAGCGATGGCTCAGGAACCACTTCGTCTTACCAAAAGTTACAATGTTTTTCTCTTGATACTTGCTGTTTATCTTTTCATATTTCCTACGGTTGAAAGTGTCCATCTTGAGATTCCATCGACCTAACGGATGTTTGGTTGCTTTACGGCTGGCGACGGTTTTTCCTCGTTTTCCTGCTTTCCGTAGCTCGTTAGGATACCTACACATTACAGCATTCATCAGAACTCGTGCGTGGCCCAGCTACATCTGAAAATACCTGTTATGTAGCAATTGTCCCAAAACAACGTCACGAGCAACAAACAGCCTGGAAATGCGAGGAGAAAAGCGTGAAAAACTCTTTGAACCGTACTTCCTGAACGCGTCAGCCATGTTGTATTTTGTATAGCAGTGATTCGAGGATATTATTCATCACACTATCTTATTATTTCAAATAAATGCCGAGAATGAAAAGCCTTTATATTTTATAGAAACAGCTCGTGGTTTTACTATTTTATATAGTTTATCTACGCGACTTTCTCGCTTATGTCAGGCCTATATCGAATGGCTTCCCACCAGAAATTCCTATTCTGGCAGTTATTCTGACCATGGGTTTGATTACTGCGCAAGTTCCGAGAGTTATTATTAAATCCATTTTTGGGCGCAAAGCTTAGCACAGGTGCGGGTACTGGGTACCCGGCCCGAGTAACAGCCCTTTGCTTGCTGCTTCCGCTCACCCCATCGGCTTCCGGTGTCACCAGTGCTACAAAGCGCAAATTAACACACGAACTAACACAAATGATAGGCCATAATTTAAAAAAAAAAATGCCTCGTTCTACTATTATAATCTAATATAGGTAGGTGTATCTCTCGACGTGTGTGGTTGCCTGTGACGGGTTGCACAATTTATGCTAATCAAAATGCACATAGCACAGTATATATTATATTCTGCACCCACTTCTTCTATATGATTATGTGCCCCATTCCTTGCCATCCTCCAAATGCGCCAAAAGATGAACGAGAGGTATTATAATTGAGGGTCCATCGCTTGTTTCAACTGCTTTTAACTTCTCAATTCCATATCATGTACAATGCACATGTTCCATTCCATCGATAGCTGCTTGTCCCTTGCCTATCGCAATCTCAACATGTCGTGTAAAGTTATACCTTTCCATTCCGATAATAAGGACATTAGTCTGTAGAAAGATGCTGTAATGCAGCTACGCCCCAGGACCGAAGCATGTTCTATGGTTTCTTGTGTCGGCATAGATGCTCTTATGATATCTGCATTATTGTCACATGGAAGATCATCTAGTAATAATATCAGCTTCACTATCAGCCATTCGAACATGGAAATAGCATTAAAGAAAAGCGGACGAGTCTTTATAGAACCATACTTCTTATTTTCACTTAATCTATTTTGGTGATACTTTGGAAGATGGAATATTTGGGCTATTTTTTAAAATGAATAATAAACACTTGTGTCCTCAAGTAATATTATTTCAAATGCCTTAATTTTTCATTTTCCACGTGATAAATCAATGCCAGGTAAACAAAATAATGTTCTTTACTTGTACAGCCTAACACGTTTTACATTTATATCTTCCATAATTAATTGGTATGTTATTTAAGTGCGCAGAACTTATACTCATGCGGCTATAATGAATTCTATTAGCTTACTAATAATGTTAGTTCTTGTTGACACCATATAAGTTAGTGGCAAGACACGGGATTCCAGTGTGATGTATATCTGAGTGAGTCTCGAGTCTCGGGTCTCGAGAGTGGAGACCCCAGCCCCTGAGACTAGAGACAGCGTCCAGTTGACATTTATCTCTAGAAGGTTATGCCCGACCCGTTGTCGAGTTATGGCATTACTCAGGACTGCTACCGGATATACATCGACTTTGCCGAGGATTGTCCTTGTCCACATACATAACATTATCGTCGTGCTTGTTCTTGTTCCGTTGCATCTTAGTATCATGCCTCAACCTACTGGCGCATGTGTGTGTGGTGTGTGTGTTTGACCCTGTGCTGTTCAATAATATGAGATGCCGAGAAGACTTAGAGAAGAAAATCGTGCCTAATAATGGACATGTATGACACTTTATGTCTTCGGTTAGTAATGTAAATTATAATCAAATAGCTAAACAGGCTTGTTAGAACATAGGAAGCGCTATAAACGGAAGAAGCGGGCGTAGAATAACTTGAAAATTATTGTTAATTCGAGTTGTATTGGTTGTTTTTGCATCCGACCCGACCCAAAGGGCAGTAACCGCTTAGATAGATAACTATTATATATGCTAACGGGAAGTTTACATATCTTGTTGGTATCAATTATTCGAATTTCCATAGCCATATATTTGAGTAAATAGTAAATGCATATTTTCGGTCGTGTTTTCCATTCTTGTTTTATCGAGAGAATATGCTTACGGTGACCATGGCTTGGAGTTGGGATTTAGGAAATAAAACTCGAATAACCCGGTGATGCCAACTCTTTTATTAATCTTTTAATGATTCACAACTCCCATGCAAGTGCAATATTATTTAATTCATAGAGGAAAAGTACATAAAGCAGATAATGCCCTGAATGAGAAGAAAACGAAGCAAAAATCAACGTTTACAAGTGAGTTTCGTATGATTCGTTACTTGTGGAACTATTACTTTGGTTTGTGTACAGAAAGCCCTAGAGATTAAGTTTCAAGGAGTCTAAATCCATTTGGTCAACAATGATTTTAAATGAAATCCCCGGAGTAGCGACACTCGCACGTTCGCGCTAAAATCCTTTCAGAATGCCATCGTAAGTCATGCCAGTTTTTGCCAGTTGCTGACAAGCTTGAGGAGTATACCAATCAGATATGTTATGATTTTGGTAACCAGTACGAATCAATTAAGCTCCTAAGACTTAATGGAGACCAATTAAAGAGTATCCTGTTGAGTTTATTCCACGTTTGCAGTAGGAGTTCTCCTACAAAAAACGCAAAAAACGCATTTCGAATTTACACCCTTAAAAATTATTCGAACATGTTTTGTGCGATGCTGAACGTAAGACGTTATCAAATTCCAGTCTAAGTTTACAATGCTTATTGTCTTCTAGATGTAAATAAGAGGGTGCGATTAATGTTGAATTATTCAGCAGATTCTCTGTTAGTGATGGCCGGTACATGGTTTAAAAGTAAAGCCAAGCAATTAGGCTCTGGATAGAGCAGAGAACCATCGGCGACCATACAGTTTTGCATGAAATATCAAGTTTGTAAAAAGTAGAAGTCTTGTTGAACGTTAATTGGCAGAGGACCAGAGGGTTTTTGAAAATATACGTTTACCTTGTAGCCTCTGTATTACATGCCTGTCTAAATGCCAGCCAACTTGGTCGTTATTTTAAAGAGAAGAGTGTAAAAAAAATATTAAAAACGATCAGTCTAGTAGAAGGTTTTTATTTTTATCACAACAATAACAATCATACGTATGCAATCGCGAAAATGTGAAGGCAGGGAGGGGTTGGAGTCCTGTAACCTCTATGGCTGCATTTGAATGGATATGGATACACGGGGATACCATAGTGTCGAGTCGTTTCACGTTTGTTAATGAGGTCTGCCTCCGTCAGACGCCATATTCTCGTCGAGCAACGGGCAACGAGCAACGAGCACCGATCACCTTATACCCCTTGCACTAGTTACTAGAGCAACTGCATGTGACTGTGAGTGGCATTGATATGAGACTGACTTGACGCAAATGAGTTCACTTGTTATTGTGTGCCTACAGCTTGCAGCCTCCAGCCTCCCACAGTACCACACCCTCCAATCGCTAGTTTCACCCCTGTGACATATCATTTTATTTCATGTAAAAACAGTTTTTCTCCCTGCTGTCGCGAGGCTTTCAGGGGAAATGTGTAGATACATTACGGTAGTACCTATCCCATGCTTTACACACATATTTTTTGTGCGACGACGGTAAAAATTTATAATAGAGGCATGGCATATTTGCTTCAAGTTATGGTTGGTATTAGGTATATACTACTGAGCTCTGTAATGAAGTGGAACTAGAGTGATTAGAGGAGTTCCTGAAGTTTGCCTCGACTGTCGTCAACGAATACTTTCTTCAAAGTTGGAGCACGGGTCGTAAAGATGAATGAGTCAAAGTAATTTTCAAGTGTCTTGAGTTTACTCCTTGGAGTTTTGTCCATTGAAATAAAAACGTCGTTCTCATTGTTCAATTGTCACAAAGGTCCTTGCTTTTGTAGGGGCCGCCATTTCTTACTGGATATTCGCGCTCGATCTTCACCTAACCCATTGATTAGCAATTCCCTAGCGTCACCCACTCTTTCCTCGAAGACGCCAAGAAGAGAACAAGTGAAGTCAGAATCGCGAGGGGTTCTGGGATGACTTTCTCTAATCTTTATTGTTTTTTTGTTCTCTTATTTTCTTTTTCGCTAACGAAACTTTAATCCAATATATTTCATAGTGCATCCAACATAACAATTTCTCGCTGAACCTGATTGCTTTGTGGAATTTTAATCAAAAAAGTTTCTTTGATTACTATTGCTTTTTAAAATGCAATTTCGTGTTAACATATTCATACGTGCTGAGCGACATGAAACAAAAGGAAACTTTGTCAACTTCCCTAATATTATATAACTCATGATAACATTAAAGGACGAAATTAATTTTTAATTCAAACCTTCTAGCGTCGTTTACTGCTCAGTGCTCACAAGGGCTAACTTTATGAGGACCTAAAACAATTACACTATTATGAATGTTGGAGTTAACCTTTCAGCAGCTCAGACACAACATCAAATTTCCTTCTAGAATACGGGTGGTAAAATGAAAGTGAAAACTGCGACGAGTGAACACTTTACAGTTTACAGTGACACTGGCCCTTGCTGTATACGTCATGTGTTTAATCCAAGAGTGACTAGATATGACTAGATATAAGACACTTAGATAAGGGATGCTAGAAGGAACGATTAGGCTGCGAATAATTGGCTTATAGAATCAATATTTTCCAATCATCGTGCAAATGACAACACGGCAAGATTTTGTTTCAAAATTGTGAAGTCAATAATATATATCCACAATATAAAGAGAATATCATATCATAACTTATCAGTCAAACCCACCCATTTTATATCATAAGCTTTTACAAAGTACTTTCAAATCTCATATACGGTCATTCATATTACAAAATTCCTTTTTACAACGTAATAGAATTTTTAAACTATTTTCCATCTGACTATCTTTTCCATTCTCCAACTATTCTTTATTTATAATATTCAACCCTAAATCGTTTCCATATGGATCAAGGGTCGTCTTTACATTCTTTAAAAATGGAGATCAGATTATAAAGCATGCAAATACATTCCTCGCGTCATTATAATATGCTCAGTTGACAAATTCCAGCCTCACATTCTTCAGCATGTTTTTTTTTTTCAATTACCATTTCCCCGATTCAATTTCAGGATGAAAGTTACCTATAAGCCCCAAAAACTAAACAGCAATTACGCTAATTGCTTTCGACTTACCTCACGTTTCTACTTTGCTGGTGAAAGAACTTTTTCTGTTTTACCCAGTGAACTCGTGGGGAAGTCAAAGTAGCACCCAATTTCCTATTATGCCGTAATTGTACCTCGCACTAGTTGATCTTAATTAATTTATACCACTGGGAGAAGAGATGAGCAGGGGGTGCGAGCTAAAGCACCCCCCCCCCCCTTTCTCTCACCCAAACCCCTTACTCCACTCCCTGGCCCGATACCCTGCGAGTGTTTCGGTATTCAGTGCAGTGTAGCTTGAATTACGTTCCTCCGTGTAAGAATGGGATCATGAAAATATTTGCCACAAAGTACTTTATATCTTTTTTTGACAGCCACGTGTTTTACAAATACGATAGTAATCAAATTAAAACTGTAATGTTTCACAATGTGTTAAATAGAAGCTATAAGGCATGACTCTTTCGCTGGATGCATAAACGCAATGTTTTCAATGAGTCGGAATGATTGTGCTAGCAGCTTGCCTAGGGGGTTGGCGCACTTGTTTTATCTTCGGAATGGACAACGGTCGTACAATTTTCAAATTTAAAAGCACATTGTCTTTTGTCCTTCCGGAAGATAGGCCCTATTTTTTTTCCAATTACTGTCCATTTGTCATGGAAGGTCAGTATTTTCTTCTACTGGCTGTTCGTCGTTGATAAGTAAGTAGGGCTAGCTTGACACTCATTGCTACTTTTGATGAAAGCGCGCTATAAAACGTATGCATTTTTATACCCCTTTAGATACACTTTTAGCTTTCCTCGCATTTATCAATAAAATGTGAGATTTTAAAGAGGGTTATAAATATCGGGTTTAGCGCGAATAGCCGAGAAGACCTGTGATTTTTGACGACATTATAACCCAAGTTCTATGACAGTAAATTCACCAATAACTATACACGTTTCAAAATCGCTTTCTTACGTAGAAACGCTCTAGCAGGACGTTGGCTGGCCACACAACTTGCCATCAAATAATCCGACAGTGCTGTTTTGCTGTTAACAGCCTCCATTAAATACGCTTCGAAACTATATAACTTGAATGGACAAAAGGGGATTGGATATGTGCCCTAAGCTAAGAGTTGCTTGCTGCACTTACTACTTATACAGCATGGCTATATTGCATTTCTGTCTTGCGCTAACTTTTTATTAGAAACCTTAACGAAAGTAGTAGCCATATCCGTGAGAAGGATGGCACTTGGCTTCACGCTTGCATCGGCCAAAACAGCCTTCGCTCGCCACGCATGTTGGCGGAACATCTGTGACAGCAAACGGCTGTTTCCAAAGTTATAGTGTGAAAAAAAAAAACTTGATAGTACGGGAAAAAGAAGGGGGTAAAAATCTAATATTAAGTAAATCGAGGAATAAAAAGTCTCGTCATACCCATACGCGGCCTTCGGTATACTACACCGACAGTGTAAGCTGAAAAAGTAAAGAAGAAAAAAACCTTTCGACAATGTAACGTATGTATACACCGACCTCAAACTCAGGGGAAAATAAGTAAATTTCTCAATGCCCGGATGTTTTGTTTGGACAATGAATGTAGGTGTAGGTACAACACGGTTGAACAACGCAACTCTCGCTATGATTTCTAGGTATACATAAAGTAAAGACAAATTGAATATTTGCATGTAAAGCTAGATATAAAAGTATACCATTATGTTGTAAGATGGCTTAAATTTACTCACTTACATATTATTCAGTATAGACAGAAGTTGAATATGTTTGACTCGCTGTGATATTGCTATGTGCACGGGACCATTTTCATCACAATTTAATTCTTCGATAGCATGGAGTGGAGAGAGGAAATATTATTCCCCTGAGAATAGCAAGCCGCTTGCAAGTTACTAAGCATATTGAATAAAGTATTACGTATCCAAATACAATGCAGATCTCGTTCAAATCATTTTTTCGCGGAATTTAATAATGATTTCTGTACTTAAGTAAACGTTGTGATCATCACGATATGTAAGCAAGATAACACTCTTTACTTTCTTGCGCTGTTCGTAAAACTTGCATGAGATGGGAAACAGAAAAGAATTGAGAGCGTATATTTGTCTTTGATTGCCTTTTTTGATACGCCTTCGTAGGTATGTGCCTTAGTCTCTATGCCCAGTTTTTGATTCCCCTTGTTTTACCCAACTCAACACAATAAAACCGTTTATTATGACTGCTGCAGCGAATTCCCTCCAAGGATCTTTTTTTTTAGTGGAGGGGGGAGTTTTCCTTACACTCTGAACTTTGCGTATAGTATGTGAAGAATTTTTCAAACATTCGTTTCTCAATTCTAGCATGCAAATTGTGCTGCTATGTCTTCATAACAAAAAAATACAGAACTTAAAATGCCTATATTGCTAGATGCCGTATATTAATATTATAACAAGCGAAAGTATGTCGGAATAACTAGAACACAAAAGCTTTTTGACTAATTGTTTCAGAGCTTGAAATCTGGTGTCAGTTATTCTTTGATGTTTGGTCAAAGGAGCGTTGTTACACATCTCCACGTTGCTATGGGTTATGACGTTTTGCCAAATGCCAATTAGACACGGTGTATTTCTAGTCTTCCTGCTCCGCGCTCTCGCAACCCACCCCACTCCAACCCTCCTCACCCAACCCCTCCTCCCCTTCCTCCAACGACCGTCAGCGACCCCAGATCCTGTAATGACAATTGAAAATCGATGCAATTGATGTCATTGGCTTGTAGTCATGCCAACCATGTATGCGACATCATTGCTGTCATTGCGTTTGCTACCCAATTTCCGCCGAGACTCGCAATTGCAAATAAGTTTGCTATCTCTTATGATTAGAGCTTGACGGAATACATTTGGTTGCTAGAAGGGAGAAATTGGGGCGCGGAAACACAAGAGGGAGATACATATTATGTGAACAATTACGAATGTTGGCTGGAATTGCCGGTGCCTGCTGTTCAGTGCAGTGGAGGAGCCAGATCTGAACAAGCATAACGAGCAACTGAAAAACTTTCATGTTTGGAATGGAATGTACAAAATACTTTTTATTCGGTTACTTTTATTACAGGTTCCTCTCATTTTTGCGCGAACGAATCCTGTTATTATTCTAATCGTTTCGATGATAATTATTCGCCATGTACAATAGTGGACGAACTAATATATTTGTTTGTGAAATATGAGGCCAAATGTTGAATAATGCTCAAAAGCTTGCTAGTTGCTAGCTAGCAAGGTTTTGTGATCTAAGTAAGTAGTGAAGGTCCTGTGTTTTCTGTACCAACGCTTGTAGCGTGCGGAGCTTGCCCCTTTCCCCTGTTTCATCGTGTTCCTGTCACACCTTGACTAATGTCGTCCTGTAGAAGGATTGCTGGTGTTGTGTTGTATGTCTAAGACCTACACCAGGAACCGTTCCACTCAGATTTTTAATGAATTGCTTTAATTTATCACTAGGAGTGAAAATAAGAAAGAAAACATCTTATATGCATGCGTTTCATAAAGGATATTATAGTAATATATTCTGACAGACTTTTCGGTAAAAGAGTGTTCCACAGCGTTTGAAAACTGAGCCCCAGTGATCTGCATACTAACATGATTAATTATCTGTTACCTGTCGGTATACCGATTTTTAAAGTCAGATTTTTTGTCAAAACTCTTATAGCACATGTAACATCACTTCAGAGATATCAATTCGACACGGATTGTTATTCTTTCATCATTATATTTAGTATTGATTTGTTGTGGCTCTTTCATCGAAGCAAGCATCCCTCATCATCTCTCAACTTCCTGTTAGAATTTGGGAGAAGTCCCCCCCATCTTTACCCGCGCTGATCCACCCACGCGTGACCCCACTTCACACTTGAGCTCCGTAGGGAGTTTAGATCCTCTCAGTCTTCAACCTCTCCTTCAGGCGACGCCCCCGAGAAGCTTCGCCTTGACTCTCTTGACGCTCTGGACGCTATGGGGGCTCTGGACGCTATAGGGCCTTACTTACGCCAGTCAATTTTCTGGTATTGCAACGGTGCTGCTGTACCACCAGATAGTATTACTGGGCAAAAAGGATATGGAAACCCCGATTTTCACTTGCACCGCCGTAATACCTGCCTGTTGGTTGCACTGAATAACGGCTCTTGATGTTCTGGACGTTATAGGGCCTTAGGGTGGTCAATTTTCTGGTATTGCAACGGTGCTGCTGTACCACCAGATAGTATTACTGGGCAAAAAGGATATGGAAACCCCGATTTTCACTTGCACCTGCCTGCCTGCCTGTTGGTTGCACTGAATAACGGATTTTGATGTTCTGGACGCTCTGGATGCTCGATGCTTTGGATTCGTTGGTAGACGTGGAAGATTGGGACGACTGACGACTGAGACGATACAGCGATGGCTTGTCAGGATGGTGCAATTATTATCGAAACCCTATACCTACCCGTCGATCTGCTTGGCTGGTTGCTGGATGCTGCGCTCAATTTCTGCCGATTCACGATTACAAGAATGTTCGCGGGAACAAAAAAAATCCAGCCTCCAGATTAAAATTAGTATATACCGCCATGTTTTTTATTTATTTATATTGTGCGAGCTCCTACTCAAAATCTATGGATATTTCGGTGAGAAAAGAAAGGAGGTAGGTAGATATCTTTGCGAAAATAATAAATTCATACAAAATACAAATATATGCTTTCGTTCCCATACTTTGTATATACCTATCATATCATATTGCTTATCATCATCATTGCATCTTACCGATTGTAGACATTGCTGTAAATTTTCTCCTAATGAAAATTCGATTCCATAAAAGTGTCAAGAAAGATAGAAAGTTTTCTTCGAGTGAATTCAGTTAGTCGCCTGGAACAGTTACTTTTGAATGTTTATTGGTGCAGCGTTCATCTGTACACAGTACATGGACAGCTATAAAGCCAGAAACTTGGTTAGAAATTAAACCCAAAAAAACGGCTTTTGTGCCACATCATATTCAAGTATAAATCTCGTGCGATAATTGTGTTTCAGACTTTATGAAGAGCACTTTTCAAAAATGACAAGCCGGGCAGTCATGAAAGCAGCAAACTCTGTCTTGAAAATCACTAAACCTCGACATTTAAATAAATATTCATTTGGTGCATAATATCGGCGCCTTTGCACATGATTCGTCAGAAGTAAGATAAGAAGTCATAAGTCAGAACATGAATACTCTTTGTTGTGTCGCAATGCATCCTATTATTTCAAATGATTCCATGAAGTGAGCACTAACGATTGGGCTATCGAGTAGCGGGGAAGGGTGTTTCGATTGTCTATACTGCAAACTCTTAACTGGATTTCTTGCCGATCTGAGAGGTGATACCGAGAGTGACAGATTATTTCCGAATGACTAAGCAAGATCACTAAAACCAGGGCCTCTTAACGTTGGTTCGATCATTCACGGATATGCTTTAGAGCACACCTCCATCATTGACATATAATGCTCGTATCATTGATATACAACAATGTTAATGTGATGAAATAATACGCTCTCTGGGAGAAAAAAAATATTTCGCATGTTCATTGTAGTGAGTCTTTCATGGGCTAGCAACGGATATTAAGTGTCAAAAATGTTGAGATAGAATCTGAGTTTTATAGCTTTCCCTTTTCTGTGTAGTGGTGTATAGAATGGTCCCATGCTGCAGCTATGTCAGAGGGGATGAAATTTGAAAAAAATCGTTTCTTCGTTTTGATGGATTTAACCATGATGCCGGCATTTAGCCAATGGCAGGAGAGACGCACGTGCTAGAAAATGGAGTGGAAATGCTCCAACCATGTTAACTCTTATAGCGAATTGCTCATCTGTGAATTTTTCTACTTATCTCGATATATTTATCACTGGGGCTTGCTGAACGCTTGTTGCTAACGCTCTGTTTATGAAAATCTTCGAGAATTTGGAGTCGAAATGATACTTCAGAAAATTGACAGAACTTAAATTAGGATTTTGAAGGTGCACTGAAAATTTTGTCGACATCGGTTTTCCCAGTATATTGGTTTAGAAAAAGAGACAAACACTAAAAAACAGCATTGAGGTGAGGTGTCGCTTTCAGGAAAACAATAAGATTATTATACAGTCGTCTTGTAACAGGGGTAAACACACATGAAAAGGTTCGTCAAATCATTTAAATTAGTTTGGGCCAATATGGAAAGAATTATCATTGGAAAAAAAGTGAAATGTTTCGTAAAACTGACGTACAAGAAAAGCACATGACCAATCGGCTTCAAAACCTAAAGGTCCCTGAAGTTTCCATCAAAATCTGTGCAGGCATATGAGCGCGAACAAACACATAAACTTCATTTTCATCGCCAGTTCCACTCATCAATGACTCCATTGGCACTTAACCCAATCCTATATTCACCTAAGATCATACCGATGTATACAAGAAAATGATTGTTTCAGTACAAATCCATGGCAATGGAATGATGTGAAGAGGGAAATTATATAACCGATCCATGTTATTGAACTCGGGTTATTGGGCTAGAGCACTTTTCCGTGAATCAACCGATCCATGGTTCGTATCCCGGCGCAGAACGATTACGCATTCCCCCCGATTCATTTCCCTTGCATCCATCACATATTGAGTTGGACCAGAAAAACGATTTCTAACATATTCATGTTATTCAAGGTATTTGATACAGGTACGTACTAACAAAACAGAGCTAAAGGTTCCTTTCTTTGTTTCTTTGCCATCTTTTATGAAGTTTTTATACCCTGGATTTATATTTCATAATACACATTTCCCAAGTTTTTAATCTTTTTTTGTGAAAGTCTTGGACTTTCGTTTATACGTTTTATATACCTATATAATGTAGATATGTATCTAATATCTGCAGAGAGTTAGCATAAAGTTGCTCACACAAACACCTCGGGGAGCCACGTCTGGCGCGGTGTTCGCTGTAACGAGATTAATTGGGAACAGCGCAGTCTCGGGAGTCATTCTAAACGGCGACGCTCTGAGCGTCGTCGTCGTCGTCGTCGTCGTCGTCGTCGTCGTCGTCGTCGACCTTACCATCGTTCCAATTCTGGTGGCTCACAACACTCACTACCCTGCAGCCTTTGGCTCATGTTATAACAGATTAACCCTGGTCAGTTATCAAGTTATGGCTAAGTATAGCGCAATAAGCTACAGCCACTAATCGAATTAGCCTAGATAACTTACATTGCTTCCATAATTTGATCAAAAATCGAATTTCGAATGAACAACAAAATCTGCAGAAGATTACTTCTCGAAATAACCACGATGTATTTCAATGCCCTTAGGTACGGAGAGTTGAATCTCTGGGCAAGTATTTTTTTGTTTGTTAACAAATTCTTTTTAAAAATATTCTGGAGAACGATTCCAGTTCTGGGGTTGTAAGTTGCAACCGCTCAGTTGGTCGTTTGAATTTTGTTTAGTATTCGTCGTTGGCTTGAGTGGGTACGACTGCGAACTGACTCCGTTTGAATTGCACTTATTCTTCAACAGCCAATGGTGCAACAGCTGCAGCAATTATCAATCAAGAGATTTTTCGATTCATCTCATGGAAACGTATCGTACCGTCGTATCTTTCGTCGCATGTCGTTGTACACATCATTATCATTATATTTATATGTATAAATCATTATATCATTCGATATACATAAGTCTGGTGAGTGGTGAGCTGGTTTGTCAAATAGCATTCATGTGAAAAAGAAAAGAGGCAGCCAGGGCAAGATAGAGAGCTAATTATGTAGTGTCGCATAGGCAAATAATTGCCATCTACATTCTTCAACGTGGGTGTAAGCATTCCGCTTTTCTTTTTTACATCGACCAAGCACCAAACCAGGGTGATTTATTACTGTCACTTCTTCAAGAAAAGAAATTCCTGTTGGTTGTTTTCTTTATTATTGCCTTCCTCCTTGCTGGATACAAGAGTGCAAGTGTGCAAGTGTGCTAGTGTGTCGTGTATGTGTGAGTGTGAGTGTGAGTGTGTGTTTGTGTGCGTTATAGTTCGTGTGTGTCGACCGCTTCCTGTTTTCTCTGCTATCAGACTTTCCACGTTCCAAATATCATTGCCACGCGGCTTCTTTTCATTCTTTTCCATTTCTATAGCTTTTTGTCGATCAACTTTTCTTTATATTCTTTCATTGGTGAGAGAACTGGAAGAAAGAAATATCTATATACGTGTTTTTATCATTTAAGTCCTTTATTGTTGTGCGCTCGAGCCAGGGGGATGGGGGTTGTGTGCACCTTGTTTGTGTCTTATAATGCATTTGCCGCGACCAAAGCATTTCGACAAAGTAATCGAATCGGTGGAGCAATCGGAAGAGGCAACCGTGACAAGTAATGAGACTTTATGGTTTGACCGTTTGTGTGACCCGGTGGGTGGGAGTCGAGTCTGTAGACGTCCACTCGCCCATCGGGAAGCAGCCAGGCCCGCGCTTAACGCCAACTTCTTCTTCGCCGTCGCCGTCGCCTCCGCCGTCGCCTCCGCGTCGCCTTGTCGAACTACCCCGACATTCGACATCGACATGGGACTTGCTGGACTTGGGAATCGGGAGACGGAACTCGGGACTATAGCTGTAGTATGGCGATCTCTTCGCTGGAGACTGGAGACTCGGGTGTGTATGTCCCCTGGCTACAATTGTCTGATTTCTCACCGAACCGTATCGTCTTACTCCTTTTTGGATGGTATTGATCAAGACTGGAGTGAGGCAGACAGAAGTGAGGGTGAGAGTGGGGTGGTTCAGTCTGTTACCATCGGTTTATGAGAGTCTCTGAGAGTCAGGACTCGGAAGCGTCACTGGCTGGCGCATTACTTGTACAAGTTGAGGCCTCTCAATGAGTCGGGGGCCTATGGATCAATATGCCAGTGTGCAACGTGCACCGGGCCACTAACCACAACTGCAGAAAGGCAGAAGTAGCAAATAGCTGCAGAGTACAGAAGCATGGTATATACAGAGTGTAGTAATTAATTGGTAGTAATCTAGTGATACGCGACTGGATTGACCGCACTCAATACTTGGTCGGGCTTGATTCGATTCGACCAATGGCAGCTACTTGTGTGGAAATCAAATTGATCTCGCAGCAATGCGGACCACGTTTGTGAATGTCAAATGTTCATGTTTGACCAAAATACTATTCGATTGCTGGCGTTCAGAAATGAAAGAAATGTCCGGCATTTAAGAGCTTCACGTGATGGAGGACATCATTCAATTCATGAGATCATTGACATGCAGTTTTCATTTTTTTCAACCTTATTACTTATCGGATTAATTGATAAAAATGCGTGGTGCGGGTGGGTGGGAGGGGGAGGGGGAGTGACAGACCCTGGAATTTTGCACTGATCAACAAAGTTCATTAAATATAAATTACAATTTACTTGTACTCGTTCAGCGCGTAAATTAATTTACAGCACTAATTCACCCAACTGCTCATGCAAATCAATTATGAAAAAGGAAGCATGCGCTACTCACAGACAATTCGTTGTTAAAATTTAAAATTAAACATTAAATATTATAGAGTTAAGACCTTGATTGACAAAATATGACAACTTCTATTAAAAAAACAATTAACAAACACTCAAACCTAAAAATGCAAAACTAATCGGAAATATGTTTTGTCATACAAAATGGAAGCTGTCGTGATTTCGAAGCCAATGGGATGTCAATGTTCCAGTCAAGCATGTCCTTCCCATCAAGGGAAAGCCATGGCATTCCGATGTTCTTGATGTAGTCGAAGGAAAAAGGTAAGGAACATTTTTTTGGCGAAGAAATGGCAATGTGTAATTGTCTCATGAGCTTTATTGCGAATGCTTAATGGGGTCTAAGTTTGTAACTAGCAACTAGTAACTTGAGACTAGTTACTTGGGCTTGGGCTTTGAGGTAACCACATGGTAAATGGTGAGTGGGTATGGGATGTGAATTGTTGTTTTTGTTCCACCGTTAATTGTCGAATGTCGTTGATTTCGCTGGTGTGTGCTAATCATGTGTACAAAGACGTTGCCAGTGGGGTTCACTCACATCATTCAACAATTGTCAGTCTGACCAAATACAATGAAAAATTACCCCCTACCCCGCTTCTTCTTACTCTTTCTCACCAACCAAAATCTCTTATCCAGAGTCTCCATAGTTTTGTTGTCGTATCATCACAGAAAGTGCTACAGCGTGAAAAATAACTTCATAGTTTCTCATTTTTCTTCTTTAATTATGTTAAAATACGTACAATTTTACTGACATAATCTTACGTAGCTCTGCAGGCAAATTTGTGAAGCATATAACGAAAAAAGTGTTGCGTTTTCAAACTCTTTGACAACACTTACGTTTTGACACCATATTGTGACACCAAGAAATGCAAAAAGTAACCCCCGAATAACAGAACAGTATGATCGACTTTCAAGCTGCCAGGGTTGTCTGGAACTGTAAGTTAAATTGAAGACAAGTTTTAACCGCTCACGACTATTTAACGCCATGGTTCGATCAAAAAGCGAGGATTCAGGGATGAAGCGTAGGTCCATAATGTCAGCTAAACTATAAGACAACACTCAAATGGCCCATTTTAGAAGCTAAGTGGCGATTGGCCAACTTTAAACCTTGTCTTCACGTATTCTCGATGTGAAGACGCAAGACTAGAGTGCCACTATAGGCCAAGAGTAGCCAACTCGGAGCCTTGTCCGGGAGAGTAGCTAAATCGTAACCTTGTCCTTGTGTACGAGACTTGAGTGCTAGCAAAGCCCAGGAGCAGGCAAAGCAAATGACTCGTAACCGACCCAAAACCGTCCCAAAACCGTCCCAAAACGGTTAAAAACACATTGAATTTTTTCCGAGAATCATTTGCACTTCTATAGAAAATTAATTTAGCACCATCCTTGCCTCAAGCGCTTTCGTTTAAATATTACTAAATGGTGTTGTTTGAGAATTTTTGACCGAAAACGTATTTCATTATAAAAACAATTAATTTAAAAATAATACGGCATGGATTATAATATGGTCTGGCAGAGGCACAGTTCATATGAGGCTCAATAAAACTTTTTAAAATGTATACTTTTTTAAAGATGCTTAAATTTTTAAAGATCAGTAATTTTTTACTTTAGAAAAAATGTAAAATATTACTCGTAGCCACGATTAATTATCGAAACAAATAGTTGAGCTTTACGATTCCGGAGAGAGCGATATTTTTGTCGATCTATCGAGAAAAGCTTGCAACAAAAAACAATTTTACTATGCCAAAATTTTATATTTTAAGACTCAGACCATCTCATAGCATATTTGAGTGATACTCACCCCTGGTGGATTACGATATGAGAGCCATTTCATTGGAGCTGTCATCCATCGACTCCTAGAGTTTCTTAATAACAATTATTGGTCATATTTATCCTCGAAGCAAATAGCTTAAATTTTTTCGTGTTCAGGTATATACCGTCTCGTGATAGCATACATACTATACTTTGTTGAACTTTGCGCCATTTTCTTTTTTAATTTAGGGGAGTACCTGGAAAGAGATTGGCAAAATCAAGAACCGCGAAACAATCCCTTTATAAAAATGCACGCGAGGCGCAGCGGTGTTGTTGGGGGAAATTTCTAAAGAAAATGCGGGCAAGTTAAGTAAATTTCTTCACTATCATCGCATTATACATTTATGAATGACGGTGGTCCCACTTTTTTCGAGCCGCCCCATGTTTGAGCAACGGGACTTACTTGGACTAATTTTCTTCAGCACGTTCTACCCCCTCAGACCCCTCAACGCTAGAAAATTGAATTTCTTGAGTCTGTGGGTGAAGCAGTTTGAAAACGTAAAACGGGAGGTTAAGGGTGGGTGAAACTGAATTGAGAGGGAGGCAACCAGCTACGAATAGAACAAAAGTGGTACAGCGGAATAAAGAAAATGAACAGAGCACGCGGAAAATGGTTTGCTTCAGTTCGTTGAGTTGTTGAAGAAATACTTGGCAGAATCTTAGGTCGAATGGCGAAAGCATAAAGCACGTCCGCGGCTTACCGTGCGTTGCAATAACATTCTTATCGTTCGACTAAAACTTACCAATATCAGAATTAGAAATTAGAAATTAGAAGTAAGTACCAATATTTTAGAAGTTCATGTATTGGGTTGAAACCACGAGTTTGAAATCTCCGAAGGAGTTCACTCATTAGCCATTCCCATGCTTTATTCCCATTATCACGCAACATTCACCTGTCATAAAATTTATAACGTGATATTTTCTGTTTAACTATAACATAAAATATGCTAGGTATTTATTGTGCATGTATGAGGTAAAAAAGACGATTCTTTGCTTGTCTGCATGAAACGTGCTTTTTCTTCACTTTCGATTATTACTTGAGATCGACGCTAAGAATAATTTAGCGGTCGCTACTCGTTTTATTGGCTAGATCAATAAAATTGACCATTTGGCGTTTGCATAATACATATGTGCCAACCTTTCTTATCTATTCGAGGTGTTTCCGAGTAAAGAATGTGACGTACGGATCCACTAAGGTTGGATTTGCTCAACATCTGTCTTCATGTTTGGATGCTTTTCCGACAAAGACACCGCTGAAAGATGTTTTCCGAAATGGAATGAGTAGGCTAACACTCGGTAAATGACGTTTTTCACACCGAATCAAGTAAACGAAACCTCTTTTTTTGGCCAGTGTTTCGAAAAAGTGATTGCTACGGTTCTTCTTGTATATATTTGGCGGCTTGAGTGATAGGGGCTTTTAGTAAGAGCAGACACTTTGCCTTTAGTTTCAGCAAGAAAGTGTAAACTCATCTACCAAACATCAAAATGTATTAAATGAGTGGGAGCTGTAGCATGAAATCGGCTTTCAGACTACTAAAGATTTGCGTTTCGTATATTATGATAGACGTTTGATTAGCCAGTGGATCAATAGACAATGCAATGCGTTCGCACACACGATAATAATTTATGTTTACTCAAGTGTGGTCTTGTCTGTATTAATGTTATTGTAGGCAATGGCTATTATTCCAGCGTCCCGTATACACCAGTGTAGGCAATTGATTCATACACCGCCTAGCAAGTACAGCCATGCCATGCAATCTGCAATTTGGTCACTCTTCCCTCACATAACCTAACCTCTATTCTGGTATCTAAATGCGCCTCTGAACAGCGATCAGTTTCTAAACGTAAGCCTCCGACGAACTGAACTTCACTTGCTCGCCAAACTCTTTATCAATTAAAACAACAACAGCAATAACAACAACAACATCAACAACAACGTCAACAACAAAAAAATAAGAATCCAACAGCAGCCGGGTATCATTAAATTACCGGAGTGCCATCGTTAACTGTCTTTCAAACTGACTTTTAACAGTTCACACTGATGTTGCCTGCTTAAATTAGGCAGGTGTTTTTATTTCTAGGTGGAAATAAAGTGTTACCTCGTAACGACTAGCTCATTGTCCTAAAAGATGGGAGGTTAGGTGGACCTCCTTTGATCATTGAATGCTGGCAGGCTCCTGGTTACACTCAAGATCATTGAACAGGTCTCACCGGCACCGACACTGGCACCGGCACCGGCATCGCATCGCATCACATCGCATCGACATCGGCATCAGCATCACATCGCATTGCATCGCATTCAATACGGCATGCAAATCAATTGATATCAAAAGACGTATGCCACGCCATAGCACCAAACTACAAGTCCGTAGTCATACTCTCACACAGAACACTCTTTCTTACTCAAGTCATTTGACTCGCTGCTTGAAGGTTTCTTCTATCTCGAGGACATTTTGTTACTGCTTCCCATCTTAGCTTTTGTTCGTGTGACGAGTCAAACCAGTTTTCCTGTAAATTTTCTGCCACTGCAGACACGATGGCAGGTCTTGCACGACAGTGAAACTTTTAGTTGTCGAATTAGAAGTATGCACTATGCAGTTCGGGTTTGGGAAAAAAACAAAAACAAGAAAACTTGGTAATTCATGAATAGGATGTTACGGCTAAACACAAACTGCGTGAGAAAATCTTAAGACTAACACATTCGTTACATTTTCGAGCCCGTGGGTGATTATCATTAGGGAAGTCAAACGAAGTGAAAACCATTTTCGCGTGCCCTCTTCCACTATCTTTACATCGTTCTTTTCGTTCGGCGAACCGGACGCTATAATCCCGCGCCCTGGTTGAGATAAGACGAGGGTAGGGAAATGCAGATGCATGTGGCAGCTACGCCGACGAAGAGCTTTCGGAACAGACCAGCCCTGGGAAAGTGTTCTAAAGATGATGCGAAATACTCACATCAGAACTATGATTGATTATAAGCGAAGGAAATTGATCAACGTTTTGACGTAGCCAATCAAATGTTCACTCTATCCAAGTCTGTCTATTACATCAAACTGATGGTTTTAGATTTCCACCCCCCAAAAAATGAACGTAATAGGAAGTTTCCGTTTTTTTGGTTATTCCCGTGACTTCCTTTAGCATTTTCACATGATAAATCAGTGTGGCCCCTTTTTATTTTTCAATTTTACAAAACAAATAACAATTATTACTTATACCCAAATTCGTTAAGGTTAATTTCCTACTTACCCTATACACTCGAGACATTTCCGTGAGATAACGATGATGGTGTCTGAATTTCTCAAAAATGATCAGGTTTTGGTGAAAAAGCGAAACACATGGTCGCTCCCCTGATAGTAGACATTAGCAGCCCTCGTGAGTCAAGAGTTTGCTGTAGGAACAGCAGGATGAATATACACTGGGAGGGATGCTGCGAGGGATGTCGGGATGAATGCTTTCTGCGTAACTAGCTCCTCACGTGCACTCTTGCATTATCAAAGGGGACTCGAAGTGCATGAAATGCGTGCATTCTACGTGCATTGTGGTCGTGCAGTGCAGTGCGACTGCAACGCAGTTGACATGACAGTCTCGCACTGCTTCATTGAAACAATTTTCCGCCCATCGAAATTATGTTTCGGCTGAGTATTATTCTGAATTACATGATCCGTCTACTTCGACAAACTCTTGGTAATCGTGGCATCCGTGAGTGGTAAAACTATGGCTTTTCATTTAACCTGGCCGATTTAGACGACGATGCTGAAGTCGCAATGGAATGCATGAGACATCGATATATCTTAAGCATACCTTCAATTTTCCACATAACATACTTACGCGTGCGTGCCGTACTCTGTTTTCTTAACATTGTTTATTTTCTCTTATTTTAAAGTGACGGTGAGTTGAGGAGGTTAAATCATCGTTATTTTCAGAAACCACAAAACTCGAGTGGGTCGGAGGCAGCTAGCAGGGTTAATTTGCTGCAACAGTGAAAAGCCTGAATATCTTTTGTTGAACATTTCACCAGCTCCAGCTGGAAAACTGTGTTTATTTTTCAGCTCTTGTTGACTGAATGTGCGAGCGCTAGGGACGCTTTTTGGGCCCTTGAGCCTTCGCGTGCTCGTTCACTGAGAGCTACAGCCTGGACACCCTCGCCACGCATTATAAGTGCTAACCTTCCAAGTTGTTTTAGCACATCGCGAGTGTTGGCTCTGACTGCCATGGTCGCCATCCCATCCAACCCAAGAACATTCGTCGTATATTTCTCAACTTAATTTCGATCATAGGCCCCGACAAACGTAAATAAATAGTGGCTTATGATAAGTGTGGCCAGAGGTGGTCGTGTGGTAACCGAGGAGTCTCAGATAAACATGAAATGTTGTTATAGGACGGATAGGCGCGGTGAGACGATATGATGTGAGATGATGCAGAGAGTACAAGATAGAGACCATGTGAAGTGACCTTAGGGTACTTACGACGGAGAAGAAAATGCCCGAGACAGCGATCTTTGAATCCCTCTAAATGGATGATGACACTATGTGCATTATTGTGCTCAGCGGCCACCTATCATACAAGTCACAGTTGTAAGACGTTTTATTGTTCCTTCTTACCGCACCACACCTCTTCTTCGCCAGTCGTTGTCAGCTGAGGCGACTGCATATAATATTTAGGACGTTGCTTGCTTTCGCTATATAGCTGCCAGTCTGAAATCCAGGTTCACTTCAAATGCAACGTACCACTCACATTCAAGCCAAACTTCTAGCCACACTCGGAGTCGGAGCAATAAATGAGACTTTAGAAGTTTTTATGGGAGCTGGAAGATTGTAAGACCTGTAAAGTTCTTGTCTAGAAATTCCATCATGAGCCATTTGGATTGCGTGCTTATTCTTTGGATTTCTTTATTGGGTCAAAAGATCACAGTATTCATTGGTTTTTGGGGGTTTGTCCTACGGACTACGACTGGCGTATTTTTGATTTGACGTGTATATCGCCGGTCAGTGATTCGTGATAATGCAGGTGACGCGGACGGAATACGTAACAAGTGTGTTACCTATTGCCTTACGGTTACAATAAGAGATACCGTGTTCCGTAACATTATTAATGCATTGGACTCGGATGGGGAGTGGGGAGGGACGAAGGGACGAAGAGGGTGGGATGGGGGTGGGATGGGTGAAATGGGGTGGGAAAGGACGGCAAGGGATCATCCAGCGGTCCGTTCATCGTAATTTTCTCCGTACGGCACAAGTTGCCTTTTCTTTCCTCGACGTTTTTGCTGGATAGTGTGGGTTGAGTGGGGGGGTTGTGGGGTGGGAGAGGGAAGGGGGGCTTCCGAGGCTGAGGGCAGACAGGTAACAGATACAGGGTCAGCCGTTACTGTGTTTCGATCTCGCTATACTTCGATCCGTGATCAATTTAATTAACTTTAAGTGGAAAGTTTCGGTGAACGTTTCCTTTTTCATCCGGCGCTCGGAAATAAAAGTAAACTTTTAGCAAGTCGCGAAAGAACTTCTCAATTTGCTGATAATTACTGTGTATGTATACATGGCGGGGCGTCTAGAATTTTGTAGCTAAATGTGTTAAACTGAATTTTTACTTTGCCTTTTAAGTCACCTCCTTTACTTATTCGATATATTTGCCTCTTTTCGCAATAAAACAGTTTCTGAGCATATGAGGGCCGAATAACAAAAGCTTTTTATAAAGTAGTTATTTCCTCAAACATTTTCTATTCTCGTCTTGGACACTTTATGCAGGCGCCTAATTAAAGCGTAAGAAAGTATGAAAAGTAAGATCCTTAGCTGAAGTCAATTACAGCTTCTGGAAGCTGCAGCAAGCTCTAATCTCCTCTTCAGCATCGCTAGATCGACTCCTGCAGGTGGAATTTCAATAAATACTGCTTCAGCTTTTATTAATGATCAATATAAAGGCGTAGTTTTATCATTAGCAGGGAATGAAAAATCAATTGTCTTCTTGATATAATCATGTGCAATTGCTTTTGATCCCGTATCATAAATCCTAGCTCGATAACGCTATCTTCGGCAATATTTTCCTTGGATTATGCGTCATTAGGAAGATATTGCAGGTCGTTTTCAATTATCAACTACACAATCTCAACTCCCAGAACGATATTTATACTTTTATTTTATTTTCTGTCTCGTTTCATACTTGACTAATTAGGTATCAGAATGCGATCGGCATGAGTCGGCGCAAACATCTCAGTGTTGTCGTTTTCTTAGGTATCGGGTAGGCATTTCATCGACATAAGTTGAGGCAAATTTCGATTTGGTCGGGAGCTGGAAGGAATTGATTTGTGTGATTGTTGTGTGATTTTTTTGTGTAAGATTTTCCAAAATCAATCCATGATCAACTAAAGTAATGCATTTCAAGAATCAATGCACTATGATCAACATATTGTCTATTATGTGGTTAAAAATTCGTCAATCGGCGTCTATAAAGCAATGGTATAAATTGTATCATACGCCATCACCAACCACTTCCAAAACGAACGAGATCCTGAAAAAAAGCGGCGAGTGGTTTTTTGGCATATAAAATATTTTATGAGAGATGATATAAATGTCGGCACCTAGAAGAGAATCCTGCCCCCCCCCCCCCTTCCCACCCACGCATAAATTAACACGATTGAAAATGTCACTCACCCACGCATAGGTATTAGAAATTAACACACATTGGAAATGTATTACCAACCACTTGGAAATTCATTCAAACTCCAATTTTATTAAGATTATCTCGTAAGGAAACACAAGATGCTAGCTTTGAGAGTGACGTCTTCAATGGTGAAAACACATTGATATGTGACTCAAAGTGTTAGCCCAATCAAGCATGTATGGAAATGGTCTTCATTTAAACTTGAGTCAGTATGCCGCCAGTAAAATATGTTTTTGTATTTTTTCTGCTGCTAACTACTTATAAATTCTTATTATTTAAATTTAGTGTTGCCTTTTTTAAGATTATATACTTAGAGATCATCTTATTTTTAAACTTTTGCCACAATATATAGTTGATTGAAATTGGTTAGAATACTTCTCCCAAATAGCACAATTGAGCCTAAATCGTCAATACGCATGGTATGTTGACGGTGTTTCTGATTTTGTGGTCAGGATGACACACCTTGCGTAGTCTCCGGCATTTCCCCGATAAAAAAACCAATGGATTCAAATATTTGAACTCTTGCAAAAGCCCCAGAGAATTCTACCAATATGTCCCTGTATTTTCTGCTTTATCCGTGTAGATACTTTTTCTGATTCAAAAAAATCGCTGTACCAAAGTATAAATCAAAGATACAACTTTCGATAAATTGTGTCTCATGTGTATATTCTAAACGTTCGCTTCTGCAAGTTCTAGCAACTTCCCTTTGCTTCTGTGCAGATGCTGCATTCAAATTTGGACTCGTATTTCAATGCTTTCATCTCCGTTCTCGCGAGATATACAAAGCAAGAATGTGAGCCTTTTCGTATAAGCAACACGAATGTTTTAAAGCATGCCAATTTTCTTTAGTTATCAAACGTGAAAATTTCTACAATTATGGAGTAATCGAACGAGAAATCGAACGATGAATGATTTTCTGATGATTAGTTGAGATTCACCCACACACTATTATAGCAGGTTTTATCCAATGATACCCATTACTTACGGGTTTAACTACAAACCCTCGCTGATTAAAGATCCAATTTTGTATTATCTTGAAAATTGAAGGTATTTGTATACCAAAAAATGCCAAAAAATTCTAACATATTATCTAGATTCTTTATTGGCATTGGTCGATCGGACAAACATTTAAAATAAAGTAATCCAAATCAGAACTTTGTTTAAATCCAGTTATTTACATGTTTCAAATAACGACGGCAATCTTCACATTTCATTCTTGCGGATGTCCTTTGGTTCCTAGAAGCAACTTCTTCATATGTCTTCATATGTCACAGAATCTTGTGAATGGATATTTTCGTAGAACTTTGTTCTGATCAATTGGTTGACTTAGTAGGTGGTCTAGGAGGTCTGGGTGTTGCGTTAGCTTGCGATGGCTACCAGCCAGAAATGTGTCATCCGGGTGGTATGCCTGCGACTCCGGATCATCGTTCACTGATCTTCCTTTCTGCGTCTCTAGCAGACTTTTATCTCCGCCAGAAAGTGGCGTACGCCCATGCTCTCACTGATTGTCCTTCCATGTACCTGACACGCATTGACTTGTCCCGCCTTCAGTGGCGTAACCACCGCATGTTCCTCGTTCACCATGCAGTGGCGCACATAAGCAGCGTAGAATTTGTCGATCAAGTATATTTATGAAACATCTGCGCATTGTTTGGTAGCATGATTTAGTTTAAGTATCGTGTGTACATATTTTCCCATGCGAGTTTTGATTTGGCGCAATGAGCAGATTTTTTCTGATCACTATGAAAAAACCCCATTCCACCACTAAATATTTCATTGATAGTCGCACCTCATTTTTCTGAATCAAAGAGAATTATTTTGTAAAATATTTTTGAAAATATTTTATTCCCAGCCACGAATTATTTTGCCAATTTAAAAATTTTCGAAATAATTTTCAAGAGGCATGATAATATGTTCATTATTGCCCATCAGATAAGCTGTCAAATTATGCACTTATCTATTTTTGTACCATTATTAAATGTGTAATCTAGTAATCTTTGTCAATAAATAAGCAATCAAATAAACAGATATATTATAACCATGAATTTAATCAACCTTTTTTTCGTCATTTATTCATTCATTAATAAATTAAATTTAAAAAAAGCCGTGCAAATCATGCGAAATTAACGTTCCCAACTAAAACTCGATGAGTTAAGATCAAGAAGCGGTTTTCGCCGCCAGCTTCCACGTCGGGCTTTTCACGCCGAGTTTTCCACGCCGAGTTTTCCACGCCGGGTTTTCCACGCCGGGTTTTCCACGCCGGGTTTTCACGCGTAGTTTTCACGCCGGCGATTTGCGTTCCCCGTCATAACGAGATGAGAAATATCGCTTCGCATTCTGCGTTCGGACAGAAATGTAACAACTTTGTCTGTTTCAATGTGTCGACTGGTGGACACATTTCCATTTTGTTTACTTCTCGCCAAACGTTTTGGCACACGCGTTTATGATAGAAAGCAATCGTGCGCTGCGTACAAAAAAAAAGTTGCCATTGTGTTGTGAATAGAAATACTGGGGTCGCAATATTTTATCCAGATTATTTAATATTCGCAGGAATTAATTCGTTTTATCGAAAACGTTAGAAGCGGGCGGGAAATTCTGCATTGAACGGAAAGCAATTTTCCTCACACAGCCATTTTATTGATAGTATTATTCTTTTAAATGAGATAATGTAAAAGGATAATGGCATGTGAATTTTAAACAAAATTGGATCTTGTGCAAAAAAAAATAATTCGATAAGGCCAAAGGGAGGTCTGTTAAAGAAACCTTATGATGCAATTTTGGCGAGCGCATTGATATATCGACAAGGCAAGAGACAACCGATTGTGCGCTCTCGGCTTTCCTCCAAGTGCTGTATTTGCATAGAAAACGTATCTAGGTCACTTAAATAAATCTGAGATGTATAACATATTTGTCCGATGACTATTTGTGATTCGAATCGATGTCCAGAGCAGTGAGTAGAATGATGAATCCGTGGATATTGTATTTTTTTTTTGCTTTCATAAAAACTCACTAAAATTAAATATTATCTCAAATGCGTCGAATCCATAAAATGACCACGAATGTTCAATTTCAGAAAATGCTTAATTCTATTGCTTCTGATTTATTTCATATATCAAGGTGTACCTTAGTGTCAACCTTCGTTCGATACCCCTCGCTGGAAATGAACTGTATTCATAATCTCTTACCATTGGATAAAATGTTTTTTCTTACTTCTATATAAAATAAAAAGGAATTCATCTCTGGAATTTATATTATTATATTTTTTTGGAAAGGGCGGTAAAATAATATTGAACCTAGACCCTCTGGCCGAGTTTGGATTATTTTTTGGGGAAATCTCTGAGTGACCCACAGCTTGTTAAAGGGAAGAGGTCACTTTAATATCATGCATGACTTCTATTGGAACACTATGCCATGCCGCCAGGTTAATTTTAAATGAATATCCGTACACGTTTGCACCTTAAAAAATAACTGAGATAAAATAGTGCCTACTATTTATATTGATGTATTTGCAATTTCGGGGGGCGTTAATAGTTTGGCATACTTGTTTGACTAAGAAAGATATCAACTTCACAATTTCAACTTTATTCTTCATCTTTTTAATCAAATTAGACTGAGAGCAACACATATTGTTTGCCATTCTCGACGCTTCATGAACATCTTATCAATTCCGCAAAGTTTTCTTCTCAAGAGTGAATGCTTCTAGCGTTTTCGTCTACACACGCAGATGTGATTTCTGAGGGGTGGGCTATATGGTAATCTAGACGTCTTCGTCACTCCTTCCTCGAACTATGCTCCTGCTTCTGTTC
The DNA here is from genome assembly GCA_921293315.2 of Nemurella pictetii. Classification (NCBI taxonomy): domain Eukaryota; kingdom Metazoa; phylum Arthropoda; class Insecta; order Plecoptera; family Nemouridae; genus Nemurella; species Nemurella pictetii. The sequence goes on along the minus strand of OV121116.1, from coordinate 21,885,380 downwards.
CAGCTTCTGTTCTGCTCCATATTTTGCTCCATGCTGTGCTCCATCTTTAGATTCATCCTCTACTTCATCCTTTGCTCCATGCTGTGCTCCCTCCTTAGCTCCATGCTTTGCTTCATCCTTTGCTCCATTCTTTGCTCCATCATTTGCTCCACCCTTAGATTCATTCTCTTCGCCGTCCTTTAATCCATCCTTTGAATCATTTCTGGTCATCCTTTGCTTAACTATCCAATGTGTCTCCATCTTCCATCTGGTTTCTGAGATTTACACCATGAAACATGTCTAACTGTCAAGTATTTGCATACAAATTAATCTTGGTCCCAAACTAAATGCGGATCTAGTTCATTAGAACAAAACGACAGAAGCCGTTTAATAGCAAATCTTATTCACTTGTAGCTTGAAACAGAAATATAGATATTAATAAAATACGTTTTGCACATAAGTTGGCCAAATTAATTCCACCGACTGTCAAGAGTATTTTCACAATTTTAATTTTCAAATTATTGGAATTTTTAAATTTCTAAGTTTGTGTCAACATAACCTGGAATATCTTCTTCGAAAATACGGACATCAGAAAATGTCCTGTAATTGTATTTAGAATATAGGTTATGTGATTGGTATTGTATCTTAAATATGCTTAGAAAAACAAATTCGTTGTGCTTAAATTTGAAATATATAATTTTATTATATTTTTTATAGCTGAACACCCTCCAAGCCCCAAGGGTTTTAGTTTCAGTTATTATTATAGATATTTTAAAATAAGAGTAGCCAAATATTTTAACAATCCTTCTTGCTAGTTTCCAGCAGAAACTTTTCCAATCCTTCCAATTTACCTAATTGCTTGACAATCTTTTGATAAGTATAGAAATATAACCGACACACAAAAGCATTCAAATTTTATTATTCAAAAAAATGTTTATTCCTTGTGAATAAAACACAGCTTTGACATTATTCTCGTGCAATCGACGTCGAAAAACATCTACACGCGAATATATCTGTGAGTCTAATAAAGAGGCATTTGAGTGAATGTGTGAAAAGTAACCACATTTAGTTCATTCAATGAGTACATTGGTAAATAATATAGTCCGCTCGTGTATATTCGCCGACTGGAAATCTCATGGGAGAAACTGGAAAAGCTAGACTTTCCTGCCACGCTATATATTATTCCGAGTCCCTTTTCTCTTCACCCCTACCCCAGGCCCCAATACAAGCCTTATTACTTAGTATGTGAGCCAGCATAGAGCACCAATTGTTGTTACACCTGAGGGCTAATGGCGTTACAAGTAACGCAAGGGTGCATATATTATCTAGGCATTTTGCAAGTCAAATTCTAATTTGATTTGATTCAAATCATATTAGTACAATTGACATAATATGCCAAACTGTGGGGATAAATCTAACACAAAATGATGACTGGACTGGACGTTATGCTGTTATACTCCAACGATTATCATTTCACATGTGACGTATAAAAAATGGGAAAAATTCAAACTGGGAATCTAGAAGTTTGAAATGTGGAAAAAGTTGTCCCACGAAGTTCAATTCATTCTTGAATTGCACTTGGGAATTCAAGCATATATCAAGAAAATGCAACCCCCCATACACCTCATCCCAAGCAAAGATTTTCCTCGGGAGAAATATAGGATTTGGTGGAATCCTGTATGGTCGGAGTCCCTACTTTCAATAGTGAATCTTCAGAAGTGCTGGATCAATTCATAGTCGATATCCAGATTCTATATGTGTCCGGAAAGAAATCATTTCTCGACTACTGCTCTGCTCTTCAGCTGTTTACAAACTTATTTCTAGTGCTAAAAAGTAAAACTATATTATACGTAACATAAATAAAATCCGAACTAGAAGTACAAGCCAACTTAAACTTATAATTTTTTACATTTTTGAATGTGAATATTTATTTTCTACGCCTTTTTGTAGTTATTATCTTTGTTTCGTGTCATGAGGTCGAATGGACTGATCTTTGGCGGTACAAATTAAATGTAATTCGATTATTTAGCGCCATAACTTGGCAAGTAAAAACTATAATTACAATATAAGTATAAGTGTTATCGATGATTTTTTTTGTAAATGCGTGTCAGTTGAAACTTGAAGGGAGTAATTGGGATGATGGGAAAATAGATTTTGTGTGCCTCCGCTTCGCACGCATAAGCACGCATAAGCGAGGGAGTCAACATCATGTGAGAAAATACCCTGGCCTGGGGTTGAATATTCGTCTGAGACCGTGAACAGGCTGTCATTACGATTGTTTATATTATTGTTTTAAAACCGAAGTGAATGGGGTTTGGCATAAGTCCCAAGAAGTGATCCCGATCACCTGTTCCGCTAACTTCTAATAACCTTTAAAAATACAGTCCCACCAATTAATGTGTTGTTATTGGACTCACTTTGCTACGCTAATGACTTTGCTGATTGTTTCCAATAACAAGATGCCGTGCTCTCCGTTGCTTTTTCTAACAGTGACGACTAGGATTTTTCAATCACTCCAGGTGTCTCATTTTTTTTTATCTGTGAGTTAAATTCCTTGTCATGGACCGCGCGACTAGATTCCACCTCATCATTTTTTGGTGAGCGACAACTTGTTTGCCTCACTTGATATTCAAGTTTTCAACTTTAGACGTACCCACTATACTTGATATGTATCAGATCGTATACGCATTGAAAGAAACACGGTCATTATATAAAAAAGACGCGGCATATACTGCTTCTGCCACCACACCACTTGTTTCAGATGAATGATGAAGTGTTTGTATTGCTAGTGAGCTGGAGAACGATGGGTATGATGTACCTACCTCAAACAGTCAGCCAGAACTACCTCAAAAGTCAAAAGTACTCGTTATATGTGCCATGCATGCTATAACGAAATGAGGTTCTTGCCTTTTGTCATCACATAGTCTCGTTATAATGTAGCTTACCTTTGAAAGAAGTGCTTCATTGCTGGTGCTGATCAAAGTGCATGCGCTCCAGCTTTCAGTGCATGCAGATCTGAAATGCACGTGTGTGCGTGCCTAGCCCGCTCGCCGGCTTGTCTTCCGCAACGTGCCCCTACAAAACATTGAGCATCCTTCAGCAAGCATCCTTCAGCATCCTTCAGCATCCTTCACCAGGTAACCCTACTGTTTATTCTACATTGACATTGCCATGCCTCTGCTGATGTAGTGAAGCTGGCCATGAATGTACAATATGCCGCCGCCGCCGCCGCCGCCGCCGCATCTTTGTATACGCGAGTAAGCTCTAAGAATCGTGATCTGCCTTGCGTGATGCGCGAATACTGTCAAACCTTCAAACCAAGAAGTTCCCTACCGACCGACGCCCACGACGCCCCTACTCGATGACGACCGGTATTCAGGTGCATTAGAAGAAAAGGGGATGGATGCTTAACTCGTCTCTCTTTTAAATTATTTTCTGCTCGGAAAATGAATGAGACGCGAGTGAGTTTGAATCGTTAAATTAAATCTGGCTCGCCTGCCGCCACTGGGTGTGCCATGGACCATTTGAGTGTTCGCGGGTCCCGATCCGAGTCATTGATCACATGTTTTTGGCGTGTTTGTTCATCTGTTACTGAGTTATCAGCGAGGTGGCTGGCGAGGGCTACGGCTGGTTCACATGCCACGAGGGCTCGCGCGTGAGACATGACTGGATGGAAATAAAGAGACACTTGATCATGCACCGCTCGCGTCGCGTCGCGTCGCGATCACAAAGTAATATAGTGGTGGCAACGGTGTGTGGATGTCTGGTTCGCTCCCATCTCTCTCAAACTCAGATAGCCGATAGGAAATTATAGACGTTTATTTTCTCTCTAAGAATGCCTATAGGATACTCGGTAAGGCTTACGGATTGTGATAAGAGTGTCCAAATAGTTAAATATTTGACCAAATGGTGAGGGAGTGGTTTTTTTGTGGACGTTGATGGGAAGCTGTTTTATCAAGTCCTTTACAAGATCGACTTTGGCCGTAAGACTGCGAGGAAGGAGCTGATACGATAGACTTTTAGCAACACTAACGATCGTATCATCATTCAGCAATAATCCTGGCGAGGCGCTAGCGACGCCAACAGAGATAAAATACTGTGATACAATGATACAATTATAGAAACCGGGGGATGCACAACCCGCGGCTCGCGACTGATGCCTTTTTAGAACGGTTGCCGAAGGATTTGTACCCACGTTGAGTAAATCCATTGTTCGTCACCGTCTGTACGAGAGCTGTTGTATAATGTAAGGGTCTGGCTGGCTTAACGGATACAAATCATTACGGCGAGCAATAGTTTCTTGATTATTTAAATTTAGATTAACGCTACACTAGTCATTTCACGGCCGGATCTCAGTGGGAATTCACTCTAAGATAGGATAATTTACTTAGTTCAAGCTGAATGGATGTTTTGCACGTAGCTGTTTACTTACCACCATGTTCCTTCTTTGTATTACCTGATACAATAGCTGCTACCAGAGTTGCAATGTACCTACTCAACACAACTCATTCGTAGCTCGCTGGGATGCTGTGTTCCACGTTCTATATATTTTCTACATTTCTGTTCTCACAATTCCCTCTTCTTTTTAGTAGCATCATTCATGATGTAAGTAGGTAGCCTTATTTCATTCGGAATGCTGAATGACGACAATTATTTGAAGCAAATCTTAAATTGATTCATAGCTTCCTTAGCTTGGTTTCTCCATACCGTTTTGTTTGTTACTTTGGTTGCATGGCACAACGCAAACATTCATCAGGACAGTTTATTCATGAAACTCGTTGCTACAATTTGCAGAAATGCTTTATTGTGCAGGCTCTATACTCTCAATACACAGTGCACAGCTCACATTCACCTGTAATGTTTGGTTGGTGCATAGAATCTTGCATCTTTTCCTCACGACAACTGCGACGTCACGTGATCACTGTGCATCACGCTCAATTTGACATTACTCGTGGAATTTTCTTTTTCCCAGCCTTTTTGTGTGATGAAATGTCTGTTCATGAGCATTTGAAAACATTATAAATTAGAATAGATGTAGTATTCGGGTTGCAGGTGTCGGGCGTTCGTAAAACTCGTATTGCTCTTTCGTAAAGCACATCCCGTTATTGCTTTGGTTTGATATTACTATGGTGGCAGCGGCACATAGATATTGCAAGGGCATGTCGTTGGGGAGGGGGGTGAGGGTGGAGGGGTAGCCTCTTCACATTGACTTCTCATTTCATTAGCCTACCAGCACGTGTTTTAAGACTGATAGTGATATTTGAGTGATTTCAAAATATACCTACCCTCTTCACAAAGCCACCTTTCGAGCAATGCCTACAAGTCAAGGATTAAAAAGTAATGAGTGATCCGGAGAGCGTAGCTGCAAGTCTTGCTATTATATTAGATGCGAGCAACTTGTAAGAGAGGTTTTAGCGGCACTTCAATTGATGAGTAAGAGCAGGATTGCGTGAATATCGCCGCAAGTACTCCTGGATGATATAATTCTATGCCGCTGCAGAGAATATTAGAAATCACATTTGTGTCCCATTTTTTGCACGCCGGTCTCTTTCATCAAATATACTAAGAGTGTCTGAGAGTTTTTCGATGACGAGAGCGTGCCCTTCCCGCCGTCACACATGCTGGTTGACTTCACGCGTCTCATTTGGATTTTTTTGCACTTGCCTGGATATGATATGAAAGAGAATATTTTCTATTTATAGATAAGTATGCCCGGAAGAAATTATAAGCCAATTCTGGGCGAACTGGGAAACAAAATTGCAGATCGACACCGCAACAAGGAATGAAGGAAATCACATGGAGCCCAAAAATTTAAATTTGAGATTTTTTTCTCGGATCTGGCGCTCGATTCTTTCGACAGCGGCACCGAAGTTTGTTAATTAAATTGAAAGAAAAAAGTGATTTAAGTACTGAAAGTACATCCAGTTGCGAATGAAGTTTTCATCGAGCATATTGCTGGATAATTCTCGACTCATTTTATTACTATTCCGACTGTTCTACGTTACCACAATCCTCTACTCTTATAAACTTCAAGAAAAGATCTCGCTCATGTTGTTAGTCTGGAGGAAAATAGCTGGAGGAAAGTTTTCATTAAATTTGAGGTCGCAGCACATCACATAAGAGACTGTGAATTCTTTGCAATGTGCATGCTGCCATATTCTTTGACTTCCATAACCATACCATAGTCTACAAGAGAAAATTCTTCATTCTGTGGCTTCATTTTGTCATGCATAGCATGATAGCATATAAAGCAAAGGCTTGCACTATATAGGCTGTAGGCGTATACCATGCATACGTGAGAAATTCCACATAGACGCCTAAAAGCCTTAACTTAAAGGGTAGCAATATCGACTAATCCAAGCCGGGAGGCCATGACTCCTGTTTGATGATGAAAACCGGGAATAGGGTGTCCTATTCTCAGTCTCAGTGCTCATAAGGTACGAATTCTGTCGGTCTTGTTCACCTCTTCATTCCATAACTATAACAACGGTCGGCAAACACGACTGCTAACTTAAAACAACACGCAACCACCATCACCCATATCGATCGAGTAGCAACGACGATAAGAGAGCTCAGCAATTTTCCCACCTGACCAGGTGAGTGAAACGCATAGTTGTCACGTCGGATTGGAAATGCTCGCGCGCTGCAAACACGTCTTTCTGTTTTTCTACTTGCGCAAGGCTAGGGGTTGAATTCGGTTCGACTTGCTAAACAAACACAACTTGTTAGAGTCTCTGGGCCGATTGCGGAAGGTTATAGTATGTCTAAGTTTCTTCGCCACTTGAGTGATCCAGTGAGTCGGAAACTTGGTTGACCAGAGACGAGATCGAAATGAGGAAAAGCAAACAGGGAGTCTTCCAATTTGTAGCATCGTCGCGGGGTGAGTGTTGGGTGGCAGAGAGGAAGCTGGCAGGAAGGTATTTCTTGTTGACACACAGAATAGAGTAGGTAGACCTGTTTATCTGTCTACAGAACAGGAATGGGGACGGGCACGGGAACGGGAACGGGGACGGGAACGGGAACGGGAACGGGAACGGGAACGGGAACGGGGACGCCATGGACATACATCGATTGCAGCAGTGCCAGTGTCAAGTGAGGCGATGGCGGCGCTCTTTGCCGGAACGACGAGAGATCTCTGGAAACCTTCTTGTTTGATGTGTGGACACAAGGGAACGGGGGTACGGCTGGTGTTAAGGGAAGAAAGCAAAAAAAACTTAGTTTCTCTACAGGAGTAGAGTTTTCCTTTTTAAGGATTTCAGCGAAAGACAGTTATTAACGTACACAAAACGTGTACACTTCACTTTTTCAAGTAAAATACTCAAGTGTTTTCCATTACCAGCGCTACGTGAATGCTCTCTCGCGTATATAATATATATGATTAAAGAAAATTTCTCATCGGTATGCTAAAGGAAAACGGATAGAAACTTTTCTGTCTCTCATACGCACATTCGCTTGCATTCTTCGTTGAACATTAATGCACATTGCACAAAGCACAAGCGCAGCCTTAGTACAACGCGTTTTTATGTCTCTAATCTTACAGTCAGTCGATCTCGAAACTAATTTCGGGGATGGGAGTGAGCAAAGACCTCCTGAACCGAAAAATACCCTTGTTAATCTCGGCACTAGTGGCTGTAGTGGCTTCTGCATTGATGCATTCATTCATCGCGTTGTTTTTTCTTATCAGGGTTTGCCTAATCATAGGGTAGACTGCACAGCAAGCAGTTCACAATTTGCACACTGCATTGTGCACCAGTGCCGAAATGCAAGCCGTCTCCACATAGACACAGAGAGCCAATTGCGCATGAATCGTGCCGAGAAGATTTCCTTTTCAAATCTAGTTGCTTGAAACTGAAAAGGTTGGCATGATATTGTTTTCCGAGTTCTCAGTGCTCTCTTAAAACGTCGTCGTTGACGTCTTTACTGCAGCCGTGGTATTGCAAATGCGGAGACAGGATCTCTCTGAATGGCCATATAGCCTAACTGAGTTGTTCATCAACTGTCATACAAGGGAACCCAGTGCATAGACCATACGACCGGCGCATTTTAAATTGGGTAAGCTCAGTTTCGGGTTACTTTTCGTAATTACGAATTCCAACTTCTTTCATTCCGTACGTCTCGTATTACCCTATTCAACTGCGTGTTTTTATTTTCTTTTATTTCATACACTCTTGATGTTTTCGAATTTGAACACAATAAACTGTATTGGTCCGTGTGAACGACGGATTGGCTAGAATCTTACCCCCGGCCCTCTCGCGGTGCACACCCTGTCGTCCTGTCGCCCTGTCGCCCTGTCGCCTTGTTGCCCTGTCGCTGGGCAAAGTCCTGGAGGCATACAGGTCCTACAGGTCCTGCCTTTAGCGTTTGCCGGATGGAGCACTGTGTACCGACCCTCTGCTGCATGAATCAAATAATATATGATGGAGATCCGCCCACTGGGCTTACAAAATACCAAATAAATAAAAATAGTTATGAAAACATACTTTTGAATAGACCTTAAATATAATAGCCACTCGTTATTTTATGGACTGTATTCAACTAAGGGATGAATACATTTTCGTTGAATCACAAAGAAAAATATAGAGCAACTCTTGAATGTAAGGTCCGGATGTCCGGGATCAAGATTTACCTTTCTTGCATTATAACTTGGACACACGCCACGCAAGGATGATGGATGCCTACCTAATGAGACGCCATGGCCCGTGCTTGCCGCCAGTTGGGAACACCGAGCAACCTGTGATGCTATATGCGCCTATACACAGTATAGCCGGCGAAACGTTGTGTGACAGGAGCAGGATTCAGGACGGATGACCTCTTTAGGCAGTCCGGGGCGTCGACGCTATACCACAGAAAGTGTGCTCGTGGGGCTCGTGTTTGTCGCTTTGGTCGTGCAGTGTGCAGTGTGCAGTGTGCAGTGTGCAGGATGCAGGCCGCAATGTAAAGGGTGCGGGACACGCTGTCCACTGTCCACCCCCGCCCTGCTTTCATGGCGAGATGCCATGCCGATACAACGGCTACTAGAGCTATGCCAAAAATAGGATACAAATCAACTCAATAGCATGTCTGCTATTAAACTAGCCCACAAGAGATACAGCTACGCTTACCATATGATTTCAACAAATCGCTAAATTTTTCGGACTGGAATTACAATAAATGATACTTACATGTGCCATATATAATACAGAAAACCCTTGTAATCCATATAAAACATATGTTTGCAGTAAAGGGTAGATAATGTTGTCAAGTTTCATCGCGGGTTTTACGGAAGGAAACCAAGCGTTATGTCCCGGAAGAATTGTATAAATTTATTTTATTTTCGTATCGTCCTTTAAATTCGAATGTTAACGCATATCCTATACGACTATTGATGTTTATTGCCTCCTTTCCGAGCTAGCTGCTCCGATCGGCTATTATCCCAATGCCCATGTCTGGAGTATGTTTACCAGACATACCAGAGCAATTGGCAATGGAGAGAAATATAGATCGTTGTACCATAGAGTCGTACTTTCAACATCCCTTATGGAATCTAGCAGACAGGCATTCGACCTCTAATCGACACTACGCCGCGCACAATTTGCCCCATTTCACTGGCAGCTCGCACGAGATCCCTCTAATGTCTCGCTTGGCGTCGCCGTCGCCGTCGTCGTCGTCGTCATCGTCGTCGTCGTCGTCGGCGGCGGCGGCGGCGGCGGCGGCGGCGGCGGCTGGAGAAAAATGGCCACCAGTATTACAAAACAGCACCCGCTCCTTTTTATTATAGTACGGCATAAATTTCCACCTATACAGATGGACAACCGCCAGTCCCATTATTCGCCACTTTTCTTTATCTGTGTGAGTTTCCATTATCATGGGTCGACGTTGGAGCCGGAGCCCCCATTCCTCCCCCCCTCCCCCCCCCCCCTTCACATACACACACACACACAGGCAAACCCCGGCGCCGGGCGTCGCTAGAGAAATTGTTCGGAAAAGCGGCGCTCTAGCGAGGGTGGGGGTGAGGGTGGTGGTGTGGGTGGGCGGGGTGGGCGGGGGGCGGGGGGCGGGGGGTGGGGGGGGGGGTGAATAGCGATATGTCGGTGGCGTCTGCGATCATTTCGACGCCGGCCACTACAATAATGGTTCCACGAGCGATCGACGGCTAAGCTGCCGTGTGTGTCTCAGAGATCTGTGCGACGGACGCTCATATCAGCTAGAATATGAGGGAAAATATTTTGCCCATATTCTCCCGTTTCGCGCTGGCGAAAATAAACATCCACAATTCATTTTCTTCTCTACTAGAAAAAGCATTGTTCAAGTTGACAGCTGAGTCGGTATGGCTGGTAGATCCTTTTATCATTGAACGCCGATTTATCATTTCTCACGTGCAAGGGAGCAAACTTTCAAGTCCTCCCTGTAGCGTAGGACTTACACCCTCTCCCCCTGCCGCCGCCGCCGCCGCCGCCGCCGCCGCCCCCACCGACACAACCCACCCCCAGCGCTGTGTCTATCTAGATCTATAGGTTCGAAAACAGTTCGAACTTATTTTACAATAACTGCTTGCAAAGCACATTACAAATTTGTAATCATAGAGAATAAATATAGACTGAACTGCAAAACGAAAATAATAATCGGTTGCACTCGCATCCCATCGTGCGTACAGCTGTACTTACTCACATATTACCATAGAGTTATTACACAGACATGCGATTTTATGTTTTTTAAATAATGATATATGATATATTAATATCATAATAAAAATACATAAAAGACATATATATACATAAACATATATATATATTTTTTTTCTTTTGAAATATGCATCCCCAACTCGACGCTGACTCAAGAAGAAGCACGGGAATATGAAAAATTAATCAAAATTAATGGAATGATAATGGTTCTTGTCTAACTTTATCGAATATTGCTAAGGAAACTTTCTTTTTTCATAAATCGAAAGTTTTTATTTTACTTATTTTTTGTGGTCTTGATGACAATATCGTGAGGTGATTTCCGCTTGTTATTTTAGCATTGTGTGTTGACAAGAAATGAGGCGTGTAGCCACGCTAGATTAGCGGTATGCGGGCTGCTTGGTGGCTGGCTGGCTGGCGGGGAGAAAAGCACTGGCCAAGAATCGGTGACGGCTGGCTGACGAAAGGATGAGAACTGAGGAAACCTATGAGGAGAAGGCGGGCGAGATAAGAGTGGGATGAGGCGAATGATGATGACCATTTGTTCGCGAATACAACGACGTCATCAATCTGCTGACTAATACCCACCCCCTGACCCATAATCTCGTCTGCAGCCCTACACCAGCCTATCATGTGAACTTTCAACACTGCCTACGCTGTTCGCTAAGTAATATTCCTTTAGTGTAATGAAATGTAACGAAAATATGAAAAGAATTTTCAGTAAAGCTTGATACTGGTCTTCCAAAATTACATCTTTCTTATCGTCTGCGGAAAATGCCTATCATCAGCTCCAGAGACTGTAATATTATGGATGTAAGGTAAAGTCTTCCTTATTGGATTTTTTTGCTTTAAGCTACATGTGCCACTTTGAAAATTAAACTGCGACTCATGGAAATAGCATTAATTTATCTGCGGATTTCTAAAATCTACTCGGTTGCAATTTCTTTCAAATAACGTCGAGAGAGCTTGCGTATAATTTCGGTAAGTGCATTGCATTTAATATTTTCCAGTTGAAATCGTGTACTGAATTTTATTGATAGCTTTGAAGGGTTGCACTAAGGGTGCGAAGAGGTGGTGTGAGCAAACAGTTGTGTAATAATGGCTGTTTGTTCAAACGGGAAGACATTTTGTTGGATTGTTACCATGTAATTTCTTGTCTCTTATGAATAATGCAAGATAGCAGACACTATAGCAGAGGTAGATGCGGTCGGCAAAAACAAGAACACTCACAGCCAGAAACATTCGGCTATTTTTAATATAACCAGACCAGTGTCGATTCATAATGGCCGCTTCAAACGATAATAGGAATATTAATGTTAGGGGCTGAGAAAAAATAGAATTTTATGGCACATTTCTGTGTCGCCTGCTTGAAAAAGGCTGGGCTATAGATGATTGAGTATAATATCTATCCATGGACCCCTAACTGGAATGGATCTCTTGGGGTTGATTACGCGAGAGAAGACCCCGTGTCATAAACCAGAGGCGATAAAGCGGGCGGCAGCGGCGCCGATGGGACGTCATTCTCTCTGCTTACCAGCCACGAGGAAGCCTCTGTGTTTCAACATGGACCGAATTAAAAGCAGCTGATTGCATTGAAAATAGGTGCTAAGTAGCACCTCATATTTGAGTTCAGCTGCTGTTTTGGGGCGTTACCATTCTTAGGACGGAGACGGCGACATTTGTTAAAGTCTCTTGGCCGTGGAAATGGCCCTCTAAAGCTGCTTCCACAAGCTTTTGTCGAACGACTGCACAATACAAAATAGCCGCTGCATTTTGCCAGTGAACTGTGGAAGCCGACGCCTGGGGAATAAGGTGGCAGCAGCTTCCTTTGGTCTTTAGGCGGCATGCATGTGCGAGCGTGCGTGCCTGCGTGCGATCTTAACCAAATATACCTGCATAGTGAAGCCTGGTGGCTGGCGAAGGTGTTATGTATGCACAAACATACATACAAGCTCTGTATTCTAGACCATTGAAAGATTTCATAAGCTTGAAATTCCCCGGTTGTCACAAAAGCCGATTGCCAGAATAGACCTACCACGGGTGTTTAGATCCTATTGTCACCTAAACACTGGCTCGAGTGCCGATCCAAATGGGATTGCTAGAAAATCTCCACCCTTGATTTATCGTTTGGGGAGAGGGGAAGGGTAAGGGGACGGGGACGGAGACGGGGATAAATACAACTGGACTCTTGTGTCGCATTTTATAGTATACAAGATATCACGAGATTCCATTTTCCACATTTATAACATTTTTGGTTAGTACAAATTGAATGGCCAAATTAAGTGTCAATGATTGATTGAGACTTTATTTGAGATTTAAGTATGCACAGAAGTATTAGGTAAGCAAACCACCGGGCCAAATGAGAGATAATAAACATTACTTTGGAGGGTATATCTGTGGTAGAAACTAGAAAGGGTTGCGCATAGTTTGTGGTCTTCTCTGAGCTTTAGCGTAGGTAGTGAAGACTCAAGACTCAGTCCTGTGGAGAAACTAGCCAAACGTAGATAAATGTTAGCATTCACCCTTGCTAGTTAGGCCCTGTTTTTAAGGATTACTTCAGTCCAAAGGTGATGAATGACACACAAGAAGTACTTAATCAGCTGATGACTTGCTGCAAGAACTCAACACATCTGTGTGACTGTGATGTGGGCGTTAAATGTGTACTAGCGAATAGCGATATTGCGGGGATACAAACAATTTTACATAATTCTTTTTTTGGGCGGTACAGTAACGGAGTGAATAAAGATCAATTTCATTAATTTAATATCGTGTAATTACTTATAAACCACGACCTGTTTTTTTTTCTTTCGTTCGGATCTTTTTTCTTTTGGTTCAACTGTTCAAGCCATTACGTTTCTTGTTTTAGACAGGCAATCAATCAAACTGATTTGATTTGTAGCAGGAAATAGGAGCCTAATGTTGAGAAGATAAGCTGTGTTCATCTGCCAGCTCTAAACTCTGTAGATGATCAAACTGACCATTGCTAGATCATTCTTAGAGCATGTTACTCAAAACATAAATGAATTACTAAAAAAATACAATTACATGCAATTTTCAAACACTTTATACAGATGCTTCTCGGTGGGTTGATAAATATTAATCCACGATTGACACTCTTATTTCTGAAAATATAGAAAAAAATGAAAAAATCTTCAGCGCGATATTTCTGCCTGGTGAAGATCTAGCCTCTATTGCAACTTGCGTATTGGAAAGTGAAAAACTATTTATTTATGAACAATCAAGAAAGTCGCTGGCATGTGCATGAAATGGACGACCAACTATGCTGATGTTCTGCACAGATACACACATCAGTTAAATTTCAATGAGTGATAGCGAGTATTTTTTTCACTTTTTTTAAATTCCTACTGCGTGCAATTGAGTGGAAGAGAAACCAGTAATGTGTTTCTTGTTTACGTTATATTTTGAATGGGGCGGTTGTGTTATCCAAACACACTCAAAATTTTATGTTTCTAAAAGAAGAGGTAAACACAGTTGGTAACATTAAAAGAAAAAAAGAAAAACGGGCCAGTTATTGACGTATATCATGAAATGTACTCAATTGATGAACCTTTCCGCCAAATTAAAGGGAAACGGTCCTACATGTACCATTCATTTACAGCTCTTGCTTTTTCTAATAATTGTATCTGTGCTATACATACAAATATATTTTTAAAAAAACATTTTTAACGTTAGCAGTTTTAAGATGATTGCGTTTCGTATTTTTGACCAACTGCATATACGACCATTTTCGAACGGAATAGTTAATACGGAATTGGCTATTTTAAATGTACACAGCAAATATTTAAAGTGTTTTATTACATGGATTACTTAATTCAATAACCCTCGTATAATGCTCGTCTTATAATCAAATCGGCTTATCCTAAACCACTATGACTGAATGATGAGCTTCATATTCAACATCATCCATTTTATGACTTAAAGTGAGACTCACATTTTGTATATCATTTACGAATTAGTTTATTCTGATTCAACATCAATATGCACAAAAACACCCACACACACTTTTATTGTGAAATATCAGACTGCAATTGAACGAAGAAAACGTAAAGACGTTTTTAATTAAAAGTCATCATAATGCATGTTTTAAGCAAAAACTTGTTTTTCGTTGGGGAAGAATATCCAGATAAAAGCAATATCAGTATCACCACGTATCACAGGGACGGGGGTCATATGTTCTGACACTGACATTATACAGCTTACCAGATGGGTGATGGAGGCGTTTCACAGGAAAGCATGCGTTCGAATTTTGAACCGAACTGGTCGTGGTGGGGCTGATTGGGAAACGAGTCTCAAGTGCGTGCCTGGCATCATCTCAATCTCAAATATTGTAGAATGAGTGCCCTCCCTTCTTTCTTGTATATTGTTTCCTGCTCTTTCGGCAACCCCTTCAGTCTTGAAATCATAACCATCCCTAAGCATTCTCAGATGAGCCGTGATTTTCGTGAGTCGATCTGAAGAAGCTGTAGCATCTTCGCCTACGCCGTCGGTCGCTTTGTTTTTGCAAGATTCGGGTAAAACAAATGAAGGGTTTAAAGCAAGCCTAGCAGCTTGAGTAAGACAGGGGATTGAGATTGAGGAATAGGTAGCTTTAGAGAATTAGACCCGAGGAATGTCAGGAGACAGCGACGAGAAAAGACACGCGGCTCGGTTGGGTTCTGTTACAAAATGGATATTTTATCTAAAGCGTTCAATGATTCGAGATTTGACTAAAATAGTCGGAGGGTAAAGTGGAGAGAACAATTTCTGTCTGGTCTGGTCCATTTATCCCAATCTGCTTGCCACATTTCCGTTTCCACGGTTGGTGTCGACTCCAGATAGTTAACACCAGGACCAGAGACCGTCTTTGGCATGTTTCTTAACCCCCCCTCCCTCCCCGCCGCCATCGCCCCCGCCCACACCCATTCTGTGCCGCACGGATGTAATTTCGTGTAAAATTCTGATACCTTTCATCCGTTTTATTTATATTATGGCAGGGTAGAGACTAGAGAGCTTCTGCTTATAATGGGGGTTCACTTTCATTTCGCGTCGTATTCAATTATTTATTTTACTCCTATAACAAGACAGAGATTGATATCACATTCTTCCCTTCTGCGCCTTGCATTGAGAGTTTTTTTTGTTCCTTTTTTAATATACACGAGTAGATCCGAATAAATATATATTTCAAATAAAATTACATCTGCCTTTGTCTCGCAATCGTGTCTATGGATTCAAAGATCAGGCAAATTCTTGGCTCAGCATTTGATTTTATAAGACATAAATGCAATTATCAATTTCCATTTTGCCAAAGTACTATTTTAAATACATTCCATCATGATCGAATTCCACGGAATTTCATAATAGTATTTCTCTTTGGACCAACTCCTTTTTGGTATACAAAATCAGTGCTGTACAAGGATGGAAGAATAATAAGCAATTTTCTTTGACGATTCCTCTATTTTCTGTATAGGAAGAGAAGGCGAGACAGAGAGTAAGACAGAGAGAATGAGACCTGGAGATTTGGAGAGGAGGAGAAAAGGCGTAAGATAAAGACGGAGAAAGAGAAGGAAAATGAGAAGGAGAAGGAGAAGGAGAAGGATAGAGAAGTTAGCGGCGTGTGCTCGTGCTGTGATATCTAGAAGACGGGACTGGCTGGCTGGGCATTTGTGTCTAGCGGCTCTCAGCTCTCAGCTCGCGGCTTGCCAGTCGCCCAGCTAGACATCTTATGGTATGCGCCATGGTCCCGCCACAACGGGCACAACGCAAGCCACGCTGGTAGCGAGCACAGACGACAGCGACACCGAGCTAGCGTGGCTCAAGGAAATGGGACTCTTGGGAAATCTGTAACACATGAAGGCTGCACCGCTAGCACTGCCAGTAGCAGTACACAACGCAATACACCCACAAGCTGTCAAACAGAACGTCACAAGGTACTACAAGCTAGCCAGTGTAAAATTGTTGACACTCTGTGTTACGCACTTACCCCAGCCTTTACTAACGCTGCTAAGGAAGCTATATTTTACACAGGGAAAGAAATCCAGACCAATTCCATTTGAAGAGTTTGCATGTGATTTTTTTCTCTTCAAGTGGTTTCGCTAAAAATGGGATTCGTGTACCAAATAAAAGAGAAGTTTATAAAGTTCTTCGCGATCCTTGTGTTATTTATTAGCTTTAAAGAGATACTAGGACTTTATTAGGTAACTTTTCGGTGGAAAATAATGTCCTTGATATTTTTTACGACTTGGCCCTTCCAGTGACGCGGGCACCTTAGTAGGGGGGTAGGGGGTTAGATTTCGGTGATTTACGCAGCGTTCGCAGGCCATTTGCTTCACTAGATGTCGAATGATACAAATAATGTAGTTCAATCCGTTGTTGATGGTTTTATCCGACACAAGCGATGAATTAATACTGCGCCTTGCGCAAATAGCCAGCTCTAAATTTAAGGCAGACTTTATGGTCGTAAGTGCTAAGTATATTTAGGGGCTTAGCTTTCAATTTTGTATTTTTTATGTAGTCGTAACCGCGTGTTTCACATAAAGGTACGCATTTTGAGGTAGGTCAAGATATATTTTATAGGTTTGTCCTGGTGAATGAAATCACAGGAGGTTTGATGTTTTTTGGAAGAACGTTGGTCTCGCAGCCCTTGACTACCCCCTTATAAAAACTTTACTAGGCCTTAGATTTTATTTCATTGTAGACATCATAGTCTAAACGTGTTTCTTCAACAAAATAATAGATCAGATTTTCTGTCGTATTTCTTTGGCCAGATGGATCGAGAGTTGCTTAAAGGAAACGATTTATATTAGAAATAGTCTTATTTCGGTCCAATCTTCACCTGGCAAACCGATAGAATTGACCTCATGCAACTACAGCCAATCAAGTCGACTTCCGGCGACTGGTTCGGCGTCTCCAGCTTGCTCCATGCTCCAGCAGGAAAACGTCGGACATGTGCTTTCGGTTTTTGCCGTAAAATGGCTTTCCTTTCAAACATTTTTGTCTGTGTCCAATTAGTCATCATTCGCGCCATCGCCACATCTGCAATAAGTGTGTTCGACCGAAAAATTGGTTAACAAGGGACCCCGAAATGTGCCGACTCTCTGGAAATGAGATTGTGTGTCGAAATAACTGTTGACAAATTACGACACGGTATATTAATGTTTCTAGTTACTACCGATAATTTATCTTAGCTTAGTTATGTTGTGCTTTCACTTCTACGCAGAATTACCTTCTAATTTTTCAAGATAATTTATTGAAACCGTATTATTACTCTATCGAAAAGACTTGAAATTGTATTTAAATTTGCCGCGAATACAATACAACATCACAATATTTTAATTAAATTTTACTTATTGGTTGTATTGGCGGTCCAAACTGCGCAGGCCGAAGGTAAATAAATGAA
The DNA here is from genome assembly GCA_921293315.2 of Nemurella pictetii. Taxonomy (NCBI): domain Eukaryota; kingdom Metazoa; phylum Arthropoda; class Insecta; order Plecoptera; family Nemouridae; genus Nemurella; species Nemurella pictetii. Next base: position 21,867,347 of record OV121116.1, on the reverse strand, counting down.
TACTTTAATCTATTGTATAACACCGTGGGACCGCTTTATGCATTGATGTTATCTGAAGATCAGTTACAAGATGACAACTAAAAGGATTGAGAAATCAACGAAGCTATTCCCCTTCTTAGACAACGTTCTATGAGGTTCCATCGGCATATTGTTATGTGGTTCCTCCAAATGCCAGTTATCAACTATGAATCCAAGCCCAACACCTGCACACAATTATTCAACGCAAAGAGCTACTCTTTTCTTTCAGCCCGCGAAAAGTTGAATGCAAGCTTGTTAGTCAGACATTACTTAATACATGCTATAATTTGCATAAATCTTCCGTGGCTATGCCCCAGCCACATCACATCCATCTTTCCTCTCACACTAATGAAAGCACTTAGCGTTGCATCCATTTGATAGCTGCAGCCCACAGCCTTAGCTCTGCATCGACATCCCAAGCATAAGGCCATCTTTCTTTTGCTCTTTCGTTCTTTCGTTTCCTCCCGTCAACCAAACGACAGACTCTCTGAATCTGAAAGTCTACGAAACAAAAGCGCATCAACATTCACTGTCAACGTGTTTTTTGATTTATGCACGCCACGCCTTTCTTTCTGTTGTGATCTCTTTCTGTATCGCGAACTCGCTAGAATAAATTATGCTCGTCGTGTGTTTGTTACTAGTTTTTTCTTGCTCTATGTGAAGGAATTGAACGTGATAATTTAAGGGCAATAGATAATCGTATTCGTGGTTAGCTGCCTCATCTTGTATATAGTTGTGTAGGTACCCATACCTCACCTAATCCAGACACAAGCCGCCACTAGAACTTACGCTTTAACATGCTTGAACTGTGCTTCAACTATCTCTTCTCGTCCCTTGGTCAATCTCCAGTCACCAGCCAGTTGACTTATTTATCTCGCAGATCTCTCAAATTCGTCATCTCTTACTCAGCTATCCGTCTTGACCGAAATTGGTCGCCAAGATAACCGCAGTCTATCTCCAACTCTGCCAGCGTGCATAAGCCAAGGTAATCTCGCAAAAAAACTTCTCACGAGCAGTTCAGCGATAGTTTAAACTTACTGTCAAACTCAAGCCGTTTGTCTTTGTCGCTTTATAGAAGCGTGGAATCTGTAAGATATTCACCTGGCGAAACTCATCTAGGCGTTGCAGGCATGCCGTATGAGGTTCTATCACCTCAAAAGCGTTTCATTTATTTACCAAAGTCCCATTCAATAAATTTCATCGCACGTCTTAAAACTAATCTCCACTCCTCTTCTCCGTCAGTTACCTGCTTGCTCAAATTTAAGTCCATTGCAGGGCTATTCTTTTTTCCCTCTTGTTGTTATTTAGGCAAGTGGAAATGAGAAATTAGACTTAATAACCTGTAATAACCTGTCGGTACGGATCTATTTGCATGTATTTTGCTTCACTTCCAAGTGCACCCCATATGAGATCTTGTGGTGACTTGGTGATATAGGCCAACTGATGCCAGTATGAAATAACGCGAGCGCTAAATACACATTAATACTGTGTCTTTAGGCTGTTAGTCATTGTGTGGAGGGAATTTTCACTCCTTTCAACTACGGCCTTATGAATATGTATATTTACAATGGCCACGACTGCAAGCTAGACCTGGTACCGTGTACATATTATATTATCATATTATCATTACCACCGCACATTTATACCACTTAAGGCTTTGGGATACGGCCGACTATTTCTCGAGAGATACAATATACGAGTTGACTACAATAACACATTATTTTGTAAATCCCAACCCATTATTTCTAATTTAAATCTTGTTTGCGTTAAGCTGCGTAGTCATCAAATTGAAGCTTTGCTGAATGCTGATATTTGGTTAGACATTAGCCTGTATTACTGGTATTAAAACGTATCAAATGTGGACTATAAAACAATTGGGGATGAAGATGGAGACAAAAGGGAAATCCTCCTCGTGGCAACGAGCCATAACTCTGTAATTAATCTCTTTTTTCAAGTAGGATAGTATTATTATAATTAGGCTTAGGGTTAGGTATAGGTAACAGTATGTATATATATATATATATATTTTATATATATATATATTTTATATATATATATATTTTATATATTTTATATATATATTTTCACGTTTTGTTGTGATTTTATATAATGCATACCTATGCATATATATATATATATATATATATATATGCATATATATATATATATATATATATATATATATGCATAGGTATGCATTATATAAAATCACAACAAAACGTGAAAATATCGCAACAATTTCGCTGTTCTGGTATAGGTACCCTATATTTCAAGCGGGGGGAAATCAGCTTTGTTTTCTACTTGCAAGCTGCATATCGAGCTAATTACAAGAGTCGGTATCAATATCATGCATGATGGGTGCTCGTGACAGTTAGCGGGCTTGAGAAGCCAATCCGATGAAGATGCGACCAAAATCAAATCACGTATTCGGCATTCAAATTAAAAATGCATGACTCACGTAGAATTGGGATAGCGAGAAAGATTCTTTACAAACCGTAGTTGACAGTCTCAAATGTGCTTTAAAGTATGGATGGACACAGGACAGCTTGAGTTGTGTGTGCATTATGCAAGAAATGCCGCCACTACAATAAAAGATCTCGAAGTTTGTTAGCAATAATTCCATGTTTTTGTTTTACTGGAAAAATGAATTCAAAGCTGGACTCGGCAATTGCTTTAGTTTGTCTACGACACGATAAGGCCTGAAATAATTTCACGCAAATATTAGTGATATACAAGTTACAAATCATATAGAATTTCAAACTTATAAGCATGATGGTCTGTTGCATTTGCCTATATACATGACTATGAGTTATGCAGGTATATCTATTGTGAAATATCTTTTGAAAAACAAATTAAAAATGGTAAAAACATATCTCGCATCTAAGAGAGGTTCTTTCACGCATGTACTAGATTGGGCAGGCGCTATCTACAGTATCTTCCGCCATGTCATCTCCATAGGAAACAAACATGTTGTCTCAAGCCTGTGAGCCACCATGAGTAACCTGAGAGTCATTTCAGTTTCAAGTTGAACAGACCGACTGTCAGATGAAATGCGCCACGTTCTCCTTTCACAACACAGAATCCTGAACATTACAGACCAGGATTTGTTACTTTTTGAACAAGGAAACGGCAGTCCTAGAATTGCATGTTGCTCGTTTATGAAATTGATTGTAATATTCTCGTTTGATTCAACGTTTGCCACAAGACAGGATCGTGAAAAATCCCACTCAAAGTACTTAATGCACAATCAGATACATTGAAGACGCGCGTATTGATTTTATTGTAAAAAATAAATCAATCTTGTACAAGGAGCGCAGTTTTCGCATGCAAATATTTCCAATAACAACTAAACCGATTTGAGCAGCCGATAAAATATGAATGTATACCGGTAATAATATATTTTTGTATCCAATTGTCTTTTTCTGTCTAATTTTACCGCATGATCATTTGGTCCGGGCCTGTTCAAGGCCACGTTAGAAAGGGAGAATGTTTCCAAGTTTCCAGTTTCCACGTATACAAGGTACAACCCACACACAGAAACTTTTGGTAAGCACCAATAACATTGTACCGATCAAAGGGAATCCAATTGACATTGATATATGTTTTTTTATGATGACTAAACTAAGCCAATAATACGATTACCATACCTTTCATCAAGCTCTTGCCATTCTGGCCGTCTTACTTCTGTCCTCCTCCAATCATGCTTTGCGGACACAGTCCGCCTGGTTGGGTCAAGTAATATCGATAAATTGTCGTGATTGGGCCACGGAAATTTCTGTACACACTATTTTTCGAATGCGTATGTGGGAATGCGATTGTGAGAATTCCTCAAAACCCAAAAGAAAACTGTTTTAAACCTAATTTTCCACCTCCTTCAATTTAATGGATTTTTATTCAATTGGTACTACATTCAATAGGTATACTATAGGTTTGCATACCAATAACTAATTATATCAAACTAACTTCTCAGAAAAGGTACGAAATCGGGAAAGATGACATCGATCCATCTGCATATAATTCCGAAATTTTCAATACTATGTACGTTGAAGTAATTATTTAGCAGAAATTACACGCATGCTGCAAGGAAAATAACCAGCCAGCTTCGCGTAGCCCATTCGACGAGATTAATCTGGTATCCATGGCCAAAAACCGATGGGTTAATGGCAAAAAGTGATCTGCAAAATTGTGAACTTGTTCCGTGTAAGCAAAAAGTATAATTAAATTCTATCAGATCAGCCTGCTCTTTATCATAACCCTACTTCCTGTTTCAAATAGTTTGCGGTTTTGTACAAATGAACGTATATCTGTAGCGCTGTGACTCTGTAGACGTCGATGTTGAAAGTTCTCAAGTAATCCTCTTTTGCTCTTTGCACCTCACTGGTTGACATTGCACACGGGACGGGATTGACGGTATATTCTAGTACTAGATAAAAGCGAGTGTCCCTCAATAGCAAGACTTTAAGGCAGGTCGTGACATAAGGTTGTGTGGCATGTAACTCCTTCAGGGATCCCAACAAATAAAAGCAAGGAAAATATTTTCAAAAAACCACCATCTGTGTGATTTATGGACACGCGTTCAAAAAAGGGGCTCTTTCTTTTTCCTTCACTTCAAATAATGCTGTTCAACAAAAAATATTTTCAACCATGTCAACTGCCTCAAAACTAAATCATTATTATACAAGCATTTATTAACATTCTTGTCAATTGTGGTCTGTGGTTGACTTGCATTAAATCACAACGGACTTTTGGCTGCTCTTATGAATAAAGCATGCATCTGTTTTTTAAATAATACAAAACAAATATTTTTAGTACTGTAAGGTAAGTGTCAACCGAATCTCAGTGCTGGATATTTTATCGTCTAGCTTTCGAGAATGGCTTGAGGTTGATATACGAAAACAAGGCTTGTTTTCCGAATCATGCAAATCTTCGATATTATTTATGTTTTTTGTATTCAAATGGGTAATTATTATGAGTCGTATTAGTGCTTTAATGTGGTGTGCTGTGGTTTGATGTGTTGTGCTCTGTTCTGTTTTGTTGTAGCAAGGCGATCTGGATATTAGACAGAGACACTTGAAAATGCAGCGCCAGCGCCAGCGCCAGCACCAGCACCAGCACCAGCACCAGCACCAGCACCAGCACCAGCACCAGCACCAGCACCAGCACCAGCACCAGCACCAGCAACAGCACTGGGCTCTAGCACCACCAGCAGCAGCAGAAGCATCTTGACTTCGGATCTACATATTGTCCTCTTGTCGAACAGCCGCTTACTGACCACACCTCTGGTGAGTAATTAGCATTAATGGAAATAGCATTGAGGGCTTATTGGCACATGGGATTTCTGAACCAGTTTGCGAACACTGGACTTGAACTCTCTTACCATGGTCACAACTTCAAGAAGATGGAAATCGATTTGTATAATTATGTTCAAATGTGTTGCCCACACATTTTCATTACTGTATGTATGCACACGGGAAGAGATTCTGATTTAATACTTAATAGTTAATCATAGCTGTAATAATAATAATTATTATTATTATTAATATTATTATTGTAAACTTCTATGATAGTTACTATAAAGTACGGCTGCACGGAATTGTACCAACACTATCCTTGCGTTGCAGGGTTGACCGCCCTTTGTTCTTCAATAGTTTACAATGGTTGGGTAAGAGAGGGGCAAATTCACTCTATTGTTGAAACTGCAGTGAGACAATACAACGGGGAGACCCGAGACTAGTTGAGCTAGTGTTTTGTTCCGTTCAATTAAAGGTGACTCGTCGTCGTGTGCTTGGACTTTAGCCATTTGCATGCTAGCGCATCTGTCCACATTGCCTGACGCCCTTCTTTTCGCCTTGCGCCTTTCGCGTTTCGCGTTTCAGGATGACAAGACAAGACGGGGTGATATCCTAGGTGTGGTCCTGGTCAGACTCAGAGATAGCAGGAGATAGAAGGAAAGAAATGCCGAAAGACGCCCGCCAACCGGATTACTTCTAGTCCTGGATTCTTTCCGAATGTTCACAAACTTCGTATTGCGGGCAGGGCACATTTGCCAAGCTGGCTCCCCATTCCCCGTTATTCTTTCTCCGGCTCCATATTATTACTCGTCCAGATCATCCATCTTGTTTCTGGATAGCAGGCTTCGGTGACGCAGATATGCAATGCAGTGCTGCTCGATCTTCACTGATAGTTCTTCCCGACTGTGTGAGAAGAATAAAAGCAAAAACATATTATTGATAAGTGGAGATGCAAATCATGGAGCAGAAAAAAATCGGGGAACTTGGCAGACAATAATTAATTACGGGCCTGAACTTGTCAAGCTCCGAGCTGCACTGATCCTTTTCCGAGACAAGGATTAAGGGCTTCCATTGTGTTCCGGCTTAATCCTGGAACACCCCCTCACACCCTCAACCACCCACATCCACATGTTCGCTGACCCTTCAGTCACCTCGACCAACAGACCCACACGGCGATGCATAAAATATGCCTAAGTTAACTTGTTCATTATGGCTGAAATCAATTATTTTATGGATTTATTTCGGCTCTAATTAATTTCCTTTGCTTGGTAGACACAAATTACTATGCCATTTCCTTGGGTTAACACAAACACAAAAATGCATTTCTTAAACCATTCAGTTTATCGTCCATTTGGCAACCCGTGTGACCTATTTTGCAAATCAAGGGCATGCCTATAGGAGTGTAATTTTAATTTTCTGCTTGTTATGGTAGATCAGCATTCTTTACTTATACATTATCACTCTGCATATAAATTTGATTTGTTTGCTCATATAAAATGATTAGCTGCGACAGCTTTCAACTCATAAATCGCAACTTAAATTTCCAGCGTCATCTTAACTTGGTTTCGTGATAATATGCGCCTTCTAGACTCTTTGCTTGAATAATAATATAATATCATTTAGAATGGCGTTTACTGTGTGTGAGGACCACGGAGTGGAGATCGATTTAAAAATGCACCGTCTGCATTTCCACTCCTTACTATTCCTTACTATTTGCTGAAAACGATTTGAATTTTCCAAAGTAGATTTTCCGGTGGAAGGAAACGAAAATTTCTGGTGTGTCATCACGTAGCGTAGCTATCTTCTTCTGCCGATAAGTCTTATTATTTTCTTTCTAAAACGAACACAGGATGATAGGAGGTAATATAACGTCTGGACTCTGGAGCTATACCATCAGTGCGGTGAAATCTTCAATCCTAGTTTGAAACTGAATTCCCACATCTGTTAACAGAACCAGCGGAATACATTTAATATCTCATTGCATTGAAGTGTCCAGAATCAATGTCCGTTGACAGTTGGCATTCATTCTGCTTCCAGCACGCACGAAATGTAAGACACTGAATAAGACAAGTATTCTCATTGTTATCGAAGCCAAATGAATGTAAGCAAACAGGCTCAGCGTATTCAACGGTCCAGAACTCATCAAAGTGGTTCCAGCATAAAGTGACATATCACGATATTTCAGCTCCCAAATACGCAATAAGAGGTATGTTTGTAGTATTTAGCATACATGCAACACTAACCATTGCCATACCCATGGAATTGTTTCGCGTGCAAATAGACAGTGATTATATCACAACATTCTCGATGGGTGAAGTTTCAATGGCAATCGGATGATTTTACTCAACGCAACGAATATTTAGGGTGCTTTGTTGAGCAGTTGCAACTGCAAGACGTATGATACCTGCTGAAATTCTAGATTAGCTCTTTCGCACACTTCTCTCGACTGTCTGCGGACCAGGTTTTGAAAAAAAAAATAGAGATAGGATTGTTTTTGTTCTAAGCAGCGCCATGAAAATGTAAATCATAATTTTTATTAGCTTTATATTAAGTTTTGTCTGGAAACATAGTTGAGTAATGAAGTGGAAGTTGAGCAGAAGGTAAATGCAAATTTCAGTTATTATTTAACTCTCGGGAGAGCACGAAGGAACACAATTCTATATAAACACTCGAGTGATGTTTTTAACTTTCAACAATTGCTCGGTTTTCATTCCGAACTCACTGGAATCACGAGGCAGCTTCCATTTTGTGATTTACGTTAGTTGACGTATGAATTATTTTTAGAGTCATTGAGCCTGGAATGAAATTAATGCTTCATATATTAGCATGCACAGCGCCATTTCTTTGTTCAATGAGTTATGGTGAATATGGTGACAGTCAAGCTATGAAGAGGCGGAAAGAAAAGTAATACTAAACTCTTTTCACGGAAACAACACACAGAGCTTTTTCCACATTTATTTTAGCAGTAAACTAAACGAAATGATGCATTGGTATTGTTTGAAAGCCCGCATTTCTCTGCAGAATTATGCTTCGGAAGTCTTCTCCCGCTTACAACTGTTCGGTTATCAAATCAACTCATCCCTGTGCTTTAATGCTATTAAAATTACAACAATTTGTATTGTTAACTAATTAGTCATTTACAGCTATCCCCATCTCCATAGCAAATGTTGCTAGAAAACAGTGCAAGTAAATAACTAATTATTCCTGTTGAAATTGCTCCGCCTCAAGTAAAAGCAGTTGTGTTTCCCTAAATGATCTGTAAACAATTAAATGATTGCGTTGCAGATAAATTCCATTAACTAAATAATCCATCCACACTCGAGGTTAAAGTGTTCAATTATTTTCATAAATATGTTACCCAGAAGTTTTTAAATTCTAAAATTCCCTATTCATTATCATCCATCAACACAATTTACCAGAAATACATCGCTCCCGAACTAATCACATGCAGTTCAACTTTGGCTCAAGTTAAATTATTTTCCGGAAAATCCGCTATTTTCGTCTGTGCACTTTTGCAGAACTGTTATTCCTATGTGATTGTGCAAACTGCAGTTAGCTCATAATTGACCTCATTCGCTACGACTGTGAGCGTTTGAAATGATACCACTTGGTCAGATGGAACAGAACACCCGCCGCTCTTTGGATGGCCACTTGACGTTTTTGAGCTTGTCGGTGCTTGCAGGTAGCACATGAAAATAATCGAGATCTCACCTCCAGATTCGCACGAGCGTCATTTAAATTAACATTTACGAAATCAGGTCACACAGAAGTCTGCACCACTTGGCTCTGTGCAAATGTTTTCCCATCTGGATGCACAGTTCCGCGATTTCAAAGGGCATTAAGACTTTGTAAAATTAGAAGGCGGCCATTAACTGGCCTGATACATTTTTTATTTTTCAAGATTGCGTCTCATTTTGCCTGCAGTTTTGTTCTCGAATCAGGCAACTGCACTGGCCGAGTTTTTGTAGATGATTTTTGTTTATAATGTGCATCAAATGCAATTCTAAAGACAGGAGATGCTCGAATGAACTTAAAACTAACATATTCTACCTACATTTCCTATTTGGAGCCTAACACGGAAAACTCGGAAAATCGATTTCGTCTTGCGCTAGAACAATCACCGAGTTCGACTCAAACTCATAATCTTAAGTTTCTTTTTGACTTTCCATTATCCTGGTAAAAGTTTTAGACTCGCTATTTGATAATATGTGCTCGGGACTTGAGACGATGGCTGCTGGATTCTGGATTCATGCTTGATGTTGGATGCTGGATGCTGGATGCCGGATGTTAGATGGGACGCTGCACAACCACGAAGTCCAACCAGACCAACCAGCCAACAGCAGAAAACTGGAAATGCTATAGATGCAGTCGCAAGATTTGAGCAATAATCTTAGTCGTACCTTGAGCCTACTTTATGCTCCTTACGAGCCCCTCGGGCACAGTCATGAGAACCCATTCCATTTTTGGGTTCCCCCTCCCTCTCTTCTCTCGCTTTCGCGCTCTTTCTTTCTCTCTAACTCGCTCCCTCTCGCTCTCTCTCTCTCCCTCACACACACTGACACCACATATACCAAGTTTTGACTCGGGAACTCGGTCCGACTTGTGTATGAAAATGAAGTTTGAATAAAAGAAGCGTTTTCTTGCTGATGTCTTGCGTAAGTTGCACAAATGGATTCCCTTGGAGTACGCTGATAAGGAAATACAACTCTAAGAAACTCGGGGCGAACAAAAACATAATATCAGCGTTTGGGGTTCACTTAACTTACAAAGGAATGCTTATTTCGAGGACGCATCTAAACCATTATCAGACACAAAAGGCATAACACATCATAAAGTTATGCTTAATATAATATAAGTTTATGTGTATAATCCAAGATAAAGGGGGGGGGGAGGGGTAGTCTTTGCACCCCTCTTCCTCCTCCTACTCCACCTCCTTTCACACATATCTAAGTGAAGATGGAGGCGTCCTGGAGTCATGTTAATGTTCCATTCCGCCCGTTGGCTAGTTTGATGAGAGAAAAAAAAGCACGCAATTAAATACTTACTTCATAATTAATTTTATTTTTAATTAAGCTTAAATACCGACGAGAACGCTACTTCGTCTTGACGCACGATGCCTTTTACGAGTAGCATGGAAATTAATAAATTGAAGCAAAAGCATAGCGATTAAAATTTGTTTCATGGGCTTAACTTCTTTAAAAAAGAGCGGTATGAAGGGATGCTATGAATGCGACCAATTACAGCGTGTACTGGACCGTGGGTTTTGCTAGCAATTTTACACCAAGTACTGAGTTAGCACTAAGTTGGCACTAAGTTAGCACTAAGTTAGCAGTAGCACCATCTACTAAGTTAGCTCACAGCAAACACGGCGATCAAACACACGTCTCTAAATTTTCAACTCTGACACTCTTTGTACAACAATCATCAGATCTAATATTAATGAAAGTCAATTAACTAACCTTCGCACGCTTTTTATTTTATTTCTGCCAAAAGGCTATCGTTTTAGACTTTATTGCTCACGCCCATATAAAGCGATTGCTTTGCTCATCAAGATGATGCATAAATGAGTAGAAAACGACAGGATATACATGTGCATTCTTCTTATATAGCTTCCCTTTTTTGCACTGGCATCTCATATTTCTATTTCAATAGTATTACTGCTCATCGGAAGAAAGAAGTTGAGTTGCAAACTGTGATGTTCAGCAAGAGCTAGAGATTCATAATTTTGTTTTTTTGTTTTTTCGTACAAGAAAATCTTTCATTGGTTTGTAACTTAGAGAGAGTAATGAGCAGTGGTTTTTTGCACTGCAAGCCCCCGGATGTTCTAATTAGTTTGATTGATTCTCTTTTTAAGCCTATTGAGTAAATGCATGTCATTGAAGTTTCGCTAAATAATCTCGGCAGAAGCTTCTTCTTCGTTGTCACATTTTTTGCATGTTTTGACTTTGAACAAAGCTTCATATGAATGCATGTCTACAGACTGTACAGACTACAAAACCATCTATGTGTACTATGTAGATGCATTGGTTGGTGTACATCTTCTTATACAGAAAAGTAACCCTATAGGCCCTTTTTCATCTTTTCTGTTCCGTTCACAGAGTGTTTAAGTGGCTTCTGGTACTAATTCAACCTGTGTCACAAACTGGGAACTGTGTGTGTGTGTGTGTGTGTGTGTGTGTGTGTGTGTGTGTGTGTGTGTGTGTGTGTGTGTGTGTGTGTGTGTGTGTGTGTGTGTGTGTGTGTGTGTGTGTGTGTGTGTGTGTGTGTGTGTGTGTGTGTGTGTGTGTGTGTGTGTGTGTGTGTGTGTGTGTGTGTGTGTGTGTGTGTGTGTGTGTGTGTGTGTGTGTGTGTGTGTGTGTGTGTGTGCGCGCGCTTTTTTTATTTACTTGGATGCAAAATTGTATCAGCTGTACCATGGCTAGTACTATAATATAAACACAGCACGCACACGAGCTTGACTAATTATTAGGAGTGAAATTTCAAAGACATACAAGAAACAAAAGATCCTTGTTCTCTACCTGGATGTCAAGCGATTCAAAAGATTCCCGTATTATAATCCCCATGGACGCCCCTGAAACCTCCCCCCCCCCCCTCGCGAGGACGCATAGCACACGTGATGTACACTGCGAACATGATACACATGATACACAATGTACAAATTGCTAGCCTTCCGGCTAGCCCTCCGCATGGTTCACTTTTTAGTTTTTACAGTATTTATACTAGGTAAAGCCTAAAGCTAAAACATAACCTATATCGCGACATAAGCTTACTTTTTCAGAATATATCATAGGTAATATATACACAAATATTATATTATATATTGTTATGCGCTATCAAAATCTAAAAAATATGAATAGTGAATGAAAGTGAATATTAATAACACTACCTAGAGTCTAGACCACAATTTATATTCGCAATAGGAGGTTTATTTTATTATCCCATTTGTGAGAGATTGAAACTGTCGTCGAATTCAGCTGTTGGTTTGATATAGTTACGCTTAGATGCCTGGAGCACAGCAAACCTAGCATCCTTCCTTCCTTCCTTCGATACATCACACCACGAGATAGTAATGGAAGATGATTCAGCGGTGCACTGAAAATTGATTCACGAGTCTAGACGTAATTTACTTGTTCGTATATGCTTACTGCAAACTGCAAAGCCACAGTTTACCAACCATCTACTCTAGTGTAGTCCACACTCCTGCATGGAAATGCGCGGAAAAGGGAGATAATAAACATGCTCGATGTTCATTTTCATGATCGAGTTGCATTTCAATCGAGGCGTGTGAACCAACATCAATATTGCAGTTTTAATGACAATTTAGATTTTATTCCTTTATATTTCAACCTCTGAGGTCTATTTTGTTCTTATTATCTTGTACAACATTGATAATTTATGTTGGAACGAGTGTGATGGATGATTTAGCTTTGCTTACTGATAGCATGATTATCAATTTAAACTTATTTATAATTTAGAGATTATGTGAAGCAAAATTTTATAGAAAAAAGAGATGCATTTTCTACCATTTTTTTAAAACTGGAAGGGCTTACAGTTATTTTTAATAGTGTGTTTCGATGTTGATCAATAATGATCTAGTGCACATCAACTTTCAGATGCAAATAATTATCGAAGTTATCTTGCTACCCATTTCCGACTCAAATTGAGCTACTTTTCAGTGGAAAATTAAAAAAAGTTTATGATATCGTCAAAACATATACCATTTTTTTTGGTTCGAAAAGTGGTAGGCTCTTCTCTATAATCATAACCATTTTCAACTTTCTGATATGATATCGAGAGGATGAAATATGCGATCACCTTCGAGTTCAATCTTATTAATCATATATAGCAATCTAAGCATTAAGCAATCACGCGAATTATTTCATCCTATTTGCCCCGAGTTTGGTTGTAAATGTCGACAGTAAACGTTAACGCTCGTTTTACAACCCCTTACCGTATTATCATCTAGATGGCTGAAATAATGGATGTACGACGCCTCCTAGAAACGAGCTATCGAGCTGGCAGGCTAGCTACCGGCATCATGTTCTGGTCACCACTGATATAAAATAGATATAAAACTGTTAGTTGAAAGGAGGGACGCCGCAACCACGACGCTTGTGCAAGGATGCCTATGGCTTCTACAGCATCTTCTGTGATGGCAACGGCATCTTTCGTCCTCGTCCTCGTCCTCATCCTGTGAGTTTACTTTTTATGACTCCTTCGAGATTATAACGATGGGCTTTGATAGCTGCCTATTGCCATAGCTGTTGAAAGTCTTGAAGCCTTTGTATAATGCACCTACATGAGATTTCAACCCCCATAAAGTATATACTGTATACCCTGATTTCAGAACTCTAAAACGATTTATTTATGAAAATGACCGTGAATATTGTAATAAAACGTTTTGATAGTTTAGAGAGCCACATAAACACTGCAATTTGTAACTATAACCGTGTCCTGTTAATTTATCTGTGTTAAATGTTTGTGTTGATGTTGAGATAGTGAATAGTGTGACCCTTCATGTCCAGAGTGACAATGTGAAACTATAATGTCATAATTGAACAATCGCTACGTAGCACTTGGCGCACATTTGAGCTTCTACTTGTTCTAAACTGCACAAAGTACTATATGTGGGATATACTTCACCCCAAAATATCTGTCAAAAGTTTCGAAAAGCATCAGGTGCGGAACAGTTTCTAGAATCGTCTGAGTAAGATTATGAGCTGAAAAGTTTATTAGGAAGGTAATCGATCTAAGTTAGAGCCCTGTCTCGTGTCGGGCTGTGATGGTGAGAAAGTGAGAGATTAGTTCGATGCTGGCTGGCGTCGTATCCTCCTTTCTCAGCTTCGCTTCGCTCCTCTCAGCTAGCTTCACGATGTTCCACTTCTAGCCAAGTCTTACACCGTCTTACACGATGGCTCACAATCCTATTCCTCGGGCTCAACTCCCGCTTCCTTCGAGGTTCTCTGCTCGTGTCTAAGATCACCACTTTCTTGCAATTGCACAGCTTTGCATCTCTTTCTATGTGCTAGCATTATGGGATGATTCTTTATGCTTTAATGGTCATAATTTGCAGTTAGCTTCATAATGTTAGACTCAATCGTACAATTCAACAACGGCAGGCAGCTTCTGTGGTGAAAAAGAAAACTCGTGATCTAGGGACAAAATTAACTCACTGATAAGAATTTTTTTGTTTCTTTTCCACGCTCATCTAGTTACCTACTGCAAACCCAAACAATTGGTACGTATATATATACTGTATTCATTTTGTAAAAAGTGGTAGATCCTTTGGTAATGTTTATACTCACTCCAGGAAGGATTTGTATATCAGCTTATCCTGATGCGTTACGATATTTATTTGGGCATTTCAATCAGTCTCATCTCTTCTTCTTATGGGATCTATGTCGAAGAAAGAACTATGGAAACGTGAAATCATTGGGAAGAAAAGGATTCATAGGGAGAGGCAGGACACGAATGAGATAACATGCAGGAGAGGAGCGTACTATATAGTGCGTTCTCGTTTTCTTGGTTTATCTCCGAAGAAGAGTAGCAGGCGAATAGATCTCCTCACTACCATCGCTGCCAAGCTCTAAACACTCACCCACACATCCCAAGCTACCCAACAGCACCTGAATAGAAATCGTCCAACTTGATTCTTTTATCACTGTTTTCTTGGTTGTAGCAAAAGTCCATGTCCAACACTCAGCTCTTTGGGTGCTTGAAAATGCTTCTTTTGCAATGGTAACCCCATCGGTAAGGGAGGTCTTACGTGACGTTGACACGCTCACTTCTCGCTTGCACAACTGTCACCCAGAATCCTGTATATTAGAAGCTTCGCAGAGAGAGGACTTCCTTTACTCATCATGCTCGAGTCGCATCCTCACGACAGATATATTTGCCTGCGGAAATATCCGTCAGGACTCAGGAGTCAGGACCTCTGAAATGTTGCTATACTTCACTTTGTTACGACCCATGGAAGGCATCCAATATGTCAACAGTCAGCGATACCCAAAAGCTGTTCTTTTCAACAAACCCGGCTGATTCGTCGCTGCCAGATTATTTGTTTGACTAAGCATTTGATCTTTGTGTGATGATTAGCTATAAGTGGAAAACGAGAGGGATCGAAACGGAGTCAGGAAGCTGCAATTTATATTTTGTAACAAGTTTTTTATGTCGAAGTTTAAAATTGAATGCCAAGGTGCTAGTTGTTGCCTGTTGGTGTCGGCCCGGCGGATCGTCTCATCTTTCCTACTCTTTCCTTCTCATCTCGAGATCGATGTGTCTCTCTTGCGCTGGCTAGCTGCTCGTTTCGGATCGGTTGCTCCTGCATGCTCCAGCCTCCGGCAACCTGTCCAGATCGTTGTGTGTGGTCTTCTCTTCAACTCTCCAATAAAACTCTGCGATGTGCATACCATTAATAGCACGTTAACAAATTGCAGAGCAAACTCACCGCGCTTCAACCCCCTCTCCAATTCTCCTCTTTTTTTGGTACTACCCCTCCCTCACATTATTGTGCTATTCCAATTAGCATTGTCATTTGCCACGCAGCCCCTTCTTCATCGTTATCTCCACCTTCTTATGTTATTCTTATTATTCATCTTCATCTTCCTCTTCTTCGTCATCTTCGCCTTCTTTGCTTTCTTCTTCTTCACCTCCATATTCCTGAATTTCTTCTCAGCCTTACTTTGCCTCGAATTCAGTGCAGTATGCACAGAGACCCATGATCTAATACAGAATCAACCTGTAATTTCGTTGAAAGGCTTTTTCATCTCATCACACGTCTCACTAGTCATTGCCCATTTTATTAGAGCATAAATTTTTAACAAGACATAGTAGACATTGAACAATGTTAGTGTTACCCATCTTTGGTGGACCTGATAATAACACGTTACCTCGCACGCAAGAGACTGCGACACATAATTGCCACCATGTAGGAAAACTTATTACAGCGAAATTATTCGTTTCGCGGAATTTACATTTAGGTTAAAGTCTTACTGCATTTACGCGCTCGGAGTTTATTTTTAACTGACACTGGGAAAGCATGGGGTCTTCATAATTCAGCGAGCCGGTTTCTTTGAGTTTATTAATCGAACCAGAAGCATTTGGTGCAACTTGACTGCACCCTCACATCACATCTTTTCGAATGCTCGCAGGGACAGGGTACATCCCAAGCAGGTCTACAACTTACAAGTATGTAGATTACTGCCATATTTTGCTCCTAATGAATGCAATTGTTTTTGGAGAGCTTGCAGAGGTGACAACTAGATTTACGTCTGATGCCCGCTTAACTCGTTCATGAAGATAATTGCTCCAAGCAAATGATCGAGAGACCAGCTAAGATAATTATATTTAGAATGCTGGATGGTCATCCAAATAACTACATGACGCCATCATAACTTCATTAAACATGCCAATTATTTTGCAAATTGCTATAACGCAACTTCATAGTGCTGATGAATTATTCAATATCAATAAAACACTGCAGATTTTCTTATATTTTTATATTTCGCACTTAAAGTCTATTGGATTTCGAAAGAGAGGAATTTAATCTTTTATTTTTCCGTGTTTTATGCTAGTTTACATGCAAGAGCTAGAATTTTCCATGACTTTTTCCATGATGTGCCTATAAAAATCTATCGGCACACTTGAAGGAAATGCGCAAATTTGATTAGCAATTTTATATGATGTAATCTTGGTTCAGTGCAGAGTAATTTTTTGTCCCCAAATTATAGTTTCTGCGATGTTACGTACTTTATTTCTGATAACCATTATATGAAAGATTTAACTGCGATGGCTGGGTCCAATAATGGTAGGATTCAACAGCTGCTAGTACGCATATGTCAGGGG
This sequence comes from Nemurella pictetii, assembly GCA_921293315.2. NCBI lineage: Eukaryota > Metazoa > Arthropoda > Insecta > Plecoptera > Nemouridae > Nemurella > Nemurella pictetii. Next base: position 21,850,194 of record OV121116.1, on the reverse strand, counting down.
GGTTTACCTGCCGAATTACCCATGGTTTCGCAGTGTTTGGTGCTCAAAAATTTCGGCCCTGAATTACTTCAATGTCATGATCAGTTAGGTACTCCTGATCAAAATAAGGCAAAATAAATTTGCATGGTTTTATATAATAATTAATGATCGACCTTTAAAAGCATAATATGCTCAGAACGAATATAAATTATTTTTCTTTCTAGAGGAACATTTATCAAGATAAAATTTCTCACGTGAGCTAATATCATGCAAATATCATGAGAAATAGGCACGCGTATTTGTGCGGTTGGTAAAAATTTCCTTATTGTGGGTCAATTGGTCGTTACGAGAGATTTGTTCGTTAGGCTGGGTTTAATTAAAAAGATGTCCGACTGGATCAGAGGATATTCTCAAAGTTAGAACTCGTTCCAAAACGTGATCATTTACTTTGGAACGAACTATGTGGGGCTTTTAACGGGCTCCTTTCATTTAATTATTAATTATCAGAATGTATAAAGTGATTCAACAACAAAAATAAAAGTTTGCCATTTTACGAAAATTACAGGGGCTGATCGTTTAAAATATCAAAAAGGCATCCAATATCTATAAAGCAAATTGATGGATATTTAATTAATATTTTGCCCTCATAGATTTCTATCAATAAATTTCAAATTTGTGATCAGAGGTGGTCTTTCATTGAAACCATCAAGTTGGCTTCAAAAAGAGTGATTCGTGACGTTATATTGTCTAAAATTTGGATTAACAGGAATATTTGGCATTTTTAGTCAGGACTCTTGACATTTTCGTCGCTTCCAAATATAAAAATATATATAAACAAATATAGGTATAAAAAAAACGACTCCAAATATATTTTGACAATTGCGAAGAAAAAAATTTATTTGTCCGGATCCGTTTATGTGAGACAACAATTGTAATGCAAAACCGTTTTTTTTGGTCCATGGTTGCCAAATTAAAATCAGGGGGTACCCGCTAGTCATTCTCTATAATTCCCATGTTCGCCGAAAATTTGATTTGATGTCAGAAACTAAACTGAACTGACGACACAATCAATTCTGTCTATATGCTCGAGATTGTTGCGGACTGCGAACGCCACCCTGATGGGTCTATGAATATTTCACGAGGTAGATAAAGTCACACCCTGATTATATCTTTCATAAAACAACATAGAAAATTGCTCAATATTGCTTTTTCTTATGAATTCAATATTTTTTTGTTTTGTTTGAAGACGGCAAGTTTGTAAGGCATAACACAGCTGCTGTGCTCCCGTATACACACGCATTCCCAATTACTTAACGGATGAGCAATTACATTCCATGTGTACAAACTACAAAATGATATTGTTTACACTTGGAGGGAGGTTCATCTTATATTAAAAAATATGAATACACATAACGGAAAAGCGCCTAAAGGTAAAATATGGCTGACTGTGTATTGTTTGCTGCTGTCAGTCTTCAGAGTGCCCAGGGCCATTTTTCACTTGACTTCATTGTTGTGGAATTATCATTGAGGTGTCAGCTATAATTTTGTTGTCATCCTATAGACCATTGCGTGTTCTGATAGTTAATGAAATCGAGTATCGACCTGGTCATTGTGAGTTTCCATGAAGAAATAATTCGATTATGACATTTGTCCGGCAATGTAGCTCGACTGTTAGTGGGAAGTGTATCTAGAATATAGAGCAAAGAGTTTCGCACCTGTCTCGCCTCCTGGACCTGCAGGTAATACACAATTGGCAGTGGCACAAGGAAATCATGATGGCACATGTCAAAAGGCGATCGAGCCAGGCTAGACTCACACATACCTAAACAGTCTACAAGAGATGCCCTATAACCGATGTAGCCAGTGTTGCCTGTCTCGTCCTGTCTCGTCTCTGATAGCTCAGGGCTTGTGGCTGTTTACGCATGCAGTCAGTCGTCTTAGATCCGGAAATTAATGTCCTCTCTAGAATATTGATACCTCCACCAGTTTTATTCTGGGCAAAAAACTTTACAAGAAAAGCATAGACGCCTGTTCAGCAGCCATCGGTACTCCTTCCATCCTCGCAATAAATTGCTATGAAGGTCTTTTGCTTCGCACACGTCCGGAATATCTACCTTGGCTGCTCAGTGTTGCTGCCATTGCCTATGGGTAGGGTAGATTCACGTCGAACGTCGAATGTCGAACCTGGTAGAGCCTGGACGTTCTCTCGCCGGCGCAGACGACGTTCAAACCGTGACTCTTGCCAGAATGGCGATTGAACGGTCGGACGATGAATACTTCGTCAATAGTTAAGGTCTATATTTTAACGTTTGTGAGCATTAGTTTTTTTAATTAAGAATCGTGGGTAACTTTGTTTCAAAATGATGTGGAAAATCTTCTGTCGAGCTTCATTTTAGCAATGAAAATTTGACTAGAAAAATCGCATGACATTCGAGTCGGTAATAATTTGCTTTGAAACGGATAAATGCATAGCCTTATGAAGTTATGATGTTGCCAATGTTTTGGGTGTACCATCGGATTACCTTGTTATTTTCTGTTGGTCACTACTCACTGCTCACTACTCACTACTCACTACTCACTACTAAGTTTGCATAGCCAGGACTAGACTCGTCGACTGACACACGCCCCTGTCCCCTGTTCAGCTTAGTTCAAATCTACACAGGATTCTATTGTTAAACGCTAGGAATGGACACATACATCCAACGCATCTGTGTATGTGATGATGATTAAGATGTAGACTACTTGGGTCCTTTACAATATAACTGTCAGCTGATAGGAATGTGGTTGAGAGTCCGCCCTATAACCATGTGGACATGACTGTTTCTTTAGCTCACACATAATTTGATCAACCATTGTAAAAAAAAAAAATTGTGTAAGTATGGGCGGCGAAATATTGTTTGCTTAGTGTTTCATAAATGCACTGCTCATTTTTACAATACACCATCCAGGTAGGTCCTACCTGAATGTCTCGACAAGAAAGTGCAGTTGGCAATGCGTTTGAAACTAGCCGTAGGTCCTTATTCGCATTTTTCTTTTTCTTTTTAGTTTTATTAAAATTGCTTGAACATCGAGTAAGGCTGACAGAAACGTTCGCGATATAGTGGCTTTATTTTGATGAATATCATGTTATGCCCAGCTTCGACTGACATATTATGTAAAATCATGACAGCGAAGTTAATCCTATGTTTAATATTATACTGAAGACCCAGTTGCATCGCAATATTGCGGAAACACGGCTCGTTTTGTCATCAAATAGATCCTTGATATTTGATACTTGATTCATGATTGACGTGCACCGAACATTCCCTGACCAGGTATGAATAGTACAAGCATCATGATATGGAAAACCATGAAACTCAAATGTTCACAGTTGTGTTCAGATTATTTGCCTTTTCTTCCAGAGACTTTACCAAATTTTTTGACCATGCTCTCAAAAAGCAATTGAAAATCGAGCAAGGATACACGGGGGATGAGAATCCGAACAATTTACAGAATCATGTGCCCTGTACGTGCATTTCTTTTGAAATAGAGTTGCCGTATTGGCATGTTTTTTCGCATTTGTTTCGTAGTCTATTTGGACGTTTTGGCGGTTGATGCATCTTGACTTTCGTTGCTTCGTTCTCCTTTATTTCGAGCACGAGAAGCTCTTTCAGAGATTTCATTGAAGCTGGGAACAGCAGATCGAGTTTAGTTGGTGTCTGGCTAGCCTTTGTTTTATACCACCCCCAGACTAGGTCAATGGGTTTCCTAAATTGATAGCGTTTCAGGAGGAGCATAAGCTGTCATCTTTTAGTAACTCGAGTGCATCAGTTTGAAGATAAATCTTATGATACCACGCTAGGTAAACACATTTCACTACCCCTTACTACTTATATTACAGCTCGTGTATTCAATATTATACTCTGTATTTGCAAACACAAATGTACACACATGCAAGCTTCCTTCCAGATTATACAATAATTCTATTATGGATATTGATTCAACCATATTTACTCGCCACGATAATTCGAACAGCTGTTTGAATTCGAATGCATTGTTACTTGTTTTACGTTTGATATTCAAGGAAGTTTAGGTCGCCACCAAGTTGTGTAAGGTATTTCTTGTCCTCAGCAGCAAGAGAAGAGGGTAATGGCCGGCTGTGTATATTCATGGTATCATATTCATGGTATCATATGGTATCATATAATATACTCGCGATACAGCGCGAGGGAGGGTGTATTGGTCTACACTTCGCGATGACGCGATCGAGCAAGCTTCGGGCTAATATTGATGCTTCCATCGCTGCCGCTGTTTAGATTCAATTTTACTTTGCATGGCAATCCTGAGCAAACACAGCCAGCATGATTTGCCACCATGCTTCGCAGTTTCAGCAACTCCTCGCTCCTTGGTCCTTATGCCGAGCATTTCGAATACGGCCTCATCAATTAGAATGGCACCTCCATCGCTAACTAAAGCAAACCAAGTCTACCATGCTCCATACCACATGTAAATATATTATTATATCCCACTAGAAAATTTATTTCGAGATCATTTTCACGAATATGATTTAAACTAATCAATATGACATCATTAGTCATTAGTTTAGCATACAAAATATTAGTATACCTAATCAGTTCATTTTGTAAACTGTCTGTTGTGTCTCTGCCTCCGGGTCCTGCTGGTCCTTCGAGATGTGTGTGTGTTCATACTAGAATTATGCTTTCCGCTTGGCGCTTACCCACGATAATATTCATGAACCAGACTTCTTAGTATAATTGAAACTGATTATAATTTATTTACTTCATTATATTCGAAATGGATATTTCTCGATTTCATAATGCATTCTCCATTCTGAAATCTACAGGTCTGAAATGTAATATCCAGCTCTAGCGAGTTCCACAGATGCTCGCGATAATAGGTGCGATATAAGCACTATGTCTTTAATTCAAACCTATCTGTCCTAATCAGATGGAACATCTGTAGACTCTAATGTTGATGCTTGCAAATTATACACAAATTTGCCGTCTGCGTGTCTCTGCCTCCATCGCATTAAAATCACAATTCTCTCTCCTTCTCCACTTGTCAACTCATTGCATACCGCCCTCTGTGCGCTCCGTTCACTCCCTCTCTGCGTTAACATAGGGGTTGCTTCTTGTGAGAATGTCCCAACACAGACGGCACCCCTTGCATTGGCCGGCGAAGCAAGCCGCTAGTGGATAGATGCTGCTACTGCTACAGCTACTGCCACTGCTTTTGTTTGGTTACAAATTGGTGCAAGGAGACTGATGGGGGATCATTAATTAGTTTCTGCACCACTTACGATTACCTTTGTTTCGAGGAAAAGAAGCACATTATGCACTTCAAACAAATTCTATGGCTACTCACTTTGAACATACATGGCTAGGAAAGGAAGAGGTACTCCGCTTTTATTAGATTTCCCCGTCATCAATTAAGTGATTAAAAATTCAAATCAATTTAATGCCTTTCAGCAGGCGTGATTTTCAGAAATGGGTTTAAATTAATGAGATTTACCGATAGTTTCAATTAGCTTCACTGCCAGTGATTTTTTACAGATCCGTTTGTAGAGTGCAAAGTTTTTCTATCAGTGACGGTAGCCACTAGCCAGGACCAGCAGGGCAAGCCAGGGCAGGCCAGGACAAGCCAGGGCAGGCCAGGACAAGCCTGCATGTGTGTGCGTGTGTTTGACTGCCAACCGGCGTCGGCGTCGGCGTCCGCGTCGGCGTCGGCGTCGGCGTCGGCGTCCGGCCAACTTGTGGGTGGGTGGGCTCAACTCAACTCTATGCAAGGGATGCAGCGTTTAACAGTGCGATGTCCGATTTACTATGTCCAGCCGGGCAATGTCCAACCAACGTCCAACCGTGGTCCAACATTCACCATGTCAACTCGCAAATGTCGTTTGGGGCGCCATTGGAAACTGTGCAGGCGTCACGCCACTTCTGTTTCCGATTGCCAAAGGGAATCCCCTCTGTTCTGCTGCTGATGGTATGACAAAGTTTTTTTTTTTTTTTTTGCTCATCGTTTTGTGGATAAACAAAGTTTGTGAAACGGTAGAAAAAGTGCACATTTCATACAATTTTGAAAACATAAATGTGATGCGATGCATTCCTGTGAAACCGACAAAGGTATTATCGACCAGTGAAATGCAGCATTGCCCTGAAGGTTTTGTGGGCGCGGTATAGGAATAAAAAAAGAGAATGCATTTTCGGCTTTTATTCAAGATCCACGGACGGGTTTATCTAACGCCATGGCGCGAGTGATTCAGATTGATTATGGAAACAGAGCAATGAATAGCGCGAGTGTAATTTGTATTTGTAGTAGTTGCATGTCATATACACATTAACGGCAAAAGGTGACAACCTCCAACTGATGAGGGGTGTAGGTGCGAGAAGGTTGGGGGATGACGGGATACGCCATTATGTTTTATGAAAGTATATAGTAATAGATAAGTAATCGTTTCATTTCCTGCGAAAAAATGCGTCGTGTTTGAAAACGATCAGATTTGCAGCAGCCTATATAACGATTTATATGTTTTTTCTTGATACGCAAGGCTTGACTTTGAAGGAGCTTGTTAGAGGAGCCATAAATCATGGATTGGATGAAATAGCAAGTCGAAAAAGATTTACGTATTGAATCCATCATTTTAAGGAGATTGATTTTCTTCCAGTTGATCTCATTTTTCACGTGTTTTCCCCCTTTTTAAGAAAAGGTGCAACTAATTCGATTGTTTAATGTTCGACCCCAATTGGTATTTTACGAGTCAATTTATATAGTTATATTTCTTAGATCTAATTCATTTAACGCAACTAGGGAATTTTACTGATTGACAAGTTAGAACCCCGGAATAAATATTCTGGCGCAAAGGAATGCAAGTTAACATTATACAAATTCATAGTTTTTTTTTCATACTATAGGGGTTCATGCTAGCTAATGGGGTTGGTTTTTGACCGCTGCACCAAACTAGAGCCAACTAGCTATAGAGCGAGTGGCAAAAGGGGTGAATCTGCACCGAGAAAGGGCGACTTTATCGTTGGTTGGCGGGTGGGGGGGGGGGGGGTGGAGGGTGGAGAGGGCGAATACAGCTTGATAGCAATGAATATAATATAGTGTCTGGCAGGCTGGTTACATCGCATGGAGCTCCCGTCACACACACACATGTTTCGCAGTGAAAAGCGAACAACGATTAGGAGGTGACCTACAGGCTGCGCTGGTGTGTGGGGTGTTTCAATATATCCAATGTGAGCAACAATGCATTTCCTCCTCCCATTTTGACACGTATACCTATCCGTTCCTTCAAGTAACAAGCCAATTGTCCCCTTCATTAGAATACTGTTTCTGAGTATTATCTATGATATGATATTATATAAATCATATACACATTCAAATTTATTTATTCTCGCGTGAACAAATAAATTAAGTTATTTAACAGTTTAGATTTACACCCAACAGGATGGCTTCGCAATTTTTTTCGTTGATCAGGAGTATGGTATTATTAGAAAATGGTCTTGCGGTCAGTTTGAAGGATTTTGGTGTCCCGGATTGGAGCTGACTAAGCAATGAGTTACGACTATAGTTTATAACGAACTTATAATCTGAAAGTTGTTTTTAAATCCCAGTAGCTGACAAACACATTTGTGTAAATATAATATCGGTAGCAGAGATAATCTGTCCTTACATTCATCAGATTTGAAACTGTAGTTAGGTTCTAAAGCGGGACAAGTCTGATAGAGGTATTGGGTATAATTTATGGAATATTTGGATTATGATAAACGAGATGCCACAGTAAGGCTTAAAGTGGACATTGCATTTAGGACTATGCAGATTGGTATCTGCCTCTCTCTCTATCCCTATATCCCCCTCTCTTCCCCTCTCTCTTCTCTCCCTCTCTCTTCGCTTTAGGATTATCAAGTAAAGAATGGGTAACATCAATTGAATACTGTTGTCATTGTTAATTACAGCGATGTTTTGTTTAAAAGGGAAGGCAAATATAAAATGCATAGGAGTTTGTTTTATTAATATAATTATTTTAATAAAATAATAGCTAAAAAAGTTGTTGTACGGTGATTGGTTTCTCTTTTTAGTGTGCATTAGTAAAAAGCTTTACTTATTACCATAAACAGCATGATTGGTCTTGATGACTTGCCTATCAAGGTGTGTGTTCCATTTCGCCCTGTTGCCAGGAAATCTCTTTTGTTAAAAGGAAGTGCAATCAGATGTTATTGTATTTACGATAAAAAGACGTAATTGTTGCTGGTGCTAAAACCAATGCAGTATATGTATAGATAATGCTCATTAGAATTACTAGTCACGAGTGACTAATTTGATTTTTATGAATGCCTATAGATTGATCTCTAGAATTAAATTGCGGTCGGGTATTCTTCTTTATGAAATTCATCGCAGCCTGTGTCTTTCTTTCCCTGCTTTCTTCACTTGAAAAGTTGCCTGGACAACGTAAAAGATGCGAACTGAGTTATGGTAACTATGGTAATTGGTAACAAGTTGCAAATGCTGGCTAGTGGCTGGCCTATGGCTGGGGGTTGTGGTTATGTCAGTTCAACTGCTTAAGCTTTCACATGCCGTATTTAATCTGTCTGTCTTGGTTATCATATCATTCATGCGTTTTGTAAGCATGCATCGTTAAGTTGATGAATAACTCCACCTGCTCACTCTAGGACCACCGGTCATCGTCAACTCGTCAACTGAACAGTATAATCTGAACAAGTACAACTTTGTGCAAGAGAAACTTATTCCTTTGAGCATTTGTCCATTTTCAGTCTTCCCCTGCTGATAAATCAACTTGCCCTCCTTCTTTGGTATGTGGTATAAATGTACTTCAAATCAGCTAGTTGCATGTACATTTCACGATCCTGAACGCTAGCTCACTTCTTTGTCTTCCTTGTGCGAAAAATTAAGTGGTCAGATAACGCATTTTAATACTGGCAACTCCAGTAAAAAATAGTTGGCAATATACGCAGACGGAACCACTACACACTATTGCATGCGATTACCTGGCTAGCTGCCTGCAGCATGTAGCGTATCAGCTTATATATATATATATATATATCAGCTAGGTTTCAGCTAGGTTTCAGCTAGGTTTCAGCTGGATTTCGGCTTGCTGGACGGCATAGCACGTTCTGAAATGGCATGGCAAGCCAAGAGAAACTTTGTCGAGCGCTTTAATGATGGATGGGAGAAGCAAGGTGTGGGTGATCACGTCATACTACTGGCGCTAGAAACAAGGCGAGACAAGAGAACGGTGCCCGGTGGTGACCCAAGTGCGATCGACTGACCTAGCGGCTAGCTCTCAACATGTCAGGAAGTCAAGAAAATGAGGGATGGCCGCCACGGAACTGTTTCCGGTTGGTGGGGGGCTATTCGGAGCTAAAACGGATACTTGAAGTGGTCTTTAGCTTGGTCCAACAGTATTACATAAGTTTCCATCTCTGTTCTCTCTCCTCTGTTGGTCCGCTTGTATGGGGCTATCTATATCTTCAGCACGCATCTCCGTTGAATCTCCGTTGAAATAAAATAGTTTCCTTGTAGCTATTCATCACAATTTTCTCTAGCGAATGGAGATGGTCGATAACTCCAAAGAACCACGAGTTTATTAGAAGTTTGTTAAATCTCATTGATTCGGCACGTGACGATAATTGACTTTGTTCTGTTTTCAAACACTGACACTTTCCCAACATCCTGTTGGTTAGCAATGGTTTCGTTAATCATACTTGTGCTATCTGTTCAATTTCCTCCTGATCGCATATTTCGTCTGCTGCCTCGATGAATCATCTTTGGACCTCTATAATAATATCACATCCCATCATCACCTTCTATAATATAGCCACTCTTTTTTCAACTTGTGCGCGGCGCTTGTCTCCGTCCACCATAGATTGAAAGAGTGCTAAATCAATATTTCGTTTGGAGCGTGCTTATTGAAGTAACAATAGCAACTGTATAGGGCGAATGCCTATGACTGGCAGGTGAGTGACCGCTCTTTACTCAGCCAGCGCACTGGCAAGGGCCATGCTTTAATTAACTTCCCAAATCGAAAACAAATGCTTTTTCAGAGCTGCATGAGGGTTAATTGTTTCAATGTCAATTTTAATCAATCACCGTGTATTCGACGATAGTGTAAATTAATTTAAAAATGGAAAAAAATCGTGTATTGTATTATCAAATGTAGGTAATAAGTAGTGCTTGTTTTTGCCCATCTGTAATTGACAGAATTGCCTAGATATTCACAGGAGTATTTTCGGGCTTAAAAAGAAACATAACGCCCACCATGAATCGATGGGATTGAAATCAAAGTTGTTTTTGAAACGGCTGCACTAATTATAAACCCAGCCATTATACCCATTACCTAGTTCAGACTTAAAAGCGAAGCCCTGCTAACGAACTTTGCGCTGTGCACACTGCACACCATCGCATCAAATCTCTGTGACTATGAACCATGCTCTCATTTGCTCACAGTTTGCTTGAAAGCGTAAAGCGTAAAGCTTGATGGCTATGCTTGATTTCCCATTGTGAAGCTGCGCTCCAGATCAATGGGATAGGGAATGGATGTCTTACCTGGAGCTGAGAATCTTTTGTAGTGGAGCAGTGCATTAAGTAAACAGGCGCTTTGGGGCCCATAGCACCAAGTGACCCACTTCATACTTTCAAAAAGCTTGAAAAGGCTATGCAAGGCTAAATTACACGTCTCATCTTTCTATCAGAAAGCTTTTTTTGTCTATTCAAGACAGGTATTGGAATTTTGATACTTGAAGCATATTAGGTATTTTCTTTTCATTCTCAGCCAAAAATTTCCTCATCCCATATGCCATTGTGGCGTCTTATTAGCCAAGTCTGCAGCACACACTAAAAGGCAGACGCCGAACGCACGTCATAACGCGATTCTCCGTTGATGAGAACGAATCTTCGTTCTGGACCATTGAGGTGCAACCAAGAACCATCTGGCCATCGACCAAAAATTGTTTGCCGAGATCGTGTCTGTGCACATGGCCTGTGTTTTGTATAATCCCCAAATGAAATTTATTTCATCGAAGAAAATGAGCCTACTTTTTTTATTATTATTCAAAATACAGAATTGATTACCTATGCTGGTATGTATTTATACCATTACCATCAGTCTATTAATTTATCTCTGTGGTATTTTAGAGCTGGATTACAGCTCACTATTGTTACCCGCATTGCCAATCGATAGCATATCATCCGAACATTTCCAATTGAACAACACTTGATATTTTCTTCCTGTCAAACGTATAATGTGTATAGTGTGCACTAGGGGTAACACTTGGAGGTCATCACTGCAGCTGTTACTGTGGCCATTCGACTAGTGAGAGAGGGTTAGTGTGGGGAAATTCATTGTGGATCTGGTAATCACAAGCGAGCTGTGAGCATGCGTTTTCAGGGCTGCTATCGCCTGTGTCAGAGGTGGTCAGAGGAATGCTGAGTGCAGCTCTGTAGGTATGAATCCAACCGCACGCGAGTGTGCTGATTCCCATGTTCCAGGGGTAGAAATGTTTGAAAATCATCTCGGTTCAAATATTAAGCTAGGGGCTTTTAAACATACTCAATTATTGCTCTTTTGGGAGCAACTTATCTGTATGCTTGTCAAGTATATAGATAACGTTTGAAATGTTCTGACACTACAAAAGTGGCTTCCGGCTTGACCTTTTTGGCAGTAGCCAGCTAAACTCCCCACAATGTTATTAAATGTCGGCAACTGCATTTTCGTGAGCAGTTATTACAAAATAAAACAACATTTGATCGAGTATTGAGCATGAAATTGCAACAGATAAATCAAGTCACGAGATGATTGTGTCCTGAATTCTCGAAACTCGATCTTCTTCAGTATATGTGCGAAAATAAGTGCCACGTAAAACTCGTTGATTGAAAGAAGTTGGCCGGAATGAAGTTAAAATTAGTAAGCGCCAAGCGGCATTGATTAGATAGTATCGATCGATCGTGCTATATGCGGAATGTTAAATGGCGTTCTTACCATATCATATCCATATCTGTCGTAATTAATAATCACCTCCATAACCACCTTACCCATACGCTTTGTGAATGTACTCCATCACCGCTCCATTCATAAAAATGTGCAACCAAACATTTTATATCGGTTTTTATACGTTTTACAAGTCACACTTGACTTTCGCACGAAAGTTATTTGCTAAAACACAACAGAAGGATTGAGGGATGAATTCAACTCTGTTTTCCCAAATGGCTAGCAAGCAAGCTTGCGTTGAAGCAGTAATCTTTGTCTTTGCACATCAATATTCATACCGAACCGTCACCACCTTCCCCGCCATACAACATTATCAACCTTCTGCTGGAATCTCAAATCTGCTATTGCAATGCTTACTTCAATCCATCAGACATTTACACTCAAAACACCGATATGCCGCGAGAAACACGTATATCTATGACGAATAAATTCCTGATTTTGAAATAAAACTAGGTGGGGGTTACATTGCTCATCATAAAAAATGGATTTTCCGTTGGAAGGATTTGCGTGTAATTATTTGTCAGCAAACGTTCTGATTTCTGGTCAATTAATGGAGAATTGATCGTAATGTACCGGATAGCGCATAGCACTCTTGTCGCTTTAATCAGCGGATCCTGACGCCGTGTGGCAGATAATCAAATAGCCATATGAACAACAGGGATGGAATTCCTTTTTAAGTTCCGCATCATATGATTTAATCTCGCCGCTTTACAAATTCGGCGTATGATAAAGTGAAGAGTGACGACAGCGCTTGACTATAATATTAGATTATGATCTTTGGAAACTCCACACGCTCCGCATAATTGGCTATCATTTTTTGTCTTGATCTATAATTTGGAATTAAATGTCGGAATACTTAGTTTTCCTTTTCTTACAGTATTCCTACTAGAGTTTTGGAGATATAAATACGTTAACTTGGCCATTCTTCACCGTCATTCTAATTATTAATCCGAGTTCTTCTCCAGAGGAGGCGAATTGCCACGGCTGACTGATTTGATCTTGTCACTCTGGCTCCTACTAACTTGTCGAAATGCTCTACTCATACAGAACGCCACTGCTTCGAAAATAATGAATTAAAATTACGTCTTATTACAATAAAGCTCGAAATTAATTCATGATACTGAACATTCTGCCTGAGTACAAGTATTTCTCTTATAACTAATCCTGTTAGATTTGATAAATTGGGGCCACGAGATTAAGGACTAAACCTTACTGAATATCTGCAGTTTCCGTAATAAAAGGAAATATGATATCTATCTTATTCTAAAGCAAGAGTGACATTGAGGGAGTAAGCGGTTAGAGTAAGCTAAAGTCCCATCATAACAGCTATATTGATGTGTTCCGACCATTAGCATGCTTATGAATTATGATTGAACATCTCGCCATGCAAATATGTATAAGTTTTCGTTTCAGTTTCCAAGATGGCGGAAAAAGAGTCATATTATTCAACAAGAGTCTTTTTACTCGTACCCTGTAGTGTGTGTATGAAAACTTGTGTCACGATTTCACCGCTATCACAAGAAGTGTTCTAAGCACCCGAAAAGGTTGGGGGTGTTTTTATGTTTTCATCACATTACAAAGTTGGCGAGGGTTGGAGAAATATGACGACGTTTTGTAATGAAATCGATTTGATACTTTCCAAGTTTTTTTCAGAACTTAGCTGACGAGAAATTCTTTCATAAATTTGGTTTCTTTGATTGATTGTTTTGTTGATGGAACATTGATTGAAGCAAATTATTAACGCAAAAAATCGCAGAAATGTTATTTTCGTTTATATACTTTTTTTGACACGTCAATTGGGAAGAAATAGAACTTTTTTCTTGCCATGCTTTCCATTATTTATAAGGAAAGCCGCCACCATTGTCCATGTTTCCTTCCCAAGGGATCTCATTAGTGGACATGAATTCAGCATTGTACGAGCGATATCAAACATGATTCGCATGACAAAAAATTGCTCACTTACCCAATTATCCCAGCGTAAATAGCGACTTTTCCCCATGGAGGAGGGGCGATTCTCTTGCATGATGGAAGAACGCGGACTCGAGAGCGAATCGCCACTCCTAAACAGATTTGTCACCTAGTTCCTAGGGGCTCCCAACTCAGGATTCAGAACTCGTTGACATTCATGCCGATCCCAAGCTAAAGGAAAATTATTTAACTATAAAAGTAATAAAAATAACTACTTATTTGAAGTGCAGATTCTTAAAAGAGTCATACATTTTCTTGAAATCAAACGGCTTGCAGAGGCACCGATTTTCGGTAATCTCGTGTCAGCCTTTACTCATTCGGCGCACAATTTTTGAACGGTAAACTACTTATTTGTATTCGACTAATGATCGTGAAGACCACCCCGAAATGCTTCTCTTGAATAGTAGCCCCTTAAGAAAAGATAGTCATATGAATACAGAGCACGGGCAAGAGCTGGCAGGGGGGCTAGACCACTGGCTAACGTACCAGCAGTTCCTCCTGCTGAGGGATGCAAACTTCCTGAGGCCATGTATCATGAGACGCTGCGAAATCGCGTTGCTGCGTTGCTGCGTTGGCCTACTGTGGCGCTGGCGGGCGCATTCGATGTCAAAGCTTAGGTCAAAGAGTGTATTCATGGTGGCAGCTCGGATAGGTACTGATTCTCCACATAGTGCCCGGCCCGCCACCAAGCACGGAGGGTGTTTGGGTCTGAAGTCTAAATCAACGTGAAAATTGAGAAACGGCGGACCTTTTGTGGGCTGCTTTGTCACCATTTTACTGCATTACGTGCCACTGCCTTACAATTCGCAATCTTTGTGCGAGTTAACTTATTTATCGACTGTCATTTTGCAGTTGCTTTGACTCAGAAATCAGGATAGAGTTTTCACGGTTCATTTTAGCTATTTTTATAATTTAAATGGCAATTAAACCAAAGAAGATTTGTTTTAAATAAAGTTCGTGTGAGTTTTTTTTGAGTTTTTTTTTTGCACACTTTGCGTGAAGATTTGGCCTGGGGAATGGAGGTGTATATAAGATAGTTATTCCTCAACCATTCAAAGTTCGCTATAAGATATTGAACGTGAATTCGTTGATTGAGTTGCAAAATACCAGTAACTAGGATAAAAGATACAGGCTTGGCTGCAATGTGCACATATGCCATCCATTGAAATAAATGTCTCACTGAACAAAACACATCCAACGAGGCACATTAAAATTTATGACTCTTCTTTGGCTCTTTTCGTAACCGCCTACGATAACAATAGCCACATAGACATTTGGGGGTTCAGGGAGAATGTCTCACTTCAATTTGAGACAACCTCCACGAATATTCCGGTCAAAATATTGTTATGGTTTCGCTTTCTTCAGCCTCGCTGACTGTTCGAACCCATGTCCCATAAATAACTCAGCCCTCTGTCTTGTAAAAGTACTTTGAGGCATACAGTTTTTGTATTTGCCACATCTCCAATAGATGACCGCCTTCCACAACAATTCTATTTTGGTCAGATGAATACTCAATGCAGTGCATTTTGTCGGTTACTCGTTTAACTATAGAGCTATGGACCAGAGGTTTTTACTTTACACTTATCAGAGACACACATGGGGCTCAAGGACTTCGGCGGCTGTTCGCTTTTTGCACTCATCGTTTCCAGTCATTGCTATAAACAGAAAAAATGATTTACTTTGAATTTTGGAAGATATATCATAATTTTCTCAGCCGCTGTTGTCTTTATCCTTATATTCATCGGATGCTTACATCATCGTCTTGGGTCTCCGGATGGACAGAGATAGCGGAGTTCTAAGTCATCTCAGACTCACCCCTCTTCTTTCCCACCCTAACTCACCCCAATTCACCCTGATTCAAGTGGTTCCTTTGGCGTGATACATTCCTTGCTGATTTTCTGTCTTCTACGTTTCCACCACACACTCTTGAGTCCGGGAAAACACTCTTGGGTCCCTAAATCTTTAGTCGTTTTTGCATCCCCCAACCCTTCCAAAAACGTTGTGTGAACATGAAGTACAATTTCAGTCTTGAAAAATTTTAATTTCAGTAAGTTACGGGACTCCCAAAGAGGCATTCAAAATAAAAGCAACCTATTTTCTAGGCCACTTTTCAGGCATTTACCTGCATACTAAATTACCCCCCTAAGACTATCACAAACTTTTTGAAAAAAAATAACTGTCAAAGGAAGAAGATATGTTAAACTGTTCTTGACTTTTCTCCTCCCAAAATCACCAATAGTTTTGTCACAATAACACTGGACGATATGTTATCAAAAGAGAGTTTGAAACCGGAAAATAACAGCCAATTACATTTCTAAGATGCACATCTTTCTTATCTTAGCACTGTTTTCACTCCTCCTTTTCCAGAATAACAATTCGCATTACATTTTGCTACACCCAAAGAGTGGATGTCAATGCGTATCAACACATGCGATCGGCATTCGTCCATCTCATAACCCGTGACGAATTAATCGCATGCACATAAAAAATCGTGGGCCACAACATCAACATGGCTGCTTGAATATCTTATTCGTCGAGTAATGTGTTGTAAATTGTAATGGGCGGCTAGTTTGGCTCACAGGTGAGTGCGCTAGGGCGCACGGCGAGGGCAACGGCGTGGGCGTGGTGAGCGGTGAGCGGTGAGCGGTGAGTGGTGACCACTGGCCACTGACAGTATGCTGTCGTTGTCACATTGTCATGTATTGCACCGTGCACGAAGAACTGGTGGTGTGGGATCACACGTAAAGACTTACTTAGCCTTTACCGCATCTTGTTTAATGTTTACTGTCAAAAAGCTGAAACAAGTTAGCGGCACAGCGATCTCGGCATGCTTGAAACCGATGTGGCGATGATAGTCCTTGTGGCCTGCATACATCGAAACATGATCATTCGTGAAGAGTTGTGAAGCGCACCGAAGTCTTATTTTTTGATATATGGTTACATATCTGTTTATTTTTTTATATTTTATTGATTTCTTGCAAATAGCGCGATGTCGTGTTGCGAAAAGAAGTTGCTACCGTGATTTATGCCATCATAATTAATAACCGTAAAGCATTTTGTAAAGGCTTAACAATCAGAGATGCATTTTATAAAGCTGAATTAGCCTGGGTCCCGGGGTAAAGGGTTGGTGGGGAGGTGGGGAGGTGGGGAGGTGGGCTTGAAAGTTTCCTTGTCAGGTCTGTTGTTGTGAACTAATTAATTCGTGTCTGTACCTACCTTTAGTTGGCGCTGCTGGATAAGAAAGGGAGGGTGTCTTATTATTTGTTGCTAGTCACGAACCGAAGGAAGTCTCATTCTAATTTCTACTCTTAGTTAATGCAAGCATGTCTTGTCAGCGTTTGTGCATAGATACTCCATTATTGAACGACAACCAGACTTACATTATAGATCACATTCACAGCAAAGCAATCGGTATAGATTCGATGCTATAGTGGATCACCAATCACTGGTCAGCTGTCCATTGATCCCATCAAATTTGATAGTGAACGAAAGAATCTTCTTTATTTAGAGATATACTCGTTTCAACACATTTTAATTATTCTTTGATGATAAAATTAGGAATTTATGTAATCTTGTTTTAATTTTATGAACAGAAAAACGCACTCATGGCGATTGAATTTGATTCTCTCGAATGCATTCCATCGCGGCAACCCATGAACTGATCTTGAAATGAAATGTCTGTCAGTCTATTATAATAAATCACGTTTTTTCCACAGCAAGCCTGTGTACTATTGAAGAACAATACAATCTCCCACTCTCCTACCAGAGATTTCCCAAGGGAGCTAACTTAGTTATTACCTAAATTTATGTAGGCACACAAGACAGGAAAATATTAATGCTGCATTCGCGATTCATATAAGTCTAAAAAAAATCAGGGGATTTGATGCTTTCAACTTACAGTACGTATTTGTCATCAGAGTAGAAGACAAATAAAATCAATTACTCGCATTGCCACTTCAACCGAGTTTTTAATTATCTATTTGACCAGAACTTTTTGGTAAATGGGATGTTTGGAAATTGAACTGAAGTATACATACTGGTTAAAATCTTACTTGTCAAAGTTGGGTCATATTTCCGCGAATAAATTTTACTTTTTAAAACGCTAATTAGCCCAATTTACAAACATCGTAGTTCCCAATTATGAATTAAATAAATAAAAAATCCTGAAAATCACAAACTAATTCCAACAATCACTTTTACTTCTTTTTGTATAGATTAAAATTAATTAAAAAGTAAATTTAGTGCCATAGAAAAAACAAATGAAATTTCTATTTAGGCAAAAAAGATAATTTTCTCCACGCCGTTTTTTTGTGCTGTAAATTATAATAAGGTGTTTCCTATTTCCCATTTAGATTTATTAAAAAAAAACGTTAACAACGCCTCGAGAAGTAGAACTCGGGCTCAGAGCTTCGAAAGAGAATACGATTTATTCCAGTTGTTGGCTTGTTCATTTGATTAACAAGTAAATTGTCAATCAGTATGATGAGCTGCTAAGTGCATTTTTAGCTACTGTACTACTGAAACGCTAATTACCTACTTCGTCTCCTTTTCCTACAGTGGTTTAGTATCAGTATCAGAAAATGTAGAAAAGATATTATAGGTATAATACTGGATAGGTACTCAGTTACAGAATAAACAGTCAAAGTTTCTTCAAATAATCATCTTGGAACTAGCACTCGTTTTTAGAGATACAAACAAATACAGTGTATACATTAAAACAAAGAAACTATTTCACTGTGTTATTGAATGCTAAATGCTTTTCACTAAAACTTTCCCGACGTTGCGCAACCCAGTTCGATTTTTTTGCACAAACTGCTAAGATAAGGGAAACAAGAAATAGTAATAGAATGAGCACCTCGAATCACAATTAAAGTTAACAGTAGTACTGTGAGGAAATCAACAAACTTA
The DNA here is from genome assembly GCA_921293315.2 of Nemurella pictetii. Lineage (NCBI taxonomy): Eukaryota > Metazoa > Arthropoda > Insecta > Plecoptera > Nemouridae > Nemurella > Nemurella pictetii. The sequence continues at coordinate 21,831,335 of OV121116.1, read as the reverse complement.
AAATAAATATATACATATTATATTGGAATTGATACGTAATATGTAATATTAATTTCCCCAATCAATAAAAGTAAAAGTTATAGTGTACGCGGGAGTGTTCAATAGTTTTTCCAGATGACTTAAATTATTTGACAGATCTGGATTCGATAGGGGGTGTGTTTTTCGCACACTTGAGGAGGAAGGTCATGAACCATTTACATCATATTTTCATTAATAATTTCTTAAATAGAATTCGATCTTCAATATACCTTCTGACTGCTGTTCAATAACACGTGTGACAAATTTTCTCAGGCGTTTTGTTTGTCTTCGATGCCATCTCCCCAAGTGTCTTTTGGTTACTTTAGCATTGAGAACTTCAGTCATGCAGGAAGGATGGAAATGAGGAAGGGATATGAAGGGTGAACTCTCGGAACTATTCGAGTCAGGATCGAGAGAATGCCCGAATGCAATTACCCATGGTGTCGATGAATGTAGCCAATTAGGGCTCAAAGTATAAGGGATAAAGAGAACTGATATTTACCCGTTATTGTAACGAAAACATGTGGACAAGTTGGTCAAATATTTTATTAATTCAGTTTTAAACACTATGCAAAATACATACAATACGCTTCCATTTGACTAATGAAAATGTATTAAATAGGAATTATACCCCAATGAAACTTCAGGCCGTGTAATTTTGACTTGCTCCACCCGGTATTTCTAGAAATATACGCGCCCCTAACTTGACAAAATTCACCCTTTAGCTGTAATGCGAAGTGCATGGAAGCCCGGTCCGCTTATCATAACAGCCGAATGTTTTGATATGTTTTCAGAGGGCATGTTATTTTAATCTAGGCAACACAAACTCTTCTGGAATCTATCGTCTATCGAATATCTCTGCTAACATTGCCCCGGGGTTCAGGGAGAATGGGTTCGAATTGGCAGGGTTACAGTACTGGGGTGCTGAGGCAGGATCCAGACTGCTTGCAAGGGGCACACTATGTAGGCAATTCCATGTCATATTTACATGCGAGGCATGATGAATTCTCTGTAGTTCCTAGTTGGTTATAACTAGTATAACAAGCTTGGTGCATCCCTTATCAAGTCGCCATCCCTGCTAACGTTGTTACCGTGAGTTACACGATGCGGCATTCAATCACGTATAAACTAGGACAAAGTCAAGCCAATAATGAAGTAAATGCACTGTCCACGGATTCGAATAAAATACCAAGCACATTATAGTTTAATTACTATTGGAAACTTGGGATCTTTGCCACGTTGTCCTAGTCACCAATGTTTGTCTACGCATGCTACCCATTGAGTTATCAGAAATAGTGCGGATTTTTTATTATTTTTCACTAAATTATCTGCTTACAATTAAAGTAATCAAACTATACGCCGTAAAAGGAATCGATGTGAAAAAAGAGATGGCACGATTTGAGACATTCGGTAAATAATTAACGACTTATTAAAAGAGAATAACAAATAACACAAACTGTAATATAAAAGATCAGATATGATCAGATTAAGATAAGATAATCAGCTATACCTACCTACAACATTATACCCGAAGATGATAGTTTTGTTAAAGTTTCCTTTGTTTTCGAGACCGACGCCCAGCGAGAAGTTTATCTTCGCATTGCAATGTAGGTAATGTAACTTTGCATGTGTAATATAGCACGTGATGATTGTACTTTATGGTAGACCACTGATAGATGCAATAAGTTTGTTGAATAACTAATTAGTGCACGTTTGGACGCTGTGTGAGGTAGGAGGAACTGTGAAGGAATAGGAAGGAGGAAGGAGGAAGGAGGAAGGAGGAAGGAGGAAGGACGAGGAGAAACATCGACAACGGCGTCGGTGTACCTACCTACCTCTTTCCTGTCTCTCTCGGCTCCAGACTAAGATGATGTTCGCCTTCGCCCGATGGTCGCTCAAGAACTCATTTCGTATGCACCGCAAAGTACGCTTGGACTTGCAAAAGGAACTGTTACCGGCCAAAATCGTGCATTGAATACAAGTGATTGATTAAAGAAGACTTGTGTGCGGCCACGGAATAAGATTGTAAACATCCCCTTTCTCCTCTTTTTCACCTAACTTTTGGTTAAAGAAGTTTTTCTTAGGAAGTAGTTTTTGGATGGCCAGTGTACTTCGGTATAGATCGTTTTTTTTGTGCATGGGTGTGTGACGTGTGGTTGATATTTTGGTGGTGTTGTAATTTGATGTGGGGTTGTAACTTCTAATGTAACCTGATGTTGTAGTTGGTCCACCGCCTTCTAAGCGGCACGTCTGCGTCCTTCCTACAGATCGTACGCCGATCGACTCCATGCCCTTTGAATACCCTGCCCGCCATATGCAACCAATTAGTTCTAGTTTCATTAACATCATCCATAACTAAACGACCCTCTTTTTCGACAGGAAACTAAAATACGATACGCATTGAGAAACTAGGGTAGTTTCTTTTTTATTGTATTTACTATGCACGGGCAGTAAAGCAATGGCCGTTACGTGCAATTGCATTCCACAAATACATGCGACATAGAAGATTTTTTTTTTCGCCATTGGTTTTGTGTCGATCGAGTCGTCCGGATACGAAGTGGGCGAATTGCTTTCTATTTATTCAAGCGTTTCATGAAAAATCAATGGGTAAACTTCCAGCCATTTTAGGGGTCACTCACATCCATGTTCTTTAGAGTTCGATGTTGGGTCGACTCTATGCACTAGCTCCTGGGTCCGAATGATCGTCCACACCAAGGGTGCATGATTGAATACACGATAAAGTTTTCCTCTGTTCAGCAAACTTGGACCTCTCCCCCCCTCCCCCCCCCCCCCCCCCCGTGACAAACACACTCTGATGCGTACGAATTATTTCAGCAAACACTTTGCTAACACCATCGTATGTATATATATACATATTGACAATATCAGAGTCATCCACACAAAAAAATGCGATTCTCTTCATGTATTATTGGAACTGATCAATCGAATCTAGGGGGTTGGAATGGCATGTTCCCTAAAAATGTCGTGAGTGTAACTCGTTAATGTCTCGCAAATCGCAAATCTCCGATCGCAAGCATAAAACGACCGCCCAGTGCTGCTCCCCCCCCCCCCCCCCCCCTTCCCCTCCACCTCCCTTCAAAACACCCCACACCCGGCACACTCCCGGGCATCCACCACCCACCGACACAATCCCCAATTCTCTTCACAGTTCACACACTATACAGTTAAATCGTTAGGGGTAGAAAGTGAAATATCCAGTATCCACGAAAGTCGTTCCCAATTGAGCAACAATTTCCAAACTAAATGTACCTATCACACTCGATTGCACATTTAAGCCATGAATAAAAAAGCTGCATTGATGGCGGCGGAAAGCGTCGGTGATGGGATTATTCCTTGTCAGGCCTAAATCCTTCTCTTGTTGACGAATTGATTCGCTAAATTAAAACGGGAACACCGTTTACGCTGATGCGCATTGGATGGTCTACGCTGGACTTGCCAATGAGTACTTCCGTAGAATTGAATCGAGAGAGAAAGAGATGGAGAGAGAGAGAAAACTGTGGTCAGTATTGTATTATTGGAAGTGCTTTTTTTCGGTGGAAACTGTGTCCATACCACAGCGCCGGTACAAATGAAATGTCTGGAAGCCACATGAAGAGCCGAAGAGGCAGATTGCTAGTTCGGAAGCGCATTGTGGTACCCCTGTGTACGGAAAATTACCGCACTATCGCACTAAAGCAGTGTGAAAGACAAATTGTTTTTTTGATCCTGAATTTCCCACCAACTTGGCACCCCTTCAATCATTTCTCATATTTAAGGGTAAATCCGCTGTGCTTGTCTGAAAGCTCGGCACTGTTCCCGAACACAGCTTGATCAAAAACACTTACACTGAACCATATTCATCTCGAAGATGAACAGAAGCTCTCAGCCGGTGTCTTTTTTCTGCCGAAATTAATATTTTCGAAAGCATTTAGAATCCAAATCATTGTAGGAGCAAAAAACAATCCATCTACGTGCATATCTTTAGCTATCAAGCGTAATATTTCAGCTACACAAGTCTTCTTCTTCCAAAAATCATACTCGTTAATCTCGAAATAAGTATGTGACTCTGACACCCTTTAATTCATTCGTGTCAAAACGCGAAACCACTATGTTTTATTTGTGATATAGAATTGTTTTTTGTCTTTATAACCCCTACGCTACCCCCGTACATTCTATTCGATATAAAGGTATAGTGTGAAAATTCCCTGCTACTTTGTCAAGCCTTTAAGCTGATCTAAGTGTAAACAAGGATATTATGGATGAAGCTTAATAATATTATAATACCTTAATCTTCGACGGAGACTAGAAAGCATCAGGTTGTCGTGTTCAAGTAGGCACCTAGACGTATAGATGGATGGGTGGAGTGTTCCTTTCAATTTAATAAGCTATATCAAAGTTCAGGTGATGCCAACTTGCCGTGCCAGCACTCCTTCGCTTATCCAGCTTAACTTTATAGCGATACAGATATTTTCTTATACGACACACTTTTTGATTTCTGCTTGAAGATTTGTTCGACAGTGTAAGGCACACTGCAAGAGCGGTCTTATTTATAGTTAGCATTCATCGTGTTTGTAGATCTATCATTTATTCACTTGTTATAAATTGATGCTTATTTTTACGCAGAACGCTTTCCGCTAGGTAATAAAAGGCGTTCGATAAAAGGCCTGTTGATGCATAATATAGTTTCTAGTTTTCTATATTATAAATTTTTTCACATGGACAAGTTTTGCGTTATACTTATAGTAGAGCCGACTATATTCTGTGAAGCTCAATGAAAAACATAATTTTGTGTCAATCCATTTGTCACTCGGATTATGAAATGAAATGGTCAAATTGCAAATTCTTCTGTTTTTAAAAACATTATCGAAGCAACGAGAAATGGTGGATTTGTGAATAATGCACCTTCTAATAATAATTAATTGTTCATCAGGGGAATTCGGAATACAGGGGCGGCTGGTCCATTATGGCGGGTAGGGCACCGCCCTTGGTGGTAGGAGACTAAACCATTGTCGAGTACAAACGATATCTTTTATTTAATCAGAACAGAGGTCATTTTGATGGAAGATTTTTCATTCTTTATATTTTTATTATTAAGTAGAATATCTACAACATATATTATTTTGTATTATAAGTAAATCTCACGTCTTTGCATCAATTCATATTTGCTATGACAAATGAGTAGAATATCATGTGATGATGCCGGAATCCGATCCAATCCGTTGCGATGCAATGCAAGTGGGATGCAATGCAAGTGCAACACTCAATATGAATGCACTGAGAGGTGTGTGTGGTCGATGCTCTTAAATCGATGCAATGGTATTTATTAGTAATGGATCCTGGGAAATGGATGAACGCAAACATCTGAGCTCTGTCCATTTCGGAGTTAATATATAAATAATAAATCATTCCATCAGGCAAGTCATAATTTGGCTACCTCTCGCCAGAGCAAGAACAGAAAGCATTGAATATAAATGGAAATGCTTCAAATTGAACTGTTTCCCATGACCTCTCCCCTCCCCCCCACCCTTATATACCTGAACAAGTATAATATATTTCACACTCTGAAAATTTCTCCCAAAAATAATAAAAAATGTTACGTCTTCTCTCATCTAAGAAGAAAAAAATCTCATTCATGAAACAATATAATGTTATGAAAACTCTAGCTGTCCACAAAAATTAAAAAATCGTTTTGTCAGTGCTAATCTGATTGTCTACCTGTCTAGCCAACAATGATAGGAATTTGTATTCGTAAGACTTGGTGATAAGCTGATTGTATTTAATCGTATAGCGAATCGAAGTGAGAGTAATATATATTCTTTAGCGCTGTATCCAAACCAAGTGCAAGAAAGACAGGCGCATTTCTTGGACGCCTCCACTATGACTTGCACAAAACATATTCTAGCTTTGTTCAATCAGGCAAAGTTTCCTCATCCTGTCCACAAAACATCATAAACGTGGCTGAAAAAATAAAAACCTATCTCGACTTTTTTGATTCGAATCTCCGCTCAATTTCTGCTAGGGCCTCAAGATTTATCAATGCATGTCACAATGATATTATGTCCCTAAGATGCCACGTGAAACAAAGAATGTGTTTTATAGCATGGTGCAATTTCATCTTTGCATGCAATAATTGTCCACATGGCGTCAGCGATTTTTTCATTTTGTCATTCCATACCGAGAAGGGAAGATTGCAATCAAACCATCATCAAGCATACCAAGCATTAGAATGGACAACGCGCATTGATACGGAAAAAGAGTAATGTTTTGATATGTGGTTAAAATGGAAATTCCATGCGATATTATATACCATAATTCACACGGGTACTATTGTCGATTCCTTTTTTATTAACTCACATTGGTGTAAAAATTGTGGAATTATATAAAACAAAAGGCTTTCGTTGCATGTTCATATGGATTTCGGTATGAAAATTGCACGCGGGAAATATCTAGGGCGCGTGATAATCGTCTGATCAGTAACACATGGCTGGTATGATAACTGACGTCCAGTTGCAACTTATAGAACAATAAACCACACCACATCCGGATCAGGACCAGTATCAGCCTCAGCCTTAGCCTCAGCCTCAGCCTCATCCTCCGTCAGCCTTACAACCAGCAGTCAGCATCATTATCATCATCATTATCAGCAGCAGCAGCAGTAGCAGCATCATCTTCAGCAGCAATTTCCGCGAGACGCATCTGACTATTTATCAGATCACCAGTATCAGTAGCATTAACGAAAGAAAATAGAAATATTTCCTGGGACATAGAACTGGTCCACCATGGGGCAGATAAGAACCCTGTTGCTAGTATTGCTAGTATTGCATTGCTAGTATAAGAACAATATTGCTGCTAACTTGGTCGATGCGATGTGACCAAGTTACAAGTGTAGATAATATTCGATAGCTTGAACATCAGTTCAGTATCATATTATTGGTATTTCCGCGAAGATAGAAAAAGAAAAAGTATTTGTCACTGCTGTTGTAGTTTGTCTGATATTAAATCTGCGACGGCTATGGTATTTGCAATGCCTTGCCGAGACGCAGGAAAACTGAAAAGAGGAGAGGAAAAATGTAAATCAAGTGTGCTCGTATAATACGTAATATACGTAATGTATGAGATTACAGAACCCATGCTACAAGAGCGCTCTCCAAGTCTAGGGCAGATTTATGAGTAAGGCAACACATTTTTATGTGTAAGTTGTACTTCAGTCCAAACGTATTTGCAATTGATTGGCATTGCAAGTGAAATAAACTTCGACCCCTCCTCCTTCTTCAGCCCCTTGCTCAATAACACGGTCTCACTCTTTTTATTTCTCTCGGCTTTATCTTTCTACAGGACTATGATAAATCTCATGTCAAATTGTAAGCCCAGAAACAATTTCAACGCAGCTATATAGAGACCTACTCGGGAAATCTTATAATTTTGAACTTTGAAAGAGTGAAAGTTTTCATCATCTAGGACTGAAAGTAATTTTGTAGAATAAGTAGAGTCAGTTAATACGAAACCGAATAAAGTAATTTGAATTAGTTTCAAAATCCAACGCAAATTCATCCCTTTGTAAACTTGGAATCAAGGATGTCCAGATTTGCAGGTCAAGGAATAACTATATACGCAATTACCAACGTTCAATCGATTTTAATTAAAAGTTCCTTGTGATCAATGTAAACACCATCCTGCAAGCACTTGCAAGCACTTGCAAGCATTCTTGACCATTTTTTCGCTGTAGCTGTGTTTTGTCATTCTAAACAATCAGCTGCAATGTATATCGAAATAGAATTCCGACAGTGCAAGACGGAGAGAAGAAAGTGGACCCGGCACTGCCATCAAAGTAAAATTCATTTGTTTGCTTTTCAATCTCGCGTTGGCAGAAGTAAAACTGCGAACCGAAGCTCAATTGTATAAAATTCGGTAGTGGAATATGCAATTCAATTCCGAAATCTGACAGTAAGGGCATTGAGTTTCACAAATTGAAATTTCCATATTGCAAGTTTGCTATAATTCTTCTGAAATATTATACTTTGCTTAAGTTATCGAGTTAAAGTATAACATTATGCATGTGAATTGTGAAGCATCGAAAGATTATGGAAATGAACTCCAAGCTTTCATGTTCTTGAAAATGGAATATCTTTTTGGTGTCTCTTTGGCGACGTCGTCATCTGCTGCATGCGGCATCAGGCGAGATTCTTCAACTGATCAATTTTGACATTTCGAATGAACGTCAATATAACCGATCGAAAGTTGAAACGTGATCACTCTCCAGGAGGCAGAACAGATTACTGATAAATTTCGAAGATTTATGATTTTGAGGGAGTGATGTAAGCAAAGGTGTTGTTGGTGGTGTTGAGTAGTCGCTCGCTAGTGTTCGGAAGGCTTCGTGTGCTTCAAGTTATGTCGGCGTCGGCGTCGGCGGCGGCAGCGGCGTCGGCGGTGGCGGTGTTTTGCTGGGGAAGCTGGATAGAAGGAACGATCCTACGCGATGGCGGTACGAAGCAAGCACGAGCAAGATCGACTGACTGGCTAGCACGGCTGGCTGCTGCTGCCGGTGCCGCTGCTGCTGCTGCCGCTGCTGGCTAGACGCAAGACGCCGTCGGAGTCGGAGTCGGCTCGCCAGTAAGTGTTTACATGTCAGGTAGGGTGGGTCGCTACAGACACTCTGTCTCGGTGACGCTCAGCCACACTACTGACAAACCTTGCCAGAGACATGGGGATCGAATTTGATCAAGTTAGAGTTTTGTTTGTAACTTCTGTTGTTTCTTCCAAGGTGTATTTATGATTTTTTGATTTTTTGTTTGGTTTTTGAGCATAATATATATATATATATATTTAAGTATAGGGATATATATATATATATATTTTTTTTTTTTGAAAAGTGTCAGTGAAAGTTTCATTTTGTGTCTCACCATTTTTGGATTTTATTTTAACCTATCAACCGATAGGAGAAGACAGTGACTGTGAGTATGCTTATTGCAACACAAAATTTTGTTTTATAAAGCGACTGAGATGTCATTGGAATACTTTCATTTTTTATACCAGTAGAATCGCAGGAAGACGTGTCAAATTCAAATAAAGAAATTGGCAGGTCATAAGTTTAATAATATGAATGCGACGCAGAAACGAAGTGGATTGAATTAGGTCTTTCATCTTAATCAGCCACATCTCTGGGAGAATTTGGAGAGAAATTCGTACCTTGTGGGCTAGCCTAGTGATTTGTGACTAGCACGTTTTCCAAGCATGGCCGCTTGTAATGGGGCTGCTTTAGTGCAGCTTTAGGGATGCTATAGACTGCTTTCGACTGTTTTAGAGCCCCACATTCAAGTTCGCTCGTTGCCGTTCTTGATTTTATTTCACCTCTATAAGAATTGTATTTTTAATGTGATCTCTGGACAGTCGAAATCACATAACTTGCTGATGTGACAAGTTGGTATTATTGAGCATCTTCTAAACTTAAAAGTGAAAAAAAAAAACACTTGAAATAATTTAGAGGTTTACACGTGATTTTTTTTTGTTTTCCTGCGATTTTAAGATTGCGAGGGGGGGGGGGGGCACATACGGGGTTTAACTAGTCGATGACAAGCTGTCACATTGATTGTGTCGATAATTTTATCCTTGACAGACAAGTAACATACGAAACATTTTATGGAAATAGTTCTCAGCATCATGATTCATGACTAATACAACATAGGCGTTTGTTTAGTCACAAACTGCACTATTTTGCACCAATGCAATTCCCATCTCTGCACACTGACATCGCTATTTTTGCGATAAACAACTAATTGAGTTAAATTAATGACCACAGTATTATGTCTACACTCACAACGTGTGAATCGGAATGTTTTCAAAACAAATATATATGCGTGATCCGTATGATGAGTCAAAAATCGTCCAGACACCATAGAAGTTCCGAGCTGAGAAGATGAATTGAAATAGCTATAAACATTTTGTTCTGATCGGTGGCCGTTGTAAAAGTAGTCGCTTTTTGGTGTCTTCTAAAATCAATTGGCATAACGTTACGTACGGTTCGAATTTATAACGCAGTGTACCGTTGAGTAGAAGACAAAGGTGAGCCGCTAATGGATGGTCAATTTCAAGATAATTACCTTAATTTGATTTATTAATTTATAGACACAATATACATCAACAGAATGCTAACGGTTAAAGGTCGAGAGCAAAGAGCTCAAACAAGATAACATAAAGAAGACTTATTTTCTTATATTCTGTGATGTAAAGTGTAGACTGTAAAGATTGTTGACTCATCGCATCTTTTTCACCAACTCTATTGTAAAATCCAAAGCCAATTATAGAGTTGACAACCATGGTGTTCATAATGTACTGGACCTGAATGTTTTTCTTATATTGAAACTTGCACAAGAATTCGAGTCGATTTTCTGATCATGCCAGAGTTACTAATGAATCCCAAGACGCTCGTATCTTAGCTTGGCCAACATTAATGAATCGTTCTCTCTTGTCTTCCTGGTTATATCCATTTGGAACTAGAAAGAACGAAATATATAAAACCCTGCAGCAAATACCACTGGTTAGTATCAGGCAGACATGGGCCTAAAACATTACAATACCTACCTTTGCCTACCTATACCTATTATATATATAAATACGAGACTTAGGAAAACTAGTTCGTGCTTTGCCAAAGCACAGGCTAAAATCACAAGACCACCTATTTTATTAACATTGCACTAGTCTTCCATAATATAAAGTGGGAATACGTGTTCGATGTCTTGAGCCTTCTCAAGAATGTGTGTACAATGTTTTCTTTGAGCATGTCCTACGAAAGTGTGCATATTATACGCAAGGGCTACACATACGTGCCGTACGTACGGCGTCGATATTTTGACTTTGGCCCAACCAAGGAACAACCATAGAGTAAGTAAGGTTACTAGTGAGAAGCCCAGTAAAGTGTAGAGTAATGGAGTATAGTGAGTATGGTACAACCTGTAGTGGACGTTTAACGAAATTTCAATGCACACAGGTAATCCCTATATATCGTCATATTATTACATGCTCGATTCTCGTAAGATCGGCTGAATGAAAGCGAAGTCTAGGCGTATGATTCGATATTATAGGTTCACTCAGAGATATTTCTGTCTATGACCAACGCTTTAAAACGGAAGTCCGTTATTATATATTTTATTCGTTGAGTGATTGCTTTTAGTAATCTAGCTCTTTTTTATATTCCTAACTGGATCTGGATGGGTCAACTGAAGAGGTTTTGATAAGCTGTATAGTGTATATATTAAAGTAAAACTGATTTTGTACGCAGATGCACTGTATGATTAATGTTGACCAATGATGTTTAGAGATAAATATTATCTAATAATGAGTATTATAGCACTTGTAGACGTTATTATATGCATTACTTGAAGACGGCATCTGGTAGTAGAAACAAATTCCCTATCAGAATGGTTTGAGGCAACATTTTATTTGCCAAAGTATAGTGGCGAAAAGTTTCCGATCTGAGTGTTGCGACTGTGAAAATAAAGCTCGGGTTATAAGTTGGCCGCTTGGCAAGTTATCTTGGAAAAGTTAAGATCTTTGTTAAAGATCGAGTTCGTGATTAAGTCTCTGGTGCACAGCATGGAAAGCATTGGCAAAGAATCTGCAAATTATGGATGAGTACCGGTATTCGATAATAAGAAATATACCTTTTGTCGTTTTGTGAATTTCATATTAGCAGAAGACGAAATGACAAATGAAAGGAAATAACTGAAATTAACCTGTTTATTTTTACTTACAAATTGGCGTTTTTAGTCGAATTTAATTCAAATATGACCTCTTCTGAGTGGTCAGAATCTGACCACTTTAGCTTCCAAGTTTCACAGTAAAAATCCCAACATAAGTTCTTCAAAGCTTTAGTTTTCTTGTTCCTGTCTGTGAAATATTGTAGCGAACCGATTTTTTTATATTAGTCTAGAAATGCAACTATATTTGACTTTTCACACTGAGATATGATTCAATTTCCCTGCGAAAAAGCTGAATATTTACAATCTGCACATTTTCACGATTATCTATCCGTTTCTGACCTCACTTACAATCCCTATTTTAGTTAATCATTGAACCAATTCGGAGTTGCCAATCAGAAGTTGAAGACGCCTGGTTAAATATTTTAATTACTTATTGATTTGCGTAACATTGAGAGTTTATAATTGAGGTAATTAGGTTTATATACCTACCCACCCACCTCCCTCCCACGGAAGAGATTAGCAATTATCGGTGAAGGTACACCTAAATACTAAACCCCTAACGTAAACCCCTCTTCGCAGCTCATAACCGGGGGGCTCGATCAGCGTTTTGTCTATTTGCCACCAAATAAATCCACAAGTCTTGACAAAAGCGAAAAGGAATTTCAGGCATACATAAACTGAATTGAAACCATTCCCCGTTTTTCTCCAACCTGGCCCTTATTGTTCAATTTGACCGTATTTGGCCACCCTCCAGCGATGGATACACGATCTTTGGCTTACTTTCCTCTTTATGCTGTAGGGAGGTTTCTGTATGGAACTTTCAGGTTTATAACCTGAGTATTCCCAGCCATTCAATATTATGTTCGCTATATATTTTTCGATTGCAGAGAAAGAGTTAATCTTCTGTGTGCTCTAGTTACGACAAAATGCTTGAAAATTACTGCATTATATTATTCAATCCTGGATTATACAAATTTAGAAAGATAGATACCAAAACGAGCAATAAATATCGAGTGTATCGTTGTAACTTTGTTTAGCCTTTCGAGTGCTACTCTAAAGACTAAGCCGAAGTAGACAGAAACTGGCGTTATTTTGTTGTTTGTTCTCGAGTATGAACCACCTCCACGCCACGTAGACGTCCACGTTCACAACCCCGCAGAGGCAACACAGATATTATTATATGTATATTATTATTATTATATTCAGCCGAGCACACCTCTCTATTCACATCTACAACATACCGTGTTCGGTCGGTGGTTTGAATTCTTTCGACGTCTCCTACCACTGACGTCTATTTTGTCCATTTTCTTCTGACATGTCACGTGGATTTCAACACATAAAGGTTGCAAGTCTGGTGAACTTGTGCAATATATATCCTCTATCAAAATTCTACCAATGACTACGTAAGTAGAACACAGCTGGAAATGGACTTACAGGGATCAAAAACTATTTTTGTATTTTGTGGTCGCAACAAAAGAGTTGCAGGCAATTTGCCTCCAAGTTTAATATTTTGCTATAGAAATTTGACGAAATACAGTAATATTATATGAAATTGGGTATAGCTAGTTACTCTTACAATCTGCAGTGTGCAGTCAACCTAGACTAGACCATTTCATTTCCAGGACTATATCCTTCCCTCAATGGTCTCATACTCGATGAGATAAGCGAAACGAATCGATCGATTGGATATAGCTTGAGAGAGGGTGAATGGAAATGGCATGACGACCCGATCATTGGCAAATAAATGTATTGTTAAATTCAAGTATATAATTATTTAGAACACCCATATCCTTCTTCCGTTACATCGATGGATTGACCAGTAAAAGATACTAGTTCCAATTTCCGAACGTAAATCGATTCGGGATCACATCCATGTTGCAGGCAACAAAAAAAAAAATCATCTTTCACGCATGAAAGCATAATGTATGACGTGTACCAGTATGTGATAGAAGAGCTAAATTGGAAAGGCGTGATTGAACAAATAATCAGGAAAAACTGTCCTTCCGAGTTCTGACATGGCTTAAAAGGGTAGCTGCCTCTGTCGTCACCGCCGCCGCCGCCACCACCGCGCCCTTCCCCCCAGTTCCCAGTCGTCACCCCGTTAACGAGCACGGTTGTTACTTGTTACTTGCATCGAGCATAAACTAGGGGGTAGCAATCAGAATGTATTGATTGACGTAACCGGAGCGGGATGTCAAACTCTGACAAATTGGATACAAGAAAATTTCCGAAGGAATGTCCTATTGTCATCACTCACCTTGTGTTTTCGTTTCGATTATTATCAGATGAGCAAACGAAATGCAGCATTTTTATATGTTTATCATTTCACACATCATGGATAGGCGAGATGCGTGTGCTAGCAGAGGAAACATCAAAGAGATTGGACAATGCGACACATTTCAGCTTATACATAAAATAAACGCAGGGCATTCCACGATCCACGAGCTTGCATCGACGACAGGAGATAGTTGCAGCTGTTAGGTGTGACGGGCTCCCTTCGCAGTACAAAAGCCCAAAGAGTCTAAAGAATACTACTACTACCATTTGCCTGGTGCGTGCTGTTGACCTACGAGTAAGGTGGCAATAGCGTGGCAGCAGAGTTGCATGCATACCTTCGAATACTATCGTTTATCTCCAGATGCAAAGAGCTTCTAGCGTATATAGAACGCAGCATCTATTTGATAGGTGATATCACCGTTCTTTAGAATGCAGCCGAGCATCGAACTAAACGCTGACACCACATCGTAGACGACGTAGGTCTTCGCCGAGAGGCAATAGGGATGAAGCAAACCCGACGAAGTCGTTACGGCCGGTGAAACTATTGTGAGGAGAGCGCATGGCAGATATAATATTGTATGGAACGCGCAGTGCTAGCAAGCGGGTTGTGAGCATGGCTGTGCAGAGCAGGCTGTGGCAGGCAGCGCGGCGGCGGCGGTTGAAGCAAGCACCTACGTTGCTCCCAGAGTGAGCGAGAAGTTATTTCACGAACGAACCCAATCCGAAACCAGTCTATTCAGTTCAGTCTCAGTTTGTGTTGAGCTCTCGACGGGGTAGGGTGTACGGTTGTGTCTCGAAGGCATGACGGTCTTAAACTTCACTGACACTCCCAGTGTCATTTTTAACATAAAACAGTGCATTTGAGTAATATTATAAGTAAATGTTTATCCGATTATCAATCTAAATATCCATTGAACTAGTGTTTATGTTATGTTATTGCTGTGAAGTGTAAAACTGAAAATCGCGAAGCTTTTTTAAACGTTGTTTAATAATGTTTTTATTTATATAATAACTGCAGTTTAGTGACTAACAATACTTCAGCTAACAGTACATATGTAATAATCGGAAGTAACCATTATATAGCTGAATTTTGCGTATTTCGTGTATGTGGTAAATCGCAATATGCGCCTCGTGTTTGTTCATACAGTGCAAGTTGCATTATGATTATCATTGGTGTAGCACATGTAAATTAACGCCGATAAGCTGTTATCGCAAGCTATAGAATGCGTTGTTGTTTACATCTAGAATTTCTGATGTATTTGGTGATTGTTCTCAAGGATATATTAAGCGTGGTAAGTAGTACTTCTGGCTCAAGTTTAGGCAGAAGATCTGATTCCATTAGATTAGTGATCATATAATTGTGTCGACGAATTCCGACAGTTTATCCTGAGGGTTGCCTACACTAACTACCACTCACTAGTACATGGCAATTGTTTTGGAAAGGGATCTCTTTACGGGATCCCTTGTCTGTTGGCGAGAAAATTAATGACATTCCTCGAATATTTGCGCTTCTCATCTGAAACGAACCTGTCCATTGACCTGGCTCAGGCTTAAGTGAAAAATGGGATACTGTGGATTGAATTCGCATCGCAAAACAACAATAGCGTTCGAAATGCATTTTCGAAATTAGTTCAGAGCCATTAAATTAGTAATGAAAGGTAGAGGCAAAAAAGTGGGAGGCCGGCGCGAAACGATAACACTCAAGTTCATGGTGCCGTGAGGTGTAGCAAAGGGCTCGAATCTGGGGTGTGGAGTGTGGACCGAGTCCAACCATGTATTGTGGAACAGAGGCGGTCGCCCTTAGTTGCCAAACAAAGTTAGCCCATCTTTTCAGAGCCAGCTTGTTAGGGTGGGAAGGCAGCCGGCAGGCAGCCAGCCTAGCGACGGTACCGGCTCCAGCTAGCATAGCAGAATACCTACCTACCGAAAATTTCTATAGCTAAAAAAATGCTCTCACAAAACCCCAGGATGAAATTCTTTTTCATCCGCGCTGCTGCATTGCATCCTTGTTTAGAAGCGTTTGTCAGAAAAAAAAATAATAACAATAATAGTGATTTATCAATGTTTTTTTTAAGTCGCTACCAGTATGCAGTACGTGGTTCCGTACTGCATTATTTCACATTTTATTTATACTGTACCTTTAGTAGATTTAGAATGTCTTTAAATCCATAAGGAAAACAAACTATTAACTATCTTCAATAAGGACGAATCGGACAATATGCAAGATTCGCCGAGTCACTATTAACAATAGTAGAAATAAGTGGCAGCTCTTGCTTGACCAACTTGGTACTACTTGTGAGAATGGTTAAGACGAGACTGACGTGGTTGGGAAAATTAAAGCCTATTGTGTTTTTCTTGAAAAGATTATGGAATGGGAAAGCTTACAACTTGATTGTTACAATCCTGTTGAGATGATCAAATGGAACAGTCGCGGGCGTCTGCTTGTAGACGCTTGCGCCGCGGCGAGGCGGTGAAAAATGACGGGCCGCAGGGCGCTAGGTTGCCGGGAATGGTTTCCCGTGTCGCTCGCACTTATTTCAATCAGTTTTACAAATCAGTGCAAGAAGCTCGGTTTTGATTAGAAAATACCTGTACGAGTTGCGGATAGCATGGTTCGTTGTTAATGCGTTCTTCACGATATCTTACGATCGGTGATCGGTGATCGGTGATCGGTGATCGGTGTACAAGTCAAGGTTCGTTTTGCGTGGTCATTCAGAACGACGGTGACTGATTAAATTGGCATAGACATTTCGAAATTAGATTATTGGGTAAAAACTCGTATTTTTTGCTTGGTAAAGAATCATTCGTATAAAAGGAAATGATACCCTTTTCTTTCCTTACATTTCAACTACAGCTAATTCGAAAAGCGGCGGCCGCTTGTTTTGTTCCAGCGGTTTCAGCATCGAGCTGACTGAACTAGGAACTGGTAATCGTAAATCGTAATTCTAATCGACTCGTCTGTAATATGCAACTAATTCTCAGCATTCTCTGTCTGTGCAGGTTGAGTGATGGAGGAGTTTTCATAGAGCCAGTGCCCTCGACAGCAAGAAGGATGAGTACTTTGTGTGCTCTGCTTTTGCTCGGGCTCGGCTTCACCTGGGCAGCTGGGGGCGAGGCGCGACCCGAAGTCAGGGCCGACGCCAACACCGACATGGCATCTGGTCACAGCAGCAGTCCACGCACACCGTATCAGCAAGCCGCCGGGCCGTCGCTGATTCGGCACATCTTCGCGCAGTACCCGCTGGCAGCGTCCCTCCAACCAGCCGACATGCTAGAAAACACCACCGGACTACGCTTCACGCACATGGCGATCGACAGGAGCACGGGCCGTGTCTACGTGGGTGCCGTCAATCGGATCCTGCAGCTCGACGCGAACCTACGTCTCGAAGAAAGTGTTGTGACCGGGCCCAAGTTGGACAGTCCCCAATGCCACGCCGTGTCCAAGGGATGCAATTCGGCCGAAATCGAAACGTCGTTGATGGAGAACGTAAACAAAGTGCTAGTGATGGACCCTGATTCTCGTACGTTGATAGCTTGCGGTTCGCTGTTTCAAGGTGCTTGTGAGAAATACAAGATGTCGAACGTGTCGTTATCACCCGAGTTCATTCCAATCAGCATCGCGGCGAACGACGAGCTCGCGTCGACCTATGCGTTCATAGGGCCGGAACATTACAACCCCTGGGGTCGCTCCAATGTCCTCTACGTGGGCACCACGTTCACCAATAACGGGGAGTATCGCCACGACGTGCCCGCAATCGCCAGCCGAAACCTGTACAATCTCGAGCTGGCCGAGTACACGTTCTCCAAGCAGTCTCTACTGCGGATCGACGTGAAATACAGGGATCACTTCCTAGTGAAATACGTGTACGGGTTCAATGTGAGCGAATTTGCGTACTTCGTGATTGTCCAGAAACAGTCGCCGTTGCCCGGCCAGGAGGAACTCGGCTACGTGTCGCGCTTGGCGCGGACGTGTATCAACGACGCGAACTACGACAGCTACACCGAAGTGACGCTGCAGTGTCAAGTGCGCGATCCGGAAGCGGGCGGTGCGATTGCCAATTACAATTTGGTCCAAGACGCGAAAGTGACGGAGGCCGGTGCAGACCTGGCGCTCAGCCTCGGCGTTGACGCTGGCGATCCCGTGTTGGTGGCAGTGTTCAGTCCTAGTCGCGGCATTACGCCCGAAACTCAAGCGAGATCAGCTGTTTGTGTTTACAGTCTTCAGGATATCGAAGCGAAGTTCAATGAGAATATCCACATGTGTTTCAACGGCAGCATCAAGTACAGGAACATGGGATATGTCTCGGGGCTCATTCTGGATGGGAAGTGCCCAATGGCTGGGGTAAGTAATTTTCACGGTGTTCCCATATTGCGCATGCAAAGCCAGACTTTGAGATATTTCGTACACCCACGCGCTCATGGAAATTCGGACGGCATACCTACCGCGGAAATCGGCGCATCGTAAAGCAGAGTTCGCTTTTCGAATCGCGTTACCCAAACCCAACGCGAAAATATGGGCCCACTTATTTGATGCTGACCGAAAGGCTCAAGGAAACTATGATGGATGAAGCCTAATAATGCCTATTGCAAACCAAAGTCGATCGCAAAGTAGACCTCGCAGCTGAAAAGCAAGCCGGAGCGTATGCGGCATCACACTGTGACATATTAGCTGCATGAATGTTACCACTGGCTGTGATAATTACTTATAGACCAGCTATGTGTTGACGTTCATTATCAAATTATTCCGTAGCCGATATTTTACAAGCGTAGCCATCAGCAGGCGACTCATAGTAGCGGCCTCACTATAGTATGCGATTTATGGCATATCTATTTATTGGTATGTTCCGCGGCTTTTTTTCTTCATCAAGAGTCAACACGGTTGGCTTTCGCTAGGAATTTCCAGTAATTGTAGCTCGTAATTTCCAGGCACATATTTAGAAGAACGTAGGTGTGTCTCACACTCGGAACGATCTGTCAGACACCGGAAATCGCCGATAGATAACGATTCACATCACACCCATTAGAAACAGTATTTTTTCATGCGTGTAATATCGTGAAGAATGCTCTCTCATCTACCCAGCCGATCGACCATTTTCATTCCATCAACTTCTTTTTATTACTTTTTATTGCGCGAGTCAGAATAATTTCATCTGTAGATGTGTTGAAATTTGAAAGCTTGCATTGCCGTCAACCGAAAGCTTAGTCCGAACTCCGTACTGCTAAGAAAAGTAGGCTGGTGAGCCTGGACTTGTAACAGGGCGAATGCATATTACACATGCACACCGGTCACCGACAGGCCATAGTCGCTCCTCGTTGCTTGTTGTTTCAAAGCACAAAGCATTGTCAGATTACAGTCATTAGGAGGATCACGCCCAACTTTATGGCATGGTTCAGATGCAAAGACAGGTGTCACATGGCATTGTTTATACTCCGCCTATTTATAACCACGTGACAATTACCCGGCGAGTACGTAAGCCAGGAGTAACGCACTAGCCCTCAAGAGCAGGCTTGCGCTAATCAAGCCAACGCGAATGATATCAATTAGAATTTTACACCTCTGCGATTGGTTAGCTCCATTCTCTCCTACTCGAGCGATTTCTCATAACGATTTTCCTGGCCATTATGTTAGCATGTGCATTGTGCACGCTGCATGTGCCACTGCTAGATATCGGCATGTGTGCTGCTGCTGCTGCATTCATTCATCATGATACTGCCCTGTCAACCGGCAGGGCAGACTCGTGGAATTTGTTGTTTTTGCCTTCTTTTTAGGACCTCTTTACTATTGCGTGGCAAGCCGCAATGCCATTAAAATCTAGGCATGCTGCAGGTCTATTTATTTGTCACGCTGGGCTGTTCCACGGCCGTATACCTTCGAATGCCGAATGCGAACACTACTACGTGGATTTGGGAATGCCAGCACAGGCGCACTAACAAACTCTTTGCAGAGCCTCCTATATAGCGACGGAAAATAAGGTGGTGAACAAGCTATTCAATTGATCACTTGCTATCTGTTAACCTTATCGAAAGGCAGCTTTGCATTATCTGATTTCTATAATGCCGCGAACATCTCTTTAAGTTGCTAGAGGTTCTCACTTTGGTTAGCTCAGTGTGGGCACGCTTCTGCAGTCGCATGCAATAACACTCCCTCTGTTCTTATCGATTACCTTCAAACTCAACTCTTTCTCTCTGCCTGACTGATTCACTCTGCTCTTTCGATGTAGGAATCATTGTGCTCAAATGTGATCAACCTGTCAAATGGAATGCCGTCTTCCATGTCTTGATCGCACTACTCATACGTTTTGAGATCCGCATTTTTCATGCATTTAGGGATCCTAATATTATGTCCTCTCGACAGGAACTAGAATAGTACGCGATATGGGATGAAAATTGAGCAAGTCGTTACTATCCTCCTCCTCCTCCTCCTCCTCCTCCTCCTCCTCCTCCTCCTCCTCCTCCTCCTCCTCCTCCTCCTCCTCCTCCTCCCCCACCACCTATTGTAACAAACCTCGTGGTCTATGCCAAAATTGACCCAGTTTGACTCGAAGTTTCGGTGAAGTCGGCGCTACCTAGTAAGAAGTGCATGCACCAAAATCACACATGTCACGTGACATACCTGTACCAAAACTTGATGCATTACACTCGTGTTGCAGAACTGCACGATTGATTTATCGATGACGAAATCAGGATGAATCATTTAATAAATCATTGGAAGACGACGGCCGGCATAGAAACGCAAGAATAAGAACATCACAGTTCGAAATCGCTTTGGTGTGTGCCGCCAGTTAAAATTGAATTGCCTATAGATTACAACAAAGCAAAAAAGCTTTCATTTTGTGTCGTGGAGTGTAGCGAAAGGAACTTCAACAGTCCTAGTTTTGATTCATATGTCATGGATATACAATGCGCCCACATCATGACTGACTTGTATGCTACGCTAGTTTAAATATATTCGAAAATGTATATTTATAATTCGTCGGGTCGGGTCTTCTAGTCTGATCACCGAATGATGGAGTTAAAAAGTTGCTCGCTATAGGCGCACTGAGGGACGGAAGCTCTCTCAGCCGCAAGTCTACAATGCAAATAAAACCAGCGAGGAGGATAAGGGCGATGTGTGAGTGCGGTAAAATGGTGTTCACAACCAACCAGTCGTAAGCCTACAAGCTGTCTACCGGCAAAGCGACATCAAACGCTTTTATTGAGAAGCATGCCTGGCCACTTTCAAGTCAACTTTCGGTCGAACTTTTGACTTACGGTTGCCACTTGGGTAAAGATACAGATCCACGTGTGTACCCGTTCGAGAATTGGCGGAAAGAAAATCTTCTCCCGTATAGTTGCGTTGATCAGTGGGCCCCAGAGTGACACATTTCGTTGACGACCTTTCGAGGTGCCGCGCGCGACCGGTTGGTGGGGGGGGGGGGGGGGGGGGGGGGGGAGGAAATTTCATTGGGGCGTACCGCATGTGGTTTAGGGCGATATTGCTACGATATTATCGCCTTGGCATGCCTTGATTTGACGCCGTTGCCGGTTACATTTGCGATGTGTACACTGTGCACATGCTTGTTGCGTGGACGCACACTTGGGCACGCTTACACACTCGACGATAATCTCGCTGTCTATCTTCTGTGTGTACACTGTGCAGTGTACAGCGTCCAGCGGTTTCCAGTTGAACTGTTCAGAATAATGCGTTGACGCTTGAGCCAGACGCAATGACCACCAGCGCACCGGCTGCTCGCTGATCACTCGGCACTAATTTCATTAGAATTGTATTACGCGCACTTAGACTGTAGCTCAGACCGGCGAGAGCCCGTTCGCCCCTGCCGGTGCACTTAACCTTCGTCGGAATTTGGAAGCCACGCGCGCTATTTGGTCATAAGTTCATAACCTACCAAACCAGCTCGGCTTCTTACTTATTAGCAATAATTTCATTTCGCTATTCATTCTGCTAATCGTCGGTCTTGGTATACAATGAAGATGGATCCGTTTCAAATAGTCTTCTGACATTTTCAAATGTAAAGATCATGCCGTTGGTACTACTAAATCGCATAGATTTCTTTTTCCGGCTAACTTGCGGGCATATCTGTGTACCCTATCGGGTTAAATGGGCCTTGTGTTAATTATGGGGGTAGTGAGCCATATTCGTATATCGTCTCAATTGTTTAATCTTTCTTCTATTCTGGGGGTGTTTGTGGGGGTGTTTGTCAAGCGCTGTGCGCGCTATACCGTCTGAATGTACCAACCCACGTCGCATCGCATCGCACCCTTGACCCTACGCTCTCCGCACTCTTCGCATGCATATTTCGTCCCATTTTTACGAAGATAATTAAGTAAAATGTCTTCTTTAATCGCAGTTACGTTTCGCGTCGACTGAAGCATAAGATGCCAAATTCGATCCACGTATTCACCCGTGAATTGTATTGGGCCTTCTGTCTTGGGAGTCTACGCTCTAATTCTCTCCCTCTCCCCCCATCTCTCCCTCTCGCTCTTTCTCTCGCTCAATCCCTCTCTCTCCTCTCCCTCTAACTCTCCTCTCCCTCTAACTCTCTCTCTCTCTCTCTCTCTCTCTCTCTCTCTCTCTCTCTCTCTCTCTCTCTCTCACCCTGCCTCTCGTTTCGTGCTAGATGCTGTCGCCGCTACGGCCTTATGCAATTAATAGTCACCCCTCTGAATCAGAATGCATATTCAATGGGTTGGCGGCAACCCCTGATCATGCATGCCGATTGCCGGGGGTGCAGCCGACGCATTCCCCTATTCAACAACCACCCCTGGCCTGTCAACCATGCATTCCCTCCGTGGGTGACAGGCTTGTAGATAGCATTTAGCTTCGGGAAACTAGAAATTAATCGCAAAACACAATTACACATCTTAATGGGGCATGCTACCAATTGTGCGCAAAGAATCGCCAGGATGTTTTTACGAAAACACCTTTGTCGAGTGTTGCACTTTTGTTCGGAAACCTTCAGCGCACAATGGATTTGTGGCGTCTTATCGCCAGTCATTATTGCATTTTTCTTTATTAATTTTGGGTGTGTCTAGGTGGGTGGGGTGGTTTTTGTTCACTTCCGCGAGGATCTCGAACTTTTTGATGGGGAGTTTGGCGAGGAAAAATGCAGATAGAATCCGTTTTCCGTATTTGCAAGTTCACCGTAGGTCTAGTATATACACGCTTTTGTTGTTTACCGCGAGCAAACAACTTGGCCATTTTAATTAAAGGCAAGAAACCGACTTGGAAGAAATAGTTGTGATATTATAAGAAAGTTTGAGCCTGCTAGGCGGCAGCGCCTGGCTGTAGTCTGGATATACAGCCCTTGCCTTAATTGCACGATTGCTTTGTAAAATGCCCACGGACGTACGTTTTTCATCCACCAAAATTATCAAAAAACTAATCAAAATTGTGGGTTTAGAAAGTGTATTCAAACTCTTGTTGCGTCATATTTGCAAAATTAAGATGCTTTTCCCTTGAACAAAACGCGTTTAAGTTTTTATATCTTTTGCTTTGCTTATTTGCTAACAAGAGATAGCTTGGCGTCAGACTGACGGTATTTTGGGTTTGGTCCCAATATTTTATAACAATGTACGCGTCAATTCACTTACACCCTTAGCAATCAAGATAAAGTAAAATTAGTACCATCTTCTGAACAAAGAAATATCTCCGACATTCGCCTCTCTATACTTCCACTACCTTCCACACCATCTCCAATTCTGTCGCGTTTTCGTTAATAATTTTTCTCGTCGGGGTTTATATCACGCCCGTACCCAAAAACGTAATAATAGAAATGGCCGGGCAAAGTGCAGCGAGTTCTTTTGTAGCTACGTTGGCTTGAATTATAGCACCTATGGAGGACGCTTGTGATTTGTGAGGTCACACCTTAGAGCACCAAGGAATCCAATCTCGGTCAGAGGTTTTTTTCAACCCCCCACCCCGACGACTCAGACACGGCTTGTACTTTGTAATTCTGTTACAATTGGATTTTCGTATTATGCTCGGATCAGCTCGAGACGTTATCAATTCCGCCGGTTTTTGTTTATTTTGTATTTTTATTTAAAAAAAAATATGGTCGGAAGCATGATTTTTCATATGCTTCCATGTTATCGAATGCAGTGAATTATTTTCGGCATACAGGTGTGATCGCGGACACGTGTTTGTTTACATTTTTAATTATCAATGCTATATAAAAGCTATCTCTCAAAACCTCGGACCTTTTTTTGCTATCTTGAGACTTAACAGATCGAGTTGGATGTGAAATATACGGTTTTCTCACCCGAAAAACTCGCCAAGTAACTAACTGATTTACAACAACAAAAAAATCTAATGAGCGGTAAGAGACATGAACATCTAAGTTCGCTTACTCGCTCCCTGCAGGATCGTTATTGTAAACCAATATTATTTGTGGTATCTCTTGTTGGGATGCCTCTACCTCTACTTACTTCTACGGTATCTGCTTTAGCTAATTTGTGCATCCGTGCTTTATGGAGAAACTTCTTAATCCGCCTCTAATCGCTTCTCCACAATTCTGGCCGCCTCTGCGTCTGCGACAAGTCAGATTAGCCTGCAGGGAGCAGGTAAGGATTCAGGAGGAAGCGGGGAGAGAGAGAGAGAAGAAAGGGAAAGAGAGACAGAGAGAGAGAGCGGGAGAGAGAGCGGGAGAGAGATTGAGAGAGAGACTGAGAGAAAAGCAGGAGAGGGCTTGTATTTGATTACTGGAGCAGACCCATTTCTATGGCTAATCCATTACAAGTTCGTCAAGTTAAGCTCGATAGCTAAGACGATCGAGCCTTGCAAAGCACATTGTATTCAATTTGCGAAACTTGTACTTGCAATTAGTTACCTACGATCACCAGCAAATGCGAACGGAGGTTTCGCCGTTATTGCCATTATCAAAACTTTTGGAATTGAGAACTGACGAGTGATTCGTTGCGTGCGGCAGAGATATAGGTAAAATTGCTTTTGTATAATATTGGATCATTTTTGGACATATTTGCCGTATTTTAGACCACTTGCAGAAGCTTGTTCTCAAGAATATTTACGACAACGAGCATTTTCTGCAGGAAAAACGCAGTTTTTATATATTTTGTAAGAATATCTATTTGCCGTTGGAAAAACAGGCCCAAGGCTAAGAATGACCTCATTTTTACTCAAGAATGGATCAAAATGAAGATGAGGCTGAATGGAAAGTAATTCTTCGGCTGCGAATCTAAACAATCGTTGTTGGTATGTCCGTGGGGATTCTTTTGTAAAACTTTTTGTGGAAAATATATGAGAAAAATATAAACGATGTATCTACTTGATTAACATCTGATAGAAAATAATATTATTTTTTCCGAGAACTACTTTCAATAAGTTAGAACACACCTTTCTGGGACGCTAGTAATGAAATCAGTGGTCGGAGTATTGATATTGTTATCCTCGGGCATCCTTTGCCTGATGGTCCCAGTTTTTCAAATAAAAAGTCATCTCACCATCACCTTGAAATAATGGCAATTGGTGCGTGTTGATTTGCCAATAGTCTGTTTTATGTCCTTGTGGATTTCCGCGATTACCCGTAAATGTCGAGTTGTGTTGGTGGAGGGAAGAATCCCAGTGGAATTATCGTATTTTAATGGTTTAGTTTTCATGCAGCAGCATTCAAGAAGCTTTATTTTAAGCTAAGTTGTACTCTTAATCCATTTCCGCGCTCCTTGGCAAAATTAAAGCGGTGAATAGGTCTAAATTTTAGTTACTTCATACCGATATATGTTGTTGTTTTATAATTACTTGAGGCGGGCGAAGTTTGGGGTAGAAAGGGAGAAAATGGAGCTTCTTGCCGCTTGAATCATTATTGGTTTCGTGGAGCAGAAATCGATGGCGTTAAATTTGCTAATATATGCATTAAGTTAGCAGGCAGGCAGGCAGGCAGGAGGCAGCCACTTGGGCTGATACTGCTTTTCCGCATTTCCGAGCTGAAGCAAGTGTCAATAGCTCGATATTATCATGTGCATTACAAGAATTCTAAACGTCAGGGGAAACATTTGAGAAAGAACAGGCGAAATGACGAGGAAATTCCCGTTCCACAGAAGGCATGAGTAAATATCCTCTTTAATAATTATCTCGCGTTTAATATGAAGCGGTGTCAATTTATTGCCGCGCGAACTATTTAATTGAGGAACTTTGTATTTTACCGAAACCTACACGTGCGTTTGTTTTGCTTCGCGGGGATAGAACTCATTGTGGTAGATTAAGTTTTCATCCGACGCCATTAGTTATCTAATGGAAGCCTAGAAACGAGAGAGGAACTCCATTTCCTCTCCAAGAGACACTGCAGTGTTGATGCTGCTGCCTCGAGATCCATCGATAGGAAATTCATTATCAGCAACAAAAAACTAGACGAAATCAAATTTCCCTAGCTTTACGTGCAACCAGCACGAGTAGTTGGATAGTCACGCCACTGCCCTTCTAAATCTTAATCTTCATAATTGTCGAGTAATTTTCGAGTTAAATTGGAGTTCAGAACGAGATCCTCACTGAATATGATTTCATAGTCAATTAGTCATTGTCTAGCGTTGCACGGAGCTGTTGCTGAGCTATGCCTCACCCAAGTACCCTTTGTTTATAGAGCTATGAAATCAAAATTCAGTACCAAATTTGGCACACGGGCCATCGCAATGAATTCCAGAAGACTGGCCAGTGTTGATTTTGACCACTGAGAATGGGGCTGGACGAATAGGGCCGAGAAATGAGGGCTTTTGATCTGGCCGTGTGACTGTGAGATGTCAACTATAGGCGTCTTCCATAATTCAAGAGTTCCTTTTTGGAAGCCTTCGTCCAGGAAACAACCACCCTCTATCTTTATTCCTCGTTCTTCCACCCCTTAGACTTTGATCTTGAAGAGCAGATCGATTCGGTAATTTGGGGTGCAAAATGGAATAGGGGATGTTGAGAAACTTTATATCTCATCTTCTAACAGAACATCAAATCTCTGATCTGTTCTGTTTTACTTGAAAAGTGTTGCGTCACGGACCGAGATTGAGATTTCGGCTGAAACCGTGGATTGTTACGATGGGAGACGGAAGCATTGCTATGCATCTGCTCCTGTGTTCTATTGTTTGCCACTCATCTCCGAAAGCTTTACTTTCTAGACGTGGTCTTGATCATTGACATTCGAAACATGTTCTATTTGCTTGGTAAATAAAAATAAAATAACATTACTTTAGCTCAAATTTGCTTCAATTCGGTGTGTGATAATAAATGGCGATAAATACTGTACAAATATACACTAAGCAAACAAACATAAAGCATTCTAGCATTCTAGCCGCAAAACGCTATCTTGAAGCCCCTAGTTTTATTTGCCTACATTTCAAATAAGCAAATAATAATAATAACGAGAAAAATTGCAAATTCTTTGACCGTGCGATTAGGTGCTTGCTTAAAAAACAACGACGATTAACTGTGAACCTGGGGGTGTTAGCATCGCTTAGCATGACTAATTAAAATGTGTATGAAGCTCAACAACGAAAATGGCAAAACTTAATTTTGGCAAGACTCGCGGGTAATATTTCATTCGCGCACATAGCCCAACTCACAAGGGAATAGAATTGGACGTAGCGAACGAAGATGCACGTTTTGAATACGATGCCATACGATGTGTCTACGGGAGAAGAAACATTGAAATGATAATCACATTTCATTGATAGGAGGGTAGATGAGATGGTAACATTTCCATTTGAATTCCACCTGAACACAGTGTATACCACCTCGCGTTACTCTACACCCTACCTACCAAAGTTGAGCACGCAATAATGGTTACATAAAAATCATAAGAGGCTTACGAAAACCCACTCGACCGAGCGATCTGTCACGTGGTCAGAGCCAGTCAGAGCTCTCCGAGCTTCAGACGTTTTCGAACGCAAACTTGACAGTCGATTGCGAAAATTGAGCAGGGTGATTGCAGGTTATGTTGGCCTGATTCAGATTTTAGAAGTATAGT
Organism: Nemurella pictetii; assembly: GCA_921293315.2. NCBI lineage: Eukaryota > Metazoa > Arthropoda > Insecta > Plecoptera > Nemouridae > Nemurella > Nemurella pictetii. The sequence goes on along the minus strand of OV121116.1, from coordinate 21,803,383 downwards.
AGCAATGTCATCTCTTTATTTACTAGAATGTCGTATGAAATTGAGTAATTTATCGTAACTGGCTCATCTTTGGTGATTAGTGTTCAGTAATCAATGTTCGCGTTACAATATTGGTAAAGAAAAAACGACAATTCAAATTACCCGCCCGTTCGTAAAAACAAAACTCGCGCCCCAGCCTGAAAGCTGGTACGCGAGTTGAGTGCTCTGATCGCTCCAGACTAGGTTTTCGGAAGCAAAAGAGCGTCGATCGGATCACTCCGAGCTGGTTTCCGAACGCTGGAGAGCGGTCGGAGTAGGTTTTCGTAAGCCTCTATAAAAACTAGGATCGGGAGTGAGGAGTATATTAGATAAAGTTCATAGGATTCACAGTAACACGATTTTATGACGCCGTAATTGCATTCAACTGCAGCAGCCTTTATTCGCGACCCCTCTTACAGCTTCCGAACGCTTCAAGAATTATTGTACAAGTTTCAACGTTCTTCGTTCTACATTGTACCATATTGTACAAAGTTGATCTATTGTTCGTTATATTGAAAACTAAAATGCAGGCGCCTGCCTTCGAGACTTGCAGAGAAGGTACTCAAAAGCATGCCGCTCAAACTTTGGATGGTTGTACTGATATCCCATACTCTAATTGAATTTCAACCATCCATGGTTGACCGGAAAAGATCCGAGTATTGAGTATGTCTCTACACTGTACCACATTGTACTAGTTTCTTCGCGCGGTGTGTTGGCATATAGACTGTGTTCAGATTTTCAAACAATATGTTAGAAGGAGACTATAGACTGTTTGTAACCGCTCATGTGTATTTCCTGTTTCTAAATTGCTTTAATTAGTAGGAACATCGGTATTAACAAATTGCAATTGAAATTACACATTGAGGCAGTGATATTTGAAGATGCGAGAATTAAACGGTAAACGGCTAACTAAATGCTCGATTTTCGGTTATATTTATCTGTATTATTGGCACAGATAAATATATTTTTATACGGAAAATAATTCCGTGTCTTCGCTTCTTTTATATTCCTTTTCTTTGTTCGTTCTACGGCAAACGGATTTCTAACTGCAGTCGCCAATATGCGTTTACATGTAAGCGGATAACAACGAAACACATGTACAAATGTGGACACCAATTTGTACCAGACTGCATCTCTCATCTCTCATCTCTCATCTTCTATTACGTACACTTCTCAGTTCTCACTGGGTTTTCCCTAACCAGCTTTTGCTTGATCTCAACAAATTTGAATGCTACAATTGTCGCACACTGTAATGAGCGAATTGAGCTAGGGGTTGAAGATTGAGCTATTTGAACCATTTCTCCCTCTCTACGGTATAAAGCCATTATCAAACATGTCCTTAGGGTATAATATCGTGCATGCTATAAACTATTATACTATCTCAGATAGGAGTCGTACCCAGTAAGTGATCACTGTGCTTTAACGTGGATTGCTTGTTAGGAGACCAACGCGTTATTCTATTTAGTTGTCGGTTTTAGAAACCACCAACAGCCTCGATTGCAGTTGCCAGTGTGCAGAACCCATGCTCCTGGTTTCGGTACTGGTTGTGGGTCCCGGTCATGGGCTGTGTGCTATGTAGTGTACAGAAATCCCGAACCCCAACAGCTTGCTGGTAAGTAATACTGTGTAGCTCCCAGGAGTATTTTAGAAGTGAACCTATTACATGGAAATCGGGCCATTGATTGCAGATAGTGGTCTATAATTTATTGTTCAAGTACAAGACTTCGTGGCTAGCTATACACAACTTTTAAACGCATAACGTGGATTAGAATTTGGCCCTTCGAATACTTGGGTGTGAAAGAGTTGTAGTGTTTGAAATTTTGAGTGGAAATTGGGGTGTGCACGGAAAAAAGTTTGTACGACGTTCATGTCGCATTAATATCCGTTAGGGTTTGCACCCGAACAACCTGAACTGAAACAACTATTTCAAATGACCGCCGGGTTAATTTTCGTCTTGTCAAATTGGATGCTTTATCATTTATCACATGGGAGGAAAGTTACTAGCTTCCTGTAATAAAACGGTTTATTTTATATTTCTCTGCTTGAGGAGTGGTACAAATTTGGACACGGATCCTTCCCTTCTCTCCATCTCTCTCTTTCACTCTCACTCACTCTGCGTGGAAATCTCAGTATGGCTGCAGTGAAGACTTGGAAATCCAAGGGGTGAACTGAGTGGGTGACACCACAGACGCATTAACTAGTGAACACCCTAAACATTAAAGGGTAGCTTTGCTGAAGAACTTGCCTTAATATGTGCAAAGAAAGGGCACCGAACTCGTCCGACTCAACCAAGAGATGTCGTATAAATGCACTTGCAGCAAGACTGTACTCCTCCTTGTTTGCAAAACTGGCTGGAGGAGAGCTTCATAGGACCGACACGGTTACTCATCACTTCGATTATATTCATTGTGGCGTTCAAAAATCAAAGCACCGCCAACTTTCACTTCTTCTTGCTCTTATTATAACACTTCCATAAATAGCGCTGGGTTGAAAAATTCAATCGATACAATACCGACCTAAAAAGAAACGCGAAAAAACTGCGTGATAGTTTCTATGCTGTGCACGTGCGTTTTTCCAGGCGTTTTATTGCGGATTATCAAGCACGCAAATGAAGCAGTGGATAATAATTTAATTAACGCGAGTGACAAAATTCTAGTACTTGTACATTGTACTTGCAATTGCATGTCGCACTTATGCAATGCTTATTTGACATATTGTGCTGTTGTTTATACTGCATTTATTATAAGAGATATGGGGATTACGGACTTTTGTGCCGTATTTAGTATGGTTCAGTATGTATTATGCACAGTGTTCTTAATTATTCTGGTAAGGGTCTTACACTTTTTTTGTTGCTGGTGGTTGGTTTTTGTAAAAGGGCGTTCAGATAACAATCATCCCACGCACGCAACTACTTTAACAGCTTTAAAGTTAACTGAAACATTTCACAGAAAGCTCCGTCTTAGCTCGCTTATGAAGATTCCGCGGAGATGGAAATTGCTTTGCTGTTGTAAAATTTGTTGCTAATGGCTGACAGTTTTGTAGCTGCTTTTCCCTGCGCGCAAACATTGCGAAAACAACGTCGCACAATCACATTCCGTACATCTCACCAGCCCTGATGCGTGAAACTGTCTTATGTACTACTAAGATCTTCTTTGTCTCTTCGCTCGGCTGGGGCCTAGCGCCAGTTTTAATTTAAATTCTATCAATATCGAGAGAAATCAAACGTCAGTATCATTCACAATGGAATAACTAGGTATGCCATTTGGTACCGATATCTGCATGCTTGCACTCCAGTTTCATCCGCTTCGAGTTGGGAGTTAAAGCAGACTCTTAGATTTCTGTCATCACTTTTTGAGTTATTTTGTACTTATTCGGCCTCTTTCCAAGCAACTCGGCTGCGTTTCTATGGCAACTCAGTTTTAATTGAATCGGAAGGGAAGCAGGCCGGGCGAGCTGGAGGGTGTAACGCTAAGTGGTAGCAGCAGAAGTTTGAAGCCTTATGTATTTCAAGCACAACACATAACCTAATCATATCACCGAGGGTAGACTGATTGACCTCCAGTCTCCACTATCAATAAGTGTTCAAGCCAATAAACAAACAAGTTAGTTAGGTGGTAGTAATTTCAATCGACTTCTAACGTTAATAATTACGGTAATGACAGTCAACGATGCATACTGCAGATTTTCTTTGTAATAATATTAAGGAATCAAATATTTCTAATCAAACTCTACGTTATTTCGAAGTTAAGTGAAACGTGCCTTAGTTTTATACGTCGATCATTACGAAAACGCTAACGAGTAGAAACTAATTTGCACATTTTCCTAATGGTGCATATAAGCGTAAACGATCGGCGTACTAGCTGCTGAAGAGCCTCTTAAAATGTTAATAAAACCGGGAAAACTGGAGTATATCTCGAGCTTACGCGCGCACGCATCTGAAAAACTCGCTGAAGAAAATATTTTGTGTTGAAAACGTCGCGGAGTAAATAGCAGTAATAAAACATATTTCCAGGACTCTCTTGAGGATGGCCTCAACTGCGAAGGTTGGTTGCATATTGCATGGAGAAAGATGGTTAATGCCATTAGCACCATTCATCACGACACCATTTCCGGTTATTCATCAATTTAGGGAGATAAATTTAATAAAGTATCTGTGTACACATGAACTATCACAACAGCATTTATTAACTAGAGATTGGAGCGGACATTTGAGCCACGAAACATGAGATTGACGTTGATGTTGATGGTGTTGAGCTCGCCACTTCCATCTATGGCTACAACGCCGCTTTATGCTGGCAATCCGAAAGTTCCAATGACTTCAATATTAATGTCCAATAAGATTCCAACTGTAAGATTTATGTCAACTCTGGGAGGCAGGCACTTGGGACTTTTTACTTTGTAACTTCCAATAGCAATCAATATTTGGAGATAGATGCTCAAGCAGAGGATGACAAGGGTATTTTATCACGAAAATATGCATTTGAAAACTGCCAAAGAAAAAGTAATACGTGTTGAGAAAAGGAAATGGCCATTCTGTCGGACTGTTCGACCCAAGGCAGAGCAACTTTTTCACGCTCTCAAACTTTGGTGATACATCACATTTCAAATTTCATTGCTTTTTACTGTCTAATATTCGTTTTTTAATTATAAAGGAACAAAATATGTTGCTAAGAGGACCATGAGGAGGTTAATTTTTGCATAGCGTGTTTGGATTTGGCATCTCGAACAGAAAATCGATTCGTAAACCATACCCTCACAGATTGCTGATTATATATTTACCTAGCGTGGATTTACACGAACACCTGAGAAAATCTTTGTATTATCGAAAATCCTCTGTCAATGATGACACGCTGCTGCATATAGACCTATGCATTCCGCTCTCTTTACTATTGACTTCGAATTGATGCAGAAAGTTTCTCTGCATGTCTTCCTATTAAATAATATGCCCTCCCCTTATTCTGAAAACCGAATAACCGAATGAAACGTGATAGGGCCTCTTTTAGAGCTTCTTCGAATGGCCAAATTCGACGGCCACTATACGAATGTTGGCTGCTGCGAAATGACCACATTTCAGCCCCCTCTCTTCGCCACGGCTGCACTACGGACTATTTCACTAGAAGCTCGTGCATTCATACCGAATCCTCCTGGATATATTATACTCCTGAAGTGGCTGTACCATCAGTAAATTGTAGAAGTACTCGTACTTCCTCGCCATACTCTGCAGAACGCACGGGCAAAAACGTTCTCATTAAATGTGCACTGCGCGCGCTAAATTTTGTAATATATTTGATGAGAATCCGTGTTTATATGCTCACAAGTTCACAAAATGCACTCAGGTAATGGCAGCGGCCGCTGCACTGCCAGCTATATCGCCGCAATGCAGTGCGCAAAATGCATGGCCGCTTAATTCGTTCGGAACGAAAATTGAGACAAATTGTGTAATTTGATCGAGATTAGTTTCTGGGCAATATTTCTGGGTCGTAAAGAGCGCTACCGATAGGCCACTGCCGGTCTGGATTTCAGAAAGTAAAGCTATCATTATGAGGAGCAGGAGTTTGCTATGGATCGAGACTAGAAAACAAAGGAAGTTTGGGTGAGAATTGTTGGATATTGGGTGTTGAAGTGGAACTAGATTTATTTACGACGTGATTCCGTGATATAATAAGTTATCTAGATTGTTCTTCATCTTCCTTCATGTCGTTCTTTCGGCGAGGAGTTAGGAGGCCTAACATTCATCTGCATTCATCATAGCATTCATAACCCCTTGTCTAACGAACTCTCTTCGATTCTAATAGCTTACTAAAAAATGATTGCCAATGCATTAGTTCTATGCGAATTTGGTTGTTGTGGGATGCATATTATTGTAAGTTTGAAAATGTACCGTTGATTTATGCACTATTTCAGTGGACTCATTTGGTATATTAAATTTGATGTGTCATTTTTGGTTCTTTATAAATCATGGTCGAAATTTTCATTTACCAGTAAGGCTTTAATCAAAACAACAAAGTGTATCGCTTCCTCCAAGAATAATGAATCTGAAAAACAAAACTTGCAGGGTTCAGTCTAGGCGTTTTACGAAAATAAAAAAAAATGGTGTAGGAATTTTTTTAACAAAGCTGTGTGAAGGAAACAGGAATCCGTCCTTTAACTGTACCCAGTACTCGCATTCATACTTGCTCACCAGTCAGCAGTATTACTATTCACAAATTCAGCCCAGCAATCGTTATTTAGTACGGACAAAGAGTTCAGCTGCTAATGCTGATGCTGCTGCATGCTGATCACACAAATACCACTAAGAACGTTTTGAAAGTGCGAAACACGTTAGAACTATAGGTATGTATACCTACCTTTAGTCAAGTTCGAGAAATTATTTAGACAAAAAAACTCGGGGCAGTTTCTGCGCCCAAATGTCGCACAACAATAGGAAATCTCGCGTTTACATAGCTGTTCAGAAGTAGAATGTAAAACGTTTTGTATTACACTTGTATTGTGCTGTCATTAATTAAGACTGCGTAGAAATGATTTGTTTGTAGAAATGAGTTGGTTCCATAGGTAATGCTTGTTTTGTGAAGCAAGAAGGAAAAGAGACATCTCTTCAAGCGAAAGACAGTTAGTTACGAAAGACAGACGATGCTTACCTACCCACCAAATCTGACATAAATTCGAAAACTTTCCACCTTCAAAATTCATTAATTGCAGAAACCATTCACTCATTTCCCTGCTTTTTCTTAATGAGTTGATGAATTCATTTCGAAATAAAGCCCGTCACTCATTTCGTTGCAATGACTTGGCGCTAAATACACTTGAAGATCATTCTGTCGGCAACTTCGTGTGCTCTGCAACTGTTTGGAACTATCATCAAATACAACGATCCTCAATTTTAAGTCCCATACACGTGTGAGTGGAATTGGCAAGAAATTATGTCCACAACCACCAGCTTTCATGGTGGAATCCACCCTTAAGCGATGTTGATATGCCCTCAGTATAACCGCCGCCAAACAGAACGCATATTAGTAACCGAGCGTGGCCCGTACGAGAGCTTTGATATTTTGCCTAGCTATGTACGTTTACACAGGCGAGTTCAGATTAAGTTAACCAAATCCCATTAGATCGAGCTGGCTCCTCGGACGATTTGATCAAAATCCATCTACCCAGCAGTTGGATGATCGGGTATTGTAATTTCTCTGGAATTGAGATATTTCAGTGTAACTTGTGTTGGGTTAGAATTCGGGTTGGATTTTGTCGTCTTCTTTGTCGTCGTCGTGTTCATACTGTACGCGTGTGTGTGTGAGTGCGCGCGTATGTGTGTGTGTATGTGCATGTAGATGTGGATGTGGACGTGGATGTGGAAAGAGGGGGTGGATGGTTGGCGTCGTCGCCACGTCGACGCCGTGGCGCTAGCCGGCATAATCTAGCGTATACGCCGCCGACGCCGACGCCGACGCCGACGCCGACGCCGTCTAAACGCGACTGCTTTTACATAAAACACAGCCATTGTCAGGAACCTACTATGCATATCGAGAAACATTCGCTCGTAAAGTTTGTTGAATCGTAGACAACTCGTTTTATATTATTACACTAAAATACTTGACGGCCCTAACTTTCCCATCATAAAAGGGTTTTGTGGGATTCAAAAATGTGTTGGTATTTAAGTACACATGCGCCTACGGTTGCGGATATTAAAATAGCTTCCTCCTGTTTTGTGTTTCATCCCCCCATTTTATTTTTCATCAGTCGAACCCCCGAAAACATTTTGGAATCTATGAACAGTTGCGCTACTAATGGGGGACAAAAGAAAGATGGGGACAGTGACGCCAGTAAAACGAATCGCAGACTTTCCCTAAAAGGGCTGGCGTAGGGGGCGAGAGAAAAAGTTCGTAAAGAAGAAGAAAAAGTGATACTGCGATGCGCGAATAACTTTGGCATTTGACAATATTTTTATATTTATCATCTTTACCCAGTTCCTTTGGGGAGAGATGAGATGCTGCAATCTGAATGCGATCTCAGTGCGATCGTTGCCCGGCGAACGCGAAGCGGTGGGTTGTGTTACCCTCGTTACCCCGGTTACCCTCGCAACCCTCGTTCCGTCGTTGCCATGCCGTGACTCGCGAGCCATGAGCATTGTGAACGGTGGAAACTGGAAGTTACATTGCGGCGCAGGCGTTTTCCATGAAAATCACTCCTCCAGACGAGATCAATTCAGGTCCGCCAGAAAAACAAGCAGAGCCAACGCTCGAAATGGTGACTATAAAATCCAAAATAAAATGCCTTCACGAAGTTTTTCCCAACGGCATATGTGCTAAAAAGTAAAACATCGATGGCGGAATCCTGAGGGAGCTAGCTCACAGGGGACGCCGGGAATGTCCATGCCTTTTGCTGTCCAGAGCAGTGCTCTATGGATTGCTCCCGACGAGTCCTCGGTTCGACAATGAGTGAAGAATGTAGGAGTTCGACTCGGGGAAATATTCTTCGGGAGTCCTGGACCGTTTACAGCATCGCTCGCGAAACGCGTGACTGGTTTTCACGAAAAGATCCGCATGCTTAGTTCGTGTTTTCCTTCAAATAAGAATGTTGATTTGAAAAACTCTTCTGGAAGCGATGTTCTGATTTGATTCAGCCACTTATTGAATCTGAACGAGGTTTGGACTCGCTAATAATATATTGTCGTTAGGCGTAACACCGAAAAGTGCTGTTATCAAGGTCTACGGACATGTATAGAGATAAGAGCGGTGGTTTCTCGAACTCAACCGATAGATATTTTAAACTTTCGGGACCCTGTTGTCTTTGACAAAAGAAATAAGCTTCGTTTTAACTCGTGTTTTCCAACAGATTTTTAGTATACCTTCGGACTAACCAAATCGTGTGTAGGGTTGTGCGAGGGCTGTACGATGCGAACTTGCGTTGTTGGCTTGACTTGACTGAAAGAATGTACACTATTGATTTTCTTCCCCCAACTCGAAGAAATGAGTCGTGACTCGTGCGAACGGGACCCCCAGGCTAGTCTAATACATTGGGTATAGACGAAGTTAAAGAAGAACTCGGTTTATTCGATGCAGTATGCACCTTATTAAAGTTTTCCCAATTGATTTGTGTTACGTCCATACTGTTCGGTTGGCGAAATGAGGATGCACGGATGGCGAACGCATACTCGTGTTGTCAGCATACATGGTAAATATAGTCAATCGTAACTTAGTTATCAATTTATAGGGAATAATGCAATAAGTCGGTATATGCTGCTCGTCAAATCATTGGTTGTATGTATTTATGAGTGAACCTTTGCGAACCATTGTTAATTTAACAACCACAACTCTAATTTGGCAGCCCAACTAAAACCCTTAATACGGTAGTATCGTCCACAGTGCGGTTCGTGTAATAGCTGCGCACTGTACTACATCTATATTGATTGAAAAGTAATGAAGCAGACACAAATAAAATCAAAATTGCATTTTAATAGAGAAAGTAAATATTGATGGGAATTTATCGTGTGAGCCGTATCATATATATATATTTACCCATACATGCATAATGCTAGCTAGGCGTATGCATTTTGAAACAAATATCATGCTTTTATCAAACAGTTGATGATCATTGATCACGCTGGAGCACAGTCTGAAACGATCCGATTCTCTGAATATCGATCGCGGACGTGTGTTACTAGATGATCAAACTCAAAATGCTTTAAACTTGAATTAGTATAAATCTTGCGCGCTTGGTGCCGAAGCCTAGCATAACGTTTAGTAAGTTAAATAAGATAGAACCTTGGCTGCTTGATGGATCATCTAAATGGCCAAGTTTGCACGAAGTTATTCGGAACTTGTGTCATTAGGCAAGAAACCTATCCGCATGCTCCTCCCCCCCACCCTCGAGTAAAATGAATAGATAAAAATGCTACGTGAATATCAAGTATTTACCCATTTGTTGAAAAACAATTCGATTCTTCAATTTGTTTCTAATCAGAAAGTACTGCAAACCGTGTGAATACGGGGCTAAGTTAGTCCACGAATCTATTGTTCTAGTTTGTAAAACGATTTTCAGCGTTGAATTCTGATACCATCGATACTATCGATCTCCTACCATTCGGTACTCGGTAGAAAGACGAAAGAGGAGCCTTGGTGTACAAGCGTACTCTTTTTTTAATGCCAGTTCGTTTGTTTCTTTCCAGACAACCGGCAACATCTTGAACTTTTGCGAGGTTGGATTGAAGATCTCCGGCGTATCTCCGATCGTCGGCCAAGCAGCCATCCAGTTCCCTAACACATCGCTCACTTCGATTTCGCTAAGCAAGACTGAGAAGCACACTGTAGCCTTCCTTGGGACCAACGACGGCTACTTGAAGAAGGTAAGGAAACAAAATACTTGAATGGAAATGACGAGCGATACGGCTACTCCAAATAGTCGGCGAAATTTTGTCAGTGCGTCTTACGGGATTCGTTAGCCCAGAACCGTGTTGAAACTGCTTGAATATTGATGGATCCACGCTCAAGCAGGCATCGTTGATATCCGGTATGAAGGTGCGCTTCAAACGGTTAGGGATCGGCCGTTAGGTATTTACATTTCTGGATCCCTTGCGGGTCATATGATACTAGCACTATTGCTTGCGCGCTGGGGTTTGGGCACCGGGTTTGGGGGGGGGGGAGTGTGTGCGATCCACGGGCTAATAAAATGCAATGTTTTATGGAAACCTGGCTGGGTCTACCTTGCGGTGAACCTGATGGAGCGAGATAAACTAAAAATGAGAAGAGAGACCGGGCTATAAACATCTCTTATATCCGAAAATTGCCCCTTATTCTCAATCTTCTTTTTGGTTCTTTGCATTAATTTCCGTCTCCCAAAAGAAAAACAGAGATACCTGTATACTCAAATGTATGTGTGCATACATCGGTGAGTAAACACTGATGACTAAGGCATGTATAGGAAAAGTGTGGTAATATTTTGTTATGTTATCGCCATTTCTTTTGTTTTATCGCGGATCTAGTTTCATTTTTTTTCTTGTGCGTCACAGTTGTTTTATTGTTATTATTTGGCGGAGTGCCTGGTAGAAAATTTGTGAAGAACTGAGAACACTTGAGAAGTGAACGAACTGGATTTAAAATTCGGGTGGAAACGAAAAATGATAATCACTTGCACAGAGGAAACTGTTCGCTATAGCGGAATTAGCCGGAAACATCGTATAGCAGCTATAACACGTTCATTTACTCCGTCCCTTTCGCGTTTGCTGTATAGGTGAGCCGTAAAAGGAATATTTTAGTTCGACTTAGACAAACAGAAAAATGTACAAAGAACCGCGAATGTAATCGCCGGCGGTAGATACGCAATTATATCATTGGCTGGCTATAGGTGTACAAGGGGTCGTATTTGCATTCTGTGTAGCGTTGCGACGGTGGCGAGGGTGGCACAAAGTGTGGGCTGAGGCCCGTACCCGCGGCATGAACATAAGCTTTGCAGTTAACCTCGTCGTGTGATATTACACATGCACATTGAATCAATCAATGACATCGAACATCAATAATGCTGTGTGGTATCTTGGATGTCAGTCACGCAAATCCCGCTTACATTGTCAACACAGGATTTGCCGTTAGGTAATATCAATAGGTCCTGTATCGGCGTCAACGAATTTCAAATACATATCACTTTTCTTTTTGATAGGGAGTGGAAAGATGTGACCATTTTGATACCCACGGTGTTTGTCAACTTTTTGGTTGACCTAACCAGACGTTACGCAATTAGTCTTCAAACTGGTGATTAAAAATGTAAGCGCTCCATTGAAATCGGGTTTCAAACATAGAAAGTATATGAACTGGTAATGCACAACGTCTTCTATATGACACTTAAAGTTCACATCGGATCATATCACTATAAGAGATGATTGTCTTTACTATGCGGCACAGATAAAAGAGATAATATACTTACCATAATTCGCTGTTAGGGCATTCATCGGCTCTAAGTATACTGGCCTGATGGTCGATTGCAGCTGTTAGTGCTGTGGTTAGTGGGTGCACTATGGGGTTTATGCCTTGTGGTGCTTTTCGAATAAGCTCTCTCGTCCATCGCGCACGCGATACCAAACGTTCGTGCAAGTTGCAACTACCAAGATTAGGTTATAATAGAATAGCACACCATGATATTATATCAAATATTTTGTACTATATAGCACCTCTCTATAGTATTCGCCATTATAATATGTCGATATTCGAGCTGCATATTCATGCTTTTATTAATTGAATTGTTTATCCGGCTTTATAGCTATTCGAACAGGGTGGCGTTACGTTCCGTTGCACGTGTAGCACGCTGTGTTTGTAGTTGACATGTATGCAGTACGCAGTGCGTATAGGACGGAGGTACACTCCATTTGTTGGGAGAAGATACCATTCCGCCATTTCCTAATCATCGCCCGTGCTACCAACTTTGTAGTGGAAAAACAGTGAGTCGTTACAGTTATCACAGTTATCGCACCGTTGTTTTTCTCAAAGTGTGTTAAGTTTTCGTTTTCTATTATCAGGACTTGAATACCAGTTAGGTCCAGTTCAAGTTTGAACTCTTTATTTGAATTCGCGCTTTTATTTTGAGTTGGTAGCGCATGAAATATCGGATATTTTTCGGGATGATCTTGGGCGAGCAATGTCCGCCCTGGAGTCCGCCCTGGTGTATGTCCTGGTGTATGCCCCGGTTGTCTGCCCTGGTGCCAGAGAGCTGGGCTAATAAAACGGTTCAATTTATGGAAGGGATTTGGAACGCGTCGTACAAAGCGGTTCTCGAGCCGCTCGGGTTAGCTTTTGGCATCGCATTCCACGTGTAGTCGCTTTCGATTTTTGGTTGCAGCGTGCGGTTATTATTGGCGGTGCAAATTTATTCGCACAATAAAATGGGGAATGCGATCATCGCATTGATCTGATAGGTATGACAATTGACAATTACCATCAATTAGCATAGGTATGCTGAATATCTGCTGATTTATAAGCGCGTGGAAATTTATTTTCTTTATTATATATAGTTTGTGTGGGGCAGCGGGCTTTCTTAATTGCACTTACACTGGATTCACGAGGTTACGATTATCGTTAAAATTAATTGTTACAGCTAATGAAAAAAATGTGGCTAATTAAATATAAGAGTGTTTGGTAGATCAGCTTGTGATCCTTTTCAATCTGCTGAAGGTTATACACTAAACAGTGTCTTGTTGTGCACCAGCAGTGCAATAAAAGTAAAAGCGCTGTAATCAAGTGCGGTGCTGCTACAAGATCTGATGTCGCCGTGACCCCCCCTCCCCTCCCCCCCCTTCCCCCCCAGGGCTCGATGGGTGACATGTGTCTTTAGAGTCAATGCGTCATTGTGAATCGTCCCAAAGATTGACACCCTTAATTGCTAACTTAGCTCTTGTGTTTTTTTTAACGTCGCGCTTGTATTGATTGACGATGAATTTTAACCATATGCTCTTTTCTTACAAAATGCACTCTGTGGCATTTGGCCATTACGCCATTGAATGATTTGATCATAATATGATAGTGATAATTAACAGGAGGATAGTGAGAATGATGACGATTTTATCTTGGCAAAAAGCTGTGGCCAAAGGGTATCAACCCGGTGGCAGGAACGTGTGAAATTTTCTGAATAGGAAATATTAACCACTCCTTTTCACAACCTTGTCTTTATAAACAACACGGTCAAAATTATGTGAAAATATCAAGATCCCGCCACTAATCTATGATTTGTTGAGGTTTTGGTGAGAGCAACCGCGTCAAACCTCGTTCTCTCATCTCTTGTAGTGATGGTCACCTATCCATCGACACGGAACAATGCTGCTTAACCTCATCAGGATGACGAGATCCGGTTTGTCGAGCCTTCTCATACGTCGCGTTCACGATTGGGTCGTTATAACCTATATAGGCCGCTGCATCAAACGCTGCCCGGCTAATTTACCACAGTGTCGTTTCCAAATAGTGCATCACTTGTCAACAGCTGCGAAAAACAAAACCTGACCGAGCATTGGGGTTGCTTTTCGTAGTTTTCTCTGTTCGGCTAATGTTATGCAGATTTAAACACATTGCCCGCAATGTCGATGGTATTATTGGTATCGGTAATGTTCGTTTTACGCTCCGTTTGGTGCATACCTGGAATGCAACGAAGTTTCTTCGTGAGACGCTTTTTATTCCTCGTTTTATTCCAACGATGTTTCATTTGAGGGCTGAGTTTTAAAACTTCGTGGGAAACAAAAATGTGTGCTTAATTGTGACTTTGTTAGTTTAGCCGTCATTTGTTCGTACACACTTCAAATGGAAATAATATCGATCTGGTCGTTCTAATTCTTGTGTACGTAGGCACATGCTAACGATAACTGGCATTGGTGAGCTATGGGGTGCCGAACTGCTGCCTAGAGTATAGGTGTTCAACCCAGGTTCTGCCGAGAGCTTATCTTGAAATCTCAAAACTACCTGCAGGAACAAAAAAAACGTTTCGATAAACCTCGTTGGTACAGTTCATTTTGTTCATGACAGTTCGGGTAAGCAGATGGAAAAGAAATACAATGATAGCACACAGCACTCAGCGCAGAGCACAGAGCACACAGCATACAGCACAGTGCGCTTTACTCTTTCCCAGAGTTTCCTTGCTCATACCAGCTGAAGCTAAATTATTATTTGAAAACCGGAAAAAGTGTTCCTTAACTCCATCATCTGCTTCAAAGTTAGATGGTCAAAAGTTCACCCATAAAAATATAAGTTTTAAGAATTATGTTTTATGAGATGGATGTACAAACTTTTGCTTAAAACTTGGATCTGACATTAATTTATCTTTAACATAAATACACTTTTGCCAGTGGATTTAGCCATCGTTCTAAAAATATAGTTCTCTTTGCTATAAGGAATATAAATAATAGCTGACATATCTTTGCACTCTGTTAGGTTTTGCTTATACATAATGAAGTTGAACAGTGAAAATGTGACTGACATTATTCATAAAATTAAAATATTTTATGTAATTACTTGTCAATTACATTACACTGGTTTACTGAGTTTATTGTCAAGTGTCAAACATTGACCTCGGTGCTTCTCAATATACGGGATATCTTTCGGTTTCAATATGAAGGGTATCGAAGAGCTAGAGTCTGCTAGTGCTAGCGATGTTCTAGTTGAAAAGTAATTTAAATAATCACATTGCCTGAGCTAGGACGAGGTACTGGCGTGAGGAGAGCGCAGTTTGGAATTGGATAACTGAGGATTGTAAATGAAGTTAGATCACGTTTTGTTTAAGAGGAAAAGTTACACCTGTTTAGGTTACCAGATTATATCTCCGAGGTCAGTATATATATATACAATATATATATATATGTATATATACGCAAATGTACTGTAACAGCACAGCGTACTGTTGGTTGGTACATCATTGCATGCCGGGATCATGTCTGGGAGGAGCGAGGATCGAATCAGGACCAACCATCACTGCAGTTTTGCCAGTGCAAACACATGCATATAAGCGGTCACAAGGCTTCGCGTGCATAGCTACACCACCTTTTTCAAGTTATTATTCACGCTCTTGAAACACTCACATGCATAGCTGTCTCTTTTTTTGCATTTGTTCTCTTCCAGAGATCTGAGAGTTAACCATTTACACTTAGCAACTATGAAGTTTGCGAGATGGTTTATAGTGGTTTTTGCTTTATGCGTTTCTTAACAGGCGCAAAAGGCGATATGCTAATGAGAATATGAGAGTTTTAAATTGGGAATGTATCTCGAGTCTCATTTTGTGATTAGACGATTATGAAAATGCATTATCAACCATGTTGGAATACTGGATTGAGGCGGTCGAGACCACCTATACGTTCGCGAAGCAAGCCCATTGGGGAACGATTTAGGACGTACCTTTTCAAGTTGCTCAACATGCATACGAGAGTCCCTGTTCACTCAAGCCAGAAAATATTCGCAAAAGGCTCATATAGAGTGT
Organism: Nemurella pictetii; assembly: GCA_921293315.2. Taxonomy (NCBI): domain Eukaryota; kingdom Metazoa; phylum Arthropoda; class Insecta; order Plecoptera; family Nemouridae; genus Nemurella; species Nemurella pictetii. The sequence goes on along the minus strand of OV121116.1, from coordinate 21,787,432 downwards.
CTTTTTTTACCCCCCTTTTCTTTGCCATGTCGCCTTCAACGGTCCTTGAGAAAGAAAACTTATATCCGTGCATAAAAAACGAGAGTTTCGTCGGGGCTTGGTGTGCTTCCATGTTCACTTCGTCTGCCATGGCGAGCTCCTAAATCCTAAAAATCCTAGAAAGTGTTGACCGTATCGGAATAACTCTGGCAGCGCTGTGCCCATGGGTTCTAATGTTAATCTGGATTAATGGAAAACGGAAAGAAAAGCTCTGTTGCGCTAAAGGAACTGTCTCTTTCCAAGAAAGTGATCGCGAAAGATTATACGAGAAGATGCGCTGCTTTGTTTTTGCAATGCTCCAAAGCAGACGACGAACGGCCATCACTATAGAGGAACAATTTAACGGGCATGTATTTTGGGAAATTCAACGGTTGGAAAAGTGCACATAGCGTTTCTTTACTGGTCGTATCCTGCTCTATAGCGTAGCTCGACAAAAGAATGGCGCAGTCGAAATTTTCTCTTCCACACTGACTAAAAATAGGATAGCAGCCAGAAATTTGTTTCCCACCGAGACCTAACCACGGCCAAAACCACCAGCAAAGTTTGTAATTAAATTTTTCCTCCTCTCAACAAACGGAAGACGATGTCACGGTAGCAATGAAGATTATTATCTGTTCTGTTACACTCTTCGTTCGTTGGGCTTGCGATAAAATCACCGAACTTGGCTCCTCTACCAAAATAGCGCAAGCCCGCTTCTATTTTCAAACACCAAATATAGTTTTCTTTTTTGATTCATTCACATTTTCATAAGCAAGTGGTTACTGGCAACTAGTAGTGCTGGCAACTATCCGCACCCACGCCGTGCATTGTCTATGAGCTTCATTTAGACCCATTGCACTGCGTGGCGGTGGGTGTCACACAAATTACAGGGCCAAAGATTAAACCTGGGGAACCTGGTGTAGTTAAGTTTGGATCTAATTCTGTCCATGAGACAGGCATAAAAGCAGTCGCATGATAAACACCCAAACAAGCCGTGGTTCTTAGCTAAATGACATTTTCTCTCGGCTATTGTCTTTTCGTGCGAGCATGTGTACATCTGAACAGCGTCTCGGAACAGCATCTGAACAGCATCTGAACAGCATCTGAACAGCATCTGAACAGCATCTGAACAGCATCTGAACAGCTGAACAACATCAGCTCCGTCAAGACGCGCGGAATAGCTGAGCATAAACCACCACATCTGCGATAGAAGCTCACCAAATTAACTTCCCGCGTTATTTCTGATTTATTTCGCTGCTTACGCATTATTCAAGTGAGCGTTTTTGAAAATTAAGAGACACGGTATGTTTGCTATTTTGTACTCCCTGAAAGTGTTTTGTTTGCACTCGTATAACCGGCAACTTCGGTCGTGACGGTTAGCGTTCGAAGTTTACGCTTTTTTGTTTCACGCTTCATTGGTGTCAATAAATGCACACGCTTGTCTAAGCTTCCGACGGGATTGATCTAGAGTAGAATGTCGCCGCCCCAGTTCGCCACAGATGAATATTTGTCATTTGTTTGCAATTTTGTGCTTAAACAGAACAACGCTAGCGAACATTCCGAAAATCAGCAAGAAAATAACAAGTGGATGTTGGGCAAAAAAAGGACGTTGTGCCGGGCTGGTTTCGGAACTATAGAATATCCGCCAAACGGCAGTAATTACGAAACTGGATCGGCGGGTGCGATTGGAGAAAGGAGAGAGGGGGCGGTGGGGGAGGTGGGGGGAGTAAAGAAGCAAGGAGGATGAGAGGAGTTGATTGGAATTGTTTGACAGCCAGCCAGCCATGAAGCGATGTTTCTTTTTTTTGTAGCAACAAGACGAGAAAACGCGACCTTAAAATTTCAACAAAAACCTCGTTTATTGTTGTTTTAAGGGCGCTGAAAGTAATTGTCTTTGCAGCTGGTTCGTGTAGAAATCAACGCTGCTGATTGCATGCAATTGCTGGCGCAAGATTGTGTCATTGAACAGATATTAGGAGAACCAGAAGCAAAATCATTTGCGCTCCTTCATTGTCGCCATGTCGCTGGCAAAAACGAGTAAATCGCTAAATTGACGAGTGATTTTTTTATGATTTCCCATCGTTGCAAGCAGGGGCTTAGGAAAGATAATGGGTGGAGAGATCCCATTAAAATAATTGTACCAATAAAGCAATTTGATGGTAATTTTTTCTGCCAGCCGCTCGCGTTCGTTTTCGACCTAAAAATTGACTCTATTCATCCATTCTCGCAGCATTAGCATAACCAATGAACCGTACCATCTGAGGTTTCATTCGTTTGTCTGATCTTTCCTTGGCTTGCTTGCGTCCATTCATTCATTCTATTTTGTTCCGACGTGAATACCTGACCTGACATCTCTTCGCCTCTCGCTCTCACCTCGTTATCTGCACCGGAAACACTTTTTTGACATAAATTACGTCTAGAAACAACAATGCGGATCCTATTTTCAGTTTCGTTGGTCTAACGCCTCTACTTCGAATTATAAATGGGATAGAAAAGGAAAATGACAATTAGTCTTTAAAGGTCATACCGCGGATGGCACTGGCAGCGAAGGATAGGTGTGGTAATTTTCAGCCAAAGATAACTCATTTTGAAGGAAATGTATACGACATTCTCACTTTCACGACAAACCTCTTCGATTAAACTACTGTGACTTCTTTAGCGGCACCAGACGAGCTCAAACCATAGCATTCGTGAGTCGTAAAAGAGACAGAGTTTATACTCGAAATACTTTATAGAGGGTGTAGTAGCTCCAAGTTGTATGACCAGTGTGATTCCTCTTTGTATCGCCAAGCTGACAGCAACGTGCGACGGTCGACGACAGAAATAAGTATCTATAGAAGCGAACCTAATTCTATGGGGACTGACTATAGTGACTGGATCATTAACAGGATGGACAAGGACTGCCTAGTAATGTCAAAGACTGCCTAGTATTGGGAAGGAATTGGCTGGCTATTATTTACTAGGATTGATAGGAACTGTCTATAGATTATAGATCTAGCATCTAAAAATTAGAACAAGGATTTGAAGCGAATTTGTTTCTATATCCTTTACACGTAAAATATACATCTACACAGCGTTCTGCCATCATACGGGACAGACATAATTATAAATGAATGCCTTGCGATGGCCATGCACGCAATCCTTCACTTCTTAGAAAACTCACTCGCAAGTGTCTTCTCTATTTGCAAATTTATGTAAGGGTCCTTAATAAAACCCGACAGGAAAAAAAATGTGACGGAGAAAAGCATGCGAAATTTTAACAAACATCAAGTAAAAGCATTTCACTTGTGTGCAGTTTAGGTAGCAATCTTTGTGTTACTAATTACTAGCTTCATTCCTCAAATTTCTTGTACCTCATGTTCAGTAGTTATGCATGAACTCCTTCATCAACTTCAACGTTAGAAAAGAGAGTCGATAGACACGGCATAGCCGCGTATTCCCCGACTAGATTCAACATCGGGTTATGTGCTTGTAGCTTCAGTGCAGACATACAGAGCTAATGGATTTAACATGGAGATCGGCGATCCTGAAGGCGAAATGGGGTATCGTCGCGGTGCATTATATAGCACAGAATAGTCTGTCCGTTTAACGAGTGTCGCTGTCACCTGCTAAGCAGAGTGACAGACAGAGTACGGACATACCGTGCGACGATCCTAAATGAATTGCACGCTTGTAATGCCACGTGCAAACGCGCTTGGGAATGGCGGCCGGTCCGAATCCGTGTTCGTTCGGACGTTCGGATGTTTGGATGTTCGGTATTGGCCAGTCGTTTGCATCGCTCGTGTCGCGTTGGACTAGTATGTCTAATCAGTAATCAATGTCACTGCCCGAGTCTCTGCCATGCTAAGCGTGGACGCTTTTTCGGGATTACTTTTTTTTTTGGTTGGATATCATTTGTTTGGCCGAGTCCGGAGGCCGTCAATAAATTAAACAAGCATATTGCTTTTCGGGAAATATGTTTTAGACCCGTGATGCGTACTCCATCATTCGGTTTTTGCGATTCATAAAAACGATACCTGGCTACACACCAATACACCCACTTTTAACCCATAGAATAGGCATTGCAGAAACTCACGCTTTTACAATTATGATTTTGTGGTTTCAATTCTTTTTTATCACAGAACAGTCGAGACGTTCAGAAGAATATTTAAAAAATACTCGACGCGTAACATTTTTTTTGTGTAACGAATAATACATAAACGTACTGAAAATCTTCGCTCTCATTTATTATTCTTGCGCTTCGGTACGATAGAGGATTCGTTTTTCTCCCAACTACAAAGTCTTCAAATGTATATATTCAAGATTGAAACAGCGCCGACAACGTCTAGGGATACTTGAGATGTGGTTTGTCGCGCATGCTCTTGCCTGACTAGTCATGTTATCTTTCGATAAGCTGGTGGTGTGCCGATGAATGTTTTGCCTGCGTTTCCCTCGAGCCTAGATGAGCGTTTTCTGGAGTCTAGCGCCGGCCTGTGGTAGCACTGCTGCTGCTACCGCTGCTGCTGCTGGTGGTGACGACGCCTTTGTTACGTGGCTGCTCGGGGTTGCTCGGGGGGTGAGAAGGCCACCCGTTTCGATCATTGTCATAACGAGTGCACGCGGGGAAGGGGCCCGTGGGGGGCGGGGAGGGGAGGGGGAGGGTGCGAAAACGCGCCCATAACGTGGACGACGTCAACTTGAGTGGCGTCGGCGTCGGCGTCGGCGTCGGCGTCGGCGTCGGCGTCGAATCATCACGTCGTCCAAGTACCACAGTGTTTCTGAATGTCGCCGATAATAAACGTGGTATGGCTGAACGGAATTGTTGGCAATGTTGTATCTTTTCGATTGATATTATATCCGATCGGTTCCATTCGGTCATTCCACCCTCCTAAACACCCTCGAACGTCGCGCTATCTCTCTCGTACGATTTCCCATTATGAGTGTTCTTATTATCTCTTCACTCGGATTAAGAAATGCCATTGATGGTGTGCAAAAATATTTATTCTGCGTCGTGCGGTGTTATTTTCAAAGGGCTGCTATTGTTAGCACGGCACCGATGAGGGACTTGTCTGTATGTTAGTACTCGGAATGCCGGACGATTGTTCGGTACGTTGATGGAATCAGGGTTGAAGCACGTGACGTACATTTGTGTTTGATAAAATGCCAGTAACATGAGGTAGAAAATCGAACGAGAGCGAAAATCCAATCCAATACGATTAAAGGCACAGAACGGCTTATTGTATCATTATCGTATTTTAAGAGGTCACTAGGGACTCTGCTCTGTTTTACGAGGACGCGATCTCGACTAATGACGCAACAATAAAAGAAAATATATTCCTGGATCGAAGTAATGTTATTTAGTCTCCACCTTTGGGCTGAGGATTTTCCTTGCCCTCCACCTACAGTCAGCATGAAGAGAAGAAAGCATTTTCCCTTGGATCGGTCTACTCGGTTTCTTCGGAAGCCAGGCACATGAGTGAACTCACGTGACCTCTAAATTAACACTCCATGAAAACCTTCCCTTACCGGACTTACTGGATGAGTATATACGGGCTGAGTATACACGACTGGAAACACTCAATATTGGGATATGGAATGGATGGCGCATGGAGATGTCTAAAGTTCCCCAACAGCTGAAGCTATATCTTCCCTCAGCAGACCGACCAAGGAATAATCGAGCAATTTTTACTCCCCCTCGTAAATGAAGGAAAGTCGAAATTGTCTCCCCTTCCCCCCCTCCCCTCCCCGCCCCAACTCCTTCTCCCTCCGCCAGTGTCCCTCGTTTCCCACCCTCATTTCCACAAAAGCCAAACGACCAAGAAAATACCCCTTGTCTGAGATGTGAGCATGAAGTGGAATAGCGTAGAGATCTTCTTGGTTGTGGTTTGCTTGTCCGCTATGGATGTATTGTATCCTGTCTCCACTATCCAGCATCCAGCACCCATAGCTTCCACTATCCAGCACCCAGATCGCATCCCCCTAGATGGCGTAGTGAGTTTTTCCCTACTCGTAGGCGATGGTTAAATAACAGCCATTTTGAAAACCAGCGCTGATATCACCACCAGAAAGTGGTCTCTCCTTTTCTTCTAGATAACAGATTCATTTCGTCGCTCGCGACATCTAGATTCTAGAGCGATGCGTATTGGCATGACATTGGAAAAACAACTCTACACTCTGCGTAAAACATTCAATTTGTATTTAGACACAGAAAGATGTATTTGCTAGCCTTTTTATTTCCAGGCTGGTGCTCTCGTTTTTCACGTTTCTTTCCCAGTTTCAAAGCCCCTGATTGCAGTGGTATCCGTGTGTGTGTGCGTGTGTGAGTGTGAGCAGTGTGAGTGTTTGCGTGAACTCCTGCGACTCCATGTTGATATATTCAACTCACATAGCTTCACCGGCATTCATGTGACAGGCTAGCCACTAGCCAGCTTACTGCTTATAATATATTACACGTTTTATACCAGCTATACTTATACAGTATGCAATATACACTATATAGGCTATACACTATGCACTGTCTAACATATACCTTTGAAAATGGTATCGAATATTGTGATACCTAACCTAACCTAGCATAGTTTATGGCTGCCGTGATTCCAATCAAACATAATACACACAAACACACTCACACACAACGCAAGGGGATGCTATACAGTCAGGAAGGTCAATCCTCCTCTATACTTCTACCTTATCGAACATCGCCCTTCAATCCATCTTGTCTCATGTAGATGGTTTTCTTAGCAAGAACGATTCGGCCATTGCATCAGGTGGGACAAGGAGAAAATACGCGGCTGTCTCTGTACTCTGCACTCGAGAGTATGGGACGGAGTAGAAACGGTGGTGACTTGAGAGCTTTTGTGTTCATATCATTGCGCGTCGCGTTTATACCTTGCTTTGCAAGCGTTAACTCGCGAGTATGTACCCAAGTGCTGTGTCATTTTCACCACACATGGCGCCCTAATGATGGTAATAATAATAATAAAAAATAATATTGTATTATAAAAACATCAATGACCTTTGGCCTATCAATAGATATGAAGCGAAAATTATTTCCTTACACGACTAATCATGTGTACAAACTTTAAATGCCAATCAGTCTCAGAAAACTCTTAACAGCAATCAAAGAGGCTGGACGTTCCACCTAACATAGACAAACACCAACAAGCCAAAGGCAAGCATGCTTGGTTTGTCTTTTGTAAGTGAGGGATGTTGCGGGGATGGTGCATGCATCCCTCTCTTCTAATATAATCTACGAAGTGTAGGAGTGAGGTGGTGGGTGGAGGGTGGAAGGTGGAAGGGAGAAGGGAGGAAGAGAGTTTGGTAAAGCGAATGTCAGCCCGTTGGCGTGGCGACTGGAGATGAACAGCCTATTATATTAACGGAGGAATAAAGTTTGCTGATAAGCGTGTTAATTAAAATTTGCATAGTGGTAAAGGTGTGGGCGGTTCATGGGGCGATAGAGGAGTTTTATTTTTAAAAAAATATGCTCTTTAGGTCATATTAGCCCACCCCGAGTTAGGCGTTGGTCCCCCTATTTCGACCTCTCCGAGCCTGAATGGAATAACTTGCAAAACATATTATACTATCCGACGAGGCTGGTATTTTTGAAACTCGGTGAAATTTGATTATACGTCTACGCTTTGGTGTGGATTTATTGAACTTCGGCAAGTAGGTGGCTTCGGAATCTACCAGCCTGTGGAGAGGAGCACGCAGTTGGCAAGAACCCACTCGATTTCCAATGCAACAAACCATGATTGGATGATGTGGAAAAATCTCTTTGTTACTAGTTACTAAACCGAACACGAGATAAGTGGATACTGGATAAAGGAACAATAATTGTTCTGTACATAAGAACTCTTAAAATAGTAATTAATTGCAATTCAATTAATTATGAGTGGTTTCTTGCTGGTTGGTGGAGTTCTGTTCATGGCAAGGCACGGCAACGGAGCGTTCACCCTCTAGTGTGTATACGGTGTATTATTATATTATATATGGAGCTTAGGCCACAGGCGATGGAGATAGGCTGTGTGGCTATGTGGGACTTGAGGGTGGTTTCCAGGTGGCATGAGGGTAGTATCAAACATGCATAGTCAGCCATTCTGCATTTCCCCCCATCGTTACGTTTTCCAGGGAGCACATCATCTGTGGAAATATGGGTGAGAGACAAGCATCAAACACGGGCAGATACACTATGGACCATTTGCTCTACACAAAATCTGGCTAGCTGGATGGCGGATCTGGCGAAGCGATCGGTTTAGTCGTCTTCCGGTTTTCGAAATTTTAGATCAAGATCAGGACAGAATGTCGTTGACTTTATTCTCAGTAAAATATTTGAGGACTTGAAAGACAAAAGGAAAAGACTAGCGTCACAAAAACAGAAGCAATGGTAGCGAGTGGAATTCAAGGGGAAATGTAATTAATTTTCAAATTTTAATTTTGAGATATTTAGATACGCCAATTATGTTCATGCTCCTTGTCATTCGCCATTTGTATTGAAGAAGAGCTGTTAGCCGTGCAATGTATAAGTGTAATTCAACTTAATTAGACCGTCAAATTGACAATTATCTTCAAGTTAAACTCACATCAGCTATAGTACCGGGATGCAACAGCTGAATTCCTTTTCCCTCCCTTTATAAATTTAGACGCATCTTCACAAGATTTCCTTTTTTTCACTCTTGGCAATATGGCATTTATTTCATCAAACGCTTGTTCAAGCTCACTTTTTGTCGGGTGTAGACTTGTTTTGAGTTGTGATCTGTTATCACTAGCAAGCAATCACCGACCCATCTCAGCTGAGATCCTATCTTGCTGCTATCCAGCATCCGTGGTGCAGCGGCACCGCGTCCGCCATGCCTACTTGATGCATGATGCTTTTGAAAAACAACAACTCGGTATGAGAGATGAGATGTATTCAATCCTCTATAGCGGAAAGTGTAGGCCCTCTCCTCTGATCTCAGCGCCGAGGAAAGACGAGCTTTTCTTACGTATTTCTTTGGTCGTTCTATTATCGGCTTCATCGTGCCCATGCGTAGATGTCTCCTCTTGCAAAGTCCCTCAGTAATTTCCGACAAACTGATAGACCATCAGTGCAGGATGCATTGTCACTACGCTTTCGAGATGGCTCAAATATCATTCCATTTCAGAAATTGCCTCGCCTCTGGTTTCCGTACTATCAATAGAATATCGTTCCTTTTATTCGTTTTTAAAAGGGTTTGAAATATAATTGAAAGGTTGGAATCAATCGAATCGGTTGGAACATTGTGTGGCACTGAAGAGGTTTATTAAGATGTTAGCTCTAATACTTCCTGCGTTTTATTAAAATAGCATGCCTTGGTGTTCTTTCCATGATAATATTTGTACAAACGTAATACCATAAGTATCTCTTCTCCAATGAAACACCTATTCACCAAAAACTGGCACCTCCACCTTATGAACCGAACCTTACGGCCACTATATTCTTGCGCCAGCACCTACTCAATCTTGCTAACGCCTCAATTCCAAACGGTTAGATTCCTGCGATTTTTCCATGCATTAATGTTTATAAGCTTTGGAGTAAGGAACGCCATTCATTCCATACTGAGTTCTCTAACAATTTATTCTCCATAGTTGTCACAGAATGCCTTTCAAGTTTTTAACGCGAAACACTTTCAGTCACCGGCGTACAGAAGTTAGATATCTGACGCAAGGAATACGATGTATTCTAATCGTGAATATATATATATATATATTTTTTTTTTCCACTGAGATCCCTTTTAAGTGCTGTCTCATTTTATTCAGTTTCATTCCATTTTCCATACGTAACGCAGTGGTCCTCGTCACAGAATACTTGATTTCACTCTAGGCAGAACATGGCGCACCAGCAACCGTTTCATACCACGTCACGCGCACCCAAATTGACAGATTGCTTGCTGCAGTCTCCGCCATTTTCAACACATTTGAATCGCGAAAGGCACAAGGCAATTGTTATTATTCGCTTCTTACCATCGGGCAGAGAAATGCAGGGTTAATTTTCTTCGTGTCCACAGCCCTTTGGACGGCCCCTATTCTATATGATTGCAATTATACCTTAGCACGTGTGCATGGTTACGATTTGATACGGCAAGGCAGAGCAGGTACTACGTGCGAGGGAGAAAAAAAACTTTCAAGCTAAATCCAATTTGTTAAAACTAAGAGCCTTGAAAATATCCGAGAAACTCTGAAAGAAAAGTGTTAGTAACTGAAACTGATCGGAAGAAAATGGGCCCACAGGGCTAGGTAGATCCAGCTCTAAGTTTTTAATGTGGATTCTTTCTTTTCGAGTTGAAATAGTAAAAATTTGGAATTCAAACGATCGTTTCAACGTTAAATAGGTGGTGTTAAGCGGGTAGAAAAACGTTGTTGCCAATTAGCGCTTTAATTGCGATGCTGTTTTAGCGATCTAGTATCTATGTGCCATATTATAATATCATAATGAAATTTCCGCAGAGAGCAGTGTGCAGCGTGCAGCATGCATATTTTATTGCAGTCGAGCATTACACCATCAGTGGCACTCGAAACCGTTAATTGACATTTAAATCGTTAAAATCGTTACCTACCATAATATGTCTCAAATGAGCGTGCACGTGGTGAACACAATGTATTATTCTTTTCGGGATTAGTTGATCGGTAATTACTATCTAAATCTAGTGCGCTGTCACAGAGATGGGCGTACCTTCGAGTTGCATCCGACGAAAAATGGAAAAATTCTGAAGCACTGTGGGTCGTCTTGGCATAATGAGAAGGCGTGTTCCATGCTTGAGAACGCTGCGCTCGACTTCTTTCTCCTTTCTCCCAGAGAACGTCTGCCTAGCCGGGGGCAGCATTACAATCTATGATTAAAAATCAATTTAAAATAAATTCTCGTGGTATTAGAAACTGAAACAATTTGAAAAATCTTCTTTTTCTAAAAACATGCGTGTGATTTATTCGTTAACCAGTTGTGTAACGTTCGTTCTATTTGCTGACTGAGCGTACGAAAAGATATAAATGTGGGGTCATAATTAATTTCTTGGGATGCTTGATAATATGTTTGTAATTAATTGGTTGTCCTAAGACTACCGCCCTGTGGTTTAAGGTTTGAATGATTGAGCCCATTTGCTTCTGCGGGCTTGTAATTAATTTCTCCTCGTTTCTCGCCTCGGTAAAAATTACCTTTCGGCATGCATACAATAAAATGAGAGTCCAGCTTAGATAAGAGACTCGATGCGCACCTAACGCATTGCCCCCGGCTCGAGTGCATTGTTTGGCCAAAGGTGCAAGCAGGGTGCAACAATTTTTCCACAACTTCTCGTGTAGTTTCCCTTGGCACTCGGTCAATAATCAGACGGGTCAAAATCGGGGTACAGCTTCGCTTCGTTCATTATTCCTTACGACTGCAGGGCAAGAAATATTGGCAAAATGGACATACGCATAAAAACATTTTTTTCTGTTGCGAAGACTTTTTTCCTTGCTTACCTTGTTCAGAAAGTTTTAGTGTGTTATTATTTTTGGAGCTTGAGGCAAAATCAATTTAGCTGAGCACTGCATTTTTTTTTACGTAAATGTGTGTATACGGGTGTGCATTTTTTCAAGAAAGAAAGAATGATTGATGGCGCGTTCCTTATTTTCAGAGTTTACTGATTTTGTTAGCATCGTCTTAACAGGTCATATCCGTGAAAATGCACAAACTGTTTTCCACTGTTAAGGAAATACGAAACACGTATGCAGAAAAATGTCTTATGGGTCAACTACATCGATGCCGGTGCTTTGTCAGCAGTCTCGAACCCCGTATTCTAAATGTTTCAAATGCTTTGCTACCCGCTACCCGCTACCCGCTACCCGCTACCCGCTACCCGCTACCCGCTACGGGGTACACATTACTTGGGTTTCAGTCAGACATGTGCGTGATTCGGAGTGTAAACACTGCACTGCACAGTTTTCGAGCGCACACACGGCCCACTTATTTCTATTTGCAGAGCGTCCCTGTGTGCTGAAATCATAATTCCGTGATTTGGTGATTTTGCAATGAGTACTGTTGGCTGTGCAATGGATTTGATGATGAGGATGATGATGATGATGGAGGTATAGCTAGACTTGAACAGAGCAAGTTCATTTCGGTCGCTAACGAAATTATCGGCTAACCTTGCAACAAATTTCAAATTGTTTGATCTAGCAGAGGCCTGAATTTCGATTGACAGCTGTTGTCGATGTTGTTGACGGACGTTGTGGACGTTGTTCAACCGACAACCACAACACTCAAATGAAATGGAAACACATTCTGACAAGCTTGATGCTAGCTTGTGGGAAACCATTTCCATTTTGGTAAATTAAAAATTAGACTAAGGGCTCAAATCGGTATTCAAACGAAAACTATAATATTGAATTGCGTAATTGGCAAATGAGCTGCAGTTTTCATTTGGCAATTTACTTTCCAAGACGTCTTCCCATGTCAAATACATAGTTTTTTTCCTCATTATAACTTTACATAGAATCATCTAAAAGTCCATTAATTTTACTACCTAAATAATGAGGTAAAGTACATCAAAATGGACCCATGAAATATCATGAAATGATTGTATGATGGTGGTAGGATGTGAGCGCGAAGCGAGGCATGTTGAACCGCGGCAGCTTCGCCGGCAAGTGGAGCCGATACGAAAGAGTCTGCCAGTAGCTGATCTCTCAGTCTCCACCGAGTAGTCTGATCACATTATTCGATTCTCGGAGCACTTGGATGCTGCAGCACCTCGGAGACCTTGGACGGCCTCGACTCAGACTGCTGCCGCCATGTCAAAGACATCTCTCAACTCATATTATGTACCAGTCTCCCCCCCCCCTCCCACCCACCCCCCACCCGCCGCTCATGCGTTCCTCCTAATGCCAAAGCAATCTCGTTTTTATTATTTCTATGATCTCGCTTGACGTATAACTAAATTCTCTTTTCAGTTCTTTTGTGCACAGCGAATCTCTGCTCGTAGATCTAGCAGCTACCCCTAAGTTGATTTTGCTTCGCATATTGTCTGGAAGCTCGATCAATGTGGACGTTTCTGGCGGTAATCGATCCGAAGTCATACTAGAATGCAACTGGAAATATTGTGTGCGATATTTTGTGTTTTCTGTGCGTCGGTTTTTAATCGTCGCATGAACACGAGCATTCTACTGTGATGAGTGTGACTTGGGCACGCACTATCGAAAACGTATGCCATATTTGTGTTGAAGACTGTGTGTAAGCTGACGTTCATGTTGTGTCTGCGATGCCTACAGTATGGACCTTGTTGCTTCATCTTGGCGAGACTCGTGCTGGCACCGGGGTGTGCACCGGGAAAATTAGGCAATGGCCAAGGATGTTTGTTCTGAGGGTTGCGTTTAGGGGCAAAGTAAACTTAGCAGGGCAACGTGCGGGGAGTTTTTATTGCTGTATACGCTAGATAAGTATGATGGTTTTCAACAATCTTGTTTTGTTACAACCTACAACTCAATATCAAATATTTTGAAAGTAAATAAATGTTTTTTGATTGAAGGCGACATTACAAAAATTGTGACTGAATATCTAATAACATTGCAAGTAGCAAGAAGCAATGGAATAACTCGTGTACACGCTGGTGAAATAATAGTAATTTGGTGTTTATGAAAAGATAACATTTACCATTCTTGTATTTTCTTTCCAATCTTCTTGTTATTTCAACCAGAGAAAATTGGATATGCCGCTTCCACTAAATCGATTACATATTTGTGTTTCCACTTTTTGATGGCGGAGCTCGAGTAAAAATATAAAAAAAATCGAAAGATAAAAACTTTTTCTCCGAGCAAATTTCAGACCCAATTTTTCGCTTCCAATTTCCACTCTACCTTCCTCTTGTGCGGTATTGGATCATAATGGCATGTGGTTCACTTGATTTGCCACCTGACATTCAAAAGCCTTCAAACAAATCGGCTTTTAAGCAGCACACCAAAACTTGAGACTAATGTGTCAATCTGAAACATCACATAAAAATTAGTGACTCTTCGTGATAAAAATTTACCTGATTTACCTTATTACTTTAATCTTATAATTGAATTTCTAGCGGCCCCATCGTGGTTCGTTACCTTTAATCGCAGTTGCGTGTCGATCGCCAAAAATAATTCGCATCCATAAGCATAACTCAAGTACATGAATTTGTACGATAACGAAACGTCGTTTCCTATTTTCCGACTAATCGCCGTCGTGCCTGATTTGATCGAAAACCTCGCCCGCTTTAAATGTGCATTGTATTCCTTCAATCGAATGGACGAACACCAGTTGTTCGGCATCATTTGCTATTTGCATGTGGTCAATTCAGCAGAAAAATACATGTACCAAGTTCCAATACATAACACAGGCACAAGTATCCACAAGCAAAGAATGTGTTCTAGCCCATGGGGTAGTATGGGTCTCCAGCACAGAATACGGGGCTGTATGACGACGAACACGCATGAAACCCTTACGAAATATGGGCCATTTGAACACGCTAAGGGCACGGCCAACCAATAATCATGCATATACGTGTGTTTCACTCCGGTGATCTTTTCACACATTTGCATGTAACGCCTCCCTACCAGCCTACCAATCAACAACACGACCACGGTATTAAAGCTTAAATTGATAATGTTGAAAATATTATAGACAGTTTAACCAATTACAGCTATTTGAATGCACATGAAATTTGTTAAGATTTATTATTATCGTCGCTGTCGCTCTAAATCGAATGACTTGATTAGAATTTGACGTTTTTCACTCTGCCAACTACCACGGACAAGCGCTTTAGTAGAAGTTCTGCCATTTGCTCTCTTGTGTTCGGCCGCGTTGATATTTGATGACAGAAGTAGGTACAAGCCGCTTGCTCCTGCATCAGCTGCTTTATCGTGAGCAACATCAGCACCACAGCAACAACAGCATCACAGCATCAGCATCATCTCAGTTGCCTCATCATCAGCTACAGCAGCAGCAACAGTAGCATGCAACAGCAGAAACACTATAGAAGTATATAGCATCAACATTGACACAGAAGCAGCTGCAGCAGCATCAGCACGAATTTAATCTTCATCAGCAGCAACAGCAACAGCAGCCATCATCTAAATCATCAGTAGCAGCGCCAGCAGCACCGGCGTCATCACGGTGATCAGCAGCAACGTCGGCACAACACCAGCCAACGTGCGACGTGAAGTGCGAAGTGTCGCGCGTTGCTCCACCACAGCGCCACTTAGTGACGGCGTAGTCGCTTCCCCGCGGAAAAGTGCCCCCGCACGACGCCCCCACCTCCCCCCCCCCTCCCCAACAGTTTCTTACACTTACTCGAGACAACGATGAACTAGGGAACACAAGCCGTGCGAAAACTAACACTTGCCTGAATGCTTATCGCGCGCCGCTCGATCGCTTTTTTCTTCCGTTTCGCCGGGAAATTTGCTTCGCCCGCCTCGTCGCGCGGTTCTCTATGCACGAGGGTTTGCTGCACGTTCTATGGGCAGCGACAGCGTGCAGCGGTGTTTTTTTTTGCGAAATATAAATGACTGCGTGTATTACTACTCGACGGGCGTGGGGAGGGGTGAAGGTGGGTGGCAGAGGGGGATGCCTATTATTTTCCGCGCATTTTCCGCGTGCATCATTTGGGCGCGCACGTGATGCACGGCTCCATCGCGTGGGCGGGTGTGCGCCCTGCGTTTAATATAGATGAACGTGAGCGGCGCGGTGTTCACATCGTTGTTGTTGATGAATCGCACACCTTAGCGCTGTTGTTGTTGTTGTTGTTGTTGTTGTTGTTGGTGGTGGTGTTGTTGTGCGTGGACTTTGTTTTCATGTCGCATCTTGTATGTACACTCCACTTGCTGCATCAAAATTATGGCTTGCTCGGAAATGAGTTGCTATACATGCATAGTACCGAACTGAACTGCACGCAATTTGACTTTGCATAAGGGGCTCATCAAAAATGTATGTCTGATCTTACTATCACATAAAACATCGTCTAATTATAGTGGGCCATATATTGTGATTTGTACCCCCCCCCCTCCCCCTCCCTCCCGCCCGCCCTTTCTGGGGCTGGCTTTCCCGAGGCAGTGTATTTTTTTTAACAAGTCCAATTTATTAATGAGCAGTATATATCTGTAATTCGGTATTTCCCTCGTTATCAGCGGATCTGTAGAGAAATGCTGGCAGACATTGCCTCCCTATCCCTCCCTATCCTCACACCGTGCCCAAGCGCAACATCTTCGAGACTCCAAAACCCGATCTCTTCCTCCGACGCTATCGCCACCGACTTGATTCGGATTCGTTAAACGTTAAACGGTATAAAAAGAGTGTTAGGGAAAAAAGCTCCGAATAGTCGTACGCTGCCACGCACGGTGGTCCCTTTGACGGGCATGTTACAGCATGCATGAGTCGGTCGGCTGGCGACGATTAAGGGGGTGGTACCTTGGGGTGGAACAGGAACCCTGCTAATGTTGTGTCTTGTTTGTGGGTCCCAGGTGCTACTGTCAGGCGGCGTGCAGGCGGCCGCGTACGAGGAGGTCGCCGTCGACCCAGGAGTTGGCCATGCCATACTTCCAGACACCACCACCACACCTGCTGGTGACTTCCTCTACGTTCTTTCCACGACCAAGGTAAGAAATGAGAAAGATGCTAACAAATAAGTGCGGGAGGGTAACAGAAAAAAAAAATCGTTTGGATTTATTATTCTGTTTGAATAAATTTGATAATTCGGCGTGGATGCGATACGATTGGTGGCATGTGGAGATATACAAACGAATGGGATTGTCTCCCATGTTTAATGAAGAATATGCAGCAGCAACAGCAGCCCAAACGAAGTTTTTAGATGATCAATCTGCCGCACTGAGCCACCCAGCGACACGCGTGAGCTCTTTAACAACACTTAAAAGTAAATTACAGGTTTTTTGGCCTTCCATTTCGCTCTTTTTACACTTGCGTTGCACGCTGGATTTATGGGTTCAATTTTAATAATTAATTTTATTAGGCAGGTGAAACATTTGGCATACTCCATTAAATGAAAATTTAAAATGAAACAATGACGATGTTCCAACTGCGATAAAATACAATTTCATAGATCATAATTGGTCGAGGAGAATTAAAAAGAACATGCTATTGATTTAACTTGTATTTCTTTCGTTTTAATCTATAAGCATTTCTGGAAGCGTAATTCACTTTCAAGCTTTATTATAAGCATCATGGGTTTTCGCGTAAGCTTTTCGGTTTCAGCGCTATCTTCTTCATTTCATATTTTAATAGCGTGGGTAATTAGATACGTAAACCTTTTACATCCTACGCTCTTATGAACTTTACTGAGGAGCATAACATTGTCGTTCTAATTACACTAGCTATTTCGAAGTGTATGTTATTAAGATTTTATAACAAGTAGTTGATTGAATCATTGTAATTAAACGCAATGTTCTTCATTAATAAATTAAAGTGCAGAAATTGTAATGGTATACGCATTCGCACATAATCGTGGTACAGGTGGACACGATGTGTTGTCAATTTGCCACAAGAGATGGCGAATTGTTACAGCGCAACGACGCCATGCGTGAGCGATGAAATTTCAAAATTAATAGTACGTTAAGTGTTTATATATTTAGCGCTCAAACTTGAAAAGTTGAAACCACCGTGAGCAGTGAAGTTGGCTCGTGAAGGACTGGCTCAGCATGCGTCTATCCACCTCACGAGGAGGCACTCAAAATTGACGGAAGCATATATTAATAAAAATATGTGTCCCGAGAGTCTATGTATTTTGGCATTTATTGCTAGACACCTGATGCATTCACGCGAAAGATGCCGGAGATGTATTGAGTGAAAACTGACATGCGAGTGCCACGTTCGAGCATCGGAAGTCAAACATAGCCATGTCTCAAGTCTTTAGCCACATGCTTTTCAATGAGCTCTAGTTGCGCACGTCGCGGCGTACGTTTATCACGTATCCAACGTTCCCACCCACCCATCCTTTAGTGGGATTGCTTTTGCAAATATCGCTCGCGAAATTGGTTCCAACAACGACGGGTTCCAATTGCTGCTGGGGCTATTTATTTGCGCAATTTTCGTCCATGTCAAACATAATTGCGTGTTATAATTTCATCCTGAATACAAGAAGGAGAAAAAAAAGCAGAGAAAAATCACTTAATAATCCGCATCTTCGGTGATTCCTATAATCCAGTCTAATTCAGATTGCAACTTAAAAAAGGGCAGTCTGCAAAGCAAAGCAAAGCAAAGCAGAGCAAAGCAGAGCAAAGCAGAGCAAAAAAGACGCTGTAAATGGCGGAGAAAATGGTCGGTTATTCCTCGGCTAGCTGTGATCGTGTAGCATTGCAATTTGTCAGCGTCGTCCTCTGAATTGGTTAGCATAGTGTGTGGCTGGGTAGACTCTAGGACGCGGTGCCGCCGCCCTGGGTGATGGATGGTGGCGTACCCTCCCATGCCCGGCCCAGTGGACGTCGGCGTCGGCGTCGGCGACGCTTCCAGTTTCTTCCTGTCAGCGTGTCGTCGCCGCCGACGCCGACGCCGACGCCGACGCCGACGCCGACGCGGCGGCGTCGTTTTGGCCCGGACACACTGAATATAGTCTATATACAGTTTATTACTGGCGTAGAAAATAATGCAACGTGCAACGTTATTATCATTCCTCGTTCAGAAAACGAATCGTGTCTCGGCTCACAACTTGGCCTCTGATGCCTCGGCATCGATAAATCGCATAGTTTTATTTCGTGAGCTCACGGGCCTCGATTGCACTTTTCGTAATCTGATCAGTGGAGTACAGCTGTGAGACCCACGGTGAGTAGGATTTATTTGGCGCTAGAGCCCGATGGGGGTGAGTTAGAAGGTGTCCGGGGATACATTTTACGATCGTTGACAAGATAAAGAAATTGAGAAAAAGTTAGTTTTCCTGACCATTACCCGTTGCGATATTTTATTTCCGTACTTGCACACCCACTGTTAACGCGGCGTTAGTCTCGTTTCTGCCCGTGTGTTGCTCCTCCCGATGCGTTCTGAATTAAGGAATAACAATTTGCGGCACAGACTTAAAGTTCCTTTGTCTTCTCAACACAAGAGTTTGACTGTTTCCGCCCGAAGATTGGGAGTACGGAAATATCGTAAAAGCAACGGCGGGTTATGTGCGGTTGGAACTGGATGCACCAAACCGTGGAGCAAACGAAACTGATTTGTCCAAGAGTACGCAACGAGTCGCGACCCCACCCACCCACCCACACACCCACACACCCACACACACACTCATCCACCCCCAAGCCAACCTCCCACCCCTGAGTCTGCCGCCCACTCCATAAACCACCGCTGAATATGTTGACTTGTTCATCGAGCCTTATTGTTTTAGAAGGAAATGTACCATTCTTAACAATACCGCTTCATTGTGTCTTTCGTGGGCTGTGTGCCTTGTTTGAAATGGCTTCATGGGAGATAGGTATAGGTATACCGTATACTATATCCGGCTGCCGTCTGTTTTAGGGAATCGAGAATAAAATGAACGATGCATGCACGATACATTTCACGTGATGTTCAACGACGAACCTATCCATTTATATTTTTGGAAGCATTACCAACTTGTCAAGTTCATGAACCGTAATGTGCATACATAGTGGTTCTGTGAAAATTATAAATCCTTGCGTTGCATTTTGCAACGAATAGAAGGGTGACGCTAGTGAATGAGAAGTGACGACTTGTGCCCAAACGAGCAAACGCCCTCCCCTGCCACAAGGAAAGTGTTCATAAGTTTGAATTCCCTTTGAGATTTTCGAAAGTAAGAAAGGTGAGAGCGTTGAGTGTGTAGTGGAGTTGGAGTTGTGCCTGCCTATACGCCCGGTGTGCAGAGACAAGTGAGCACTTGAAATGAGAGCGTAAAGCAAGCGGGAGAAAAATTTGATGACGAGCGGCTAGTGTTGCTGGCGCTGTCGACGCATTTGAAACCAGCTCGCAGGGAAATGAGTGGGCTACATGCACGATGGTGTCGTGCCGCCCTTGTGCAGACGCCGGTGCTCCAAGTACACCCATTGCAGCCAAGGCAGGGCCAAGAGGGTCCACTACTAAAACTGGACCGCTAATTTGGCTTTATTATGAGAAATAAATGGCTAGTTGTGTGTCGAGTGCTTGTTTTCAAATCCATGCTTAAGTAGCCCACAAAGGGTGTGAGCAGTGTGAGGCAATTTCAGTACTTCAAATTACAGTGCACTGTAGTTCACCACTGGACCAGCCGTTTTCTTTTCATTATCATAACCCACACTGTACTACCATGCCAATTAACTACTTTCGTTTTCGTTTTACGCTGTTTTACATCTGTACACAAAAAAGAAAAAAACTATAAATAATGTCCATATTTTTTCACAGGCGCATGGCGCTCCCCCCCCCCCCCCCCCCATTCGAGCATCTAACATTATAAATAAGCGATTATGCCACTAATTGTCTCTAGCACTGGCACTTTATGCTCGACCACTTTCCCGGCGTGGACCCGGGCAGCAAATAACGACCACCCCAGAGGCACTGATAACCCATCTCGTATCGTCTGTCCTAGGCGCATGACGGTGACACCTACATTATGTAACGAATAACAACGGGTCGCGGCTTCAGACCTTGTCTATACCCCGATAGGAAATATGTGTCATTTGTATAAAAATTAAATTGGTTTTATTTCCATTTATGTTGGAATTAATCCGCCGGAAGGTGAAGAATCATGTTTCAACTCCCTTCTACAATTGCATGGGGCCACCTTTGTTTCTCTCTCTCTATACCCCTCCCCCCTCGCTCTTTTTGTATATATATATATGTAGTTGGGTGATCAATTTCAATTTAGCAAAGTGTATACCTTTGCGAACATCCGCGCGTCGTTCAAACGCGTTTTTTTTTTGTTGTCTGTTCACTTCGCCATCAGTGATTTGCCTCTTTCTTCCTCAGTTTTAATGGACGCTCATTTTTGATGGTCGGTTTGCTCGTTCATTTGAAGACGGTTTTTAAGAACCGGTTCTCTCGTGCTTGACGTACATTTACCTCATGGCTCCGCTGGAGATAAGATGAAGCCGACTCCAATCTAACGACTCCCAATGCACAGGAGAAGGAAGGATGCTGTGTAATGCGTTATCAGAGCGAGCGAGATGACGCCAGTTGACGTTCGACTGAGTGTGATACTGATGGAAAGACTTATGCCGAGTCTTGTTCTTTCCTTGCTCATCTCCTCATCATGACCAAGTGAATCTTTCACCCGTCCCAGTAGGCCTGCTGCCAAGCTAACCAGACTGCCTCCTGCCAGCCGCCCCTCCTCTTCCAGGAGTGGATCGAGTTGACAGTTGACACCGACGTACGAGGATTTGTGGGAAATGATATGACTTCTGCCAGTTAGACCCGACTGGTCACCACTTGATCAGTGGTTTATGACTGCTCGTTAGGTTAGGAAGTTATTTTCAAATAATGTTTGGGTGCGAAGGAAGCCTGGATAAGGCAGAAATGGAAAATATGAAGGTATGGTAGGCAGGCAGGCACAAGTAGCTTCTAGAAAGGAAGGAAGGAAGGAAGGAAGGAAGGAAGGGAAGTGTAACTAATAACTATACTGCTGTCATCGCGCCTTGAAAGATCGGCTCTGTAGGTGGTCTGATTAAATATAGCATTGGGAGCACAGAACTGACGTCAGACTATAGCTATAGAGCAGCCAACAGACTAAGATACCTAAACAACTACAACTACTACGTCTACTTCTACTACTTAAACTCTCAACTCTACTACTAATACTACTTTCCTCCTCACACAACCGGCACACAACAGAGTACAAACACACTCGCATCATATCAAAACAGCCTAGCACAGGGCAAGTGCATTCATGTTGTGTTTACCGTGACATGATGTAGACTGTTGCAACTCTAGCCACAGGTTGCTTTGCTACCCAAGACGTCTTCTACTGGTATACAATAATTAATTCCCTTTAGAAGAGAGAATAAAACGAAGCAGATCCGGACTGAAAGTTGCTATACAACTCGACGCCACAGCAATGTTGTGGTCGTTGCTCGGTGCTCGGTGCTTACTGCTCGTGCCCGGCACGTTGCTCTCTTCCACGTGAGCTTGGACAGAAGGAATCCATCTCCCAGTCGAGCCGCCAGCTGAGTGATGGACCACGTCAAAAAAGCCTGTGGATCACTGGACGATCGAGTAACGCGTGCTGCCGGCGGCGCAATTGCTCGACGGGTAATCGAACTAAAGACTCGCCCGTTGCTTTGCTCGTTGCGTTGCCCGTTGCTTTATGCCCGTGCTCTATTCTTTGGCGAAAGGGCCGCTGCCGCCGCCGCCGCTGCCACCGCAGTGGCCGCCTAGCCAGCAGTTCGTCTAGCAAGTATACCAACCGCGTTCAAATTCAATACATTTTAATTTTACTAGGTTTAGGTGTATTGTTGTAACACAACAGATGCATTGAATAGTGAATACGTTTCAAACGTGATTGATATATATGCAAGTGCAACTTGTTTCGTGTTGCCAATTAATACCGAAGCGGCCGCCGAACTTGCCGCGTTCAGGGGCTGGAAACAAAAAGAAATACGAACTTTTTAGATTTTCGAAACTCATTTGCTCTCATCGCTCTTGGCCAGTCATGTTCTTGTGGGCCCTTGTTAACTTGCCGTCGTCGTCGACGTCGTCGACGTCGTCTCGTCTTCATCCTCTTCCCTTTTTTAACATAGTTAATAAAGTGTTAAGGGTAGGAAACGCCATGGGACGTAGCCCGTGTAAATTGGCTCAGATTAAAGTAGGTAAAACGCATTTTTCGGAGATTGTGTCAATGCGCCTATGAGCTCGCAACGCGCACGTACAGAATATCTGCAGAGCATCTAGCTAGCCCTACCATGTGAAGAGAACTGGATAAAATAATACCGCGCCACTCGCTTAATAGTAGGGTTTAAGATTCATAATTTGAACAGATAATTTGCAGCATAAATCTAACGCATAACACGGTATATAACTACAGTAACATTTTGTTGTTGTTGCTAGCTAAGTTAAATGCCTACCTTTCAGTGGAGCCATCGTGGTTGGTTAGTTGAATGTTGAATTGTTGCGTGCCCAGGCAGTGAATCTGCCTCCGTTTTTCTAGGCACCCGCACACACCAACATTTTTTTTTAAAACAGCAGGGGTGGCCGGCAATTTGGTTCGGCTCCTGATGAATCCTGGTGTAGCATTTTGAAATATTTAAACCAAATGCTTGCTCAAATAATGCAGCACTTTCAGTTAATTTTCGGTGGACATGAATGATTGCAATTGGTTTGGTAAAAAAAGACACGCACACGCACACATTCGCCCACCTACCCACCTACCCACTGTGCGCGCATTGTGGTATTAACTTGTACATATTTTCCGGCAGCATAACTAGAGGGATTGAATGAACCCTTTTTATATCTCCCGGCTGTGGCCGAATAAAGATATGCATTAGGCGCTGGGGTTGCTATAGCTGGGGGAGTGGAGGTGGGGGGGGGGGGGGGGGATGCGCCACATTTTCATGTTTGAGCTGAATGGGGCCCAGTAGGCATATTTTCAATTTATGGCTGTTATTAAATAACAACGCCACAAATACGGCCAGCGTTTGAAGAAGCAAAAAGTAAACACGTATGCTATAGGAACTAAAGTTTGCGGTGAATGTGGCAGGAACTAGCGAACATATGGCAATAATGGAAGCAAGCCAGTAGCCTATGAGTGGATCCTAGTGGTGAGCTGGCTGCCGTGAGCAGTTTACCAACTGCGGTTGGAACACACACAGACCAAATCTTTTTTATGCTGCCTGGAGATGTGTACCATGTAATCTTAGACGTATTTTCATACATTGGCGGCAAATTTCTGTAGAAGGAACCGCAAAAAAAGAAAGTGCACTGTGAAAACTCGCTCAAAGCATGTGTTAAGTCCTTGGTGGGGGTTGCGGTAGGTCAGGTTGTGGTAAGGTTATTTCATTGGCGATGGCATTAATCCAAAGTTCCCTTCGTACGAGTGTCTGGTAAAGAGGAGACTTTGAGACTATACAGGATAATGGGTACCTACTGGATTCAATACGGTGATCATGGTTGGGCGGATTTACCTAAAACAGAGTTTTTTGTTGGCATTTAATAGGTACTGGGTACTTGATACTGGGCACGGGTACCGGGCACTGGGATAGTAAAGAGCAGCGTGGTGAACACAGCGACCCAGTCTTTCCCGCTCCATCCAGGCGACGCCTGTTCTACCCTGTAATGCGTCGCAAGGGAAATAACTGCTAACGGAACGTGCTAGGCATGTCCATGAATATTCCACATGATAATGCTTTGCTATAGGAATAATGTAATTTTGCTTGTATCTTTTCGTATTCCAATTCGGTGGAGATTGATCGTATCAGCAGGCACATGCCGGCACCGTGGTGCTACAATCCCGTGGTGTTACTGCTGTGTACCCTATGCTCTGTGCTGTGTGCCCTGTGCCCTGTGATGTAGCCGGCAGTAGGGGGTTGCGACGCTGTTGCCTGCGTTGCATATAGTGTATCACGGAGTAACGCAAGTGCGAATTTCGGCTTGGGACTTGGTACATGTGCCCATGAAAATATGAACATGCTAATATGGGCATATTTACGTTGATGTGTCAACCGTAGTTAGATGTTTACACTGGTTGGTTTGTTCCGCGAAAGAGGAATTTTAATCGAAGAATTTTATGTGACGAACGAACGTCATTTAACGCATTTGGATGGGCGTGGAATGTTTCGGGGGGCAAGAAAAGTTTCCTAATATGGAGGGTCGTGTATAATTATCACCAAATATTGTGAGGTATGGGGCGACATTTTGAAGCAAGTATTGGACGTACTGTGGTTTTAGACGAATTACTGTATTATGAAAAATAATTGACATCTTGAGTAAAAACGTTGATAAGTTGCGTGTGATACAAAAAACAGAAAACAATTAAAATAAAACAAGTATTTAATTTGTAATGCAATAAAGTCGAATAAGAAACATCAGACCAGACTCCATCAATAGTCAAAACTTAAAAGCAAGCAATTAGTCTTCATTCCCATGTTAAAGCGTTCGTAGGATCTTGTCATTTTTTCTGAACTCCAAGATGAGATCTCCAAACTCCAAGGTACTTCCCTCTTTGACAGGTCTCCGCCGGTGACGCCCTCTGGACGCGCAACGGCCGGTTCCCATACTCAAGTTCAATCACTATAATTAGCTAATATTTTTCAAACAGGACTCAAATTTTAATAAGAATGGAGAGCATCCTGATGTTTGTGCTTCGAGATAGCATCCTTCGCATCCAAATGAGAAATGAAATTTGTTTTTGAAGCGTCATGTTTGTGCTTTTGAGTTTGTCTTGACCTTTTCAGATTTTAATCCCCGAAGAAAATTCTTTGAGCTCCTGTTTCGTTTGAGCGTTCGTACGCGCTCACAGCCTTAAAATACTTGAATTTGTTTGCTAATGCTGGCTAGAAGGACATGGGAGTCTCCTAGTGGCCGAATTTACCTATTTTTTCTCCCATCTGTCACTTAATGATCTTGCTAGAGTATTCAATTTGTTGAATCGTAAATTAATTTCCTCTCGTTTGTTTTTTCACCAGATCTCGAAAGTGAAAGTGGAGCACTGCAGCAATTACACAAATTGTTCGGCATGCCTGGAAGCAAAGGACCCTTACTGTGGATGGTGTTCATTAGAGAAAAGGTAAGAAAAACAAACGAAAAATACAACTAAAAGTGTACGTCCAGATGATAATTATGATAATATAATTAATTAAAATTTAATTTGCTAACTTGTGCAAACCGAATTTCCGTCGCTACTGCAGACTCGCTGCTCAGTAGATTCCATGCTCGGTAGATTCTGCTCGGTAGATTTGTACAATAAATCTTCAGAGGACGATATTTGTGCCCTGAATCTCGCATCCTTTACGAAGTCGAGAATAAATGACTCGAATATTTCACGGTATATAATTCTAACAACATAATGGACGATATGAAATTATTTCTTCGAAATCCGGAACTTCTTTTCACAGTTTCTTCTTTATTTCATTCTTTCTTAATATCTAGTTATTATCCTTTCTTCGTCCCCTTGATTCAATAACTGGTGTCGGTCTCCAAATGATTTCTCTCTAAGTGTGTAGTACCAGTAATTGCGCACTAATTGCGCACTATTTAATTAGCTGCCTAGAGCACGGTTGGACCCCATTCAATTATAATGACACATCATAATTGACAATCCTGATGCTGGCTGGAATATTTTTAGCCTTTTCAGCGAGAACTTGCTTCTTTGTCTGAATCACCAGGGGATAACTCGAAGTTACATAGCCAACCATTACCATAACGAAACGCAGATCTCGTTAAAATTAAAACAGACGTAGAAAATGATTTGAAAATGACTATCCCAGTAGCCAGTATCCACGTTTGGCAGATGCTTTCTGAATACTGAAGATAATGGCTAGTTTAAAAGAGAACCAGCCGCAAACTATCAATCGCGTGGCAGGCTCATTCAATCGTTAGTTTTTTTTTTTTTACCTGTATAATCGGAAATTGTTTTCAACAAACCATTCTCTGCGGAAGGAAGGGCCCGTTCGAAGTTTAATCGTATCCAGTGAATCTTATTAAAATTCTCTTCACCGTATAATCTTTGGCCGGCGTATTATGCGAGAAGATGTATATACTGTCAAACACGCAATGCTTGACTTGATTCAACACGGGAAATATTGTTGCCTACTGAAATAAATCTGCATTTAAAGCCCTCATTTTATGGGCCACCAGTGAAAAACAGCAAGACTAAAACGCATCATGACCCGATGGAAATATGCGTAAGAAATTCCATTGACTGGAACATTTTCCGTATCTCTCAAGTGGTAACACGTTGACCATGAAGTAAAATCAGTTGCTCAGATCTGTGGAACACAATGACATATGAGCAGTTCGTCTCATTTCATCAAAACTCGCGTGCATGGTGAAAGTCCGATGTTCCCTGACGTTTACAACAACTCTCGACCAATAGCAGGGAGCGAATATGCACTCTCATTTCGATTAGCTCAAGTAGCGAGTGAATGCATTAGCTCAAAGTGAATATGAGCAATATATAGCTATATACGAGTCAATATCAGCTCATTTTTAGCGAGCGACACCATTAACTTATAAAATCTTCACTTGCTTGACTTAACTCAAAGCAATTGTGTGAGAATGTTCACTCGCAATGAGCCAGAGATATCTCAAGATGCTGCGCACGCATTGCCCACGAGTACGCTAGTCTCGGCGCCACTCGGCCTGTTGCGACTTGTTGATAGCGCGACGCGGCATGACGGGTGCGAGTGATGACAGTGACAAAAAGGAGACGACTGACGCGTGATGCCAACAGCGTTTACATGTTTTGCGAACCATTTGAACTGATTTTAACTAGTGTTATGATCGTGTTAGTCTTTAGCTAGGTAGCACTTTGCGGCGGAGAGCAACCACGGCTACTTTGGTAACTCAACGGCAAGCACACCTCTTCTAATCGAGCGGTCCCAGGTTAATATCCCATTTGTTTGCTTATTTAATAAAACTTTACGGTAAAACTTGAATGAATTGCAGATTTGATCAGTTCCTAATCCTAAATTCCATCCTATTCCTAAGAATATGTCAGAATTAGAAAAACAAAGGTGAGGTTATGGGTGTCGGTGTCTGACTAGCACCTACACCAACACCAGCGGTAGTGAACAGCAGCGCCGGTTAAAGTCAAAAGGCCGCAACCCAATGTTGCCTACAAAAATACACGAAAATGGTAAATTAAAGTGCCCATAACTTGTGAACCCTTCATCCCCCATGGCCAAATGAGGTGTCAAACGGTTCCTCTAATCACCCCCTACTATAATCCAGTTTAAAGTCGGAGTGCACAACGCTCGTTTGGATATTTAGTGACCCAGCTGCCGTGAGTGAAGTGGGCGAGCCGTAGCTTCACTCAGCTTCACTTGTGATTCGCGAGCGAACGTGTATCTCGGGTGTGAGTGAATCAAGTACGACGTATTCTGGTCGAAGTTATGGCTCATTTCTGAGCTGAATTCTCTCATGTTTAAGCGAATTGAAATGAGAGTGTGGCCTTGTGCTCGTGGCCCTGGTCACTGATTGGTCTGATAAGCGTTCATGGCCTGATAATTGACCTTCTGTAAGCATGGGGACAGAGGCTATGGGTCTAGACATCCTGAGGCATAAGCGCATCCTGAGGAATAGGTTCCTGAGGACTATGTCATTATGCATCATTGATGCCGACTATTCTGCGTGCTCCATAATTTTCAAGTCAATTCATATTAGCGTGGTTGTCCTTTGCTTCAAACGGGTGCTCGGAACACGCGTGCCGGTACGGCCTTCTTCAATTATGCGTTATCATCGCCTTCGCACACCTATAATTATATGCGTGCGTGCGTTCGTTCGTGTGCGTGGGACAAAAGCGCACGGGGAACCTCGCAGTTCCCGGCATGATTTCTAGGACCGTTTTCGCTGCATTTTTGAGAAGAATTGTATATACTTGTGGAGGCTTTACGTCCTTTTTTAGAAAGAAACCTCTGATAGCTCTTTAACAGTGGTCGTCGGTTCAACGAGTTGGAATAGAACTATGAAATGGGTCTTGCAAAATTGAACTGCGTTCAAATCATGCTCTTAGATCAGAATTACTCGTGCCCTTTTCTTTCATTAAATGTGTAACTGCTTCGTCTGTAAATATAATATTATATACAAAATAACCAATAAACTGCTAACTGTCATGTCCGAAAATAACACGAAAATCAGCAGCGGTATAGTAAAAAAATTTACAAACTCATACATTTGAAATTAATTTAATTATACATTCATTTTGATATCGAAAAAACGGGCTGCCACAGCATACCCACGTATACAGTTTCGATTAGTTCTTACATCTTTGAAGTTATATCCTCGCTTTTTTACTGGCCATGTGATGTTTGATTCTGTCAATCGGTATTGGCAAAATTCCTATTATATTTATACGTCACACATGGCCTCTCATTTAGTCGTTCCACCCCCTAATTTTTTGTGTGGGGATTGATCGCGTTGCTCGCAGCTACGTGCTGTCTGAAACGAGCCACGATTGGTCGAACGCACCGGCTATTTTGTATTCCTACACATAATATTGTTATAGCGCCGTAGCTCGCAGATATTTGCTCTGCCAAGTGGATTCTTCACCCCTTTCGCACACTAAGGGATATCCAATAACCGGACGCGAGAGATTTCATCCCCAAATTATTATTATTCCTGAGACCAAGCTGAACTATCTGCAGCTAGTAGAACGTAGCCGGTGTCGTTTGCGCTATGTCGCGTAAAAAATGTTTTTGTCTCCGTTCTTTACTCGTTTTTTTTTCTTTTATGTTGTATACATGTAAGAATGGTTAGTTTTGGTTGCAACAATTGTTATTATAATTTTATTTCAAGCAAAGTCTCGGGTTACGCTGTTTGGGTATTCGTGCAAAGCCGACTTGTGATTTGGCCATGTGTGACATTTTTTGTATTCACTTTTAGAGCTGCTTGTTTAATGTTTGTGAAGTCATTATGTTGCATCAAAATAAGAAACACTGTAATTTGTGTTCGTTCTTCCTTTTTAAGTGTCCCATGTATCAGATTCGAGCCAGAACATCGCAATTTTGATTGAAACAGCCATATGTCATCAGCAATGTTTAAATGCATTCTCAGCTTCATGTTGTAAATAATCAAGCTGACATTTTTCCCGCCGTTTTTACCATTAATATAACAGCCTTTCTCTTGATCTGTTTCAACTGATATATGTAAAGGGTAACATGCATAACGTAACTTGTAAACTTTAAAAAATAAAAGGAAATTCATATGCAGTGCATCAAATAATTACTGGCTCTACTAATGGAAGCTGTGTTTAAGTCAAAAAGTCTTGTTTTGGTACGGTTGGTTGGAAAAAATCAGTTGTCAATTCATTACAGCAAGAAGTCTGGGAGCATGTGTATGAGTACGACTAACATAAACATTCCTTTTGGGTGGCACACGCTTAAAATAAAATCAAGAACTTTTGAAATGCTAATGAATTTGAGCCAAATTTAATTTCAAATAAGTTCGATGAACGAGCTAGTCGTTTAGTCGGATAATACTCTACTTTGCTTGATAAGTTTATAGCCACGGACGACCAGTTAACCAATCAATGCTAGATATTTATACCAAGATAGCGCATTATAAATTTACCCAGACTTCTTCCCCGCGAGGCTTGGCTCTCCGTTCTCAAAATCAGGGGTATCAAAGATCAAAACAGCCGTATCGATATAACTTGAAATTGCATTGCATCATTTTAACCATCGCCTGAAAATATGCAACAAAACTATCTCGCATAAAGATTGCTATAAAAATATGCCACATATGCAAAATACTTGTTGTAAACCTCCTTCTAGTTAAAAACACTCTACATCTAAAGTGCTTTAAGAGCTTTTTAGCTCTTGATTTAGTACATCCCTGTTGGTTGCCTGTGTAGAGAATGGACCTCCACTTTGCTTCAGGTATATATATAAGCGATAAGCAATTCACTGCATCCTAGGTGCATATTCAGGCTATATTTTGTAGGAGAGCACATCCGATATTATCAGCTTCAATAGGCCTTCGATTCCACTGTGCAAACGCAGAAAGCTGCAAACCAGTAAGGAGTCTTGGGAATAGTGACGGTCATCTCCTATCACCACACACCCCGGATAGCCTGGGTGTATTGTTCGCCGTTTAATCTGATTGATAATAGCTTGCCAGTTGCTACCAGAGCTCTTAAACGTACATTGAGGTGATTGCGCGTACACAATCCATTATCTACCGTATGGCTTTGAAATTGTTGATCAGCTGATATCCTTGTTAGTATTTGTGGTTGATTGTCATTGCCACAACCAACAGACACCGGGGAAATTACAGATTATTTTCGATATCTAATATTGCGCGACAATACGCGTCTAATATCGTATCCTATTCCTATCGTGCGCGGTCAATACCTTTGGCAACGGCTACGGATAGTGCTCGGCGTTCGATACACCTGTGTGTATTTTCGAGGCTGAGATAAATCGAAAGCTGGACGCGACATCCAATTATCGACCCTCGAATATTGCAGCTTGTTGCAACTCATTGTTTAAATTAAAATCCCTTTTCCTAGCATTCCTTCACATACAGAGAAGTACCACGTCATGCCATTATCGCCATGTCTGTTCTTTCCTAAAAATATACCAAACGAAATTTTTTGGTTCTTTTTTTATCGTGTTCAGAACCAAAGTTAATTTGAAGGAGGATACTCTTTTTCCATGTTCGTTCGCCGTGTCTTGGTAATTCAACACCAGCTGACTTACCTACGACAAAGTGTCGACTTTGAAGTATTATTGCACCGTAGCATCGGCGCATATTATAACTAAACAGATATAAGACAATATATCCCAACCGGCTCTCCCACCGAACGCGTCTTCTGTCAACCGTATTATTGAGAATTAGAGCAAAGGAATTAAGTCCGTAAACACTTTGTTGAAATGTGGGTCTGGCCTGTAAACTTTGCTAGTGTTTCAAGTCGATGGGAGTTAATTGGATTCAGTATACTCCTCTTCTCCACTAGAGAGAGAGATGAGAAGAACAAAAAATATAGCTTAACTTCATGTTACAAGAAGCTGTGCTGCTAGCACGGCGCAAAGAGAGGAGTGCATCATGACTTTGCTGAGGTGAAGTAATGTGGTCTTTGCTTAAGATTGCCTCCTGCTTTGGAATTGAGTGTCGTATAATCTAGACTTCTAAAGGTGTTCGCCACGATTTAAAAGAATATGCTGGTCTGATTGAGTTAAAATACTACAATGCAATTTGTATAATATGCTTCAATTGGGGTAATTTAAAATCATAATTGTCTGGTGAGTGGTGAATAGTAGCACTGCGTGTTTCCAGTTTCCACCGTGTACTTTGCACTTCAATTATAAACTACCATTAATTAAAAGAAGTCTTGGGTCTCGCTCTTGCATTCATTCATCGTTGGTAGCGAGCAGTATACAGAGTGATTCTTCTATGATTTGCTATGGCATGGCTTCGTGCGAAAATGAAAATGGTCGACTTCTCGATCTCGACAATACCTGTTGTATTGTACCGTAGGCTATTTAGTATTGGTTGCCGGCACACCGCCAATGTTCAATTGTACATTCGCTTTTTAACCACCCTATTTCAGCCACGCTGATTAAAGGTCTCAATCAAGCATGTTCAACCCTCAGGTGAGGCGTTCGGCAGTGATAAGACTAAACGACGCATTTCCAATCTTGCATAATTTAGTAACTATAGCCTCTGCACTAGCTGGCCCAGAGACGCCCAATTTGATTGGGGGTGGTGAGAGGGAGCTGAAGGTGATTTTAACTTAAGTGCGCTCCTCCATAAAACCTTCTCGAGGATCACGTGGAAGCATGCGAAAAATTTGCAAGTCGTCGCATACATTTATGGTTATCGAGTGTGATGAGGTGACAATCCTTACAAGCAGGGCAGATCTACAATCTCTTCCGAATTAAGAGTATGCATATTATCTGCATACTTAAAACGTATCGGTGTACAGGCTTGTCGCTATCGTTTATCAGAACACTTTTTAGGCGTTACGTTTTCCACAGCTGTGTCGGTGTATACGTGTACTTATGCGTTAAGTGGATACGGCTATTACCACAGGAAAGCATTGTTTATCGTGGAAATTATTGAGCTGCAATAACCCCAAAGAAGATGGTATGATAAATCTGAGGAAAAGTCCAGCTGTTAACTCTAGCTGTGTGCATAACGCTGATAATAACGTAGAATTGCCGAAAATGAAAATGAAAATGAATACACATTTTGAGGTCCTTGTTTATGGTGAGAACGAAAAACACTGACTGAATAGGAATTCCGATACAACCGTACATGTAAAAAGTATCGCGAACTGATTAATGTATATCCACTATAATGGGTGCCACAAAGCCTGTAATATAGTTCAGCACATTGTGGTTCAACTTTCATTGAAACTGAGTTGAAGGCTTTGAGGAGACCGAGTTATCATTTGGAATAGGAAGTAATCCGACATTAGTTCGGCTCCGTGGTCCGACCATCTTCCAGACTTCGCTAATGCGAGCGCAATGTAAGCTTGCCATGGACCGTTACGAGTATGCGGTGTTCCTGTCGTGACTAAAAATGTGTCGTGCTCCGGGTAAGTTAGGGTGAATTTTGATAGGGTGGCTGATCTAGCGGGAGGTTTGGCAAAGTGGATGGCTAGGCCGTTAATGCAGACGTATAACAAGGAACAACCACATCACACCAATGTGCACGACGTATGGTACGAGAGGAGTTTGGGCTGAGATGTGCCGCCGCCGCCGCCGCCGCCGCCGCCGCCGCCAGTAGATGCTGGATAAATCTTGGGCGGAGAAGTAACGAAATGCGCTCGCTGCAATAATGGAGCATGGGCTTGGACCGTTTGATCGTGTTATCCTTCTTCGTGCGGCGAGAGTGTTGATTGATGATAGATCGTTGCCTTATTTCCCAAACCATTAATGAATTGAGGGCTTTGTGGTTGATGCCTGATGGTTTACGATTTGATGCTGGGAATGCAGCATGTTAGAGCACTGGGTGGCGACTGTTGAGGGATGGAGATGAGGACAAATAAAAAATGTTCTCTATTTATAATAAGGGAAGGGAGATATTTGATATATTTCTGTTTAGAGGGATTGGCATCGTTGTGTGAAGCAAATCTGTGGTTTCTTTTGCTTGCTCTCCTTTTGGAGATTATTGGCATGTCAAAATGATTTGATTATCAGTACAAGAGTTATATTTTTGTTACCTTTGTTTCGTTTGCAAATCTTTCCATCGTTCACGCCAACACACATGTACCGCTGGTTCATTTTTGTGTACTAAAGAGCGAATGCCATGCATGGTGCTTCTGATTTTGTTTTAAGATTTTAATAATTATGAGACACTTTAGTAAGGTATATCCTATAGCCGGTTCATGGGCTGCTATCACGACATCATATGAATTATATTGCACTGTTTGTCTACTCTGCATGGCAACGACGGCGACGTGGCTTTGCATTTCGTTAAGATGCATGCACGAATAAAGAATGAAAGTGAAACGAGATCTTCGCTCAAGTGAACCAGCTAAAAAGTCGGATGGTCGAGACTGGAGACTCGCGCTGCATTCGACTTTAGCGTTGTGGCATTCCATGTTTGAAGACCATCCGTGAGATAACTACCATCTATCAGGAGGCGTGAATCTTGCAAGTTGAAACCCATTCGAACCTCTCGTGGCACTTTAACGAATTTATTTTATTCCACCTACAATTATACTGATTAAAATTAAAATTTCTAGATAGGAGTCAAATGATTTATTGTGTCACAATAAATATAAATATGTTTAAATATATACAGATTATTTTGATAATAAATATATGTGTGTATTATAATTTAACTGCATTTCACGTACACAAATGCACCATTTTTATTATTGTTGTTTTAAAAGCCGTTTCAGAGATTCTCATTTTAATATAAAAATTATATTACTAATCCTTATACCTTCGTTTAATACAATAGGTGTTATAATAAATCAGTGTTTTATTTTAAAGTCTAGAGTGTGAAAATACCTAATAATATAAAATTTGTCTTTCAAGAAATCACGGTAGCGGCTTTAAAAAATCAGATGCAACTTGCTAATGGATTTACGACCCTGCATCTTGCGTCCAAAGTCGAATCACACTGAAAATGCATGTTTTAAAGGAGCTTGTACGATCGTTTAACCACAATTAATTTTTGACGTTGACTGGGTTTAGTTGTAAGTGCATGATATGCTACAAATCATAATATCTTCCTTTATCTTCCGCGTGTGGAACGGCTGTTACGTTATGTCTTGGCTTTAACCATCAATTGTTTTGTCGTCCCAGCGTACTAATTGAAAACACATTAACGCTCGCTCGTCAATTACCAGTAATTTAGTGCGTCGATGCCATGTGCTATAGTTATATAAATAAAATGTGTTAAAATAGGTTTGCCCCGAACAATAAGTTGAGAAAATCGATGGCTTGGCGTGAAACGTGTACGTTAGAAAATGTAAAAAATGCAAAATATATTTCATTTTCAGTCTTGTGATAGTGATAGTCGAACTTTGCCTTAACGAAACAACACATCTCGTGTGCTGGCCTAATTGATTTGCTCAATGCAAAGCCACAGAGCAGTTGGCAGCCAGAAATTGACAGAAAATCCAACATGCTCTGGCTCTAGCAAGACTTGCACGAAATCTCTCGGATCTCTCAGATGCGTATGGTTTTCTTTGGGATCCTCCAATGCAATCCATTCGCTCCCAACACGAATACACCGTACAAAATGATCGATGAAAATTGGATTTCCCTCTTGTCATCTGTAACATGCTCTTGATGTTACTACTTTCTAACAGTGTGCTGTGTTATCTTACCTTACCTGTAGTAACCTAAAAATATTTTAATGCCTATATGATGGCGATGATGGTCAGTGTTATTGAAATGGAGACTTAATCTTCGTGGGTGGCATGCATAATAGCTTGCACCGAGGTAGGAGCTATAGCGAACTGTACAAGAGAGAACACTGCCAATTTGGCTTGGGTGGGGTGCTGGCTGCATGGTTGAGGGGAGGTATGGGTAATAAGCATTAGCCATTCTTAGAGACTGGTGAAGTCTTAGTACTAGCGGTGCGGCGTGCATGCAATTTCTACACGTTAACCTGCTCTCAATGGAGGGTAAAATAAGGGAATTATTTATGTTTCTAAACTTGCAACTATAGCATATCGACTTCATGTGCGGAACAGAACGTTTTTCATATTATTACATCATATTAGAATTTGCTTATCGCAATAGAGAACTGGATAGAAAATAACTATCTTCTTTTTACTTCGCTCAAAATGCGATTTGTTTGTAATATCATTGAAGAGAAAAATACATGTCTTTGTTCGTTTGCATGTTCTCCATTCAGCCTTATATTGACCATCATGCTTTTAAAAAGAGCTTGCTATTTTATCAGCATACGTTTTTGAACCCGCTTCCGCATGCTCTGCAGTCTGCATTCAACCGAGAACAATAAAGACTTGTAGCTAACTCTTCTCTTCGCACCTTCGGAAATTAGTAGTCAATAGAGGACGTCGATGCATTGTGCTGTACAGATCACAATACTGTAAACAGAGCTGAAAGCTTGATTGAACCTTAGGTCACAATCACATCGGGTGTTGAGCTTACGAACTGCGTCCCAGATTCTGCATTCTGCATGGTGCCGTCTGCTTCATTCTGTATGCGCCGATAATTTGTAAAAGCAGGTGAATTTAACTTGCTTGTCTAAGCATAAACACATGGATACAGGGAATTATCGTCGCAATTATTTACTGGATCGCATAATTTTTTAAGGTTCATTAGATTCCTTCCTCTATAAAACCATTACATTTCAAGGCATAGATGTGGATGCATGTAGCTGTCAGCATTTCGCATGCACGAGCTATCTGCAACATCGATTCGTCTATCGTTGGCTTGATGTACTATGCAACATACATTAAAGTACGGGACAGGAAGCTGAAAGTAGCTCCCCGGGTGGATAGGAAAATTGCTTACTCCGCGAAAATCTGAGGAAAATATCAGTGCATAAACGCGACGACTAATTTAATCGCTGCCTTCGGGAAAGTGGTATGGAAAATGTGAGCTAGAGTATGCGTCAGGATAACTATGGAAGAAAACTTGGGAGGAACAGCTCTCCCAAAACGCCACCCCCAATCTACTAAGCCGATTTCAAACAGCTTGGTTTCCACCACCCTCAGGCAACTTGTTCGGATGAGATCTACCTGATTCGTCCTCGATGGCCAAATAACAAAATCATGCTAAAACGTAAATAAATATGCTGTAAAAAGACACTATACAGCTTGATCGAGATTCAAATTTTAATCAAATCATCAGCTGAAATGATCAGAAAATAATAACGCTCTTTTGACCGAGTTTAAACGACCACAATTACGGTAAATTGAGAAATTCATGTAAAAGCGTTCGGTATTCTGAAATAACGTAGTTTTGGTCGAAAAACGCCCTAAAAATTATGTTAACATGCTGATAGCGACTAATTCAATCATGGCTTGTTTGTGTTCCGTTTTTATTATCCATTTTTTTATGAATTGAACGCAGCTTGCAGTTGCGCGACTGCCTCCTTCAGTTGTTTGCCATCATGTGTTCCAGTTGTTGTTATCGCTTCTTTTTACCGTGCACTTGTTTTTGTTACTTATTATTGACCAAGAGAAGGCACCTGGGGAAATATCGTCCATGTTTCACATCTGAGATTATACGTAGGTATATTGCTTTTCAACTTTAACTCGAGGGTTAAAGTGAGCGGTAAATTTGCATATCATGACGAATGCCAATCGCAAACAATCTAATTCACCTGTAACACCTTCACCTGTTATACGCGTGAGTAGAAATGGGTCATAAAACCGCCCCTTAGTTACTAGAAAATTGTTTATTTTGTGGTAATTAAGGACACCTTAAATAGTTATTATTTGTGACAATAATAACAATCATATTATAATCTATGACAACTAAGATGCAGGTTCGGTGGCACTGTATTACGTGGTGTTTTCAAGTAGTGGAAATATTTTTCAAGTAAAATATTAAACCTAAACATGTGGGTAGGTTTACGAGGAAACAGACTTTATGTCAAAACCAGTGACATTACTGACGCACTAGTTCTAGTAGATAATGGGTTTACTTACTAAACTAAAATAATAATTTTGGTTCTGAAATTACAGTTGAACGTTATTTGGCCTTGTATACCCTTAGCCTAAATCTCTAATTTTTAAATCGCGTGCTAACAACTAATGAACTACAATGTATAGTGGCATTCATTCACCCCTTTACCCATTCAGGCTCTATGCACGAACAGTTTTGAGCGAACTTGTTTGAGCGTTTTTTTAAATAATTTCATATAGGTTCACCTTAAATGTGATTCGTTTGCTACCATTTGTATTAATTTATACCACATGTCATTACTTGGGGTGCATTTCAAACTGCTAAGTTCAAATTTCATTACAGAGTCAGAAAATACTTCATTTGGCCCACTCAGATGGAATCGCAGCTGCAGATACTTGCTGCTTTATACGCTGCTTTATATTCTAAAATGTGTCGATCATTTAATAATACCAGCCCTTATTTCTTGACAGTATTGCTATCAGGGTTGGGTAGGTATTATACGTAACGTCTAAAACACGTATTATACGTACGTATTATACCGTATAAAAGGTACGTATAATACGTAGAGGTTTTAGACGTTTTATACCATACGTTTTTACAAAAAACCTCATAAACATTGTGATTGATACAGATAATTGATTATTTTTATTGTGACATGACATGGTCATCAAAAAAACAATAATAAGAAATGTACTAGAAGTGCTGGAAGCCTGCCCATCTAAACAAAGCGGGTAGAGTCCTACAGCCTAATGGATCCTAGCTTGGTGTGCTAAAAAGAAATTTCAAATGTGATAAACAAAACAATGGAAGTGCTCATGTTATTTAGTATGAAATATATTATGACAATTAATGAAAATACGAGATAGTGGAGTAGAATATATAGTACTTTTAACAAACTTAAAAAAAATTGAATTTCTGATATGCAGTGCAGCAGGTAACTACTAAAATAACCAAGCTTGAAATAAAATTTGGAAATTTTTACCTAACACTGATCCCAAGTACTTGATTGTACACAAAAGTCATTTTTGGAAAATTAGTATTCGTCTGAGGAAAAATTGGCGCTTCTTGATTCTGCAATTTTCAAAGTGTGGTATGTGAACAACAATTTTTTGGATCGCAAAAACGTTAGTCGGTTGCGAAGGGGGTTGTGGACGTAGGACCAGTTCGAGAACACCCTTTCGAGTTGGGCCGAGGAAGCAGGAACATTCATAAGCTTCTCAGCCAGCTCTGCTAGTTCAAGGTGGTGACGTTTAGCCAAGCCCCAGTAAGTTAAAGGGTTAACAATCGTCTTGGCTTGCAGAATGCCAAAAATTCCGGCTTTTGCCTTAAATTCCACCAAGCTGTCCAGCCCGCTTGCTGTCAACTCGTTTAACAAAAAGCCGTCAACCTCGTCAAGGTGGTGTAGTTCAATCTTTTCCCCCAGATACACGGGATGAAGAAAGTTGGCCGTGAGATTGTACTCGTTAAGTGCATAGTCCCTTCTCTTTTTCAAAGGGGCATCTGTACGAGATGAAAACCCGGGCGGAAATTCAAGTGTTAGCCACTCTTGTGCAGCATCGGCAATACTTGCTGAAGCAGATTGGCATACGTTGATCAATTTACAAATGGGTTCAAAGAGTTGAATTGAATCTTTTACGCTCGTCAAGAATACCTGGTCGAACAACAATTTTGATACACCATCAACCATCAACAGCTCACAATAAGCCATGACTCATGAGACCAAACCAAAGTTCACCAAAATTCAAATACAGGCAGTTTAAATGAAAGTACAGGGTTTTGAAAAAAAAAAGGTTTTAGACGTAGGTTTTAGACCTTTTTAATGTATAATACGTACGTATTATACGTAAAACGTCTAAAAGGGTTTTAGACACGTATAAACCCAACCCTGAATTTGCTATGCATGATTTTGGAAGGAGTGAATCTATCTATATATAGCCTCTCTGCAAGCTAAGGTGGCAATTTGTTGTCAATGCCACCAAGCGTATTATATAGGGCCTGGATTCTCAAAACATACCAGCTCCTTTTCACGTTTTAACAACCCCCGGGTCGTGGCTCGGTGGTTCCGCGTCCGATTCCCAACGTAGGTAAACGACCATTATATTGTGCAAATGCTTTGTGTAATTAATATTTTTAAAAAAGAAATGCAATCTAACGCAGACATTTATTATCCACATAACGTGTCATTTACGAAAGCAAACCATGTGTGCCGTATACCATATACTAAGCTGATCGAAAAATAAAATCCAACGCAAAGCGTGCCCTGTAATCTAGTCACGTCTGCAGACCTAATATTCCCATGCCCAGACGCGTGTCCATGACTCCTGGTTGTATCGGGAATGAAACTGTACTGCTATAGATGTCATAACCATAAGGTTCTTTTGTTCTTTACTTCAAAACGAGATTTTATTGCTGTAGTTCAAAAGGTCGAGCCTCGCTGCGCGATTTCAGCAGGTTGGCAAAGGAAATATGCCATATTATATGAAACAGAGTACACACTATCAGCTGTAGAACCGTGTTAGGCATTATTAGGTAATAAATACAAGTTTGTTTCTGAAGATGCACGAGTGGGGGCCAGGATGAGGATAGCATGCCATGGGTTAGCAAGCTTCTCATATCAGACATTACTTACCGTAGTAGCCGAACTTGGGATGGGGGCGCGAAGTTGCCGTGGCTGCGAGGGGGGATGAAGGCTGGGGATGAGGTTGTGTAGATACGCGGCACTGGGCTCCAACCTGCACAGATTGGGAGCTACGATATTAGGTAGGTATATACCTTGATCTCGACTGAAGTTTTGATCAGCATCCAAGTTTTAATCAGAAATAACTGTAGCCCGTCGGCTTTTTCATTTTAGTTCAACTTATATATGAAATGTGAGATAATAAATTATTAGTATTTATACTACCTTTACGCGGTAACTGGTGGTCGTGTCCTTTTTACGACATTTTCTCATGGAAAAATCGTCTCAAGCGTTGATAGGCAATAGATTAAAAAAATGTCAATGGCGTCGCATTGGTGCTGGATTTTGAGATTCAGATAGCTTATGATAATTATCTTACGTACTGTAAATATTAAGCTTGTATTTCTCCCTCCTTTGGTATAATATTCAATGATAGTGTTTACTTTTTAAATGTGATCTCGTTACATTGCATCCACTCGGTGGATGAAAGCTCAGTAAATAGCTGATACGTGCCACGTGCAAACTGCATCCCATTGCGATTAAATGCAAAGAGCAGTGCTCGGTGCTCGGTGCTCGGTGCTCGGTGCTCGGTGCTGATGATGATTTCCACGTGCTGATTACCAAAATACAGTACACAGGCACTGCCATGTCTGGATGCGACTTAATGCGACTTATCTAACAGATGCGATAGTTCCGAATTGCATCCGCAAGTCCGTTTATCTCAGTCATATATTGCAAGGAAACGCGTGGAAAAGCGTATCAACGTGTTTGGAAAACTCGACACTCGAAACTGGTAGTGAAATTTTAGTTTCTAATCAAATCACATTCGATGTGTCATATGGCATACTGATGAAATGTTTATAAGACGACGTGGTTGTGTTACCTGAATTGCTTTGTGCAAAAGCTGATGATATATGTATCCGATTTCATTTCTGCACTTTAAGATCTTTTTGGATATTGGATGCATTCAAAAATCTGGAAACGGAACTACATGTGGCACCTGGGGGGCGATTTTGTAAAAATTTCGTTTGAGAAGTCACTCGTCTTTTCTGTGAGAGCGTTCATTTGTTCCATTAAAAACATTGACAGTAATTGAGATCTCATAGAAAAGACGAGTGACTTCTCAACCGAAATATTTACAAAATCGCCCCCCAGAGCAGCTTATAAACTTTATTTTGATTTATTTTCCATGTACAAACATCGCATATGCCGCACAGTAACCAGATTATGTCTGAGTTGAAATTCGATTTCGATTTCTTCGTGTTCAGAGCGTGATTGGCGTCTGCCGTCAGTCGCAAAATGGAGGTCCCTGGGTGGCAACGCATAGTCGTGCCGATTGGTCAATAACAAATACGCTTCACTTGCCACTGCTTTTGTTTCAGTTGGTCGCATATTATTCTGGTTGCACGGGTCTACTGATGTGATCTTGCTCACTTGCCTGCGTTCACTCGCAAATCGAGCTGACATTTTGTTCTCAATTGTTATCCAGCGTGAAGCGGACACATAGAGCGTATAGCGAGATTACTTTGTCGTTGGCAGTGCTCATGGCTCCTACCTTATGGTTCAATTTTTTCCCTCATAAATCCGTCTAAATGCTGGGTCAGTTGGCCCCTGTGTTAATTTTTAAGCCTGCTACAAAAATCGTGGTGATCTGGAGCCTAGAAGAAGTGGTGATTTCAAACAACTGTTGACTGGAAACTTATTTCAGCAAGTTGCGAATGTCGCAAAAAGTTTGCTAATAAAATTCTACCCTATAGCATGAATACAACACTCGTTGATTAGATTATTAATGTTAATGCTCCTAAACTGAATTTGGCAAAGAAATGGCACACTTGCAGTTTCATGGGAAGCGCAGTTGAAATAAAACACATTTGAAGATTTTCTTGAGTGTATAGCGTTGGTGTATCAGATGCCTTGCTTGAATTAAAACTGACCTCTGCTTTCGTTGTTTTCAAGTAGGCACTTGGTATATAAAAAAATAAAAATAAATATATCCAGCTGTTTTAAATGTAACTTCTACGCCAAGCAAATATTTGTTTGCCGTTTCAAGCCGTCATGTATAGCTTAAATATTTCAACCAGAAAACTAGGCAAATTTTTAAAATCAACTTGAGCCCGATGGCGTACAGTTAAACACAGTTTTATGTACCAACATAGGATAAAAACCGGCAAATGACAAGTACCCGCTATTACCGCTCTTCCAATCCTGATGTTTTGCCCGATAGATCCCCGCTAATTGCTAATTAGTGAGTTTGATTCCCTCAACAGAGACCTTTGGTCACCATGTCGTGTATTTAACAAGTATCCAGGCCGCATAGTCCCTGACTACTGACTACAACGGAGCCGCCCAATCATCATAACGCGCATCACTCACCAATGATTTGTGATCACCATAGTTAAAATTTAAATTATAAAATGGGAAATTAACGTGATATTCAGTTACCGATTTCGGGTCCAAATTTTCAGTTCAGTTCACCTCAGTTCACCACGCTGCTAATATTTCTCGTTCAATCTTTGTTGTACATTTACAATGATAGTCGGTTGGCATTTCGCAAAACAATGTTGATCGTCACGTCGCGCAACAATTCCAACTTGCCTAATTGAATTATTCAACGCACCTCTTCAAGTTTGCCATTGAATGAGTCAATTACTCACTTGTTACGGCGCATAAGAGACGTTACACGATAATGTATAAATGCTAATCAATAATTTGCTGTGTTGCCGCTTGCCGTCGAAGTCGAGAGTAAAAGCCCTCATTAGAGCATGGATGAGATTACTTGAATGCATCCTGCCTGCATCACATGAGTGTATAGAGGAAGGAAAGAAATGCGATGAAGGAAGGAAGGAAGGAAGAAAGGAAGGAACCAAGCAGTAGTCACCTGAGCTAACAGATACCCAAGCCACAACCTACCGATTTATACCAGATATAATGATAGTGATACCTTGGTAAAACAACTACCTCGGCAGAGCGACTTATGTTTTTTTTGACACCGTATAGACCCATGAAACAGGAGGATTTTATGGCAACTGATCTTCACAATCGAGTCTCGTGTCTCATGCGTTTACTGGGCTGTTCTCAACAATTATATGTTAACCACCCCATCCCCTCCCCCCACCGTTGACACAGAATATAATGCTCTAGCATGACGGTTTCAACTTACATTTCAAGTCCAAGTCCCAGGGAGAGACAGACCCAGTGTGAGAGAGAGAGAGAGAGAGAGAGAGAGAGAGAGAGAGAGAGAGAGAGAGAGAGAGAGAGAGAGAGAGAGAAAGGAGAGACAGACAGAGAGAAATTTGTTTCTAGAATTAAGTTTTATGGAAGACAAAAATTAGAAGCATACATTATTTTGAGTGGAGGGGGTTAGAATAAATTGACTGGATTTTTTTATTAAACTTGAGACTTAACTGGAACGTTGACTTTTTCTGAAGCTGCATGAGATTGAATTGATAGCATTGATGAGCCTATCCGCGTATAAATTATACGTGCAGATTGACAAATG
This sequence comes from Nemurella pictetii, assembly GCA_921293315.2. Classification (NCBI taxonomy): domain Eukaryota; kingdom Metazoa; phylum Arthropoda; class Insecta; order Plecoptera; family Nemouridae; genus Nemurella; species Nemurella pictetii. The sequence continues at coordinate 21,743,603 of OV121116.1, read as the reverse complement.
ATACTAAATAATTTGTAAACGTACTTTTCATATTCGATTTGGTTACCGAATCGAATCACGGCTGAACAAAAATTCAAAATGCTTGGCATTGGTTGCGAACTGAAATTTGGTTGACATATGCATGACCTCACTCACAACTGGAGATACGTTATACTTTATGCCATGTGCATACATGCATGTTCATATGTTGCATGCGTGGAATTCTTTTATAGGATCCAAAACTGCATAAAATCTACGATCACATTCCCAGCACATTTTTTTCTCCAACTTATGTTCGTTATAACATATATAAACCAATCGAGCTATATTATCATGAGAAGTATTCAGCGTTGTAAAACGGACGAACCCGGAAAATGCATTGATTGATTATGTTAAGTTATGGCCGGACATTTAAATATCCATGAGTACCTTTGAAAGCCTCGTTTACCTGCACGTCTGGCCTATAATCTTGGTTCGACCACGTTAGACGCCTTGGGTGGGATAGCTCGGTCTCGCGTATTCCATTAAATGACAAGGTATACTGCCAAAGGTAGTGCATATTAGTGGCTACAGCCATCGGCTGTGACCTCTTCACTGGCTCTATAATTATAGGCCGAATTGACGGCAAACAGCTAAAGAATAATCTAACATATACCACCTTATCTTTCGAGCCCGAGAGCGACGGAAATGCGTGTTTTTCAATTTTCACATCATTACCTAATATAATCATTTAACTTAAGTATATCGACGCAAATATTACGTCCCGGTTGGAAATATTGCCACCGCATGTTTCATGCAAAAAAAAAGAATTCTAGCGGAGCCATCGCATCAATTTACTACACGCCCATTATTTCCATGTCAGAAGATACACATGCATAGATACATTTTCGTGCGTAAGTTTTCTGTGAAGTTGGATTACAACGATGAAAATTTACAGGGACAATTGTATAGTTTGTCCAATTCTCTGCTGGTATAAAATTGCATGAACTCAGATATGTTTATGAACTTATGTTTTAATCAAAATTGTACTGAACAGTGAAGGCGATAAATACGCGTGCGTTGCAGCTCGTGCATTTAGTATATTCTAAAATGCTTTATGCGCGCTAACCCTTGCAACGGGAATGTAAATTCTGTTAAAACGTTAGGTATCGATTGGCGAGGGTGGGTTTTAACTCGACTTGCTCTTGCAGTCACCGATGCTCCTATCGCATGCTCTAACGGGCCAACGGCTGTAATATACCGAAAAGTATTATCTACGTAATTTGCTTATGATGATTGAGTAAATTATGCTTGTATACCGATTGTCATATTGTAAGCGGCATCATCGGCATCGGCATCGGCATCATTATAGATCACTGCCTCATCACGGGAATAAGTTATCTACATTTTTCCATCTTGAATCAATCGATCTGTATACTTACAAATCCTTATACATGTTATGTCACGCACATGCTAGGATTTAGGAGGACCCATTATCATTTATCACCATATTGAAACATTGAGAGTCTAATAAATAACGTGTGATTTGGTTTGATTGCTTGTTTCAGATGCACAATGCGAAGTGCGTGCCAAAAAGCTAGTCATAGTTCACCCAGGTGGCTGTCGCTGGGCACCGGTCAACAGTGCATCGACTTCGAACAAGTCCTTCCTGATCGCATGCCCATCAACCAGATGACCACGGTAAGGATTCACTAAATCGCTGCTCCTTTTCTATGCACCAATGCTAGACACTTATTGTACTCGTGATTTTTTTTTAAGTTCAATTTGGAAGTACTGCGATGGCTCAAATAAAAGGTGTCCTCATACACGTTTGGACCTGGTCATGTAAATACTAGCATGTAAAACTCGTCAATTTGCTTCCACGAAGTAATTATCACCGGCGTACTGCCGTGCCATTTGAATTCACTTTCGTTTTCGGCATTAATTGGTCACAATCATATGAAGGCACTTGGTCCAGCAGCCAGCAATTTGAAAAAAACTGGCGGACGAATAATAGTATTGTCGATCGGCTTTCAATAGCGCGAGCAGTAGCCAAATAGATGTAGTGGGCGGCAGACATTTAACCATGAGAGTCCGCCCCAATTCATTTCCACCTGGCATTTAGACCCTGTACATCCTCACACCGCGCTCCTCGCTCATATCACACCACTCACGACTAATGGCTTTTGTCATGACTGTGCATTTGTAGCCCTCGATCTCTCCAACGTCGATTTTCCATAACCGAGCTCGTCTTACTAATTTTTCGCTTGTTACTTGTTGAAGATCAACTACTGTTGACCTCCTATTCAATATTCGGCGGCAAGTCGTGGTTTGGCTGTGGTTAGGTTATGCGTTGTTAATGGAACTGTCTGTAGGAAGAGTTGTTGAGATGAGGCAGTCGTGATGGCAAATTGACTGTTCAAAACTGGGACCAACGTGCACCAACTCCATAACCGACTGATAAAAACATAAATTTTTGTAAAATCGAAACGGAAACTGAACCCGTTGTTTGAAAACATGGCTGAGGGGCTGAAAACTGACAGGAGAAAACCTTTTTTGCTGTCTTCTATGAAGACTATCAAAATTTCATGGTGAGAGCCGACTGGCACATCTAGGAGACACAATCAGTGATTGCAGGTGTTTATTATTTTGATGATGATTGATGTTTGTTCGGCTGCAACCATGAATGGAGAATGTGAGACATTCGTTCATAAGACCTACAAAGTTTATTGCTTAACTTCACAGTCTTTCAGTCTCAGCTATTTGCTATTATTTGCTGTATTATTTGCTAAGTAAAAAACACTTGCATGGAAATGATTCATGAGTGTTTTTTCGGTCATGTTCCTTAAAATCCTTCTTAAAATTTTCTTGTCTGTACTGCCACTAGTCTAAAATTCAGGAACTCTTTTTGTAAAAATCTATATATCGCTTATAACCGGTTTCAAGCCACTATTTTTGAAACCGAAATAATGAAGCCAGAATACAAAGAGCAACAAAGAAAAGCCAATCAGTTTCATTCACAGGTCCAAATAATACAATCACCTCATGTCAAATTATTGTATTTTTTGGCCATTTCTCAAAAATTAAAACAAACTTGTATTTAATTTCAATACAACTCTCATCATCATCATCATCTTCTTCCTTTTCTTCTTCATATCATCATAGTAGGAAATGTCAGTTCCTGACATGGATGGAATAGGTCCGAGGGGGGGGGGGGGGGGGGGGGGGGGGGCAATGATGCTATTGTCCCAAGAAAATCTTGAATAATTGACAACATATTTTCCTTACTGTGTTATAATACACATTGCCAGTGTTGGGGTCATGGGGGTCACATGTGAACTGATCATGAAACAATAGTGGCATTGGGCAATTGGCAATGATACACACTCAATACAAGTCAGTATTGAACATTCAACTAAATCTGACATGTAGTTTTTGTCATAAAATAAAAGGCATTAATCTTGTCAGCTGTTCTATTGTTCATTGATTCATTGATTCATTGAATGTGAGATATAATTTATATGTTCAATTTTCTTCTTTTCACTTTTCACTTTTCACTTTTTCTGGATATGGTAATATTTACATTATTATTATTTTTTTCTCAGAGAATGATGATACTTACAATGTAATATAATATGAGGTAAATGACAAATTTAAATTATTAAAACATTTTTCCTTTCACATTTCATTGTCCAATATGTGTTTAAAATATCCACTTAAGTTATAATCTGTTGTTTTGATCCCTATACTAATATTTAACTATAAAGTCCTACCATGTTAATGAGATTTCAGCTAATTTTTGTGAGATGATTTATGAACCTTAGTTCACCCTTCTTCATATTTTACTAACTTTCTGGAACATGCTCTTGCCCCCTACTAGTACTTAAAAGTCTACTTGACACTATGCTATGCTTACGCTGTGCACACTGTGCTACATGCTTATGCTATGCACACTATGCTTAAAGCAGCCACCTCACAAATTCTTGCCTGTCATTCCCCACTCCCTATACCTTTGAGACTTTTGTCAAAATGGAGTCATTTTTTTGCCAGCAGCTCCATGAAAACAGTGAGAATATATCTCCAAGTAACTAATTTCCCTCTTTAATGCAACAAATTCTTGTTCCGCAGGTCCAGCTGACAATACGAACTCTTCCCGAGCTTCCAGCAGGAGCGAAATACAAGTGCGTGTTTGGCTCGGCCGACCCGATTGATGCCGCCGTCACGCCGTTTGGCCTTTCGTGTCCGACGCCGGTAGTCTCTGGCCGTCCTTCCATCCCCGACGCTCGAGACCACGTTCTCGTTCCCCTCTCTGTACGGTCGTCGGAAACCAACAAGGACTTCGTCAGCCGGAACTTTGCCTACTACGATTGCTCCAAGCACCTGACGTGTATGGATTGTGTGAAATCGCAATGGGCGTGCAATTGGTGTGTTTACGAGAACAAATGCACGCACAATACCTCGGCGTGCCAGCGTACCGTCATCAGTGGCGAAAATGTAAGCATGCTCCATATGCTTCAACAGGTACCTACTAACCAACTAACAACTAATCGTAGTCATAGATTTCATTGAATGGTCTTTTCTTGAAAATTGAATAGTAGTAATATTGGAAATGCGGAGTGGTTCAGAGTAATATTATTATTACAAAGGAGTTTAAAATACAGTATACAAGACTTTATCCCAGTCCAGGTATCTGTGTGTGTGTGTCAGATATAGAAATATTGAAAAATTAGCAGAAAATATATATTTTTGTATAAAAAAAAGAAAAAAACTTTTTCAAATTCCAACTTGTTGACGTAGGTACTGCTACAACTCACCAATTTCAATGTTGATAGCAATGTTTTCATGGATCACTAAAATCCCTACAGGTCTGTTTTTAAGTCTACCAAAGTTCACTAAATCTTAAATTTAAATTTACATGCTTAACTCACAGATTATTGCCATGTGCTTACATGGAAATGCTGAATTGCTCGTAGATTTTAATGAGTGAGTTTCGAGTAAATGAGTAGACTGTACACCGACAAATTAATGTGGTTAATTTTGCATTATAACTGGCTCTCTGAGAGCTTCATCCTTGTTCTTCTGTTTGTATGTGTAATTTACTTTTCTTATTGTTTCAGAATCCTGCCCACTTAATGATACACGGAGCCAACTTCTGCCCTCGATTTCGGCACCCTGCCGATGACATCCTATTGCCAAACAACGTGCCAAAAGAGATAGTGCTAGAGGTGGAGAACCTTCCACACCCGCAAGTGGGCCACACCGGCTTTCAGTGCATTGTAAACATCGAGGGGGCCAAGATGATGGTGCCGGCACGAGTCGAGTCGAACCGCTTTGTTGTCTGCGACAAGACTACGGTACGCATCGCCCGGCACTCGATCGCTCGTTGGCAGGAGTTACGATTACGTAACTCATGTTCTTTCTTTGATCAAAGTTTTAGCCAAAGTTTTTAAAAGCTTCCATTGGTCTGCACACTAAGATTTCTGCATTCAATAGTGAAGAGATTTTTTTAACATTACACTAAGTGTATTATTATACTTTCTTTTTCTTTAACAAAACTGCAAGTTTCACCTACCTTACGTCTTGGCTTTTCGGGAGAGGAAAATGAAATAAAACTCTTAACAAAGTCACCTTTTTGTTAAAAAATAAAAAACAGTTTCACAATTCTTGTGAGCTGGTTGGGCCTTGTGAAAGATTTTGTGATTTTCCTTACTCTTGTGCCTTAGCAGAAATCGGAGTTTTAAGTCCTTTGGCTTGCAAGTTGTGATAAAAATGTTGACACAATGGTGGACCGTGCGTTTGGTTATTGATTGTTCTCAACTTTGATGCCAAACGCAAATAGTTATTTTCTCTGCATGGACTCATTTTTTCAAGTTTTATTTATTTGCAGTTCTAATGGGTCAAATTTGGGATAGTTTTCTAAGATGACAAAAGTTAATAATTTTTCACTTAAAACAAAGTTGTATTTATTTTTCAGTATTCTTACGAAGCCAACACGGGAGAATATCAGGCGAGCGTTACGATAATTTGGAACCGCAACCATCATGTGGACACCATCACCGTTGTGCTCTACAAGTGTGACATCCTCGGTTCACACCGAGAGCATGCCGACTGCTCGTTGTGTGTCACCCGCAACAACAAGTACCAATGCACTTGGTGCGGCAATACGTGCAGCTTTAGCAAAAGCTGTTTACATTCATCAGTCAATGAGTGTCCAAAGCCTCGAATAGACATGGTAAGAGTTAAGACCGACGCCATCCCATGCTAGTAGCATCAGATTGTATTTTCTGTTCTAGAACTCTGTTTTTGCAGTTTTCTAAAACGTAAATCCCTTTTAAGGGTGTTGAGTAATTTCTTAATTGATCGATATGTTGTGTTTAAATTTATCGTATTCAAAATATGTTATGATCAAGGTAATGCTAGCCTGAGCTATAAGCCAGCTATCTAAATAAATATGTAATGGTGACCGATGAGTCATGCATAAATGTTGAAATAATGGCAAAAGCATTTTTTTGTAATTGTGTTCGTTGAGTGCGGCGATGAATTATTCAGTGAACATTTTGAGTCCCTCATCAATATTTGTCATAAATAGTGATTAGCACGTGCAGTGCACAGCATGAAGAGTAATGGCTGTGCTAACTGCTTGTGCATAATTGATTAAATTAGACTCTGTCCAAGGGTAAGAAAATGAAAGGGGTTATCCCCCCAGTGATAGTAAAACATCCCAACAACTTCCTCTTTTAGTAGATCTTGTCACTTCTCCTGCTATCATAAGCTGGCACTTTTACAAAAACTCAAATATTAAATTTTAGAAGGCTGGGGGAAACTGTTAAACCAAAAAAATCCTTTCATACAAACCTGCTTTTGTATAAATACAATGAAAAAATATATATAATACAAGATATGTGTAAATTGCATAGAGACAAATCAATTTATTTGGTACATGTCTTTCTTGTTTCAGATAAAACCTTTGAGCGGTCCAATTGAAGGAGGAACTTTGGTGACAATAGAAGGCAGCAACTTGGGCTTGAAGGAAGAAGATGTTAAGGGCAAGATTCACATTGGACAGACTCCTTGTGAGCTAATCCATTATGAAGTCTCTGTTAGGATAATATGTCGCACTGGACCATCGGAAGGAGAGAATGTTGCTTCTGTTGTTGTTGGAAATGAAGCTGGATACACAGAGTCTTCAGTTCATTTCAGTTATAAGGTAAGACCAACCTCTAAGAAAATGTCCCGGAATGTCCATAATGTCTTATTAAAAAAATAACCTAGGTGCATTGGAATCCCTCACGATGAGACTCCGTTGTATTTCAGTAGTTTACCTCTTCGAGGATATGACATCCCCAATTTGTTTACCCAGCCCCTTGCAATTTAAATATGTATTGGCACTATGGACCCCTAAATATATCCAATTACAACATCAATTAACTAGGTAGGATGGCTAGAAATCCAACCAGGGTCCAGCTTTATTACCTTAACAAGAGTAGTCCAAGGTTCAGTCTTGATTAGACAGAAGTTAAATAGTGCAAATGTTTCCCTATTGCAGGATATTTTGTTAGAAGGAGTGTTCCCTCCAATGGGTCCAGAAAGTGGTGGCACGCAGCTTGCTATTACTGGCCAATACCTCAATATTGGTAGTACCATCTCTGCTTTCCTCGATGACTTGCCCTGCCGAGTGAACTCTACGCAAGCTTCGAGCAGCCGAATCACGTGCATCACTTCACGTTCCAAAGGGCCGCACCGAGTTAAAAGACTGATGTTATCTATAGATGGAGCTAATAGGACGCTCGAAATGAATCCATTCAATTATACAAATGATCCAACCATCATGGAGATCAAACCTCTTCGAAGTTTTGCGGCTGGAGGACGCATGATTACTGTTCACGGAACAAATTTGGATACAATTTTAAAGCCTGAAATGACTGTTTTTATCGATGATGAACCCAGCCCAGTTAACAAAACGGTAAGAATTTCAAGCAAGTGATAAAGTTGATAGTTTGATGAGCATCCTGACAAATCTCTGCACCAGTAGACTCATACCCATTCTTCCCAATGAGTCAAAGAAAATGCAAATTCTAAAACCAATTAAATATGACCAATATCTCTATTTTGCCTCTCTTGCCATTCTGTGCCAAGATTTTCATTAAAAAATGTTTGTTTTTTGGACAGGTGTGTCAAGTATTGAACACTGCTCAGATGGAGTGTCCTTCTCCACCGGTTGATCTGAAATATCTGCAAACTTCAAGACTGAGACGCTCTCTGCAAAAGTTCACTGAATCCCGACTTCCTCTTCGGATCGGTTTCAACATGGATAGCGTGGAGTCGGTGAAAGATTTAGAGAAGCATTTCCAGAGTCTCCGCTCAGAGCTTCTATACGTTGACGATCCAAAATTTTTCGAGTTTCCAAACCAAATTAAGCTGTACAAAGGAGATACTTTAGTCATTGAGGTAATTGAAATAACAGAATTTTTTTTCATCTCATTACTCATTAGGCTTAGAAGTTAAGACACAGATAGCTGTTTTTTCTGACACGCAACAAATTCTAAATTTGCAAAAATTATGTTGACAGGGAGAGAACCTTAACTTGGCTAGTGACGAGTCGGACGTGAACGTCACAATTGGCACCCGTCCTTGCAACGTGACGTCGCTGGCGATGACGCAGCTGGTTTGTACGCCTCCCGAGGTGCAACCGTCGGGAACGGACGAAATCGGCGTGCGGACCGACACGGGATTGCCGCTCGTGGTCGTCCGCGTCGGCAGGAGCCTCCGGTTTCCCATCGGCTACCTGCGCTACGAAGTGATAAAGCCGTACTCGTTCCCTCCGGAGGCGATCACTGGCATCGCGGTGGGAATCGTCCTGCTAGTCTTCCTGTTCGTTGTCGTTCTCATCGTCTACCGACGGAAGTCCACCCAGGCCGAACGTGAATACAAGCGGATACAGATTCAAATGGACACGCTGGAGAGCAACGTTCGTTCGGAATGCAAACAAGGTAACAATCGACTTTGCACTGTACGCATCCACTTTCATTGCGCTAATGTTTTGACCTTTATTCAGATACTTACTGCAACCAAACGCAAAATATTTATTTTTCCGAGGTGCACTTGTGTGTAGATGTAGTTTTTAATCGTCTCCTTTTTTTTTGGTTTCACTTTTACTAATTGATTTTATTTAATTGTGATGACCACTTGAAGTACCAATGTGTACTTCTTTTTTGCTCCATTTGATTCATCTGGTCATATCAGTTCCTAATTTGGACAGTATTAAGGAAACACTTTCCTTGCTTTCAGCATTCGCTCAGATGTGCACATTGGATTCGAGCCAAAGTCGAGGCTTTCTCCTCGTGCATGGTACTCTGTATGAGGTTCTAGCCGCAGTATTTATCTTCATTCATGTTGCATTCCTCTTTCAGTTTTTTCTACGTTTTAAGTATTAACACATTAAAACGGACTGATTTTTTCTAGCGTGATTGGCATGAATGCGTACCCACCTCTAGCGTGCTCGGAGGACGCTATCATTGTATAAACCTTTGCATGCATCTATTACAGAGTCTAAATGTAAATTTATTTTGTTAAACTCTGGGAGGAAATACTGCTTGACCTCAATTATTGCATTTGGAAGTAACATTACTAGAAGTTTCTTCTCATTTTCAAGAACCATTTTGTCTGTAACTGTGTGTTTATACCTATACCTACTTTACACTCAATTTCATAAATGCAAAATATGGCATTTTTATGTCATTCATTACATAGTTGTGTATAACCTAACCAGTGAAATGTTACTAATAGTAACAAAATGAAAATATCATCTATCTTTTATCACTTTTAAAGATGATCTTTCTATCACTTACCATCAAACTTTACTCTCTGAAGTCGCCTTGAAAAAAAAAAGTATCATGAAGATAATATTAATTTTCTCCCACACCTCTTATGTCTTGTGTTTTTAGATTGGTCTTCAAATTTTAAACTGACTAATAAGTGACTAACAATCAATTTAGTGGAACTTTGCTTAACCTTCTGTTGGTTGAATTGAAACTGGAGGGATGAGCAGAATAGGTTGAAATTAGCTAACAATAATCTGTGTGGGCATTAGAAAACATTTTGTTTAAACTTTATCTGATACTTAAATGCTGAGCAGACACCAACATGATTAAAAAAAAATACATACCATGCTTCATTTATTTGATGTCACTAGACTGATTTAACTCCATTGCTGATCCATTATAAATTATTCCTGCCATGGTTCTTGTTTCTAACAACAAATATCATATGTTGGTAATCAGGATGTCTTGTTATTTTATTACAAAATGCTAAATTTCTTCTTTTACTCTTTTCAGCTTTTGCCGAGCTCCAGACAGATATGACTGATCTTACTGCTGATCTTGAGTCATCTGGCATACCCACGCTTGACCACAAGAACTACATAATGAAAGTGTTTTTTCCTGGTGTAAGTGATCACCCAATATTAAATGACCCTAAGGTAAGCAGGAGTTCAGTTAGATTTGTGGGCTTTACTTTTTTCCTATATCAAACATCATTTAATTACAAAGATTCTTTTGCTTGTTAATTTGTAGATTCGACCTTTTTAATTAGTTTGGACATCTTATTGTAGATTGAATTACCTTCGACCTTTTTAATTAGTTTGGACATCTTATTGTAGATTGAATTACCTTTAGTAGATTAAGTTGGTATGTGGGATGATTATCAGAATTCAATCTCAACTTCCGTCGAGAAATGAGTATTGGTTGATTGAAAACTAAAGAAATAATACTCATGTTGCTAATCACGCAGTAAAACCGTGCAGTAAAAAAAAAAAAGTTCATTTGAGAGAAAATTCAAATTCACTTGGTGATTTTTCAATATAATATAATTAACAAGGATTGTTTGTTTGTTTTAGGTTCGAATTAATGGGCCACGGACAAATTATGATGCAGCAATGATGCAATTTGAGCAGCTTATCAACAACAAGGGGTTTACCCTTACCTTTATTGAGACTCTGGAAGCCCAAAAGTCATTCAACATTCGCGATAAGTGAGTACTTACCATACTAACAAGCTGTCTCTAGTCATTAACATTCAAGAATAATTGTACGACTCATTTTTTTAAATCTCATGAATGCTGACAGCTGTTCCTTAAAGTTGTACAGTTGTACAGTTACTACAGTTGTGAATTCCCAGAAAATTATAGACATTAACACCTTTGCCACCCCAAAAATTTTAATTTAAACTGCTATTTGCCCTTTGGGTATCTACTTCTTTGAAAATATCATGGATCTTTCAGTTCCTACCTACAATTGGCCATCCCACTTTTTATCAAAAGTCTTTAATAATGCCTGTAAATAAACTTGGTGTTACCTTTCTTACAGAGTGAATGTCGCTTCTTTGCTCATGGTGGTACTCATGGGAAAGATGGAATACGCCACTGACGTCCTTCGTAGCTTGTTATTGAGATTAATTGAAAAGTCCGTCAATACTAAGCATCCACAGCTGATGCTTAGACGAACCGAGTCTGTAGTCGAAAAGATGTTGACAAATTGGATGGCTCTTTGTATGTACAACTATTTGAAAGATTACGCTGGATCTTCGTTATTCCTGCTGTTCAAAGCCATTAAACACCAGATAGAGAAAGGTCCTGTGGATGCTGTTACCCACGATGCTCGATATTCACTCTCAGAAGAAAGGTTGTTGAGAGAACAGATCGACCATGGCATGGTTGTAAGTATAAACATTCATACTGCAATCAATAAACACTTTCAAGATTACCTATTCATGGGCGCAGGCTGCTTTCTGCTCTTACCTTTTGTGCTGAATCGTTCAATTTTGACGGCAACAAGATATTTTAGGGCTCTTTGTTCATTCGTAGCTTGATATGCCTAGTCTTGTTTCAAATATAATTGTTTGCCTTTTATTTTTGTGATATTTTTCTCCCGCAAAAGTCTGGCTAGTTGTTTTTTACATTTTGCAAAAGAGCAATTTACTGATTTTTTTTATGTTTTTATTAGAAACCAGGAGTGTTTTTTAACATATCAAAAATTTTACGCTATAAATTGTTTCCTTTTTTCCTTAGACAATCCATCTTGTTCAAGAGGATCCACACTATGAAAAAATTCCTTACCAAACATATCAAGTACGTGTTATTTAGTATGATCATCATGATCTCTCCTCTTATCAAAATTGACTGCTTGTAATAAAGGTACTGGGATGAGCTTGCATGAGCTTTCTACATGGTGGCATAATTAGTTAGAATAATTAATGAAAACTAATTATAAATTGTTGGCAGGAATGGGATCTTAAATGTTTGCTTAAATTTTGGTCAAAATTCAGAAATCAAATTGTGATTGTCAGTTAGATCAGAAAGTTGGGTTTATCATTATTCATTGTGATACGAGACATTGTTATTAATCCATGTGTATTATTTTCAGACACTTCATGTGGTTCAAGATGACCTCGATGAAAAGATACAGTGCAAGGTTTTAGACTGCGATACCATTAGTCAGGTCAAGTCTAAGATCTTGGACGCTTTATATAAGAATACTCCATTTTCCATGAGGCCATCTATCAATGAAGTTGACTTAGGTGGGTACTAACTTCCTTAAATTGAACACACTTTGATACACGCAATAGACATTTTCTTTCAGGAAAAAATTTCATCTTATACCCATTAAGAAAAGCCAGTTGGATTGAGATTTCCCAATCTTACTTGGTTAAATGCAGACCCAATAATATTTTTTGTGTGCTTTTTTAAGTGAAAAGGAAATAAAAACCCGAGTGGCTTTTCTTAGTGGGTATATGACGTCATTTTTCTTTTTAATGGAACAGGTCTTTTAATTGTCTATGTCTCATTTAAGTGGTGCAGCAAGGTAACAAAACTTTTTCTTAACAAAGTTGCCTTTAAAGGGTAAATCTTGGATGCCCAAAGACAAAATGTGAAAATACATAAGCCAACCACCATCGTTACACACTAGCTGTCACGTATTTGGACTTTCTCATTTAATCAGTTAATTTTCTAGCTATCTGGAAAATCTCCTAACCGAGTGAATTTATTTAACTGTATTTTTTTCTGTTCCTTTACAGAGTGGCGCCATGGTAGGGGCGGTCATTTGACTTTACAAGATGAAGATCTTACAACCAAATCTACCAATGGGTGGAAGAAAATCAACACATTGGCACATTATGGTGTCAAAGAATCTGCCGTTATGTCACTCATTCCTCGACAAAATGATGGCTATAATGCCAACTTCAAGCTGCCATGTCAAACCTGTAAGGAAATATTATTCTTTATATACACTTTGATTAGTTAAACCGAGTTTCATAATAGGTTGTCAGATATCTAATATTGTGTGTTCTCACATTTTTAGGTACAGGAACGTACTTTACAAATTCACTATCTCCAATTATCGCCACTAATGGAGATGTTGAGGCAGGAACAAACCTTCGAATGTTCCACTTAGTTAGGCCAATTGATGAACACCACTATCAAAACAATAAAACTGGTGAACGCACTCATAAAGCAATCCCAGAGATCTTCCTTACGAGGCTCCTGTCAACGAAAGGAACTATCCAAAAATTCGTCGATGATTTCTTCAATACCATCTTGACGGCCAATGATGCATTGCCTCCAGCTGTAAAATGGTTATTTGATCTCCTCGATGAAGCAGCTAGAAAGCATAGTATTCTTGATCCAGAAGTTGTACATGCTTGGAAATCTAATAGGTATGTGTACTCAAGAAATTTACCGTGCTTATAAGATCAAGGGAGAAAAATCCCTTAAAGTTAAAAGTATTTGGCATACAGAAAATAATGACAGTTTGTTGCTTTTGATTTCAGTCTTCCCCTGAGATTTTGGGTAAATTTTATCAAGAACCCAGATTTCATATTTGACATCAACAAAACAACCACAGTGGACTCTTGTCTCTCTGTGATTGCTCAGACTTTTATGGACTCATGTTCCACAATGGAGCATCGCCTGGGGAAAGATTCACCTTCCAACAAACTACTTTTTGCTAAAGACATTCCCCACTACAGAGAAATGGTATCACACTTTTACGGTGATGTTCAAATGTTACCCCAAATTACCGACCAGGAAATGAGCACAGCAATGCAACAGTTGTCAGTTTCTCAGCTTGGAGAGTTCGACACTGTTTCTGCACTGAAGGAGCTATATATCTACGTAACCAAATATAGTGATCAAGTAAGTTCTGTTAATGTACTTAAGAGAGTGGAAAATCAATTGCATATTTAGAACAGTTAATAATGAAAGGTGTGAAGGAGTAAAAATCAACAGATATTTTTTTCAGTTATCTAATTGCACCATCATGACTTTCAATTTCCTCTGAAATGGTCAAACATCAATTTTTGCCTGAGTAAACAATGGCAAATGCCAATCATTTGTTTATTGTATTTTGTGCATTTCATTGCACCTGTTTTTATCAATCTAGTAATGTTCTTTGTCCATTCTAGATTCTTGATGCATTAGAGCTGGACCCATACTGCAAGAAGATGCACTTGGCTCACAAGCTGGAAAATGTAGCATGCACCCTCGAAGGAGAAGAGACTTCAGCGTGCTGACGGCGCGAGTCACCTGATCTCCTATTGGCCAATCTCTATTGAGAGCAAGAGCATCCCACAAGACTGTGATAATAAGGTACTAAGTGCACAACCATCTGTATAAAACAAATTGTGATTCTTTGTGCTGAGTGTGAAAAGACAATGTGGAGTGTGGAGGTTGGCTGTGCTGGTGTCAGGTGACTAAGTGAGGAAAGAATTGTTCATTAAGGTAAAGAAGTTAGAAGGCAATGGAGGCTTTCATAAAAAATGTGCTGGTTTCCTAACATTTAGTGCCTCGAAGATGCCATTGTGTCAAAAGATTCCTCGTGTCGATCTAGATTTATGGGAGGATTCACAGAGCTATTATTTTAAATCCACATTTTTATATTACCTATAGGATATAAAATCATAGAAAATGTTGCTAACAAGTTTTAACTTTGTAATCAAAAGAAATCTACATCCTATTAGCATGATTATGCAAGCATTCATGTATGAATATAGTTGAGCTAGAGCATTGCTATAAAATTATGTCAACTGTGAAACACACCTATTTAGTAACATAAGGAAAGATTTGAAATTTTTCACAATAATATAAGATCACTGTTTTGTTGTACTACGCTTTCTTTCTTTCCGTGAACCCAAATGCCCAAATTAACTGATCCAAATAATCCCTTCCTTTCGAGAAGTATGCAGTGGGAAGGACAGAGATGTGAGCCATGGATGTTGGTTCAATCTAGTCTTGTAAATTGTGTAGGCTTGTATTGTAGGCTTCAATTGTGGTTAACCATGTTTGCTTTCAAGTAAAATGCCAATAAACCTAGGGCACACAATTTCAGTCCGACCAACACAGAATAATATGGTACAGACTGTTCTGCCGATTGCAAAGAAGGAGTTAATGCTAGTGGCACCGACTCACTCATGAAAAGTAAGTACTAGGGTAGAGTTTTAGACTCTGTTAGGGTATCTTTAGCATTCGTTGACTCGAGGTGTCAAAGTACTGTTCCATGGTCCAGAGCTGAAATGGTAGCTTTGTAACTTACTGGCTTGTTTGTTCCGAATTTTGAGGTTGCATTTCGTGTAATCAACAGCATCCGCATTGAATGGGTACAGACCAACGCAAAATCCAGAAATGATAGCTTGGTTGAATTTCTCATCCTCCAAGATTGAGCTTAGCGCTGTTGGTACATTCTGTTTTCGAAGTTCTGCTCCCTTATGTTCATATCTCCATTTGCATGCCATGCTGCGCCACTTTGTCTTAAGAGTTAAGGGGGTAAAAAAATGCAACGTCAAGTGGTTGCAGGATGTGCGTTTTTTCGGAAACAAACACACAACAATTATGCCATTATCTCAAGTGCAGAGTCAAATGCGAGGAGTGCTCATCGAGGAACTCTATGACTGGTAATTTAAAGTTCTTTTCTATGAGGAAAGGGTGAAATACATTGGAGAAGTACTCAAAAAAAGCCTCTCCAGTCATCCATCCCTTCTCAGTCTTGCCAAGCCCTCAAAATGGTGGGGCTGCCTCGGCAAACAACGGTGGCATCCATTCATATTTATATACTGTGAGTGGGGAAGCATGAGTTCCAACGGCATAGACAGTGATCAGAGTCGTAATATTTTCCTTGTCCGAGCTAGACAATTGATCGTAGATGGGGCTGCCCTTTTTGGCTAAGACGAGACCTCCTGCTGGACAAAGGTAGAACAACGTCTCATACATGTAAAAACCCGCTCCGGTTCCTCGAGAACACGGATGTCTTCACCCAAAAGATCGGTAACTTCCTTGAACCAGCGTCTAATCTTCTCTTCGGTAATACTGCCCCTTGCTGCGTTTATGTACTCGGCATGTTTTTGACTAACAATAGGATTGCGCTTGAGGAATGAATGGAACCATTTACAGCCGGGTCAGTTTTTTATGAATGGAGTTTTAAAATTTCCCTATTCGACCATTTTTTGGACAGAGGAGAGGACAGTCTCCTTGTTTATCGGAAACCCAATTTAAGAAGTCTGCAGGATCCAATCGACAAGAACATTTTCTCCGTTTACCCCCAGAACTGCAGATGGTCCTACATGCCCAGTAGTCTCTGTAGATCATCCGGAAAGTTTTCTACGAAGCTTGGGCAGTGGAACACTAAATGCATTGCTTGCAGCATTGACAGACATACCGTCTCGTATAGCAGTGAGTGCACCGCAAACTTTTGATGGCGAATACATAAACAGTTGACACTTTACAGACGTCTTGTGCCTTCATCAGGCATCAATTTTCTTTTTTCCAGATTCCATCAGTAATTTTGTGGTATCCGCCGCACTGTCAGTTTTGATCTGAGGGGAATTGTTTTAGTGTTTATGGATATATTGGAGGTGGCACACGTTAATTTCGGTTGATATTGTGGTTTCGGAGTCTGTTGACAGATGTGACGATTTAGTGTGATTTAGTGTCTTTCTGACATTTGAAGGCGGCCATGTAACTAACGTTTGGCGGGGTTCAGTGATGCCAACTGTTAAGTTTTATTCCTATATGATATTTTGTGTTTTGGCGGGATATTTGATCGTGGGTCAAATATGTGGTTTGAGGATCGCGATTTGTGAGTTGATGGTGAGTCATCTTCAGGTAATTGTCGTTAAGCTGTTTTTTAATTACTTGGGACTGGCTATGGAATTCGATGTGAATACCTTCTGGGTCAGTGATGAGTTCTAGTCAGTTGGTGTTTCACCATGGTTTACGACGGTTGTGATCTAGATGTTTCGAGTTTTACGATATTGTGCGGGATGAAGAGCGTTTGGTAGAATGGTTGAAGAAACACGGTGTTTTGAGGAGAGGAGTGGATTGTGTGGGTCAGTTTGTTCATTGAAGAGTGATTTTCGGTATGGTTGTGGAAAAAATAGTACTGTTCGTGATCATAAGAAAGTCGCTAAGGTGCGTGCGGAATTCCGCTACACTCGCCCCGCCCAAAAAAATGCAATATAAGTTTAAAAGACCCTCAAAAATGACCCTGTTTTCAAAAGTACATTAATTTTATGCAAGGATAAACCATAAATAGTTGATTTCAATCAAGCTTTAAATTAAAATTACTTAAAAACAGCATTGAACGTCTCAATCGGCAAAATTCAGCGGCCATCTTCCAGCAAGGTCAAACTACACACCCAGTAACACCAACCACAATGCACACTGCAAAAGTCACTAACACTACCCAATTGCTGGTTTTCAAAGTACAACCCCCCCCCCCCCCCCCCCCCCCCCACCAAATCTAACCGACATCTCTAGATTCCAGGTTGTTAATTTCTAGCAAAACTCGTACTATTTCCCCCGCCCCCCTCTCTCTAACCTTACCTTTCCGGACCTTCCCAGCCCAATTTATGTACTTGAATCATATATTCAAATCGCCACTAATCGCTCTAATCTTCCGACGAAGAACCTCAATACGCCCCTCCAACACCAGAGCATGATGCAGTCTCTTCGCAAACTTCACAAGTATCTTCCACACTTGATTATTTTATTACACCCGGATAAACGTCAGAAATAATACGAAAAAAACATGCACCCTGTATTGGTGTTCACGATAGCATCGCTTCCACAAATGTTCACACAAGTATCCTTCATAGTGTGCAACACTCCTGCCATACCGCCGCACACTCGATCGAACCTCCTTCTATGTTTATAATCCTAATATAGCGTATGGTCGAAATTTGTGGTTTTTTTGGTGTTGGTTGATGCGTATTGGTGTGAAATGTTGAAATCCGTTGAGTTTTTTTGTCGGAAGCTTGTTTGAAAATTCCATTATATGCCCTCCAGCAGTCGCTTATAATTGTTGAGCCCGGTAAAATCCACTCCTTTATCACACCCAACAGCGTCTCTGCTGTCCTGTCCTTCACAGCTACAACAAACAGCTTCTTGCTCCCTCTGTCAAACCCACCAAACACCTACTGTCCATCCACGTTCTGCCCCCAATTGTATTTCCGTTTTCCGATTTTTCGCTTCATCAATTTTCACTAATACACCTACTCCTCCAATCGGTAATTTTGTCAGTTTTTATCCGAGGGGATTGGTTTTTTTGGATTCCTTGCGTTGATATTGTGGTTTCTTGCAAAAAGTTAAAGTATTTTAGAAATCAGGGTTATTTTTGAGGGTTTGAGTGTGGTGGAATTCCTAAATTTTACCATTCAATCTTTGTCTTAGCCATTCTACAGTCCATACCCACAATAAATAGTTGAATAAAATCTACCAACTGGTATTTGCCTTATACTTGGCCAGAACTGGCAAAGCATGGTAACCATTTGTGGCCAAGACACTGGCCACCGCTAGGCAATGAACTAAAATAGATGCTCAGTTTTGGCCATGCCAATGATTATACATACCAGCATCAAAGGAGTGAAAAAACCACTTAAATTAACATCATTGATCATTATTAAACAACCTTATGGCAGTTAAAACGTAAGAAATCACTGAACAAGTAACCAAAAAAGAGAAAACCTTACCTTCCAAGTTACAATCCTAACCTAAATTCACATCACTTTCCCCCAAAGAGACTATGCTGCTCAAAGAACGCTTTCAAGTAGTGTAAAGTCTATTTAATATAAGAATAACCTTGTCCGCTCAGCGCTAGTAGTCAATACCACTACCAACATGATGGCATATAGATTTGCTGTCACCGACTTACCTTTATTTCTAACTGCATGAGTAATATAACTGTAATAATAAAGTTACTAGTTAAAAGCTTAAAGATATGCTTGTGGTAAATAAAACATTAATGCACTGTTCTACAGTTTGATTTTGAAATTTTGAATTAGCGCCTTGCGGATTTAGTTTCATGAGTTGGTGAAATGTGAATGGCGGACATATTTTGAGTATGACCTTATCCTGGAAAGACAGAGCTTCCAGACTGGCTCTTATAAGAATTAGGTTGGTGTCATCTATTTAAAGAACCCTACATAAAAGAAAAAAAACGAGGTTGGCTCAAAATCTTTGGATATTTGTAATGATACGCTAATTAAAGCATGTTGATAGAAATCACAGTTATACCACCATAGCGAAAATTTCTGCAGCAAAATGTTTGTTCAGCAGTTTTATTTACTGCAAATTAAATTTTAGTACAGAAGGTTTATGGCGTACTTTGAGTTTTGGCTTTAACTAATCAGCTCAATTTCTTTGAAACATTAAAGGCAACAAATTGAGGCAAAATACTAATAAGAGATAATTTGTATCCATATCTGGATCTGGAAGCGTTAGCAGGCCATTTAAAAAATAGCGCACTTCAAAGACACTGCGCCGGAGCAGGAATCCCGAACAGCCTCCTTCGGTCAGCTGTTGACACTGTTGCCAGGATCCCATCGCCAGTGTTTTGTCTGCGCCAATTCAATTGCAAAATGGCAGCCAAATGTGGTGAGGAGGATGCAGAGATGAATAACAAAGTTGATGTTTTGGAAAGTGATGCAGCTGAACGCTCGACAATATTGCCATGGGACAGATTCTCGAATTGGATACACTGCATCTGTGTCGTTACATTTGACTTGGAGCTGGGTCAAGCGATGGAGGTAATTAAATTATTGTAATTGCTTGGTAGGTTATTCTGTCTCCATGATGAAGGCTTTCGCCTTTATGTGGAACATGGACCCACGTTTACATTATATAGCAGTACGTGCTGGCTTCAATGTGAATGAAATAGCATTTTATAACTACATTTTGATGGAATACGTTCTTTTATCCATTAAGAACTGTCCGTGTGACAGCTGACAATATGTTTAAACTTGGCACCTGGCATGTTGGGCATGTTTAGTGTAGGTCACTTCCTTATGTATTTTTTTAATCTCTTTGTATTAAATTATCTAAATTTTATTTAAGTATTTGCAATTTCAGATGATTTACCCAAGCAGCATCAAACTGTCGGAACAGGAGAAATCAAATATTTGCTACTTAGCATTTCCCGATTCTAACTCGGGTTGCATGGGAGACACACAGTACCACATGCGAATAAGGCAGTCTCCAGGTCAACATGAACTCCTTCCAGAACATCAAGCATATAACCAGAAATGTCCCGTCTTCCTTCAAGTAGATCCTGGCTATTTCTGTGGCTACGTATATTTTCGCCAGGTCAAAGACAGGACAATTCCCAGAGGATATTTACAAAAGGTACTATTTTGTTGTCATTATTATACAACATTTTTTTAGGGTACTATGTCATTGTCAGTTTTTAAAATATGAAACGTGATCATTTTCCAGAGTGTGGTGATTGTATCGAGACTGCCATTTGTCAGTCTGTTTACTGAAGTGTGCGCATTAGTAGCCCCCGAATTCTTTGACAATGGGGAGCCCAGCATTGAAGCTGCCTGTCACGACATTGACCAGTGGTGTAGTCCAGTTCCTGGAAAAACTGTTTCCCTACCACTTTTTGGAAAAGTTATTCAGGTTTGTTATTTAATATCTTATAAATAGGTAATACTTTTAGTGGTGCTTCTGGGTCTTTTTTTTTAAATGAAAGTTGCTAAAATGCAGTGTGTTTCTTATGGTTACAGATCCAAATTCCTAGTCAGACGAGCAAGAACGGAATTCCGTCGGCTGGCTCTCCTTCTCATTTGTTACCTGAAGTTGCTCAAGGGACAAGTCAAGATTTATCTGCAGCTCTCATGCCAACAGTGCTACCATCCATTTATGAGGTGAACATGTTCCGCTGCTTTTGCCCCATCATATCTCACATTCACTTGCTGTGGGAGCTGGTGCTTACTGCTGAGCCTATCGTCGTAATGGCAGCATCCCCAACAACTTGTTCAGAAATGGTTCAAGCTCTAGTCAGGTAAAATTTCTGAGATGCTTCTATCGTGTCTTCTACCAATATTATGCACATAAATAATAGACAAACATGAATGTGTGTAGTGTACTGAAAAGTAATCACAATTAATTACTTTGTAGAAAATTACTGGTTTGGGTAATAAAAATAGATGGAACTAGCTGGCCTCGTGTAGCAATATCTAATTACACTTAAAAAATTTAAAATTGCATAGTTTTTGTTCCTTTTCAGTTTGATTACTCCTCTGATGTATTGTGCAGACTATAGACCATACTTCACAATTCATGACAGTGAATTTAAAGAGTACACCACCAGGTCTCATGCACCACCTCCAGTTTTACTTGGAGTTACAAATCCCTTTTTCGCCAAGACACTGCAGCATTGGCCGCACATAATTAAGATCTGTGATGCGTCTAGTTTAGGTAAGTCATACAACTTTACGTGGCTGGAAATACCAAATGACCGATATGTTTTAATAGGTATACAGAGTGGCATGACTCAAGAAGAACAGCAGCAGGCGTGACATCCTTTTTTGGTGTCAAGAGAGTTTTCTGTGTGTGGTTGTATGTGTCTAATTGCCTTTACAAATTATAATTTATAATAATTATAATAATATTAATAATTAATTAATATTAATAATAAATATAATAATATTAATATTAATATTAATTATATAATTATAAATTATTATTATACAAAGGTCCTCTAGGGCTGTGACTGTTAAGAAATCTGATCAAAAAATTGGATGAATTTCTAGCTAAATAAATGCTAAATGCTAATTTTTTATTAAAAATTAATATACCTAATCAATATTGTATTTCCTTCCAGCAAAGACGCAAAAACATAAACTGAAAAAGGGCGGCAATATAAAAATGCTTGATTCGAAGCCTGGTGTTTACACCCATTACAAGACATTTCTACAGAGAGATAAGGCATTTCTCAAAAAACTTTTAAAAGGGATTCAAACTCGAAGGCCAGGAGAAGTGCAGACTGCATTGTTGAGGCGGCATCTTCTCGAATTGACACAGAGCTTTATGATACCGCTAGAAAGGTATATGGCAAGCTTAATGCCGTTGCAAAAGAATATTTCGCCATACAAGGTAATGATTTATTAAATATCCATTTTTACAAATTCAAACTACGTGAAGAATGAAATTTAATTCTGAGCATATACTTCTTGTTTTATATGGTTGACAGAAAGTAAAATCATGTCTAAAAATCCCCTGGTAAAACTTATGAAGACAAAACCAAATTTTCTTTGTTTATGAATAAACTTGTCTGATCAACATCTGACTGCATCCAATTTTCTCTTGTTTTTAAGTAGTTAGTAACTGTAACAATAAAATTCTAGTTTTTGTTATTTTTATAGTGCCATGCCAATTTAGTTTTTCGAGTTGGTGGAAATGGCAGCCATTTCTTAAGGATGACCATATCCCGCAGACTCGACTTGTTCTATCCATCAGTGTTCTGTAGAAGAAATTTTGAACATTACACTGGTGGCCACTAAACTATAATTATAGAAATTTCCTACCAAATTGTAGTGCGTCAAACCTATTCAACGATGAAAGGTGTTTCTAATATCAAACTTTCCATTTAAATATGTTGTTTCTGTTCTCTTTTAGGCAGCACCAACCCCTAGGCCATTCAACCCAGACGACTTTTTTGCCACCCTGGGCACTTCAGGGCCTCAGCTCACCACAGGAATCAAAGGTGACTGGATGGGATTGTATCGTCGATTCTTTCGGTCAGCAAACTTCAGCAGCTGGTTCAACGCTCGGTACAGGGAAGTCAGCCAGGCGCTTCAAGCACTCCAGCTAAAAGCTCTATCCGATGCTGTAAGTAGTCACCTGCCAATTTACAGGCTATTCGAGCATGACTTGCTCAGGCATGGCTATTCGTATCATTCGGGAGCAGTAGACGCAAATTATTCCAATGGTACCTTGATTCCCTTAGGTAATTTTGGTAATAGATATTTGTTTCCCAAGGGTCAGTAATGGATAGCATTGTCCCAGAAAAATAGCTTAGTGGGTTTGGGATGTGTTCCTATCACATTACTGATCCAACTTGCATGGAACAGTCGAATAGATGGCTTTTTGGATAAAATCAGTTTTGCAAGACTGCAATGTTTTGTTTGTTGGGATTTTCATTTTATTTCTCGTTTCTCAAAGATATTACTGTAGTACAAGTACTAGGTACTCTTGGTTATTTCTGTTTTCAATCATGGTTTTGTGCCCCTTTCGATTGAGACCTAACATTATCCCTTCCTTTTGTTCAGGATCTTACCGTCTGGGTCCAAGGAAAACATGAAGTCGAAGTTGTCGATATGATTCTGCGAATACGACATAAAATCGAACAGAGTGAAGTTGACGATTTACCATTAAGTGACGCGACCCGCGATAGGTTACGGCTACGAATGGCCGACATGATCTGTGCTCTTCCTGACGATTTGAAAACAGTGCTGAAGACCAGCTGATGACATCCGGCCTCGGCGGAACCGGCTGCTGAAGCTTCCGTCGGGATTGAAGCGGAGGCCTCGTTGGATTATTCGGTCAGTTGCAGAGCTGGTACAACTAAATCGAAGAAATCCGACAAAGCCTGCTACAAGCTGAAATGCTTTTAAATTCTTGTTGTGAAGAGTTAAAATCACCATGGCCTTGATATTTTGGAAGGTTTGCTTGTGGAGCAAGCATAAATTAATTGTGAGAAGGAATCAGTCGACTTGAGTGAGATTATGATAAGTTTCCTTGGGCCTATACCCGAAACAGAAACTTATTTTTATTTTTTATGTATTCATGTTCTTATTTTGTTTTATAATTTTACTATCACATTTTTTACTCTGTTCATATGCTCATTGAAGTTCCACTGTAATTAATTTATTGTGTATGATTGTATGGTAAAGTGAGCAATGAATGGAGATTTTGATGTTTGTTTTCTTGAGTAATGGCATTGTTTGGTCAATTGTTAAGTTATTTGCACTGTGCAAACTAACGATTCCTGTGCGATATATTCTACTCATAAAAATGCCTCTACGATTCTCATCTCTAATTGCTGTTGGCTACTTACTTTTAAAGTAAACAAGCACTAAGATATATCAATGTATTGTGTGGAGCATTCTTGGTCTTCCTATTACCTACCTCTTTACGGAGTAGAAATGGGAGAAAAAATAATGAACACATCGAATTTTGTAGTGTAAGTTCAAAGACTATTTACGATTCCCAAAAATGTTTCCTGACACATTTTAATTTCACGGACAATCATACTGTCTGCTGGCAAAATGTCAACTGAAAGATACTGTTGGTTAATTGTATACAGTGAGAAGTAAGCTTAACATTGGCATAATGGAATTTTAGTTTTACTAATTACAACAGGACTGAATGTTAAGCATTCAGCATCAATCACATTTTGACGTGAAATGCTAAGGCAAAACATTAACTTGTGCAGTTCGATTATGTTGGTTTTTAATCCTGGCTCGACCAGTGCTCTCTCTCTTTTTGTGCTTGGAAACAATATATTTTAAGGACTGGTATTTTGATTGCAATTACTCGACGCGGCTGGAAAAGGTGCCTTTTGTCCATTGTTGCAGAGGCAGCAACGGTTGATGTTTTTTCGATATATGAGCGAACGGCTGAGTGGGCAGTGATTTCTATTGCAATTGTTAAATGAACGATAAATGATCTTAAAGAGTACAAATGAAATTAGTATTACATGTAAGTTGATCTATATTATGATGATTATTATTATTATTATTATTATTATTATTATTATTATTATTAACAGCATGTAAATGTTATAAACTTAGAATGTAAATATTATTCAAAGAAATGTAAAATATGTATAGGTATTATCATTCGATATTATTTTAGAAATGTTAAAATTAGTTAAGTACGTACATTGCCACCTAATGTTTATAATTTAGGCTAGATGCAGGAAGTACGCCTGATGGAGTCAAATGCATGTTTTACAAATACTGAATGGGGATTCTTTTTAGTACACTGTCTACCAAGAAATAAAATTTTCATCCTAGCATCAAGGTAATTAAAATTATCTTTCCTCAAGTTTCAAACCAAGTCAGAAAGTTTCTCTGCGCTATTGTGTAACAACTGTTAGCTGGAAATTATGTGGATTTGTAAAACCTAAAATACTGTACACTATACATCGAACTATTTTCAATTGTTGCTTTAAACAGAAGCAGAAGGAATGGCACTAAACATTTTATTTCTGTTAATTTAGGCTCAGATGCAATTTCAGTTTTTGAAATGTCTCTAAAATTTTTATTTTCATAAAATTTTAATGTCATCATGTGGAATAAGTGGTACTATTAGAAAAATAACAAGTTCAGTTGTCTATAAACTTGTTATCTGTATATATTCTACTTATTATCATCAATTCATATGAAAGGATCATCAAAATCTTTCATAGAAGGAATTTGGCAGATTCTAGACTTTTGCTTGGTGTTACTTTTAGCAAATTCCATCCTAGAATCTTTGCACATGCTCAAGGGAGGTAAAGCCTGTTCATCGAATTCAGTCGAAATCAGGCTTCCATGGTCCAAGTAAGCCTGCTCATCGAAAACTTGCAAACTTTACTGCATGCCTCATTACATTATAAAAATAATTTTCCCCCTGAGCCCAATAACTACAAAAGGCATTATTTTCATTCTGGTGAAAAGTGGTGATAACGTTTCTCATAAAATTAGGGTTATTTATTTATTTTCTTAACTTTGGTCGAATGTAACATTTAAATAAATGAGCTCTCTTAAAATCGAAAAAAATTGGTAGATATGCTGAAGCTCTGTCCTCATTGCTCCTCATTTTGGTCTCGACTAGCTCTGCTTCCTCAGCATAGCCATTGCAGAGCAATTGTATCTTGTAGATTGTATCAGATCAGCCTATTTCATATTCTTGTGGTTACTATTATTATTACAGAAGCTTGTCAAAGATGTAGACGAGCGCGTGGTATAAGAAAAGGGTTTTTTCGACCGGCGATCTTGCTGGATGTTTCTGGTTGATTCTGCAGAGAACCTCAAGCAGCCAACACGGGAGACAGCAGCAAACCTGGCATAAAGTCATAATATAATCCAACGGCAAATTTGTGTTCATCGCTTTCTCGGTCCAGAGTGCAGCGTCCCTACTTCCCACGAAGAAAACCTGGGTTGGAGTCTGGGCGTGTACATCGCTTTAAAGATTAAAGTTTTGTCAATCGTTCTTCAGCAGGATGCTTCTCCTAGGCATTTGCTCGAAACTGCGACAGCAGCAAACCTGGCGGCCTGACTTAAATAAGATTTATTCAGATGATTTAAATACACACTCTACTTTCACCAGAATAGTTTCGATATAATTAAGCTCAACATCATTCGGCAAAAAAATTGATAATTCTATTATTATATACCTCAGTGACCATGGGAGAATGGCTTAGGTTAATGGTCGTTCTGTTCTTTATCTAAAACTGCCTGAGCGCGGTTTGGGCCCTGTAGCATTCGACTTTTTTTACCATTGTAAAGACCTTTCAATTCTTATGAACATATATCTTAAAATATCAATAATCGTCATATTCGTCGAATGGTCGAGTGGATAGGTCGCTTGGTACGTACGCATAGACGATGCTCGGCGGTTGGACCACGGAGATCACCGTGCCAGGAGCATGGTATAAGTATAGCTGTCTTTGCCAGGAGCACGGCCTCACTAAATGCTAATGTAATCAACTCGTGCTTTTATAGTATGCTGATAGTTGAGACAACCAACTGGAGATTGCGCTGATGTCAAAATGACACCGCTATCACTATTTTGAGTTCAAAACAGGAGATGTAACAGGATGGAGGTGGATCAATGAAAGAAATTGCACTCGCATGAGCTGTACGCTCGTCAAATGCAAAGAGCGCAGGATGCCCAGTACGCTGTGGACGATGTCTGCGGACCTACTGGACCAAAGAGCACTAGTACTGGACGCTTCGTGTGCCGAGAGCGGTGCTCTTTTCATTCACAAGTCACGTGCACAACTTCCCAGGTGGGGGGGGAGCGATGCAAGAATCCCATCTCAGTTGAGTACAATTGTGGATATATATGCTGAACAATGAAACATCAGATGGTAGTAAAAAGACGGGTGAAGTAAAGAAGTATATTAAAAAAATATTAGCTTCATTTCAGATAAGGGGCTGTATTACTCGCATAATTCATCAGGCGTAATGGCTTGTTGGTTAAGGCGCATGATTCTGAACCTGAAATGTGCATGAGCCCGGTTCAAACCCCATCGAATCCGACTTTTTTACCATTGTAAAGATCTTTCAAAAAATATCTATAATGAGAAATATCAGCTACATCCACATCACTCGAACGGCCGAGTGGTAAAGTCGCTTGGTTCATAACGCAAAGATGATGCGTTCAAATCCGAGTGGCTTTTGAGCTTTGCTCATGAATTCCGGTGGGGGGGGGTACGTCCTCACCTCGAAAATTTTAATAAGTACAAAAGGTAAACAAACCACTTGTAATTCATATGCCTTAAAAATCTCCGTAGTGTCATCGCGTCTCGGCAGCCGAGTGGTTAATGTATGGGACTGCTATTCCAAAGGTACCGGGATCGAATCCCGGCCAGTACAGAGCTGTGGGAGCTTTTTTGCATTTAATTTAGGCGAACGTTATTCCAAATCTCGGTCGCTTCGCGACCTCGATTTACATTTTTGCAGGAAATTTAAACGTCCCACCCTAGCACCCTAAGCTTTGGCACTTTGCTTGGCCAAAAAGTCTGGTCCCAACGGCCACGAGTTTGCATTTATTTGATAGACAGCGCAATCTGGTAGAGAAAATTGAACTAATCTGTGACTTAGTATATTTTTTTTATTTTTCTACATCACCCTACTTCAGCTTCGTGGCTTTGCACGATACATAAATGAACAATTTCAATTTAATTTTAAGTTCCAAAAAGCTGGATGCCGCGGGATTCGAACCCGCGTCGCTCGTATTCTAGGCGAGTGGGCTATCCAATTCACCACGCTGCCGATATACAACCGCCTCGAATTCTCCCTACTCATTGCAAATGGTAAGCTGGCGTGCTTTTTTTAGGCAATTGACACAGTTTGACATTGCAGACGACCAAGCTCTCTACTTCACTGTTTAACAGTGTATATACAGTATTTTGACAACGCCAGACATTGCCAAAATGCTTCGCCGGTCACTAGGATCGAACCCGACTCGCACCGAGCTCTCATTCGAAAGCCAACGTGCAACCCACTGGACCACGGCACTGCTGTGATATTTCCGTTGATATTTCATTCCTGTTTATTGCTATGAACCTAGAGGCTGTAATAAATTGAATGGCTTTTTTGTTCTCCGGTGTCTCAGCTTGGCTCAGCTTGGCGCCGTATTTGTTTTGAATTAATCGCCTGGCGCTATATAGCGGCTATGGCGATATAGTGCGAGTTTTGCTAGAAATTAACAGGTTAGGTTAACTGCATTTCAAAACAGACC
This sequence comes from Nemurella pictetii, assembly GCA_921293315.2. Lineage (NCBI taxonomy): Eukaryota > Metazoa > Arthropoda > Insecta > Plecoptera > Nemouridae > Nemurella > Nemurella pictetii. The sequence goes on along the minus strand of OV121116.1, from coordinate 21,714,866 downwards.
CCAGGCACAGGCACCAGGCACAGTTTTCACAGGCTGACTTGAACGTCACCCGTGGACGCATGGTGCTCGCTGCCACGGGCACCCATTGAGACTGGCAGATGACAGCGACTGCACCGAACCCGTGGCAGCCAGAATTTTAGCAAAGCACAGCAAAGTCTTTACAAAATTTCGATTGAGTGGATTTGACAAATACCTACGCTGTCGTCATTCCACCATCAGCGTTACCGAGATAACACCACGCTTCTACGAGCTTGAGGAAAGCGAAAATGCTTATGTTTTTGTGTGGATTCGAGGACGAATATCTACCAATAATACTAAACTGCATTATACCTTACTTTACTAATAATATTTGATACTAATTATAATATCATTAGCACAAAGTAATGCATATTCTGTCTGCGGCTGCCCCTTCTCGTGCGCAGGCAGGAAGCAGTTGTGCACAGCGTTCATTTTCTGCAACAAAACAAGCGCAGCCGATATAAATATGTCATCCCTATGATAGTATAATTTTTATAATGGATTGTCTTCGGAGGACTTGATTTTCTTTGGTTCACCTCGTTTTAGCTGTGCCCTCCTGAAGAGGACCAGACAGCTATCTAAATTTGTTATGTCTGAATTTTTCCGAGGATAATTTTGAAGGATTGAAGTGAAGTGACATGTTGGGGTGTGTATCAAAATAAGCTGCCAATGTATTCCAATGGAAAAAAAAGTCCTAGTGCAAATAGGCCGGACTCGCAGGTGGGAACGAAAATCCTGTAAGAAATGCATTTTCGAATTGTGTTGTGGATAGAATTATATTATATTGCCTGGCTCCGCAAAATGTACCGAAATAATTACCAATCCCATCAGCAGAATTTGAGTAGATAGATTGAATGAACGGGATTCCCATCCTATAACAAAATTCTAAAAATAACTCACCGCCAGTGGTGCTTTACCAGGTATTACTTGACAAAAGTGCTTGACTCCATGTCCCATGAACATATAATTACACTCGCCAACGACAACTTCCATTCAGGAATGCATTGGATATGCTCGTAAAAGCCCGCATTAAACTCGTGGAGGTGCCGGGTCTGCTAGATGAACAAATACCGTTCAATCTGAAAATGACCTATCAACTTCAAAATATTTTTTAAAGCAATTCCTAACAGAGGAATTTAATGTGGAGTGGATGGTTATTGCTTAGGCAAGAAAAATACTATGCATTCAACATATTATTATAGTATAAAATTTTAATCACACTATTCATAAATAAATGCAACCACATATTTTGAACCACACCACTCTGTTGATTTTTGAACAAAGCCGTGTTGTAATAATCAGTAGGTAATTGAAGTAAATGGGAAAAGTCAGTGCCGGATACCTTCCCACATTTTGCAACTTTACCAATTGACTTGCGAACTGTTCACTGCATTTATCGGTATGCATACTTTAAATCAGTTTCCATCTTATTTTTGGTGAAGCCAACTAGTAGGAAAATTTAATATTGAAAAACATATTTTGTAATGAATTCATATTTTTATTTACCCACAGCATGAAATTGATTGGTTACACTTGAGGAATATGAAATTTAGCTATATCTCAGGTTCTAAGCAATGCAATTTCCTTTAGTTTGAACTCTCTGATTTTTATAAAGCCATATTATTTTCAAATTCCAATATATCATTTTTGCTTCCATACAATGCACGTATTTAACTATGGATTGAAGCAGAAGTTCCAGAGTAACACATTGTTTAACATTCACTTTCAAATTTGTTGGGTAAACTGGTTTCATCATTGAAAAACAGTTGCCCAAGGTGGACTCATTGGCTGCGGATTTTGTAGATAAGACATTACTACTGCAGATATTGACAGCCTGAAAAAGCAATAGAATCATGTTAGAACGAGAAAAGAGAAAGGAGAACAAAATAATATTCAATCAGTTGACCCACAGTGTGGTTTTTTTTCATGAAAAACTTGGTTACCCAGGCAAAAGAAATTTCGTAACACAAAAATTCTTATCCTCTATTTACAAGGTGCAAAATAATATGCCGTAATTCCATTATATTGATGGCTTTGATGATTATTAACACAAAAACTGAGGCAAGTGGCATTAAATATGTTGATTTTTTAAATAACAAATATATAGATGTTGGTTTTGCTCTGATCCGACAGACTTTCGGTCCTAAAAAGGACCTTGGTTAACGTTTCGTCCACGTTGGCGTGGACAATCTTCAGGACAGTCCGAAATCTACACAACCATATTTCCGTGGCTCTGAACCACTCCGCCATACCAAATAGAGTTTGTATTTCTAACAATTATTTATCAAAAAACTTGGGATTTTGATAAGAAATATGTGTATAAGCATTCAGTACTCATAGATCACAAAAATCAGCACTTAACATTGACCGAGCAATAGGAAAAAATTAGCAAATTTACTGAGGAACTTGCAAGTAGAAACATATTTTTATAAATTTTGTATGGAAATGACAATGGACATTTAAGGTAGATTTGAGAATGGAAAGGCACTTACATGAAGCTGCTTAGGATTTGTTTTGTGTCATCATTCACCCTTGAGTTTGCAAAACTGATGCAGGAGCAATAAAGAGCAACCCAAGCACACCATTTAAGCTGAAATAAAAACAACTTTATATAAACACAATTGACACTGTTGTTCATAGATTAATATAAGGTTTACTATTAATCAATCAAGGTAAATATCCTAAAAAATGCATGCACTTCTAATTGATTATTGTTCATTAGATGATTTTAAAATCTAGTCTTATAAAAATAGTAGATCATCGATCAATAACATGTGCTTCAGATTCAAAACCAACTTACGGTTGTATGATAAAACATATATAAGATATTGCAATCTCAATTATATTTTTCAAAACAAGCACAAACGTGATTTTAACAAGTAGGTATTGGCAAAGCCATAGTTTAAATACAGGTCTTGGACGGCATTTGTGAAAAAAGTGTAGAACGGCACTCATCATATATTTTACTGCCTGCCTACTTGAAAAAATCAGTTGTCAAAGCATAATTTGGTATAGTATAGAAGTTAACTTTTAACATCTCATGTGATCATTATTCAAAATCACACATCTGAATCTGTGGCAAATGTTTGGCTCAAGCCATAGCTGCCAACTGCCAGTGGCTTCATATGAAAAGCTTAAAATTTGATTCTGCAACAAATTTTCTTGTTTGCATCCAATATAACATGCATAAAGAGGGTACTGCTTGAAATTAAAGAGTAAGAATGTATTTCAAAGATAACATACTCTCATCATTAGGCCACACATACTGAATATCATTCCCAAGATATTCATGTAGTCAGGAGTTAGATCTTCTCCGGGGCCTGCTTGGGTTGTTGGGGCTGGTGGTTTATATCTGAAAATTGAAATAATTTACACTTTACACAACAATTAACACTGCCAAGTGAACAGATGCATAGACAGAATAAAAAGTTTTTAATGGAGACACTTTAAATTAGCTACCCGATGGTCTTTGTGGGGAAAAAAAACTGATGGGCACTGCAGAAATTGTATAAAAAACCATGAAGTGCTAACTCCACAACCAAAAAACTTTGGTTTTGGTTACATTCAGCCATGCACCCATTTTTAAGTAATTTGCATATGAGTTATGAAACCTTTTTGCCCAAATGGACACATATTAAGCCAACAAATACTAAATAGTTTCTCAGAGTGGTTCAGAGCCACGGAAAGATGGTGGTGTACTGAACGGTTCAGGTGTGTTTTGTTTTGACTGACTTTTGGTCCCAAAAAGGACCTTGGTCAATTTTTCAGGACTGTGGTGAAGCAGGAGATGGACACTACTTTAGGTCATCGTACAAGCATATTTTATTTCGTGCACTCTGGAACTTATTTACTGCATGAAATAGCTTTAGATTTTGTTCATCACTAAACTCATATTTCAATGATATCAGCCTGCATGACAGGCTTCCTTGACTTGTGGGCTGAGACACAAACCTTGCGGGCGTGGGCCTCAGCAACGCCAGCGGGCACAGGAATGGGTTAGCAGAGAAATTTCACAAGGAAAAACCTCCGACGCGATTTACACAGTCACAGAGATTTCTTAATGGTTTAGCTATACATATAAACTATGGACGTTGTTAAAAGGGGCTTAGATTGGAAAGTCCACACGAGAATCACACAAGACACGATAAAAGATTCTTTCAGCAAGTTTAGTAATTCATTAGTTATAACTTAATAAATTACTTTACCTGTGTTCCTTATCAGGCTTTCTAGGATCAGACGAGCTCGTCGCCGTGTGGGCTTTAATTGCCTCGGTAACTGACATTTTTACAGATTTCTCGAAAATGTAACGTGAATAATTAAAGTCCCGATTACAATTAAATTCTGAAATGTCTACTTGGTACAACAGCTGATGACAGCCATTGCTTAGCAGCTAGTTGTCAGAAACTAGCGGGCAATATTTGAACATAGAAAATGGAAATTGTAAATACTTGTTAATATGTTATTTTATGTAATAATGTAATATGTATGTATGTAATGTAAATACTTTCATGTTAACTGATTTATTCTATATTTTAAGTACAAGCAATGAGTTCCAAACTTCCATTTTCCATTTTCTACATAGCCTATTGCCTGGCGTTGTTGGTCCGTATTCCGTTGCTGACGTCATAAGCGAAGCCTACATCGGCCTCGCTACCTCGTCTCCATTCGTCTCCATTCGTCCTTCGTCGTACCACATCGTCATCTGTCAAGTGGCTCCATAAATTTTCTAATTTGTAACGGGGTATGTGTGCTTATTGTCCATATGTCGACAAATATCCTTAATAACGAATAAGAGTAATTTCGATCACTAATTCCAAGCTTATACTATCCGTGCTATCGTATATCAGTATTAGCTTATATCTGTATTGCTCAGAAAAATATTAAGTCGGTGAACTCATTTACAAGAAGGTGAAACGTCATCTGCCTCAGCGCAAATATTCAAAACTCTGTCAAAGCTACGCGAGTTTGACAGCTCGCTAAAAAAAGTATTTTTACATTAAATCCTATTTTTATTGTCATATAATTCCTCGTGCAGTTTTATTCTGATCTTATTGGACTTCAATTTGTTTGAAACAAATACAAATGGAAAAAACTCCTGAACGCAAGCTGTAGGTTAGGTTTGACATAATTCTTTCAAACTGCACAAATATGGCAAGAAAACTTGCGAATGGACTTTAAATAATGCATATTTTTGGAATAATATAGGGTTTATTAAACTAGAAAAGCTTCTTTGATCAATGTATTTCTATTTTCTTAGGTAATATTTTATTACAAATTTGTCTTTTACATCACTTATAAAAAATACAGACACCCCGCAATCCCTTCAAAGGTTTCAGTGCTTATGATGTAATTTCTCATGAATAATTTTTTTTTAGGTTTCTGGTCAGTGTGGTCCTTGTTGAGAGTGTAAGAAAATCGTGAAACATAGGGGACCGCAGCAAAATGAGGAGAGCCCATGCCGGTATGTAAATAGAAACTGGTGAAATGAACCAATAAAATGAACCACCAACCTTTGTTCAGCCAAAAAATATACTATTGTCACTTTACTCACTTCTGTCATGATGCACATAAATTGATCCAGTTGCAATCAGAGTCATCATTTTATAATCTTTAAATTAGTCAACTTTACATGGACTAATAAATTAGCTCCCCATGATTGTATGCATGATTTCATGTTTTGCTATCTATAATTCTTGAAATGATCCAATTTGGGCAGAGGGCACAGTAGGATTTTAAGATATTATGATTGAGTTCAAATATACTGCCCATGAATATATTTGTTATGATCATGGTGACAGGTTGTAAGCTGTGGAACTTTCTAAAACTTTTTAAATTAGAGAAGTTTTGGGTTGGATAAGAAAACAGGACTGACCGACATACCAAGTAGAAATCTGGCAGGCCTCAATATCATCACTTTTTAAAAATCTTTGAAGTTACTCGAGGGGAATATGAAATATAGTAACATGGAATAAATAAGATGCAATTTTGGTAGGTTACTCCCGATTTACGATGGACTAGTAAAATAGTTAGGACATCTTGATTCTTCAAGAGACTGGGTGACTCGAAGAGGAAAGCTTTAGACAAAAAAAATTGTTTCAGGCCAATATTATGACCCTCTTCCTACCCAATATGATGCTGTGGACGTGTTGGAAGAAGATAATGAAAATATGACGGATAGACTGAAAGATAAAATCAATGTTCTCAAATCTGTGAGTACATAATTCTCGTTTATTCTTACATCGTAAGTAATTTTGGTGGTTATCTGCAGGTTATGTGTGTTGCCTTCTCGGCAAAAAACTGATCGGTTTACTTATTCAGTGTCCAAGAGACGTGAGGTAACTTAAGGTCACCGCCAACGGTGATGTGTTTATCGTCAAGGCCGTCGTTTACACTTTTTGCAGTTTCGGCCCAATGTTTTTTATAACATAGACTTTTCAAGTTCATTCATGATTTTTATACCAACTACACAACCAACATTAACTTTGTGGTGACATTGAGTATTTTAACTTACTCAAAACACCCACATCAGCATTTCTAACCATGTGTGAAATATTTGTATTATTTCAGCTCTCGATTGATATTGGAAGGGAAGCAAATGACCAAAATAAATTCCTACGTGACATGGTAAGTAGCATTTAGTGTGTAAGTATCATGTTAAAACACAGTCCAAATTCCACGTAGTTGTAAAATAGTCACGTTTTCTTTCTGTACTTTGCAGGATGAAGACTTTGAGAGGACTGGCGGATTTCTAGGGAACACCATGAACAGAGTTCTACGACTTGCTAAAGGGGGTCATAATTATTATATTTTGTATCTATTTTTATTTTCATTTGCAGTTTTTGTGGTTCTATGGGTTGTTATCAAGTCAAGACAATGATTTCTTGCTGACTAAAATTTATATGTTTTTAGTAATTTTACTTGAAAATGAGGAAGTTTGTAGTTTTGATCTTATAAAATAATATTATTTTTAAAACATATTGCATCTTCACCATATATTTGAGTTATTCTTTTCATCAATCATCTTGAATCATATTCATTATAATTTCATCTGTGAATGAAACTTATAAAATAAATATATTTTTTTGGTACGAATGTTTGTAATACTTAAATCACTGCATGAATTTTACTTGCAATATTCCTTTTGGAATATTAACTGATAAATACATTTAAGCAGCAAATCCTAGATTTTAATTCTTGATAATAAAAAGAAAAGAAATTTATTGCTTTGGTTTCAATCATAATTGCTAACCTGCCAAAGGTAGAATTGTCCGAGAATCATTAGTTCCCTCTGGCTCGTCGGCGGTGAACAATTGCGAAGACAAGCACGATGACTCGCTAAGGGAGATGATGCCGATTTTATACCTAGAAAGATGTCATACGATAATCCCAGACTTGGCAATTTCACGGAAAGTTTGGTAGCACACCGGGATGAGTGAAAAGTGAATGAACAAGGGGGGATATAATCATGAAGGAGGGAATACCAGCTCTGGCCCAGCATGGATTCAGAAGTGATTGCACTCATGAGACTTGATTTGTTGTATTGTTTCAAGAATTGGCAGAATGTGCTAGGTAAATGGGGAGGAATTGTATTGATGTTCCCCAAACACAAGAAATACTTTTTACAAGGTATCTACCACATACCACAAAGATAGGTACAAAAGGTGGATACCAGAATAGAGAACATGGCAGTGGTCAACATGGTTAAATAACTCCTGGCAGATCGGGGGCAAAGAGGGGACGTCAAATAAAAGTCACGCCAGTCACGTGCCGCAGGGGTACTGGGATCACTCCTTTTCATAATCCTTGTAAGTGTAGCAATTAGACAACAAAAGCAGAGCTTGATTTCTTGCGTGATTCCATGCAGATCAGGAAGATGAGGATGTCTTTCAGAAAGACAATGACAATTAGATGAAATATAACAGTATGGAATTATTAATGACCTGATAAAATGTTACTTTGTTCAAATTCAAAAAAACAAAAATAAACAATTACCGACCAAGTTTGGTCTAAGCTGTTAAGGAAGACAGACAAATACCGAGAGGATAGGTAGTCGAGAAATTAGAACATTATTAAGAGGAATAAGAATTGGCATAAGCTTTGTGATATGCTCTCAAAATGGCACGAATATACAAATGAAAGACAAAGCGTACTTGATGCTTAAAAGGCTCATAATTGAGTTCTGAGGTAGCAGGGAAAAATAGAAGTTGCCTAGAGGCAAAGCAAGTGACAGGAAGAATGAGGAGATGGATATGGAATGCACAGGAGAGCCGTAAGCTGGTTAGGGCGTCAATTTTCGTTCTTAAAATTTTGTGATTTTTCTAAATAAATCTCATTATTCCCAGAATTCACAACACAAACAAAATAATACGTACCAAACATGAGCATTGATGACAAGAACACCATGATGTAAGGAAAATGCGCATGTACCAGTATTTACTGGATGTTTGCTGGAGCAGCCAGGGTGCTGATTAGTTATTTGGTTTTGCAAATGTGGCATAGATTTCACAATGGTCAAATTTTGTCAGAAGGGTGACAGTTCGGTCAATGGTTCGGTTGACAACCCAAACAAGAAAATAATATTCCTACTTTCAAGAACTATCGATAGTTGGAACTGAGAATATTTAAAATATACTATGGTATTTACCACTTCAACAGTTAAGTGTTGAACAATTTTTTTTTCTTACCTGATGGCCGGCCGCCATAGAGTGCATGATTTATCCCCAAGTCCAATTTTTTTCGCCTACGCTGCCTACAATGAAAGCACACCGACAATTTTTGTGATGGTTTGGCCAAGAAGTGAAACATGGACAGCCAAATTTTCTTTTGCTTGCTTATGAAAAATCAGCTATGCCGGCCATACGGATAACAGAGAGCAATGATCTAAAAAACTGCGCTACAGCAGTCTGGAAAGAGGAGAGGCATGGCGGGCATGCCTGCTTTTACCTGGGGCTCTTATCAGAGAGGAGGTAAGGAGAGATATGGAAGATTTTGCCCAAGCCCAACATTATACTATAGGAGGGTATGTATATTCCTCAAACGGGACATACAGGATGTGGGAAAATGTTATTTCTTCAACAGAACAATCAACAGACTCTGTGAAGAAGTATGAAAGAAAGCATATTAAAATAACGCCTAAGGAACTCAAAGATCTAGTGTATCCAAATTAGGGCATAGAATTATAACTAGAATTAAGGAAAGTAGCTCTAAGAAACAAATGTATTACTTAAAACCTCCCACCGTAACATAAATGTACATATTTTAAGAGAAATAATTGAATAAGTACCTAATACAATGCTTCCCAATCCAGTTTGGTATATGCTAGATGGTGGTAGGTTGCGTTCATCAAAGTTTGATACATTGTAAACGAGTGAGAGCTACTACATTGGTAAACAAGTATTCTTGCATATTCCTTCAGTTTCCACTAATTGTGAAAAAAAGAGCCTATTTGGAATGTGTGTGACAACGCTATGGTAATTTGAAGCCAAACGACGTTGCTCGTAGTAACATTGCTTGTGAAGGTATATTCAAAAAGCTTGTGACAACATCATGTTCAAAACTGGTACTGGATATTCTGGCATTAATAACATCTAAAGATAGTTGTACTAAACAAAATTGTTATGCTATATTTAGTTTTTGTTAGGTAAGTGGGTTGGCCAAATTGCTACATACATAAATGCCAGTACAAAACAATGTTTCTAAAAATTTAGCGTACCTATGAATTATGATGGATTCTTGATAAATACATGGTATATTGCCTAATTTAGAGAAGTGATTAGTTATTTGACTTGACTTGAGGAAAATCAATTGATGCAAGTTAAAGGTAGGTGGTGTTAGATAGTATCCAAATATACAGTATACCTATCTAATTTGCAGAGATTTGACAATATAAATTAGGAGCTGGATAATGCTTTTGATGCAAAGCTCAGTGGATATTCAGAAATATTGGTACTTTCAATTCAAATTTTCCGTTAAATTCTTGTCTGTGTTCGTCCTCAGAATTAAGGCAATAACCAATAACATACCCTCGAAGCATATTCGTTTGTTCCTTCAATTCCATATTTTTATGCTTTTAATTGAATATTTGAAAGAAATTGTATACTTTTATTATGGTTCAGCATTGTAACCCACAATTGGACAATGAAAAGCTAGTGCATTAAGTAACACAATAATAATAACAATAGGAAATAACACTACATCATTATTTTTGAGTTACCATACAATTACTACGTCAAGAAAATAAAATTATGCAAATTGCTAAATTTTAAGTTGAGAAGACGAGTTTTGTCTCTGTAACTAATGATCTGTGTAAGAATGCATGGAAAATTCTTCTTAAGAATTGAAGAAAAATTTAGGCATATTACAATAATAATAACAATCATAATAACAAGAATAATATGTTGACAATTTTTGAATAGTATACTTGCTATACAACAATGAGTAGTCAATAATCATATCTTATCATGACGTTTGTTAGAACACAATTAATTTTCTTTTGAGTTTTTTTTTGTTGCATTAACCAAGAAATAAACACTGACTCGAGAGCTTGTAATATTTTGATTTCTAATTCAGAGCCTTTTGTTTTTTGCAACGTTTCCGTCTAATCCATAGATTTTACGGAGAATTAACACAGACTCGAGAGTTGATAACATTTTTATTTCAAATTCTGAGACAATTAACGGATTGTTTTTTTCTTCGTTTCCGCCTAATCCATAGATTTTACGGAGCACATTTTAGATGATTAAAATTTTAAAACTTACTTGACGTTAAGTTTGGGGGTCGGAAAGTATTGGCACAGGCATAGTTAGTCTTTGGAATGTACTTAATATTCAAGACACGTTTCACTGATGATCAGAGGAAGTACACGGACCTATTTCACCCTGATATCCGCAAGAAACCACATTTTTAGTGGATGAATTGGATGGTCCAGAGACAGGCATAGAATATCCTTCCTGGAAAGAAGGATACCACCACAAAGTCAAACTAGTTAGTAAAATACAACTATACTATTGTAATACTGATAGAACAGAAGTTTTCATAGCCCAAAGTGTTTGTTGGGATTGGTTTAATTGTCACCAACATCAGTTTTGAGTTGACCATCATTGGGTCTATCCCTAAAATACTATCCAACCAGAGCGTTATCATCTTCAGGAAATATGCAACATTTTCGTGGTCATCTCCTGAAGATGACCACGCCAACATGGTCAAAACGTCAACAAACCAAGTTCATTTTAGGACCCTAAATTGTTAACAGAGCAGAATCTTATTCACCTGTTCCACCTACCCGCGGCTATGAAAAACTTCATTCCCCTAGGTACCAACCCCTAGGCTATATTTTAACTAATACTACTGGAACAAGTTCAGCTAGAAATGAGCAATTTACCTCTCCCTCACTGACAGAAGGCAGTAGTTCGTCGGTGGACATCGGTGTCTTTGGGCTGGGCATCGGGGCGGAAGATTCTCGATCTTTACAGCCAGCTGATAGCCGCAAGCTATCTTGGATTTGCTGCTGCCGCATTTCACGTTGCTGGTTTTCACGTTCGTATCGTCGCATACTAAAACTACGGGATGATGACGCGCTGCTATGAATTGATGCTAAACTAGGTCGCCGTGAACCTAATAAAAACAATTTAAAAATACTTTACAAAGATAAATATTATTTACATCATCTGTGTTTTATGTTCATTTCTGAGATGATGTGCTACAAATTTCATATTTCATCTGAATGTTAAATTAAACATATTTTCATTGTTATTGTTAGGTATTTGATGGGTGACATTGCAGTTGTTTTGAACTGGGGTAGTTGGTCTCTGAGAAAAATACCACAAAGGTATTGATGACCAAAATTAAATTTCCTAATTATACAAAGGAATTTCCCAGGCTAGGATTTATTAGTCAAGAGTCAAATACTGCAAATCAATTATTATTTTACTTGTACAAATATCACTTTTCTTCCAAAAATTGCAGCTTGATAAAAATAATGCATAATAAATATGCAAAAGCTTAACAAGGCAATTTCATTCATGCATTAGATTCTTCTCAGTCATTTTGGTTGGACCAGATCAGTTTAAAAAGAGTTCCAAAATAAGAAGCCAAGATGTAAGAAAGCCAAGACAAAAGCAGTGCTAGAGAAAAATTATTTCTCGGAAACATTTGTAGCATGGAATGTGGAAGGTGATAAATCAATTTTAATGTACCTATGTACAAAAGGTAATAATGACTAATGGTACACAAAACTCAATTTTATATTTAAGTGTTAAAGAAATAGGAAGCTTACTAATTTAATTTGCATTCAAGTGAGGATATGGAGTAAAATATTATTATTAAAAATGTGTGTGTGTGTTTATTTCAGTGGCGTAACTAGTTTTCATGGGCCCACAAATAATCTCCCCATCCCCCCCAACTTTTTAAATTTGGCCAATGATTTTTTTTTTTTGCTATGACCATCGATATTATATCTTGAATTTATCAGGGACACCCGATATATATATATGGATAAAATAGTATGCTTTTTTTTTTCCATTTTACTCTATTGAATGCCAGTCATTTTTCCACACTCATGGAATGGATTGCCGATAGTGTTTGAGGTCCATCCACCATCCCATTGCAAATTACAACGCCATCCAAAATGTATCGGCTGATGGTCATTTACAATTCCGACCGTTTGGAGTCGGTTTGCATATATATCTAAATATAAATATTATATATTGCATTTATACATATCATCTATATTGTTCCTTTGGTAAGCATGCATCTGTGGGCACCTAGTTACACCACTGTACACGTTGATTAAGATGCCAACTCTACTTTTATCCGATACTCATTGAATCAAAAGATGTAAGCCGTTTTTAAGTCAAGTGCTATGCAAAATTTTATTTGTTGGTGGCAAGAGAGCAGTGATGTTGGCCGGTGATAGTGATTTGGAACAATCCACTAATTAACTATGCTATCTAATTAACTAACTAACTACCAAAGGAAAAATTAGCAAATTTTGGATTAAAATAACCTGAGCACCATTGTTACTGTATTACTGATGATCACATAACACCTGCTATTTTTATATTGCACCTTAAATATACTTTCAACTATTTGAGCAAGCCAAATGGAAATAAAATTATTATTTAAAAAAATACTTTTGATGTGATTATGCAAATTTCAAGTCCTTGAAAAAAGAAATTATCTGAAAACTTCTGAAAGAAAGTTCTACTATGGTGCTACTCTAGTATACTTACTGTTTCAACCATCTTAACTAACTTTCAAACCCTAAACTGAGTGCTACTTAAAACTACAAAATAACGAGTCTAGAGAATAAATAATTGTAATTGAAGATAATTGAAGAAATCTATGAGAAAAATATCACCACTGCCATCTTGCTATCTAATTCACGACATCAATTCTGACAAGGCAAATAACCACACAGCTTGCATTGCACTGTTTTTAGAGCTTTGTTGGCGACTAATGCTTTGAGTATTTCTATGGAGGGTTATTATTAAGAAGGGATAGAAAGGGGAAATGCTTTAAAATTTTAGTATCAAAGAAAATGAAAGGAAATGTTACTAGAGTTTTCTGCATTCTACAGTCAGGATAGATGTAGGACATTTGTGAAGCCACAGAGGCATAGCAATTAGGAATACAACTGAAGGCTAACAGATATTTAAAAACAAATATGAAAGGAACTAACAGTGACAGTAGCAATCAGCAACATGCTTTGCCTTTGAGGTAAAGTCTATGCGTGATGTATTTTCTTTGTGGCAATGGGTCGACTCAGGTAATGTGTGTGTTGGATATCGGCCCAACTGACTTACCACAAGCAAAATACTCATGGTTGGTACTGAGTTAATGAGTTATAGGAAGGAACTTCCAGAAAAAAAATGTATTAAGAAAATAAAGCGATATGGTTCGAACTAAAATAGCGATATGTTACTTTTTGAGATTATAACTGACAAAAATCAGAGCATGAGAAAGTACTTGGAAAAATAATCTGCTTTGACCTTTCTTATGAATTGTAAATATAGATATTACATTGATTACTGTGAATATAACTTTTAAAATGAGTTTTTGTATTCAGTTTAGGTATGGTTGAATGAATTGATTCTAAATGATTTGAAGAAACAATTTTACAAATGAACATTTCATGAATTTGATATATTAATAGGTAATGTAATGGTTATGTCTAATTCAAACTAATATAAAAAGCACTTCTACATCATTAAAAGTGCATAGTTATAAATCAAATGATCTCCTGTGCAGTAATTTGAAAATCAATAAAATATATATTTTTTAACTCGGGCACCTGTGGCAAAATGAGAAAAAGTGAGTAGTAATGTAGGACATATGATAAATCAGATACTTATCTATTCCCTTCAATTGAAGTTCCTATGGTTCTTCAAACTGAAGACGTTAACGGTAAACCGTTTACGAGGAATTTTCTTTCCCGGAAAAATGTATCTATATAAAATAAACCCATTGAACCGAATTGGAACTCATAAAAATCATAAAATGGGTAACCAGTAACCACTCAACTGCACCGAAGATACATTTGAAGCCGATTAAAATTAAAACGAGGGAGTAGAGGTTTCAGGCAGATTACTGAATATGGCACATGACGAACGAAATACCACGGCACAAATCGGTAACAAACGGTCGCCTTCATAAAACCAGCTTATCACGTTTTACCCGCGCAAGGGGAGGAGGTTCCTGGACGTTCTTGGTTATTCTCGTCACTGTCGTCAATCTGACTGCTCATTTGGGTGGTTGTTTGTTTGGTGGTCGTGAGGTGGCATGATATTAACAAGATGGCTGCGGCTCTAGCGGCACCTGCTCTAGAGGCAGGAACTAGAATGCCTCTGCTTCCTCCGCTGCTCGCCCGCCGGGAATAACCCGAGGCTAAAGTTCCGCAAGATCGCTGCGAAGAACGAGAAGAAGGCCGCCCTCCTTGTTGATGAACAGCCAATGGTATGCCTGTAAAGTAGCCATCGCTGTCCTTATCGGAATGTGGGACGGTTGTAAAATCCAGTGATCGTTATCTCGATCGTAAGTCTTTGCTAAAGTTAGTACAAGGTATTTTATGACGATTATTTTCTTTTAAGCGAATGTCACCCTGTGAGAATGATGTTGTTTTAATATCTAGTCTTGTTTCGATTTAGAGTTGAGGCAGTCACATATAGGTGGTTCGGAGCGGAGGGGTCAGATCCTTAAGAGTATACACGAGTTTTAAATTTGCAACAAAGAAATAGTACATTTTATTGCTTAATGTGATTCGATGGGTTACTGTTAAAATGTGGCGATTTGAATAACCTGTTTGGTGAGTTTTTGTTAGGATTTCTATTGATAGGTACTATTCTAGGTAATAAAAAATAGTTTGAAGTAGGAATATCCCATGGCATGCAACTGTGAAAATTGGTAAAATAGTTATCATGGGGTAACATTTTCTAACACAACAAACAATCCAAACTATTCTAATCAAACTGGGGATGATAACATCCTCACACAGTTATGCAACAAGTTCAACATAGGTTTGAACTTAAAAAAAGAGTCATATCCAGGAGAACATCAAGAAACAAATGCAAAATCACACTTACACATACACATTTTTTTGGTTCACTACATTATCAATTTATTGATTTAATGATCTGTGTTGATTATCAATGACTAATGAGGCAGCATCGTGACAGAATTTTGTCCTAACATTTAATCACTATTTGAATATTAAAATCTGCTTGTTAATGGTTAGAATTATTGAAATAGGTGTTGTTAAAAAATCAACATTGAAACGTGAGAGAGAGGGATGAGAATTGAAATAAGCTCATGGTCCAGAAATTAAACCTTCATTGCCGAGCTGATTTCTCAGTTACCGCTTAACCAACGCATAATTTTTGGGATTTATTTCCGATATTTAATTGTGTGTTAGAGATGAGCTGCAGTTTCTCACCACTGTTTAAAAGCGCATATGTTATACGATTTTTTTATTTAAGATATTGATAAAATCAAGATTAAGGCAATCACAAAGTTAACTGTTAGCGCTTGTGAAACGTACCAAGCAAATGAAAACTTTTCAAAAAACAGTTGAGCATTTATGGCACTCTAGAGCATCGATGAAAAATGTGTGTTACCAGTCTTGAAGAGAATTAAAGAAAGGTGTAAGTAAAGAATTCGTACCTGTGTCACTGGAGAAGAGAATCGGAGGTGCTAGATTAGCATTCGCGTAATGTCGAGGCCGCGTGTACCGTGCGCTGCTAAAGAGCTTGAGCACAAAGCAGATGAGCGCGGTAAACAGTGCAATGCCCGTAGCAACGCCAAACAGCGTTGGGACATCGGTTGTCAAGAGCAGTAAATCTGTACACAGAGAACACATTTGATTAGTTGATATTATATAGGTACATAGGTATACATATTCTAATTTCTAATAGCTCACAGTCTTAGGAACAACTTCCTAAGCGTAACTCTGAGCTTACAGTCCACTTCCTACATACAATTTTTGAATGCAATTTATTTTCCTGCTCGGATTTTTTTTATGGATAGAAAAAGATACTATACCTACCCACAATTGGAAAGAAGTAAAATATGCACTGATTTTTAATGTTACCCTATTTTTGAGAAAATTGAAAGCGTTCTGCTTTCTTGCTTGATCTTGCTAGGATCATTTTCCCAATCATGCCTCTGTTTGATGTTGCAATAACAATATAATTGATTTATCACAAAATATAAGATTACCTACCTTCTGAACAAAAGATTCTTTTAGTGGGTCTTGCCACCACCACTGAATGGTATCCAGGCTTGCATTGACAAATTGCATTATGGTGGATTTGAATGCACGCTGCGTTTTGGTCAGTAAAAGTGCATGTCTGACCGTAAAAACATTGGTCCCCGAGACGCACCGCTGGAACCAGGTAAAATACAAAATAATCACAAAAATGTGTGAGAAATAGTTTTTTTTGCATTTGTTGGTCGGTAACCAAATCAGGAAGGTTCGGGATTTTTAAAGAGAGACGAAATATTATAACCCGTTGCAAGTGCATCTGAGTAACTATGTATTAACTATCCAGTATTAAAATTGAGGTACATTTGGATGAACAAGAATGGAACGGTTCTTACTTATAAACCCAAAATCCATCATTAATTCGTCAATTTTTATGTAGGAAGTTTTCCCAAGAATCTACTTATTATCAATATATAGTTAAAATGTATAGATTTGATTAAATATTTCAAAAATTTCAACTTAATTTAAGTATTAAGTGGTCTTACAAGTTGAATCTTGTTGAGCAAGTTGAAGCATTTACTTCGTATTGATACTAGACAATCATAGGCTAATCCATGGACATCCAGGGGGTGAATATATAGGTGTTATGAAAATCGCTCTGGTGAAATCGATTGTTTGAACGTGATGAATCAACAATGGTTGCTGGTACTTACGCTTGGCACATCCCCTTGTCGGACCGAGCTTGACTGGATATTTCTTATCACATTCGCAGTGCCTCGTTGCTGGGTCACAAAACACATGTGGCAGCCTTGAGTCGCAAACGTCGATGCAAGTCGAACCCAGAAACTGGCCTACAAGCAAATAACAACACGTACAGTTGAAAGTATGTCCATTTATTACGTTGTTTAGGTATTTCTTGATTAGTTTCATGTTTAAGGTCCTTAAATTATTATGAAAGTTTCAATGTAATCCAAATTTTCCAAAGCTACTATTTTATCATCAGTATATATAGGAAGATATATAAATATATGTATTATTATATATATATGTATATATATATATATATATATATATATATATATATATATATATATATATATATATATATATATATATATATATATATATATTATATATATATATATATATTTCAAAACAAATTAACAGCTTTGAATTGTTTGGAAATGGTAACCTACCAAAGTCAACGATAATGACAGTGATTACTGGTTATGG
The DNA here is from genome assembly GCA_921293315.2 of Nemurella pictetii. Lineage (NCBI taxonomy): Eukaryota > Metazoa > Arthropoda > Insecta > Plecoptera > Nemouridae > Nemurella > Nemurella pictetii. The sequence goes on along the minus strand of OV121116.1, from coordinate 21,696,919 downwards.
CGACATAAGAATATAGATCTAATTTTCTGGCACAAGCCTCGTTTATTTATACAACGAGCACTATGGAAAGAGTTATAGAGCAGAATCAATCAAAATTTGAAATGTTGAGGAGCGAGCGCGTGTCACTCTGTGGGAGATTAAAGGGTTATTCTAGCACGATGCTATGGCACATGCCTCACTCTCTACCCCGTGGTTGTGGAGAATGAATCTCCCTCTTATCAGGTGCCTGATTTAATCAATACAATAATATACAAAAGCATATATACGCCATAATGCTATGTGCATGCTTCTATATTCAAATCTGTTTAAATATAGATAATGATCGCAGAAAGAAGAAATTGCAAGCCTTGAGAAAACTGCAGAACAAAATCATCATTTATCGGTTTTTCTGCGCACTAAAAACCGCATTATTACCGATTTATATAGTTTTCTAATTGGAAATGAGTTGCGGAAGTCGGTTAAGTCAACGAGGTAATGATTTTTCATCCATCATTTCCATCGCCAAACTGGTGAAAACATATTTTCTAGGGCCACAAAGTGTTATAATTTTAATCCACTTGCGTGAAAAGACTGGTAGTTAGTCTCTTGCTATCAATTGAGAATGATACTTTGCAGGTTTGTATGCCAATTACTGACTTAGTTGTCACTAGTTTGAAGCTATTAGTTCATTGCGAAGTTAACGTGTGGTACGAGAGGCAGCCCGCCACACTGGAATTGTAAGGGTTGGTGTTAGACCGTTACGTAGCAGTGGATAGCAGAGCAAGGGTCGTGGCGATGCAGCAGCAGCAGCAGCATAGCGGCGAGCAGCGAGCAGCAGGCTACGCTAGCAGTAGCACACAGACACTGGTCCACCGCGCGAAATCAATATGCCAGAAAAGCAGGCGGATTTGTTGGTTGCATGCGCCCAGTCTGCAACTGTGTTGTGAGCAAATGTGCCATTCAGTTATGTTTTATTTTTCTCAGTATGTAGAAAAATAAAACACTGTTCATGCTAAGAAATTCGGTGATTTGGTATAGTTGTTAACTTAATTGGCAACTAAACGGACACGAGGTGATTTGCATGTCTATATAGATGCAATCAGAGTGTTTTTAAAAACTTATTAAACACACATATTTGCCTTTAGGTCGTGTATATTTGGGTCTCTTGTGCCAGCTATTTAATACGTGATGACTATAAGAGCATATCATATAGAACTTGTCTTCCCTCACTCCTGTAAACCTATCTTAGATACATTGCCCCCGTGAGAGTCAAGTATACGAGACATCCAACATATAGCTTCTCAGCTATTAATTAGTAGTAGCTTAGCGTAAATACACGCAGACGTGCTTGGTAAGTGCACTCGTGATAAAAATAGGTCGAAGATGTTTGCCACTTTATGTGAGACCACCTCGATGAAATCGATTATGATCAGGATGGGAATTGAGGACTGAGGTTGAGACCACGAGAGGGTGTCTCTTTAAACCCAATAATAGCTCCCATACTATGCACCTACAACCACTCGAGTGGTATTACGTGTTTGGGGACAATAAAGTCGAAATTAATATTGATATGAACATGAAGCGTTGTTTGAGTTGTAGTTATAGGTTGTATACCGTTCTTATCAGTTTTTGGTCGTTACCTATATATTATAGTAAGGGTTGGGTTAAAACTTAAAACAAGCATGAACTTTAACAATGAATTACACGTTTTTACATGAGATTTGGTGTAATCTGTCTTGTATTTTTCAATTAGGGTAAATTGATTTCCTAGAAATGGATTTTTATCAAAGAAAAGATTACTTTCAATTGGCATGAATGGCAGTAGTGAGTAGTGAGTACTGAGTAGTTAGTAAGTTAATGCGCATACCATCACATCAGTAAACCGCACACGAGGGTTACTTAATTAAGCATTAAAATCAATAACCGTTGCTTAAAAATAATTTCATTTGAAACAGCTCAAAATTTATTTTGTACGTTGGCCATTAAAGTACAATACCAACTTATAGTTTACTGTACCTTTCAATGATTTGAAATATAGTGAGACAGTGTACCTATATCATGTTCTACTCCTCGACAGGGGAGAAGACAATGACAAGGTTCATAATTGTTCTCAACATTGATTGTTTCTTGAAAAGAGAGCAAGCTTGCGCAGTTTCTTCAACGCATACAAAGTTGGTTCCTTTCCTTACTTAGAAATGCACCCTCGTAGCTAACTAGCACTAAGGCGTATTCGCGAAAATAATGTTGTGAGAAGCCGAACTATCCAATAGTTCTCCGTGCTAACCTTTAAAAAATGCTTAAGAACTTACACAACTATACTATGTTACACTTTACTGCACCAAAACTTGAAATTTTATCAGCATAATTGGGACTAAATTGGTGCAAGGGAGCCATTTTAATCGTTGCCGATGTAAAATAGCGCCTACACATCAAAGATTTCTGACGCGGTTCAGCTTGTAGAACGATTCGCTCGGCGCCCAATCGATGTCGCGCTGCGAGAATTCGCAGGGAATCCGCAGGGAATCCGCCAAGAACACCAAACAGGAGAAAAAGAAATTCTAGATCGTTCACCGCAATCAAAAGTTTTGACAAGCAATTATGAACTTTATAAAAGTTGCGTGGAAAAAATCATCACGTGCTATAACTAAAGATCTAATGATAATTAGAGAGGGTGTAAGTTGTAGTACACGAGGAACGTGAAATAACATAATAGGTATTATGTTGCCAATCTAAAAATGGATTTGATTTCCTGTGATTTGGCAGCCAATATGAAATATGTTGGATTATATATTTTCAGTTGAAACTATTTTATTATAACGCAATCTATTTCTGGATTTCTTCCATAAATTCAAAATTCCAGTATGATTTTGATTCTCAGCCTATCATAGAAAATCAAGAATTCTAGCTTTCGATTGAGATATAGCCTTGCATCTCGTTTGATCCTTTAGTCCAACGGATGGGAGCTGCAGAACAGACCGTGCAAGAGATATGACTAGCACAATCATTGCAGCGGGAACAAACAAATCAAACACAAAGAAAATAACTCTCACAGAGTCACTTAGAACAATGCTCCTCGCTTTAGAATAGTTTTCATCAGACGGCTGGAGCTAGATCTGGAAAAGCATTACTGCAGCTTAGACTCCAGATTAGGTACCAAAGTTCAATATAGCAATCGCGGTTTGCACTTGCAGTTGTATAGATATGAAAGCGTGCCCAACTGCTGACATCTTAGATTCGAATGACACCACGAACAATCAATTGTAATTAGGAGCCAAAAATGTAGTCATACTCATAGTTTCAATTCAAAATAAATTCAGCTTGCAAATGCATTTTCAATAAATTCGTGATTTGCCAGCAAACCCTTGGCTTAAATATACACAAGGGTTTTGAAGTGATTTATGTAAGTCACAAGACGGAATAGGTTTCTCTCTGGATGTATAGGTTGCTTCAGGGTGTCTGCTTCGGATTGAAGGGCACTGAAAACCTCCGTTTAATCAGGTTTATCTATTACGAGTCTTTACGGATCGGTGATTGCTCCCTTTTTCTATTCGTTATATCGTATTTCGGAAGAATTTGATCAACTGACACGAATTAAAACTCGTCGTGGCAGTTATGTCGATTACTGCAAGTGCAGATGAGTCATGTTGTCACTAATATTCTTTCTCTCGGACAATGCGCCTAATTCTCCTTTCACGTTTACTTCAATAGTACTCATAACTGAAACAACTAGTGCAAATATAATCTAATAAACGCGTGTATTATAATGCGTGCGTATACATTGTTGGGTGTGAATTGAGTCATGTTTGCCAGTTGAGCAAATAGCACACTTGCATGGGCTGCATTATTGTCTAGTCACGCGCCAATATTATGCACATCATATAATGCACCCATATTTACGATCACATGCTCAGCTAATCCTAAGCTATAGCTAGCTAAAGGCTTAGCTACCCATAGTAATGGTTTCGCTGATGGTAATACAGAATAATCTATCTCCAACCCAATTATTAATAAAAATATGATAAAAAAAATTCATCTAGACGGTATTTGCGCACGTTGCTATACCTAACGTATAAAATTATTTATTTAGTGCACGAATCACTAGGCACGTGATAAGTTGACGGTAAGTTGACGAGATTTTTTACAGTATTGAAGATTTTCGATTCGATATAAATTGAAATTGAATTGCTGTGGCCATCACACCTACATTTACACCCACTCTCTCTCTCTCTCTCTCTCTCTCTCTCTCTCTCTCTCTCTCTCTCTCTCACACACACACACACACGCACGCACACGCATATCAAGAATTTACGTCTTTCTATAGAGGGTTGCGCATCTTTCTTCTGCTGGCGTGATATTTTATCGTCGTACACCCACAATTGACAGGAGCTTAATATAATACCCGCATTGTGTGGTCGTATACCAGAGGCAGAATGCCTGTAAAATTCATTTAAATGGAAGTCGGGTAAAAATATATTTTCAATAGAGAAAAATATATTCAGATGCTCATAAAATACAGGATGGAATTTAATTTAAGCTTAAGCAAACCTTATTTCCACTTTCCAGATGACACGTCTAGACAACCGAACACATAAAGCGACTAGCGATGACAAAAGTTCGAAAATATGTATTTTAGACAATGTATATCATCAATAACTCCATTCCTCTGATAAAAGAACAAGAATAACGATGTTTGAACTATGTACTCTTGATGGTCCCATCTCTTCTCCAATACCACGACGCGACAAAATTAAAGGAATTGATCATCTCCGATTCTAAAGATTCAATTTATTTTGTTCTTATTGGAGTATTTTTGAGTTCTTCCCTGTCGCACTCCAATTCTCCGTGTTATCTTATCTCAAATCTGCATTCATTATTTAATATTCCCTTACTTTATAATTCGATCTGGGAAATACGATATAGACCCACTTACTTATAGCGGTGAGTGGTGACGTACAAAAAAAAATTGTGGTGTCCGACCGCAAACATTAATAACCGATATTCTAAAAAAGTTCTGCTTCTACTACTACTATTTACTATACTACCAACACTACTACACCTACTACTCCTAATACAACATCAATAACTACTACTATACTACTACTAGTGTAGACTACTACTGGAAACTATATTGAATAAACATATAAATAAAAACAACTACGTCTATACGACTACTATTACTATAAGCCTCTATCGCAACTACATACAATATAATACTAGACATCGACAGGCTGTAATACAACATCTATTCCTACCAGTGGCATTAGTTTCTTCAGTAGTAACATCGAATTCATCGGCATCAGGATCGTGGTAATCCTGATTAGGTTGGGAGCGACCCAATAGCGGTAGCAAGAACAAGGCACAGCAGCAAGCAAGCAAGAAATCGTATGCGACAACTCTAGTTCGTGGATGCTTTGCTCTCTTATGGTGATGATGACAAGGCTTCACGAAGCAATCCATTTCATCTTACGACTGTCTCGCGTAGACACTCAAATACGCATCCTTCGGCACTTAGACCTAGATCAATCCAATCGCAAATAATTCGCGAAATGTACACTCGATACATTTCAACTGCTCGTGATATTTGTTCTGGTAGGCATCTTCACTAGCTCAGTAGTTAAGAAGTCAATGTTAAATGCCCGACGTTTTTCTATGTAAAATTTCCAAAACTCGCAAAAATGCAGTCCTTTGCAGTAGAGATTTTCCTCCAATTTTTATTTTTTTCTTATCAAAACAGTGACCTTTTCATCGTTAAAAAACATTGAAGTAACGTCGAATTACAAAAACCACACACAAATTCGTATACATAACAGAATAATTTAGTATATGATAGGTATCAAAATGTACTTTATAATTGAAACGAAATGATTGTTGACGTGTTATTGTCTATTTTCATATTATAATATTAAGCGATTATTGTTTTTTGTTTTAATGCAACGTGATTGTCCGTCGACGGTTTAATTTGAAGAGAATGTCACAAAAAATCACTAGGTGTTATTGTGCCGGGCACATTGATGAAATCAGGTAGCGGCTCCACTTCCAGAAAGCGAGACGACTTCTGTGCGGAAGATCAGACCTGTTTTTGACAACTACACCGTAGTACGGAGTATTTTGCTAACGCCGTACCCCTGGCGCCATCGGTCGCAACCATCCAAGCATCTTTCCAAGCCGTGCATGCACCCAGGATCCACGACGCCGACGCCGACGCCGACGCCGATAATTTACTATACCCTAACATTCGTCAATAAATGGGATTTTGAAGCTGGATTCGGTATTTTTGGCAGTTTAAATGACATAAATTTTGAGCTTAAAAAAATTGGTTCCTAATCTGCTTTAAATATTTGTTATGCGATTTTAAAACTACGTTTTCTTTCTTTCGAAGTGATGTTGTTGGTTAGACAAAAACCCGCTAGATCACGCACTACTCGTGTTTTAAATGGTTTAAACTTTGTGAACATTACGTAATCAGTCACGTGATACGAAAGCCACTAGCGAATAGCGATGGCGGCCGCAGATTCGTGTGTTCTTGCGGCAGTTATGAAATGTGTTAATTTTGCGGCAATCAAGCACCGGGACCAAAGAAGAAAGGATCCAGTGAAGACACCTTATATTAATCATCCAATTGGTATGAAAGATAAAATCGGATTCATTACACCACATATCTATTTGCATTGTTAACCTAAAAAAACACACAAGTGGATGTCAATTATTGATTAAAAAATGTAAGAATAAGATAAATATTAATTAACAAATTTTCATCCAGGGGCTTAATCTGAAATTCTCCAAGTTAGACGTCTTATATTTCTAGGTGTTGCTTTCATTTTAACTGATGAAGCACATGTCATGGATATTTCGGTGATTCAGGCTGCATTGCTACATGACACTGTTGAGGACACTGAAACAACCTTCCAAGAAATTGAATCGCTGTTTGGACTGGAAGTTAGAAGGATCGTTGAAGAAGTAACCGACGATAAATCTGCCGCCAAACAAGAAAGAAAACTAGCACAGATTCTCCATGCACCTAAATGTAGCCCACAAGCAAAATTAGTCAAACTAGCTGACAAACTTTATAACTTGAGAGATATAGAGATGGCAATTCCAGAGGGATGGACTGAAGAAAGGGTCGAGGAATATTTTATTTGGGCTAAAAAAGTTGTTGATGGACTTAAAGGGACAAATGAATTGTTGGAGGAGAAATTAGAGAAGATATTCTCTAAGCGCGGCATACTTTGAATAAGGCATTGCACTAATTTTCCAACGAAGCTACGCACATTTAGAAATGTTGTTTTAACTGAACTTAAGATTTCCTATTAATAATCCTTTGGTTCCCTTGGAAAATAAACCGACTGGAAAATAATTGGCTAGTACTAACAGATCTTGATAGCTTGGTGTCCATTCAATATTGGTTGCTGTCCATAACTCATTATTTCTTGTGCTTCTGCATGAAATCGACCATAAATCCTGCCAATATTTTAGTTTCTTCAACAGTGATTGCATTATAAAGAGAAGCCCGTATTCCTCCAACAAGTCTGAATAAAAAGAGTGCAAAATACAGGTTAAGGTAGTTAAAGGAATCAGAAGCCCTATTCAAATTCTCAAGTCAAAATTTAAAAATATTCAGAAAGTTTTCTAAAGACTAAGGTGTGAATAAAGCTGCTGTTTGTGTTTGTGAAATACAAGTGATAAATTTTCTACAGAGATAACAAAGTGCAAATAAAGTAATAACTGATTAAGAAAATATTTTACCTGTGTCCTTTCAGTTGAAGCAGCCCAATTTTCTCAGCTTCACTGAGAAACTCTCTTTCAAGTGCATCTCTGTCCTGCAGATTTCCGATTCGGAATGGGATATTCATCCTACTTTGCACATCGGCTTCCACTGGACAAGAATAGAAACCAGATGAACTTTTGATCACGTCGTATATGGCAGCGCTTTTTTCAATTGCAAGTTTTTCCATTTCTTCGACTCCTCCTTTGTTTTTAATCCAATTAAAGGCCTTGCCAACGACGTAAATACTGAACAGAAAAACAAATTATTGTTATTAAACCGTTGGGTTTCTGTTTGAGAAGATTCCGTAAGTACAATATTACATTTATTTTAATTGATATGTTACTTGAAAGTTGGTGGAGTGTTGTGCACTGATTTGTCTCGAGCAAAGATAGTAAAATCCAGCACTGTAGGACATATTGGTAGCGGTTTCTTGAGACAGTCATCACGGACAATAACAACTGTCACACCAGCTGGTCCGAAATTCTTTTGGGCACCAGCAAAAATTACTGCAAACTAAACAACTAGAATCAGTTCTTATTTAAAAAATTCAAGCATTTAACTCGGTAGGTACTGATGGGTTACGCACATATTATTTCAATATTGTAGGGGGATATTCTAGTTACCTTCGAAACATCTATGGGCCGTGAAAATATGTCCGATGACATATCACATACCAACGGAACTCCATTAGTCTCCGGAATAAACGGAAATTCTATGCCGTGAATAGTTTCATTGGCACAGTAATAGACAAATGATGCTTTTGGATCCAGTTTCCATGTAGACTGCTCAGGAATGTGAGTGTAAACTCTGTTATCTCGTGGCAAAACATAGTTGACCTTACAATATTTTGCTGCTTCTTCAGCAGCCTTTTCAGACCATGTGCCTGTCACAATGTAGTCTGCAGATGCATCCCCTAAGCTGGGCAGCAAATTCAAGCAAACTGCTGCAAACATCCCTGTTCCACCCCCTTGCATGAACAATACCTGATAATTTTCAGGTACTCCGCTGAAAATTAAAAGATATATTATAAGTAGCTACCTAATTTTTTATAGAAAATCTAGACTATGTTGATGACAGTTTTACTTTTAATTAGTAACATAAATTATGTAAGGATTTGAAGATTTACCATCCTTAACAATTAAAATATTTTAATAAAATAAAAATTAAGATTGGAACCATAGTGAAACATTAAGCAACATCATGCATGTCAAAGCTACTAAAATACATACAAGTTATGGCTAATTACCTCTTGTCACATTAGGTAACAAATTAGTGCTGAGCTTAGCACTAATACCTAAGCTGTGAAAATGAATAGAAAAAGAGTATTGTCTCAGGTAGCAGTCTTTGCAAACTTACAGAAGATCCCGCATTGCCTGTTGAGCTTCTGAATTTATTTTCAGGTAAGTAGACGATCTGTGGCTCATTTCTAGCACACTCAACTGTGTTTCCGCATAATTAAGAACTTCTTTTTGTACATCTGTAAGTACCTGAAATGAAACGAATAACATATGAACTTTACAAAACTCATTTCGGTTATTTCTAATATACCAAAACTTTGCAGTAGCAAATCCTATCACATAATTTGTATCTATCACGGAAGCATTGAATAGCATAAATTTTTGTATAGCTTTACAATAAATGCAAGATCATGGCAATGTTTTCATGCATACGAGTAGAACTTGAAAATAAGAATACAACACGAATGCGATATTATAAGAATGATGATTATTTCGAAACCACTTACCTCTTCGGGGATTTTCGCTGGTCCAGCGCCAAAGTTAATAACTTTCTTCGGTCCAGCCATCCTCTAGCCTCTTGCAAATGGGAGTGATGAACTCAGATTTCACGGTCTAGTCGAATAGATAGGCCTCCAGTCAACGTAATGAATGGTAATAAGCAACACAAATCACGTACACGTGATGGAAACCAACAAATAGTGCACGTTTAAATGTTGATGAAATTGATTTCAAGTGACGTACACATAGGCGCGATAAAATTGAAACGTCAAAACGTTGTGCACATACACTGGCACTGATAAGGATAATTTTATGACTTTTGTAAATTATTTATTTTTAGGAATAGGAAGCTGGAAAATGTAACTCCGATATGCGTTCATAGCCGATGCGAATGAAATGTCGAGAATAAGTAAAAATATCATCACGCCATCAGGTTTCATGTTGCAAGGCTAAGCAAAAGTTGCAACGATTGCAGATGTTGATTATAAATATTATGTAACAGAACTCGTTTTGTCTCAGAAGAAGCTTAGAATGGAACATCTTTACCACGGTGGATATTTTTTAAGTTATAGGAACAATAAGTCGCCTTATCGCTTTTAAAATGCCACACCACGGTTTGCCCAGCTGATCGCTCGTGTTCCCTCGCTGATACACTGATAGTAGGGTTCAAATGACGATAATAATATGCTGTGGGTTACCACGCCTTTCTCAATGTCGTTTTCTCTTTGGAGTTTAGTTATAGGTTGTGCAAGCACACCGACCGACAGAACGCTAGGAATTTCAGTATCACATCATATGTGGCTCAGGTTTCGAGAGGAAACAACAGTGCTCCTTGCTCTGTCGATTTGATAGTCTATCGTTGAACTATAAGCTGTTAATCTGTGCATTTCGTTTCAATCGCTACTACAGAATCAAGTGAATCAGTTGACAATATGAAGGCAATAGACCGAAGTAACATTGCTTGGAGAGGAGTAAGTTATACTTATACGACATACATTGCATTTAGATTACCGAATTGTATGTTGTCTTGTATTGGCTGCGATGTATTTTCATATTTATGGTTTGTTAAGATAGATATTAAATTCTTTGAATATTTTTATTGAATTGCTAACTGACAGTAATGTTTTTTAGTTGGATTATATAATCTGAAATAATGCATGGGTAACAGCTGTCTTGGGTCTGAGCACTGAGCGGGTCTGACTCCGAGGCAGTTGAGGAGCGATGACCACAATGCGAACGACAGGAAACAAGTTATATGTTCGGTACTTCAACCTTGGCTCAAGTCAATTTCGGATATTGTATAGTAAGATTTTTTTATCAGCTCTATATCAACTCTATATTTTGGTTGACGTATCAGTTACACCTCTGTAGTGTCTTGCGAATTCAATGTACGAATTCATGAATGAAGTCGAATTTGTTGAATAACCATAAACTTAACTTTCAATTTAAAAGTTTTGTAATCATATTTTCATAAAGATATCACACTAATTAAAGTCTAAAGCCAGAAAAAGCAACGAGACAAAGAAAAAAATAAAAAATCAAACCAAAAAAAAAGCACGGATGGGTGGCTGACGCATGCTAGAAATCGAGAAATTTTCAGTCTCTATTTTTTTTGTACCACGTTATTGGATGAGCGAGCGAAGCGAGCGAAATCCTTCAATTTCACAACATAGGGGAAAAAAAAGCATTTGGATTTATGTTTTTTTTTTTTTGTTTGTAACAAAAACGAGCAGCCCTACTTAAAGGTCACAGATCGTTACGAAATTTGGCAAAAACGTTCGTGGTGACTCAGCGAGGTGCTGTATGGTTTTTGAGCAAAATCTGGTCAGCCGTTTCATTTTTATGAGCAAAAACCCGTAAATTTTTCAGTTTTTTGGTACTAGCTTCGTAACCAATTGACCAATCCGCACCAAATTTGGATTGAATATATATGATAACAAGCTTAACAAATTGCTAAAGTTTCAGATTCGTGCATGAAGTATTCTGCTAATCAGAAAAATAAAATGACTTAATAATAAATAATAATAATAAAAATACTTGATCATTAAAGCACTGTTTTCAACAATATGATTTTCAAATGTTTTCCGTTTGAATTTCTCCTCGGAGATTACGGCTCGCTCATCCTGCAACGAGTGTAGGCTCTACTAATCGTTTACCTAGTCGTTATCAACTTAATGTACTAAAATCCACGTGTAATCTTTCTATTGCAAAGAAGAGATTGGACACTTTTTTTTTGGAAAAGCACGAATAAGGCAAATTGAGTGAGGATAGTATATAGCATATAATTAGAATGAAATTGATAGCGAGTATTTGCATTTGAACGGAAAAAAGTATGCCTGCTTAGAAGGAAGAGCTGACATCTAAACATTTAAGTTAGGTCTCACATGTTTGAGAGATTATAGCTTTATTAATTACAGGCTATAGCTCCCAATTTCATGACAATTTTATGTAATTTCATTGTTCCACTATATTACACATTGTTTGTTACACTACAATCTTTTGGCTGGGATTTTTGAAGTCACCCAAAGATCCGAGGAAAATCGAGGAAATTTTACATTTTCTTGGTGCCCGACAGCCTGGACAGGGTTTTCAATTTTCCACCAGGATAGTCCGCCACTGGGCATGCCAGTAGCACGTGATACGTGCAACGCACGTGGCCGCACGGAATTCAAGGCTAGACGTGGTTTAGCATGATCTATGTTATACAGATACCAATGCAGATACCATGCTGCATAAACCGCAGATTATGCAATGATCGAAAAGAATAAAACTAATAACCCTATTTAGCACTGGATGGTTTTTAATAGATATTCGCAATGCCTTGCTTTCAAGTGAGAAAGTGTTCTGTTTGACAGAAGATGTAAAGTTCCACGCAGAAGCAAGATTAGACACAGTGCGAAATTTAAAGCAAATTGAGATTAAATGAATAATAACTAACAGAAAGTAATGCTTCTCTTTTTTGTCCAAAAACAACAAAAATATCAAATGTATTGATATCTAAATAATTCATTGAACGGAATAAGGAATCTGCCCACCGAAAAATGACAAAAGAAAACCAATGTTAGGGCACGCAGAAATAATTAAGTCTCGGATTTTTCATCGACAAAATGATATACGAGTCTCGCAGAATTAAAATACACCGAAAAATTATTAAATCGTTTAATTTGTTACGAATCGAGGTTTTGATCAAAAATCAAGATATTTAATCAATAAATTGTTTTCTCATTTTTTGTCGCGTTAGTCCGTTCACTCGCCTCGATGAGCTTACTTTTCATTCGCAATCTGCAAGGTTATGAATAAAGTACCATCTGGTCCAATCCGTTTAAATGTATTATTGGAACTTAAAGCTTCATAAAAAAATTTGGCAGTGCAGAGGCCAACGTAAAAGCACTATTTGACCCCTAAATTCTTCCCGTTATAATAGACAAAAAATCAATGCAAACATAGATTTTCCTTTTTTTGTTTGAAAAACGGTGGGATATTTTAAGTGGCCAATAGGACTACTGTGGGGACATCTAAATTTTCTCTTCGAACAGGACGTTTAGCCTAATCAAAATGTATTCAATTTCCTTCGATTCAAACCAAGCAAGGAGGATTCAATTGAGATGAGACACTATTGTTTAGTCCTTCATATGAATGGCTTCAGCACATCTCTTCAATATGAAGCCTATCCTTTTTACCGACATGTGTTCGTTCCTACCACTCATTCTCATGGTGCATCAGCTGTTATCCCATTCCACTATAAAACTTGTTCCACCCATAGGGGGAGAATGCCTGCAAGCCTGGAGTGTTCAAAAATACTTTTTCCAATCTCAGCTGTTTGTATAACGCCGCATGAGCAAAACACTGTATTTGTATGTTATCTACGTTTACAATACTAAATACAATTAAAAAAGACCGACTGACTGGTAGCAATCAGAGCAGTTGTTGAGTCGGTAATTTTAAGGATTGACGGGAAATGAAGGAAAAATCACAATGAAAGTGGTATCGATTTTCGAAGGGAGCCGGTCGCGCTCCTACTCGGTTCTCCCTCTCGCTGACCTTCGTACGTCCTGTAAAGATCTGCCGCTTGTTTGCCGTGGGTGCTGCAAATGCTTGACACTAGCTCGTGCTAGTTGCTGAATCGTTGATCGGAGGTTGAATCGTGCGTGAGAATCCCAGTCGTTTCTTTCAGTGTTCAGACGTGAGCTTGCAAGTCGGTTATTAAGGTGAGGCATGGAACATTATCTATCGTCAGCTAGTTGCTTGTAGTGTGTTGGAAGTATTGGTAGGTATTGTGCTACGCTATAGCCGGGTTTGCTTTGCCTAGCATAACGAGAGTGTCGTGGCCTTATTGCCATTGTAAATTATTAATTAACGGCTTAAATGTGTGAATTGACTGTGCAAAATTTAGGTGTTTCGGAGTTTCTGGAGTTAACACCTTATTCGCGAATTACACAAAGGCAATGGGCGTATTTTCATTTTTATCGCCTATACATTTTGAGTATGGAAGTCGCAAATTAAAATACGTATTATATACCGGAGGTGTGATATTTTCTACCGGTCTTTAGGTATAGAAGAAAGGGAGCCAATGATTCGGCTTTTATTTAGTACATGTTATACACTTAACCAACGAAAAAATTATGGTTGCCTTCGTTTTAATGATTGCGTAGGCGTTTATTGTTCTTATATGTCGGATCCATTGAATCAAACTGAATGACGTGATCTGGCGTCCATGGCATACACGTGTATATCCGATCAATAACGTCGCCTGCAATGTTCGCTGTATGATGAAATCTTTGACGGTATATCTCCGAACAGTGCGAAGAGTGATTAGAAACATCTAAGTATTCGGTATGATCGCTTCGTAGAGATATAAAAGTTCCATCTAAACAAGAAAAAATTACCTTCGTGTCTCTGATGAGATTTTCTTTTCAGTTCTGTGCACGTGCAGCGTCATTTCACGTTCATAATCTGTCAAAAACACCACTTAGCATTTCGATTGAAATTCGTTGCTGTGCACACGACCATATGCCTTGAGTATCAGAAGTTCATTTATCAGTTTACTTAAATCGGCTACAAAATTAACAAAACACTTGCGACCGTTATGAATTAATCTTTCAACCCACGACGATCTGTCATTTAAGTATTTTTTTTCTTGTAATATTAAATAAATTTGTCACCTATGGATGCCAACATTTAAAACGTACGAAAATTTGATTTTGACATATTTTCTGTTCCCCAATAACAACCGAAAGATGAAGTTCACTAGTCTCCCCATCACACTGTCTGTTTAGCTGGCAAGAACAGCATTGGCGATCTCATAGGCTATTTTAACACTGAGCCCTCCTGTAATTATTTCTTGGCCACCTATCAATAATGTCGTAACAAGACTGTGATTTTTATAAAAGTAAATGTGCCTTAGTTCATTTGTTCATCTCTGCTGTTCACAATTTGTTTCTACTAGGGCTATTTCATTATCATCAGGTCTTTGCAAAGGAAGTTTCAGTCTTATTCTGCAACGTTCCTCGTCTGAATTAACAAATTCTACGTGCTCTAGAAGTTATTTGAAGGTCGAAACTAGTGTCAACAATTTTCCATTCGTTAGGAAAATGGTCTGGTTAACTGATTACGATAAAGAAGAGGTAATGTTGCATATAGCTGGACAAACTGTAATATTCGTTGCATTACCATTCACATAGTGGAATTATTTGTTTAGTTTCACTTGCTTATTTTAATGCTTGAACTGTTAGAGTGTTTGTTCCATAATTCCATGTATAGAAAATATGTCCCAGTTTTTTTAAGTAACTTCCCTGTGTGTTTTTATCAGTGTGGTACAGAAAATATCTATTAAATTATATACCTACTTGACTACTTAACTTGCAGTATAGATAACTTTGGTCACAACACACAACAAGTTGTCCTAGCCATAACTTATGGCACTGGTTTTATCTTATGGATATATTTCAGTAAAATGCATTTCAGTTCAGAAGAGACTTAGGTATTTGGTCTGTTAAGCATCTGTGTGGTAGGTGTCCTGCAACAGCAACATAAAGGACAACAATATTTTTGTGCATGAGCATCGATGGTATATGTTGGCCGAGAATATGGGAAATATTGCTCAAATCAAGATTTTATATTGTACTAACTTCCAATATTTTATTCCAGAAAAATGGCTATGATTTGTAGAGAATTTTCATGAAAAATTTTTGATACTACAATTTTTTTTTTAACCATTGTACCATGCTCTTTCTCTGATGCATGTCACCAGATTTAAAAATATTTTCATATAAATGTTTATTTAAATGTCTTCTATTTCGGTACCGTTCCGAGTGGAAGAAAACATCACTTTTCGAAGTGTACAATGGTGCTTTTAACGTTCCAGATGGACACCTCAGGAGGAGTTCCCAGGATGCAGATGCTTTCCAATGATGCCAACAGTCTGATTGACCACACTTGCGCGCTTGACATTGATTCCAAAGCTTCGTACATCCGTCTGTCTGGAATCATTTGCACCATTGGTAAGTTGTTATCAAACTTGCAACTTAGCTGGTTGTCAACAGCTCAACAATAGTACCTAACGCAATATTAGCAAATTTGAATTATCCAGTGTTAAATGACACAGGTAATTTCTCTAATGGCATTGTTTGAAAAACCTGCTAACAATGGGTCATTCTGGACGAATCCGAGCTATGGCAATGACTGATGAACAAAACGAGGTGGCATGCCCGTCTTCTGCCCCGACATGAAAATTTGCATGAAATTCTGCACAACTCTAAAAGACACTGTTAATTTAACAGGACCTGCATCTCAGAGTGTGGACATGCTGGAGAAAATGATGGAGACTGGCATGAATGTTGCTCGCCTCAACTTCTCTCACGGCTCTCACGAATACCACGCGGGAACGATAGTGAACATCCGGAAGGCTGTTGAGAACTACAGCAAAAAGCTAGGGATGAACTACCCCCTTGCCATCGCGCTCGACACCAAAGGCCCGGAGATCCGAACTGGACTTTTGGAAGGGGTAATTTTTAAATTATGAGGTTCAATCGGCTGGAACCAAATGACGTAGTGGAGTTTGGTTTCACGATTCAGTATAGGTACTTCTCTAATTTAGTTAATCGAACATTACTTTGTTTTAGGGTGGTTCGGCCGAGATCGAGTTGAAGAAGGGCGACACGATCAAGCTGACCACAAACGCAGCTTTTGCCGAGAAGGGAACCGCAGAAACGGTGTTTGTAGACTATGCCAACATTACCAAGGTTCTGAAGGTCGGCAACCGAATCTTCGTCGATGACGGTCTTATTTCTTTAGTCTGCACCGAAGTTGGTGAGTAGAATTTAACACCGCAAAGACGATTGCATTCAATTCAATTTCATTCAATTGGTGTGGATTTGTGTTCCTAGTTATAACCAGTCAGTAGGTATTTTTTTCTCTTTCTTGCAATGAGTTGAAATTCGTTCATATTTAAAAATATGTTTGTAAGTTTACATATGCCTTTAAAGAAAACTTACCAAGCAAGCAATTAGTATATCACTACTTATTTCCACATACCAATAACATACGCTCAGTTAAGTAAGGGGAAATGTCTTATCAGTTGGAGTAAGTCTTTAAAACAACAAAGAGTGTACATAAATAATTGGCTGCCTTATCAGATATCTGATAGATCTTACTACTATGCATCATTGTGTTCCGAAATAAAAACATCTAAATAATTGGTTACCGAAGCCTATTGATTCTATAATCAAATTTTTATTTGAGTCATGTACTAGAAGCAGAAAATGGTAATAACGACACTATTCATGTTTGAAATGGATCTTTAGGTATAGAAATCTTCATAGTATGTATACAGGTAGAAAGTCGATCTAGAGTGTATTGATCAGGTGCCTATCAACTTTCATTGCGAGATGGATTAGAGAATTGCAATTAGAAGAAAGTGCATTTTTACAGAAGATAAATGGATAGGGTGTGGCATGTACTTTGCTTGTACTGTGTACTATATACATATTAGTCAGAGAAGAAATATTAATAAAGATAGGAAGATAGGATAATGTGCTTCCATGTTTAATTTCAACTTGAGGATGGGAAAAATAAAATATAATAGCTATATTGTACTTCAAAAGATTTTTCTGCAGTCAGTCTAATGTCATAGAAAATCTTTCTACATTATAGGTTCCGACTTTTTGAACTGCACTGTTGAGAACGGAGGATCTCTCGGCAGCCGCAAAGGTGTCAACCTGCCGGGAGTTCCCGTTGATCTTCCCGCTGTGTCCGAGAAGGACAAATCGGATCTGAAGTTTGGTGTCGAACAAGGTGTCGATATCGTATTTGCATCATTCATTCGAAGTGCTGCCGCTCTTCAAGAAATTCGCAATGTCCTAGGTTTGTGCATTTTGTGCTTTGTAATGTGATTCCGAGCCTCACTAACTTTACCCTTATTCTCGTATTAATTGCAACACAGCGTTTTGACGTAAAACCACTGACACTTTTCTAGTAGTGAGGCTGATTGAGATTGGTATGCACATTTAATGACACATTAAAATTAAGATAGGTGGTTAATGTTGCATTTTAAAACATTTGATTATGTCTAGCAGTAGGTGTGAATATAGCAAGAAATCAAGAATTGATATTATCAATGAAAACTAGTTGCTTACTTTTTTTGGTATTAAAATGGTGATTAATAAATGAATGAGGATAAATTTGTCAATTTGACTTTTGGAAATGCGGAGTGGTTCAGAGCCGTGTTTGGTGGACTGGAGAATGTTCGGTTCTGCTCTGATAAGATGCGTTTGTGGTCCTGATAAGGACCCTGACGATTGTCGACGTTTCGTCCACGTTGGCGCGGACATCTTCTGTCCTGAAGATGTCCGCGCCAACGTGGACGAAACGTCGACAATCGTCAGGGTCCTTATCAGGACCACAAACGCATCTTATCAGAGCAGAACCGAACATTCTCCAGTCCAATTTGACTTTTGTCAATTTGTCAATTCATCTGCCAAGGCATTAAACCTTTTTAATACTTTTTCTATTTGATATATGGCAATCTATTACATACAAATAATTTCAAAAGATGTCGAGTTTTCGGTTTACATCCTCTGAGATAATGTCTCATTTATTTATTGTAGGAGACGCAGGCAAGAAAATCATGGTTATTTCCAAGATTGAGAACCACCAGGGAATGGTAAATCTGGACGAGATTATTGCTGCTTCTGATGGCATCATGGTTGCTCGTGGTGATCTTGGTATTGAGATTCCGCCAGAGAAAGTGTTCCTTGCCCAGAAAGCGATGATTGCTCGTTGTAACAAGGTATTTTAAATTTAACGAGGAATGAGAATGTGTGGGGAGTGACTTTTCGAGATCTCTGCCATTTAGGATGAAACAACGGCCCCGATAGCGATAGGGAAATAGTTTTTTGAATCTGCAAAAGGTGCTTTATGAAGACAATTTCTAATTGCAATTTGCATTTTTTTTTAAGGACTAAAGATTACTATGAACATATCCATTTAATGTATGTTATGTAACTATTATTCTATAGAAATTATGAGATGCTTATTTAAACAAATAATTCACTAGATTCTAGATTCACTCGATGCTTGATGCTTGATTTCCTCCGTTACCTCGCCAGGTTGGCAAGCCCGTGATCTGTGCCACGCAAATGCTGGAGTCGATGGTGAAGAAGCCGCGACCGACCCGTGCCGAGGGGTCGGACGTTGCCAACGCGATCTTGGACGGCGCAGACTGCGTCATGCTGTCGGGCGAAACGGCTAAGGGCGACTACCCACTCGAGTGTGTCCTCACCATGGCTAACATTTGCAAGGAGGCCGAAGCCGCTATCTGGCAGAAGCAACTCTTCACTGAACTCTCCAGTAAAGTAAGTGCGATTGAGATGATGGTTGAGTGTTGTAAGGGTCGATTTTCAAGAAGTTCAGTGAACTACTGATATACTATATCACGGTTGTATTTGAAATAAATCTTTTTAATTCAGGGCTGAACAGGGCTACAATCCTAAAATCCCGAGATATCCATAGCCTCCATAGGACAACATCAAGAGTAGTTTTCACAATACTGTGAAACCGGATCTAAATGGTTGTATGTTAGGTATCAAAAGCATCTATGTTGCAGGAGGTCTAGAAGTACTAAAACCTTAAATGGTTCAAATATTTTTATTTCATATTAATCTGAAATTTGTGTTTTTTTTTCTTGTCTCGTGGAGTTATCCGTCTTAATGCCGATAATGGCAAATTTGCATTGATGGCTTAAATTCTCATAGAGCTAGATTTATTATAAAAGTCTTGGGTTCTGTTGTAGAAATTAAGTTGTAAAAATAACATACTCTGATAGAAATTTAAATCCAAACTTTATATAAATAAGTGAATAAAATCACTCAGTGAAAATAAAATCGTAATGAAAATCACCCTGCTTACAGGCCCAGCCACCGATCGATGCAGCCCACACAGTGGCGATCGCAACGGTGGAGGCGAGTGCCAAGTGCATGGCGGCGGCGATAATCGTGATCACCACGTCCGGACGCTCGGCGCATCTCATCAGCAAATACCGGCCGCGGTGCCCGATCATCGCCGTGACCCGGTTCAGCCAGGTGGCCCGACAGACTCATCTTTTCCGTGCCATCCTTCCACTTCACTACGATGGTGAGATGATCGCGCAACTTCTGTTCCACGCCTTCCGCTTTGTTCTGTGCCGTCGGTAATATAATTCGTGATCCAAAAGTGCCTCGTTTAGAATTTTAAAACTCTCGAATATTGGGCTATGGCAGGCTGTGTAGGGCAATGTGACTTTTTCGATCAAATAGTTGTGCCAAAATCACTATACAGTGTCAGTGTTAGAAGTGGTAGATTAATTTTTCACCTTACTGTTAAATGTCGCATATTTTGCGTTTTACTATTGAATATTTCCAATTTTCGATTTCCTTGTTGATAATTAGCACCATTACATCTGATCGATGAGTTAGGAGCTTTCACAAAACGTTTAGCAACGAGTAGAGACGTAAGGCAAGATTATTTCCAAAAGATTATTTCCAAGAATTTTTTATCTCTAGCAGCGAGATTGTAACACCACTTGGACTATGCGTGCGATTGCCGATTAAGCATGGGCCCCGTCTCTATTCGAAGTAAAGGTTAAACAGCCCCTATGAACGGCAAGATCAACTTCGTGACGTTTCAACCGCAGTTGAATGCTTGAAATCTCTGTATTCCTAACCGTCGACCATTGATCTTGTTAGCCGAACCACTGACTGACTGGCTGAAGGACGTCGATGCTCGAGTGCAGTTTGGACTCAAATTTGGGCAGAACCGTGGGTTCATCAAGTCTGGAGATCCCGTCATCATTGTCACCGGATGGAAGCAAGGATCGGGCTTCACTAACACCATGCGCATTGTGTAAGTTTGGAAATTGAAATTTCATAGAAATGATTGTATGAATGCAATCGGAAGTTAAAAAGGCCTTATTATTACATGAATATCAGTATTTTTACCATATAGTACGTGGCCACACCATTTCACAAATGATTTTCTTGCCGGAGATCTGAAAGATATCACGATCCTTATATAGGATAGTTATTATGGCACTGCTATAGATATCTAGAAGTAATTTTTTGAGAGAAAAGTTCACTAAATAAAATCTGAACTATGAGGTAGCCCGCCATGGCAGATCGTCTTATAAATACTAGTCGAGATCAAATATAACAAAGCGATTCCAAGCTCATAATTTCTTGCATCATTTTGCTCAAACTTGCTGGGATATTTTCTACAACAAGTAGACACCCTTCCTTACAATCACCCTACCCTAGCATTCTCGTCAATAATTGGTATTCCAAGTAAATATTTATCGAATATTTAGCAGGTGTAGCTTCCTGAACAAAATATAGTCCTGATTTTAGACATATTAACGTTTATGATCGGGGTGGACGTTAATGTGATTATGTGATATGTGAATGTATGCCCGAAGAAAATTGAGTAGTGTGCTCATAGAAAATTATCATATAGTTAGCTATGTCCCTTAGAGAATGACATAATATTTTAAAATTAGCACATCTGTAAATCTTACACATCTGTCAATTGCATGCCACCGCTTGTCTTAAAATAATTCAGGTGACAGTGTATTCGGTTTTACTTATTGTGCCTATTTAATTGATGCTAGCTTTTTGTTTTTCAGCATCGTGGAGTGAATCGGTGCTCAACCCAGCCTGAGCTACGTAAAGAACACTTCTTTGTTGCGTGTTTCAACTAGAATACATACTGAAATTAGATAGAAAATGCTAAAATCAAGTTATATATGCTGATTTTTGATTCATGATTGATAAAAAAGTCGTTACTGTAGGTGTAGCTTACCTATAGACTGTGAAGAGGTAAGAACCACTTCAAAATAAATTGCCTATCTTGTTCGTGAAATAGAATATTCTAGAGAATTATCGAAATGATTGATTGATGTTGAATAAAACGATTAAGCGCAGGGCTGCTAAAATATATACTATTTTTGATTGTTACTGAAAGATTATTTATTTTATCATTAACTGGAAGATTTGAGGAAATTATAATGTATTCTTAAATGATTAAATTATTCATTACATAGTATCATTGCAAAATAATTGAACGTTATATTACATTTATTTTCTAGTCGAGAAATGAATTGTTAATGGCTGTATTACAAAATGAAAATGTTCTTCAAAAGAAAATTTCATTAAAATGGTTCAATGTTTAATTTTTATACCATCCATTGCCAAACAACTCGTAGATCATCCCCTTGATGTGCCTCTATATGCATGAGCATGACTTAACTTAATTGATTAATGCAAAGTGTGTTAATTGAAAGGGCAAACTGAATATTGAAGCCATTACCCATCTGACACTTATTTCGGCTTTGATTAGCAATGCATTGCGAGTGGAATACATATTTTAGTTCACGAGTGCTGCACGATATTTGCATCAGATCAACTTGCATCAAACGTGTGATGGTATGGTATGTATCGATTATCGGCATTGAGTGGATGGAACTGTGTTCTAATTACTCATTAGCTGACTGTGGCAAAGCTCCGACTGCCCTAACACTGCACTGATCAGTAAAAGTACTATTTATTACGATCCTCACATCACTACGACTCGTTGCTAAACATGTTCTCAGCGATAAACGTACCTCATGCCAATTTCGTTCGTTAATCTTTAGCAAACTGATTCATCTGCAGATATAAAGCCCAATAGGTAGCTACAAAGCGCCTTCAACAAAGTGCAAAGTTCTAACCTCAATATATCTCGATAGAAAAATAGATAATGAAGTGATAATTGTGAATTGTGTGTGAATTCTTTATCAAATGAGATTATCGCCATCACGCCATGCGAAGTTGTACTGGAAAACGTACATTTGTAAAAGTTTGCTATAGGTATACGCTCTCGAGCGTTTTATGCCGAGAAAGCCAGTCGGCAGAACGTATAATTGTGTGATTTAAAAGTTCCGAGAAAATAAGAAATCAACAGAAAAACGTATTTACGGTGCATTATTCCTTTCTCAAAAATATTGGACTCTGAAAATGGGTCGTTTTTGTAAGCAAACGGATACCTTAGATATGCCAGACAATCGAACACACAACAAATGGATAAGAAAGAATTCAGAAATATGTTTTGCAGTAAAAACAATTTGATGGAGGAAGCGTGTTCCTTTATGTGGTTTCCCTCACGCGTTTCCCTACATTTATTTGATTCATCATTGACAAGATTCTTTTGTCACTCGATGTCTGATTGAAAATTTAACAATATCTTGATATATCTATCATTCGCTTTACCTTGTCATCAACAACAAAAAAGTCGAAAGAGTAGAAAATTCCAAGAAAATGCGCATGGGCATCTTGAAAATTTCAATTACAAAAGAAAATGACTAAAAGATGATATTATTTGATACACATTTGAACAAAATACGTATTTTTAATCACACTTTTCGATTGGTAAGTTGCAAGAATCTTTGAAGGCTTCAGTGATACATTTTCAACGAGAAATTTTAGTCGAGACAAAGTCGCTTGAAACCTGCCTAGAATAAGTGATATCATTCCTTCTTCACCCATGGGTATCAACGGAAAGCTCGTGCTTGCTAACAAAATTACACTTTTCTGGTTGGTAGCGAAGGCCGACAAAAATGCCAAGGAAAACATGACACTCATGCCTCATTTGCCATGCCTCACGTACGAGCTCTAATTCAACAGCAAAAATGTAGCCAAAGAAATACATTTCAAGTTTTAAAATATTTTCACCTCATTCTTCCCTTTTTTTGGTGTAATTGTGTAGAAATTATTCGCTTCACGTTTCATTTATCTTCCGTGAAAACCTAATAAGTGGTAGAAATACCAAGTATGTGTAAACTGATATTTATTTATTAAACAATATAAATGTACATTTATAAATATATAATAAGATCGGGCCAGAGGCCTTTGCCAAAATCATACTTTTAGGGGCAACCATATGATTTTCATTCAACACTTCCCAAGTTACCTCTCCCTATTATGTACCAGTATTCGATAACGTTTGCTTTACGTCTACCCGTGACATCATTACAAAATCACGACCATTAAATTATCCCTCAAAAATAGTATAAATACAACGGATCCATGTTGGAAAATTGTCTATTCGCCGATGAAGTTGATCTATTTGCCTATTTTCTATCCCATTCAGTCTGAGAAAGGAGAAAGGACACAACCATTAGAATATTATCAAATTATAGAGCTATATATAGCTAGACCGAACCTTTACGGCGACTACGTCACATCCAGCAGCAACCCTTAACTTATAGCCTATTGAAGAGTGAAGGGAAGACCAGTTGCCTTCCCATATTCCATCATAGAACAACAATTCCCCGGAGGGATATCTCCCGTCACGGTCACTCTTAAACCACGCTCAGCCTTACCATCCGTACCACACTGGATAGGTACTATAATTCGAATCAGAAAAGTATTCTACACAAAAGCGGAAATATTATATTGCATTTGGGCTTATCTGTCTTTATCTATCCCACCTACCTGTCCCTTTTCTGCACTCATTATGAGAGGATATATAACAAGTAATTTTATTTATTTATTTTATTGCGTCATGCGATTTTATGAGCACTGTTATTTTGGCAAGCAACTTTAAACTTATAGGTGGATACACCCTACAAGTTCCCTTAAGACCCGATTTTACAATTTTGCCAACTCCAGGTTAAAGTGGGAGTTAAGTTATTTGTTATGGCAACGGCCAATGGGATGCAGTGGAATTCATTTGTTTCTGGGGGTTAGATGCTTAACCCAGAGTTGACAAAAGTTGTAATACCGGCCCTAAGTAGTATATACACTGCTAGGTAGGTCATCTATTATGGATATAATTATTTATAGGCTTGAATAATTGTGTTCGCATGAGCAAGTTCAGAATTTAAATAAACGTAGATGATATTTATTATTAAAGCAACGTTTCCCTTAAATTGAAACTTTTCTTGAAAAAGAGGGGCGAAATGATTTAACATCACATTCCAATTAAGTATCTACACTCTTAATTGACTCCTCTCCATTTTTAATATCCCAGGCGAAAAGCCAAGTAATAACTTCGCCCCTTGAATTAAACGTAACACAAATTCTAACATTTTATAAAATACTAATTCGTGTATTTAGTGGAAAGCGAATAGCGAAATTGCGAGAAATGTTGTTTGAAACGAAGTTATTCTATGGCTCAAATTGTGGCATCATTGCTATGGGATATTACCAATTTTCATTAATTTTGTATGTAAAATGATTAAATCCGGGTTCCAATCACTTTTTCAACAGATTGTTTTGCATAACATATTGCGCATGCCGTTGAGTAAAATGACAACTTTGTCGAGAGTATTTTGCTCTCGAAAAAAATCCAGTTTAGATTTTTTAAAGCCTTCATCCCTATGGTCTGGTAAAAATCACCTTCCCCACAGAAACTCACCAAAGTGACAGAAACTTTACTCATGAAATGAAATGAAACCAAAATTTTGTAAATATAAAGAATTGTTCAATAACTTTGGTTCAATAACTTTAAAATGGTTTTTTCAGCTCTTAGTAAAAGAGAGCTTGCTGGAAAAATTAAATGTTTCCATTGATCTCACTATTGACCGAAATTTCCTCTTCCACCCAGAGTTGAGAAAATTATATTACTGCGCCTAAGCATATTAATTAGATTGATACAGTGATTTAGAAGGTCACGTTTAGGAAGTAGTTTAGTTTTAACTTTTAATTCAACTCTGCATTTCCTTTCGTGCATCCAAGAAATTTTGCGACACAATAAATGTGACCAAGTTTGTAATAGAATAACATCAAAATTGCTACGCTTCCCCGTTCAAATCGCTTTAGGGTCCAGCTAGATTGAAAATAAAAGCATCAAAATTCAAAAGTAATTTAAATTAGCTGTATATGAAAAGCAAAGAATTTAAGAGTAACGAATACCTAATACATCTGTGGGTGGTACACTCTTCTTTCCTAAAAAAATCTAGAGACAGGATAACTAATAATGTTTCGGATATTGGTTAAAAGTATAAAAACGACACCAATTAATAATTATGCTATACAATACTTTCTATAAACGGAGAGATGAACGACAGCAGAACAGATAGGTTTTACGCTTCCGTGCATCAAGTTAGAGAATGTCATTGCATATCCACACACATTTTCATTCCCTTTGTCAGTCATACGCATACCACATGACCGTCACTATTACGTAATTACAGGTTAACTAATTAACGTGACAGCACGAGGATTCTTTTCTAATTGCAATAACTCAAGCGAAAGTAACTTGAATTAGCTGCTATCTACCATTCATTAAAAGTATTTAAATAGCTATCAAATGTCTGTGACAGTATAGTCTTGCACTCAATATCTGTTTAAGTTTGCAAAAGTAATAATAGAATGTATTTGATACACAGGGAGATACGTTTTGTTGAGTAGGTAACAAAAGCAACCCTGTAACACAGGGTGCGCGTTCTGACACGCACGCAACGTTTCATTTGTCTGATTAGAAATTTCTCGTCAGCAACGCATTCCTTAGGGGATGCGTTGCCTTATTATACACTTCTAGCTGTATTTAATCTATCCTCTACGAACCATTCTGTAGCCAGTGATAAAAATGCAGTCTCTCCACTGAGCAAATAAAATACCAATAAACCAGGTGACAGGAAATCTTATTGCAGGATCCTACTTAGAAAATGGAAAATATGTAAATGAGGAGGCAGGGTGTCGCCATCGACAGGATTCGGAATCATGTACGTCAAGCAAGCCTTAATTAAACCATCTAAATATCGTGTTAATATATCAAAAGTGAAAGGAGCGACATTTTTCAAGAAATATTTGTGCTTTACAACAAGAGAAATAAAATCCATCTATTGACTTTTATAAAAAATAAAGTAAATGTAAGCTGACGCATTCTTTACTCAGCTTATCCCGGCTAGCTAATTACTTCATTTTAGAGCCAAAAAACAAACTTTTCGAGTAACACGATTGGGAGTCACGGGAGTCAGCAATGTGACAACCGATTTGATTTAAATGCTAATCCATGATAATTCCCACAAAGAAATAATAAGTGACCCCTCGATAACAGGTTTTAAAAATGTGATATGTAAGGCGTGAGTTTAGATAAATTTGTAGGTTCAGAAGATGGAAGAAAGAATAGAAACAATTCGTTACTTGGTTCGTGTCATAACTATAACTAGTCATAGCATATTCTTCTTAATGCTCTTGATTGATTTAGGCCTTAGTTATAAAAATTATAGTGCTGATATGGTTCTGAATAGTGCCGTTAATCCCGTGAATAGTTCTGGTTTAGCTTAAAAGTTACGGCATTATAAAATTTGTTGCTATCACTATAAATCCCGATGAAAATTAAGTTTCTCAAAACTGTTATCGACAGTGATGCGTGAGGTATAGTGCCCTTAGTACCATCTATAGTGCAAATTGGCGTTTAAGTATTTTTGGCACAAAATTGAAAAAAACACGATATGTAAAATTAGAGAAAAAAATAAAACTTGGTGACTTTTTAACAATCACACTACGATTGCAGCATTACAAACGGTAGTCATGGTTATTGTAAATTCAATCTTCTCGCCAATCAAGCCGAGATATTAAAAAAAAACTTGATAGATGTGTTTGGTTTGTATATACTAAACATACCTATTCCATGTTTTAGTTAATTAATTTACTTCCCTGAAAATAATCACTAAAGGAAGTGCAGATCGTGTTTGCAGCTATTTACATCCTTTGCAGCTATTTAATGAATTGATGCAGATTAGAATTTATTTGACAAGTATTTTCGTCATTGACCATACAAGTGAGATAAAAAATACTATTTTAATATCATGATGGAAGATGATTAACAATTTTTGCTGATTTTGTGATTGCAAGTTATACTATCCAATTCACTTTGGAATAAATAATAAAACAGTTAAACACATTTCTTTTTCAACCCTTATGCTAAATACTGAACAGCTGATATATCATTGGTTTCACGATAATGTATTTGCACCTAGAGTATAGTAATAATTCCATGCTCCAACAGCTGAAACAATCACACTAAGTGAGAGAAGTGCACAGATTTCAGCAACACTTGGAGGTATGCTCTTTGCTTTAAAATTCTATTAACAAGCCACAACCACTCAACCATGATTAATTCATTTCTTAATTAGCCCTACAAGAGCTCAAGTGTAGATCCTTTGTTAAGTTAGAATTCAAGATTCGAAACGACAGACGCCTGCCGCAATATAAATATTGAACCGACAAAAAAATGTTAAAAAATTGGAAAAAAACTCATCCGAAGTCCCAATTAGTGAGAAAGGGCACGTCAAAAATGTGTAGCGTTAAGCAATCTGAGCGGGGTTCAACTAGATTTACTGACGTCTGAATGATGTACGGCTCAATCTCTTTCAGTTTCATAACTAAACGTGACCTGTCTGTATGATGTGAATATGATAAAAACAGAGAATATTGGGGGAAAAAACAGATGATTCGGCAAATCCTTTAGGTTTTCTAAAGCAGCCTTCCAACTAATTTTTTTGTAAGGATCATCAAAATGATCAAAGCTATTAATATCACGACCAAATTCGAAATTGATCTCTTTTTTCTTGCCACTCAGGAGGTGCTCAATTTCACAATCATTCTGTCTGCTATTTTGCACAGAGTACATGGAAAATGTGCCCTTTACGCCCTACTGCCTTGATCAATATTTGCACATTGTATTAGATTACTTAAGTGGCTAGTAATATACGGAAAATTTCAACGCCACACTCAGGATTGATCACAGATAATTAGCTTAATTAATGAGTTATGAAGAGCTTTCTAAAAAGGAAATAAATGAACTGAAAATATAAATTCGGTATGCATTGGACGTATTCGAATTTTGAATGGTATATTTATACGTTTTTTTATAATCACAATTAAATAAGAATTTTATGTGTAACCGTTACTGGCCGATAGCCATATCACTTTAGTGATTACACGCCCCTGTTTCCCTTCTTGGGGGTGTACTACAGTAAAGCCATACACACTACTTACGCAAGGCTGTTCAATATGCTTAAAAGAGCTGTTAAAAAAGCGCGAATTCTATAGCCCTAACCACGTATTTCCAATAAACCGAATAGTGCTATTAAACTAATACAACTGGCACTTACTAAAAGGCTAAAAGTCTAAAAGATGCATTTCCACCTTCTTAGCATAGCCAGTTTCAATTTTCATCCATAACTTTACTATCTAACAGGTTTTAGTGTTGGTTCTGTTAGAAGCGTTCGGGGTGCTGGTTGGGTGGGTAGCTGATAATAGGGGTTGCTGCTTCACGGTAGGTATCGCGGCTTCACGAGAAAAGATTCATTTTTAACGGAACGAACACCGCATAAAATCGAGTCGGGAAACTGCTTTTCCGAACACGCAAGATTGAAGGCCCATCAAAATATTTCTATGACCCAAAATAGTTAGCAAAGCTTGCGCGATATTAGTACCAATTTACTAATTTTGTTTACTAAGCCGATAAAGTGTCTGGATTTCGAGTCGTGTTCTAATACCAAACCAAGTTATTTATAGTTTTCACTTTTATAATAGTGTCAGGGTGGAATCAAATAGACACTTTAAGAAATCCTCATTAGATAAAAAATGCAAATGTCCGCATATAGGTGCTCTACAGAAAATTCTATCACATTTATCTGGAAAATCATCTAAAATAATAACCAGGTTTATTATCTGGAATATTTATATTTTCTTAAAATTTAACAGTAATTTCCACGTTCGTTTTCTACTAATAATTACTCGACAGCGAATGCTTCAATGTAATAATGTGGCAACGGAACGACGTACTCTCTATTTGATACAGAGCGATAATAATAATTATTATGCCCTAGCGCCAGCTGATGCCTTTCCGAGCCTTTAGGGATAAAACTACGCCCCGACGTGAATGCGACATGAAATATTGAAATATTGCACTATTACACGTAATATATAATTCCCGATACCTGGCAACGATGCTAGAAATTGGTCGTTAAAAATCTGTCCGTCTCTACACAGCTGCAGGATCATCTTCGTCGCTGCATCTTTCGAAAAGTCGTCACCATTACGATCTATGATCATTGGAAACGCTTCGAGAACGTACGGCAGGCCGGCAAAGCTACAAAAACACAATCGGAATTTGTGTCTTCACGTTGATTTGGTTTTGTTATCACGTTTGTGACAAAGGGCCGTATTAGCGTATCGTAAGTTAATAGATGGGGAAAATAGCCCAGGGGCTATGAACAAAAATCATGATAGAGGAACGTATCCATTGCTTGCGTTTCTGTATACTAAGGCACGGAAAATTCCGAAATGTTTCGCCAGGCTGTCGCCAGGAAAAAAATCCTGGTGACTTTTAATATGCTGACTGTGATGCCACACGCATTCGATCTAAATCATAAATACATCAAATTAGAATTAAACTAGATGTGAACTTTAAAAAAATTCGTCATACTAATTTATGAAATGATCATGAGACCGAAAACTTGAACAAATTCCTTTTTTGTCGAAAAGTTCTGTATGTTATTATGCCTGTGTATAATATTAGGCATATTTTATATCGGCGAATTGTCTGGGTGGCATGGTGCGAGGGGCTGAGGGGGGGGGTGGAGGGGGGGGGGGTTGCGAGGGTGGGGGAGGCTAATGGACGTTTATTACTTCACTGGGCAAACACTCGACGTCACCTTATGCAACCATAGACTAGCTACGGCCCATACGGCCACTCCATGCGGCCACCGTTCCCCTTTTATGTGTTCACAATTCATATTGAACAGTGGCTGATTTGGAAAAAAACGTATTTTTTCCGTTGAAGGAAATAGTGTCTTCTAAGATGAGTTCAATTTCATTGTTGTTGCTTCTCTTACACGATCTACCCACACCTTTTAGCGTCGCAACATCGGAACGAATTTCTTGACAATGCAGAAATATATGTCTTGACATGCGGTATGCGGTTGAAAGGATGCGTTTGAAAGGAAAGAAGCGAGGTGAAACGAATTGTTTGTGTTAACCGGTGAACATTTCATAGGAAAAAATGCCGAACAAAATGATGTCAAACATTGCGAGTGAAAAATAGCATAGCAGAGGTATTTATTTATCATGTATTAATTCACAAGCACGTACTTGGGAAGAACATGCTTTTACAAGGTATAAAACTCTGTATCGCAACATGGAACTCGATATGGTGTGTAAAGAAAATAAGTCAAATAACATAGAAGTTGACGCCTCCTTAACCCAATATTTAAGAATAATATCTGAGAAAATAAGCAATTTTCCATATATTTGAATATGTTTATAAATATACACGTCCCAATGTGGGAATCAAGCATCAAAGAATAAGCTTTATGATTTTAAGAAAAAATATTTAACCGGATTATTGAATGCCAAGTCCCATATTCAAACTTTTCCCGACGATTCGCAAAGCTGTGCTGCCTGCTTTACCAAGGGTCTAACCTCGAATACCAGATGGTATTTAATCGAAACAAAAGTACCAAAAGAACCTACACCTCCTCAAGAAACTAAAAAATACAAAAACTAAATCAGTTATACTGACCCTGCTTTCCAAAAACCTAAACCAGAAAAAACTATTTCACTCTGTCCCTAAGTCTTCCTGACCAACTTCTTCCAGCCTGCTTATCTAATTCCTCCCTTTCTTCTACCTCTACATATATTTCCTTTCTATCTTTCTGTATTAAAAATGTAAGCCAAGTCATATCCAGTGGAAAATTAACATCAGGTATGATAGTTATCATAGGATGGTCAGGAGTATCATAACATTATCTTATCATAATCAGGGATGATAGTTATCATAGGATGGTCAGGAGTATCATAAGATTATCTTATCATAATCAGGGATGATAGTTATCATAGGATGGTCAGGAGTATCATAACATTATCTTATCATAATCAGGGATGATAGTTATCATAGGATGGTCAGGAGTATCATAACAATATCTTATCATAATCAGGGTTGATAGTTTTCCACTAAATACGTTGGGAAAAGTTTGAATTTGGGACTTTGGGAATTTGGGAATAGTTTTTCTGAAAACCAACGTGCTAAGATTCTTAAGAAAGTAATGAGCTTTTTGATTGTTCACTGGAAAGAATATTTGAAGAGGTGAGTGTAAAAACTAGTTAAACCCATTTTATTAAATGTTCAGGAAATGAAATAAACTGCGAGGTAGTTATGAAGTAGCATGTTCAAATGTTGAAGCAAAAATAATTGTAAAAAGAGATTGGAGCATGTAAATTTCCTTGTTTGTCACATGTCGATCAACAATTCTTGTTTTAGGACGAATAAATTGCTAACTCAGTTTGACCAAAAGTTAAATTAACAGGTAATTACACTCACATCTTCATTTATGAATAAGAAATAAATAGTTTTTTTTGCTGTCAAAAAATTAATTCCGCATCTGTAGTATTCTTCATTTAAATAAAGCCATTTCAAGCGAAACGAAACAACGTGACACGTATGTAAACCAAGTCAACACCAACGCCACAGCATTTATACAACAGGTGAAACGTTGCGTAGATTTCGTGGAAATTCATTCAGACCATGTGATGACGGTAGCCCAGACATAAGCATATACAATCATAACCGAGTTCCGGATGCGATTGGTAAATGTAATCAAGCGCACTCAATCGTTGTCGGTTCTATAATTTTTCTTCCCATTCTCAATTCTCTTGTACATAACTTCGTCGAAACTGCGTCACTACGTGACATGGGCAATTATCTCTAGTGAAACTAATCGGGAAGTCTGGTAAGTGATTTTTTATTCGAAAAGTTTCTCTAATGTATTATATAAATGATTTGTTTATCTAGAAGGTATAGAAAAGAAGGATTTTCATGTCTTCTCAATGAAAAGAACTGTAATATCTGACAAAAATGAAATGACCAATAAAATAATCGCCTTTGCCTTCACATGTAAATACACAAGTTTGAGAAAGCTTAGGGTGTTTTTTATGAAAGGTAAGCAGCTTTAGGAAAAGTTGTATATTGTATTTTGTTATATACATAGTGGCGTATGGTGCTTACCGAAACCGGGAAGATAATATGGCCACAAAATACGGCTAAAAGTTTCCCGGGGAAAATAAAGTGATTTAAAAGAGAAAGGGGTAGGTACTCGGGGTAGTACATACATATTACAAACAAATTTTATGCTGCTTTTAAACTAGCTGCACACAAAAGTAGTATAACACATATTTTAGGTCACATGTTATCAACTCAAACTATTCTTCGAACTCTGCTTTTTTGTTTCAAGATACTTTCCTCTTTACAAGCTGTGCGGAAGTGGTTTTAATTTTAGTCATGTCGTTTTGGTAAATTCAAATTTCTGTTGGAAATTGGGGGTAATTCGATACAACGATATGGTTTGTAGATTTGTAACCAAATCCATTGTCAAGAAATACAAACCAACCATAATATATCTGCTTGATTCGAGTTAAAAATGATTTCCAACAACAAAAAGGTATGTAATTAAAAAATATATAGCGAATTGTTTTGATATTTTGTTGATGTAATTCAACACCACAAAATGGACAGTGAGACTAAACCTCTAGTTTTGAAAATGTATGCTTTGGGCGCACGGGACCTCCGACTTCAATCCCTGTATGCTGTAATTAATTTCGTAACAACAATCCTGATATTTGATGCCGCACTGATAATGTTCAATGCGTGAATTATAATTGATGTACTATATCTACATTACATGGCCTACCTTTCCAAGAATTGGGCCTCTATCATGAACCAAATCACAGGACATATGAAACAGACCACAAATGGTTTAGGTGATAGGGGCGATCTATATTTACTGGTGTCATCCCTGATAGCCCTTTATCCCAACGCATGGTTACAAATTGCAGCAACTTTTGACACAATAGTTTCGGTTAATATTTTAATCTTGTATATGCATATTGTTAACGATACCGAATGAAGGAAAGATCAATAACGCATTATTTACGTGTAAGCAATATTTTCACGCTTATACATTTTGTCTGCAGTTTTAGCGCACAACGTTTTGAGAGAGGTACAGACATGCTTATATATCGCATGTTTTTATTTTGTTTTTTATTTTGTTTGTATTTTTAGTTTAAATGTATGTAGCGTTCTGTACTCGCATATGGTTGTGGTAACGCTTATTTAAATCGCGTTGTGGATGAGCGTTGCTTGAACGGTGCTGATTGAACATTCTTCAAGATTGAAAGGTTGTGCCAGAATTGATTTAGTGAGAAGAAAAATGTTCGTTTTCAAGAGAATTACTAAACATACAACAATGAAATTTGTACACAGTTGTCATGTTTGGTTTAACATACCTGGAATTAGTTACCTAAGTCGAAATGTTTTTAATGGTTTGGAAACGTGTTTGAAAAACTGAAAGTATTTGTAGAAACTTATTGATAAGAAGAATCTTATGTGAGAGAAAACGAATGTTTAAAGAAAATTACATGAAAATCAGTTCGGTAGCATGGCTTGCAGAGGCATAAAAATAACAAAAAAACACAGAATTGTTTCAGCAGTAAGTGAAATTGAAGATTCGCTTAACTTACTACGCTCGTCACTATTACCAACAAATTTATAGCTACAAAAAATCAATCAGATTAATATATCTTAGAAATCTAATCCTATTCTGGAAAATATAGAATTTGGGAAAGTGTTGCATTAGCATTTGATCGAAGTGATTTAGATTTTAGATATCATCGTCGAGTCAAAAACAATACGTGTTTTATTGCTTTCTCCAAATTAGTTTCCAACATATTATCTCAGTTCACATGCAAACCAACTAGGCTGCGATGAATCCCAGCTCTAAGCTCAAGTATCGAAAACGGAAAATTGTGAGTCACGTTTCAATTAATGACAATTTCCAAGCCCCGAGATTCGAATACGTGTAGGTGAACTCTGTCTGCGAAACTAATTATTAACTTCACACTCAGAAGTTAAGTTTGTTGAAAAGTTAAATAATTATCGAGTAAGTTTGGTAAGATACTTATTAATAGAAGAAGTATGAGCTGTTCTGTCTTCTTCTGTCACTAGTCCTGATTGCAATGATAACTTTACTTTCCCGGCGTCTTTTAAGAATAATAATCAAATACTTAACATACACTGGCACGCCAGCACGAAGACTTCACAAGACGGGTATGCGATCGACACTTTCGTAGCGGCTTCGGGCACGGCTAGATTGGGAAACGCAACATCACGTTTAGCGGCCTGATAGCTATGTGATAAAGGGATGCCGCGTACAGCTTTGTTTGACAGGTTTCATATTTCCTGACAGCCTCACCGACTGCGACATTAACTCATTCAAATATATAACATAATTAACACGTTAAAACATTATGATTTATTGCAGTGCATGGCTTAAATTTAGTGGTATGTAACTTTCGTTGAAAATGCAGAACAAATTCGAGCTGCTCAAATCTTGCAGACGGCAAACTGCATACATAGATAGGAAGCGGTTCTAACATGCAATTCGACTCGAGCTGCGTTTTCCAAACTAGTCAAAGGTATAGGTGTGGTGTCCTGAAAAATCTATCTACTCTCCAGTGAAGCCAGGAGAATCCTTGAAAATAAAAGTAATGTTTATTCAAATCCCATTACGTCATCTGTAAGAATCTGTTAACTGGATCCGATATGTATATATAATACAGAATTGAAATGCACTCAGTTTTTCCACACATGCTTAATTTTTTTTCTAATACGAAATATGTCGCTTCTATCCTATAAGCATCGCATTATTAAAGTTCTCTAACTTTATGCTCTGTAACACAAAGGCAATCATGCCATTTAAATACAATGTGAGTGTTAAGTTTTACAGTTCAGTAGCACTGAATAAAACAAATTCCATCTTATTTATCCAACGAAAATGGTATTTCTGAAATGAAAGATCAACTTGTGCAAGGTTGTCTTCTTACCTCCCAACCTGGGGGCAATAATTTGGTGACCTGTTAAAAATAATAACTGCGTGGTGCACAATAAAAGCAATCACACGATTCTTGCGTAAAATCGTCGCGTCTGTCATAGCCTTGGTAATATATTTGTAAAGAATATTTGATATAATTGATATATTTGATATAAAAATATATAAATAATATTTGTAAAGAATGTGCTGTTGAGCATTCACAGATTCTCAGGAATTGGTAGAGATTTTGATGCAATCGGATGTTGTCTACTAGCGTATAATATTCCCTAGGGGCCTAGGGAATAAAAGTTTAGATGGGAAATTGTAAAGCCAAAAAACATGGAAACAGGGTCCATGATTTTAATTTAAAAAATCAAATGATAAAAATCATAATGAATGAGCACTCGTTTGGATATAGATTTTGTAGCCAGAAAGTATGTCTACTCATTCTTGTATTATAGGGTCCATATCAAGCATGTATTAAACATGTGATTACTACTGTAATTTTTCTTTTTGACGGTCATTTTAGAAATAGAATAAATTACAATTTTAGCTCGTCAAGTTTTTAAGTGGGAAGACGGGGAAATAAAATGCATTTGCCTCATAATACATACTATGTTTATTTACTTTATACTTTTTTATTTTTAGCTTAAAAGAAAAGAGGATAATGCCTTACCACAAAATTTTGTGAAAATTTCCTCTATTTCGTCTAAATTCCATGATATACTTTGATGCATACGAGTTTCTTCTATAGGCAGCCCGCAGACCAAACTCGGCACTTCCACTCCAGATGATATCACTCATGTTTGTGGAGGAGCCAAGTTTGCTCTGCGGGGTGCATCTAGGAGCTGGCATGGAGCGGTGACGCTAGTACGAGCAACGTACAAAATGTAGGTGCACTCGATTTTCAATTTTCAAATAAATTCTGTTTGATGTCAAGTTGGTAAAAATACACCATGTTTGTAACGTGTGTAGTTCGAGAAGAGCTAGACATTTTTGAAGATATTAAAAACCTCGACCTTTAATGCAAACCTGGCGTTGAAATAACCGGCCAGTATGTTTCGAATTTGCGAACAAGTCTGAAAAGTAACTTTGGGGAACTGGACAGATAGTTGCCGCTACAATTTTGGCTTCTGATTGTTTGCTAATCGTTCCTTATAGCTGTTTTTCAATCCGTGCCAATAATTTAGTCAAAATATTCTTTCCAATACATTCACACAATTTCTTTACAATAATATTCAGTTCATTTCAAAGAATATTAACTCAAAATCTAGTCAGTACGAAATTGGTTAAAATTTACACAATGGGTATCTTACTACATGACCAGCCTTTTCTGGAAATTTATTTACAAAACTCTGTTAAAAGGATATACCATTTTCTGAGCGCGATTTTCTATCAAAATCAGCTTATCTAGCTATTATGATTGCTTAAGTGCTGAACATAACATAAATCGCTCTGCTATCTGGGCAGGTTTTCTACTTTACCTATATTTTAAACTCCTCTCTATGATATAAAGATAGTTAATTCCACCAAATCTTTCATCTGTCTTAAAAATATATTCCGAAACAAAAAATTATTCGCCAAGCAAATTACAATTCTGTAATCCCTACTTTAATATCATTCCGCATAACTCTATTGAGTTCTTTGCCACAAGCCAAACAGTTCACAAATTTTCAAAATCTAAAAACTAACACGTACTTCAATGTGATATTGGAAGCAAAAAAGAAAGCGAGGTATATGTGGCCAGTCCACGTAGGTGTTGTTAGGTTGTGTCGGGAGGAAAGCGGGGGGAAAAGCGGGGGGAAAAGCGGATGGAAAAGCGCAGGCGCTGGGTAAAACTAGCGCGCCACGACGCGGGATTAGGCGTCCGTTTCACCCCCCACCAAACAAGCTAGCAGCGTATAAAAGATAGGACATCTCATTTGAAATTGTCGTTCATTTGCGCGCTACTTTGGGCAACGCATCTGACCAAGATTCAAAAAGACGGACGAGAGAGAGGAAATATTCATCCTCCTCACGCCAGAGAAGCACATCCTTTCTCGATTCACGAATAAGATTCTACGCTTCGCGAGTAAGTAATACATCTTCAAATACATTCAAGTATTTAAGAACTTTTTGCAAATTTATGTAATCAACTGTAATTTGTTGATTAGTAACAGAATGTATGTGGAGAGGAAAAGGGAACAGAAAGACACTATGGAAGTCTAAAACAGAAAAATATCATTTGCATTTCGCATTTGGACTTCCTGTCTTAGATTGTTGATTGCTCTCCATAACATGTTAATGAGCAAAGATTATGCTGTTTCATTTGCAGGCTAAAATACTCAGCTAAAAAAATCACTGTACGAATAATTAATTTCTGCTAGAACTACTCGTTACTATTGTTACTTAAATGGTGGTCTTGTCTATTTGTTTCTGGTTTAGGCGACTCTTTAAATATCATTAGCAATTCAGCGAACGTCACACTTTCGTCCTAAAACAAGATAGCGTATTATACGTGGTATTTCACATATTTCTAGATTCCATCTGACACGAACTGTGGGCGTAATATTATGAGTTAATAATGTTAAAATCATAAATTCGAGCAATCTAATTTAGATGTCAAAATGTGTATCATTCTAATGAAAATTTTGCACTCTAGGGAGCACACGAAAACAATATGTTGGTCTATAAATTCATGCATAGTTTGTTGAGCTTGGGGCGTCCATGCATCCAATTTACGTTCACCTACTAAATCATGAACAACGTTTTCCCTAATTCTATAAATTAAAATACAAGCGTACAAACAATTACCTTATAGAAGTTAAAAGAGCCCGAATATAAAATTCCAAGTAATTCGAATAATTTCGCGGTATTTATCTGTTTTTCGTGGCCGGGAATTTCCCATCTGGGTCCAGAAAAGTCTTTTTAACAATTGGATTTCCGTATCAAATTAAATATGAAATAAAAAAGCGAGACAATTTTTACAATGAAACAGTCGGAGCATACATCAAGTTTATGTGCTCGTCTAAAACTGAAGTGTCAAAATTGGATCCATAAAACCTGGTATGCAATGCTGATCTTAATAGAGTGATCAAGCACGATCAAGTCCAACCCCTAACAAGCTGAATGTATGGTAGGATAGTCTTGATATTAGGTGCAAGAAACTAGCTAATGTCCATCGCGTATTTTCAACTGGTAGTTACGAGCAAACGGGCCGTTACTTGGGTCGTTTTATCCAATCAGAGTCTATCTTATATAGTCCTAGTCGGAACGGCTAGAAACCTTGCCTCAGAAACACGGCCAGTCTCTTTTCTTAGCAATTTCCATTCTTCTTAACAAGGCAGTTAAACACGAGAAGTACTCTCCGTCATCTAGTATATAGGGGCTATTAAAAGCTGCGAACTACACTTCGGATTTTAGTTAGTACCCAATTGAGAATATTGTAGTATTGTATTACGCGTGTTATAGGCAAATTATATTAGCCATTGCCCCATGTTCTTCTACCACAAGATATCTTTGAAACTTCCATTGTTATATAAAAAGTAATTCATGAAATTTTGTTAGTATTTGATGATATACTGGTGGTTAGTCACATTGAGATTTCGGCGCGGGTAGTTGAATGGTTACCTGAGTACCCTCGGCCGATTGTGTCCCTTGGGCAATACAAGAAGCCCGCAACAGTAATCACGTTTCGACAATTGACTTTTCATAAAATAGCTATTCCAACCAAATGAAAGGCATAGTTAATTAATTCTATTTAATTAAATGACTAACCGGTTAATTAATTGCGGCTTCATTAAATAGGGATAGGCTGATAAGTCCCGTGACATGGAATTGCTTTGCGTTCGCCAATTATGAAAGAAAAAAGAAGAAATCGAAAGGAAAAAAAGAACGCTTTGACATTGCTGAATTCCAGCACCAGTTAAGCTAATCAGTAATCATTCACATAGTCAATCGCCATCTGGAACGAGAAAGCGAAAACGAATGCAATTCCATTAATTACACTGAGTTTTAATATAGATTATATCAACGCGGATAATGTCACATGCAAATTGCAGACGACGAGGCCTGTTATACAATGCCGTCGGCTATCAACTACATTGTTCACTCGGCGTGTTTCATGACAGCAAGTTACAACTTATAACTTGCAACTTGCAACGCACAAAGCCGTCTTGAAAACTCAATCCTCATCGCTTGATATTTACTTTTCGAATTTAAACGACTTAACGCGTCTACTGAAAACAACGAAACTCATTTCGGGTTTGGACTTTGCGTCGGTCTTTAGATACAATGTAAATAGTCGACCGTCTTCGCAGGTTGAGAAAAGCTCCAATAAAGGAAAACAAGGCGAACAATAACATGGCCAGAGGGCAGAAATTTATTCCTCTAGAGAGCTGCCAGCTAAGATGATGGTCTATTTACTGGTGTGGGCTACCGAGGATGAGACCAAATTGTTACAATTTTCTTCAGAACCTACCGAGTAAGAATATATAGTATGCACGACGCTGGAAAAAGAAGTTTTTTTCTACTTAATGTACAGATAACAACTTGCGTCTAGACCCTGTATTAAAGTAATACATATAACATAGTAAAGTAAGAAAGTATAAATTCATAAGAGAGAGACATTCATGATAAAAGTACGCACATTCAAAAAACTTGGAAAAAGCTAATAAACGCAACTTTTACATTGTCCGGTTGGCTTTCTATTTCCTTGCTCGCCATATTGACATTCATTTCGAGGGCCCTGGCCACCCTCGTATTTTCTTTTGACAGCCTCAAGGCCTAGAAGCAGTGGTCAGGCCAAATGATGAGCTGTCGTCGTGTTGATGGTAAAGTCCACTAGGGTTCACTCTGGCAATGTCAGCCTGTTATTGCGTCTCATGCTGGCAATCGGAGCAAAGAATCCACGTCACCTCACACACATGGGACGTGTCTTCCGCAATAATTGCCGTTCGATTAGATTGTGTATGCTTTCATTAGATTTGGTGCTTTACCATGTGAACGAACATTGATTTTAAGTCCTAGCCCGAAATCGAAAAATGTCTGGGGATATTTGCGAGTTTTGCGAGCGATGTTGTGCTATGCATGCTTGCTATTATTATGCCTGTATAAAGTAATTATAGATCAAAATTCAATTTTTTTTTTAAATCTATATTTTTTAGTGTCTCAAAATGTATGATTAACATAAAAAACACAATTGACTGTGAAGAAATCCGTAGGCCAAGCAATACGACTAGCTTTCTTCAAAGCGGCGAATAGTTATGTACTTCACATGGACAACTGTCATTTCCAAGAAAGTTTCCTTTCAAATTTCGGTAAGCTCTTAATAAAAAAGTTGTGAGAAACTTCCACGTAGAATTATATTTAATAAAAAAATGTGAACTGCAAAAGCACAAGCGACACGTGAACACTCTCGGTGGTGCACCGCCCTATAATTTGCGCATGAAATTTCCTTACGCTTAGATTAACGAGATATTTTGGTGCAATATTTGTAAATGTATTTGTATAGTGAGATAATTAGCACCAGCCACTC
Organism: Nemurella pictetii; assembly: GCA_921293315.2. Lineage (NCBI taxonomy): Eukaryota > Metazoa > Arthropoda > Insecta > Plecoptera > Nemouridae > Nemurella > Nemurella pictetii. The sequence continues at coordinate 21,655,541 of OV121116.1, read as the reverse complement.
GACTCTCTCATAGTAGCTTATCAAAGTTTCGAGCACCGAACAAGAGCAAATTGTCGGCACCCTAAACATTAATCCTTGATCACCGTGTACTGATTACGATAAGAAGCGATATAGTCGAGCAATATCGAATCCAAGATGGCGTCTTTGCTTACTCGGAGGTATCTAGAGCTGAAAATTTTACCAAATGTCCCCAACAGTGTTTCTAGTGCCTGGTAAAAAGTAGCCAAAAATAGCTTCATCGGAACACCCCTAAAAAAATTGGGGAGTGGAATTTATAAAAAAAAATTAAATGTCAAATATCTCGTACAGTTTTTTAGCTAGAAACGTCTAGCTACCAAAAATATATTCGCCTGAGAAAGCTCTATCAATAGAAGCCCGAAAAAACTACATAATTTTATCATATATACCCGATTATTGAAAAAGAATCATAAAAAGCGCCCGTCGTATTTGCTTCACTCGTGTTCGACGCTTAGACTACCTAACTAAAAAGTAGACAAATACATTGAAATTGGTATCAAAAGGTAGCCTGAAGTATTTTCTACAATACTGCAGATCTAAATCTTTGAAAACGCGAACTTCATAGCATCGTTTTTCGTTTTTCCTGGCGCGCTGTGTTTAGGTCGCTCCCCCCCTCCCGCCAGCTAGCGCGGCTAGCAACACGCTCGCTGCAGCAAATAGCACAGACCGCTGGACGTGCTGTGCCTCGCGCTCTTCACATTCGCTCAGTTAAAAATTGAATAAATTTTTTTTTCTTGCCAAATTCAAATTTTGTGTAGTCTAAAATGCGACTGATAGGCTTTTCCGTGCAGCCTGTTCTCGGACTCATAATTTTCTTTGTCACCGACCTGGTTGTGCACTTGAAACATTCGGCTTCACATCGGTATACACGTCGGTGCAACCAATGCCGTTTACTATTGCATGTGCAGAGGGAGAAATGATGTATGATTTCTTAGATTTGCACCTGAAAAATATATTCTACAAAATCTCTAAGAATTACTCCCACGAAATACACAGGCGAGACGAATCTGGCTGGTGCACTGATTTGGTTGAAAGATTCGACTGTTCAAGATCGTCACTTCTGTTTGCTTTCCTGGGTGGTTTCAATACTGCGGATTTGCTGATACAAGTGACCAACGGACAGTGTCTTCGAGCACATTATGCTGGACAAATTACCTGTTAAGGGATTAAATGAAATAGTGGATTGATATTTTTGCTCTATACTTCCGCGGATAACTTGTGTGCGATACGTGTTGGCCGTTTCTGTGTCCACCCCCTGTCCAAAGAAAATATTTGATTTTCTTACAAACTGTAGGCACAAGTACTATTATTCCGGCCTCAATAAAAAATAAGAAAAAATAGTATGTCAGGTCGCTAGCTCGGTCAGACTGCGAAGTTCTTCGATTTTTTGATTGGGCTCTGATGCTTAGAACTTAAACAGGCTGAAACGCAATTCACATAGTATTTTGCGTTTACTGCCAACAGATCTGATTGGTAATCGTATGTCATTCGCTTGATGATAATGTCGTCTGATCTTTCTCTGGCAGCTGAAAGAATTTTCTCCTAAATCGATTCGAGATTCATATTGTAGACCATACAAATTTCCGTCCAGTTTTATTCTCGTCTCATACTTTACATGGCAATTGAAACAGTGAATATTCCATTCAAAAGAGACGGGATATACGTTTACTCGATGGTGGAGGATTTTTTGCGGCATCGAATGGATCTTGGCGTAGACTTTTCTTTGCGATATCACAGTATCTTTGTTTGTATATTCAACTCTGCAAATTGGATGAAACTATACATTTTATTGGTTGAAACCTATAAGCAATGCGATAGGCAAGGATGGTCAAGCGGTCTCGCCATCCCTCGCAGTTGCATCAGCAATTATCGTGTCAGCCCCCTTTTTGGTTGTGGGTGTCTTGTCCCCTTTTACTCCTTCTTGCAAAACATAGGTACATGTTGTGTCCAAATTTTCAATTATAAAATACTTCGCGCTTCACCTTGCTTTACACGTCAGGGGCTGACTTTTTTCGCTTTCGCTCTTAGCTAAATAAAATGTATTATTTCGAAAATACAACTGGCTGTCAACTGATTTGAATGATTTATATCTACATCCTACCCGTTTTACTGAGTTTCTATTCGGTGTAATGGGTAGGTAGGTAGGCACACTTTCCAGTCTTGTTCTTTAACTTTACAACTATTTGTAATTGAACCAGATAAAATTACATTATTTCAAATTAAGATTTTAAATATTTGATGATAATAATTTAAAAAAAATTGTTGATAGTACTTATTAAAAATACTGCTCCTTGTAGGGAGAAACACCAACTTACAACCATCATTTCTGAAAATAAACATGGGACGAAAATGTGATTTGATTTGAGTCTATAAGTGTTTGGATTCATATACAGCACATTGGGGGAGTCATTACGCCAGAGACAGTTTTATGGCTCTTCCTTATCATTATTATGTCTGCTGATCTTGCGCAACGTGTATCACATTTTTGAGATTAATTTTAAGTCTTCGAAAATCTAAGCATGTAAACACATTCGATTGAAAAGTTGGTGCGAGAGCTCGTGCATCTATCCTGCTAGCCTGTAGCTTGCCGCGCGGGGAGGGGGGGAACGCGCACACGGCGGGTCATGGAAATCGAAAAACGATGCTACGAAGTTCGCGTTTTTCTATTTCTGTATCTGCAGTATTGTTAACAATGCTTCAAGCTACCATTTCATACATATTTCAATTTTTTTGGCACATTATTTTCATCAATGAAACTTAAGTGAAGTAATGTGTAGATACTTTTCAGGGCTTTTTTCGCGGTATTTAGGCTATAATTGGCAAGATATAATGAAAAATTGGGAATTTTTTTGATATCTTTTGATAAAACTGTTAGAGACGAACATATTTCTGGTAGTTAGAAGTTTTCAAGTATTAAACTCCGCGAGCTATTTTACGTCAAAGTTTTTAATATTTTTCGTGAAAAAATTTACTCCCCATTTTTTTGGGGGGTGTTCCGATGAAGCTATTTTAGGCTACTTTTAACCACATATCCGGCACACTTTTGGGAACATTTGGTCAAATTTTCAGCTCTAGATACCTCCGAGTAAGCTAACTTCTTTATTTGAAGAGATAGAGCTTCGATACTCTCCGGCTAATATTATCAACGGGTAAATACTGGGAGATAATAATCATTAATCAGGTCGGCCGAACAAGTTAGCGGACCTAATTAAATCACCTTAGCCATACATATGTTTCAATGAGCTATGTTTAAGGTACCCATTGTTAAATCAGGAGTTTCTTCTTGTGCTGTGGTCGTATATTTCGTAAAAATTGAATAGAATTTCCAATTAATAATTATTCATTGTTCTCGCGAAGAATGTTCTAATGTCTCTCCTTGCAGATAACAAAGATTATCTGGTTTCCCCTGCGCTTGCTGGCAACAAGCTCACTTGAACAGTAACCGTTACATTTCATAAACAGAAGTTTCAGAAAATGGAACATGACAATTAACTGACGTCATATCATTTCGTGGAAAGACCTACACATTTGAAAAATACTTTAAACAAAGTGTTGAATGTTCATGTCTGGCTAGTTCATTTTCCTGATTGGTTATTTTGCGTGCTATTGTCCCATGTGTAAACTGCTGTGAATTTACAAGTAAAATGGTGCCATTTCTGCGAAAATTAATTGAGCACTCTGACGTGGGTGTGAGCAAATTGTAAAAGCTCTCATTTTTAACTATCGTGCATGTTTCTGTCACATGTTGGAACCAAAAGTTTCGGATCAATTGTTAACCACTATATAAAATATAGATTACGAACTAGGTACTTCACCTTTTGGCCTATTTCCACCCGAACTTGCAGGTGTCATTAGGCAGTAATAATAACAAATATATATTGAGTGGACGATTACGAATTTTCACTTTTCACCAGCAATCTCTGGAGGAAAATGTAGCCATTTCTTCGCCAACATAACGCACCCTTCTGAAAGGCATATTGTCTTTTGTTTCCAAGTAGTTCGCTTTTTTTTATACTGTAACAAAGAGTTCGAGAAGCTTAATAAAGTCAGCCCTCAACATCAGCTGCTCATAACTTCCAACAATATTGCATTACAAAAAACCTAATATCGTCCAGAAACAAAGATAAAACTGAAAGTTTGCTCATTTCAAGAGGAAGAGTGGTATGTTTAAACGATTTCTGTGGATTTGTGGATTGGCATGGATTTGTGAGAGTTGTCAAAACGAAAGGAACACAATTTTCGATATGTATCCAAAATCTTGTTTGTCTTTAGAACATAAATGCGTCTACGAACAAATCTGTTTTGTTTAATAATAATTGATAGATTAATTTTATTGTCAATAGCACTCTTTGTCTGCATGTGTGTGTTCCATGTGTCCAAAAAGCCAGCGAGTTATTGGAAGCGTACGAGAGCTCGGAGCGTACGAGAGCTTGCAATCATAAAATTAAGTTTACTTACTCTATGGTGGAAAATATAAAAATATCGGAAAAACGAAATCAAATATCAGGAACAATCGAAATTACACCTGTTCCTCGGTAACACTCAAGCAAAGTAAAAACAAATGATAAACAAAAAAGTTTTTCGTTCAACTACTCTGCTTTAATCATAATACAAACACTACAACTTTTTGAACCACGCTTTTTTGCGGCTAGCAAGCGGATAGAGGGAAAGAGCGAATAATATCTATCGGAGAGCGAGAGGGAGTAAGAGGGAGAAAGAGAGAGGGAGAGACAATCAAACGTATTTCATAACTCAGTGATAACTTTTAAGGTCCTGATGCTCCAAAACTAATTTGAAAGTTAAGTAAAGATATCTCAGCAGCTAATTCGATTTTTTCCGTTCCAATTTTCAGATTCGAAAATCAAAAATGCAAGGTTTCAAAGGACTGAAGTGCTGCGCAGTCGCCGTCTGCATTCTTCTTGCCATCGCCGAGATGGCGTCTTCGGCACCTTACAGCGATTACGAAAGTAAGTTTCCCTCTCCTAGGTCACGTTATCCATCGCATCCGGTTGCCTCAAGACGAATAGAATATTTTTTGTATTTTCTATCGGAAAAGAGGTAGCGAGCTTTTAATGTCTACCCACACTTGACACAAGCATATTAGCTGTCATTCGGCGTTCGTAATGCTGTCATCTTATAACTCTACGTTACGATGCGAGATTAGCGACGTCAGTCATTCGGCACTCGGAAGGTCGTAGAGCACAAGAAAATTTAGCATGGCTTGCTCGATAGAGTTTTGACTTATATATCTTATCTTCAATCTAGATACAGTTAAAAAGTATATGGTAGAAACACTTGTAGGAACGCAATAACTGACATAGCAGCATCACAAGTGACTGAATGCGACGTTATAAGATGAAATATTTAATCTTTTAGTGCATTATAATCAAGTAAGTTTAGATTGTTTCACTAAGAAAGTATCCAAATAGCTAGATGTTTGTGAAGGTAATGAGTTCATAATCACATTTTAAAGAGAAAGGATCTTTTCACACTTTCCTTCCGATGATAATTAATCAATCAGTGGAGATGGCACAGGTTTTGATTTCATTGAATCTTTTAAATAATCATGCGGTTGTGGGTGGATGCACCCTCCTCCCCTTTCACTGGACACACACCTCCCCATCTATTCACCCCCGATAAAGGAACGCATGTCATTTTCCGCCGTCAAATAACTTGTTATTTTCCTGATGAAAATAGGTATTTTTGAGACGAAAAACTTATTTTATTTGATTATGCATTTGAAATTTGTCAGTTTAACAATTAAATTTGCTCTAGACATTTCATTTTGCATCATGTAAATGCAATCATGATAGTAATCAATGATAGTATAAATAGGAAAATCATCCACATATCCAGCAGATGTCAGTGGAAAGTTTCTTGATTTTGTTTTAATTGGACAAGTTGATATCGCAGAGTGTCAAGCATGGCAGGGGAAATTTCATTACCCTTGGAGTAGGAGTCTTGCAGCAGAGGATTTGAACGAGTCGTCTCTCGCGAGTGTGACAGATTTTAAGAGAGTCGCTGTAGTGCAAGAGGATTAAGCAAATTTTCAAACAGACGAGAATGGCATATTTGGTAATTATTATAACTGCTTATGAGAAAAAAAGCCGTGGTCAGCCTGAATTTCCAAACAAGGCGAACCACGTTCCAATTGAACGTCAATACGACCGAATGTAACCCGAATGTAACCCCCCCAATAATTTATTTAAGAAAAACTTGGTGTTCAAAATGTCAGTGAATTTAAAATATCGGTTGAAATTTCTATTTAACTTCACGAACAGCCCTGTAGATGACCACGCCAACGTGTCCGAAACGTCGGCCAAGGCCCTTTGTAGGGCCAAAATTCGAGCAAAGCCGTTCGTACACCATCATCTGTATATGGAACTAAGAACCGTGCGGACACTGGTTGCTTTCAGGTTTCTATATTTTCAAATAGCAAGACACCATATTTTGTCACTAAAAGTCACAACGAATTATTAATAGGTTGTCGTACCAGCCACGCTCTAGAATAAAATGTGCCAGAAAACAATATGTTACAGAAATAATCAATGGCCAATGCAATCTCTCAGTGTAGAAAATAATTAGATACAAATCTTTTACCCAGCTATCACGGACGCGGTAATAATTATTAAGTCATTTAGGAGATTACTTTCCATTGAAACGAAAACTGAGTAGGTTATTGTAGAAAATCTAGACCAACCAATTCATTCATTTTCAATGGGCTTTCCTAAATAATTTCACCTTGCGATAGAGCATAATGCCGTACCGCTGTGCCGCTGTGCCGCTGTGGACGCGTGACAAACCAAACGACAGTCAATATGTGGATACGGAACATTATTTCTTGGAACATACATTGTGGTGAGGTAAAACATCACAAAAATCACGAAGCACGACATTATAGTTTCATTCAATCAAAACTAATCAACTAAAGCTTTATAATTAAACAGATTTGAACACGCATTATTGCGTGGTGCTCTCCGGCTTTATAAATGAATAGGGCAGACACCACCGCTACTGTTTCATCCTGATTCTATTCGGTCCGTCCATCATCCCTGGACAATTCTGGACCCCGCCAGCATCAAGCCAGAAGCAAGGCTAGCCGCTGTAGAACGTATAGACATGGCTAATAGACCGCAGGCGAATATGCCATGGACCAGGTACGGGAGCAGGGAGTTGTTTGGGATGCTGGATGCTGGGGTGCTGGAAGGCTGTGACTGTCAGTGACTCTGCTCAGCTGGAAGGAGTAGGTTTAATCAACTGTACTTGCTGGTGGAAATAATCTTGTCAAATGTGATGTGTGCTTTGTGTATGACTAGGCCAGTTAAGCGTGACACTGAGCTACAAACTTGTAAGATAGGTGTATACGAGTATGGCAGTGCGGTGAAATTCAGACAGGTGTGATCGAGGGAAATGCTTTTTTTATTTGAAATACGTGTTTGAATATTTTATTTTATTTATGGAACGATTGTGAAAGTGATCTTGACTTACAGATTCATGAAAGAAGCTTTTAGTTTGTTGTCGAACGGGAGATATGTCAAAAATATGAAACGGCTTGTGAAGGAAACAATAAATAAGTAAATCAAATAGTCAAACAGTCGGACTGTAACGGACAATTTCGATGGACCGTTCTCGCTGCTTGCATTCAGTACATAAAAACCAGTTGCTTGCTTAACCAGTTCTGACTGAATGAAATGTGATAACCCTTTGCTGAGAGGAAATTTACAAGGGTATATTGTACATGATATTTACTCATCTCACACACTATATACTATAGCGCCTGGAATGAAATTGTGTAAATATCTAGAGATTTTCCTTAAACAAAGGATGGACTTCAGAGTTCAGAATCTCAAACTGTACGCTTAGTTTATGCAAAAAGTGGGTCGAAAATATTTCCAAGTCCTTTCCATGTTTAGTGCCGCACTGTCTCCCGCGCGGTGACCAGTGTCGAGAAGAATATTTACATAACGTAGAGACTATCCTGGGATATTGCTGATGGTGCAGCCGTGAAATCGGGCACTGGAGTGTCATGTCAGTACATCGTCCTTACACAAGTATTTGTTTAGCATACGTCGCTTGTAGCTACCTAAGCCAGGATAGAGATTTCATAAGCTGAGATAGGAAACTGAACATGGCAGCTGGCTGTTCGCGCCTACATCTTCCTTGATTCCTCGTCGATAAACTTTGCATGTGAAAATTGAAATTGAGAAAAGCACGAAGACAAATAAAGAGTTTGCAACAGAATAAGATTGGGTCGGGGTGTCAATGTTTATACAATCGCTGCTACTTATTATTGCACAATTATTATTAGTTGTAAGGCGGCGGTATATATGGCCATAGGGCAAAAATATGCCCACTAAGCAAAAAAAAGTGCTCATGACAAAAAAAATCGATGGCAAAAGTAGGTATGTATACATTGGGAAAATGCAACTCCCAAAAGGACAAAAACTCTATGCCCCTAAGACAACAATGCTATATGCAAAGAGTAAAAAGTAACCTCCCATTGCTTATAAGAAAATGATAAAGCAAACAGAGAGTGGCAGGCTGCATGCTGAGCCCTTCAGCGGGGTGGCCTGAGACCCCCTATACTCACAAACACCCACCCACCCCACGGCCATAAGTTTCTCGATAAGGTATACCTCAGATTTCCTTGTAATTCGAGGTATGTGAAACCTTATACCACGGCATGCCAAAAAGGCGATCTAAACATGGCGGAGAATCAAAATTGGCGCCCGTTTACAGGAATGGCTTTTGCATAAATCGCATGATCATTTGGTAGGTAGGACCAGACGGTCCTGAGAACGTGACAATAAATTTAAGAACAAACCCATGGCCATTCCCGCGTCTCAGTTTATATTTCTTTTGCTAATATAATTTTTTCCTTATTAAAACCTAGTAAGGTTAAGATTTGTGGCATGGTTAGTGAATTGTGGATCACAAGGCGATCCAAAACGCAGGAGGGTGTGGAAGCAGAACCCTCACGAACATTTCAACGACCAATTTTTAAGCAAACCATTCCACATTGGGCTCGAACATATTATTTTTGAACCATTGAGGATTCACTGAGGATGCATCGATTGACAACAAGTCAATAATTATAATATTGTAATTCATAAGTAAACCCTGTAATTTAGCACCGAACGCGAAAATTTGGGCGTTGAAAGTAATTTCTGCACGTAAGAAATTTTTTGGAAAAAGTTCAAAATCGGACATAATGGATGAAATGAAAAACACTGGCAAATATCTCGTTTTGGCGCTTTTCTTTGCTAGGCGAACGAGTGATTACAAAACAATACATTGTTTTGAAACAAAACAATATGTTGCAGTTGATTGGTATGGAACATGGAACTCTCTGGAAAACTGCAAAAGAGTCCTAATTTGCTTTAATTTTATATGTATGAAAGCTTACGTTCAATTGCAATTGTATCCGCAAGTGTCACGAGGTCTAGATTGTATCTTTGGTCCAGAGCACCACACGTGACAAATGAACACAGGTACGACTCCCCCCAAAGATAAAATTTGGAATGGAAATCAAGTTCCACCCAGAAACAATGTTTTCACTTATCTCCACAATGGAACAGACCAAAGATTTTAACAGTTAAACTGAAATTTTAAATGCCACATAACCTCCGGTTTAGCCGCGCCGATAAATGTTTCCACAGTAAATAAAAGAATGCTGTTACTCACGATCTACATTCCAGTGACACCACCTTTGGAAGAGCATTGGCCACGTTTTTATCAATGCAGAAAAACTGCGTTGCAATGTTATCTGCGTAGATTCCATTTGGAAATATACGATTGTCCTGACCGTAATCACTCACAGAGTCACAACTGACGGTTGAGTTGGCTGAAGCCACATACGATCGTGACGGACAGAGTCGAAGTGCGGTCGAAGATGAACGAACCATGTGTGAGAATATTGTTGATAATTTTTTTAAATAATTTTACCGACTACCAAAGAAAACGTTTGTCGGCAAATATTGCAGCTGTATTGCATTGCAACAATGAATTGTATATTTTGCACAATACTTACACCCATTCTTAGAGTAAGACTTTAGTGAGGTAAATACTAAATTGTCAATTGGCAAGTACGTATGAGAGACGTATTTATTTAAGCTTGGATAGTGGAAAGCACACAATTTTGAAATAAAAGTTGCGGTGCACAGAAATTGTACCATTTTAAGAAGTTAAGAAGTCATTTAGAAATTTCCACACAGTTTTCAATTTGGACCCGAAATTATTGTGGGACGGCCAGTCCGGGGACCTGAAAGTCGAGAAAACGTGATATACTTTGCTACCACTTGTTGCATTTCAAAGCTTAAAGCATCTTTGATAACTTGCGGTTATGTAGTGTGGTGGGCATTTGGTATTTGGTGAACACTTGCATTTTTTTGATTTCGAATGAAGGATTCCTCCAGCCTAGACGAAAATGTTATAATATCTAAAGTAAGTGATATAACGTGTACATGTATCCAATGTGGCTTTTAACACACATAAAAGTCTCTCTACGTAATTTGACACAAATTCGGACATTCTCGTTTATTTTTAATGTTTTATACATTACGATTCAAGCCACATTTTGGTTTTAAATGGCAAAAACACTGAAGGTGTGCCACTCTTGCAAATATGGTTTGACTAAAATATGCAATAACGCGTCGAAAACTCAGCAGACAAGATTGTAAAATTTCGAACTAGAATTAACACGGGAATGTCAACGCAATTTTAAAGTTCTGTTCCGTTTCATATGAAGTTTTTTGAGCTTCATAGCATTTTATTATTTCACATAATATGATGTACGCTTGCATAAGTCCAAGTTTTACGGAGCTGTTCCACTAGAAGTGCACGAACACACAGTAGAGATCAGTTTTATAAATTTTTATCCATCAGATATTGCAAGGTACAGTTGCTCAACAGCTAACAAGTTTTCTTTCCAGATATATTTTAGAAGTTCCCATATAACTCCTACGAAGAATCTAAAATATAAAGTTATAGTAGTATATAGTAACGAATTGACGATGGAAAGATGGTGGGCAAAGTGGCCAAAATGTTGTGAAATGTGCCAATGCAATCAGCATCAAGTGGGTATCGACAAGACCAATCATTTGTAAAAGCTGGCAGGAACTTGATAAGAAAATATCTGAATCGTTTGCATCAATCTTATCCTGGATCCTTTTTCCCGCAAAGAACCAGAATCTTTTCTCAGAATAGCTCACCCTTAACTAATGCTGAATATATTAGTGGTTAATTTATACTTCAGCCTGCATTAACCCCGTGTTTATCCATGTTTTTCAATTATAATTCCATCCAAAAATATACGCTGCTCATTTTGAGATGAATTCTTGTAGATTTTCTCAAGAAAATTAATTTAAAACTTCTTGGTTTGAACTGGCCTCTAATCTCCTGATGTGGTAACCCCCTCCATCCCTCGCCAGCTCCGAAGTATGTTTATTCAATTGCAGTTGGATGCTGTTTCACATAATTTCAATTCTCTCTAAAGCCCTCTAAGTCCAATCAATGCACTCAAATAAATACAATTTTGAGCTCAAGCTTATAATAACAAACGCCACAAACAAATTACCAGAGTTCCCTTTAAAAACCTTTTTAAAAATTTCCAACATTCCCCTGGCCCCCATTCTGTCCTGATACAGTATAATCTTAATATTTTAATATTAATATTTTTTAGTGCAATTCATTTTTATTTTATCCCACTTTGTCATTGCTTGGCTTGGTGGTCTTTTGACCTTTTTCATTCAGAGAAAAATGATGTCATATACCCACTAAGAAAAGCCAGTTGCATTAATTGGTTTCCCAATATTATTTGGTTAAATTGCAGAGCCAAAAATCTTTTTTGTGCACCTTTTTAACCAAAGAAGATAGGGAAATCAAAACCCAAGTGGCTTTTGTTGGGTATTTGAGGTAATTTTTTTTAAAATGAAATGGTCATAGAAACCAATCAACCAATTTTATCCCGCAGTGTCATTACTTGGCTCCGTGGTCAATTGGGGTGTGAAATCAATCAATCAACAAAGCGTCCTGATTTTGCAGATGTCCGCGAGCTGTACGAGCTGCTTCTGCAGAAAGAAGCGCTCGAAGCTGGGCTCGGCGGACAGCAACAGCTTGACTCACACGATATCGTGAGGAAATCAAACCGTTCACCCTCGCTACGGCTGCGCTTCGGAAGGAGAGCCGATCCATCGCTCACGGTATAACTACCCTCGATTAGCGTTGCCAGTTATAATCAACAAATAGCAGCAATATTTTTATGAAGACTTTTTGTTTTTTTAACTACAGAAATTTTTTAAAATATGTGTTATAATGTGGGATCAAATCAAACTGCAAATATTTGTTGGATGGGCGGTAGATAATTATTTCAACGATAATGTGGATATGGATACGGATTTGCTATACCTAAATAGTTCAACTAAAGCAATAATCCTTGTTATCATTGAAAAAATAGTATTAAAATTAGCATCAATTTTAGCAAAAAAAAAACAGTTGTTGATTGAGCATAATTCCGAATTATAGTGGGAAAGAACCATTTCAGTCTAAAATAAAATCATATAATTCAAAATATAGCATCCATGGAATTTTGTAGGTAAAGTTAAATATTTCTTAAGAATGTACAGTATAAGGCGTATCCGTGCAAATGCCCTCGACTACCCAATAGTTCATACAGATCAAGATAATGTATATTCCATTGCCATCGATTGCCCGGAAAAAATATCACCATTCAATTTTGTATAACGTCGTTTCGATCGTGTTTCAGGCAACTGCATTTTCGGAGCACTCAGCCGAAAACGGAGTGGACAACAACAACAATAATTAGCATTATGTCAAAGAGATTGAAATGATAATTCCAGTTAATTATCCAGAATTGGTCATTCAATTTCCAAAAAATTAAAAGGTGTACCCTTAATTCATGTCATAACAAAAAGAATATTTTGAAAATTATTAGAATAGTCTGTGAATATATAAGCATGTTCAATTGAATGAGATTAAGAGTAATGAAGATTTAGTAGATCGGAATACTTCATTTGACAAGCATTATGATGATAAAACATGTTTAAGTGTAATATCCATGGAATTTTTTCAAATGGACCATAAAATAGTTTCCCTTTCATTATCCTTGTAGGTAATTTAGTGAGTGTAAGTATAAGTAATGCTTTTCACTAAGCACCGGCTAGTAGGAGTGCTCCCTCGTTATGTGTCCATTTTTAACAAGCTAATGCACTCTGCCAGCTGTCTGTTTTCTGCATAAGTGACGTTAGGGCTTAATAGAACTAATTAGTTGGGCATTGTTCGGGAGGGTGTGGCTTCTGGTTGGGGTGGTTGGGTTTTGGTGTACATGAATATGGCCTCTACCTGTTCATAACTTGCAAAAAAAATGAAAGGGTAGCTTATTGGGAAGCTTATTAGTTATTAGTTATTAGAAAAATTAATACCTGCTAACATTGCACAGTCTTACTCTTTAAATGCAGCTGCGATATGATGTCGTAGCAAATAATCGGAGAACAAATTTTCAGTTGCAATGATCATGATCATAGAACTTGTATGACTGACTGAAAAGTTTAAAAAAAACCACATCAGGTTTGACAACTGTCTTGGAAAGTGGTTACGACAAAAACCATGCAATGGGCAAAATATAAGTTTGGTGTTGCCCTTGGATGGATGCAATCCAACAGCAATAATAATAACACAAAACATTCACATGAAATGCAGGAATTTTATTAAAAAGAGGAATATTAATAACAGAAGATTCGTGGCGCTCAGCTTCGCGTGAAAACATACAACAAAGTATAAGAATGTCTTCCTTCGTGAATCTCTTCCTGTGTTTGATTGGTCCCAAAAAAGCACGACCGGTGCATTATTTAGTAACACCGCATCGATCATTACTCCGTTTGTCGCTACCACTAATAACATTCTCTGTGCGGAAGGAAACAAACTTAACGGTAAACGTTAATTTCATCCGATAATTCATGCACTTGATTGCTTAAAAGGCCCAAAAACATTTAAGTACATAATACTGGCAATATTGTTGGTGCGATTGAACTAAATGAACAAATGAGTATGGAAAGTTAGTAGAAATGTGATAAGCCAAATCATAGCTAATTTGTTTTGCTTATATTATTTTGGTAGGTAGTTTTGGTTACAAAAAAAACCAATCAAAGCTCATCTTTCTTTTTCGTGGACTCCGAAGATTTACCAGCGAGTGGATTTTTCATAAACTCTAAAATATCTTCAGTTCTCCTTTTGCCTTCATAATCAAGCACAAAGTTTCCCTTGTCAAAGAACTTGAGAGTGGGGAAGCCTGGGAGATCAAAACGATCCTGCAGGGAGCGATGAGCTGTGACATCAACAGCCGCAATTATGCCCGGAATACCTTTCTCCTTCATCAGTTTAGCAGCAAGAGCATATTCAGGCTTCATTTTCTGGCAGTATCCACACCCTATCAAAAAAACAGATACTTATATTACTTTAGAACCAGGTAGCCACAAAGTTAAAAAAATCAATACCAAGTACCAAATATAGGTCAAACAACGATAATTTAAACACTAAAATAGTGTTTGGACTTACATGGTGCATAAAACATAACAAGCAGCGGTTTTTTTAAAGCAAGAACCTTAAGAAATGAAGAGGCGGTGAGAAGCACCAGATCTTCCGACCCTTCGTGATCGCTCCAATCCTCCTTTTCTTCGGAAACATCCCTTGCATCTGCGGTGGACGCAGATCCCGCGAGTGGATTCTGCGGGTCGGCCATAAAACTGACAAAGTCAGATTCCTAAACGCGGAGGAAAAATCTTATCATCTTGGTTCAAGTTATATAATCTTCACATTCTACAAAAAGCAAGAACATAAACTGCATCATGTGAACGGCATGATAGAACTTATGGTAAACTACACAAAATATTCGCAAAGAAGAATTGAATTTAACTTGCCTTGCCCAAGGAATACTTTGCCAAATTAAAATCCAAGAGTAAAACTGATAAGCACCAGCACTTTCTTTCGAGTTGAAAAATTTAATAGAAGCGGAGTCTAGACCAGAGCAAAGTTTCAGACTCGGCAACTGCCCCTGATCTCAAAACAAAACGATGCAAACTACCCTAGTATATAAATAGTATACAGGATTAAAACAAAATTACTGTACCAGTCTTCCGCCATTATAGTTCTTTGTTTCTTTGTTGTGATAGTGGAAATATTTTAGAGTAGGATAGCCCTTGACTTCAAGAGCACTACACACTCCAGGATATTTCGTACAATCAACGGCAGCAAATTCAACTTTAGGATCATCTTTGTACTTCTCAGCCGCACCGTCAAACTCTGGTTTGGCCTTTTTGCAATGGCCGCACCCTGGAAGGTAAGAAAAATTGTCTCAAACATCACATTCCTTAACCAGTTCAGTGGGGTAACCACTGTTCAGGCAGTGGTATGCACTAGGTACTTCTTAAAAAAAAATTGTCTGAGATAATTTTTGGCAGGGCAAAGTACTGTTATCAATGAGTAACTAGTGAGTACAAATAAGTGCATCTTTTCAAAATAAAACATACAAGGAGCGTAGAACATGACTAAGGCGTGCTTCTTTTTCTTGAGAAATGGCTTGAATGTTTCATCGGAAAGATGAACTACTTCTGAAGGCTCGTCACTCCAAGATTTCTCTGGTGGTGGCGGTGGAGGTGGTTCTTTAGGATCTTTCATGAATTCAGTAATTTTTTCTGCGTCACGGACGTTGGCATCAAAGGCTAACTCTCCATTTTTGAAATACTTCAATGTAGGGTAGCCACGGACATTAAATTTGGACGCAATCGTTGGTTCTTTAGTAGCATCTAATGCAGCCAAAACACCTGGCGTCTGGAAAAATTGTTTAGGTGAGTACATTACAATCCATTGTAAAAACAGTTTATAGAAAATAAATCTTAAAACATACCCCATCTAATTTAAGTTTCTCAGCAGCTTTCTCATATTCCGGCTTCATCTTTTTGCAGTGCCCACACCATGGGGCATAAAACATAATAAGAACAGAGGATTCCTTCTGTGAGAATTGAAAGAAAATATATGTTAGAAAGTCTATGGTTAGATAAAATAACGCTGTTTGGATGTGAGTATTTTTAACTGTTGAGACAGGACAGCAAGTTATTCCTTACTTTCAGTGTACTTTCGAAGTTGTCAGAAGTTAAATGGATCACTTCACTTGGAGTTGAAGCCCAGTCAACCTCTTTTGGCTTCTCGACGGATTTTGTAGGATTTCGCATAAAGCTTACCAACCCATCCTTTTTGTTGTCTCCCTCATACACTAATTTATGTTGTCCATTTCTAGTTTTGAATGACATAAAACTGTTAGAAGACCCATTGCTGATCTGCTAGGTGTAAATAATCAGTACGACATAGAGACACAAAATAAATCCAGGTTATATCTCGACTTACTCGTAGTACAACATTGTGGGGAAACCTGTTATGTTGTACTGCTGGCGTAGGACAGAGTTCTCCGGCCGATTGACGTCTATTGCCGCTAATATAGATTCTCCTTTGAGTTCTGAAGCAGCAGCCGCATATTCGGGCTTAAGCTGTTTGCAGAATCCACACCAAGGGGCATAGAACATGACCATCACAGGTAGTGTTTCTTTCCGGAGAAACCGAGTGAGACTCTGAAAAGACATTTCAATGTACATCTCGGGAAACCGTTTTTTATAGAAGAAAAGTTTATTTAAGAACAGTGAAATTTCACATCGAAGTCCACACAACTTACTGCAGCATCGGCTATGTGGGATACGTCCAAGGCCAAACTATCTTCTTCCCACGGAATATCTCCCGAGGGATCTCTCATGAAATTCACCATGGATGAAACAGTTTGCAACCGATCATAGTCCTTATGAAACTCTCCATCTTTATAATGTTTAAATACAAAAGGCTCAGGAGTCACTTTGAGCTTCTTACACATCTTCTTAGCTTCGACACCGCTGCAGTCAACTAACAGCATTGTTCCTTGCCCTTTAATAGTTTTTGCAGCCTCCTTAAAAATTTTCACATTCGGTGCTGCTTGACGTAGGGAACTCACGAAACAAACGAGCACATTGTTCTTGGTGCGTAATATCTTTTTGAGATCTTTGAAATCTGTTACCTCTTCTACAATTGTTTTTTGAGCATTTATTTTACCATGTGTTTTTGAAAGTTGTAACACAAACACCTAAAACAAGAAATCGAACGTGAATATCAATATTTGAGTCGAAGACACAAATGTGGTTGGAAGTTGCCAAATGCACACCAACCATAAGACACGAACAACCCTAGCAACGTATACAGTGTTGATTTATCCATAACCACAAAATAATTATAAAAAAGAGCTTGATGGCAGTACTTACAATTATAATTGCTATTAAAAATGAGCTACTACTCCGCCAAACACAAACCATTGTAACATAAAAGATAATAATCAAAATTGTGTGCGTTTACGGGCTCTTATACCCGGCAACCGATAGTTCACTGACACTCTTGACAGTCTGACAGATGGCCAAAGAGAAAAATAATGGCCGTGTCAGGTTAGCCAAACTCACAACATTCAAATTCATAATTTGAAATATTTTCCCCCTACTTAAAATTCTCAACAGACATTTTATTTTGTCATTTTTCATATTCAATATTCATTCTCCTCTCGAGATTTTTAGTAAATTAATCCACTTCAGGTTACATGACTTACCAAAAATGTATGGAAACATTGAATTTGAAGTTGAATTCAATGCTAAAAAGCAAACAGTACGTAGGACAGCAACAGAGGTTATTTCGTCTATGGCAACAGCAACCAATGGTGTAAATGAGAATGAATTTTGAAATATTACATTTTTCATTTACAGTATTTCCTAACTAAGTGCA
The DNA here is from genome assembly GCA_921293315.2 of Nemurella pictetii. Taxonomy (NCBI): domain Eukaryota; kingdom Metazoa; phylum Arthropoda; class Insecta; order Plecoptera; family Nemouridae; genus Nemurella; species Nemurella pictetii. The sequence continues at coordinate 21,637,664 of OV121116.1, read as the reverse complement.
TCTGGATCAATGCTCATGGGACATATGGAGTATCAATAGAATGCTGTTACAATATTCTAATGTCATTGAGTTCTCAGTTCGAAGAACAGTGCACTGCTGTGCGATTGAGTTTGCTGCACTATTAAGTAACAAGGCCTGCGGTACCTCTTCAAAGCCCCCAGAGAAGAACCAGCATGGCAAATTTTTCTGAAGTCAGTGTTGGGAGGATAACTGATTATCTGCTTAAAAAGGTAGTGAATTGTAATAATTGCAACGTCTAAATGCAAATAATTTAAATTGTCTCTTTTGTTATAGGACTGGCAAACTGCAATAAATAAATAAATAAATTCATTTTTATTCACAATTGACCATATCGTTAACAGAGTAAAATGCCTTCACTAGTAGTAGCAGGTACTAGTAGTAGTAGTAGTAGTAATAATAGAAATACAGCATGAGAAGAATGGTAAGATCTTCTCCATTTATGCAAGTAATAGGAACAAAACTGTCCATAATGCTTATTTGAGGATAATTAAGATAAATTGAGTATTCGTTACTTTAAACATGTAAACTTTATAAATGTGCCTACCTTGCTAGTTTACAGATTCAATATTTAGTTTTCATCCAAGCTGAGGTGAAGACAAAATATGGCATTTGCAAAATTTGCTGACAAAGATGCTATCATTGTTAGTAAAGTACAATGTAATTGGCATTCAGAAGTTACTGTCAACATGTGGAACGAATCACAGCCCTCCACAAATTGACGCAGAAACTGGGATGGAAAACATCGGAGAAAAGAAAACGTAATCCTATCAGAATCTTGCAGATGAATCTGGATGATTGAGACTAACACATCAAAGTTACCAAAATGTATTCAACACTTTGACTGCAGTCATAATTCTAGGTATCATTGATACTTCCATTACAGTTTGGATCCAGCATGACACTAAAGAAATCATGAAATTCATATGATGTACAAGATGGATCCAGAGCAATTGTGACATGAGCAAGCGTTCAGGGTGATATTTTAACCTCCAACCCTCCGGTTGGGATACGAAATATCACATTTATCGGTCTGATATCTATGTAATAAAGAGATGCTGCGCACAGCGTTGTTTGACAGTCTACATATTTTCTGACAGCCCTGACCGACTTCGACAGTAACTTATTCAAATATATCTCAAGTACCACATCTAAGCATTATGATTTACTGTGCGGCATGGCTAAAATTACACGGAATATAATTTGGTACATTTCAAACAATAGACACAAGCTTCTCAAATCTTACAAAACTACAAACTGCATACTGTTCTAACATGTGATTTGACCCGAGCTGTGTACCCCGCAACATAGCTTCTGTCGTCTGTACTCCTGTAAACTTTCAAAAGAAAAATAAATTTCAATATATTCCATGTCATTTCAAAAAAACCGAGGCTTGGGACAACAGACAAGATGCTGGCAGATATACTGTCAGTGATAGATTCTACGAATTGTCACATGGCCATTGAATTTCTTGCACAATTTGCTAGCGAGTTGCTAAAGTTGGTTCCATTGTTTATTGAGAGCCCATTTTCACCCAGCAAATCATTGCTCTTGTGCCCTGACTAACTCAGTTGGTACACTGCCATTGTACAGCTAACGAAACGTCCCGGGTCAGTATCTCGCTTTTGGTTGCATATCTTTAATTTTGAAAATTTTGAATTTCAACTTATTTTTTTAGTATAGGGAGAGTAATAACGGAACCAAACAGAATTTACCATTACATCAATGTACTATGATAAAATATCCTGAGCCTTCTGAAAATTTCCCAACCTAAATCAGTGTTCAGAAAATAAAGTCCTTTGACAGCATTACAGACGAATCGCTATCTTCTCTACTTCTCCCCCCTGCCCCCTTATGCCAATGATTCTAATGCTTTTTTTACTCTTTTATTATATTAGTATTACACGTATTAAGCGTAACAAATCCGTTTAAATTGAAAACTAAAGTCTCTGTTCAAATTACTGGTTTAATTATTCCTTCATTATGTATTACTTTCCGCATTCAGTAAATTTGAATATAAAATGGATTAAATTGAATAGGAATAGGTCAAATGTTGTAGTAGATAGTAGATAAAAAGGTAAAGCTAACTAATAAAAAATATAATTAGTAGTTCATGAATCACAGAAATAATAATTACTTTCTTGTGAATCGTGTCTTTTTCCAATCTTAGCATCTGGCATAGTTTTCAGAAAGACTTTTAACTGGATTATTGAATGCTTATTGAATCGCGATCGGACGACTGATACTCCCCCCTTGAGTGACGAGAGATAGGTCAGCACGCGGCATACAAGCTAGTGACTCGCTCGTAATTTAGCCTCTAGAAGGGAGTATCAGTCGTCCGATCGCGATGAAATTAATATTTGTGGAATGTCCAAACTTCAGGGATTATAATAAGACACTTAATTCAATTCTCGCTGAAATTCTCTAAATTTTGTCAATGGTTAAAATATGACATAATTTTGCTAATTTTTTTGCTTTTTTTCAAAATTTGTAGCGGAAAAAGTGTGCAGTTGTAAACTTTCTTCTTCCTTTATGGCAAGCTGCAAGTGTCTTGATCGAAAAAAAAAGGGAAGGAGTGGTGGCATGTTTACCAAACGAATTTTCTCATTTTCCGGAAAATTTTCAGTAAAATATTTTTAAATTATTTCTTTTCGTCATATGACCAGATCTGATTTTTTTTTTACCAAAACAAAAACAATAAAAAATCTGTACAGAACCACCTTAAGTTTGGTAACTTAGCCATCAAGTTAACCCAGTTGAAGAGATTTTCTGAAAAATATTATCTGTTCTGATAATATTATATTAATATTTTATATATATTATAATATTTATAATATAATATAATATAGATAATATTTTCTGATAAAAATAATTGGTGGGGACGAGGGAAATTTTCTCTAACACCACATGAGATCCTTACATTTTAAAACTGGTCATCTTCCAGATTTCTTACGTATATTTCCGAAAGAATCAATAACCGTAATTGAACAAATGTGGTCCATCTGGCTAAAAGACATGAATTTCGTAATTTTGGAAACTGTAGCCACAAATCAAGTTTGAAATAAGGCGGTGTTTGCCCAAAAACAGATCCTTTAAAGACTTCACAAGCCCGGGCATACTCTGCACGTGGTTTCTCTAATGGCTCCACGGATTTTTGGAGGGGTTAAAGTTGAATCTACAATCACGAAAAATCGAAAATATGAAAAAAACTCTGTATGTATTTTTTCTTTTAATATCTAAAAAATAGTAGAATATATTTGGAATATGACATTGCTTCAAAATTTTTTTTTGTCTTGTGTCAATATGAGTCAACTACAGTCAATCTACACAATATAATATGACAACATTTCGGACAGGATAGCAAAGTGAAAACAATGGTTGGGGGGGGGGGGGGGGGGGGGGGAAATACTAGTAAATTGCAGTCCCCCATTACGATTTTATCTTGATTTGCCACTGAACTTGCGTCAAACAGTAATTAAATTTATTTTAAAAACGAAATTGTTTACTGTTATGATTTCATATCGACGTTTCCAGAATGAGTTCTTTTTTAGTGCCTATGTGATTGAGCGCAAGCATTGAAGTGATAACGGTAATGACTAGAAGCAATTTTGGACAGACTCTTCAATGGAATGTATTTAGAATAATTATAACAATTATCGACGCAAAATTTCATGCTGGTTATTCATTATCTTTTTTTTTCTATTTTTATACTGCCCATTAAAGCACGTCATAGCTAGCACACGGAAAAACTACCGTATATTTTCTAAGAAAATTCTATATTTCAGATCTGAAATTATTGTTATTATTTTTTTCTTAAACTAATCAGAAAATTTGATGATGAAATGTGGGTGGTATACGAAATTTAATCAAAGTCCGTTAAATGAGCTTTCCTCAATGGGGAACAGGTATTTTAGGAAGAAACCCATTTTGATCTTACATCATTTCTGTAAAGTGTAAAGGCATCTTTACATATTATTTTGGCAGTATTTTGCCCTATGGGCATATCTTTGCCCTATGGGCATAGGTTTTGCCTTATGGGCATAGTATTTGCCTGAAGGGAAAACAGGCCACCATATGAGCTTAAATTTAAATGAAAAAACTTATAAAAAAAAAGTAAAAGGCGTAACCACATGGTGCCGGAGGCACGGGTCTCCGCTACTAAGTTTTCATCTTACATAATTTCTGAATGAGATTGGTGCGATTATTTAAATTAATTAAAATGTGCTTTGTGCGTGGCCTCTTTAGTAGATACTTGAAATTTGAAGATAAGAATAGATGTATGTAATTCAAGACAGATGAAGTCGATCATTTATTCCATGCGATAAGTCCCCATTGCCTTATTTTATATGCCTCATAGGTATGTTAGTAATGGTTAATTTTCTCGTTTTATTTAATTACGGATAGGGTAACATTAATAAATGCGTTTTCTTCCCATTCTCTGGAAGCGAAATTATTCTTTACGTTACATGTTTACAAATATGGCTCTTTACAACAAATCTGTACATAAAAACATAAATACTTAAACTGTGCCTGCACAATTTTAAGATATGGTTTTTCTAAAATGTTATTTACTGGAGGTACAATTTACTGACATGCTTCAATTGAACATGAGGAAAGTTGTCATGTTGTCAAGTTGTCATTTTATGTTAACTCATAAATTTATTTTTAAGTTACAATCTGTCGAATGAAAACATTAAATACATATATAATGATAAACATTGTCAAGGGATAAATAAAAATTAACTCGTCAACATAACAATTTGACACACACGACAATATGTCTCCGAGAGTCGTTCGTAGCACCAAAGGTTGGGAGCTTATTGAATAAATTACACCCCTGCAAATTCTGTTCTCACATATCCAGACGGAGGGTGGACTTGTACACCTCAAGTCAAATGTTCGTGGAAGCAACTTCGAGGATTCAACAGAATAATGATGGCTGTCCCATTGCGAATAGAGAGCAACAGCCAGACTAGAAAGGCCCCTGGAGCGTTAATATTAATAAAAGTTTGCAAGTCTCTCTGCAAGATAGGCATAATATTGGTAATTTTGGAATTATACACATTATAAAGATACTCCTTTTTTACTCACATGACCTGAACATGAACCTCAATTGTCTGACTTGTTGTCAATGCAACGATTTGATTTGATTCGGAAGCCACCGTGTCCTGTATTTAAACGATCATTTTAAGTTAAGTGAAAGCAATTTGGTGCTCCTATAAAGTACTAGCCGAGGATTAAACCTTAGATACTCAAGACGTCGTACCACGTGGTGTGAAGGGAGCTCCGTGATTGGTGCCATCCTGTCACTCACTATACAACGCACGACGCTTTGACTCATCGGCGGTTCCAAGCTAGAAACTATAGAAACCTAGAAACTATCTCAAACTGTATGCACTGACACTGACAGTCGTGGTTGGATACACATGTCGACTCGTTTGCGCTCTGTTCAATCATCATCGCTCAGGTGAATTAAAGTGATCGTCAGTTAGAATAATTCGTTGCAAAATGGAATCTGGTTCACCGGCCAAAAACGTAAGTAGCTTTACGCTTTTGTAATTTAAATTGCAGTTTATTTGGCGCGTTCATTAATTTGGTTCGACTGATAGTTTTCGAATAGAAATCCATGTAGTAAATAAAAGGCAATATTGATTTTACTAGTTTGTATAGCCTGTGATAAATGGGCGTTGAATGGTTGTGCACTTTAGAGTGTATGTTCTGATTCTATACGCTTTAAAGCATTGCATCCATCACTCTCATTAATTATTATCTGCTAAATTGAACCTGCTTCTTTGGCTATGTGTTCGGCTTAATGAAGTGATCAAAACTTAAATTACAATTAATTATCAGTGAATGCCATTTAGTACGAGCTGGTACGGACAGTTTTCACCTAAACACTCAAATCAGTTTTTTTGGTAGTCAAGCATTCATTTCAATTTAGTAGATTAGCGAATTGATACCTCTAATTGGATCACAACAACTTGTCACTTTATTCGGCATAGTGTTCGATGTAAGAATGACCATAGCGAGTCCAGAACTATAACATTAAACAGATTTAATTGTTAATGCATTAACGGATTAAGTCTAGACAGACCTATTGGAAACACGGTATTGATGTGTTATCAAGATCGCAATGTTTTTATCTATATTTCATTTTTATTTTTCCGATTAATTTTTTCTATTGGCGGCGTACCAATTTTTATCAAGATAGCCTTTTAGATGATAATTTTAAATAGACTCGAGTATGTTGCATGGGTTATCGAACCGCCTTTCGACAAATAATTCAATCAAATAATGTTTTAATTTTTTTTAATTCAGAGGAGGGATTCATAAATGTGTTCATAATCATTATAATGATATCATTGCTCTTAGAAATTAAGCCACTTGGCCTAATTATTGAAGAAAACACACGAAATATTTCCAAATATGTGTCGCAATGTTATGTCTTTAATGCTACAGGTATAAGTTTCACCGTACATACCTGAATAGATCGAAAGTTCAAATAAGTTCAAGTGGGCAAATGAAATGCAATCGGAAACAAAATAAGACGCCTAGCTACTACAGCATTGAACTTGACAGACATAGAAGAGGCACGTGTACATCGAAAAACAAAGCTTTCACTTACTCTAGAGGAATGTAGGGAACAAATTGTGTTGTGGGAATCACTGAATATGCGGAAAAAGTAGTAACGCTTACATGCAACAGAGAATGATAGACATATGACAAAGATATTGAAAAACATGATAATATGATCAATAAACACAAAGCTAATCTATTATAGCATCGGAAAATCCACCGTGAAAATTCAATGTCATCAATTAAAGCGTTTCCATTTTATTCCACTCAAAACATTTTATCTCATTCATAAAATAAATACCATCTCTCGAATACAATCTCATCGAAGCCTAATTTACTATACGATTCAAAAAAACCCTTTTCTAACGTAAGATATAGGTCTGTCTATAACTATTTTGTTAAAACAGGACATTGCTAAGACATGCAAATGAGCGCTCATTCTATACTTATTTCTCAATGAACGCAAAACATTGGGCTTCTTTCCGGCTACATCGTTCGGGTGATTACAAAATAGGGAAAGGGTCCCTGGGTTCGTGCCATGTGTGACGAAGTGTTTGGCCCCTCTCCCCCCACCCCGCCACCACCCCCCGAACCCAGTGTAGGTAGTACATTAAACACAGCCAAACAGATCGGATCCTTTTAATTTAAAGACATCTATAGATAAGACATACTTACTTGGAGTTTTCTATGGGGTCATAGGTTGGGCAAGGTTAGAAACGGGTAGAAATTATATTTCGTGCGTTTTCTGAAAATCATCAGAGCCATGGAAACCATTTATGCAATAAAAGAACGGATGGAATAACTTAGATCATGATAACAGAAATAGTCGTGATAATCACCAAATTTGGGGGAAAATGGGAAGTTGGATTTGCACACCTAAATAGGATTGCATGTATTTGAAACTAACTATCGGTAAGGAATCAAAATTTTTTGCACTTATTAATTTTCTTCTGATTTGTAGAAAAGGAAAAATTGGAGATTAAGATAAGATAAGATTATTGATAGGAGACTTAGCTGCGATTTATGGCCTTATCGCCTTATTTAATAAATCACGAATATATCTTAGACTTCTGTGCAATAAAAGTGCATAAGATAAGAAACACAAGCTGCTGTTGGTGTTTCCGGGATAAATAGGCTATTGCCGACAAGTTCTTATAGTTTTAAATGCAAAAGCAATTATTTTCTCTCATCTTTATGTTTTTTACCAAAATGTAACAGCAATCACACCGATAGTTCATTTTACATGGTGTCTAGGCTCACTGCGTTCTGTTTTAGTGGTATAAACTTGTAAAAATAAAATTTCATTTCATTTCCAGCTCCCAAAATGGGTTTCGCTAGTCGGTGATTTGAAACTAGTTACCGATTTCTTGGCGCCAAAACCTGCCTTTTCCCTCTGGGGGCCCATCATTTTCTTGGACGCTCTTTGCAGAGGTTTCGCACAAGTAAGAACACAGTGTGAAACATAAGCAATGTGATGTACTTTCTTTAGAATAGGCTTTAGTTTGTATTCTATTATTTCTGAAAATAATTGTTAAGAATATCCGTTGTTTTCTATCCACTGAACCGATCGGAAGGTATTGTCAATTCCGGAGAAAATTAGTGAAGTCATAAAAAAGGGTGATACATTTTCGAAACATTTTTTTGTATGAAATCTATCAAGCTTATCAATTGGTGCGATATGAGTCAAACAGTGATGTGGCTCGATTGAACACGCTTAGTGTGATTGCCAATACCATGGGTTAGTGTTATAGTCAGTTATTAAAAAAATTTGGTCGGTAAACACCACGACGTTTAATTTGATCTAATTATAATGCAGTTTACTGCGCTGACCTCACTAAACAATCAATCAATCCGCCATCGACCGACAAATTATTCTGCTCTGAACTAATTGTCATGCATCTAATTGTCTGGTATCCGATACGAAAAAGGGCACTGCACTCAATCGAATAATCGAATAATCGGCTAATCGAATACTGCCCCTTGAGATACAGCGATCGTAATGTGTGAAGGACGTGCCTTGAGCTTAGGATTTTACAGGTGCCATTTTCAAAAAAAAATATATATATATATATATTGAGACAATTCCCATGAAGTTTCCTTGATAAAAACGCTTGCTCTACGAATTTAACCGCTTTTTTAATAAGTTAAACACGCGAGTTTATTAATACTTTTCCAATATTTGCAGGTTATATTCGCAAACAATAGCATTACTGGTTTAGCAGTAATTATCGGTCTTGCCGTTGCCGAACCGCTAGTGGCTGCAGCTGGAATTTTCACTACAGCAATCGCTCTCATTACATCAGTGGTAATTACTCATTACTAATCATCTGCTGTATTGTAAACACACATTGTTTGGGGCCATACTTGTCAGGGTGAACAGCATGACCAATCGTGTCGATTATATAGTTTTATCATCGGCAATTAACCAATAGGGCTTCATTAAACAGGCTGAATATTGACAGTAGTGTAATACTAGGTGTTTCAAGTCCTGTTCTTGGAATGGAAATCATGCCGATCCAAGGGGAGAGGGGGTTGGGGGTTGCCCATTATGCTCGATATATAAATAACATTATCACCCTGTAAGCTAAGGGTGTATACTGGTCTGGTGTGCAATTAATGCAGGTACAACGTTTGCATGTCACGTGCATTGATTGCTCATAATTATAGGATCAGAATAGTTTAAATCGACCGACAGACAGATTTACCTCTTAGTAACGTAATTTTGTTGGTGTCATTGGCCCTCAAACCCCCAAAATTTGATCAGCGTTCTTAATGAGTTGTAATGATTTGCTTAAAACAGTAGCTATTCATTTTAAGGATTATACCGGTCTTATCTTTCCCCGTAAGTTAGCGTTTGAGAAAACTACGAACTGGAAAATTTTTTGGTTGTTATTTTACTGTCTTATTTTTCCGTTAACATTTTTTTCGTGAACTGTTGCAGCTATTGCAGCAACCAAGGGAAGTGATCTGTGCAGGTTTAACTTCATATTCAGCCGTGATCGTTGGTACAGTCATCATGGCACTGGCACCTGATTATGTCGACAGCGACAATTCGGACATCGTCTGGCTTTTCCTATTCTTTGGATCGATTTTCAGGTAAACAAACAGCTGTTAAATTCATGTGAAAATACAGCCGCAGCGCATTTTCTTCTCAGGTGTACAGATTTGGCATATTACTTTATAGTAATATTCGCGAAGTAATTGTTTTAGAGTACTGGGTTAACGTTGGTTTTCAATATTCAATTTGCTTGGCCCGTATAATTTTCTCACTTTTCGTTGTGGAAAAAGCGCATCTAAAGTTTATTTCAATACTTTCTAGTACTAGTCAATACTAACACAACTCTAAAAATACAACGAATTAAATGATTGAATTATACATATTGTTATGAACTTTGTGAATTATGGTATAAGACACTTTATTTGGTAAAGCAAAATTTTGATAAGAATGATAAGGAATTGGTCAAAAACATTCACGTACTTTTTGTATTTGGATTGTTATTGGCAATAATACTTGAACACCTTGAAAAGTGTTGATGATAATTCAGCTGAAACTATCTGATATGGCGATTATAAATAAAAGTCCTGTGAGTTTTTACTAAATGGACAGAGCTTTTGAAAATCTCTCCAATGATATTTCACTCAAAATAGCATTTTTTTTTTACTTGTGTTAGTATTGAAAATGAAATGTGAAAATGAAAATGTGAAATTGATACTCGATCCATCCATACTCAAATGACCTAAATTTAGTCATACTGGTCATACCTATAAACTGAAAACATGTACCCACATACGTGTGATATAGGAATACACGACTCATTTCTTTTCTTATTTCCGGCCCAGCTGCCGGAAAACAATTAACATGCCAGAAATTCGTAGAAACCCTTTAATTCGTTTCCGCACGAGCGTCAAATGACATCGCTCCCCTTTCCTTTCTCACAACAATATCTAATCATCAGTCGTTCTGAGAACTAATAATGAAACAATCATCAACATATTATCGTATTTTCAGCGTCTTTTTAACCATCGCAATGGTCAACATCTTGAAGACAATCCAGCCAGCTTTACCTTGCTGCACCCTTCCATTCAACGTGGTTACTTTCATCACACTGATTTGCTTCCAAATGTTGAAACAGCAAACTTTAATCTCGAAACCCTCTCCGCTGAATCTTGAAGACACCCTTTTCAATATATCATTGAACACTACCAATCTTATTGAGACTATTTTCAACAAAACTGAAGAAATCGTTGAAGACCATCATATACATAAGGTTGTCACCATGTTGGATTTCTGCAAATTAGAATAAAAAATTGCGTACCCCTGTTACTATTATAATCACTTGATATTGTTCATACATTTAAAAAACCAATAAAATTGATTTTGAACTTTACAGCTTTTCATCGGTACCATAGTGTCCATGAGCCAAGTATATGCCGTGGAAAGTATTACTTCATCTATAACTATATATGTGGGCCTTTTGATCTGTTCACCCATATCGGTAATCATGGCTTTTATCGGCTCAGCAATCGGAACATTCGTCGGTAAGAATCGCAAGCTCTCTTACGAACCTGACATTTTAATGAACCATCAATATCACTGAAATGCTCACAAAATTTCTCATATGTGTGTTTGACACCTCTGGTTTGATTTGCAACAGGTGCAGCGATCATGGGGCCTACGGGTTATGCAGCTGCATATGCGGGGCTGTTTGGATTCAACAGCTTGCTCACTGCTGCCGGCCTCGGAGGGTTCTTCTATGTGCTGACAGTGCATTCGTTCGCATCTTCCCTACTTTGTGCGCTTTTCACGATCGTTATTCAGATAGCATTCGCCGCAAGACTGTCACCGGCAAGTATACAGGCTGTTTTTCGCAGCAAAGCAACCAATCAATCTCGGCAACATCTATACATTATGTCACTAAGACCATGTAAGACCACGTGTTACCAAAACCATGTAAAAAATACCACGTCAAAAAGACCATTACACCGTAGACTATTTCACCATGACCATGTTACCATGACCACGTTACCAAAACCATGTTTCCAAGACCTTGTCATGAATGAATTTCGACTTGATACATCTGGCCGGTGCAATACGCCTAGATACTGACACGTTGTAAAACAACGTTAAAACACCATTAAACATCAACAAAAATGAAGCAAATCAAATGAAAATAGACTCTGGACAGGGTTGTCGTGACATGACTGACAGTAAAAACAGCAAACACGCAGTTTTGGTGACAGTTAACTATCAGTAAACGGTGTAAGAAGCTATAAAGGTCGAACTCAAATTTTGACTCTGAAATAACTGTTAGGGAAATCATTGAACAACGTTTCAAGTGAGTGATGTAATGAGATGCGATGAAAGTTCTGATTATGGGTGTCGGAAATGAAAATGTAGTCCTGTTTTCCCAAGCATTTTCAACGTTCATATCTCACGAGGGGAACATTGTGGAATAGTTCGTGAGAAGTGGAAAAGTGATAGAAAATGGGGAAAGATCTATAAGATCGCAACGGGCGACCTGCCACGGGATTTCTTGACCTCTTTGGTAACAACCAATACTACAGGAAACTGGTGGATTTTCCACGAAAAGGGCGCTGCCGTATCCGCACTCACACCCTTAACAAATGTCGTGTCAATCCCATGGTTATTTGTATAATTGGGGAAGCATCATGGGCTCAAATTCAGTCTAAAAAGCAGCAAAGGAGGCTTTAACGGATATGTCCAGCCTTTGAGCCAGTTAATTTTTGAAAAAATTTACCCCAAACCAATTACGAAATTTAACGTAGAATAGAATGTATTCGTAATATATGTATAATTACTTTCTATGAAGCTGCTGACATACTTATCGGCAGAAAATGGCAGTGAATTTTACATTACAACAAACTGTAATGATACTCATCATTTGTTGTCAAGTAATTATTATCTATTCTTATCGTTCTAGGAATCGTTGCCTGTGTGCACCCTACCCTTCGTGACAAGTACGATCCTGTTTCTCGCCACCACGACTGGTAGGGGTGGATTGCAACGACCGAAGTCTGTCACCTTCCCTGAGATGCATTGCTACGAAATGCTGAACAGTTCCAAGCAGAAAGATCTACCGATATCAGACGCTGAGAAATCGCCGACTCAAGAGAGATTTCTCCAAGGAGATGCAAATACAATACCCTGAAAGGTAGAATGACGAACGTGATCTGTAGCCACATTAATGCAGAGAACAGTATTAATGCAGTGGGAACAAACAGACTGTAGCAAGTATACGCAAATGAATGCAGATTAATTACCAAACAACACGGGTTCAATTAAATATTAGAATATAGTTTTATTTATTTATTTCGATGGAAGGTCAGTACTTATTTGCGCTTTACGGAATATATTTACATCTACAAATCAGATACCGATGGCACAATTGTGCATTCATACGAACCAAACATGAGGAAGATAGTAATTTGAATAGGTATTATTATTTTTAGTGAAGTTATCAACGCTTTAACCAATTAATTCTAGAACTGAGCACCTTTGTACACATACAAATATCAGCAAACATTTAAAAATTTAGATAGTTTTAGAATGTTATTTTTCCCCAGTCTGACAGGTTGCTTGGATATGTAATAATTTATCATGGAACCTTTTATATAAGCCACTCAGAAAACTTTTATTTCATTGAAATATCTGTTAAATGGAATCTGAATCGAATTAAGTGTAAATATATATATATATATAAATATATATATACGATATATATCGTATCCATTAAAATTCATTGACGGTCACCACCGATATCACACTCAATTTTGGACCATGATCATTGAAGGAAATGCTGCGTCATCCGTGAGTTTTTGATAACACCTTTATTGTATGTCACTATCAAATTATTTCTCCACATTGGAATTTATTAGTGGAGATATATGTATTCTCTAATGAATAACAAAATAAGCAATCGGCTAGCAATTATTGTTGATGAAGCCACTAAAACACATGTCCTGCAACATCGCACAATGATAATTATTTCCCTCCATTTCCTTATCAACGTTACAGTTCATTAGACTCAATTTTCTGTAGGAGTCAAACAACTAAAAGAGAGCAAACAACGATAATGTATTTGCACATTACAACAGGAGCGTCTGCGGATTACAAAAAGCGATAAAAAAGCTCTATTATGTCACAGTAATTAACCAGTACATCAAAGAGCAAGCTTTGTGGATATTTGAACGAATTTGAAGAAAATCACCTGTTTGGAAAGAATTTGTGGGAAGAGTGCTTTGTACACAGAACACTCACCGTCAAACAGACACCAACTTATAAAATACGACTTCCAAGTTTTGGTACAGCAGTCTCCTCCATAACAAAAGATTGTCTGGTTCACTCGACTTGACTCTTAGAAGAATTTAGTATAATCCTGCATATCGTAGGAATAAGGCCAATGCATTGACCTATTACAGTATTGTTAGTGTTCATTACAGTGAGTTGTTTGAAGATGCAATTAGTATACTCTTGAAATTAGCAGAGAGAGAATCAACGGTGTAACATTGCTGGATTTGCAGTCGAGGGATTATTTCATTGTTGTTCGATTGTTGCTTGACGAGTGAACATGGCGAAAAGTGAAGCAAGGAATAGGAGATACGAAAATAAGGTGAAATGAACGAACATAATTTATAGATGTAGTATTCAATATTAAAATTTTTCCTGTTTGCATGAAGCGTGAACAGATTTGTTTGGAAATCGTTGACTATACTCAACTGTTCCATCAGATAGCTTTTGATAATGTACCTATTAAAAATTTTCAGGGAAACGACCGGTGGTTACCATATGTCGGTGATTTTCCAATCTCCGGCAAGTTTTTATCAGAAAAGGAATATGGTTCTTCGTATGGTGTTATCAAGTTCATTGACGCTCTTTTGAGAGGATACGGCCAAGTCGTATTTTCCAACAATCCATTTTCTGGGTTTCTATTTGCGATTGCTCTGACTTGGGCTGATCCATCCGTGTCTCTCAAGGGTTTGTTCACAGCATCCATAGGACTCGCCGTGTCGATAGTAAGTTATAGATTCAAATTTCAAGTAACTTCCGATTTTACAGTGGACATTTAGGGAAGCAGTGTTGGTTGCTTTAATTGATAGTGTAAAAATGGTTTAAAAGCATTACAAATATACGATGATTTTAAACGACTCTTAAACGAATGAGTACCTAGTAAAAAACAGTACATGGACCAACATACCCGCAGCGAAGCAGACAACATTTTGTCCCCAAACAGCCGTCTATTGTGCAGTAAAGGGATATCATTTCCCTCTTGGTACCTTTTCGGGTCAAGTACCCCGATTTTTAACGAGTTTAGACCTATCCTATTTTTACTGCATGCATGTAAACTGCAAACTGCACTCTGCAAACTGCACATCACTTGCAGGGTACAGCACAGGAATAATGAAATGTTAACCAGTTTTATTTAGTCATGGAAATTCTCGTATAGTTTCTTTTGCATTTCTCTGGAGTCTCTTTCTTGTACTTTGTGTACATTTTAAGCGAAACATGTCGTCAACCCTTTCATGTGTGTATTGAAGAGGATTAAGCTGAGAATAATATTGATACTAATTTTTTCTTCGCCATGCTCTAAGTAATGTAAAAATATACCTAGATTGATTTTAGCATTCAATTCGGCGTGATTATTGTCAAAGATGATCAAAAACAAGCTATCATTTTCGGTAAAAAGTTGTCTAGAGCCTTTAATTAATATTAATTTAAGCAGTTTCCCTTTATTAATATTACCGATGTGGTTCATATAGTATAATGCTTATAATAGAATATCTGATAAACATTCCATTCGAAAGTGCTAGCCAGTGTAAAATTTGTTTGAACTATTTATACAAAACATTTCAATGTGATTTCAGCTAATTCGCCTGCCAAAAGGAGAAATCGACAACGGGCTGACAGTTTTCAACAGCCTCCTGCTGGGCCTGGTTAGCGGGGCCGTTTTGCCCGGCAGATTGGGCATCGAATTCGAAACCAAACATTGGGTATACATCGCGATCTTCTCTGTAATGAGTGTATTTGTTGCGTCAGCAGTGGGCACTTTCTTCGAGTGGATTGGCAAGCAGCGGTTGCTATGTTTTGCCCTGCCGTTCAACATAATACAGTTCTTATTTTTCATATGTGTAGTTCATATCCACAATCACCAGGCAATAGTTCCAATAGGAGTCCACAATGCCACCGCATTTTCACTCGCTCCTGACAATCTTACTGTTCAAGTTGGTGGTTTGGAAATTCTTGATTTGATAGTAAGTGAGAAGGAGACCGGAAAGGACATGGAAATTGCGAATGTAGAAAACTTGTTAATATCTACGACAAATTTTCCGGCAATCAGATTACACGAAGAGAATTATTCGTTGCCAATCGATAGTGAAAAACCGTCAGGCAATGCGGAAGTAGTTACAAATTCGTCGCCGTATCGCGATGATGAAAATACGAGCACGATCGTGTCGGAAAACGGGACGACATATTTGGAGAAAGAGTCCATGCTAGAAGGACTAACGAGAAGAAAACGCGCTTCTGGAAAAAATCTAACAAAAGATTTTCCAGACGAAGTTGATACGGATCTACATTGGGGACAGGTAAAAATTCTAGACATTGAAAACAAAATACTTAATGAACAGAAATGCTGACATCGCGAATTTCTTGAAAAACCTGCTTGTTAAAATTCCCTTCCAGATATTTTCTGGCATAATACTGTCGATGTCGCAAGTCTTTGGGGCCTGCCACGTGCCGGGCTCGCTTTTGATGTACCTAGGCGTTTTGGTCTGCTCGCCAATAACAGCAGCATTTTGTGTCGCCGGCGCAACTCTAGGAACTCTCACGGGTACGCTCATTACAGAAGGAAGAGCACACAGGGTGGTTCTACATGGACACAAGGACACGGACTCATGGAATGCATGCACGACTCCAGTTTTACCATGAACATACTAAAGTTGGTCTATACCGCCATTAGTGGAAGTTTTCACCTAAGTATTTTCCACTTTGGGATACGTTGGAGCTTCCCGGTGTGCAATCAGGGAGAAAAATACTGTCTGTCAATCATAGCTTTCAGTTTGTAACCATCGAGGAAATAGAACATTTTGGCAGGCTCCAAGCTCTTCATAGGCGCGAGGCAAAACATTCTTGAGGAGTGGCGAGTCCAAAATTTGTCCGATATTTGTCAATTCAATCCTAGAGTCTGCGTCACTTTGAGATATTCTAGAGTGTCGGGGTGTTAGATATACTGGGAGTGAAAAGTTGGCTGTATCTTAGGTTCCACGAAGCGACCCTTGACGTAAGATTACATTTAGGCAGACTCAATATCAATTGGAGATACATGGGTGCAACGCAAGACATTCAGAGGGGATCCAAATTTTACAAAAAAAAATACTGTATTTCAGGGCGGTACAGGCTGCAGTGCTTGAAAAAATTCATCTTGTAGCTACCGGCTCAGTCCTTATAGTTGGTTTTCCTTGCACCTAGCCGAGGGCATTTTTATGATAATTATACGTAGGTGTTTCCCGGGAAATGTAAGGCTGCTTCTCTAGAGAACGGTTACCTATGTTCTCATTATTTCCCCATTATGGTCCATAAGAAACACTCGCTGCGCAAATATCACCCCGCGCGACGGTTATCTATATTTTTCAATGCAGGAGACGCAGAATCTTCTAAGCCATGGTGCAACTATATGCTACATTTTTACTTGGAAGCATTGTTTTCAAATTTTATTTATTTATTATTTATTACTCAACAGAGGCAAATCCACGAGTGTTCTGTATAAAGTAGACAATATATATACATAACGAAGCATGTAACGAGAATAGACAATTTGTAACACTTACCAATAACATCTATGAAAACATTGAAAAATTGATGCATAGAAAAGCCGACACATAGAAACAGAGATAAACGTCTACAAACGTATGTTTCGCAATTAAATTTTGATTCAGCCTTACACTTTACACGCAATCAAATAATCAGTGGATTTCATTGTGTCCTCCAATCTGCAATCTGTCGCATAAGTAAAGAAAAAATCCCTGAAATAGATTCTCAAAAATATTCTTTCATATTTGAAGCTTTCACCCGCAAGAAAACGACTATAATTTGCAGGTATTGTACTGAGTGAGCCACCTTACACTGAAGTGTACGAAGGAGTGTGGGGGTTCAATGGTCTCTTGAGCGCCGGGGCCCTTGGAGGATTCTGTTACGTTCTCACCTGGCAATCTAGTGCCACCGCCCTCGTTTGCGCTCTATTTACGACAGTTTTACAACGGGCCCTGATGATAGCCCTTCAGCAAGTACGTATAAACAAATGTACTATTTTTTTGTGTACCGACGCATTAATGCCTACAAGGGAATTTTGTCCCACAGTGTTTTTTTTTCTTCTTCTTCAAGAACAAGGAACGTGGAATAGGAATGGATTTTATTTGGTTTGAAAGCAGAATGATATTGTTCTAAATTTTATTTTCTGGCACATTAGTAGTTGACTTTATCTATAAACATGCATTTTTTTGTCGATGTTACCTGAGAAACGGTAAATTACAAGATGTTTCATAACTACATAAATGAAATATTATCAAATGATCTTGTTAATTTTTTAAGACTCGTTTTTTGTCGTATTTTTTTACCAATTTTGGTACTTAAAAGTTAATCCATTTGGGCAATTTTTATAGTTTCTTTAGTTGTTTTCGTTTCTAGTTTTTTCATAATAGCTAAAAGGCATTTTTGTATAGAAATTTATATTTTTGATCAGTGTTACACCGTGGGACATAACATCATATGTATCCGTTACACATCTGTGAAAACATGGTAAATCTGCGACAAACTTTGAAAATATAAATAAGTACGACATAGTAAACCCCATCCATAAACACATACCAAACACCATAGTAACTGGTACATTGTGATTTTAATGACTGATGTTTTCTATCCAATCCAGTCGAACTTGCCGGTCATCAGCCTTCCATTCAATCTGAGTGCCATCCTCTTCTTGTGCGTCACAGCTGATTACCGACGACTACCACGTCCAGACGCCCTAACATTCCCCGAAAAGCACCTCTACCTCTTTAGACAGAAGGCAGTGTCTGACAGTCAACCTCAGGTACGTTCCTTATCCTAAATAGCAAGCTTTTGCTGAAACCAATCAACAAGCTTTTTCTGAAACTAATCTGCGACCAGAGCACAATATGGTGTGAATATGAAAAAAAATCGTTGGCAATATCATCATTCGGTGTTGCACTAAAAAAGGGTTAACAACGGTATATATCGAATACCAACATTTTTTTTTCATGCTAATTAACGATATCAAAAATATAAAGTGTGTACTACCAATTCTCTACAGCATCCATATAGTTTATTCTGCTCACAAAATAAATTGATGAGGACATTAATTGCTCTCTCAGACTCTCAGACCCCATGATGTATCATCATTAGTTAAATTTACTGGGTTGTTAGGATACTAATGTATTGCATATTACTATTAGCAATGTTCTGTTTTATTATCATATTGATTCTGTGCACAGTCGTTTCAAACAAGTAACTGTTTCAAATAATGCATTTTAAAGTTAAGATGAGACCATCGGAAAGCCCGCGAATCTCTTTTGGCTGAGACATTTCCTGGGAACCTTCGATTAGTTCGATCGAGCTCTAAGAATATTTGCTAATCTCACTTCTATATATCGTAATCTCACTTCTATATATCGTAATCACACTTCTATATATAGTCACACAGCGCATGGATAGCTCTCCAAATCACAAAATATATGAAGAAAAAATATGAATCCATTCATTTCTGGTCGAACAACAATAGTTTGAAAAGAATTGAAACGGATGCAGCCTGCGTTGACATGAACGGAAAAAAAATACACAAGAGAATGTGAAATTTAGTAAACTTTGTGCTATATAGGCATGTGATAAATTGACATGATTCTTTTATTGTCTATCATAGTCTGTCATGAAACATAGTTTGATGCCAAGGCAAGGGACACAGAGCTACCAAACGGTGGCAAATTATCCAATTCGTAGAAATAGGCGTGTTATAATATTTTGCTCCAGATACTGGAAGCTGGATGAAGCGTCTGTATTTTTGGTCGTGCAGACTTCCGAAATATTTTCTAGGCAAAATTGTACGGCTATTATATTATTCGCTCACTTTCCACGCTGCAAGTTGCTTCAATAAAAAATATAAAAATTATATTTAATCATAAATAGTGATGTAATGTAAAAAGTGTGTTGTTTCAAAAAGCCATTTAAAGTGAATCGGTAAATTTTTATGATGAATTTTCATAGTTAATTTTGAGAAATCATTTTTGAAAGGTAAATTGAATAATTTATTGATATTGAAGGTAATTTTTGAATAAGTAAAAATATGACTCTAGAATGCATTAAATTGATTGAAGTTGACTTCATCAATGCACACCTTGACAATCGTTGAATACGATCAGCTGAAAATTACGCAGCTACAACGCAAATGGCTTACTCTCGTTTCCTGATTTTGGGACCAGCAAAATCACCCACACTCTCAATCAGCACTAGGCTTGAAAATTCATTATAAAAAAACAGTCGAGTCGCATTTTGAATTTGAAACAAATTTTTCAGCATAAAAGTTCACCACCGGCTTCTCCAAAGTGCGATAAGAAACAGGAAGAAGATGAAAAAACCGCACCGTTAGCTGAGCAGGAAGTGGTGTAATGGTGGACCATCTTCTTTTCATCTTCATATTTTTTAAAACGCACCTTGTGTATCACAAAATGTTCATAAATAGGTATACAATTTTTGGTGAAGACAGATAGGTCTGTCACATATTTCTCTCGGCCAGTAAATCTCTCCTTCTAGCTTGGTAAAGCGATGGTAACTTGATCGGTACCATCCGAAGGCGCTCACTTATAAACTTAGCCATGTAAATTGCGATCCGAAGCGATGGCCGATGAGCAAACTCCGATTAGTCTTGAAACTATGATAGTTGTTTACTTTAAGAAGCCATGTGGTGTTCACTATGAGGAAACACCTCGACATTTTAAGGTCAAAAATGTTAAATTAGAAGGTGTTGATTAGCAGGCGGAAGCAGATTGCTAATACGAATAAATAATTAGACTAATCATTATTGAAATTCCATTGATTACGTTTCAAATCATGCACCTCAACCTTCCTCAAAATGATCTTGAAATATCTTGAATCTTTTACAGTCAAATGTGTGTGAGGCATTTCTGGCATCTGCCAGAAATTGGGCGGAAAGGTATCAGTAGGTTTATGAAACTGGAATTAAAATTAGAAATATTCCTTTTTCCAGAAGCATTTAACGATAGTTTTTACACGTTCTGACAGACGCGTGTCACAGTGGACATTCTTGGTTTTATTTTCGCACCACGCTCACATATATCCCAGCCCCGGTCCGTCAAGGAAAACCAACGCCGTCAACCGACCATCAACGCCGTCAACGTCACCAACCAGCCATCAACAAGCCATCAACCGGCCATCAACGTCAACCCTTCAAAGTACCGCTCAAATATTTATCATCCCAAGGCAAAATATATACACTGTCTCGACGATTAACGAACGTGCTGTTTAGATAATCGAAAATGACTATTATAACTTTCATCTTAGAACACCATGGTTTTTAAAAAGCATTATGTTTTTCCATTATTATTTTTAGATTTAAATACCAAACTACATGGCAACGTTACGGAAAAAATTAACTTTTATGACACATAAACCAGTTAATTTTATTCGCGCACAGGATTTCTCTCCGTCTGTTTTGATATAGAGCGCCCACGAGTGGGAGTATTTGTTTTCAGTAGTCATGCCGGTGTAATTTACGGTGTGAGTAGTATAATGCATATAATATGTATACAGATGCAACACTGTAGGTCAGGTAACGCCGTCAATATCGCGCTCAGCCATGCCTGTCGCTGCTCCCTCGATATAAAGATCAAAATCTCTTTCTTAGTTCCCATTCATCCATCCTGTGGGTTTCGAGTCTGGAGTCTGCATCAAGCTGGACTCGTTCATTTGTGCCCAACGGCTGTCAGTGAACGCTTTGCTTCGAAACCAGCCGTGTTTTTGCCGCATAGCATTTTCTGTACTTTGCTATGTTTTGATGTTAACAGTAAAAACTGTCTGGTGAATATTTCAAGTGCTTGAAAAATGTAATTTTGACATTGAGATTAGGTTAATTTTGAAATAAGGCATGGTAAGGTGAGGAGAAGGCGAGCGTAGAGAAGTGCGAGGGGAGAGGTGAGAGGTGAAAGGTGAGAGGCGAAAGGTATCGTGTGGGTATGCGGCTTACGAAGAGGAAGAAGACATACACATAATTTTTAGTGCGGGTTTTTTGTTATCTTTTCGAGTCATGGCATCTAAGACTAAAGAACAGCTGGACTATGATTCAATTGAACTAGAAATTACACCTGATAAAGATACATTCATCCCATCGGCGAAGGAACCTATTTTAAGATCAATTAGCTTTGGAAGTCATCGTCCACTATTTACATCTGAATCAAGATCGTCTTCAATTACAAGTCAGAGTAATAAAACTTTTACTTTGCTAAGTCAATCGCAAGCAATAATTAGTTGCAACGTGAATCCACAGCCAGTGAGTGATGACAGACGACCTATACACGGAGAAGCAATCACTGAACGAGCACACCGGAAAATCAGTGAGCGCAACAAAAAGAAAAAGAAATGTCAGAAGAAAAGTAAAAGAAGCAAATCCGTCAAAGAAATGGAAGAACAACAAATCATGTACGTACTTAAGGTTCTTATTTGAATGTACTGAAACTACTTTACTGAAGCCACTGTCTGTGGACTAGAGACTATAATAACAAATCAACTGCAATTCATAGTTTATTCAACTTTGGTCATTTTATGTGAAATTTTATCGATATAGTTTCATAGTCCAATAAAAATGATGACACTCAATTTAATTTTAACTCAATTCTAGAAGAGTTTAATATCTCTCATTGTTTCCAGAGCAATTCCACGCTTGCATGAGTGTGTGAGTAGAGCCTTCATTAACAGTTTCTCCGCTCTGGATTTATTTTAATTAATTATAAACGTTGATTTCAAAAGTGTGTGTGTAGGGAGGGAAGGGAGGAAAAGTTGTCAGTGTGGCTAGGGTTGGACGGTTAGACTATTTAACACGAGATTTTGTTCCGAGTTGGAAGAGTTGGTGTTGTAGATTATTAACGCCGTGCCACGATGCACAAGGCGTATGACCTGTAACAACCATGACCCGTAGGGTTATTTCCATGGTAAAGCAACGTGACACCAGAGACCCTCCCTGCTTACTTAACAAAATATAAGCGACAAAAACACATCCCACAGTTTCCATACAGACCAGGTAAATGCATAAACCTAGATGATGGAAACTGCAATCGAAAAATAAACACGCTACACACAAAAAACAAAGTAGGACAATAATTATTCTCATATATCCTGGAATGAGTTTCCATGGAAACGTGCTGTATATGACTATGTGAAAAGTTTCTGATCTAAATTTCTAATTCCCCGCGGCTATTTACAATAATCCACACGAGTCAAAACGTCATCATATTTATGTGACGCTAAAGGAATATCGAGTATTTTCAAGTGCACATTCTCAGTAAATTAAATCTTTGGTGATATTTTGAGTGGCATTGAGTGACAACAGTGCAGATTTGCTCTCCTCTCGCAGTTTGAACAAATAGCTATAGCTTGGATACACAAGAATTGTATACTCTGAACTCTGAATTAAGTGTCGTCTACAGCCAAAAGCGTTCTCCATATGGATTTCACTGTAGGGATGTTTACGAAAAACTTGCCGCTAACCAAAAAAGCATTCTAGATTATGTGTCCATTTGGACGGGAATCAGAATCACTCAACTTAAAAAATAATCATTCTTCTGCAAAACACATTTGCACATCAATGTGATGTAAAAAAGTTGAGACACGGTAATTGCAGTAAAATTATAGGAATTATACCAGTCTTTACTACACACTATTTAATTACAATACTCTTTATACTATATCCATGCATATTCCATGTACATGCACCATGCATTATATTGATTGAGCTTGATGACTTTTCATCAAATTCGTTCGAATACATGACGTTGTTTTGTGTTGATTCTCGGCCGTTGAAGTAATGCGTCTGTTGCAGGGACAGCGTGACCAGGGAAAGACGACGAATGGCACTTGTGATCAGCATTTTCGCAGCTGGAATCTTTATCATCGCCGTTCTGCTCATTGCGATTTCACTGCGAATGGCACCTGCTATTGATGCAAAGGGTGAGCTATTAATCAATATCTCATAACAAAGATAAAGGTGATGTATAGTTAGTGATACAATACAGAGTAAAGATCATCAAATGCGGAAACATCCCCCACCCTTCTAGAACACATACATACGCACACAAACACACGAGTTTTCTTCACAAAGCTGAGAGTGTGAGACCACTACCATATGCAATTGTGTTTACTTGACACCACAAGGCGCCAAGCAAATATACGATCGAATCGATGGGCTTGGAAAAATGATCGGTAACGAGAATCTACTGAGGAACGTGATGGGTGTTTTCTTTTTCTATAATTCAGTATCATAGCAGCAATTTAATACAAACTAGCATGCAAAAAGCGTTGTTACCTGGTCTGTATGGAAGCGGTGTAGCTTAGTAATGATGAATTTACTCTGTGTTTTGACAGTCAGGTTACAAGCTCTGCCCAGAATTTTTATGCGGTAATAAATAATTAGACATTTTTATACGTTCAGAATTTTGCTTTTATTTATGCAACGTGTGAAAATGCAATTACATGTGCGGCAACTGCATGGGCTAAAAACAAGTGTCTACGAAACTGAACTTGTTTAGCCAGCGTCACCCGGTGTACATAAATTACCTATCTATCATGATTACCCAACAACGGTGGATCGATAATTTGTATTCAAACCGATCCACGTGTGTTCAGTTGATAATAATACAAAATGTACCATTGCAACTGGTATATAATTTCCGGTCGCTTGGATTCGAACGAACTGCGAGAGCGTTCCTTTCATGTTCACACTTTTCAGATTCATGCCACGTCGACAATGAGTTATTCAACAGCCAGGTTTGCCGTTAAAAATCATTCTCAACTGTCACGCAGTTGACGAGTGCACGACGTTCGCAAAGCGCAGGATATGATTTTTTTATTTTTAATTCATCCATCAGTGTACTTTTTTGTGCGATTTCGATGGTATAACATGGTTATATATGTAACATATAACACATAAAATAATGAAATAATTCATCTTCATGACAGATTTCACAGACTGATGCCACAAGTTTATTTGAATTAATTGCATGTTTGACACATTTTACCTTGCAACTATAACAAATATTAAGGAAGTAAAGTGTGAAGATGCTTCTTGTATATAACAAATCTAAAAATAGTTCTATGAAGCTGATTGTTCTTCAGTGAAAGAGCTCAGATACAAAGCATAAACACTGGGAAACTTATATTTTCGATCACAGCGTAGCCTGAGGCAAAGGTAATTGCTCTCAAGCACATGCAAATTACATGGAAATAGAAATTTAACTTATTTCAAGCCAGGTTTCAGTCAGTTGGAAGAGGAAATCATTTGAAAGAAGACGTTTCTACCAGCAAGCGTTCCCGCATGAACATTGTGCCGTTTGGTGTCACAGAACGGTTTCGCAAGGCACAAGAATACAATATCTCAGTGGAAAAGTCTATCTACATACACAATTCGGTGAAGCATCGCATAGGAGCATCATAAAAGCATCCCCATGTTGAACTCCAAGTCAAATATGAGTGAGTACGATGATTGCATCCTGCAAATGCCCACAGCATCGGAAAATGACTGTCGTGAAACGCAAACTGGCATCCACTGCCAAACCGTTTACATAAAGCCAGCGGTTACCCCATTGAAAAATTCTCAACGAAAGCGCAGAGGAAACAGAAAACTCTCGGCGCCGGAAAATCTCGGCAAACATTTCCGCGCGAATCAGCAAGGAGACGGAGCTATCAAAGAAACGGTGACTTGGATGCCAAGAAGAAGATCGCAAAGTGTTTGTGATATCTGTTGTAGTTATTCGCAGCGAATTGAGCACATTTGTGCAAATGATTTCTGTACCATCACTCATGATGCCTACGATGACATGTATCAGTCGCAATATTCATCCCGGCGGTCGTCTTCGCTTTCAAAAGAATTAAAATGGCGAAACAGTACGCGAGGCAGACAATTCCACAATAGAAGGTCATGGAATGGAAACAAAGTGCTCCAAAATCGCGAGTCTTGTCTAGGATCGAGAAGTTATGAGAAACAATCAAATGAACTGCTCTCAAAAGTCCTAGGCATGCAGAAGGACCCTCATCTTTTACCACCTCTCGTCAACAACGAGCATTACGACGGTGGCACACACGAGTGGCAACATAGTTTGATCGGAACACTTTTTATCGTCTTCGTCCTCGCATTATTGGGCTTTGCAGTTTTGATGATAGCAGTCACGTTAAATTTATCCCCGCGAATTGACGAGATCGGTAAGTGTTTATACTGTGATTTCAGAGGTTAAAATTTTTGGTGAGAGAAATTTACTTGATAATAACATAAGTTGTGTCTCACATGCATTTGGCAAAATTCTTCAGTTTTGTGCTTCACGTAGGAAATTTTTTATTGGTACAGCCTTGATTGGCAGCTATTAATAATTTTATGTGTACAAGTTTTCCGACCCGTTCGAAAACTAGTTTGTGTGTGCCTGTGTATTTGTGTTGTGGTGAGGGTGGGAGGGGGGGGGGGTGCTCATGTGTGATTAAAAAACGACTTCAATCGTTACCTATTCGATGGATTGATGCTGGATGCCAGCCATCAGTAATAATAATAATTACTATAAAGTAGTATTTATTGGTAATTGATAATGTCGGATAACAATAAGTCAGGTTAACAATTAAATTATAAATTATAATACTTTTATAAATATAACAGTGTACTGAAAAAAATTGCAATTAAAATATCACATTATCGGCAAGATTCTCTGCTACAGAACAAAAACATTTAATGATTAGATATTATTTTAATTTTTTCTGAGGTCATTGCTTTTTATGAACTTCGCTTCACCAGGTAAAGCATTAAAAATCCTCGAACCTTTATCTAGAGGGCACTGGGAATTTTTGGGCTTAATGCATTCCAATCTAATATCATTTTTGCGTCTCGTATTGTTTTCGTGGACTATTTTGTCCACGAGTTTCATTGTCTGAGTTTCATGATTCATTCATAGTTTTTTTTTGGATTTTATAAAAAAATTACAGCTTGATATTTTTTTGTAATATGTCCTCAGTAAAAATACCGCGAACCCTTTTATACAACGTTGGTATCTCCCTAATAATTTAATCCCATGGGAATTTGGTGTTTGATTACCGTGCTCTTTCTCAACTCGGGTAAAATATTACCTCAAATATTTTTGTGCCTGGCTGAAATCAGCAGACGATGTCAGCTCAGAAAACACGTGCTACATTTATATTGTTCTTCGTGCCATTGAAAACTGTAAGTCATAGATTGAATTCCAACCAAACGACCGCAGAAATCGGGCGATATTTCTTACACTCGCGTGTGGAATTCAAATTTGAAATTGAGCATGGGCGTGATTTTCTTGATGGATGGAACGATGTAAAAGCGTTTGGAAGAAATAATTCTCAAGCAGCAGAGACACGGCATTTCATACGAAGAATTGAGTGGATGTCTTTCCGTTCATGGTTCAATTCATTCCATGGTTTGATTTTTATAATAAAATATTGGTTGACCATCAATCATCCGTCGGCACCTACATGCAAAGCACTCTGTCAATGAAAAACATTAGTTAATTCAATGATAGAATCCAAAAAGGCTTTTTTATCATTTTTATTTGGTGCCAGGGTTAAAATAAACGACGAAAATGCAACAATATTAATCAAAATTATTCTGAAATAACAAACCATCGCATTTTCAAGAAAATAGCAGCCGATTTTTCCCATCGTACAAAACGAAAATAAAAAAAACATAGGTTAACGAAACAGATCCAATTATCAAATAACAAAGATATCGCACTGCTTTTCAAGCAACACGCAAACGAAATCCACCCGTTCGCACCCAAACACATGCTTGGAAACAGCGAACAAGCTAACAGCAAGCACCTTACACACTTTACGCACACCAGGCGGGCACCTAAGGCGTCCACGCACCTAGCACCACGCACCTAGCACGCGACTCCTTTAAGGGTGGGTGGCGCGACCATGGATCGAACGCGGCGACTAGAGTAACTAGAATCAGGATCCCGGCAGGAGGCTGAAAGCTCGAGCGTAGCACAAGTCGACTGGAGCTGGAGACGCGCGGAGTGGAGGGTGAGAAAAGAGAGGCATACTAGTAACTAGAACCTTCATCTCTGCACCGCGTGCAAACCATTGTCGATATATCTATATCTATTTTTTTTAGAGACTTGAATGTGAATAGCGATCGTAATGGAAATCGTCTGTGTACTGATTTTTGTGCGATAAATTGGAATTGTTTTGTCTATTTATTTATTTTTAAATGCGATGGGAGGTTGGTGGTTAAGGATTCGACGGACAGTTAACTGGTGTATTCAGGTGATTTGAAAGTGATTTGGTATACTTTGATAAAATAGTTATTTAGAATATTATAGTGGATTCAAAATTATTTTTATGGCATTATGGTGTCATGCTTAATATATTGGTGCATTTCTTTTTATAAATTTTCTAGCGTGACAAGATAGATCTATTTAACTAAAAATGAATTTTAGTTTTCATAAATATAAGCGGCTACAAATAAATTCAGCAACATTTAAAAAACGCTTGCTATTCATGAAAAAAAATACTTTGCCACTTTAATTGATTACTTTGGCGATAGCACCCACCAAATATCTTCAAATACAAATTTTGTCGAATAAGACGACTAATATTGAAATATTGATTATACAACCAAACAAAAAGTCCATCAACCTAATCAAACTAAACAAAATATTCCCACAATAGTTCAACTGACAAGAAATATGGGGTGTCTCTATAAACGTCATACGCAAGGATATTCGATTCCGTTTAACACCTTTTGTTAATTGGGTCAGCTTTCTATTAGCCACATTTACACGGCCTTTGATTAGCGTTAAATCACTGAATTCTAACTCTGCATACAATGTTTAATATTTGTTCGTACCATGAGAAAACGATAGACGGGTTATACGGGGATACCCTTTCTGAAACACATACGCAAATCCGACATATTCTAAAGGCAAACATGCATGTTTTGTTCCTTTAAACACAGCTGCTTTTCGACGATAAGCTGGGGAATTTTCAGTCTTCATTTACATTTGAACGCACGTAGAGAGTAGACTATGTCAGAACTATTCATAATGCGTGAAAGTCAATCCCGGAGCTAACAATCAGCGAATTGAATGTGTACAAGGATTAGGGATGATATTTTATCATGATGACATGTTAAACAAGGATTGAGTTCATCAGAGCGGGTAGTGAATGCTTAGTAGGTCCTTGCTTACTGGTTTATTCGCGAAATAATTCGTAGATAAAACCGCAAAGCTGTTAAGCTTAATCGAAAGAGCGTGGAGCGTATAAAGTATTTATGAAGCCCTAACCTTAGTCTTTAAAACAAGCTAGGAACCGTGGATTTCTTTCTCAGACGTTGTACTTAAATTGGTTCCGAACTCCTACAAAAAAACTAACTTTTAATCAAATATACCAAATCAAATGTCTAATGAAATGCTCTTGAAGCAGATTTTAGTGACGATAAAACAATGTCTAAAGCGGTTTCTGCTTACGGGAATGGAGACTGAATTCATATATTATATTTCGCTGCTCAGTCAGATTTGCCCCAGAAAACTTTACATCTCCATGGTTGTATAATACTGATTTTGCACGAATGTCGGCACACAGGAATATGGGAATAGGGGTTGTTAAACAGAAAAGCTAAAATGGTCGAAAACGTGTTTCACTCTATAATTTCTCAAGTCATGTATCTTTTCTCTCTATACGCTGGTTCACTATCAGCTAACATGATGCTTCTTTAGTCCGCGTAATTAAGGATTTAGAGAATTCTTATGACAAATTGTTCAATTACCTGTTTCGCTTAGCTGCAATCATATTTACCCTTTATCAAATATTGTCCTTAGAAAAACTCGAAATGCTTATTTTCCTGTTTACCGCATTGGCAGGTGATTTGATATTTTTTACAAATCCTTTGCTACCTAACTCGAATACTGGGGAACAAATGGTAGTCATTGGTCATAAATTTGTTCATCTATACAGAAAGTAAATCGATTTCAAATTTCCAAGTCAAAAAGAAAATTAAAGCTCAATTTCCCAGTGGCAAGCACGTGAATGTAAAATGTGCGGCTACACACACGGGCCAAGAGCACACGAGAACTGAAATCCGCTGAATAATTGATTGTCGAATCAAGAACACCACAAAATGAAGTGGCACGGAACAAATTTCTCAATTCGCTACACGAAGATTTACTTGTGTGCGGCTGCGGCATTGCTTCAATTTTAATCGACGCCTGCTGAAGAATTAAACGCAGACGGGTTATAGTGTTTCAGTTGTTCAGTTTTGAAGTTCTTTTTCTCACTTCAACTGGCTGCTGGCTGCGGTTAACATTCATTTCAAGCGAATCATCTTCCAACTTAATCGAATTTGTAATGCAGACGTTGGTAAACAAGAAGATCGGGGTTTTGTGGAATTCTATTTAGTCCCTTGAGAATGCAGTGAAGACGAGAACGAATCCCAGAGTTACAGTTACAGTAGTACTGCAATAAAGTGCGCATTACACAGAGAATGATAAAACTTACTCATGCATGTACACCCAAGGCTTATAAAGTACATAAAATATATCTCCCAAATGATTGGCCGTAATTTGAATATAACAACTGTAACGACATCAGGTGACACGAAGATAATTTATCCGCGCACAAATAATTATACTGTTGAAACCAATAAACAAAAAAAAACCATAAAACCAATCGACATGCGAACATTTAGGCACGACATGGAAACTAATTGGTTGACAGTTTGAAACAGCTCTGTAACAAGTTTTCACATCTAAATTCGTAGCGCATGAGTGTTTTAATGAAATCATGATAGATGTTTGTACTCTTAGGAAATGTGAGATGGTGCTCTTTGGTCATGAGAAGGACAGAATGGCATTGACAGCGGACCGAGCTGACACCCATCCTCGAGTCATATTATGATGCGGCCGAGTGCAGATGTGGCTGACAAGGCCGTCTCGACAGAAGATCTCCAGCGAGAATCGGCCATCCGGGCTAAGGATGGCGTGGACAGAAGAGAGCCGATCGTCACAAACACAGCCTTGGAGCTCGTTCGCCTTGAAGCCGTGCTCACTGCTTTGGTGGAAAGCAAGGTGATCGCCATCAAAGCTGCCGGGAAAGCCAAGAAAGCAGCATCGCGACCGCGCAGCTTGAGCAGCGGCCATCAAGGCAAGCTTCAGCGGTTTACTTCGACATCAACAGCGTCTTCATCCCATCAAGAATCCCTGGTACAGAATCCTCCTTTAACGCAATCTAACCAACCACAGCACCAACAGAAAAGGCATCACCACCACCACCATCACCACCACCATCACCACCATCGAAATCACCATCACCACAAGCACAAAAGACAATCAGATTCGGCACTTCTCTCATCCGGACTTCTTTTTCCAAAGAAACGATACCGAAATCACCATCCTAAGTCACACGAGCTTGATGAGAACGGCAAGGAATGCGAGCAATTACATTCCCGCTGTCGAGATTGTAAGCAGATTGATAACGAAACGAATGGGAACTATTCGGAAGAACTCGTGGATGGTTTAAGGACGAAAAGTGCAACCAACTTAGCAGAGACGACATTTAGTGATGAAAATGAAACTGGAAGTCGGTACAGTTTAAACGAACACGTGGTCGCAGGAGATCGACCTTCTACAAGCTGTCAGCATTCGCCGTTCCATACGGGCTATCCCAATTACAGTTACAATCCCGTGGCATGTAACAATCAAAATATGATGGTCTCCACTTCGTGCTGTCCCACTCCAACAAATTCACAATCGCAAGTAGATTTTTTTTTCACATTTTACTGAATCGATGAGTTTTTTTTATTGCAAAAAGAAAAATCGTGTTCGAAATGCAGCTGGATTATTGTTTTCAGCTTCGCCAAATAAATGAAACATTTGCTCGGGCTGAAAAAATGACCCGATAACGGAATAATTGAAACTGCATTGCGCTTCGATGCACATAAAAAGATGCAATAACCGGACAAAACCCATCAATGCTCCATGTATAAAAATGTGGAAAAAAGTTCATAAAAACAGCACGAATTCGTCCAATTTCCATTCAATTTTATTCAATTTTCATCGACGCGACTGGCCGAATCCAGATTTTTCTTCTATGCAATAAAAGCAATGCACGCGCTGCCATTTTTCGTATAACCGTATTTGATTGTTCGATAATTTGACGGCCGCTTTTCCTGCATGTTTGTCAGAAAGATCTTGGTGTCACGGAGGGATGCAGACCACGTGTCACTCACCATGGAGCTTGACGATGACGAGGAGGAGCAAGCCGCGAGGAGACGCAAGAGAAAGAGAAGAAGAAAGAATCGAATGCTTCACGAACGCTCCGATCAAGTGCAAAGCAAGCGTCAGAAGCGAATAGACCCCGAAGATTTGCCGAAGCGAGCACGCTGGACGATCATAGCCACTGCCTGTCTTTTGTTACTCATGAGTGTTCTGCTGGTGGGGGTTACTCTCAGAATGGCACCGATTATTGATGAAATGGGTAAGTGATGCTTGGAAATTCGCTCAATGTGTCTTCGTCGTAGTTTTATCTCCCCTTTTTCTTGTCGCTGGCAATTCATGAGAAAACAAACGCATATTTTTTTTGTTTGATATCGAACAAATGCACGCGCAAGTATAAAATCTAAGTGAATTGGAAATGGAATGAGTGTGTGCTTTATTTTATATCCAATCTCGCGTAGCTGAGAGGATCGCCAATTACAATTGGCCGAGTGATAGGATTTCGGTGTAATGTCGTAACTTTGCCGTACGCCATTCACAGCAAATTTTGACGAGAGTAACTTTAAGATGCTCAACAAATGGTAATAATTTAGTCGTGTGCTATAGGTTGTACTAGCTCAGCTCGCTTAAGCCTATCTCGCAATCAATAAATAATTTCATCTCCTCTAGGAATTTATTCCAAGAAACATTGAAAGTTCGTTTAGTGCAAATACAGTCTGGTCGGCATCATTACCAATTTAGATCGAAGTACAATACAACTTTCCATGCTTTTGACCTATAAAAAGAAAGTTTTAGGCCAATAAAAGACGTAAACTTACAAGACATTCATCTATTTTCTTTTTATATATTTCTTCTCGATGATTTTTTATCAAGAAGCAATCTAGGAAAGTGTCAACAAGGTATATCGGACGGGGGTAACTTTAGGGCGGCATTTGGGGTGGCAATAGGGAGTTGAGGGAGGGAGGGGGGGAGGGCAGTTTGTGGGGAGGTTAGCTCGTGAGTCGTGGCGAGTGCCGGTGATTGGGGGATTGGGGTACGCGAGGGATATAAATGAGAGCTTATTGATTGAATTATCGTCTGCAACGTCCACACGTCTCGTTCCTGGTCTCGTATCAAATAGCCACCTGTAGCAAGAAGGTGGTGGACCTTCACAACATCTTCGCAACATCTTCGCTTATCTCTGCACTTGTCGATGCTCATACATAATTGAAGAAAAAAATAAAAAATTCTTAGCATTGCTGATTGTAGTTTCTTGAAACTAAGTGCATACACCTACGGGTTTGATGCATGAAGTCATATAAGATTCTTCTTGTCTGATCAAGTTGATCAGATGTGATTAGATTTAACTCAAGCAGTACCATGTTTTGCAAACGTTTTATATGTTACTTTACTGAATTGGATCTTAAATTCTTCAGCAGTTGCCTGGCTGACAAATTCAAGAAGAACAGTATAGATTCTTGTAGCTCACTGACTTTTCATTGACATTTGAACAAGGAAAAAACTTAATCGAACAAAGTTCCCAAAAAAATTATAATTCAGATAGATGCATATGAAAATTTGGAAACGGTTTTGTTAGATATTTTGACAACATTTAATAATTTCTTAGCTAAAATTGACAGGAAACGACGATTGTGTGTAGTGTCACACAATTGCGAACAATTACTTAAATCATGCAACAAAGAACTGTCCCGCTATAGGTACCAACACGATCTTAATATGTAAATTTCCCGGGCAAAGAAAATGAAGTCACGCCATTTTTACTCAAGAACAATCGGTCTGCAGCAGGAAGCATGTGGACTTGCATGTGGTCAAGCTTAGGTCGGGGTTACGTCAGGATTGAGGACAAGAAAATCACTATGCCGGATCTTTTGTTAGAAAACGCAGCGCAACATTTTAGAATGCGACGTCAATATCAAGTTATGGCCCAAGACCTAATCGACTATATAGATTGAAAATTTGTCTGTTGAAATAACAAACTTATTAGCTTCTTATAGATAAAAAAGAAGAGAAAACACGCGCGCAAGAAATAGTGAAGAATGGTATTGATTATCACTCGGAAATTAATTATCTTTCAAAAGATTTAAAAAATGTATAAGTTGCCTTGTATGAAGAAATTGTCTCCCACTATTTAATATAAATATGAGTTTAAAATCGAGAAAAAAAGTCATCATAATGCGTCCCCATGTCACTGTCGCGTTAGGTAATCAAGCTAATTAAAGATTAATTTGTTAATCACGAGAGTTGACATAAATCCATCTGACACGGAAAGAAAGTTACTCAGCCTGTAGGTAATTTAGTCTTACCTCGAAATTAAACTTCCTTTTCAAACGCTTTGTTCGCACCAAGTATTGAGCTACGCACAGAAATGTATTATGTCCTATCCCATTCTATTCTGTTATACCTATATAGCTATTTTCCGTATGCACAATTGTCTACCAGTCGATTTTCTCAACGAAGACACGGCTTTGATTACATCCGAGTCTGGTGTTCTGTGAACATTCGTTGATTGCAACATCTATGATGTGCATTGTCAAAGGGGCACGCTAATCATTATTTCATCTCGAAATAAGTTCACGATTCTTCCCTGCAAGCGAAAGAAAAACTGTGCACAATATGCTATTCATCTACAGCTAAAGCACGGTTTCATTTGCCGACCGCGTCCTTTTTTCACGGAAAAAATGATGCAGATGTTCATTCGGGAAGACAGTTCGTTCAGGGATACACAATTTTCGATATCACCAGTGTTTTTGTTATCTCTATAGATAGCTTGTAGCTTGTAGCTTGTAGCTTGTAGCTTGTAGCAAGTAGCAAGTAGCAAGAGTAGCAAACAATCTAATACTTATATACTGACTTGTGTTACATATATCTATGAACTGCTAAACACCCTGTTATGTCTCTCGGTTAGCTCCATAAAGTAACAGAGTGCGCTCATGTACAACACAGTATATAGTGTCATATTATTGCCCTGTTAACAACCATAAAACGTATGAGATGTTGAATGCTTAAAATATATATTGCAGAATCTATGACGTTTATAATGCAAGCCAGTATCGGCTCAGATCAGCAGTATAAATAAGTTAAAGTCTGCAGAGGCTAGCGTAAAAAAGTGGGTTGTGCAAAGCTAAGGGTTAAAATCTGCCGCATAGAAAATGAACAAGCCAGACAACTTCTGTAGCACGGGACGGGGGTACAAAAGACTGGGGGATGTGGGCATATTATATATATAGTAGTAGTCATAGTATACATATATATATCTATATATATATATATATATATATGATGAAGTTGACCTATGAACTTACAGGTTGGGTTGGTTCACTTTGCAATTTGGTAGCCTGTTATGGGGATGTTTTCATCATAAGGGATAAGCTTTCGAAAATTATTAGAGAAGATTTCAAGCTACGCTTTCTGAAATTATAATTATTAAATAATACGAAGAAATTCCATCATTCGTCGATATATTATTAATGAAAATATTAAAAATTCACGAGCGGCAGCGGAAAATTTCAACCATAATGTCGATATGCTTTAATAAATAATAAAAAAAAATACTTGCTTCCTGTAAGTTTTACCAAGCGAACATTTTGGGGCAAATGCATTACATTGTTTGGAAGAGAGGAAAATAATAAGATGTTTCGAGGCTTGTGAAGATTATTATTTGGAAAGTAATTTGCAGCACGGCAAAAGACGTGCAGTCGAGAGCGTTCTAATTTAAATGTCTCGAATGAAATTGCCAAGTCATTAACTTAGCCGGTTCGCACAGCTATTTGATCATCGGGTCATTGTTCAAAAGAACACAAGGTGCTTCTTGCGTGATTGAGTCAGATTCTTGAACATTATCCTTACAACTAACGCACAAAACGTGATTTTATTCCCAGCACAAGCGTAATGTTATTATTTTCCATGAAATATACAATAAATATAAGAAACTGGCATTGTATATTTTTACCTACTCAACAATTCATTTTTTGTGCTTAAATTTGCTTTTGATATTATTTGCTGTTCGCTATTGTTCATGCTGTAAGCGAAGAAAATGATTATAGCAATAACCAACCGCTTTTCCGAGCGATGAAAAATTCCCCTGGTCCATTCACCGACCTGATTTACATTCTAATTAAGCTTGAAGCATGCATGACCAAACATAGTATCTGCTTATTGACCCAGCAATTAAAAACTGTAGCGTGTGTAAGTATTGCCTTATCAAGCATCGCCATATGCACTTGTGTCCTAGTTAGTGCCAGTCAACTAAATCCCCTGTAAAAACGCAAGCCTGTGTACTCAACGGCACACACAGTGTACATGCACAAATCGTACAGCCACTGATCGAGCTTCGCCACAAGGACGTATATTTCTAGTGAATCCCATAGAAAAACACAATCGTATGCTCTAAAAGTACAAATCGTACCGATTAATTTACTTCCGTGCTTGTACTTCGTGTGGAAATTTAACCTGAGGCATAGGCAAAGACTATAAGGGGCCAGTCCGAATTTTTAAGTTTACCGTTGTCCCCACAAGCTAAAAGAACAGGTGTCTGGAAGAGCGGATTGTAAAGTTAACAGACCGTTATTATTATAGAATAATTTTACCTTGGATTAGTTCCGAAATTATTTTGAGGCTATTGGGCGTGTCAATTAATTTCTTCTTTCACACACAATATATTTTTAATCACTTTTTGGTGTTCATGTCATGGTATCACTAATACTCACTTACACTCTCTTTTACACTCTTTCTGTTATTCTTGTATCGCAATCAGCAATCAAACTTCATCAAACGATTGAATCTTTAGGCTGGTAACCGATGAAAAGAATCGTTTGATATCAGGTACAAGTATGTAACGAACGACATACTATACATAAAACACTAAAAAATTGCATCTACCCCGCGTGCTTACGAATGATTAAGTATTGGTATATTTCTAAAATCAGTATCAGTTTCTACTAGGGACTGAACGTTGCACAATATTCTGCTATAGGTTTGAGAGCTTAGGTTCTTTGAAGATGTGTCAAGATTTGCTACAGTTTTTTCCTAAGCACTTCACTTTTCCTAGTCATTCGCACTAGCATTTTATTTCGAGCTGCATAGAAAATACGGTTTTCGGTAGAAAACACGGTTTTCGTTGTGTAAAACACAGATTTAATGTCTTATGTTTCGACATACCTGATATGAAAATTAATTTAAAATTTAAACATTTGATAGCTTTGCCAACCCCAGCTAAATAGAAACTGATTTGCCACAAGTTATCGAAGTATCAAAACTCGTACGTAGCACTAGCATTTTAGTGATGTTCGAGCGAAGTAATATGTCTTTAGAAATTCTTCCGACAACGGGTAAACACTAAACAAAAGGGGCTTGGGTGTATTCATGTCTGTCTGTCGATGTAAAATTTACTCACACGACTATCCCCTCTCCCTTTCCCGCCGGCGCATCGCTTCCACTTGAAACCCACTTGTTGTTTTATTTCCCCAAGAAAAGCGAAGAAAATCGTTTTCCTCGTCCTAACATCTTGCTTATAGAATGGCCTACATACAATGAATGCTATCATAACAAACCGGTGTGCAATATAAATATAGAACTATTACATTAATTGCATTCTTGAATACTATTTTATTTAAATTGAAAAATACCAACTAAAATAATTTCAAAAGTGATCTGTTTTTCATAACAACGGGGGAATAGTTTTCTGCTTGTAACAAGGAAGAGGTATAGTTCTGGTGTTCCCGGTTTCATTTTAATACAGTAACATGATTGAAGTAAACATTATTTTTGCTTTCAAAGAAGCGAGTGAGATGTTTGTCTCTACAGCGAGGTGGAACGGCTATCGATTAAAAATTTCTTTAACAACGCAATTTTTTCTTTCCATGTTTTAACATGGACTACGAAAAGACTCGTATCTCGATTCTACGACATCTTAATGGATTCCGTGCGACATCTTTTCGTTAATTTTACGTAGGCGCTATACAGAACAGAGTTTTCATTCGAATGTGGCCAGGTACAATTCAATTATGGATTGTGTCCATTACAGCAGTTTCAATTTGGCACTTCATTATTCATTTCTAGAAAACCGTCCTTACTAAAGGAAACAAACTCTCACTCCCTCTTAAAAAAATAATATGAGAAAGCAGCTTCACAAGAAACTTTGAAAGAAGGAAAAATCTCGACCCTTTTCTCAAAACGTATATCAACAGATGCCTTCAATCTCACGAAGGGAAAATCTTGACTGTAACTTGACGAATATCCAAACGGAATCGTTTCTTGTGACAATAAAAAAGAGTTTTGATTGCACATGAATACCCGAACGATCAAGTATAGATTGTTCCTAAATATAAATAAATGAAGATTAAAATCGAGAGCTTTTTATCAACAAAAAAATCAACGCTAATAAATATAAAATATAAGACACACACACTTTTCGTTCTTATTTATCTCCATTCGCCCAATGGAACCATGCCAAAATTACTGGCATTGTAATTTCTGGCGATGGAAAATTGAATAACAAAACAATTTTTTAAATTTAACGGAATGTTTAAACAGTTTCTTTTCGTAGATTCAAAAATGTCAATGCAATATAGCCATCAGTGTGATTTATTGATAATATTTCCATTCTCTCGGTAACCCTTGTCATGTCGAAACCTGCTCTAGCAGGTAGCTATGCAACTTTAAGCACATCTGTGCATTGCGGGCTACATACACAGAGCGCTCAACGAACGAACGCAAGGAGATAAAATACACACCCACACCCACCCACCCACGCACAAAACGTAGAAAGTACACAATAAACCTGATAGAAACAAATAGGTGAATCTGTCAGAAATTAATCGAAATCAATCGTTGGGGTCTTGGGGGGTAACTCGCTCTAGTAGAGTGCAAGTGACCTGTGTAATGTCAAATTTGTTGCTAAATGCGTGTGCATGTCGGGGAGAGCAGTGAGATGCGTTGAGTAGGTGGCTCATAGACACATAGAGCGGCATCCCAGCTGGAATTCTCATTCCCCTGGACCAAGTATCGATTGCTGGGGTGGTTTCAACCACCAGTAGAAGCATTGGGCTAATAACTGTTCCTCTCGAGAAGACACCGCGCAAAAACAGATAAAAGATGGCAATACATCATGCCAATTACAATCTGATGAAACTAATAGTAGTAATGGGCAATTGTAGTAATGTGTGAGGTAGAAGTAAGTAGGAATGTGAGTTGTAATGGATGTAGCAGATGATATATTTAGAGTTGGTGCATGCTGGTGATTAGATTTGAGTGTGCTGAAGCTGCACCTGCGATTTGATTGCCAGCGCGAGATTAAATTGAACGCTTCGTGTAAAATTTTCCACTCAGGGAATGGGGATGAAGAAAGTTAACCAATACACGATGTCCTTGTGACCAAATTTTCAAATGTGAAGTTGTACAAGTTAGTAATAAAAATCCGGCATGCAAGAACAATGACAAGGGAGCAGCGATTTCGTGAAGGTACAGCTTGGAAAGAAAAATTTATCAGGCTTTTTATCTCCTCAACTGATAGTTTTAGGAAAAAAATGAAATGGGCGGAAGGTGAGAAATCCGTTTAGCAAAGTTTAGTTTTGATTGTTTTCAAACACACACAAAATTGTATTGAATCATCCTAATCGTCCTGAAACCTGTGAAACAATATTAGGAGAAAATTCAAGCGAGGATGCTGCACCCCCAAACAGGAAGTCATATTGATCAGGAAACACTTACATCTAAAAGAAACTTATTCAGTCTTATTTAAGATTTTTACTTCGTCGATATTTTTTTCCTTTCGAATTTTACATTGGAAAAAGTTACGAGATACATGCTTCGATAATAAACATCCTTTTTCCTACATTTTGTAAAACAAAAATGAGATCACCTAATCTTAGTTCACCACCACATTTGTTCGTAAATGAAAGTTACTCAGATTATTTCAGCACAGGGACAAAGAGGTGAAAATAATTGGACTGAATATTTTGCGGACATACCAAGATATAGTGCCATTTATAACATCGTAAAAATTTTGGAGTGAAACTCAAAACTACCTTTATGGCTCGCTGAAATATCGCACACGGTAATTGAATATTGCTATATGGAAATCGCAAGATTCGTTTTTCTTCAACTGATATCAATTATTAGATTTGAATTGTATACAAAACATAGAAATTGCATCTTAACTTTTAGGAAACGTAGCTATCACAAATAATATTGAGTTGGGTTCCATTGAATTCATTGGTAGACCAGAATTGAATGGCATTCAGCCAAACGAATGTAAATGCAGTAGCTTCTGACAAACCAAAATGACGTTTTGCTTATCATTTGAACTACAAGATAAAGTTTATTTTGAAGAGAATTGATACCAATGCACGTTTTTTTTTACATTTTGACTTCAAAATTAATAATATAATAATTAATAATTCAAAATAAATAATAAATTTCGGTCCAAAATGTTAATAGTTTGAGTTTGATAGTGCAAGTGTAGTTTTACCGGACGGGTTGGGATTGAGAACCAAATGTTATTTCTATCTGACAGATCGTAAGGAAAATGTGAAAATTCGATATGAAAACGAGATTTCTTACAAGCAGTAGTGAACCTGCCAATGTACTACATACATACTCCCAGAACGCCATTCCCGAGTTTGCACATAAACACAAACTGTTTATACCGAAAGCGACAGCTTTAGTTAGGAACAAGTGCCCATCACATAATCAAACAAAATCTTATAACGCTTTGTGTCAAAATTGTGCAGAAAAAAAATTGCATTGATATCAGTGATCTTGGAGTGGTTATATGGCTGAAAGTCTGTTGTCATGCCACCCCCCCCCCCCAACCAACCACTCAGAATCAAGGTTACGAAAAATAAAGAATATGTAATAATTATTCTATTGAGACTGAAGGGTCTAAGAGCGTTCTAAAAGCATATGCAAAAGTTGCGATATTACAGCCATCATCCATATTGATTATAATTACCTACATTCTCCAATTGTTCCAAGGTAAATTTTGTACGGACAACAATACAAAATATAAAATAGACAATAGATTCTGTAACGATTTTCGATTCTAAAACACTAAACGACGCTTTGGTCTCATTCAATGTTAAATGTTCCAGAAAATATTATCTTGGCGTCATGCGTCATGACAATATGATATTGCATTTTGTATGCTCCTCTAAGCCGGGGCAATCAATCAAAGGTCACTGTTCAAGACAGCTGGCTGATCACATTATAGAAATACATTTCTAAGATGGAGCCAAAATCTGAAATCGAAATAGTTACCTATGGCAATAATTCACTGTTTCTAGTAATTGAGATTTTCTCACTTACGCAACATTAAATGAGCCCCGAATGCGTGGGCACTTTGTGTTAAGATAAGCGAAAAGGAAGACGGGAAGAGAAGGGAGAAGAAGGGAAGAGATGAGAAACTGGAAGGAAGGATGGGAGATCTGGCGAGATCTCTTCTGGCTCCCACAAAGCGGATAGCCCCATTCCCCATAGCACTGTTTCATCGTTTCATGCGCTAGCTCTGCTTACGTCAACCGCTCCGTCGACCGCTATAAATAGTGCACAGTTTTAAACTTTACTAAAGAAAATGTAAACCCTAAAAACATAAAATTACGTTTTTTTTTTTACTTCCTTGATGATTTATTTGTATCGTGGAATCGAGGACTTACATTGTACGTAAATCGTACACTTCTTACTTCTTGCAGTTTGCTTGGAACTAGTCCTACTAGCGAATATTGGTCAATTCAGTTGATAAAAATAACTTTTCAACGATGCGGACTACATTATTTTAAAATAAACTGTTTATAAAAAGACTTTTCCTTGCTAGCACGGTAACTTTATTTGATATGATAAGACTGTAATATTAATGAAACACTGGCATTAGCATTTCAGCCGATGCAATTATTTTCTTAAAATATCGTGGATTTGGAACACGAATCAAATCGAATCGAAGCTTAATTATGATGTCGATACATTCAGCCTGGCCATTTGCAGTTTGCAGCAGTCTCCAGCCTCCAAAATGTTTATAGCCTGTAAAATAGGTTCATTTAGCACACGTCTATCGGCAAAGATCACTAACCCAAAATGTTTTTTCACTTCTAGTTCCTCATAGCATATATAGATTTGTAAAGTGACGATAGTTCCTTCAGTTAGTAAAAAGAAAATGTCGTGTCGCGAAAATGTTCCTGTATTCATTCAATGTTATGACGTAACATTTGAGCGAACGTAATCGTGAATACGTTTTACAATACGAATACAAAAACATAAAATTAAGTGAAAAAAAGCATAAAAGGAAACATCGTTTAATACTTCCACGTCTGAAATTAACCAATGAGCCAATTCCAGCTGGCAGCTAAGCCACGTGGCCTGAACTGTGCATATACTGCCCTCATGCCAAAAAAATCTCACTTACCCTTTTTCAATAGGCAGATATAAATCTAACGTAGTATCCATAATTAAGAGTTTCGAAGGAGGTTGCCATATTATGACAAGAATTTTTAACCATAATATCATGCTCCACTCAAAAGTTTATTATACCGACGCCTCTAAGTATTTTTTATTCGCTAAACTTAATAGCAGTATGAAAAATGCAATAACTTTCAAATAGCGACGGCAATGACGAGCGTCGTCGTAAAAATGACGTCAGTGCGTCGGTGGGGGAGTATGGGACGCCGGAGGTAGGGGTAAAGAGGAGTGACGAATTGGCCAAATCGCCGCATCGGTGTCTTAGCCGGGATTTCACAGATTTAGGTTGGCCACATTAGAGGAACGAGGATGTGCATCAAATTTTAAGAGATGAAACAGAATGCAGAGAAGGGGCGAAGTATACATCGGTGCAGAGTGCAGAAGAGTTGGTCTGCTTGCTCCCCGCGTACCCCTTCTCCTGCCTTGACGTACTATAGTGTGTCGAGGCGAGATGTGGACGTGATCGTAGATGCTGGCGGCTAACTAGTGGCAACGCAACGCGTTAGGAAGCACCGAGAAGCCAACCAGCCTATCAAACATTCATCAAGAGGTTCCGTGTGCTTGCAGATTATACAATTTCACTGGTTAATTTC
This sequence comes from Nemurella pictetii, assembly GCA_921293315.2. Classification (NCBI taxonomy): domain Eukaryota; kingdom Metazoa; phylum Arthropoda; class Insecta; order Plecoptera; family Nemouridae; genus Nemurella; species Nemurella pictetii. Next base: position 21,594,501 of record OV121116.1, on the reverse strand, counting down.
AATGAGACAAGATGATGGGCATAGGCGGCACGATAGGACAATGTTATGTTAGAGCGTAAATCGGGAGGTTTTCTAGAAAGGGTGAATGACGTGTCAGTGAGTGGAGATGTTATCGAACGGGTACTTGGAGGAGCTTGAAGATGGTAACTTTGCTGCAGGGGAGCTTTCTGCCGTGTCTAGTGACGAAGCTCGCGACGTTTCGAAAAGTCTGACGAATAGTCCAAGACCGGGAAGAATAAGCAGGGAATCAGACGATTCTACAGTCAACCGTGTAACGTTTTTAAATGAAATCGGAGTTTGCTCAAATTGTGAGACTGAATATGACGGCTCGCCAAATATGAGGAAGAAAAAAAGAAAGAAAAAACGAAAGAGTAATCGCAGAACGAACATCGAAAATAGGGAACATTCTCCAGATGTCCGTATATCACGCAAATCGTACACACGAAATTCGAAAAAAGAATTGATTCCTAAGAACGATGAAGCCAGCGTGGCTACTGATTTGAGGAGGACATTATCTAAAAGGTCATTGGGCCAAAAAGCTGAGCCGGTGGCTCGTCAGAGATCATTAAAAAGGAATTCTAGTCAAAGAAGTTCGCGAATTTCTCGACAAGAAGTCTCCGAACCTTGTCGTTTGCAGAGGAAGTGCAGTGGTAGTGGCTCGCAAGCGAGTTCGTCGGTTCTCGACCGACAAAACAGTACTCGGTCTAATTTGGATACCCCTCGACGCAAGTCAAGCGTGCGTTCGGCTCGGCTGAGAAGTGATTCGAGAAATAATTCCAATTTCTCAGATCGTTTTGACATTCGTAACGTAGACCTTGGTCCTAAGGAACGGCGCCGACAAAAAGTTGTGTTGATAGTCATAGTGTTTTTCATCTTCTTTTTATTAGCGAGTGTGATTTTAGTAATTCTGACTTTAACAAATAGCACTTTTAATAGCAATTCTGCCGAAGGAGCAGGTTTGATACAAACAAAATCTGTCATTATGGGTGAGTTATTCATCTGTACCATCTTAAACTACAGCCTCATGTAAAGATACACATAAAAAAATGTAATTTTCGAAGAAATAATTCACATTTTCGCATTTTTTTACAGTTGTGACATTTGACTAGCCGAATAAATTCAATTATTACTTAAAATGACAGAAATTTTATAATAATTAGAAGCATTTTGATATGCTATGCTATACACAGTAAACATACATATTCAATGCACACCATCATTTAGCAGACCAAGAGATCAGAGATTTAAATCAGAACGTCTGCACTCAAACAGACAATTGAATTCGTCATTAGCGCCATAGCGGCAATCAAAAAGATTCCCGATCATTTTACACCCGATCATTAACATCGCATTTTCTCTGCTTGATTCCAGTGAGGAAGGAAAACGAACAACTGATGAACTCATTTGGAGACGACGACCATCTTTACAATGCAACGCTCGCGACAACCACTAGAACCTTCGAGACAACCACCGCTACCAACACATCAAACTAATTAGAAACTAATCAATCAAATGCAATCGAACGCAATTCATCATGTTTTGCTTTAACCAGCAAAGCCATCTGTCAAGAAACGCTATTGGTGCAGTGCAGATCAAAATATACTGTTTACAATCAATAAGAAAGCAATTATTCACATTTAGCTGGCTATCAGTTTGAAAGAGAAATGCATCGAAATTTAATTGCTGATGTTCTCTTATTGAAAGAAATGTGCTGCTGGAATTGTTTTGAGTACAGTTAACTGAAACAAAAAGCTTTATTGAACTTTGAAGCTTTAATGCTAACTACTTACATAAGTACAGATGCAGTTAATAAAGGATATTAGCCAAAAATTGTATTTATCGTCAAACTATGATCATAACTATAAGCTTTAAATTTAATACAGCTAGTATTAAAAATAAATATTACTAACAATTTGAAAGTGTCATAAACTTTATAGTATCCATCCTCAACTTTTTAAAGCAGATGCAAAACTTTTTGTTCTACCCTTCAAAGACAATATGTCGGTTTATCTATATTTTAGGAAAAAGGCCTACTGAATTTTAATTCTGTGTTGTCAATGAAAGAAAGTCGGCAAAATAATTATGGCTCACTTTATAAGCAACGAACTTAATTGGTCTAGAATGATCAAGAATAACTTGTCAGTAGGATTGTTTTCTTATTTCTCTTCAGGAATATGTTGATCATTTAAATAATAGATTTCCCTAATATCATTGAATAATGCCTAACACACTTAATGTAGAATACCCACTGCTTTTACATTTTTAAATCATTTGTATGACCGACAATGGATGTTTAAAATTTGGGCATTCCGTTCCAATATTTTTCAAATGTTATGCCCACTTAAAAGTTAAAATTTTATAAATTTCGGAACAAGTCTTTAGCATGCAGTCAATTCCGACACTATATTGAAATGGGTCTCCTCTATGATAAATTCAATGGTGTTAAATGTTGATCATTTACTGTGTCGCTTCTATATTCTCACTATAGAAAACAAACCATTCTCCCTGAATGTGCACACAAAATATTGAAGTAAAAAATAATAATAACAATGATATGGTTGTTCGTGAAATTTAATAACTGTTTATTAATTGTTAGCAGCGTTAAAGAATGCTCGATGTCTAAAATATGACAAGTAAGAGTTTGACGTTTAGTTAGGCCTATCCCGCTGTCCATTGCCAACCAGATACATTGTATTATTATTTATTTTTTCCTATTACTAATTAGTGACCAAATATGCGAATCTATTTTGATGTTTCCTCCACCCAATAGGGGCCTAAACTCAAATTGTTAATTGTTGAAATGGTGTCATTGTAACGTACGTGTGCCTATCCCTGGACGTTTTGTCTGCTAGTTGTAATTGTCGCGAGATGTGCATGATGGCAAAGTTATTCTGGAATATTCAATTTTGGGAACAATATTGTTAAACGAGAACTAATTTATTGTTCGAAAGGGATGTTTTTGGAACCGATTTTGATAGACACAATTTGTTAACTGTTTAATAAGCCGTTGCTTACGGTCGCTGAGGTGTCGTTGCATTGTTGTAGGAGACCGATCAAAAATATCAAGAGATAGATTTTTGTCAGACCATGATAGTGCAATTTTTCCGAGCAGTCACCATTTCATGATTTTATCTTCGAAATTATTTAGTAGGTTTAGATTGGACTTTGGCCGTGACGTTCTAACACTAAACCTGTCACTAATTTCCCTGATTCATTCGAACCCCATCTCTAGGGTTGGACAAAGTTTGGCTTCCTGTCTCATGTACACGGGTGGTGGCAGCTCGAAAAATAAGTACTATAGGCACTAGATTAGATATAAAAATGCTAATGTTGCGGTTGTTGTAGGCAAAGTCCAATTTGTAAAGGGAAGGAATGGGAATTATCCGAGGTGTATTACCTAGGTATAATAATATAACTTATCCAATATCGACAGATTGTTGAAACATAATATAATTATTCGTTAACATATTATTATTATTACCACCTAAAATGCGCCAACTGGATATTTTGTACATTCATAATAATAATGGCAAGAATCAGAAAAAACGCTTGTCTACAAAATATATTGTAGATAAGGAAACAGATGTTCTTCTAACACATCGAATGCGTTCGAGATCGATTATATTTAATGTCATTTTATTTGAATGCTGGCTTGTTGTTAATCAATTTAGTAAAAAAATCAAAATAAATCTAATAACGCAACTGCGAAGAAAGCGTGATTAAATGTTGTATCATCTCATTGTCACTTTTCCTGAAGATTATAGGTAAACATTAAATGTATTCAATATAAATTTAAAGCATGTGCAATACAAAAAGATTATTTTAATTTAATTCGTATCATTATAAAGTGTGAGTTTCGAAAAAGATATCTGACGCTTTGTACAAAAAAAGTAAAACGTTCTAGTGCAGGCATGCAATGGATGAATGGAAAATTGTTTCTCCATTTATAACTCTTTTAATTCCTCCGCTTGCAAACATTTCCCTGTTTGACTGTACGGTCCTTTATGAACCCAGCATTGCAAAGACACAAATTTCTTCCTGAACATACTGCATTCACACAACTAGGATCACAATTGTTGATTTTAGGAATAGCAGACGCTGTCGAAACAATCTTTGGGATACAACGTCTACTCTGTGGATCCGTTTTGTCTTTTAAAAATTCCTCTTTGCATGTACACACATTCGGTTGGGTGCAAATACCATTGATACATCCGTCCCCGCATGCAGGAATACAGATCGAATCATCACTTGGGTCTTTTTCATATCCAGAAGCACAGGTGCAGAGATTTGGGGCAGTACACAACCCATTAAAGCACCCCTTTTCACATTTAGGCTCACAATTTCTCTGGTTAACATCAGCTAAATCCTTTACATATCCATCATTGCACGTACATAACTGAGGCTCGGTACATTTGCCATTAATACATGGACCATCGCAAACGGGAACGCACTTGCCTGACCTTGGCGTTCCTAAATCGAGTGCGTACCCTTTATTGCATGAACATACATTTGGAGCCGAACAAAATCCATTAGTGCAAGCCTGCTCGCATCTCGGTACACATCTATCTAGTTTATTAGCGGATTTCACATAACCTTCGTGACATTTACAATTATTAGGACCAACACAGTCGCCGTTGTCGCAGTCATCACAAGTTGGTAAGCACACTTTTCCAGTAGAATTTGTTTCATCTTTAGTATAACCAACATTGCAAGAACATTGATTAGGGGCTGAACAAAATCCGTTTGCACAATTATTACGACAAAATGGAACGCAAGTATTATTGCTGACTAGATTCAGTACATCTTTGACATAGCCTGCATTGCATTTGCAAACGCCAGGGGAAGTACAAGCTCCATTTATGCACGGACTTTTGCAGTACGGAACGCATAGATTAGAATCATTCTCTGCTCGAACATAGTTATTTTGGCAAGTGCAAATACCTGGCGCTGTGCACCTTCCGTTAGTGCAGCCATCAGGACACACTGGTACACATTTACCAGTGATCGTGGAGTTGGCGAAACCTTCATTACATACACACTTATTAGGTCCTACACATTCCCCATCAATACACCCACCCCTGCACAGTGGCTCACACTGAACAGTGACGTCATTCAGAAGAAATCCTGGCTTACAAACACAAGTATTTGGAGCGGTACAATTACCATTTAAGCATTTACCATCACAAATTGGCTGGCAGAATGAGAATGTGTAATGAAGTTCAAAACCTTGGTTGCATTCACAGCCTTCGTCTCCGCATACACCATTCAAACATTGACTAGGACATGTAGGCGAACAGTTTCCGCTCAGATCCAATACGAAATCTGGGGGACATTCGCAGCCATTTGGTGTTTTGCAAATCCCGTTGGCACAGCCTCCAGAACAGTATGCAACACACTTGTCTTGCTCGTTTTTCACATAGCCACGGCAGCAAAACGATAGAAAAACAGACTTCTTCGTTTTCTTCAAGTCGCCTCTAAAAAAACATCACGATTGCGTGAAACGATATACATATTGGAAACTCACGTTGTAATAAATAAAAATAAAAATGATAGGCCTTAACGATGTTTGAATATTATATAAAGGTAAAACAATTATTTATATAGATTATTTTTAATTTTATTTAATACAGGCATACGAATGTAATGTAATGCAATTAATTTTTATTAATATGCATTAAACAAAGGTATTTATCATGAAAACGAACATGACAGATCATTTTAAGTAAAAATAGGATAATGGGATACTTATTTTTAGCTATAAGAACAAGCAGATATGCAAGAATTCTATGATCAAATTATTACAAACGTCAGCCCTGGGAAATTCTCCCCCTACCCTAAGCTTGGTATAAACTTACTGTGGTATCCTTTCAGTTCGGCAGACACCAGTCCTATTATGATACTCAAAAGCTTCTTCAAAACTAGCTAAAATATTCCTTGGAAGCTCATTTTCAGCTGTTGCATTTCCATGTGATGTCTCGTTTAAAGTAATGCCTTCCGCTGGAATAACGACAATCGTACCATTTGCGAGCGTAGCATTATGCTCTATCATGATCAATGCTTGATACATCACTCCAAGCATGCTTTCAGGATTTATATTTGCCCGAACATTTTCCTGTGAATTATTTTCATTTTGAGCTTGAATATTGATAAGTGAAACTAAAATCGACAAAAATATCGACACCCCTTTAAAAAGCTTCATGCTTGATCCTGTGGCGCAACTTGACTGAGTAATTTTGTGATGGACATTGACGCCGTTTGCAAACTGTGAGCTTAATCAGCTTGTTATTTTACAGGAAACTAACAGATACAGCGATATCAGCATCCCCTTTTCTATCGTGAAATTAAAGATTGTGCAACACTACAATTGCATCCCATTATGTCGAATTTTACTTGATGCTGCAGAGGACAGGAAACGGGCAAAGATAATCTTATATCTGGTTTGCAGAGTGTGTTTATTGTTGTTGTTATTTTACGATACATTTTGAAATAGAGAACATCTGTCAAAAAATTGTTACTGTGAGTTCCACAAGCAAACAAAGGCGCCGAGCTGACGTGTGGACTGCTTAAAGTGGATTCGTAGAAAAAGTAAACAATTGGACAACATTATGTCCTAGTTTTGCATCTCATACATCAGAATATAGATTATAAACATCAATAACACACAATGAGTGTTGTTAACAACAAACCATTGTTTTTTGACTATATTTTCCTCCTGAACAATCTGCTAACAGTATGTCCAGGGAATGGGTATTATAACATTATAACATTATAACACTACTAATTTGACCTAACTATGTTTAAGCGTAAATTTCCCCAAATTAAGCAAGATATTGCGATTTTTTCCCAATGACACTAAAAAATCCTCTTTGCGATAAGTATGCTATTGCTACTGATAAAACCAACCATCACCAATATATTATGGATATTGTATTCACTACAGTTTGATATTATATCGTTATATGATAAGGCACACGAACCAACGTCTTAAGCTCATAAAATCGAAAACATGTAAAATTTCCTGGACAGTTTTTTTTCTTTGTACCACACGTAAGGATTCGAAAAATATTCAGTCTGGAACTACTTTATTTCTTTAGTATTATTTTCAATATTACGAATATTAATCGTTAGGTTTTCCATCACAAAGATAAGCGAACGAAAACGAGCTGCTTTAAAAATATTTGGAATGAGGGCAGAAAGTAAATTCAATCACTGTAAGTATGAGATGACGATTAACCATTACCATGGACCTAAATTTTCATTAAATTTTTAAAATCTGAATACAAATGCAATTTTAGGTTTATATATTTCAAAATAAACGCAAATCTATAAGCAATCAATTTTCTAGCTGAGAACAACGTTAATGCCCGAATCGTAACTACTCCTCCTGGCGCGTAGTGTCACCATGTGCACATCTACTTGCAATCCCCCTCATCAACCTCGACATAGACGCTTTCAATGTCGTCAACAGAGCCCACTAAATCACCTGGTCCAGCAGGGATGACCACAGGCTCCACAACGACGCTGCCTGGCCCACCCACCACGATTACCTCTTGCGGATCGTCGTAATCTTCGTTGACGTCGTCGTAGCCGTAGTCGTAGTCGTAGTCGGTTTCGTAGTCGTAGTCGTAGTCGTAGTCGTAGTCATAGTCGTTGTAATAATCTTCACCCTCCTCGTCCAGCTCCTTTTCATCGTCGCCGTCAGCGTCTTCCTCCTCGTCATCACCTCCGACGTCTCCGTAGTCGAATTCTGCGTAGAAATCGTCCTCCTTGTAATCGAAATTGTAGAAAGGATCGTCGAGCTGGTAGATGTTTTCGACAACGAAGATGTTGTCCAGCATGGTTAGCTCACAGGCTTCGGAGTCCAGCTCAGGAGCATCTTAAACCGAAAGATTTTTTTTTTTTATAGACAAGTGCGAAATTTTATTATCAGCAAGATCGTCGAGAATGCTTAGCGGAAAGAGAGGGACTGGAAACGAAATAAGTTTTCGTTTTATTTCAACCTGGAATGTGGAGTCAATTACTTAAAAATATTGACAACTTCTTATCCACCACGTATTGTTTTCAACACGATAGTTGACTGAAAAACCATAAACTAACAACGTAAACTAACAACGTAAACTAACATTGTGGAATTGAGCTTGGGCGCGTTTAACAAACCTTCTCAGGTAAATGACTTTTAACTCGAGATTTCAATGTACCCTAGAAGGATGAAACTGAAAGTGGAACCAACCCGAATTATTTGGTGCTGGGTCATCCATTCCTGGGGGGTATTTCCCTCCTAGCTGCTCCTCTGCCTCTTCGGAAATGACACTCAGGGAATCGGTTGCAGCATAAAGCGCCAATTCATCTGCAAAAGAAAGAAATTATTAGTGACAACCGAGTTGCTTTCATCAGAAAATCGCGCTTTTTATTTATTTTTATCCCAGCCCACTTCTCCATCTTCTTCCATCATGTGGCAAAACGGAAGAAAACAGATCTACGGAAGGGGGAAAAGCGATAGAGAAAGTCTGGAAAAATGGTTCAATTCAGGTCGAGTCCAATCGTCCTGGTAAATATCCTAAATTCAGTAGTAAATGAGATAGCTCGTATGTCATTTCTCGCTCACTATGAGATAACTGATTCTGAAACCTTGGGAACTATTATTCCAGGTACCCAGGTACTCAGGTACTAGTACCTGGTGGGAAGGGGGGGGGGATGGCAACCTCACGGATCCTTGACGTTTGTTTATCTGATGTTTTGTAAGCACATAGTGCATTATTATGTAATTAAATACCTGGCTCAGCATTTCTACAGTTGGTCAGAGTTTCAAGAACCACCTTGTGAATATCATCCAGAGTCATCGAATTACGTTTCTGGTGGCAGGGGTTTCCATCACTGCCAATCCATAATGCTCGGGCTAGAGAAAAAATAACATAAGGTTAATTTAAATGCGGAAGGACTACTCCAAAATGTTGTAAAATGTTGTGTAATGTTGACTAAGTGACTTTTGGCATGTGTTTCCGAAATGGAACAATGCCTGCACATCACAACGGAATTGTTATATAAATTCTCATCGCTGCAACTTATAATCAATTTTTTTTTAAATGGTATTTTACCCTTCCAAATTAGCAGTTATTTTCTTTCCCTTTTGGAAGCTTTCCCACATTCACTTAATATTTTAAATGTTTTTGAAGTTCTCTCACACTGTTCCCACAATTCTCCACATTCTATTACCCAAAAATTGTAATTCAATAGTTTCTAAATTTTCTCAATTCCTTGCTCACCACTAGGTTGTTCCCTCTTATGGCGCCTTGGTATATTAGACGTCAATTTTTCCATCGTTTTCTCATCCAAAACATCCGACAAGCCTCTCTTTGTTTGTTCCGCCAATTCCTCCAACTCTGAAATGATCTCTTCGTCATAGAATCGTGATCTCCACGCTTGGCACGTTACAGCAACAAGAAATAGGTTGAAAAGAATCACGGCTACGCTCAGTAAAACGCCGAGGAAAATCACCAATTGTAAATAAACAATGCCATCTTTTCGGGGTTTCGCTTTAGGAGGACTGTTTTCTGTGGTTGAACCTTCTGCTTCTTTGCTTTCCTCGGATACATTCTCGGTGGGGCTCAAGGTCGAGATCTCTTCATATTCAAAAGAATCCGCTTCTTCTATATTTTGGTTTTCCGGATCATCTTGATAATTTGCAAATTCGCCCATCGTCAGATGTTGGTTGGCCAAGCTTTCAGTTAATTTTCCTCTGGCGTCAGCATCTTTCTCATTAGTTGGCTCCTCTGTCGGTGGTTGTTTTGGGATTTCCACACAGGTGAAATGATCGTCACCGCGAGTGTAACCAGGACAACACTTTCTGATGGTGACAATTCGCTTTTCAGCCTACAAACGTGTGAGAAAAAATCAACCATAGAATTATTTGATCTGGAAAATGAATCTAAAAAAAATATAGATTGTTTTTCCACTCACAACCAAACGCGTGTGTATATCGATGGTGTCCTTGGGGCAAAGCCGCGGTGATTTAATACAAAGGCGTAGCTTTTCCGGGGATACACTTGGTTCAAGGTGAGACTCGTTAACACTGGCACGAAGAAAAATCGATTAAATTCCGAAAAACCAGTTTGTTGAATTCAATTGTTAGTAACAGTATTGCTATGACTACTACAAGTACGCTGATTAAAAAACATCTCGATTGTTAATAAATAGAGAAAGATGAATAAAGGTTAAGCAAGCAGATCGCATGGCTTTGTCGATTGATCGAATGAATATTAGTGAGATGACAACTGAATAGGGGAGGGCCGAATTTAAAGCGGGCTTTAAAATCTAGCAAGCTTCGGAGTGTTGAGATAACATAATTTGACTTGCGGTAACCCATAATGTTTCAGAATTTAGTGAAAATGTTACTGTACTTCGGTGCTTCAATGGAAGCATGTTAATGCCGTAAACAAATGATGAATACTAAGCTATTCAAAGCAGTGCCATTCGAATAGCTATGACTCTAAGGTAAACTTCGAACCACGTGTTAACTTCAACATTTTCAAAATCTCGTGAATACAATTTGTGCTTGTATACAGTAATTTTAATTAAAAATTGCAAATCAATGTTTTGCAGAGACTATTATTATCATATAGTCAGTATTTGAGTATATATGATGCGGATATGTCAGCTGCTAAACTAATGCTAAGTCGAAGCTTATTTTCACCCTCACCCATAATAGCGATTTAAATTGAATATCAGGATATTAATGTCAAAGTTATGACTGTCTAAAATTGAGTTGGAATTTTTTGGCACTTAAATTACGGATAACTGATAACAGATTGGAACTAAGTCATAATGCCGAAGACAAATATATAACTAAGCTTCCCAATAAACAAACAGGAAAACTATGTGTGCAAATTTAGTGTGGGCGAAAATGATTGATTGGAAATAAGAAAATATACAGTAAAAGGAATTAAGAGAATGAAAAGGGTGATATTTTTCAAAAAAATAATCAATCTGGGTATTGGATGCGGTGTGTTCCAATTCGTCCCATCGTTTCGCTAAGCGGCTCCCAGCTTTCTCACGAGCTGAAACCCGACAACGTCGGGAAAGCGCCATCGATAAGCTTAGCAGTTTGAATTTCTAAATCTACAATCGTGCTAACGTTAATAAAAATAAAAATATTAAATAAATTGCAACGAAGATCTGTGTGCTTACATCTCGCGAAACAAGCATTTCTTATTCGGTCTGGGAGACACCAGCGCCTTGGCGTGAATGTTGTATTGCGCTTGGATGACGCTCGTTATCAAAATGAAACGCAACATCGCGCTCAGAATACGAGTCTTCGACATCGTGGCAACCGATGGACGCATTCGCTGTAAATACATGTATACATGTCATTCGAAGAACGCCCTGAGAACGTCTACAGCTACGTTCACTGATTGGCTTTGCAAGCGTTGCGATAGCGTTGCGCTCTGGCTTCACTAGCGCTAGGTATCTTATCAGTGAGGTGTTGTGAGCGTTGCGCTGTAGCGTTACTAGCGCCGGGCTGCTTACAGCGGAGCGTTGCGCTGTGGCTTCACTAGCGCCGGGCTGCTCATCAGTGAAGCATGCGAGCGTTGCGAGCGTTGAGTTGACGCGTATGAACAAAACTGGCGCGATTGTGTCACAATTTCGAAAAAAAAACGGTTTTTCATAACTCGAATACTTCTGCGACGTCAGAAAGAAGTGGGATCTTAGCTCATTGAGATGTCTCCGCATAAAAAGATGAGCGGAGCCAGCGAAAAATCCAGCGCAACGCAAAGCCCGCAAAGCCAAAGAAAATTTTGTGCTATGAAACTCACAAAACTGCCAAATTGACATTTTTTTCCAATGCTTGCCTGTTTTCTCTTTTATTGATGGTGTTTTGGTTTTAAATAGCTCCGATAGGCTGAAAGTATGTGAATTTACTCGCGATGGATCGATTTTTCATCTACCCAGTTATTTCCCGATCTAAGGCTTAGTAGAAGGACATACACATGTTTTCTTGCTCTAAAAGGACCAACCACTCAATCTACGTGATAAGAGAAATACATCTTTTTTTCCTTATGATAGTAGATCATAAATATTTTTGTTTGCTTGCTTTAATTTGAATCAAATCATACTCCTGTCTTCGTTTCCCAATCAGATTCTCTACACCATTTCAACTATGCTGAGTGCTGACTGCAATTCGGGTTAAATACCTCAGTTTAAATCGTATCTTTGAAAACTTACATGCTAAGATTAGAAAGATACACGCATCTTGTGGCTACTTTACTGAAATGTGCATCTTAAGAGTATCTTACCTTATTTCAAAGCTCTGACTTATAATCCAAGTTGATCCGTAAAACACAAGTGCACTTTTAGGCTTGAGAGACACAACTGCACACGATTTTGCAAATGATCCAACTGATTAAAGAATTAAGCAACGAATGACTGATGATGCGTTGACAGCTGACAATACTACCTACAGCCGGAGGGCATGGTTATACCCCTCCAACCCCTGCAGAACACAAGCCACACATTATCAGGTCGTTGTCAGCCAATCAACGTGAAAGAAAAAAAATCTTATTTTAAATCATTGCAAACTAACCCCAAATTTAGTGTTAAAAACTCGATTTTTTAACTATTTTTTTAATAAGGAATTAATAATTTGTAATATATATGTTTTCAAAATTGGTATCCCGGTGATGCAAGCGCATATAGGCCATCTAGATCCCTCCATTACCCCCTCTCCATTGATGAGTTGCCCCACTTTTATGCATTTCAACGGGAATTTGCGTACGTGCTAATTGGAGACAACACCAGTAACCCCTAGAAATGTCTGCATGTACTTTGATGTCTACGCGCTGGTCAATGTCATACCCTTGTTTTGGATTTCAAGTGTAATTCACCAAACAGAAACAGATCGTTTTCAGCAATATTATATACATTCTTGGATTTTCACGATGAGCAACGCTAGTAAGCACCAAAGCCGTGATGAATGTTCCTCGGAAGGCACGCCGAACAATGGGGTAGGTGTACGCTATTATCATTCAGAATTAGCATTGTGTTGTAAGCAAATCAAGGTCTAGTACTTGGAAATGAACCCGAACGTTTGGTCATTTTGTAATAGTCACTTCTAATCCCTAGTAACGCTGGCTGTAAAAAAAATCAAAATATTTGTATCGATGATAATGAGAATGAGCACGTGATGATCAATCATTTGATTTGCTGCCAAATTTCAAAGTTCATCCAACCTCGTCATGAAGTTTCTTAACTTTTGCGTATTGGAACGGGGATGTCAATTTTCAGATTTTCACCGATTCATTTGTTGTTGCTCCCAGCTTCAATGAGCGACTCGTTGTGACTGTCAGGTCCAACAAAACAACAATGATTTAAATTTTTACGATTGCAGCAAACAAAATAGTGGTGATGTTGTTTGTTATTTAGCATAAAACCAAATTTGGCCGGTGATCACACAAATTATGAACACGAATTGCTAAAAGCGATTGATATATTTTTTCCCCCCGAAACGTAAGTTTCGCACCTTGCCATGGAAACGTTTCCACAATTCGCTTTCATAGTCGACGCCATAGACAAAACACAACAAGCCACCAAGACAAGCCCAAGACAAAACAATATTAATATGCATTTGCAGAGGAGTCTTATTATGTTTTCAGCTGGCTGGAATGAATGCTTCGCAAAGCTTGAAGTTAAAAGCCAGATTGTAGCCATATTAATTGTTCAACATGAACTGCATGGCAAATAAAATCCGCGCATGTCGCCATCTTTTATCAGAAGGCGTTTGCTTGGACAACGGCACCCAAGGTCATAGTTCTTGGCATACATCAAGGAACACCTAACGTGTTACCTGAGATGCGGTTGCGTAACTCATCTAGTTCACATTGTTATCGGCTCTACAGTCTACATTCTTATTCACAAACATCTATTGTTGCAAATGTGATGCAATACAATTGGCGAAGATTTGCATTCGAACAAAAACTCTTCAATTGTGGAAGCTTGTTATTTGTAACGTACAGGTCGATTTTCCCATGTATTCGGAGCACCAACAAAATCACCAGAAAAAGATCCTCGGAGTTCCGTACCACTAGAAAAACATACAATTTTCGAAAATTTAATTTGTTTCGAAATATAATAAACAGTTGCTCCAAATGTATTTGTTTGCCATAAAATTTATAGGCCCGTATTAAAACACTTTTAATGTGTTGCATTCAATAGTAAAATACACACTTTTCACAAAATGGTAGCTCAAACCAATCAAACTTTATAAGATTGACTAAAAATTGCCGCACATTTATTTTTGCACCAATCGACGGCCTAGGATATCAAATTTAGGGGAAAAAATTAAATTTGTCTGAAACGTAAACATTCTCGCGAATATTTTGAAAAGAAGCGATTTTCGAGCGATTCCGCCACATTGCGCTCGACAAGTAACTCGGCACCTCCACTTTCACCTGTGGAGGTGCCTGACGGCCTTGGGTAGGTTGACCTTATGACGGCGTTCCCAGGATAGTCGGTATCAGCGGCTCAGCGACCGAGCTCAGTGGTCAAGGAGCTTTTCGCTTTTGCATTATGATAGTAAAATTATGTGTCCAAAAAATAACAAAAAAATATGAAAATATATTTCTTGTGGTGAAAGTCAAAATAACTGGGTTACTTTCATTTTGGAAAATGTGTGTTTTTGTTTTGACATTGAATGCTACGTAAACGTGAAATCAAATGCGGTATGGCTCTCAATCCATCTTCAGTTACACTTTTTGGATGCGAACCAAATGTCCACAGCCTCAATTTTACCAGTCGAGAGTTCCTTGGTATACTCAACTTTACCGTTTCTTAAAACAACCAAGTGATTTTTATTAAATATACGGATCGGTAAGAATCGCCCTTTTGGTAACAAAGATTACCCTAGGACCATTATTATTTTTTATCCCCATGGAATGGTCAAGTAAACTTAAAACAAATCCAGGAAATAAAAGCAGGTACTACATTCTTATACAACACTACGTTCCATATCTGACAAAGAACGCGACTTCAAACAAGATTCTTCATATTTATTCGTGATAGCAGTATAACGATCTGTCAAAATGCAAACATTCAAAGCACCACGAATCTAACCTAATAGGAGTGCATGGCCACAATGACTCGAGTGGCCTTTCGATTGCGGTTATGATTATTTTCGCACATGAGAAGACACTTAGAGGGTGTGCCGCTGTCTATCCACCACAAGGGTATGAAGGAAATTGGACTATCCGTCAGAAGCCAAGTGATCTCGAGAGATGATTCGAAAGTTCGAGTGTTAAGAAATTCTGCTTGAAAATCTGTCTGAAGGTCCGAATAACCGAGAATGTCCGACAATGCGCGAACAATCCCGAAAGTCCGCAGCGGAAATCTCGAAACCCCGAGCTCTAAAGAAAGTTCTACACAGTTCTACTCCTCTTGGACGGACTCAAGGTCGAATTTTCTGTATAATCAGCCTTGCATAAATTTCCTATTTAAGTGTCTGTCTATGTGTCTAGCAAACAACAGCTGGCTGGCTGAACTGTCATCTCTGTGACCCCTGGCATTTTGTTATGACATGCTGTTAGAGATTACTAAACATCTTGGTGGCAAGCACGCACCCTGCAAGGAGGTGGAAGTGCTGTGGTTTAGCATAACTTCGGGCAGGTGTATTTGAATGACGGCAAATTTTACAAAATGGGCTTGGCGTAATAATCTTCTTGACCAAAATTTGGGATGAATACATTTAAGATTCCAAGAGATTCCAGAGATTTCCGTTTGTTGATAAAACTATTCAATTATCTTGCTTGCAAACGAGGGTGAGTACCTAAATTTTTGAACATTCATCTATAAAAATATTCACCTATTTGAAAGGGGTTTCATCATAACTTTTATGTTGTAATAATAGATATCAATGAAAACGTAAAAATTTTCTTGAACATGAATTTTTCTTTGCTTCGCATTGACTGATTCGCAAGGATTTTATGCGATATTTACTACCTTTACCTATACATCTGCGGAATTTTATTGTTCATATGCAAAAAATCAGACGTGGCTGGAAATTTCAATATGCAGTGTCTCCTGATCCATCGATCCATCGATCCATCGATCTTCTGATCCATCATTTCCAACTGGTGTTGTTGAGGAAGATTTTTATTTATTTTTAATAAAAAGATCTCTCTCAAAATTCGATGCTATTTTGTGCTTAACCGGAGCGTAACATCATGGCACAGGTAGTTTCGAATGCAGGAGACTCAGCACCCTTTAAAGTTTCGCTCCAAACAACCCCCTCCATGTCGTCGAATCTCGGCTATTCACAATACTTACTTTTAGTTTACTATATATATACATGCCATTTCTATATCTGGATCAATAAATGTTTACTCTAGAGTTTGCCTCTAAGGGAACATGTCATATAAGGAGAAAAATGTATTTAAACTTGGTATTTACAAACCGTAAGAACGCACGAAAAATGTATATTCTTCTTGCAAATGCCTTCTAAATAATTCCAATGAAATTTTACTACCGCAATGAACATACGGGCGTCGCACGTACGAGGTTTTCGAATCCATAAGGTGACATCATAATTCAAGCAACGAGTTTGGTATATTAGTGCATTCTGACCCCCTTATTATCTACTTAATATTACCTGTGAAAGGGAAAAAAACACAATGCAAGGATTTGCCTCAATTCCGTAAAGAATGTTTTTTTAATTATTTCCGATGGTAATGAATTCCATAATTATCATGGAAACATGATCAACATCACCTGACTATCGGAATCAGTATTCACTCGCACAGTTTCTCGTCGCGTGCGTTCTTCGTTGAATATCATTTTATTATCAAATTTCATACTTATTGCGAAGTATGTCAACTTTTAATCATTGAGATGAAATAACAAACTCATAGCATGCCAAGTGGCCAAGTCTAATTAAAAGTTCTAGTTTCATCCGAGACAATACCGTTAATTGTTTTTGTAATTATAACTATGCCATTAAATGCACTGTGTTTTATATACGCTGTATATAAAGCTATCATCATATATCATATGGGCGAGCAATGCTTATTGCCTTGTAATGCACTGAAGTTGGTAATTGGTTATCAACTAGCAGCATTGTCACATGACGCAATCTAGTAATTTCGATTACAATTCGTCTCAGTATCTAACTCTTAGATAACTTTACGACAAGGGAAAAGAAATTGTTCTATCCGCAAGATTCTGCTACACATTTCAAACTGAAATCAAAAGAGAGGGGACATATTGAATGTCACATAGGGCACAGTTAGCGTAAATGTTTAATTAAAGTTTAAGTTTAAGTAGCACGCCAGGCAGCAGCGTGTACGTTTGACTATCAGAGAATTGTAAAGCACACAGTTAAAAAGAGGGAAAGTGTAAAAAGTGTGCATTATGTGTTGACAGATGGGTTATGTGTGAAACCTTATTATATTCCATCGCTGTTCTACGCGTTGCCGTCTTCGTGAATCAGTTAGCATTATGTTAAATAATTCTTGAAGATTAAACAAAATAAGATCAAGTTAAAAAGTCAAATTATCATCAGTATCACCATTTTATCTCATCCCTGGGTCGAATATTTTAACGTGTTCGATGAATCTATAATATTGGAGGCATTTTTCTTTTGCCATAGGTACAATAAAAAATAATACTTAGCCATTGGTCATAAGGTATTCAATTTCACGAACGAAACTATTTCAGCTTGCTGTTACTATGCTTATTGCTCTTAGTGTATAAATAAAATCAAATAACATATTATCATTTAGAACTTATAGATATTTTCATAAAAGATACGGAGCTAGATTATTTGTTACTGTTACAGCAGAATGATGCATGCAAATACAAATGAAATCATAGTGATTATTCTATCGGCGCACTAACTAATAAGCCTGTGCGCAGCCAGCGCAGCCAGTGCAGCCAGAGAAACAGACACGTGTGGACGAATTGAATAGGCATTGTTATAATAGCCCCCATACACCTTCAGACCGGCTGTCTCGATGCTATGCTTGCAATAGTCTCCATCTGAAACAACAATTGACATTTCAAATAACAATTACAGGTGCTTGCTTCTTCGGTTGATCCTGCACTTAATTTAACACTGTCCGTTTAAGAATGTGATCTATAGCGATCTATAGCGATCTATGAATATCCAAATGGCCAGTGTTGATTTTTCATGATTTTGCGCTCGACACTACAATTCCGGACACAATGGCGTTACTCGATCCTAAGGGACTGACTACCATAATTTTGTGGTAACCCGTGATTTCTCACAACAATTCCAAGTGAATTCAGACTCATTATCTCTTCACCCTCCAAACTCATATTCTTATTTCTCACTTCAGACATGTATGGCGAACATGCAAGTCTTCAGGGTTTCCAGTGATTGTTAAAAATCTTACCATAATTCCATCCGACGAATTCTTGTGTCCTGAGGTTTTCTCCCCGGAGCCAGTCTTCCAGTGGACGGAAGTATTCCCTGATAGCAGTTCCATCGAGTACAGTGTCACCGGTGGCTGCTTTCAAAGCCTCGTGCCAGTTGGTTGACGACCCCATCTCCATCATATTTCTGAAAGAAACCAAGCAATTGGTGCTTCATTCTACCTTCGTCGCTCAGTCCTGATCAAACCCCTCGAGTTCGAGCGGAAGTAATTATTGTAAATACGTTTAAGGGCTGGGTTCTCGCAGCTCGCTCTCGATAAAATTTAGTTTTACCTGTTAAATCTGATTGGGGCTTGATTTCCTATTGTTTTGGCTCGAGCCATGTTTTGCAACTGTTTTTGAGACAGGGAGGAAGACTATGCAGGGAAAGAGGATGTGTGATTTTTATCATCAGCACTTCCATAAGCGTTGTTTCTGTGCCATTCTTAACTTCCTGAATTCTGATCAGTTTCATTACAAAACAACAATGCCAAATTCACGTCGAGAATTTGCATCTAATTTAAAATGCAAAGTTTTTGATTTTTGTTGGTATTGTTAAAGAAATTACTATTGATCGAAATCAATCAAAGTCCGGGGTCTGAACTTGAGCACGAAATCGTGAAGCTATGATTGTATTACGTACATTCTCTTTTCTGCATTACGCTTTTATAGTAGGCAATAATGTATTATTTCTTTGCCAACTCTAACCATTAGAGGAGAGAATGGATCATGAAAAATCTAATCAGATTAACAAGCAGAGCTTAGAAAAGAAAATACGAACTGTGCCATTACCTCATCCAGTTACACACGACGATTAAAATTACGTTGATTGTGTCCAGTACCTTTAAATTTCGTAATTTCAAACAACGGAGATACCTGGCATTTCCTTATTTGCAAAAAAAAATGAACAGTCTGAAGAAAAGGCTCGTAGCTACTCTGGTAAACTTGTTGATAAAGCCGATAGTTTTCATTTAATTTACTAATTAATGTAAATTTATTGCAATCCAGACAACAACATAACCTTTGGGTTAACTCTCACACTTTATTGCCTTAATTAAATGAAATGATTCGTATCATGTAGTGTTTTACGTTAACATTCTTGTCTCTACTTTGTAACAGCATTTGCTGTCTTGTCGTGGTAAAACTAAATGTCAAAGCTTTATACAGATGTTAATCCAGTTACAACGACTTCCGACAAAATCCAAAAGAGATTGCATAATGAGAGGCATTGAGTGTTTCACCTGGTCACGGATGAGAAAAGAAATGTGTCTGTCTGTCTGTGATTGTCTTCTTTGAAATAGTAGGTAACAGTGTAATGAAACTTCAAGGTTATAGAGATGAATAATTTGATTGCTTGCAATTCTTACCGCAACAGTCGGCCGGCTTCTTTGCTCCTGTAGATGTCGCATTTGTGCAGCGGATGTATCGGGTCGTTGGGATAATATTGGCCTGCTGCGCGACACAGCGCGCGATGGATTTGGAACTGCAGAATAGTCCCGACGAAGTACCTGTCACAAACGAAATTGACGGTGTTATGGAAATGAAAAGTGCCATTTAGAAAGTCGGACTGTTGAATTGTTCCGCTTCAATGCTCATCTGCTAGCTGCCATGTGTGTGCCACACTTGCCCACCTAGGTGCATAAGATCAACACTCAGCCTCATGGCTGATTGACTGAATCACAATTAGATTGATAATAATATGCATTCGGATATGATTGGGTGTAATAATCGAAGATTGGTAATATTATTGTTCAATTTCAACCGATTTTCTTATTACATTTTCTTTTATCACATTTCATCTAATAATGCACATCAAATCTGCTTGAGTCTGAAGCACGACTACAGATTTGAAGGTGATCACTCGAGTACCTACTAAAGATAAAAACATTGCTATAGGAAATAGGAAAGATATAAATTATCCCTTTTATCTCGTATTATTACTATATCTTAGAACAAAAAACTAGAGACTGGTTTCGGATATGAAATACCGATCAATTGCTACAGTGAAAAGACCCTCCAGCAATCTATACTGCCCTCATTTAATGAAGTTATAAAAATGTAATAACCATAATTACGTACATTATAAGACATAGGTAACGCTGTGATTAGAGGGCTGATAGAAAGTTCATTGACGAAGTATGGGATGAGCTGCAGATTAGCACTTGGTATGGTAGTAGGTAGTAGGTAGTAGGTAAGGTAGTAGGTGGTGCGTTCGGCCCAATACATGTCCGTTGCTTCCATACATCATTAACTCATTTGCCAATGCTGGCAGGCATTAAATAACGCGCAGCGGAAGCGGAACCGCTCATTATTTGAGAACGCCTAGCCGAAAATGGAAGATTGAAACTGGTGCTAAATTGAAATATGCACTTTTTATTGAAATAAAAAAATAGCTTGTTCAAAGTGTTCAACAGCGTTTTCTAGATAATTGAAAGGTATCGAAATTAATGAATAATGCAGAACATCTAAGAGTGGTATATATATATTTTTTTTTATTGCGGAGAAATTCAAAAAGTCCCAAAGGCCTCATTTTTTAAACCAGATCTACCGTCTATTTTCCACACTTTCCCAAACAATGTTAACCAAACTAAACATTCAACTAGCAAGGTATAGTTTCCAATTAGCACTTAGGATACGAAATTAGTGGGTCAATGCTCGGCCAAAAATGCATTATGTACTTGAGTCGACCAGAGTAAACGGCTTAAAAATGAAACAAAGAACACGCGGGTTGATAGTCACTTTGCATTATTGCCGACATAGAATTACAAAATCGCAGGTGAATTGGAAGTTGCGGTCTCTTTAATAGTGATAATGTTAAAAGACAATACTAATGTGTTGACAAGGAAGCGGTGTTAACATGAGTGCAGTAGGCACACCAATTAAAAGTTACGGCAACACCCACCAAGCAACATCATACTCGCTAAAAGCAGATGCGTTTCTACCCAGCAGCAACAACAACAAACAATTTTATTTATTTTGTATGTATTTCTTGCCAAAAGGAAGGTAAGCTTATTTTAGGCCCTAGATTGCACCCCAAAATTTCTTACTTTATTTGAAAGTGAAATAAATGAACCTACTAAAATTTAGTCATGACTAATGACTATATCGTCTCATATATATCTTGGATGCTAGCATGTCGTTGCGTTTTTAATGGCGTTGAAGACAATATTTTGCATGCTGCCTGTATTATGTAGCACACAGGAAAGAGATTTGGTGTCATTTATATATGTGATGTTATAGATTTTAGAACTTAACATCTAAAATTTTGTTTTGGCGTATTTTAATATCAACAACGACCATCAGCGAAGTTAGGCATTTAGAAACCAGATTACCTACCGTCATGAACTTATGGCTAAACACCCATCTTGTAACAATTGAAACTCCTTTGAACTTGTATTGCCAACAACACACTCCTTGTTACTTTAGATCTTGCATTAAACGTGTCGAATTATTTCTTTTTCTTGGCGTTAGTGCTCACTTTCAAAAGCGTTACGCTCACAGGTCAATGGTTTGTGATAAAAAAATCAAGTTCATTACTTTTAAGTTTATGCTTTATAGCACATAAACGTGTAGGATTAAGATGAGTTGTATTTATTTAAATTCCTTTCGCTTTGCATGACAAAGTAAGCGTTTATTTTTAAAACTACTTATTGTTAGCATAATGCAGAAATTGAGCAATTAGCCTATTAATATTGTTTTATTTATAAACCGATTAATGCGTCAAGTTCAGATCTGAAAGATATACGATGTAAACAGCAAAAAGAAATTAGCATTGCATAATGTCTTGTAGTATTATAGACAGTTTATGTATAGGTAATTCAATCAACTCTCCAAAACATTATTGAATTAGAAGTGTCATAAGAACCCGGCTTACGGTTAAAAATAGAAAACTAAGTATGTTTTAAACATATTTAAAAAAATGTTTTACCGATAAACCCCTAAATATATGACAGAATTCAATGGTTGCTTATCTCATCATTGAAGACCCCATTTGTTAAGATCTAGATTGTCCATATTTGGTGCAAACGCAGACCTACACACACGACTATCAAAGAATTCCAAGGCTGTGCTCCCATAAGCAGCGTTTAAAAGTGTAACAAGCTGTTAGCTAACAGATGAGGAGAGCAGTCAGACAGGTTCTTGACGGAAGAAGCAGTCAGAGCAGGAGCGTTTAATTGAATTTCAGCGATTGGCCATGCAGCCCACTCCCTCAGGGCCCACAATAGTAATGCAAAGTTGGTGTAATGAACTGCCCGAAACACGGACGATGGATACCAGCTTGAAAGTGAAAACTAGACCAGACAGATCACTGTCTTCGATGTTGGACTCGAACGACGGGAAACAGAAATACATTCACAAAACGAAATGCCCATTGCCGGAAACTGGATTACATAGGATGATTGGGAACCACTTTCTTTAGTCACTTTTCTTTAAGCATAAACTAGCGGATTTAATGCGAAAAAATTCCTCAAAGCCGTATTGACAAGAATGTAAACAACTGAAGGTTTCGAGCATAGTTTTATGTGCTGATCTCTAGTAAGATGGCTTTCCATTGATCACTGATGATCAATCAGGATTATAAAGCAGTTGATTGCGTCACTAGTTGGAGCCATTGCACAAATGCACGATGCAGGTGAAAAGCTGCAGAGACAGCTGAGCCAGGTAAGAGCTCAAATATCAATCTTCGAGGGATGCTATTGCTTTTGGCACATCGCGATCTGATTGCCGAATGAATGCGTACATTACATAACGAGACGGTCACTATAGACGAAACAAGTTCCGGCTGTTACGGTTCGTTTAAATTAAACTTCCTGTTAGTTGATTATTACGACATAAAAACAAAAGTTTTCAAGAAAAATAAGCAAAATGAAAAGAAAACAACGTTCATTAATTATATTGCTTCAAGAGGAACTTTCTCGATTGTGGACATTGTATATACTCGGAATACTTTCATAAGAAGGCTATTTTTATTACACTATAGGCCTAATTTTCATATGAGTTAACATGAGAGGATATGACAGAACGTTGGGTGGGTTTGTCGTTTAGACCTCGACGTCTACAGCGAAAGTGCAAGAAGATTGGACGCCGCCAGAGCCGCCGCCGCCAAATCGCCACCTCCACCTCCAGCACCTTCCTTCCAAACGCGGAATTGGGAGCAAAGGAGAAGTATCGCTATATAAATAAAGTCCAACTACACCAATATTCAGTATCGAGTCTTCCTTAGGACTTGGTTAAAAACCAACAATATAAACAATCGAGCATGAGGTTTACGGTAAGTCGATTGTGCTAAAACCTGGTCAAAATTTAGAATCAGTGCATATATTGTGGCAAAAATTGCATTTGTGTCAAGGTTATACTGAATTCGGGGAGTTCGATCAGTTTTTTTTTTCGGGACAAAAGAATAATTTTTTCAATTAGATCCTTCCGTCAAGAAAGCAGATAATAAATTTTAATGTGACTGCTTTTGAGCTTTAATTTAATGATTTTTTTCCAAATTGGAAGTGCCAGTGAGATTTCAACACTATTAATCGCATACACTCAAATAAGATTTATTTTTAAATTAAAAATTATGTTTAAAGTCAATTTTGAAGAGGAGGTGGAAGACACACCATTGATTGCAAAAATGACCATATATACACACACATCCTAAATTTAATTAACACGCCTAACTGACCATGAGTGCACATGCTAAACTCGCTTGTTTTGGCCCACATCAAATATTAATCACCGGAAAGGAATGTAAATGTAAGAAATTGACTACAATGCTTGAACATTTAACATTTTTCAGATCTCCCTCGTCATCTTGGCCCTTGCACTGACTGCATCGGCTGAGAAGAAGGCTGCAATCGAGCCGGCAGCGGAAGAAGCGAAGGCAACAGTTGCTGATAGCAAGGTTGAAGCTACGCAAGATGATAAGAAACAAGAAAAACGTGGAATCTTCGACGTGGGCTATGGATATGGTGGTTCATACGGCGGCGGACTGGGCAGCCTCGGAGGATTTGGCCATGGGGTCGTCAGTCAGGGTGGTTATGGAGGTGGTTATGGAGGCGGATACGGAGACCACCACACAGTTGACTTGGGAACATACATCCACAAGAATCATCACCATCACACAGTGAAGACCGTCACCCACAAAGTCGGTGTCCCAGTGCCACAACCCTACCCCGTCCATGTCACCGTGGAGAAGCACGTGCCCTACCCCGTCGAGAAACACGTCCCCTATCCGGTTAAAGTGCCCGTAGATCGCCCCTATCCCGTCCATGTGGAGAGACCAGTCCCTTACCCAGTTATTAAGAAAATCCCTTATCCAGTTAAGGTAGCTGTCGATAGGCCCGTACCTGTCCACGTTCCTGTTTACAAGAACGTGCCCTATCCGGTCGAAGTTAAAGTTCCGGTGCCCCAACCCTACCCCGTTCACGTCCCGAAGCCATACCCAGTTTACGTAGAAAAGAAGGTTGCTGTTCCCCAGCCGTACCCCGTTCACGTAAAGGTGCCCGTGCCGCAGCCGTATCCCGTCCACGTTAAAGTACCTTATGAAGTGCCCGTCGACAGGCCGTATCCCGTCCATGTGAAGGTCCCAGTTGATAGGCCATACCCAGTCCATGTGCCCAAGCCATACCCCGTTCCCGTTGACAGGCCAGTGCCGTACACAGTAGAGAAGCACGTGCCGTACCCAGTCAAGGTACCAGTTGACCGGCCGTACCCCGTCGAAGTGTCCAGGCCGTATCCCGTTACGGTTGAGAAGCACGTACCCTATCCCGTTGAGCGACGTGTGCCCTATCCCGTCGAGAAGCACGTGCCGTACCCAGTGAAGGTGCCCGTCGATCGCCCTTACCCCGTCCATGTTCCCCAGCCCTATCCCGTCACCGTTGAGAGGAAAGTGCCTTATCCCGTGGAGCGACGCGTTCCCTACCCAGTTAAGGTCGTCGTTGAGAAGCACGTTCCCTACCCAGTAGAAAAGCACGTGCCCTACCCTGTCAAAGTACCAGTCCACGTTCCGGTCAAAGTGCACCATCACCACGATGACCACCACGATGGAGGTTATGGATCTTATTAAGTGACACGGAGGATGCCACTGATACGCACTTAAAGTTGAGTGTGTTAATTTGAGAATTTTTGCCACCAATTAATGTAGACAAAAACGTGAGTTTGAACGAAGTCACAGCTACTATAGCACTAAGTTATATTTTTCTATTCTGTTTCTTATTATTTTGTGTAAATGATATACCAAAAATAAAACCTCCTATTATAATGTATTAATTGTTTTCTATTACAGTACGATAACCTAATTCCAAAGACAACCAACAAACACCGTCTGTTTCCCAACTCTGGAATGATAGGTTCTCTCATTACATTGTCTGCCAGTTTCCTCAATTTGCGATCTGTTTTTTAAACTAGTTAGATTCTTTTCTTACATAAAAGTATTTGGAAATATTACCAAAGTATGCTACATATACGTGTAACATGATATAAATGGCTAAATTTGAGTGTGGAGTGCGCCATATTTCCGCACTTTTACCGGTGCTTAGGTCTGTGTTTAGGTGAAACTTCGACCGTCCACTATGTGTGATCGGATGTGCTTGAAAATTAGCGTTAAAATGAACGTAGGGCGCCAATCATGGTGTAGCTGTATTGGTAAATGGCAATGCTTTAATCGCATGCACGACTGACTTTGTTAATGTCGTGCGCCATTCACCCATTCCAGACAATAAAAAACACATTTTACATTGACGCACCATAATATACCTATTAACGCGCGATATACCTGCACAAATGATTGCCGTAACTAGCAAGATTCCATAAGAATACACTGAATTCAAGTTTTCATTCGTAATTGTGAAATTCATCGGTTTTTTGTTATTCGTGCCTGAATCTCTTGTTCTAATTTGTCATTACCATCTCATTGATTCTATAACCGAAATCACTTTTAAATTTTGTAATTTAAAGTTGAAAAAATGGAAATATGGGTAACAAATCACTGTTTACCATTTCCTGTACTCCTGTAGCGATTTGGGAGGGCATTGATTTGTTTCAATCATCTCAATCTTTTTATAAAGGTTACTTATTATTATTTATTACTTATTATTGCTTTATTAGTATGATCGCAAAGGTGCCACCATACATTGGAGTAATTTTTATTGGTGCCATTTAAAGCTAATTGCCTAGTTATGGATCTGAATACAACGTTCGAATGTCAAGGTTTCCACATAATTACTTACAAATACGGACTCATCTCATATAAAGCATCAAGAATCTTTTTATATTAGATGTTTGCAAGCATGTCGTGTAAAAGTTACTGGTTGTTCTTAATTTCATTATATTTCAATTATCGGTCCTATTGTGATAGCTGGCCGGGCAGATTAACATTCAAGCTGGCAAGTAGGCTACGTTAAAACATCTTCCGGGATATGGTGTTGCTTGTTGCGAGAGGTGAGTGTAACCAAAGTGTCAACTACTAAAAATTTCGTTGCGTACGTACTACACTTGAAGCTTTCAATTATCTACAGAGGAACCTAGTAATGCAATAATTGAGTTGGAAATACGAAATGATCTCGAGGCATTACACTGTATTTCACAGAATAGGATGTATACATGGAAGTATATAAAGTAGAATGCCTCAAGGGAAGCCAAGGGATGAGCCACAAGATATTGGCTGTGACATGCACAAGAATGATAGTATGCATCTAATTTCGCATTGATGTATGAAAATAATACGGCTACAGGACCTAGCATCATTGACTTTTCAATGACACATTTTACAGATTAGCGTGGTACTCACTAACAGTTCCGTTACATTCCATCTCCTAGATGAGCCTTATTGTATGAGACATATTCTTATGTGCATTTTAAAATTGTAAATACATATTTATTAGTTGTTTACACTCACACTCACCTGCGAATGAGATGTTGGTTGTGATATTATGCCTTCATTGTCTCTCTTCACCCGCATGGGTAATAAAATAGAATACAAATTAATATTCCATTACCATTTTCATTTTACAATTAGTTGTGCTCATTCCAAACATAATTTGATATTCTCTCAAGGAAATGTAACAAGTCGGCAGTATATATGTAGATATTCTATTGTTTTCTATAAACGCATGTTTATGCACCTATAAATTGTCTGGCGTTACCTTACTTGTCTCCAATTTATATTCTACATCACAATTTTTTACTTAATTGTGATTTATTCTAAATCAACTTCCAGATAAAGAGATATGCAAATCATATCGGTGACGTAGAATGCGATTTTGCGGTTCGTAGTCAGCAATGTTTTAAAGGATAAGGAAGCTAACACATGAATAATGCATTAGATCGTAATTAGCAAGCTTTGTCTAAGACCTACCTTGACAAATATAACAAATTCATTAATCAGTAATTATATATTATATATAAATATATATATATATGAGCATCAACCGTTACGCAAAATTGGAAAGTAGTGCTATATAAAAATGCTATTATACTAAATGCGATGTATCGCCAAACGGAATGTTGTAAATAATTCGATGGGCGAATTAAATATTACCTACTTAAAAACTCTTAATAAGTTTGGAATGTAGCTTCTGAAGTTGTTGAAACTTTGTCGGTATATCGCGAAGGTTGATTTCCGTTTCCACTTCTCTTTGAGTTGGATTCCCCGGTATGTGGCCGAATGACGTATATTTCTTAATTATACCGTGATCATGCCGCTGACTTGTGTCTGTGTCTTTTGATAATATTGCAAGAAAAGCGATACATAAGTGGACTCACTTAAGCAAACACGGTACGCTGTTGGGAATGACAGCTGTGCTTGCGGCCAAACATCGAGTTTTTGAGCTCGATCAAATTAGCCTCAGGCGGTCCGTCCGAATCCAAACTGAATCCATACAATTATAAACACCTTTGCAGTCCGCATTACGCCAAACCATCGCGTATGCTATTATTAACTCAAAGTGGCAAAAATGTTCGTTTTCTTTAATAGATTGCACGAGGTTTACTAGCTAATAGCCTTTCAGACATTTTCCCCCAATTAAACAAGAATATATTTGAAAGCTCATGTAGGTACATCCATCTAGTCTAGATCATATCAAGATTCAAGGTGTTACCACACAATTAAGTATTCACATACGTTTTTCTAGTTTTCATGCACGTCAACGAGAATGAATTGCCTTGTGGATAATATTAGACTTGCAGCTCAAATCATGATATAAATCATTACCTATTATTTCTAAACATGCGAATAATTTATTTCCTAACAATCGGAACATTGATTCAGAAAATGTTTTGTTTTTGATTCGTTGTTAAGATTTTGATGGCTTTCTTGTTCGATGCAATTGACCGAGTTTCTGTATTTGGATCTAATTTTAGGAATAGTTACTTAAGAAAGTAAGAGTGTGATGCAATCGCAATCGATTCACTATCACAGTTGATCTTGAAAACAAGAAACGTGGTCGAAGAAATGATCTGGCTTGGTAATTGGCATCTTGGTAATGTTTTTGGTGCTTGTTGCACAATTTACTCGCCTGGTCAGTTTTTAAAAACATTGACATTGCGGATAGTGTTGTACTTTTTTATGATTGTAATCTGTCAATCTACTTTTGTTTTCGTGATCACTCATGCGCGATTAGAAAAGGACCGTATCAAATCGAGTGCAGCTCCTAACCAAAAACCCCACACCCTTACAGAGCTTGCAAAGCTTACCAAGCTTACACAGCTTACAAGATGCTGCTAAAGTCACAACCCGCGCAAACGATTCTATTGGTCATGTGCTGAATAACTGGATCCAATTTTTTGCATTGTGCAAGACTTCTTCTGTAGGTGTATAAGGCTCAATAAAGAAATATAGGAAGTCTCATAATATGATACTCATAATACTAATTGGAGGAGCATTAGGACTTGATACATTTTTTAAACCGAATAAATTGTTCCCAGGACTAGTTATAAATACGTGAGAACCATTTGCGTAAGGCATTGACAACATCAGTATCTTGGTCTCCATAATTATAATTACTGGGATCTCAATCAACGGCTTTCTCAGCCAATATAATTATTATTTAAATTTCATGGTGTTTATGAGACATCAACTAAGTTTCGTTAAGACAATGTGTGAAAACTTTCATTACATTATTAATGAATGCGATGCAAAGCTTCAAACCCGAATGTATTAACATGGTGTCTCTTTGACAAATGTATCAGTGTTCGTGTGACGTGTGATCGTGTGATCTAAGGGATCGTGTGCTCGTTTGATCGTGTGATCGTGTGATCTAATGCTTCGTCGAGCGGCTGCTGCTGCTGCTGCGGCTGCGGTATGCATGATCAACTGCAGCAGCAGGACGTATGCAACGACGGAACATGTGTGCTAACTTGGTAAAGCCGAGTACCATTGCCGACTGCCACTCGGGCGAGCGCCTGGCTCTTTTACAGAAAGAAAGTACAGATTCCGACATTCGGTTTCTGAAGGTAACTTGGAGTTTGGAGTGAGGGTATATATATAGTTCAAGACATATACCACTCAGTATCCACTTCTCAATTGAGACTTGGAGGGACCTAACACTAGTAACACAACATGAAAATCACGGTAAGCAAAGCAAAGAAACAAAGAAAGTGATTGCGAATTGAATCCAATTAGGAGTGACTTGTGAAACGATCATCGAATGAAACATCTTCGGCTTATGAATGGACGCTGTTCTAGTGATAAATTTTCGTAAAATTTTATTCGATTTTAGATTATTTTTATTATTTCAAAATTGTGTGATTATATTCAGTGTTTTTTCAACTATCCTACTAAACTATTCAATTCAAATGAAAAATACGCATTGAGATATTTGAAATGATCGTCAAAGACTGTTTAAAACGCCATCAAGTGCATGCAATTTAGAAATAAGATCTAGAAACTAAAAAAACATAAAAAATGCAACTATTTTCAAAGTTTCGTTTTGCAGGTCTCGATCGCCGTCCTGGCGTTCGCGGCTGTTTGTTTAGCCGACGGTGTTGTCAAGGAGAAGAAGGCGGAGGTGATCAAAGTTGAGGACAAGAAGCCCGGCAAGCGCGGCCTGTTCGATATCGGGCTTGGATACGGCCATGGTGGCAGCTCCTACGGCTCGTATGGCGGATACGGCGATTTCGGAGGGTCTAACCAGGGTGGATACGTCACCGATCTTGGAACTTACATCAACAACGATCATCATCACCACACCTTGAAGACCATCACCCACAAAGTCGGTGTCCCAGTGCCCCAACCCTACCCCGTCCATGTCACCGTGGAGAAGCACGTGCCCTACCCCGTCGAGAAACACGTTCCCTATCCGGTTAAAGTGCCCGTAGATCGCCCCTATCCCGTCCATGTCGATAGGCCAGTTCCCTACCCAGTTGTGAAAAACATCCCCTACCCGGTGAAGGTGGCCGTCGACAGGCCCGTGGCTGTCCACGTTCCTGTTTACAAGAATGTGCCCTATCCAGTCGAAGTCAAGGTCCACGTCCCGCAACCTTACCCCGTCCACGTCGACAAACCCTATCCCGTGTATGTCGAGAAAAAAGTTTACGTTCCCCAACCGTACCCCGTCGAAGTTAAAGTAAATGTGCCGCAGCCGTATCCCGTCCACGTTAAAGTACCTTATGAAGTGCCCGTCGACAGGCCGTATCCCGTCCATGTGAAGGTCCCAGTTGATAGGCCGTACCCAGTCGATGTGCCCAGGCCATACCCCGTTCCCGTTGACAGGCCAGTGCCGTACGCAGTAGAGAAGCACGTGCCGTACCCAGTCAAGGTACCAGTTGATCGGCCGTATCCCGTCGAAGTGCCCAGGCCGTATCCCGTTACGGTTGAGAAGCACGTACCCTATCCCGTTGAGCGACGAGTGCCCTATCCCGTGGAGAAGCACGTGCCGTACCCAGTGAAGGTGCCCGTCGATCGCCCGTACCCCGTCCATGTGCCCCAGCCCTATCCCGTCACCGTTGAGAGGAAAGTGCCTTATCCCGTGGAGCGACGCGTCCCCTACCCAGTTAAGGTATATGTTGAGAAGCACGTTCCCTACCCAGTAGAAAAGCACGTGCCCTACCCTGTCAAAGTACCAGTCCACGTTCCGGTCAAAGTGCACCATCACCACGACGACCACCACGATGGAGGGTTTGACTCGTATGGAGGCGGCTATGGCTACGGCTATAACGAATACCATTGATAGATTTAGGAGATTGAGAATGTTTATTTAATTTTTGTACTGCATCTTTATATCTGAAAATTGTTGCCGCCAGCGCTTGTTGATTTTGTAGGTCGACCAATTCTTTGGTTTTTCTACTTAGTATGTGTTGTCATTTACTTCATAATATTATCAGAATGTCATTTTTCATGTGTTTCAACGGCAATCCAAATAAAAATCTGTAAAACAATTTCATTTGTTTCTTTTCCTGAATCCTTTGCTCCTTTCTCGGTTAACTTAATAGTTCAATATTGAATCAATTAAAACATTATTAATGGCGATAAAAGTTTTGAGTG
This sequence comes from Nemurella pictetii, assembly GCA_921293315.2. Classification (NCBI taxonomy): domain Eukaryota; kingdom Metazoa; phylum Arthropoda; class Insecta; order Plecoptera; family Nemouridae; genus Nemurella; species Nemurella pictetii. The sequence goes on along the minus strand of OV121116.1, from coordinate 21,562,616 downwards.
GAGTTGATTGCTATGTGCTTTATCGATAGAATCTACTTTAAATTTCTAGATATGCTATCAAATTTAAAATAAAAGTAAAATTTATGCCGTTTGATAGTAATTTCATATTGCATATAAAATCTGCTTGTGGGTTCTTTCGTGTCATGTCTTTCATGAACGAGTCGACTTTAAGATATTTTTATAGACAAAAAACTGTTTATGAAACATATAGATAGTCGGTATATTGCAAGTGAAACGAGAGTAAAACGCTATTCAGAATTTTAGCTCCAGGCCATTCTTGATGTGAGAGCAATTACTTTTGAAGAATTAAACCCATTACAAAACGCTCTGACTAGAACTTCGACACCTGATAACTGCATGTGGATCAGTTTCACATTTTCGATGGAAATAAAATTGTGCGTTTGATAATAATTAAAGAAGTAGTTAATTAGGTGACGATATTTCAATGCAATGCAGGTTAAGAATTGGAACGAAATTGAGCAAGTTTTATTGTAGTTTAATTAGGTCTCCGTCTTTCAAATGTGTTATATAACATATTCATTTCCTGAGCTTACTAAAAGAACAGTTGGTCTTATATTTCAATCTTGGATATACCATGGATGTTCTTAACAATGGTGAGCTATTTCTCAATTATTATTTATCCGCACAATGGCTGTTAGCTAATGTATTAAGAAGATGGATGAGGATGCAATACGAGAATGGCAATGATCTATACTTGATAGATAACTAATTGATTAGAAACGATTAATTAAGATTCGCTGAAACAAAGTATCGCCTTATTTAGTTTGGACCTAGACATAATCCTTTACTCTCAAATCGTGCACAGATACTTTTAATATCCTGCCTTCACGAAAATCTCATAAGCAAAATCGAATGTATTAATCCTTTATCCTTGAATCACAGGATATATAGCTACAGGCACGAGGGCTTTCCCTTTCTCGCTACATACATTAACATATTTTATGTCTCTTGCTAGAAAATGTCCTGAATTTTTTCGCCGTTATGTGATTGTTATAAAATGTAACGATCGATGAAGAATGAAATTTTAGCGCTTGTTGGCATGTTACCGATAAGTCGAGTAATTTTCTGTATAAAACGGATTTATTAATCGGTACGGATCCAAACAATTATGGTTAACAAATCATACTATTCCACGTGCTTATAAGATATCAAACTTTATAAGCGGCATGATTCATGAACGTGCAAATTATGATCATTTCAGCTCGTAAAAATAATATGATTTCAGCTTAGAAGTGACGGATGAAGATTTCGCACTATCTTGGTGTTAAAATGAGAATAGCCTTGCTTTCGCTATCAATTAAGATCACATTTCAAAATAATCAAAACGTAATTATTTGCATGAACTTAGGTACCTACACACTTAATATGCAGCACACTAAATTGCACATTCAATATTAATACGAAATAAATTAGTTATCAATATCCTCAGTATACACGACAAGAAAAAATAGTCCGTGACAAATTTTCGTGTAAGAGAAAACTCAAGATATGTTGAGATATGCAACACCTTTTTGCGTTACATAATTATTATGCAGAACATTAGCTAGTAATCTTAATTCATTCAACTTGATGTTCCAGTTCATTAACAACCTTGCCTGTTTTGATCACCTTAACTTTGCCATTCCAAATCACATAATTGCCAAGATCTCGTGTAGGTAGGTGTTGATATTTCGAGATCAGAATGTGACACAATTATAAAAATGTTGTATACACATCTGGATTAAGAAAACTGTGCTTTATTGGAAATTGCTTTTATTTCACGACTATATGCAGACGCTTGGCTGGTGTTTTAAAAGTCAAGAAACGTGTTGAGAACAATCGTTACATCATATCTAGCCTTGTTAACAGTCCAAGTGTAGCAAATTAGACGAGATGAGTTTGACTGTAAAAGTAAGGAACACCTTAGCCCAAGGAAATTGCATTAATCTTATTCAAAAAAGATAATGGCGCTTTTATTGCTTACTTCCACTCATTTCATTATAGATGCAACATGCACAATCACACATCTAAGTATTCAGTTTTTTTTTGTCAAGAGATCGACTCTTCTTTTCTCTTTATAAAAATCTCTGCGTTTTATTTTTATTGAATAATTTGATTACAAAGTTGAAATAAGTAAAACAATATAATAATACTTAGCCAGCGGATACGTCGTTGATTAATGAGTAAATATTTCGCAAAAACGTGTTTATTTGTGGATGTTTTCCAATTTTAGGCTCATGTTCGTGCAATTAGCGGTTCTAATTGAAGAAATAAATGCATTCTACACAGGATTTCATTAACTTTACTAGGTTTGGAATTCTTAGGTAATCATTATAACTTTTCACAAAATATTTTATTTGGTTCTTCTTTTTAATTGGAGAGTAAGATAATTAACGCTCTTCAATCTGAAGAAATATGTGTGCATGTGCATCCTGTATGCAATTTCTCAAATGTACAACGCAAATTATCATTCCTGGTCTCGACGAAACAATCGGAAATGCCAACAAGAAACTTATTCGTTTAATTCCGGCTTTTTTTTCCTTGTAAAACGGAACTAAGTGTGATCACATAATGCAAATACCCACAATTATTTAGACTGACCAGTGCTAAAAATGATAAATGAGATCGACAGTCTGGCACGAGGAAGCAAACCCGACCAACTAATGACGGATAGAATGCCAGACGCATTCTAAATTACATCTTCTAACACACTCGAATGTTAATCATGATTTTACTTAACCAATCAATCTAATCACCGATACAAAAGAACCTCCAATTGTTTTGAACTTCGGATGTAGTTATATTTACTTTCTAGTAAATTAGTTTAAGTATATCAGGTCTCAAAATTGAAAAAAAATGAACAAAACGACATTTGAAAGTTTGAATGTAGTTTCGTGATCTAACTCGGCTTAGCAGGCGGGAATTGTAGAGGAAACGGAGGAAGGAGTCAGGACGGATATATGCCTTTTACCGTGTGCCATATGCCGTGTACAGTATGCCGTGTACCGTGTACCGTGTACAGTATGCAGTGTACAGTAGGTATGCCGTGTACCGTGCACCGTGTACCGAGAGCCATGTGCTGTGTGCCGTGTGCAACGATCGAAGGCACACTGTCCCAGGCAAAGCGGCTGCTAGCTGCCGCTTGCATTATCATGTTTAGCGAAAGTCCAATTGCCGTCGAATTACTATATAAAGTGTGTGCCAGCTTGAATTGAGCATCCAGTCTTAAGTGATCAAGTCTAGAAACAACTTCATAGCCTAGACATGAGGATCTCGGTAAGTAGCCAGATTTCAGAAAATATCTCTTTAGTAACATTTATATTCCATAAATCAACAAATCATTTTTAACAATATTCTTTGCCGAGTGTTATTTTATGTTCAGGTACCTACACGCCGGGTGGTTTAAATAAAATTATAAGAGTTTTTTTACACGTGAATAATTTTGAAATGTTTGACAGTGAATCAAGTTTCGTGGCATTGAATTGACTTTTTTTGATTAGAAGATGTCAGTGTTTTGATAAATGTGTCCAGCAAGTTGCTGATTTTAGCAAATTCAAAGTTCTATAATACTTTTTCTTATCGCATCTGCTTTGAGGATTGTCTATAAAAATATAAAATCTCAAAAATAAATTATCCGCATGCGAATGGCGATCAAAATAGATCGGATGATTTTCTTTCAAAGAAAACTTTCGATTTATTTATCTACCAATAAACGTGTTTCACACCAATTCAACACATTAAAACGCACTGTGCTTCCACATTGTGTTTTCCACATCGAGTGGGAAAATCTAGAAACGCATCTCCATGCAAACCCTAATTGCTTCATTTGCCAAAAGACAGGATTCATCGGCCTGGTAATATTAATTAACAACCACTAATTGAGATGCCATTAATTTGTCAGAACAATGAGATTGTAAGATGCACCGACACATAATCTTATTGCTTGCTTAATTAGTATGATTATATTTTCACCGACAGATTTGTATCGCCTTCTTGGCGTTCACAATTCTTGCCTCAGCCGAGGAGAAGAAAACGAAGATCCAAGACGAGAAAGTCGAATCCACAAAAGACGAAAAGTCTGCTCTTCCCGACAAGAAACAAGACAAGAGAGGACTGTTTGACCTTGGGTACGGTGGCCACTCTGGATTCGGGGGTGGAAGCTACGGGGGCGGCTTCGGGGGCAACAGCTTCGGAGGCGGCTTTGGCGGCCTGAACCATGCAAGTGGTCTCAGCTACGGAGGTTCCAGCTACGGACACGGCGGTGGATTTGGAGGAGGCTTCGGGGGCGACTTCGGCGGTTTCGGGGGTGTCCACGAGCACCATGACCACCATGACCATCATGTGAAGACCGTCCACGTCACGCAAAAGGTTGCAGTGCCCCATCCCTACCCCGTTCATGTGCCAATTCACAAGGAAATTCCTTACCCAGTGACGAAGGAAATCCCTTACCCAGTAAAGGTCCATGTTGACCGGCCAGTACCATATCACGTGCACGTTGATAAGCCAGTGCCTTACACAGTTGAAAAGCATGTGCCTTATGAAGTTAAGGTTCCTGTGGATCGACCCTACAACGTCCCTTACACTGTTGAGAAGCACGTGCCGTATCCCGTCCATGTCAAAGTCCCCGTCCCCCAGCCGTATAAGGTTGAGGTGCCGAAGCCATACACCGTGGTCGTTACCAAGAATGTCCCTGCCCCGTACCCAGTGCACGTGAAAGTCCCAGTCGCTCAACCCTACCCCGTCCACGTGAAGGTACCTGTTGCCGTCCATGTCGACCGACCGTATCCCGTCCATGTGAAGGTACCCGTCGATCGTCCTTACCCTGTTCATGTTGACAAGCCATACCCGGTGAAGGTTGACCGACCTGTGCCTTACCCAGTTGAAAAAGAAATCCCCTACCCCGTGAAAGTTCCTGTCGACCGTCCTTATCCCGTTCATGTAGACAAGCCGTATCCCGTTCATGTCGAGAAAAATATCCCATACCCGGTCGAGAAATTAGTTCCATACCCAGTTGAAAAGGAAGTCCCGTACCCTGTGAAGGTTCCTTTCGATAGGCCGTACCCAGTTCATGTGCCCAAGCCATACCCCGTTCATGTAGAGAAGCAAGTGCCGTATCCCGTCGAGAAATTAGTCCCATACCCAGTTAAGGTGCCAGTTGAGAAAATCGTCCCCTACCCAGTTGAAAAAGAGATTCCTTACCCAGTCAAAGTTCCCGTCCATATTCCCGTGAAAGTTCACGAGCATCACAGTGAGGGAGGCTTTGGAGATTATGGAGGTGGCGCTTCCTATGGAGGAGGCTCATCTTACGGAGGGTATGGAGGTTCATCGTATGGCGGCGATCACCACTAAAGATTATGTAATATCAAACCGATTCTCTGATCTCGAACAAATGTTGAAAGTCTCGTCTTGATCGAAAGTATATTTGGGCGAGTAAGAATAAATTATGTTTAAAAGTTGATTGAATAAAAACCGAGGGACCTGTGTTACAGCATCGCCGTGGACAGAGAATTGGAATTCATATTAAATCATTACTATCATCATTTTTCTACATCCTAGTCTTGTAATTTGTGTCTGACAATTTTTTACCATTTACAATGTTATGAAATTAAATCTGTTTTATATGTTTTTTATAAGAGTGCAAATAAATGAAACAAAAGTAACAATTGTATTTTATTCCTTAAGTTTTCCTTCGTGGCTTCTTACGAGAAAATATCTGGACAATTTCGGATCCTTTCTTAAAGATTGCATTATCATAGCGAGTAATATTATTTTATCATCGTAGACTAATGACTGATTCACGACGCAGTAGATTTCTAATGCATTGAAATTTCGCACAATCATTGTTTGCCAAGATTCAAAACGTAAGTTTAGAAATCTGTGCATTCACTCACCGAATGTAGGGTATGTTGGCAGGCACATGGTACTTGGAACCGGGGTCGAAGTCTATCTCCGACCTCAGCAGTGGTGGTTTCACCCCCGTGTATTTCTCTCTGCAATCCCAACGACATCACAATCATTCATATTACATCATTTGATTATGTACACTGTGTCGCTTACTCCAATTAGTTTCACTAGGATTTCGTGTCTTTGAACATAATATCCTCTTGATTTCGTCAAACGTAGTACTTGTCTAATTAATAAAAATCGCAATAGGTTTGCAATCGAATATCGTGGCCTTCTTTTGTCAATTCAAAAACTGAAACTGAAAAGTAGTCTGACGGCTCATTTTACCACACACCAAACTTGATATAATTCGACTAGTTTTTTGAATTTAAACAGAACTGGATCAACATAGATAGGTCCCAAAAAACTAGTTTAAGACCACACTGGCGTAATGTGGGTCCGAAAGTAACAACTAACGAGGGTTCAGTTACACACACTGCACTAAAGTGCATGTGTATACGCAATTGGTTACAAGTTGTCGCTGTACTGCGGGGTTTGTGACATTGTGATTTATGACCTTGTTTCGCTTTGCCGGTCCTTTCAAACTATTCATTTAAATTATGGTGTTTTTAGTAGAACGTTTACTTTCAAATGTTTCATTGCATGACCTAACACATCGCTTACGAGACATACCACCAATTTGTCAACCAGCTTGCTTGAACCAAGCCTGCATTTTTTATGTATTAGGAAGATAAGCAAAACATTAAAACTATTGGAAACCAAATTTTCAATCGAAAATCACCGTCCAATTCTTCATAAAGCAATATTGGATTGCCAGGGAGACATTCTGAGTCGCCCGTTCAAAATGAACCGAGCGCATTGTTGTAGATCACCAAACTAAACGACTTTGAAAAGGAGGTATACACATTTTACTGTATATGTATAAAATCATTTCCTCTCGAAATGTATGTCGTCATTTTACCCCGGGAGTTGAACGTAATTTTTGATTCCGAGTATGTAGATGTACCCTGAGGTTAGTACAGAATTACTCGAACTGCGCAATTGACCAATCACACTCTACCAAATTAGCTGCTGTCATTAAAACCTTTAATTTAGATACAATATTCAATAATGTTCACCTTAAGCTCCACCAATGACAGTTGTACTGGTCCTTGTTGACATTTTTCTGGAAAACATCCCATCGCCATTGGTCCAGGGTGAGGCTGTACGGTAGAAATGCTAATTTGTCCAAAGCCATTGCGAACAGGAAGTTGATGTTGTGAGGTGTGTCATCCACTGAACTCGGTACCAATCCTAAGTTTTGCAAGTGTTTCGGGGTTGCAACTGAGAGAGCAACAGCCTCGCCGACAGCTTCGTGGAAACCTAAAAAATGATAATTGATTTACAATCAATTTCTTTTCGATTTTGGGGAAGGTCGCTCATTACGTAAATTGAGCCAGGATTCGTTTGACTTTGAAACTACCTTACACTTCGCAATTGACTCCAATAATTTTACAGTTAAATAATAATGAACTATTAAAAAATATTTACGGTCTCATAAATTTGGTCTTAATTAGGGTTTTTTTGTTGTTTCAATAGCCAATATTTTTAAGTATGAATTATTTACCTGGATTAGCACCATCGCGGAAGACTTTCGGTTGATTGCGGTAATTTAGGAAGTACTGAATGTGACCCATTTCGTGGTGGACTGTGACAAAGTCCTTCATATTTACGTGTGTACACATTTTAATCCTGAAAGAAAGAAACACAATTATTGGATAACAGCTTAATCATACTAAATGCGTGATTTGACGGTCATAAATGCGGAAGGAGGTCTAATCTACTATCTAACAGAGTACAAGCAGACACCTTCAGGGTGATTGTGTAAATAATCATTCGATTTTTGGAGATTCATATGATATTGATATTTGTTCTCAATCGCCCACAATGATCGATCAATGATGATTTTATAAAATTTCTTTTTAGCACCCTCATCCGCAATCCGACATCTTATAACGAAGTGATTTTTGGATTTCATGGAATCAAAATTTACTGCTTGCAACTGAGAGAGACATACGACTTTATCAATCTCTAAGCCAACAACCCTAAAACTCTTGAAAATTGCTTGTGTTTGAGCATTTTGTGTATTTATTTAGCAATACCCAATATCTAAACAGTGCGAATGCTATAAGTGAGAATGAAAAATGAAATTATTTGGCCACTGAATAAAGCACATATAGATGCTCACTCGTGATTCAATATTGAATGTTTTCCCTGAAAAATTTGCGAGAATCATACCATGAAAGCGAAGCTACACGAGAATGCAGGTTTCCAAAATAGACATTACAATAGCGTAGAATGGCACGAACGCCTGGGAGTTAGACACTTGGCAACACTTATAAAAGCACTTTGCGCATACATAAAATGTATTCATGTAGAATCTGTCAATACTCGCGCACTTCTCCGCTCTTGTTTATTGCCGCACGAACAGCGAGACTAATATGTTATTTCAAAAATAGTTTTATTACTACCTGGGGATTGGTTAAAAAATTACGGTTCAATAAATATGGGTTATTAATTATATAGTCCGTAAAGCGATCACCGAGTTTTTAGCGTATGCTATTGTGCGTCGGCTTCAAATTCCGTTTGTAAAGAGCTTATAAAATTTTATACGTGTCCTTGCCGATTTTACCGGTATCATCAATAATACCAGTACCAACCAGTATGTACCAATACAATTAACAATTGCACGTACCGTTACTAGTCCGTCTCACAGACTCAGTTGTTATGAGAGGTACTTTTTTCTTGATTTAATGAAATACCAATTATTTTATATGTCCCTTACTGTCATAATTGTCATAAACTTCTAGTAAAAAGCACTTAGACAGACAAGTTCTTGTAAAACAAACACAGTGCTTAAGCATAGCCTACTATATGGCTTTAGCATTAGATCTTATGCTAGTTCTACCTGTTTTTGTTTTTTTACTTTATTCTGTATTTATTCATTTGTGCGTACACAAATTATCTATGAATTTGATCACAAGTACGATAACCCTTCATAAACTGGGAAAAAAACTGTACCTGTAATCTTGACGATTACAGAAATCCCAAGCTGACGGTTGACAGATGACAGATCGATCTGGCAGCTCTTCAATGACGGAATGAGCCCAAAATTCTGGAGGCATCACACTTAGATTGAGAGAGACGTAGAATTCTTCTGCCAGACGGAACATTGCTATTGGAGTGTACCCCTAAAACAAATGACAGAATTCATTAACCAGACATCCGCTAAATCTGAAAACCAATTCGCGTCGGTTTGTATATTTTAAATGGCTCGGGTTTCATTGTAAACTGCAAATAAGATAAATTTGATCTACTATTTTTTTTAATATTTGAATTAAAGATGGGTTGCAGATAATTATCATTCTACGATTAATTCCATTTGAAGTTTCTTGCAACCAACGAAACCTTAGATAGCTTTCTTTTGTTAAAAGCTTGCAGAAGACAATTTGAAGATATTTTTTTTGTGCAGACAGTATATTTGTTGCTTCTTACTTGTTCGACCATTTGTGGCCCGACGTCTAGGAAGTTTTTCCCAGGATAGGGGATAGTGATATCCAGGATGTTACTCCAGGATTGGCCCCACATATTTCCTGCGAAATTATTTGAATATTTAATTCTCTAACAAATATACATTCAAATAAAATACTGTCATAGCTACAATATACTTCACAATCTATTAATATCACCAATTATTTTTTAATAGTGTGGCTATTTACCAAGAATATGTGCAGGCAAGGGTGCCTGTCGATTGATCTTCTCTGGCCCGTACAGATCACGCAGCTTCCTTCTAACGTACGCATGAATCTGCTCGTAGAGAGGTCGCACTTGTTCCCAAACATCTTCGACCTCGAATTTGAATCGAGGCGATTCGTAAGGGAACATCCAGTACTCAGCAAAATCGCGCAGATCTGTTTAAAACAAAAGAAATTCAATACGTTTAGTAATATTTCCCCGTAGATTTCCTCTTAAAAGATTTAATTCTCTTGCAAATAAATCTTGCAATTAAATTGAAAAGAAACCCAGCGCTGGACAAGGGTCCTAGACGAACGTCGTTTATTTTTCTTGAAAATTAGGAAAAACCCTTGCCTAAATGACTTCCAAACTCCATGAGAGTGGACCTTTTGGTGAGCTCTTGAACAGGAAATTTCATTCATGTTTCTTTCAGACGTGTACGATATAATTTAGGGTATAACATTCAGGAATTTTTTAAAAACAATATGATTAATATTAGTATAGGATACACCTTGTTGGAAACTGACGGGCTTTCGTATTGAATTCATCGTGAGATGATTGTAAACAGTATTTTACAGGAAAACGGGCACGTGCACACCTTCACACCTGTTAAAAGTTCCAATACACGATTGCAGTTGTAACACCCGCCGAACGCGTCATGAGCACCCACCTCTCACCACCCACCTATCACCAGTCACCTTTGTGTGCGTAGTGACATCTATCGTGATATCCTAGAGTTGATGATACCTTCTATGCTATTTTCCTAGCGGAGGCCCGGGCCACACCCGCGAAGCTTGAAGCCCCTACGTCAAGAGAAGCTCTCGGACAAACTGATATCATCATATGAAAGATATTGATTCTTACATATAATGCGATCATGCAGCAATATATACCTAAAGGTACACATGTTAAATTCTTGCCCTTTTTTCAAACATCCTACTAAGTCTACGAATTTTTTCTAGGCAAAGATGGTGAAGCAAGGTCTTACGCTATATACGCCATTGTTGCTTCAGGCAGTATAAATGAGTCAACTTACAAAAAAAAAATAATAATAATATAGGCTATAATAATGGTTATCACCAACTATTTCCTACGAACTCCTTAGCTCTTATAACCATAACTAACTCGTCAGGCTTAGCATTCAACAACGCAGGGAAATCTATCGTTTTTTTCAACGTACTGTTTAACTGCGCCGCGTGGTTACTGACGTCCACTAGCTGCTCGTAGAGGTCTCGGATCTGTTGGCCACTCTTCCTGCGCCACTCCAGCCAGACGTGTTGCAATTCATCCCAGTCCCGACTTCGAGCCATGATCAGAGTCAGCTCTGCAACAAACCGAACCGCCTCTTAGAAATATTTACACTCGCTAAAGTATATTTAATATAAGATTAACCTTGTCCGCGCTCAGCGCTAGTAGTCAATATTAGTACCAACATGGGGCGAAATAAATTTTCAGTTACCTATTTACATTTATTTCTAACTGAATAAGTTACTAATAATGAAGTTACTAGTACTTATTAAGTTACAAGTAAAATGCGAGTGGTGAATAAAACATTAAGGCCCAGTTCTAGTGTTTGATTTCGATTTTTTGAAATAACTTCTTGCGAATTTAGTTCCATTCCTTGAGCTTATCCTGACGTTATCCTGAGATTATGACCTTATCCTGTGTAAACTGTACACGGCTTTTCGAGCGACGTTTTCACGTCGCTGCAGCAAAATTATAAATGACAATTTTACAAATTAGTCGCGTTAGTGCGTTTTGTGTGTCTTCTTACAGTCACCCCGGCAAAGATCGACAATTTTTGGAAGTTTTAATTTTTGTAAGATAATTATGAAAATAAGAAATGACAAGGAATGATATATTTATATTTGTGTACGTAATCTCATTGCTGTACCCATTGTACGAAATTCTGGTAAATTCTGAAAAGAGTAGAATTTTTCTATGCTGTTCATACGTTAGTGCTAATTTAATCCAACCAGTAACTGACTTGGGGATAAAAAAAAAACTACAGTAAAAATTTGTCTTAGTTAATTTCATTTCAAAAAATTATAATTCCTTGACTTCTGGTCATTTCTCGACGTGACTTCTTGATCATTTCTCGGCGGTATCACGTGTACTAACACCGGTGTTTAGTGAAATTATAAGGCAATGGTAGGGGCTGCGGTGATGCACTCAAGTGGCTGACATATCTCCTATGTTCAAAACTGACAGGCTACACTTAATACTGATATGTTTGCGACGAACATTATTGCAAATATCGATTAGCATAAGAAAGGAATCACACCTACAATATCAATAATGCAGCGCATGTTGTATACAAAATTAAGATTGCCAGTCCATATACTTATAAAGTTTTCTTGAATATAATTGCATGGATCTCAATTCTCAAACCTGGGTCAAGGCGTAATCCACAGTTGAATGGTTCGTTATAGGCACAGATTGTAGCGCTATTGTAGATCGCCAGCATGTCATCAATTAGCTTATTGTACTGTAAAATACAAACATCCGTCATCAGTAACAGTTCAGCGCAATTTTTTACTGCGAGACAAAGCTTTTATTAAATTTTTATTCTCATGTAAATCCAACCCTGTCAATTCTACACGTTCAAATTATTCTCATATAGTGTGAATAATGTTTGATTACGTTGTCCTTGCTTCTAATTGGGCTTTTTTGGATGACTGAAGCAATGACATCAGGAGCATACACAAATCATTAACATGGTTGAAATCACTTTTGCCTAGAGACTCACCCTGTCCAAAAGATCTGGGGGAAGGGCAGCCGGTCCAATGACGGACAGAAATTTCACCTGGCGCCGTAGGCTGTCATTGTTGATATCAGTTTGGTTCACCTTGTGAAGAATTTGCCAGACTGCTCTTTGAAAATAAGCATAGTTTCTTTGAGATGCAAGCTGTGGACAAATAGAAACAACATTGCTCAATCATGAAAATGTACACAATTGTTCTGAAGAATACGTCCTGATTAGTAATTTCGTTACCAAGAGCATGCGTTAAGTTTTACGTGTTAAATACTCAGAAATAAATTAACAATAACCATTAACTTGAAAGAGAAATGTGAAAACATGAGGTAATATGTGATTCAATGGCAACGGATTTTCCCTCTTTTTCATAAATGCCAAATAAGTGTTTTTTTGACACCTTGTTAAGACGCTTTTTCTTAGACCTTCACGATTTGGTATTGAAAGTACAACTTATGAATATTATCGTCACACAAACAATGATGTCTCTGTATGCTTCAAATTACTTGAATAATAATTACACTCTTTAAGAGTTCTACGTATTCTGCTATGAGTTGCCACGGTGAAGTCAAGACATAGCGACACAACATGAATTACAACTTCTCACATTGTAGTTGGGCAATTTTCGTGAGGAAGCTATTGTGTCCTTAGGTAATCATCTTAATTATCATCACTGAATCAACAGCTACTGAAAACATGTGCTGAATGTGGTGCATCACCGTTGTACAATTATACAAGCACTGAAAAAACAATTAATACGATACCATCATACCAGCTCTTCTCTCAAATATTTTCAAGCTCATCTGCGTTGACATCTCTTTGACTTTGAGTGAATTTAAGATTTTTTCAGCCTTTCATATTATGATTTTGCATCCTTTATTTCATTTCAGAACCAATTTTGCGGACTATTTAAGGCATAGAAAAGTTTAATTAATGGGACCGAAATAAATATCTGACAATCTTGTTTTTCACCATATTGATGTTGGGAGGTCTTAATTTTGCTTCTGATTTGAGATTGCCACATTGGAAGATCAATTCCATTCCAACTATTAACCTACAGATTGCAGGTTTTCTATAGTCAACGCACTCATCTTTATCCTTTCCCATCTGATTTTCCCATTTTCTAAGCGCCCTCGTGAACCATGGATCCTCCTACAACCCACAAGGCAAACTGCGAGGACTAACTATTGCTTATACTAGCCGTGTTACCGGTGTTATAGGTAGCTATTAAATCGACATTAGTATTCAAAATTAAACATAAAGGCAGATGCTCGTGAAGTGCTTGCCCTTTGAAACAGAAAGACATCTCTGTCCACAAAAATTGTTTGTTGGTATTTGCATATATGCTCTAAACAGTAAACTGCCACACTTTGGAGATAGCATATCCCAAGTCAAATAGGTCACATTTTGCGATTGCACATGTCTTAAGCTTGACAGGAGTAGGTTTTGTTTGCAAAAAGAAAGTGGTTGCCTTTACTATCACTTATCACTGAAGGCCCGTTACAATATTTCCGTGCGTATTAATATTGTTATCAGTCTACGAAAGTAAAAATCAATTAAACACTTGAAATACACGCGTGTTTTACTGTTGCAGGTCATGTGCTGGTCAGTACTTTGTATACTGCCCGTTTGATCAATGAGGTTCCCTATACATATTCACCGGAACACATACCTTATTACCATATTATGCGTAGAAAAATTAGCCGCACAGGCTTACAATAACATCATTTGTTTGAAATTTTCACACGCAACGTACCTATACCAATACGCGTAATACGCACTAAAAATATGAATCCTATACGCATGGTATTAATATTTCATTTTTATGACTATATAGCCTGTCGAACAGGACATGAAAATGCGTCCGTCCGGTAGAATAACAATACGTATATATTTGTGAAGAGATCTGACAAGAAATAAGAATTTTGCAATTATTTTATTTATACCTACCTATAGCCTAATATTGATCTTTTGAACTATAATGGAAGGTCTGAGAAACGTCCAGGCTTAATTCCCACGACGCGACATGCTATAACCATGACCACGATCATTTCGAAACCCGTAAACACTTACTTAGGAGTAAATAATTATAATGATCTTATGATACTACATGCAAACAGGATGAAGAAAAAGCATTATGTTCTTTCTTTCCTCGCCGTTGACTCATTGTGGCAAGAATTTTCCATGATTTATCATGGTACACGGATAAAATAATGAACGCGACGTAGTTTGCAATTGTCTTTTAAGCGATTCGGACGCTGATTGCTGATAATTGAACATTATATGTGAATATTGTGATGAAGCGTGAAGATCATTTTCGCTTTGTGGTGGCATGTCCGACCAAGTCGAAATTAGCATAATCGTCGATGTTTTTACATGCATCTACAATTATTGTGCATAAATAATGGAATCTAACGCAATCCAAACAACAACGAAGGCTTTTAATGCTATGCATTGGATTTCCTTAAACAAATTCTCTACAAATAGCCATGATGAGTGCTCTTTTTTATTGGGATTAGTTTTTTACATTTATTCGAACTGCCGATGACTTACTTATATTTGCGGTGCGTTTTTAAGATGTAAACAATAAATTTGGTTACTTTGTTGAAAGTAGAATGATAGGTGCCTAGAAAATTATTATTTGCCTAGAAACATTAACAAAAAAAAAGCAAATACTTCGCGTTCACTTCCGCTGGCCTATACGTTATCCTTAAGATAGGGTAAGACAGTTTGTGAATGAAGAGCTATAGTAGAAAGCACTTTACCGTGAAACTCGATATTTACTCCACCAAACAAACAATTTGTATTTAAAATTTGTACTCACGGCTGCTTGCTGGGTGACTGCATTCACATTGGTCTCGAATGCCCACTGACTAGCGACATTATTTGTGCACTGCTCAGAAGACATGACATCAACTTGATTCAATAACCCCACGAGGTCTTCATTCGAAAGCCGAAGAGTATCCTTATCAAAACCAACTCCTCTTCCTTGGGCGACGGAAACTCTTGGTTGATCTTGGGACGGATTTGAATTCACAGGTTGGTACTGTTGAGAATTTGATCCTTGCGGGATGTTGTACTGCCCAGATGTACCGGTAAAATGTGGGAATGACGCGTCTTCGTAGTGTTGGCCGTTTGAAAATTGACTGTTGCTCAGTATTAATGTAAGGAAAAACACTATTCTTGGCTTCAGCCAGAAGTAAAGCAAAGGCTTTGGACGACTCACACACGCCATCGCAATCGGATTCCGACTTTACTCGAAGAAAAGCTAATGTCTATTTTTGGGGGTATTCTTGAAGCACTTTGTCACCATTCACAACCTATGGGAGAAGAATCCATGAGTTTTCAGCGCTCAAATAACTAAAGGAAACGTATCAACAAAACAGTTGGTTTCATAAAAGGGCAAGTAAGTAATCAATTTTGAAAAACTCTCTGGTCGAGTTCCAGGAGAAAATTAATACTCGTCCCAAAGGAAAATGTAAAGAAAATAAGAATTCAGATATACAATCTAACTCACTGTTCTCAAATGGATATCCTAATGTATAACCGAAAAAAAAACACTGAAAAAACGCACTGTTTGAAACTGGTAAGAAACGCATGCACAAATATTGAGCTACCCGTAGCTACTGGCTTGTTCCACTATTGATATCACCGGTAGGTTTTCAAGCGAACACTGGCTTGCTTGGCTCCCATGCTTTGCACATGTACTATTATCAAGACAATGGGTCGGGGGCGTGCGGGGAAGGCAACCAAGTGGCAGAAGAGTTCCCCAGCAGTCCGCACTTCCAAGTGACACGTACCAACAGTCTCATTATCATCCACCCCCACTTCACCGTTCTCTTTGCTACTTGCCCTTCCAGCGATAACGAAAGATTACTCATGTAATTATCTTCGTAAGGAATCAAATATTAGGCGGTTTTCTAACAAGCTGGCAAGTTTCATTACGGGTCTTCTTTTTTTTCTGGACAAAATATCCTGCATAACTGATTTAGTTACTGTGAATGAATGTTGGTTGTCGGTTTAATATTAGGGCTTTAAATTTATTTATCGATATTTTGTCCAGTGGAAAAATCATAGTACTTATTTTAATGGCAGTGTGATTTTTTATCTGCTGATGTCGATACCAAATCACAATGAAACAATATTTTGAGTGATCCAGAATCATTGACTCTTAAAAACGCATTAGAAGAATTCCTGAGATTTAGGTCGTCTGCTTTTGGGTATCTATAACACAATCCAAACAAATGCGGCATGATTATTTTATTTTCAATACCTCACCAAATTGAACTTAAAGGTAACCGCAGATGCTGCTTGCTAATCCACCGTAAAACAAAACAAATCGAACCAAATGAAGGTGGAGAATCAATCTGACTCGGTATGTCTTTAATCATGTTTGAATTATAAGGGGCTAGTTTCACCATTTTATTAACTCTGGGTTGAAGTGGGAGCTGAGTTAAATTCAATAGCAACGTCCAACCAAGTGCAGTGAAATGCAATTGTTTCTATGAGTTAGCTTTCGACTCAGGGTTGAAAAAATTGGTAAAACTGGCCCTAAAGCAAGAAATGTTAAAAAAATTAATTATTATAATTTCCAGCAAGTGACGATAGCTATACTTGTGTGGTTAGTAGCAGGTTTACAGAAAAGGTGGGGGGCTGGAAAATGGAAAATTCCTCTTTCAATTACTCCTAAAATTTCTCAGGGAAAGTTTATTTTATTAACATTACACATAAACAACGAAAGCACAGCCATATAAAAGTAAACATAAATATTTGCACATTGTTCCTACAATCTTCCGCAATTCATTAATTTTTATATTAATACGTAGAATGAAAAAAGCAATTGACATACGACTAACATATTTCACGTTTCTTTTTTAACTTAAGTGTATGTCTAGGTTATCAGGCCAGACATTATGAAATATTCAACATGGATACCATTATAGCTAAGGTCATTACAAGTATTATGCATTGTTATAAGATATTTTTCTCACACATATATATGTAGTACCTACCATAAGAGATAATAGGTGTTAGTTGATGCTAGCATTTGGAGATGTAGGTTTACGTGCTATTATTGTTTTCAAAGATTGAGAGAATATCACGCAATTTTACATACAATTATCGTTTCAAGGTGCTTATTACAACAGAAATGTATAGCTCGTGCAGAGAACTACAGTTGCTCTGTCGTTTACACAAATCTCACTCTTCAGTCGTCACCACTCGTCACCAAATGCGAATGGGAAAGATTTTTTAACAATGCCATTGTTGAAGAAAGTTCATTTCCATGTGAGTTCAATCAATGTAGCAGTAATAGGGTCTTCTTCTTTGGAAGATAATAAACTGCCAGAGATGAACGGCAATTATGCACATGGTACAGATGTAGCAGATGTTGAGGAGTTCTTGACCACTTCCAAAGGTCCGCTTACTCCCGTGTGGAAAGACTCTCACGCCTGACATAAAAATTTATCTATTAAATTAAAACATTAAAATCGGAGACCTTAAATATTAGACATATTCAGATGTAAGTTAATTGTCATCATGATTTTTATATAAAGCATGAGATGTCTCAGTTGAATACGTCCAAGCTGTTTAAAAAAAGTACATGGATAGAGTCAAAAATATACTTGTATGGTTTTTGCATTTGAATTAAATTGAATTGCAAATGTGCAAGCACCAGTTGCTATGCAACATTATGCAGAGACATTATATTTGTACTGTTATTATTTGTTATAAGCTCTACGTTTTGCGATTTGTGAATGTGACTAGCTTCTTTTACCTACACCGAACTTTGTCAATAAGCATACTTTTCAAGGAAAGTGAAGTTACATTTCTATAATTAAATTGTTCGTTCTCACAGGGGACAAACAAAAAGGTAAAAATGTCAACAGAAGCAATTTGACATATTATTCTGTAATAGTTAAGAGCAGTTTATCATCACTTGCAACCGGATGCCTTATGATTCATAGTACACTTCACTTTTCACAATGATTTTAGCAATTATCACGCAGGGGATCTTTACAGTGGATTCATGCTATTAGGTTTAATAAAGATTAATAAAGATTGGCCAATGTTGCGTTCTAGCCAGGATTGCTTCCAATTTTAAAAGGCGGTACAAAATATTAATTTTTTTCTCAGCCTTATATATTTTTGTACCCCTGCAATGTAACTATAACCTCATTGTTTAAACTGAAGACCGTATAGCTATAAGAGTCCCGAAGTTCAAAAAAATGAGGTATAATTAGAGACAAGCTGGAATTATGGAAAAAATGCCTCATCTCTTCCGCTTGCAACCACTGCAATTTACTGAGAATTTGCATCGATTTAATTTATTCTAGAACATATGGACCATTGAAATGTTCAGTGCCCTTGTCCACAAACTAACAAAGCCGATAAACAGGGGTAGGAGAGACCAAGGAAATGCAAGCTATCGCGAAATGGGTGGTTTAAATTTTGTTCAACCTTTAATGCACCATCAATGGTCAGGGGATAGGTTGGCTCCAACAGAATTGTTCAACCCCTCACAGAAGAATAATATGTATAAACCGGCTTGTCTGTGAATGCATAGCATATAAGGGTAGGTAACAAAAATTGGGGTTGTGAGGTAACAAAACTTGGTGGCAGGACCAGGCCATAATAAAATGCACATACCTACCATTTTATAAGCACGAAGCATTACCTGGCTTAGTTTCTTCCCATCTTGTCGCATTATTTTCTGTATGCTGCAACACTTTTGGTATCCGCTCCAATGCGTTGATATTATTTTCTCTTTCGGCTGCCATTACTGGATTGAGCGCTCCCAAGTTTATAAGCTCCGGAGTCTTGTCCGGAGTCGAACACGCTTCGCCTGTAATTGTAATAATTGGCTACTTAAAAAGCAGTGTCTTAAATCAATTAATATGAGATCGCAACAAAAGTCAAATAGGTGAGGTGCGTCAAACCAGTTTCCTTACACACGTTGACTAGTTGAAAAGAATTTTCAGTTAAATTAGATCATTTTTAAGAGAAAAAATATTAGAAAATGCATCTAGACTTTTACCATGGTATGGGTAACATGTCTCTTTGGAGTTGATAGGTATTGACATGTTGGATAACAACATAGTCAATAATAATCACTTCCTGCAGTCACCTGAATCAACTTTACATTTTTTCATTACTTTCTTTTTGGCATCACAGCCTAGAGCTAAAAGAAAACCGAAATAAAATGCACTTACTCGATTGATTCACTGTGCAATAACACGAAGATTGTATAATATGTACCTCGTTTGAAATGTCACCGACTCTCGAAATGTGCTCAGCCTGAATGGTCACTCAAATAATAGTGCGCGCCTCGAAGCATCCTCCTGAAATATAATTCAGAAATTCACTGTCATTGTTTAAGTTAGTACAACAAGGTCTTCAATATTGTAGTCAACTTCCGCACTATCACATTCTCAGCAAGCTGAACTCCCTTGAATTTTTTTTCGATTGCCTACGTGAGGAGCCATCGTCATTCATGGGTCGCAACTGAAAGTAATTCCTAATAAAGACTTGCAATGGACGATACATATCGCAAATAAACAATGTAAATACTAAATAGAGTTCAAGCATTACACATTATGTTTACTTCAATGACGGTAATAACAGGCAGTAGATGGCTATTTCTGTGTCCGAAACTAAAACAATTGGTATTTTTACCGAACACACTCGGTTAAAAGTGCCTGATCAAATAAACTTTCTGTTATTACTATTTTTTGTCTTATGTTTTTTAATATTAATTTTGTTGCTTTTTATTTCACTATTTAAATAATCACTACTATGCCTCTTAATTATTCAATATTAAAACACATGTAAACTGACCACCCCAACATGGAATCATATTTACTGGTATACATTAGAATATTTTAGAATTTGTGTATTTTCATATCAATTCTTCCGTGCAGTTAATCAATACTTTTGTATTTGAAATTATACCGGAAATACGGAAGTCGGCGCGAATCAAACAGCGAGTGACACCTAACGAGAATTGTTATGATAGCCAAGTGTTAAACTGTTTAAAAATGAGATTGACGAGATGCAATCATTACGAAGAAAATTACTTTCTCTTTCTCTCGTGTCAATATAGCACATGATGCCTTTTTCTTTTGCGTGCGCGGTGAATGATCCATTGAGAGGCTGCATAATACTGACATAATGCACAATCATGACATGAGCCACGAGCGGAAGAAAGTTGCATGCATCCAGATTCCAAACCAGAAGGTGCTGTCTTTCTATCATCGCTTTTGGTGAAATAATATGAAGGATTACGATGTAATCAGAAAGTTAAGAACATCAATCTTTCACAGGTTTATTGATAATGGCTACTCGTAGTGTCTAAATCTGATTTGAAATTAAAATATTTTCCAAACAAAAACCATTCAACGAGGCACATAAATAATGTTAAATAGTATGTCGTATTCTTCCTGAAAAACACTCTTATATATGACCTCATGCCGTTGTTTTGTGGGGGATTCATTGTATGGCTTGTATCTTGTGGAAAATTATGCGGAAAATCAAGATTTCTGGAAGATGATGAAATTATGACACTTGAATAAAACCTACTCCATTGAACTGAGGTCATATGACCTTGTTCCAGTGGTGAAATATGGTGAGATTCGTTCAATGAAAAACCCAAGTAGCCCAATGACCAAAAAATATCATATTATTTGTAATATTTTCACGGCTGGAAAATTTTTTGGAGCAAAGAGTTCGATAAAATTGGCTGACAGGAAACGATTTTTTTAAATCGGATGAACGTCATACGATGTACCCCCTCAAACACAAGAATCTGACAAACTCTGTCAACATCAGAATAATTGATCAATTGTTTCTGTTTCAATAATTATGGATACCTACTTTATTATTTGGAAGATTTATATTTGTTTGCTTCAAAGCGCTAATTAATAATCCTTGGCGTCAATTTCTTTCGTTTTCACACTCGCAAACTAAACTGGATCCTCTCGAACTCGACCACCAACTAATTTAGGTATGAACGTTACGAATCCCTGTTCTATCTCAACTACATGTAACATCTTTGAAGGCAAATAACATCTTACTAACTGCATTTCATCTCCCGTCTTCACTTTTTAAAGATCTAAGTAACAATGACTTACCCCCACTCTAATGTATCCATACTTTCTTATCTGTGAACCACACCTCCAAATCACAATCATTGTCGAGCTCATCGTCATTGTTGATGGCATGACCAGTGCGTTCATATCGTCATTAGAAATATTATTCAATACATGGGTGCCTGAAAACTTTCTAATTGTTACGAAGACATGATTTATCACACATTATCTCATACTATCCGGAAACGTAACCCTAACAAAGCACCCAGCCCAATCTGAGATGACTAGAATTTTGTAACAGCTCGTCCATTCTTCATATGACCATGACTGGGCGAAACTTTTTTCGGTTTTGTCGATTGCTTTCAATTTTTAGTTGTTACGAATATGGTGTTATGCCGCCGTTCTTTTAAAATGATCTGTTAATTAAGATACATCGATTTCATTATTAAAGTCGCTCCATTTTTAACTTTTTTAATTGACACTGCATCTATAGCATTCTCCTGAGCATGTGACTTTGCTATTTCCGTTACCAGCTTCCAGCCTCTCTTCCGGCCGTTCACGATATTCCGATCTCCTGACAACTTTTCCTTGGTGTTGGCTGGTCGTTTTCTTTGGTTACGATTTGATCGATCCCTCGAATAATTTTCCTAGCACTCGCACAGGGACAAGAATTCAAGGAATGAAAGGAATTTCTTTCACACGAGAAAAGAGATATCGGAGAGGGAGAGTTTCCATTCGATGGTCTTAATAAGGATAAATCTGTGGTAAAACAACTGTATTTTAGTGACTTGGAATAAATTAAGTAGTTCGTCGAGTCTAGCCAATAGAAGAAAAGTTTTACAACGTTTTAGCGTTCCTTCTTTGGCTTCAATTAAAGTAAATCATCAACACAATAGTCTAATTAACTCGAACTCATTTA
Organism: Nemurella pictetii; assembly: GCA_921293315.2. Taxonomy (NCBI): domain Eukaryota; kingdom Metazoa; phylum Arthropoda; class Insecta; order Plecoptera; family Nemouridae; genus Nemurella; species Nemurella pictetii. The sequence continues at coordinate 21,540,178 of OV121116.1, read as the reverse complement.
TTTTCTTCATCTACTACAACAATCTCAAGTTAGCTCTATCTTCATTGATAGCTTGAAATCGTGGACATGAAAAGATAAATGAGGGTATACCTACTCAATATAATTTTATAACCGTCAGTTTTGTATAAGATAATGTATTTTAATTGCATGTGTAGTAAAAGGTATCAAAAAAGATATTTTTCTTAAGAAATCAGATGTTTTGTAAGGATAATGGTGCAAAAATCGAGCCTGGTTGTGCCATATTCGCCGATTTTTCTTCCATAAAGTCCGATGAATTATCGGACTCAATTTTTTTGTTGGTGATTTTTTGAACAAAGTTGGTTTTTTAATTAAACTCGCGCACAATTTTTTCTGACAGAAAATTACTTTGTCTGACCGACGTTAAAAGTCTTCTGTGTAGGCAACCGGTGGTACCGCCATGTATATTTGGTAGCGAAACAGCACATTTAAGGCGACGCAGCGATTCTACAAGATGTTGCACACCAAGTTTTCCTCCATTCCAAAAAAGCATGGTGGATTCAGCACGCTTTTCGCCTTTTAGAAACGTTTCTTTTCTCTGATTGACTAGATAATGACACGAGATTTAATCATTTAAAAGCGTGTAAATTATATTCGCGATATTTCCATTGAATATTAAGTAAAGAAGATAATGGTATCAGATACCCACGTCAATATAGATTTATCCTTAATCGTTTTCATCTGCAACAACACAACGTATGCATCGAATACAAGTATGACTTTTAAGATGAAACATCTAGAGGTTACTAGTTACCAACAAGAATATTTTTTCAATCTTCTGCAAATCTATTTAATGTTCAAAAACAGACATTAACGTAAGTGAGAGGCTGTTGTTGAAGCACTCATCATTAGTTTTAATTAGTTCATCCATCAGTTAATGGCAAAGCCTGCTGTTTGCTGATCATTCCTTATCTTGCATCGGGGTTCTGCCATGTATACTTCGTTTCTGAGTGTTATGAATGGATACCAATGGTGACAGATTCGATAACATATTTAGCCGCTAAACCGGTTTCATTCTCCAAGATCTCACTAATCGAGCGATGACCTCATCGAAAAGATGATTTGTTTTCTGTGTGGGTGATAGAATTAGCAACCGGTCAAGGCCAGTCATTCTGTAGGGGTCTCAAATCTTAGGTGAATGTACGTCTGCGACACGAGCATTTCGTTATTGACAAATGGTGGCCAAAAAAACCTGCCCATAGCTGTTCCTTCTCAAGTAACGAATGGAAATCTAGTGTAATCTATGGAAATTTAAAGACAGAATTCAAAGGCTCATGGCTTTACGAAAATAAAGCAGTTGATTTGAAAATGAACATTCTATTAAATACATCTTGAATAGCCTCTATTTTTACACAGATATATTTATTTCCAGCTTTTATTTCAATTAAATCCGATTTCATTGCATAAAAATCTATGGGTGCCTAACAATCGCTCAATCTGAGTCAAGATATCTCTACCAACGGTTGGGCTTTCCGTAAATAAAGCAGATGATTTGATTTGAACTGGGATTTAATTAAATACATCACAATATTTCTCTTTGCAAAAAGACATTTATTTTCAGCCATAGGTATATTTCAATTATATTCGATTTGATTACATAAGCAATCTATATTGAATAGCATTGAATTGACGAACTGATACACGATTAGGATGCATTATTTGTTGCGTGGATGTTCAACTCGGCACTGTTCTTGACACATTCTATAAAAAAACAAAAACAATTTATTATATATAAGTTCATTTTTTTCTAATGTTAAAACTTTGAATGGACATTCTGGGACTTGATCAATCACTTACTGGTCCTTGATGGTCCCCAACCAATATATTCGTCGTGCTTAGCGTTATCAGCTTCCAGCCATTCTTGCAGAGGGCGGAAATATTCCAGGAGGCCGCTAGCGTCCATTTCTCTTTGTCCAGTGATCACTTCCATCGCATCGGGCCACGGCTTGCTTGAGCCCATTTGTAACATTTTGCTGTGTGGAACAAAAGGCACACAATATGTTAAGCGGTTAGTTAGTTTTCAAAATTAATTTTAGCACCAATTTATACCGATAGCCAACATAATTTTACATGAGTTTGCATGAAATTCTAGAAAAACTTTATTGATCCTGATTGACCCTGGCTATCTATCCAAAGCTCTGAACCAGTCCGATCAACTTAATATTTTAACACTTTACTTTGCCATCTTAGACTTGGTTTATTTCAGTTTACACAGACATTTAATTCTAATGTGTTTCAACCACAAAATTAAACTGATTATAGTTTTAATGAAGAGACATGTAGGATAAGTGAATCCGAGTTCATATCTCGGAGTATATGTATTAAAATCGAATAAGTGTAATTATATGCACGAATCAAAAAAATAGAAAGAGATAGTCAGAAAGAATCATCAAATTACCTCAAAAGAGCTCCAGCTTCCTTGCTCTCATAAATGTCACACTCGTGAAGAGGCTTTAGGGTCGGATTTTTGGGGTCAAATTGGCCCGCTTCCATACACAACGACCGATGGAATTGGAACTGAATCACGAAGCTCACGAAGTATCTGCAGACAAAGAAAATTACGTTAGTCTCACAGTATAATATATTGGGAATAAAGTCCAAAATATTCGCTTAAGGAGCCCATTGTAACTGCACCCCCTTTCTGCAATATGGACTAATGCGATCGCTCAGCATTCAATTCATCTCCGACTCGGGACTTTTAACTCGATGTGAGAAGGTTATCAAACTGGCATTTATAAGACATATTACTAAATAGCAAAAGTTCTTAAATAAATTGCAGCTTAGTGTTCCAAATTTCCAGTTTCATGTTTGAAAAATAATAAATACGATAAAGTTAGTTCACAAATAGCATATGGGCTGTGCCATGCTTACCTGATATAAGGGACATCAGCAATTACGTGGTATTTTCCACCAGCATCGAAGTCTTGCTCTGTGCGATCAACAGGGGCTTCAACGCCTTGGTACTCGTGTCTATAAAGTAAATACAATGCTCCTTTAGTTATTAAAATTTAACGGGTAACACATGTGGAAAAAACATCTGACGGAGGGATCTGAAATTCAAAAACTTGCAACCATTTCCCGCGTTTATTCTCACCTCAATTTCCAATAATCGCAGTTGTAATCGGTGCTGGGGGTCTTTCCCTTAAATACGTTCCACCTCCAATGATCAAGTAAAGAAGCGTAAGGCAGGAATGCGATCTTTGCTAGACCTTGGAGGAATAGGAAGTTGATTGTGGCTTCAGGATCTTCGACAGATTTCTCATCTAGTAATCCTATTTTCTTGAGGTGCTTGGGTGTTGCTACGGAGAGCGCCAGGACATCCCCAACTGCCTCGTGGAAGCCTGGAAAGAGATTGACAATCTTAAATGAGTTTCTTTGTGGATATTTTTCTAGAACTTTAATTAAAGAAAAACAATTTTATTCTTAATCAAAGATGAAACACGATTGTGTTTTGGTTTTCTTCTCGTTGGCTTACCAGGGTTGGCACCTCTTCTATAGATTTTTGGTTGATCCTTGTATTGCAAATAATATTGAATGTGTCCCATTTCATGATGTGCGGTTTTTAGCTGTGTCATTGAAATTGTCGTGCATTGTTTGATCCTGAGAAATGAATAGGTCTCAAAATGATAATCATACCTGGATTTGCTCCTTCCAGATACACTTTAGGTTGGTCCTTGTACTGTTGGAAATATTGAATATGTCCCATTTCATGATGTGCTACCAAAAGCTGCTCCATTGACACTGTCGTACATTGTTTGATCCTAGTGAGAAAATGCAATATTTTGGAAGGTGCTTCAACTGATTTCGAGATACGAATGTATGCCTTTGCTTTGCACTAAATATTCACAACTGGGTCGCACGTACGAACTTTATAAATTGCTCGTAAAAGCATGGAAGTTTAATATTGAATGGGGCTAAATACAGTAGGGGTGAGAAAGATAAGTATTGATCAACGTCTGAACAGTTATATACCTGAAGTCTTTTCCGTCGTAAAAGTCCCAAGCAGATGCATGACAAACAAGCTCACGGCCATCAGATGGCTTTTCCAAAATAGACTTGGTCCAGAAAGAGTCAGTCATTTTGGTCAGATTCAACGATGTAAAGAATTGTTCCGACAATTTGAACATTTTTAACGGCGTGTACCCCTATGTCGGAAATAAATCAAAAGTTTAATACATTACGATCTGCTAAAACAAATATTAGTGAATAATATTGGTCCAATTAGTTAATGAGGTCTCACTTGTTTCTTCATTTCGTCGGTGACGTCGATCGATGCTTTGCCGGGGTACGGTACAGAGAGATCAAAAACGTTACTCCAAGATTGAGCCCACATGTTGCCTGGAATGAAGAACATACATAAAAAGCTCAAAACTCGAAATTAACTTGCTTCAGTGTGAAAAACCAAATAACACGGAAAATTTTGCATGTTGCAGCCTATTTTCTCACATTCGTGAATAGCCCAGCTTCATTGATCTAATGTTAAAATCTTCGAGCTAATTGTCATGCTCTGCATATGTCCACAAAAGTGTGCAAAATATGTAACTGATGGAATAAGGTTCGATGTCTTATGGAAAAAAATATCTATGTTTCAAGAGAACGATTTTGAAAAAAAATGAAAGCCATGGAAATCAAATGTTGATACAGCCGTTAATTTCTCCACAGCCTATTTGTACACTGACCTAGCAAATGGGCGGGCAACGGCCCTTTCTCAGAGACAACTTCTTTGCCGTAAGTTTCACGCAGACGACGTCGTACGTAGGCATGCAGTTGCGTGTACAGAGGCTTCAATTGCGCCCACAGCTTGTCAACTTGCTCCGGGAAATCGTCGCTCTCGTAGTCTTGAAGCCAGATCTCAGCTGTGTCGGTCAAATCTGGGAAGAGAGTTTGTATGTTTTGTCATTACAGAACACAGTGAATTGTTTGAAATCTGTATAAATTTAATCTCATCGGTATTCAAAACAAGTACATAATGTTTTATTATTTTTTATAGGGGTGTGATTTCGGGTATCGGTAATTTACCAAAACAAGTCATGATCAAACTACAAAATCACAAGAACTTCGCATTTTCGGTTAATTTATTTGTAAATTGCGTGTTTTAACCCTTAAATATAATGCTATGCGTTCTGATATGGCGAACTACAAATATCTACATGCATATTTTGTTGAGGAAACCTTTTACCATGAACTCGTTATATTAAAACCTACTACTTAGGCAACCACTAACGCCTAAATGTATATTTGGTAGCAAACATTCTGCCAAATACTCACTGTTCAACACCGCTGCCTCGTTACTCAAAGCGACGTAATGCTGCCAATCATTTCGCAGCTTTTCACCTGAAGCCTTCCTCCACTCCACCCAAGCATGGCTCAGTTCGGCAGGGTTACGACTCGTTGACATGATCTTCGAGATTTCTAAACATTGACATCGTCATGCATTAACAAACTTCAAAATTAATTTCAATATATCATTGGGATTATTTTTGTATCAACATTTGTTTTGACTAACTTACCTGGCTCGAGGTGCAAGTCGCATTGTTTGTTATTTTTAAAATCACAGATAGTTGCTTTGCTGTAGGTGGCACTCATACCGCTGGTAAGCGTTTCATACTGCAAATCAAACGAACATATCGTGAAAATTCAATCGTGTGTGTGTGTGTTTGCGTGCGTGTATTTATCAGGTTAATGAAGTGGATCTGATTATTTCTCTGTTGGCCAACCTGTTGATATTTGTCTTCGGATAGTGCCGCTACCCCCAGGACGGAAAACTTCTTGAACTGGCGACGGATATCTGCGTCCTTATAACTTTTCCACGGATATTTGATTGTCTCTCGCCACTGCGTCTTTTGAAACTTTGAGAGCGACAGCGAAAGGGCTAACTAGAAACGTAATGAACAATTAGATAAGTCTACTAAGTGGCAGCCTCTTTATCCACTAATCCGAAACCAACAACAACGATTCAATAACATGCTAATTAAAAGAGCTATTTGTAATGGCAAAAAGGACACGGCTGCTTTCAGCAGTTCAATTAATTCTGAATTTTGAAGGTTATCACTTATTAGAGGAAAGTTTTGCCAGATTTCAATTAGATATCCGTAAAACTTATTGACATACATTAAAATAAACAATAAATTATTAAATGATCCAGCAAAAGATGTCCATATTCATGATTATTCCGTATTTCAAAATTGATATCAAGCGATGTGATAAGCTCACAGGTTATTAAATCTAGATTTTGGAAATAACAGATTGTAAACACGGTAAATCAATGGCTCACTGTACATCTTTGTCTGGTAAAAGAGAACTAGAAAATAAAACATTAAGCATCATTGATTGATTGATTGATTATTGGTGCTTAACGACGCACTGTTTTGACAACTGGCCCTTTGGCATTCATTTGACGTAAACTATTTGACATGAAGTGCTTGACAACACCCTACATGTGGCAGTAGAGCTTCCTTGCTCGATGCTGTACCTTTTTCGCTAGATTCGCTTCGGTTATGTTTGAAGCATAGTCCCACTCAGCTTGAGCAGCCATCGATGCTCTCTTTCGTGACTCTTCGTTAATGAGATTCAAGTACTCTCTGCCTTTACCCTCTTCGGTTTGCACATGACTGGAATCTAGATCGGGATCGACCGCGAGACAGGCTGACACCAGCAACAGGACGCCGATTAGAGACTTCATCTGCAGGATCAGAAATAATTAAGGAAAATTAGTTTTCTCTCGCATCCATGAGGGATCCAACGGGATTTCCCGGTCCACTGGGAAATTCAGTGCAGGTCAAAAGTAATTAGCAAAAATTAGTTGCTTCCTTGAGTGGGAGAGCCTAATTTTCTTAACATTTACTCCGAACATTTGAAATTATATAAAATAAATTTTAAAATAATAAACATCATTGCAGTAAAATAACTCAGGATGTAGAATATATTATAATACATGTATAAGTTTCAATTCATCGTCAAAAATAGCATTGAAATAAGTTGGTCTAGAGCAAAATGTTGACAAAATATTTGTAGTCGAAAATCTAATCAAACTTTGCATCACGTATTACGACGCATGACCGGTGAAAGACTTGATTTGTCCTTGCTTAGTGAACTCTTTTGGACGGCGTCCAGATCCTTCAAGTCAGGTTCTCTTCGTTCGTGGCAACGTCTTATGCATAATGAGATGCAGATAGCCTGACGGGATATATTGCAGCTATTTTTTGCATTGGATTTAATCTGAAATTGTAGCTTTGTTTTAGAATTCGTGTGCTTTCGTCTAATTTCACAATTGACAACTCTATTCATATCTTCGCACGAGTTTCTTGCATTGACGGTTGATTAACTTTTGAGAAAAAGTGTTGATTTTGTTCATAAATTGGTCAATTTGTTGTAAAACATTACATTGAAGGTCATTTTAAATTAGCATATAAATCTGTTGATCAGGTAGCCATTTCCAATGCACTTGCATTTTCTAAGACAATTACTAAAAGTCTTATTTTTTAACTGTCGAGACCAGAAATAAAATATTAAATTTCTCGAAGAATAAATCTCAATTTGTAGCATCTCATTGAAGGCAATTATTTTTTAATTTAAGTTTTGGGATGGTGAAGAAAGTGCGACTTTACTTGGATTTGCAAGAACAACCGTGAAGTAATGCAAGATAGACATGCATGCAATACACATCCAATTAGAGAATCCAAATTCAATAATTGATATTTAAAGTCAAGAGAACAGACAAAACAGCTAAACTTACTTTCTTTCAGAGCAATATTTAGTATATTCGATTTTCATAAATCCGAAACATTGTTCACTAAATGTAACCATAAATTCGAATAGAAACACTCTAGAACTCAAGCTTCGTGAACAACGACACGACAATCAAAATCAATTCGGGAGCCAGGAGCACTTACCTATCAAAGTCTGAGTCTGCTGTTTTACTTTCGTTTACCTGTTCCGTACTGCCAAGTGACAAGTACCAAGTATACTTCTAATTAAATTATAAGTAAAATTATATTTATTTTCGGTGACAGTGATAGCCTAGCAGGAGTGACGTTACGCCAGGTAAGATATTTCTGGCAGTTATTTCGTTTTTAAATCAGACTAAAAACATGCTAATAATATGTTGATATTTTCTTGCTACACCTTTGGCTGTACGAGAGGTGTTAATGTTATGATTTTGTTATGGCGATCTAATTGTGAAGCTCCCACAAAAGCCACCAAACAATAGAATTGCTCAATAAATTAAGATGTGCTAGTGTTGCGTGACAATGCCAAGCAAAAACAACGACACGACAATCACAATCAATTCGGGAGCCAAGAACACTTACCTTTCAAAGTCTGAGTCCACCCAGCAACTGGTGAATACTTCTAATCATGCACCACTCTTATAGTACCCGAGTTTAATCCGCGTAGCGAGGCTGTGACAGTGTGCTCACGCAGTCCAAGTTTCAATAACATAGCCACTGGACCGGTTTCTTGGGCCAAGATACCCACTAATCGAACGTCGACCTCAACTAAAATATGATTCTACCACCGGCACATGACATCGACTGGAGTAGGCAGTGCGGGTGGTACTGGCAAGATGAAGATTTGCACACGGCCATGGTCGTATCAGTCGTATTGGGCTCGGTCATTTCGTTCGAGTATTCGAAACCATGCAGCGCTTGATAATTCTCACGTAGGTGTTACTTGTTTGTTTTCGATGTCTGATCGGAAAATAAATTCAGCCGAACGGTTCTTTGATACTTATACTGAAGACCAGCATAGCAATTAAGAGAGAGTATTGGAAATAAAATGTTTAGATGTGCCGGGTAAAAAACACCCTAAAATTCAATTAAAATAATTCAATTACTTATATGCACTTGGCTTTAACATCATTCAGTACACGAATTTGAACAGAGTGCAGTTATAAGGTCTAGTCTAGTCTAGATAGAAAAGCCATCAGCCATTGGATTTATGATGATAATAATGACAGCGTCCTTTGTCGTAGTGTATCTTTCGCGCAAAAGTGGGCGTATTTTGAAGGTAAAAGTAAAAATTTTGTAATTAACAAGTAGAAAAAATATATGAGTGAGAAATACAGGGAAGAACTACCTAGACTTGGACAAATCCTGGTTAAAATTATTCTAATATTTCATTATGTTCCTTCATGAAAGTATTATTTCTTAATTTCTAAATGGTTCTGGTGTTGATGAGTTCATGCACCTGGATGATACAAGGTATTTTATAAGATCAAAGAAAAGCGTTCTGCTATGATGAAGCTCTACATGTTATGCCAAGTTATAGGTACTAGACGAAAAGATATGTTGGAACTCTGTTTGTTGATAAATCAGTTGCATCCAAAACACGAGCGAAAAGCTTTTGGAGGAATGGACAATCATCAAAATATCCTTGGATATATACTTTATACGTAAAATTAAAAGCGAACTCTTGGAAAGTGAACCCACATAACATATTTTTAGAATCACAATTAGAAAAAAGCGCATCAAGAGGATTCCGTACAACTATTGGAAAAAAGACGCATTAGCTGGTCTCAGGGTTTCAGACGAAGATATTCAAGCACGGGAAAAACCTATTATAAGAATCAAGAATCAAGTGAAGGACCCAACTTTTTCGATCAAGCATAGATAAAACACCACCCTTCCTAAAGTGCATCAGACGCATCATTAACACCTATGGCTGTCGTCACATATTCCAATATAAAAAATCAACCAATCATAACCAAAAATTAACCAAAATTTCCTTCAATCGTGTTCCAGGGAAATTTCTTCGACACGCAAGACGTCGCGTCCAATACCCGGGAATCCGCAGAGCAAGCACCGAGAAAACCCACCTACAAAGAGATCTTTGAAGGAGGACGTGGACCAGGAATCATCGAAGAAAGATCGCCAGATTGCGGTGACCAAGCGTGGCCTACGCTAGGCAATCCCAACTCCCGACGACACGGGAGAGAATACACTGCTTGGCCTTTTAAACAAGGACCAGCAAAGCCCCACCAGAATCAAGTTTGCTTTTGGAAAACTCCGTCTCAGCCGACGAACGAGTATCAGCAGTTGCCATCTTCTGAGTATGGAACGCACGCTTCGATTGGGCGCGGTACTCGTTTGGAAGAAGCTCAGAGGGTAAGAAATTTTGAGAGCCAACAGCTTACTTTGTGTGGGAGAACGTCACCGAAGTATGGACCAGCTGCAAGGGCCAGGGAAGCGGCAGAAGCTACTTTTACAGTGTCGCCGTGGTCGCAGGAGGAGGCGCTTAACTTGACGGCTTTGGCCGAAGAACCGTCGGTGTAGCTGTGTGGCTGATGGCCCCCACGTTTTTCTTGGGGCAATAGCCCGTTAAATTATGCATCACGTCATACGTTTTACCTACGTGTTTGATATTGACAAGCATCTTGTTACATTTTTACCAGTGTATACAAAATTATATTCGTATTATACTTCGTGTACTTAGTTTTTATAACTTTTTGCACCTTGTTGCACCTTGCGTAAAAGTACTTTATTCACTTGTGTATGGCGATTTTGCGCATTATCTATGACGTGAAACAAATCTCAATAAATCTCGATATTCATATGAGAATTTTTTTTTGTGTGTTTGTGTGTGCGTACGTGTGCGTGCCTTTAATTCTAATAAGTGCAAAAGTAAAATTTTTGCATATCATTTATTTTAAAATTTATTTTTTGTATTATTATTATGTGCTTTGCTCTAAATGCACCAATGCTGCTAAGGTTGAGAGAGTACTTTAGCGCAACCAGCCGGGTTTTCTGCGAAACACTACTTGGTTAGATTTTTAGCTACTAGGTCGCACTAGGTGCACAAGTAGGCGGGATCTAAAATATGCCAGTGCAGTTGGATACCATTCAGTAGTGCTTCTGGATGTGTTGTCCGTACTCATGGAACATCTGCTTGGAATTTACACTTTCAGATTGTTTACTTCATTTATCGAGTGTTAGCAAAGTTTGGAAGTTCTTTCTAGCATTGATTTCTAAATAATACTGTTTGAAATAACCACGTGTCTATTGAAAATCGTTTTGGTTATGCCACGCCATATTGAGTGAAGTGTGGGAGGGATTTTCCAAGTCGAATGTAAACAAATACAAAGGCATTGAATTTGACAAAGGCCCAGAAGTATTTCCAATTTTCATTTTCGTGATGTGATGTGATTTTTTTGTTAGTGTGTTATGAACAATGAATTCGAGACCTCACTTACAAGCAGTGATAAACAATTCTTTAGCCATTCGGCAAGAGATACAAAGGTTCGAAAGTGTCCATCCATCGATATATGCTATCTATGATTTAATTGAACTGGTACCGGATGCTTTAGTCGCTCAACAAATCCGAGATCATGTAGTCTGCATTGAAGGTAAGAGTACTCGCTACGCCTTTTCAATTCTTCTGTCAAAATATCGTGACAGTTTGTTTAGTACCTAACGTTATGTTCAACGCCATGACATTTCATTTAGGTTGCTAATTTTTAAGTTGCTAGTTGCTACTATCTAAGAGATTTTCACAGTATCTTAATAAATTAATGATCTATTTTTTCTTGTGTCTTCTTTTTATTAGTCTTAATAGACTTGTCTTAATCTAATTATGGTTCAGTACCTATACTTCTCCACGTTCAGGCCATGAACGCTGTCTAGTTAGTACCTAACATTTTTGGGATTCTACCAAACTGATGCTAATATTTTAAATTTTAAATGCAGTCTCATAACTTGCAATAATATCGGAGTGAAAATGCTTAGATCAGAGTTTACTGACCAGAGATTTCAACTCACTGTACAACTGTGCTATATTTTGCTGAGTTCCGATTTGTAAACATCATGCGCTGTCTTTGATAGTGATTGATAGTTTCGAATTAAGTGCTTAAAATCATGCACAAAATGTGCTTTCTAGTCTGTATTGGTTTGTTTACTTTTACTTTATTAATATTGAATCTATTGCGAACAGCAAAAACTGTGAGTTCTGATTAATGTTTTCATTTCACCAACAATAGTGTTAAATAATCCATTGCTTTTAAAAGTAATGTGATATGTTCCAGTACAGCATATTATGTTGTTTGAAAACAAGTGATTAACTTCACTGAAATTGCTGCAAATGGCTTATATAAGGTAAAAATAGGAACATTCAGGCAAAGAATACAAACCTACCCTTAACTCATTGTCTACTAGTGGATGCTTATCGATATCACAAAATAGTAACCTCATTTTTGGTTTGACTCTAATATTTTGACAGTTTGACTTTACCAGTTTGAGTTAACATTTGTTTGCCATGCATTTAGCCTGTATTTATTACCCTGGGTCCCAGGCTAATTTGCAGTTAGATCACATATCTGTACATGTACCTAACCTAGCTGTCAAGATCCTTCTTAGCATTTTAACCATAAAAGGTTAGTAAATGCTTCCAGCTGCTAAAATTATCTAATGTAGGTACCTAGTTATGTTTACTTAGCAATCGATATCTACATATATGTAACATTAGTTAGCATCTGATCCTCAATTGCTTAAGATAAATAAGCATTTATTATGTTTACTGCTTCCCTTAAATAATTTGTAAATGATCCTGTACCAAACTTTTGGTGAGCTTTGGCTTTCATTTATGGTACAAGGATGCGACATATAATCAATCATAGTCCATAAAAATGTTTCTATATACAATTATTTGTTATATAGTATATATCTTTTATATACAATTACAATTTGAGTAAATTATTCTCAAATTTTCGACCCACCAATTTGAAGCTGGGCAGTGTTACAAAAACTTTCATTCTAATTGCTAAAATAATCGATTTTTTCACATGAATTTTATGCAGGCATGACATAAGTGTGCTGGGCGTTTACCCTTCTTGGCAAGGAATAGATGAAATTAAAATTGCATGGGAAAACAAAATATACATCCTCATTAATCAGACTAATTCTCTCACAACTCATCAAGTAAATTCTGAAATTTAATGCGATGTTAATACCCAGCATCCTTTTAGCCTAGTTTCTGTACAGCATTTTTTTACATACGCTTTCATCACTAAAACTAAACTAAGTAAAATGTACCAACGCCTTGGGAATTATGTACCTAACATTTTTAGCGGTGAATTCGAACAACAGATATTCACACTGAACGCGAAAGGTTTCGAACTCAGAGAACATCGCTCAGTTTGCCAGTGCACTGATAGTTTGGCCGTGTAGATAATCCAGAGCATTCAAAGATCTTTTATGCACCGTCTTTGGCCGACTTAGCAGCTCCTTTCTTATATAGGTAGGTGCCTATACCATGCCTACAGCTCGTCTTTCGCTCTTGCTCGCTCACACATTCTACCTTCCTTCTCTTACAATCCTCTACCATTACTCGTCTATTCTTCGTTACGAGTTGGGATATCATCCACTCTACCAGCATTCAGAATGTAACGGTACCGGTAGATCGTCATACCGACCTAGCCTAGCCATTGCCGATAGAATTGAACCCAAAGGCAATATCTTGACACGATTATTAAGCTCGATTTAAAATATTATGTAATCGCAATGTAATGCATGCTTCCGAGGAGATGACCTGTTTGCTGTTTTACCTTCGTTCACCTGTTCCGTACTGCCAAATACCAAATACTAATAATTAAATTATAAGTAAAATTCTATTTACTTTCGGTGACTGATAGCCTAGCAGGAGTTACGTTACGTCAGGTAAGATATTGCTGGCAGTTATTTCGTTTTTAAATCAGACTATCAACTTGCTGATAAGACCAAATTAACCATTTTTAAGTGGCATACTTACTATCTGCAATCTGCATCACAGTTTTCCTAATAACCTTATGGTAGTTATGCCTTCAAAAATGGTGGTTCCTTGAATAAATTCTAGCTATTATTTGCGTCAGTACATGAACTATTTAGTACTAGCACATAAGAACAACGAGTTTAGCTATTATAGCTGTCAGGCAGCACATTTGATATTTTCTTGCTACCTTTGGTTGTTCGAGAGGTGTTAATATCTTGTTATGGCGATCTAATTGTGATGCTCCCACAAAAGCCACTAAACAATACAATTGCTCAATAAATTAAGATGTGCTGGTGTTACGTACTCCAATTAGGTTCTGTATATTATCATCTTACAATGGCAAAATACACAAAGGTGTTTATTTTTTTTAGGTTCATTCGTAGGTGTTATTGTTACTTGGCACTTGGTATTTGTGACACAACAGGTCAAAGCATGAAAACAATTCAAACTTTTTGAAAGCAAAAGTGATGGGGAGTTTCCTACTGTCGAGAAAGTCGAAACTCTGTGGCAGTGGCAGGTTATTTTAGTGATTTTTCTCCAAACGCAATGCCAAGCAGCCATGGCCAGGATGTTAATAGCGTGTTTTTGTCGCGGTGCACTTTTGCTGCGGTGTGCTATATAGCAGAATGCAGGATAGTGTCTTAGGATACTAGGATACTGCTGCTACTGCTGCTATACTGCTAGCCATTTTCTTATAGTACACCTGCTCAGGCTGCACAAGCTGCAGAAATCCCTTTGATAAAGCGTACCTTACTATTATTACCGACAATCACAAGCATGCTCTTTAAATACCTGTACAATCATTGAGTGTCATGCCATATCATACCCTGCAGCGTGCGATAACACTGGTTACTGAGTCGTCGTCGGTTGCGACAATGGCACACTTCATAGTACTATGTCTTATCAATATATTCATTATCACTCCAGTTGGCTGTCGTTGTTTGTTTGAAGGAAGGAAGTGTATATGACTAGAAAGGAAATACTATATTAATATTATTTTCGATCTGCTTGCAGCTTATATAGCTGGTACATGTCACAGATTTGTGGTGATGCAGTGTATTTTTTATTTGCTGTTGAGTGTTTAGAATGCGGATTATGTGGTCAAGAAAGCTCGACAGCAATTGCAGAGATTACAGCGTATTGTCTGGAACGCATGTAATCGAGAAACTAAATGCGTAAACGGCACCCCTATTTGGGGAATTTCGAAGTTGCCTATTATAACGATCAGTGAGGAGCAGTTCAGACTGTCGAATGCTGCAATTTCTCCAAAAAACATCGCCAAGCAATGTTTATGACTCACAATCAAAGGCAGGACGAAAGCATTTTCAACTCTGTCGCCAACCTTCATTTCTTTAAGTGCACAGGTAGAAACGAATGAGCGCAATTAGTGATTAGGCTCCGGCTGTGGTCACTGCTGCTCCCGCCATTTACCTTGCTAAGAAGCCTCGTGTGCATCTTTTCTCCGAATAGTAAGTGCTCGGTGGACCGTGCATCTGGAACGGACGTCAGCTGATTGCCTTGATAAATAAATATCACTTGTCTGTTGTGTTGCGTTGCGTTGCGATGCACTGAGAAAAGCTTGCGGCTGTTGTTTACCAATACTCTTAGACACCGCTAGCGAATCATGGTTTATTCATTTAGCGGCTGTTACCTTGGATTTTAAGAACCCAGTTGTAGGCGGACGTTAGATATCTGAACCGGTGAACAATCGGCCAAAAATCAACGCGAAAAATCAGGGAAAGTGTGTTGGTCCAAAAATGTGTTAGAATTTACCAAATTTCGTCCATTGAGAGACGGCGCGAGACATCTATTGCTCGGTTAGGGATTTGGGACCGGAGTTTTTTTTTTAATCGTTCTCGTTTTATATCAGCGCCACAGGCAAAATTTACCATGAAACTCGATGTCACTCTCGACTTTTCAGTGACACCAGGTGATTTTTTTTACCGAACTGGTGAACAATCAGCCAAAAAACAACGCGAAAAATTAGGGAAAGTGTGCTTGTCCAAAAATTTGTTAGAATTTACTAAATTTCGTACATTGATCTATTGCTCGGCGAGGGAATTGGGATCGGGATTTTTTTAAATCGTTTTCGTTCTATATCAGCGCCACAGGCAAAATTTCCCATGAAACTCGATGTGACTCTTGAATTTTGAGCCACCGTGCCAGCAATGAATTTTTCAGCGACACCGGCTTCTGTGGGTTGATGGCGTTATGTTGTGACCGCGTGGTGTGGTG
The DNA here is from genome assembly GCA_921293315.2 of Nemurella pictetii. Classification (NCBI taxonomy): domain Eukaryota; kingdom Metazoa; phylum Arthropoda; class Insecta; order Plecoptera; family Nemouridae; genus Nemurella; species Nemurella pictetii. The sequence goes on along the minus strand of OV121116.1, from coordinate 21,524,188 downwards.
TTGCGTTGCGTTGCGTTGCGTTGCGTTGCGTTGCGTGTTTGATGCGTACACTGCAGCTGAAGCCCGTATAACGTTGCAGGTAGCACAGAGACTGCTAATCAGACAACACTATACGAATACATGCGCCAATGTTTGCGTGCACGCTGCAAGCAAATATTCATTATGCAGTAAGAAATCATAATCTGCATTATACCTACGATACCTATCATGATATTTAGCAACATTGTTCGCCGTTGCGAATTTGTTCGTGAACCTATCAGGTGCCGTATAGCCCGAATTCTCTCGACCGTGGTTTTATTATTACTATCCGCCATGTATTATTATCAATTATAAGAAACAATTATTTGTTTGATTTCTAATTGGTTGCGCATTGATCTTCTACATGCATGGAAATCAAAATAACTTCTCGCTGTCACTTGTTCTAACTTCTATTGCTTATAAAATTCCAAGGCGAACTATTTTGTTCTTCTCACAATCGATTATGATTTTGAATATTTTACGAAAAGCTTCGTCCTACTTTTGAAAGCACTTGCATGCCTTCAAGAGCGTGTGATTTTTTTCCCAATTCAACGATTCCCCAGTGTTCAAAAACCACTGGGGAACCACTGTTACCACCAGTGTCATTTCGCATATTTATTTTTCAAATTCTCGTTAATACGTTTTGTTTTTTGGAGCAATAACTACGTGTCGTTAATACTTGACAAATTTTTCAGAAACTCTTGTCCTTGTGTATAACTATCGCGAATAGTTCTTATCATGGCTGAAAGTTTGTCTTTGAATATAGGGTTAGCTTTGTAAGGGTGCGATGCAGCTAAATGGAGCTCTTTCTAGAACACATAGAGGAGAGTATATTCTAGTTGGCTCTATGGAGAACGAAATGTCGGCATTGCTGTTGATAAATTATCTGCTTTGTTGGTTTCTGTCCGCGACGCTATGTTCGTGACGCCCAACCTCGGTGAATTGTGATTGACGTATTCGTCGTCTCTATAGCAGTGGCGCATGGCAAGAGTAAATAGTTGCTAGCGTCCTATCTGATTTTCAAAGATGCATCTTAGTGACAGGAAATCACATCAAATACTAGGTCAAGTAAAGTATACATGTCAGTCAAGCCACATCAAGTATAAAAGTCATCCACATCTTGTCGCGAAATGCAATGATGATTGTTCGCGTCCAAATAAAGTATGTTATCAACGCTAAGTTCATTGCGAGCGGTAGGTTTTGTGCACCAAACCTTGCTATCGGAGGCTGCGAGGCTGCAATTGATTAGTTCCAAAACCCTCTGACGAGGGCTGGTCGCTTGTTTAAGGGAAACCCAGCTAACCCCAAGCACGACGCGGCTCGGTGTTATCTGAGCTCTGGCCACACGAACACGGATATTATTACCGAAATGCCAATTATGGCTGGACCTGGCCAGACCTGGCCCCTAAATACAGGCAAACGCCGCTTTCGTACGAGTTACGACACATGGACTAGCAGAATCACAATCCCTTATTTGTTTGCCAGCTTTCCGACGTGGTCCTGTTAAGGTGTGTATGATATTACAATAATAGTAACTGTATTACTAACAAAAATTGGTAATTTTGGTAATCCTCGAAAAAATCAAGTTATACGCTTAAAATTATGTGGCTTACATTAGAGCCTGTGGGATGAGGTTTATTAGTACATGGGTACTAAAAAATATTATGGGCTTATGATGGCTGTAGAATAAATGTCGAGGTTTTAAAAAATTTTCGTTGTTGAGATAATATAGTAAAGCATGGACGAAAATAAACCAAAAAAGGGGAAAATTGCTTAACCTAAATGACTCCATTCGACCAATTCATATAATTTAAATCACTAAACGGAGCACAATCGGAAACAGAAAACAACAAAAAACAAAAAAAACCTTATCAAAACGATACTCCACGTCCAGCCATGTCTTACGCCACTGGCCGGCGTCGCGGCGTCGCCGTCGTTTGTTTGAGATCGTGTCTGGTGGAGCAAACACGACAACATCACGCAATCAGATCATTCGTTCTAATAAATTAACCAAAAACTCATCGTTAAGTGATTTCCGTTTCGCGCTCTGATATTTGCAGTATGATTTCAGATGAGGATTTCATTTGATTTGAGGTAAAAAGTGGTGTGTTAAAATGTGATTGAGTTCTTCAGCTTGGCCTGGCGTTGTAGGAACCTAGCTATTGACGATTGCTCACTGCTTATAACGCCATCGTCACTGTGTGGAATAATACAATCGATAACCGCGATGCATATATAGCGAAGTGAGTGCATAACTCTTTTAGTGGTCAGTGAACGCTTATGATTAAGAGATGTCATGTCAGGGGGAAAAATCGTGCGGTTTTCATAATTAGCTCTCTAAAAGGATCGTTCGAACGTGTTGGCACTCGAATTCGCAACTTATTACTCTTCGAATCGTTATGATTAGTGATCGCTGTTTTGTACGCTCCTGGAAAATATGTAAATGATGTGTGACTGAGTAATATGATGTGCCTAGAAATTAAATTTTCTGCATTCTCCGAGCTCCAGTGATCCGAGAGCCGTGTTCAAAATATTTTTAAACGCAATTTTTCACAAAATATCGAACTCGGTGACTAATTTCTGACACTTAGATGACACATTTGTCATTTAGTATCACATCTTATTTGTATAATAAAACGTGAATAATTAAATTCAATTTTGTTGATCAAGAAATCAAGATACGGATTCAACTGACGAAGAACGAATGGTACATCGCTCTTCATCAAGGATGAGCAGGCCCGTGACCGCTTACAACTGACGTGAGACTCAGTATAGGCAACCCACGAGATGCACCTATAGAGTTGTAAGCGTTCTTTAATTGCAGTCGATTGGGAACATGCCGTTCCCGTGGTGAAATTGCTTCATTTGTAACGACAGTTGATCATCGATTATAGACATATAATTGGTATAGGTGTGTGTGTGTGCTATGCATGACAGACCAACTTCAGATCGCTTTTACAGACACACTATCCTTTTTTGACTCATTCGAACATTGATCTACATATTCAAGATCTATAATATGGTGGCACCTTCTTCTACGCTGGGAGAGCGAAGAGAGAAGACGTTTTTGACCCCGAATCTGATATCAACTGGGTGAAACGATTTTTTTTTCCGGTAAACAACGCTCCTAAACGTTATCACACAGGGCATGTATGCGTTCGCGTCTTGTCGTGGGTTGTGGCTTCTTTTGCCGCATGCTGTTCGTACCGGCAAATCTCGGCGCTAATAAAGTATATATACCTAAATTTGGAATGCGTCAGATGATGTGCCGATTATCTTTCCCAAGATGTAAGAACATAGTGCGGATAATCGCAATTTCGCCGCACATTCTCCAAGCCTATAGGCTGTTGGTGTTGGAGCTGTCTGCTCATTTATCATTCTATAATTACGTGATGCGATCAAAATAAGATTTTTTTATGTCTTTATTTACTTTTATATGTATAAAGATTACATTTCTCGCGTAAAATTCTTCAAGCATCCTCCATAGTTTCTCTGCTAATGTGATTTACCGGCAGGAACATATTTTTCACAGCAATAATGATATATATAAATAATAATTGGTGTAATAATAATGAAATGATACACCTACGTAGAAAGGCAAGTACACTGTATACAGATTACAGATAAAATCATTTCAATCGGTGAATTCTAGCCGGTAGCAAAGAGAGCTTGCCTCCATTCCTATTAGTTAGTTATAACTTTTTTATAGCGTCGACATGCAGTAATTAGTAGGTTTTTAGTGCCCTGTGGCCCTTCTTATTTATTATACTGTTATTATTATTACAGTATTTGGCTATAATGTTTAAGAGCAAGTGGTAATGCGAAAAGTGGATTCAAAATTGAACCATTCCTATTGAAAAGTCACGTGTTCGATGCTCTGCGTTGCACTTGGAAAGATTTTCCACACATTGTCAATGCGAATTGGCACCGCATTGATTACTTCTTGTCATCGACAAGTTCCTGTCTTCGTCAACTTCCTGTTCTTACCTTAGATAACTTCTTTCGTTTGATAACTTCTTTCCATCAATTACTTCTTTCCTGGGACAACTTCTTGCATTCACTAATGTCTGACGTCTTGCCTTCGATAACTGATTGTACGCAAACAAGGGGATGGGAAATCGAACGCTGGTTCAGCTAGCTAGTTGAATGCGAATCGTTTTCTCGCTGAATTTGCATCTCATTTGATAAATAATTTTGACAGCCTGTCTAATATTTTCAACTGTCAGATTGGGTTGAATTACGTAATACTCAACAATCCCGAAATCCCCCTTGTCAGTAACCTGACAACCACAATATTTTCCAGCTTTCCGAAGAAGGGACACAATTTTATCGTTAAAAGCCCTATTTTCATTTATTTTTAAAAGCGAAAAAAGCGAAGAGAAATATGCTTATACAAAACGCCTATACAAAACTCTGTGCATTGACGTTGATTGAAGATGGCACACGCGTCATCTTCTTGATCTCGGCTATAAAAATGAAACAATGGTGAAGTCGTCGAGCAAACCCTCGAGAAAGCATCTTTAGAATTTAATGAACATCATGAGCTTCACTCGAGTTGTCTGGCCAGTCGTGCCAACTGCTTACATTTCCACTGAACGAACACAGGAGCAGACGTCAGGAAGCCGAATGAAGTATACAGTGTATAGGTACATAGTATTGATGTACAAGGTAGTACATTATTATATTCTGCGTCTGCTACAAGGATTCTATGCCAGCGCCCGCAATGCATGACATTTTATTATCTTGTCATTTCTTGTGATACCTCTCAACTACTCGGAGATGGGTCTCGCTCTTCACAAAAGTTGTCTCGTATTTTTTCCCAATCTTTGTTGCAAAGTAGTGTTTTGAAAATAATTTTTTTTGTCAAAAATAAACGCGGGTTCCACCGAATCGTGGCTGCGGCTATGGGGGGGGGGGGGATGGGGGGGGGGGGCACACGATGTCCTGAACATACATTTTTGATAGTAAAATAATCGAAATTTAGCTCAACGTGGTAACTATAGCGCTAGAGCCATTATCCAATTTAGATATCAATAAGTCGAAATTGTTGCGAATCGAAAAATCATGAATTCTCTAATCACTTTCTCTAACGAGGGCTAAAAATTACAACACCTATTGATTTGTTGGTCACGTGGATTTGTAGACTTTTGATAATGTCTCGATGCAGTTTGTGGATGAGCAAGGGATGTGGATGAGCATTGGCCCGATAGCATGCGAACTTTCCGTCTGTAGTTTCATCAAAGATTAATTGTAGAAACATTTCGCGTTTGCAACTACTCGTTTTGTGTGAACAATCCACATAATTGCACCACTTTCTTTCGTCTTCTTAACGCACGGTTGATTTCGATGCTCGTCGGTTTTCTTCTTGTTTTAAAAGGAATAACATAATCAATCAATCGATATTTTGATGGTTTGCGAAACCTTGAGTTCGATAATTTCCTCGCTGGGACGTGCTTTTGTAGAATTCAATGAACTTGCCGAGCTATTTAAATCGCCGAGCTGTTGAACTAGCTGACTTGTTCAACTTCCTGGGATGTTCAACTTTCTGAGCTGTTGAACTTACTGATGTGTTGAACTTGCTGAGCTTTTCAACTTGCTGAGCTGTTCAAATTGATGGGATGTGCAACAGTTACATTTCAACTATCAACAGTCATTCACGTATTCTCAGTTTCTAATAGAATTTGTCTGATCGTAGCAATTCTATCAAGTTCCCCACAATTATTCGATTTTTTTCAAAAAGCTTTACCTCTAGCATATTCAGCGTACCTACCTATTCCAACAAATACAGATGATTATATTTTTCTTGACTCTTACTGGCATCTCTTCTATGTTGATTAGTGCAGTCACTTAGCTAATAATAACGATTACCTGTGTGCATTAGTGATGCATGTACGGAATGTGTGATATAAATGTACAGGCATTGAGTGATACAGGTTAATCAACTCATTGGACACAAAATTTCTGCGTATAAATGTCAGTTCCTGGTTTGATCTAATTTGCTAAAGGAACGGGAACTCTATGTTTTGTGCATGCCATTTATAATTATTTTCCCGGAAACGGAGGTATTGTCGCAGAATTGAGAGTTTTTTCTTTTAATATTATGGAATATTGGCAATAAGCAACACATCAAATTTCATATTAGTGTCAGCTTTCGCGCTGCAGAAACTATCATAATGTCGATTCTAAGCCAAGACGAATTGAATGCATGTTCAATGTTCGGCCGATTCAGTAGCAGTGAATGAAAGAAATCGATATCGTTGTACCATCAAACGTAAATTGACTAACCAACCGTTAGATTGACGACCGCGAAACCAGAAGCGATGAACCTGAAACAGTTGTCTGCTTTAGTTGTGTCCACTGTCAACTGTCCACTGTCCACTGTCCTTTCTGGCTTCGTGCACCGTATATAATATGTCACAATTTAAGTTTTCACTGTCCATCGATCTGCTTATTGCTCTAGTCAATGATCAATGAACAATAATAAACAGAATTTTGTCGCCTGAAAAGTGTATGGTTTCAGGACGATCTTAATTGTAATTATGAGTAGCTGAAATGGGTTGATTAGCGAGGCTGTTGAAAGATGTGTCTTACATTCGCATATAAAATATTTCTTCAATACAGATGATATCGATATGAAAGAATCTAGCGATAATACAGTGAAATCAACAGTTTCTCCACCATTCTCAGCTGACTTCTGCGACAGTTTTGACCAGCGTTCGACAACAACGAGCAGTGAGACGCAGTTAGTCACGTAGTTCGTACACTACATGCAATTACGTGTGCAATATTCATGAATGGCTCGCTGCCCATGGTCTGCGGTGCTCGTGGGTAACGAATCGATTGGGATTCGGGATATTATGTCTCGCACGACGCGGTCAGAGGTCAACGACAATAATGACCATTCGCTCTCTTTCGCCATTTTTTTTTTGTAATCAAAAGTGTAACGTTTTAAGCGTCAATAGTAGTTACTATTAAAGTGATATGCAGTAATTGGATTATCACTTCCGTTAGCAGAGCGTCGCGTGGTGATCTCTGCTGCATACTTGTTTAAAGTTCTTATCATCTTGACATTTTACAATGAAGAGTTGATTGTGTCGTCGAATTACAAGACTTTGCAGTCATCAAGTAAATAACCTCACGCCTAACATCACCTGTTTTATTTATAGGATGTTATCAACATCATGAACTTGTGCCATTTAAGGAATTAAAAGCGTAGGTTCAACTACGCAATTAGTATAATACATTTTAGATGATAATTAATAATTTCGTCCGATTTTAAAGCATCGCTTTTGGTGCTCGACCTGGTCTTATATTCTTATTTCCTTTTATTTGCTGTTTATTGTCAGTTCCCAATCAATAAACAAGCTCCAGACAATTGGAATGACGCTCAAATTATAGCACTTGGAAGCAGTTGCGTTTGTGATGCATCCTTGTGACTATTTATTGTTCTTCAAACGCTTGGCTTTGAGGCATGAGTGATCAGTGCATTTATTATACATATCGATTTAATCCATCGTATGTCGCATTCGAAGGATAATGACACTCCCTTGTACGTTGTTGCTATAATTGCGCGGTGATGTAATCCGATATTGAAATGACACTTGAACGTCGCTTGCACCCTGTAATCGCAGCGTTGCATTGCACCCATTTACACGTGACATGCATAATGCACCAGCGAGCAAGTCAAGAAGGCAACTGCAATTCTAATGTCAGACAAATGTAAAACCAATCTCGGATCACAACTACACAATTTTTCATCGTGCCTATCGATTTCGTCACGTACCTATACATTTTCGATGATTACATTCCTAATTTGTTCATGATACATAATACACCTTGGCCTTTTTTTCTTCTTATAGAGCATTGGTATATCGTTGTCGTACCTTTTTGGAATAACTTGATGCTTGATGGTATACGTGGTAATAGAGTTGGTAATAGTGCCTTCTTCGTTGCGACTCTGGTATCGCATGGTGGCTTTAGCTTTCACTGTATATCGTTGTACAAATGCATCGTAGGTATGTTCACTTCGGTTTAATATTATCATTCGGTTGCGAAGATGAGATGATGAGATGAGGAGATGAATCATCCGAATGTGATCCGAACCAGCGACGTTTGTAAGCAAGAGAGTGAGAAGGAAGTAACAACCTTTAGGTCCATATACCATTGGATTTATGCCAGGAACGTTTTATAAATGTGAACCATACGGCGCTGCGCACAGAATGACCCAAACGAAAGGGGGAAAAAATAATAGTGAAGCTTAAAAACAAAATGTCAAGTTTTTGACAATTTCAAGCAATGAGCTCATCGGCCGCCTGCCCAAAGTTTTTTGTCCCTTTTATGCGGCGCCATGGCGCATTGGAGCTAGCGACTTGGATCGGCGAATGAGCAAGATAACAAATGCAAATGTAGACAAATGCGTGTGTTAATATATAAAAGTATTTATTTTGCTACCTCGTACACAATACACATGCACCATACGTGTCATCCTGCGGAATTCCAGGTCGTTTTTACGTCATTGTGATTCCTGCACGTGTTTTAAATCTGGATTACGCGGGGAGAATTTTGACCTGAAAAATCAGTACCCCGATTGTCTTTTTTTTTTCTGTGCGTTTACCATCCACTTGATCGTCTCTTGATCTTCGCCCCATGCCCCCGTCTCCTTTTTGCGTTCTGTTTGGAGAAGAATCTCCGCTTGTGTATCAGAGTCTTAGAATGTGGCCTTACAATGACTGAAATTACTTATTCTTTGTAAGGCAATGTGCCACTCGTTAAGACGTCTCGTCATGTGAATGCTACTTCCTTAAATAGTGATGCTTCCTCTTTCGAGTGGCCAGTTATGGCCTTCCTCTGTGCGTAGATTAGGCCTGACTGGTCCAATTAAGTTCTTATTTCTGTGTGTGTGTGTGTGTGCAATTTCCTATTGTTAACGATCTGACCGTAAAATAAAATCGAATTATTCTACCTCGAATAGCATGTACTTTATTGTAATCGAGTCAAGGAGATAGGATACATTGTGCATTCAGCCTCATGGCTCTGTTGTCGGTCTACAACGAAATCAGGAAAGCTTTTTTTGGTAGTTTTTTTTTTACCGAGGTATTTCCATTTTCCATGTCGCAATCCGCAAGTGCAGCGTATTTGCGTTGTTGAGTGATCTGTGTCTTGAAAACATTTCAGAATAGTTTCGGATTCAGAATAGACTATTGTAACTATAGTTTCAGAATAGAAAATAGTGTATAGTGTGTGTTGCTTTATGGGATTCACGAGGAAGGAATGGAAGTTCAGAAGCATGTCTATTGTTTTTTTTTTGTGTAAGTGCAGCATGACGAAATCGCAGCGAAATTCTTACGCTTTTGGCTGCTCCGCAAACCAGATTCGCGAATTATGAACGTGAGTTATTATTGTGCGTTGCCATTCGACTTCTTTGATTGACTGGGAAACTTTTGCGAGTTACGTACAGCGCATTTTTCATATCAACTTTTGATACTGCATTCAGTTTGCCATGGGTGTGAATCTCAAGTAAATAGAGCTTGGAAGGGAAATCAGGATACGCCAGACGGGAAAGAAAATGTGGTTTTCTGCAGCTGACCGCGAGTGTTTCATCCGATGTACCGGCTCTCTCCTGTGTTGTCCTCGAACATACATTCGCAGATCGATCTGTGAACACCTATCGTATTAACAATTTATATACCAACTACATCCCAAATGGCGGTCCTCAGAAGTCGGAAGGTTTTCAGAAGCATTTTCTTGTCCGGTGGAAATGAGTTGGCAGTCCGAGAGCGTGCGGAAAGTCTCTGACCCTCCCTCCCCCCCGCACCACCACCCCGCAACCCCCTGGGGGGATGGTTTCCTGCGAGACATCTTGCATTCGAGATCGGCTTCGATTTTTTTTCGCTGAAAAGTTAACCCGTCGAAAGGGAAGTTGGCAATAGCATCGCCGATGTAATATACTAGGACTTCCTAGTTGTGCTGCTCAATGACTCACTAAGCTTCAAGCGTGCAATATCAAGGATGACATATTGGAAATTTTCGCACACAATTCCTTGCGTTGGCTTAGGTTTCATATCCGTCACACCTAAAAAAAGGATTACGTAAAATACCATGAAGCGCAGATGAAATTTCACTCTGTGCATGTAAGGGATGTTGTATTTCAGCTTATTTCTCCACTTCGCACATTTAATTGTGCCCTTTGTTTCCTCACTTGGTTATCTTGGTTGTCTCTGTTAATTGGCGTGAAAATTTGTTATTTTTACTCGGCAATGGTACAAATTATTATCGTTATATAGAGAGGCTGCACTAAATTCCAATTAAAATTAAGTACATATTCGCAGACATGCACCAGTTACCGAGCATAATACACTTTTTTAAATGTATTATATCAAAAGTCAACATATATGGCCGCTGGTGAAATTCTGATAACACTGACGTAGACCAAGACTCTTATAGAATCCAAGCCCTTTGAAATCTTGCGCTCGCATGTCATCTTGCGCTTATGTCACCTTTAGGTAGTAGCGGAGTCAATAGTCTCACCTTTACGAATGTTTCCGCTTCGGAATCTCTCGAGATTCATCCTAGAGTACCTAGTTTCTCTTTCACATCTCTAAAGATCTGCTTAATCCGCCTAGAGAAACTCTTCGATATATATATGTATAAGAGTTTTTCCGACGGTTATGCGAATTGATCCCCGTCAGCCGTTTCACCCATCTACTCCATTAGGGTGGAAAGCTCGGCATTTTCTTTTTTGCTGGTATTAGCATTTTTATCGAAAACCTAAAGCAAATTTGCTAACTTTTCAATTTGGATGGCTTCAGTTTGTATCCAATTGCAGCGTACATGACAAGAAATCAACTTAATAGCGTGCAATTGGTAAATAACGATTATTGTATTTTTATTGAATACAATAAAACATCATTTTATATCTCACAAACTATTTCCTCACCCATGACGACCTTGCTAAATGAATTCTGAAAGCGTAAAGTGCAAGATAATAATGTTGACGCAGTCGAGCTCAAATTTGAGCACATGAACGTGTCATTTAGAATGAATGGACAATGTATGCAATCGCACACAGAGTGTAGCACTAACGATTTTAAAAACATAGAATATGAAAAAATGCGTTTTGCGATTTCAGTTGCCGCACAGTTTGAAACGAAATATGATATTCATTGTCATGTGGGAGGGGGGGGGGGGTGGGTGTGGGGGCGTAGAGGGTTGTTGAATAAATGGGCCACGGGCCACCACAGTACATACATGTATAATCAGATCGTGTGCAATGAGTACATTCTACATACTTGGACGGTCGTGCATGATATTTAGTATTTACCACATGATATGCATCTTTCCCAAATATGCAAGCCACTCGAATTAATTCGCCCTTCCGTGGGCTACATAGTAGAGGCGTGTGCACAATGGCGATAGAGTATAGTGTAGAACAGTGTAACTAATACCCACCGATTGTTAGTAAGCTGGTGGTTTTATTTTTTGTGTGCGAGCTTACTGAAGAATTCTAGAATATATGAAGCAATGAATCCATTCATGGTGCTGTACCATTTCTGTACGTTTTGATCTGCACTCGGGAAAGATGTTCAGAAGAGATGTCAAAATACGGATGTCAATAAAAAATTGACAAGTTTTGCCGCATAAGCAGCTTCCACAGCAAGACGTGTGCCAACCGCAAGCGATTTTTGCACGTGTAATCCCAAGTACTTTTTACGAATCGGCGAATATTAGTTATTTTCGCAGCTTGCTGAAAATGGAAAGAAATAAAGTAAAAAAGATAAAAAAAAAACATTTTACACAAGTTTGCATACTAAAATACATGCTGTAAATAATAGGGCTGATATAATCATCCCTTATCAGATGTCTGGTGCATGCAGGGACTAGTTGTAGTTTTTCTTGCATTCTCTATTCTGTAAAGACATGTATACACATGCACAGGTACAAACAATGCACCCACGGATTAAACATTTAAAAGCTTTGCCATAACAACGCACGGCACTTTTTTTACGATGGCCATGTAGCTAACCACAGCAGCATCCTGAATGAAGGAACACCAGGATCATGTTTGCCAGGTCGTGGTATATACCTTCTCTCTTCGCTGCCAGTCTGTGAATTTTTACTGGATTCTCTTCAACCTGACCCGGTTCTTGATGTAATGCAACTGCAAGGCCGGATATATCATCAGAAGCCACTTCCGCAACGATTGCTTATTGCTGACCGAACCGGAAGTCAAACCTGGCGTTGTGTTATTGGCATTATAGTATTGTGTTGTGATTCATTTACAGAAAAAAAACGAATTTGCAAAAGCTAGAAATTGGAACATTTTGGCGCTTGCGTTCGCAGAAATGGAAAGCCCCGAAGATCTAGACAAATGTTTGCCCTGGGAGATTCCATGTGTAAAATTCTAATGGATGATGTATACAGGATAGATAAAGTGTTTGATTTTCTTCGAGATATCGATATAGATGATTTAACCTATAGTGATAGCATTGACGTATAGTGAGACTTAAGTGTTTTAATTGATTTATTTTACCTTTTACCATTTAAATTTCCTACGGGCGCAAAATGACCAAAAGGTTGACGTGTCTTTCAACGGAAATATTCATTCACTCATTTAAACGTAAAAATAGTGCAGTGCTAAAATATTTTTATATCAATTTTATTCAAAACAGATTTCTGATATTTTTTGTATGTCATAAGATTTTATGGTGCTTCGCAGGACGCTTTACTATGGCTCATAATAACGTTGTAGGATGAGCGTTTTTTCGTCAAACGCCAACATTTAGAAAAAAAATCAGTTCAAGATTTTCTAATGTTCTTTGATAGTTGATTTAGCTGTTCCAAGTTGTCTTGTCTAAACTTCGTTTCCATAGTAAATATCTAAATAACTAACTATTATTGTTGCCTACGGAACTTTACCAAACTTGTACGATAAAAAAAAAATTTTGGCCGATTTTTCTCAAAAAACGCTTGGCAGGAGGGTTTCAATCTTGCATGCAAATTTTATCTCGATCAGTGCTCCCTTCGTGCGAACTAACACGGAACGAACAAGCATTGAAGCACACACACAAAGAAACAAAGAAACAAACACACAAACAAACCGCTCAAGCTTTTTTCCTTCATGCATTATAAATATTGATCACAATTCACACACTAAAAAGAACCCTCAACCAATCACCACCTGCCATTAACATTCAGATCACTGGCTTGCCAATAACTTGGCAATAATTATCATTGCATTTGAAACGATCAATTACATCCAGCGTGACCCATAAAATGATCCAGTCAAAGAGTCAAGTGCAATTTATTCTGCTTTTGCACTCGAGCATATGGTGCGAGTCGGTGGATGCTGCATGATGCTGAGATTGCTGGGCGTTTACTGGCCTTGCAAACGCCCTTGCAGAGATTGCAGAGATTGCAGAGATTGCAACGATGACAAACACGCCAGAATATCACAAATTTAGTAAATAGTATGCACATGTCAATGGCGAGCAAGCTGCGTTCATGTTCTGCTGACTTGAGATGAATTTGATCCACATGCTAAGATGTGCCATTCATGAAATGGACGAAGGAATTTCCTGCACTCCACGCAATGAAATTGGATGGAGATATACAATTGGCACGACTTTCGATTAATACATTACGGGGGGCCCGAGATATTTTCGCGTGAATTGAAAAATTTTGTCTCGCCTTTTGGACACTTGTTTGAAGTGCAGTGTTCTCGTGGTGATGTGTGATTAATGCAAGTGTTCGCTTTAAATTCTTGTTATATTGGTTGTCTATCTGCTATAACCTGTTGCTAACCTGGTTTTAATATTGTAACGACTTGGTGACGCGGACATGCGCCGAAAAATACTTTTATTTTGCATACCATTATGTCTCGTTTTCATCAATAAATATAATTAGTGCGATATAATATCATAAAAGAAAAATAAACGCGCAAAAGCCCAATTTTCTGTACTCGACGGGGTTAGCTTGGGCTTATTCAACTTGGCCGCTCCAGCCTGATAGATTAACAGCTCAATGGATTTACTCAGATCTAGGTATCAAAAGCATGAAATTAATTGAATGATATCTACCTATCTGTAGTTCATGCTATAAATTGTTTTAATCAATTGTTTGATTAGTAATATCGAATCTCGCATGTAATGCCATATTCTACCGATTTTCCTATCAGTATGCACATATCAATCACTAGAATCACTCCATTAATCTGTCTGTTTAATCGTGCTGATAGCTTATTTCCCACTTAAAAATTTTCAGCCATTTTTCCACATATCCTAGAACTTTTATATATCATGGTAAAAAAATATATTTTAATAAGTTTGTGGTGGTATGTGGTGTTTTGTGGAAGTTTTTGGCTTGTTACAGCGAACAGGGATAAAATAGATCAATTTTGGGATCATATCGTTCCCTGTGCCGTCAATGCGAGGGTAAAAATCGACCGTTTCATCGTTTCAAGCGACGATTTCCAGGTCGCTACAGTAGCTTAATTTCACCCCAGACTTTCAACCCTGCAAACAATTCAACCCTTCGGCTGCCTCGGCAGTCGATACCACTTGTTCTCCGTCGACAAACGATTATATTGGCTCGCTCATCATCTCTAATTGCGCAATGCTTAACCTTCTTCAGTTTAGCATTACATTCCAGTTAACATTCTCGGTGTTGGAGACAAAGTTCAAGTTCCAGACTTTCCAGGATGTAAACTTGCCAATACAAAAGAGAGGCAAATGCTTCGCCGTCACTGCCCTCATTCATTCCGCCTTCGCCCGGCTGTCAATATCCCGATGAAGAAAGCATAGAGAGAAACAAGCATTGTGTTACTGGCCTGGCATCTTCAATCTATCACAGTCCCCTTGCATCATCTAGGGCCGATGGGGTGCGGCGAGACTCAAGCCCGCTCGCTTGTTTATATGTTGGGGTGAACTGAAGGGGGTAATGTGACTGCTTTTGGTGTCCCCCCGATCCAAAACCACCGCTGGTCTACGGCCATCCGGGTACAAGGGATGCGTTGGTATGGCGTAACACACCAGGAGGTGCGACAAACTGGAGACATAGGCAACCTTATATACAGGTCTGGTGTGCGGGCTGCCTGCTTTGCGCATACAGGCGTCACGGGAGTCGTTCTTGAAATGCGTTTGAATTTTAAATGTCATGATGATGACAGTTTTTAACGAGTTAAAATGTTTTAAATCGTGAGAAAAAGGTGTAAAGAAAGCGTGTCGTAATCGTACTTTTTTGATGTGAGAGGTGTGGGATTGACCAAGTAGATTATGTTGTGGGAGGAATAAATCCAATCTACTCAGTTTTGATGATGAAAGAGGAAATGACCGCCAATGCTTGTCGGTTTATATTGATGTTATTGTGTTTTTCTTCGATTTATTATTTCCTTTTGAAGATGATGCAAACACCCCCTAATCATTCGTAATGAAAATAAGGAATTACGAGGGAAAAAAACGTGTGAAACACAAACGATGTCACCAATGTATATTTATATGCACACAATTCATTTTGACCTTTACAATTATCATAAATGGTTTTCGACTTGAGGCTATTTGCGCCCTCTCTGCTATTATTAGCTGTAAGACACAACAACATCGGCAATAGTATATTTTTAGCGAATGTTATTACGACTTGCTCACTAAGTTGTTGTGAATTTATGGCGTGGCGTAAAACCTCTCCGAAACCTGGGACTGTGATAATGGGTTTCTACTTCGTGTTGCATTGTGCACGGATATATATTCAACTTTATAATAGGTTACCTAAATTGAGCAAACACCGCTGCTCATGGGCGGGATTGCTAAAATTAATATGAATTGAAGTAATACAAGTCTATTAACAACATCGTATTCTACTACGTGTTTTTGGTTAACTTACACCCCAAACTTTCTTACTTTATTGCGGGGCTTAGAGTTTTCACTAGTGAAATGCCACCGTCTCATACACCTAACTTAACCTTTCTTAAGGGTGATACAGCCACAGGATCTATTGGGACTGGAAGCTGGAACCGGAACTTTGCCACCATCAATTATCTGTTTTACATTGGTATGGTTTTAAGGAATATGTTGTGAAACTGCGGTTGATTTTGTGCACAATCTCGTCGCGAAACATCCGTTCTTGTTTCTGAAAAAATGATAATTTCTTAAAATCCCTTACATTTTTTTTAAATTCTTAAGTTAAGCATTGGATTTTTCCCGGAAAGGTTGAGCCTTCATAAACAGCGTGAAAAGTCTGACATGATTGCAGGTATACTTGATGTAAACATTTGAAAAGGTGGAGATAGACAAAGAAATGCAACAAAATCTTTCAAATAATGTCTCTCGTATGTACTGGAGAGAAGTCGTATAAATGAGATAGCAGAACCAAGAAATTTGGCTTTAAAAGATTTTAGTTCCTTATTCTCGTTGGTTTACCAATATACGTCGTGTTGTTAGGTTTTCCTTTTCAGCCAGGGTAGGTACTGTGTTGTGCCCATAATCCATGTGGAACATGATTTTTAACAAATCAGTTTTATTACTCATCTTAACAGTCTACTCGTCTGCTGATATTTGAAAATTTTATCCCAACGGGACTAGCATTGAAGCAGTCAAAACAAAACAGTTAACACGTAGATTCAAAAATCTCATTGCTGTTTAAAATGTTTTGTTTTCACGACTTGATTTCCCATAGGAATTTTCACGGTTCACACCTATGTCGCTAAAATAACTTGAAACAGAAACTTTTGTTCGCTATATGCTCTTCTCATCATCGCCAGTGATTTAAATTCAAATATTTAAGAGTGATATTTAATTGGTTTTAGTTAAGTTGCTTTAATCTTTTTGGTTTTGTTTTCGGCAATGCCGCTCATAATTCTCAACACAACTACGCAAGTAACATAACTCGTACATAACTCCATAACCGTATAACTCCGTCGCCATAACCATAACTCAATAAGTGCATAACTCCATGGTAAGTGTCAAAAGAATATTGATATAGGGGTTAACCTTCAAGTTTGATGAGAACTCTAGTTGTAACATTAGTTCATCTCAACGAACTGCAGAGCCCAATAAAAATATCTTTCTGTGCTTCTTTTGAGAAAAGCTTTATTAGTTCTCAAACAACAGTACGATTTTTCATAATTTGGGGTGACCATCACCTGTTCGAAGGAGACCCGCAATACCCGCGAAGATACTAAATTAAAATGTTATCCTCTAATCAGTCAAAGATTAGATTGAAACATACGATTTATGAACACAACAGCTCATTTGCACTGGGTCAGGTGTGACAAGGACACATGAAACGAAAATTACTTTTTGTTTAGAATTAAGATAAACATAAACGGTGACTTTACGCCATGGCTTTTACAACCTAGTGTAATTTTCGGTTGCGTAGCTCACGGTTTCGTGTTATCAAGCAATATTAGTTGCCCAATAATTGGATGAAACCTTCCAAATATCGTTCTATCATTTCCTATTTGCGAATTTCATCTGTCAGAAACTGCTTTTCAATCCCAGGTTTGAGGTGTGATGGGTGTTGATCATTGTAAAGCTACCAATTAGCTACAGTAATTACTTGTCGATTTTCGTAAAGACCGGAGATTAGTTGCTCCTATTTGTATCATTTGATATTACCATACGAGGTGAAACGATTTTATCACCTGAAGGCTTTCCTTGCATGAAAATTGTTCGATCAAAGGTTACATGAAAATGTTGTATAGTCGTAGGAAGAAGAACACATTAACTTCGAGCTAAAATGGAGTGGCATCATTATAAGTGCTCCCATAAACTGAATCATATATGCGGAGATACGATCATTTAACTGCTTAGAGCCTAATTAAAAAAGATTTCTCATGAGGTGGTGAAGTTACGTATAAAGATAAAAATGGTCTGAAAGTAATATGAGATGATCAAAAAACCTATTGGGCTCATGGGTTCAGCGAATTGGAGTTATATTCGAAAATAAGACTTAGTGGTTGCATTTGTGTCTTGTTTTTTGGGAATTCTGGTGTGAAGACTTTCCTTTCAATAGAAGAGATAAAGATTGGTTAGGAAAAACGAATATGATTCCCGAAATACTTTTTTCCTACACAAACATTGTATGGGTTTTTTGTTTCATAACTTCAAATTTTCGACTTGTATTTTTGGGAATATTTAGTGTTACTTAGCGCAGATACTCAAAACGAAGGAGGTACCTAACCCACATTCATATCATTTATTGCCATTAAAACTGTCAATTTTATTATGGTGTTAAGATGAGCTAAATGTATACTTTAATTGACTTTATTTAGGCCAATTTACTTTCCAGCCAGTTTGCTCATAGAACCCCCGAGGCTTTAAAAATAACTATTTAATTTTCTCTCATTTTACAACCAAAACGATGAAAAAATACTAATATACTCTCGAGCCATTTAATTTTGATTGCAAAATCGATAAAAACAACAATCACGGGGCATTTGCTAAGAAATCATATTCTGGCACACCCCTGAATTTACAACCCTGTAATTACTGAATCTTTGTCTGTATTCATCCCTTTATTTATCCACAATTCCATTAACTTTCCTGTTCATTACAAACTAAAACCATAAAACTCCGCCGATGCTTTGCGCGCTGTCTATATGCCACCGCGAGAACTATTCGTTACGCAGCTTCCAAGTTCTCCCGACAGAGGCGCATGGCCGGAAGAAATGATAGCTTGAAAATTCGTCGATTTTTAAAAAAAAAATTTTTTGTTCCAGCACGAAACCAACTGGCTTCGGGAAGGCTCAAGCTGATAATGATATGATATTGGGGTTATTGATACCAATCTAAATTGGACTCATTTTTGTGGTAAATAATTCCAAGAAAGCCTTCCACCATATCACACCAACACAAAACATCGAAGTAAATGATAGAATATATTTTGAAAAGTTGTCACACTCGGAAACATGTTAACTACTTAGTGCGTTGGCGAGAGTAACCAGAATAATACATTTTGGCTGTCTTCCTGGCATCTTTTTAATTTCCGCTACGTCCCCTCATTATTTTTCTCATATAAATTATTAATTTTTGTAGTAAACGTTCTTTCATTTTCATATTTCCTATTTCTAGAACCGATTTTCAACCAAACAATCTAAGTTCTATTGTCCCTTTTTCCCATTTTTATGAATAAATATCGAAGATACGCATAGATTTCCTCATCGCTCTTTACCCCAACATGTGTGTTCACGTTTTTACCTCGTCCTACCTGCCATACTCAAGAGCCGCAATGCCCAATGAGGCATGGCTACGCTTAATTTCATTCAATTAGAATCTAATGAAGCGAACTAGCCATGTAAGAACAGCGGGATGACGGGATGACGCGACGAGAGTGAAGCCAGGCGAAACTTTTCAATACAATAATCCCCCCAGGAGCGAAGAACAAGGGGTGAAAACAAAAAGATCGGATGGCATGCAGTAGAGCTCTAGTGGTTCCTATAGCAGTTCCTAGCGTTTCCTAGCGATTCCTAGTGGTACTATATACGTCGGTCGTCGAGTGCCTTTATGAAATGCACGTGCTGTATGCACTGGATACGTGATTAGTGTCCGTTGTTAAACGCTCTTGGGGTGCTAGTCAGAGTACTGACTATACAAAGGCCAATCGGAATTGATTTTTTCTTTTGATAAGCAAATCGATTCTGTCTGATGTCTGCTTTTATACGAGTCATAGGCCATGCCTTATAAAAAGACAATTGTCTTCCCCAGTCAGACAAGGATGCAATTTTTTTTTTGTTCTTTTGAAGAGAAATAATGCCTGGAGTAAACACTACGAGATTATGTGCACAATACGTTATTGTGATGGTTGGAGTCGATTTAAAAATTCAGCCGTATTTGGTGAAACGTAACCAAACATTAAAAAGCAGCATATTAATTTTCAATTATTTGTGGAAGCCGTTGAAAGTGACGCTTCGCTACGGACGTTGCGGAATTAAATCTGCGGTAATTCGTCAGCCGGAAAAATCTATGTGCACTTGACATTTAGTCAATCACATGCCATGTATGTACGCGGCATGATTCTCTTACCAACTCCACGCATCCCGATATCATTTCATCGTTCTCAACCTTTTTTTTGTAAATTCTTGGCCATCCATTTTCTCTCCAGCTTTCAGACGACAAAATATGAACCTATAAATAAATTAGCTTGTCTCTACTGATATTGACCTTTGACATTGAATTGCAGTACAGTTCACTCACACAAAACAGCTAATTTTTCTAATTCCAACACGAGCAGCAGGCAATTCCACCCCTGCGTCTCTGGCTTGTTCGTTTCATAAAGTTCGTTTTGCAGTGAATACAAACGTCATTTAAGAACAAACGCGCATCAGAATGATTCCTAAATATACCCGACAACAAAGAGCGAACTTTACTACCATGGCACGTGCCGTCGCCCAATCACCCCATGTGACATTACCATCGGTGCAATATCAGCTGTCACACACCGTAAAACCAAATCTTATTACATTGTCTGATTAGAAAACTGTGCGTTAGCCTTTGTTGCACTCTACTAAATGCCCCTGTTAAAATACATTCATACCGAGTTGACTCAATTCTATTATCTTGCAAGTGTCGTCTAACTACTGTAAAACGTTATTCAAATGGGGAGAGTGCAATATTTGAAATTGAAATAAATGTCCATTGGTGACATATATGAACAATGATGGCATGTATAAGTGATTTGCATTACATGTTTGTTGTGCTGGCTGTCACTGACTGTCAGATACGCTGTCCCTGTTGTAGTGTGGGTTCTATGTATACACGAATATGTCAAAGAGTTACAATGTAGTAACTAGTCGATGGTCTGCTATGGTATTTTTTATGCACATCTGTTCTCCCATATGAATAAAATACAAATGAATTGAAATGTTCATAGTTTGTACTAGCAAATGACATATTTTATTGTGTGGATTAAACATTCTCTCGGTTCTTTTGTCAAGAAGTCCGTTTCAATTATTGGTACACAAATACATTGCTTTTTAAACAGCGACCATTTTTATTTTTAGTTCGAATTTTAACAGTGTGTTTTTCTTTGTTTTCAGGTAGGCCGCTGTGGTTCATTCAGTATTACAACCCCCGCCACCATGTGTCTTAGCCAAGAACCAGTGAGGTACTGTAGCCATCATCCTTAAATTCCTGATTCCTTCCTATATCATAGTCTTTGTGTTCGATACCGATTCTGACTGGGCAAGATATCAATTTTATTACCGCATCGTGACACGTGATAATATATGCACATAACCGACATTGGGTGTTTTTTTGTATTTCTATTTTGAATTCTGATTGATTGTGTTGACAATATTGGATAAGCCTAGTAGAGACGGTACCACCGTTTACTACGTCTAAACGCTTAGACTCCAATTTATTATTTTTTTATTGATCGAGTTCATCGAATTCCTCGAATTCCTAGCTGCCTATTGAATTGACACGAAAATGTCATTCTTTGTAAAATTCCGACGATTTTAAAAGTTTTCAATCGTTGCAACACCTTTTGACGACCAGTAATTAAGCCCATTCGATCCTCCCCAAATTCTATTGTCTCGCTTTGGTCGATACTCGATGGTGAAATAATTTACTTTCATCACTTGTTGATAGACACATACGAAGCCGGTGACAGCCATTGACTACATTTTCATGCCCCTAATATCAACCGAGCGAATGATCAAAGTCAAAGCCTGACAGCACGACAAATTGTTTTCCTCAGATTTCACGGAGACCACGGCATCGTAAGTTACTAACTCCATGGTGACACCACAGCCACCCTTTGCATACAGGCACCCCGCAATACCCAGAAGCGAAGGAATTGGCCTATCTTCAAGTAGATACACTTTGATACACAAGCTTCGAAGCACAAGCAGAAAACCACGCGGTTCTGTAAACCAATTGTGGGAAAGAAAACTATATGATGATATAATTGACGGAAAATACATGTTAATCAAATTTACTGATTGAAATATTTGGTTCGACAGTGTATTGGCATCCTTCTTAGTGTTATTTCATCCCACAATAAACGGCTAGTTTCGTGCCCGTTTCTGGTCAAGTTTGCTCTGTTGCGGTGAGTTTACCCATTTGACTAGGCTTTAATCTGGGTATAGTGGGTACACAGATGAGATCTTGCTCCTGTTCACGCCGCGACGTTTTGTGCGGCTCAGACGGGAATTCAGCGTGGCATACTGATTAGTGATCATTTCTCGGCGATGAATTCAAGGCATTGCAGGTCACATTCGCATGCCCTGTAATGCCAACGAAATTATTAATGAACAAGTTGGGTATAGAGCAGCGTATAAAGGTATCCCATACGTGCCAAGACGCTTGATGGTATAAGAAGGCTAATTGCACCGTGAACTTTACGGAGCGGACGGCTGATCTCTCACTCTTGCATGTTATCACCTGCTTTTTTTGATAACGTCGAGAAATCTGTTTCGCATTCGCGTCGCATCGAACGCGCATTGAGAATCATCGAGATTATTTCTGATCTCTGCGACACTAGCGCGGCAAACTTATTTCAAGCTCCATTAGATCCCGAACACATTATGCACACTTCACAAAACTTGTCTTCGAAAACGTTCTGCGAAGTTGTGTTATGTTAGTGCGTATAGAGGTATAGTTACCTCTACTTTACTATAGGTTTACTGTATGCCTTACATACAGGTTGCGTCTGGTAATACGGTTGATGTGAATAAATGGATCATCTCCATCTATGGATCATCATGAATGATAAAGGTAATCATTAAACTATTGAATAAAGAGGATTGAAGATTTGCTAGGTAGATGGATACAGTGCACAGTGCATGCACACTTCTGCTCGCTCCTTTGGGGAGCAGGTTTCTACTAGCAAATGCCTTCAATTCCGTTATGTTCACATAGGGGTTTACCCTCGCTTTTACACATCAAAAACTCGTTTAAATATTTTTTTTTCTTGAGAAGGTTGGAGGTCAAAAAAGAACCCCTTTGCCTAGGGTTTTGGTTATGCGCACAAACTATCTATGGCCCATGGCTCTGTCTAGGCTGGCTCTAAAGCTGATATAGCTATTGTTTATTTGTGTTAGCATCGCGCAAGCACGGTGTGCTTGCAGGTAAGTGAGCAAACTTGACAGTGCAAGGCCCGATCGAACGAACGTGTGTCGTTAAAAATATGAATTAAAGATGTATATGCATTCAATAAGTTATCATTTGAAGTTAGAAAGTAACAGCTTACACAGCGCAACCGAGTGTGCGTTGCATCTGATGATACTAAATTGGAGGTATTGTCAAGAAGCTGTGGCTTGCGAGATCTCATCTTGATGCGATGTACCATTATGGAAAGCAGCTAGGACTTGTGCTCGTCTTCGAATGCAGCCAAGACACTTTTCTGGGGAAAACCCGCTTAAGCAGGAAAGTATGAAAGAGCAATGTGACAGAAAGTAACCAATGAAAATACTGCAAGGTAAACCAAATTCGTTTTTTCCGTTGACATCTATATATTTCACTACTAGTTACTGGAGCATGAGCAAAGATCAAAGCTGGCGGAAAAGCGGCCATGCTTGGAAAAAGAAGGTTGACTTTTCTCTACAATATTCACCATTAAAAATATGAAACGATGAGCGAGTAATCTGTAGACATCTTGAACTTTTCACTTGAAATATTAACGAAATGTATTTTGGTCTTTCATGCAAATGTCACCGACGTGGCGTTTTTAATGATTTTTCGAGCCAGCAAGAATAATAAAAACAAATTGGACCTCCCTTCGGTAAGAATCTCTTTCAAAATTTTCTCTAGAAAACTTATATCCGATTTTCTATTGTTGAGTAGTATAGAAAATTGGACTGAGACCCAAAGCTGGCCTCATCCGTGTTCCATATGCACATTTCAACTCACCTATCGTCGGTATCGGTGCACCCCTGGTAAACAATCTTTTGTCAAATTACCCCGGCATGATCCCATGCGTCCTATTTATTCAAAAAAAAAAAACCGGTGTATACTACTCGAAATATTGTTCATACCTAACGGACCGTTGGTTTGGTTAACACTAGTTAAACCGCTAATTTGAAATTAAGCGCGAAACCGAGATATAATGCACTCCCGAAATAAACTAGTTCAGTAGACTTGGGGTGGATCGGCCCCGGGGAGGAAATGCTCTGGAAACAGTGTACATACGGTCATACCTTGTAGCAATCGTAGCGTTGTCCCATCTCCTATCTGTCGCCCTACCTCTGTACCTCCCAGATAGCCAGGTGTATGCTACCAGCCAAGGTAATTTCTATTATGATTTGAGAAGCACTTCAAAACCTCTTCGAAGCTGGGATACAATAATACAGATATATAAGGCCTAAGGGCGCACGCCTATAAGCTCTAGGCTACTCAAAAAAGATTAGGTTATATTGTGCATGTATATACTTTTATGTGGTAAAGGGTTGTAAATTAGTCGAATCGTATGTGTACTCATTTTATTGCCCTGCACTATATGCGGGCTTTTTCACACCCGTAGATAATGATGATAGAAAAAAAACACTTGAAATTTTGGGATGAAATTCAATTCACGCCACAACGTTATTTTCTGTTATAGTCTGTAGAAAAGCGGCATTGCATTTCACGCCGGTAGATTAATACAGATTATTCAATATAATAAAAAGCGTCATATCAAGCTGGTATTTTCGCTTCGACCCCATGTGTGTTTCCGTTTTCACGGACTTTTCACGGGGGGAGGGGGGGGGGGGGGGTCGCTGCTAAACGGATTTACTGATTTAGCTAAAGGTGTTTGTTCATTGAGGGATACGAGATTCCTTCTGGAGCCTGGGTCCTGTGCGGACGTGTCGTATCATGACAGGTCCATCATGATACGGGTCTTGGTGTCGATTCGTTCGTAGCTTGATGAGGTAGAGGTAACATGCTTCTTCTAGCTACCCACCCCACGGCGGTACAGGGTGGTTATTTTGCCAGGTTGCTTCCAATGGTAACCTAGTTAAACTGAATTGATCCATTTTGTTCATGGGAATATACTTTATATGTGATTTAGCAGAATATTTGATACGTGACTCAAATGAAAGGCGATTCTTCCAGTTGAGGTCTCGGTTTTTTTGAGCGGAAGAGACAATACATACTTGAAATAATAATGTGGTGGAATTTTTTTTTTGCCTGCTCAAGAATCATTGTGCCTCTTGTTGCGGCTTAGTTTCGCTTCGTTCATTATCTCAAGATGAGGGGAAATCAAATTGGAAGCTGAGAATAAAGTAGCATTGGAGCTGCTCTGTACCAATTGCTGTCAAAAATAGTTCACGAGCTGTCAAAACTTAAAAAGTGTCCCTGTGCAAAGTTTTTTTTTCTTTGTCGTTTCAGCTGTCACATGAAAGTCAACCAAACAATGACAATTATAAGTATTCATGCAATATGCTCACAGCACAAAATGCAACGGAAAACATTGCTTGTGTACCAGTATTTGGGAGGTTTGTTGGTCATGATTCACAATGCGCTTACGCACGCATTCCGATTTTTCACTTAAGAAAATTCCCACAGCGAAAATAGTACAATACCTACTGTCTTTTCCTTCCAACAGGAACTGGCTCTTCTGAGCTATTTGTGTCTAAACCCGTTTCTTTAGTTGCAATAACGTGCGAAAAGTTGGAAATCGTAACTGCCAGGCTCCAGCAGAAAGTAACAGTTGAAAATCTACATAAAAACACACAAAAATATACTTGAATGACACAAACTTTATTTTTTTATGTTCGTAACCAGGTTTTTTGGTGATTGGGAAATTGTTAAGTCTACCACCGGTCTTCTACTTGCCTAATTACAACTTCAAACATCAATCATTTATGTATAACCCCAAGCTAAATGCAATTTTCTTTCACCTTAATTACCCGGATTACCGAGAGCATAAAATGTAAAACACGCACACCCACTTTTTATATACGCCAATGAACAAAAAAGCGACAGAAGTTTTTATTTTTTTATTTTTTTAATAAACCTACATGCAATAAAACACGGCAAAGTAGGGGTAGATTTTTATACACAGATACTTCGCGTACAAGCTAAACTTACCAAAACACATACTTTTTACAACTCCATGTCTCATTAAACCCCTAGGGGACTCGATTTCTTATTCACCTTTTTCTCAACATAATTTTCCTTAATCCGGCCAACTAACGAAGGGGAGGATTTTTTATATTGCTATTTAAATGGGGTGGATGCTTCTTACCTACCCTTCTCATATTTGTCTTGCGTTCTTTACCGTGTATACAGCTTGGCTTGCCGTGTACGTACCGTGGCTTTTGCGACGACCGGGCAAGCTTTGCTCCTTTGTGTAGCTTTGTGCAGCTTCCACAGCATCTACAGATGGCCATAGACTTCTGCACACCTTGCTTGAGCAATTTGAAAAGCGTCTTGCCAGCTCGAGCGTGCACTCCGCATTTAGTTCCTGATCCACGGCTGCTTGCAGCTTACTTACAGCTCTCAGCTGCTGCCTTCCTTCCTTACAGGCATAACAAATACTCTCAACGTATTAAGTAGATTTTCTCAAGTCTGGAGAAGATTCCGCTGATAAAAATCACCCGCGTGCAAATGCATCAGTATTGAACACGATGCATAGATAATAGATGTAGCTAAATTAAATTAATTTGTATGATGTTTTTGACTGTGCCAATTTATTTTCACCGATTTTTCTCGATGTATTGCCTCATGTGCTACCAACCAATTGTCTTGCGTATTCGGCTTGTATGTTACCTCTCAATTCTGACACAGATATCTATTATGAATTTATAATTCTCAGTTGAATGTGTAAATAGTAATTTTTTCTGTTTTATTTAGAATTGATTTGGAATCTCACCTTCCTTTCTAAGCTCTTCTCTATAATTGAATCATCCACATTGCTAGCAATATGCTAGTTAGTTATATATCATTTTCAGATTCCGGGTATCATGGCATTTTCAAATATCAATCTGTTATCAAAATTTCAGGAAGCTCTAAGATACTATATATCAGTTTCGCCAAACTTAAACATAATTACTATATTGAATTAAGCAAATGTCAGACGTGAAAGCCGAGTTCATTAGCAAATAACAATTCCACTGGCTAATTGAGTATGTATAGTAAATCAAATTCACGTATAGATTTGCATCAGTTCTTGAAACATTATAGCTTATTGTTTAGCCCTTGGCTTTACTTTAGCAATATGTTTTGACTTGAGATATCAGGAGTGAATATCTCAAACACAGCCCACCAGCATTTTGCTCTGAAAACAGTTTCCATATTGTCCACACCATATGTTTGCCATCGATAAATATAAGCAGCGTACCGCCCCCATACTACAATCAAGCGAGACTCGATATTAATTACGTTGATCAATTAAAATGTAATCAGGAAACAAATTTAGTCGCCTCCCGGTTGTCGACGGTAAATAGTTGTTACAGGCGTTGGGTTATTATTATACTTCGGGTAGCACACTATAACGTATTCTCTATCGGGGGATGGTGTAGTTTATAGATGAAGGTGGTGGTTTATTAGCAAATAGCTCGAATCGAAATTATCCGTGACAGAAAATTAAAATTTATAGGAAGGTATATAGGTATATTGAATTGAAATGTGAAATGTGTTCGCCTAGCGTAGATGAATATATTATGTTCATTGTATTGGATTTCAATTCATTATAATTCTGTACCTTTCGATGGCTTATAAAAATTTGGTGAAACAGTAGAAATTGGGAAAAAACATGTACCTATAGCGACTTGAATTTTCACAGATTTTCATTAAATATTCAATTAAAGTATGCAGATATATGCTCTATAGGTGTATTAAATGTTCAAGTGTTTCTTATGAAATATTTCGATGATTTTCTAAAACTATTGAAGATTTGGAATTGAAATTCAATCTGTGTAAATTCACGTAAACACATCGCTAGATAAGGCCTCGTCCAGAATTATTATTATTATGCTTTGCTCTCATTAAATCTGCGTTCGCAATTGATCAATCTGTGAAGAACACAATGATGTTCGTAATGAGACAAAAAACGTATTTTTATTTCTGAATTTTACCACACTTGTGTGGCGTTATGACGTAACACGAAGTAATTTGTGTCGAGTAAATCTGGCATCCCTTCTATCGAAGAGATGGCAACTTGCAATGTTACGTCTGTGAACACCATGGGTAAGCCCTCCACCACCACCACCACCACCACCACCACCACCACCACCACCACCACCACCACCACCACTACCTTAAGTAGCTTCCCGCCTTTCTTTTGTAGCCGTTGCAATCGTCAGGACATCAGCCCGATCGTTATTTCATTAAAAGGGGTGGGTTATGTTTTCACTTTTTTTTATTAGGGGTGTTACTTTACAATAAGATATATTATAATATTATTACCTGTACCATGTGTGGCTGGTATACCCTGCACCGAATACCGAACTCGGTCACGAATTGCCTTTACCGGTGCATGGTTCCAACGTATACAGATGAAATTCGATACATTTTGTGGTAGGTTACTTGCCATCTGACCCTTTAGCGTATCGCACGTTTTCTTACGGAATTTGAATTTTGAAATTGTCCCTTGATTTATTTTTTTGAATTTCAAATGTGAATGCTATGGGCTATAACCTATAGCCCATCAGATGGTCCAGTGATTTCGGGGTGCTGCGATTGCGACGACAAACCTTTTCTTTGATGGGAGAAAACTGAGATATTTATGGGACAACGATTTATGCTTTTTAAAACGGAGGCTGCGTTGTGATATATTTTTTTGTACTACCTTTTTTCTATCCCTCGTGACGTGTTTATTATTCTTGTCTTCATGCGGCGAATTGGGGCGATGCACACAGAAAAGGATTACATTTATTTGTGTCAAATTACATTTTGTTGAATAATAATATTTAAGAAATAGGGGGTTGGATACCATTTGTTTCGCTTAGTAACACTTGCAGTTTATATTAAAATGTGTGCTTAAATCAAATCCCTCCAAATTCTCTTCATAGTTCACTACACAATGCTCATTAACATCCGAAAAATCGTTTTTTATTTAACTGTCCTGTTATCTATCCATAGTTTATTTGGATGTATATTTAAAATTCTTCATTTAGGTATGTTTCATTGCATGAAATGTCTTCCTGTATTCGATTTGCTACACCCTGCCGTATGCAGCACCAGCCGTCATCACACATTAGTGAAAATATACCATATCCAATCACAATGGGAAATTCGATGCCTAAATAGGTATTAGGCACCTCTGATTTCCCTTCAGGCTTCATGCGATTGACGCCACTTAGCATGTCACTATCTGCACATTGCCTACACACGGAGGCTGCAAATGGAACGACAGGGGTGGAATTGTGCCCTTTTCATCGCCAACATCCCCCGTCAATATATAATTCCAATATAAGGGAGTCTTTTCAGGGGTGCCTATATGCTCTAAGTTATTGTTATAAAATTCACCATTTTATATCAATGTGCATGGCTGTGATGCATTGGAACGCGGGGAACTAGTATTTTATATATTTCCAATTCAAAATTTGAATGATTGTGATTTTGCTCGCGGCATTCATATAAGGTTCCTCTGAAAATATATTTTCAAAGTGAATACCGACGATATTATCTCATTTTAATAATCCCACCCGAGTTGATCTGAAATGTCATCGGTTTGAGGGAAAATGGATTCAGCTTTGGTGCACCACGTACGACATGACAGTCGGTGATCAGCCGACTGTCCCAACAGTCATCCGCCATTCTTGGACTTTCATAATGCTTGGCTACAATGTTACGCCTTGTCTCGTGTGCCCGTGGGTTCAATTCTCCAACATGATGCAAGTTTCTTATTTCTCGCGAAGAATCACGCTTTCTGGTTTTAGAGATTCGTTGGTATCCATGCGTGCTCTGAGCTCGTGGATTGCAGCATCTCTTGAGCATGCCACCAAATTATTCCTGAATAAATGAGTCAAAGGCAGGGTGGTGCACTCCCTCTTCTCAGCACATCTCAGCCCTATGGAGACTCTATTCATTCGGCTGGCAAATCAGTGACGTCATGCATATTCGTCATCGGAGCCTGCGATCATATTGGAGTTGGACCAACCCTTATCTATTCACTTGCGGCAGGCTGCGAGATGACCTCATCTATTATTACACCCTCTGCAAGTGTCACACCGTAGAAGATTGTGATTAGCTAAGCTTTTGTGTCTATATAGTAATTATTCCGCGCGAATATATATTTTTTTAACGATGCCAATCACTAGGATCCCTCTCGGGATGTCACTAGGGGTGTATTTTTATCCTGAATATGTGATCATTTTCGTTGATGGTGTTGGTTTGTATGATGCTTAGACTTGGCGCGTATTTCTCGGAGATTCTGTGTCAGTTTCTCCTAATTTTATTTTCCGATCTTGGGGTGGCCATGAAATGCGATCGCATACACACCCCAAGACTGTTTGTTTTCGCAAGCGAAAATACATCTACGACTTTATTTTATAGCATGCAAGTAAAATCTCGCTTAATGTATTCAATTTCTGAGAACTTTTCTCGACTGTTAGTTTTTTTCTGACTGATTTAGAAGGTGACGTCCGAAACAAAAATGCGTCACAGTTCTGTTTGAAGCTTCTTGAAATTTAGTTGAAAATCGTCATTGAAAACTTTGACGTGGCCGGGCTAAGATTAGTAAGAATGCTTAAATTTATTCCTGGTCTCAAAAAATCAGAATTTATACAACCTTCCCCTTAATTGCTATATATATATATATTACCGCATGTAGTTGTTTTCTCCAAATTTGCTGACCTGACTTACTTAATCGCAGAGTTTTTGCGTTCATTCTTGGACATTCATTCACTCCTAACGGGTTCTTGTTTTGAATTACCTTTTTCGTACGTCTTTGTTTACGATGAAACATGAAACTATATCTTGTTCAGAAGTAATGAATGGGCATTCTCCGGCACACTGCTCCTGATGAAATCACGTGTAGATACAAACAATGACCTTGGAAATGAAATGCTGTCCTAATTCGAACCATCTATGAAGATGAATGAGAGCTATTTTGCATTTAGTACCATTATTTTTTTTACCTAAACGGGATGTTTAAATGCCGCTATTTAACCATCATATTTCACACCACAATTTATTAGCAGCAACAATGTAATAAAAAGGTGATTTATGTGACAGGCCCAGTAGCTACTAAATATATAGGCCAAACTCCTGAATTGTCACAAGTATAGGTACTACCTTTTTCCTTTTCAGCTGTGTCATTCATTTCAGATCGGTGGCTTTCGTTAATAATTCTAGTTGGCAAAAGGTTAAACGACAGATGGTTATTGACTTATTGTATTGCTGGTGTCACACCAAATGATTGCATTGCGATATTGCATTGAATAAATACTTTTGCTTCCGCTTTGTTTCCTTATCTTTGTGTCAATGCGAACGAATCTAAAAAGCGGTGTCGTGGGGCAAAATGTGATGTCAATGCTATATCTACGTCTGTGTCAATGTGTGCATTTGGTTCTTTATCGGGATTCGAATTGGACATTTTTGGTAAACTGAGAAGGATTATAGTGGGTTCACAGCTGGGGATCGCTTCTATCGTGTTTGGGGCTCTCATTAATTTCTATGATAAAGATTACTTGTTAATTAATTATAAATCTGTGCGTGCGCTTTAATAAAGCTTTTAACAGCTGCTTGCTTCAATAATACGTTTATTGATCTTATCAGTTTGATATTAATAGCATTATAAAATAACGAAATCATTCGACCTTAGATGATATATGAACCATGAAAAAAATACTACCAAAATTCTGACGTTTATTTTCGGTTAAAAGAGTCAGTTATAAAAACTCGGACAACACTACAATTTTTTCGCTGGAAAGAAACGAATTTTATCGGTGAAGAATACAGGCACAAAGTTTTTTCAACATTCTCTAATAATAGGGAAAATTCAAACTGTCTCCGTGTCGTGTGCAAAAAAAACTGTTATAGTTGTTAATGAGAGATGCTGGGCCCTGCTATGCCCTGCTGTGCCCTGCTGGGCCCTGCTGGGACTATGCACATGATACGGGCAACAATGTTCTTACTTGTATTTCCTGGCCGTCGAAGACATTACCACCGTTTAAAATAAAACCTTGCCATTGCCTCAATGTGTCTGGCAGATGTAACGCCAGGGAACTCATGTCGAATATAAGTTAGCAAAAAGTATTTCTAAATTCTAGTCTATATAAACTTATTTCGACATGCACATTTGCCATTCGTTACCATTATAAATATGGTATAGAAACCAAGCGAAGACGATCATAATTCCATTTGAAACCTCGCGTAATGGCGTATCCGCTTATCGTTAATCCCAATTGTCTACTTATTCTCATTTCACTTCTCCCAAAGATATCGCCTGCTCCAATTCCTGTTCGACTTCCGATAGCGCAGCTTCCGATTTGAACACCGAGTTACTTACACTCCAGAAAAGATGCCTTTTCCTATTGATCCGTCCTCATTTCCTCACTCGGACAGAAAAAAAAAATTGTAATTAATTGTGCTCTCATCCGAATATAGGTTCACTCTGTGGTGACCCTAGACATTTACTTGTATTATTACTGAACACAATTGAGCCATTGAATTTTGCTGAAAATTCGAGATACGTTCATGGCTATCCACCACCTGGCATTTATTATTTCAGAGAGTGACTGCCCTTTTGCCAAGAGGTTTATTTAGCATGGAAAGGGTACCAAGTCCAACCTTGCCCTCTCGATCACGTGCTTCTCCTCTACGATTGCAAGGTGCTAACTGGAGCAATAGATCTAAGTTTCGGGGGAAGAAAAAACATGCTATTCCCTTCTTTCCCCAATGTATAGCATATCCTTTCGACATATCACCAAGTGTAGTTTTTGCAATTGAATCGGGCCCTTTTCTGAATCCCGTGATATCGAATCCGATTCCTCAGGGAAAACGTTGGATAACGTTGGATCGATCCTGAATTCTATTTTTCTTTTTTCAACCATTCCCGTGCTGCGCCCCCCCCCCCCCCCCCCCCCCTCCCCCGAACCAAAATTGTGTAGAATCACCAGATCGAAACAGGCGAGCCAAGTGGGAGACAATTCCCAAATGGTCGGTTTCGCGTATTTAGCTTGTTTATTTGGTCTCTTCTAATACGCAAATATTTAGTATACAGATAATCTGGCACACTATTCTGTTATGCTATCAAAAGCAATGCCAATTAGCTAACTTGTGATCTTTATTTGTTTCTCTGCTCTGTATTTCTAGTCTCTAGCTAGCTGCATTGTGTGTATTGCACATTTGAAAGACGTTGGCCTTTGTGCCGTTTTTGATGCATTTATTTTATGGTTAAATCAAGTTAAATGTACCTTGGAAACATGTTGAGAAATGCAGAACCTTTCTGAGCTGAGAAATTTATCAACCTTAAAGTAACACTCGATAACGCACATTTATTATGGATTTACTGAGGAAGGTGTACTTTCAATACAAAACTTTCTTAATTTTAATATTTGCACCATCTACACTCAAATTGCAGTTTTTAATTATTTGCTACGTATCTAACTATAATATCTATACTTTATATCGAAGCAGATCGATCTTGTTGTTGAGCCTGTGTAAACTTTTCTTATCGTTCATTACCCCATTACAGAAATGCACCTCATACCTAACCCCCATTGCAAACAATTGCCTCTGATTAGACGCACCCCCGCCAACACTCATAACCGTGAATTTCAACTTCGTCGCAGCTTAAAACTTCTTAGTTTTAACCCATGTTTCATTCGACAGTCGAGCCAATGGGGTAGTAAAAACTTTTCGCTTCACAAACACACAACATGCATATTACATTTCTCGCTTCATAATTGACTTTTCATTCACGAGCACAAATCAGTTTCATAACCTACTCGCTAATGACTTCAATCATCAACCCTTCAAGGCAAATCCCTCAAATGTCAGCCCCAGTTTATGAAAAGTCCGTGTGTGCATGCGAGTGAGAGAGAAGTGTTTTTCGAACGCATGTTGAGCAGTGTCTCGTACACGCATGCGCCCTGGCCAGAACGCACTATCGTAGTGGTACGAGTAGGCAGCGTGGTCTGCTGTGGGCTGACTACTAGCCTAGCTGGCTGACGGCTTCACCTAACCGCTATTAACTATCTAACCATCCTAGGAGGCACATGCCTGCCGACGACCGGCCAATGTGCCAATGTGCCAATCTAGCCGTACGCGACATGGATTAAGTACGAGTTAATTGTCGACGGTTGAAAAGTGAAACAGTTCAGTGATCTGTTGAAAGTGTTTTTTTTTGCAAGTGTCTTGTGAACGTGAATTCGTGATTTTTGTCGTCAGTTTTAATTGAACAGTCGCGAGTGGTTGTTGTGTGGTTCGTGTGTTTCTTGTTGGAACCGTGATGGTTTCGGGAAACGCTCGAAGAATAAGTGTGTGTGCCTGTCATCAGTGGGTTTTTTTTAGTGTCAATCAGCAAATTTAGTGTCGTGTGATCAGCGTTGGGCCGAGATCGTTCACCGGTTGAACAGAACATATGTGCATTGTCAGTGCGTGTAGTTGGGCTTGCAACAGTTGTCAGCGGACAGAATATTTACCTATAGGTACCATGTACCATCATCTCGCAGTTACTGTTCTACACCAGTAACTTACATAAATATAAATAACTTACAATATATTAGTTTCGAATTGGTGAAACGATCAAAACCGCTCCTTTCGTGAAAGTGTTACCTTCTGTACGCGAAGAAACAGAAACTAAACAACAACAAAAAACTCGTTATACGATTTTATAATTCACTGTGGGTGGAGATAAAAATTAGTGAAGCCTGGTCGATGTTGTTATTATCCTCTAATAACTTCAACAACTGTGATGCGTGTATGAATAATTAATTAGGTGTGCAGTATCGTACGGTGTTGCGTCGGAAGAGGAAGGGACGGCGTTGGGGGTGGTGGCCGGTGGAGGCGGCGGAATTTTCTGACACTCCGGTGTGGTAAACGGCACCAGGCTGTTCGTGGTGACCAAGTGGTTGATGCCGGAGCGGAAGGCTCCGGCAGAGTCCCCGAAGATCAAGATGCCCGAATCTTTTCTGCGGGCCACCTGGCGTCGATCCCTTAGGGTGAAACGGTCCAAATCGATGATCATCGAGGAGAAACGGAAATCTGGTACGTGGAAATAATAAACAGAAATTGGGTGAATTCTGACGCGGGGCTAATGCTGTGGTTGAATGGGATCGGCGACCGACTATAGGACATCTTGCAGCCGGGAATCTTAGTGGCATGTAAGAAGGAGTCGTGTCCAGATTGTGCACCATGTCGCACTGGGGTTGACAAATAAAATTGCTCTTTTAACGGCAGATGACAACCTTCCTCTGCTGAAATTCAATAATTTTCTCACTTTGCGTATTTTTATCGGCATCATCTTTCAGAATATCCATTTGTCGATTCAATATAGCACAGTTCTGCAAGAGATGGATGCAATAAGTGAATTTGCCATCTTTCTTACTCGTCTTCCGGACGTATTTTCATGCTTTCTTATTTCCCAACACCTTGCTGTTCGAGCACCTTAAATTGAGAACCTCACGTGGAGTATCATTTTCTGTTCCGATACATCTCGCACAACGCAAATAGGCTTACTACGATATTTATTACACATTTGAAAATAGAAAATTGGAAAATTCGTCTTCGGCCGTTTCCGTGATCCCTTATCTCGCGTTCGGATATCGCACACAAGGTGGCACCGGTTAACAGCTGTTTTACGTGTTTCCTACATTTCACTGGAGCTCAGCCCGTTTTTTATGTACGCTGAGTGAAACGTACAAAAAAAAGCCTAGACAGATGGTATTTTCCACATTGCTCTGTAACGTAACTGGGCTTAATCTGCATAAATACTGTTCCCTGCTGTTTTTAGATTATAAAGGCACCGCTGGAGATTCTTATAAAATCGCCAACACACACACCACTCTTTTTAACTTAATCCGAAATTCATATTTGGCCATGAATAGATGTAGGCCCTTTAGATTCTATTCTGGCACCTACAATACGGGAGGATTTAAATATATAGAGAAAAGATTAACTTATTGTTCGATGTCGGCAAACAATCCGTGGGTGCATTGTACGAGTCACCTCGGCAAAAGTTGGAGCCAATGTAGATGGCACATCACCTGCCAATTGTGGTAACTGATATCTGGTTTGGTTTGACTGACATCAGTTTCTTTTTTGTTCTGTTGTAAATTGATAAAGCACAGTAGC
This sequence comes from Nemurella pictetii, assembly GCA_921293315.2. Lineage (NCBI taxonomy): Eukaryota > Metazoa > Arthropoda > Insecta > Plecoptera > Nemouridae > Nemurella > Nemurella pictetii. The sequence goes on along the minus strand of OV121116.1, from coordinate 21,488,015 downwards.
CCCTCTAATCGTAATGCTTTGGGATAAGTAGATAATCTCATGTAAGACGTATCTATTCTCTCGTGCCAACGATACTCTGGTGTACATCGCGCCGAGCCCTGGCCTGTTATTAGCGTGCTGCATGATCGAGAGCTAATCATTATGCATGCATGAGAAATCAAAGGTGTATCGTCCCGTAACCGGCAAAACGACCGAGCCCTGTTCGGATGCAGGGACACGGATGGACCCGTTGTTCCACACGGCAACCGCATGCTGCGGCGAAATTCATTAGAACTATATCATGATGAGAAGAACACGCTCTTAGACAATCGTTGCAGAAATTTCACGTTTTTGTTGGTACATGAAGAAAGCCACGTATATATATATATATATATATATATACAACTTACATCTGTTTTTAAGAAATTCCCAAAATGTGTAATTTTATTTAATTCATAGTTATATCTGTAACGATCCACGATTTCGCTTTTCACTTAGCCATATATATACCAGCTTTACGAACATTTTTTTTCACCGATTCTCCACGCTTGAAAATGCTCGTTTCACTCGAACGCTTATAACATATTCCATTTTTTTTTTGCTCTTAACTACTTAAATATTACGTTCAATTTCAAAACTATTATAGCGTTTGGTCTTGGTCTGGTAATTTGGCGTCACTTGTACCCGCGACCGCGTGGTGTTCGTCGTGTTCGGTGTTTACCCCCAGACGAGACATGAGACACAGAGACACAAGCGTTGGTGGCAAGTCAGGGAAGAGGCCAGCTGGCCAGGCGATAGACCGATGTCAAGGGTTGTGCCCATGGCCGTGCCTATGGTTGTACTCACCATGCTCCGTGGCTGGCTTCCTAATGGCAGGTGTTGATCGGATAATATGTATGCTACGGCTCGCTACTTGAAAACCAGCCCCTTATGGGGTGTTCGCTCCTAGCTTACAGTACCACACACAACTAGACCATTAGACCACAGGCTGGTCGGTCCACCCTCGATCTTAATCATGCACATATATAGGTAAACGCATCCCTGTATACCAGCCCACTCGTTTAATCGCGGTTTCAAATCGACTGAATTAACGCATTGACTTCGTCAGCCGGCCTTTGATATTGGCGTGCAGAATTACTTTTGTGTAATATGCTTAGTCCGGTCGCATTGACGTTGTGAAATGGTCACACTTTCAAGAATAGCATGCCAAATTGTGGTCATGTTGTGTTGTGCATCCCTGGTTTCACCATACTTTTTTACTTTTTATTGAAATATTCATGATTTAGTGAACAATTTAGCTTACATCACTTATACATTTCCCTTGTGTCAATTATCATTCTACCCCCAGGGTTACTTCAATAGTTCAATAAATTTGATTTAGTTTGATTTCAAATGATGATAAGGATAAGGATACTAAGCCCATTCCCACTAAAATTTCCATCTGTTGCAAAGGTAATGCATAAATTTAGCTGATTTAGCACGAGATTTTGTTACCCTCAAGAGTCACCAGGATATCGGTACAACATCTCGAGTGGTCAGAACAGAGAGATACAGCACACAGCAACCAGACACCGAACATCACAGCTGCAAGAGATTGGGCAAAGGATCAGTAGACAGCTGATCGAAATCTTACGGTGATTTTCGGTGCAGAGGTTGCATGGAGCATCACCGTGGTTTTTGGGGGAGGGGTGCAGTGTGTGTGTGACGGGAGTGAAGAGGGGGGGGGGGGGGGTTAAGACATCGGCAGAGTTCAAGGGAAGACCGTCAGCAAACAAACCGGATGATGCTGAAAGCGCATGCGTCCAAATCTTCGCTGCAACATATCCGCTCATCCCTGTGTTCGTAGCGCTTATAGCTGGTCATTGAAATCATCTGATTATTCTTTGCACGCATTTTATAAGACAGCCTGCTTTAACACGTGTAGTGAGGATCTTTTCTTCGCCGCGATGTTTCCGTCTTTCAGGACGCATTTCAATTTGATTCATGCTATCTAATTAGTTTGACAGCTATAAAAAGAACTTGTTTAGGAACAATGGACTTCCGCAAGGATATGCCATCATGCAAAGTGACATATCGACAAAAGATCCGGTTATTGCGGGGAACACGTGTTTCGAAAAGCACATACATACATACACACAAATTTTGATCAAATGTCGCGCACTTTAGTGCTACCTATAACATTAAGGTAACGTTGCAAATTTCACGTGATAAAAACCATGCTTTGTTTGTTTATCAAATATCAAAAGGAAGTGGCGAATTTATAAGCGGATGGCCATTTTTCACAGATCCTTACACGGTCGTGGTTCCACAATAGGATGTTATAAATATTTCCTTCCTGTATGGCGCGCTTCTGAATGTTACCTTCTTATAAAATCTAGCCCCACCTCTGGCTTTCAACATTCGGGTGCCGTCGCACGTCTTGGCTGTTGACGCGCATTCAACAAGAAAATGCGATACCCATACCAACGCATATAATATATATGTGGATGATTTTTCTACCGGTGCTAGCAGACAGAGGAGCTAAATAGCCGGGTACATCGTCTAGTCCACAACCCAGCAGGCATCGCTTTGAAAGTATAATAATGTGGGTTGATACAGATTCAACCCGTATTTGCACACGTGCCTTGCAAGATTGCAACTTGCAACTTGCCGTGCCCCCCCTCATGTATTAAGCAATTAACATTTTTACATCAATTCTGCTTGTGATTACTATTTAGGGGAACAGCATAGTTCTGCAATCATAAACGAAGTGTCATCATTCTAAATTTCGTGAATTCTATCACACGTTTATTTTTGTGAATGACACTGATGAAAAATCAAGTGAATTGATAAGCCTAGATCAAGGTGGGTGATATGTAATATGTATATCTTACGAAGTTGCTACCTTCGGCAACGTACTTGCACCGATTGTTGACTTTGTACATGCCGTGATAAGCTGACAGTGACCCTTATCACCTATCGTCCGCGACTAGCCATGCTGAAAACACCTGGTCGAAATTGCAACAATCATGCGAAATCGAATCACATTCCCTCAATTCTCAAGCAACACATCACGATAAGAGTACATACAGAGGAGACTCGATTACACTGAACGTGAAAGGAAATCACTTTCCATTATGGCACATAAATTCTTATATCTCGACAGCAATGCGTTTTTGTTACATCGTTCCTTGAAATATTTGGGGAGCATAGTGTGGCCCGGGCTTGCTGCAGCATTGCATCTTCCCCAGTCATCTGCACTTTAAGGATAAAGAGCCTTCCACCCCTTGGATTACAAAAGAATTCATATACCTAACAGAGAATCCAACCCATGTATTATAAAGATGATCTATATATCTTGAGCAAGGGTTTCCTCGGATCGGGATCTATTCATTTTCCTTGTTTCGCTTTCCCATTTTCAAATTCAACTTACCTTTGGCATAATGTAAAACCCCGAACATATATATATATAACATAAACAACGGCTCTCTCGAAAATGCTATAGTCTGAACTTTTGAAGGTGCTTTTGTAATAAATGGTATTGGAGGTGAATGTCACCTCCAATCGAATCGTTAGTCTTTTCTGGCGTTCTCGCTGGTGCCTGCCTAGTGCCATATACGCATGGCTTCATTGGCTCCGGGGGGCGCGCTCGATTTTAGCAGATATAATAACGTCTCTTGCCCAAAGGGGAGGGCCAAAAATAACTTTGCTACCTTGTTAGGCGAGAGAAATGAAATGATTATTGTGATTTATTTTTATGGATGTTCGATTCGACATGGTATACGTGGCGACTACGATAGAAAAAAAGATTACTCGCTTTGTGGACGCGTAGCGGTTGTCATCATAATTATAATGTGTATAAGTGTTTCATATTTTCACTTGCATGATATTTTAGCAACCCAATTCTGTTTAACAATGCGCTAGTTTTCTATTATTATTATCTTTGTTTCTTTCGCAAATTTATAATATGTTTTGCCGGGAAGTTTTGCACACGAATGCCGTGCGTTCCAGCGATTTGCATTTTTTAGAATTTTGTGTATTAATTATGTGTTTTTCTTTTTAATTAACATAGTGCGCTAAAACAATGGCACTGCTCCGTGCTATTTCAATCACATCAGCATCATCCAAACATTTGAACAAGATTTTACGCCAAACCCAATCCATTCCATCATGATTTCAAAAACATATTTCAATTTGTTAGCTTTTCTTTTGCTGACATTTATACGTCACTCCCCATATTATTTATTTGATTAAATCGATAGCATTGCATACTCGTGTATAAATCATCGCCAAACCAACGACACCGCCTTTATGTCTTTGCTGTAAAAGTAAAAGTGAGAAGCGTATACGAGACCGGCTACCGGCAATAGATCATAGATAATCATGCGGATAGATCAATGCTCAGTGTTTAAATCGCACTAGGGTCTTCGCAGATTGACTCTTCAACATTAACGCCCATCATCGGTTGTTATTAAAAATGTGAACTTCCCTACCCCGCCCTAATATCCTGTATTGGCTTACATGTTGACATGCGGTAATGCCTTTGCCGTCGCTTCGAATCTACGATTCCTTCAAGGGCGGTTTCTTGCTATACAAGATGCATGTAGTAGACTGGTTGGTGGTCGATGGTTGGTGTTCGGTGGTTGCTGCCACAGCTTTCTCCTCCGCATCCAGCTGTCTTTGTTTGCACTCTGAAAATGAGTGAATTATAAAAACCGAACTTTTTATTAGTGGTGTCTGGCATGGACCCATAGGGTTGAGTACTGAGTTTGTGGTTAACATGTTCTCTATGCCAACTCGCAGTATTTTCGTCTTCAGTGGCTACGATGTGGCTCAAAGTGCAATTGAAAATCGAAATTTACGTTCGAAATAGCTACAATTTTAGTTTTTTGTACGCCACGTACTTCCTCCTACGCAATCCAATTATAAAATATCTATATACCTATAGCTAAAATATATTTCTTACCATGTGATTTTGGGTAGTTTTCCTATGCGTGCAAGTTCTCCGATCTAGGGAAGAAAGACAGAGCATGCTTTAGAAATGAACTTTCTTACTCACCATCACAGTCACACCTAATAACATATTAACGAAAATGAAAATGTTATGTTATATCCTGAGCATTGAACACTTATCATACCGTGTATGGCAGCCTATTTGAATTCACAATGGATTGCGTCAAATGTGGAAGAGGTGTAATATAGTTTCATAGTTGCTTTAAATGCACTCCCTTCGAAATACGAAAGCATTGTTCATCTTCTAAATAATTCAAACTCCATTCAACTGAATAGATATATATTTTTTTAAGGTGTGAGAGGGTCTTTGTATATTCTTCCTACTTCCTATTCTTGTGTCTTATATATCGAAGTGTGCTTGCCCTCTTGATTGTCGGCCCCCTCGGAGCCGCTCATCCTAAAAGGTTCGAGTTTTTATCATGTCAACGTTTATTGGCTCTACTATGATTGATCTGACAATTCAGCGTCAACCCTGATTGATGTTGCATTATATTTATATATATATAGGTATATATATATATATATAAAATGGATTTCTACAAGATTTTTCTCATTCCGTCGCTTTCATTTGATCGTTATTCCCATTACATTTCAGTTAGCCCAAAAAAAAATTTCACTCTTACAAACCGTATTTTTACATGCTGTCCTCTGATTAGAATAATGCGTCGAGTGGTTCATGTTCGGATCATGGCTAGCATCTGATGCCACTTCATTCTTCGTGCATCGATGATCCTTGTGATGCAACACACTACACCTATGCACATAAATATATAGTGCGTATGCTGCAGATGTGTGCTGCATCAGATCATATCATCAGATCATCATGATCATACCATCAGATCACCGCTCGGCGGCAGCAGCAGATGCTAACGATGCGTTGTTATGCCGTTGACGTCCAGTGTGCATGCATATTATCAATTAATATGCACAACTTCAGGGGACTTTGACCCCTGGGTGAAATATAGTCGTCAACACTTTTAAACGAAAAATGCTTATACCTCTCTCTATACCTACAGAGACACACTTTAACTGTTTGTTTTTTCGTCCAATTAATCTAATTTTATACAACATGTAACGTCAACAGCAAGCTGCTAGCGACTTTGGGCGCAGCCCAGTTAAGACATTTGGTTTTTTTGGACAAATTATGTAATTCTTAAAACGTACAGGTGATAGCGATCTAGAAGTCGAGCTGATTTATTTAGTAAAAATATAATTTTTTCTTGATAATGGCCATGTTCGGTCGTTTTGATTGCTATGTTGATGAGTAGGGTGAGGGCATTGGTTGGCAATACGCTTCCAACACTACGTTTATTACGTGGCCCAGTTGTGTGTAAGCTGCCGAGAGCAGGCCCAATATCGTACAAGTCCATTAGTTTAATAACTGATATGTGATTAAGGATTCCGGTATTTTGAAGAAGGGTGGTTATATTAATCCAGTGGGCATGAAATACTCGACGATTTGTCATTCAGTTGTCATGATAGCACTTCTATTATCTTCGAGTGGCGTTGCGGCCCTTTTCCTACCCCCAAAACGCTCAAATACGTTTCGGGGATTTGAAAATCAATCTAGTAGGGGATTTGAGTGGGACTATATAGATCAGTTATCGCGTACTATGCTAGCTTTTCTTCGTTTTGTGGATTTATTGGATTGAACTGTAGAATATTATCGTTATAATTGGTTTTGAATAATCTGCTTGAAATTAAAGACGAATATATCAATTTTTGATTTGTGCAAGTTATAATCCTCTGAATCTCAATCAGACTTCAATTAACGGGTTGTGCTTCGGAGCATAAATTTGGCGTATCAATTATCTGTTGGAATGATCACAATTTTTTGGCTCTCGGGATATTGAGGATATTCAAAATGGTTCACTTGGAATACTTCAAAGTTGAAACTTTAGTAAATGCATAACAATTTCCGAGTTCATAGTATTTCTAGCGTAGTAACTTGTAACTGGTGAATTTCTTTGTTAAAATAAGGCTTTATGCCTTGTTGACCTAGTGGCTATATTTTCCTTCGTGACATTGAAAAAGATAAGCGTGAGCATGTTTGAATTATGGAAATGCTTCCTGATTATGAAAAGCATGACCATTTTTTAAGGTTAGCGTTGGATATTAGTTATTTGAAGTAACATGAGAACCTCCATCGTATTTCAACATGGCTCGAGGTAATCATCAAATAGCATCAACATTCACAGTTTTTTTGTAGAGACCTAGTACTTTGTAGCTGTGACTATTCGCTTATTGTTTCACACTGCACTCGAGTTTCCTTTCTGATTTTCTTCCGTGTGTTCTGCAATTTCTGACAGTCAACTCGATATTCTGCTGACAGTACAAGTTGCGTTCTAAACCGGAAATATAGATATCGGCAGTGAATGCCATTTACCTTTTACCTACTCACAACCCTAACTTGGTAGTTTTCTTACATATGGCCATCTGAATCTTGAATGGAAATGCGTAAATACAGGCACTCAGCAGAGAAAATTATGATGGTAAAATTGCATGAACAAATGAAAAACTTTTATGGGTGTATTACAATGTCACACTTACTAGCTTGGTGAAGGTATACAGCCGAGGCAAATAAATTCTTGTGTCTTTCTAGGAATCTTTTAGAAAGTGCATATATTTTTTTAGAATTCCTGAGTGATTTGCTCTTATTACGAAGCATATACGAATAAGCACACAACCCAACACACTTTTCATGGCATGACAATTTTTTATCCAATTTTACCACCAAAAAGATTTCTCATAGAAAAGTGTGAGCCTCAATAAGAAAATTAATGTCGTCCTCTTACTCTGAAACAGGATTCAGTTTAGCCTTTTATGGTGCCACTGCCATGTCCCTTTTACGATTCCAATGAATATAAAAGCATGCATAAACAAGTACCAAGCGAGAGATCCGGCAGCTTTTCGGTATGGTTACCTTATGCTATACGTAACTTAAATAGTTTTTAATGAGGACGACTGCTTCGATTGAATAACCTGAACCCCGTACGTTTCAAAACAGCTCCCAGTGGTATTTCGTGTGCCCACTGCATAGAATTGACGTTCCGATCAAGTGAATACAATCATCATCGTGATGTAAGGATTGGTTAGTAACATTCGTTCTTTCCATTTCCAGTTAGATAATTGTCCATTCACTCCATTGGCGTCAGCAAGGCAAAGTTTCGCTTTGAATGTGTTCACTTTATTGACAGGTTGAAAGGGAAACTGTAATTAAATGTAACTTAAAACCAATCAAGGAAAAACGATTCAAACGTGCAAGACCGTGAAATAAAACTTGAAGGAAAACTGACAGTCACGGAAATGTATTGGTTACTTTTTCCTGGCATGCCTTGTACGCCACACCATTCTGACGAGATGAGAATCCTTTAAATATGTTTCATATCTTTTATTGCTACGATCATGGCAATAGATTTGTCGCTCTTTAATTATGTAAAATGCATACATGCACGTGTAAATAATTAAAAACTCATCGATGTCCGGATCTTTACAAGCTTATCACTTTTTCCTCGGCACGCTACAAAATTATCATGCACATAATATGGTTGTTTCGTTAGTCAATACCATTAATGGCTCACCAAGCATGAAATCGCACAAAAGATTTTGTTGTATATAATGATACCTTATTAATATTTTCCGGTCAGCTCACCTGTGGCGACGACGGCGTTGGCGGGTGGGGGGGGGGGGGAGGGGGGGATGAACGATATCGAATCTGGGACAAAGCAAACTGGGAAAATTCGCATGTGCGGTGAACCATTCAAGATTTCCTCTCAGAGCATGGTCCCGCGACTTCGCGTTCTTCGCAATTTCTTTAGCAGAACTCGATGAATCCATATACCTACATTTGATCATTTCTGAGATTTCTGTGAACTCTATGATTCCCATTGAAGCTCGTATAAGCAAAAAGATAGCGCATTGAAATATAAATTGATAAAAATAAAATCGATAGAACCATTCGTTTTGGCTCGCTAAAAAGGAAATTTTGCGAGCGCACGAACATGATATGACATCTTCTAAATCCATTTATTTATCTAGGAAACAAACTCGGTGGCGTGTGCAAATCCCATGTTCGTACTCGTATAGCGAATGCTGTTTTCGTATGGTCATAAGGTTTGGTACATGGAGAGGAAGCAGGACTTGTAAAGAATTCGAGTGAATGGAGACTTGGCTACACCTAGCTACAGTCTTCCTCCAACACCCGGCGTCGAATTCACAACACGTGTATGTCATTCTTTACACACCAGGGTGAACGAATTCGTGGCGCTAAATAATGGCCAGTTGAAAATTGTCAGTCCAAATCGCATTGGATTGAAGCTGGCCACTATGTAATATTGAATTACAGATAGACAGATAATATCCACTATAGAAAAGCTGATCGTAAAGATTTCGTTCCAGATTTATGAATCTGTGGAACATACTGATGGCTTTTAAATATTGCTGGTGATAGCGACGCCCAATTAGATTCATATTGTGTGTCGAAGCTGTGTGCTTGTGATTTATCCTGCAACCCATTCATGGTTAGGCCATCTCTGCATTGATAGTTTGACCAGGGCACAGAGATAAGATACCAAGCTGCAAGCAGCAAGCAGAAAGCAGCTGACAGTTTGTCGTCCGCCGTCGCCCATGGTCCACGCCATTGTCAAATTACGTTATTACTTATTGGTCATTTACCGTAGCAAATTTCTTAGCGCATCTATAGAAAACTTGCTGGGGAATAAAATCAAATTGTGATCCTTTCTATTCTAAATAAAATTTATTGCCTTTTATACTTTTTTTTTTGATGATTTACGCTACGTCACATTCAATTATGCCATGGTCAAAGACTCAAAAGCATACGGATGTTTTACTATGTAATACCCACTCCATGCTTGTACTTATAGTCAAAAAACAAGACTCAGATTATTATCATCCGTGAAATAAACTTTGCGCTCCGTGAATTGCCTTGTGGTTGCGAAGTTTTTCCATTCAAACCGTCGACTGCAATCGCGTGCAATTTCCGCCATTGCAATTGCAAGCGCTTGAAATAACGCATTCGGAACAACTTCGATTGGAACGGCTTCACTTCCAAACAGCTTCACTTGGAACAGCTTCACTTGGAACAGCTTCAACGCGCAATTGTTTCTTCAGAGAAAATTTGTTTGGTGGAGGTGCCAGGTAATCGACATATTCTTAGTGGGAGCGCCGAGTTGTCGGTCGAGTACACTAAAATTCACTCTAATTCACTCTCCCCGAATCCTAGTTGGACAACAGAAGTACGCATAAACATTATAACCTGACGCCAAATCGCATTTTGCATTGCCTCGGGCCCGAAAATACCAACAGCAATGTCTGAAGAACACGTCCCATTGCTTCGCTGTTCCAGACTCGTTCGTGAACAGCCAGGAGTGGACGTTGAGCCGCGGAGTTCCCGACCTTCGTCTCGGGATCGTCGGCTCTCTGTCTTCCGGCAAGTCGGCACTGGTCCACCGCTACCTGACCGGATCTTACATGCAGGAAGAGTCGCCGGAAGGTGGCCGCTTTAAGAAGGAGATCTCGGTCGAAGGACAGAGCTACCTACTGCTGATTCGAGATGAAGGAGGACCGCCAGAACTGCAGGTAAAGCACGCTGGGAACGTGGATTATTCGCACTTTGTTCTTTCGTTCTTGCAGCTTGCCGTCTGGTGTGAAATTCAGGTGAGAACTGGCGCGATAAAGCGCGGGCTGCTGTTCTGAATTTAGACCCGTAGACTTAAATAATTTATTTATCTTAATTTTCATAATTTTCGACGTCCACCTTTGTATATTCGTACACTCTCTCGCGTCTAGATTTTGCTGGTAAATGCCGAAAGTGTGCAAATCCTTCGAGTCTCTTGTTCTGGCATGGAGGCGGTAGGCCAGAGACACATATTCCCAATAACATGTGTAGTTTGTTAATTTCTACATTGTTATTATAATATTGTCATGTGGTGGCCGAAAAAAGCTCGGAATTCGGTGGAAGCCCGGGGGTGCAAGGTAGCGTTGACACTGACACTTCTGCACCCCGGGCCAGACCGCGACCTGGTCAAAATCAACCCACCCGATTTCTGTGACAGATAGGTGCTGAAGTGAGATGAGATAATATCGTAATTGGCATATGCTTTTGTTTTGATGTGAAGGATTTAAGTGTGTTTAAGTGTAGGGTTGTGGGTATGTGCGTGCAATTTGGTTAATTACATTGTTTAATTTTATTCATGAATCCTCGGATTTAGAATTATTTATCCACTTGGATCTAAATCTGACGAGTAGTTTCATCCAATAAAGCATATGATTTACATACTGTTGCTCTATATTAATTGCATGAATTAAGCGGACATGCAAATGCAATTGCATTGTGTTGTGTCGCTTAATATAGATACCGGTACACATAATTCTACCTATTGGTGTTTGATGTGATTCATATCAAACTAAACATTCGTTTCTAGCCCGTAAATTATTATGCACGATAGCGGGCTGCCCTAAATAAGGGTAGGTTATTGAGGTTTAATTGTGATCTAGGCGAGTTGTCGGCGATATTTTGGGGAATGGGTTTGGCTGGTGGCCATTGTATCAAGGGAAATAGGTTAAGGGTTGGTGAGGTCTGCACTGCTGGCTGGCTGGCTGGCTGGCTGGCTGGCTGCAGCTAAATAGGGCAATCATTTGCTGGGTCACATCCTTTGGAAATAAATAGGTCAGTGCGACAAACTTGCAATGCACGTGCTACTTACAGGACGCCCCACCTTCCTCTAAACCCACCGACTTCAATATCGTGTTGAGATCCTGCGGGTAGCACCAAGCACTTCTTTTGATAACACGCTGAATGTTTTATGCGATACGCATTGGGCGTGATGCGTGTGATGCAAAGTGGTCGAGTGGCAGTGGTTAATATTTAGACAAATGCCTATTGTGTCACTCTCCCGATGATGGTATTTCATAGCATCAACATATTTATGTTAGAAATGTTTTATCGGCGGAGAAGGGTCGATAAGCTTTGTCTAGCGACGCTGTACATTTATATAAATGCTTAAACTTCATAACTAGAACTTAATTCGGCAAACTTGGTGCAAATTCGTTCTCTCCTTGGAGGATAAAATGAGACGGTTTTAAAACTGGTCAAGCTGTATGTTCGCAATTCGTATATCGCTCGATATGACTGGAGTTGTTCGAAGGTAAAGTTTTTAGAGGAAGTTTTCGATCTGAAGTCACGTTTTCTTTTAGGGGGGTTAGTTAATTTCTCAGATCATAAGCTGGCCGTGTAGAGAGTGGTTATACGCTTGTTCGTTGGGACTGAATAGCAGCAACGATGGATAAGGCACAATTCGGGGGTAGCGTACTACGTACAGCGAGGCGTAAAGCATTGATATATACACGATTTAGAAAAAGTGTAATTTCAGTCGCGTCTCTCATCTATAACGAGCTTCTGTCGAAACGCGAGGGAGGTTGGGGGTGTTTTTAAAAAACCCCGATGTTCCAATAAACTCAGAAAGTAATGAATTTGCAAAAAATGCTGAAGAAAACTTGCCGTGCAAATTTTCCAATTAACTTATGTCACAAATATACTTACTTTCATTTCATTAAAATGTTGTTTTTTTTCTAAGAGATTGCCAGCCAATTCGCAATACTTCGTGGATTTTCTTCTTCATATTTTTCAAAAGTCCTATTTGTGACATTACGAGAATTCATCGTGCATTTATGATATAGTCGATGTCTGACGAAGTTCTTTATTAAGATATTTCTAGATTTTTTTTTCAATTGCCCTAGTTATTTGGTTTTGCATAGAAGGGCTTCACCTTTACCAGGTTTATCCCTGGTTTGAAAATAGCATCGAATGATTCTATTGATGCAATGGTTATATAATACTCTTTTTTTCGTCTGATTGGCTTAGGAAATGTGGAAAACAGCTGCAAGTTCAGTTATGTTCAGCTTTACTAACCGATAAGACATAGAATTTGGCTTGATAGAGGGTTTGAATAATGCAGTTTATACGAACTAACTCAACCTGCTTAAACTGATAATTACTTGCCTTTGGGGTGAAGTTCTCACAACCCAATTAATCATCGTTAGGAATTGCATAAATGGAGGTATATTATATTTATACAAAAAAAATACTGTCATAATTCTAAATTATCATTATAAGTATTTGTCATTTAGTCATGCACGATCCTAATAAAATATATATACGCGTCACTTTTCTTACGTGCTCTTTAAAATGCACTGATTAAAATGTTTGGTACAAATGCAAGGAATTGGCTGTCTTAGACATAAACATGTATAGCCTTAAGGGAAAGTCTATAACACCGTCTGTTTCTTGAACGGAGAAGTGAAGTCATTCAATGAATTGTCAAACCTGAATTACTATGACTATAAATTTGCTTTAATAAAAATAGAATGTCGATAGGTATACTAAACTGTTTATTGCATAACAATGTGTTATTTATGACTAATGCCAGTTACAAATCCTTTTTTCTAAATCTCGGTGATTTCAGTTTTATTTTCCTTCTTCGATCCGCCGCTTATTGAGCATCATTAAAATGTGCGCCCATTTTCGCGTAATATATATAAACCTACCCTACACCTACATTGACGCCATCACCGAAGGGGAACAATATCTGGGTGGTTGACTCCAACTCCTTCTGCGACCATTCAACATGCTTACGGAATCACAAAGGGAGCAAAATAATTACTATGCAGAACTTGGGCGGCGGTAGGGGGAGGGGTTGGTGGCCGGGGGGAGGGGGGGGGGTACGACAGTGTGAGTGCATATATACTTTCACAGCGTTGGCATTATTTTTTATCCCATACATGTATGCATTTGGCGAGGGAATTCTAGACGTGCATTTTTCGTCTTTGAAATCTTGGTCGAAGCGCGTACATGGGATAGGTTTTTTTTTTTTTTTTTTTTGAGGGCAGCACACATTTGAAATATGAATGGCATGAAATGTTTCATTGCGACACGCCGTCGGTAGACTCGCAGGCCTGCAGCGACGAATTGGAAACGTTCATCCAGACAGTGTTGTCTTCTGCATGTAGAGTTTCAAGTGCACGTATCTACCGTTATACCATAGAGTACTGGCGGTTTTACCGTAAATAATATTGCAAACCTTTTGTTTTCTGTTGCGTTCTACCACGTTGCACTAGAAATATCGACTTCTAATACTTGCGTTGTCTTATCCGCTTCGTACTCTTTCAAGCCGTTCTATAGCAAGAACTTGAGGAGTAGAAGCAAATCCATTCCCTTAATTAAACTAATTTTTTTTTTTGTAAAGCTGCTTGAAAATCTGGATGATCGCATCTGCAAAAATGATATAATGGGCGCTGTCTGCAGCGCATGTCCTTTTGTTAGCTTTTATCATTTCAATATTTTCTGCATGCACATCGCTGTGGCATAGAGAGGGAGATCGCAACCTCGGTGCATTTTACTGGCGTTTCACCGCGAAACGGCAATCTCGTGCAGGAAACCTCCGTCTGAAAACCCCGGGTTCAAACCCCGCGGCCGCGAATGCACCCCGCCGTAAACCTTGGCGCCGAATCTCGGATTGAGCTGGAGGGGTGCGAGGGGACGGGGGACGGTTCTGTTTTATAATCAGACAATGTGGCTCCGCACGCCATGCAAGTTTGCTTGATTCCATTCGAGTCGTGAATTAACTCCTTGCTCGAACATGCAAGGGAACACACGGTGGTTTTGTTTAGGTGTGGGAGATCGAGTGAACGCGCGTTGAATGTTTCTCGATCGCGGCGATCAATGGGTGCCGTGTCTAGATCTGATAAAAACATCTGTTTATACTGTGGCTGAAATTTTAGGGCGCCACCCTGTCCGGCTGGAAATCAGCATCGGTTCTGAAATTTTGTCAGCGCTTTTTTTGTGCATTTATTGTATTATATTTTTTGTATAAAAATGGTACAGCAACTAACGAGTCGAGCTTTGAATTTCCTACTTACTACTTCAATCTTCGGAAATCAATCCCATTTGCCATCTGTTTGCTAATACTCGCGATTTCAATTAGCGATTCCACCCGTGACATCATTTCCAATTCTATTAATAATAAATTATCAAAATTTACCCCAACTCTCAAAACCCGTCGAGAGACCCCACTAAAATCCGTCCACCCTTCGGAGAAATCTAGTGTCAAAACAGACTTCCACGTGTTTTTTTTTTTATAGAAAGAGAAAAAAAAAGTGGACAAACAAAATTGATACCATGTGACCGTATAACGCATGGGATAACGAATTGTGAGTTCCAGCAGCATTGGTGATAAGGGTTAGAGAGAGGGAGAGGGGCGTTCTTTATCGATCTTGACGTGTTCTCCCCTGTATATAGTGCATGTGTACGCTGTTCTTCACCGAAGCCGACTCCGACGCCGACGCCGACGCCGACGCCGACGCCGGGTATACCACGGTAACGCGGCGACGCTGCAGGCGTCTCGATGCATATATACAGAGGCAGCAGTCAGTAGCCCTCCCGTTTCCAACCGAAACACACGGGTCCTATTAGAGCTATTAATCCAGACGTCGCCGTCGCCGTCGCCGTCGCCGTCGTCGTCGTCGTCGTCGTCGTCGTCGTCGCGGCTGTGGGGTCTGCTTTCGATTCGTAATAACTAATAACGCTGTTCGCTAGTTGGCTTCGTTTGGAAAGGGGTAGTTGGGACGCACAGATCTAATAACAGGGCGCAAAGGAACGTGTACGTCGCGTTTTTTGGTATGTAGCTTCTTAATTCATTATTTTATTGTTTATAGTTGGAATTCATTTTTAAATTGCTTTTTTTGCGTATAAAAAATCTCTTGGGTATTTTTTATATTTATTTCAATTGCTTGGAGTAACGAAATTAAGTTGTCGATTGAATCAATCAATCTAAAAATCAAGCAAGGAAAGGCCAAGTTTTACTTGTCAAACGGCAGGCACAATTCCCTTTCGTGTCGAACGGTTGTAAACATTTGTGGCATTGTATACTTGTGTACATAAGATGGTATTGTACAATATATTCATCACGATTTGTGTGCCACTATTTCACTTTCACGTTCACGCACTAATGCAGAAATAGTCGGTTTCGGTGGCTAATCCATTTAAGTGCCATGTTTTTTGTTTGTTTTCATTTGCAAACATGGAAGGGTGAATCAGTTTCTCTGGAGGGCCATACCAAGGCGATATGCGTATACCAATTTCCACTTGTGTCGTATAGGTAAATAGAACCCACTTGTGGTATTCCATGTTGCTTTTAATTATATATACTTTAATTATGCTTTAATTGCACTTCTGGGCTTAAGTTAGGAATAGTTATAGAGTGCTGAAAACTTTCGTAACAGACATTATAAACTGTCGTTGTACATTAAGCATGTGTGTATCTTCATACTACATTGAATTAAGGAAGCATTTCTTGCCTGTAATACCGCAACAATTCAGTATAGATGGGCAAGTTGCAGAAAAATATACACTCGTTATATTTTTCCTTTGTGAGAACTAGTAAATATACTTTCAACAGTGATTGGTGCGTTTCTATAAGTGCAATGCTAAATTATAACAAGTCGTTCATAGAAAAATCTATCTATTCGTACATAGCTATTTTATTATGCAGATGCATCTATAGATACATAGTTGGTTTCCAAGCCCACGTGTTAGAGAATCGTCTGATGACTTCGTTATTCCAGTGTGCCTGGCATATCCTGGTGCAGTGTATAGCATCATCGGTACATCCTCTCTCCCTCCTCGGTAGGTACTACATAAAGTTTCGCAAACTCCCTTCTCATGGGAAACTTTAGCGACAAAGACGCTGCCCTAAAGAAACTGGGTGATGCTATGGGGAAAAAACCTACTCGGCTTGCCTGCCGAAAAAAGGGTCGCGAACGGGATCCTCGGGAATTGAAAATCGCTATAGCATGGCGAAGTCCTTTAAAAACAGTTCATGCCCTATTTCTGCGACAATTTTTTTTGTTTCACAATTCATAACACATCCTAATACGTCACTTGAAAAATTATCATACAAATACTTCTCTGGGGCCGGATCCACAGCTAGCAGGGTTGTCATGAACCCTATGGATTCGTTCAAAGTGCCTTACGGATTGAAAACATTCGCTGAATCCGAGTACGATTTTCAGTTCGAAAATTTGCTAGCCTTCGTGTGCTAAGCGGATTAAAAACGCACGCGTCTTTTGATACACATTGCTGTTACAACAGGTATCGTGCAGAAACGTAACACAAACGCACTCGACACTCAAGCAACGAAATTTGTTGATGTAGTTCACTTTTGACAATTTTTTTCTGTGGTCATTATCACTCACTTATTAGCTATTATTATTAATTTGAAGCATGAAAGAGCGCTGCCGCTGGCAAGATACCAGTTGAAATAATGTGTTGGGGGTTGGGGAAGAAATGTTTATGGATACTTTTCAATATCGTCTCAAAATTTAAATGGTGTGAATTTTGTGAGACAAATTAAAATAAATAATTAACACAGCAGGCACTTGATTTTGACTGAAATACAATTCTGAACTTAAGAGCGGGAAACTAAAGACATGCACGGCTTACAAAAAACTCTTAGAAGTTGGGAGATGTCGAAAGCTGCGCTGCTAAAGATGGGTAAAATCTATCTTTTGGAATCAAATTGAAAGCAAACTCTGTTCAGTTGGAAGCTCGACTCAGTAAGCTGCAATTTCGGGGGCTTAACTGTTTGATGGTGACAACTGCCAGAGACTCGTTTTACATGATGTGTATTTTTAAAAACAGATCAATTATTTAATCACAATTAAAGTTAGGAATGCGACAGTAACATCGGTGGAAGTTCCGACGTGTATAAAATTACGATGCTTCGAGTTCGAACATTTCCCGCCATACCGTTTCTTGTTAACCCTTCAAACATTCAAACGGTTTCAAACATGAAATAAAGACAAATTTCTATATGCATTTTGCGTCTTAACCTGGCAGATTTCATACAATCATAGCCTAGGACGGGGTCCAGGTTTTTTTTGTGAGTCAGTCCATCCCCAGGTAACGCATTTCATTGGCCGTTACCAAGAAGGTGATAACAATTACCATCCCTGGATGTTTAGATAACCGCGTTGGCTGCTTTGTGCTCTCGCTCGCTGGGAGCACAACTGCGACTTATGTAATGTGATATCATTTGGCGTAAAAAAGAGGTTTTACGCTCGATGGTGCAGCGATAGGTAATGCATACACTGTGCCAGTTTTGAATACGCTGTAAGGTTGTACAATTAATTAATCATGACATGCAGAGACCACAATTTAAGCGACGTGTCATTTCGTGGCTACACGCTCGCAATTCCTGTAATTGGATAGTTGACCGTCTATATTCTGTAACACAGCCTGCGGTTTCTTTTCTTCTCTTTTTATCGCTTTGATGCTGATACGGTTTCACTCGTATTAACAAAAAAAATATCATGGATAGTATTACGTTTCTTTGTCTTAACATTTTATTTTCTTGCAAAACTTGTTGGTTTTCCGTTGGCCATGGGAATTGAATTGTGTGCATTTCATATACTCTTGCCGTTGCGTGGGTGGATGTTGTTACTTTCGGTTACATTCTGAATGCGAGCAAAAACTTTTATCTCTTTCTCCCCTGTTTGAAAATACCCCGTAAATATTTAACCAGCCTCTTAACCCTGTCAAATTAGAAAAAGCCCCTCGTTCGTTACCAGGGCTAAGACAAATGAGCCGTATTTTACATTTCTGTGCGATATTTTAGACATACATCGCTGAAATGTGAAAAAATAACCATTTCCCCGCCCAATTTGCCAATTAAACTTCTGTTAAAAGTGGTATCGTAGATTTTGAAGCTCTTGCAACAGCTTCACTCTTAGTGGTTGAACTAAGTGTGGTTGAACTCGAGACACTGTCGTTGTTCCCATCAGCTTAAAATTTAACAGGGAAGCCAAATAAACTAACCAATCTAAATCATGCCTCTTAATTTCCTACCTTCGAACCGTGTTTTGCTGCGGCTCGGATTAATCTAATCGTTGTTAATTTTGTCTTCCCAGTTCACTGCCTGGGTGGACGCCGTCATCTTCGTGTTCAGCTTGGAAAACGAGTCGAGCTTCAACGCGATATACAATTACTACACGAAGATGGCACATTTCCGCAACTCGGCGGAGATCCCTCTCATCCTCGTTGGCACGCAAGGTGAGATTCGTGTTCGCATTTACTGACGAGAGGACACTTGCGATCCCGAAATTGAGGAACTTGTGACGCAATCGCACGTTTATTGCCTACATTATGCGACATATATTTGGAGGTACACAGCGTGGTACGTCGTGTCTATAGCATGCTGCTAGGAATACAGGAATAACTTTTTTATGGGTGGAGGCAGGCAATTGATGATGAAATTCAGATAAGAAGGATGAAAAAGCCCAAAATATTGTTTCAGAGTTATTCGCATGCTACGTTTTTATGATGATTATATGATTTAATTTCTTCTCGCTCATTGTGTTAAACTGACAGTCGTCACCAGCCAAAATGTCTCGTTATATTTTGACTATATACAAATAGGTTAGCGTTACAGCCAGGTATACCCGTGGTACCACAGTGCTAATTGCAACTAGGGCAGATGCTTTTGGCAGGAAAATTCTGGCTAAAAATGGAAACTTAGTCTTCGCTCTCGTCAGTATCTTCTTCTTCTTCCTCCTCCTCGTCCTCATCCTCGTCCTCTGGCTCTTCCTCTTTCTCTTTCTTCTCCTCTTTTTCTTTTCCCTCTTTTTCCTCCTTTTTCTCTTTCTTCTCACCGTTTTCTCGCTTCTCTTTCTCTGGACACTTGGGTTCTTTCTCGGATGACATTCTGAAATCGGCAAATAGTTATTTACTAAAATTAAACTACATAAAGGATTAATGAACACTTTTTCATGTCCTATCTTGTAAGTATGAATTTATTCATTTTAAATAATAATTTTCAGCAAAATAATAAATACTAGCTATAATACAGAATTCCCTACTTTTATAAACATTTCCATTTATTGATAATAAGAATGTGTTCCATTAGAAATCGTAAACGAAAAGAGTGAACAAAAAATCCTACTCCTTCTTTTCGCTGGATTCGGCGCTGTCGCTCTCTTCTTCCTCTTCTGGTTCCTCCTCCGCTTCCGCCTCTGGACTTTCTTCGTCTTTCTCCGAGCCGTCTTCGTCAGATTCCTCGCTCTTGCTTGCTGGTTCGGACTCGACCTCCCAGCGTCTGCACGGAAACAGATCAAGCCCCGGTCCAGGATCAGATCAATTAAATGAAACGAGCCCGGACGCGTTCTTTGCGGGAAGGAATGAAGTGCACCCTGATCATCGTCAGCGGATTCCTAGGGGCATGGCTAGGACTTGCAAGTGTTTCAACCCTGTGGAGGGTTGAGGGACACACTCACGACCCCCATATAAGTTTGCCACTCCAAATGCGTCTCGTTTTTGTGGATTCCCACTATGTGCCCCCAAAAAACATTTAACTTGTAAATCTTTGTTTTTTACCTTTTTCTCGCTGCTTTAGCCAAATCACAGCCTAAGAACTAACGAAAAAAGCTGATCTCATTTCCGTGTGCTTATGGATTAAAATCCTAGTGTATGCTTTTATAAAACTTTTTACGTTCTAGAAACTTTCGTCTCCCTTCTGTGGTTCCAAAATCGGTGGCATTGCTTTAACGATACTTACTTTCTGCGCAGCGGCACAATCAGAGGGTTCTGCTGTTCTTCCTGCTGTTCTTCAGATTTCGACTCGTCGCTCTCGGTGGAGTTGGCGCTCGCCGTGTCTCGTTTGAAAATGCTAAAACAAAAGTAAAGAGGGCACACTGAGTGCTTCGAACATGACTTGCGCTCGAAATCAGCTCCTGTCTTTGAAAACGGCACTGAACTTTTAATGTTGATTAACGGAACTCTCGGCAAATATATTTGTACGCCTCAGTTTTGCGAACTTACTTGTACCAACTCTTGGCTGTTGTGGAAGTGACCGTCGCCGTGGCCGAAGTGTCGTTGTCTTTTTTTTCCACTGCCAACGTCTGCTGCTTCAGTTCGACATCTGAAGAATTGCTAAGAAAAGAAAGGAACGTGGAAATATTTTTAATGGTTGTAACTTTTCTATGAGACTCGTGTATTATTTTTTACTAATCTTATAGCACGTCAAAGTTTTCAAAAAACATTAAAATGAGTTTAAAATCTTAGCTTTCCAATTACACTTTCAAATTACCATGGTAGGAAGCATGGAAGTAGTTTGAGAAACATATAAGAAAAGTACAATTGAAAAGCTTAACGTTCAATAGTCGGAGTAGAGTCTGAAAATATTTCAAATTATTCCGTTCGTTTTCCATGGTTTTGGCAGGAGAGATGGTCATGAGGGAGAGGGATGGTTAACCATCCTCAGCAAGGATATCTTAGGATAAAATGAAATAGCCGCACAGAAAAGTACAATCAGCATGAGTTGATATTTACTTGATGCTTGTGGCGCTGCTGGTGCTTGTGGCGCTGCTGGTGCTTGTGGAGCTACGAACAGTTGTACTTCCAGAAGTTGTAGGTAGCCTTATATCTTCAGCCACTTGTTTCTGGCTGTAATCGGAAGTCTTCCCTCCTTTGACACCACCCTCTCTGAAAAAAAACTCGAGTCATTGCAAAGTAAACACATTAAGATAGAGAAGCAGCCTTCGCGTTATCAGTCATGGTGATTACTAATTTCATCTTCTTGACAAAAACTGGTCTTCAATATCCGTATTTGTATTTAATTTTCTAGTGTTGATGATAAGTAATTGGCAGTTCTGAGTTAATGGCATGAGGTCACGATCAAAGAATGAATGTGTCTGCTACTGCTACATACCCTTCCGAATCTTCTGGAAGAATAGGGATACCGAAGGCGTTTCCGAAGTAGGCCGCCATGAGGAACACCCCCAACAGCACCTGCAACAAACAGATAGTTTGAATATCATGAATCGCAGTTTGCAATCTCTTTACTCGATTTGAATCGCTTATTCAAGCTGATAAAGTTGGAACTCCCCGACTCAAATCTTTGCGGTTCCAATTGCGTTTTGTTTTTTAGTGTTTTTAGGTTCAGATTTTGGAAAATATTGGTTGGTTTTAAGGAGGAGTTTGAGCATATTCTGTTAGTTGAGAAAACTCGCTGCCAGTTTTATTTCACAGCTATAGTATTACAAGCGAGTTCCGAATCTCTGAGGACAGGAGCCTTCGTGATAGGGCCCAGAACTTTAAGAGCCTCCATCCCCACCTTTCTTGATTAGCCACACACAGGGTTTAACACATTGAAAGCAACTAAGCAACAGATTTTGCAAACATAGGGTGGTGTTCCTATAGAATATATTTGTATTGATTTATCAAATGTTATCTCCCAAACGCCCAAATAGTTGAGTGCTTCAGACCATGTTGCTAATGTATTGGCAATTCGAAACTAACACTGAATTATTATTTCGAATTCGGAAATTCGGCACGACTTGCGTCAAAACCGAAGTCGACTCGAATTTTTAAGAAATCTTGCGAATGCAAACACTTCTAAAAATGGCATTAGTACAGAGTTAACTAAGCCACTGCGCACCCATTACTTACGATTTGTTTCGTAGCCATATTCCAAGCGTTATTGATAAAACTCTGTGCTGATCTTCGAGTCGGTGCCAAGATGTCACTGGTCGGTGTCCCCTCCAACACTCCATTAAATACTCTTCTCATCACGATCACTTTGGTGCTAAATGGACTCAAGGAACAATTTAACATATTCAGAATAGAATAACTTAGTTACAGGTGATCTAATTAGGGAGATCAGCACTGCACAAAGAAAGATGAGTCGGTGCCATCTTAGATATATCGGTAATGAAACAAATAAGCGGTGGATTAAGAAAATTTCGGGATTTAGGAAATTCAATCGCGAAGTGCCTCAAATGCAAGTGCATTCAGTAATAAATAAATTTTCAATTTAACCAATTTCAGTGAAATTTTTTCAAGAAAATTTTTTGTTCTTATTTTATTTTATATTTTCTTGTGAGTATCGCCATGGATATCATACAAGTGAAATGCATTTTCCAATCCAGCCCATATGCTCTTCTACCACTCAACTATCGCAAATTAATACTAATTGCACTTCACGTAGTACCTATCACCTCACGATTTATTTGTACGACTTACTAATTATTCTTCAGAACTCCTGTCTCCCGTGTCAAAATGTTTGCAAGGTCTCTCTCTCATCAATTAACACATTTGCAAATCATAATACGATTGCCCATTGCTTATTGGTTAGCTTACTTTCTTGCGTATATTCATCGGCAATGGAAATTAACCATAAACTGCATTTTAAGGAGTTATGGAGGTATTCATTTCAACCTAAATCAGTTAATAGATCATTTTATTTTTTATTTTACGTACTTGAATGCATTTTTCCGTAAAATCTGCTCAATATTAACTTGTCAACCCTCCAGTAACTTGGCTTTCTATTATTTTTACATTTCTTTCATGCTTACTCATCAACCATTCGTGTTTTGAGCATTAGAGACCTAGAAGATTCTGGGCAGATTTACTGCGACCTTTCTAATAGCTGGTAATTGCACTGACAACTTACACATTCATTTCAGTATGCGTCATCTTCGCCATTGGCTCACATTTCCATTCAAGTTTATGTTTTCCGAAGCCAATCGCACCAATGTCATTGAAGATTTATGCAAATTGCCCACCTTTGTTGCAAGTGGTTTGATCTGGTATTGTGTTAATTTAGAAATTATTCATCATCACAGCAAAGAGAATCATATTCCACAACGAACCGTGACCGTTGCCAGCAGCTGCTGTGCTATAAATTGCGTTTAGTTTGCAAACATTTTTTTCTTTATTGGAGGTTACCTATGTTTTTCAAAAATCTTCTAGTATGCATTTTTATATAGGAATATGGGTAGGTTGGGGAAGCATCATTAACCACCTAGGTAACATCACAATATGACGTTCAAGATAAACAATGAAATATCGTCCATCGTCTCATTATAGATGTTTTTTCATGAAATTTGATGCCTTTTTTGTTATTTGTATTTGGTTTTATTTGCAGATGCAATCAGCGAGAACAATCCACGGGTGATCGATGACTCGCGAGCCAGGAAACTGGCGACAGACTTAAAACGTTGTTCCTACTACGAGACTTGTGCAACCTACGGGCTCAATGTTGAGAGAGTTTTCCAGGATGGTAATTACTTAACATACTGCTTTTATTACTTGATACTTTCAAATATTAGTTGTTACTTCAGATAGTGTTGTGCGTATAGAATTGCATGCACTTGTTGTTTACTTGGCAAGTTGGATTTCAACCTGAATTGTGTTGCGGTTGTTATTACTGGATTGTATATTTTCTGTGGCCAGTAGTTGTAATTGTTTTTGTTTTTTTAGTACAAGTAAGCTATAATACTGTTTAAAATAGAATTCTTGGATAATTTTAAATGATGATACATTGATTTTGATAATATATGATTTTACATGGAATTTTATATGATAACATGGTATGAAAATGTCAAACATAAAATCACATAAAAGCATCTAAATAAAATTTTAATATAATTGAATTTCTTTCCCAGAAACATACACTGTTACTCCAAAAATAACGATTCATTTGAGTAGACAAAACCAAGACTATTCAAAAACTTGACAATTGAAATCGAAATGTGTCAAAACCCGTCCCGACTTGCAAATCAAACAATTTTCTTCCCTTCCTCTCGGCCAGCGTGTCAAAAGGTTGTGCATCAGCGACTGTCCACATCGACAACATGCGCAACGCCCACCAGCTCTAGACCTTCGACGCCCAACTCGAACTTCACTGCAACGCCGCCGCCACCGCCGCCGACCGCTGGCTGGCACCATCCGCTCTCGACGCCGTCGGCCACTCCGCCGCCCACCGCCAACGGGTTTAGCAGTCCGGCGGGAACCAACACGGCGTCTCCTAGTCATACGCACACCCTCTCTCTCAAGGTAACCACCAGTTGCTCTGTTCAATAAAGTCTGTATGTTGTAAGAATTAGCGCTAGTAGTCGATATTAATGCCGAAATAATACGAAAGAAATTTGCAGACACCTAGTTATCTTTATTTCTAACTGCATTAGTTAATAACTGTAATAATAAAGTTTAGTAAAATGCTAAAATGCTGTAAGATGCTGTAAAATGCTAGAATGTATGCAAGTGGTAAATAAAGCGTTTAGCCACTGTTCTAGTGTTTTATGTTGATCTTTTGAAATAGCGCCATGCAGATTTATTTTCGTGGCAAATCGTGGCAAAGGAGCAAATGAGTTTGCCTCGAAAAAACGTAGCCAGGCGTGTGGTCATGAGTGAAAACCCTCTGCCGACCGTAAAACGTAAGGTTGCTCGGTCGCAGGACGGCGTCAGCAACAGCAGCGGCCGGCAAGTACACACGCTGTCGTCGGTGAATCACCAGCCTACGCATCAGGACACCAACAAGCTGGAAGCGACGCTGCTGCGGGCGACGGATCCCGCCGAGAAGTGGGCCACCTCTCAGGTCTCGACCGACAACAACAACGTCTCCAAGTTCCCGCCGCCGTCCATCGCGTTCGACAATCTGCCGCCGCCGCAAGCGGTCAAGGACAAGGACCTGCCGACGCCCAGCTCGACGCCGACCACCTCCAGGTAGCTAGGCGGAGCAGGTTGAGGATGGAACAGGTGGACACGGTTTTTTGTTCTGTTGTGAATGCTTTGCGGTCCAAAAAAGACGAGGTCCGTCCAGGTGAACGATTTGCGGTCCTGAAGAGGAATTGGACCTTGGAAAGTCTCTAACTGCCACTGTATTCGGGTGACACGTGCATTTATGTTGGTGGGCTAAGCTGGCTTCTTGCACCTTCTCAATCTTATTACTAGCAGGCAAAGTTAGAGGCCACGAATTGGAAGCAAATTTCTTAATGTATAGCAAACAAGTTTCAGTTCAACGTGAATGTTCTGGCAAATGTTGTCAGATGTCATTATGAGAGGAGAGGTTTCAAATACAGAAATTTTCCAATGGTTCTGAATAAACTACAATAAGCAAAATACTTCTGCACATTTTTATTGACTGTACATCAATTTCAAAACTATTTCATTTCATTGCTTTGGGCATTGCAATGGACCCATGGTTCAGATAGTTCAGATTAATTTTTTCCCAATACCTACTCTTATTGATGCTATTTCCAAAATTAGGCTCCACCACTAACTTCCACTAAAATCAGTTAAGCCAGTTTAATGACTACTAAATAATAACTTGTTCAAGATCTTAAATTTTCTTGTATGATTACTTGTTTTTAGAAAGAGTCGACGGCGATCAAACCTCTTCACGCCTTCTAAGAAAGGAGAGGACAAACTGAAAAATGGGGGCGAATTAGGTTCTGGTCGTGCAATACCAGTGAAACAAGGATATCTCTACAAGCGATCCAGCAAAGCTCTCAACAAAGAATGGAAGAAGAAATATGTGACTCTTTGCGATGATGGCCGTCTGACTTACCACCCTAGTCTACATGTAAGTGTTCAGCTGGATGTAAATTACCACATACCTCATTGTTATTCACAGAAGTAATCTGGCTAATACCCGTAGAATAACCACAGATTACGGTAGGATAAACAAGAAAGAAAAACGTCTAAGAAAAACAATCAATTTACATTTATGTTAATCAAATAAGGATTTGCAAGGAGAATAAATTTTCGGGAAAAATCTAATTGAAAGAAAAAACAATCTTTGTGGAGTATCCTGGCCATACAAAATCCATGTAAGAGATTTTTTTCTCGATCCAAACTCATAGGGTTAGGCTAATGGGCTAATACTGGCTAAAATTTGGTAATAAAATTCTAATAAAAAAAACTTTGGAAAATGGGACTAAAAAAAACGGTTTCTCTACAGTTTGTCTACTGTTTCGTGGTCTACCGACCTTGGTTTGCTCACTAAAAAGAATGCTAACTATTTTCCTCTGAATATTTGCAGGACTACATGGATGACGTACACGGTAAAGAGATCTCTCTTCAGTACGTAACCGTGAAGGTCCCTGGACAAAAACCCCGTGGTTCGAAAACCATCATGTCGACAAGTTCTGGACTGAGCAATGGACTCGGTGATGGGGTCGCCAGTCTAACCATCTCGAGTAAGTGCTCCACTCCGTCTAACCTTAATATTATTATGCGTAGGATGAAGTTTCGGTAATCTTTCGATAATGTTTCTAATTATTAAATTTTCATCTAAAACAAAAAAAAATTTAAAAAGGGAAAAAATTGAATATTTTCTATAATGACAATTTGATTTGCAGGCTTTCACAACAAAGAGAAGCGTATGACAGATAAGGTCCTGTTGACGGCATTCGAGCTAATCAAGGAGCCAACTGGCCGTCTGATTCCGTTGCTATCCTCCAACGATGACCAGACGATTGTGTCTAATCAAATGAACCTCGTCAACGGGGTGGACAGCAAACTCGACACACCGAATGTCAAGAAGAGGCATCGTCGCATGAAGTCCAGTGGAATTAAAAACACTGAGTGTGATGGTGAGTCACATATCTGAGAATCTAGAATATTCGCCACAAAGGAAGATGCTGTCCTAGTCGATATTCTCTTCTTATTTAAGGCACATTTGTTTTTAATTTCTGGTAGTAAATAAATAAAATAATTTCAAAGTCATCCATCTGGCAAGTCTATGAAAATATTTTTGGGCTTTGTTAAAAATATATTACTGTTGACTGCTACTGCTGTGCATGCTTCTGTTTTTATTTTCATGATATTCAAGTCATTGCTAAAAGCAAAATCTACCATATTTATAAATCACTGCTATATTCTCAGCATTTTCTGGTTTTCTTCTAAAAAAAGTAACTTGATGGCAACACACAACCTGTGCTTGTGATTTTTTTTAATGTCTTGCCCTCTTTCCACAGACTCGGACGGTTATGAATTCTTTATTGTGTCTCTCGATAATAAGCAATGGCACTTTGAAGCTGCGAATTCAGAGGAACGAGATGAGTGGGTTACAGCAATAGAACAACAGATCCTGAATTCCTTACAGGCAAGTGATGATTACATAATACCTAAATATGACATATACTACCTTAAAATAACATTGCACCTCTACTTTTCCATGGGTAATGTTAGTGTTTTATATCAAGTTTGGTTACTAATAGTTTCTTTTCTTGTAGGGTAATGAGAGCAGCAAGTCGAAATCTCGGTTGATGAGCTGTGGTGACGCAAGCGCTATGCTATCTCTAAGATCTCTTGTGCCTGGAAACGGACATTGTGTGGATTGTGATGCTCCTAGTAAGTTTTTCATTTAACCTTGCAATTTCAAGTGAAATGATCATTTTGTATATGGTTGTGTTCTTATACCATTGTTACTTAGCCAGAGAATAGGCAATGTAAAAGTAAACATAAACATGAATATTGAAATGATACATTTGCTTTTTTATAGATCCAGGATGGGCTAGTCTGAACTTGGGCGTACTTATGTGCATCGAATGTTCGGGAATTCATCGAAACCTCGGCTCGCACATTTCCAAGGTCCGCTCTCTGGATCTGGACGACTGGCCGTAAGAAATTTTTCAAAAATCATACTATTTCAAGTATTGATTCACGTAACCTGTAAAGTAATGCCGACTTTCATGTAATATTCCTATTGTCGTTTTTTTTCCAGTCCTGGTCATCTAAGTGTAATGATGCTGGTTGGAAACACATTAGCAAATAGTATCTGGGAATCGGAGACGCATGGCAAAGCTAAGCCGACTCCACACTCGAGCAGGGAAGAAAAAGAACGGTGGATTCGTAGCAAATACGATGGAAAAGAGTTTTTGTCTCCAGCCGCTCACGGATTGCCTATCGGTCAACAATTAGTCGACGGAGTTTGCAGGTAGGACACCCGATGTTATGACTCATATGTCAATATACTTGACAACTATTGCTGCATTTCTATGACTTCAGATCTAGGTCTGTCGCAAAACACATGATTTGATCATGCAGTATTTTACCAAACAACTTCACATTCAGCTGAACATCATTATCAAGATTTGTTTATTTTCATTGTGAAACAAACTATTAACAGTTTACACAGGGCTGTGTCCCTATCAATGGTTTTTATAGTGAATTTGAAATAAGATTTTATTTTACGCAGTTCACAACGCTGAAGGTATCTTACAGGTTGCCTGAGTTGGTTGGTTTAAATTTTTAATTTACCTTTTCTTGTAACAATTTCCAGGGCTGACATCAAGGCAATTTTGGTGGCTCTGGCAAATGGGAAGACTGAACACGTTAATTGCACCGTTAGTGCCATGGATTTACGCTCTCCTCTTCATCTGGCTTGTTCTGTAGGCAGCCTACCGATTGCCCAGCTTTTGATTTGGGTATGATATTCATTACATTTATTATTTAGAATTATGCATTTGGTCGAGTCTAAGCAGGCAGCATAGCTTTGCGAAACGCCACTTCAAGTTCGGGGACGTGCTACTAACATGCTAAGAATAGGAAGGCATACAGCTCTCAAGAATGTAACCGACAATAGAAAATTGGAAGCTATAAATAATATTTGTTTTTCTCCAGCACAATGCCAACGTGAAGGCAATCGACCAAGACAGCCGATCTTGTTTATCTTACGCGCGAGCAGCCGCCAACCTGGCGCTGAGCAAAGGCGGCTGTGCGATTTCAAACGAGTCGGCGCTGGTGGATCTACTTGTGAGCCAAGGCTGTCCTGAAGTCACCAGCAGCACCCAGCCACGGAGGAGAACGGAAACATCGATGACCACCTTCGATTCACTACAATCGAGTGTCATCTGAGCATTTCTGTGGACCTTTCGTGAGAAAATTTCTCATCAGTTGAGGTAACACTCGCATCCAAATTTTTTGTCCCCCTCTTTGATAACGAGGATTTTTGCATGAATATGGTTTTTTGAGGTGGGTTGCAAATTGTTTGTTTTTGTATACTTCCACTAAATTGTTAAAAATATTCCTGGTATATTTCACTAAGTCTATATACAAACTAAGTTATTTAATTTGAATCAACTAAAAATGCACATAAATTTTTTAATTTGCACCCCGCAAAATAAATGCCTACCCAGTTTTTTTTTATATTATATAATACATATTTCATTATCATGTAAATTTGTTTTTTTATTTCAAATTTATACGACAGATGAAAGCCAAATGATATTTTTTTTATACTTATCACAGTTGACTTTTTAGAGAAATTATGGTTTATGATCATGAAACATGACAAAAGAAACTGAAAATGGCACAGCGCAGGGTGATCGCAGCACCGGCATGAAATTTGGTTTCGTCATCAAATTTCTACAAGAAAACATTTGTGTTTGTGGTTTTTTAACTAAGCTTTCAATGCTTCTGTTTTTCAGGCTGGACTAGCTACTTCTGGCTGCACCTGCTCGATACTAGTTACATCACTTACATTCGATAGAATCTCCGCTTTACACGGTTTAGCAGCCACTGCCTATAAATCTAACATCTAATATTTATTATCCATGTTCAATTAAGGAAACAATGTTTTGAATTCCACTTCACTAGGTTTATCCCAGCTGTTTGCTACTGGTCAGGATACCTCCTCAATTTTCTATTGATGGTCTTTAATTATTGAATTGTATTGGCCACAATTTGGTTGGTCTGGACTAGAGATCAGTATATAGTTTATAAAATTTAAATTTGCTTCAACTTAGCAAATTTCCTGATAAAGTTTCTTAAAAATATTGTTGTAGAACAATCTTAATGACTACAACTGTTTTTGGGACTGTACAAGATGAGACATCTTATGATATGTCATCACTAATCCTAAGGATAGGGAGATGAAAGCTGAGAGAAATCTTTCTGGCTGGTCAAGAAAATTGCAATAGAGTCATTGCATGCAAATTCCTGTGGCCAGTTTAACAACTTGAATGCT
The DNA here is from genome assembly GCA_921293315.2 of Nemurella pictetii. Taxonomy (NCBI): domain Eukaryota; kingdom Metazoa; phylum Arthropoda; class Insecta; order Plecoptera; family Nemouridae; genus Nemurella; species Nemurella pictetii. Next base: position 21,457,221 of record OV121116.1, on the reverse strand, counting down.
GGTTCAACTGTTAAATTATGGTTATCTCCCTTGAACTGAATAATTCTTTGCAAGCCTTTTATACAAAACATTCTAAACATTTATTTTTAATTTCCAAATTAACTCAAAATGTATTTCGTCCTGCTAAGTTGTCTGTTTATCAATATCTGATCTCTATCGAGTAATTTCGAGTGGATTTGACCAATAACTGCAATTGTTTTTCTGCAAATTGCTGGCTAATAGCTTTACAAGTTGGCATACATAGGTATATAAATATAGTTCTATCACCTTCCACTTTCAGTTTTAGTCTTTTTGTGCAAAAATTGAATAAAACAGCATGCCAGGAGCAGGACTATTGTCTAGTTGGTCTCGATAAATTGGACAAATATTTTCGGCCCTTGGGCATGAATTATGAGTTGATTATATGAAAATGGTCAAGTATCGATACGTTTTATAAGTGCACATAGCTTTAAATCAATAAGGAAAGTAAAAGACAAACCAGATATAAATTGAATTTGTCAGCAATCCATTTTGTCAGGTCAGTATTAGATTGTGTGGGTGCCACAGCTTTTGTAATTTGTATAATACACTTAATTATTGTAGAGTGGATTTTCTAAATTTAACTTCATTCCCTTAATTTCTTATGAAATAATTTATCTAGAAATTAAGTTATTGAAAATTGAATTTTTTTTTGTCCATTCTTAGGCTTTTCGATAATTTGTATATAGTGATCTACATTATAAATATTAGGTTAATGAGATAATCCTAATGAGATAATGAGATAATCCGAAATCCTACATCACACCAACAAATAGACCAAATAATTACAGATTAAGATGCAATTGCAATTGAGATGTGTGCATGAAATGAGTAGTTTATAGTAATATATTATGTACAAACCTTGTATACATGCAATAAATGAACACAGATTGGTAGTATTAAAGCAATTCATAAATATTTTGCTCCAAATCTTGTCTGGTTGCATCAGATAACTGAGATGTTGGCAAGTCCGCTCAGTTACTCAGATATCAGCTTCCATAGAAGCCTATTCCTTCCTTCTCAATTATGTCGATGAAACTAAAACATATGCGTTGACACAAAGATAAGATCGCTGCTTCTTGCGTCACGATAAAGCCAAGCTGAAGACGTCTAATGTTTGAGGCTTTAAGTGCATCGCATGGAAAGGGTTTGTCAAATAGACGCCAAACAAATGTCTAAGGTAGCGTGGTCCAGCGGATTGCGTGCTGGTCACAAAAAGCAAGTAGTTCGTCTGAAAGAAAATCACCCAGGCTCACCATGTTCGTGACGAGTACGGCAAATTCAAGTCCTCTTCATAGCGATGGCGTGGTCGAGTGGATAGTTCATGTGCCTGTTAATCCAACGGCGCGTGTTCAAATCCCGCCTGCTCCGCTTTTTGGCAATAGAAATTGTATCGGAATTGCAAATAATTTCATTGCGGCGTCGAGGAATCCTATGTAGAATACTGAAAAAATAAAAAAATTATATTAAATTACATATTTGTCAATTTTAGCTCATAGATGGCGCTGTCTAACAATTTTGGGCAAACTCGTGGTCGTTCAGACCAAAATGTTTGGCCAAGCAAAGTGCAAAAGCTTAGGGTGCTAGGGTGGGACGTATAATTCTCCAACAAAAATCCAAAGCGAGGGAGCGAAGCGACCGAGATTTGGATTTTTGGTACTATCTCTAAATACAAACGCCCGAAATAATTGCAAAAAAGTATCTGCGTCTGTAGTACTGGCGGGATTCGAACCCGATACCTTCGGCACGTCAATCCAGTACCGTAACCACTAGGCTGTCATCACCCCATACCACCATTGAGAGTTTTAAGGTATACAAGTTACCCATGTTTGTGTACCCTAACTTATTAAAATTTCAGTGGCGAGGACCATTACCCCTAAACCCGACTCCATGAGCAAAGCTCAAACGCCAACTGGATTTGAACGCATCATATTTGCGGTCCGAAACTCCACTCGACCATTCGAGCAACGTGACAAGCTGTGATATTGAAATGAAAATGAATTAAATTGAAACATCTTTACAATGTAAAAAAAGTCGGAATTGCTACAGGGCTTGAACCGTGTTCAGTCAGATTCTAGTTCAAGTACCGAACGACTTTTACGATCATTGTTAAAATGTCGCAAATGAGAGAAGAGCTCTGCGCCGATGTAATCATGTGACTCAATGACTGCTTGACTTGACTCGTCATTATCATAGCTTCAATGCATCAGCGTTGCAATGCATGTCGCAGTACTATAATAACTACATTGACTTTAATAACTAACGCACGAAATAAATGCAAAAAAGCTCTCGCGTCTCCAGTCTTGGCCTGGATTCGACCTCGATACATTTTGGGATGAAATTCCAGACAGTCCGCCACTTGGCCGACGAGACACGATACAGACTTTGATAAATTTTAGGTTTTAGGATTTTCTTGTTCATTTACCTTTCGTGCTTATTAAAATTTCATCGGCAAGGACGTACCCCAGCCTCCCTAATCCATGAGCAAAGCTCAAAAGCCACTCTGATTTTGTCACGGTCGGTTTAGTGGGAACAATCACTGATAGGGGGCACTGCTTATTCAGGATGAGACCAGGTACCAAGGACCATCAGGGCAAATCAATCAGTTCGCTGATCACGGTGCTGGCAGTGAGTCGCGGGCTGTTTTTGATGCGAACTTGGGAGTCGCGAGTGCGCAGGCTATTCGTATTCACTTGTCGCTGTTCCTGAGTTTTTTTTGCGTATTGTGAATTTTTAGTTACCAGCTTTTTGAGTTTTTAACGGCTAGCAGAACATTGTGGACATTAATTTTTCTTGTTTTAAAAACTCCTGGCGATTTGTTCGGTTTATTTGTGTTCGTACGTCCAGCCCTAGCCCTCTCCGAATATTAGCCAGCCGGGGAAGGCGGACAGTTAACATTGGCGCCCGAAACGTGGGGCCCGAGAACATATTTTGCGAACAAAAATTATGCGAAAAGATTGCGCAACCACTTGATGTAGCCGAACAGTTAGACGAGATCGCTGCATTTCGTTTCGCTAATTGTGTGCATCGACCGCATTCCTTACTTGAGGCATCGTTATCTCGATCATTATGCTGGCGAGACGACTGATTTGCGAATCGAGCATTATTCATCCTACTCGGTTCGTTCACCGAGCTATAGATTTAAAGCCAGTGATCGAACATTAATAGTTTATTGTGACTGAATGTGAAAGTCCATATTATTGTAAGAACGATTAATTGAGTTTTAATTTTTAATCATGGATGAACTCGAGAGTATAATCTACGAGTTGACTAAAGCGTCGAAACACGTGCGCGCGAAGTACGCAATTGGATTAGGGATTATGGCGGCGCTACCGACGCGTCATGCAGAATAAGAAGACTGGCGCTGGTTATCCCTACTCCAGAAGACGTGGAAACGATGATGCGGAAGGATACCGTGTGCAGGCACCAATTGTTCCCCCGCAACCCGAAGTGATCTTGGACCAGCCTGTGAGGAAGAATCGACGACTAGTGCCTGTTACGCAATGGAACTTGAAGTTCGAGGATTCAGGTAGAGGACTCAGTTTTGGGGCGATCTTAGAGTCTGTGGCAGAATTGTCAATTTCGCGGGGTGTAGATGCCGACATGCTGTGGGACGAGGCCGCTGATCTTTTCGCCGGCCCAGCCTTAATGTGGTTTAGGTCCACACGAAAACGGGTGGACTCGTGGAAAGACTTGATAGATTGATTTATTGATTATTGGTGTTTAACGACGCACTGTTTCGACAACTGGCCCTTTGGTACTGTTCTAATGGCGTCGGTGAATGAAATGGTGATGATGAACCTAACCTAGCCTAGAAGGGAGGAGGGGAAACCCGGTGCCGGCACGTAGCCTGCTCCTGTCGAAAAGCACCGAGGGGACCACCGGCTTTACGTCCCTTCCGAAGGACAGTACAACTCGAACAACAGGATTCCTCCACTAATCCATGCTGTCGAGAGGTTGATAAGCAAGGTGAGTGAAGTTGTCGTACTAACTTCAAACCCTCCAACCTCTCTCCCGAACAGAATTGATCTTGTGCATGATGGTCACCCATCAGACACCTGACGCAGCGCGATGTTGCTTAACTTCGGTGATGTCACGAAAACCGGTGTTTCGGTGAAAACCGGTTCGGTGGCACGATGGGACGAAGGAGTGATTGAGCGATGGAAATCTCTGCTTACGTAATGATGAGCGTAACGCACCTAGCACGTGTAGCAAATGTTTAACTAAACTACGAACCTAACGGTCCGTTTTCAATGTCTAATTTAGGCCCAGTTTTTCAGTGGCTTGTTAATTAATCGGCCTGTTAGCGGACCGTTAGGATGTTAACTGGCAACTGAAAACTGGCCTTAAGTGGTTTAACTCCAGACCAAAACTCATCTCAATGGTGACAACCTATCGCCATCGCTTGCTTCTGTTTTCATCCCAACTGGAAGATAAATATTTGACTATACCTTGAAATACCAAAAATATAGAATATTAAATATTTTAATATCTGGTCACTCTGTACGGACTCTGACTGATTTTTAAAAAATCTACAGAGACCTTCGAGATTCTCTCAACTTAGCCCTGTACTTTTTGAGTCCATTTCTCTGACAATTTTTCTTACAAATTTGTTTTTATGAATATTTTGAGATTTTACAAACCATGTCTCTTACTCTAGAGGCCTATCCATGTAATATATTTCTACTTAGCTAAGCATACATGTTAAACCTTGTAACATGATGAATGTGTGAAGATTTTATTGTTCGATGTTAAGAGCCAGCTAAAGTCAGCTTAAAAGCCTAAAATGCAGAGGTCCACGTAATTACTTTTCCTGCCCCCTAAATTGATCCCAATATTTTTGAAAAAAAATCAGTGTGTAGAGGAAGAGTACTCCGACCCGCCTAGTAAATTTTAATTGAGATCGGATGGAAAATAAAACAACCAGAGAAGAAAGAAAAGTGGTGTTTTCGTTTAAAAAACACCCACAAAAAGTCCCAAATTCAAGATTTATTTGTGAACAAAGTAAACGTCCGATCGACACGAGCCTTTACATCGCGTGTTAGAAATTTTTTCAACTATTCACTGATTTTTTTTCATAAATATAGGGAACATTTTAGGGGGCAGGAAAAGTAACCACGTGGACCTCTGCACTACCAAAAATTTCCGTGTGAGAAAGCTAATCTTTCACGGATTAGACCCGATGGAAATAATCTTCCAGTTTTACTGCCTCGTTATCAGCATGAGAAATAAAAACACTCGTGGAGATTATACTTGCACAACCCGACACCGAGTTCAATAGAAAGTTAATAAAAAAGGATATCGATACAAATCCGTGTTTCATACTGTTTTATCGATACGACTGGATTCGTCTCTGCTTGCAGATCAAAAGCAATGTTGAAATGAAAAAATCCGACGAAAATTACCGATTAATATGCATCATTCCTTCACCCACTGCTCTGTAAACCTAGTTGGGTGGGTCTCACTCAACTTTTCTACTCAACTTTACTCAATCTATCAGTGCTCTAAAACTGAAACTTGTGTTACGCACGTTTGTATTGATCTTAGAAGGAAATCCGATAATAATGAAAATCGATATATTGGGTGTCCGATATTTTTCATTGCTTGCTTGGGTCTAACAAATATAGTTATTTTGTATTATTGTGTAATTTTCGGAATTGCATGATTGTCAAGTCGGAAGAGAAGAGATTCTAGGAAGTCGGCACTCGGCATGCTGACGCTAGTTAGCGATAAAATTTAGTCGGCGTAAGATATGGCCGATGACGGCTCGTTCCGTGGAGACAGAGTGTTTTTATAGATCAAAAAGTATGTTTTATTCACTAAACAAAGCAATGTTGCTTAAACTAACCATCATCGTTTGTATTCAATTCAATTTCAATTTCAATTTCATCTTCATTTTATTCTGCATCACAAGCATGCATACAGGGTAGAAAAAAAATGAAAATAGCAAAAGCCCGCGTAACACTCATACCTAATTGAACAGTTCATACAGCACAGACATGCGAACCCGTTAGTCTTTGTGCTATTTTGTTATATACACTACGAAGTGGTTCACATTCGAACGTGTTGAAAGGAACGAGGACTTCTGGCTTGAGAAGATGGAAGCGCGCCTTTGTTGGTGAGTGAGAAAAAATATATGCTCGATCTCTGCTGGGAGTGACTATTGGTAGACGCTGATGAATCTATAATTTTTGTTTGTTCTAGGTTTTATAACAAGTGCCTAGTCATTGAAATTTGCAACCCGCAGTACAGTAAACGAATGTTGAAGACAGACATCCGAGATCCGAGATCCGCGATGCGTTGTTGAAGCCCGTGCTGCGGCTCAAAACGCCAAAGACATGAAAGCCGCCGCGAAATTGCAGAGGAAAAGTGCGAAGGCGCAAACAGCCAACAAATAAATCGGCAACGGAGTGTTTCCGATCCATGGCTCCATGCAATCGATGTATATTAATTGAAACTAATATGTAGTACGTATTCAAAAATATAATTATTATTTCGTTACTTTGTTCGGAATCAGATAAGTTTCAAAATGACACTTTTGTGGCGTTAAAATGTTCGTCTGCGTTCAAGCATTGTGAAACGACGCATCGATGACTGCATACTAAGTCTAGTTATGCTCTTTGGGCAGACTTTTTTGAAGAAACAACCATGTTATTTCTTAGTGTTCGTCACAAGAATGTGATTTCAACCATGGTGGAAAAAATTAATTTTCATAATGTTATGGGTTAAAATCACGCCAGAAGATCGAATAAAAAAATGTGTTCCATGTACAGTCCATCAAAAACACGATGGTATCAATAAAATTAATCGCAAACAAATACTGATTGATTTGTATTCTCGGCATCTACTACTCAATGAAAGTTTGCTTGCGGAATGCTGTTCAGCAATGTTTACAACAAACTCGACACAGGATTAGAGCGGCTTATAACGTGACGTACTACCAATTCTTTGCCGTGATTGAAAATGTGCTGCAGTAAAGCCAATAAGTGCACTAGAACTTTGATTCAAAGTATCATACAATCTGCTGACAAATATGAATCCAGCCGTGTCATTTAAATCACGAAAATCGAGAAAAAGCAGATTTTTTTCATTTTGATGATTAATCTTGGTTATGCAAGAGTCGCAGATAAGTGCCAGCGTTTATAATCCTTGGCTTCTTATGATTACTGCCACAGATTATTATGTTTTTCGTTATCGTATCGGGTTACAACCTATGTAGACTCTTAAGTAACCTCCCGGAAGGCAACCTGTGATACAAGTCTGCCATGTGGCGATGTATATCTTAGAAGGGCTGCTCATGGGGGGGAATAAACTGGTTTCTTGCTCAGCAATAGACCTGCAACTTTTTTTCCAATCGAATTATTTTTCACCTCTTAAAATGCTTTTTAGATTTGCCATTTTTCTATAGTAAATTCATTTTTGTCAAATTTTTCGCATGATATGCTACTACTGCGGATAAACGCAAAGCATGGAAATCAACACTTTCAGAACTACCAATTACCTAAAGTCACACTAGGGCTTCACCAATGCTCAATTTGGTCGCATTGTTGATGAGGGTTATTTCAATAATGCTGATTGAAATTATTGAAAATTTTTTTAGCATGAGGAAAATATTGGGACCGGTCGATATAAGGATATTCTTTTCATGTGATTCAAAATAACACAGTATCTTCATTGAAAATTTCTTGAAATACGTTAGATATTAAAAAATTTACACAATGGCAAAACAGGGAAGGTTAAAATATATAGAAAGTGTAGTCAAATTTTATCAATTAATTTTGCTTCTAGGATTCAAGCCTGATGCTGAAAAACTGAAAAGTTTAGTAAAAAATGTTTTATATGAAACCATGAAACTATGCACTGCTTTCCACGAAACCTAATATAGTTTTCATTTTAAAGTATTGCAGCAAGTTGCAACCTCGGTTCAACCAATGAAGTAACCATAGTAACGAGATGCGTGTCAAATCTGATTGATAATTTGCTATACCGTGTAACTTTGTCAAAATAAGGAATCATGCATGTTGTGACGAGCGAAGCGAAAATTTCAGTCACACGTTACTGCCTAAAAAGATCCTGAATGTTTTTTGTTTTTGTTTGTTTTTGTTTTTGTGTGTTTGTTCGCGCTCTACAGGCCATACGCCGAGACCGATTTTGATGAAAGTTTATTCATTTTCTTTTAACTTAGATCTGCCATGTTTATGAAGAAAATCGGACGAGTAATTTTTATGGAAATAAGTTTTTCCAAAACACGTTTTGCACTCTAGAAGTCAAGCATCTGCATATAAGTTGACGAAACTTTCTAGACATGTTGACCCTCACTATTACATGTTTGTGTGAAAATTTAATTGTTGTATGTTTAATACTTTTCTTGTAAATGGCGTTTTTACTGTGCATTTTTTAGCGTGTTTGCTGTTTTTTTGCAACCAAATCATCTTTATCTTGAACTGATGTTGACACATTTTTCTGTGTGCGTGACATATCTTAAACAGAATATACTGTGTTATTTTGAAGCAAATTAATTCAATAGTTTTTCTTTCAATCGATTTGTACGTTTTAAATTTTTCGAGTAGTTTCACGACGGCTAAATTTCGAATGTCATCGAGAAAGCTGCTAAATTATCGCCGAACATTTAAAATTTACCTCTCACGCCTCTACGCTATGCGCACACTCGATATAATCGCGTTGTGGGTTAGTGTAAGTCTTACGCTCATCAAAAATTTATTTGTTGTATACTTAGCACTTTTCTTAAAAATGATGCTTTTATGACGTTATTATTGCGTTTTTTTTAGCGTTTCGGCCTATCGGAAGGACGATGTTCATTTTTGTTAGAATAACTAGTTGTGATGCTGCTTCTGCTGTATCAAAATGGCATTGATAAGGCAGTCGCATGTTTGTGACCCACATTTATCGACAGTACGATGAACTCCGACCAGGTACCAATTGGCCGACAGAGTATGCTGATTTTTAATTAATCGACCAAACATTCTGATCACTATCACTAATTTACGTTCCGACAAGAAAATCCAACAAAACCCCCTTGTATTCAAATGTGAAAGTAGAGACTTGGTGGGTGCCCATACCAACCAACAAGTCTCTTACGGTTACCTCCCCTCTATACTCTAAGCCTGCGATTCGATTGCCCCTGACCATGGGCTACTGTAAAGAAAAGCTCATGGCGAATGAAAGATGACTGGGTATTCCATCTCATTTCCCAATTCCGTCCTTTTTTGTTTGTTTTGTAGTGTTTTTGGTGTTGGTGGTGATGGACAAACAGATTTTCATGGATTGCGCATACTCTGTCGGAAAATCCAGGCCTAAATCCCATTGGTATCCAGCAGGAATTCCCATCCTGTATTTTGAGAGAATTCATATAGGACTCGAAGTTTTATAATGATTTGCGTATAAATCAAATAATAAACAGCATAACTTGATATGCTGGTTATTTATAGGTTGGTTATTTCTGATTTTGGACTCTCCAATTACAAATAAGGTAGTGTGTTTTGTCGATCGCATGAAGAATTGCGCATATTATATCGGAATTAGACGGAGCGGTTAGTTGGCAGAGCAAACAGATGACAGTGCGGGCAGTTGGCAGAGCGGGCGGTTGACGGAGCGGGTAGATGGCAATGTGGGTAGCTGACAGCCCGGGTGGTTGTCATTGCAAGCAGATGACAGAACGGACAGTTGGCAGAGCGGGCGGTTGACGGAGCGGGTAGATGGCAATGCGGGTAGCTGACAGCCCGGGTGGTTGTCATTGCAAACAGATGACAGAGCGGACAGTTAACAGAGCGGGCGGTTGTCGGAGCGGGTAGATGGCAATGTGGGTAGCTGACAGCCTGAGTGGTTGTCAGAGCGGGTAGATGACGGAGCGGACAGCTGGCATTCAGCATGTGGGTATGTTATATGAATATGTTATCAATATGAAGATTATTTTGAGATCGCATGATGGGCAGGCGGCCCCCCACTTAGCAGTTCCCTATAATCACGATTTGCCGCATTCGAATTATCTTTGATTTGGCTTGAAAATTCTTTCAGATGCAGATTTTCAGAGCGAATTAACACATTAAGGATGCAAATTATTATTATTTGAGCGTAGGCATATGAAAGTTTGCGCTGGGTATCCTTGAAGGGATCCGTTGGGTCTTCCAAAACACGGAAAGTTCGTGTGGACTAATATTAATTTGGAGGGATCTTCTTGAACCAACTGTAAGCCTCAAGTATAAAGGCTCCCTTCTTGAATCTGCGCCATTTTATTAATCACAAAATGGCGCGTTGCTGAATCCGGAGACGAGAGTGAGTAGCGCATGCGCCCAATCCTTCGTCATCAGCACTTCCGAGGAATGTCAAGGTTGCGTCCCCGAGGATCAGCGAGGGTCCGCGAGGGTCCACAGCACACGAACCACGGTTCACTTGGCAGTTGGCACAGAACTACCGAAGAAGCTGCAAGTACTACCAGTCTTTCTGTACTGCTCGTGTTTTCTTCATTTTCTACTTTCATGATTTTTCTGAGTTTACTCATACTGAGTTTGACTTTAAAATAGAATCTTGCTACGGAAGAAACATCTTGTTTGTGTGAGAGAAAAACGCGTTCACTCGGTAGCGAAAATATTCTTAATTTACTTCTTAATGTATCAAGAAAGTTTGGTGTTCTGCAAATCCGTGAGACCGGGTTGATCGTTCAAAGGTAGGTGCGAATTCAACGTCAACCTTCAGCTGTATTTTTACACTTGAAAGATTTATTTGTAATTTTTTCCCGTGTCTTTAGCTTTTGCCTACGCCTTCGTTTCACAAATTCACACCAGTAAGCAGCGGCGAACTGTCTCGAAAATACCTGGGATGCTGTCCAGGATTTAGGCCCTTTGGTACACCGAAATGAAAATCACTTTATCAGACATGTTTCAGTTCCACCATTCCCTTATTGATGTCATGCTTAGTTTCTTTAGTTTACTTTCTTCATTTTGATGTTGAATTCCTGAATTATGTTTGGCCAAAAAGGGGTAATTTTGGCTGACAGCTCGCGCTTTTAGGTGGGAGCCCGGGCCAGACGGCGCCAGCTTCTAAAGCGAAAGCTTGTGTCTCCAAATCCATCTACTTCTAAGTTCTAAGGCATTTCGACCTCTACAGGGGTGCATGTGATCTAACTCAATAAGCACCAGATTTTGAATATGAATATATTTTAGAATCCAAATAGATATTAACAAAATATAACACATAACAAATTAACACAACTCTTTGAGCACATTTTTGCCGGAATCGGAATTCTAATCGAATGTTTTGGAATTGAAAAATCTGTCTCCAGGTAGTAAATATTTTGCGCCAAATGGAATCAGAATCTGTTTCGGAATCGAAAAATATAGAAAATCATTCCCATATTTACCCTTTAAGTAAATTGACATGCGAAATGGAAATATTGTTTCAAACGGCCAAAAGAAAAGTGAGAAAGGTTTATATTTTAACCCATATTACAAGCGTGATTCCAGTCAAAATTTGTAAAAAAAAACATGCCGATCCCCCTCAAATGTTAAAAATCTGCCAAGTCATACAAAGAGGGGTTTTTACGAAAATTTTTATCCATCACATCAATAATCTTTTAGATCAATAGTTTTTTATGTCCTTTTTGCAAATATACTTGTCATCTAAATACCAAATTATTTCAAAGAGTGGTCATTTTTGGAGCCGAAACTCAAATATGGTATTTCGTGTACCTTGGCAATGGGTTTCCTTATTTCTAGGAAAACAGGCATATTTACTCTCAAAACTCTTACTAAGTAGGGAAGCTTAGCTTTCAATATCCCATCATTCCACTTTTTCTTTGAAAGCAGGACTTTTAGATAAATCTCGCCAATGATATATTTTTTATAACGGTTTTCAAACCGATTTGTCAAAATGCCATTGATCAGAATACTGTTTTTCAGTCACTAGATCCCCCAGAGCTTTCTTACCTTTCTTACCTATACTAATTTCGAACGAAACTTCATTGGGACTTCCTTAAGTTTCTTTGGTTGGCGGTTTTCAGTGTCCAAAAGTGTATATAGACGTGATCCTGGGAGTAGTTTTTGGTAGAAATCAGTAGAAATGGGAAGACTATCCCAGCTTGAATCGGGCAGCTTCTCAAGGCACTCCTTGCGTTGGAAATACTATTAGGTCGAGGAAGAGTACGGCTGCTACGGCTGGTACGGCTGCTACTGCTGCTCGTAATATCACTCAAGGCTGGGAAATAATGCGCTTTTGTTGCATGTTTTCCACGGGTCTTACCTATGCTGCAGACTAAATAGCATTCCTATCGGTCTGGCTGGCATGTGTCTTACGATATTGTGTCTAGCCTGCCTCTGCGGATTAGAAATGTGCGACACGGGTATCAAGTAATTTGTATTACTCTGTGAGGTGCGGCGGCTTAAGATTGCGGTAATTTCATAATTTGCCACTTGAAGACTCGGCGATAATTAAAAATCCGAGTCGCTCTGAAATGTAGAGACGAAACCTGGTACTCTAGTATGCTAATTGTCCGCGATAGTTCGCCTTATCTGTTTATAAAATCTTATGGAATGGAAAATCTAATTGCCCTATGGGCATATCTTTGCCCTATGGGCATATACATGCCCTAAGGGCATAGAAGCTGCCAGAGTCTGTTTAAACAATCCTTTGGAATTTAAAAGCTAATGTTTTTGGAATTGCGACATTAATTAATGCTATTAAATGTCAGTGCAATGAAAACAACGTGACACATTATGCATATTGATGCACTTGCATCACCAAAACTCTTCGTGCAAAGCTCGTGGCAATTCGAAGAGTTATTTTTAGAATTGCGTCGTTCGGAAGATAGTTTTTTTTTAATAACTCAAATGTGGGTTTGCTCATCAAATTTTTCACCCTCAAGTTTGGCCCCGTTCGAGAAATTTTTCCACTTTTAAAGAAAAGCCTCGAGTTGGCATTGCTAAGGAAATTTCTCGTTTGGTTGTTCCAAATTTATGTTAAATAATATAGCGGTGAAAGAAATATTCACCCAAGCTAGTCGTAAATACCGGTCGATGGACGTAGGTAAACGACGGCGGGCGCCTGGTGAGGTTTCCCGTGTTGAGTCAAATTAAGCCGCAGGCTCCACTCCTGGTGGTGCCCTTCCGTCAACAAGCTTTCCCACGGGGGTATTTCTCGATCCTTTCGAATACCGGCATCGGGATCTGACATGAATTAGTCTAACCTGCTGCATGGTATAAGTATTACTCTGCTGCAACTCTTTTCCCCGATTTTTTGCAGCATTTGGCTGAAATTACGTTGAAAACGATCCAATTGCGAGTTTTACGTTTAAACGTTGGTTTTACAATGCATCCAGCATCCATCACTGGCTGGCCTTCTGGAAAGCTGCCGCCAGATTCAGAATCGAAAACAAAATGTAAAATATGAACTTATGAGGTATATTTTTTTAATGACAAAATTGGAGCAGAAATCTTCATGATTTTCATTCGTAGGTCCTTTTGCCGTTTAGTCAAAAAATATAAGTTCACTTGTTCTGGCTTACACTGAGCGGGGTACAATTGAGGCCGGCTAAGGTGGAGGTGCCATGCTAGCGGATGATTTTGCTTTTTCCGTATTTATGATACCTACAAGTGGCAGGAGGAAAAGTTACAAGAGCAGTGTTCATATCGTCTAGGTATAAAATTCCTGACGGTAGTGTTACAAAGAAGAAGACTTGCATGACGATTTTCCAAATTTATATAATTCACTAACCTGGTCCAAGAGATGACAGTGTAAAACTTGAAAAACACATCGTTATGAGTTAAAAAATTTATTCCTGGTGAAAGAATTTAAAGATAGGACATCGAAAGCCCCCCTAATAAAACGCCAATGGCCTCTGCCAAAAAAAAAACGATTGTGACTCCTGAGCTTCTATCACTTTACGGGATTTTTTAAAAATCCGTGTGTGAGAATTTTGTGTCAAGGTGATATTATGCATTCATTTTTAGGCTTCAAACAAAAATGCAAACAAATCGGGTTTCATCAACAAACCGAACGGAATACGAACCCAGGACCACTTGGCCAAGTGCTCACGGTTGCCGGAAATGATTTTTCCCAATAATTCACACGCAAGCGTAGTTCTCACAATCGGCCCATTTCAATTGCTTCGATTTAAATCTTTTTTACAGCAAAAGCTAGCAAAAAAGACGAACGAGAAGAAACAAAAGTCAGCTACGGAGTCGCCATTGATTCCTGGAAAAGTGGAAACGTTCGTTACTGGCTAAACTTGATATTTGAAAAAAGTTGAGGCTTTTGCGAATGCTCTATTTTTCTAGAGGAAACTACAAAATTGAACCCACTTGAACTTGCTGAAAAGTGAAATATAGACACGACATGAAGACGAACGAGATGTAAAACGAGGTGAAGAAATCAGCAACCAAGTCAGCGTTGCTCGCATCTCGGATTGTGGTTTAATTCCCGATTACTCAACTTAAATATTTAAAAAGTTGAGTTTGAAGGTAATAAACCATTATCTTTAAGAGAAATTCTGCGTGGATCCTGCTGAAGCCTGCTGAAAAGTGAAACGTGCAAGTGCATTGCCAAATCCAACGCATTCAAGTCTCCCCTTCCCTCCCATTTTTGGTTGCACTAGCTCACATAAATATTAAAACGGGATGGACGGTCATCTTATCTTGGTAGATGCTACGTTGTAACAACCCCGATTTGCCCGGCTTACCCTCTGGCTACGCAGCTCATGTCTAATCGAATGTTACCGAACGGTTTGGCATGTTGGAAACACCGGTTCTCGTGAGATCACCGAAGTTAAGCAACATCGCGCTGAGCCAGGTGTTTGATGGGTGACCATCATGCACATGGTCAATTCTGTTCGGGAGAGAGGTTGGAGGGTTTGAAGTTAGTACAACAACTTTACTCGCCTTGCTTATCAACCTCTCGACAGCACGGATTAGTGGAGGAATCCTGTTGTTCGAGTTGTACCGTCCCTCGGAAGGGACGTAAAGCCGGTGGTCCCCTTGGTGCTTTTCGACAGGAGTAGGCTACGCGCCGGCACCGGGTTTCCCCTCCTCCCTTCTAGACTAGGTTAGGTTCATCATCACCCTCATCATCACCGTTTCATTCACCGACGCCATTAGACCAGTGCCAAAGGGCCAGTTGTCAAAACAGTGCGTCGTTAAGCACCAATAATCAATCAATCTAATCGAATGTTGGAAACGCTTCCTATACCTACGCATGCAGTTTGCTGTTTTCAAGAGTTGCGAGACTTGAACTATCTCTGTATCTTCAACGAAAGTATTATAAAATATTCTGAAATGTACACCTAGTTACATTCAATGTTATTTTAGCATAATGTCGCTTAATTAAGTTATATTTGAATGAGTTTAAGGTCACAGCTTCTGTTATGTCTGTCAGTAAATATGATACCTAAGCAACGCTTTGCGCGGCGAGCTATCAAGTCGCTGAACGTAATGTTGTGTATCCCAGCCTCGAATCGATCACACACTTGTTTTCTTCTTCGTATGACGATTCTCTGGCGCCTCTTCTTCAATTGACTAATGGCAACTAGGAAACTGGATTGGTTCCTTTCCCCCTAAACTATATAAAATTAACTACTGACTAGCTCTAACCACTATCTAAGCTAATTACTAAAATAAATTTATCGACCATGCTATTTAACCGATTAACTCGAATAGCTTATTGGTGGAGGAGAGAAATGCACACCAGGTGCTTTCCTCAATCTTATTCTTCCGTTTCTCAGGTTTTTCGTTATCCTCGCTCCAATTCGACTCGCCCTCTCACTCTCACGTGCTCTTACTCGCGTGTCCGACCTCTCTACCTTCTCTCTCGCACTCCATGTTTGGTCTGCACGCCAGTCTGTCTGCCTAGAAGCTTCTGCATTCCTTTCTCCTTTGTCACCTGTCACAAGATACGTTGTCAATCATTCCTGTATAACCTAGTTTAATTCATCAACCCCAAAATAAAATATAAGGTAACAATATGGATGAAAATCAAATCGATGGCTTTATTACGGTAAATTCATCTCTGGAAAGCCATAACACTGAAATGAATTCGCGTCATTGACTAAATGATTTTATTTGATGATTTTATTACATTTTAAATCTATTTTTTAGCTTTTATCTTATATTCATGTAAAAACACGCTACTAATGAAAGATATTTCCATTTACTGGAAGTTCATTTCAACATGATTTCAGTAAATTATTTGTATATTCATCTCAAAGTAAATTAAGTAAGTAATTGTCATTTACTTGTCAGATACTGTTTTCTGTTTAAGGATGCGCCATCATTATTCGTCATTACTCGGGCAAATGCCAGGTTGGAAATGAATATCATCGTTATTGTTTCCAAAATAAGTTGATTTTATTTTCAAAATGGAATTTGCCAAGGGCTCTGCAAAAAAAATCTGCTACGAAACGTAATTTATAAAAATGCATGTCGAACGGTATCAAAATCTTTTGAGTGAATTTGTTGTTTGCAAGTTTATTGTGGTTGAAGACCGAAACAAAATTGCAGCAAATCCATCATATTTCTTGACGTATTTTTTTAATTTGCTGCTTTTATACTGGTCACTAAATTATTTTTGGCATTTTACGGAAAGGATTTTCTTAAACCTGCTATTTTTTTCAATTCTTACAATGTCAGTCCATTTTGCTGGAAAGCTGCTGATTAAATTCAGCGAGAGATTGAACAAGTCAACACCAACCAGCTCCTGTATCTCTGATCGTGGAATTATTCCCCACTTACTCAACTTTGATTTGAAATAAATTGAGTCTGAGGGGAATTTATTCAAGATCCCAGAGGAAGTTCAACAAGGACTCTCCAGAAGATCTCTGCAAAGTGTAACTTGTAACGAACCTGGAGGGACAGGGCGCAACCTCAAAGGCGCCCCTGCATGTGAAATAAGCCTTCAAGCATCCTCCTCTAAGGTGAAGGGTATTGGAATTTTTGAGTTGAAATTGCATGAAAGTACATGAAAATAGAATTTCTTATGATATGATAGGATTGCAAAGCTTAGGCACACTGATTTCTCGTCAATCAACGATGCATTCAAAACACTTTCAGCGTTTAAAAATGTATGCGATTTAGGGCAAATACTACTTAAATGACAGTCAGTCTCAGAACCAAAGATTTTAGCATGTCGGAACAATACGGTTTCAAAACATTCAATCAATTGTTTAAATTAGCTTTTTGCTATGGAAAGAGCTTTTTAACTCAAGGTAAAATTGCAACAGTTGGGGTTTCATATCTATATTCATGTAGCATGCCCCGAATACAGTAATCGAAATCGGTAACTATGATGAAGCAAGGAAATATGCGATTGAACGGGATAGGATCCGCACACGCGACTTAGAGCTCTATCAAATAGAAGCTTCCACGTAAAAGCTTTTCACGTTCACTCTAGAACGTGTACAAATAATAATAATAATAATAATAATAATAATAATATATGGTTTTATTCAATTGATCCACTTGGATATGAATACGTCATACATACATATAAAACATTTCATACAGCCGCTAAGTACTCGTTAACAGAGTAAAAACACTTCTCTTTCAAATACATTTTTAGCTTCTGCTGCAGGACCTCTATTTTTACAATTTTTTTAAGATCTCTAGGTAGTGCATTAAAAAGTTTAGAGCCTACATCCAATGGGCTTTGGAATGCCACTGACTTAGCGCACTTAATTCTAATGTCTCCCTTACATCTAGTATTGTGATCGTGGATCATTTCGTTTGTTTTTAAAATACTAAAATTTTGCGCAGTCAAGATTATAAGGGCCTGGATATACATGCATGGTAGAGTTAAAATGTCAAAACTTTTAAAGAGAGGTCTGCAAGAGTCTTTTATATAAACTAAGGCGCAGGGGTTGCTACTTGCCCTGGCCATGTATCTCATGGCTCTCTTCTGCAGTACAAACAGGCGTTTGGCGTGTGGGGAACCGCCCCAAAGGACTATGCCATACATTAGTAGCGATTGCACATGGGCGAAATAAACCTGCTTTACTACGTCTAAACTTACAGAGTTCATGAGTTGTTTTATAAAATAGCACCTAGAAGCTAGTTTGTTACTAACACTATCGATGTGCGCTTTCCAATCAAGTTTGTTGTCAACAATTACTCCCAAAAATTTTGTGTGTTGTGTTTCTACAAGACTTCTTCGATCTAGTGTTACTAATGGGGAGAATAGCTGGTCCTCTTTGCTTGGCATAAAGCGCATTATTGCCGTTTTTGTCTTATTGATAAAAAGTCCATTATCACGGCACCAGCTCTCTATTCCGCTTACCGCCAAATTGGCTTGTCGGGTTATATCCCGACTTATAATGTAGTTTACAACCGATGACAGAGTCTATGTGAGTCCGGTTTGCTTGCGAATTAGATGAAATTTAGAGAATTCGTGTAAAAAGCTCATACGCACCAGAAGAATATGACTAGCACACTGAAATTTGGCAGAAAACGTGCATTCAATGAGAAGTAATTATTAAAAAAATGTACTGGTTAAATAATCATGGTTTTTTAACAACAACACTTATGCAACAAATTAATTAATTTTTTTTTTCAGGAGAGGATGATTTGAAACGAATTCAATGAAAGCCCTGAAATTTTAAGAGTCCAGCAACAGAAAAACCTTTGCTCGTATATCTAAGGATAGTGGAAGCATTCGTCATATGCTTAGCTGATTTTTTGAAAAGTTGAGTATGTAATGAGTGAATCTAAAATCCTTAGATCAAACTACTGAACGGCATCTGCTGAAACTGTGAAACCTGAATAGAACTGCTAAAAGTGAAACCCGTAGGTCGCCGAGAAAGAAAGTGCCAAATGTTTTGGTGCCCTAGATACAGGGAATTGGCTCGTTGGCAAAGAAGGGCGGTTAGGGGTGAAATGTTATTATCTTGTGTATGGGAGTTGTGGTTGCAATTCTAACCATTTCTAACAATTTTATCAGGCCATGATAAATATTTGTCATCTTGAACTATCTGCATGAGGGGCTCATATGCCAGCCAGGAGGAATGCCATGATTCCTAGGAATCCAAGGAATATTCAGGATATTTTGAAACGTTGAATCCGTTGGCTGCAACGAGTTAAAAAAAGAAGACAATGGCAAAGTCAGTCAGCCAGCGAAACTGTGCCGTATCTACAAACAAGTGTGCTGTGCAAAAGGGGTATAATTTAAAGAACTTCACAAGTTATCAGTGATATCAGTGTCACCGTCCCGCCATCCTAGCGCGCTTCAGAAGTTGGCTGCGCTGCGGCCACTGCTGCACAACAAAGCGATGTCCGCCGCTTCCAAGACCCGGCTCTGCACGTCGATTGTCCGCCCGACGCTGACCTACGGCAGCCCAGTGTGGTCACGCTGCGCCAACAGCCACCTACAACGGCTTCAGACGGTGCAGAACAGCGCGCTGCGTCGAGCCCTGCGCTTACCTATGTACGCCCGGACGGCCGACGTACATCGACAGACAGCCGTCCCACTGTTGCGGGACTTTCTGGACTCCACTAACGAGAGGTTCTTCGTGTCGCTGGAGAACCACCCTAACCCCCTTGTGCAAACCCCAAGAGCATAACTAGGCCCTAGCAAGTGATTTAAAAAAAAAAAAAAAAAAAAAACAGTGAAAAACAATAAATAGTGATGCCTCTTACCTAGATTTAATTAAATAGCCAATAAAGGCATACAAAATTAACGCCATAGGCACCAAGCCTATTTGATAGAAATTTCAGTCAGTCTAGTATAGGATGTGAGAAACATTTCCCAAGTTTCTCAAGACATGGGAATGCTTGTGTCTCCAATTTGGCTGTGCTCACTATCGAAAAGTCACTCGCAATAATACTCTTGACATAAATCTAGTTTTGAATCTTTTTGCTGTTGCTCACAACAATTCAGACGAATTCAATGAAAAAATTAAATTAAATCAGTCTTTCTAAATTTGATCGTTCTCCCAGATTGCCAGTATTACGATCTGTGTGGGCCGTGGGGGAAAGAGATTTCTTTCCCCTCAGTGTAATTTGTAGCATTAGGTAATAGTTTAATAGTTGGAACAATAAAAGTAAATTCTCTAATTTTATTATTATTATTATTTCAATTTCTCTTACAAGTGTACAGTTAAGTAGCGGTGGTAAGGTGGTATAAGTATAATATAAGTATAATATAATATAATACAATAATAATAATAATAATGGTAATAATACTAATAATAATAATAATCTACAGGAACGTTATTTATTTATTTATTACAGTGAGGAACAATATTGAGACTATGAACTTTGAACATTTTGTTCGACAGTTCCTTTGCTTTGGTCCGCAGTTCAGGGTTGAGTCTGTTCCACTGTCAGAACAGCGATCAGATCATTTCGAACAGAGAAAGATTTGTTCAGGTTTATAAATGAGTATTGGGGGTGTCAATTAAAATTTAAAAGTTAAATCCTAATGTGAAAATCTGCAAAAAGCAGATGACCACATCAATCGCCACTTCAACTCAAAGCACTCGCCATGTCATTCAAAGTGTTGATTGTTGTTTGAGGTCAACTTGTGTAGAAGCCTTCTACCTTGTCTAAAAATTTGATTCTTCGATAGGAGGATACGAGAATGACGTTGATAAACTATCAGCATGGTTTGGAATTGACAAGAAATCCCTGACGCCGCCTCGGATTTTCAGGCTCACTAAAAATAAATAAATCGAGTGAATAAATTACCTCTACAAGTGCAAACTGTAGAACGCTTTTTCTGAAGACTCTGTTGCTCGTGAGACTATACTTCTAGACTTCGAGTCTTGACAGTGTTTAGGAACATATCCTGGAGGACTCGGAAGAAAATTATAACCTTATTTCATGGTTGTCAAAATGGCGCTGACATTTTCCATATGCGTTCCCGCCACGAC
Source organism: Nemurella pictetii (assembly GCA_921293315.2). Classification (NCBI taxonomy): domain Eukaryota; kingdom Metazoa; phylum Arthropoda; class Insecta; order Plecoptera; family Nemouridae; genus Nemurella; species Nemurella pictetii. The sequence continues at coordinate 21,436,340 of OV121116.1, read as the reverse complement.
TTCCTTCACACTGAAGGTCAAACTCGAACACATCCCTAAGCTGTGCTCTTGTAGCTAATAAGCACACTAAAGCTCATCCGATATACCTGGCATGTAAACAATTTCGCTAAATTTGAGCATTTTTCAAGATTTATGCAGAACATGTGCATGATTAAAAAAAATTTTATATGAAAGCTAGTAAAACTCTCAATGCAGACGTAGTTTTCTTATTTCCAGTAGATTCGTATTTTAGACGATATTTGAAATATACTGGTGTTACTTTCATAGGCGTTATTTCGTTTGGAGGTATCATATATAGAAAATTTTTAGATATGTCTAGTCGGTGGGGGCCGCGAGTGGTTAACTGCATCCGCAACCCCCACCAAGAGCGCAAACTCTATAAACTTCATCCAGAAGCCTGCCTTGTCCTACTACCTTCATTCATCGGGGGCGAGCCTAATCATAGGAAACTCCCCGTGAATAGTCACACACATACCCAATGACCTCTAAACATAAATACCAATGCAAATCTTACCTTATACATTCCTAGGAATCCGATATAATCGGATTCCACCCCTTTTGTTGATTTGTGACACTTTTAGATCAGTAATTTTTTGTGACGTCATGTTATAGTAAACCATAATTGCTTTTTTAATTATCAAAGAAACCCGCAATCGAGACTTTGGGTTTATGGTGTTTAGGCTGGATTTTATTTATGTATCTATCTAGAGTGTAAAATTAAAATCTATAATAAATGGTTTATTTGAATAAAATTCTAGCGTCTAGGAGAGTTTAAAGAGCGTCCTTGTCTGTGTAGGCCTTGACCTCCATTCTTTGTTCCGTTTAACCTCCCTCAAGCGTTCTCCAATTCTCACTCTTATTTCCTTCCTCTAGCTTCCAGATTCCGGTTTACTTATTTTGGTGGTGGCTCTAGTTTTGGATCTAGTGGCTCTAGACTCTCCCGCCCCAGTTCCTTTAATATCTCACTCGGTGTCTTCAATATTCGGGTAGGTGACAGCTGATGATGGTGACAGGAAGTGCATCCATACACCTCCATTCTGCCAGTCACTCTCCTTACCCCTGTGAAAAAGGTACCACATTAGAAGGTTCCCAAACGTAATTCACCCCTAGTGGCGTCCTTTTCATGAAAAAAAAATGCGTGTAAGTAAAAGATTTGCTACACAACGATTTAAGACACTTTTTACCATATTTATAGGTCAGTAGAGAATTGATCTCCAGTGGCATTCCTAATGAAGGGGGTTGGCAACTGATAGGTATAATGCTAATTTTTTGGGTGCTCTAACAGTAGTGGTGAGCCAAGAAAATTTACCACCAATAAACATTAAAATGTTGGTACGATACACCAATCATTCTGATACCTGGATAATCAGCTTCTAAAATTGATTTATTTCCTAACATACCAGCTGGGTCATTTATAGCAAGGAATTTGCTATTGCTGAATTTTTCTATCCATTTTCTACCTGTATTTAAATGTATGTGTAAATGTTCCAGTGCATTCTAGCCATTGTTCCCACATATTCTTTCTTTAGACTCCATCAATCCACAATAAATGTGAAAAAATCAGGCAATAAATACAGAGTAGGACAAAATATGAGAATATTATTATGTATATAAAATTCTTCTATTAATTTTCTAGACCTATACATGCAATTTCTATACCCATACCAGGAAAGTAATTAAAAAATTAAAATAAACAGAATCCAAATCTAAATTTGAATGCATGCCAATTTCTGTATTTAAATTGATTGGTTCCAAGTATATATCCCTGAAAGTTGTAGGAACTAATCAGAGATGGCTTAACACTCAGCCAATGAAATGCACATAAACACAACAATGGGCCACAAATTTGTCCTCCATCCATGAATTTACTCTAGTCAGGCAGCAAACCCTTCTCAATTCACATTAAGCTAGATTGATTATCTGAAATCAGAATTTTCTGAATTTCTGACCAATATGGATTCAGAAACGCAAGTAGTTTGCTACTGCTGTACAGAACGGTTCTGTGGCTTTTATTATTCCATGGAAATGATAAAAGCAAATCTAGAAAAGTTCTTAACTTTTATAGGTAAGAAATAACATAAGATCATTTTTCTAAACAGGCCACAGGGGAATGTGTACATGTTCACATAACTTACCAATATTGAACGAATATTATATTAAATATTAAATTATAAGTGGATTTATATGTGTTTAAACTATAATTGTATCATTGTGGGTGGATTTGGATGTACCCCATACAATAACCTAATATATTGTTTTCATATTTGAAACAAGCTGTGAAAAGATACCTATTGTATTATCCTTGCCAAATACTTGTATTACCCTAGACTTAAAATGCCAACTTCCTCTTTTTATTGCATAATTATGATCAAATATGATATTTAAATTTGCCTGCAGAAAAACCTCATTAGTATGTTTTTCACAATACGCCCACTCATTTATCATTTCAAAATAGGCTTCACAAACTGATTGATACTTTAGATACAGATTAAATTTAATCATACTATTTGTCTTACTAGGAAAACAATTTTAGATTTCACGGTTCTGTAAGAAATGATATTGATATAAATAAATAAATATTCGAAAGTAAACACAATTTATCAATTACGGCAGAACTAACAGCACATATTGATTCACCCTGATCGCTCATCTATTCTCATCTTCACAACCTTCACCAATGACCAGTCTTACAGAAGTGACTTTCTTAGCTCCAACTTTCCAATAAATACTCGGCAAAGTCTTCCCTACTAAAAAGTGAAAAGACAGATCCGCAGCACTGTCCTTATTGAGAACCTCAATTACTTAAATTTATCATTCCTAGTTCCGTAGAATTAAGCACTAGCAATTTTTGTTGATGGTCACTTTAAAAATATGCTATCAAACTCCCAATTTTTTTTAAGCAATTCAAATATTTTTTTATAAATACATAAATGCCGCGGAAAAAATATTCATGAAATTGCTCAAGCCCTGCTAGCAAATCAGAATAAATTCTTTTCTGAACTCAAAAAGATGATAGTATATTTTTATTTTGATACATAAATATTCTAATGTAGATTACTCAAAATTTTTGTCTATAAATTAACACTGAGACGCATTGAAAGAAAAATAACAAACGTACGCCGCATAAGTGTGAATTTAATCCTAAATGCAAATACTCGTTGCATATACGGTAGATAATGATTATCACTAATACAAGCGTACCCAACGTCATAATTGGGGTAAGTCGAGTTTGTTGGTGTGTGATCGCAGCATAGCGTCACTAGATTCAGCGCCTTCTATGGTCATTCATAGTCCTGAATCTATCTCCATGGAGCCCAGCAACTCAAATAAACTTAATATCAATTCCACAGTTGGTTATCCGTGTAGCACAATTGGTTAGTGCAGTGTCCCGGACAGACAAAGATCCGGTGTCGAATCCCGGTACGGATGTAAATTTTTGAATTGATATTTCGTTTCTAATAAGCACGCGGCATTTTTCAACATTTCAAAACTTAGTACATGATTAATTTATTTGATTGCAGATAAGGATGTTGTTATCCAGGCGATGCTACGATATGACCATTGCCGAATGTTTGCTGATCGATTTTTGATTGCTGCCGTGTTCAAGTTCTTCATCCGCATGGACATTCCTCCATGGCGCTACCACAAGGAACACTTCTTCACCGCGCTGTAAGTTTGCCACGAAATACCGAGTTGTTCATTTTGTTACGGGATAAGTGGCTGACTGTATAAAAAAAGTCCGCATAACCCTGCAGGGTTAACCCAGGGTTGGGGAAGGAGGGATAAAGATTGAAATTATTTTCACAAAACTCAGTAGCTAAATATTAATGTACCTAACATAGAAAAACCAATCTGTGAATATAGTGTAAAATGTAAATATTGTATAGAATGCAACAATTAACACGCTAACAGCAGTTAGCGATAATAATAATAATCTTTTTTATTTTTCCATACATATGGGTCAATATACAAATAAGGCTTTGTTCGCTTTCTTAAACATAGCCAGATGGCCAATCCTGCTGCTTATGTCTGTGTGTTATGTTTTCTTCTTCTTCTTCTTCGTCGTCTTCTCCCTCCCCGCTCTTTTCTTCCTCTTATCTCATTTCCACCACCGGACTCCACCATCTTCCAGCTCATATTCCTTTCCAACAAACCCTCTTAAATCAGCGCACTCCACTTCTCTCTTGGTATCCCCACCCTTCTATGTACTCTTACTGCATTTTCAAACTCTCTCTTCGGTATTTTTGTTTCATCATAGCGATATCTTGGGATATTTTGGAATGGTTTGGGAATTTTGAAATATAAACTGTTCTTTCTTTTCCTTTCCCTTTAACATTCCTGGCCTATTCAGGAAACCAATTTTCAAATTTCAATAATAATTCGAAAAAAATGTAATGGAAGTCTATTTATATTCTGCAGCCAAATCGCCCATGATATCTACGAAGAAGCCAACGAAAAGATCCGTTATGAACTCAATATGTGGACGTTGGGGTCAAATCATAAGCTGTACATTAAAGATTTCTCCCGCTTCAAGTGGAGATTCCTCGTCGAGTTGAATTTCAAGACCAGAGTTTGTGAGACTTGGTGTACAAAGGTGAATACGTACTAAATAATGATAGAAAAATAGAAAAATATACTTGGACACAGATTATACAACAAAAAATTATTAAAGGTAAAATAAACCGATGGGATTTCCCACCGAGGAATATAGTGTTGGCATCTAGCCTATGGTTAAGCAAATAATTACTGGGACAGTAGAAAGGCCAGCTAACTCAGTAATTAGGGTCCAGAAAAATGTGTGACATTTCATAGATCTAAGAAATGAATGGTTAAATACAGGAAGAGTCATTGACATAGCTGGTGTTGTCCTTGGCAGCCATATAGTTGGACCAAAACCTTTCAGTTTAGGACCGACATTATTTTTTATGAATGTATGGACAGGGAAAATTTCTTTTCCATGGCAATTCCTCCTGGAAGATATTATAGTCTAAGAATTTCCATCTTGTGGGATACAAAGAAATTTACCGACAATAAAATGTCTTGACACAAGATAATTTATTGTGAATGCTATGAAACTGATAATTGTAATTATAATTTATCCAAATAAATGTATCAATTAGAGTTCACAATATTATTCTTAAATTAATTATTATAATCATGCTAATGAAAAAATCTGCAAGTAATTTAATTGGCAAAATGTTTGTCCAGTTGTTCTCCCTGGTACCCGGACACCCGATCTGGAAGCGAGTTCGTGAGGAAAGTCACGGCGGGGTCGTTCGCAAGATATTGAAGCAGGTCAACGGCGAAGACCGTTTCGTCCGCGACCCGGGATCTTGCTGCCGCTGTCAGAGGGCTGTGGGCAGCATCGAGCCGGCACCAGAACCAGCAACGACACCATCTCTGCCACCAGCAGCCGAAAAAGTATTGGAGTGAAACGAAGAGAACAGGCAAAGGCCTTCCGTTACCTACTACCTTGACGGTTTACTTAGACGTCAACTGATAATTTATATTTAACACCCTATAATTGAGAGTCACATGGAACAGGTCTTTCTATATTGATAGCTCTCATAATGTTATAGCTGTTAATAATTATTCTTCCATATTTTGTTGGACGTAAGATTTTTGGGGGGCTGAATAGCGACTAATGGGATAACAACTAAGGCATCTTGTGTATTCAATAAATGTACAACGAATGTAATAATTCCGAATAGCGTACAAGAAAAATTATAGGTACTTTAAAACAGTCTTAGATTGACCTCTGCAGTTTTCAACTGGAACAGTGTCTAACGATTTTTTGTCATTGATCCTGTGGATTAATGTCTAAGTAATTTTAGTCTTTTTTCCACCGGAAAACAACTCTGTAATCACAATTTAATTAGTAGAAATTCAATCTCTCTTCCTGGCTCAGATTTAAATATTTCATATCTATAAACCAGAGTGACGTCTGAAGAATCTTTGTTGTTGTTCCTCTGGACAAGCATCTAAAGTTCTAAACATTATCATTTTGATTAACTGGAATAAAGAATTTCTCTGTACTAACATCAGGGCAGAAATAGGTCCTTATTCCACCGGAGTCCATACCTTCACACTGTCGCAAGATGGATTAGTCGCTATTCCATTAGTCGCTACCTATTCCTTTTTGGGATCATTGTTTGTGCTTCCGTTCTACTACTAACTTTGTTATTTATGGATATTTTGTTTGCATTGTGATCACTAGTCTGTTACAAAGTGATCTAATATTAATACAGTATCTGCTATAATAGAGTCAAAATTAAATTATGCTACTTACATATTTGTCCTGAATACATACAATTAAAATTCTTATAGCTAATTTTAATTCTTAAAATTGATAGTTAAAACAATGATCCCATATCAATTCAGATTATATTGAGTTGTTAATATAAAATAATAATGTATGCATGGCCTATATAATATTGAAAGCATAGAAATATTTGGTATTTGAATTATGTTGTATAAATTATGCCAATACATTTATTCCATATAGTTTGTGGATTGAGTTTTATTTATATTTTTTGTGCATTTTCTCCATCAGAGTAGTAAACATAGAGTAAAAATTTGAAAAAGAAACCACTACTTATACCCCACTATACCCTGAGTATGGATAAAAAATCAATAACTGATAAAGTGATAAAGTGAACCAAAACTATATTTGGCACAATAAAGTTTAAGCAAAAGAAAGACTTGGGGTTAGTAGGCCCTCAATAGAGTCCCAAGTAAGTCAAATTCATAGATTTAGGCTGTGAAGATTAACAAAAATCACACACAAACACAAATAACAAATAAAGCAAAATAGCAATAGCAGATAAGGTTAAAAGCAAATAAAATAGCGCACTTTGACCCTTCGACAGTGAGTGAACGATATTTCCTGTGCAAATTATCTAATAAAGCGTTCAGAAAGGACGTAAATATTCAGAGCTTGAAGGCTTGGAAAATTCAAATATTTTCGATGCTAGAGCTACCTTGTATCAAATGAGTTAACCCACATTTGGCGCAAGAAATTTAAGTCAAGGCTGAAGTCGAAGGTTGCGGTGGGGCTCAGCCAAGTTTGAAAAGTGTTTATTTCCCCTAACCGTTTTTCAATCTGTCATATTTTGCAAACGCTTGAACTTCACGTTCTCGGAAAACATTATTCTATTGTATGTTTCCGTCAGAATACTTCTGCAGAAAAAATTTTCACTAATTATTACATGATCCCTAGAACAAGAAAGGCGAGAGCAAAAATACCATAATGTTCTGCAGATATGATGCTCTCCGCGATCTTGGCTCTGGGAAACTCTCAACATTCTGGTTAGCCGGCGGATCGGGGCAAAGGATTGCTAAGGCAAGGTCTTTGTACAAAAATGCCGACGTATCTTTGACCTGGTATCTATGATTATGAATCACTTTATATCACTTATCTTTTGGTTGCTTATTTTACTTGCAAGGCATGCAATGGTTAACTTATGGATTCTTAAAACTTAACTTAAACCAAACAATATAATTATTTTTTAACTGTCACTCTCAAGTAATTGCAAAGATCCACTTGTCTAGTGCAGCTAACAAATCATTGACTCTTTCAGCGATGCTCTAAAAACAATTGCGAGAATGAGGTCCCCATGTGTTGACGAATGGACCGTTCATCTATCCATTCCTAAACCACGCCCGAAATTGGCTTTAGTCAGGATGTCTGTCTTCTTGAAAGGGCTGGTAGTCATTCATCATTTTCAGGCATTCGTCCTATTTGGTAGGTATCTGACATATTTTTACCTTCCGTCAACATTGTTACATATATTTATTTGTCGAACGAGGATGGAAAGAAAAAAAGAATGGCTAATTTGGTTTTCTGTTGCCGCAGAATGAAATCTGGGAAAGCTTGTATTATATGCATACTTCTTTCTGAGCTTATCATAGGAATTGATTATTCCTATTTGCCTGATCCTTATTAAACTTAAATGCTCGTAATTTTTTAATTTTTCAGATATCTGTCAGGAATTTTACGAAGGGACGTCGTTATCATTGGGACTAAATGACTGTCAATATGCTGCAGGTAAATTTGACAATTATCTTGTCAATGAGCATCATGGGCAATTGGGAATTGTCAATTGGGATGGGCAAAAAGAATTCATGTTTATATAGTTTTTGAAAATCACAAATTAAGCAAATCAGCATAATTAAAATTAAAATTTTCTTAAATGATAAGTTATAAAAAGTTTATCTGATAATCAAAGCTCTTGGAAGTGATGGATTATAGACAAACAAAAAATGGCTTTTCTTTTTTCCACACAAATTGGCTATGACTATGACTATGAGTATGACTATGACTAAGCAGAGCCGAACAAGTGTACCCAATGGCAGGTTTGGTTTGGACTAAGGAAGGCTTGCTGATCATCAATTATAGACTAATAGTATTCAATTATCATAATTTCAAGCTCAAAACAATTGGAAATATCGGTGTAAAAATTTGTTTTTCTCCTGGCAAAGGTGTCGAAATTGTGGAGCTTGATGATTTTGAGCCACCACCAAGAAAACGAACTCCAAAGAAGATTAAGTCGCTTGCTGTCCAAAACGAACGGTATCACAAGGATGCTCATCTAATTACTGAGCACAATTACCAGGTAATTGGTAATATTGGCAACGGAAACTTTATCTACATGCCGACAAACATTTTGCATTTGGTTGTTCAAAATCATCTATGTTGTTGGCCAAACATGTTTAGGCCGTGTGACAGAGCAACAACGTTTGTTTTGTTTTGCAGATTGCGCCGCCAGAGGAAGGTTTTGGTCCTGGTGAATTCACAGAGACTCAATTGTACGTACTATTTAAAGATGTGCCAGTGTAATCCGAAAAGATAGCAATTGACGTCAACCAAAATCACATAGATTTTGGAGTTTGTGTTTTCTCTTTTCGTTAAAGTAAAGATGAAATATTGTAAAGTTATAAAGAGAACACCGGAAAAAAACCATAAAACTTACGGTCTTAATTCTATTCCTCGTTTTGCTAGAAATATGGCTTAATTCCATATGTTGTGAAATTCATACGCACCGCCAAATACCTTAAATAGATGATACAGCCTTAAAGAAGTCTGCACATTTATTGCCGCAGAATTTAAGCAAAGCAAGTGGTTTTCTGCAACGTTTTTATACTTGTCGGCGATGCCTGCAATGCAAAAGTAAAAGCGACTGTTGCGACTGTGGCCACAGTGATCGCGACAGTGACGAAAAGTGATTGCGACAGTGAGAACAGAGGTTGCGACAGTAGTGTGACTGCGTTCCTTGTTTGTAGGAATGCTACTGTCCAAGACGTGATCTGTCGAGCTCCTCCAGGACTCTGTCAAGTCACCATTTCCCTGTGGCACCAGCCAGACACAAACCTTCGCAAGCGGGTGAGTCATCTTCGCCGATAGCGCGCCGATACAATATCCCAGTAGGTTTTGCAAACGCTCAACATCTTACATCTTCGTTCCACAAGCAAGCAGGCTGGACTGTTTTGCTAAATGTTGGTAGGGACTAAATTTCTTGAAAACCTGGGAAAAGATTGAAACCTTTCAATAAGTTATTTGTCAATTATTATTGAAGGTTACACTCTTGTTTGAATTTAGATACATCAATTCTCATTACGCCTGTCTTCGTATTCGTTTATATGAAACTCGCTTATTTAGGTATTGATATTTGTAACATAGCCAGATAAACTTTGCATCCATGCCGCACAATAATTTGTGTTCATTCCGACTTTATTATGTGCAGTTCAGGTAATAAGAATTATCGTTTGATTTCAAGTTTCGAATGATATAAGTTTTGACTGGTGGAGCATGACTATCTCAAGTTCTTGAGTTCAGGGTATTTGTCAAAGACTTCCAAACCATGGATGCCTGAATGTACATATTTAATTTTTACTCATACTTTTCATGTATTTCTAGGGTTTGTCCTTTAAGGATGAATCAGGCCCCCAGGAAAAGATAGCTAGAACAGAACATCCAGCACCTGAAAAAATCGCTTCCGCAATGGAAAATGCTGGAAATGATTTCTCGAGCGAATCTCTTCTTGTAAACGCTGGAAATGAAAACGTTAAATCCAACATTTACGCCGGCCGTAGCCTCCAAGGCCAAAAAGTAAGATCAACATAGCATGAGAAATGTCTTCCATCAATTTTTCATGGTTCTTCCATCCCTTGTCTCGTCCATCAATTCTAAGCACAATCAAAAAATACAACTATATCTATAACAAAGCCAGGTTTGATCCTTGATACCTTTTCAACCATTCCCAATTTCCATCTTGAAATGAACGCTATGTGTGTTAATGCTATGTCTTCAAAAGCGGAAGAGGCTGGTGGTTCCACGCCGACGCCAGCGTCCCAAAGAGGAAGAGCGGATCTACATCCTCGCTATCGATGAACTCCGCTCTTACACGACTCCAGCGTTCTACATCAAGTTGCAGCGTGCTAAGGTATTTCAACTCCCATTGAGCCTTGTTTTGGCTGGCTCCAGTGTTCTTTACCAGATTTCTGGCAAAGTGTGGACCTGTATAAGCTAATGATCCGTTAATCCACCATGTATATAAGAGCCCGACATTTTTTTTTTCAAACTCCGTTGCTAAGTATGCTGACCTGTGAGAGTTACAATTTTTGGTTTAGAATCTGTGATGTTTTCTGTTGTACAGAGCTGGATGACTGAGGTTGCTAGTGAGTGTCGTAAGCTAAGCTGCAGCGAACTAATCAAAAGGCCAATATTGGAGATGGTCAATGCTCAGGTTTGTGGGATGTTCAAATGGATCTTTTACGCAAGACAAAGCTGTGACCCCGTGTTTCGAGAGAAGAATACTTCTCCAATTTTTTTCTTGCACAGGTACGCCATTTAAATGTTATGCTGTAACATCACTCTCTTAAATCCTAATAATTATGTAAAAGTAAAAATCTTTAACTTTCAACATTTTTTAACTAGTCCTGTAATTAATTCACCCATTTTAATAATGTGATGAGTGTGTTCATTTTTCAGGAATGGGGAAGTTGCTGCTTTGAGTGTATTGGATCCTGGAGGTTAGTAGAAACCGTTATAACACTAAGTCGATCTCGGCATTGTTCGGACGAGAATAGCCGAAGTCGGATGTCTAAGGCCTGTTCACGACGGATGCAGAACGCATTTCAAATAACGAGCCGCGTCGGTTAAGAATTTTTCACAAGTCTTAGCTACGCACGGAAAATTTTCATTTCGGCGTTTTGTTTTAGGCTACGATTACATAGTAAATATCCCAACTTTTGTCTGATTATCATTTTCATATAATTTACATAGACATAGCATCTAGTGAGGAAACCAAATTTCTGACCAAAACTTTAATTTTTAAGGCAGCTTATAGAAATGGCTGTCAAAGAGAAGTAATTTTGAAACATATTTCAATCAGAATTTGATAATAAACTCTTTGTGATTTGACAATCTCATATGAAGCTCTGTCCAAAAACAAGTCAATGGCAAGTGTTGGACCTTTTTTGTGGCGGGAGTCAGGTCACAAATTTCCAAAGGCAACAATGGTATTCTATTTTGTGTTGAAAATCAACCTTATCAATGAATAAGAATTTGTGCAATTCAACATGGCTTAGCTAAAATTTCGATCAAGGGCTTAAAACTCGTGGGATGATAATATAAATGCTCTTCTTTATTTAGATTCTGAGGCTTCACGGGTTTCCAACTCTAGAGACAGTATGTGCAAATCGGAAAAGAATCCAGCTAAACGGATTCGCTTGGATTCAGTAGAAGAGACCATCGATTCTGTGGTGTAAGTATAAACAGGAAAATAGATCTGATCAAATATCACAATTGAGAAATGTAACCACCAGGAAAGAAATCCCTGATTTGCATATCCTTAAATGATCAGGCTTATAAATTATAATACCTGTTTTTGACAGTCTTTGATTTGTAATGAAATGTGATTCATGTTAGATTTTCTCCTAATCTAATATGCGATACGACATAGTAATGGCGGAAAATGCAATTATTAATATGTTCACAGTAACTAACTAAAGAGAATAAGCAATCATGATACCACCATGAGGTACCACATTTATTCTAGAGGGACAAGTTTTGAGTTGACGGGCATTCCACATCTGATGCCTGCTTCTTTTCGTCTTCAGATCCCACGGGCACAGCCGCTTCTGGGATGGTCCTGATTTGAAGGCGCGACTTTCCGAGCTGTGGGCGACCCGAGATGGCCCGATTTCCTTCTACGAAATCTGCCCCAAGGGCGAAGCCACTCGCAAAGATGCAGCCAAAGTCATGTCTACACTTTTAGGTGCGCCTTTTCGAATGCTTCGGCGATCAGATCAGTATACCACGTAGAAGCGGCAATTTTAAACCGCTCAAGATTTATTTGTTGATTCAGTAGAACTTCAGGGAGTCACTTTGGCATATAAATTATTATTATTTTCTAACTTTCTTGCAAGTAATTGTGAAATCTAGAGTTGTTTTATATTGTTATCCAAGGAGCATTATAGGAGTTGATGGTACATGTCTGCTCAACCTGGGCGGTATAATTGACTTTGCGATTTATGTAAATTGCAAACCATTTCTGCTCTGCGTCCATGGATCGGTCCAGTAAAAAAAAACCTAATTAATTTTAATGAACTCTTATTTTCTTCCTTTCAGATCTCTACAAGGCTAAGCAGCTTATTCTCATGCAGGATGCCCCACCATTATTATCTCCGATTCTGACCTATCCTCCTTCCTTTTAACTTCTCCCAGCTGTGGCTTTGTTTTTAAATGCCTCTGTAGCTTGGCTATCTTGGCTATTTTCGTTGAACTGCTGATGGCTATCAGCAGTTAAAGTAATTTATATTCATGTTTTTAATTTTGTGTTAATTTGTATTAACTTAAAACAATACTTAAATTGATTGATTAACTAGTCACAGTTATACAAGGAACTATTGAGCTTTGCCATTAGTATTACGTTCAACTGCAAAGATACTTGGGTAATCTACCCATTGTTTATATACCTAATATTTTGTTGATAATAACTGGTTCGCACTGTTGGTTACATTCACTTGCATATCACTAAACAACACTTATCGCAAGTGCTTTCAATTGCCTATATTAAGATCACTGGTATTAATGCATAAGTTCCTTACATTTAAAAATCTACTGGCGTGCAACATAATGCAACACACTCCAATAATAGAATTTAGCCAACCTTGATACCTATAGCTAATTTTGCTGCCTTCATCAAGGTATGCAATATTTTAAGTGGCAAATCATTTCATATTAAATAAATTCTCAAATTGATTCACTCAAACTTCTATGAACTACCTTATTTGATAAGTTATTATATTTTCTATTAATGTCACTTCAAATGATGAGGAGTCCCGAGTAATTCGGGAACCCAAAAGAGTTTTTTGTAAGGATAATTGAATCACGTCACAAAGACACTGTAATGTTTTTATTCTGTTTGTATTTGACTCATTTGATGCAACATAAATATTCATTCAGCATAAAACTGTATCATTTATTAATCAATCCTGATCTGTCAGAATTTCAATGCTCTCTTTTGTTTATCTGTGCCGTAGCTGCCATCAAAGTTCTTGGGAACAGTCTAGTTCTAGTTCTAGTCCAGACGTGGACTTAAATTCTGCTTTAGGAAACAGAAATAACAATTTTCAGGTCTCAAATGTGTAAGCTTTCAATCCATTTTGTTCACCAGGTTCAGCAGGTAATACATACCTTGTAATCCGAGTTGGCTACCAGCTAGTTCTCAACTGGATAAGGAATATCCAAACTTTTCTTACAAGCAATCAGTCTGGGTGTTAATTTGATAACTAAAAAAATGTTATCGATCAATAATGGAGGAATATGTTTTTAGCGGATATACTTTTTATTTGTTTCGATTGTTTTTTAACCTTTTTTATATGTTCTTTGCTTCGATCAGGACGAAATTTAAATTAAGACAGACGATTTTCTTGCTTACGATTGGTCATTTCCAAATCGCGCTTGGCGGTGTGGCGATGTACGCGCTCCCTGTTAGCTAGTTGAATAACTGTATTTCAATAGATGGAGGGGATGTGGGATCGGTAGCGGAGGGTTGGTTTGGCCTTGGTAAAAACAAGCCTTCACACCGAGCAAGCGAGCGGGCGGGCAAAGGCATTCTGTGTGTGAAAATGGAGTCGGACGTTGTATATTGTCTGTGCAGACAGACTTATGATCCTTTAAGAGAGATGGTACAGTGTTCACACTGTGAAGACTGGTTCCATACCAGGTAATACAGATGATTTATTTTCAATTGAGCCCATTTACATCGTACGAGGTTCAGAATTCGATAATTTATCACACTTTTGATGTTTGACTGAACAACGAAATTTTGGCAAACCATGGCTTAATATGATGCTCAGATGGACATAACCCTAACCAGGCTCCCTCCAAGCTAGTGTGCGTCTATTGATGATAATCAAAATTTGTTTTAGTAGTATATAACTCTTACAATCATTGCTTGGAAGTAGTGTGCTAACCTTTCGATGTTTCAGTTGTGTCGGCCTGGAAAGCCATCAAATCGTTGAAATTGAGAAGTATCATTGCCCGAACTGTGAACCGACTCGAGGAGCATCTTTATGTAAGTTGAAACCAAGCGAAATCTTCTGTTGTATGCTTTTCACGTTATTAAACCAGTTTGGTACGACTTGCAATGCTGGAAATCATGCTAACGATAACGCAACCTAACCTATTTGGCATGTCCGTTTTATTGATCAAAATTAGTTGTAAATCTCTTATGACTGGTAGGAAAACAGATAAAATCTGTAATAATCTTCTGCTCTAACCCTCATTCTTGTTCATGGTCATAGTGGCATCTAAAGCATCTACTAAAAGTGACGTTGATAGTTTTTGCAAACAGAATTTGCATTGTCAATTGGGTTTTTGAAAATCAGGTGTATTCGGAGAGTGTAGCATAAAATATGGAAACTCAAACTTCCTATTAATCTAAGCTGTCCGAATTAATATTTATTGTTAATTTAAGTTTACATCTGAAAAAATGACTTCAACATGTGTGACATTTTTACAACTACAAAATTTAGAAAATATTAATAGCAGGAAAATGCATAGTTCCTAGAAGTTAGTGCCATTTCAAAAATAGTGCTACCATTTGTAACTAAATACATAAAAAAAACCATGCACGAGTTGGTAATTGAGATGTTCTACATCAGTCATCAAGCATCAGCATCAGTACCAAGAATAATTTAACTCGATAATGTGTGATCTCAACCCTAACCTCAATTTTTATTTTCAGACCGACAACGTACAAACTGGCACCGTCTTGATTATTGGGAGGCTGACGCGGAATCGAAACCAGTTCAAACCGGGACAGCTATATTTATAAAGGAGCTAAAGACCAGACATTTCCCAGGATGTGAGAGCATCATAAAGTACATGAAAGGTTCCGACCTCACCCAAGCATATATGCACCAGCATGGATTCGATGTGCCCATTTTGATCAGCGAGAAGGACGGGCTTGGTATCGTGGTACCGGGTGTTGAGTTCGGGGTCGACGATGTGGAAACTCTCGTTGGTATGAACTCTCCGTCACTTGATGCTATCTGCTTGTTGCTTAGAAGTTACTATTTCACTGTTAGATGAATGTGCCACCGGCTTTCCTCAATAATTAATACACATTTCTAGCAATTATTGGGTGAGCTGAATGCATATGAAATAAATAGAATTTTTGTATATGCAGCTGAAAAATGCCAAGCACAAATGGCTTAATGAACAAAAATATTTATATTATGTATTGAGAAAAAAAATGCATGTGGATAGTGTAAATTAGGTATATGTAATCATAAACTTAATGGTAATGTTTCAAAAACTCTAACAAAAAACAAAAATTACAGTAGAATCTGCTTATCTTCGATTGAATGCCATTCAAGCATGTTTATCATCTCAGGAAAGTGAAAACATGAATTTTTAGCTTGCTGTTAGCGTGATTCTAAAATAACAATTAATGCCGTCAGCTTGTTTGTGATCTAGAACTTATTAGCAAAAACTTGACGATGCACTTCAAGTTGCAAGCATTGAGAAGCTGGTTTGCAACTGTAATCTTAAAATGTCAACATTAGATGCCAGTAGGTAAGACTCTACTGCTCTTTAAGGTTCCGACTACGTTCTGGACGTGATTGATGTCGCCCGGCAAGTCAACATACGTCTGCAGCTCTCCGAGTTTGTCAAGTACTTCACCAGCCCTGCCCGGGTCACCACACTGAATGTCATTAGCCTCGAGTTCTCGAGAACCAAGTGAGTTTTTCCAGACTCGAATATGCTCGAGAAGATCGAGAATGAAGTTACGATTCGTAATCGTCCTATGGGTTGCTTGAAGTTTGAACAGCTGATTTGGGATGGTTTAAAGTGTTTCACAGAGTTGCTCTGTCTCTAGATTGTTGGCCTCGAAAAGTTGCTTAAGTCTCGACGTTTGTTAAGGCCATCTTCAGGAGTAAACTGGATGGTACAAAGCTAACACTAAGAAACCTGCAACAGTCTTAAAAGGAAAAAAGGACAGATAGAGGTTCTATCTACATCACTATAATATTAATTATATAAAACTCCAACTAGAATAACATCATCAAGGCCCAGTTTTACATTGCCTTGTTAGTTAGAATGGTCTGTTAGTGTTATCACAATATCTCATTGTCAGTGGCCATGGTAATAACACAACAACGGACTGTTAAGAAGTTGACGGCCCACTGAAAAACTTTCTTATTCTATAAAAGTTATTTATTTCCTGAAGATAGCAGAGAGACCTGTGCCACAGACCCTTATTTACTTAATAGAGTCAACAATCTGTTCAGTTTGGCATGTTGGAAACACCGGTTCTCGTGAGATCACCGAACTTAAGCAACATCGCACTGAGTTAGGTAATGGATGGGTAACCATCATGCACATGATCAGTTCTGTTTGGGAGAGAGGATGGAGGGTTTGAAGTCGGTACAACAACTTGACTCATCTTGCTTATCAACCTCTTGTCAGCACGGATAAGTGGAGGAATCCTGTTGTTCGAGTTTTACCGTCCTTCGGAAGGGACGTAAAGCTGGTGGTCCCCTTGGTGCTTTTCGGCAGGAGTAGGCTACGTGCCGGCACCGGGTTTCCCCTCCTCCCTTCTAGCCATAGGTTAGGTTCATCATCACCCTCATCATCACCCTTTCATTCACCGACGCCATTAGACCAGTGCCATACGGCCAGTTGTCAAAACTGTGCGTCGTTAAACACCACTAATCAAATCAACAATCTGTTCAAAACGGAGCGGCACCGTAAATGCCCACACCTTTAGCACCCTGCGCTGCTCGCAAACCGAGTTGTCAACTATTGTTCTCACCCCCGCAGGCTGGCGTCGCTAGTGGAGGCGCCGAAGGTTGCCCGCGTTCTCGATTGGGTGACGTACGTGTGGCCCAAGTCGTCGGCTGGTGAAGATAACGACCGGCCGCGCGTGCAGAAGTACTGCCTGATCAGCATGAAGGACTCGTTCACCGACTTCCACATTGACTTTGGCGGCTCGTCCGTGTGGTACCACGTGCTCTGGGTGCGTAGAGGCGACGGCCTGCCGTTGAGACTCGTTGATGAGACGTGGCCGCTCGGCGTTTTGCGACTTGTGGCGGTTTGAGGAATGCGGCTCGACGCTTCGGGTCGGGTGTCGATGACCAGGGTGCCGGCATTGGCGCATTGTCAACATTAATGTGTTTTAAATACCAGTCAATCCGAGAGAAAATTCTGATTCCTGCTTATCTTGGGCAACTGTGCGTGAGCCTTGAGTGTAAATATTGTTTCTGAGCATTGTCAGAAGTTAAACAATTGTGGTGTCAAATAATGGCAGTGTTTTGCTGCCAAAACTGCCGAAAGCTCATTCGAATGCTGAATCAGTCTGTCTTGATATTGTGTATTTGCGACAGACGGACAGATAGCATGGATAGCTTGACATCCTAATGGGGCATTTCTCTTTGAGCGTTACCTACTATACCACTTGATGCCGGCGATTTAAGCATAATTTCAAGTCGTCGGTTGCCCAATCAGCGATTTTAACCACAGCAATTTCACATTTTTTCTGGCTCGGACTTTCCCTACCGCCTTTATCATGGCAATGTTCTTGACAGAATTTCCTTAAGCCTTCCATTTTACATGGGAAGCCAATGATAGATTTGCAATAAGCTGACCGACTTACTAGTTCCTGACTTATTGTGATGTTGTAAAATGTTAATGTGAATTTCTTGTGACTGGGTGTTTTTGTGCGCAGGGAGAGAAGGTGTTCTACCTTATCAAGCCAACTCCTGCTAACCTTTCGCTCTACCAGCGCTGGCAGTATTCGTCCACCATGTCAGAGGACTTCTTTGGTGACCAGGTAACATTATCCTAAGAACCCTATGTACAGGATCCACACAAGGGTTGGCAGATATTCGTGGTCACTTCAGCCAAGTGCATGCGCTTTATGTTCCATGCTTTCAATGTGAATTAACCATCTCTGTTATCATGTACACTTCTGGACACTGAAACCCGTCCACCTGAAATTTTTACAAGTCCCAATTTCGTCTTGCTTGAAAATAGTATAGGTAGCCAGGTGGAGGCTGAGCACATGGCATTTGAAACCGCTTGCTTAGGAGGCTGCCTAATGATGGAAAACCAGTTTTCTTATCAGTGGGGCTTTTAACAATTCATATGAACCGTGCAGTGCGAATATTCGTTCACCAGAGTAGCCCTTTTGGCATGATTGAGCTCCAGCATTTGTCACAGAGTTGCCGGTGAAGATTTGGACAGTTTGGACGAATTTCAATATCCTTGCTGTGACCACACTACATTTACCATTGATACCTATTAATAGTTAAAAAAACATTTATTCGATGGTTAAAATACTAAAAATGACAACCGTTTGAATTTCCTCCACTGCATCGTAGTAATCGACGTCGTTTGTTATCTAATCTCCCGTACTTGATATAATATATCCGACCCGCCAGGACAAGGTAGCCTACAGCCATCAAAAAGGTCGGGTCTCGGAGCCAACCATTGACTTGATCCAAAGATAATATAAGCAATTAAAAGGAGAGAAAATTAAATCGTGCCATGGAAACAAACTTTTTCCAGAATACTGAGGAAGTGATGAGATAAACGTGTTTGCTGTGAAGAGAAGACACAGGAAGTTTTCGAATTATTTCTGAATCTTCAAAATTACGAGTTATAGGTAATTGGGGGGTGCTGAAATGGTGTGCAAGACTCACGAGATATCATATTTGTGAGCTTGGTCGATCCTCATTTTACTGGACAGGCATGACTGATAAGGAAAACTGGTTTATCATAATGAGGTATTGGTTCAGAAAGCACATGGCATACAGCATGGTGTGTACCCGACTTACCTACACTATTTTTCAAGCCAACCTCCCTCGGGACTTGTATAAATTTCTAGTGGATGGATTTCAGTGTCCAGGAGTGTACATTAGATAGAAAAAGGTACTTACCATTGTTGATGGGGGTATTATTTTCAGTATTAGATGCTCTGTTGGCTAGAAGTGAGCCTTTTTGCAGGAAGTGGATTGAAGAAGAGATTTCGATTTGACTCTTGATTCTCTGTCCATTCTGTAATCTGGCGAGATTGTGATTGATCTGAAGATTGTCGCATAGCATATCATGATCGGTTGCAAGAACCGACATCATGGATCATATTTTTACAATCTGTGGAAGAGATTGTGATTTCAATCTGTTGATCGTTGTTTTTGTCGCATCACAGGTGGACATGTGTTACAAGTGCGTCGTCCGTCAAGGCCAGACGATGCTGATTCCTACGGGATGGATCCATGCCGTTTTCACCCCCATGGATACCCTTGTCTTCGGAGGCAACTTCCTCCATAGCCTGAACCTACCCCTGCAGCTACAGTGAGTGCCCCTCCGGTCAAATTCATTGCATGATTCTACTCAAGCCTTTCTCGTCGGCCATGATACTGTAGGTACGACAGCAGTCTGGGCTCTGTCCTTCCCCTACTTAGACTTCTTACTATTATGATAATTGATGGCCACCAATTTTTTTGCATATGAGCTGTTGTCTTCAACAATTCAAGTATAGAGAGTGAATCAGCCAAACATGGAAACTTCTCTTGACTGTACTTTCCTTTTGTCGTTGCCGACGAAGCTGGGATGAAGTAGGGATAGCATCGAGTACTGAGCTAAAATTTGACGACCGCTTAGCGAAACGTCGAAAGAAACAATAGAATCTGCAAGCGGTTCAAGAATTTCTTTGGAAAACTAATGGCTTGTTTCCTCATGACAGGGTCTACGAGATTGAGAAGAAGATCGGTGTGCCGTCCAAGTTCCTTTTCCCCAGCTTTGAAGTGATCAACTGGTATGCGGCCAAGGTGCTTCTGGAGGAGTTGAAATCTATTAACAGTATTAGTGGGCTGAGCCCCCCACCCCACCTGCTTTCAGGTGTCAAAGCGCTCACCATCACACTGAAGACTTGGATCAACGAGAAAGATGTGAGTTTTCTTGATCTAAGTAACGAGTAGTAACTAAATTTCCAATCGGAAATCGTGGCTTATTGTGGATTTGATCCCTGATTTGATGCGGCTGCAACAAATTCTTCTGAAGAGGTGTCCGTTGCTTACAAAATTAAAATATAATTTTTAAAACAAGGGGCTATCCTGTAATGTGGTTGAGATGAATTGGGAAGGGTGAAAAAGAAATAGGTCATTCATATTATACTTACCGTCCATTGTACTATAATCCATCGTTTGTCTTTGGCAGTCTAATCGTAACAAGCACGACGACATCCCGACGTCGATAATGGGCTACAAGATCTGCAAGGAGCTGAACAAGGAAGTTCGTGTTGCCGAACGAATGCTCAACCTCCTGAATCCACCCAAGCCTGAACGGGAGTCGAAGCGGAAGAAGAAGAAGCCGATGAACCGGGACTTTGTTGACTTCTCGCACAACGAAGAAGCCGTGAGTGCTTATTAATTCGCTGCTATCGGTTTTTCTACACAAATACTTTTCTTCAGTGACACTAATGCTAACAACCAAGTTACGGTTAGTTACCTATTTGGCCAGAAAATCTAAAGATTTGAGAACAACCATTTCCTGACTGCAAATCTGCATTTGGCTAAAAATTTACTTGGCAATGAGACATTTGTTCCTTCCTGTGGTGACAATTGCTTGCTTTTGCATGTTTTGGTTTTATTTTCTTGGTTTTCCCGTCTCTTCAGCACGTGAAAACCTCAATTACCCATCCTACTCCCTGGAAAGTGGCGCAGAGGTCTACGTGGCAGCGGGGCCCATTCCTGCTGCACTCGTTTTACATACCCCTGGTAATCCGCTTCCCGTTCCATCCGATGCCACTCTTGCCGCAATGCCGTGGTGTATCGGCACAGGTGAAAGACAGACAAAAGGGTCGCCGCTTTTGTGGTTGAAAATGCAAAGAGGCGGGTAGAAAGACGTAACGAGGGAGTGGGGACTAGGATAGCGGCTCGACTCGCCGAAAGGAGTAGGTGGCAGACGAGGTAGACTCTCGGGCTTAGAGATCCGAGGCTAGATTCACTTGCGCCGTAACTCTGGTCTCGCCTGCCACTTTTTCCTCGTAGGCAGTCGTGCCACTCCGCTTTCCTCATTTGAATTTAGGTTCACTATTTTGGCACTGTTGGACCTGTGGCCGAGGAATCGCAAGTGGTTTTTGTTAGAGATGTTGATTCAAGCACCCATGAAAAAGTTGGCGGTTTTTTACCATTTTTCTGCATCACTTACTGGGGACTCATTGGGTAGTTTCAAATTAAGTATCAATTATTCAAATATATTTTTATAAATGCTTTCACATGTGTCCAACGGCCAACCAATATAAGTATAAGGTACCGTCAAAAGTAGCACAAAAATTGGCTGATTTTTAGCGAAGTCGAGAGAGTCAACGGCTTATGTTTGTTGACGACCTGCAGCTTCATCAACAACGTCCATTTGATAAAAATAAAACGGTCATCAGGTGGCAGACAACAGGATGCAAAAAAATATCAATTGCCTGAATGCAATTGCTTTGTCTACCTGACACCTGTATAATGCCTGTACCAGCAAGCAACAGCGAAAACCAAAACATTGTGCACCAGCTCCACTAGCAGAACAATAGAACAATGAAAAATTCTACAGATAATAAATGATATTTAAATAACATCACTTTTTTCAAATCCCTTCCACCCGATCGAGTAATCAGCCTCGCAAACTGTCTACCACAAGCAGTCAGACAGTCGCCTAGCAAACAGCCTGCCAGTCGGTCAACTGTTTGGACTTTAGTTTAATTGCCATGTCGTGGGTTACCCAGTACGAGGCAAAGCAGCCGCTCAAGCTGACCATCAAGGCGGTGAAGCCTGTTCCGCCGCCGACGGCGGCACCCCCGAGTCCCGGCACCGCACGGCCCGGCATCCGACTGACCCTGCCCCGGCCGAGCACCTACCCTTACACAACGCAACCCGGCACACCGGACCGAGTCAAGGTAAGGGGCGTGAGCCTAAAAGCCTAGATTAATGCACAGAGCCGAGCGACTTGGCGCAAATGGTGCCTCTAAGGATAATCCGGTGTTACGACACGGAGGTGATGCAGGTGGATTTTTTATCATGATTTCTTCTGGATTACTGTAAATAATTGGGAAATCGCAATTCCCTTCCTTAAATTCGCACTTCTCTTCAGGATTTACTGATGACAGTGACGGCAGGCCAAGTTTGCGCATTGGATGCGAGAGGATTCGTTTGTTGTTGAATGCGCGGCAAATAAACCTGCGCATCTTCTGCGCGAGCAGAAAGCGCTGTGTGTACCGGTCATAAGCGAGTTGTTAGTGTTACAGAATAGTGGCCTAGACTAAACAAGCTGAAACAAAACAAGATATGCAATAGGTACCATGGACTAAACAAGCCACTGTAAAACCGGTGGAATTACTAAACAGGCTGTTACAGAACAATTGGTCGAGACAAACAAGTTAGAAAATGGGGGTTCTAGACTAAACAAGCTTTTACAACTGTGGCTAAACATAAAAGCTAAACAAGCTACTTGTTCTACACCAACGATGATTCCTTGCCAACTGCGTTATCACCAGCATCCTGCTCAAGCAAATTATTAGCTTTGAAATAATGCAAGCTCCGAACAGCATCGAAACCTTCTTTCCGATTCTTGGCAACGCATTCACTATGGCCCTCTTCGTCCCGTTGGCGTGGCAGTTGGCGAGACCGAGAAAGTGCTCGTGCTCGAGAAAATTCTCCGAAAGAGAATGGTCGAGCACTCGGCATCTCCACCCTGTACGTGTTTAAACGGCGGCGTTGGGTGCCAGGCGGACTCGTCGGAGGAGACGACGCAACCGGCGTCGGCGCAGGCGGCGGCGGGCGACGCCGACAGCCCGGTGCTGGTGGAGAACCGGGACAAGAGCGCGCGACGGCCGTGGACGGTGCTGATCAAGCCGGCGCCAGCGCCCGGGGCCGACGAGAACGCCGGGCTCGACGGGAAGGGCGAGGCAGGCGCCGACGGAGCCAAGAAGGGCCCGTTCCTCAAGTTCAAGCTGGGGTGGGTTGAGTTTATTTTTTGTATTTTATTCGTGTTTAACGAGCGATGAGTATCGATTGATCTCAAGGGTGTCTGGCATGTTGGAAACACCGATTCATGTGAGATCACCGAAGATGAGCAACATCGCACTGAGTTAGGTTTGGATGGGTTACCATCATGCACATGATCAGTTCTGTTTGGGAGAGAGGTTGGATGGTTTGAAGTTTGTGCGACAACTTTACTCGCCTTGCTTATCAACATCACCTCGCTTATCAACATCACCTCATCATTACCCTTTAATCACCTCAAAACAGTGTGTTGTTAAACACCATTAATCAATCTCAAGGGTGTGGCCCAAGTTGTGTCTGGCTATAATTTTTTATGCAACGGGCTGACATTGGCTAGAAATTACTCATTCTTTATAAACATAAATTTATTTTTATTTCTTTTCTAGTTATTCCAAATATTTGTAAATTTCTTGTTACAGTACCTAAACTGCAGACAACCAATTGTTCAGAATCCCTATATAATCATAAATATACACCCATCTTTTGCATTAAATTTTGCGATTGTGAAAATGGATGGTTTTTTTCGGGGTTGCAGTCGCGAGCCGGAGAAAATCGACTCTGTCTACGACTTCCACGACGACAGCAACGACGACGACTGCCTGATGATCGACGAGCTGCCGAAACGCAAGCGCCGGTACAGCATCGCGTCTGGACCTTCCGGATCACTCAAGATGAGACTGCCCAGTGAGCACACTACTTCTCTAAAGTCTTCTTAACACTTAAACCCATGGTTACAAACCTCCTTAAAACGACTGTTAGATTATAAACACTTAGCTTGTTTACGCAGATCAAGATGCCGATGCTGATGTTGAGATGTTGTCCCTGTAACAAACGGTTGACCATCATGAGCTTAAAAACACTTGGCTATCTACATTCCAAAATTTGTATCCGTGGTATTTAAATCCAGATCTCTCAACTTGCTGGGATGGAGAAATATCCAGTTATTTTTTTTCATATAACCGATTGTGGAACAGATATTAATTTTATTTGAGTTTTTGGGCTCAATGGAAATACATAAATACAATAAACATCTGCATATGGGATATTTCATCTAAAGTATAGCGATGTATATAGATCTAATAATATCCTACCTACAGTACATGCAACGAGTATTTGCATTTAGTTCCGTGTCGACACTAACACGTGGCTTGTTTTTTGCAGACCTGTACGGAGGCAAGAAGCCGGGCGTGGCGGCGGGGGCGGCGGGGGCGGTGGCAGGGGCAGTGGCTGGTGCGGCCGGCGATGCCGATGTCAGCGTCGACGTCGACGTAGTCTCCGACCTGCCCAAGAACGGCATCGAGGAGCTGCTGAAGGCGTCGTGTTACGCCAACGAGCCCGCCCCGCCCGCAGGCAACCTCGAGGATATCGAGTTAGTAACCGCTAGCGCTTTCACTTGTGTCCGCGATAGCCATTCTTGATATCGGCCGATGCGGATGCCTGTTCCTTGAATTGTACGCCTTGATGTTCTATGCATTAAACACTTGAATTTAGTGTGTGTGTGATGTTTGCCTGCTCTGATTTGTTGATTGAGTGGCTGCTTTTGAGATTCTTCGTGATGAGTGTCGAGTGCTGTGTGTTGGTGTTGTGAATTGGAATGTCTTGCTGTACAGAATAGGCCATTGATGAGAATAACTGGCTTTGAACTTCATTATGATCTGGGCAAAAGCCTTGAGGATAATAGTTGTGTGGGTGTTTGTGTTTGTGTGTAAGGCTGGCTAATTGTAATTACTGTGTGGGAATAAAGAAAGTGGAGAAGAAGATGTCCTAAAGATGACCTTGCCAATGCAATCAAAATTCGATTTCACCAGAGAAAAACCACTTAGCTTAAACACTTCTTTGATAGGTCCCCATTTTTTCCTAATCGCTTATTGAAAAGCAACTGGGTTGCTTCCAGCGGCCGATAACCGTTAGCCGGCGGTTGTAACGTGCGACGTGTTTGCACAGGTCGGGCCGCGCTTCGCCGTCGACGCGCGAAGCGATTGCAGGCATGCTGTCGATCAGCCGGTCGTACGTGCGCGACGGCGCCGGCAAGACGTCGCCGGGGGACTCGCGCGCCGGCCGCCACCCGCGCAAGTACCGCTTTTCGGACGACTACGGCGAGAACATGGACAAGGTTCACCAGGACGATGAATACGGTAATTGTGATTTAGATGTTTTTTCTCGGCAGCTGGCTCCAATTCAATGTTGTTCCAAATTGTTTGCAATCAGCCTAGTTGCCGACTTGCGGTTAAACGCCGCAAAATAACCGGTGGTTGGCACCGGTTGTGAATCTGGGCCCAGATTCTGTGGAGAAGGATCTAATTTTGGGCTAACAATCAACTTTCCAGGACAGCGTGTCCAACGATCAGTGCCTCGGATTTACGGTCAGAAAACGTTGCGTCAGAAAGACGCAACTTTGTTGTCGTTGACCTCGTCCTTTGCTCGGTGTGCAGTTTATCCGACGCTTTGGATGACTACTAAGATAACCCCGGTCTATACGTGCCAGGATGCGGAAATGACGCAACTTTGTTGATGTTGACCATGTCCTTTGCTCGGTGTGCAGTTTATCCGACGCTCGACGCTTCGGACGACGAAGAGGCTGTCTTCAAGCCGCGAGGTCGCCGGAAGCAGGACGAGCCATGGAACCCGAAGGCGCGCGTTGGGCCGTTGGTGCCGAAGACCGACCGGCCGTTGCGCGAAGGCACCAAGAAGCAGGCGGTCGAGAAGGGGCTGGAGGCGGCGGCTGCCAAACGAGCGGGACTGCCGGTCAGTGTTGAGATCCGGAAGTAATCGATTGAGTGCTTGGAAGCAGGGGGGAAAGCCGGGCTGGAAATGTGCCCGGCCTGTGTGATGTGGAGAAAAACTTTTCAGCCTTGGCCTCCATTGGCTGTGTGGTTGTTACTTCTCCAAACAAATTCTCCAGACAATCTTAACTTACGATTGCAAAACAATTAAGTTCACTGTCTACAATGGTACCTATTCGATGGTTTATTGACGTTGTTCTAATGAAAGTGACTGGATTGTGCTCGTTTTCAGCCGGCAAAGCGACCGTACAACCGGAAGAAGGTGAAGCAGGAGCCGGTGCCGGTCGCACCGGTCCCAGTGAAGGAAGAAAAGAAAGCGAAGATCGACACCAAATGTAAGTTTGTTAGTCTCCAGGCGGCCTTCGATTGCTTACACATTTTTCTACTAATCTCATGTCTGTGAAGATAACACATCTTGCCACTTGTTGAAACATCGCTCTGCATTGATTGGTTGATAATGCAACTGTTTAAATTCAGATCTCAATCTTTATGTTGGAAAATAATTTTTTCATAAAGCAATCAATTACATGACTTGTGTTTCGGTCACAATTCACAAAGCGATTTGATCGAACATTTGACTGCGTAAAACAAGCTTAAATCACACTTACATAATTGTATGTATTTTATGTATTAAGTTAATAGAGATAAGTTAATATCACCTACCAAGCCAAATCATTCCTGAGCAGTTATTTGGAGATGAGGCAGAATCCCTGTTATTCGAACCCATGGTCTGAAAGACCATTGCCACTCTTTACACGAGGTTAAAAATCGCTACTGAGAGACTAAGATCTGTACCGATATCTTTAAAGCTGCACGTGCAACCTGCTCGTCTTTGGTTAGCACCTGACTGTTGTGTCATGAATTTGGTTTTAATTTTTCAGTGCGCAAGCCGAGAAAGGGTATGGCCACAGCGAAACAACGACTAGGGAAAATACTAAAAATTCACAAAATGAAGTTTTAATACCTGAAAAACCAAAACATTATGTTAAGCTGAGTTCATGTCCACTTCATTTTATGTGGCTGTCTAGATTACATGATTGAATTCTTGTATGGGACACAGTGAAGTGGACTTTAAGTCGGCCAATGTCTTATAAAGATGATAAAGAGTTATTTTCATACTTACTGCAAGTGGAGGCTGATTTTGCATTGAAAGCAGTATAATCATAGGATAAGGTATGATGGCGATCGATAGATAATATATTGTATAATGTAGGTAAATAGACAGAGTAGATCGATAATGAAAAAACTGCTGTGTGAAAGATCATTATTTTATTAATATTATCCAAGGAGCTAGAGTGGCATAATCAAATCTATAATATTTTACACAGTCTTATGGCAAAATGTCTTCTTTTAAATCTGTCGTTTGCAAATTAGGGTAGTTCTGTTAATCAATAATCTTACAGGATGCTGATGAGTGAGATACCTAATATTGCATGTGGGCATAGTTATGTAATTTGTTAGTTAGCTATGTCCATTTATTTGACAAGATTATGAATAGAAATACCCATCACATGCAGGTATAAGCACTGAGTGCGTCATTTGAAATTTAATTATGCCTTTTCATCCTACAAGATTATTGATTACACTTACCTGTCACTTGCAGACTTGGAAGAAATTCCTCCGGTCTTCACCAAGTAAAGGTATTCTTTTCTACTGTCGTAAAGCTCCTAGGCTGTTGAAAAATTGAGATAAATTTATAACTTAGCTTATCTTTGTTTTCTTTTGGTAGTTTTTTGTTTTTTGTACAGAGCCAACCATGATTTTTTTATGAAGCAATTCCATTATTCACTTATATATACACACACAATGCATTTTTTGGGCCACAGGAACCCTTTAATTGATGATAATGAAACTTAACTAATGTGATTAATACAGATAAATACTTCTTCAATTGTGAATGCTTACAAGCTAAAAATTAACGCCATGTCTTTTGGTTTCCATGATCAATTTATATCTGTTTATATCAATGATTGCAATGTATTAGATTGTTAACTGCTTATTCAGATATCAACTTCACCTTCAGTTCTTATCTTTTGAGAGTAATGCATGAAAAGTTATTTATTTATTTTTATCAAACAAGTGCTGAAATGACGCCACACCAAATGAGTTAGGGTTTAAGGGTTTAGCAAGGGTTTAACCAATGCCTTAACCCTTTGGCTTGGCTATTAGCTGTCTGGATGTTTGAACATAAAACATTGTTTTCACTTTTGATATTAACGTCGCTTGGAAACATTCACGGCTTGTACGGGAACTGAAAATCAAGGGGCTTTCGAGCATGTTTTTTTCTGTCAAAATCATTCTAATTATAGCCGTGTTTTATCCACATCTGGTTAACTGATCACTTATGGATTCAAACCAATGTTTGATGCTGAATGCTGAGCTAATGCTGGAGGGGGAGGAGAGAAGTTGTTAAATATGCAGGAGTAGCCTCTGTTAGATTCTTCACCTGGAGTCTCTTATGCTGGGACACTTTTTTGCCGATGTATCTTTGTGAACAGTGAACAAAGCTCAGAGCGATCCACCTTGCTTACAATTTCCCTTTGTAAGGGAAATAATAGTGGGGATATAATTCACACTGGAAGGGCAAAGTCTTCAACTTTTGAAGGCCTTGCCATTTTTTAATACAATACACAGTAGTATGGTAGTATAGTACTAACTGGAAAACCAATGGATTTGTTTAAAACACATTTTTTTATAGATTATTACAATTTTTATTTTTATTACAACGGAAAATGTGTCTTATATATTAATTAGTTGAAGACATTGTTTTTGAATCCCGATTGAGAAATAGATACCCAACTATTTTATTATTATAAATAGCACAATTCATCACCATATAAAATACCTAAAAGAGTTGAATCTCATTTATATAATATTATCTAATATTATAGCATGATTTGCTAAACTCCTACTCTTTATCTTACGGTACAAACTGTTGGAAGTTATGGACCTTTGCCATCAAACTTTCAGACTCTGTTTAGTATGAATCAGTTTACTCTCTATCCTTAAGCAAATGCCATCCTTTCAATCGATTCCAAAAAATGAAACTTGTGATAGAACTATTTTTCCATGACGGTATGATCCTTAATCCGGTCAGATATCTGTTGCATAATATAATATTATAGTGAATACATCTCATAATTGTAATTTATATCTTATATTATTGTAATTTCACTTCTGTGATCCACTCATTCTCTTTTTTGGATGGCTCTAAACATGCAAACACTGTATATGGTTGGGGTGTAACAACATTAGCTTGAAACATCCCTGGGAAAGCTTGATGGGATGGATTTTTTCTTCGTTTATCTAGTGTGTTCCTTGATCAGCTTAAGTAATTATATATAAATATATAAAAAATATATATCATTATTTGCACACGCATACGTAAAATAAGATTAAAATAATGATTGATCAATATTTTTCTCTTGTTTTCACCCAACTTGAAAGCTAAATTCCTCTCCTGAGAATCCCTGGTCTATAGATATAATTGTATTTAGGTATGTCTATATAAAGAAGGTAAATATAACTAAAAGCTAGATATGACGAGGAAAATATGCCCAAGGGGCATAACTACAACCTAAAGGCAGGAATATTGTCACATTAGGGGCACAGCTGCTCTGGAACTTGAAGATACAAATACACTTTCAGCTTGAGCTTCACTGTTGGCTAGCAACAATGTTATATAATAACTGAGTTCTAAGATGAGTGACAGTGGCAGGCTTTTCAGAGGAGATGTCATTCCCTCACCAGACAATCGTAATCGTAGTTAAGTATTCCAACCTTTCAGCGCTGTTCTTACGCACAATGTGCAGGGCGTTTAGAATCAATATATTTACTTCTTCTCCACTGCGCGCAGCCAGCAAATAAAGACCCTAACCAAGTCAAACAAATATAAAATTCAGATGGGATTGTGAACAACTTCTTCAGGCTCCAAGATCTAAAAAGTTTCAATAAAAAAGCACTTAATACAGTGAAATTGATTCTTTAATCATCTGCTTAGTCTCTTAGTTTAGGCACTGTGTTCTAACTTGTTGAATTCCTGAGCGTCTTTGGTAACTTGGTCAGTGATAGGTTGTTTTTGTCTGTTTTCTAAATGAAGAATTTCTGTAGCCCTAGCTTATGTTATTAAACCAAAATGTATTAATTAAACGTTGTCAGTATACAATTTGACATACAATAAAATGTAGTTTCAAATGATTCTTATGTCGTTGAAAATAGACGTACATAGCCAGCCCAGATAACGGGATCTATAAAATTATATCCATATCCAATTAATATTTTCATTCGAAAATCCAAATTTAAAAATGTAATCCTTAATGAAAACGGCGGGGTGCGTCACATGCAAATTTACGTACGTCACAATTTGCGTCACTCATGTCAAAACTCGATATTTTGGGCGGTGTTTGAAAACTGAATTATCGCAATTTTAGCCAACAGTTCTCGTTATTCATATCAATTGATATAAAAAGAAAAGCCAAGCCCCAAATTGTGAGGACCAAGTATGTAAAGTTGTTAGTTGTTACCTGATACTTATTTATTTAACTTTCGTGTTCCTGCATTGATATGTTATTTATAGGTTAAGAAGTAACTTATTTAAGTTTCAAGTTTTCAAGTTTTTTCATGGCGGAACCTCTGGAATGAAATCAGACAATTAAAATTTAATTCTTTTATATATATATATATATATATATATATATATATATATATATATATATATATATATATATATATACAGTTCCCCATAATATCGCTCTAATTTACAAGTGGCATCATATGCCATGAGCATTTTTCTGATGAAACGTATTATTTTGTTACCTCACTCACTTATTTCTCAAACTTTAAAAAACAAACTTGCATATATACGAGCTATTTTATTCAAGTCACACGTCTTAATATCGTTAATGTTCTGCAGGTTTGTTTAAATTGTGTCATCAAACCATTTCCATGACGGTAACCAACCTAGAAGAGTGCTCCTACCAAAATTGGTACCCGAGTCTACGGAACTATACTTGCGATTCAATTCTCATACCCATCCCTGATCATGTAGTGGAATATCTTCTGTCAGACACCGTTGTCTTGCCAAAAGAGTCAGTTCCCGAACGAGTTGCTAAGCCCACTTCGTCCAGTCAAGAGTGGTCGAGTGATGAAGAGGATGCACCAGAACTAATGGTATGAAATTTTTATGGTAGCTCAAATGTTTCTCACCTTTCAGACATGCAAATAACATTATCTCTATTGGTGTGTTACAGCCACCAAGCTTCCCAGAGTTCAGTAAAAAACTCAAGGATGGGATCCGCCAGCTGGGAGGTTCGGTTTTTGTGAAGCTAAACTGGAGTGCCCCGAAAGATGCATCTTGGATCACGGCCGATAAAACGCTCAAGTGCACAAACCTGGAGGACATTTATCTCTTGCTGAAGAGCTCGGAGTCGATTGCTCATGACCTTTCATACCGATTCAAAAGTGTGGATTCTGATGCTAATAACTTCTATGTGGTTCTCAAAAGATGGCAAGACATACATCCTGGAAGTGAATATAGGTGCTTTGTTGTGCAGAATAAATTGGTTGGCAAGTAGATTTGAGATTATTTTATACTGATTTATTAGTTATCCAATTACAAAAAAAAAACTTTCAAGTTTAGATTACATTTAAGCCCTTCAAACGTCTATGTTTATACCTACTCATGCCTACACTACGAACGGTGCAATGCAATTACGAATCGGAATATAAATATTTAGATTTGACAGGTAGTATATAGGTTTACATTGTACTATTTCCTACAAGTAGCTCCTGCTCATCTTGTTGCCCATTTTACCAAAAACAGAATCATCACTCTATTGTCATCACTCTATTATTGTTGTGTCATTTTCAGGTATATGTCAACGGGACTGTAAAGCATACTATGTTCATAACTCTTCGTCCAAATTTGAAATAATTGAAGACATTACAAACTTCTTTCAAGCCAACCTCAAAGACACATTCACGTTGACAAACTGCAAGTACCCAACTAATTTTTTTTATTTCGGCCTCTGCCACTCAAGTGCTCAAACTGAGCTCATTAGATTGTTAATGCACAATATTCATCTTCCAGATGCGTTTGATCTGATTCGGGAGAGGAGAGATCAAGTGACGCTTCTTGACTTGAGTCCATTAGACTGTAAGACAAAGACGATCTTATTCTCGTGGGACGAGTTGAGATCCTTGGAGAACAACCGCCAGTCGAATAGCACGGAAACGGCCGAGTTCCGTTTCTTGGGAGAGGAGCCAGGTTTCCAGCCAAACTCTTTTGGAATACCTGCAGATGTCGCTGATTTCTGTGCTAGGAGAAGCTCTTTGTCGCTCATCGAATATGTAGCTAAGGTTAGCTTGTTTCTATTGACTTTAGTTAGGCAGAAGTTTGCTAGGCAACACATTTTTTATTGTGTGAGAGGATGGTGACTATCTGCCATTCCATAATATTCCAAACTAAATATTGACATAAAATAACTTCACAGCTCAGTGCTCTAAGGTACTACCTTTAAGACATGACTTAACTTGTCTATTCTGACTGTCCCTATTTTTCAGGAAGTTCAGGTCCAAACTCAGGAGAATTCTTCTGCAAACAAACCAGATCCATGAACTAAAACTTCAAATCAGATGCTGAAAATGATGTACAACTAAATTTGATTTTATTTCGAGTAAAATCTTAGAAATACAATCAATAAAAAATGAATTGAATAATGATAATTAATATCTAAAAGTTTCTATGTACCTAACTTATATTCATAGTATTTGATCTGCATTTCATAGTAAGGGGTAGTAAGTTTACTGGCTAATTGCAATTTATATTATAATGGCTGTAAAGTGTAAATGACTTGGACCAAGTGTTGTGTTCAAAGCTTCTAACTTCTTATTACTAGCGATCAATTTTTAAAATCACCCACATTTCTCACAAATGTATTTTCATCAATAGAAAAGGATTGTGGGGGGGGGGGGGTGAAATTCCAGGGGCAGTGGGAGAAGATTAAAGTAGGATAGAAACCTTCAGCTCAGAGACCAGGTACCCAGTTATGTTTTTGTTGCCCCCTCACATCTGTACTTTTGGGTACCTATTGACATCGGATTTGAAACCTCTGTCATGGAAACAAGATATTATTATTTCAAAAAGACTGCTAGGCTTATCGCGTGAACATTCTCGCTAGCTCGGTCCGCGTAAGTTTTATATTGCGTTCCGTCTCGTTGATAGGTGGTGCCCTGTCACCTGTCAAAAGTGTCTTCCTCACTTCAACGCATCTCTGGTTCGTCATTAGAGAGTGCTTCTTGTCGCTTAAATCATCGTCAATCCTTTTCAAATGCATTGCCGATACATTGAAGGATTCTCTAAAAATTAAAAATTACATTTTTTCCCATGAAGTAGGTACTTTTTTACAGCAAAGACTTCCAGAATTGAGTGCATGCCATTTTTCCAAACCAGGGTTAAATGGCATGGGCTCCTTTTGCACAGTTAAATTTATTAGCACAATTAGAAATGTAGACCTTTCGACTGATAATCAGCTGACACCTCAAATCCAGTCAATAATTTGTACAAGACGACTAATTTAAAACTTGCCGGGAGCTCATACTCCATTGGCAATGCTTAAACAAACAAAGATTACCTGCAAGACGCGACGTGCATAGCCAGCTCCTTTTTGGAAACGCGTAGGCTGAGGATCTGATCGGTGAGCTTGGTTTGTGCATCGTCGTGGACAAGTTCCCGGGCAGGTCTCCACTGTCGCATCTCTAGACGAGTCTCGGTCTGTTTGCTCACGTCCGTCTTCATGTTCCAAGCCACCTCGAGCTCTGCTATCTCTTGCGAGATCTTATCCATCTCGGTGATCATCTGATTCCGGTACGAGTGCCGAAATGCAATAGGAATATCGAACAACATTTGTTTGGGCGACGACAATGCAAATCAAGGAACGGTTTTGTTAGTTTTGTGGGATTTTAGAGAGCCCTTGTTGATTGGAGTGCGTTCCCGGTTTTGCTCTCATGACTGAGATTTTTTCCACTCAATTGTTTAGTGCCAATAATCTTCTCTTATCATAGCAAAACTGTGAACACACTCCAACCATCCAACCAATTCAATAACATTGTATCTTTGCACAACAGTAAAGTTGAATGGTTTTTGGTTTTTAATTAGTCTGAGTAGCCTAGAAAATTATGATTCATTCAAGTGATCACCTTTGCACGTTGCCATTCGAGTTCCGTAATTGCTCGTTCCAATTGATAAATCCTTCTACGTAACACAAAATTGGTAGCTTCGTGCTGCGCCATCAGGTTGTTGCGTGCCCTTTCTCGTGCACCGAACAGTTTTTCACGCAAAACCTGCGACACCGAAATCTCTTGTTCCGCCCTGATCGTATTATAACGAGAATGCTCCACCCAACTCAGTATCGGGATGGAACTGCCGAGACAACATTTCATTCATCATTACCATTATTTTGACAAACTGACCAACAGTTTCGTGCAATCTTGCTATTTTTACAACTATGAAAAACACACCGTACCTGATCGGGACTCGGGTCGGGTCTGGCTTGTAGCTTGTGCCAGCGCAGTTTGGTTCTGTCTCCAGCTGGCAGGTGTCTATTTGCAACGCAGTCTCCTTGTCCTCGTAATCAACCTGGAGGTTCGAGTGTTCGTCTTGAAGCCGGTTGCCCTGCTCCCATGCAGCCTGGCACTTCTTGATCAAGTCCTCTTTCAGATCCTCGATCACTGCCAGCTCCTAAAAAGAATGTTGGAAAATGTGTCATTGAATGCGCAGCAGATGCAGCGTTTTTTTAAATATTTCTGAAAAATTTAACAAGTCATTTTGTATATGAACAGAAACTGGAAATATTTATTATCGGACTGAAAACCTGACCTTTTTCAGATGAACGTAGACATCATCGTGGTTCAAATCATTTCCCTTTCTTTGGTCTCGCAATGTCATGCACTCATTCACGACTAGAAGAGGAATGTTTGTCCCATGTTCTAAAGCTTTATCAGTGAGATTTTTTTCTTCTTTGAGATGATCCATTTCTTTTTTCACAGCCCTCAAGGACCTTAGCAGAACATCTCGCCACCGAGTGATTTCTGACACCCTAAAGAAAGCCCGAGTTGACTTAAGTTAATATTTCTTACAGTTTAGCAAACATAAAAGGATGGTTCCCATCTAACCGAAAAATCTACAGATCTAATTCAATGGGAGTTCTGCTTGCCTTGTAGCAATTAATCATTGTGCCAGATGTTTTAGTGGTATTTCAGGCAGGTAAGTGCACGTAGTAACATAAACATGAATTAACATGAATCATATATATATATATATATATATATATATGATTCATGTTAATTTATTACCTGTCTCGCAACCGGGCATCGCTGTGAAATCCATCCCATTTTGTCTGGATAGCAGTCTCGTTACGAGTTAGTCTCCCCTGGGCTCGCAATTTCAAGGACTCATCTCGTCGGCAGTCGGCAGTATTACCAAGCTCCCAGATGCGATTGTGCCAATCTGCTACTGATACAACTTTTCTTGGCTTCTCAAGGATCACAATAGACATTATTTCTGATAAATAGAATACAAAATTATTTGTTGATACCTATCTAGTTAAAAACAGTTATATAAAAGGTGGCTTTTCACTTTGTTATATTGATCTAATTGAGCCATAGCAACGGAAATCAATAAGTGTGGTGGCATAATGAGATCTTCATTATGTAAACACCACAAAACAAATTTTGAAATTCTAATACCAAATTCAATAATATAGATAGAAGTACTTTTTTTTATGATTTAGATCAATTTATTGATTTTTTACATGAAATTTAAATATTCTAATATTATTTTTCTTTGTATCTGTATCTGTCTGATGAGCCTTTATATCCGTGTGTAACTGCTTGAATAATAAAAAAATACATCAAATATTTTCATCAAACTACGTCCAGGAGAGAAAATTAAAAATATCTAGTTTAACAGTCTAATCTGTGCTGTAACAATCTGTAGTGACGCCTACTGTGACCTCTTCCAAGAGGATGACAGTTTGAGTCTAGAAGTTCATAAAAGCTAAAAAGTAACCCCTTATTAAAATTACAACTCAAATGTGAGACACATGTCACACATGTAATGATCTTTTAATTCGTTCAGTTCATTCATTTCATTCATTTCGTTTCTGACATTTTGCGCTTGAAGTTTGAACTTAGTTCACCAAAGATCCTGGAGGGGAAGCAATCCGCTGAAGCTGCTAGCCTGGCTGCCTGTCTGCCTGGTTGTGAGGGGGCTTTCAGTTTCAGTCTCAGTCTGTCAGTTCAGTTGGTAATTTCACAAATGGCGGATGCTCCGCCTGAGTCGCCGCAGTTTAGTGAAATATGGCGTCAAATCGTGATACGTTTTCAGTGAATAGTGAGAACACAACGACTGTAACTAACAAATCCAATCAAATAAGCGGGATAAAAAAGGTATTTGGAATGTGGTTGATATTTCTAGGTGCATCACGTGAGCTTATTGCCCAGTCTGACAGAACGCGTGCAGGGTAGTTTCATGTTGTTATGAGGAGACTAGCCACCCGCCATGTTAATTCTCTCGATCTCAAATAATAGGCCTATTCCCTGCTGAGATACACAAATTTGATACCGAGCTGTTATTCGATTGTGTTGACTTCACCGTGTGCTTAAAATTATTTCAGGACTCAACTTTGGAATCATTTCTCATTTTCTGATATCATTTTATCGTGTCAGAGGAGCCACTTCCATTTAAAGAGCAGGAGTTACAACTGGATGCTAGAAAGATACTGTACCTAGGTACAACAGAACATTCTAGGCCTGAACTTTTAGGGCCCAAAGGGCACATAGATCATGATAATCCTAGAAAGGAGGCGCATTTGGTACCTAATCATCTCAGCAATTGAACATGTTTACTAAGGTAAGGTACTGAGCTTAAATAACAACTTGTACAGCAAGGGCTACATTTGCTTCTGTTGTCTCACATATCGAAGAGAATTAGTTTCGGCTTAAGCTCCTAGAAACTTTGGAGGCGGTGTTAATGCTAGGATATAATTGTTTGAGCTAGAAGAATGGATATTTGTTTTCGTAAGTACATTAAGCTTTCGGCTTTGGACAGAAATATGATACCTTTATTTGCGACAGCATGTCAAGCTGTCAGTGTGCCTGTGAACTACTTATGGTGGTTATTGGTTAACCTTATTGGGTGAGATTGACTGTGCATTTGTGTAATTTCGTGATTGTCTGTTTGTGTACGTGGGTTGTGTGTTGCTTAAATGATAGTTTGATTGTTATGCAAAGGCAATAGACAAAACATTAGAAAACTCGGGTAGTTTGCTCCTGTCGGAACTGTGCTTCCTGAACACGGTTAGGTAGCAAAACATTAGCTTATATCCATCGGTACCAACAGGTAGATATACTGATGCATTTTTCAAATGATTTTTGTCCATAGCATTAGTGTAAAATACTGTATTTGACATATTCAGTCTAGGTAGCATTTGATCAGTGCTCTACAATATATTATGTATTTACCTTTGTTACATTTTTTTTGGTGGTTATAATAGTTCCCCTTAGATTTCCGATGATCTTCGAAAGAAGTTTTAATTGACCATTGGAAATGCGCGTTGAGTTACTTTACTTGGGTAAATTTATAGGTTAGGTATGGCTAATTCAAGCATTTGCTATAATCGGTTGCTCATATCATCGGTTTGTTTTGGATTCCCTGGTCTGCTTCTGCTCATAGTCAGAAATAAGTATGAGACATAGTCTTACATAAGTGGTACCACCAAGTGTTACCACCCGGTACCACTTCCAGTGCATGTCATTGTGGCTTGTGTTGATGTAGGTACCTTGTATTTGATGCCTAGGTTTCAAGAGGTTGCATCAATGGCATTATAGGTGTGGGTGAATTTTGGATTTGTACCTTGAACAAATTGCAGTTAACTTTGAAGATCATGTAATCTATTTCATGAGCCACTGATAGATACCATCACCAAAAGTAGTTGAGGCAATCGATGATTTAGGTTCAGGTTCCTTGGCACTTTGGCAATTAATTGTACAACGTTGTATCGACAGCACTTGTTCAATAAGTGCTACTTTTTAAACAATGTTATCTTGCAAATAACCAGTACCCATAAGTACTAATTAGTATTTATTACTAATTTAATGTCATTCTATAATTATATTCTCATAACATAAGAAATCATGCAGTCCTTCCATTAAGATGTGGTAACATAAAAACTTTTTCATAGATTGTATTGCTAGGTCTATTTCTGCCAGTGCATTTAAATGCTTCTTGAGGTTGTCAGGTGTTAACATGGTGTAAAGCTGTGATTTTCGTGATCTATGAATCTAGATATGATTGCATGGGGCACCTGTCAAGAAAATCTTATGTTTCATCCAACAATGAAAGTACCCTTGATTTTGTTGGTTTTCTATCTCAACATGGGTGAAAATTTAATAGTTCACTAGGAAACCATTGGATAAGACTTATTAATTAAAGAAAAATAACATTCACCACACTCTACTGTTACTACAAAAAAATCTTCAAATCTTTGCTCCCATTTTCAATTCCAGGCAATAAAAATTTAATGCCCTTGAACTTAACCCCTGGTCTAGCTTCGGTTTATGCACCTTATTATTGAAACATGTCTGAAACATTTCTGAAGGAATGTTTGTTTGATTACCAGTGAACATTATACTACTTCGGCTTAGCCGAGTAAGGTTCTCCAAGTCTGCTACCGCTTTACAACAGTCTTACGCCTTACTATAGCTAATAATGCTCCCCAGTAGTCATAAAAGTAAAGCACAAGTCTGGACTCCCTTCTGAGTAAATCTCTCGTTGCCAGTTGGTAATTCCCATGGCTCTCTGTTCGACGGAATCTCAAGCTTAAGCACGTGCGCCGGTTTCACGTGTCATTTTAATATGCCTGGGAGAGGTCAAGCTATGGTTAGCCTGTTGTGGTGTGGGGGAACTAAGGGGACACAATGTGCCATGTGCACCCATCTAGAGGGGGCACTCAAAACAAGTTCAAATGTCCGTCGAAATCGGCGAATTACCAACGATTGTTGTTGTCGCCAAGACGTGTTGTCTTGCTAGAACACATATTTATCTTAATTTGAAAAGGAACCAGACTCCCGACAACTCGATTATTATGTTTTAGCGACTAGCAGTATTTCGTGAATTTTGAAATTTGAGAATCCTCTGCTGATGATCCTTGTAGCCATTCCATAAACACGGCGTGTTGCCACTCAAAACTCACAAATGTGTCTCTCGCAATAAAGAAACAGTTTTTTTAGAATTTCATTAATTTCCGGGAGAGCCGGACAATTTCCGGAAATTGCCGGAATTGTCCAGAGGTAATTTTCTGTTTGGAAATGGTGTCTGGTCTTTCATTTGTCAATAGGTAATTTCGTTCGAAGTGTCATCGATGAAGGGTGGTGAGGAGGGGGGGGGGGGGGGGGGGGGGGCTTCGTTTGTTTTGTCTATACGTGATGTGTGTTTGTGTATGGGATGTGTTCATTGCTGCGAATGTAATGCAAATGCCTAGTGTCATTAGCTGTCATCACAAATTTCCTTGCCTCCATAATCGTGGTAAATGTACAGCTTTACAATGGAGATGGGGGGGGGGGGGGGGATTATGATGTTCCAGTTACTTGACAGGCGACCGATAGACATGAAATTCATGTCTACGCTTCTAGCTAATTAGAACAGAAAAAAGATCTGCACCATTTTTACCACTTGCTCTCTAGTTTCATGTGCCCCAACATATCACAGTCGCCTGACTGTCATGCAAGTAATAGGAAGCAAATGCCACAACTATCGTGTGTAGCACTAGTAAATACCCAAATATCCACCAAACACTTGTGACCGATCATTCAAATTTATAGGGATTTGCCTAATTGGGCTGATTAATATCTTTGGATGGCTCAATTGCTTCAAAGTACACGTTGGATTTATCAAGTTTACACAGCCAACTCAACTTTGAGAAAACAGCTTTCTTCATCTAGGAGCTGAAAAGGGTATAACATGTCCTCAGCGTTTCGTTGAATTTGTTTCTGCTTAGGAGTTTATAGCTAAATACTTCTAAAAGCCCCTTCGTTTCCACAGAGGATTTTAAGCTATAATCTGTAAGTGGAAGCTTTTTGTTCGGTCTTGATAGTTCCATTCAAGTAGACGTTTTCGTTTGAATTGGTGCAAGCATCAACAATTACTAAGAAGTGTGGTGTCGATGTAGGCGGTAGTGTTTCTAGGTTCACATAGAGTTCAATTTCCTAGTATCTTAATCCCTAATCCACAGTATGAAAATGTGAAAAAGACTACTTGTCGTTTTCTGGATGTTCATTGAATTCCTTCAAAACGTTTGACAGGAAACACAGAATAAACACAATCTGGTCTCAGTAATGTAATAGTGAAAATTGGGATCAGCTATTTTATAATATAAACACATAATCTTAATTTCTTAATCTGCCTGGGAATACAATTCTTGAGCATTCAGAACCGGCATGATAAATTGCACCATAACAAAGTTGAAATCTGTTGGGCATGTGCCCTTGACGATTGTTGTGTGTTGTGATTGTTAAGCAGAATTTAGGGTTTACCCTGGCAGGTTAGGGTTGCGAGTTCTGTGTTCCCCGAAAATGTAATGAGATCTAGAAAAGTGGCAAGGGAGCTGACATCCTGGATTTTGTTGCCCACCTCTTGCCCAACCCAATGAAATGCACATGGATCAAATCAAATCGAGGACTAAATCAAGTTCTGGGATGTCAAGAGGCAAGACTAAAAGGTTTACCCCCACGAACAAACACATTGAACTTGGTATTGGTATCCTAGCTCTTAAAATATCATGTTTGATTTTATCATTGGGTATACATTTTTAGCACAATCATTCTTGCAAATATGTTGACAGGAACACTTTTGATGTACCCTGTCAGCCAACCCTTATTAAAATGTTCACTTCAAAACCCCACAGTTGTGACAACTAGTCTAGGTAACCTACACCTGTAACTGATATCATGCATATTATGCATATACTTCCTGTAGCCCTTTCACTGCTGAGTAATTTAAGAGCAAAATGTAAGGTTGTATCATAGAGGTTTTACTAAAAAATACCAGAGAGTGGAAACTGCCACTCATAGAATGTTGGAACTTTGTGAACAATAGCAAACCTACCAGAGTAAGTAGCAAAGGTTCAGTAATTCATTAGACGTAATTGCGAAAGTAATATAGCAGTCACAGTTCATTCTGCAATCTTAACTGTTCACAATTTAATTTTATGAAGCAATGAAATCTCAACCAATATGCTCATTATTATCGGAGAATAGAAAAAGGAAAAAAATAATAGAAAAATAGAAAAATTGTGCAAACATCCCAATTTGTAGATCACTTCTATGATATTTTGC
This sequence comes from Nemurella pictetii, assembly GCA_921293315.2. Taxonomy (NCBI): domain Eukaryota; kingdom Metazoa; phylum Arthropoda; class Insecta; order Plecoptera; family Nemouridae; genus Nemurella; species Nemurella pictetii. The sequence goes on along the minus strand of OV121116.1, from coordinate 21,394,605 downwards.
AGTGAAAGGGTTCAACTTTTACGGGAATTTTTGCTACGCGGCGGCGACTGATGTTGCGCTTTTCGGTCTTTCAGGGCTTGGAGAGCGTAATCGCTGACTCACGGAAGTCGTACGAAGACAAATTCGGGGCGCTAGTCTCTTCGTGGGAGTGTCTATCAAACTTCGCCTCGTCCAAGCAATCCTGCCCTGCCCATCAGTCGAACATAACTAGTCTCATAAGATGGATACACCCGTAAGTCTTTGTCAGTTCTTCCCCGTTTAGAATCGGTCCCACTAGCTGTAGCATCAGAGCTGTTCAACTAGGCATTACCTTTGTTGACGGCTGTAAACGCCAATTGTTTTTTGCAGTGTGTCCAATGGTTTTGGATTGCATTTGTGCTACAACATAAATTCCTTGCCGACACACTCTGTTCGTTCTGTTCGCAGGATTACAGTTCGGCTTGTGACCAACACTGCATGGCAAAAAATTGGCAACATCTCAAAAGTTACCATCAAACATGCGCTCGGTCGGCTCCGAAAGCATGTGAAAGTTCCAGACGATATCCAGGTTTTGGAGAGTGTCCTAAAGCTCATCAAAGACCCCTGGACCCACCCGACATTGATCAAGTTGTTCGACAACAGCAAAACCAACATCGACCATGTACCCGACGATGAAGGTGCGTACATAAAAACAGTGGCCTGTGTTTCTCCAGCGGCACTAGGCGAATGCCACTGTCAAAGCCAACGTGATTTTCATTGGTCGGACCTGTTTGTCTGATCGGGCCACGAATCTGGCGTTCTACCTCGAACCCGTTGACAACTCAGATTGGCACTACGCTCCCTGCATTTCACAGTTTGGTTAACACACAGTTTGAATCAATCCCACATTCGTAAAAGTGTACCCGACGTTAAGTCTATTAACTTCTGTGAAATGCAGCAGAGCGTCGCTAAATTCAGCGCCTAGATTAAGTTGCTATCTCCATGTCGACCATTAACTCAAAAATGCTCAATATCCATTCGAAAGTTGGGTGTGCATATGACACAGTCGCGCGGTAAATGCAACTGTGTTTGTTTCCCTGCGTATGGATACAATTTCCGAGTGGATATCCATCCACACAACGAGATGTGCATGTCGGCTAGATCCCACTTACAAGGCGTGTAGCCTGTGCGCACGGCGATTGACCCTCCGGCTTCATTCTCGTTGCAGTGCTAGCGTTCTGCAACGGCGAGCGGGCGATGAACCTCGCGTTCCGGCTCGAAGCGCTCGACAACTCGAACCTGGCGGTCAAGTGCTCGCGGCTGTCGGAGGCGTGCATGCGCTGCGTCAAGCTCGACGGCTGTGACTTCGGCGAGCTGGGCGTCGGCGGCGACATGCGCTACATTCACTACATCATGGACGTGCGGCTGGCAGGGCTCGCACGCGACAAGCAGCTCAAGCGGATACTCGACCAGGTACGCCTGCCCCCCTGGGATGTGTCTGGCTTTTTCGATTCGGTCCCAATGTGCTTTGGAGGTGAACTGCTCATGTTTCCATTTTCCTCTTAATGAGTGTTAACGTGTAGCAAGTGTTGAAGTATTCATTTTCCAAGACTCCCTTCCTTTACCAATCTCCACACATTATTTTTCAAAACACTAGTGTCAAACACGGAGATAAAATGCTAAATTTTCTAATAACCTGCCCTTAGAGCTAATCTCGGAAGTTCAGAACCTCTTCTTGAGAAGGCAGCCCAGCTCTGCACGAAAGTGCTTGTGTAAAGCTGATGCGTGTCAATATTACTGGTTAAACCGAGTGGTTCAGAGACTATGGTTGATGTAGCTGGTCTTGTGTACAGCATTACTCGGTCGGAACCGATTTTTGGCCCAGAAAAGGGCCTCGGTCGTCGTTTCATCTTCTGTACGGCGAGAAAGATGGGAGAGATGCAGCATAACAGCCCCTTTGAGCCCGGACCGGCCGTGATTAACCCAATTTTTGGGCCGAAAATTGATCCGAACAGATCAAAGCCTTGCACAAGACCCATTAAATCTACCTAAGTCTCAGAACCACACGGTTAAACCATTAATATTGTTATGCATCAGCCTTACATAGGCACTTTCGCGCAGAGCTGCCCACCTTCCTCGGGAAGAGGTTCTGATATACCTATGCTCAGGTAACCGGAAAACTCAGCGTTGATTTTCACATCGCCCACCGCAACCAAATTACCGTGCGCAACGCTGAGCCCCGTGTGTCCCCTGCCGTGCGCAGCTCAAGATGTTCGGGCTGGAGGAGGGCCACCGCATCGTCCAGCGCTTCTTGGCGCGCCGCAGCGCAGCCGCCGCCGCCACCTCCGCCGAGGGGTCGTCGCACCTGTGGGCGATGAGTGGCGAGGTGGCGCTGATCGTCGCGCAGTACTACATCACGATGGCGATGGTGGAGCCGGTGAACAACCGCGAGCCGGTGGTCGCGATGATGGTCGCCTGGGTCGGGCTGCACTCGCACCTGCGCGACGCCGTGCCCAGCCTGACGGAGAGCCTCGTAAAGACGGCCGCCTCGTCCAGACACGTCTTCCTTCTTGCCGACGTGCTCAGCCAACAGGTCGGTGTGGCGAACGGGGCGCTCGGGTTTTGTTTTTAACTTTGCCGCTTTTTGGCGACATTGTTTAAAACCACTGTTTCCGTGTAGCCTTTAACTTGTCGTTAACTGCCTGGTTGCCTGCCTGCCTGCCAACTGTTTTTCTTCCCTCTAACAGGGGCTTATGGCTTTCAAGCTGCGTTTTTTTTTTTGCTGGCTTATGGTGTAAATGTATTGAATTTCAAGATGCCGGGGACTCAATTAATACACGTAACCAAGTTGGGCAGGTGGCACGGGGCATTCTAAAAAGCTAGTCGTGATCAAGGTTCACATCTTGCATGTCTTAGAATAAAATTCCCCAAATCCACACCATTGAAAACTTAGTTTGTTACTGTTTTGATGACAGCACTTGACTGCTCCCATGGAATAGCCTTTTTTGCTGGAAATATATTTTCTGATGGAAAGGTGGCTATCTGTTCACTGAATTGGTCTCCTTGTGTTGGGAATTTGGGTTTTCTTACTGATCTAGCTGCCAAACCATATCTCTTTTCATTTTGAGTGTATCTTCCCACCGTGCTCTCTGCCCTACAGGGAACAAAACTGAAGATACATTGAAATTTGTTGCAGAAGTGTCAATTAGTGACGGTAGGATGACAAGTGCCGAGTTTCACTGGGGTTCAGGTTTCTCGGAATGCTCCGAACTGCAATTTCAAGGACATAGCTAACTGTCTAAACTGATAATTGATAATTGATTCGTATGCAAGATGTCAGGAATTGCTAGTCTTGTCTTGACTTTGCATTTAGTGATCAGCTATTTTTTTAAATTTTATCGATCACCCAGCCTATGCTGGGTTTCACCATACCAGTCTTTTACCGTCTTCATTATCTGCACATTCAAGCGTTGCAATTTCCCGACTGACGCATCGTTTTCATTCCAGTTCGGCGAGCAGTTCACATCGCTCTACATAGAGTACTACATACGCGGCCTACTCCTCAGCGTCAACGAGCTCGAATACCTCAAGACTTTCAAAGAGAAAAACCTAGCGCTAATCCGCGAGATGGAGGTCCGCATGTCGGACGGCTTCATCAAGCTCGCGAGCCTGGCCAAGGCGAACAAGATCGTCTATCGCGAGTGCTTCCTCACCGCCTTCTCCCTCAACCCCACCCAAGATTGCATGGACGAGCTGCAACGCATCGGCGAGGCGCTGCAGCTGACGGAACGAGCGGCAGGCCTGCCGCCGCAACACAACTGCCACCCTCCTGCCGCCACCAACCTGGTGAACGGGCACGCCGTCTCATCCAACAACAACGTCGACAAGCCGCAGAACGGCGTCGCGGCGGCGGGCGCCGACAGCGGCAAGCCGGGTGGTGTGCTGTGCTCGCGGTGCGGCAGCTTCGTCGTCGAGACAGAGGCGGTGGTGCACCAGGCCTCCTGGCGCCAGGTGCAGGTCGACAACGAGGGTCTCGGCCTGAACCTGGAGGTCTGCGACGACCTGCTGGTCGTGCTGAGCAGCCCGCGCTGGCGGCTGCTGTCGTGGACTGCGAGCTGGTCGGAGCTGGCGCAAGCGTGCCAGGCGTACCTGCAGAACGCGCCGCTGCGCAACATGGACAAGGAGCTCAACTTCCTCAACAAGAACATCGACTACGACCAGTTCGACTGCTGGAAGTACCCGAAGGTGTCCGACGAGGAGTACCCGGGCATCGAGAAGGGCTACGAGAACTGCCTGCTGGTCGAGGAGGAGGAGGAGGAGGACGACGCTGACGAGCCGCCGCCCAAGGCGAAGCCGTTCAAGAAGCAGCACGCGTTTGCCGACTCGGACTCGTCGAGCGGGCGCCACAAGAAGGCGGCGGCGGCGGCGCGGCGCAAGTGGAAGAAGACGGACGACGCCGACTACAAGGTGCGGCCGCGCGCGGCCAAGCCGCGGCCGGCGAAGAAGCGCAACCTGTTCCTGTCGTCGGTGTCAGAGCACGAGACGACCACTCAAGACAGTGTGCGCACGGACGGGCTTAGCGACGCGTACAGCCTGTCGCCGGGCGAGGCTGACGGCAGCCCGCGGGCGGCGCGGAAGCGCGACGCCGCGCTCGACGGCCCGCCGCTGCAGCTGTCGCCGCTGCCGTTTGCGTTTGCCGCGGCGGCCAAGAAGTATGCGGGCGCGGCGGGCGGCGGCGGCGGGCGCCCGCGCGACCCCGAGACGCTCAAGCTGCGGCTGTTCCGCAACCCGGCGCGGGACCCGGCGAAGAACCCGACGCCGGCGACGACGGCGACGCCGGCGGCGGCGGCGAGGTGCGCGGCGGCCCGGGACGCGCAGCACAAGTACGCGCCGATGCTGAGCACGCTCGACCTGAACCCGAGGATCGTGCTGCACCGCACGGAGGAGATGTCGCCGGCGAAGAAGCCGCCACCAACGCCGCCGGCCTCGGCCAAGAACGGCACGCGCGCCTCGCTGGAGAACCACGTGCCGCGCGCGGACCGTCTAGGGTCGGCAGCCGCCAAGGCTCGGCCCGTGCTCGGCCTCGACTTCCTCTCGTCGATTCTGCTGACGCAGGACCGCCAGTCAAAGGACGACGTCGCCGCCGCAGCTGCAGCCGCCGCCGACCGGCTGCTGATGAAGGAGCACATTCCCGGACTGACGACGCTCGACATGATCGTCCCGCTGCCGGCCGAGACGTCGGTGCACATCGTGCAGCTGCCGCAGAGCGCGCCCAGCAACGGCGGAGGCGGCGGCGGCGGTGGGCAGCCGACGCAGCCACCCAAGCCGGCGACGCAAGCCCCGGCGGCGGCGGCGGCGACGACCACGACGACGGCCGCGCCCGCCGCCGCCCCTGCGACCCAGGGGCAGCCCAGGCCTGCGCGCGAACGCGTCACCATCACGTCGCTGCTGCAGAGCCAGCCGGGGCTGAGCTATTCGGTGCGTGGCGTGCAGCCGGCCGGCGTGGCCAAGCCGGCGGCGGAGACTTTCGTCGCGGCCGCCACCAAGCCGAACGAGGAGACGACGACGGCTACAACGACGACCGTAACAACGCCGCTCGGGGAGCCGTCGTCGTCGTCGACGTCGAGCCACGACGATAACAACGAGAGCCTGCCCAAGTTCCACCAAGCGTTCACGAAGACGAGCCGGGTGGTGTACTGCGGCGCGGTCGCGAACGCCGCCCAGGACGCGGGGGCGGCCGGGGATGACGCGGGGGCGGCCGGCGCCGTAGCCGTGCTGGCAAAACGCGGCGGCCAGGCGGCCCGGCAGGCTGTCCTCGCCGTTCAGATCAATCCTGCCGGGCAGGCCCGTCAGACGGGTCTTGTCGCTCAAAACGTCGCGGGGCAACTGCGTCAAACGGGTCTCGCTGCTCAAAGTGTCGTCGGGCAAACGGGTCTCGCCGCTCAAATCGTGGGTGGTCAAGCGAGGCAAACGGGTCTTCCGGTCCAAGGAAACACTGCCCTTCAGCTGAGACAAACTGGTCTGGCTGTTCAAGGCGGTGCCACTGGCCAAATCAGACAAACGGGTCTCATCGTACAGAACCTGGCAGGGCAATCCGTACAGACGGGTCATACTGTGCAAGGGAATGCGACGGTTCAGCTCAGACATACCGGTCTGGCTGTTCAAAACGCTGTCATGCAAGTCAGGCAAGCGGGTCAGGCAGCGCAAGGGAATGCGGCCGGGCAAATCAGACAAGCGGGTCTTAGCATCCAAGGAAACAACGCTGGACAGATCAGGCAAGCAGGTCTGACTCTCCAAGGTAACACCGCCATGCAAATCAGACAAGCGGGCCTGTCGATTCAGACTGTCGGCGGGCAAATCAGGCACACGGGCGTCGCGGTCCAAGGCAACGTCGGGCTGATCCGACAAGCAGGCCTGGCCGTTCAGAATGTCGCCGGCGTCAGGCAACCCGGCATCGTCCAGCTGGCCGGCAAGATCCGGCATCCGGGCCCGTCGGTTCAAATGAGCCCGGTCGGGCAAGTGCGGCAACCGGGCGTGTCTCAGGTGATTCCGGCGGGGCAAATCCGGCAACCGAGCGTGTCGCTGCAGCTCAACCCGCCCGGGCAAGTCCGGCAGCCGGGCATCTCCGTTCAGGTCGGTCCCGCCGTGCCGATACGCCAGCCGGGGCTCTCGGTGCAAGTGAGCTCGTCGGGCCAGCTGAAGCACGCGAGCCAGATGGTGCAGGCGGGCCACGTCGGGCGCACAGTCCAGATGACGCAGGTGGTGCAGTCGTCGCAGACCTGTCAGCTGAGCGCCGTCGGCTCGATGTCCAACGCCGCCATGCTCAACCAGGCGACCCAGGCGAGCCAGACGAACCAGGCGGCCCAATCGCTGGGCAACCTCAACCTGGTGATGTCGATGCAGCCGCTGCTGCGCGTCGTGCAGCAGAACCCGACGGTCTACATCGGCCAGATCACGTCGTCGGTGACCAAGACAAACTTCCTGCCCGCCTCCGGCTCTACGGTCGTCCACGACGCGGCTGGTGCCGCCCGGTCGATTGTCGTCGTCAAGGAGCCCCGCACGGGATTCGTCGGCAGCGCCGCCTCCTCGTCGGGATCGTCCGACGACGACGAAGACGAGCGGGAAGAACGTCTCCGGAGCCTCGCGCGGTTTGCAGCTGCCGAGGCCGCCGGCGCCGCCAACGCCGCTGCCGCCGACATGGCCGCGGCCGAGCTAGCGGCCACCGCCGGGGGAGGCGGCGGCGGCGGCGACCTGTCTCCGCGATCGACGTCGACCTACGAGCAGCTGCAGGAGTTCGAGTCGGTGCTCAAGCAGATCAAGGAGAAGGGGCAGATCCAGGGGGACGCGACGTCGCCGATCGCTACGAACGCAGCGACGGCGACTCACAGTGTAGTCGCGCTCCCGTGCGTCAAGGCCCCGATGTCGCGGGGGCCGGTCGGCGTGCCGAAAGCCGGCGGCGGCAAGGCGACGAAGCTGTTGATGGTGACGACGAGCTGCTCGACGACAGCTGCGGCGGCGCCAGCGGGCGGCCTCGTGGTCGCCGCGGCGGCGCCGTCGCCCGGCAAGACTGTGCCCAAGTCGGGGAAGACTTCCAAGCCAAAGGCAGCCAAAGCGAGCCCCACGGCTGCGGCGGCGGCGGCGGCAGCGGCCGCCGCCGCCGCCTCGGTAGCTGGCGCCACCAGTCCCGCGATCGCCTCAGCCGCTGCCAGCGCAGCCGCCTCCAAAGCGTCGCCAGTCGCCAAGCCGCAGCAGAAGCCGCAGGAGGACGAGCAGACGACCCAGCGCATCTACGACATACTCAACCAGTACGCGGAGCAGCTGCGCAACTCACCCGACCTGAACAACAAGCCGGCGCCGCGGCGGCGCTCGAACCCGCCGACCAACCCCGGCCCATCGAAGCGCAAGAAGTCGTCGGCGAAGGCCAAGTCGGCGACGTCCGAGATGAGCCCCGGAGTGGACGAGCCAACGGCCGACGAGGACGACAGCTCGACGGCGACACTGATCCACGCGGGCAACGTTCACGACTCGCCGGCGCCTTCGCAGCAGAGCGCTGACGAGGGGACGAGCCAGGGTGGAGCCGGTGTCGTGGCGGCCGCCTCCGCCGCTGGACTGGAGGTGTCGTCGGAAGGCGGCAACCTGAAGAGCGTCGTGACGGAGGCAAGCGAGAGCGGCGGTGAGGCGCCGTCGACGCCGGCGGAGACAGTGGCGGGCGGCAAGCCGATGCTCGTGGCCAGCTCGAGCGGCAGCCACATACTGATCAACAGCAACATTCGGCAGCTGTTGATGCAGTCGTTCATGAAGAGTCCCGGCAAGGTGTTCCACATGATGAACGGCCCCGGCGGCGGCACCAACATGCAGATCGTGGTGAGGCAGACGGTGGGAGCGCCGGGCAAGGCAGTGGGCGGCGGGGTCGGTGTCGGACAACGACTCGACCACGAGTCCATCACGCTTGGTGAGTTGCGCGGGTGTCGCAAGCCTTGTCACGTATCCCGCTACTTTATGTTGTGTTCATGGCTTAATAGACTTAAATAACAACATAATAATAATAAAAAACTACAATTGAATGCAATGTTTTTTTTTTCCTGTGGCAGGCTTGTCGCCGGTGGGATCGATGCCGGCCGTGGCTGGCGCCCCGTCCTCGCTGTCTGCCGCAGTCACATCTTCGGCTTCAGCGGCAGCGTCCGAACCGGCTGCTGATTCCAGCGCGACTGCGTTGGCGGTGGCGGCTCGCAGGGAGGTCTTCCCGTGCGCCGGCCTCGAGCTGATGCTGAAAGACGTGCCGCACATGTTCGTCGAGACGGTAGCGCCGGTGTGCGCTGCCGTTGACGCGATCGCCGATGAGGTACGTCGCGCACTCCCGTCTGAGAGGCCGGGCGCTTACGGGAAGCAGGCTGCTCGGTGCTGTGGTCCGTCGGGAGCGCTGCTGTTGGTGTGGTGTGGAATGAGCAGATATGTGGCGCCCCGAGTTTCAATGACCGGCACACGAGACTTCATTGTCTCCTAGAATTTATTTTAGCTCATACCGAATGCTTTGGAGTTTGTTCATCTATTCCGGCGTCAATGTGAACATTTTGTTGACACAGCCACATTCACCCATGCTTTCGGGATGATATATTTCTTGAATCTGCGAAGGTCTTATTGCTTTTCCAACCTTTTCTTTCCGTGTCTCAGCATCTTAAAATAATTTAATAAATTACATTACGATCGACATTGTTACCGACAAACACAATCAACAAAAATTTAATGAAACATGTACGAAAACAAAAAATAAAACAAATCGAGATGCGAATAAAAGCTGCCCGCTCCGATGTGACATTGGTAACGTGTCCGCCAGCAGGAGACAGATGCGATTGCTGCCGACGCCGGCCTTTCGGCCGTCCTGGCCGTGGAAGATGCTCCCGCCAGCGAGGTGGAGGTGGAATCCGATGCCGCCGCCGCGCCGTTTGCCTCCAGCTGTCAGATCGTCGTCGAGGGAATCGCCGGCCATCCGCACGTCGACCTAGAGGTGGACTCGGCGAGCACGGGTGAGCCGCCAGCGACCGGTTTGCGAGAGATTCGATTTCTAACCGCTTTGTCGTGACGTTTTGCAACGATTTGAATTGGCTGAAATATCATTGTCTACGGTACATGCAACGAGTAATTGCATTTAGGATTGAATTCACATGTGAATTGGCTGTTTATTATTAGGAACGAAATGTCTAGCGTGCATGCTGCAAATTATTCCAGTTTTGAATTTTTGTCGACCCAGGTAGCATAATTGGTAAAACTCCATCCCAGCAAGGTGAAAGATACAGGTTAGTCTCTCAAAGGTGCACAGTGACTTTGAAGTTGATGTGCCTGTTAACCGAATGAAAAAAGGGTTAAATTTTATATTGGATTGTGAGGATTGTGAAAGAACGTCCAAAACAAAACTTGGAACAAGTTGATCGTGTTCAGTGACAAATGAAAGGCTTCCATTTTATGGAAACTGCTTTTGGCTTTCTTTTGAAGACAGTTGGCACCTTGTTGAGGCAGTCTTGTTGGAAAGGGGAAATGTCCATTTCAGAGCTTGCCGAGGCGCAGAAGCTGTTTGAATGTGCGGAGAAAGATAGCGACGAGGAAGAAGAAGATGAAGGAGAGGATGTCGACCATCAGGAGGTTGAAGACGACGAAGCCGCCGAGTTGGAAATCCGTAAGTTTCGTCGAGTGCTGAAAGTGATTCCTAGATGCATGGCAGGGATGTTTGCTGAGTTTTGTTTGCTTCAATGTACAGTTGAGATGCAGTGAAGATGCAGTGAAGATGCACTCTTCTTCTTCTTCTCCTTCTTCTCCTTCTTCTTCTTCTTCTTCTTCTTCTTCTTCTTCTTCTTCTTCAAGAAAATAGCTTGTTACAAGAACTAGGGACTGGATGTGGGATTGGGACCGGCATCTGTTAGATGCCAAGCAAGGATAAAAGCGGGCACCCATTCAAAATTTTATTGTAGGTTATGATGTGACAGTTTTACTAGACTTCATCTACATCAACTTTCACATACTCTCCAGATTCAACATGTTAAAAATCTCAATCTCATTTTTCTAAAATTAAATTTTCCATTCTTAGGAATTCAATTCTCTAAATGGCATTTAATATGTATCCCTGAAATATCTCCAATATAACTGGAAAACTTGTTCATCCTTTCAGTGGAGCCAGAAGCTGTCCCCGAGCCTTCACCGCGGACAGCTCCCACTGCAATCGCCTCTGTCGCTTCCCCCACCCAAACTGTGACTTTCCTCGAAGGTAAGTCTCAAGTTTAAACAACATGTCCAGTCCAAATTAGTCCCCACACTCTCACAACGAACTTTTGTGTCAAGTGACGGCACGCATTCGGAAGCACAAGTCGGTAACGCCACCGGTGCCACCTCCGCTTTGCAGACAAGCCCACGCACGACGTGGCGGCGGTGACGTTGACATCGCTGCTCGCCAGCCCTGGCGCCGCCGCGCGACCCGTGCACACCGCCAAGGCCGCCGGCAGCTCGGAGGACGAGGCTCCGCCGTTCGCGCGCCTGGACTCCACGGACGCCGCGCAGGCGGGCGGCTCGCGGCCCAAGAGCCAGTGCCGGAAGAACCGTCCGGCCGTCGTCGTCAGGAAGATCGCCGTCGGCGTCGTGCGGAAATACCAGGGAAGAAGGGCGGCCGCCGTAGCCGACGGTTTCACCCGGCGGGTGGCGGCGGCGAAGGGCGGTCGGCAGGCGTCCGGCGTCCAGCCGTTGCTCAAGAGCCTGTCGGAGGAGTGCGAAGACCTCGGCGTCGACCGGCCCAGCACCAACGACCTCTTCCCCGAGACGCTGCTCATGATGGACGCAGACACGAGCTCGAGCCCCGGCTTCGAGATGGCAGCGGCGGTGGTGCCGTGCGCGATCGACCTCAGCAAGCACGTGCCGATGTTCTCGGGCGTGCCGATCAGCGAGAGCATGGAGATCGAGATAGCGTCGAGCATTGAGGTGGCGGCCAACGTGGAGGTCGAATCGCACGCGGAGGCGGGCGCCGGCGCGGAGCCCGGCTGGCGCGCGGACGCGAGCGGGCCGGATCGGCCGAGGAGCCGGGCGTCATCGACTTCGTCTTCGTCGTCGTCGTCGAGCCGCAGCTCGAGCTCGAGCTCGTCGAGCAGCACGAGCGGCGGCGGGGCGGAGTCACGGCTAGGGGGGGCGGCCGGATTCGTCGCCGGCGACTCTGCAGGCGTGAAGGTGACCGCCTCGATGGAATCGCCAGACTCGCCTGTTCCGGACTCTTTGTCCGATGCGGAAGCGGTCGCTGACGACGGCGTGGACACCGGGGATTTGGTCGCGGACGGTCTGACGAGCTCTGAAGCTCCGACTCCTTCAGTCCAATGCGCGTTTCGATCTGATGGAGGCGACGAAACGGTCATGGACCTCGCGGCGGTCTCAATCGGAGCAATTTCTGGAGATTTGAATGATGCGGCTGTTGTTGCTCTTTCTCGAACCGTGATGGACTCTACTGACGACGAGATTGCACTTGCCGATAGCTTGGTCACTGAGCCGGAGAGTTTGCTAGGAGGCATTCGTGGTGCTGATGCTATTTCGGCAGTACCCATGGATGTAAAATCTGATAGTGCCGTCGATGGAGTGGATTTGACCCCAGTTTTACAGACTGTTGACCAGAATGTTAGTGACGAAGCTCAAGGAGTGGTTGTTTCTGTTGAGTCTGCCTACCAAAATGTCACTGACGAAACTAATGATGTAGATGAAGAATCTGCCGATCAAAACATTGTTTACGGAACTAAAGAAGTGGATGAATCTGCTGACCAAAACAACGTGGACGTAACTCATGAAGTGGATGTTTCTGTGGGATCCGTCGACCAAAACATCAGTGAAGGACCTCGAGATGTGGATGTTTCTGTGGAGTCTATCCACCAACATGTTGCTGATGAAACTAACGAAGTGGATGATGAATCTGCCGATGGAACTCGAGAAGTCGATGTTTCTGTTGAATCTGCTGACGAAAACATCGTTGACGGAAACCTAGAAGTAGATGTTTCTGTGGGATCTGCTGATCAGAATGTTGCCGACGAAACTAATGACGTCGTTGAAGAATTTGCTGACCAAAACATCGTTGACGGAACCCAAGAAATGGATGTTTCTGTGGAATCCGCCGACCAAGATGTCGCCAACGAAACTAACGACGTGGATGGAGAATCTGCTGATGAAATTGTCGCTGACAGAACTCCTGACCTGGATGTTTCTGAAGAATCTACTGACCAGGATGTTTCATATGAGCCTGCCGCCGATAATATCTTGGACGGGAGTGCTGCAGATGAGGACGTCACGGGCCTAGCTAATGCCGACAATGCCGCAATGTCACGGAGATCAATGGAGATCTCCTCGGGAGACGAATTTGAAGACAGCCAAAATATCGCCGACCAATCCATCATGGAGAACTCCACTGATGAGGAAACGGAAGATGTGGACCGAAAGTTCACAGACGAGAATACGCCCGACAAATTAATTGATGACAATATCACTGAGAAAACTATTGACACAGATGAGCCCAGCACAACCAAAGTGGAAGCCGTGTTAAAGGTTGAAGAGGAAGAAATGGCGAAGGCTATGACATCTGACATGGAGGAAGCTGTGTTAAAGGCTTCAGCATCAAGTGAAGAAGAAGAAGAAGATAAGTATACTGCCAAGACATCTCACAAGGAGGAATCTGGATTTAAGGATATGGCATTGTGCAAAGAAGAAGACGATGAAATGTTTACGGCCAAGACATCTCAGGAGGAGAAAGACGTGTTGAAGGCAACAGCATCAAGCGAAGAAGAAGAAATATGTACGGCCAAGAAATCTCACAAGGAGGAATCTGCGTTGAAGGCTACAGCATCGAGTGAAGAAGAAGAAACGGCTGCGGCCACGACATCTTACGAGGAGGAAGCTGTGTCTACTGCTTTGACATCGTGCGAAGAGAAAAATATATCTACGGTTATGACATCACGAGAAGTGGAAGCATTGTCGAAGGCACCTACACCTTGCGAAGAGGAAGCAACGTGTACAGCTACCACCTCTCACGAGGAGGATGCTGTGACTGCCGCAACGACACCAGGAGAAGAAGAAGAAGCCGTGGGAGGCGAGGAGGGCCGCAAGTGTCAACGGCGGTCTTCCGTGATCGTCACCACAAGTGCCGCGGACGACGATTCCGAAGTTTCAGAAGATATTTCCGAACCAGAAAACCAGTTTGTTACGCTTCCACCGGTGCAGGCCCCTTTCTTGAGCAGTGGCAAAGATGGTATTTTGGAGGTAACGTCCGATGAGGAAATTCATCACGATGAAGGTGTTGTCGTAGTGCTATCGTCAGAGACCCCGAATCCATCGAACAATTTAGATGATACAGTTGTGGATGTGATTAGTGATGTGTTCGAAACTCCTGACGAGGTGTTAGTCGATCCAAATGCTGATTGTGCAGAAGAACCTTACTTGAAGCCGTGTACTGATAATGGATCAAAACTCGAGGCAGGGACAGTGGGTGCTAGGGAATTGTCTTCCAGTTTAATTGAATCTCCTAACAATTCTGGGGTTGAAGAACCGACACTAGAACCTTGCAACGATTCTGAACCCGAAGAGCCAACTAAAGAGGTCCAGAAATCTGAGGTCCCTGATAAACAGCCTGTGTTAGAAACATCTGTCTATGAAGAGTCGCTCAAGAGTGAGCGTCTTCCCGGATCGTCCAAACCCAAAGAAGATTTCCAATCTATTCCGGAAAAGCCAAATATTGCGGTGGGCTCGGAAGAAATGTTACAAACAAAGTCTACACACTTGAATGAAACCCAGGTTGAAGCTAGTGAAGAGTCCATAGACTGTGAACAAATTACGCATGAAGATACAAAAGATCTGAGTGTTTCATCTCCTGAACCAGACACAGCAAGCACGGTACAAACGCAGTCAAGATTCTTGAATGAAGCTGACGTTCACACTCAAGACGAGTCCATAGACTGTGGACAAAATATGCTAGACGATACAAAAGATCTAAACGTTTCATCACCCGAACTGGACATCGCTGCTCTTCAATCCGGAAGTGTGTCCTCCGGCTCCTGCGGACTCCTCAATTACGATGCGGAAGACTCTAACGGAGTGGACTTGTCTAGCGTTTCCGTCCCCGGAGAAACTGAACAGCTGTCCGAGCAAGACGGTAGCGAAGATTACACCAATGACGAGACTAAACCACTGCCGCCTCGTTACAAGGTCGCACCGATCGAGCGAGCGAACACCAGGAGCCTTTCTCGCGGCTGCTCGCGAAGCCAGTCAAGCCAAGACGGCTCAGTGTCGGTGGAAACTGCTGGAGAGACGCCGGCAATAGAGCCCAAATTGATAAAGCGAGGCCCGATTTGGAAGCAGCTGTTCCCGGTGTCGCAGTCGATACCGAGAAAGAAGGCAAAAGTTTCTGCGCCATTATCCAGCGACGACACAACCACCAGCGACGAAGAGGTGCCGAAACGACGGTTCCGGCTTCCAGCGATTGCCGAAGATCTGCCAGGGAAGAAGGCTTCTGTCGAAGGAATGCCAGAAAAATCGGGAACAACTTTGGAAGGGCACGCATCGTCGCGGACTCTCACACCGACTCCTGCACCCGCAGGTCTTCGCAAGCAAACGCCTCCGATCTCCGAACAGCGGGCCACCGAGAAGCCGAGGAAGAAGCGTGGCCGGAAGCCGCGAGTGAAAGCGTCGCCGGCGGTGCTCGCAGAAGAAGCTACCGCTGTCAAAGCGCGGCTGGAACCGCAAGGCGAGGCGGGCCTCGTCGATGTCGCTCCCGCCGCCGACTCGACCAAGCCCAAGCCGAAGCGTGCGCCCGTCAACTGGACAGACAAGGACAAGGCGATCAAGTTGGCGAAGGAGCGAGAGAAGACCGCGAGCAAGACGCCCGTCAAGCGACAGAAGCGCAGGAAGAAAGCCGACGACGATGACAAGTCGAACAAGAAGACAAAGGCGGACAGTCTGAACGGCGGCGGCGGGAAACCGAGCGCGGCGGCCGCCTCCTGGCCGAGTCCCGAGCTGAACGGCGACACGGTAAGCATGGTGATCGAGGCGGTGGTCGCCGACGCCGCGCTCTACGGCAGCTTGCCCCCGTCCAGCGAGGACAGCTCCCCGAGTCTGGACTCGCTGGCGTCCACCGCCGGCACAACGCAAACGTCGGACAGCGCCGAGTGCAACCCCGGGCCGAGCAAGTCGCGGACAAATGGCCTGCCGCAACCCAACGCGCCCACCGTGCCGAAGAAACGCGGCCGCCGGAAGAAGCCGGCGTTGGTGGAGGCAGCGGATGCTTCGGAAGCGGAGAGCTCTGATCGCGGCGGCGGGAAGAAAGTTAAACTGGACTGTGAACACGTTTCGCAGCCGTCGCCCGGGACTAGTTCGAGTGTGAAGCGATCGCAGCGGTCGCTCAAGAGCAAGAGCTGCGATTGTTGCAACGGAGCTAGCACGAAGAAGAAAGGGGCTGTTCCGAAGAAGGGTGAACCACCGAAAGATGCAAGTTAGCCCGAAAAGGAGAGTAAAACATATAAAGACTCTAAACCCAATAATGATGCCAAGCTTGGAAAAGATTCTCTTCCATTATCGAACCATACCAAAGCAGCCGAAAAATGTATGACATGACAAGAAAGTCAGTTTTAACCTTTAAGTTAAACTGACTTGCTTGTGGTAATCATCTTCTGGTAATGTCAAAATGTTTGCGCAGTTCTCACCATTGCATGTATCATCCCACCGTTATTTTTATTATTATAATTACTATTATTACTATTATCATTATTATTATTATTATTTTTTTATTATTATTATTATTTTGTTTTTCTTAGATTTCATTTTTGATTATGTGATGGGCACAAAATTTGAGCCCCCAATGACCCAGAAGGGTGCATTCAATTTTCATATAGGGCAATAGCTCAAAAACAGAGTTTTTGGAACTTAAGATTCGGTACAAGCCCTAAAGTTTCGAGTTACATGATTTTGATCTGAAAACTTTCCTTGCAAAATCCAAAATAACAATAAAAAAAAACGACAAAATAAACAGGGAGATAATACTTGCAATGGTGTGAATAGCTGTGCAAAATTTAGTGACAGCCCAAGAAAGAAGCAAATAATCTGTTGTGTTGATGTGGTTTTGTCCTGACAGAAAAATTTTCCAGTTACCATTGTGAAGGGGAAAAAGCAACAGCATCCGCCAAATGTCAAGTGAAGTTGATCAACAACCGGATAAGGTAGTTTAGTGCCAGGGTGTAAATAGGAATTTTTTTCACACTACCTACAGTTAAAATGAGTGTATCAAGACGTTAAGCCAAAGCTAGCTGCGATCTAGTTAAGTTGCTAGCGACAAGAAACGACATGTTTTTGAATTGCGTGTGTTGATTACCTAGAGTAAATTTAACTACCAATTGATGATTCCATAACGGTGTCCATATCCCGGACGCCATGCCTAGTCAAGCAGTCACGGCAGGAGCAAGCTCTGCGTGCACAACACTGACTCTAGTACAAAAGTTAATAAAAAAAATATTAGTTACTAGATTTTGAACCGATTGCCCGCCGACCTTGTTGGCTCGAACAAATTGTACGTGCCCGCGCTTGGGACATGCCGACGTGGGTGCGTCGCATTTTGAAACGGCGGTGTTAGCTTGGCGTGATTACACACAACGTGCAGTATTAAGTTAAACCCTAGCGAGATATTACGTAGCAATCGAGCGTCGATACTCACGATGGAAGACTTTGCGAGTGCTGTCCGATGGGTGGCACTTGGCGGTCGTTCAAACACAGATAGGCGCGTCGCTTCTTGCGTTGAATATATTCTCATTGCGAATCAGGCATGATTGAAATGATGCGTTGTATGTTACCATATTAAGTTGTTCTTTTTCTAAGCCATCGATGTGTAAATGTCCAGGTGTCTTTTTTTTTTGATATATTTTTTTTATTTCGTACTTTTTTTTATTCAACATTAAACCCAATTACGACTTTTCTGATTGCGTTTCATCAATGTAGCTTATTGCTCATGAATTATTGTCGATTGCAGGTTGTTTGTAACTTGGTGCAGTCTTTCGATCGAAGTCTTTTTGAAGGATTATTGTTGAATTAAAAAAGTTTGAAACCAGGGCTGCTATTTCTTCCTGTCTGTCCCGAGGTATGAGCTACTGCTGCTGCCCTTTAACACCAAATCAAGTGCTTATATTTGTACTTTCTGAACAACCTCAATTTACATGATGATGCAGGAGGTTGAAAAGTATGGCCATTATTATTGTTTCTAATATGTTGTCTTTTTATTATTTTTTCTTGAGGCAAGATGTCCATTATTCAATATGCCTTCATAGCACAATGTTTGAGATTTTATTTGACTGTGTTCTTATTGTATCAGCGCAATATGGAGGAGTTCTATTTTTGCACGCAGTTTTTGATATTTTAATAGTTATAATTATTATTAACAAACATTTTTTTCTTATCTCTGCAACTGCAAAGATTTATTTTGATTCAATCAAAAAACGCGTTTGAAAACATTGCATCTTTTTTGTCTTAATTTTTTATCTTTGTGGGCAATGGACGCTCAAACGGGCCCATTTTTGTAGTATAGTGAAGACCCATTTGGAAGTGCAAAGAATGCCAAAGAAGTTTAAAAACGAGCCTTAGTCGCAAATTTGTAAATTCAATAGTTTTCTCCAAAATATGTTCCATGCCAGAAATGTACAGCATGGTCAAGTATCTCGTGGAATTTTGTCAGAATGCCAGTGACAAAGTGCCTTGACTGCAGTAAAATTTGATTTTTTTGGTAGAAATGGGAAATGCATTAAATTTGTTATGACTTCTTGGTTCAGTGGGTCAAGATGTGAAGATATTTTAACGTTTGCAATGCATTGATTGCAAAAATTATCGACCCAGTATGGCTCATCCAAGTTAAAATTCTTTGCGCGTTCAAATTGGTCTTGGACTATACATTTATGTACTTATTTTAGTTTCCACCTAATGGTGTTCCTTTTCTAAGAAAATAAATTAAAACGTTTCTTTATTCACATAACAATGGCAGGTTTTATTTTGGTGGTGGTATGTTATGTACCAGTTCCTCGGTTATGTTTTCTGGCTCTCGTAGCTTAATTCCATTGTAAGTGTGATTTTATTTTGGGAGATGTTATGCAGACTGTAGATGTTGGATTCCATTAGTTGTTCGCTCGATGTGGGACAATTTTCTCACTCGGTGTACCTACGAGTGCCCATTGGTGCATTGTCGGCGAAAACATTTTTTATACCTTTTGTAAGATACAGGTTGGCCCATTTCTTCCATAATAACATTTCACATGTAATGCCAGAAAACTTTGATACAGGAATAATAATATTGTAGTGTACCTATTTTTTTAAGTATTCTCAAAAATGCAGGCGGTATCAACAGACCGAACTTACTTAACTGCTTATTGGTTAGAGTATGCAGCATCTTTCCTAATTCACTCGTTATGTATCAGTATGATTGCTTGATGCTAGATCTAATCATTAAACACTGGAGAGTTGCACAAAAATGTCATAATTGTTTTTCTTGACATGAATATTGAATAGAATAGAATGGAGTTATAGTATCCTGACCATCAGGGCTTTTCAACCTGGGATATGCTAACAACTTTAAACTGCAGGTGGCACATAGTATATCTCACCGACTCCAGCTATCTATGCTCCCGCTATAGTGTCATTTGCTTTGCATATGCATCGTGGACCTGCGAATCAGAAATCAACTCACGAATCCAATTGAAGATCGAGGCATCTTAAATCTATCGGTTTCTTTCACTCCAGAATCGGTTTGGAAACTTTTATTCAATAACAAATATTTAAAGGGGTGTTACTGTTGATCTAGTCTACCATGTGGCAGAGGTACAAATACCTGTAGGAATATCTACAGATTTAATTTATACATAATAGCTATAACCTTGACTTCACCTGTGTGATCAGAGTTAATACTTTGTAGCCTAGGTGCTTGGAAGTATCTCCAATAACTTTTACAGTGATGTATTTATCCCTAAACACTACCAGGTAGGTGAAGATCAAGTATGTCTGATCAGAAGAAGTAAAAACAACTCAATCAAATAATTTAAAAGCACACAAAGACATCAATTTATTGTCAACATATTTTAACAATCAAGTCAACTTCAATGAGAAATACAAAAATTTTTCGATGGAAATGATAAGGCTAATTCAGTAAGTGTAGTTACAGCCAACTGTCGAGGAAGGCGAGGGAAGACCATTTTACTTCTTCTGGTGTTTTGTCGTCCTCTCGTGAGGCATTGATATCACTGTTCAATTTTGGTCAACTTACTCTGAGATGCTTCAATTTTACTTGTGTAGTGAACTTTATCGGAGTTTTCTTTCTGGGAGTTTGGTTGGATGAAACGAACGTGTAGATGTCTTGGCGAGGAACAGTGACTGTTTCCTGTCATACATCCTTATTTAACAAATGAAGCAAAAATCAAAAAATGTTTTGCTTGATATTACAAGCAAGAAATATTTGAAACATTCAGCAATGAGAAATTAATCTAATAAATATCATGCTTTCAAAAAACTGTAGGAGTGGTAGAAGCAAAGATACTGGTATTAGTAGCCTTCGGCTACTACGGCTACCTACGGTAGAAGGTACAAGAATTCTAGAACCATTGAATTTGGAGTTTCTTCAGGATACTATATACCTCATCCTGTCTGGATTTTTCTAAAACTTTGCTAGCAGCACCTCCGTCAAATGTGGGTTGTCATCTGTAAACCCTAAAAATGAATTAAATGAAATATTAAGCACCAAAATGTATAAAGTATTAGAGGTATATATATTCAGAGCAGAGACATCAACCAAGAATTGCCAATTGCGGTGGTCAGTCAGTACGACTCCAAGTGACGAATCGAGAGCGGCAACTGGTTTTGCAGCCAGCTTAGATAAAAAATGTTTGCCACCCTATTGCATGAGGATACAAAAACCACAATTTTGTCAATTTCGTTCTGTAACTAAATGGAATTAGGGTTAAAATTTTTATTTTGTCATTACAAAAACAAAAATAATCTAAATTATTAGCACATCGTGCAATTTATTTTCCATTCCTGCAAAAATTTCACCACTTTTACCACCACCAATTTGTGGTTGCCACTAGTAGCACATAGAACAAATTTTTCCACATATTATTCCGTTGTGTATTGAATTTCGACCTCTCACAAAACCCGCCAATTCTGTTCAAAAGGTTCGGTCTCTCACATAACCACTCTTCTCTCTCTAATCAGCAACGCTGCTGGGACCGCTGGGACTTTGCTGGGACTGACGACTTAGTTTATTTTGTGCTGTTTAAATGTGAACGAACCTTTCGCTATTTAGTTTAAGGAAGGGCAATAACTCTAATGCCGTAGGACAGAAAAAGCTTGGCTGAATCACAGGCTGTTACGTCATTAATTCTCGGCTGTGTCGTTTATAAACGAGGAACATTTCGCTCCAAAATCGCTCAAACATCTGAATTGGAGGCCATATTTTCACTTGATACAAACCGATGGCGGTGACAGTTCAAATAGTACTATCGACAAACTCAAAAATAATATCCTTTGATTATTTTAATTGATACACTCATATAATAACGGAACAAAACCTAAGCCAGAGGGCACGGAAAATTTCACAATGACATTTGAAACCGATTGTCAGTTCGGCCAATCTTTATCAACAAGCTTCAGAACAAGTAATCGAAAGTTCGAAACGGTCTTTGCTAGTGATGTCAAAAGTCAGGAAAAAAAGACAGTTAAAATATCTCCGACGACTAAGGTGATAGATGGGGAATTACATTTTTCCCTTTCGTTGGGAATACAAATAAAATACAAAAATAATTATTTATATTATATCCCAGATTCCATATAGTTATCAATTCAAATATTGATATACCATGCGAATATTTATTGAAATAAATTTTTGCTAACTGCCACTTGGACAATACAGCGAGTAGCGACTGTTTTTGTACGCGATTCAACAATGGGACACATTTAATCTGCATTTTGTCAGTCGTCGTTTTCGTCATTACTGATGTCAGTATCCAATTAACTGATCCTTCTTGAAAGTAAATATCATGGTAAGCATATTTGCCTCGAATTATTTCTTACGAACATCTGTATCAATAATCCATCTGTATTTAATAACCAATAAACCTAAACATGCATGGAAAGTTTCCCTCTTAGGCTAAATCATAAAGATATTAGATACCTAACCATGGTAATCGTCACACAATTAAAAACTTTAGCTGTAACATATCTTCATTTATTCTGTGTGTCCTTTTTCAGGAACTAATGGGTGATTTATCAGGTGCTTGGATGCATGACCCGGACCAAGCATTGTTAGAAATACAGCGATGTTTGCATAGCATTGGTGGCTGTCCTCCCAGTTCTTTGCCCACTAGCTTGGAAGATGCCGCGAATCTTGCCAATGGCTGCTTCTTGGGACGTTGGTACACAGAGGTTGGCTACTTTACTGTTCCCTGTGTTTCTTTTACATTTCTCGGTTGTTCGTGTTATATGACATTGATATGACATCAACCAAACATTAACTTAACGAGACTACAATTTGCGGTCATGTTTAATTACTCGTTTTTATGAGAATACTAATTCTTCTCGTGTCTTCTCATTTAATCATTGACCCATAAGTAATAGTTATACAACTCAATGCATCATTCGATTTTTTCACAAATTCATAAGTATTTTTAGCATTTCCTACAGCGTTTAACCAACGGTTGGGATGCGACGACAAAAATAAAATAATTAATAAATCGTTTATTATTAGAAACGAAATATCCATTCCAAATAAATATCACAATAACGAGTATTTGCTTTTAGGTTCGAATCACACTAATAAATAAATTAGTCCCTCATTGTCTCAAACTCCTTTTTTTACGTTACACTTGTGTTTTGGCTTTTATTAACCCTTCGTAGGACTATTGACCCCTGGGCATAATTTCGGTTTCTCGCTAAGTCTCGCTGACATTAAACTGGAAGTAAAATAAAAACGTTGAATTTGTGCAGCAAAGCGAACCAGTGTTGAGCATTCCACCGGGATCTGGAATGTTCATATGCCATGTTGGAGCGACCCTCGCAGAAAAGGGGCTACTCAACAACCCTGTCGTCGCTGAGATGGTCGAGTTTCTCAAATATGCTGCCAGCTGGCCATTAGTGTCTGCACGTCAGTCAGCAGTCTTCATCGGTACGTGACATATTACACTGATCATAATTCACACAGATTCTACCATACGATATTCCGATCGAATAATTTCCATCAAATTGGATTCGGATTTCTCTTGCCTACATCTTTGCCATTCCAAATTTTTTAATAAACTGTGCTCAGTAAGGAAATCTACCCCTAAATAGAGATGAAAATTGGAAATGCCCTGTATTGACACCTTGACGATTTTCTACCTCTACTAGATGATAATATTTTCTACCATATTATGTCCTGTCTCCAGACATGAAATGTCCACCTAACATCTTGTTCCTGATTGTTTTCAGCCGCTAAAATAATAAGTGGACTGGGTGGTGTTGAAATTTACGACGATGAGATATACAGGATGATGGAGACTCCACGGAAGCGTATCATACAGCAGCTGGTAGATGGCTGCTTCCTTGGACGCATTAATTTAGACACGGTTAACGGCGAGAATTATCAACCAGCACTCATGCAAATCAGGTAAACTTAGTGCTTTTCATTTTTTTCTGCTTTTAAATTTTAACCCTGTGGGCTTTGACGCATTTTCATGCTGGATTTACTGACAGGAAAATGTGTGAAGAAGGAAACAAAAAAAGCTTCCACAAAGTTACATTAATTTAAAGATTGAGTAATTTGACTAGTAATATACATTTGAATTGCCAATTACCAATATTTAGTAATCCAATTACTTTTCGAATAGCAATTAAATACAGTATTTAAAAACTTGTTCTAAATAACTTCCCAAAACTGTACGTACCCCGTGGTCAAAATTGGGCTGGTAGCGCGGTGATTTGTATAAATGATTTGTAAAATGATTTGTAAGAGTATGAAATTTTGGATCCTATTGGAACCTATCATAATGAAATAATCATGGTAAGAAGACCATGATATTAATGATTTTGATGATATATAAGCGTTCCCCTTGGAGGGAAAGGGCGCTTAGACAGAATTGAGAAAATTCATCAACATTTTTGAACTCGACCTAATTTATTAAATAAATTAAATCCACTTACAATATTTTTGAATGAATTTTGACCAGATTTGATTTTTTCCAGAGACAAGGCAGTTCCTACTAGGAAACTGATTGTCGATGAGCTTGCTGTCTGGATGGTTTCGAATCCTTGCTATTACTTCCCACTGTGCCGCGGTCTTTTAATCCATGCTGTTAATGACCGGGTTGGAGTCATTGCCGTTCTTGGAATTCAGGTACAATCGTTGTTGGTGGTCACTTTTTTATACTTGGCGTATTACGGCAGTCACTAATGGTACATCAGACTGCATTTTCGTTTCCCTTTTTTTCGTCATGTGCGATTACCATTTCATTTTTATTGTTAACATTCTTCCTACG
This sequence comes from Nemurella pictetii, assembly GCA_921293315.2. NCBI lineage: Eukaryota > Metazoa > Arthropoda > Insecta > Plecoptera > Nemouridae > Nemurella > Nemurella pictetii. The sequence continues at coordinate 21,370,615 of OV121116.1, read as the reverse complement.
GTTTTCTCCTCCTCTTTTATACTGTAAATGGATCGTATTTTGCCCATGAAAACAAAATGGTCGGCCAAATTTTGCTCAAAAACTATGCAGAACTACGTTTAGCTGTCACGAACAATCTCGCCACTTTTCGCAATGATCTGTGACCTTTAAGTAGGCCTGCTCGTTTTCATTATACAAACAAAGGAAAAACATCCATACACTTTTTTTTTTCTCCCATGTTACGAAATTGATGGATTTCGCTCGCTAAAAGATGCTATTGTTTGCAGATCCTCACTAGATTGCTCCCGACGATTGTCGAAGGAGAAGATTCTAACATCTCGTTCCTAGTTGACTTTGCCTTCATGGAGGAAGTGAAGGAGAACCTGAAGTTGCGGGTGCTTGAAGCGCGTTCGGAAAACCGAGTGAGGGCACTCGCGAAGGTCGCCATTTTCGAATATGTGAATAGGTAAGTGAAATCTGAAAAGTCACCCGGTGATATTCGGGAGTGCGTTATTTATTTTACCTGATACTTTATTCCCACCCAAGAATGCGATTCAGTACCTTTTTAAAATGTGAGATGGGATGAGATGTCCACCTTTGTCAATGTTTTATTAAAACAAAATATGAACGCTCTCATCTCATTTCACTTTAAGAAAAAGTTACCTGATCGTATTCCTGATTCCTGAACAGGTTGATCAACTTTCTTACTCAAAACCAAGTAGAATTTTTACAGATCAACGCCAATAGTGGCCTTATTAATGTGTAATTTTACACCACACTCTGCTTTTTGGGTCACCTTTTTTAAACAGTCTTTGCTGGTCGTCGGCATGGTTACTTTGTACACACCAATAATTTTTTAACTCCACCTCCACACGCATTCACACCCACCACCCACTCCGTCAACCCACCATGGTTTTTCTTGCTTTTCCTTCATAAGCAGTAATGATGAAATTTTTTGGTTCAAGCCGTTGTGAGCGTGGCGAGCCCAGTCACTTGATGGAAGATTGGAAGGATCTCGCAGATTCTATATGAAAATAGTGTTTCGATTAAGTGCGTCTTCATCATACAAGATGGCTCGCTCACTGGAATGTCGTTTGAATCATAGATAACAAATCTTTTGCAATGACGAGGGGCGATGATAATCGAGGTTAAAATTCTTTAGTTTACACCACTATGAGCTAACTTAGAAATGATCCAAATTCTCAATTTTAGAGTGTTTGAGAGTGATTATTACATTTACATGTTGCTGTGTTAAATTAAGCAGTAAATATATTTAAATTCGTTAACTTATTTTCTTTCTTTCTATTGAATCTTAAATTATTCTATAATTTCTGATTGAAAAATGAGTAAGTAAGAGTTCAAATATTTCAGATTGGCATCACCAACTCAAAAGGTAAGCGTCAAACCTGTCAATCTGCAGGAGGGACTCCAGAACGGGCTTTTACCGAAGTATAGACACTTAGAATTTTACAACCTGTGCACATCCATCAACACACAGTTGTGCGTGTATCACCCTTACCACAGCCAGCTTCCGCAATGCTAAGCTATAGACGATAAAAATGTGGATAGTAAATACAGCAAAACTCGATCAATCATTTTACCATCAAAAATTCGATTTTCAACAACTAATCTTAAGCCTGTTGCATTCGTGGTGATTTGGCTTTGTGAACTATAAGCGCTTGAGTGGATAGGGCCAGCAAAGAAGGGAATTCACTGAAATGCGTGTTCAGTCGTGGAGTGCTCGTGCAGCGAGACGCACTTGTCATTTTGATCGTCCATTGCTATCGTGAAAATGTCGTGAAAAACAACTTAAAATGAATTGAAATGATAGAAGGAAGTGAGATATGAAAGGTCAGTGTTTGCTGTAACTGTGTTGATATTAATATTCTCTTCTGTGGGTTGATGGTCACACAACATGACGACTTTAGTGCCATGGTACAACATCTAGCGAAAAGCTCTGGAATATCGTCACGGTCGTAAGTAATTTTAAACACGATATAGCTATGTTAATTTGCCAATAACATTTAATAATGTTAAAGGTTTATTATTGAAATACGATTTCCACTATTGCACGTACAGCTTGAATGAGCGAGATGAACTTATGTTGCTCTAGCCAAGCTTGACGTCTGTTGACAATGCAAAATCAAAACAGAGTGAAGGACATATTTGTTGGGTATATAATGGTTAAAATTATGTTTATAAACAAGAAATGCATTTATTTGTTTTGATTGTAGTTGACATAGGAAGTTGATGTTCACACAAAACAGATCATGGTATTTGCAGTTTGCAATGCATGAATAGAGAGAGGAGATATTTGTTTGGCAGGTAACATAGCATCAGCAGACCAGCCACGAACTTAGCCCATACTACAGAAATGGGTCACAATCACTTAACACTTATAGTTATACTTGGTTACCTATACACATGAAACATTCGTCATTCAAACTCATAGCAACTACCCCACACCTAGACATTCCACTAGTCAAGGCCGTTAGTTTGTGCTTCGTGAATACTGAACGTCGAATGATATGGGGATTTTTTTTAAATCGAAGATTCCCAATCTCAACATTCAGCCACTCAGTTTTTACAAAATTAGGCAAATGTGGCATCTCCTCGAAACTGGTACGTACTTAGTACGTGTAACAAGTACGTATATACGCACTTGGACATTTAAGTTTTGAAGCCTAAATGGCTTCCCGAAAGACGTTTAATAGTAACAGTAATTAACATTATACAGGAGGGATCATAGATAATGTCTATTGCATTATTTAAAATGACAATTCTTTTTAGGCACTTCTACCGAACGAATGTCCCAAAATTAATTTAGCTGCGGATTTATACATATTTACAATCAACGTATATGCAAAGTTTCGTTCAGCAGGTAGGTAATATATATATAATACAAAATTAAATTGTCATTTTAAATGGCGTTCTCTATCTAAGATCCATCCTGTATCGGGCATGGAGAAACAAAAATGTCTCGATATTTTATATTATATTCGTTATGATATCGGGTATCGATGTTTGATAGAACGAGTTATCGACGGCTATTTTGAAATATTGAAATATCGATTATTATAGGTAGTATGTTAATGTTCGAAATTTTACTAATTGCAATGGGTACCTTCATAATACTGGAGTATTGCAGAACATAACGATATATTGATACATTTAAACACGGGAGTATTAAGATATTCTTGGTTAAGAAAATGGGCAAAGTTACCTGGACCCCTCTAATCCCATGTTGGGCGATACAAATCAATACACTTCGACACCTCTTTAAATAAAAGGTAACTCATCTCAAAGTCGACAATTCAAGAGTAATTTATACATCCAGAATTATTGGTGACGCCAACCACGACTGTAACTGGCTCCCTTTTTCATCACATTTAATGTGTTGACATTTAATAAATGATCACATTTAATACGAGTTAATCGTTGGTACACAGGTATAGTATTTTATTAGAGTTTAGTGGATTTGAATGAAGGGTACCAGTGCTCAATTCCGATAATAATTTTATGAGCTTTTGATGCATCGCTTGCATTATAATTTGTTTTAAGTAAACAGCACATATCACCAATATCGATGTTTCAATATTTTCGGTAAATATTGGTAAACAATACACGCGAATATGATATACATTGAAAAAGATAAAGAATATCGACATAATCTTGAAGTTACTCCACCCCATTAAATTATTTTATTCCATGTTACATTATATACCAAACATTGAATATAAAACGTTTTTACGATTAAAGGTTAATTTTTACCTAACAGAGTAGGTAGTCATGCACCGAAATCTCACTGCAAAACATCTGCCATTTCGGCTTCGAGATCCCAAGAACACTTCACAAAGTTTCATTGCGTTGAAAATTAAATCAATGTTTCTTGATATAGAGTGGATAGGCAAGTCCACTGGGGAGAAATGTATGAAATTTCAGTTAGAACGACCCAATGGACCTTAGAGCTTAGGAGAAGACACTGCGAGAAACCCTGTTTGATAACGGAGCAAGTAAAGCTAGCCAGCTAGCCTAATGCTGTTTGCTGACATTGCTGACATTGCTGACATTGCTGACACTGATGACACTGATGACATTGATGACACTGATGAAGTCGACGAAGTCTTGAGAAATGCTGACAAGCCGCTCTCTGCCCGGCTTTGAGTACTACTGTCGAATAAAGTTCCTCACACCTGTAACCAGAAGTAAATGATCAAAGCGCGCAAGGCCAGAAGAAAAAAACACCCCCGAACACACAACAACCAAGATGAACACAGAAAACATCGAGTCGTAGGCTATTTTTGCAAAGCTTTCGTATTAAAAACAGTACTTCCGTCCCGACCAAGTGCGAGAATTAGAATGTTTTCATGGTGTGTTAGCTCGGTGGTTATGCTTATGCTACTCTTTTGAACGGGTGGAGGGCGAAACTCTTTTGAACTGGACAGAACGTTTCTCGAATAAGCAACATAACAATGAGCACGGGATTATAACATTCATGCAAAATCTGAAGAATATTCGTTCGGCTGAGACCCTAACACCCAAGCAAGCACACATCGATACGTGAACAACACTTTACGTGGACAACACTCACAACACATTGCCAAGTGCAAGAAGGTTTCAAGTCCGATTACCGGTAGATTACCGGTAGATTACCGGTAGATTACCGGGAGATTACCGGGATGTTACCAGTATATAGTACATAGAGAGGTTCTTGAAAGGCTTAGGACCATGGATCACGCTTAAATCACATGAATTCTCAAAACGAAACTTCCGCTGAGCCAAGTTTCTTCCTTAGCCTGTCTACATTTTCTTCCTCTGATGGGAGCCAGGATTTGGGCGTCTCAGAATCACAAACAAATTGTTTTCGATTTGTTACCGCCACCCCGGCCGCATGGTGCCGGAAGAAAATATAGAAGTGAATAGATTCTTAAATAACTCGACTCAGTTCTGATAAGACTGCAAAATCACCGAAGTAGAGTATTCAATGTAACGGGCTGAGGCTAATTTTGGTAAATTGTACCAAACAAGCGTGGACCGTGGCCTTTCAGCGACATGCCAACAATTGACGATAACCGTGGGACACACATTTGAATCTGAACACACGGAGAACACGAAACCTTCTTGAATGGTACCACCGAACGATTAGGCCGACTTACTCGAGACAAGCACATTGCATACGGCTAGATGCTACAAAATGCGGCAGATGGCTCCGTGGCAGCCTTGCGACCTAAGAGGATTTGCCGCCATTGGTGGCACTGGTGGGAAGTGTGCTACGCGGTGCCCAGTGGGTGCTCGATTTGCCATTTCGCCCACCTTGGCTGGATCGAACGAGGAACCAGTCACTATTTCTCAACTTTGTATGTACGCTTTCGTAGATAGGGGCCGTCTTGACACTCCGAGGAGGCCTAATTGTGGTAATTTGTTGGAAGTCAAGTATTGGAGCCATGCGGTAGTTTGATGTAGGCACGTTTTTTCTGGATTGAACTTAATTTATATTCTTGATATGTCCTCCCAGGGACTCGAACCCCCGTCACCACTATCTGGGCGTGTTGCAATGGATATTTTTGTACATACATATTAATTACAGTGTATTCCAGGGTATACAATGACTTAACACCGAATGAAGGCACGGATTTGAGTGAAAAGCACCAATATCAAGCATTCATTGTGTCTTAGAACTGAATCGTTGCCATCAAGGAATGGTGACCCTCCAATACTCTATACTAGCCAATCAACTAGCTAAAAAGTAGCTAGTTTGTGTATGGTAGGTATTAGGTTAACATTTAATGTATTGATCAGCATTTGAAAGTGCATTATATTAACGTACAAAATGACAAAACGTGTTCGTAGAACGAAATTATTTTTGACTTGCTTACCAGTTTCTCGGGCATTCAGCTCTGCTTGAAGAGTAGCTTCATCCTTCAACGGGAACCATCGAGCTTGCTCATCCATCACGCCAGGGTCTGAAAGTTGTGAATTTTTTTTATTCATGGGCACGGAAATATAGCAGTATTTCTGTTCTATACATCGATACAACTTTTAGATGCATTTCGAGGAATTTGAGGCATAAAAGAGGCAAATGAAGGAGGGCACATAAAATATATGAAAAAAATCACATATTTTCGACGTTTAAATAGAGGTTGAAAATTGGGCGGCTGAGACAAGCTGGTCGCATTTAGCGTTTCGTTGAGGATATCGACCTTGAGTTCGGGAGAGCGAGGGAGTAAGTCTTCCGGGGCGTTTACACATTCTCGCGTACTTGACCCTGACAGGAGCACGGATATGACGTCACATGCTCCGTCTTAGGTAAGTAGTTTGCTTATTAGTGTAAGTCCACGAGTATTCGAACACGTGGTCTCGCGAACACGACTTGATGATTTATCAGCGCTCAGTAGCTAGCTATAACCATCTACAAACCAACATCACCTATCGCCACTCTTAAGTCAGCAGCTGTCTCAAAATCAAGTAGGTATCAAGTAAGGGATGAAAGTCTAATATCAAGTATGGAATGAAAGTCCACGAGGGAATCACATGACCAAGTTTAAGTCCATCATATTCTAATTGGGACACGACTTTATCAGTGCATTTATATTTTATAGATCATACGGTTGATTTTACGATATATTTCTACTTTCTAGTTCATTAGATCAACCTAGTAGGTAAACCATTGGTTCAGTGTATCCATTGACTGTTACGGTGAATTTTGACTGAACTCTGATAGAGCTGTAAATGTTTTCAAATCGCTACTTAGTCTTAGTGCGTGTCTCTCATGCGAAGCGTACCCGAGAGCTCGAGGAGCACCCCGCCGAGGTAGTGATTCGGACGGTAAATCTCGTAGTGCCAGGCAGTGATCTCGAGGTAGTGCGAACACAGGTCTTCGGGGGCGACCTCTTCGTACACCATCGTCTGGTTCCACTCGGGCTCGCTGGTGCGAGAGAACGAGCGCGTTCTCCTCTGGTGGTCGACGCTGGAGTGTGGAACAAGCAACGCATACATCGGTTGTAGGATGGCTTTACACTAATTCACACCAAGGGCGTGTGATCTGTTCGGTGTAAGGAGCCCCGGTTTTACTAATTTGCAACTGTTTGAAATATTTCTCTGGCAAGGAAACAAAATTGGAGCTTGATCAAAATTGAACACTTGATCAAATCTCGCGATAATCTGTCAAGATAAACGAAGTAAAGACGGAGTGTAACGCTATCTTGAAGAATTTCGGAGAAAGATAAGGACCTACCAAAGTAGATCGTCACGACCTAGAGTAACAAAGTGAAGCACGTAACTGCAGGGTAATGATACTCCTCTCCTGTTGTGTGATCAGAATTCAGGCTAAACTTACGTTCTCCCTGGAAGTAAGTAGACTTTGACAAAAGGGTCGGGCAGCGCGTCGTTTTCCCAACAGAGTTTTCTCGCTTGCTTGACGATCACGTAGAGAATGCGAGCTTTCTTGTCGTAGCAAACTTGTAACTGGATCTCCGCCTGAGAAATCATCACAATCTTATAGGGCGCTTTAATACAACATTAATTGACGCTACCGAGCTGACTTATTGCTCTAGGCTTGTTTTTCATTTTCTTCTTCCACCACGTCGCCTAGTTGCCAGGTTCGAAAACAGAAATTAGCTTTGGAAACTTTGGCACCATAGAGGGAGAAGGAAATGGGGCAAAGTTGGGAAAATTACATTACTCAAGTTGAATCCTACTTTATAGGTCAGCTAGTAATTTAAGTTAACTGCGTAATGGCAAAGCTTTTCGGTAATTGAGTCCTTGACGTAACAATGTCGTAACTGTCGTAACTGATGAGAGTTGAGTGTTGTCTTACCTTCTCTTGATGGAAGGACCTAGAACTACGATGACTTGACCTCGACTCCTCGAGCATCTCAAAAGACGCTACCCTGCTAGGATATCGCTCCTTTTCCTCCCTACCACCACCTAAAACCCAAAACGATGGTTTAGGGATTAGTTTTCATTTTCCGCCCTCACGGAAACACGTGCTAAATTTTGCAACGTGTTGGGTGGCATTTGAAGCTAAGGCTAGAACATTCGTTTCTCAATCTGATATGTTTTTCTTGTTACTAGAAGATATTCTTCGTGATAATTCTGACAACTATTATTAATAATACCTGAGGGTAATGCGTGAGGATTGTTGTTACCGTCGTGGTCCAGTTTGTTGTCGACAGCGTGTGGAAACGTTTGCATTCGATCGTTTTCGTTGCATTTGAGCACGATCTCGATCTCGCCCTCCGATTGGGAAACCACCCTCTGCACCTCTTCGAATGTCTTGCCGGAGAGCACAACGCCGTTCCATTCCAGGATTTGATCTCCTGCAAAGTGGCAAAGAGATGCCTGGTTTCAACCACTTTACCTTCCACGCACGAATGATTGGGCTGAGTTTTCATTTCCTCATACGTTGGTTAAATAAGAAGTGTTGTTAAATAAAAATTACCCAAATATTGTTTTCGCTTTGGGGGTTTGGTGTAAATATTCAATGAATTACAAAGCCAATCCCAAGTCACAACCCAACTTCTTATTTAAGCTTTTCTGCTTTTATTTTTAGGGAAAAATAAAAACAACATGTACGGGTAGAACGCACATAGAGGTGGATCACAGAATTTTCACAAATTTATATTTACTGAGACTTGGCTTCACTCCCCTCGATCTCAAGCTTTAAGAAGCTTACAACTTTGGCTCGACAAAAGCTGCTTTACTTGGTTAATGTTCTGTCGGGAATATTTTATTAGGACAAAAGTTCATTAGGTCAAAGCACCTGTGACATGAGCAAACACTTTAGAGCATCGGTGCACTGCGCTTCTCGTAGCTGATGCCTCGAATAGGTACACAGTTGTTCGGTGGTATTAACCACTAACATCTTTGGCATTAAGTAAGAGTTCTTGCATTTCCTACGTCCAAATGATGTAACACCGGTGCGGAATTTTGAGCTTTCCCGAGTCCTGACGCTAATCTAGTAGGTGACATGTATTCAAACGCTTGACTTACCCTCCTTGATTTCGTGCAACATGTCCACAACACCGTTTGGGTAAATTCTATTAACGAAGGCGCCTAGTTTGCCGTCGGTATCGGGAATCTCCTTGCCTCCAATCACTCTCATACCAAGCCCATTGCCTGCAACAAAAGACACGCACAGTTTAGCAAAGTGCCAGCTTACGATTGGCATGGGTTCTTACATACAGGAAAACTTGCTTACCTCCTACTGATCTGTCCTTGGGATCTTGAGTCAAATGGAATTGTTTTACAGGAAATTCGTATTTCTTCGCTGATAGTTGTAGATTGGATGACTAGAACAAGAACCGTGTCAATTTATTGGTAACGAAAGTGTGTTTTTCGGGGGCTAAGGAATTACTTGCGCTTTTACTCGAATTGTTCGAAACAAACATGCTACACCGATAGTCTTAGATTTGAGTAGTGAATTACCTTTATCTGAGTTTGGATGTAACGCTTGGGGGTAAGGATTTGAGAAATGCGGAAATCGAAATATGGAGGAAATTGAACGGATGCTGCTCATTCGATAGAATGCTGACGCACCATTAAACTAAATAAAGAAAATCTGCGTGTCAATGCTAACAACGGAATTAGTTGGTTGACATAGGTTTAAAACCTCCTAGAAACTCAGTCGAATTTTGTCACTAGACAAAAACTATATTTACTCAGTTTTAAAAGCTAAATGTTTCTGTTAAAAGAAGGGTCTTGAAACGTTTTCAGCACACTTAATCCTGTCTAAGGCAAGTAAACTTATCAAGTTAAATTTTGACGTGAAAAATAGTAAGAACCTTCCCTGAGCAAAGAAAAATTCTTGCTGAAACTTGCTAAAATTGAAAGGAAACACGTGGAAGGAGTCGAGTCTTCCGACTTCTGAAAACTCTGGCAAATCACCTGCGTTATCTACCGCACTGACGTCCTACTCGAATCGAATGCAACTAACACTGCAACCAACACTGCAACCAACACCGCAACTAAACACCAAAACGTCCAAAACTAACCACCGACTAGTCAACTCACTAAACTATCACCTCCATTCGCCATGCACATCAACCATCGATTGCCTTTCACCACACGAGACAACATCAGCTTGATGAGTGGAAATTTGGCTTACGTTCTTACTTGCGCTTTCTTTGGTTGAGAGCGACGATCGGTAGTGCAGCCCCCGCCGTGGCCACTCCCGCCACCCCCGCCGCCCCCACCGCCACCCCCGGCCATATGGGGGCTGGCCTTGTGCGGCTTGCGTGAGCTGCCCCCGATCGTGCCGTAGTCCTCTGGGTACGGCTGCAACGGCTGTGCATGCTTCTTGTCGGGCTTCTCATGACGCCGACGTCCTAAGGCAATGCACAAGCCTTGATCAGCGAGTTTGCACTAAGCAGCGAGCACGCCGACGCGGCCGCCATAGTTTTTTGTGCGTGTTTTTTTTAAACTCCTGGACACAGACAATGACACTGGCACGAAACAGCGAAATACTTTCAAACGGTTAACGGTCAACAGTGTATCTTTCGAAGCACACTTACAGCGTAAACAATAGCAACGACACTTGCAAACAGTAATCGTTCGACATGCATAGCACAAGCGCAAAGGAGATGTAGTATAGAATGTATACGAAAGAAAGATCGTGCAATGCGCGGCAAAGCGGCAAAGCGGCAAAGACCCGATAGCACCGGCGACGGCTGCTGATTGCTGAAGACAAGTGACCAGTGACCAGTGACCAGTCTAGAGGACTGCCAGGCCAGCAGCTTTTGAGGTAGTAACGGTGCCGATAGCAACTAGCAAGACAAGAGCAAAGAGATAAGTTAGTCAGGGAACTGAGGGCCTACTATCAGGGCATTAGCATCGAGATGAATATCTCTCCATGCACTCTTATACGCTGCAGCTAAGTTTTAATGATAAAAAAATACTAATCCAATCGAGAACTATGGTAGACTTTTATCTAAGCAATGTGAGCATTCGGTTAAAGAATGGTTGAAGCCAATCGACCTCGTTGGACTTGACCAATAAAATCGCGAGCCGCCTCGTTTTGCCAAGTGGACCACGCCGGTGGCTGTGGTCGTGTCACTTGGCAACGGAATTTCCAACATTTCATAGGTCAAGTTGTTCCAACGGACTAACGAATAATAAGTATAGGTATATAGTAATCAATTTGTCAACAGTTTGGTTCTTTTTACGGCATGCATGAAAATGCGAATATAGTAGTATATATAACTCAATGAAATCTACTGGATAAGTCTGCAATAACTGTTTACCAGCGGTTCGATCCCGGGTTGCGGTACTTACCAGAACATGTCACCACGCAGTTCGTGCGCCTCTCAGACTCCCTCGCGCAAAAAGGCAAATCCGAATCGGGTAGGTATCCTTATCTCAAGGGTTCCTTCGTCAAGGGTTCCTTCGGCAATGCAGCAACATGTTCTGGAAGTGTTTGCCACCTCTGCGCAGGTCTTCTCACGGTTAATTCTTCGATTAGGTTACGCAACAACGACAACGAGCAAACTTTTATCGGGCTATGGGACGGCTGACTGGTTACTTTCTGGCCTGCACGGCTACATTTGCTCGTCACCTTGAACCGGTTCGGAACCGGTGCGGTTCGGAACGGAACCGGTTACCGGGTGACTAGGAAGTGTAGATACGTGGTATGGCTTCGCCGATTGTCTCGTGTCTCACCGGGCTTTGCGTCATGCTACAAGGCGTAGTACAAGCCGGCTACGTCCAAAAATCTCTTCTCTAACAGGACTAGAAGAAGTGACAAAGATGGCTGCTAATGCACACGGATGTCAGCGAAAGACATAGACAGAGAGAGATAGAGAGAGAGAGAGAGACAGAGAGAGAGAGAGAGTGATGAATGATGTCGTCATCCAAAAGGACCACGGGCACATGTGGATGAGTTGAGAGAAACAGAGACAGGAGAGGAACACAAACCAACCAAACATGCCGAGAGACAGACATCAATTCGTGGGAGCCACCAACCGCGCATTAGCGGGAGACAGGGAGACAGAGATAATATCGTGAGATAACGGCATTTCTAGCAACGTGGTGGAGTGAACAAATCTCTAAGCATGCAGTAGAAGCATGTTGCACAAACGCAACCTATAGGTAATATAGGTAGTAATAACAGTCATAATAACAATAATAACAACATTAATGACCTAAATTATTCTGTATCCTAGCCTAAGTTCTATCATCCATGGTGACACTAGGTTCGTATCGATGGCTATTCCGGAAATTAGGCATCTTGCAAAGGAGTCAAGAATCGGTTTGGAGCTCGAGCATTTTGGTCTGGTTGGGAGGACCACTCTCAGTAAGCCCCCACTTGTCACCCTGGCGGGCTCACACTCGGTGAGCCAACACTTGGCCACTGCCACGTCAAAGTTTGGCCGACATGAGTTGTGGCACTTGCCACTCGACACTTGACACTCGACACTTGACACTTGACACTTGACAGCCAACGAGATTGACAGGTTGACGGTAGGACTGGAGCCAGGCTAAGCTCGGTGAGCGACGAGACAAGCACGTAGCTGGCACAACATTTACCCTCAAATGTGGACGGGGTGGGTGGGGCAGGGGCCACACTCGGGAAGGGGAGAGGGGGGAATAAAAACTCTCCAGCTCTCTCTTCAACAAATTTAATATAATAACGAATAGTTATGATACATGCATTTGCACCGGAAGTACTGGAAGTACAGTGGAGAGTAGTGAGAAGCGGTGAGCATGCGGGGCTAGGTGCGGGGAAAGGGCGAAGCAGCGAAGCTTTGGCCGACACGTCACGGTTAAGGCACAATACGCGAGGTCGGCCATCGGGAGCGAGATCATCGAGAAACTTAACACGAGAATAAAGGTTTGAATAGTAGCTTCTTCCTAGTGAGTAGCCAGTAGCTCGTCTGTGATATATCGATAACAGTAAATAGTGCGTGTGACGCGCCCGTCTTCTCTCTTGGTGCGACGACGATGACGACGACGACGACGAAGACGAGATGTTGGTCAGGTGGTCAAGGGTGTTGGCGGAGTGGGCCAGGTGGGTGGGCCGGGTGGGTGGCGGTGGCAGGGTGAAGAGGAGCGGCCAGATGGAAATAGCAGACAGAGCTAGACACAGCTGACAACATCGAGCCCCTCAACATCGAGCCCCTCAACATCGAGCCCCTCAACATGGAGGCCACTGGGGAGCGAGCGTGCTATTTCGCGTAGAGTCTCGAGCCATACTTGCCTTTCGGAGGTAGCAACACCGACTCGGTGATCGGTGAGCTGCCCAGGTCTTCGAGCAGCTTGCGCGACCTCGTCGGCATGTCGGGCAGCAGGGGCATGGCGTGTGGGGTGAACTCTGTGAGCGGCGAGAAGTCAGACAACCGCTCGTACACCCCGCACGTGTAGTCGTCCGTGCGGAATGTAGACGCGATGCGGTCCATCGACTGCTCTTCCTCGGACCTACGCACCGGCGGGTGTCCGCCCCCGCGATACTGTAGGCCGCCCCCAACGCCGCCCCCAACGCCGCCCCCCCGGCCGGAGAGCAAGATCTCGTCGATTGACTTGAGCACGCTCGATGTGCCAAAGTCGGACCGCGAGTGCGGCGAGAAGCCCAGCTCGGCAGTCTCGCGCAGCCGTGCCAAGCGCAGCAGCTCTTCGTGCAGCCGCGCGTTCTCCTCGATCTGCTGGCGGCGGCGAGCGATCTCGACCTTGATCTTCGCCTTCTTCTCCTCGCGACTCATCTGGTCGTCGTCGACGTGGTCCAGCTCGAACTCGTCGTCGCTGCCGTACGGTGATGGGTGCCACGAGCGAGGCTTCCGCTGCGCCAGTTGTAGCTTGCGCGCTTCGTGACTTGCGTGGCGCCGTCTCGTGTCCATGCCTCCCTGGCCGTCGCTAGACCTTCGCACACCATACCTGGCCGACACAAAGCCATCATGCCAGCTCAGCCACCAAGGACAAGGTAAACGCCACCACGGGCTGGCTGGGGAAAGTTTACCTGGAGCTCGCCAGGTAGCTGTCCTCGTCCAGAACACTGTTTATAGCAGTCTCCCTGAGCGCCCCCCCTGCTGACGCGTACGAAGAGGCGAGGTACGATTGAGACGGGTCCCATTCGGACCGGCGGCCCATGTCGTCGATTGATTCGTATTCGTACGCTTTGTATGGCGGCTTTAGGGATGGGTGCAAGTAGCCCAAGTAGCTCTGGAACAAAAGGCAGGCATTGCGACAATCTGCGATTCGCTCGGCGAGGCGCGCGATACCGACAGATACGCAAAGTGACGAGAGGTAAATTGACGTACCCGGTCGTATTCATTCTCCAAGTCACCGTCCTCGTTGATCGGAGAAAAGGGAGGGTGTATTTTGGGATCCGAAAGTTGCCTTCGGTGGCCCCGGATCTTGCGGGACCTCCCCATTACCGGTGAGGCTAACTTTCGTTGCATTTCGAAGCTGCGTGGGGGGAAAGGTACAATAAATACACCAACACTAACAACACCGATCTAAACACCGAGTCGAGCTGTACAGACCGTTTGAGAGGATCGCGCAGCGCATCAAACTTCTCCCTCTCCCTGCGCAGCCTCGCCTCCCGCTCCTTGTCCGACATGGTCACCAGGCGTCGTCTGTCGTTGACCGCCGACTTCATCTCGTCGCGCAGCTGCTCCTTGAGCGAACGCATGTGGCTGGCGAGCGGCTTGGAGTCGATGCCGCTGCTGCTGATGCCGCCGCCGCCTCCGCGGTGCTCCCCCAGCAGGTGGCGCAGGTCCGGGGGCAGGCAGGAAGCCAGGTCGGAGTACATTGACCAGGAACGCTCGGACGTCGGTCGCATGCCGGAACTACTCACGACGCTCGACGCTGTGCGAAGAGGGGGGAAGACGCGTTATGGCCGGTTGGATGATTGGGGGTTGCGACTTGCGACTTTCACTTGGCAGAAGCAGAGATTTGTTTGCCATTGAAATCCCGGTCGTGACGGTGGTTCAAGTTGGGACGGACACAATTAAAAGTTTATAAATGTATTTGGCATGAAAATTTGAATTTGGATGGAGGTGCCGTGTTTTGCTCTGCGGGCTGCGTTCAGGGGCACACTGAGAATGCCATGTAAATCGATGCAGTAAAGTTATAGTTGACGTTGTCACTGTTTCTCCAAACAGAGGGTTGAAAATTTAGAAACATTTTGGCAGGAAACATCGAATGATGATCGAGGTGATCGAGGCACCGTTCACTCTGCTCTGCGGGCTGCTTTTAGGGGCACTGGCCACCTGGCTGTTTTGCAATGGAAATGCGATCACCTTGCAGCAGGCCCAGCGCGGAGCCGGGACGAGGTACTGGGTCGATGCCCAGCGCGACCTTGCGCAGGTTGGTTTCGCTGGCGCTTGGTCTTGCGAGCAGCAGGTTGCCGGAGCGCGGCAGCATGCTGTCCAGGGAGGTCTGCCGCAGAGGCGAGTAAGACCTGCACAAAACACACAGTACATGACCTCTTGACCTGGTCACAACACACATACGACCTCATGATTTCATATGACCTGACATGACCGGATATGACATGAAATGACATGACACCTCATGACATTATATCACATGATATGCCATAAAATGACATGAAATGATAGTTTCGAGATTAAGAAATCTATATCACAATTCTATTAGTTTGTTAGTGTGAAGTCAGGAGATAAAAATGCATCTGTCCTCACGATTTAATGAAATCAAACAAACCCGTTTTGAATGACAAGAACTCAAATTTTGTAGTAAAAAATGGCCAACCCTAGTGTAGCTGCGAGCCTCCAACCACTTACCGGAAGCGGTCCGACTGCGACTTGCTGCGCTCCCTCTTCTTGGTAGACGGCAGCGGCGCAGCCTCCTGGTCGGAGGGGATCAGGGGCAGCTTGCGTCGCATTCGCAGCGACTTCTGCGAGTCCGTCTCGCTGAGCGTGTCCGAGGAGTCCCCGCCCGTGTCGCGCGAGCCGCGCGGAGTGCCCACGGGAGTGCTCTGCGGAGTGCCCATCGGCGTGCCTGCAACACGTTTCAACCACGGCGCGCTCACTTGGCGGAAATCTCTCTGCGATTTCTTCGTTGAAATTTGTATCGCTTGAAACAGCAGCCCTGTTCGCTTATTTGCAAGATGCATTTCGGACGATTTTTTTTTGCTTAATAAGGAAAGATTTTTATATTTTTATTCACTCCAATGACATCAATGTGGTTTGGTAGCTCATATTTCGTGAGAATGCAGAGCTTCTTTTTGGTGATAGCTCAGCTGCTTCTTGTTAAGGCCATTGTGCACTAGTGACGACAACATCATTTTCAGCTATAGTTCAAAATATCGAAATTGATGAAATTTATTATTTGTTCTTTTTATTACTTAATTAGAACGTTACTGTGAATATAGAAGGCAACATTGAATTCACTCAACTGAGAGATCGTTACTATCGGAAACAAAAAGTCCCAAGTTCAAGATTTTTTTGTGAATAAAGTAAATGTCCGATCGACACGAGACTTTACATTGCGAGTCAGAATTTTTTTCAACTATCCACTTAATTTTTTTCCAAAAATATTGGGAAAGTTGTAGGGGAACGAAATGGTTTTACTTGGATATCTGCACCGCTCAAACTTTTCCGTGTGCCGAAGCCAAGCTTTTACGGATGAGAACTGGTGGAAATAATATTCCAATTTTACTGCCTCACTAACGACATGGGAAGTAAAAACACTCTTGGATATTATGCTAGCACAACCCAACACATGATTAAATAAAAAGTCAATACAAACGTAAATCAATACATTTCCGTATTTCCCGGTTTTATAGATAAGACTGCATATGAGCTGCGATTGCTGGTGGTTCCAACCCCTATATCTTACCCGAGGGCAGTTGCGAGTGCTGGTGGTGTGAGCTGCCGCCGCTCATGACTGGCTGGCTGCTGACGAGGCTTGTAGACAGGTGGCCGTGGGGCCCGAGCATGTGAACACCGACCATCGCTTGACTGTTGAGCATCGCCTGTCCGCTGCCGTCTTTCCGCTGCAGCTGCAACATCGTCAACATCCGTCAACATCCGTCAACACACGACAACACACGACTACACCCGTCAACACTCGTCAAACCTGTCATTCATACCACTCTTTTGATTATCAGCCATTTTGCTTACAGGAAGCTCAATATTTAAACGGGAAATGTGAATTTCACTCTTGGTGGTACAAGACACAATCTCGGAGAGATTTTTTTATTAGATTGCATTTTTGCAAACCATTTGCCTCAGAAATGGAGTGACGATTATTGCGTGAAATATGAGATTGAATCTTCAAGTGTTCTAAACTGTTGTGACTTAGTGATCACACGGCCATATAGCTTTCTTGTCCTTCTTGGCTATTTGATGAAAATGTTAGGCACATACCACTTGGTGACGTAGCTGCTGCATCTGCTGCTGCTGCATATGCTGCTGCTGCTGCATTTGCGCAGCCGCTTGCTCTGATGAGTGCGGCAGCGAGCGACGCGTCTTCTTCAGATGCTGCGCTTGGTGCTGCAGCTGCATGTGTTGCTGGTACATTTGCTGCTGCTGCGGCGTCAGGTGCTGGGCAAACAACGGCAGCTGGTGTTCGCTCATCATCCCGCCGGAGCCGCCCTGCTGCATTTGCTGTTGGTACATCTGCTGCTGCTGTTGCTCTTGCATCAGCATCTGCTGTTGCAGTTGCTGTTGGTGCATTTGATGACTCTGTTGCTGGAGTTGCATTTGCTGTTGCATGTGCTGGTTTTGCTGTAGTTGCATGTGCGGTGGCTGGTGGTTGTCGTGTTGGAAAGCTGCGTTCTGCTGGTGCAGCTGCATTTGTTGCTCGGGGTGCGGCTTGTCGTCGGAGGGGGATGGTCGTGGTGACGTTCCGCTCAAGCCTAAAAGATTTCCAAGTGATCATCAATTTCTAACAATCAGACAATCAGCTTTAGTTAATTTGTACACGCCATTCTTTACTGAACTTACCCAACGCTCGACTAAAGTCGGCCAGCATTCCGCTAATGGTGCCCGTGGCGGGTTTCGCTGCCGAAGTACCCATATTGTGCTGCATTTGTTGCTGCTGTTGCTGCTGCTGTTGCTGCTGAGTCATTTGGCCCAGCATCCCTCGACTTGGATCCAAGATACCCGTCTCCTGTAACAACAAAACAACTTTCAAGCTGACTTCGCACCGCCGCAATCTTTTGTTGTTCGTGGTGGGAGCATCGCATGAAGAACAGTAAAATTGAAAGACAATTGGTAATTTTCAATCATCAAGTGTCGTTAGCAAGACAAGACGACATGACACTCAACAGCAAACAACGATATCAGAGCAGAGCAGATCAGAGCAGAGCGAGAGAAAGACAGCGAACTCATCGGCGGTGTGAAGTGAGAAGAAGATTAAGATTAGTAATTGCTCTGCGGAGTAAAAGAATGTGCCATACACCAAGGAAAGATGTGCGGTGCATAGAAATCAAGTGCTGTCCGACACATGCAGAGCTAGCGTCTCGGAAAACCTATTGAAAAAAGGATTTTGTGGAAAGGAAAGAAGAGAGATTAACAGCACATTGAGCCGAGCACTAGCTACCGTCAGGGAACGTTCGTCTAGGGAAATCGGACCTGCGGGTCAGGTCGTGATGTCTTCTGACAACGGCTAGGGTCGAAGATGGGTGGGAAGGGATGGCTATGGAGTAGGAAGGGTTACCTGGAAGTGCAGCATCAGCTCCTGTTCGGCGCGTTCCAAAGATGGAGACACGTCCAGGATCGGAGAGAGATCCTGGACCGGGGACCACGTTGCTGACTCTAACCGGGAACCTCTCGCCTTCTTAATGGACGGTTGGTGAAGAAGGTGGTGCTGCGAGAGAAAGGAGCACCAACTGGCTCAGGCTAGGAGCCACGGAGACCAATTATGTGCGCCCTATCCCCGGGTCCTGTCAACGGTCCTTCCCACCTCTCGATTCTGTCACGAGCCCTTTCCAGAAGCTCTTGCCACTATCGCTTCTGTCACTAGCCCCTGTCACCAGCCCCTGTCACCAGCCGCTGTCACTTGCCCTACGTCTTCAGCAGCTATACATGGGATGTCGCTCAATATGCTGTTGCTACGGCTGTACCAAAAACCCACAGTTATTATCACCACCTAATCTACTAACTCTGATCGTCCGCGCCACATTGGGAAATTATTCTTGCCAGTGAGAAGAGATTCCTTTCAGGGTACGAGGAGAGAAAACATGAAATCTCTTGCGAAAGATGGTGAAAATAAGAAAAGTGTGTACACCGATATCAGTAACAAGGAGCTACGACGCACATCATATAGAAGCCGCTGGTGGTGAGAGAGAGAGAATCGATTAATTAGAGAGAAGAGAGAGAGAAGAGAGAGAGAGAGAGAGACAAAAAGGGAGAGAGAGATAAAACCAGATTGTGATAATATAAGAAATCAAGAACTTGAGAGATTTTTGAGTTTCGTTTTGATGTTATCAATCGGAATACCAGTACAGGGAGAGAGAAGATAAAAAAGAAAGATCTAGAGCGAAAGAGACAAAGACAGTGACACACACTAACGTCCAGCCACGCACACACACCCACACAGCGAGAGCGAGTAATCAAATCAGCCACCAACCTGAAAGTCCATCAGTTTTGGTTTTGTCTTCTGGTTCAGTGAGTTCGCCTGTTGTTGCTGCAGAAGTTGCAGTTGCTGTTGCAAGTGTTCCTGTTGTTCTTGCTGATGGATTAATTGTTGCTGCTGCTGCAACTGCTGCTGTTGATGCAGCTGTTGCTGCTGCTGAATCTGTTGCTGCTGTTGCTGAAGTTGTTGCTGTTGCAGAAGATTCTGCTGGTGCATCTGTTGTTGAGCATGTGTCTGAGGTTGCACTTGGTTTTGAATTTGTTGATTTAATTGCTGTTGTTGCAGCTGCAGCTGTTGTTGCTGTTGTGTCAACTGTTGTTGCTGCTGCTGTGCTAACTGCTGCTGTTGCTGTTGCTGTTGTGTTAGCTGCTGCTGCTGTTGCTGTCCTAGTGCCTGTTGCTGAGCTAATGACTGCTGAGTCAACTGCTGCTGACCAATCGGTTGGCCCAGTTGTTGTTGTCCCAGTTGCTGTTGTCCTAGTTGCTGTTGCTGTCCCAGTAGCTGTTGCTGTCCTAGTTGTTGCTGCCCTAGTTGTTGCTGCCCTAGTTGTTGCTGTCCTAGTTGTTGCTGTCCTAGTTGTTGCTGTCCTAGTTGTTGCTGTCCTAGTTGTTGCTGCCCTAGTTGTTGTCCTAGTAATTGCTGCTGCTGCTGCTGCTGTTGTAACGGTGTTTGCCCTATCGTTTGCTGTCCTAATTTGCCAAGTTGTTGGCCTTGCTGCGTTTGTTGCTGCAGCGCAAGTTTCTGTTGCTGTTGTTGTTGCTGCTGTTGCTGCTGTTGTTGTTGCTGTTGTTGCTGCTGTTGCTGCTGTTGCTGTTGCTGTTGCTGTTGTTGTTGCTGTTGTAATTGTAACTGCTGTTGCTGTTGCTGTAACTGTTGCTGCTGTAATTGTTGTTGCTGCTCCCGTTGCTGCTGCTGTTGTTGTAATACTTCGTTTTGCAAAAAGTTCAATTCTGAATTGGGGTCCATGAACTGAAGAGAGACAAGATTAAATTAGAATTCCGTTTTCATTTGTCTCCATTGTCAAACAGATTGGATTTCCACCCTCGTGTGGAATCTGAGCCCCACTTTCCACAAAGCAAATTACATTTTGCAATGGGAGTGCAAGCACTGTACTGTACTGCTGATGTTGGCCCTATTTTATTTGTGTTTGAATTTCAAAACAACATGACCAGCAGTTTGACCGCACGAGAGTCAAGAGCCAATTATATTCTTTTAGTACCACTAGCATCCAGGTAAGGAAAAGTCTTAAGTCGCAGCAATTATCTTAGCAATTAGTAGCAAAGGAGCCACTTCTTTTAGCATCTAGCGTGAATGTGTATTCTTTGACGAATTAAGAAATTGATAAGAAGTCATCTACGTTGATTCAGTGATTGTCCACCTACCATTCCTGTTCGCTCCAGTTCCATGGCTGCGACCCCGTTCCTGGTACCCATCAGCTCATTATGCAGCAAACTACTTTGCCGGTTCTGGTCACCATATAGACCTTCTCGCTGTCCTGGCCTCATGTCCATCCCCCGTCCACGGCCCATCCCTTCCACCCCTACAAATAGAGCGCTGTGTGATGCTAGTTTCAAAAATAGGTCATTGCGAATCCTGTTTCAATCACACAATGATAAATCGATTTCCTGTATTGCTAAAGCTCGATCCTAGCTGCGTGCAAAAACCCTAGGCCGCAATTTACGACTCAGTTTTTCCAACTAATCTGAGCTTATTTGTAAACTGACAGACAGACCGATTCCGCTGTCTCTAGCGATGCAATCCGCGCTATCAAGGGAGATGAACATATTTATTAAGAGTGGTCACCTCGGGGCTTGGGGCCCATCATGCCCATATTTTCCTTGAAGGGTTGACCGTCTAATGACTTTTGCGATCGCAGCTGTGCTCTTGGTGAGCCTGGATGGCCCATTGCTCGGGGCCCACTGTGGAGGTCACCTGCCATCATTGAGCCCATCCCTGTAAGAAAATAAGACTCGCCAGATGCAAGGCTGTCCTCTAAGAAGTGCAGCGCAAAGCATCAAACCACGTGGCATAGCGAACTGTGATATGGCTAGGGGAGTGTTGTGATCAGATGAGAAGTCGAATGCACTTTATTTTCTCTAAAAGGCGCACAAGAAATAGCATTTTTTGGTTTCTAAGAAATGTTATTTTTAGATTCTCGTTGGTTAGGGAAATTTTGAGTCTAAACATTTAGTCATAGTAATGAACACCGAGGACTGTGTCTGAAACAATACCGTTGTTTGACCCGAAATGAAGTTGTGCCAAAATTTGATTTGAAATATAGCTCTCTCCTACCTTGGATTTCTAGGTTTCTGAAAAAGTTGGGCGAGAAATTCTCCATTTATTATCTATTCAATTTTTTTCATTGACGGTTGGGCTGAATCTGACACAACACACCCCTGCCCAGCAAGAGCAGCTTAAGCTAACTATACGACAAGCATTTCAGGAAAGGTGCAAAGTTCATGGGGAATGGTTACCCTAGGTGCCAGGGCCAAAGGGTTGTTCTACAAACCCTTGTGCATTCACTCGTCTCCCTCCCTCCATCCACCCCACCATCCACATTTTCTTGTGGGATAATTTAGCTCCTATTTAATAGGTGGTGTGCACTCTTGGAAACTGAAAGGTCTTTAAGCACACTTTTGAACGGAGCAAAAATTATGTGTATTTTTGATATTTTTTTTCCAATAGGCGGATAGAAAGCGACAAATTAAAAAGCTTTTTGAAGGTCATGGCAGCAAAGCGGTTAAAAGTGCCTTGTATAAGTTTCTATTCGGCGGTGGAGAGCTGTTAAACGTTGTTCCCCCCGAAGGCCAGGCTTGACATCGAGGAAAGGTAAACGGTCTTCCTGAAAGTGCGAGGCGTTCGGAACGCCAGCGTCGCAATCGCGCGTCCGATACGTCCGCTTCGACTCAACATCCACCTGGCTGTCTGTCTTCCGCTCGGCATGCATTGGCGTGGACATACCTTCTTGTTGCGAATTTCGATGCAGCACGTCGCTTATCTCTGCTAGCCGAGTGCTGCTGGCTTGGACCCACTACAGATACATGGGATCGGCAATCTCCGTTCAACCTGCCAGCCTCAAACCATATCCAATCCAGCTCCGTGAATCATGGCAACTTCACAATGGACATAAACAAGAAATATTGTGCATGGGCAAAGTTTCAACGGAGGATTGCCGACCTCCCTCTTTAGCGTCAGTTACAATGCAGAAAAGACAGGGACATGAAGCATACACGATCTTTCCATTTTCTCGCAACAGCTTTATGAAAACAACCACGCATTTTGAGGACGCCAAAAAAAAATAAACAGAAAAAAAACATCTACCACGAAACCGGCAAGTTGATTGTGAGAAAGTGGAACAATCGGTCAACCAAAAGGAAAGTTTACAAAAGACCAGAGTTTTTCCACCAGTTTCTTGAAAAGCCTTGTTTCTCTCCGGCATGCACATGACTGTTTCGAGCTGTTCTCGTCCCGCGTGTCTGGAAGACGCTCCAGGTATGACCTTGACCATCTGGATGAACTGAGGCACGTACGACGCCATGTGCCCTGTGCGTTTGCAAATAGCACACACTGCAGTTGATGCATTATTTGCAATCGCATCAGGCCG
This sequence comes from Nemurella pictetii, assembly GCA_921293315.2. Classification (NCBI taxonomy): domain Eukaryota; kingdom Metazoa; phylum Arthropoda; class Insecta; order Plecoptera; family Nemouridae; genus Nemurella; species Nemurella pictetii. The sequence continues at coordinate 21,347,499 of OV121116.1, read as the reverse complement.
CTTGGAGAGAGGGTGCAGAATTGAGTGAGTATAATAAATGATAGTGTAAAGTAGTATTGTGATTCTTGAGTGTGTTTGGCCTTTAGTAGAGAAACGTGAGAACCAGCTACCAACAAGAGACATCGACTAATGAAGAAGTGTGAGAGATCAAGTGCTACCGAAGGTTGAAAGAAAGCAACAGGCTACAAGAAGGAAATACAACACCGACAGAAGAAGACAGAGATGAGAGATGAGAGAGCAAGGAGAGATGAGAGATGAAAGAGCGAGGAGAGAGTGAAAGTGAGAGTGGGCGAGGCAGTCATCTACTCAACATGTTGCCACAACAAAGGACACCAGTGAACGACGGCTAGCGAGACTTGAACAACGTTACCTGGATGCAGCTGGAATCTGTCACGGGGCGGCGGACATCACTCCACCGGCTACCTGTCTCCTGCTTGGTCACATGTTCACCCTCACTACTCACTACCAATTTGACTGCAACAAGTATCAACGTCTGCCTATTTTGGCAGCTAGGCACCTAGGCGGACTTGCTTAGTTCATGCCGAGGTGGAAAAACTCTGGCTAGCTCGAAAAAGTGGTAAAGGTGGGGGTGGGGAGGGAGGCGTTGATGTTCGGAAACAACGGCCGAGTGAATATGAGCGCACTACGGACCCCTAGCGGGCCCTCTAGAGCGGGCCCTCTAGCGGCTCGGAAAGCAAGCACTCACCTCCGGCCATGCGATGTTGGCGAAGGCTGGTCACTCCATCCCCACTGGTTGGGCTAGCCGCTTCCTCCTCTTCCTCGTGGATGGTGTAAACCTCACCCGGGCTATGCTCATAGAACGGCGTCAGTGTGTTATTAAGAACACCTTCCATCGCCTCTTTGGGAACTGTCTCTTCAGCTTCCTCTTCCTCTTCACATTCATCCGAATCTTTGCCGTCGTCCTCACTCTCTTCTTCTTCCGAGCCCGACCGTAACATCTCCCTGTCCCTTTCCCGTTCCCGTTCCCGTTCCCTCTCCCTCTCCCGGTCCCTTTCTCTTTCCCTTTCCCTATCCCTCTCCTCCCGTTCTCTCACTCTCTCCCGTTCGTTTTCCCTATCACGCTCCCTTTCTCTTTCCCTTTCCCTCTCTCTTTCCCTCTCTCTCTCCCTCTCCCTCTCCCTCTCATTCTCCCTCTCCCGCTCCCTATCCAACTCCCGTTCCCGCTCCCGTTCTCTTTCCCTGTCCCTTTCTCTATCTCGTTCCCTCTCCCTATCTATCTCCCTCTGCCTCTCCCTGTCCCGCTCCCGATCCCTCTCCCGTTCCCGTTCCCTCTCCACGTTGTGGCGAGTCAAGTCGGAGGTCAGGTCGGCTTGGTGCATGTGTCCGAGTGAGCCACTTAGCGGGGGCGGGGAGGGCGCCGGGGAGGTGGGCGATGGAGTGGAGGGGGATGGCGTGCAACTTTCGGGGCTGGGGAGCGCCAGGGCAGCCACGTCGCCGCCATACTCACGCTCACGTTCCATTCGCTGGTCAGCCTCTCTCCTCATATCTTTGCTCCTCATTTGCGCCTCCCAAGCCTGTAACACAACGCCGGGCGTTAGCGAGCTGGCGACGCCGCGTGCTGCCAGTGCGGTTCCCGGTGTTGGGAAAGACAAAGAATTCGGCAGAAAGCATTGGCCATCTCGGCGCGGTGTTGCATGCCGGAAGCAAAGTGGATGCGCCAGCGAACGGAAGCAGCTGAGAAAGCAAAATGACGAGGCCAAAGGCCGAGACCATTGCCACCTACAACACAATAATGTTCATGTCGTGAGGAACAATGCTCTTTTCATACCCTGTCTTTCTCTTCTCCTGAGCTCAGCTTGCGCTCAGCCTCTGCTAAACGACCTTGAGTATCCTGCGACAAAAATGGATAATATCTACAATCCAGCCGATGGATGCTGTGTTGGAGCAAATTGGCTTGTCGTTATTGTGTCGAGTTGTTGCGTTGCACATGATCTTACCTGCTGTGGACTTCCAATCCCCTGCTGATTCAGCTGCTGTTGCATCTGCTGTTGATGCTGCTGAGTTTGTTGCCAGCCGCCACCCATAGGTCCGATCTTCGTTCTCTTCATACACATATTGCACATCCACTCCGCTCTCTGCAATCAAAATGACATATTTCATCTCTAAATTTATCTAGGAGTGTAAATCTTGCACTATTTCTCCTGAGACTCTAGCCTGGCTTCAAACCTCGAGTAAAATAGAAAGTCTACCTAAAAATCAATGGCAATGACTGGCTTCTAGATTTCGGATCTACCGCAACAGTGGAAAAGTATTCAGGTAAAACCTCCAAGGTATAACTTAGCCGGGTATGTTTGTTAGGAATGCGATTTCTTTGCATTAAAAATAGTAAAAGCATTTGCTCGCCACGCTCATCGAAATATATTGCTTGTGGATGGTAAATTGCACAAGTTTGTAGTAGTTATATTTAGACCGTTGGCATCAACCGCTTATTTGGAATTAAAATAACTAATTTTATCAGGCCATGCATTTGATGGAGTTGGAAGTTTTGATTACACGTTAACGATGTATTAAAACTGGTTTAATATTTAACAACATTATTAAAATTTGAACAACCAATCAAATCCCACCTTAAATTGACCCCGGAGGTATAGGTAAGTCTTTTCGTTAAGTGATATGATGCATTTTCAGAGATTTGTGTCTGTTTGAAACTGCGAAAATGTTTTCCCTGCCAAAAAACGACAGGCTACATCATCAGACAACTATGTCTAACGAAATCATTCTAAGGGAGACTACAGGGGAGTTTGGGCACCAGAAGTCCCATTCAGCAAAATTGGAGTCAAAGTTCTATTCTATGGAAAGATATGTTTTGAATAGTGAATTGCTCTGGTCCATCGGTGACGAGAGAACGAAATGAAATCTGTTCTTGAGCAACTGGGATTTTCTGGGACAAACCTTGTTATCTGGGGAAGGAACCAGGGCCCCACACCCATGGCAGGTCAGACTTCTGCATTCTGCGCATTCCTGGCTGATACCAGTGGTCAACTAGAAATCAAGACAAACAGTTATTATTCAATCGAAAAGTGTTGAAAAAAAATTCATTTTTGTTGAATTTTCAAAAATACTAATAGGCCTATTAAAAAAAATATCACCAGAGAAGAATTTACAAAACAACGCTTAGTCATAAAATACAAATTTTCTTGTTAAGCAGAATAACAATTTTCAACCTGATGATTGTATTGTTATATTTTAATCCTGCATTATGATATGTTGAATGCTTAAATGAGTGACGGTTATAATAATTATCAATCAGCTGAACTTGTTGCTTCATTATAAAAATCTTTAGCTTGAATCAATCAAAATATTTGGGCATTATTTCGATTGATCGAGAGCGACACGCTCTCGATGTACGTACGTCTCTGATGTGGCAAATCGGACAAAGTTTCGGGCCGAACTCGTTCCCTCTGCGTGGGCCAAGTTCTTGGTGGAACCCCCGGCTGTCGATTTCCCTGGTACAAAGAAAACCGTCCTTTAACATGTGATGTAAAGCCAACGATTTGCCGAAATAGGATACAGCGGACAATTTGAAGTAAGGGGATTCATAAGGCTTGTTAAAATTAATGATATTTATCAGACTGACTGAATGTCAGAATTATGTTATACTATGAACAAAAAGTATAATACGCAGTGTAATTTTAATCAAACAACTTTTATAGCAAAAGTTTAAATTATTCAACAGAACAATTTTTATAATTATATACCAGCAGGGACAAATAGCCGGCCGCCACTTTGGTTAGATGGCAGCATGGGAATTTCCCTTTTAATTTATAAAGTACTTATGGCATATCAAAACACATTGAATAATAATGACTTAGAGTAGGTGTTCTCTATATTATTCTCTGTATAGTGTATTCCCTATTTTCTCACAATATCGCTCGTGAGTTGTTTATGCAGCTAGCCATGTCAGACCATACCCCCGATAAACTCGCTGATTTAAATTGGTTTTCTGTTTACGTTTGGTTTTTATTGTCTCCATTCTTGGAAGCTAGGAATTAATTACTTGCCACATTCGTTAATTCTGTGTTCGTTAGTTCATTAATGGCTTCGAAATGATAGAGCTTTCAGGCTTAGTCCCGTGACAACTTGCAATGCTCCTTTGATGTATAGTAGTGCTAATAAAATAAATAAATAAATAGATTGTAACTCTCATCCGTTTTACGTGTTACAGTAGATTCATTTGATCATTTGCTTTTTGATGCTATGAGCGTAAAAGCTATGACAACATGCAATTATTAAATACCCTTTCCTAGAGAACACTATAGAAAAGCTCTGTCTAAAATTAGAATTATTCATCTCTGCTTGCACCATGCCAACGGCGAGCCCACCATGAGTAAAGATTTAACCACCTTAACATTATCTTACGTTATATATAGTAACACAAGCGAACTTTATTTGGCGGAAGGCAATCATTATTTGCATTGGAGTTTGAATTTGCATGTGGGCACGCAATGTAGAGGAACTAGTAATTTACATTACTACGATAGAACATCCCAATGATAGTCCCAATGATAGTCCCAATGATAGTGCTACTTATACTTTGCTTATTATTTAATACTCAGACTCCATAAGTACTTGAAGTGCGTCTCAGAGCTGGATTCGACGGTGAGAAATGCCAAGGAGTTCATAGTTTACGATTATACTGAAGGATGCTAAAGAGACCGCAATTAATGGATTTTATACTAATTGTAATTACATTAATTAATAATAATGGCGTGCATCGGCAGAAGATTGCCGATTTTACCCATAAGAACTACAGTATTTGTCCTACATTGAGCATTCACTGCATTTTTCATTCATTTGGCTTGACGTTTTCTTTGCATACATAATTATTGTAAAGCAACCATTTTAACTTTTCAGCCAGCTTTAGAAGAAAATGGTATAGGTGCTCAAATTTGCAAAGAAATGAGAACATCAAATGTCTGCAGCCACCAAATTACTGAACATAACTTTAACTATGCCATAACTAAGCGAATATATTCAAGAACATAAATTTTTTGATATCTCAGTTATTGTAAACCTTCTCTGAATCTGAATCTGAACACTGAGAAATTTGATGAATCATATTACTACGGATTGAACCATCGGAATTTTACGGCCACGAGGCTATGATTTATAGATAATGGAAAATGCATCGCACGTTTTATGCTGTTTCTGAAAACTGCATTTACGAGGAAAATATAGGAAATTATTTCCATTAGTTCAAATCTTGTTAACACATTTACCGAGGTTAATTTTAAAAGCTCGCGCAACACGTCGTAAATGCTTTTTAACCGAAGTTTTGTTGCAAAGCCAACGTATTTTTTTAACGGGCGTGCCTATTTGCCTTTTATTCCGAGCGAACTCATTGAAATAACTCAGCTTCGAGGCATTCTCTTTGTAAAAAATTAAAACACCTATCGATTGATATTTCGAGTGACTCGACAGACAGGTATTTGGCCATAGTGGATTTCCAGTAAGTGTTTGTTTTCTTCTCTTGTGAAACTGTTTTTGGTGACAGTCATGATATAAAACCACGATTTCAGTCAAAAAGCAGTTGCATAAGGAGCTATTAGTAATTAGTGAATAGTGGATCATTGCTTACTATGAACTTTGGGCAGCAGAGGTAATACACATTAAATGAAAAATGAAAATGCGTAGTGAGAAATGAGAAGAAGAGAAAGGAAAAGAGGACATACTATACTCTATCATTTAATACCTGCTATGAACGAAAAATTTATGTTTGTGACCCAGCATATTATTACAAAGAGAATCAACAAGACAATAAAAAACACAGATACTTATTTTTGCGCTAGACAAATGAACTTACTTCCTGGGGGACGGCACCATCTGCTGTGCCTTCGCCATCACGCTCTGAATCATTGCCCTCTCCTCGTCGCTCAGATGACTCAAGTCCACTTCAGGAATCTCGGCTGAAAACAAATAAACATGCCAATTAGTGAGTGCGACAGCCGACTTCACCCCCCGACGCCTTCCGCCTACGTCTGCACACCTCACCCCGTCATCCCCACAGCCCTACAACCCCACAACCCCTCATCACCTCAGTTGGCCGCTGACTTACAGGTCTTGACATGTCTTGGCAAGTCGGGCACAAGTCAAGGAACAGAACCATGAGATGCGCGGGTAAAGTCAACGAGGGTGGAACCAGACCACACCAGACAACATGTTCAAATTGTCACTGCATGTACAAGATCACAATTCAAATACAACTGCCAGGAGTTTCAGATCAAAATTTAATTGGAATCGCGGTGGTTCTAGTGGTTGGATTTCCAGCGGTCTGCTCGGGGCTATGAAGATGCCAACTGCAAAATTGGTCTAAATTTCCGATTCTAGTTAATCTTAAGGTATCCTAGACACGAGTGAAATATATTCTACAGGGATGCGAATCTAAATAATTTTTCTGTTAAGTTTTGATGAAATATTTTACAGTCCCCTCTTGTTGGAATTCGCTGCTGTAAATTTCTGTACTATTTTCACGTTGTTATACATAACTATGTATACCATGTGTTTCTAATGAAATTCGGTGGGAAAGGAGCTCATGTATACTGACAAGCAAGCAGCGTGGTAATAAAATGCCAGCGTTATTGATCGGAGGTAGTGAAATAGCAGATAACACAAAACGTAGATACTTGAGACGTCGGGAGTGAGGCTTGAGGGCCGAGGTATTTAGGTTTCTGTTAGCAGCTATAGCCGGGTAGCGTTGTACCAGTTGTTCCGAGCATTGAGTACAGAGCGCGCAGTACAGAGTACAGAGTACAGGGAACAGAGTAAGGAGTACAGAGTATAGAGTACAGAGGAGAAGAGGACAGCACTAGAGTATTACAGGCCTGCCTCTTGTAGAATAAAGTGCACACTCGTGTCATTGATTTGCTCGCGCAGAATGGCCACATTTTCATATGCGCTTAGCCCATCGTTGTTCGACATCTATGAAAAAAAAGACTTGGCTTTATCTAAAGATATGATCGCGGTTCCTTTTACCCCTTGTTTCGAGGGTAAAATAACTGCACATTTTTCCTTTTTATTAGCAACAGGGCAATTGAAAAAATATAGCGAGCATATAGATGCGCATTATCCACGTGGATTGACGCTACTAACTTCAGATTGGAAAAATACTGATTTTATTATCAGAAAAAGACAGATGGCAGATGTATCTGACACGATTAGTAGTGTATGCAGGGAAATAAATCAATGTACTCTGAACTTGGAAGAAGCTCGTGCATGAAACTCATCCAGGCTGATCCAACTTATAGAAATCAAGAACTTATCTCGTTTTCAATGCCTACAATTTGAATGAACTCACAAGTTCCCTCGGGAAAGGCGCATATTGATCGTTGATAATATTGAGCACACACAATTTTTTTATCGCGCTCCTCCTTCTTAGAATCGAGGGTAGCTTACGATATAGCACATCTGCCGGCGCATCTGGTAGTGGGTGTCTCTCCTTTCATAAGTATGAAGGTAGGACGTATTGTGTGTCGTCGTTAGCCACACCATGCGTCCTGTGCTATTTCGGTTCCAGATTACAAGTACCGCCCTGGATTTGTGCAGTCATACAACGGTTCTGGCACGCAGGTACGCTTGATAAATCCGGCAAATTTGAAAGCCTTGAGAACGAGCCGTGCACGATCTCCACACATTAAGTCATATAAAGAGCAGAAACACCTACCAGCTTTTCAATCAAAGTGTTCATATGGAAACTATAAATATTTCAGTAAAATATCTGAGTAGCTTGAATCGTAAATACATGTTTCTTTACATAAAAAGTACAAAAGAATCCACTTAACCTATATTTAAACACTCCAAGCGCATGCAGGCCCCTTTGTTCCATTGTACTTCACTGTACTTCATTATTTTCTCCTCTTAAGTTCTTTAATGAGAATCTTGCACATTGCTTGTTACTTGTATACCAGCGAGTTACTGTAACGATGCATTTCTCTATCTCTGTGAAGCGTGATTTTAAAAAAAGGGAAGAAGCAGAAAACACCTCGCAAGTCTTGGATCCTCACCATTACCGCTATGCGTAGCTCAACGGTAGAATAGAAAATGTGCTAAAAGCTGATCCATATTAAACAATAGATTTACACCAAATAGTAAGAATTTTTAATTTTGCCTAGTCTTCATTAGCCGATACAAATTTCTCTCTTTTATTTATATTGTTTTAGAAAATACAATTTTTTTTTTCCAGTTTCTTTGGTACTACTCGGTGGCTTTAGCTATTGTCCTAAAATCCTAATAATGATTATCCTATACATCTGTTCGGACATTAAACATAATTATAGTCTGCAAAAGAGGAAACTGTGAACGAAATAGATATCAAAAGCTTTCATTTTTCTTCTAAGCCGCTGATTCTCGAAAAGATTACAAAAATCCGCTTTTTAGTATTCAATGCTCTCTGTTAGCATACTAATATCCTCAACTTTATACGAGTTCGGAGCAATATAAAATAGAAATAAAACAAAACTGTGGAAAATTCAATGTGTAGTGACATTTTTACTCTCACAGCTTAGTAACATTTCATGCAAACGATTCTATGCGGCTGGGGCTGAAATATAAGGGTTTGGCGATGGGCGGTTCGGTGGGGATGTGGGGGGAGGGGGTAACTGCCGGGGCTGCAAGGCAGTTTCTCCACTGAGATACGAGTTGGCACTTGTCACATGACATCAGTTCCTTACGAGAACACATCGTCTGCGATGTCGATAGATCATCGCGATAAATCACCTACCAGTTCTCTACTCACGATTAGTGTCATGATAGTGAAACTTTGAGCATGCATTACCAAAACCGGGAACCGTCACGACTTATGCGCCCTCATTTTCAATGTTGCGAAGTTGAGTTCGCAAAAAGCATCATTGATTTTAGCTAGACACATTGAACGCCCGTCGTTAGTGAAGTCTGGATGAAATTTTAAAACATTTTTCTTCGTCATACATTTTGAATTGAATCATGACGACAAGAGGAGAAACTGGTTTAGGAATAAATGTCACCTGCTTAAAGTGACGCCAAATTCAAAGGGATGGCATTTCTTTCGTTTAATCTGATACAGAAATATATATATATATCTCGATTGAAAATGAAAAATCAATTAATGTTTCGACATGCTGTCGCTTGTGACGCAATGAGGACTCGTATTTTCCACGCCTTTTGCAATGCGTTTGACCTGGCCGGAAAAATGAACGCGAACTCCGAGCCATCGAGATGATAGAATGCCAATTAGCATCCACCGTCGTCGCTTGCCTAGTACGAAGTATGCTGGCGCCATGATTCCAAGATCCGAGGATCTTCTCATCTCATCACACGCCATTAGAAGGTTCATAGCTGCATTCGAGTTACGCTCGCTTCCTCATCCTCTTCCATTCTTTCGTGCCATACCATGAAATTACTTCCACGCTGAGACTTCACTATAACATGGGCAAGGAAAAATAGCCGTCATTATAAATAGAACGAATTTATAAGAAGCTTCGTACATTCTGATCTAACCATTCCGTAACAGTCGAATGAAATCACGTGACATTAAATCAAAAACTATGCTTTAAAACAAGCTCTGCCGGCTGCCTGGAAAAGCCATCCGCCCCGTGCTCTCGAAGGATCGCTGAAAATCAATGCCTATGAGGAGCAACAACTGTCACCAATTTTGCGGCAAGCTCCACGTCACGGGTTTCATATGAGCGTACACAACGGATCCATAAAAACATGTGACCAAACCCAACCATGAAAAATAGAAGAACATGGTTTAAAGAAAAAGGAAACGAGCTCACGAAAAGTGCAATGGTATCACGAACATCTAAAACGCACGAGCGAACAGCACAGTTAATGGACAAGCAATGGCTGTGCTGGTCATGCTGGCCATACTGGTCGACTGGTCGGTTGGCTGGGTGGCCTGCTGGCGATTGCATGGTCAACTAGCGCCTGGGACTTGAAGCTAGGAGCTGGGAGTTGGGAGTTGGGAGCTAACGCATAAAATCAGGGACTTTGGAGAAGCGGTCACGAGACCATTAACATGGTAGGCCGATTGTTAACTCCGATACCCCAAGGTGATACTGTGTAGGTGAATACAGAATGTGATTTCGCAAATGACTCTAATTCTTTCTCCAAATATCCGTATGATATTGTAAAAAGTAATATTATTCCATGTAATAAATGTGTATACAGTTTGAAGTTCACAAAAAACCGATTTGCAAGCTAGGAAATTAATGAAAGGATTTTTAATGAAATGTTTTTTGTTTGTTACCTGTCCTTGGTTGGAAAAAATCAAGAGTATGGGAAATTAGAAATCGCGGTATTGGAGATTGGGGTCGAAGGGTTCTCAAAACTGATTTTATCTTGTACGGAAGGAAGAAAACATGCCGTTACAGTTTCATATCTAGTAAAACATAGAGTCTGTGTGCACTTAAGCTATATTATTTGTTTTTCGCTTTTATATACGTAGATGTAACAATATGAATTACATTGTATTAAATAATATTAAATTTTGAAACTGCTTTGAAACATTCTTTTAATTTCAAATCATATAAAAAATTATATTATCAAAAAACTATAAATTTTAAGGCTGGTGAATGGAGGAGCCAAGTTTGCTCTGCGGGCTGCGTTCAGGCGATCCCTAAGGGAATCCACAAATTGATAGTGGAAAATTTTAATTCTGAATGCGACTTATAGAAACGAATTATAACCTTTATGTTCAAGCCTTTCGGCGTGAATTTGGCGTGAATTGCGTTAATATTGCTGTGGAGGCGCCGAGTTTATAGTGCTGCGGGATGCGTCCTTACAGATCGATGTTCTCAATGGCATTCGGCGACAAACTCTCAACGTGGGTGGCATACAAACCAATTTGTGTAGTCAAAAATTTTCGTTGTTTCGTACACTTGCAAAAAATCTCCTAAGCCCTTTTTGTTCGCAAACAGCGAACATGGAGACTTTCAAGTTTTCATATATTCTCATATCTACATATCTTCACATATCTGTCATATCATAAACTATTTTTCGTGTCTACTTTTTATATTCTATTCTTCCCATCTACCTTTCATATCTTAACCAACGACACGTGTGCCCTAGAGATCGAGGAAACTCGAATGTTTGACGCATGTTAAGAGTAAATGGTGGAAGTGACATGGATATGTGTGGATGCTGCTCAAACATCCCAGATATTCATGCGAATATCTATTCGCAATCAATTCACACTGCTATCGGCTCGAAATTACTTATACAGTTCTAGATATGTGTTTCCAATACAATAGTAAAATTCAACGCCAATGTGAATGGGACGCAAATAGCTGGCGCAACTTTGACGCCGACGCCGACGCCAACGCCGACGCCGACGCCACCGATGTTGCCTTTAGTGTGGGAAGATCAATGCGAGAGGCTTGCCTACGCTCGCTAGAGGTCAAAGGCTGCAGGGGCCTGAGGACAGCGCAGGATATTCTGGTATAGGTATACTCCAGCCGCGCGTTAGCCACGCTCCACTACACGAAAAACAATGTCGAAATGATAAATAACCGTTCGCCAATTCCAATTAACCAGCTAACTGTTAGGGGCGCTGCTTTTGCAGCCCCCGATATAAACGAGATAGTGGGCTGAACGTGTGGGCTGTTCTAGCGGCGCAAAGGTGGACTAACCCGTGAATCATGAATGAAAGAAGCAGTGCACCGTGTGTATTTGTTTGTGCTTATCGAACTGGACATGCTCGAAACGTTGGCGGCGGAAGCTGCAAGTGCCATCGGTGCATTAGCAATGTGCGCCAGGTGAAACATGTCACAAATAATCCGTGTAAAAGTTTCCCCCCATAGATTTCCGATTAACGATCGCGAATCGGTAAACCCACGCGGCAGCAGGTTTTGCCCTCGCGCAACCAGCAAACTTGGAAGAACGGGTAACGGGGAACGGGTTGCTATCGGCTGGTGTTGGTAGGGGTGGTGTGGTGCGAGGGGTGGTAGGTAGGTGGGTGGGTGGGTGGGTGGATGGTGGAGGGGGGGGGGGAGGGGCGGAGTAGTTGGGCTTGCATGTGGCCTGCTGAAGAAATGATCGCTCCTGTTTTATATACTACGCAAAATTATGCTAATCTGACTGGCAAGAAACTATACGCAGAGCCAATAGTCTACATCTACATAAACCGTTTTTGACAATCCACTGAGTGGATGTTATTTTTGATCTGTAAAGGCGTGCACTTAGAGGACATTTATTGGTGGCTATATACACTGCTGTAAGCAGCATCGATCAATTTGCTGCACAACAAATCGGGCCACCGGAAATGATTTGCGAACAGAACCCGCTCAATTGACCCCTAAGTGGGTGGCGCGACGGCGGGAGGGAGGAAAGGGGTTGCAATTCGCGTATTATCTCATTTCCGAAGCAAATCCGGCTAACTTTTGCCACTTTCGAATCAGCTCTGCTTCGATTAGACTGGCCGGCGTCCAGTGACGCTGTTTGGCGCCGAGGGTTGGGGGTGGTTGGTAGGTTGTGCGAGGGGGTTGGGGTGTTATTGCAGTTTGTTATAGCTCTCCATAGTTTATTAAGATTGTTATAGCTTAGTTTATCCAAGACTGTTATAGTTCATCATGGTTTATTTAAGATTGACACTCACCTCGATGAGTAAATTTTATAACCTTGATCGCTTTTTCTTCCAGTGTGCATTAAAAAAAAACAGTTAAGTTTGTTCTGTCACTAGTTTCTTGTTTGAAACTGAACTGTGCTCTTTCCCAAGGTTTTCTTATCCTCTGGTCTCACTTTTATACATTTTTTATAGACCTGTTTCTAAATGAATTTTCCAGTTTTAACATAGCTAACCCAGAGTTATGTTTTTTTACATTTTTGGTGAGAGATACATAAATACAGTCACCAAAGCCTCCATCCTTCAGTCACATAAAACATGAACTAAATCAATGTCCAAATTCGCATTTATGTGAAATTCCAAGACTACAGTCATGGAAGTTACAGTTAGTCATGTAGGAGGATCTTGTCATGGGTAATTCGAGGTGAGTTTCGGGTGGTGGGTGCTGGGGGTGTGGTTGGTTAACTGTGAAACTGTTAATGGGTTGTTTCTAATCTTGTCGGGGAAATATGTTGGTGGCAGCCTTGAAGGGGGAGTCGACTAGTGCGACTAGGAAGATTTCGGAAGGCAAAGGAGTCTCTTCGCGGGTTTGCTCAGATAAAGTGAGGCTGTAGAATGGGGAGTCCTGTAGCCCGTAGGCTGCAGGAGATTCGGGAATAGGAAAATTATGGGTGGGGTTCCTTTGATACCGTGAATTTGGGGATTTTATCTTTGCAAGGAAAAACATTATCGTTTTTCTTCTTGAACCTTCTTGAGACTGAGTTGGTTAATCGAAAATAAAAATTGTAATATGCTTATACCACAAATGATTTTCATAACATATTATATTATTTTAATGTTTATGTCGTAAAAACATACCTTAGAATATTCCACTCCAAAAGTAATCTTATTCAAAATATATACCAAAAAAATTACCATTATTTGCGAAATTAATTACGTATAACTCATATTAACACGAAATGAAAAATTTTATGATTGCTTCCACATAACTAGGCCTTAGAGAGATAAAAGAGCCAGCCTCTTTTTGCCGTACTTCTTTTTTGCACAATATTATTGGTGAAAGGATTTATATTTAGACCTTAATAGATTTTTTGATACATCCTGCCTACCTCTAAGTACCATTCTTTGCAAAGTTCGCCAGGCAGCGGTTTTATTCTGCTAAGGATTCAGACAGTTTTTTTCATTAGAGATCAAGAAGATAGTAATTAACGAACGCAATTTCATTATCGCTGCTCAGATGAGACATCGTGTCACAGAAGCAAACTGATGAAGCATTCTTGGCATCGAACTCTGTATCCAGCCAGTCGGCTCAGTGCATTTCGAAATTAAATTTTATATACGTATAGTGTTACTGAGTTAGCATTTTCCTATGTATCTTTCGCCGACGGAAAATGCGAGGGAATTTCCGTCAATTATGGCCAAAATTGTTCGATTTTTCGCGATTTAAAATTTTGGTTGTTTCCGCTAATTGTGGTTGTATGGAGTGTTATAATGTGTATTAGTTTTTTTTTCATTTTCATAACGTGGCTGAAGAGAGTATGATTCCATTTTTTATAAATACAATTGTTGTAACACAATACACATTTAAAAGACTTGCTTAAAATTAATATGCTTCTTTTAAAACGCATGTATTGTGAGATGGGGAGGAAATTCGTGAACATACTCGAGAAAAATAAAAAGAGTCTAAATTTGTGACAAGCAAAGTCGCTTAAATGCAATAAAGTATCGGCTAAAGCAGGCATCGAGTGGGATTTGGGTGGATAAGTGGTCACTGACAGTAATATGATCAAGGGTGTGATTGTGAATTCGGTAAACACCTAGATTTTGTGCAACGGCTGCAATCACATTCCATTGGCTAATTGGGTTAGAGGATTAATTGTGGTAAACGCCAGTGGTAGGAGCAACTATGTCACGAACAGGCATTGTTCCCACCATAAATGTGTTCTGTTCTGTCAATCAGTGATAATAATAAACCAATTATCGGTAGTACCTCGATGCGGTTGTCTTATTTACTGCTGGTGTATTGGAAACACTGTGCCATGTGATAGAAATGGTAGGTCTCTGACCACGTAATTGATTTAGTTTAATCTAAAATTAATTGCCGTTTTAATTGAAGCCCGCTATGCATACGGTAATGATGCTTGGAAATAATTATCACAATTTAATTTAATTTCAGAGGCATGTACACTGCCGTTGATTGCCCTGGCTTTTCAAATGAGTTTGCACCAATTGAAATAATTGTCTGATCGATAACCAAGCATTTACAAAAAAAAACATAATCTCGTATAAAACACCAGTAAATCAAATAATGACTTCCAATACTATAAAAAAACAGACAAACGACTGTTGTAGCCCAATATATAGAAATTTTGCACGTAAATTACTCTGATGCCACGGATAATTACACTGTTTACTTAATTTTTCCATACTTAATTGAAACCATTTATAACGAACGATTATTTTTTAAAATTTCAATTAGTGTTTTCTGACGACACCAGTCAATCATTTTCTTTCAAATCGTCGGACTCAAATTGAAATCTGCTTGCCTAATTGATTAACAAACCCTCGTTTGTGGTAGTTTTCAATTTCCGGTATTGAGATGCTAATAAAGTTTAAGTTTAAAGCTTAGGTACGAGAGTTTAACTAAGAGGAGGATGTTTTTTTACTCTAGGGGAATGACATAAAAATAAGGTTTTGGCAGGGCTGAGAAAATCAAGGCAACTTGATTGCTATCAATCAGTTTTGAGAAATAATTTAATTTTAAATTGCCTTAATAGCTATTATAGCTTATAGAGAGGTAGAAACTTTTTCTATCAAACTTACCTTTGCGAAACAATTCCCTGACATTAATGTTTAACACGAAATTCTGCTTTGAATATATGGAATTATAATTAAACGCACATCTGCGCTCAAAACTTCATGGTTGGAAAAATGTATTCAATCTCGCTGTTTGATAAGCCAAGCGGAATGGCAAGCCAACAATTATCACTTGGCAATAAATGTCGAAAATTCTTTTTCAAGTTGTTATTAACAATATATTTTATTCTGTGTTATATCACATACATAAAGCATGCAATATTATTAATATGCGCGGAGTTACGCAAAAGTTATAAAACCGTGTGTGAAAACTGCAGACTTTCTAAATAAAATTGCGAGTTTCAGAAAAGTTACTTAAACTCGAGGTAATTATGCTAACAACTTGAACATTAGCACTAATAACCGATAAAAATGAGGACTTACATAAATAATATCTTTGCAGCATAGATAAATCTATATTTCTCGTTGTACCTTAGTTGCTATAGGCCCATACAAATATTAGGTATTATTTCAGTTGCCAAATAGACAAACAAACAAACAAGTAGAAGAAATATCCAACTCTTATACATAATGATAAACTATTATACCGGGAATTTGTTTATTTCTGGTTAGCACCAGTATTTTTTGAAAGATGTTCAATAATATTTATAAAAATTATGACCATTATTTATTAAAGATCAGAGCTGTTGATAGAAATAAATGAAGGATATGTTTATTGGAGTTATGATTTATCAGAAATGTTTTACGATGAGCATGCAGACAAATTGTATGCAGAGTAATATTTGTATCATCTGTTAATGAGCCTTACTACATGGCCCATAATGACTTGTATCTTCCTCTCAAGCCGCATTGGTGTAAATCAAGAGTAGAGAGCCAATAAAATACGAATGGAATATTGTGCATTTATTTTCATTCTACTTAATTTTATCATTCCATTTTCAAACCTATTCCGATGTTATTTCGACACAGGGCTAATTTTGTACAACGGCAAGTAGGAAGTTATTTCTAAGTGTAATTCACCAAGTATTCACTATAGATTAGGGCTCTGATAGTTTTTTTTAGTATCTCGTTTTCGGAATTACTATACAATCGCCGTAAATTTCACAGGCGATCACGCCAGAACATTGTTTTACTATCATCAGTTAATGTTACTAACAAAATCTCACGAACAGCCAATTTGAAACCAAATGCAAGATCACGAAGAAAAGGCAATCTTATTGAAGTTATATTTGAATGTGTATTGTTGAGTTGTTGAGTGTATTGCTCCTGGAGGGTCCTGGATGCATCTAAATCATTTTGGTGGGCTTTATTTGACTAAGGTTTATAATTTTTTGGAAATTTTCCAGTTTTTTCCAGAGTAATCTGAAATAATTCATATGCAGTAAGTAGGTACCTATTCTAAAAATAGTGTGGGTTCTATAGGCGACGGATTTCATTCATAATACATTATCTACCCTGACCTCGCCGAATAAGGTCACCGAATAAGGTCTTGCGTAAAATCGTAAATTGTGTGAATGTATAGTTGATCTAAAGTCTCAACGCTAGTTTTGATCACGTTAAGTTATAACCCCTTAATTTAAACTAGAGGTCGGCTCAACAACTTTCTCAACTCTAAGCTAATGGTGAAACTGGCTCAGAGAGAATGTTAAAAAATACAATTCATTTACATTTACTTATACAAATTGGAAAGTTCGAAATGTTTAGCGAAAATGTCGTTGACATCAAAATATACAACTCGTTCTGTGAAAATCACGTTACAAATAAACACTACCAAACAGGAAGTGATTTTCTTTGCTACGGCAAACTTTATTCGCTACTCTGACAACGGAAATCCAATTAACTCGTCCAATTAGACATCGGATAGCTGTTAATTATATGGGAGTTCAGGTGGAATCACTCGCATTTGATAAGCCATGTTAATCTACGTATACACACACTCTTTTGAAGCAATCTTTTCAATTATTATTTTTTATTCCATTAATAATATATAATGTTCGTTCGAAAATATTGTTTTTGACTCGTGGCACGTTTTCGCGCTCGATAATACTCAAAGGAATGACAGCTACGTGAATATCATGTGCATTCTACGCTGTTTTATCGACATTTTCTTTCCGATAATGTGCTGTTAGTGACACGCATAAAGCTAGCTGCAGTGAAACCAACGCAGAAAAATAACACCCGCATTTCCCCAGCACTTGAATTGCTTGACACCCAGAGCCGGCTGTAGGCCTAATAAAACTACGGAAACTATTTTAACCGAGAATGTAATAAACGTGGCGACTGCAGCAATTTTTCATAATGTAGTTATTTGATAAGTATACTGCAATAATTTAGGAGTTTGATTTCTTGCAAGGGGCTCATATTTCTCAGTTCTCTGTCATTTTCTCATACTGAGATGAGGCCAAATTTTCAATGCACTAGCGAACAGCGATTAGCCATCGATGCAAACGAGTTTCTGAAATGTACACGTCAGTGCTGAATTATATGTATAAATTTTACATAACGATCAGATGAATAGCGCTGCCTTTAGCTCAACACTTTAGGCATAAAAATAACTTCAATGTGCTTGCCGAGCAAGATAATTTTGCAGTGTAGTAGACGATATTCAAATCTGATTAGTTACGAGAGTTCCTTATTTTGTCGGAATTAAAAGCCGTAAGATTAGCATGAAATATACCTAACTTTCAAGCTTGAAATATATCGATCTTCATATAATATAAGGTGCGTCCAAAGGTTTACTACCCGAACACCAAATATACAGAGCTATTTCGCACTTATTCATCACGGAGCCAGAAGTCTCTTTTGTAAATCGCCTGTCTCTCCTACCCGATCTAATTAGTAGCTCGTTTGTTGTGATGATAAGGCTGTTTCTCTCTTATCTAGTGCCTTCTTCTCGGCACTTAAATGGCCGCCCCTTCCTCTCCCCCATAAGTTAATTAAGTCCGTACACGTCGAAGTAAATTGCATGCATGGCATTGGCCAAGATTGGACATCGTAGTTGTTGATGGCGCCTAAACGGGTCAATCGGATCAATCGGATACATCGAACATTCATAGATATCACGAGAGCTGTCCAAACACAACGTACTGCACATTACACGTTTCACATAATGTATGTTCTAGGTAACAGCGCAGATAAGCGCGCGAGCAAACAATAGCTGGAGGTTATTATGCAATGAGCATGTCATTATTTCCGTCCATGAGCCGTGAAAATTAGTCATCCGTGAATTTTTGCCCCGTCGAGCCCACCTCGAAATAATTCAACATCGCTAAAAAATATAAACAAAAAAAAAACATCTCCCTCAGTGTAAGTATCCCTGCTGCCAATCAGAGATTTGAAACGAAGAATGGTTGACAGAAACCGGGGATTAAAACAGGGATGGGATGGAGAGAGAAAATAGAGTGAGGGAGAGAGAGAGGGAGAGAGAGAGAGAGAGAGAGAGAGAGAGAGAGAGAGAGAGAGAGAGAGAGAGAGAGAGAGAGAGAGAGAGAGAGAGAGAGAGAGAGAGAGAGAGAGAGAGAGAGAGAGAGAGAGAGAGAGAGAGAGAGAGAGAGAGAGAGAGAGAGAGAGAGAGAGAGAGAGCGAGAGCGAGAGAGAGAGAGCGAGAGAGAAATAGAGATAGTGGAGAGAGAGAAATAGAGAGGATAATCGAGAGAGGAGAGAGAGGGATAGGGATAGAGAGAGAGAAAGCGAGAGAAAGAGAGAGAGATAACTAAAATGTACCTTCAGATTTAAATAATAAATGCGGCAAGTCCTGCCCGAATTCATCGGGACTTGAGGAACTTTCTACAAGCAAAATTGTTAAGAACTAAAAGCTTCAACGATAAAAATGCAATTAAATCTGAACGCAGCGTTCCTTTCGCGAAACATACCCAACTTTTCACCAGCAAATACCCATCGAGGGCGCCATTGACAACGATCTGCCGCTGGCTGGGCCCTTCGCCAATTCGTGGCTGGCATCCAAGTAAAGAAGAGAAAAAAAAGAAAGACGTATAAAGATGGTAACTCACCAGGAGGCTGGTCTGGGTCCCTCGGAGGTGGAGCAGCCGGTGGCCTGATCATCGCCTGATGAGGATGCTGTTGCAGCATCACTCCTGGAGTCATGCTCCTCATCGGCATCTGCCCTGGTCCAAGTCCTGGCTGCATCATGCCTCCGCGTGGCCCCATCAGTCGCGGTGGCCCATTCAACCTCGGTGGCTGCTGCATGCCTCCCATTCGAGGTGATCCCATACCCGGCGGCATACCTCTTGAAGGCATCGCACTAGGAGGGCCTGGACCTCCAAGAAATGGCCGAGGACCCCCACCGAGCATCGGCCGAGGAGGTAGCTGTTGTTGATGTAATATAGGTATATGTTGACCACCCATTTGCTGCTGCTGCTGCTGTTGTTGCTGCTGCTGCTGCTGCTTCTGCTCCTCCTCAGTACCGATCAGCGTGTTCAGCATCTTGCTGGCGAAGCTGAACATGATGTCGGTGGTTGTTCCGCCTGTCCTTAGATGCTGTTCTCTCTTAACCCTCTAGACGGTGTTCACTCCATCATGCCTCCAAGTCGTCGTCACATCGGCTAGCTGTGTAGAGCCATGACTCGGTACTGGGCGACAGCGACGGCGGTGTCGGCGGCGGTGGCGACGGCGACGGCGACGGCAACGGCGACGGCGACGACGACGACGACGACGACGACGATGGTTCGGGGCGCACTATGCCCAATGCGGGCCGACCAGGCAACGACGGGCAAGCAGGCAGCGAGCGAGCGGGCGGGCAGGCAACACGCTCCGGATCGATACCAGGGTTGCCAGTCTACGAGCTCGGTGGGGCGAGCGTCGCGGCGGTGTTCTGTGCACCTCGCCCGCGACCACGTCGATACTAACTGTGCGTCGGCCTGCCCTGTTCGCTGCTTCTTATATCTACCCCTTTGCAGGCTGTACGTCGACGCTGCCGCGCGCGTTCGAACGATCAGGCTCCTCGTCGCATTACGGCCAGGAGTGCGTGTACACGCGCTCGCTTGAAAAAACACATGCTATTGTGCACTGGTTGCTTGTTTTTAGCCGTTGGAGATTGTACGTTGTTCAGCGGTGTTGCTGTTCATTTTCTATTGCGCCCCATGTGTGCGATATAACTATTCCTTCTTATGGTAGAAAATAAAATATTTGGTTGTATGAACGGGACGGTCTAATGCAGTGCCTAAATATTGAACGCTGCAGTGACCACGTTGGCTTTTGATTGGGTTATACACTTTTATGAAGGCATGTACCCGTTCCGCTCCTTTCTTTTCCGTTCCATTTCGTTCCAATCCGTTCCGGGTGCAGAACAAGACGAGCGAAATCTAGTTGGTCCTGGGAAATCTCGACCGTGAATGAGTTTCTTTGGACATGCCTATTTCCGCGTGGAGAGGCAGTTCTTGTAGAGAGAATAGTTTTTTTTTCTTGTTCAAGATATCTTTGCATGTTTTTCGTTTTCCACGCTTCACCCTTAAAATAGTAATTCGATATGAAGCATTAAAACTTTTCTGTGTTTACAGAGAAACTAATGGCCACGTCTTCGATTTCCTGCTGAGTTAATGGCGATATCATTTAGCCGATCCCGTTACCAACTTCTATCTCAGCAATCGTTTTTATAGGAAAACCATGTATATGTTGGTGCCAAGTTTTCACTTATCAGTCAAACCATGGTGTAGTTAATACATTCAATAAATGTAATCAATAATGTATCACTATGCTTCAATTAATATCACTGCTTCAAAAGTATCAGATTTTGAACGGTATTTTTTGAAAAAGAATTAGGTACTACCTACCAGATCTATAATGAAAACAAAATAAATCTTTCCGTGGCATCAGAGAAATGCTCTTATAGGACATTGTTGAAGAAACGAACACAAAAGCTTCATCAAAACAGCATTAATTAACATTTAACTGCACAAAGTGTGCTAAACATAAAAACGGTGGGCTTCTTTAACCTTGTTACGAGACCGGCAAAACTACGGCGGGTTGCTAATCAAATCGCAGGGAGGATTTATCACGTCGTATAAACACAAAAGTACACTTTTATAGCTTCTCGAATGCAGGTGCATCCTTGCTCTGTTGTGTCACTTGTATGAGAACTGTAATTTTGATTTGCATTAAGTGTTCGATTAAATCATTTCACCTGAGCTATTCCTTTTACCAATCCCATGGCTTCCCTATACCAAATAAATCCACTAATGCCAATACACAGATACACACACCCAGTTATACTATGTCCAAGGAAAACATCCACTCGAGATAGGACATCCTTATACCCGTATGAACTTCTCTCGCTTCCATCTCCGTTTCACCTACCCTTATAGATTTCCCTCGCAATTCGCATGCCATGACTGGCTAGCGTAACTATAGACCGTAAATGAACCACTGCAGGTGGAAATGTACCCCAGGGGAAGCCCATAATACAAGGATTTCTATAAACAAAGAGTTGTTTTTGGAAATGACAATACATTTTGGAATCGTGCTAATAACACGGACTCAAGGGAGCAGGCTAACTTTCGGGAAAAGTGTGACATCCGCTAATACACGAAGTGTGCGTCGTGTTTTTTCCCTCGGAGGAAGAAAGTGTTTGGTTTTTTTTGCATACTCTTTAAATAGTCTGGCGTGGTGTTGTTGTAAAATTAACAGCGTAACACTCGGAGGATCGCTCCCAACGCGCTTGCTGTAGCATTATATTGCAAACTTCAACATTATTTTACTGCGGGGGCAGGGAACTCCTGTTCTATCAAAGCGGATGAATTGAAGAAAAATTGAGTTGAACCTTATACGATATGAGATACATTATAACATGTATGTCGTAGTGATTTTGGAGGGTTCAATTCTCCAAAAATAAATTAAAAATGTGTATGCAAATTTATATGCGTGCTAAATAAATCCTGAGCTCAATACAAAAATCCCAAACTTATAGAACTCTTCTGTCATCTTCCAAATTCTCCCACATTTCCTTCCAAATTTCCATATATCACCACCGCCAAATGTAACCTATATGTAGGCCTACCACTTTCCCCCCAAACTTTTGACGCCCACATTTCCTGAGCCCACGTTGCCAATACCAACCCCCCTTAAACTCATAGAGCCTGGCATCATTGCACATTCGTTCACACACAACTTGAATCCCAGGATTGCCATGGCTCTAAAGTGCAGGTGAAAAGGATTGGAGATATCCTTTCAAAGTGGATGAATTGAGATGAAAGTGTGCTTGTGTCCAACCAAGCAACCAGATTCTGAGCAGGAATGGAGACGATTCGAGCCTGGAAGTTTGCCCAGAATTTCTAGTGAATGAAATTTGTTTGAACCACAAATCTTTTCACCATTATTTTAATGTCCGCTAACCAGAAGAAAGACAAAAGGCGTTGAGGACATTAAGGAACTGAACGGAAGGCCGGCATTGGCGGTATAAGGACTCGGGAATCGATGCCAGGATTGTGATGGATGGCGTCGACCCCACGGCCCACAAAATGCGTGCCGCGGCGTTTGGGCTAGGGGTAGAATACCTCCCCCCGCCCTCTCCCGGGGCCCTCGGCCGCCCAATTCCGGCAGCCAACATCCCAAGACTGTGCTGCGCTGTGCTGCGCCGAGCCCCGCCGTCGTATCGATTTTCCGTGACGCGTTCTAATTGTTGACCCTCCGATAGAGAGCAGTGTGGTGACACAAGCCAAGCTACGGTGTCGTTCGTGTCATGGCGGTTGCAGCGATCGCCACGTCAAAGCCAGGCCGACAAGAGCGCGAGGCGTTTAGGCAGTCGCGATAGGATATTTGTCTCGATGAAAAGATCGGTGCGATGACTGACAGCAAACGAGACTCGACTGTAAAACCAGCTGGAGTGACGACGCCGGGGTTGGCGGGGGTGGCGACTGCTGCGACGAAGACGACGACGACGACGCCGACGACGACGCCGTCGACGACGCCGACTACGTCGCTGACACCTACGACAATGTCCAGGCCGCCTGCACACGGAAATACAACTATTCTCATCAGAGGGCAGCTACACGGAGTGCATCAAGATGCGGCAAATGCTGTTGTTTCACTTATACTTGTTATTATGGTCGGATTCGTTGTCTTCATGACCATTTTCTTCTGGAAGAAATACAAGCACATTACATTAAGGTGCATTCATTAGTTTGTTATAAATAATGTTTTTCTCTGGTTTTACCGTTTGTATTCGATACATTATATTATTTTCGCCCGAAAAGTGATAATTATTTGGTATGTTATGGAGGTGTCGAGGCGAGTGAAGGGTGTTTCATCCCTAACTTAATTTGTTGTTTTTTTCGTGCTTTCAGTTTGCCAACCTATCAATATTCCCGACTGAGTCAGACTGAAGGGGAGGCAGACCTGACAGAAATTGTCGACCAGCTTGGCTTATCTCTGGGGATATCTTCAAGCGATGATGAGGTAAATAATGGAATCACACATGGCACCTCATCAAATCAGTGGGCATGATCAGATGATATCAGTTGCTTGGCCAGCTGTTGTGGACTAGTGGGGTCACAGAGCTTTCGATTGGTCACGGAGCCATGCAAGTATGAATAAAGAACAAATCGTAAACCTTTCCAAAATTGCCACGAAGCATCCAACACTGCTACTAGAGTCTGTCAATAAAATATCACGATGTCATGTGCATGATGGCGGTGAAAGACGTCAGGGAAGTAGTCTCGTAGTATATTTTTATTGTTTTTAATACATTTTCTGAATGATTCACACTTATTTCAAATTGAAGTGAATGCACGGATACGCTTCCACTGCATCACTATTCACTGGTGTCTTTTCATCGTGGGTGGTTCCAACTTCTTTTGAGCTAGGTTTCTAATGAAGTGTTGTCGTATGCATCAAGTTCTTTGCTTTATGTAGCGAACATTTCATTTCGTAAATTTATCTTGGTGGTTGTTCGTAAACAATTCGTACGGTTTTGAAAATAGTTCTGTTTCGTCAGTTGGAACCTGCTACCCTATCCGTGAGCTCGAGCCAGTATCCAGGACCTCATTCTGGGAAGCTAACAGTGAAGGTTGCGGCACAGAACTCCTCTGCCAATGGAAGAAGACTCACGGAAGATTCCGACGAGGTAGGTGTCATATTATGCCCTCTAAACGTCTTGAGCTCCAAACACGAGCTGTTTCAGTCTTATAAAGCAAGAATGGTATTTCCAACATTGATCATACACATCACAAATTTCAATACATACCTATATACATTGTACAGCATGGGATTTCAAACTCTAATCAAACAAACAAACAAGCAAATAAACAAACAAAAATTAAGTTTCCTCTGTCTCGTGCTTCCAGTCTTCGAATGGGTATTCTCTTCGAAGGGAAATAATGCTCCTAGAAATCGTTTTATGTCTGCATGTGAAAACAGCCCGAGAACCCCAAGAACACCAATAGAAATATTTGCCAAATTACATAACTTTGAACGTAAAAACCCTCTGCTGATCGAAGTTTTCATTCTACCAGGAATTGCTCCAGTGAAACGACACCAATCTCCTCTGACACCAATCTCCGACTGACAATATCTTTCTTCTGAGATAAGATAAGCATCTTTGAGCTGCTGTCATTTGCTGCAACGATTCCAAAGAGGAAATTTTGAGTAATTACGAGTAAAACTAATAAGTGATATCCTTGTTGAGTGCTGGCAGTGGTTTTATATTCATTCAACGTGGACTTAAAAAATGCGATAAAATTTCAGTTGAGTAAGAAAAAAACGAAACTTTAAAAAAAATTGGAAAGTATACCTCTTTTTACAGTTGTTTATTGAAAGCTATCTGTATAGGGAATGAAGCTGGAATATTTGTGTGTAGTTGTGGAAAGAAGTGGTGCTCAATTTGCCAAATCTTCTGGTGAGTCACGTTAAATAGAAGGTACTGCAAGGGATCAGAAAAACAACAAGCAACTTGTATTGAAAGCAATTTTGGCAATGCAGCAAGGCATTTACCATTTTAATAAGACCATAGAGTTCTAAAATTGGTGATGCTATTGCCAATGCAAATGTGTTAAGCCAACATATGAAATTATAAATGGGCAACCAGTCTCTTAATAAGATCATACCTGAAAATTTAAAATTTGCACTTGCAGTGTTAAAATGCATTTGTGTATAACGTTGGGTGCTTGCCGTAAACCACAGTGCAATCTTACCAATATTGCGCCTTTCATTGTAATTCCAATGCAAATGATGTGAAATAAAGTTTTCTAATTTTAAATTAGTTCATCCACGAAATGCTGTCAGTTTATTTTTCTTCCGTGGCTTACCACTCCGCGTTGGATAAATTGCACGCCTTCGGAATCTATATGTAAAAACATATTTTATATTTCTGATAACTTCTCTGGTGTTGTTTAGTTTATATGTGTTATGGAATGTCGGCGGGTATCCAAGCTATGATCCAAGCTATGATCCAAGCTATGATCCAAGCTATGATCCCAGCAATGATCAGAGTAAGTCGCTATCATATGAGCCATGGGATTAATCGTGGGATTAATTGGGGTTTAGTCGGAACAAGATATAATTCACTCTGCAATATTTTAGTTTCAACAGTACCTATATCATAAGCAATAAAACAAAACAACACCAAATAAATTGTTAATTGGCGATTATCAATATGCCATGACGTAATAAGTGAGCGATCTACATCTCACACATGTAGAAAGAATGGGTACACGGGTATTGATTTTGCTACCCGCCGCTATATCTGGCTTTTATGAAAACAAATTGGTACTTTAAAAAATAATTTCACAGTTAATAAGGTTGCTTGAGATATAAAACCCCCATTAACAACATTAGGATTAGATACATAGGATGCAAGCAACCAGAAAACCCTTTGAAGCCCCGATATAATCGATTCATGTCAAATCTCCAAAGTTATTAGGAAAAATAACAGAAAATAGCTTAGCGTCATTAGAATTACAAATGGTGTACTTACTACGTGGCTCAAATTATTGAGTAGCATTTAGTCGTAAAACCTTACCATTACAATATTTCTATCAATCAGTATATAAAACAATATGTTTCTGAGATATGAATAGAAGTACTACTTACAACTCAACCACATCCCTATTAATTTGATCTGGAAACCGGACAAAGACAGTTCGTACGAAATGTTATGGGAAAAAATTGAATTCATCTTACGGAAAGCGATGAGAAAGTATTGACTGAATAGTGAGCCGTCCTTGAATACGATTTCTGTGTGAAGTGATTGGATTGCAAGAATTGCAAAACAATTGATTGGTATATTAGGTAAACAAAAAATGCAACAAATTTATTTTTTACTTAAAGCTGTCAGATTCCCAAACTTCCTCTGTGTGCGGAAGTGGTTTTACCAATTAATATCACCCTAAGTTACAAGAAAACCTCGGAGTATAAAAATACAAATCTTCTATGATGAACTGTATTCACTTCCAGCTCCAGAAATAAATAGTTTGGTAACTCGTCCAAAGACTTTTATTGCCTTTGCATCTAAAAACACTGGTCTTTTGATTTGTAAATATTGGAAAGTTATGAATAAATTAATTTGATTACAAATCATTGCTCCATTGCTATAATTTCGCAAAATTTCTATTATTTTTCCATATTTGATTCAGTTATGGTGATTTAGAACATTGGTGGTTAACATTGGAGCTTAAGAAATTTATCATTTCAAAATTGGATCACCGTATCCACTTAATAGATGCAAGTAAATAATTCTCAGAGATCTTTTGGGAGGCAAAAAGCTAAAACAAAGTGGATCCCATGTATCTAGATCTCTTGGAAATCCTGTTGAATGTACACTTCATTGTGCTCTTTGAGGCATTGAAGAAGAAGGTTGTCTTTTTGTTGGGTATATTCACAATATCTTCTAATTGTCTTTCATGCTCCTCACAACTTTAATCCCAATTTCTGTTACAATACCTTACATATTTTTAATTGAACATGGCATCACTATTCTTGTGATTGGCAGCTGTACTCTTTCTATTGTTTTAATTTCATGTTTGTATCATCGTATTACTTATTATTGGTGTTGAATTGGTGGTTGTTGTGTAAGTATGTTCAATTCAAAACCACTTTTATTTTTAGATACATTTATTTTCTGAAATTGCCTACTATTTTGTAAAGGTAGTAAAAAAAGTGATTTAGTTTGCTTACGACGTTTGTCCCAAAAGTGTAAATGAAAATGAAAAGGGGATGAAAATTTATTGGAGGCAAAAGTGGAAAAATGGACGGGGTTCCGGATTCATATCCTATGTTTGGTCGCATCTAAAGATCACTATATTTTACAATAGTCATAATTTCTTGATTTAACACTTTATACTTTGCAGTTCATTTTTATTTGAATCATCAGGACCGTTGTCAGGTACTCCTTATGGGACTTTGTCGCTATACGTAATGCGGTATCGTGGTAATTAAAACCGGATCATCTGGTATCTTTTAATTTCGACAGAGAGCTTTCCATTTAGATAGGAACAATAATCCAACAATAATATGATGAGCATCAGGCTTTGAATGTCAAGTAACTCCATGTACCGTCATTATTTTTCATGATTATAAAATCAAAATTACCATATTGTACAAAAATGAGTACATTAAAAACAGTTACCAGCGGACAGCGATCTGATCGAAAAAAGTGTATTTACCAACGAGAAAGAGAAAAGAAGAGAAAAAATTCGCGGGCATTTAATTAAATTTCTGTGCCTTGCGGGTTGCAGTTTTTCAGCCAACCTCTATTCCATTCTTTTTGATGATTGACGGACGGGCAACTTGGATCGATTTTGGGTATTTTTCACCCTAAGATCTAATGCAAGGTAAGATGAAACATATTCTGCAAAAAGGTAGTAGTTTCTTTGGAGCGATGAATGTATTTAAATTATTGGTAACATTATCAAACTATACGAACTATTCGAGTCCGAGTCAAATATAACTTTCGTTGTTGTTGTTATGTTACTTAACCTCACATCTGTCAATGTCTCAACATGTCTACTTCACTAGTTATTCCTTATTTTGTATGTTTTGTAATGTATAAATTGTGATATCCTCGTTCTTTTTTTAACAGTTTGTGCAACAAGCGTTCATTCTCATCAAAGGTTTTTAAAGAGCTTCTTTAAAAATGGATGAATTAAAAATTGAGAATGCTACCTCTTCTGAAAGTGAAACGGAATCTGGACCTATTAAAATTTCCCGAATTGAGAGAGGGGTGATCGGAAATCCCAAGGAGGACATAGTGATATCACCTGGTCTAGCTCGTGATTTAAAAGAGTCACATTTTATGACTCGTTTTGTGGTAAATAGTATTGAAACTGTGCAGCCAGTGGTTATTCCTCCATTCTCAGGAGCAGCTGATACCGTAATACCTCTAAGTGTACTTCACGAGCTAAAAGATATTATAGATTGGGAAAGGTATCAGCCGCCTGGATTACTGTCGATGAAGGAAGTACCAATTAACTTATCTGAGATGTCTTCTGATCTGGAATTTGCAAACACCTCTTCTTTTGTTCCTGAGAAGCAAAAGGAAGTTGCCTTCATTTCACCAATAAGCGTTAAATGTACCGAATCTACCCAAAACACAATTCCAAAACATAATCCTGTTTTGAAAGAGGAGCTTGCCATAAACAAACCAAAAATCGAGGAACTGGAATCATGGATGAAGCGAGCGCTACTAAACACGACGGTTTGTTTTGTTTAATTGTTTGTTTCATGTGAACTGAATCTAGACTATAATTGTATCGTAATAAACTAATAGGATCTTGAAGATAGTACTATAAAATACAAGTAATAGGGCCCCGGTGATGCCCCGAAACTTTTTTTGAAGCTGGGGCAGCACCCTGACTTCAATTTGTAGAAATGGCTGTGTGATATTTTACACTTGAGTGCCAATTTCAGCATAGAGATGAAGCTTTCAAATGCACCATAATTCCTAATGTGTAGGGTGTGCCGATATGTAGATTATATTATTTAAAAACAAAAAAGAGACTATGTGTAGCTGTCAGCATTGCTATGTTTACCTTGCATTCTTGAAATTGTGTTGTTGTGTTCTGGCACTTGAACGGAGTGATAACAAAAAAATGAGTACATTCTTCTTGGGTCGTTTGTCATTAAAAGAAAAATGACAAGTAGTTGTTTGTAATAATTGCAAGTAGACAGTTATTTTGTGGGAACAACAGCTCTGTACCTAGTGTTCTGAATATGTTTCAGAAACCAGCTATTCTGTTACTAACCGGACCCACTGGATGTGGCAAGACAACTGCGGTGCAGGCCATTGCTACATCTTTAAACATACGTGTTATCGAGTGGATAACTCCAATGGATGAATACCATGATGTCAATCTAAGTCGTACGTTTATAGAAATTATAGAAATCAATTGGTATCTGGGCGGATATGAATAGTATGATTGAGAAGGAAACAATTGGCATGTATAGAGGTGTATACATGCAAGTAATTATTGTAAAGCTTGTAAAGATATATAAGTAGCTCTTGTTTGCTAGCAGTGTTTTAGCTAGGGTCGATATTTTCATGTCTCTAGTGACTCGATAAAACTGTGATGCCAATATGAGTAAATTTACATATTCCCGTGAGGGGAACATGGTTAGGGTTGCTCTGTTGCAATCTGTATTTGTATTTGTATTTGTATTTGTAATTTATTTTGCTCGTAGATAGGTACATTGTACATATATGTCCAGAAATATTTGACAGCACAGTCTGTTCAATCGGTGCCAGCATGCTCTTGATAGTTTTAGAATGAATTTTTTCCAAGTACACGTGGAAAGAACACAATTTCACGCCCCTTCAAAATTCCATGTAATGTCAAGATAATCTCTTGGACTTCACATACTATTTACATGGGGTGTGTGTACTCTTATTTAAAACAACCAATTGGCAATTAGGTATCTAGGTAGTGAAGGACTGAAAATAAACATCTTTAATGCAATTATCTCTATTGTGGGGAAAATAGTGAGTAACCAAATTAAAATTATCTCGAACTAAGTTGTTCGTTATTATTTTTTCTCAATTGATTGCATTTGACAAACAGGCAAAGATGATTAAAAAGATATGTATACTCTTAAAGCAATAATACCTAACATCGCCCAGTTTTGGAAATTGTTAATTCAGTGAGCGATACAGAATAACGATTTTATTTTCATAAAATATTTAACTGGAAAATATTAATGCCTAGCTTTCCAATAAATAAATTAGAATGGAAACTTTGAATTTGATTCGTTGATCCTTTCCAGGCTTTCCAACATCGAACCAAACATCAAAGTTTGTTGACTTTCTGCTGGCAGGAAGTCGTTATGAACCGATATTTGAACCGACAACAAAAAAGAAACTTATTCTTGTTGAAGATTACCCTAATGTCTTTTTACGTAATCCGGACGCGTTTCACGATGTTATTGGGTGAGTCGCTGATTAAAGTCTCCATTCCTTCGGTACCTACCGTTGAATAATACTACTTCCTGGTCACTGTTGGTACTGATGTTTTTAATAAGAAGTAGATTTGATTTGATGTCCTGAAAACTTCATGAATCTCTAATTATTTTTAAATTAGAATAAGGATTGGAAGTAATATATGAAAAGTTATCTACATGTTGTCTATAATTATACTTTTCCATCAATTACAGGCTTTATTTCAAACAAGGAAAATGTCCTCTCGTGTTTATTGCGACAGATGGCAAAAAAAAGATTTCTCTCGATCTGTTCCCAGAGAAGGTGATAAAAGAAGCAAATGTTTCTCAGATACAGTAAGGAAAAATTTTGCAGATTCTCTGGAAGTTAATTTGTAACCACCTGCATGATTCATAACTCACAAGTCATCATAACTCTTAAGAATTCACACCTCCAGTTATGATAAGGTTTTTTCATTATATATTTTTTTATTGCATAAATTTTCCAGATAGAAGGATCAAAAGAATGGTTTTGTAATGGGTACCTTTTGGCTTCCCGGCAACATGGCAAGCTCCAGACGGTGCTTAACAATATTTGATTGTCGAGAAGAAATTAATTGAACCGACCGTAATCTCCCATCTTCACCCTGTTCTGGGCTGTCGGCCAAATTGTAACATCGCCATCCAAACAACAGCTCTTTATTTTTCCAAACAGTTTCAACCCGGTGGCAGTTACCTTCATGATGAAGGCTATCGATCGCATAGCGACACTGAACCGACGTGGGGATGTTGACATGGACGCTCGCAAAGCGATTTGCTCGGCCGCTAACGGTGATCTGCGGAATGCTGGAAACATTTGGCACTTTCGGTTTGGGGGTAAAACAAAACTCATTTATCCTTTGCTAGGTCCCCTTATCTTATACAATAATTTTTTAGGAATTCAATCGAGTTATGTCCATTTCTGGTTGGTCATATTTGTAGCGGAGTTGTTGCAAATGTTTTTGAGGCGTTACAAATCTTTAAACGATTTCTTTATGCTCTAGATACCCCCAGGCCGGAATCTGAAGCCGTGAGGATTGCTTGTCCTAAGCCGAAGAGAGGAAGAAAGAAAGTGACAAGCAATGAAGTTGGTAAATTCTCTAAGAAGGAAGTATTACCCCATATTGACAGCAAGGATCCAGGCTATGATAAACTTCACGCTGTTGCTCGCATATTGTATGCCAAACGTAAGTGATTGATTTATGGAACACTAGTCATTCCTAGTACTTGTAGGGCGACGATTTTGTGCAAAAATCATCACGCACACCACTCATTGTTAAAGGGCAGTGGCTTATTTTAAATTTGTGTCAAACACTAATAGACAAAATCACACCCTTGTTGCACTACTAAGTTACTAACTGTATGATCAATAAAAATCCAATCATTATATTGAATTCTAAGCTATTTGAATTCTCAAATATTGATTCAATATTTTAGTCTAGAGGTTTGGCTAGACATTGAATAACTATCAAAACATACTCAATCACTAACTACATTTAATCACGTCTAGCCTAAACTGCTGTAGTTCATTCTGAAAAATATCCGACCTTCAAGGGCAACCAACTAAAAATGAAGGTGGTGATTCAAATTATCTGTTTTATCTTAAAGATTGGACCTGACTCGACTCATTTGGTTTATTGACCAAAGTTAAAACCTTAATTTGATAAAGCACACACTATGTGCTGTTGAGAGACTTGTTTTCACAGCTAAAACCTAAACTGTATCAAGCTAGTAACTGGACAGACGTTTCGGACACCAGTGCTCCCGGCAGAATGGCATCTTGTCCCCGTAAACGAAGCGTACCACATCGGTGTTGGTTTCACCAGGAGAGCCAGTGCCGATAGAAGGATGCTGCCGAGACACGGACGCGCGTGGGTATCTGCGAACGGATCCTGAGACGATCGTGTCGCAGTTCCTCGGAGACAGCCGCAGCATCGTCGAGTTGGCGCACGAGAACTATCTTGCGCTGTTCTCCGACATCGACTCGGTGGCAGTCGCGGCAGACTGTCTCAGTTTCTCGGATATGATTATGCCCGACAACCGAATGGCAAGTGATTGCAGTTAGTGTTAATGGGCAAATTTTTGTAGTGTTTGATGATGGGTTTATCGTATTTTTGAAATATAGTCCACGCTGATTTGATTTAAAAGATACTTGAGAGAGTTGGAGTTGATTAATTGATGAAGTATCGATTGTTTTTGCATATTGTTTTCTATGAAATTTGAATTGAAGTGGCGATTCAACAGGCATGAGGCTTTCGGGACTTCCTCAACCATTACCCTTCACATTTTATTCGATTGTTGACAGAATATATTTATATATTTTTTTTAATATCGACCAGTTTCACCAACCACAGGAAGAGAATAATTTGGATGAATATAATAGATTCCTGCAAATATTCAAACAGTAATTAATGGATTCAATACATACCTACATTTTTTTGTGTGTTTAAATTGATTAAGTGTCAGATCAACTCTTTTTGCCCATCCCTACACTCAGTATCACTCTCAATTTCTAAAATCCAGTTTTCAAGTTCTTAAATTGTTAGCAATAGTATTATTATCATTTATCATGTTTGAAGTTTAACTCAAATTCAAGCTTGGCGGCAAATTGTTACCATAATTTATAGTTGCACTATTTCTTGTGCGAATGATATGATAACTTTTTCTGAGTAGGTACCACATTAGAAGCCAACCTAGTTTTCTGCTTGAAACATCCAAAACTTAAAATATGATATATTTTATGATAACATCATCGGGAGGCCTCGCCTTTCATCATTTTTTACCCGATTGATTACTTGGTTTAAACTCGGGTTAACCTGGCAAAAACTTTCCTCCACTTTCATTCCAATCCGCCTACCAAGTCTGTGAGAGTTATTTGTGTTTCAGGATCTGGAGCACCTGCAGGAGACAAGCTTCACAATTGCGGTCCGAGGCTTCATGAATGGGTGCAACAACCCGATCACGAAGTGGTATCCTCTAAAGAAATCCAGACTTCGTGATGTCGCTGAGAAGACCGAACGGTTGTACGTACAAAACCTTGCAAGATTCTTTGTCTTTCAGCTGTGGCATTCACATATTTACGAATCAGCCCAATACTTTTGCCCCCACCCAATTAATTGATTTCGAGAGTTTTTATACCTACGTTTACACTGGTCCGTAAAAAAAATAACGGTCTGTCAACCTTGCACCAGCAATTTAGAGGCCATAAATTTTTAACGGACCACTGAAAAACCGGACCTTAGTTGTGGAGGGATTTATCGGTTATCAGAATAGGATATCAATGTGTGAATTGAGGACAATGCACATGTAGGAATTGCAAATCTCTTAGCGTTCACGGGAAATGTGTATAAACGAAAAATGTGTAAATTCCGAAAAAAACTCATTTTCCTGGATCCTTCCTTCTGGATCTTTCAAAAAGTCTGCTGCCTTGTAACTGGTAAGAGCACTACCCTGGTCTGGTGATCTAATCCAGGACTGCGCACACAATTTTGATTGGATCTTTTCTAATAACAGAATACGATATCGTTCTCTTGTGCAGCATGGGATATTTTTCCCCGAAAACTGACTCGATGCTTTTTTGTATCTCCCTGCTGTTGCAGCATGCAAAAGGTCACGGTGCAATACGCTGGTTCTCCATACTCACTGACTACAGCCAGAGTTGACATGATCCCACTGCTCACGAATCTTGAAAAACACAAGTGCTACAACAAGTTTGGTGAGCTACCACTTTCTGCTTAAATCTACATCTTGGCAGGGTGGGGAAAGGGGAGTAGGCAACTTACCTGCCTTTAAGTTGATTTTTCGTTGTGGGGCAAGTCACGTCGGTCACTTGTTCTCCAAAAATAGAAGTAGAATAATTTTTTATCATTTAATATTACTTTCCATCAATTACATTTTTTTTTATGTTAGACTTGCTTGTGCGATTTGTGCTGTCATTGAACCAAGCTGCGTGATTTGGGGTGTTCTTCATGGTTGAAATATCATAGTCGATACAAATTCAAGATCTCCGAACCGGATAGATAAAGTATTTAGCGCCCAACTTTTTGTGTGTGAACCAAATAGCAGGAGCTGATCAGCCAATTGGGCTGGAAGCAATATTTTTTTTTGAGTAGTGAATAGTGATTGATGCTTTTCTTGACTCTGTCATTTGTCACAGGTCCAGTGGCGGTTCGTGGGTAAAAATGTTGGTGGGGCAGACAAACAAAACACGCGTACCTACCTATGCATAGATATACCATAGATTAACAATAGATTGCCAATTGATTCACGCTCTCATGTACTATTAATGCATCGTCTATCATATTCATAGCCAATCACATTACGCTGATTATATTATTCGTACAAAAAAATATGCCGTCTCCCGCGAGGCTCGACACGCGACTGAATTGAACTGTCAGTCTCTTGGGATGCTGACTGGTGCAAGAGAGAGAAAAATAGCTAATTTGACAGAAAACACAAAGCAACAACACTATGTACCAGTGATTTTAGAAATCAAATCGGGCATGAATATGATTTTGGAAATAGTACAGCACTGTTTACGAAGCTTACAGCTTTCCGCTGCGAAGCGAGTATGTATTGCATCATACCCCTCCCGCATGGCTGTAGGGGCTTTCTTGGAATTGCCCCTGAAGGCGATGCCGAGCGCTCAACTCCCCACCACCGCGAGACTAGCTGCGGCTGAGAAACATCCAGCGAGCGTAGGGGGACCTTGTGGCTTGCTGAAGGGCT
Organism: Nemurella pictetii; assembly: GCA_921293315.2. Lineage (NCBI taxonomy): Eukaryota > Metazoa > Arthropoda > Insecta > Plecoptera > Nemouridae > Nemurella > Nemurella pictetii. The sequence goes on along the minus strand of OV121116.1, from coordinate 21,312,005 downwards.
AGCCCCACCGGTACCGCTATCGAACCCGGCTGTAGCGGCCGGCAAACGCCACGTGGTACTGAGCTACGTAGCGGGCGGCATTGAGGGGCACACATAGTAATATAATATTGAAAGCAAAAACATGGTGTAGGTACCGCTTAGAAAATAGTAATTGAAAACAAAATACATTTCGACTGATCTGAAGATTCCTGGTGGGGCTCTGCCCCACCTGCCCTTTAGCACGAACTGAACCTGCACAGGTCATAGGGAAGTGGGGAATTTTTAGTGCTGGTAATTTGTAGGATCGACGTGATCCAAAAAATTCTCTGACGGTAAGGCAGCTTGATAATTTCGAAATTATATTGTGCTATCCTAATTTAGGTGTGCATCATGGGTTATGACCCGGTTTGGAAATTTATAATTTACATCTTCCCTGTTTGAAGACTTACTCTTCTCCACTGGTTTTGGCATGAAGTCTAACACTTTATGAATTCACTTACTTTAAGAATTCTTGTTGAAACTCTAATTATCACCACCCTTTATACAGCTTGCCCCCAAATCATCAGTAAGTTGAGCACTCTCCCTTATATTTTTCATTTGACAGTCCATCGTAATTGATATTCAACAGGTAGTATTTGTATTATAATTTATTTTATGTAAATTAACCAAACCCATTCTAATTGTTCTAATTGTCTTATTGTAGAAGACCCACGGAAGTCTCCGATTCCACACATCACTGATGAATCAGACTGCGACTGATGGAAAGAACATCTTGCCGTAAAGACTGAGTTCGCTGCCAACGAACCTTGTGTTGCATTTCCAGTCAGCAATGCATTTGTGTGACATTGGGGATAAAATTTTATAATTGAGACTGAATGAAAGTATCAGTGATTGTCACCGGGATCAAGTTGAGTAAATGGGTAGGTCATTATCAGGGTACAAAGCATGCTGTGAAGTTTCTCTTAACTTTTCATACCTCGGGGTAAGTAAAGGTTGTCCATTTTGTTTCATCGCACACATTTTTAAGTGCATAGTTTTCTTGGGACTATTGCCCAGTGAGGAAAGTTAGATATTACCCCCCCCCCCCCCCCTCGCGTGCCCCCATTACCCTTCAAACATCCCAGTTCTTCCAGATCTGCTCTAAGTGGCGTGATAATCTACTCTGTTTCGGGTTAGTAAATCCAAGTTATCTTCAAATATAGCTTCTTAGTTACTATTTTTATTGAATTATCAGGATTGCTACACAAAGAGTTTGATCAGTTTTCCAAACAATCTAGCATTTTTGTTTTCTTCAAGAACGTGCCTGGACTAGTCAATTGGCTCTTTGTAACCACAATATATCCATTTTGTCCAATTTATTTCCAAATCCATGACTATGTACACAGTATTGAATTAATTTAGTCACTGTTGAATTTTTGTTATCATGGTATCTTGTGGAATTTGAATGGATTTTGATTATTAATAAATGTCGAATTTCAATTATAATTCTCGTTATTGATGCATCAGAGTTTTTTGGAAAGTTTCCTAAGCTGGAAAGATCTGCCATGTGAATTTTTGCTCAAGCGGGTGCCTCAATGAATTACTTTCTCTTCAATGATTGCCTTTCGACATAGTTTATGGTGTCATTGGTAACGAGAAGATTGAACAAATGTATTTTTATGCAGAGAACCTCTATTTTGTTGTATCTTGAGAGGAATACCATTTCTAATACTCATAATTAAAAAAATACCAAGTATCAGCAGAATTTTTTTAAGTTATTTTGTAAATGAATGTGTTCAATATCCCTCCGAGTCCCCAGGACCCACATACACAATTTTTTTTCTGCAGAATTTGAAATGTAAAATGTTTGTGAATAGGGGTTCTGCCTAGTTCTTGGTGAAAATAGATTGATTTAGTTGTTTTGTGCATGTCTATTTTAGGAACTACAATCAACATGCCCAAGAAATAGTTCCTTGACCAGGGGCGGATCTAGCTATGAATTCTGGGGGGGGCGATTTTATTTAGCCTGTCGGGGGGGGGGGGGGAGCCATTCTGAAAAAACCCAATTTTTTTGGAGTTATGCACGTTATATGTTTACATAAACTATTATTATCGTATAAGAGTCACTCTTCTGCATTCTGCAGATTAAATTAATAATCTTAGTGTTTTCCCGAGAAATTCGGCAATCATCGTTAGTGGAGACTCAACAAGTTTATGAACTAGAATATTTTTATGGTTTGCCCTCCAAACCGAGATTCCAGGAAGAGGGCACAATATACTTGCAAAATAATCCTTCCTTGGCTGGTGAATACTAAAGCCAAAAAAAAGATCGACACCTATTCCATTCAATCAAAATGCAATCAAAATGACGTCATGATACCCACTCGCTAAAGCCAGGAAGAGCAATTCGGGTTGTGATTTCCCTGTCTTCCTTTGTTATTTAGCAGAGATAATTAATATTTTTCCAGACTGGTAGCACGTCCAGTGGGTATCTGACGTCATTTTTCTCTGCGTGGAATAGGTCTAAAATGGCAAGAAACATTATTTTCGGGTGGTTTCCACAGCTCTATACAACGCCACCTAGGTGCTGTCCGATTTCATTACAAATAGTTCGAGGGAGGAATTTGAATGGCGAGGTTACCTTTCTGAGAGGACGATCTTCCGATTTGAGTGTAAATATAGTTGCAATCAAATAATATCAATATGCCAGCGTCGGTAGCTTGCTGCCCACCCACTGTGTCCAGCGCACAAACTGTTCTGGATCTCGAGAGTCGAGATGTGAGTGTGACACAATACTCGACATGAGCTGACACGCATGGAATCGCAGCTGTGTGTTGTCTTTATACTCTACGCTTGCCTACGAAGTCAGTCTCGGTCAGCTAAAAGTAATCCGCACTATAGCACAAGGGTGGGCGCCCAACTTCCCATGAGTACTCTCATTGTTCAATTAAATCAAAATTGAAGTTAAATCAATGTCGCATTTCTTTACTTTCAACCGAATATCGCATTTGAATTATCCGTATTTCGCATTTTTTTGAAAATTTCACGGTGACCCGGGGGGGGCGGTCGCCCCCACCGCCCCCCCCCTGTATCCGCCCCTGTCCTTGACAGACACTGACTTACCCAAATCTAAGCCATGTTTAAGTTCATCTTTTTGAGCCTAGGTTAAGTTATCGTTCAGTTGTCATTTCTGAGAAATCTATTAAGTGAAAATCCACAATAATTGAAGAACGGATATAAAGTTAGGATATAGAATGGAATTTGTATTTCATTTGAAAAAAGTAAATTTCAAGCTATGTAATTGGATAAGCAAGTACCGAGTGAGTAAATGTACACTTAATTCTGAATCTTACCAGACTGGGAAAAGAGTAGGTACCTATATATTTTTTTTCAAATCGATCAATGCAGCTTTAAAAAGCAGTTTTGAAGCTGTAAGAACCATTACTGCAATCACACAGCAATGTGTGTGCTTAAGATATGCAACAATTTTATCTCGAAAGTGTCTTAAAATCACACACCAATCAACATAAATTATTAATTAAATGCAGAATAGCAGGTGTTAATTTGCAGATATCGATGGCACCTCTCTATAGCACATGTATAATTAGTTCTCTTCACTACAGTTCTTGCTCTGAATGCTTGTTCTATGATGCAGATGGAAGATTGCATCTTGCAGATTTGAATAATCACGTAATTAGGGCGAGTTCTAGGCTAACCAACTTCTCTCATTTTCTAATGGTCATTCCATGTTGAACTGGGCACTGATTTACTATGTCTAGTACCTATACCTAGAGTCCTACACTAGGCCATGTTCTTCCAGGCAATCAATACACCCACATCCCTGTTTTCTTTTTGGATACAATCGCGAAACCCGGATTGAGATGAAGGTCTTGGTTCATTCCTTTACCCACTTCAATTATAACCTGTATAGCTTTCTAATTAATATAACACCTATTCGTATTTTCTTATTTCTTTTCAAGCAGTATTGAAAATAATATCGAAAATATGTTTCAGCATAATATTGGCGTTGTTAATAATGAAAAAATCCCCGTCCTCCCAAACTAGCTCTGATCCAGATCTGATCAGATCGGTTCACACCGAAATGAGGTGTGTAGGGTATAGGTTACAATCACCCACCCAATCGAAGACGGAATGTTTGGTGACACCGATAGTTCAAAGCCATACCTTCCTCTGCGAATAATAACGTAAAATGCCTACCTATATATTAATACGCATACCAATACGGTCATTTTGAATAATTTATAGCATTTAACGGCTAGCATTCTACAAACACAAGGATATAATCTCATTTTATTATCAATCAACATTTTAAAGACTGTATTTTATTTCACTACACACATAATCTCATAACTATATATTATTAAACGAGATACGCGTATTTTACTACACCAATATAATATATTTGCGCGTCAACTAATGTGAGATATGGCATAACAATAATTTAGACATTAATATTACTTTCTATACCGTCGTGTAAAAACTAAAAGGTAAAAGCACATAAGAGCCAGCAGTTCGAGAACAGGACAAATAGATTTGATTGTTCGAGATAGGTTCTTGGCATTACGGGGAGTAAATGTTCGTGGTGTTTCATTAGACATAATGCAATGCAAACGACCAACCAACACTTATTTCCGTCAAAGAAGCTGCATGGCTTTTGACTGCATCTGGATGATTTACTATTACTGCCGTGCATAATATAGGTTTCAATTGGCAATGCAAGTCTCCTTCAACGTTGCGTTAGTCTAAATTGAGCTCTTCATCAGAGGCATATTAATTTTGAGAATGTTTAATTTTTTTTTTCCAGAAATATCGATCAGTAAGACTTAAAACGCGTAGTTTATTTTTGGAATAAAAAACAATGAGTATTCTCATATATATTTTAATTAAAAACCATACGTCAGTAGCTGGAAATGCAAATTTTAGGAACACAAAGGGTGAAAATAATTTTTTTAACCAACGGCTTTTGACAATTTCTGTGAAAATTTATATTCATCTCAAAAAACACCTGAAAATTTTCATGCTAGACAAGTGACGTCAATTTGGCTTATTCGAATATTCTACACATAAGTGACATCACAATAATCGCTTCCAGCGTCAACTAAAAACACAAAATCGTAATAAATGTGTAGGTGTTATAGCTTAGGTTCTTACGCAAATTCATTTAACACTTCCCACAAGACACGTGTTCGCTTAGAACCCTGAATCATTCAGGATCATTCACAACCCTATAATCCCTATCATTCACAACCCTATAATCCCTATCATTCATAACCCTATAATCCCTATCATTCATAACCCTATAATCCCTATCATTCACAACCCTATAATCCCTATCATTCACAACCCTACCATCCCTATCATTCACAACCCTACCATCCCTATCATTCACAACCCTATAATCCCTATCATTCACAACCCTATAATCCCTATCATTCACAACCCTACCATCCATATCATTCACAGCCCTATCATCCCTATCATTCACAACCCTATAATCCCTATCATTTACAACCCTGGTAGAGCTTGATTTCTAAATACATCGTAATTTTTTACCTATAGTGCCAGAAAATTGAAACAGTGCAAAAAAATATCAAAATTTAACTATTCCCGGATGAAACCCATTTGAAATTTTACGAACATAGTGACGGATTTAAAAAAGCCGAACAAAATGCTCACCAAAAAATATATATTTTAATTTAATGTACAATTTTACAATGCTAATTTTATCATATTTATGTGACATCAAAAGCAAGGTAGAATAGTTCTATAAAGGACCTTACCGACTAAAAACAGTAGGTAGGAAGTATTATATTACATTCTTGCCAAAATCCATTCTCATCTGCACCTTTGCCGAGAAATGATCATATCGATACGCTGGAAGAACGAATTTAGCTGCTGCATCTACAAATTAATATTGATCAAGCAATGCGTACCATTAATCAATATATCATACAGAGAAATAGTTTCGTTGGATGCATGCAGACTCGCAAAGAAAAGTCCTGTCGCAATTGTTCATTCTATATGTAAGCACATGTAAACAGCATGTTGTACAATAAATAGTTGAATATTCTAGAGAGAGGGCTGCATTTTGCGTGAATTCACAATAGCGTCGATAAACTCAAAATGTGACTGCTCTAAGAGACAATGATTCTCATCACGTCTTGATTTTATAACAGCCCGCGAAGTAAGCTCATCGCTGCGTTTAATGGATACCTATTACCCATTAAGGTGCATAATAATATACCACATTGCAATTGTATCTCGAGCGAACGAAACCCCACAATTGCATATTCCGTGCATGCTACTTTGTGCACTTTTCTTCTACCTCCCACTTTCTTAGCTTCTAAGCTAGCAAAGCGAATATGTAGACTTGTTGAGATGCTGATATGATAAGGCGCAGCTAATGCACGCCTGTCTTATCTCATACTAGTATAATTCATTTGTTCATATACACAGAGGTAAGCGTCCAGGCATTATTAGTAAAGAGTACAGAAACTGTATTTCATTTCGTTTCATTTATCTTACGATATCGCGCTAATATCTCATGCAGCATGCCTTATAGTGGGAGGAACAAGGCGATAGCATCTGCTGTTCTGCTGTTTGCCAACATAACAGCTGTACACATGCATTCTAGTTGCAAATGCAGTCACAACACATGAGCATCGGGGATGCTGTTCACGAGAATTTCAACTACAGAAGTAATTATTAACAGAAAATTGATTCAAACTCAACATCAACCGAACGACCTTTTCATCTGCTGATCCAAAAGATTTCTGAAAAAAAAAATACTGCGATGATAACCTAGTGATCAATCATGGTTCGAGTCTCTGCATCTTTGACAGGCCAACACAGCTGATTAAAGCACTAATGGGAATGCATGCTAGTCTGCTACACAATTGATTAATGAACTTTAAGAAACCAGATCAGGTGAAAGATGCGGACAACCGACATAATTCTTATCGCGATAGCTCAAGTAAAATGTGCTGGGCCTCGGAGATGCGACAGCGAGAACGAGGGAGAGGGTTGTTAATATTCTAAGGATAGGTTGCATCGAGTTATATTGTCATGTCAGACTGTAGCATCGTAAAAACTAGACTTATGCGACCAGTGGTAACTGGACTGGTAACTGGACTGCGAGACACCTTCCAACTCTTCCTCCGTAACTTCAAGAGTGCTGACATTGCCTGTGAATGGAACTTACATGTCTTGAATCTCTTGCAACTAGTTTCAATGAAGTGAAGCTTTCTGAATGGAAATCAATAATGCATTGATGTTGATATGAATTTGCAGACTACTGCCAGGGCATTTGCTTGCACGTCTAGAACACTAAGTACTTACTTTCGTATTTAAGTGCAGATCCAATTAATTCAGGAAATATACGTTAAAAGATGGTAAAAGTGTTGAAAATATAAAGTATTCCTCGCAGGTGGGGTTGTTATTGTATGACGAATGTGATATTAACTGCAAATGTCGATATGGAATGAAAACAGGAATGTAATAAATAATAGCCAGAAAATAATTGTTTTATGTTGGAATCTCTGATTCAATTTTTTTCTCTTTGCTTTTATGCGAGGCTTAATGAATGGAACCAGTCCTACTCCTGATAAATCATTTTCACTGCTGGATTGATTCCAAATGGTGAGAGAATCGCAATGGAAAATTTTGCGTCGCACGTGAAGGAACGGGAAATACATTTTCAGATTCAGACTTTTCTCACACAACACTGGAAAAATTTAAGCAACTTTAATCGAGTGACACGCAAAATTTTAAATTAGTTTATAGATTTAACATGAAAGAAGGACTGTATCTATTTTTTGGACAACATGGCTTGAATCTGGCGCTTATTCCTCGAGATCCTTCTTAGCTGCCTTATGAGGTTCATGTACAAAATTGAGCACGAATCGGCTACGCACGTATCATAGCAACGCTTTGCACAGAATTTCAAATCGCACGCTCATAGCATCAAAAATATTTAATGATTATAAATATTGTAATAAAATAAAAACTGAAAGCACATTATTTCCATAATTTTACTAGCATACATGTGGCTATCCACGTGTAGTTCAAAAATATAAATTGCTTCAATAAAGTTTTTAATCTTTGCCTTCTCCAGCCAAAATCCAACAAAATAGAAATTTCCATCTACTTATTTTCATCTAACCGACATTTTGAGGAAAGAAAATGACTTATTGATTTGTACCCCCTTGCACCCCCTTCCACCCCCAGTGTCGCTCCATGGATCGGCGTCCGCCGGTTGGGAAGATTGTGATAAATCTGGAAGCCTTGCTATTGGCCAACACTCCGGGCATGCGTCCTCACAACCCCCAGTTCCCGTTCCAACCCTCCTCTTTTCTACCCTCCCAACCCTTGCCTTCCTAACAAGCCTTTACATCCTGGCGTGTCCACGAATTATGGAAGCAATGAAATAGTCAAACTGGATTTCTTAACAAATCAAACAAAAGTAATCGTTTCAAACGGTTTTCCAAATAATTCATCACCTCATGATTGTGATTTGTGTTTCTTCGCTTTATCAAATGGAAACGCTTGAATCTCTAATCACGAAGACGTTGGGAAGATACGACTTCTTTCCATCTAAATGATTTTTTCTTATTTGAATGCAGATATTGAAGTATACTGCGTCGGATATAGTTTTTTAACGAGCGCTAGACTTTATTATTTTGTATGGGTCGGAAGTCTGAAGTCGATCGAAAAAGAATTATGTTTGTGGACATCTGCGTTATTTATGATCCTCGATCCCTCGTTAAGGCTTCCCTTTTCTCAATCAGCCATCACTAACTTTAATAGCAGCTCAAACGTTTCACCTTCATACCATTAGAACATGTAAATACTAAGTAAGTAGCGTAATAATACTCCAGCGAATAAAACTGCAGCGAATAAACTTGTCACAGGAAAGAGGAAAAGCTGTTTTTAATGGTATTCGAGATGGAAGGCGAGGCTAGGCTGCTTCTTTAACTTAAATGGACGCAATGCAATTAGGCACGGCACGGGGAAATGTAGAGCTGTACTAATAATTAATTTCATTGAAAATTATTGATTGGTGTGGAGAGTTTTATCAGTGGAAAAAATCTCTTCTCCATTAGTGACTGGACATGAGCATTAATTGCTCCCGAACCTATAGCTGATATCGACGGTATCCCATGAGCATGAGCAAGAGTTCGTATAGTGCACTCTATAATGCATTACGTTGGTACACTAGTAAACTGCATCTGTTTACAATTTAGATAACCAAAGCTAACTAGTTTACGAGGAGTGGACATCGGTTGGCAATTAACTGATTTTGCATTTGCGGGTAGCTTGATTAACCTCGTTTGCCTCAAGTTTTTATCAATCTATAATCGTGTCGCACCCGCCACCAAGATTTTCCAGACATCGCCGGACTCTTTTATGCACTCTTTTATGCACTCTTTTAAAGACTGTTTTCTATGAAGCTGAAAATTCATGGGTTTTTAGGGAATGGAATTGGCCAAGATCACCCAAAGATACAGTGTGTTGAGGCGTCTGAAATTTATTTGAGGCAAAACAAAACCTGAGCCATTTAACAGAATTTTGTTGTATCAGTCTGACTGTCGCATGCTTTTTCCAATAATACATAGCAAATCATTGAGGTCTTGAATTCAAATCAATTGTTAAGGAGCTAACTCTCTATCAGATGCTGTTGCCAAGCAGTGAGATACTTCTAATTTGAGTTAACACCCATTTATTATTCTTAGCATTGGAATCAAGAGACTGAGGCTCGCTTAGAAGTGAAGAAACCCATTGTTTTAATAACAATTTTGCCAAGTTTCGAATTTCACGATGAAATTCAGAATAAATTTCTTATTTCGTATCTTGTGTGACGCACTGGCTTTCAGCAACAGCGAAAACTCCAAAAAAAAAGCTCTTAGCAATCTGAACAAATTTCACCCCGCTTCTCCGGCGAGCGCGCGAGCGTGATCATAACACATAAAGTTTCACCTGCATCCCTCTTGCCCCTCCACAACCCCATCTTCGCCCCGAGAAACTCGCACACTGCGATCACCCACTAAGTATGATAGTCGATAAGCAAAAACTAGAAGCACAGAGACAAGACTCGACAACCAGCTCCAGCACGCAGATACCATCGACCAACCGTAGCCGAAAGATGCTATTTCGATCCCTCTGCGTTTACCCATTCCTGACTTGCGATAAGCAATGGCGCATCAATCCACTAATGGGGCTTATCTGTTCACCCTGCCACCCCTCTGCCCCGCAACCCTGCAGCCGGTCTACCGCACCTCAGTTCACCCCCTTCCACGCTGGCCTATGATAAAACCTTTCAGGTCACCCAGAAACGCAATCATGCGATGGTTCAGATGGGCCCACAGCGCTCTCCGGTGTGTGTGGGGGTGGGGGTGGGGTAGAGGGGGTGAAGGGGGAGCTCGGAGGGGACGTTATGAAGTCGGGAAACAGTATTTTTTGAGTAAATATTTTATGAAAGCCATATTGCGCAGTTCCATTTAATTAATGGGATTTTTACGAAAACTGAGGTCACCGGTTATCATGTATTACAAGGATGGGTGAAGGGTGAACGTGGTGGTGGGTGCGGGGGTGCGGGGGCGCGGGGGTGCGGGGGTGCTGGGGGGTGGGTGAGTTGAAATGGAGGTAGGGGTGACAGGCTATGTGACAGGACGTTAGGGAAATTCGTAACGAATTCCAGTAAAAGTGCTGGGAAATGTATGGCTGTGCTTTTGTGCTTTTAAATCCTGCAATTTTTCTCTCCTTGTGTTGGGAAAAGAAGAGATCTAGGTAACAATTTTATATATCTCACGAATTCAGGTGTTGAAATTCCAGGTCTGTCACTCGATATGTAACTGAGCTTAATTGATTTATAAAGATACACTCAATTAATTTTTGGTTGAAATTTTTGGTTTAATCTGCGCAATCGAACAAGAAATTCTTTTACCTGTGTACTGTATGGCTTTCTATGATATTGATATATCATGATGATATCAGCTATGATATTGATTTCTAAATCAGACAGTATCGGTATGAAAATGACAGATTAACCGCGAATCAATTAAATTTTCATTTTTTGCGCAATTCATGTAAATAAATACCAAAGAAAATTGGCGCGCTAGTAAAATAACTTACAATACGGTCGGCCAATAAAACATAAAACTTAATATTACTGTAAAGTATAAAGAGCAAATATCCTTTCAGCAGATTATTTAGCAAATGTGCACGGATATGTACACGTAAATATGCACGTAAATTTGTAAGATACGTGTCTCAATTCACGAGGAAAATTGATTTGGGTGACGAAGCGATTTCTGGACATTGAAGTCTGGCAAAGATGCAAAGATTTCACTACGAAACGAATTGTTTGATTATATACTCTTAGTAGCAATGGAACCCTTAAAACCATAATTGTACCATTAGTATATCCTCAATACCTTTATCTAAATTATAGCGGTTTATTTGAAACTTTCTTCATATACCTATCGTGTTTTTCCCTTTCCCACAGCCTCAAATGAAAAATGTATCATTCATGAAGAAGAATAAGTAAAAATCCTAGAAAAATATGATTGTGTGAGAGCCAAATATTTTCAAACATTCTCGTACGAAATGCTCCAGTTTCCAGTGAATTTGTCCATACTTCGTACCGCAGCGATCAGTTCCAATTGTTCCACGGGGTTTGGTTACAATCACCCCATGTTGAGGGGGGTGAGAGGTGGAGAGGGTGATAGGGTGAGGGGGAATTATCGTCACCTGACCCCGCTTAGCACCTCGCACCCTCTCATCTCGGAGGGGGGAGGGGGGGAAGGATAGCTTGCACGCAATGGGCATCATCATTTTTATAACCTACCCCTGAGTAATTGGACTTCTGATATGATTCTTAATTAATTAAAAACGCGTTGTGTGTATTGGCAGTGACGAAAAATCCGGACAACAGGGTGGAAATATGCTCGTGGTAAATGGGGTTTGCATCTTGAAACAACATTGGTTCTTGTATGGGATGCAATAGACGTTGTTTCTTTTTTTTGCGAAGCAAGTAGGTAATAAGATTTTTAATGAGCAATAGGACTATTCCAGACGTTTTTGTCAGGATTATTTTCTTCACTTTATTGACATTTTCCAGTATTATACAAGTACATATATTGTACAGTTTGCAATGCACTTTGTGTATGTCTTTGTAGATGGCATGCAATGTAGTGCCAGTGTCAGTTTTAAAGGTAAACTTCTCCCTCTCACTTCCCTGACTAGATGATTGCTATTGATTGAAAGCAAATTGACGATAACTAAGATTGCTTTGATTCACATTATTAAATCTCTTGCAAGAAAAAAATATAAACAATGCAACAAAACTCAATAAACTCTTTGCAAAACTGCAAGTAAGTCATCTGATCAACAAAAAACGCAATCTAAAAATAATCCAATCAAAACGGGAATAAAAGGCATTTCGCCCTTGAATCAGTTGTCAGTTGCAAATTGAATGGTTGCCGCCGAGGCAAAATAGCTGGACAGAGGGAAATGCCATTCATGTCGATATGACAGCTGACTTTTTAGCATACGACTTTCTAGTTTATAGCAGTCTGGGGCCTTACCTAATGCAACCAATTGGCCAAAGTTACTGGTGCTAGCATTAGCATGGTGCTAAAGTTATTGGCATGGCAGTGTATTTGCCTAAATGCTACCAATTGGTCCATATTGTGAACTGAGGTTGTGAACATGGTGCGATTATTGCTTGCATTTCTTTATCTTACATTTTTGTTACAATATCACTATATCTTGGAATTGCTGTATTCAATGGTGTCACATGGTGACCTGTGCTATTGTGGGAATAGCTTTACCATGGTCTCATCGTATTTGAGCACGGGGTAACAGTAGTACAGAACATCATGAACACCTCTTAAAGTTGCGATTTGGTAAGGCTTATACATTTTTTTCCAGAATTTCTAGACACTCTTTAGGATATAATCCAGTTTAGGACGGTCAATTTTCTGGTAAACCTGGTGCTACAGAGTAGCACCGCCGTAATGGAAGGAAATTGACCGCCCAGGCTGAAATTTAACCCCGGGGTTATGATAAACCCGCTTCATGAAACCGGGCTCTGAGAGTTACAGAAAGCCGTTACGATTAATTTCCCAATGACATATTGGGAAAAAATGAGAGTGAAATTGAGGAATTGAGAAATTGAGAAATTTGGAACACTCTCTATTTATTATTTATATGGAGCGAATCTGAACGTAGGCAATGTAACCATAAAGGTCTAATAAACACGATTGTTACCTTTTGTTACTTTTATGTAAAATTACAAGAAAAAAAAAATGCCCAGAGCCTAATATTTTTGGGAAAATTCTTGTATGACTATTAAAATGTCTATCCTTGAAAGCACCATGGCCTGTCTGAATTATCGGAGCTGCGATCGCCAGCCAAGATGATGCCTGCTTGTTTGGAGATCTGTGCTGGATGCGGGATGCTGGATTATAGAATGAGACAGCTAGTTTGTTCTGCCTCTCAAAAATTCGCTACGCTCTCATTGAAAGGCCACGAAGTGAGCAACTATATGCTCCTGAACGAAGCTGTAGATAATCTCGTTTCTCGTTTCTCAACGGAATAGCCCGTAAAAATGGAAGGATTGAAAGCCAGCTTCATCAGAGATGGCAGCTATAGGTCAGAATGGTGTTGAATACATTTTAATTTAATGCGGAAATTTAAGGATACCAGTATCTTGGTTCTTAAATCATGAGACTATCGGATAGGTTTAACGTTTGTTTGTTCTGTCACAGTGATTGAGATTGTTGTAGTTTCAAATCACATTTTATTGTGGTTGAACAATTATATTGGTCCTCTGGAAAGGTGGGTCGGAAATTTCTTAATGTTTTTTTTTTAATTTCATTTTTCCACCGAAGAACCCATGTCAAAGGATTTACAAGAATAAGAATAACTCTTAGCCGGCTAGAGACGGGTAACTTTATCCGGTAAAGTGCGGAATAATTTTATGAAAAAAATATTCAGAGGGTGAAATAACAGACATAAAATCAGTAGTTGTACTAAGCTCTTACGTAGACTCTTGCATACAGAAATAATAAATGCGAAAATGACTTTCCAAAATTTATCTCCGTGTTCCACCACCCTCTACCCCAACTGTCATGAGAATAAAACACTGAAATTCTAACAGCTTCCTAGAAACCCTTTGACGTGTGAGAGTCAATCAGTTGGACAAGTATGTCTGTCAGACGCGGAGAATCACGGCTTCTTGGTCGACTTTTCTCTGGCTTCGTGGGCCCCGCTGTCGCATTTTTTCACGGCTCGCCGCGGGCTGACGTGTAACCGGCCAACTAAGGGGAGACCTCACGGAGAGGTCTAGTCGCAGTGATTGATGCCTCATATCAAATGCGCTCGCTATTTTGTGTCGTTGTGGACCCTAGACACAATGACACCACGCGCTTGGATGGTTGACGACGCAAGACGAGCACGATCAAGAACGCAGCCTTTGATGTGGCTAAAAGTCAGGCATCGGGAACGCTTATTTTAATCGTGTTGTGAATTACGTTTCACGTTTTTAATTCACAAATCGTGTTGTGAATTATTTGAATGATGTTGATTGAACAATCATCAAGAGAATTGTTTCAACGGGAAATACTTGAAAAACGCTAAAAAAGTAACAGGCAGATGTCGTTTTTGAGAAGTACTGGACATTAAACAATTAAATTATTGCACAGTCATCATGTTATGAGGTTTATTATATCTGAAGTCGAAGAGTTTAGTCAAATAAGATGAACTAGTTTGGGCTTTTGATTGAGAAAAATTAAAATTCCGTAAAAACTGATTTATGAGATCAGTTGTAAATGGTATTTTGAAAATTTCATCATAATCGGGTTCGTCGTTTGACAAACAGACATAAAAACATAAGAAAAAAAGCATAAATTGATTTTTCTCAGCATTAAGTATAAATAAAGATTCGCTTCACTCACTTCGCTCGTAAATCTCTTCAAAAGGTTGAACTATTCCGAGCAGCGAGAGACCCAGTAAGACTTGCATGCAAACCCTATAAGTTTTTATTTGATTATAATTTCTTGTCCCCATTTGGCGGTGTGGGGCATAATGGGGTCGAGCAAATTAAACGCCAGGGGATCATCCACCCACCCTCACCCCCACAAATAGCAGGCGGATGCCGGTCGCAGATGACAGCAAGATTACTGCAAACCGCTGACTGATTTTCCAGAAACAATTGACGAGTGCAAACGTGGAACCGGAACCAGCTCGGTCAGCGCAATCATTCCGGAAGGGCGCATTAGAGCGGATTGCGGAAGTGACGTCATGCAGTCGCGTGCTGGATTGCTGATGGGTGCAGGTAGGAGGTCGGCAAGGGGTGGGATGGAAGGGTGGGAGGGGCCAAGATGTAATACGGGGATGTTTCTAGGAATAACGATGAGAGAGCACATTTGGAATTGCTCTATGGGCAATTTAGTTTGTTGGTAATGAGACTGATGATTTTTCAAGTAAATATCAGCGTTGAATCAATGCTTGGTGGAGTCTTGAGTCGTATTGCTTGTCAGGATCCCTAGCGGACGCCATGTTTTTACTAAAAGCCCAAAATTCTCATAATTCGGAGCCCAAAACTTCTAAATGGTCCGTGAAAGCGTTCCAATATTGAAGAGGTAATTAATAAAAAAAACTGGATATAAACAGCTGGTTATGAAAGGCTTTAGTTAAGCAATGGTATTGGAAATCGTGCATAGGTTTGCTTCTTGGCAAAAGGAAAAAGAATCCAATTTGTGCCGTTTCAACTATAGTGGAAAATATGTTCTTAGCAGAAAGCTGGCGGCAAATTCATAATATCTATTATTTTCCCACCATCTATCAATGCAACCTCGTTAATGAAGATATGATCATTACTCGTAATGCTGATAAAACCAAGTGGCATAAATCACATGTAGGTAATTTCCATTGCCAGCGCTAGCGTGTGTACTTAATAAATAAAACTAACCGCTAATGAAGTTAAAGTATTATTTTAGAGTTGTCTAGTCGATCAAGAATTCCTTTTCGATTGAACGGAATGCGTATGATAAGGCTACCCGCTCTACTCATAGAGTCTCTTTGCAAACCTCGACTTGATGCAACAATCTAGAATTTGCGCACTGCTCTTCAATGAGTGAGCATGGAAGACGGATTTGTCAAGATTTATTAGCAGCTGTCAAGAAAATAATATCAGATCCATAAGTCTGATACATGATTGAAAAAAAAACTATATTGGCTCGTAGTTATATCATATTGTAGATATAGAATATTGTTGGCTGAGAAGACTGAGAAGATTATTTGGAAACAAACAGCATTATTCAAGATTGCCATTAATTGGTAAGGGCATTAACGATGATAAAATAATGTGTAACGATCCCTAATCGTATACTTGGCATTAGGCATGTTAGCGGCTAGATTACGTTTCCATTTGGCACTAATGGAATTTTATAAGGGTTTTCAGCAAGGTGACAATAAATAATTCTTCATTGCTATGAGAGAAATACTTTTCTTCGTGTTTATTGACATCGTATTTAATTCAATATTCGGATTTGAGCAAATGCAGCTACTAAGGCACAAACATTAAAAAACGAACTACAAAAAAATACACAAACACTTTTAATAAAATTTATATGAATATGGCCAAATATTTTTCGAGATTTTGCGAGACATCGTACCCAACTTTTTTGTTTATTACAAGACGTTGAAATGGACCAATACAGCCAAAGATTGCCAACGAAATTCAATGCAAATCAGATGGAAATTGCAGCCTACGGCGATCATTATTAATCATGGTCTTTGCGAACGAGATTAGCAAACGTCTCGAGTCTTGACAATCTTCAGATGTTAAATCGCAAAAGCGACAAGATAATGGATTGCATCTTCACAGACGTAACTGCAGCTGAAAAATGATCATCGTTGGGGGCTCTTACGTGTGCATACTTTATGACAATCCACCAGTTTATTAAATTAATAATTTGACGCTTGCATCAAATCACTCACTATACTTGACTGGTTATTATGCTCAAGAGAGATGAGCCTTTCAGGAATAATTACAAAACTGGCATATTGCTTGGTGGTGGATCGCCATTTTCCTAAAAAGTGAATGCAATATGTAACGTGACACTGTTCGTATTCCAAGATTTATTTTGAGTTGACTCCAGCATACCACAGTACCCCACGGCGTCAGGGCCTAAAGTAGTTAAGCAGAACTGCGATATAGAATAATAATTATATAAAACATAGCATTATTATGCCATCAAAACTGTGCGAATAAACCCAAGAGTATGGAGTAGCGAACTGTAAGTTAACGACATTTACGTATGGAAAGTGGGGTTAAGTTAGTGTTGGGGGTTCGTTTCTGAAACGCTGTTCGGTGTATTTGCGATCACGGGATCGTGATTGCACTGGCTAGATAATGATAGCTCGATAGCGCTGAATCGACGGCTATAGTCCTGCAATGGCATGAGTGAAATCTCTAACAAGGTGTTTGTAGGAGACAGTACAGACAGACAAAGACAGACCGAGGTAGACAGAGAGACTTCTCATCAGCATGCGAATCACTGCTGGGTGAACATGGCCAGCATGTACCAGGTTTGAATCCCGATCACAGTTAGACACACTTATTCACTCGGTTTAATCCGACTACCTCCATACGGTGCAAGGAATTCGAACCATTTAATGTCGCTTGCCACTAATTAATGCAAGACTCTATATCAAATATAAAAAAAATATAAATATGTACATATTATAATGGCATGTTGATTTTGATGTTTAGTTTTGGTGATTGAATTAAACGTGTCTGGAATTGGTAATGCGTTCGTGTTCGAAAATTTTGTTGGGTTGATTTGTTTTGGTTGCGATTATAATAAAAGTAGTAGATGAGTAATTGTTTATTTCCTCTTTTACTTACTTTGCTCTTTCTTAGGGGATGTCGACAAGAGATAAAGTCCCGATTACATGACCGTTTCCAGTGATTTTCAAGTGTAATCTATTATGAACTGAGATCTGAACTGATCATAGCTTTGCCAAACATTTTTCCCAGACGGAAAAAATCCTAACATAGTTTGTTTATTTAGCATAGCGTCCAGATATTAAGACTGGATTTTGGAACCTGGGATTTTTTTCCAACCCTTATCATAAATGTGTAACTTGTTTGCACCTCATTAGGCTAAGAAAATAAGCTAATAAAATGCCGGGGTCGAACAACTCCATATACATTCGTGCCAAGATTTTGGAATTTCATGCTTTTTTGGGTTTTCTTGAGCTTTTGCAAAGTTCCAGGCTGACTAACGGAATTGAAATCAGGTTTTAGAAGCTCAAATATTTCAGGATTTTCCGACGGCTTTCCACTGAATTAAGTCATCGTGTGGCTGATCAGATTTTCCCTTTTCATAGCTGCAAATTCTATGAGAATATTTAAGCATTATGCTTGCCTATTTTTAATCTCTCGTTAATCTACCCAAGATGTTTGAATTCCATAATATTTAATTTCTTTGGTATTTTTGGCTTTTTCCCGATTTTGGTTCTCTGCGTTAACTTTTCCCATCCTCTGTCTTTCAAGCTTTTTTGGGCTTTCGGGCCTTCTCAGATCTTCGGGATTTGGGATAATTAGGGTTCTCCAGGTCAATTTCAAACGCGCTACCTGCTTGACCACTTTGTGGTATTGGGGTATGTAAATTATATTCATGCAATTTATTTGCATCTCCGTTTAAACACCACGCGACTTATATTTCAATAAAGTAATTTTCTAGATGAATTTGAAAAAAGTCAGCTGATATTGGCGGCGAGTGTCGAATCCATATGACAGAGTCCACAGGCCCACGTTGCTATGGAAACAATCCCGCTGCATTTGTCAGACAAGATCAGGAGGTGGTTGGCTTGTATTGTATTAAAGTAACCATTATAATTATCACGGTGCAGAGAATTTCCACGTTTCTCTGGATTGTAGTAAAGAACAATCTTATTTTCTCTCAGTTAATAAAGCGGTGTCTGGTTTCCGCAATCGTGCAGGCACAGAGAGCATGGTGCAGGCATCGGCAGAGAGCGGAGGCTGCATGGAGCATGTGGTAGGTGGTACACATTGCAGGCAGATATGTTCAACTTTCAGCCATGTTTCGGCGTGAAGCGCACCATCGTGCAAAATGCTATCCCTAGATCGCATGCTCGCCTTTCCGAGCGATCAGCTCAAGATATTTTAGCTTTGGCTGATAATTCACTTTGGGCATTAGTTTGAAAAAGTAATTGTTCTAATTTTGGTAGCTGGTTGGTTTCAAAACGTGTTGATGAAGTCTGCCTGTCATGGCACGTGTGCATGGGGTCGGTATAATGTAACATCGATATGCTACATTTTTTTGCACCAGGTCGCTCCACTTTAAGTAGTTCATAATTTAAACCGTCAATGTATCGGTTAAGTCGTTACTTGTTTTTCTGTCGAGTGTAAACATTATTTTTAAATACCAACATGGCGCCTTAAATAGTCTGAACTGTCATTGGGAAGATACAGCGACAATTTTGATTACAATAGAGTTTTGAATGATTTTAGCACATTACATAATATTACAAGTATGCCCATGCCAGGTTTATTGTAAATCTCATCAGTATATAGTTTTAGACAAGGTCACTTGAGTATTTTGCTCGATTGAGACACCTCACAATCTGTATGCCCACCCTATACATCCTTCTTTGCTTATAGTGCGTATTGCGTATAGCCTACATGCCACCAGTGCCCATACAATATGGACGGTGCAACTTGAGCCACGGGTATGTTCAATCAATCGGGTTCAATTAAACTAATTAGTGTATCAGCATAGTTGACTCTGTGTTATCGCTATAACAAGGAGAATAAAACCCCTCGTACACAAATGTAAACAAGTATAATGTACCTGGATTTTTTCTCTGCATGAACTTTTAGTTAGAAGCTAGCCATCCACGGGTGCACGTCGATGTAAATTGTGCTGTAATAACTAGTAAATAACCTATTTATGGTCAAAATGGCGTGTGTGAGAAAGAGTGCTAGTGATAACAGTGCCGTGGTTTCTTTGGGGAGGACCTCAACTTCTTACAATAGTGCTCTGCAATTGAAAAATCTGAATGAAATGTGACTCAACATCGACCAGGTAAGGTAAATTGATAAATCCACCGGGAACAAAGAACGTATAAGTGGGGATTGGTGGGCCGGTATATCCCAAATCTCTTGTCTTTTTGTCTGTGTCGGTGCATTCTTACTTCTTAGCCGAGGATATATTTGACTTGGGAGAGGAGTAGTAGGTACTCCACATTCGGCCAGAGTGTAAGTCACGGGTCACCGGACTTGGTATAGTACAAGCATAACCTATATCTCCCCAGTTCGAAGGCCTTCCTTCTTGTTGCGAGGCAATATAATTGGAAATTGGCTGTCACACACAAGCTGAGATCTGCAAAAAAGGACCCACACCTAATATGTGAAATTAAAAAAAATCACCATCTTGCCATATCAATCATAAAAACAAACGCTCTGAGAGACGAATTTAGAACGTTAGTTCTGAATCGCTAGCTTCACCCCTAGGCCAAGTAAAAACTATACTTGAATTCATCGAAAACATCCGGTGAAACCTGTTCTCCCGAGTTCATATTCAACTATGCTTGAAAGTGTGCTATCTTCTAGTAAACGTGGTTATTGGCTATTGCTAGTTGCATAGTTACCGATCAAATTTCGACCCGTTCATTTGCCTTGAAAGGGAGAATAATTGGATACGCATCACTGAATTTTAGAGACTACCTTATGCTTGATCTCTTTGAGTCTATGAATAAATTATCCACACATAGATTTTGCAATCACTGCTGGACTGCTGGACTGCTGGTTTTGGGTTCGAATGCTCCTGTCTCTTGAACTTCCTTCTGGGCCGACAGGCGAGTTGAAAAGCAGGATCATATTCGTTGACATTGTTCCAGAGGGTATCACTTATGACGATAGAATTTTCGTTTCATCTGCGACATTTATGACCAACAGGAACTTTGAACTTTTTTCACTATTACGAGTAATAAGGGTGAGTGTTTCAAGGTGTTTAGTTGTTAGGTTTTAGAAGAAACTGTGCTTAAGCGTTCAGACATCTTACGAGTGCATACTAGAAATGAGTATTGTTATCTACTTATTGCTTTTCCCCACTTATACGGAAAAAATCAAGATCTGTGGGAAATGACTAGAGCTTAGAGGAAATTGCTATGGATTTATGGGAAATACGGAGCCATAGAGGAAAGTGCTGAAAGCTGAGGAAAGCGTAAAAAGTGTTGAAAGACATTGGAAGCTTAGAGGAAAGGCGGGGAAATGGTAATTGGAAAATGCCGAGATACTTAGGAGTGTCCAGTAGCCGCAAGATGCACCTATTTTCTCAATACATCCAACCTCAAAGTTGGGTTTAAAACCGGGTTTTCCACCGAAGGGAAGTGAAAACTCGTCACACGCTTATTTCTCTGGTCGGTCACACATTTCCGCTACACAAGGTTCGCATTTCCGGCGTGGCGAGCATCCTAGCAGTAGCGGCTAGCTATCCTGCTAATTGTCAAATGCCGGGTGAAAATCGAGGTTTCTGCACCATGCCCCACTTCGACTGTGCAGCGTGGGCGACTGATGATTATCTTGTTCATGGCTAGATCGCGATCAGCTCAGCTCCATTGTAACTGCAGCCGGTGAAAAGTCCAAAAGGCATTGTTATGCCTGTCAATATTTAACATAGCAGACAATTGGAGCAGCTCATATTTTGACCTTTCCAAATGAATAATCCTAATGCATAATCCAGATGCATAATCGAGATGTGCATAATCAGGTATAATTCCGAGAAGGCAAGGCAGTCGCAGCTATGTAATTTACATGAACGATCTTGCGAAGATTTAATTTATGTACTATATTTCTAGTTTTCTCTGCCGATCATTTTTACTCATTCCTCGATATTTCATTATCTGCTAGTTCGTGCAAGGAGCTAAGTGTTATTTTAATCTAGCGATATATTTCAACTATTCTGCTCACTTTTCAATTCTAATCCCAGCAAGGCAACGTAAATAATGGACACGTTTTCTTTTTGCACATGGTTACTTAAAAATGCGGGTTTCATACGATTGCTTCTATATTATTTTCTATTTTCGAGCGTTAACAATGTCGCCGGCAGCGATTTGGCAGCAACATTTCGTCCGTTGCAAGCGGCCAATAACCGCGCAGGAATCACGGGGTGAATAATGGAGCTGATAATGGGGAGCATTGAATGTGTAAACTGAACGCTGGCTGCTGCCAGCAGTCGTCATGACTCTTTGTGTCCAAGTGAACGCTACCATGAATTACGACGGATTTTCGAGCCCAAGTAGACGGCTATAGATCGACGCTGAGTAATGTCCGATCGGTCGGCTATAGCCCAAAACACTGTAAGACAGACCGACCCCGGCTATATCTTTGCTCGCTACAGCCCTCCGTCAAATCAAGGTGGGCCGCTCGGAAATTAATATCTGTCAGAAAACATCCAGAAAGCATTCATTTTTGTAAGGAGAACGGATGAAATCATGGAAAGTATGCTCTGATATGACTTCAATCAATTTACCACCAAGATAAGCTAATAAAATGTTTTGACACATGAATTTTCTTAGATGGCGCCAAAGCGGTATGATACCATTGCTGGTTGTTATTACATGTAGTCATGTTTCATAACAAAACGAAGGGAATAGAATTTTACTTTTACCAGGGAGTGAAATATATTTTTGTAATCTCGAAATTGACGCGATCTGGATTGTTAACACATGCCTATTACATGCCTGGGTATTTTTGTAATTTGGAGTCTTTCATTTCGCAAATATCAAAAAAAAAAATGAATCCGACTATAGGCTAAGGGTGATGCTAGCAGAATACCTCTATGGAATGAAATCCGTGCACGAATGGGAGGACTTTATTTAATTCGAAACCAAATTATGCCAGGGCAGATTGTCACTAAATAGTTTCAAATTTTCAAACAGTCAAACATTACTGAAAGTGTGTTTTTGAAAGAAAATATAAATAGTGAAATTAAGTATCTACATTTGATTTAAAAACACAGGTATCTCAGAAATGTTCGATAATTTTTAAATTGGCATTAAAAGTAACGGCTCATCTGATGCTAATGAGTAGAAACAGATTGTAACCCCAGCTTTACACACCCCCATCCTAAACCGACCGTTTGCTCAAAATGCTGGCCACTGACTTGCCCAAAACAGGCTAACAAAATGTCAGGTCCTCAAACACCAAGTGAAAAATCAGCCTTCGCAAATTGGCCAAATGTCGATTTTTCGGGAACATCTCCGAATTCAAGGTCGCATTGCGTATCGGAAGTGAAATGAACGGGACAGTGAAGGCGGGAGGCTGGAAACGCTCCCAGTGGGTAATGGGGCAAATCCAGAATTTTCCGAAAAGCACAAAGGGGTTGACCTTTCGAAGTACGGTCACATCTACTTTATTTTCATTTCGGCATTATTTCCCTTTCTATTCTACCTTAGTCCTCAATGAGCAGACACCAATGGAATATAGGAAACGAAGGAAATTCTTGAAGGGCGGAAGAAAATCTTTTTGATGATTGAACCCGATTCCAGAATCTAGCGAAAAGATCGACAATTAATTCTCTATATTTATGAGGCAAAGACACGTGATAATATTTCTGATACGCTTGAACATATTTGCCGGTCACTAATTTATCAGGTTCGTGTCCTCATTATAATAATATATATTATAGAAGTTGATATTTCCATACAATGGTTGATCAAGCTTTCTATATGCGCTAATATCGGGCATAGCCATCTCTTATAATATTATAAAGGTACGCGGAGCAAAATCAGCAATGTCCCAGTCATGTCGGAAATAATACGGTAAAATAAAATTGATAACTTTTACCAGAATCCATACCAATACGTATACCTACTCAGAAACACGTGACTAAATCGGGAAAAAATATTATGGATTCAATTTTGTCCACGCGATTATTGCAACATAACCCGGATGCTGGATACAGACCGTCTCACCGAAGAAAATAAAGCCATTTTTTTTCAAACCCGATCATCGGTGCGATTTACCAGAACTATCATCCGGGAACTCCGTGCCGTTAAGCTCTCGATCTCGAAACACTTTGCGCCGGACCATTCCAATTCTGAATAAGATTTAGCAAATACAATCTCGCATTATCAATCGGAATCGAACACACAACTCAGTTTTCAAATCCGGTATGTTGCAATGTTTATAAATCAAGGCTGCTGCCCCCCCGCCCCCCACCTCCCACCACCCCTCACCCTACTCCTCCCCAACTCCTGCGCCATCCCTCCCACCCGACACACGTAACGTGCTAATCGTGAACATTTCATTTCATTCTACACGAGTATTGACCAATCGCAAGACGCAGTGAGCTTCGATAATGATAAGTGGATATGGTAATTAATCGCCGTTCTCTTTCTCTACTCCATAACACTCCTCTGATGTCTCGCAGCCAGGTGTCACTTGTCTCAGCCTCTGGGTCGCGTCTCCGACAGAGTAGTTTGCACTTTGCATCCCGATGCCCGGCTTGGAATCTTGGCCAGTGCACACCTAACGCATACCTTTCAGTGTGCTTGCTGCTTGCTGCTTGCTGCTTGCTGCTTGCTGCTTGCTGCTTGCTGCTTGCTGCTCCAACTCAACTTCGAACTCCAAGCTGCTTGCATACGAATGTCAGCAAGCATCAAGTCACCAGGATATTTTATATCTTTTTGTCGCCAATAATTACATTATTTATTATAATTATGTAATATCCCTCGTAATTGTAAGTCGTTGACATTTATTACATACTTAGTAATTGATTAAAGCCGATTATCGACATTTTATACGATCATTTTTATATTTTTTCCTGATTTAGTTTGAATTAGTTATGAAAATTCTAATGAGTTTCTGCGTGAGTTCCACGAGGCAATAGATAATATCAATTTTAATAAAGCGAACTGTCGAGTTGGCTATCAGCCGTCGATGCTGTTGTTGTGTCTCACAATATATTATATTCTATCGGTTTGTATCTAGATTGCAGGCCGTACCAAGATGCAGTATTAATTACAATGCAATTTCCCGAAGAATATTAGCTATTCTGCGGCTGTAGTTTATGTGCTGCTCCACCTGTAGGTAGTGTGCAGGCTTCGAGCCTGGGACTGGCTCTGGGAGATTTATTGTTGAATGTTGCTTGCGATGCGGGGAGTTTGCCGGGGCTCGAACCGTGAATATGGGTGCTGTTTCCTGCGCTTTCCACAGCGGCTAGCGTCTCCCAATCGAAGACGTGCCCGGGCCGTTTAGCTGACTAGCCTCTTACCAAAGTGCCATCTTACCAGCTTATCACTCGGCTTACCTACGTGCCAGCAAACTACTTGCCAAAATGTTGAATTTGAAACATTTGATCATGAAACATTTCGATTTAGGCGAATTGCTAAGTGAAAAATAATAATAACAAAAACTTGCGAACTAATCAACTTAACAACTTACCTAATCACTAATTTTATAACTTGATAACTTACTAAATTATCAAATTAACATCTTTCCTACTTTCAATCGACTAATCAATTAATCAACCTACCTATTTAACTACTTACCAACTGACCAGTTTACCAACTATCCGATCCAAATTATCAACTTACCGTCTTATCAACTCACAGACATACAAACGTACCATCTTACCACATAAATGTACTAATCAGCGATCACAGCGCTTTTCTAGCAGGTAGTACGTTGGCTTTAGCGCACTTATTATTTACAAATTACAATCCACTTCCTTCAATGCCCTTGGTTTAACGATGTATTTACGAAATTAATTATTCTCGGCAAACTTTATAAATTCCAATGGAATAAAATGAAATTAGTTAACGATGATAATGTATATTATGACCGTAACGAGAGCATTTCTTGCTGCTTGAAATTTATGGAGTATTTACGATCCCCCGAATGAGATGGTAATTAAATGTTCATGTGTGGCTACGTTTTGATGTTGCCGCTGTCTTCGCTATATGTAAATAGTAATGAAGTAAGTCATAAATAGGGATGGATAAAGCTGCAACTTTTTGTAAATAAGGAGCGTAACTAGAGTAAAAGATTAAGTGGAAATCATTCATCCAGAGACTTCACGTCGAAACAAATTTGGGGCGCCTGAAATTCTCACTGAATTGCATATATATATAATATATTCTGCATTTTGTTAGGGGGTGCCAAGCTCACACCTCTGCCCCTCAAATGATTAATCGATTTAAGAATTTCTAAAATGAATTTGCGAGTTGATTTCTCGCTAACAGCCGAGTCTGGCTTTCCGGTCTTCTATGAAATTCTCATCCGATGGATATGCAGACCAACCAACGATCGCCGAATCATTGTTACAAGAAAAAAGCATCCGAGTTTAACGTTTCGTTGTTTTAAGCCAGAAGTTAAATCGATACCTGGCCGAGATAAAAACCGATACATGTCTTTCTGTTAAGTAGTTGAAGAGGTCAAGGTGTAATTTGGTTGTGCATTCAGAACCGCTCGTGGTGCGCTGCGGTGGCAAAAAAGCCGCCGCCGCCGCCGCCGCCGCCGCCGCCGCCGCCGCCGCCGCCGCCGCCGCCGTGGTGGAAGAGATCGTGACCATCCCATCATGGTCCATGACGATGACCAATGGACTTGTTCACTGCCACTTTTTCTCTCTGTAGCTGTGTTACTGGGTGACATCCAGTGGCACTTTGATTGAAGCACCGTCTCGATAGTCGGCAAGATTCAAGCATTTCAAGCAGCACAAACTTCAAAGCTGCTCAAACTGCACAAGCTGTTGTTAAATCTGCACAAACTGCACAAGCCGTGTATAATAAATAACAGCAGAAAAAAATTGTTTGAATGCCAGGGGTTGAAGAGTGGAAGGAGTGATACGGGGGTTGCAAAGTTTGAAAATACGCCTTATCTATCTACTTTTATCTATATTTGTGAAATACATACTTCGTGGAAAAAAAATCTTCTTAATAATATGCTCGCATATTCGCGCATATAGGATGATTTGAAAGCATAAAACATCTTATTAACGTCTAGCTGTCCAACTGACATCAAGACTTGCTCCAAGAATGGTCGGATCGGTTTGATACGATATTATAATTCAAGTAGCTATAAAAGATATTAAAAACAGAGCACGATCTTCCGCGATGTATCATCTGGCTGGGCGACAGCCGTATGAGCCGTAACCGCCGCCGTAACAGCGATGCACGAAAATACGGTCATGTCAATTTCTAGAGGCAGCTACGGGAACTGAAGAACAGAACTCTATGCTTTACGGAACTTGATGGCGCATTTGTAAAAGCTCGACGTTTTTTTTTCTTAAATTCAGTAGGCTTTCTTTAACGTGACTATCAAATCAAACCGAACTCAGTGGAATTCTTATTTCTCTTCGAATCACACCATGACGGCCTGCTCTATGAGTCCGGAATACCGACAATACTTACGAGCCCGTGATTTCATTTATCTTATTTTCCAAATCATTCCACTTCCAGGCAAATGACAAGAAGGCTCGTAACGAAACGAAATAACCTTCTTGTCAGAATGTCTCCAACAAAAATATTCTGAATCAAGATCGTTCTGAGACATTAGATCCAGTTTTTGGTCCGGTTTTCTATCAATTTCTTAGATAAGCAACGCAGATTCTAACTTCGTTAACAGAGTTATGACAATGCGTGACAAAATTGGATGAAAACATGTCCTGCGTACGCGAAGTTGAGTGAAAACTGGGAAATATTTTGCCTGGATATCAGACGCGATCTCGTGAGAGATGGACCGATCAGGTGGTGTTAAATAATGCACTGAGGTTAGACTAGCTGCTTCGCAAGATCGTGTTGTGCTTGTAATCATGTAGGATGATACGTTGTAAGTTTCTTAGTTCGTATATAAGTTAGTAACCTACCCCACATATTACATCCACCATTGGTTTATGACCGTTCCGTGCTCGAAGTGTTCGTGTACACATGGTTTAATACCTGCTTTCCGCCATCGTACAGTGTACACATAGTACGTCAACCATCCAGCTGTACATCATTCCTCCATGACATATGGCTTTTCATTGATAATCCACAGACACAGTGACTCGTACCATGGCCCTAACATTCAACCCCTCCACACCTTATCATCCCTTCCGACGTCGATCTTTCATCCCATTTTTTCCGGCGTGGACTCACATTAAAGCTTTTTCGATTCGTATTAAGAACATGGTATCAACGCTATTTTGTTTCCAATATGCGAATTCTTTTCAAGTGCAGTTCTGCTGCGAATGAAACTAGTCAACTCGGTGCGTGCAATTTTTGGAACGGTGGCTGTATTTGAATGTTCCCTAAGGTCAAGCGAACCCGTCTCGGTTTCAGTAACTTCCAGATTACTAAAAAAGATTAATCCAAACGCCCGCTCGGCCACCGACACGAAGAGGAACAATGTAAACAACTCGTGATTGAAAAGTCTGCGATTGCACGACTGTAGACCGAGATGAGAGGTTCACCACACTGGAAAGTCATCTCGACTCTGCGGAGATGACCGTGTTTCTTCCGAAATAATCAACTGTCGTTTCATTATCCCGGATCCCGGTCGATCGTGCCTGAAGATGGACATTTGTTTCCCTCACGTCCGCCGCGCGGAGTTTAATTGATATTATTAATTTCGACGTTTTGTCAAGAATCATGTAGCAACACTGTCACGTATAGGATATAACGGAGAAGAATTCACCTTCCTGCTTCACGTAGTTTGTACTCTGATTCGAAAACCGTTCCGAGCCTTGTGTTTACTCAGCATAATCTTCTCCGGTCGTCAGATGACGTAGTTTGTCAGGCAAATGTGATGCCCTGTGTCTCAGTTCTTTGTCAGCCTAGTAATTATCTATTCTGAATATCGACAAATACGTATCGAAATTAACGATTCGGTTGTGAAAATTGTAGGCAACCTGCGGAATAAATCAAGCGTATTAAAAAAGTAAATGACAGAAGCCAAATATTAAGTAATAATACCGCTATATATCGAAGACCGATCGATGGAGAACATGTACGTAATTTCCACCAATTTCGTAGATAATTATAATATTTATCAAATATTCTACAAGGTTTTGATTTTTACCTATCGAAGTAAGGCTCGACTGCTGTGTATGGACACACTAACCCTATTATTATTAGCTCATCAGCGAAGAACATCGACGATAAGATTTCAATTCTGTGATGAAAATAAGATGATTGCAGGCTGAGTGTGAGTTTGGAAAGGGCGTTTTAAGCCATTGACATGTCAATTTTGTCTAAAAAAAAATATGTATGCCTTATAAAATGGGCATGTCAAGAATGGAAAACATGCGTCACAGAAAATGAAGATATACACAACGATTCTATATTAAAAAAATATCTACATCTTCCTCGCTGGTAACATTTAGCTCGCCCCATATACCTATACTTTTCATGACCCATTTACAACACTCAAAATCAAAACACCTATACACAACATATCGCACAACTCGCTGGAATTAAGACGCGAATCTTATTGCGCGTCACAATATCATAAAACGTGGTTCAACCCTGAAATTTCAATCGTGAGAGACATCGAATGATTCCCGGGTCAGAATTCCATCCAGGCGTGGAGATTGGCACAGAGCAGCGACTGCAACGGAACCAATTGATCAAGATACTGGTCAACCCTGCCTCGGCAAACACCGAGAGCAAACGCGGATCGGCGGATGCTGTGCTTGAGAATGCTCCTTCTGGACACTGCTGAACGCCTTCATGTTCAAAGATGCGTGAAATGACCAAGTTCTCGTACTGCCGCCAGCCGGTAATGAAATATAGCTTGGCTTAATGATCGTCGACGTCCATCTTTGGTAGAAGTCTCACCAACACCGATCTTTGGTAGCTCTGTCACCAACGCCGATCTTTGGTAGCAGCCTCCACCAACGCCGATATTTGGTAGCGGCCTTCAACAACGCTGGACCAACGCTGATCAAACGCGGAAAAAATGCTGGTCCAGTGACGATTAAACCCTGTCCCAACGGTAACGATCAAATTAAAAGCTAATAATTCGATATTGGCAAACGAATTGCTAGTACGATTCGCTGTAAATAAATTCTTCGCCCTTTAAATTAGATGCACAATAAGTTGCAATCACCGCGGTTTGGGAGAATAGTTGTTAACGCATGCGTGTAAACAAAACGATCTCGACTTTTTTGAATGATCAATTCGTGATGGCTCCGTTGACCATGCTGTAAGAGCCGTAGCCGTACAAATGCGGTAATCGCCGTAATCGCAACGACTGCCTTTAACAACTGTCTCGTGCGAGAGGAAAATCAGAGATATCAGGAGACATGGTCACAGATGTTCACAGTATCCAAAAACACGTGAAACACGTAGACAAATCAGCCATAGACGTCAAAAGAACCCACTTATCTGACCGCAAATAGTCTTTGCTTGTATCGATTGAGATGTTAAGGCTGCTTTGATTTATTTGCCGGACATTCTTGTTTTAGAGAAGTTGGTTGTATGAAGGATGTTTGTTCAATTTGCTTATAAGTGTTACTAAACCACCTTATACTTTGTTGTACATACTAAGTTCTGAATAGCTATTAGCTAAAAGTTATCGGAATACCTTGTAGGACAGGATCAATTTACTTAGCGGCTTTTCACAGAGTCAGTCGTATTTTTTTTTTTTCATTATTGGAAATCGTTTTTCATCGGATGGAATTTGAGAACTGCCTGGGTTTCCATAATTATGCATTGGGACCACAACCTGAAGCCTGATGTGCTCCCGATAGATGTGCCACTATACTTTATATGTAGCAAAAAGTAATTTACCTCTTCTTTTGACGCCAATAATTGTCTCTCGATATTTCTTTAACAGTCATGACTATAGGCAATGGTGCAGTCTTGTACTCTATACTTGCTCTAACAACTAACAATGTATAAGTGAAGCAATTACATTAAAATCAGATTTGTTATTTCCTCACAGCGGTGTTTTTTAAATTTCATATATGTTATTATTTTGAATTCCGATACAAACAAAGCTGTAAACTTGCAATAATTTATGCAATTATAAACGTGGTTTCAATACCTTTTAGCTGAAAGTAATTACAAATTACAATTGTACCGCTAGAGAAATATGGCCTACAATCTGCACAATACACTATATTTTTATTATTCCGTCTTCGCGGTACCCACAAAGTGTACACACCCCCAACTCCGACCACTTTTTCTGCTTCACACATTTTTCCAAACCGAAGAAACGAGGTAATAATAATAATAATATGTTTATTCAACCTTGCATTATCTTTTCTTGTGTGAGTCTGCAAAATTATTTATAATTAAATTGATTCGATCTGGATCTCGTTTATTGCGCTAACGTATAGCGTAGTCAGGCTCGCCGCTATGCTTGTGTATATTTATGGAAGAGTGTCGATAATCGCACGAAAGCCACGTAAATATTGGCAAACTGTAGCGGAGAGGCTGATTTTTGATAACATCTCTTATCTAGCTGACTACAGTTATTAAAACGTGGCGAACGGGTTTATTGGGAGCTCGCTTGTGCTTGCGACATTCAGATGTTGGTGTCCGAAGCGTACCACATTGTGTTGTAATCCCTTAGCTAACAAAGTGTAAGAAAGCTAAGGCTGCAGCGAATCACCAAGATCAATCAATCACGTAGCAAAAGACAGCTAGCTGACTGGAAAATAACTAATTAACTATGCCGAGTAAATACTCATCGAAGATCAAATTTAATCAACAGCCTTAATTTGTCGAAGGACTTCATTCATTAATTAGTGTAACACGATGGGAAAAAAAGCGAATAGAAAGGTGTACAGTTTTTGATATGTTCTTCGGACTAAGGTCGATTTTCTCGGTATTGACAAGGCGATAATTACTGGGCATAATTGGAGATGGAAAAAAGTCTTGCATCTGAGAATCTACCATCAGGAAATTAAGACGTCCATGTTTCAATAAATAAATAAATACATATATATCTAATGAAAAGAAAACTCGCTTCAATATCATAAAAACGAACAACAAACCTTGATAAGCACTTAATGCATTATTATCCGGGCAGTTACCTAATTAGTCATAAAAATGTAATTGTGAATGTTTAAAAAGGCTCATATTTCTCGTGAACGCCAGAAGCAGGAACCGACGTAAAATCTAGTGTTTTGAGTGTCCGTTCAAATGCGGATAGGTTTAAATGATTTTAATGACACCAAATAACGCTAATTATTTCACCTAAAATGGGCCTGTCCAGACATTTTCAAGTGTAATATTATGCTAAATGTTTGGAAAACTTGTTAGAAATAATAACAAGTAGTACAGAATTAGGCCATACACAGATCCAACCACTCGATAGCTAATTGACCGAATTATTTTTACAAAACCCGCAGTAATTGTCCAATTATCGGCATTCGTTCGTCTAATGGGCCAGTTTAGCGTGGTGCGATCACTGGAGCCTTAATGAGAAAAAAAAACAACAACGACGACGGCGACAACAACAACAGAACTATATTCACACAAATAATTTTCGAATCCGATCTGATGAAACGTGATGCGAAAATTGGCTCAATCGGTGCACTTTGAGAGCAAGGAAGACTTGACTTCCTGTTTTGGAAGCTAGGCGGAAGGTGTAATTTATTCCCGACGAGTTGCGAGTTGCGCGTTGCGAGTTGCCGAGTCGCTCGTGACTGAATTGCTTGACCCGCCTGCCTGAAGTCCTGCTCGACCCTCGGATCGAAATAGAGATACTTTCCGTTTCGTCGACGATCACTTGTTTACAGAACTCACTACGCCACAATCTTAAAAAAAAAACACACACAGATCATCACTGCAAAATTTAAAAATTAGTTTTCCATATAATAAAATTATAATAGCTATGAAAAAAGTTCGCTACCTACACATTTCCAATCAGCTCTAATACAGTCCGCAATTTAGTGTTGCGTCAATTACGAAAACTGTCCCTCACTCCCACCTCTCCCAAACAGCAAACCCCAAAAAAAATCAACAAAAAATCTCGAGCAATCTACATGCATTTTGTCTTTCGTCATGTCAGTGTATGTGTGTGTGTGTGTGTGTGTAGCTAAGAACAAGACGCCGTTTACAATCGGCTCTCCTGTACATGTTACAGTGCAATCTTGCATAACACTATCAGATATAAATTATCTGCATTAAATACGGTATTAACAATTACAATTAAATCAGCGCTAACCTTTCAGCCTTTATGCGCACGACTGGTCCGAAAGCAGGGTGAACAGTCGCCTTTACTGCGACCACCCGCGTTCCACCGGCAGAAGCCAGTAAGTCACAAGAAGCAAGAAAACACGAGCCGACGCCAGGCATCGTAAGACACTCAAATACCGTGAAAAGTACAAACGAACTAACACTAAACGAAAACAATTAGAATTCGCAATTCACTGGATGCATATAAGGGCAAGTCCTATAAGGAACAACGCATAGACAGAATTATTTAGCATGGAATTTGGATAATTTGGATGCACTTTTTGACTCCAAATATGTTGGAAATTGAAGACACCCAATGAATTGTGTGGCTGACTAACAAAACGATTGATTAGTGTAACTCATTGATGAAGAAAATGCAAATTTGGAGCCAGAGGTAGAGTAGCCCACTCAAATCATATATATATATATGAAATGGGGAATTGGGTCTTAGATTCCCAGCTATTAGATAACCAATTCTTCAGGCTATGGAATCTGACGAAAGTCCAGCACAAGATTATGTTAGTTCAGGGTTTTACAACCAGATCGCATAAAAAATGCAAATGACTAGGAAAATAATTCACAGAACCTAATGAAATAACTCGGCTTTTAGAAGAAAAATATGTCTAGATTTGTGATTTCTTATGATGTATAGGTAACTCAGCGTAATGAAGTGTTTCCTGAATCCTTTTTATGTAATCGAGAAGTACAAAGGGTTATGAAATGAAGAGACATTCAAGCTGCAAAGTACAAAATAAATAAGTTCGCTAGTGGAACGGGGTAGGAAAATGAAAATGCTTTGGCCTTGAAAATTTAATTTGGATTTTTTACCCCATTTTTAATATCCAAACGGAATGAAATATCAATTTGCAAATGAGGGAGCTACAGACTGGCCATGGCTAAAAAGGAAAACCAATTTTTTGCCACCAATCTCACGATATCGGAAAATAGGACCACAAAACTCCTCTACATGCATTCCCAATCTGAATTGCATCCGTTTTTCACCTTGACTCAATAACCGGATCTTATTTTTAACAGCCGCTCTTATAGTTTTAACAGCCCTTCCACCGTTGAAACAATATATTTCCCATTGTGAAATGTTCTCTACTATAATTCTTAATTTTGTGCTAAGATGTGATGCAAAATCTACTTTTTTCGACTCGATAAGCATTGGTACTTATAATATGTTGATCTCAAATCTATATAACCGACAACGTAAAAAAAACGATTGAAATCGTATGTGACGCAAAATATTGATCAGTTAGCTCACTCCAATTTTCACTTTTTCTATTCGATCTGTTCTGTAATAACCTAATATAAAAACGAAAACAACAAACGAGTCTATCTCGTAATTCCAATTGGAGTGAATATTACTGATGATTAAGTGAACGCGTATCGATTTATCAGCTGCAGTCAGATAGCTGTGCATAGTGGGAGAGTTCTCAAATGCACGCCCCCGTAGCAAGTTGACCCAGATCGCCAGCTATCCCAACACCTTATGTAACCACTGCTTTCATGTTCGCGCTTACCCATAAAGCTTGCGCTTTTTTGTGTGTGTGTGTGAATTTAAGGATGACCATGCTTCAATCTTCAATGCAGGGACCCGCCGTGTAATCAAGGCTGTGAGTTCTAAAATAATATGTTTTTGTTACAATGCCCTCAGAAATTCAAGAAGTGATCGCGAAAAGGTTAGTTTCACATTAGTTTTCCTTCAGGTGAAATTTTGTGGAAGGAATGATACACCTGGCAGACTTTTCGTAATTTTTCCAAGCTCTGACATGCCTAGTTTTCTATTTCTTCTGACCAGAGAGACGGTGAAACCCTGGCACTATCACTATTTGGCAAAAGTGTTCCTCAAGCTGTGATAGGGGATCAGTCACATACGTTTTTATGTCCCTTGTATGATCATTTGCTCAGAATTGCTTCAGTATCGTGACGAATCATCGTTGAGATCTTTTACCTAGATGATTGATAGATTGTTTCTTTATATAAAGTGATATTTGTAAAACGTCTACCTCTGACTAGAGGAAAAATAATTCAGTGTCCCACTATTTAGAAGTTTTTAATGAATTTGAAGCTGTACAAACCTAGATAAAATAAGAGGATGCTGTATTTGCTGACAATTGTGAGAGAGAAACGCATCTTCACAAGAAAAAAGAAATGTGTATCATTAAACATAAATAAAAATAATTAGCGCTCAGTTTTACAAGAGGTTTGTTTGGTCCATCCCAACCTCTTTGACGACACCGGTTGCGAAAGATCTGCCACGATCTTGCAAAATAACATCAACCCACTCAATGTCGGGACAGCGATATTCATATGATCAACACGGTGAGACATTTGCCATCTCCATATCATAATGCACCTCAATCAAGCAGCTTTCTTTAAGCGACTCAACCATTCGATCTCCCAGTAAAAAAAACAACAACGACGACGACGGTCGAATCGATGCCAGCTATACGCATGTATCAGCTCGAAATGGCCAACAGATCCGCGTAAATATCGATCGATCATCGCCGACTTGCTCCTGGCTGGCAAACGTAGATCCGGTATTTGAGTCAATGCTACTGGCGTGAGTGCCAGACGATCGTTCAAGCAGCGGCGTGGGTGACCATCGTCATTTGTCAGTGGCGTATCGCGCCTGCTAAAGCATATACTGTCTGTTCTCAGGGATTTGCACATTGGGATTGGGATTGTACACTCTGAACACTTCTTCCACCCGAATCCGACGATTTTTGCCAGTTTTGTTAGCATCCCTCGTGCAGGTAACGAGTTCCAATGAGATGACACATGGTTCGTGATCCTCGGCGGGCAGCCGGCAAAGAACAGTAGTTTGAGCAGAAGCCGAAAATGTTCTTAACGCATTCAGGATTGCAACCATCAGTAATAATTTCTGGTTTTTTTAACCGAGATTTTGCTTCCTGCAACATATCGGTCTTTGAGAAATAAGTGAAGAAGCTCATAGTTATAGAATATAACTACATTTTGGTTGTATTACTTCACTCGTACAAGTAGCCTACCTTTCTGATATCGACGAATTCAAATATGCACGAGTTTGTGTGGTATGATGGCGAACAAAGTGTTTTTATCGAAATATTTTAAAATCACTTAAAGCTCGGGTTGTTATCACCCTGTCAAGATAATTGACCAGGCTGACATAATTTTGACACAAGTTGCATTTTTGGATTTTCTGATCTTAGTGGGGATGATAGCGATGTGGCAGGGATAATATTCATGTTAACATGATCGCCATTTCTATTACAGCATAGTTGAATTATGCTGCATACAGTACTGTGCCAGCTGAAGCATTTTTCGCCTTTTCTGAGACATAATCTAAACACTTATGCATGGGAAAGCGTTTCAGTTTGCGGATCGCCACACCACCGTAGTGGCGAAATGGCCAAATGGTCAAAAGTACCAAAATTTACAAACACTGTCACATAAATGTTCCCGAACTTCGATATTGGAGCATGATTGGAATTTGCCACGGCCATTTTTGATCGTGGAATGGGCTCCTAGGGCTCCAATTGAGAATCATGTTAAGTTGTTAACGAATTTT
Organism: Nemurella pictetii; assembly: GCA_921293315.2. Taxonomy (NCBI): domain Eukaryota; kingdom Metazoa; phylum Arthropoda; class Insecta; order Plecoptera; family Nemouridae; genus Nemurella; species Nemurella pictetii. The sequence goes on along the minus strand of OV121116.1, from coordinate 21,275,263 downwards.
TGAAAAAATTCGCGCAAGCCTTGATTTCCTTTTTGTAAGACTCAGTCTCTAATTCAAAAAATGTTCTTGTGAACATATACGCGTGGCCTTGATCGGTGATTGGTCCAATCTTAATTAAGGATGTCGTTGTCATTTCTGGCAGTAAGCCCAATAAGAGAACAAACTTATTTGAGCACTCATATGTGTTATGCCGATCCATTCATGATTTTTATAAGAATCAGTGCAGGAATGTATCTGTTAGAAAAATAAACTCAAGCCAATTTCGCCGATTTCTCCCATATTTTTTTTGTTAGGGGGGGACGGGGGACTAAGTGAATCTCCATTTATTTTATTTGCTCTGCAGGCCAAAACCTAGCTACACGCCAATTCCTATCCATCGTGTCACGAAGCCAGCGATGGGTGCTTTACGTAGATTACATCTTTTTTTGCCCACAACTGAAGCTGTAGCTAGTATCACGATTACCTAAAGCCACGTTGTTTGACAAGTGGCAGCCTGGTTAGGACGGCTGACGTGCTTTCATAGTCCGTCCCCACCCCAAAAAGCAGGTACACGAATTTTGCCAACACAATTTGAAAAGTGGTGAAAAGGCAGATCATTTGGATTAGGTTTCATATCTTGACAAATCTTTATTTAAATTATTGGTAAATATTACATGGTAAAAAATAAGAGGTTCTTTTATTTTCCATTCACGCTATTTTGCATGATTTCCATTCATGCAAAATAAGGGATTTATCAATATCAGAAAACTATCGCTAGTGAAAAGGGACGCATCACCATTTACCATCTCGTGGCTAGACAAGTGACTTGGCACACGTGTATTTTCACGTGGTCTGGTGCCTCCAGACGGAGTGGGTGGCATTGTAGAGAGCTCGTGTGCCTACCTTCAGTTCCGGATCTGTAAACTCAACATAGAAATACCTGTGTCATATGCTGGATGGATGGGTTTCGCTTTTGGCTGGACGCCATTAGTTTGAAGGAGCACCTTGTGTGTGTGGGGGGGGGGGGGGGATTAAAGAGATAAACCACGTGACCGTCCTTCTGATCGCTGTATCGAGAGTAACTCCCCCCCCCCCCCCCTCCTCCCACCCACCGCCGCCACCACTGTAGCATTACTATCACAATCTCTAACGGTTATCTGGAATCTCGCTGAGGAGCTAGTCAAGGCTCTGGACCAGTCCTCCTTAAAAACGAAATTCGCGTAAATCATCTCTTGGCTCCTTTCACCTGATTTGATTCAACTGGGTGTAATCATGAAGTATTGAAAATATTTGCTAGGGAATTTTCCCAGTTACAGTTCTACAAGCGTGGGGGATGAATTGCCATCGAAATTGTAAGTCACATCTTAAGATGCGGCGGGAAAAGTTGACTTAATTAAGTTTCCAGTGTATTTAATTGGCTGTCACTAACGACTGAGTTTTCCTCAGCCAAGACACTCGGGAATTTGTTACGGATTTGTGGTATTATTTCCATGAGAAAAAGGGGGGAAATCGTTACAATGTTGCTCTGAGTTGCGGCAAAGACTCTCGCTTCTAGAACTTCAATAAATATTTTCACTTCATTCGGTTGTACAATCGGCGTCGTAGTGAAGATAAACATTGTCTTGTATCTTATAAGGAATTATATGTTCGTAAATGGACAGTTAATTAAAACGAAACCATTGTCACATCTGGTACATACAAAAATAAATAAAGAGATCAATGTATGGTGGCTGCATGCATGGTTTCTCGTGAGGTGGTCTCTCTTAGCAAGGATTCTTACAGTTTGGCTGCCTTAGTTAGAAATTCCACAATGCATAGGAAGTATATACTACTCTCTTCGTCTAAATCTTAGTCGTCGTCTTTCTATGATGTGCAATGTGCAATGTGCAACGTGCAATATTCTGGTTTCTTCTCGATCACGTGCGCTGTGTTGAGTGCAGTTGACAGCGATCGAATGCTTTGACCAATCGAGTCCGGTTATATTTCTGATTCGCCATGACTCGCGCTGCTGCGATTGATATGATCGCATATCGGCGGCTCTCCTTTGATCTGATTCTGAACGCGAGCCCGTTTACAATAGGGTTGATGCATGCATTTCAAATCGTTTTCTAGCATAGCTTGAATAATAGCTTTCATAACACAGCAAAATAATTGATAGGTTGGAAATGAAGAAATAAAGCGGATCTGTCTCAAAAAGTAGTTGTAATATGTCACAAAATTCTAATGTTTCATAACGCCTTCCGCTGGGTGGTTCAGATTTTGACATAATCGGCCAGAAGATACAGCTGCTGCAGCCAGCCTGCTGGAAATTCCAGTTTTCTCGGGACGTAAATTCAATTTATTCAATATTTTCCAGTGCAACGGTTTTTAAAATGTATGGGGTTGATATTTTTTCTCGAAAATGTTCTCGAAACATGAACAAATAAATAAATGCACCAATCCCATCGTATGAACAGCAAGATCACATTCGAATATTCACATCTTCATGTCCACAATTGCAGTGCTTATTAAAACTGCATGAGACGATGTGTGGATTTTCCACTTCCAAAAAAAATCTCAACTTTCTTTGTACCGAAAGTGTAAAGTTTGAAAGTTTGAATGCTTGTAAGTTTTTAAAGTTCGACAGATCGTGCGAGTACGGCATTCGTAGTGTCTTCATAGTTCATGGAGTGCTTATCGGGAATGTAGAAACTAGAGCTTGAATAAGAAGTAGAAGCAGTAATCGACTGTCCACCAGAGATCGAGATCTATGGTCTGACTAACTAGATAATAATTAAATGAACGTCGATTAAACGATGGAGTAACTCGCTCATCATCGATTGGTTGAAAAAGCTAATCATTTCCGGCTGGATTTCAACTTGTATGCGAGGAGAGGCGAATGAAATAATGCAATGAACAGCTGGATTTCGTACTTACGTCAATCATCGTCGATACAATGATACGTAAGTAGCTCGGCAAAAAACTAAAAAACATTGCTATTTATGTGCACGTACAATGTATGACATCTGTTATAAATCACTGTACGAATAATATCATGCATGTCGATAAGTAAAAAGATGACACATCTAATTCGAATGGAATGCTCATTGACATTGCGTACCAGCAGAATTATAAGCAGTGTAATCAGCCAGAAATCTCACTTTTGTACAAGACCGACGTCTTCCTTTCTGCCTTCGTTAGTAAGGATCAGAATTGATGGCGGTTAGATGTATTTCGCAACTATGGTCCCTGCTTGAAATTGTTTATTGTACCTGGGAACATTTCAGTAATCAATATGTTATCCACTGGATTGCAGTTACTCTACTGGAAGTTTATCTGTTACGCTAATCAAGTATAACCCAAATCGCATTGAGAAAAGCTGACAAAATGCCTATTACCGCAGAAAGTATGGAAATGTTATTTTAGTTTTCTTCCATTCAGTGAAAAAGCCAAGTTTTCAAAGCAAGATGAAAACTGAAATGAAGGAAATTAGACCGGAAGTGTATACAACGATTTTTCTTTCAAGTTCAATTCCTCGAACTCGCATGTATGTGGCGTGTTTATTTCGAAAGTTTCGAAAATGTTATCTCAACCCTTAAATCCCAACGAAGGCGACCAGAGCAACGTAATCAGCATGTTTATAACCAACACTGATCACTAAAGTCCCCTATGTTGGTCATTTTTCTAATTTTAACATTTAATAGATAGTTGCTCATTCAAGAGCGTGCATGCAATTGACATAATATTCTCCCTGTTATTTAGAGAGTGAATAGAGTCGAAGAATTCATAAATCTGTTATCATACTTTAAGCAATTGTTACACACAGCATAGCCTCGCGGATAAACGAATCAAGTGTAATTGATTCGGCATTGAATTAGATCAGCAATTTACTCATGCGGAGCACAACTGAATTGATCGAGAAATAATATGATGTTTGCTCTTAGATCTTGCATGGTGAAACAATTTATCAAATTCACAATTGTAACAATGAAGCAAGATCGCTCGAAATGAAGCGATTTGTAGATAAACGTGTTGAAGCTGTGTGGAGATCAGAACGGAGCTATACGCCGAGTCACTCTGCCTGAGGAACGGTATTTTCGAACGGAATTACAGCCCAAAATACACCAATTTTCCTGGAAGATGTTAACAATTTCTTATGCGCTCTCGGCATTTTTTCGTGAAATAATTGAAAGCTACTTCTATCTGTGGCGGCTCTTAGGTGCAATGCAAAGCCTCTGAAGTCACAATTGTGACAATTGTCACAAGTCACAAGTCCAGACAAACGTCGGACGCATGGGTACTAATTGCATGTTCAGTTGCGTAGAACTCAATGAGCATACACATGCATGCCCATAACAGAGTTGGATTTCTCTCTCAATACATACAAATAATTCAACACATAATAAGGATAAATTGACTCACTTTTTGATCGATCAAAAAGATAAGAAGACGTATTTTCTTCGTTAAGCGACATATCTGGACGAGTTGGAAGGATAATTACGTGAAATGTAATGGAAGTGAAAAGCAGAAAAGCGTTCCTAATTTCCAGCACTCTTATTTGGACATTAAACTGGGTAATTACTTGTGGCGTCATTTAGTGATTGTCTAAGTGTCCATATATGGATGAGTGAAGTTGCGACCGATTGAAATGCGAAGCCGACACCGATTGGTGCGCGTGGCGATCGCGCAAAGATGCTGATCAAGATGCTGATCAAGATGCTTATCAAGATGCAGATCAGGAAGCTGTCCCTTGGGAGATTTTCCGACAGACGTGCGATTAGCGATCGCTGGTTGATACAATATCAATTCAAACAGGGTGTTAAAAAGTAATTTAATTTCAACCGATTGAAAACTGCATTTTGTTTGACTTGTTTCTGCTTTCATCAACGGCGTAGCGGATTCCAGGTGCAGTGGCTGCATCTGCCGTGCAGTGTGCACGTTACAAAAAGTGTGTTGCACCAGTTAGTTGCACTAAGGAGTGGATAGTATACCTACTTTAACCTATACATGGGATGTACCGTCGTGATGTTTCGCACTTGCTTGCGTGAATACGAATTAATTATATGATTTCGATGGCTTGAACTAGGTAATTAATGATTACGCTATAGCGGCGCAAGTAATTAGAGTTGAACACAAGATCTTGCTGTTGTTGCCAGCAAAAAACCGCCGAGAAGATCTGAAATAATTGCACAGAAAGAATTGATGACCATTAATAACAACTGGCAGAGCTGTTCATAAAACGACTGAGGGGAAATTTGGACCAATATATGGGAAATATTGGCACAACGGACATTTTTGCAGACAATAAGGGCAAATAATGACAGGAAGTCAGTTAAAAAGGATATAAAGATGTCATTTTTGTACCTCTGCACAGTTTGAACCTTCTACTTTTGTGGGATGTGAATGGTAACCAATTATGATGTGTGTATTTTTTGTATGATACATTTGGTGACAACAGAAGAAGACGTCCCTTTTGTTACCAAACTATGGGATATTTGGAAATAATGCCGAAGAAAAAATTGCAACACACCGTGTGAGAAAATGAATTTGTCACGTTATAATCTCTTGATTTATTTGATTATTTATTGTTTTATAAAGAGTTTCATAAATCAGATGACCAAAGTTAGTGTTTCTGTCCCCAATACAGCCAATAAAAAACAATCGGTCCAAGGAATGGCGGATGAACAGCCGGACGTGCTGCTAGCCGGAACGCAATCACATTTGAAAGAAAGAAATCTACGAAAATCTCAAAATCACTCCAAAATGGCCACAAATTACCTTGAAGATTCAGAAAAATTTCGAAGGCTTTCTAGTAGCGATATCAGTAGATTCGGTCTTTAGCCGCACGATATGAATCAAAATCGTAATTTTTTTACACATTCGATCTGAGTGTACCTAATCATATTTTCGTAAGGATACAATTATAACTTGTACATACATAAAATGTGGTAGCTGTGATGAGGTACTTATTACTTCGACACAGACGTGTTCCGAAATAAACAAGCAAGGTCCTTATTTACTGGCGCTGAGAATTAATCACTGTTTTTATCTCAATAATTAACGAGAAGGCAATTATTTAGCAATTTGTAAGCTGACGCTCTGTTTGAAGAGACGAGACCGTGGTCCTGGACTTCCAAAACACTCTCGCCACAGTAGGTACTTTGGTAGACAGCAGAAAAAGAGGCAAAAGGTTTTCACCAATTGAACTGGCGCCCAGAGCTAACCCTCCCAATCGATCTCTTTTCTTTGTCGCTGAATTTAAATAATACTCGAATACAATGTACAATTATCAGGTTATTACTCATAAATAATCAACTATATACGAGATAATAATTTCATAGTGGCTGGTAATGGTAAAATAATTGGCGCACGTCAGATTTCTGCTGCCACCATAACTTACAATAACTACAAGATCAGTAGCTTCATTCATCTTGTGCCTTACATTTAGGGTGGGGGCATTTTGCTTTTCATCGGTCGAACTATGAAGCGTACCTATCAAAAAGCAGGGCTCTGAATGATCTGCATTCTGTTAGATTGCAAGGAAATACACTGCCTAGGTACTAGAAGGGGACGAAAATTGCGACGGTGGATATGATGAAATTCAATTCTCCCTCGACCAGGCCTTCAGGCTGCAACCTAACCAATAAACACACTATCATTTATTAATCTATCACCAGCAGCTCCCTTATTATCATTGATTATCATTACCACATAGCTCGTATAATTTAGAAAATATAATTAACACGTGATTATAGAGTCACTAATGACTTCTCGCGCCAGCATAATGAAACAATTTGCACGTCAAAGCAATGTGACAGCCAAAGTTAATTTCTTGACACTTGAGTTTCAAGACTCAACAATCTTGGACCAATCTTACCGTCGGCCTTGAGGGTTAAATCACCCCCAGCCCACGTTGCCGCCAAAAATGTGGTCTTGCGGATTTGATCTGTTTTTCCTCACTCCAAATATCGGACCATAATGTTTGGTTTGGTTAAAAAGTAATAACATAGCTGCCACAACCACCTCCTTCCCACTCTGCATTTCATGTAATCGAACCAATCGAGAGCATAAATCACAGATATCGACGACGTAAACGGCAAGACTAATGGTATGTCTCAACCAGAAAAAATATAACATCGAAAGCGCTGCAGGTAAACGCAAACTCTTGTCACGTGAGCACTGGAAAATTATTGCACGAAACGGTTTCAAATTTTGATCATGATACGATGATATGTATAGCAATAACTTATTATTGAAGACACGTGCCCTTGCGATAAGCGGATTGCGCGCGGGTAAGCTTTAATAATTAGTTATTAGTATCATCTAATTTATAGTATACAAGAATTGTGGTCGATAATTTTGGTTTGCAGAGCGTGATATTTGAACGCAGTGCAATATGAGCGTATGAAGTGCGCTATACGCTGCGCTGGGTAGTGGGCAGCATGGGCAGCATGGGCAGCATGGGCAGCATGGGCAGCACGGGCAGCATGGGCAGCATGGGCAGGTGACCTACCACCGGCACGAGGTCATCCACTAGTCTTTGGTTTGACTCGGGGGCCTGGGATGGTAGGAGTGCGGTACAAACGCCCCCTCGCCTATAATTAAAAGTGATTTATCCCAAGCTTCCTCTTTGACTGCTTGAGGGTGTCTCGCCTAGAATCTCAGTAATATACGATAGCCTTAGCCAAACCACCATATTCCACTAGAATTATCATACTTATTGCTTATGCGTTACTATCACTGACCAATACAACCGGCTTCTACCAAAGCCTATGGCTGATACTTTATCAAAAGATTATTTACGACGTATTTGGACCGAGCTTAATTGATTTTTACCTTAATTGGGAGTGGAGCTCGCGGGATGACTCTGCTGTATAGTCTGGGATTTGGTTTGTTTATTAGCGTGTATACACTGATCGGTGATCACTTATCAGTCGCTTGCAAAAACAATCCATTTTTCCGGATGGGTGAACAATGTATGGGGAAATGATTTACCCGTGGTTTACCGCAAAACCGAGCTCGCTGGGGCATCACGTATCGCCGCAGGGATAACAATATGAAGGCAGTTCACACTTGCGTTGCTTCTACTCGTTGTTAGAGAGGTTGCCGCAATGGTGTTGCGTTTTATTGAATGGATTTACCGTGTGGATGATGGGTGAGGTCGAGGGTCTTCTTAGTTGTTACTTGGAGCCTCTCACACTCACTTACTCTATGCTTAGAGCGTACTTAGCGCTCATCAAGAGTGGAACTTTTGGAAATCGCCCGATTTTGGCTTGGTCATAGTACGTAACTTAGGGCCTGACTGTGGAACGGACCACATTTAAAAGAGCACTAGGGTATATCATAATTTATTAAACAGGGATTTCTATCATATTTCAGCCACATGAACATATCATCGTGGTGAAAATGATATTATTGCTGTTAATTACTGTTCGAATTTTTGAAATCTTCCTACCGCAACCCAAAACATGGCCAGTCTAATTCATTTCAGCAGCTATCAAAATCTGTAATTTATTTGCTATCAGTTATACACGTGAATCATGAGATAGAGCGTCATCGTTGATTAATGGGTCACTAAACGTTTCAGTCGCGTCATAATTATTCATAAACAATTTATAAAAAAAAAATTTAAGCTGATTTGGGAAACTACCTTCCGATGTCAAATTCTAGACCCTGACTCTTTACAACACTGGAGAACGAGAAAAACCGAAATGCGAATTTTCTAGTTGCGTCCATTTCTTGCTCGGGTCATAAAGCATAGTCATGGTCAAGCACAGTCATGTACATTTTATTTTTCCACCATGTGGTCAAAAGGGTGTGAGCCAGAGATAGGGAAAAGTCCGGCCCGGCCCGGCCCGGACCCGTGCCCGACTTTTGAGCCAACCGAAAAACCGAAAAAATCCCAACGCTAGTCTGGGGTGCCTGTAAGAGTGCGAAAACAGCAATACGTTTTTGGTTATACGAGACCCCACGAACGCTTTTTCTCCATGGACGGTACTTGGGTTGTCGATTTTACGACACCTTATTTAAATACCGATGACAGATCGAAAGCTTGTCACACGACTTTATTTCACTTTATTTGTTCAAAGAATAATCATAACTCTTTTATGCGCGTTTCATGCATTTAATATAATCCACTAATAATCAATAAACGAAAAATATCTCGGTCAACATAGTATCTGGTTTATATTTTTCTTTAGAATTACTCGAGCTCAATATTTTTCTCACGCAAAGCGAAAAAAAATAGTATAGCTGTCATCACGAACATGGATGGCAATTAAACAAGTGAAATTCATTACACAGTGGCTCGCTGTGGCTCGCTGTGGCTCGCTGTATCATGCGTCCGACGTATTGTACACTCTACTTCCAGTAAATAGGTACAAGCGTACAATTGGCGTAGCCAACTCTAAGAGATCATACAAACAGGTATTACTTTTGCATTGCACTGGAGAATGTGTCGTGCATCGTGACTGGGGCTAAGATGGAAACAGAAGCAAGAAGATGACAAAGCTTGGTCTGTTATCGGAGATCAAAGCACTAGCGATGCTCGTTTATACTTGCCTTATCTTAACAAAAAGAAAAGCTAAAACGGTCAAATATGAAATAATCAGATTGTGCATATCGCTGTACCTGTATAAAAACAGTGCTGAAGAAGGGGGTAAAAGAATCTGGAATGCATCAGAATGCACGGAGAGGCCAAGGGGTCAAGAATGCCCATGCATAGATCCTATATGTACACCATTATACATCTATGTAACATGACCCAATCAATATAGAGTAATGCAGTGTATAGCGCTGCTCCGTGATTTTAAACCCCTTCTTTTACATTATCCTTTATATAATATATGCTGGCTTTTGATTTCACCACCAACACAATGCAATGCATATTATGATCTTATTTATTTCTTACTGGCTTCAATTTATAACGACTTTATTGGCAAAAGACTTCGGTTTGAGACCTGGAGCCATAATGCTTGAGAAAATGCGAAAACAGTTTAAATTCTCCGCTTTATGTGTTCAACAATGGTGGCGATAAGTTTATGATAGATTGCAGTTACAAATAATACAGTGAGTTTCCTAGTTCTATTCTTTAGGATCGAAATCCAGCTGATAGATTTTTATTTCACTCTATTTTCTAGTTCAATTGTAGTGGCAAAAAGAGCAAAGTCTACGATATCGTGCAAGAAAGAAAATAGAGGAGCAGGAAAACGAAGTCTCGAGCCTCTGGTATCGAACCCAATACTTGCGGTTATATTTGCCAAGTGATTTACTCATTGATATTATTTTCTAACCATCAATCATGCTCGTGCGGTTGATGCCATTTCAAGCCACTCTTCAAGTAGTCTTCCATAAAGTAATTATACACAAAGTTGCATTTTAAAAGGATTTCAATCAATGGTATGTAATCTTGGAAAGTGGAAAGATTATTGTCTATGTTCTACGAGCTCAATCCCTGTAGTCGTGCTTCAATCATAATAATATGTGGTGGTCAAAGCTAAACAAAACATGAAAGAATTACATTTTTTCGATTTCGAAAAACTTGCAAGTATAACCATATGATATATTTTGAAATTTCACAAACAACAGGAAGTCTCTTCATCTCCAAATTGTTGCAAATTCTGTATCCATTTCCTCAGGATTGATTACCGTAGGCTTGTTTTTAATCATAACATTTACAAATTTCATAAAATTTGATATTAAGAACCAGAGCTGAAAACGATGTTCACGTTACTGGGGCTTTTGGACCTTCTTGTTCTGATCCCCCCCCCCCCCCCCCCCCCGCCCCCCTCCAAATAGGGATTCTCTAGAAACATAATGGTAAATAACCCTAAAATTTAGGGTACGTACAAATCAGTCGTTTTTGTTTTGTTTTTGTAAAAAACATTTTCTAATTTTTAGCAGACGCAAATCAATGCGTATACGATATGAAATATAATGTTTGAAATTTCTAGATTATCTAGAAGAACGAAAACATAAAAAAAAACAAAGGAATAATCCCCCTTTTTTGATACCCAGTTCCGTTTCATCTTACAAATTTGTTTTGCCCGTTGTCTGCACTCTCCTATGCAGATTGAAGCTGCACGTCCTGTAGCCAGCATCTCGAATCTGTGACTTAGTGACGAGTGATGCTAGGTGTTCCCAGTTCCACGACACATGTATAGACGGTTAGTGCAGCGAGCTGTGAGCGTGTGTTATGTGCGGTAGATTATATTGTTCTAGATGGACCCGCTGTCCCTTCATCATTCTCGATTGCTGCCTGCTTGTTTGTCAGCCGCTTGAAAAAATGCAGCAAACAATCCTAGCACCAGGGGAAAAAAGCATTGATAAGTTGCAATGTCCATAAAGCTACACGGTAGATATTTCCTATGGTGCCGGCAAAAAATCGGACACCTTTATGAGGTGCACGAGACAATACACATTGTCAAGTCGTTTTACCTCGTGTGCTTGAAATAATTCAAACGGGGTGAGGAAAAAACGTCTTGGCTGGTAAATGTAAGAGCAAGCCATCTAGCTCAGGTGTCGAATGCAAAGCGGTGAACCAGGTGAACGGTGAACAGTTAGCACAACAACAAACCGTCGTGCGCTGTGATTTTCATTCGATAGTGTTTCAATGATTTGTGAATAAATTGTCAATATGCAACAGTAAAAAGTCAAATGTTTTTCTGTGGCACTGTGACGCTGGGAAGTGTCACTAATCACGGGAGGAAGAAATTCAATTTTAGACAGATTACAAGATTATTATAGATTAATATCTGAATCCACTGATAAAACGTCAGTGTTGACAACTAAAGAATACTTAGGTGATTTCTGAAGTTACTAGTAAAAATAGTATTGAGTCGGGCATTGCAACGAAGATTGACTGTTGAGTGGTACCGATGCCCAAACCAACCCGGCAATCTCATGGTAGCTGCCATCTAGGTGAAGATGCCATCTCATGTGAAGATGGATGCCAGTTCAGTCCGGCCAGTTGACAGTGAATGACATTGCGTCGATTTATTTGTCAATCGTAATACATTTTAGCCTTATAAGGAAGAGGAGATGTCATCCGGTTAGTTACTTTTCATAACAAATATGCCGCCAAATGAGTATCTTGCGTTTCCCATCGTTTTCTGTCGGGAAATACGCGGCCAAGGTTCAATTTTCCGTTTGATACAAAACGTAACTCGAGCTTAATTGACTAGCGTAAATCAAAGCCCGAACAAGCTTCGTTGGATTCAAAATATCCCGGCATGCGCTTTTAGAGCATTTTCGATGAGAACATTTTCTAATTCAAGTCAAGTATCGCTGACATTGAATGTATAAAATTGAGAGACCAGTAAATTACATAGCTCTAAAAAATATCAGTCATCGTGCTCCGAATCAATTTGAGACAATTTTTAAAACATTCAGAAGGTTAAAAGGCGTATTCACATTATCTCGAAGGGCTGTCAGGTTACTGGATGAGCCACAAAGTGCTAAAATTACCATAAATTGCTCAACTCAACAACACAAATGTTTTTTTTTTTAAATCTGAAAACGTAAATGTTATAAACTCCTTACTTCCCACCTTTTGGGCCCTTCTAATCAATTTGACTCAATTTTGGGCATTTCGTCACTCACCACTGTGAGAATTGAGAAAGTAATATAAAATGACTCGATGTCCGCTTATCACAGCGGAGCAGGGAGAGGGACGGGGAGGGGGTGGATTTGGTGCGCCCTCGCTATTTTAGTCAAAATTGAAGTAGAGATATGGGTCAAGGAAATATGGCATTCTGGACAACATCTCGGGTCGATCAAAACATTTTGTATGAGCAGACCAAATCGCCTGAAGTTATATTTTGATGATTTTTTTCATAATCAGAATGTAAGACGTACTAATAAATGCTGCTTCTATACTAGAGCAGTCGATCAACGAAATTAATAATAATTATAACAACATGTGTCTTACGATATTTAAAGGTTCCTACACAGTAGGTAGATTGGGATCTAAGACTCCCTTTAGGGTAGAATTTTAATCCAATGATAATGGAAAATAGAAACAATAATGCAGGCTTTCGCTTTTAATTGCAACTTTAAGGCAGTGAAATTTGATTACATTAACAATGAAGAATTTTACATCATATATAAAATTGATCTAATTTTACAAGTCCTATAAAATGTCAAACGTGTCGATTTGGAGCAGTAAAATCAAGACAGACGAAACTGCAGTGGTGCCACTACCAGCTAAACATCTATCAAATTCGACCATCACGCAGAGCCAATACGACCCTATACCATGTTACAGGCCTACCACGCTTGCCAACATTGAAACACTGGCCATTGAAGTGACAAACTACGATAGGTACCACATCGCATGTAAATAATGGAGTGCCAACATAGCAGTGATATGTAAAGAAAAGGTACATGTTCTTAGGAACACGGTACATATATAGGCGAGCTGCTGTTTGTTCGAATCAAACCTCCTTGTGGTAGCAAAGGAAACAGACAACACAACGTGTAACAGTGACGAACAGTATGTAACAGTATGCTAGGTATGTAGGTAATTCAACTCATCAGGCACATCGTTATGTTTCACCAATGACATGGAATACATTCACTTGTACATCATTTTCATATTATCTGTGTATGCACTTGCATCTTGTTTGGTTCATGTGAATGGTGTATAGCTGGTTGAAGATCGAGCTGTTGAGTTCTTCGAGATATACCTTGTGTTACAGGGTTTCTTCCACCCCGTAAGGTGCTTACAAAGATCTGGTTTCGAATTTGGATGCGCCAATGGACTTCCGCTTCTCAATTAATTAACTAGATGGTGAACCGCCATGGAGGCTAATTGCAATACATCGTAAATGGACCCCTAAACGCTCGCAACAGCTATATAATTGAGAGCCAGCGAATAAGGGCAATTATAAATGCTGATAGGAAAGGGTGCTTTTTGCCTTTGGTGCTATACTTACAACATCATTGTAACATTGTAATTGGCGGCATGAGTAAGGCCTCCTTTTTATATCGGTATTCGACAATTGAAAATACCTTGCTGGGCCCGTTTCACTCACCACTGGTTTGCAAGGGGCGAAGGAGGGGAGAGAAGATGGAGGGAGATAATAAGACAGATAGATGCCATTTCTGGAAACTCCTAATTGCCTTCACGGTGCACAATTGGCCGCGATAAATCGCAAGTCCTTTAAAAGAAAGATTGTCGTCGTTGCAGTAAGACTTGGCGAGAATTGAAATGGGTCATTTAGCTGCGTGCGAGTCGAAAAGAAACTTGAGCGGTGCATTTTTACACAGCAGAAGAAATAAATTTACTAAAGTTTGCTTGGGAAAAAAGGGTTATGTGCTGAGGAGTTAGGAGGTCTGGAAAACGAAGTCGTAGCTATTAAATCGGTTGCAGTACATGGCTCGCCGTGTAATAACCAGGTTTTCTGCATTATTTTCCGAGTCCTGTAACGTTAAGTGGTGGGAGTTGCCATTGTAGACGAAATACCCTGGTTTGGTGTTGAGTCTGGTTTTGTTTCGTCAGCAGCCCGTGGTACAGCGTGAATTGAGATTGATTTTTATGTATATAATTATTATACAGCTCCTGTATAGATAGACTGGCAGTTCATATATTTTTATCATTGCAGAATTGTGGACCAAAGCATGGCTTTTGAGATACACTAAAACGTTTAAAATACATCTTGGATTAAGTTGACCATCGACCGCGCTCTGCGACTATACTTCACAATAATTTACATAGTTCATGAAATTCCGTAGTTGAGACAATGTACTGCAAGACAGCAGAGAATCAACTTCTACCACTGCACAACTCTCATATCCGATATTTCCCAGCTCTAGAACGTTTTATCACGTCAGGCCGTCCGAAGATGCAATCGAAGATATATCTACATCGATTGAAAACACAAACACAAACCAAGTTTATCTTTCAAATCGCCCTAGCGCACTGTTGCAAAGTTAAACACAGAATAACACTAAATCCGTCCACTCTTCTTTGTCAAAAAAATGAGCTTCTTAAAAACGATTTAGCTCCCATTGATTCTGACCCCGTTTGGCCCATCGCAGATCAAGCGACATGTCTTTCAAAGTCTACCTCCACGCCTCAGGTGCTCGAGCCCAAGAATAACCTGCTAGACTTTACAGCTCTGAATGCTATCAGTCAATCTGAAAATGTAAATCATTCCTAACAAAGTGATTTCCATCGGCTAAGTGTGATTTGCCTAGGGATTGTTGTGTTGTACACTTTTGTGGTTTTCTTAGTTGATCATTCCGACAGATATAGCCTATACTAGAAACGTGACCGTCGCTCTAGATAGCCGACTAATGTTATTCTTTGAAGCTAATACTTATTTATCATGCGACAGCCAACAGCCTTTAACCCTCTAAACAGAAATATTGTGGTTAACATCTACACGAACACTGCAACCTCTACGGATATTTTCAAATAACCACACTTGGTGACCAGAAGCATGAGAAATGATTATTGTCATTACTTTTTATCATTGGCCGTAGTGAAATTATGGTGGTACGGCCATTGAGTCGTGTGGACGTGGTATTCTTCACGATGACCTTTAACACGTTTCGACGTGGACTCGTGGGATGCAAACACCCCATTCCATATCAGGAATAAATATCTGGACTATCTGAGATGAGATGACACGGACAACATGACTTCTGTGTAACTTGGCGAAAGTATTACTGAGGTACTACAACAATTTATTAACTGTTTACTGGGGAATGGAAACTGTTTTGTGGAAGTAGCGAATGCTTGTGGAGGGAGAGAAAATGAGCTGGTGAATAATCTTCCGTGTCCGTTTAGTATCAACATTTTCAATGTAAGTGATTTGGGCTAAATTATAGAAGTATTCAAATCATATTCATTTTTGGGCTTTCATAAGTCTTTCAGATCAATTAGAAGTAAGCGTTCTCATCGGAAGGCGATTTGAGATATAACTGAGGCCCAATTCAACTTTTTACAACTATCTAACATGTCAAAAAATAGCATTTAAATTTCTACAAACACATCTATTTCACACACCATGCCACTTCGGATGACGATACTTGCGATTCTGATGGCCTGTAGTTTTAAGGTGTTACTTCTGATTTTCCTTCCTTACACTTCTCAATTTTCACCAACGGCCTTGATATCCCACAAATAAAACAAGTACACATAACTTCAAAGTGAACGGCGTTTTTATTTTACAATTAAAAAACTGATAAAAAAAGTTCGGAAAATTACTCGGAATATGATTGTAAGGACCACCTTGAAATAGAAACTGCAAGAACTGAATGCGCCAACAGGGGTGGGAGGCTCCAAACCGATCGGACTCATATTTTTTTGTGTTTTACAGGCCCTCGGAAAATTGCGTTCTATCCAGAATCAAACCTTACTTGATTGATCGTACAACAAATTTACTAAACAGAGACTTGCGAATAAGACATATAAAAAAAACGCCCCCAAATGTGTGATCTGGTCGGCTCCCTGCAGTTGTTTTCTTCTCCACAAGCAACGCTCGAAACTGATCTTGCAAAACAAGCTGGTTTCGTTTCTGGATTATTAATTACTCGGCAATGTAGTTCACGCCATTCATCGGAATATCTCTGTGCAATAACTTGCAATTAATTTATGTGCATCTCGGTGCAATAACTCTCGGCTAGCAGCAGCTGACGGTTCGAAGTGGTGCAGTGGCTGCGATTTGATCTGCAGCCCCTGCCAGAAGGATTGCCAGAGAATGGGCCGCTATAAACGCAGCGGAATAAATCTGTCGCAGCGTATCCGCCGAGTGAGTCGTCATGTTAGTTCAACTATCTTCTCTCACTTCTCTCGCTAAGCTCGGAAAGCCTGTGAATTATTTTGTTTAAGTGGTTTGTATGTCGTTTGGTGGTGTTGTGGTTGGTGCTAAAGGCTTAAGCATTTTGTTGGTTGACAGTGACGTGCGAAGTGAGTCGTCATGTTATAGTTAAACTATCCAAGCGATGGTTCCCTCGCTTAGCGCGGAAAGCCTGCGAATTAGTTTGTAAGAGTGGTTTGTATTTCGTTATTTTTTGGTTGACTGTGACAAGCGAAATGAGTGAAGCGGTGACTTAAAATCAACCCTATTGTACGGTTATTCAAGAGAAGAAAAGCACGAGCTTTTTTTGTAATGTAACTGTTCACACTTTTTGGCAGTTGGAAGCACTGATCGAGGTACACATTTCAATGAAGAATCAAAATATACTCTAGGCATAGACCCCCTACGCTTTTGAGACTAATTGGTGATAAGGGAATTTAAAATTACACCTAACAAAATTTCAATAATATAATGGGAGAAGTATACAAGGCAGATATCATGTTGTTGATCGGGTGCGCTGGTCCAGCATAAATAGAAAAAATCAGAAAATACATGCATGTACTAAATACATATTATGTACTATGGTGTTGAACTGATATATTTTGTATTTTTAATGCCAACGCTTACCGCATAAAAGCTCATCCTCCTTCTAAAGAGGTTCACGAAGCCCTTGGCAAGAATTGCTCAAAAAGGCCTTTTTCGACAAAAATTGTCAAAAAATTAAAATTTCTAATTTAACTCTTAAAAAAAAAAAAAATTAGTATCATTTTGCGTTTTACCAATTTGAATGATATGACGCATTTTGCCGATCCCCACCCACAGCCAAGAATGAGCTATGCGCACGAATCACCGTCGCAGGGTGCTATGCTCACGGCAAAACACGGAAGGCGGAGGAACGCATGACGGAGGAAGCGAAACACACGACGGAAAATGTGTCTTTTTGCACGAAGCGAAAGGGAGTGCGTGCAAAGTAAAATGAGATATTATTGCGTCAATTTTTGGTCTCTCGATTCAGTTTGTCACATTGATTACCCCAATTTTAGGTGTATTGACACATATTTTTTCAAGCCCTAAAAGCAGAAAACATTTCCCAATATCATGTTCATGTGAACCCGTTTGCTTTGTCATATGATTATGATATAGTCTCTATATTGAAGGTATAAAAAATCTCATCTCTCCAAATACTATTCAAAACTTCAAATGCACGATCAAGTTATGTAGAAAATATGCAAAATCAAGAGTTGTCAGGTGTGAATTGTACACCTACAAGCTGACCGCAGGGCGATACGGTCTTCGTCCTTTGCGGTTGCCGCAAGCCATCCTGAGCCACGTGTACCTCCACTTCCTAGCATGTCGTATGCTAATCATATCACTTAACTCCCACAAAAACACCACGGAAACGTCCGAAGAACATCACATCTGTCTCGAACGTTTTTTTACAATCGAAGGCTTGCAGTGCAATTTGGTTCAAGATGAGGACATTCACATTTTACTATACGCCATTGACGACGGTAATTGGCAATCAATATGAAGCATTGCGATATTGCGTCGAATATATGGTTTCTAATTAATTATAATAAACAATATGATAATGAATCGCGTGTCCATGTCAGTCAACTCAGAGCGGCGTATGGTAATAAAGTCAATATCGTCAGCGTTACTGTCAAGTCAAACGAAACTATGCAAAGGCAGAGCAATTTTCGTAACAGGCTTGTGACATGTTTCTCGGAATTTTCCAACAACCATGCCAAACCACACGCCGAATGAAAGCAAACCAGGATTCAGGATCAGTGGTTCAAACCGGACACGGATGAATATTAATTAGCTTTATTGGTACATTAGTGCCGTAGTGTAGTGCTACATAGTGTAGCATAGTGTGAGTGATGATGTTGGTGTAAACTGTCGGCTGCGCGTGGTTAGTGTTGATGCGACACTTGCAGCTTGCAACTTTATCTTGGGGAGAAACTGAGCGAGGAAGAACAGTTTCCGCCAGAACTTGCCGGAACTGTAGGTCAAAATCTGTTAATGAAATATTCTGTGAAGAACAAAAACGCTTTCGGTTTTGACAATTTTTTTAATTTTAACATTTTCGAACGTATTGTGATTTTTGTACTTCCTGTTTAATAAACACGCACAATTTTCCCTCCAATCCAAACTTGGTGAACACCAGTCGAGGGCTGATCGTTATTTTTCAGCTAAACTGGCAGGGAGGTTTGAAATGATAATTAACATATTTTTCACTGTCTATAAAAAGATAATATCAATGAATAAAACTATCACTCTACGCTGGAATGATGTTACTGATGTCGTTAGGAACTTCGCAAATTGTGTAGCAATCATACCAAACTTTGCGTTGAGCGTTGCGTTGATGGAAAATAGTATACCAAAAAGAAAATTGCTATAAAAATATAGAGTTTCGTTCCTGCAAACTGATATATGCAAAGTTCTGGCCGAAGCTCTGGTTTGATTATGAACGCAGTAATACCCTTCAAAGTTGATTTTTGCAATGGAAGACATTATGCGAGGACAAGATCCGTTGGCGTTGTTCTGTTTTTGCTAGATGATTACCATGATCTCAAGTAATAATTTTCCTCATACCTAGGTATCTGTTAAGTGTAAACATAAAATGACTGGAATGTAACTCGATCCTTCAAAAAGTACATTTCACAGCAAGGTATTTGTTTTATATTAGTTGTGTCGTCGTTAGTGTCCAGAGCTTGCTTGGATGCCAGATGGCGATAGAATATAGTCAGTATCGCGCTACAGGGCAGACGCAAATTGCATCAATACCAATCGAAGATTTCACCCGCAGCCTTGACAGTTTGTTTCCGTCGCATCGCATCGCATCGCATCGCATCGCATCGCATCGCATCGCATCGCATCGCATCGCATCGCATCGCATCGCATCGCATCGCATCGCATCGCATCGCATCGCATCGCATCGAGCCTTGCACGTCGTTTTCACATGTGAAATAATTTGTTATGCATTTGAAATCGCCGTGGTATAGACAGCTGGCGCGAGGGCACGAGATTAGTGTAGTTTCGGTGGAATGGGTTTGGGGGTCCGGCGTCGCTTTGCGCTGAAAGTGCACCTCCCCATTTCGTGAACTCGGAATGCTCTCATGCAAAACTGCACTCGGTTCTTATCTCGTTTTGTGATGCATGCCTGCTTGGCTGTCTCTTCGAAGCCAGACACCGGCAACTTTTTGGTTTATGCTAAATATCAGAGGTTACTCAATTGGAAATCGTCGAGTGTTGCCGCGATATTTCCTATATGATTAAATAACACTTTCGATGATTGTTATATCAACCAAAAGCTATGCTTTTTGCAGCAAACCATCATTCGAAGGGAAATAATAAATTTCGTTTATTTTATGTCGTGCAAACTTTTCGCTCAGAAAGTGAGCTATTAAATAGTCATAAAAAGACATATTCCATATTTCTTCCGTACAGACGACTCTACATGTGCATTTTATTTGATAAAAATATCTTTAAAAGAAAGTAGGAAGTGACCTTGAACAGTTTGCACCATGGCTCCTCCACGGTATGAACCTGGCTCCTCCACGGCTCTGTCACGACGAACAAGGTTATGTTTTTTCTGTCTGCTCAGACTGATATCAACCAACTTCTTAAGAAATCATCGATTTTCCCCCTCCCCCCTCCCCATTTAATATACTGGAAAAGACTTGCTCTTTTGTGCATATCTCACATATTTGGATATCATCCAAAGATTAGCAAGTCATCTGAAGTCAAAAATAAAATTCACATTTTCATATTCCAGGGTTGTTTAATTGTAGAGCAGTAGTAAAAACACGTTTTAATATCATTGTTGTGTTCAATTTTATGAACCACCTCATATTTACAGTAAAATCTCATCCAGATATTATATTCGAAAATGGAATCCAAACTCGTCTAGTTTTTCCTTTAGCTAGCTCTGAAATGAAGTCTAAGAGCATGAAAACCCGAAGAGCAGGCTTTCCCGGTGGTACTGGCATCGGGGCACATCGGGATTCATAGCGGTCATGCATGCCTTGAAGACCAACTCAATACTTGTAGAAGCCACACAGATAAATACTTCACTCGTAAATAAGGAATTATCTCTAGATAGTAGATATTCCTAGTGGATCACAGAAAACACGATCAATCATTATAAAGTCTTAAGCAAATGCGGTTTCATTTGAAACCTAGTTGCGAACTGTTTATTTTTTATTTTTTCAAATATGGCTGGCTCGAGCATTTAACAGCTTAAAGGTGGACAAGTAGATAAATCTTGTGGGAACGCTTCTCAGCTTCACGAAGCAACGAGCAGCAGAGATACTTATTGTAAGGCCTTAGGTTTACGCCGGACATTCGGATATATATATTGCTTATCTACAGTTGGAGGGAAATACAAGTTTAATCGCAAGAGGATGTGAATAAGGTAAATATCATCATAGATCATGTCGTAGGGATCGGTTCGTGTGGAGTAATAATATAGGTGGTGTGGCGTAGGAAATAACACATACTCTTGTCAAATTAACTGAGAAATGACCGATTTCTCAACGAGAAAGTGTCAGAACATGACTGGAAAAAGCAGATTCACACCTAGAATTGCGAATAAAAGTACTTTTAAGTATCAGTTGTGCCAGTAGTCGAAACGACAAACTCTGAGAAAGAAGTCTGCATAGTCGGTAGTCCGCATTAAAAGCTAGATATACAAAAAGGTGCGGGCAACGTATATTTAGAAAAATGGTGAGTCAAACCACTCGGCCAGCCCACCCCAGAGTCTGAACCATTCTTAACGCGACAAGTAATAAAAACTGCATTAAATGTCGACAATCTTTCGATATGCGGCCATAAAAGTGATCATTTGACCTGTTAAGATTTCAATACGGACCCGATTTGCGCCCATCGGAAAAGGTGAACATGTTTCGTGGCTCGGTTCTTGTCTTTCTCGTATTATTTGGACATTGAATCGATTTTAATATCTCAAACTACATGTTTTGCTTGGCCCTGGTTTTCATGGGTTTCTTTTGAGTTGGCCACAAATCAATGCATCTGAAAGATTCTGGAGAGGGGGACACATACCTGATGAATTTGCAAATTAGGCTATCATTCGAAGGTGTGAAAACGATTGTTTGAAAGATTTACATTCCCATTATTGGTAGCTGTAGTGGGCATGGCATAACTCAGTATTTGAGTCGAGACCTATACCTTAATCTGTAATCAAACTTTGAGTATTTTGTAGCATGCTGGAACAATAAATAGTGGACATAAAAACTTTATTGATTAAAAAAACATAATTTTAAGTGAGCGTTCCTGTTCGGTGTATTTTATTTAACAGAAAATAATCAGTATTGGAAATGTGATTTCATTTGGGATACGTTACCCAGAATCCTTACTTTACTAATTGATATCAAAATGGTTGCCTTGTTTTATAACATTCCTCCGTGGCCTTCTTATTTGTAATTCCGTAAGATTCGCGTGAATACAATAGATTAAATCACACGTAATTTTCATTTCTAATTGAAAGGTATTTTTATGTAATGACAATTTAAATAGCAACCGTAAATATTTTCATGTCCTGCGGATGAAAACCGGTAGAGTAAGTGAACAAACTGCAGTACGCATGCAACGATGTCTACGCAGTAATCACCGAGAACAATTAGCTGAATTCTTGCAAGTGGTGACAGATATCATCCAGAATACATCCTAGAAGAGAGTCTTGATGGACAGAGAGTGGTCAGTTTGGTTGGACAGGTTGACTTTTGGCTTACTGTCGAGCCTGATGATGAGTCAAATCTTGTACACTTCAAAAGCTTTGCCTTTTTGTAGTTCGTTTTTTAATGTCACCATCAGTTTGAATGCATTATGATAATTTGCTTTTGGGGTGAAATTCATTGCACGGAAATCGGTACCCAAACCCAGCCAATCAAACCGTCAGCAAAACCAAAGGCCAGAAAAAAATCGAAATTAACCATTTAAATGGTGGTCAATGATAGTAAGCAAACAAATTTTTAGTTGCAAATATTTTGTCTAAGTAATCAATGCGTCCTGGTAGTTGCTCACTCTCGAACTATTATCGCTCTCTAGTAACAACACCTATTCTTGTACAAAAATACCTAATGCTTTGTTTCTTTATCTCAATTCCTAACCACACATCTCCCAGTCCGTTTTCTTGTTGATATCCAACGTTCAACGGCTACTTACACTTGATATCCATGCGGATATCTCAAACGCAGGGACAACTTTCTTGCACCGTGTGTGGCGCGAGGAGATGAGAAGCATGATTTTCGTAATTACGTGCATCCATAATACGGCAATTACTTTTGTGCAGTGTAGATTTAAGTGATGATATTTTTATTTTTATCTATTTGCTGGTGATGATCGTTTCTTGAATATTTTAAACAGCACGGCTATTTTCTTGCAGGAAACCATTTCAATAGTGTTATGGCGAAACAGTTTTCACCGTTCAAACCGTTCATGGTCCGACGGTGCTAACGTATATGTAAAATATAAAAAAAAAAAAACAAGCGATCTATAACAGATAGCTATACTATTAGGACCGAAACTGATTTAATTGCATTGGATATTTAAAAGGTAGCACAGCTTTGAATCAGTAAAACCTTCTAGATAGTGAAAATGTGTCAAACCTGATCTAAAAATGAGCTCGATTCCACCTCCATATCACACGTAAATCTCAAATCGCAACCCGTTTCTTTTTCAAGACGAAGAGAATCCGAGTGTTCAATCTATTGAATGGTGGTTGTCCAGAAAACAGTCAATCTATATGCAATGGCACTCGCTTTTCCGAACTAGCCGTTAAAATCATTGGCCATAAAATCACTCGTCAAACCAGAGATAAACGTTGTACGATGCTTGTTCTAACAGCTCAGGACGACATGGAAAAAGCGCTACATCGCGAAGAAATCGCAGCTCCATCAAGCGGCTGCACCACCTTATTTATGGCTAACTGCAGGACGGAAAATCTGCGGAATTAAGAGCGCTGTGATCGAGCGCTGGAATTGTGCGCTGGGATCGAGCGCTGGAATTGGGCACTGGAACGCCATGGAGCATTGCAGAGGGTATTGCAAGGATTGGATCTATAGCTGGGACCCTTAGCTAGCTTCTCCGAGAAATCGGAGTCTGCCCAAAATAACCTCTATATCCATCGTGCCAGCCTTGGAAGAGCATTATAATTTTTCAGTCTTCGCAAGAGTTTTTCTGCGATTTATTTAAACATTTATATTTATTTTCAAGGAATTTTGTCTCTACTAATCTCAGCAATGTTTTCAAAGCAACCCAATTGATTGAAAAGAGAATACCTATGCTCTCGAAATATATCCACGAGTTGTTGTTTTTCGGTGCCATGCAGTCGCTTAATTGAATACGACAAAAAATACCTCTGTAATTTCCCTCAACATTTGTACCTAGAATTGTTTTAGTTGCTTCCACCCGCTAGTCTTCCACCAGCTTTTGACTAGAGAAGGCCAAAAAGTTTTCTGAACAAATTTTGTTTGCATTCTTTAAGCTTTTATTAGAATTTTTTGAAAACGAGATCTCTTACAGGGATAACTTGAGGTTAGGTTTTGAACGACGCACTGTTCTGGGAGCAGCCCTGCCATGCCCAGCCCTACCCTGCTCTGACACAAGGTAGAACGCGTGGTACCGTGCTGCCTTGCGCTCCATTGTGAAAAATCGCAGCGATTTCGTTGCGATTACCTAGAGATTTTCTCCTGTAGCCACGGATTCGGTTTTCTTCAGTTTTTTTTTTCAGTTGTCTCTTTGTGTTTCTCTTGTGTTACCCTTTATTCTGAAGTCCAAATATTATCTTGTAAGATAAAAAGCCCATCTCTCCGTTATGAGGACATGGAGATGTGTGAAGCTGGATACAAACGACTACATTTTGAGGACGAACATAATCTTTGCATTAATGGTCCAGCCATGCCCTGAATTTTTAACTGAGCCTAGTTGTTCAATGCAGCGACACATTATCTATGAGACGCGTGCAATATTTCATGAAATACTTTAGGAAAACAAGAGAGGTTAACCGAAGATGGAAAAGTAACTCTGATGATGATGAAATGAACTGAAAATTTACGACTATGTGTTGATCTCATCATCTTGTCGTTTCATCTCCCACGGTAAAGGAACTACATTTTGATACACAACTCGAAGTGGAAGCCTATTAAATTACCGGACATACGTCACATTCACGTAACATGTAGCCAATAAGACCTGGCGAAAAAAATCTGCTTACTTTAACTCAGTTTTCCCTTTTGCAGACCACTGAGGCAGCGACATAACAAGACGAATGCCGAACCTATAGAGCATGATACCTAAACCAAGATGCAGTGTATCTGTTATCTGATTTGGACGTATCAATACCATCGCTATAGGCTGCATTTACTTGGGACAACACTCGATAATTGTGTCTGGATACTCATTATTGGTTATTCCCATTCGATTCAACCTCGGTGCTAGCCATGCTTGCCGGTGGTAGACATCGATGTTACGTATAATATTGCCATTTGCCAGCATCCAGCATCCGAAGAACGTCTAGTGCAAATCCACTAGCGGTAGAGACATAGTTTTTCCTGCTCTTTGCGATACCTGTACGATAGCGAATAGATTTCTTTATTCACTGTCTATAAACTCATGCCGCTGGTAAAGGTTTGAAGGAAATCTGAAGAAAACACGATTATTTTCAGCTTGTCTAAATATTTTCCTCGGAAGGCAACGGAAATTTAATAATAGAATACACAAAAATGGTTGTCTACGTTTTCACTGGCATTGAGAATTTTAGTCCGAGCCGTATATGAGTTCCCTTTCTCAATTTTGGTTCTAATTCGTTAGGTACTATGTAGTATGCACTTGTAATTATTTATGAAACACAATACGCATCAAAAACTTGACCTCTCAAAGTGAGACCTCTATAGGTTGACAATGGAGATTAACCAATTCACTGCAAAGAAATAAAAAATTGTGACTTGTTAGTGAATAGGTAAGGGGCGTATTGACACTCCTTCCTCCCCCTTAAAAAACAAAAGACGAAGAGTCAATTAGCGTCTACTTTGCTTATAGACTGGACTCAACAGTTTCATGTTGACTTTCGATTCTAAAATCAGAATAGAAAGCATAAACAAATTTTTCCCCATATTCTGAAATATCGTATTGTATTCTGTATTATAGTATTGTTTTGTATTAAACCCTCTTGATCGGTATTCTGAGATATGAGAGTATACCACAGTGACTGCTGGCGGTCAGGCCAGATTACGTCTCGCAATGCTCATTTTCATCCCGCATCATTTTTGTTTTTCAAATTGATTAGTAACAAAAAATGTTGCTTCATTTTGTCAAATTCTTCGCCAAATTTGATAATTCCTCCAGATGATGCCTCAAATTCTTTATTCTCTGGACTAAAGCGGTTAGGGTTTCAATCAAGAAGTTTTACACCACAATAAAAGAGGATCGAGTGAGCTGGGGGCATAATATTTTTGCCAATTTGCTATTCGGGTTATCAGGCTTATATAAACAAATAACTAAAATCAGGAATGCAATCGGAATGCAGGTTTGCAAACCCCCAAGATATAAGAAGACCAAAACCGTTCCCAATTATGGCAATATATTAATTAGAAATAACTGCTATGTTCTTGATCAACGTCTAATCACGCCTCGAAATTAACATCCACCTGGAAAAGAAACACAAGACAAGATTTAACGAGATTTGATTTATCACCAAAACCTTATTTCAACTGATTTATAAGTTGGCTCACTTGGTTTATGTTTTACCGATGAACGTGATTCATTATTGCAAGCGGTTAATTTCGAACCGCGTTATTTTTTTTTACTCTTTCAACTCGTCTAAACGATTTGCTCTGCGAACAAGCCAAGCGAAGTAGCAACATTATAAAGCACAGCTAACTTTTAATCAATGAAATTCACATCCATCATAGGAGCTGTCTCACCAAGATGCAACACACAATAATAATAATAGTTCTTTATTTTCAGATCTAATGCAACTATTTTTAAAACGTCAGTAATAAAATTACACAAAACATACAATTATTACATCACATAAAATTAAAAATAAACTACAATAACACTGTTGCGATGTAAAATCATTTCCCCGAAAGTATTTTTTAGATCTTAATTCTGTTTCTTTACTCTTGGCGCTATTGAAATTCTCTCAGCTCTTTCGACAGTAATTTTATTTGTTGTATGAAAAATATGTAAAATTTCCTCGGGAATGTCTTCGAGTAAATTGATAAAATCGATAACCTCACAAAATTAGCCCTTCTATAAAGTAAAGTGGAGTATATATAATATAACAAACACAAACGTTAGATGCATTCTATAAATACACTGGCACAGTTCACTTGTATTGCAGAAGTAATTACAACTTCAGTTGTACCGCAGCATATAACGAAATAACCTCATTTTACGAAAAGGTATAAAAATAACAAAAAAATATACGGACCCACAGTTTATAAACCTTGGGTTATACATGGTTATACGAAGTAACCTGAACCTGTTTAAGTTACTTGAATGCGTATAAACTTAAAGAATTCCCCATAAATTGATAAAATATTGGCCGTCCCTTCCCGCAAGTATTCAGAAAAGCTTCCTAATTGAATTAGTCTCATTAAAACAGACACATTTATTTTTATAACCCTATGATTTATTAATATAATCACCATACAAATACATTACGGGATTTCATCTTGGCATCTTATATTCGGACAGTAGAAAAATCAATAAGATGCTTTCCAAATTAAACAAGCGAGACGCAAAACAGCGGGCTGGCAATGCGCATGTGCCCGTGGGCAAACCATAGTCAAGTCAGGTCACGCGATCATGGCTTCTGACTGGGCGCCATGCGCCATGCGCCATGTGCATGCTTTTCAACTCCCGATGGACCAATTTATCAATTTGCCCATTTCGTGGTGTTGGCGTTATGCGGTGGTGGACTTTGTGGACTACGCAGCCGGCTGATTACGACTCCTCGCATAAGTATTGCGTGATCCAGTTGGGTTAACACAAGCCACCCTCTCCCCTTCCCCCGGCCACCATCCCCCATCACCCATCACCCATCACCCACCGCCCACGATCATGCGTTCATGCAGACCACCATTTAGCGCTCACCCCTGCCAGGTGAATCCTGCACTGGCCTCGACAATGATAGCGTTGAATGTGGTTTGATTTTCACACGAATTTCTACGAAAGTTTCTATCCACTTCCAGCATTTAGCGGTTAGTTGACGATTTTAGTATTCCGACCAATTTTGCCTGTGAAAGTTGGTTCCATAATGGTTCGCTAAATTGGTTGGTCTTGGGGTGGCGTATATAGCATTTGTTTTTATGGCCACAACAATTAAATAAGTACTTCAGATGGGAAAGTAGGTATATACAGCATCAAAGCATTGAATAATAAGGAAGAAGAAGGTAATAAGAAGAACCTAATAAGTAATTATTCAGAGTTATCAGAGTTTATTTTCTGGACCCTTATGCAACATAAAGTCGTCTTTAAATTCACTACTGACATTTTACATGTGATATTGTTCCGTCTCTAAAGATGACCTTCTGATATTCATCAATCACTTCTTGAAACGCCTCCTGTTTAATCTCAATGCTCCTCCCTTGATTTTCCAATCAAGACTAGAATATTGTTGCCATCCAAAATATGGTCGATCATTCATCGAAGTTTTATCGTAAAGTAACTGCTTATCAAGGTAACCTCTTACTCAACGGAATTTCATTCGGTATTTTAATTTCCATTTGCATAAAGCCATTATTACAATGAATAACATGCCAATAAAATTTGAAGTGTAGGTCAAAATTTGATATTTTGCTCTCGCTAGAGAAAGCAATGTGAACTGTTGAATGCTGGTAATCAATGAATATTGAAACCGAAAGCAAGAGAACTTTATTTTATTTCGAACCATTTGTAACCGAACCTGTCAGAACCGTATCAGGCAGAACCGAACCAACCGAACCGGACCAGACAGAACCGGACCAGACAGAACCGGACTAGGCAGAACCTGATAAGACAGAACCGATTCAGACAGAACCGATTCAGACAGAACCGAGCCACACATAACCAGACTGAATCAAACCAAACAGAACTAGAAGAACCGAAACAGTGGTGGATCATGGTGCGATGGTTGACAGCCAGGGAGTTCATCCTCACCAGATTCCTACTTTTTTATACTGCTGTAAGAAACTAACCACCACCACTCCACCATCCCACCACTAGTTTATTTCTTCCTGTGATTTCTGTCTTGTCGGCTTTCCTGCCTGCCTGCCTGCCTGCCTGCCTGCCTGCTTGGGTGGAGTACGGGGCATAAGTTCGTTCAAGTTGGTTGAAAGGTGTTAAACGGTCATCTGGCAACACGACTGCGACTGGCACAGAGTCGTGACTTAGCGAGTGCATTATTTATTAATCAGCATAAGCCGCTGCTGCATATAAGACGCCGTCTCTGCTCTAATTGCGACATGATACCTTTCTGACACCACAAGAATTTTCCATACACCCAGCGTTCCGAACTCATTTATGCTTCGATCCGAAGTAATGTTAACAGAAACTTATAATGCTTTTTGAATGTTGAGGCTGATTTTATAGGTGTATTGCTTCTAGAGTATAGTAATCACTAATCACGAGGTATGTAATTAGGAAGGGCAAGTTTAATTGGCTGTTATATAATTGCTACGCGAGAATGTGGAAGCTTTTTAATTGCCAAGCTTGGATATTAGATGTGGCTTTCGAATCTCGTTATGATCATGGCCTGCTCAAATGAAACATTTTCTGAAGATCATGACTTACATTTTTTATAAAGTGTTCGATTAATTCGACGTGCAAGGGATGCTTTTGTGTGCAGCTTGATCACTCGTCGAAATAATTCTCTTTGAGCAACCTGTTCTATAGTTTTATTAAAATAGCCATCCTTTCCAGTTGCATTCGACCTTAACTTTATAACTTATAATCTTGCTATTGTTAAAGTTTTGTTCGAATTCTTATTATCCTAACGAACACCAGATAATTTTTTAAATCTTGTCACGATTTTGGAACTGTAGGTTATTGTTAAAGACATAAAAAATCATTAGTCGTTTTTATTTTCATTGCCTTCTATTGTTATCCAAAATTATGTACAGATAATTCATGCGTTGAATCGGAGAATTCCACGACACTTTCAACATTTGGAGTACCTACCAGTGATAAGTAAGTTAAAATCAAGTTAGAGGAAAATTCTCTGTACGAAACTCCAACGCCAATTTCAACTCACTTTCAAGACACTGTCAACAAAAGAAGAGCCAGAAATGTCATGAAAAGATGAAACCATTGCACGAAAAGCACTCTCAGGCTATAGTTTTGAACCAATAACCGAAATCAATAAAGATTTTCAAAACGAAACAATGAAACCACAAAAAGAAACGCAAGAAGCAAACACTCACGACGTAAAGTAAACGTCACGTCAAGATTTCCGTGCTGTGCTAGGCGGGCATGGAGAAAGAAAAAACGTGCTAAAACTAAAATAAAGTATAATAAGAAGACATGCGATGCTGCTAGCTAGCAGCAGCAGCTAGCAGCTAGCAGCTAGCAGCAGCAGCTAGCAGCAGCAGCTAGCAGCCAGCACAAGGCAACACGCAACCAGGGAAAAACGCCGTTAATTGATGACGGTTAATCTCTCTTCCAGTCGCTATCTTACCACCGCGACGCGCATTTGCTAATGAAACGTAAATTATTAATCACATAGCACAGGTCGGTCGTGTACTGCACGAGGCAAAGCCATGCTGCTCATCAATGAATACTCTCCATTCGCCCCATGACCAGTGTTGTTGTTATTTTATTAAACGTCTCTATGTTTCTGATAACACATTCAATTAGTCATTAACAAGTTAATTAGTGGCGTTGTTCGGTGTATGAGCACACACCTATGCCGTAGGAAGGTATTGGATACGACGGATAGAATACGCCGAGTTTTCGATTTAGGTTTGAGCATTTGCAGTAAAATATTTACAACCCACACAAGTTGACTTGTAGCGAAAAGGGATTCCATTTATGAGTAGCCATATTGAATCATAATAATTTTAATCAATTTATGTATTTAAAAGCAATTCGTTAGTGAAGGAGCGAAGCGAGTGGAGCGAATCTTCAATTACACTCCCGGCTGAAACAAAAAACCTCTAATGTTTTTTTTTTGTGTTCGCGCTCTTTACTGACCAAACATTTTAACTAATTTTCATGAATATTTGTAAGAACATTTGAGATATCTAAACTAAATTTTGCCACATTTTTTTATCAGTCGAATTATTGTTCCGTTATTCAGTTTTGCGAAAATCGCGTTTCGCACTTTTGAGTCAAATCTTACATTTAATTTGACAATACTTACCTGATATCTTAACCCTTACGACGAGACGATAAAAAAATCATTGTTTTCACATAAAGCCCTTTTTTGGGGAAATGACGCTAATATGAAGGGCTAACAATATATATTCTTAGCGTTTTTTGCAGTGTCTTGCAACTTGATCAATTCTAGATTAACCGTGTCAAAAATTAGAGATTGCATTCGAAAACATAAAAAGATAAAAAGAAGGTTATCAAAAGAGTGGTTTTTTTCATATTGATGTGTAAGTTTTTATATATTTTTCTTTGGTTATTTACAACCTACATCATCAAATGATGCTTTACAAATCAGCGTTTTCGTACCCCTTGTAAATATATGCATAGGTAATATAGCTATACTTACTATTCATATGAAAATTATATTTGCTCTTCCCCCATTCTTGTCCGTATTAGTTTTTACCTAAACATTACTTGTTATATCGTTTGTAAAGCATTTAGCATTTATGGCCAGGCAGTCATTCTCTAAATGATTTTTAAATGTAAGGCGAAAAAATACCGACACATAATAATATATAGCATAGACAGGAAATTCTTGGGCGACAAGTCAGCAATTTATTCACGGCAATTGGCTGGCTTTTATCGGAACACAATACGGCAATTAATGTAGATCTGCAGCCTTGTTATCGGCAGATCTGGCGTCTAAAAGACGTAATTCTACCAATAAACCATTGGCAGTTCCAGAGGGGTGGTTAGCTTGCCGCGAGCAGTCACTTGATCGCGCAGATCTTCCACACTGCGAAATGAACATATCTAGATTACTTTGATAGATATCCATACACACTAGCGACATGCAAAGCAAATCACGCTGTACAATCTTGATCCTCCTGAACCAACCAAATAGATGCATGCAAATAAGAAACACACGTAGTGCATGGTTAATATATACTATAGATACATTTTTATTTTTTAACTTCGGATCGAGCGATAATTAAACATCCTTTGTTTCGTTGGCACTCTCGTCCTTCGCTAAGTCGAATAGCCATTACACTTCCTCTTCACAGAATTTTCTATGCGTCGATAATATTGTTTATATTGTATTCAAATTATCTTTTTCAGCTTGGTCACACCTTAAATCAGAGCGTGTCTCGGTTTGTTATTGATCGTGTTGATGGATGTGGATCTGGTGGGCGATCTTGCACTGGTCCATGTGCAAGCAGTCCCGAAATGCATGTAAATTACTGTTTGCTGGCAGCGTCTAGCACATGGGTGCTGCCTGTTGCACTGTGCGGTGTAACGTGGTGTAACCTTCTCTGAAGCTGGCATCTCGGATCTGCCCACGCATACGTCACGATAATCCCACAGCGGTTTTGCGGTGCATTCTTTGGGCTGCAGACACAATTGCAGGGTTACAATCGTGACAGTTAACATCCCTTTTGGTAATTTCGAAAAGCGCTAAGCAATTATTTCGAGATTACTCACACGTAGGCAAGGTTCTATTGAAAAATGCAACATAATTCCGGAGCTTTGTGCTAGCAATATAGGTGGTTAGTCGATGTATAGAGAATTAAGAAACATGAGCATTATCAGGGATAATGCAAGTACGGTAAATTATGCTAAATTAGGCTGAATTGAAAATTCAAATGCTCATTTGGTGAGGTACAACGTCATTGACATTATCTTTAGGAATTAGAATGGCAGCATGAATACAAAATTACGAAAGTAAATAAAAACAAAATTGTACTGTGCCCTTTTTGGCAACGCTTGACAAACGATAAGTGTACTTCGACAAGTGAATGATTAGAATGACTTGGGTCCATTGCAGCGTAAGTTCTGGAGATGTGTTTAAATTTGATGCACGGTATGGAGGACATGGAGGAAATATGGACCAGTATTTCCATTTGAATTATTTTATATTGTTGCTCGAAGTATTTGTTTTTAAATCAATGTAGATCCGCTGATTTAATTTAAAAGTGAATAAATGCATTTTCAGAGTTTTTTCAGTGGGATGAATCCCATTATTTAATGCTGGTCAGTATTTTTGTGTTCAGATTATTAGAGAATTTTCAGTGCATTTTGATGCATATTTGAACAAGAGGATGCAGTGATCTGGTGAATGATTTGGTGTAAGGAGAGTAAGCTAGGGAAAATTCTTACAAATACAATTAATTGAATGATCCAAATGTTGCTAGAAAGTGAGAAATTCGGAAATAGGTAAAGCAAAACAAATAATACCGGATTTTTTTCCGTGAACTTGATGCTCGAAAACAATGAAAGAAAAGGACAAAAAGCAAATTGAAAAATTTACTTCAAAATGACGGGTTATCGAATCATTCCAAAGAAAACCATGACATAAAAATACTTGCCTCCTATGAGAATTGAACTCATGACCCCTGGTTTACTAGACCAGTGCTCTAGCCACTGAGCTAAGGAGGCTCGGCGTTCCGGGGTGAAATTTGCTTAATAGGGTTTGACAACTTCATGATAAAGGGAGCGAACTTTGATCGCTACAAATTATAAAGCTTATCAATATATTATGTATGTCGTAATAGTAATGCTTGTGCATAATGAGCAGTTTAATTTTATTTGCAAACAAGCAAATTTTCGCACACTGAATTTTTATTTTATTCATACGAAATAATAACTTTTTCTTGACCTTTCGCATTGACATAAAAATGATTCATAATGATTCAGTCTAAGGGAATGAGAAAGGTCAATTTATTTATTTGATAGGAAGTCAGAAAACACATACCGATACGTGATCACTTTGGTATCCGATTAATCAAGTTTTCGGATCAATTTAGCCAAATTAGCAACAACACCATTTTCATAATAGATGCTGCATAGCATCAGTTTAGGATGTTATGAAAATCTGAATACAAATCTATAACTAGGAAATCATTCTTTAATCGTTGATCGACCTTTAGTAGGTTAAGCCGGGATTAGTAAATTGATTTGATGCATCATAATACAGCCAGGGGCGGAACAACGATTCACGGGCCCGCCCGCAGATTTGGCTGAGAGGCCCCCCCCCCCCCACTAAATTCACGGCATTTTTATATTTTTTGAAAGTTTCATCAATGCAATCGCGTAGTCTTACCTTAAAATTGTTTTTTCCTCACCTTCATCTCTGCAAATCGATCTATCAGCAACTCCACATCCATTTCCTTTGCCCTGTCAGCTTGGATACTGAGGGTAGCCAACCCTGAGAGGCGAAGTTGTCCCATCGAGGTTCTAATATAGTTTTTGATCAGCTTTAAGCGAGAGAACGACCGCTCCCCACTTGCCACAGACACTGGCAATGTTAGGAACAATATCAGAGCCGTGAACACATCTTCGTAGCTCGATGTCAAGGCCGTGTAGTCCACTAAAACAAGGCTGGCTAATTCGCGAACAGTTCGGACACTGCGAATTTCGGAAATCATTGTGTTCCGAAAGGTAAGAAGCTGGAGTGGGAATCCTTCCGGCAGATCTTCCGGAAAAAAAACTGTAAAATGAGTTTGTTAGCTAAAAACTTATTTTTCCGTTTTTTGACGCCCCACTGGTCGCACTCATAGTTGAAAAGCCTCCGAAATCCGAATTGCAATCAACTTGTTTGCACCAAGCTCTCTTGCAAACTGACTAAATATTGGAGCAGAAATGCTTTGTATTCAATAGCAATGGTTACATGGCACATGTCATGGACATGCTTATGCTAGACTTTTATGTTCAAATGAGATGTTTAGTGTTCTAGGAATATGGATTAGTAAACTCAAATTCTACTTGCAGCCTAGCGTGAGACAGGAAACATAAAAACTAATCGCAGAAAAGAATTGTCGCGATTTTGCATTTATACAATATGATATCGAACGAAAAATATGAGATGGGCGACGGGCCCCCCGCGGCTGAGGTTGGGCCTGGGCCCGCCCGCAGTCGCGGGCCCTGCAGGCGCCTAGTTCCGCCCCTGAATACAGCCTTAGCGGATTACAAAGACTTATATATTATCTCGGTGTTTATATTCAATCAATTTGTAGAACAGCATTGACGGAATATGAATTGTAAGTCCTAACTCTGCTACGCATTCACTACAATAGCCTTTAAAAAACACGTGCCCCGTCTGAGAAAATTGTCTTGTCAAACCGTCGTTCTATACGTTGCGCGCGGTCAGCAATCTATTAGTTCGATTTGTTACTCGGGTAATCAAAGGGCTGCTGCTGCAAAAGTCATTGTCTACTCAAGATCGTGACCTGTCAATCATTGTGCTGTTTCACTCGGCCTGTTGCAAGGGCCCGTGATGCTGATTCTGTCTGCCAATGGCTGAACACTGCAGAGTGAAATGCAGCAACTGGATACGCGACTTACCCATGGTGGCGATATCGGTTGAATTGCCAACAATCATCATTATCTTCACGCATCACTTATCGATAGATTGATGAAATTATCTTGTCTGTATCAGCATGGGCGAGCAGTCCTGTGTAAGCTACTTGGAAGGCTCGGAGTTTCATTACTGCTACCATCCTATTCCGATTTCTATGGATACAGCTTCGGCCTGTTATTCAATCTTTTATTTTCCTCTGCTTGATATGAGAGTTGTTTTTTCTATTTGGTTTCATCCATGGGGATGGAGATGTCATCTAATAATCATCTAAAAGCGAGGTATTTCAAAATAGGGCCGAGTTGGATACGGTGCGAAGCTTGGCTGCCTCTAAGGCTCATTAGGTCAGATGACGTCAGACTGCGTTACACATAAGTCATCAATCGCTCCGATATGCGCCGTGATTGATTGAATGTATTGATGAAGGTGCAAGACTCGCAGAAGTGCAACTTGTAATTGCAAACGTGGCAGTCTCTTAGTATTAATTACCGTGATTCTCGATAGTTTCTTCCTTGTTTGAGGCAAGGATCTTTGATTGCGTTATTTTATGGGGATGAGATTAAGCTGTTGTGGTGTTGCGGAGAAGATCAGATTGACTCGACCCGGGACCATAACACTATGACATACAAAAAAATACATTACAAATACAAGACATTTTCCTTGCAAATGTATGAAGGTTGTACCTGACAGCGATCATAAATAAAAGTGCTTCTTGGAAATTATGCTACGAATTAGCCAAATGAAAAGTTAATGAATGATTGATGGTTTCCCTGAGATTGGCTGCTGATCTGGCGAGGTATTACAGACAATCCTGTATCGATGTATGATTATCATGTGACATTCCTCTGACTCTTTCATGCACCGCTCGGATAGGAAATCATCTAACAGTGGCGTAATGCTGTCGCAGCAGTGGCGGACCCAAGGAAGCAAGGGGAACGGACGAGATGCGTAACTAAATCTGCTAGCTTACATCTGGTAAAATTTGACAAATGTTAAATATTACTAGGCTATGCGAACACTCATATAATCGTGTTGTTGATGAGCGTAAGA
The DNA here is from genome assembly GCA_921293315.2 of Nemurella pictetii. NCBI lineage: Eukaryota > Metazoa > Arthropoda > Insecta > Plecoptera > Nemouridae > Nemurella > Nemurella pictetii. The sequence goes on along the minus strand of OV121116.1, from coordinate 21,238,777 downwards.
TTTACGCTCACCCACAACGTGATATTATTGCGTGTGCGTATAGCCTAGAGGCTTATATGATCAATTTAAAAGAGTCGGCGTTAATTTAGCAGCTTTCTCAGTGACATTACTTTCCTGGAAATATCATAATGTAGTTGTCGTGAAATTATTTGAATATTTCAAAACGTTAAAATCGATTTCAAGAATAACTATAAAACTGATTTGCTTCAAACTAATACAGTATCTTCTTTTTAAAATTTATAACGCACACAGTAAATTCTGTGAGCATCGGTTGTAGATAAAGTTGCTTTAGTTGCAAAAAACTGCAGAAACGCCTAAAAAGTGTCCTAAAAGCGCCATTTTCAAGAAAAGGACTAAACATACAACAATGAAATTTTAATAATAATATTAAATTGTGAGAGTGAACGTACCTAGAAAGTTTCGTCAAAAAATATAAAGGTTCTTGGCCTCTGGAGCGCAAAACGTGTTTTGAAAATACTGAAAAATTTCGTAAAAACTAACATAAAATGCAATGGTCCGAATTGCTTCAAAAACGTGGCAGATCTAAAATCAAAGAAAACAAAGGTTCTCAGAAATTTTAATCAAAATCCATTTTGGCGTTTGGCCGGTAGCTTGCGTACAAACAAACAAAAAACATTCCGGATTTTTTTAGCAGTAAAGTGTACTTGAAGATTTCGCTTCACTCGCTACTCTCGTTACGCTCATCAATTAAGCTCATACGCATTAAACCTTACAAATGGATCTTATACTCAATTCGATAGAATGCTCTGTTGATCTTCGTCCAAATTAATGCATGCATTGAGACCCTACCTCCCCGCGCATTTGAACTCATTAGATTTTAACCTAGCTTTAAGTGAATGCTTGAATTAGAAAACACATATCTTACATAAAGGAGTTTGGATAATTCACTGGGCCTTATGTCCACCACTGGTGCAAAAGCAAGTCCTCTGTGTAGCAAAGCAGGCTGACCAACATTTCTAGCAACCTGCGCTTGAGATGGCTATCAGATAATTGTTCCAACTCTTTCTCAATAAAGATAGGAATTATAGATGAAATGTCAATGGAATCGCGATTGTAATCACAATCTATGGTCTGTATTTGCCAATCTAAGACGAGTTGACCGAGAAAACGTAGCTGCATTTATATTATTACCAATACCAACTATCGTAGTCACTGATATGAACTATACGGACAGGAGAAAAGGATAGCCTTAAATCAATGTCTTGGGGCTATACTTAGTTTCAATTGTTTGTCATCCACTTTCCCATGTGCTTTTTTTACTTATCACATATCCACAATGCGGGGGTCAAAAGTTTCTTCCTTTTCAAGTCGGTGGGTATGGTCTATAGTTCTCCGACGCCATAAACCGATAATGCATATTATTTCTCACTAGTAGCAGAATATAGTTGAATGCTGATAGTATAGACAATTTGTAACAATACCCCTTTCTGTTGTCGTGATAACACAAAACGAACGAATCATCGCAGTAATCAAATCCCATTGCCAGGAAAAACCTGATTGGAAAAGTTAAGCAAATCACGTGACCAAGATGACGACGATAGAAGTAGAAACCTATATGTATATTGTCTAATGTCTACCCGTTGGCATAGTAACCAATGTGCATGCAAGAAACTATCGAGCATCTTGAGCTCTTACGACAAATGCAGATAACAGCTCGCAACGGGCACCGAGCACCGAGCAACGAGCAACGAGCATGGCATCTGCAAACGGTAGCCCGATTCCGATGCACTTCTACGTACCGGTAATAGTTGCAGCTGAGATAATCAGATGCAACCATGTACCCGCACTACATCCGCTTGCCACAGCTTTAAGCACTTTGTAATAGAGGCGAAGCGCAATGGACCGTATGAAAACACGGTAGCTATTGGAAGATTAATGCAGCTGCATCGACAAAGCTAAGGAATTACTATATAGTTTTGTGTTTCTTGCATAAATGCAAGACAGAGTTGGATCGTTCTACGGTATGTTGCTACTTCCGAAAGATGGTATATAGATTTTATTTTCTTGTCCCGTAAGGAAGCAACCTTCGTATCTTTGTTTTATCAGTTAGAAAAAAGCTGTAGGGTTTTGAGTTTTTGACTGATGATCAATTGCAAGAACGGCAGTAAGTTTCTTCCGAGTTGTCAATAAATTGCCGACTTGAGTTAGGTAGAAACAATGTGAAACTTTCTCTGCTCTTAGGTCGTTCAGTGGTATCAGGATTCAGGACACAGGCAACTTGGACTTCACGATGTCCCTTGACGCCAAAAACAAAAAGATGCGTAGGTACGCCTATTTATTTCCGTTTTGATCGTAGATGAAATCACATGCCAGTCTGTCAACAGAGACGAGCCTTGTTCTCCGGTAACAAGTGGGAAATGGGAAACGGAAAAGACCGGGCAGTGTAATTGTTCCAAACTATCCTTCGACTTTGTCTGATTTGGCCACTAGATGATGATGCAAGGATCACAGTGGCAACATTCTGGACGGAGGAGACCCGGAAAAATATAGGATCCCTATAACTGTTGATAATGCGTCGTTATACAATAGATAATTTGGTACGAGCGTCTAGTAAAAGGTGTTGAAATATGAGCTTCTGGAGTGTGCACTCACATCACGACGGATACATGATTTCTCTATTTGGAAAAACTGCCGATCTGATCAAACTGACAGATAGCATATTCTGATCGGCTACAATGACGTGTTTTCTTTACAAGTAATGCACGTGGGTTGATGTAAGCATGATTGATTTGTTCAGTTCAATCAATTATAAACCGATTGACTGCAGCGTTGCGAAAGATTGACAATGCGGGGACGGAGTGTCCATGAATTTTATTTGACAATCTTGGATTATGAGGTAACAACATTCAACTTGTGAGTAAGATTGATCATAGAAATAATTGTCAGATTAACGAGTATTTAGTTTTTTCGATGGCTCTAGACAAATATGGTCCCGACGAAGTATAACTTCTTGTGTTTTTGGAGGCTCAAGAATTGAAATTTTTTAACCCTCAGATAAACCCTCAGGTTGTCGAAATTGGTAACGTCAGGACTCAGGATATCAACCGCCAAAGAAAAACAAAAATAATGAACGCTGATATCTCGGCAGGCTTGCTTTTGGAGGTTATAAACAACATGTTTCTTCGTTTGCCACGTTTTCTTCGGCGTCAAAATCATTTGACCGCATACATATAATACTTGTTATCGCGAATCGCGAATCTCAAATCTCAAGCACGACAATCGCGGCCGAATCCTTGTAGAAAACGCGAACATTCTCCGCAACAGAACACACAAAAGCTCGTTTACAAGCAAAAAGAAATATCACAAAAAAAACAACAAAAAACATCTGAGGAACCCAAAGAAGCAAAAAAAGGCTCATCTTGATATTGGAAATGAGCAGAGCGCGCTGCACGTCCCAGCTTCCAACGTGTTGGCGTCTTGGTCCGACATGGACGGTGACTTGGCCCAATCTCTCGACCTCCCTGCCGACTGTTTACGAGTATTTCTTATTATTTGATAAGAACACACTCAGCATGTTGTCCGGCTGCCCAGGGAAGCAGGGACAGGGGGCAGGGGGCAGGGGGCAGGGGGGCAGGAGGCACCCACCCACGAGATGGGGACGTCCTTGACGAGAAGCGGCCGATAGAAATGGGCCCCGTCCCCGGGGGTAACTATCTGTGATTTTTGCGCAGCCGAACGCAATTCGATAGGCGAGTGATTGACGAGAGGAGAACATGGACCGTATTCCTGGTAATTAATTCTGTCGAACTGCAAGCAACGTGCGGTCGTCAATGCCTGCGGTCAGCAATGCAAACAATAGGAAATAATATGTAATCGGTGCGCGCCAAATAATTGAACGTGCATAATTTTACAATAAAGAAGGACGAATTATAAAATCAGGCTGAAAAGTTAGTTATTATGATTTGTTGGCGGTATTTTTCAAGCCCTCGAGATAGTAGCCGGTATTTAATTAGTGGTAATTACTTTTAATTAAGTTTTTTGGACCACGAGTTCCGTTCTGCAGATGTGTGCTTTCATCTCACGTATGCCATGGGTATCTCAAGAGATATGATTAGCTCGATTGGTGGCTCTTGGTCAGCCTTGGGATCGATATAGTATATCGATGAATTTTCGCCATTAGGATAGCCGGTCTTTCGTTGAGAACAAGTTTTCTTCGAAGTCTGCTGATTATCTGCTAAAACTGTTGCCTTATTGGCTTGTAGTGGTATCTTATAAATGATTATGTCCGGTCGAAAGCATAACATGTGGGTTGCACTAACCCATAAACAAATTACAAAATCAACAAATTAAGGATACTAATAAAGAAATCCCAAATTTTGTATACTTATGATTTTGATTTGATGTGTTACACATGTCGTATTGTTATGACCCGTGTAGCTATAAGAATCAATTTAACCACTTCACAAATCATGATTGCGGAGTGTACAAATATACCAATAACGATGTTGCTATGCAAAATTTTAAAACAGGATTGAGCAGTCTACACAAGACAATTGGCAAACCATGGTGGTATCTTAGAGGTAGTACCACAGAGTTATTGGTATAGAAGCATATAGATAGTAGCACCCTACTCAAAACATATCACCAACCACACCATCCTCACCACGAATGTCCATACAGTTTCCATCACTTCCGCAGATAGCTTCCTCCGGTCACACCTTGGTTTCGTCCTTGGCGGACCAAAATAAGATCATTTTCAAAAATAAAACAAATAAACGGTAATATACGGCACTATTATAGTCTCTGCGAATACTAAACTATCATTAAAACATATTTCTATGCAAAGCATAGAAATAATTCATTGGAAATTTAACGATCCGTTTTCAACAGAGGTTATGATCAATTTTAAGAATTTTGTTAAATAGAAATCGAAATAGACATATTCAATAATCGGAAATACCCTTACTTTGGTAGATCTTCACGTGACTCCAAATGTAGCAGATTAGTTGCAAACATGTGGAAAAAAGTGAATTTCTTGTTTTCATGCCTAAGCATGCAGGGTTGCAGGGTTGAAAGTTGCTTTTCGCCGGAACGTACGGGTTGGCTATGCAGTAGGGGAAGGTATATCCATGTAAGCATGGTGGCCCTTTTCGATCGCATCATAGGTGATGACCACTCTCTTAGCAATTATTATTGAGGCTTCACACTTGGGGACTTTTAGAACCATGTATCGACATTGATTGCCATGGAAAAGAATTTGTAAAGCGGCCAAGCTGGAAGCCCGCTGATTTTCCACACACCTTTACAATTAATAGATGCAAATTACCCTTGATTACGTTTTGATCCAACATGCAGAAAAGATGGTTTGCGCTCGTGCGGTGTTTATAAAAAAATAGCTTCTTAATGATTCGATCGTTATGCTAAGTATTCATTTCAAATGCCTCATAATATCGAGCATAACTAAGAGGACGATAAAATTAACTTTATTGTGATGAGGCTAACACATGGGATATAAATATTTTTATTACTTTACTATAATTTTAGCTCGTTTGAAAAATTCCAAGCGGCATTGAATTAAATAAAATTCCATCCCTCATTGGCTGTGTTCAATATCCATTGAAACCAGCGTTCACTTTTAATCCCAGGAACTAGAGGAGATGTTAGGTTATATCATTTGAAAACCAATTGATTTAGCAAAATTTGAGTGAGAGCCCTGACGGTATAAAATTTTTCTAAGTACAAATTTCTGATAGGCCCGTCTGTATCCACCTCTCTGACGTGCACTGTAGCTACTATAAGAGTGATAAACTCGAAACAAAAAATACATCACTCACTCAGTTTAAATTGTTAATGGATAAATTGCTACTCAATTTGCTGAGTGAGTGTGGGGGGGGGGGGGGGGGGTGGTTCTCAATTTCTTCAACCGTAGCGTATGTGATAAGAATTGTATTTTTGATAATATTAATTTGTTCGATTTTCCTTCGTTGCGATCTTGATAGATTCTGAATTGTAATTCCTAAGATAACAGAACAAAAAAACTGTACACCCCTGATAATAACATGTCTTAGTTTAAGTGGCAACATATTTATATGATATACGTTTTTTTAAATAACAAGGGTAGGGTGATAGTAAGATTACTTGCCTCGAGCATCCACCAATGCTTGTTACTGGATGCTGTATGAATGATGCACGCCATCTGATCAACCCCGATCGACAAGTGTAACGTGTTTATCACGTTTTACTACTGAATCCAGCTTCATGCCCCGGGCTGCAGGCATTTGTGCAGAAATTGGCAAGCCAGAGATATTGGACGAATCTCACACGAAAGTTCACATTTTAACAAGCACCAATAAAATTTGGAGTTTTTATTTCAGGCAGATGGATTTTACAATTTCCTCGACACCGATTTCATGTCCGAATTCACTTTCATAACAACCATACGCAACAATCAATCAAACTCTGGAAGCTATTCGATTTTGACAGTTGAAACCGAACAGCCTATAGTGAAGTTCTTAAATCGTGGTTAATTCCATATAGAGTTAGTAAACTGCTGTTGTTTTTTGGTGGCTCTCCTAAAAGCGCCCACAATGGGTTGCAGTTCTTATCGGGGGCCACCATCAGACAAGTCAGATGTGTGGCACGTCATATTTCGTTTTCATTCGTTATGAAGAAATATGTTGAGCTGATCTAAATTTTGCGGATTCGAACTTTTGGCCTATCAAATGATAATGTGATGTGATAGTGTGATAATGTGATTTACCAAACAAAAAGATGAAGGTTTCGTGTTCTGTTTTCAGTTATGACGAAGAAAAGGCAACTGTCAGAGATGATATAACGGCTAGCGTGTAATTATTCTGCATCCAGTATCCAGTGGAGGTGCCACGTTCGGTCACGCAACTTAACTCGCTCCCTGAATCCTGATTCATCACCATCAATTAGCTTTTTAGCACACATATCATAACCAACTTAACATAATCGATGACAAAAAAACCACTCTCAAATTAAGAAAGCAATTTCTTTGCCTGCACTGCTTAAGCATGAAGTAGATTTATCATTATAATGTAACGTCTGTAATCTGGTATGACTTGTCTCTCATGCAAGACATCGTTCGAGATGAGAGAGCTAGACTTGAGCGTGCATTTGACCCAGTTATCTCTCTGCACACCCCCCTACCATTTTCACCTACCCCTTCCACCTTCCGCCCACACCTGAGTCTGAATGGAGAGACCAAGTTGATATTATAAGCATTCAGAGCCCTGATAGAACAAGACCTACAAAAGGGATTGCATAATGAATCGCCCCGAGCTCTGCAGCATATTCCTTGCTACTAGCATTATTATAAAATATATAATCCGTTCCGTAATAATATTCGTGGCTAGCTACTTATATTATTATTAATAATTTAATATCCTAACCCGTTCTGGTTGAGATAGATCTATGAGATTTCATTCACCATCAACTACAATACAACAACGCGCGAGCCATGAAAATAATAAAATACGATATCAGGAATTAACATTTATAACTATTTTAACAATAGTGCCTTGTGTAAGATATAACATACTATATAGATACAGTACACAATAAACTGGATAGAACCGAATGAAATTTCTTTTCGTGTATCTTTTGCTGCTAAAGTAATTGAAAGACGAAGGCCGAAAAGTTAGCTAAGTCTGCAAAAGAATTATGTACGATGAACGACGAACCTCTAAGCTCTGAGTCTAAAGGAGACACCGATGCTGGGATTCATGTGGAAATGAAATCGCGTTTCTTAATTCTCATTATCAACATGGCCACAGCACAGCCGCCTCTCTCACGTGCCGGTTCGCTTGGTCTCAGCTCGGATCTTGTTCCGGTTGTCATTCGATCTCTGGCTGGTCCACGTGATTCTCAAGGATGTGTCCACGATGGCTCCTCGGTGGCTCGACGCACGGTGCTGCGAACGCTAAGACACTGCCTTATTGCGCAAATATCTTAGGTGTGTGATAGATAAGATTCATTCGTATTACAAGGGGTAGGCAATCGATTGTCCAAGGTCGGATGTCAGCTCAAGTCACTGGACTACTGGACCAGTATAAGAACATAGCGTAAACACCAAACATAATCTGACCATAGATTGACTGCCGAAATTTTTAATTGTCAAAACACTTCGATAAGAAAATTATGTGCTAAGGGAAAATATAGAAACGGTCGTTCTGTCCATCATTTTCGAGTGTGGTGTGGTCATCAGGAATGTTCCTTGCCACTGACATTCATATGAGAGAGCATTAGCAAATGTGTCAATATGCAATGAGAACAGGATATCCACGTGATAAGAACTCGAACCCAAGCCATAATGACGTGTCAAATAACTCTGCATTCTTAATTCTAATCTAATGGAAAGTGATCATATTTTCCCCTGTCCATCCAATGATCATACCGATCTGCACAATAGTACACCAACGGTCATACTTCGATCGAGTTGCAATGCACGATTGATTTCCCATGAGTAATGTGAAATGTCCACTCTGAATCGCTGCACTTTGGTTACACTGGATGTGCATTCTGCCGACAATAATAATGCAGATCCAGCCTGGCAACTTATAATATAGTATCATCTAGTATAGTCGAGTCGAGCTCTCATGCTGTGATATTGCGAATTGCGAAATTGCGATGGCTCGAGCTAACTATTGTCGGCAAAACCTTGGCGCACTGAATGCCCATACCAAGTAATGCCCATAACACCATGGGTGGCCACCTTTACGCCTTGCACCAACCATTGCTCGATTTATAATTACCCTCTCGATAATAATGAACAACATCGAATGCTGATATCAACACAACGGTATAAGTGGCAACAATATTACTCCCTGCAAATGGCCGTAGGGTGTGCTCATGTGGCGTTCAAGTCCGGTAGATATACAAATTGCCTTCTGCCCCTTCGGCGGGTGTGGGCCTTTCGGTTTCAAACGCCATTCCTGTATTTCCTCTTGTTTTCTTTTACTCTGCAGAGGCCCTTCTCTTGGAATTTATATCGGTTTATTCGAGAGGCGTTTCAACAGCTTGGTCATTTTATATATTTGGCCGCAAGGAAATTATAAAGATAATTGGCATCGTCTAGTGCCTCGAAGTAAATGGACACTCGCATCCTTCGCGGCGTCGAGAGGCGTAACGATAACTAGATCATTCCTATGATCATTCCACAATTGTCAGGGCCACATGGGGAAGAAATTGGCGATGGAAACAACACGTCCGGACATCGGTGCGCTGAAGGACTGCTAATGTTTAGCGACGATCCATGTCGCATCGATTCGTCGTCCGATACTCCGACAATTCGCCACAAATATAGCTAAGATTGACAAGAAGGATGGATATTTGAGTGAAGTCCAATTTTCTCAACGAAACCTGACGTAAATCGAGTAAGTGATATTCTAATGGGCGTGATTTGGTCATGTTTGTTCGTTGTTTGTTTGATTTTGCTTGCTTTACGCTCATGATGGCATGTAAAATTTGGCAGCCGAATGGTGGTACATTGTGGTACATTCGGTTGCATGCATTAGTTGCTCACATCGCATCGTTGTCTTGGAATTCAGGAAAATAATCAATTGCAAAAGCGATTCGAATTTTGGAACCTGACGGTTGAAATGGGTTGGATGATCGATTGTATATATATAAATCAATAAATGATCGATATTTTTAGAAAAAATTATGACTTGTCTATATACGAAAACTAAGAAATCTGACGTAAACGTGGTGTGGAATGGGGATGTGTGAAAAGGAAGATACTAAACGTTTCTAACGTATACATTATTTGGAACCTCCATGTAGAGGGTGTCGATTTATTTTGTGTGCTTTCCCTAATAGCGATGGAATGCGAGCATTCCATCATTTTTTTAAAAAGTTCTGAACTAATTGGGTAAAATCAGTTTCATTTTCAATCAAACTTTCAACTTTATTGATTTTGTCCTGTTATCTTTTTCTCGTCTTTCATATTTTTTTGTTACTGTTTATTAGGACTGGTTCATACCTTTCATGTAAGTAGCAATGGCGATTCGGAATATCTTGTAGTTTTACGACGAAATTTTACCGCAATTTTAAAACGTCCTAAACCGTTTAACGACTAACTCTCCTGTTTTCATCAATGAATTAAAAATGAAACCTCGAAGTATCAGACGTGGTATTTAACGACACTCTCCGCTACAAGCACGCTCTCTGAAGTTACGTTAAAAACAGCAAAAGGAATCTAGAAGACCTCGTGATTCATTATTTGTGTATCACAGTGCATCCTTCACCAAGCTGCATTCCCCAGTGCACTTAAATGCAGATTGATGTAAAGTGCACTCCAGCTCTTTCGATATGCGAAATGTGGCAGCAAACTATATCAAACGGGGCATTATTCTCCGTCTGTAAAGCTGGTCCGTAAAAAAAAAATCGATGGCTTAAGGGAAGGTCGAGTGTTCGGTCCTAGGACGGGTGGCTGCAAGGAAGGTTGAACTCCGCTTGCCAATTGACGGCAATACCGATTGACCAGATGATAAGAATAAGCAATTTTAAACGTTACACGGTGGTACCGTGGTACTTTGAGTTTGCCACCGTCGTCTTCGAATGGCCTCAAGCCAAACTCGCGATCTTGTTTAATATCATGCAAGCGTTCGACTCAAGGTTCTATCCGAAATGGGTTTATAAAATGCATTCTTGTCAATTCGTTTCTCTGCTCGAAGCCATTCGACACGTTAATGTTAGACCACTCATCCGTGACGAGATCGGATAGAGAAAGACGAGGACGACGAAGATATCGACTACGGTACGACTATCCGATGAAGACGACGACCACGACGACGACGACGACGACGACGACGACGACGACGACCACGACGAAGTTCATCACATGACTTTGTGGCAAACGGTTTTTCAGAGTTCTTCACAATATAGGTAACAATTCGTCCTTGGCTCAGATGTTTCGGATATTGGCGGTATTGTCTGAATTAATTGCAAATCAGTCCTGGTCATCGTGATCCCTTTTGCCGTGAAATGTTTACCTACGGGACGATTCCGTTTTGAAAGCATACGTAATCGCCATGATGGCTCAGTTTTGCGTTAGATGAGGTCAACAAAAAATCTGTGATAAAGTGATCAACTTTGGGCACAGCTTAATCTTAGACTGGCTGTTTTGCATAACTTCGTGTGGGTTATATTTAACATTCGCTCGTGGAAATGCCAAGTTCAACTGTTTTACGCGATTTCGTTACGTTTTATAGTCTCCCAACAACGAAGCCTTTGGATTCTTGGAGACTTTGACTGATTCAGTATTAATTGATAAAGAACACGTGATTGCACTGCAAATGCGACAAGTCATGAAAGGTCCCATTCGTTTCGGACGCGCTTGATTAGGAATGCAATTGAATCTAATCGTGGAAAATGTAAGTGTATGCAGATGCCAATCAAAACATTGACAAACAATTATGAACGAGATTTCAGAATATTGCTTTTGCCTTTTCTGCAAAACAACTATTTACTTAACCATTGCACGGTAAATTCAAATTTGAAACGTAACGTTTAAACTGTGCCATTGCAGTCATCTAGCCATTAGTTGAAGGCCAAAATCACTTAATTCCTCTGGTAACAATACTTCTGTCGGAAATATTGTCAAAACGTCGCTCAAGATAGTAAGTGGTCTGTGATTTCGTGTAATGTTATAAGCCATGCAATGCAGTGCCCTTGTCAACTTCATACGTTTATACTGGACATACTTGCTGGACAGACTAAACTTGACTACCACATGACATTAGATATTAGACAGGTATTCTTGCTTAGATTACAGCACCATTGATTCAACACTGCTTATCCAAGATCTAATTATACACTAATTCCCATTATTATGCAGTCGTATACATTGTGGCTGTTGCTGCTGCTGCTTTAGCTGCTGTTACCGTGATGAGGGCAGTTGCACGTTACATTTCTAGCATTGTGTAACGTCGTTGGCTTACCACGTTAGTAATTGTGACGGGTCCAACTCGTTTGTTGTTATAAATTTACAATGCACTGATATCGAGTTTATATTATTTTATTAGGCAAATAGTCGTGACCAGCTAACCACTAACTTCAATTCACTAGCCGTCCCAATAAATATACCAGCTGAGCGTTCCCCGATCTGACCGCAGGCGTTTTGCGTGCGATGCAATTCACAATATTAGATACTAATATAATCTAATGTCATGTTCCTCTACTCAGAAACTATGTGCTTTTGTAAGGACTGTGGCTCAAAGTCTTTAGAAAATCAAGTCTGGCTCAGGGATAGCATAAAAGGCCTAACAACAAATTGGAAATGTAGCAACAATCAGTGAACAAACTGTAGCCAAAAAAATATATTAATAAATTGTGTGGGGCAATTAGTGAACTTAATGAGTCAATATATCGATACCTTTACTACGAACACCCTCACAATTAAGTATATCTAGTTTCCGAAACTCTAAATAGGCAATTTAAAATAATCTCAGCGTTGTGTAACTTAATTTTATGTGGCTGCTTCCATAGGAGTATCGGCATGTTATAGGTAATCGTATATTTCGATAATTTGGACGCTGAATCGTTGAACTAAAGTATGAATGGATTTGCCACATTAGGTTGGCTTGGTAAAAGCATATATTTTGTTTAATTTTTGTCCAGACACATGGTGTTTCCATTCCTTGAATTAAGAATGGGGGTTGTTCGTTGTACCATATAAAGAAAATCAACTTGAACAGAGATTAATTTCAGAAAGAGATCTGCGCCTTGGTTTTAATTTTACCATTGCAACGCCATGATACCATGCGACCAAAATCCATTCAGTATGAGTAAAACAGCATCACAGAAATCAGATCGTACGCAGTTAGATACACGTAAAACTTTCCAGCTCGTCTGGGTCATTCGACTGTCATGTCTATACGCTATGTGAACATTCATGTATAATCGTGTTGTGGATGAGCTCACCCACAACGCGATTATTTAGCGTGTGCGCATAGCTTAGAGGCTTCTATGATCAATTGAAAATGTTCGGTGTTAATTTAGCAGCTTTCTTGATGACATTAGTGACCTGGAAATATCATGATTTAGTCGTGAAAGTATTCAAATATTTTAAAACGAAAAATTCGTTCAATTGATTTGCTTCAAAATAACTCAGTATCTTCTTTTTAAGATGTTTAACGCACAATGTAAATTTTGTCAACATCAGTCAAAAATAAAGTTGATTTATTTCCATTAAACTGAAAACACTCTAAAAAAGTGCAATAAAAACGCAATAAAGGCGCCATTTCCAAGAAAAGTGCTAAACATAAAACAATCAAATTCTTATACAAATATTCAATCATAAGGGTCAACACATCCAGAAACTTTTGTCAAATTATATTCAGATGCTTGGCCTCCGGAGTGCATAATCGGGTTTGGCGTTTGGCCTGTAGACCGCGAACAAACACACAAAAAAACAAACATAAAAAAAACAACACTAGTGATTTTTTTGCAGTAGGTGTAAGTGAAGATTTCGCTTCACTCGCTTCGCTCGTTACGCTCATCAATTATTCCGATGTTCCACCAGTCAAAATTGCTGAAATGCATTACAAAAAACACTTATTACTCTTCAATATCTGAATGTATGTTACATCAAAACGACAATAAGGTGCTTGTGGATGTTTATCGAGTAAAACTGACCACAGGCATGCAAAGTTTTGAAGATCAAAACACTGAAATTATTAACGGGACTTCCGATAGTAAGTTGAAACTCCCGCTGCAATTATTATCTTCAGTATACGAGGATTAAATAATTGGCACTCTTTATAAAGTGCCACTCGACCATTTCCAATTATTGACATTGGTTTTTTTCTTATAACATCCGGAAAATCTATTCCACAGTCATTTCTTCCTTGTAAAAACCATAAAAAAGGCGTGTTTGAGAACGTGTCATTTAATGGAAATTCAGTTTATGGTGATTTCATTAGCTACATACTATAATTGATAGCATCAAACAAATATTTTTTTACTCTGCTCCCCGCTTTGAGAGCTTATGGGGATTATCGTGCTTGTCCAGGCACTTTTTTTGGCTACAACCAATCTACTGGTACCCTAATTTTATTTTAACTGTAGCATATTCACAAGGCAAACATCAGGCCCTCCTGAAGGATAAGTCGTCTGCTCTCTGCAGTGCACTTGTCGACTTCGATGCATGTTGCGCTGCATGGTCCACACGTGACTCGATAGAACGACTGGCGTTCGAAAAACTTGTTTCATAAAAGGCCCACTAATTATAATGTAAGGTGTCATTAAATTAATTGTATAATGTCGGTAACTCTTGGTTGGCATTTTCATATTATCTTCGATGTGAAATGAAATGTAGATCATGGTTATAGTAATATAATATAATATAAAGATATATAATATATAATGTTCAGTTGATCTGCATTATGCATACAGTAAGTGATTGTTATGAACCTACTAGAAGTTAACTAGATATTAAGTCTGGAGAAGAGAGCTAGCAATGCAAGTATTATGAAGTCGTGGAAGCATTTTACTGGCTGTATATCTTTTGACATTCGAAATGGCAGAGATCGCTATCATCGAATATTTGCAAATGAGATTATCAGATGAATCGCGAACACTTTCACAAGGAAATACTACCAGTACCTTGCATATTGGCTACTCGTTCTTTGTGGTAGCACCGTAGCAAGCAATCTCACTTCTATATTGCAAGCCCCGAATCTTGAATGATGTCAAGAATCTTAGGGACGATATTTCATTAGTCTGTTACAGAACTTGTTATCAATCAGATGCCGCTTTTTCAAGCTGGCATATCGATTTACTCTTCACTATGGTTAAGTAATACCAGTTTGAGGCAAAAGTGGGGGCTTAGGGTGCATGTAATCATCTCAAGAAGTTAAGGTTTATAGGTAAATCGTAGAGACCAATATCTTCCGATAACTTCTGCGATCATGACATCTGCTTTTATTTGCATAGTTGTATGTGCGAGATCTTTTTATCCGGAAATTGTAATGCCATGGCTTAGTGATTCACACGTAGGTAGTTTCAGATCTGAAGAAATGATTTGCATTCGTAAAACGAAAACTTCGTACAAATAGGCGTGACATGCTAGTTCCTACACAATGATAATTAAACACGTGGGTTTAAATCTTTTGTTTGTATGTAAATAATTACTCCATTTGGTGCAGCACCTACCTTTAAAATCCATTTCACTTGATTTCGATTTCAATTATGCTGTACTACAAGTATGCAAGGGGTAGTTTGTAAAAAAAGGAGCGTGACACAATGTAAAAAAATAAGATTTCCATTTGGTATCCCTATTTGTAAATTGAATTTCTTTCGCTCTAAGGAAGACCGTCTCTGTGAAGTTGCAATGCATATTTTCTTAAATCTATGCCGCGGTTTGTTTGAAGTACCGCCACTTAGCTTTTCAATTGTTCCTGTTCGGTACGTTACATTCGTCTTGTGAATTCATGGGGAGCACCAAGTAATAACTGATGTGTGGAAGAAAAGTATATTTCATATAGATGTTCAAGGATTACATCATTGTAAAGCGCTTTGCATATTTTGTTGAAAACGAAGAAAAACAAACACCAAAAGAATTATTATGATAAAAAAATGAATGTGTCAATTTAATTCTGTTGATTTTTTATATAACTTTATTGAAAAACAAAGAGATTTTCTTAAAAATGAAAATGGTTAGAGGAAGAGCATTGGCACAAATAAACCCTTTCTAGTTTCTATATATTTATATAAGCTCTCAAGGCAATCTTTATGCCAATCAATAAGACAACAATCACATCTTGTTTCATCCGGCTTCCGATGGAAATAGGTCAATAGCACAACTTTACAAAAACTTCTACAAAAACCAATTAAAAAAACACAAATAAATTTTTTCCTCAATTTTCTTCAACTACAACGACAAACCGGATCATTCCCATAAAACTGATTAAATGCTTAGTATAGCTAGCACAAGCCCACAACCAAATTATGAGTGCTAATTTTTGGAAAGACTATATACAAAACTATATTCAAATACAAGACTTGACTCCAAAATCTTATGATTACAGCATATCATTGACAGTTTTGTGATCTCGCAGCAAGCTTACATCAGCATAAAACGATCCCAACAGCTTTACTGCTTATAGGTACACCTGGGTAGAGACATGGGTAATTTCGCTACACTAAGTTACAAGTTCTATTAGGTTAGCATGGGAGTTTGCGTTCCTGAGGTGAGGAGGAGTGATTGATAGCTTCCATTCCTGCGTGGATCCAGCAGCTCTGTCAAGAACAGGTGGCGAAGCTTGCACCATCCTGCAGCAAGAAAGTCACCCCGACATAACTAGGTGGTACCAAGTTAGATCAAATCTGATTTCTATCAGTTTCCGGGAGCATTGCAGCGTACCATATTTTATAGCACACTGTGGATTAATGTGACGCTAGATCTGCGTTAGTTTAGTGTCAAGACGAGGAGAGTTCTGGCTATGAATTAATTAATATGCTCTAATTCGCGATAATAACAAAAATAATATCAATGACATGAAATCACATCCGATAGACTCATATATCTGAATTTATAGTGAGAAACAAAAAAAACACAAAATCCAACAAGCTCATCAAATTTTATGCTCAGAACGCTTAAGACCAAAATACAAAGTATTTACGTAAAACTTTTGATTCCTACTTTACATGAAAGTTAGCATACGTATTGGGTACGTTATGTATGTTATTGTATAGTTAGTACCATAGAGTAAGTAAGGCTGCTCAATGGCAGTATACGTCCTTTCAGCTTACAACAGAAACGAATAATTATTCAAGAGTGAATTTTTATCACCAAAACTTTGGTATACGAAAATCAAAATTCGTGATCGTATTCTATGGGTATTATTTTGGGTAGTAGAGGATACGTTCCGACTGTGGGGTGGGTCGTGAGCATTGCCGATTCAATCCGATCATGCCCCAGGCTGTCGATCAATTAAAGTTTGGAGTAATCAATTAAAACGCGATTCGTATTGAGATTAATCAATCATTGGTGGCATCGATGAAGGATTAAGATTCGGTCAAAATGAAGGTAGCAAAGGTCAAGGAAGATTGATCAAGGCTGATTCGTTATGTTGCCGCAAGTAGTAGGCGAATGGCCGAGAGGAAATGAAAACTGGGAAATATTTCAATGAAATTTCTAACTATGCTTGAAGGACTAGAGAAACTATCAAGATTCTGTTTTTGTGCAAATTACAGCAACGGATGAAAAGTGGAAAACTGTAAAAAGCAATACTTTTTTGCTGTTGAAACACCATAGTAATGTAAGAAAAAAATTATGGGGTTGGTATTTAAAAGCATTCTGTGATAACAAAAAGGCAAAGTGCATGTTTCCAGTGACGATAACTTATATCATGTTGATGTGCATGCAATTTTAAATTGCAATTTTAAATGCTTGCAAAATTTGTTCCTTCATTTTTTCGTTAGGCGGAATATTATTTCTTAAGCACCTGGACCACTACAAGAAATGATAAATGATGCCCCCTCCGATTATCTTGTGCTGATCACTGGCACTACATATTTTCTAGATATGTTCCAATTTATTTATCCCATAAGTAACCCAATGGGTGGCCAGGTAAACATATTTGTAACCAGTTCTACAAACGATTTCTTCTATTCAAGGCACACAAAAAATGAGTTCCCATCCATATTATGAAAACTATAACATAGCGCGAGTGCTCCAATTTCCAACAGTATTTATGTTCAAAATAAATGAGTCGCTTTATTTAAAATGATGATAATTATACATGCATGGCATGGCACATCCCAAAAAACCAGTCCCGTTCATAGGAGTCCATCTTCTCTCTCTGTTAACTACTTTGATCTTTCACCTTCGGTAGCATCTCTGCTACATCATTACCGATCATTAGAATATTATAGCA
Organism: Nemurella pictetii; assembly: GCA_921293315.2. Taxonomy (NCBI): domain Eukaryota; kingdom Metazoa; phylum Arthropoda; class Insecta; order Plecoptera; family Nemouridae; genus Nemurella; species Nemurella pictetii. Next base: position 21,220,910 of record OV121116.1, on the reverse strand, counting down.
TACGTTAGAATTCAGCACTCAGCAGTAGTGCCACCGCTTGATTTGTGCTTCAAATAATATTTTGTGAATATTGCTTACGGAAAATATCTACAATATCTACATTGCCATGATGTTTGTATAATTAAATTTCCCGGATTTCGAAATTCAGCGAAATAAAACAAAACGATTTCAGGGCATAAACGAGTGTTTATTAAAAAAATACCAATTCTACGCACATGGATATAGTTAGCTAAAGTAAATTGAAAAATGTTTATACAGAATTTTGGGGCGAATTCACAAACGATTTCTTTAAATGCAAATGATGTCTCAGTTAATTCTTTGAGATGGATGTCTCACTATTTGTCCCATGTTTTCAAAGGTCAGTGAAAGACATGCTTTGAACAAAATTTAATCCTAATTTGGGGTGAATTCACAATCGGAGCATTATTTAAGCGTAAAAATGGTCAGTGACCTTCAAAAAGTCGATAAAAACGCTGGGGCGAACAATACTGGGGTGAAGACACTTAAAATGGCGTCATGGACAATCAAAATATCCTCACTGTGCAGCTATAGCGATAGCCACACAGCTACACGTATAGCTACATCTAGAAACCAAATGAAAAGCAGATAATCTAAACGAAATGATTCAATGCAATGAGTATAACAGACATATTTTTCATGTCTTGTTGTGGGGGTTTCCCTTACCACAGAGATGGTGGAGGAGCCGGGTATGCAAGCGATGTGGCGATATCTTTACATTTCACCTACTTGCTTTATTCTTCGTGGAAATGAGATAAAGCAATGATGCTAGCAAATACCTTTATTCCTACGGCATTATGTCGAATTTTTAACGGGAAATTATTTAGAAAACGATATTTTTATGTACCCATGTATTAAGGTTTTCAAGATACTCCCACTAAATCAATTCTGTCACAACCAATTGAACCTCGAAAATTGCTCATTAAAAATCGTTCAAATAACGCTCATCCATAACGCGATTAAAAGAAGCATTCGCGAAGCCCTATAGGGTAAGCGTACAGATTATGGACACCCTTTTACTAAAAGTGATATATCTTTAACAATTCAATTGATTTAACGATTTTATAAAAAATCACATCTAAGTAGGTCTGTTTTTCATCTGAAACCATTTAGATTTTCAGTTTGGTTCGATTTTTTTATAGATTTATTGCTCCTTAATATATTTTTATTATTATGTTAGGGAATTTATTTTTGTTAATCTGAAATAATATAAAAACCTAAGTTTTAGATAATAATTGCTGACATGATATATTTAAACTACTTTTAAGTAACTGATTGTTATGAGTGAGTGATAGAATGGTAAATTAGTAGCATTTCCTTGAATACATTTGAAGACATTTGCTTCAGCGGGTGTTGTCACGCAAGATTTTTGCCATGCTTATTTCATACTGCACGCGATAGTTGTTTTTTGTCCAAGAAATATTCGCTGCAAATCGAATGCCACTACATAAAGGTATTACGACAGAATTTCTGGTTCATTGAAAGAATGGTGACTCTTTGTTCGTGGTAGAGACTATGTTTTATATTTTAATTACCACGTGGGATGAATGACTATAGGGGCACTCTAAATACAAATTACTTACTACTAATTGGCATCGTTGCATGCTCGTGAACTTATTTCAACGTGTTTTTTTTTTGTAAAAACTTCGATTTGAATTTTAAAGCTGTTAATATATTTTAAGAATTAAGGCATATTTTTTGAAACGCCGTTGGAAACAGTTCAGGTGAAGCTATGTTTAATATTTGGGGGTTCAATCATGTCTGCATGAGGTAAGCTAAGAATTTAAAATGGAAAAATTCTCTGCTAACAAAATTGAAGAAGAAACAATTCCCCTAATGCACTTAAAATATTACAGCCGTAGCATTAGCAATAATATGTCTGCATATACCAATTGCCTACTTCCACAATGTGAGCTTTCGTTGAGGGAATGCCGGATGCACATTGAGCTATTTTCCAAACAACAGCCTTCTACGATGCTCACATAAGGCCCGTCTTCACAAAAAGTGTGCTCAAAACGATTTATAGCTTCAAATCAAATGTGTGTCGCAATTAGTAAGTAACGGGGAGCAGGTAAATGAAATTAAGTGAGCGCAACTTGTCTACAGAAAACACACATTGTTAAAAAAACAAACACACACACAAAACACAAAGCACGCGAAATGGAGACGTTTTTTGCTTGTGAAACGCGGATGTCTTCGCTGGACCAGAAACGTTTAGACGGCAATTGAATCCTTTCATCCATTCGAGTAAATTACCTATTGTGATTGTACGGTGGAAATTGCAGCAATGCAGTCGGGTGCACGCTGACGGTATCGCCTCCCCGGCTGCTTTTCTTCTACACTACGACTTTAAACTTAATGACACTATGCTCCATGGATGCATACAGCATCCCATCACAAGACGCCGCGCGTCGCCGCATCCGACTGGAACTCTAGATGGGAGAGGGAGAAGGGATTGAATATTAATGGGAAGTGGTCGGTATTTTACGTATATATATGAAAATCATATATGCTATATATGATTGAAGGTATGATCACCCTGCCTAAACAACAGAGGGAATTCAGCGGTGTTTCTAACATCAAAATTAAAAGAAGGTGCGATGTAAAACAAAGTTAAGTTAATTTTTTTTTTTAATACACTGAACACTTTATCATAATCACTTATCGTGGATTCCATGACACCGCACGCAAAATCACAACTCTTTAACAAATTTTTGGCTTAGACGATGCTGGAAGAGACGTTTAAAACTAGTACCAAAACGCGTTCGGCTCACGTATTCTGGCAAATTCACTAGCTAGTTAAAACATATTATTTATAATTGCCTATATAACTGTGTCGCCTTCAGTATCAACGAAATTGTAACAACCGAAAAAGGTGTTAATGCATGCCTCAATAACCGGTTGATGCAATATTTCATTCGAAAGGAATGGAGCTAATTCACTCCCTGGCAAGTTGTGTTAATATGAACGCCAAAAAGTGTTAACTACTATCTGTGGCATAGCGCTGAGCGTGTGCAAAGTGCAGTAATGAGGCATACAATTATGCATCACTTTGTTCCATCGCGAACAGTGCAAGCAGGTTGCTGTGCTAGGCGGTTGACAAATTTACTATGCCGATGAGACTGTAGGTGCTTCAGATCTCATCTCGTGGAATAGCACTACACACGCTTGGCGACTGCGACGATTACAAGCAGATCGAATCAACGCGAAGGAAAAGTCTTGTTATATGGAATGTCAGCTTAGTTAGTTGGTTTCAAGCCCTGACTTGGAAATCGCAATCACTGTGTGACTTAAATCCACCTTACGACCACCCTAGATGAGACAACTATTATTATTCGAGAGATAAATAAAGATTTCCAGTAAACTTATTCAAGGAAGTCAATTGATTCTGTACTTAGTTCGATTGCATACAAGAACAGACTTGGTTAGCTGGCATAATGCATATCAATGCAATGAAATACAAGTCTTGTGTTCTATCTAAAATCTGGGTGATCTTGTTTTGATAACGGCTATCGCGTATTCAGCAACATGAAAAATGATTTTATAAAGCTCCATCTTCTCTTTGACGAGGCGTAGCTATCATTTCCTAGTATAGGTACTCACAACTCAATTCTTGAGTGATGCCGATCAAGCTGGTGTAAGTGTCCATGACTGTCTATTCGCATGACGTTCTCATCATTGTTAGCAACTGATGGACTCGGAATTATTCACATTTGAAATGTCAACTAATGAAATTGAGACTGTCCTCTTTGTAAACCATTAATCTGGTTGTTGGAAAATGGCCATAAAATACTTGCGATAGTTCAATATCATACAGTCACATATCCGTTTAAATATTTTGTTAATTTCTTGAGTGTCAGTCCTTAGGATAGGAGTTTTCTTACCCAAAGTATTTCAATTCAGTTAATAATGGAACATCCCCAGAATTGAAATAGGGGCAACCTCAACTTAGTGCATCAAGATGTGTACCTGTAGATGTGTGTAGCTAGGTACTCTGCCACGTAATACATGACCTTGGATATGCTAATAATTTTGCTTCTCCATCCTGGATCCTCGCAGTAGCCAATTTTCTTCTGTGAAAACCTCAAACTTAAACTATAATACTGTTTTAGGTTTAATTTTTAAAAAAAGTAACGCTAAGCCCTTCACTAAACTGCATTTCCCATCAACACGTCTCTCTGATGCACATTCAATGTTGGTTCGAAACTTGTCTTGCACTAAGACAATTTGATGTGATAAATCCCTTATCAACAATAATATATTCCCAATCAGATAGATCAGCTATAGTCATTCGACAGCTGCTCAAAGATATCTTGAATCCTCTTGAGTCCCCAGCCAGTAACAAATAGAAGCCGAACCCTTACAGTCCGTCCTGGTGACTCTTGTATGCTTATTGGTGTCCAGCGAATGTCTATTACTTCCATTGAACAAGAGACGCTCATGACTCTTTAGGCTGTCACTTGATGGTCGACCACCAGAGAGCTAGAGCAGCAAACGTGGTTCAACTCTTTCTCTCTGTATCGTTCTCCATTATACCAGCACAAACGACATTAACATAACCTGAACAGTCTGCTTTCTGGCCTGCCTGCCTGCCTGCCTGCCTACCTGCCTGCTTTCCTGCCTGCTTGCCTGCCTGCTTGCCTGCTTGCCTGCTTGCTTGCTTGCCTGCTTGCCTGCTTACCTGCTTGCCTGCTTGAATGCTTGAATGCTTGCCTGCTTGCCTGCTTGCCTGCTTGCCTGCTTGCCTGCTTGCCTGCTTGCCTGCTTGCTTGCATGCCTGCCTACCAGCCAGCTTGCCTGCTTGCCTGCTTGCCTGCTTGCCTGCTTGCCTGCCTGCCTTGCACTTCCTTGCCCCCATATGAAAAACAAATTCGTCACGTCTCTACATAGTAGTTTATGCAAATAGTCACTAGATCAACTATTAGAAGATGTCGATATGTGACATGGACGATCGTTGATACATGTCTCGTATATGTCTCAGGTGGTTGCCGATATACCCTCAGGTAGTTCACCTCAACTATGTTGCTAAGCTGGCCTAGGGTGAGATCAACTTAAGCAATCGCGGGCCCGTTTTCTCAACGGAAGACGACCATCGAAGATCTGCCAGTCTACGTTAGTGACATGTGCCAGATTGATAGCAATGAAACTCAACGTAGGAACAACTGTATTTGCAATGAAACGCTGACAGTGTGTTCGTTGCGCTGGAGTGTCATACACGGCTGCTAACCAATGGGTTTTCTGGTCCGGTCTTCAGATGCCATCAGTCGAGACCAACTGAGATGCTTGTTCCATTCACTATTCGTTCCCACAATCAGGTAAAACCATTCATTAGATTATTGGCGATTGATCTTCGTTTCAGTGTTAGATCGAGGAGTCTCGAATGAAAATGGCGATACCAGTCCATCTTTTTGCCATTGCAATTACATGGCGTTAGTGAATTGTCTTGCTAAGGAGAATGATATACCTCTTAAAATGTCAAACACAATTCTAGCATGGCAAACAATAGTTAGGGGTAATCAAAAAACGAAAATAATTTAGCTATGGAGAACTAGTGCGAAAAATAGAGCACTCACCAGTCACCAGTTGTTTTCCGAATTATATTCTTCAGTGCCAATTTATTTTAGTGCAGAATGCCAACCTTACCTTGTAACACAATTAAATTGCTTTAATTTGTTTGAATGTCAAAGGGACCCTAAAAACCTAATTCGTCATATTATTTTAAATTTTGCTTTCGGGGTTTTAAGTCTGGATCAGTATCCAGTACAATTACAAACTGAATTGATCAGGTTTTCAGAGCACTATTTACGTGCAATTTCTTGGCTCTAGTATAATTATTTACTAACGTCAATGTGAGTTGATCCTGTGCTCGTAACTTGCTGCTTGAGGGGTTGAGCGAATGCACAGCCATACATAACATTCTACCAACCTTATAACACGAAGTATGTATCATAGTATCTCTTTCCATCTCTCTTTCACGTCTCTTCTCCTGTTCACCGGTCTCCCTCTAGATGCTTGGCAATGCTACAATTTAACACGTGTTTTTGATTGATAATGCCAAGTATCGCACGTACATTTATCATAGCTTTACGGTATAGTAACCAAGTAAACCCATATTGTAATGTAGTACCTTATACTTATAGGTAGGTGATACTTATTCAAAGTAGAAGTTATTTTTCTTTGGCATGGTGCAAACATGGCGCCCCAACTTGCAACCAGAACTATCGGATGTCAATTGCTCTTAATGAGTCGGCCCCCTTTTAGAAGCGAGACCTCCAAGGGAGTTCTGTCCAGGCCCATTGCTAAGGCAATCATGATTTTTGACGGCCATGCTGGTTAATGCCGAAGTGCTGAGCTCGATTTAATTTATTAATGTTTCTCTTTTAATTCACTCTAAACACGCGTCTGGTGATGATGATTACGATAATTACGACAGATATTATCGACCCAGTCATATAATTAGATGTTAATGAAGAAAAAGTCATAAGGTCACGCATTGACATCTTCTTGGGAGAGGACATTTGTTTTCTGACAAAGCCTCATATTTCAATGAAGGTATTTCCGACGACCGTCCACCGTTCGCTATGTGATCATTCGAGTTGTTCTGAAATGATATATTCACTCTGTGTTTGCTCCGGGACTGATCGGTGAGAGTTTTCCCAGATTTCAAATATAATTTGATAGTTGACAACATTTATTCTGTTATCATTCTCGGGGCAGATTGTTGCATTTAAATTAACTGGAAGAGCCCAACATTTAGTTAATCTTGCGATATTGAAACCATCCAAATCGCCATATTATTGCAATCATACAAGTATAAAAATAGTGACAGAAGACAAAGCGAGGAAGCCATATTCCTATTTCCTACTTGTGCTATCTATCTTGCTACATGAGAGGGGTAAATGACTTATTATAACTGCCAGCAGAGCTTGCACGGAAAATCAAGATAATTGTTCCAAGATTTTCAACTAACTCTCTTGATAAAGTTTTTTCATCGAGGATGCAAGGACAAGAAAGAATATGAAATGAGTTTTTCTTCGTTTTATCTGAACTATTTTAGAAAAAAAAAAATCATTTCATCTCTATCGAAATTCTTAACATCCCCTGTAAATGTTTGTCCAATGCTTATAGATTTTTTTCTGTAGGTCGTCAACATTTCATGAATAAAGACAGGTATTGTCTGGAGGTGTTTGATTGCGTCCGGTACAAAGAATGATAAAACTTCAGTCTGTCATCTAGGCACACAATTCCTGAACGCATAGAAACGCAGGTAGAAACACATTGTATACTTCTAGTACCTCATAGTATGTAGTTACCTAATACATAAATAGAACGAATTGCTTTTTCATTGATTACGAACAAAAGCATGTTTGCCGATGAAAAGCGAAATGATGAGCTAAAAAATGAATCAAATCAATAATAACAAGATTCAATTAGCGAAGATGGTTAACCGCTGAAAGGCATTAGGCAGGTACAGACATGCCGATGTCGGCTCGATTGAAGTAGCTCGACGCTCTTTTTTTAATAGATTAGAGTATAATGCGCAAAATATATTTACACTAAATTTACGTGCGGTGTACCTACTCCTTCATCACTCATTTTAAGTGTGCAAGGAAGAAAAACTGTTTGATTTCTTGTCATCTCCCAATACCAACTATCTGATGTTGGAGTACAAAAAGAAACCCGTCACTAATTACCATCGTGATCGGTGATTAACGTTGCCTATAGACGCGACTATAGAGAAAGAAGACGGTTTTCTTTTACAGATCGCGAGCCCCTATGTAATTTGTGCATGATTGGAGAATCAGGAATTTTTAATCAGACCACCTCCATAGCTCAATGCCATCTCGGCGATAAGAAAATATGTGTCGCTTCGGATACATCTGTTGAAAAAAAGTCCTTTACTGTTTATCTTAATTTTGATTAGGAACAAGAGTGAAACGAAAATAATAACACACAGGATTTTAAAAACACAAGAAAAAAATGTATCTATTTCTGGTAGAGATGACTTTCTATATTTCTAAATTGACCTCCGCACATATCATTTTCATTTTCAGTCACCGAGTTCCGCTTCAGAGCCATACTTAATTTTTGGTTTCCATGACAAAACTAGATTAATCTATCTTTAATCATGTGAAGAAATCCAAGAGAAATGAGTCCCAAAAAATGGCTAATAACGATTATGTAACGATGGACTCAGTGGCAGTAACTTTTCTTGTCACACACGTATCAATCAGTAACAACACAGAAAGGAAACAAGTGAAAATGGAAGCGAGTGGAAAATACGACTGCAAACACGGCTTTCCGGACAAACGACAATGTAAGCATATATACCTAGATTTGTTAATAATAAGCTTCTGCTTGAAAGTATCTAGAAAAATATTAAAACATAAAATTCACCATAAGGTCAAATGATCATTGACTCCCATTTCCAGACACACGCTTTCCCAACCCAAACCCACCCTCAAACACCAGCCTACGTCCCAACGTACCCCACACCATTCCACCAACAAAAACAAAAAAACAAAAACGTTTCCCTACTTGCATCTCGGCCGTTGCATCCCGAGAGTGATTAGGACATCACTCAATGCATTCGATCGCAAGAAAGCGACTGCATTCGCTGCTGCAGACAGCGGCGATAACGCCGACAAAGACCAGCGTCTCGTTGGCATGCACGCTGCGCACTAGATGGCTCTTGTGACCTCGCAAAGGCTTAACACTGGCTCGACTGCCTGCAGCTGGCTGGACAACTGATCGCCGCGTGGCGTCTTCATCATGTCAGCAGAGCAGGGACGCCGACGTCGATATCGGCGTCGGCGTCGCGACGCCAATTGGTGTGTCTCCTCGTATGGGAGATTCTTTAGTGGAAGCCAATGGATACTTGAAGTTATAAAAGGAAATGAATTTTCGTGATAATTCTATAGCTTTTGTTTTTTAGGAAAAAATCAGGGGAAATCAATCATAAGATTTCAAAATACGCAAAAATGGGGAAATTTGGCTAGTGGTTAAGTTGCCTATGTTTAGGTATACCTTCTGCTCGCTGCCTGCCTGCCTTTATTCGTATTTTGATAGTTATGATCTCGATTGTTTTGTCTATGTATTTTGCTCGAAAAACTAAAATTTGTTAAGACAAGCAGGATCGACTCCTTCTTTTAAGATGACTCAGTTTGCAAGTGTCCTCACCCAAAAATACCAGCTGATTATCAAGTGAATAGCAATGCACACGAGGAAAATAGCAGCAAGACACACATTTTATCTTGATGGATTCAATAATGTAACTTTTAAAAAGCTATCAGGGTATTGAATTTTCTTGGAACCGCCCGGAAACGGAACCACCAGAAATCCCCATCTGTCGCTTTCATGTTTTGCCTGTGACAAGGTAGTTCTTTTAGAGTAAGCAGTCTAGTTAAGCAGACTGCTTACTCTATGGTAGTACACATCTGTGGGAAATGCAGAGAAACCCAACGTGTATGACATTTTAAATTAAATTTTTATAAATAAAAAACTATATGGTTTAATTATTCCTAACTATAATATACGGATATCATTAAATATTTATTAAGTCCAACATTGCATCTAAGGTTGTGCTGAACAAGGATACAGGTAAAAGAAGTTAAGAACTCTCGGTCCATTGTGGACATCCAGTACAGCTTTCAACGATCGCACTTCTGCTTTAAACTGATTGGCATTCATCTCCACAAAGAAGGTGCTTGCCTTGTCAATAATTAGACTACTTAAGTCTGTTTTTTCCAGCATTGTTTTCGCACCAAATATACTGTAGCGAGATTAAAAATACCGTTTATTTTTCGTGCACTAGAATGCCTCTCTAAACTGCATTTTGAATGTAATTAGCATAATTATTAATCTAAAATGTAGCCAAGTATAGAGGATAATAGCATTTCGATCAGAGTATAAATGCTTTGGGCTATTGCTATAAGTTTTGATAATAAGCGTTAGTCGTGTGTATGCTTTACGAAAAGGTTTCGCTGTTCAAGACATTATAGGTATTTAGCGCGGCATAAGAACTTTTACCGAAATTATCTATTACCAAAAAAATAAATAATAATATCGAATCGCGAAAGCAACCATAACCGAAAGGCGCTATAGAATCTAGGTATGAACCGCATAAAGGAGCAATTTCCATTAGTTTATATTTTTTCAGTCAAATGAACAACACAAGAAATACGCATTTTTGTGCGGCCAGAATTTCTTACTCAAACTTTACAACACTCTTGCAAATAAGCGGTTGAAATTTAAGGTTGAAAATTAAGTAAGCAAATGGAACAATGGGAAGTCATTTATTTAATACGAAAACAGCTCAAAATCAAAAAATAAATTGCTTCATCTCTGCAATTATCGTTGAGTCAAAACGGCACAAAACTCCGTCCTCTAAATGTACCAAAATATAACCAACAAATTAGGACACCGAGTTGAATGCCAAGTTATCCCTCAGTCTCAGAAAGCATGCCGCCTGTTCGTTTTGCAACATTACGAAAGTTGTTTTGATGTTTTAATTTCATCAAAATGCATATTACTTTACGTTGGTGAGACATTTTACCTAAGTTGAGCCTATTAAACATTTCAGAATCCTAAATTTAATTTCAATGGACGTTTGTCTATGCAAATGTATACTTTTGGACGTTTATTGACCAAATCTAAATGTTGTTGAGATGTCTTTTAGGACAAGAGTTCACCACAAAACTACATTGGCATGGCATCGGTATCCGACTGTATAGCTAAGTGCTCCTTCATAAGTGCTCCTTCATCGGTAGTCAGACGTTCTTTCTTTGATTCAGGGCTTGAGGTGTGATGATTGTAATAATAAAGGTCAACGCCTTGGAATGTACACTCCCACTACATAGATAGAGCTGCTGCTTAAGCATACTACCATTCTACACTCTATACCATTCTACCATTCTACTTCCATCAATTCATACCACACCATGCCGTGAAAGCAATTAAAAGTCATGCGATCTATGTTTACGATTGTGATTACGTTGCGATTACGTATAGTTGAGTATCGTTTTCCGTCGTTTCGATAATAAGGCTTTTCCTAGCAATTGATGATCATGAATAATGGGTTTATTAAAGAGTGCATACATTGAAGATGTCACGATGTGGGTACACTCACTCCATTTTCATGTGGCCACACTTCCAAAATACTCGGTATGCTATTTCTTCGAAGAATTTATTTTCAAGCTGCACATTCTTGCTCGTGAATTCACGATCAATCTTATTGTTCCACTGTCATATCCCAACAATTGTGATTTTTTCCTTAGATAAGAGCAGTACCGCTTTTGGCAAGGACAAAATCCAGGACGAAAACAGCGAATCAGGAAGTAGTAGGAAGCTGAAAATTGTAGCCACATGGATTGTTTGCAGTCCTCGCCTCGACTTGACTTGACTCGAAAGCATCCAAGGCGAGGAACATTATAATGTATTCCATAATTCTAAATGCCACCGTAGTGCTATATTTCATGACACACTTCGCACTGGACGAGACGAATCAGCTGTTGCTAGCTGAATACCAGCAATGCAATTCGCTAAAGACCTTGGATTGATCTTGCGTAGGCGTAATAATAAATAAGTTAATTATTGTGATACAATCAATCTATAAATATTTCATTCGTTAACTGAGACATCGGCGGTGGCTGACAAAGTGATTGCCAATGACGACTGAGCTTGTACTAGAAATCTTGGGATGTTGAATAAATCATGAAAATCTCAAAACATTGATTGATTCGATGGTATTCCATCAAATTGAAAAAAGTTAAATACCTTTACTATAAATGAAACGAGAATTATTTTGTAGAAACATTGGAAGATTGCATTTGAAATGATGTAATCCTTGATATGAATGCAATTTTGCCGTGTTTTTGAGATCAAGGATTTGTAAATTATGAAATGAAATCATTTATGACCAAGGAACACCAAAGAAAAAAAATGCATATTTATAAACTAAAAATATTTATTTTAGTCCTTTGTCGATATTTCGATGTCTACATAATCACCTACCAATTTTTAAATCCTGCCACAACTCGAATTCATTCGATAATGTACCAAATAAAAATGTTCCTTGTTTTTACTAAATTTCGAAAAAATTCTTATGAACTGGATAAATAGAACTGGCGTCGTAAACGTCAACTAATAAATGGACCATAACATTGCTTCTAATTACACGCATAAAAGTGACGAAACAGTCTTTTGGGTGCAACTTCCGTAACCGTTTTCTTTTTTCTTTTGCCAGTCTTAACTGAAACGGTTTCAATTTAACTTTAATAATTACTGGGCAATTACTATTTGATTTCATTTGCGGCAATTATGCAGTAAAAACTCGCTGTTTTATTTGCTTCTTCCTCTCTGGATTCAGGCATTCATTTGCCCCGAGGAAAGCCAACCCGCGCCTGTTAGCAAAACACACTTGGAACGTGGCTGGCCAAAATTTACCCACATAAGAAATTTCTTATGCACCGCAACAAGCTGGTAGAATAAACGGAAAGCTATATGAAGGACATTAGTAAGAAGTGTGGAGAGATCAAAATGAGACAAATGAAAAAAAAAACAGTTACAATTGATTCAAAATAACATTATTTTGGTATTTTGAAATCTGAAGCTATAATAGTCGGTTTATTTACTATAAGCGATACAATTCTCTCCTTAGGAAATACTGACGTCAGACAATACGAGTGACGAAATCCCATCCACATCATACAATTAAAGATATCGTTTTAATCTCAGCTGCACGTTGCAGTTATTTCCATTCTCAAGTTTTGCAAACCCCTGTATTTATGTATTTAATACTCTTAGTATGATAGACAGGAGCAAGTTTTCATTTTGACAGCTCGCCTGGCAGCCCAATGACAGCTGATCATGGGCATAATCCAGTGTTGGGCAGTAATTGAGTAAAAGTAATTGAATTACTGTAATGAATTACTTTTTTCAGTAATTTGTAATGTAATGCATTACATTTAAGAGAAGGTAATTTGTAATGTAATTTAATTACATTATTTTATGTAATGTAATTGAAAAGTTATAAAAATCCCGAATTACTTTACATTTTGGCTTGTCTAAAATTATTTTTATAACAATGGATGGATTAAGCAACTATTTTTAGCATAATTTAAATTCCTGCTCTCCTATGTGGCGTCTTTATGTCACCCAAAGTCCGCTTCCTCCCCAGCGCGCAGCGGCCGGCCAGCGCCTTGCTGTTGCTGTTTGCCGGGATTTAGTCTCGCGTGCTTTAACGCGGTGAGGCATGTGAAATTTTCTTCCATGCAGTGTGACAAGTAGATATGGGGAAAAAAAGCCCGAACGGCCCGAAAGCCCGGTCCGGGCCGGATTTTGAATCTGAGATGTCGGACCGGGCTCGGGCCGGACGTCCCCGGCCGTTGGGCTTTTGGGCTGGTCGGGCTGTCGAGGAGTGACCCGTGCACTCGGAATTCCCTTTCCCATCCAATATCTTAAACCGAATGTTTCTTTCGAGTCGATATTTTTTACTCGCAGCTGGCTTCTGTAATCAACATTATCCCTCGTTTTGCAGTCGAAGCTAATTCCCGAACAGCCATACTACGTCTGTATCTATATCACAGCGATAGTGAAAATTTTCCCATGCCACGTGCTTGTTAGACCGATCTCACGCAGCCTTGCGAGGCTTTGGGCTTTGGTCCTTCATGTGTTCGAAGAATTTTCGACTTGAGATTTGCAGACTATGCTTGAGTTTGCTGGTGCCAGCCAGCCGGCCGGCAATTTGAAGGATTCGGAAATTAGAATAGAATTAGTCACGAGTTATCTTGTTTTTTAAGTTTTGTCAAATAAATTTTGCCTCTCTTACGCATGCCTTCCACTCCATGCGTAAATATTACGCGATGTTAATTCAGTATTCACCCGAGAGCCGACTGGGATGCAGTCACTGCTAGTGTAGTTTTCAATGTGATTATGTGATGTGTGAAGCAAAAATAGACAGGGAGACTGCCTAATCGGGATTTATTGCACCTGCTGCGCTGTGAATGAGCTCTTCTACTACAGTGAGTCAGATTTTCTTTATGTTTGGATCGTACATATTTTCGGATCTTCGAAAATTTTCTAGTGACAAGTGATCAGCTTCAAACATGTCTGATTCAGAAAAAGACGATTGCTTAGAACCTAGATGATATTGTGGAGGTGGCCCACGTTAAATAGGCTCCAATGGCCAGATTACGCGTATTAACTCTGAGGTGAGCTTGGGCAAATTTTCTGAACGGGCTTGACGTGAAAACCATTTTATTTGGCAGCAATTGTCTTAAAAAAGTAAAAAAACACGAAACTATACTGGGTAGTTGATATGCAGAGATATGCAAAAATACAAAAAAAAAAAGTAATTTGAAAAGTAATTGAGTATTTTTTGTAAGTAATTAGTAATGTAACGAATTACTTTTGGTTTTAGGTAATTTGTAATGTAATTTAATTATTTTGAGAGTCATGTAATTGGTAATGTAATTAAATTACTTTTCAAAAGTAATTGACCCAACACTGGCATAATCACGCGACTGGCACACAGAACTTGTCCGTAGGATGCTTTAAGATGGGGTGCCAACCTCTAGCCTGCAGGCTTGCAGAACTACCTTCATCACTGGCACAAGCACAAGCACAAGCACAAGCACAAGCACTAGCACTAGCACAAGCACAAGCACAAGCACAAGCACAAGCACAAGCACAAGCACAAGCATAACCGCAACCAAAACCACAAGAACGAGCGCAAGCGCAAGCACTAGCTCAAGCACAATCACAATCACAAGAGAGGTACAAGCACAAGCACAAATCAAAGCATTTACCAAAATTACCAAAAAATATTTATTGAGTTAAGTTGTCGTTTACCTTAACTTGAAGAAAATTCGTGACACTGCAAATAACTGAAAAAAGTAGTTGATAAAAATAGATATAATTTTAATCGATTGCTTCCCAACATTGACACGGGCAACGGAACAATCAAATATCAAAACGGAGCTGTTTAGCAAAAGGCCGAATGTCGAAGAGATCGATTTATGAAGAGGATCGTGGAAAAGACTGGTGCTTTCATTGGGGCTCTGGGACTATCCAGTAATTATAGTAAAATTCCGATCAAATTATCAAGAAGCTGCCTTACCAGCTGAGATTGCAGTGTGCCAACTGCCAACTAACTAGGCATGCTTGAACATGATAATTCAGAAAAACTACTTTTTTATTTAAACTTCAGTATGATTTTAATCAAATTATTTTAAAGGCGCATATGAGTGGTATTTAAAACTTGTTCTGAGTTGTAGATCTGAGGAAGAACCAGGTTCCAGACAAGATTCGGTAGCATTTTTAGCAGATTTAGTGTTGCGCCGCGAGAATAAATATCGAGTGACTATCATGCAATCTTAAGGTATCACGTGTTTAATAGGTATCAGTGAAATAGGACTTTTTATAATTTATTTTAATTGATCCAATTAATTACTTAAAAGTGCGCTGCGGGGATTTTATAGGTTCAAAATTATATTCGTTTACAAACTTAAATGCCTTTATAGTATATTTAATATTTTTTGTGCAAGATTTGAGGCATCCAAACATCCTTAAAGTCAACGTTATAAAATTGGGTGAAAATTCCTGTGTAAAAAATGCATTTCAATAAAATCAAACATGACTGCATTTTTACAATATACAGCTGTCAATAAAGGCGAATAAATACGCCGGAGAAAATTAGCTTCCAACATTGCCTGCCGGTGAAACCTTTATATTGGTGGGATTCAATCCACAGCTGTAGCAAGAATCTAATCTGTTAGTGCTGCGTCATGACTCAGTACGATTAATGAGGTCAAAAAATGTCCAAAGTTGCCCCGCTGTTTGCGAATGCCCGTTCCTAGCGAACTAAAGCATGAAAATGCATCAAATTATGCTGTAGAGAGCAAAGGCTACACACTATTTAATTAGTATGCTTTTTTTGTGAAAATTATTAGTTTCAAGTCGGTAAGAAGTTGAACACACTTGCCTAATAGCGCGTGAAAACGATCTTCTAGAAAAGAGGTCTCTATGGGACATAGGTGATCAGAGTAAATGGCTATCGGACATTGAGTATCTACTTCCTACACATGTTGGAATCAGCCGTCGAAACTGGATATCACTCCAGATGCGTTTGACATTGATCTGGTGCGAAAATGCCAAACTTGCGAATAAAATCACGCTGAAACAAAAAAACTAGTATCGCAAGCGTAACCAAGACAGTGTATGAAGTTCAATTTTACAAGGCAAAAGACTTGGCGGGATCATTAGATTATATTATGGGATTAGTCTAAAGGGAAAATTTTCATAAATACGTTAATCATTATCGATTGAAACAAAGCATACACAACATCATCGTGTCATGTGTTTCTAAGACTTTACGTGTATGTGTATTGTTTAGGAAAATGTGATTTTATTAACCAGCAAATTTTAGAAATAAAACCATTTCCATGTTTAAAATGGTAAGGTTGGGTTCATCTTTGTCAGCAGATTGTATGTAACTTCGAATCAAAGTTGAATCGACGTTTTCGATGAAATATGTGATATTACAAGAGAATTTATCAAAAATGTAATGGTAATTTTAATTTTTTTTTTTTAATTTTGAGATAATACTAGTAAAAACAATCGGCAACATTAGGGTTAAAAGTTTAGGTTTCATTAGCACAGCCAGCTTGTAAGTAATCATACATCAAACACCTATGTCATTACTGAGTTACAAGTTTCATAAAAGAGGTTAGTTTGCTTAGTTAGTGACCTGCCCATCGAAAATTGCGCTCATAAAATTGTCAATGGTGTGGAACTTAGCAGACTTTCCACCAAACTCAGGTAGCTTGTATAGAATATAGTATACCTGTATAATAGCTACTATAATAATAATATAAAACTGAAGCGAGAAACCTGTAGGAGCCAGTTAGCTCGGCAAATAAACGATGATGCGTTTAGGTTTTTAGCACTACTTGACCCTCATTTCTGTATCTACGCTATTCATCTCATATGAAACTATTCCGAATCCCATTAAATAAAGCAGGAGTAATTTTGCGTCGGATGATTTTAAACTTATTTAGACGTTAATTTTCATGCGGGAAATTTCCTAGACCTCGAAAAAGGGGCTTGAGTGCCAGACCAGGGATATCCATACTAGGAAAATGATTGGAAAAGTATAGATCATTGCGTGTATCGCATGAAGTTGGACCCATCCGTTCTTGAAATAGACTAGCCATTACAAATACGCTGCCGGGCACCCATTAGACTATACGCTCCATCTATATGTCATTGGATCATTCCAATAAATCAAATTTAAATTAAATGCATGACATTGATTAATAATTCTCACAGATAACTAGCGTAATACCTTTCAAAAACTGAAAGGTTCAGCTGTTACGGACCGTCTGGGTGGTGGTCGGCATGTTAAGGATTCTTATGACGGCGTAGCTTGATTTTTCTTTGGCTAAAGTTTAGAGAAAATAGCTCTCTGAGAGGAGGCAAAACGAGCATGCAGTACCCATTGCATAACGGGAAGACAGTCGAGTTTTGGGAATTACGTCCATTTGGGAGATATAAAAAAGTTAACTCCAGGAACCCCCCTCCCGAAAGGGAGAAATGCTGTTACGCAACCATTTTGCATCTAAAGCCTGTCTTAATTCGTACGCACGGCACAAGAAGAGTTTTTCTCTGGTGTCCTGCAATGTGTCTCTGAATCCCTGCACCGATAAAACCAGCAATACACAATAAGGTATCAAGCTTCACTTCCAAATCAAAATCGATTTCCTTACCGCGTGTTCCATCTCTCCTTTAACACAATGTTAACCTTGCTATCTGATCTAACAAGCTCGAAGACCGCGGAATACGGGAAACTAAATGTACCTACCTTACCCATTCAATATTCCCGAGCAGGCTAGAATCTCGGATCTGAGATGCTAATCTAGCTGCATCTCGTTTGTATGTACTAACTGCACCAAGGGTGGAAAGCCATCTACCTATCCATACAACATCTGATTGATGAAGTCTCCTTCTGACAACCTTGCATCTTTCAAGCGAATCCACCGTTTTACAAATCGTATTTGAATATAAAACACATGCGCAAATCGATGGCGGTTATGGAGATGGGATTAACAGGTTCGTTATCGATATCAATAGCGTAATGCATCAAGCTCAGAGGAACAGCTGATCACCTTCTAACTACCAGGCCATCGATCTTTTGCCGATCATCGTTCGAGAACTAGGCAGGCTCAACAAAGATGATGGCGATGTTTTTCAGCTAGTTTCCATTGAGATGAGCTATGCGACAGCGGGGTAATTATTTTTTGATTGGCTATTTTAAATGGGAAACCAAGGACGTGTTACTATATAGGCTATATAGCGCGTAATAATATATAACGTTCAAATTATAACAACCCATCGAGCCAATCTTCGTATAACTTTTCCTGTAAATTTCATCGCTCATGTTAATTTCGTGTGAATTCGGCCTGTTCAAAGTGATCTATGACGGGAGACCCGATTCCGGTTTTATTATTACTGAGTCTGTGCGTGTCTGTGTGAGTATGTTTGTGTCTGTGCGTGTGCTTTTTACAATGTAGTTTGTTTTAAAATTTTAGAGTATATTGTGCTTCTCGGCTATTTACAGGATGCCTATGGGTTCGAATTTATTTTCGTATTAGTCTTGAGAGCTGACATAAAAAACATGAATAGTACTACAAAGCCGCATGCAACTTTTTCTCTAATTCGTGTAATCCATGTTAAAACTAGTATTTAATTATCGGCTTTTTTTTTAAACCTTCTAGTTTGCGACAAGCAAAAAAGTGATCTGAATATAATACTTGATCAGCAGGTGTCTCTTTTTGATCTTCTCGTCTATTCGGCCTTCGTTCTGACCATCTCAATCAGCAAGCTATTAACACAATTCAGTCGATAAAGCTGCTAGCGAGTAATTATGTCATCCGTTTCTGCTACATTCAGTAGAATATATACCAGCATGTGGATCTGCTGAGTCCAAGTCGGTGAGAATTTTCTTCACACTGAACCACGCACCGTGCACCATGCGACATCATTTAATCGCGGTTTTTAATTAATAGTAACAAAGGCAAGACGGCTACATGTTGTTCATCGGCAATGATTGCACATTTAATAACTTAATAGTATTGCATGCATTATTATTAAGCGCACGTAAGGTAAAAAGTACTTATAGAGTATCATTATTATTATAATTACAGAAGGAAGAAAATATTATTTCCGTCCTTGACATTATGGTGATAAATTAGAACCTTTTTTTTATTTCGAGTTAAAAAATAAGAGGCTTTGATACATTTAATTTGTATTGATTAATTAAGGACTAGAGAGGTAGCCAAATGCAAAGGATAGTGAGAAAAAAAATCGTGACCTTGAGGGAAATTTCTGGCAGACGGGACTTCTGCTCGAATCCAATGCAGGGTCTGGTCAGCATCCTTGCAAACCCTTACCATATAACTCTTTGCTAAACTCTTGACTAGACCCTCGATATAATGGCTATGTAAACCTGACTTCTCCGTTGTCTGATAGGGGTCGTTTTTCGCACAAGGGAAAGGAAAGCCAAGAAAAGTTACTTTGCATCAACATTCTCAAATGATTCAGTGACATTAAACAGCAGAACTAACTGTCTAAAATCAGTATCAGATATTAGGCAAATTAATTCTTTCCAGAGCCACTAGTAGTCAATGTAAAATTGAAACAATGAAATTATACAAACAAAAAAATAAACTTAGCAACAAAAATGATAGGAGCAGTTAAAATTTTTAATTACATTCTCACTGCATGATTTTATTCCGTATTACACATTGCTCTAGCCCCCCCCCCCCTCCTCCTCGCCCTTCCTCCTCTGTAAATTCGAAAGGCAAAAAAAGCTTCCTTGTACCTACATCTAAGTTCTATTAAAGATCATGGTTTTTTTCTTGTATTTTGGAGTAAGGTATTCACGAGTAAAATTCATCAGCATAATAACCTGGTCTAGTACACACTTCGGTACCTACCTGCCGACTGGAGTCAACCATAGATCCCTGGCAAATGTATGTAGTTCACTGTCCAACTGTGTGTTAGAATTACCGTCAATCCATCAAAGTCCGCGATGATTAAATTCTGCACTCAATGTGTCTTCGGTATCTTCTTACCTCACTGAAGCTCTATGAGATGTAAGAGCGGTAAGAGGCATATATTATTCATTCATTCAAGAGCTCTTGCTGAGTTTTTTGTCTGCCCATTCAGTTGGGATAAGCACTGAATGGGAAATTATTGAACAATGGTTTTTGAAGATCAGTGTAAGATACTATTACACCAAAGATTACAATACTAATTGGGGGTTTATTAATAAGTACCGTTTGAGGACTTTTAACTTGGCCCATGTTATATCATTATATTCTCTGTGCGTGACACATATTAGCAGCTTAAAATTCTTCTTATAAATCTCTTCGTTTTTCGTTAACAGCATATATTTTATTACACTTCCATCAGTGAAATCCAATTTCTCATCCATTCCATCTCTACTGAGAATGAGGTTAGGTGCAAAACGTCAAAGCCGTGTCTCTGTCAAGGGGACGTCGAATACACTTGCACTGGATGCCTGTGTAGAACTCGTACGATTACGAGTAGCTCCTTCCCGTTCCCGAGAGAGCCCTTTACTCCCCCAGCGAAGCACGAATCTTGAGCGGCCGGATAGCTCAGTTGGTCAGAGCGACCGCCCGGCAAGCTGATGGTCCCGGGTTCGTCCACCAACAATTGCTTACTGGTGTAAACTTCCACCAGTGAAATCCAATTTCTCAGCGACTATCAGAGTATATTATCATTTCTCTATATTTCATATTGCTCTTAAAACAAAAAACAAAAAAAACTTCCCTTACCGCGTTCTAATTTTCTTTCATTGCACACCCTTTCCGCATCTTCCGTATTTTTTAATAGTTTTATTTAACGGAATATCATTGCAAAAAAAGACATGAGAAAAGTCTCATGTCTTTTGTTCGAGATTTATATGCTTTCCAACAATAGATTGCTTAAACTATCTGATCATTTACATAAAAGCTATATTAAGACCATCTTAGCGAGTTCGATTTACAGGGGGTTTACGATTGCAAGTACCTCAGAGTCTTAGCAGCAAACCTTTCTCAGCTATGCACAAAAGCACATAATGACTAGCTTCCAGATTGCAAGTGATACAGTCTTTGTACAAAGTGCATTTGCTAGTGATCGACGATATCATTTCGATGACTCTGATAAAGATATTATTGCCAAGGCAAGGAGACTGTTCTTCCATTATCCAAGTACGTTATTATAATTTATCGCCGGATCATTGCGAGATAAAAATGATTTATATTTTCTATGGACTCAGAAGCTAAGTGAATCCGTAGCTAAGCCGCTTTGGCGCCTTAACAGAGCGACGTCACGCCGTTTCATTCTACGTTCTTGACATTTACTTTTGATTCTACTTACACTTGGGTTTAACAGTGATGAAAATCTTAGATGAAACCATGCGATGCAGATCTTAACCAGCGAATGAACCAGTGGCGTTCTTCATGTATCTTCTAAGGAAACCGGTGAACATTGTGTCCCGGCCCACTGCCCCATTACGATAAGAATTTTGAAAAAAATTGCCATAAAAATATATCAGATTGAAAGTGTCTTATTGCCGTCCTTTTGTGAAAAATGTTACTTTCCGAATTTTGAATTTCTCGTGACCACAAATTCCCCTTCAACCATAAATTGTTCTCTTCATGCAACACCTTAATTCCATCTTAGTGCTTCTGTTTTGCTCGAGGTGTTGGGTTACGAAGTGTGCACTGAGCCCATTTGTTCGTTAAGAGATGAATTAATTTATACAAGCAAACCTCGCTAATTAGTCATTTGCAGGGATAGAGGCATGGCAGGGCACGTTTCAGGGTTGGAGACGGGGAGAAAACGAGCTAGCATAATTAAGGAATAATTACATAATGGGTTTCGTACTTCTCTCATTAAGCGTAGATTAATTGCTTCATGTCATTTTGGTCAAATTAGTGACAGCCTTTCGTGCAGCGAGCATAAACATAAAATTAGTTTTATTATATTTTGAATAATATTAACTTCTGAAGTCTGACAATACACAATGGGTGTGCTAAGATATAGCTTATACTTACGGCTATAGTGCATTATTATATTAATATTGAATATAAATGTACTCTTAAAAGTTTCCTCCTATCAATATTACCTATATGATAATTAAACGAAAGAATTTTTTTTTTTAAAGAACTGAACTAAGTTTGAAAGTGAACATTCCACAATTAAATCGTAAAATTATGTCTCATGTCTAATAAATCATCACCCATGAACAAAGCGTTAAGTTCACTTTTCCAAATTTTACCGCTTCTTAAAGGTATGCTAGATTTCAGACAGGCTTACAAATGGTTGGATTAGATATATCTTTTAGCAGGGTGGTACAAGCAAGTAAATGACGAAACATTTCGCGCTTGAGTGAACGATTCACTGAGATAATTAAACTACAACGTGATACAAGAAAGTTAATTCTTCAATCTGGATTCAATCATCCACTGTCTTGCATTTGAGAGGTTCTGTGTTCGATCCTGGAACCGGCTTTCCTAGTTTTGCTCTTTCCTGATTATGGCCATCCCAGAAAAATGCAGGAAGATTCAATACTGACTCTTTCCATTTAAAGGATTCTTTCCATTTGGCTCCTTGTGTTTCCCTGTGACCTCTTCCCACGGCTTATTGTGAGGTTAAATTTTGAAACCATTTGATTTCATGGACCACGGAGCCTGTTCTAGGAGAGCGTCAACCGCAACAGAATCATTTCAACGATTGACAGGCCCTAAATTAGGACTTTTCCAGTTGCGAGCTACAATCCAAAACAGCTTCCATTTCCAACACTTTCAAATGGTCCAGATCCTGAGGCTGCAACGATTGCTACAAGAATAGAATACTATCCTGACTTATCTAAACTAGAGTTCTAACAATAAAAAGTAGCAGTTAAATCATGCTTTGCTGTGAAGGCCACATGCTGAATGTTATACGAAAATGGCATTTCTTATAGATCGAGATCTAGATAGTCTTGTCATTCAATTGAGCCAAGATTGAACAGGCGACCATTTCTAATTGGCCATGGCTTCCGAGTTGATTTGCATACGACAATTTTATAGTTTGTCCTCAGACGTTTCTATAAAAATTAGAATGATTTTTTTGTTTTATGCGTTCTTTTTGTATCACTGTGCTGCCTCATTTTTTGTGTCACTATTGAGCAGACCTCAAGAACGGATCTCCAAACTGTCTTTATCCCGTGGAATGAGACCTATCTTTGCATTTTGTCTTCAGTAACTACAAGGGAACTTAAGCTCACAAAACTTCACGGGACACAACATTAGTACAAACTATTGTGAATTAAAGCAAAGGTTTGCAGTCAAATAAGTAAACGTCTTTGTAGGATTAAGTCCCAATAATTTCCTCACTAAATTGCAAGTCAAATTTCGACATTTTTGCCAACTTATTTGGGAATTAGCGACAAGTTGGCCTTCCCTCTTACAATGTACCAGAATTAATTGGAAATGCATCTAAACTGGATTAATACGTCAGAGAAAATTATGTCTAACAATATTTAATCACTATTCACTACCCGCCTATTAATTTAGCTCGCAAAATGACTTCTGTTTCGTCTGCCACAAAAGCAATTTTCTTTTGGTCAACTATTATTATAAACCAATTTTACTAAAGTTAAGTCACACTAAAAATAATTTTAATGACCTTCCGAAGGTTTTAATTGCATATAATTATCATTTAGTATATGGAAGAGTGGGTCTATGTGTTTGGTGGCACCTATAACAGGTTTTTTTAACAATCTTAGAGTCAAAAACGAGCGTAAAAAGTCAGACTGTCTGTTGGAAATGGTAACAAAGTAAGATCAGCGTCGAACAGGTATAAGAAGCACGAGTGTTCCAATATTACGTAACAAAGGAAAAGTGGTGCGGATATTTTGAGTCATATCGGGTTATCATATTTTCCTTGAACGTGCAATTCCGTGTTAACCAGTCGTGCACTCCACGGTTGGCCTATTCAAGAAAAAATCATTTTCGCCTATCCACGTGTTGCCCCCAGGACGATCGATTTTCCCTCAGTTTTAAGCGCTTTGTTTTAGCGTTTTTGTTGTAAGTTCAGTTAGGACAAAAATTTTGATATACTCATGAATTCGTTTTTCTGTTACAGCTTTTACTTCGCCAAAACTTCCTGTAGCACACGTGTCACAAAACTTTCTGGTATCATTCTCTATCAATTAATCTTCCTAATGAAATATAACGAGAAATCTATTAAATTCAAGAAACAATGTTGGATTTGTTCTTGTTTTTTTCTTGAATAATAGAGCCGATGATGAATGATTAAAACGAATAGTCATTCTGGCTCAAACTACTATTTATCTATAATGATTACTCCAGAGAATAACAATGGCAGCGTCTTATAAACGTCTGTGTATGATGATGTTAATAAGCGATCGGTGAGACATCACTTCTCTAGTCTGCACTCTACACTCCAAAATATACAAACCGATCTTGCTGTACATTTGATCATGATTGAGTAAAGCTGATCGAACGGCATTCCCAAGCATCGCCAAACCGCTTCAACTACTGTGCGAGAACACAGTTCACATTTCGTTCAAATTTGTCACATGCAAGTTATTTGGTGCACACTTCCAAGTGGTCGAGATGGCTGGTTTGAACCCCAAAGCAAAGGATCCCTTGTCGATGAGGAGCGAGATTATCTGTACGTTTCTTAGCCTAGAGGCACGCGAGGGCATGCGTGAAATTAAAAAGCGGTTTGAACCAAGCTGAACTTGGTAAGATTTAAAACTTAATACTTATGTATTCTCTTGGCAGAAATTGACAGAAACCTCAATTTTATGTTTTCATGGTCTTGCAGCATAACGGAGATTCATCGTTCCTCACGAGTGGATTTAGGTCCAGAATACATGTTGAAAATTCACACACGGAATTTGAGATGTGAAATGTGAAATGAAAATTTGTTGGAACTTGAAAAGGTTACCTGCCATGTGATGTGATTAAATATCAAAAATATCAATGGTCAATACTAATTTTCAATTTTTCATTTAATGAGCAAGGGCTTTTGTAAAAATTATTAGAATTAACATGTAGTTTTTCATCACTTTACTGCGGAAACCTTTATTTGTCCCAGGCAAAGGTATTGATATTTTGGCCTTTTTGGCAGTTCATTTTAGGCCCATATTTTTAGTTAATAGCAATCATATGATTAATTTTGCTCTAGTCGAATATCTCATTTGGAAACCTAAGTACATGTCATACTGTGGTCATACTATGTATTATATCGGAGACAAGGAAAGAGATGCGTGAATCTTTTTAAAAACTATCATGCGAAATATATAGCGTTCTTACGTGCATCTATAAAAGACAGTCAGACAAGTTATTCTCGATTCCTTATCAATTATTATCATCAATATGACAATCCCGTTTGTTAGGCGGAGGACCCTAATTATACAATACACTTCATATTATTATTGCAGCTTGGCAGTCGGCAGCCAAGTCAAGATTCTAGTAGTAAGTGTCTCTAGTATCCTAGTGTGGTTGTAGCAGTGGTTGACAGCAAGCCACTATAGCTTACTTATAGAATAATTGCTATCATTATTATAAATGTGGGGATAATGCTGTGTTAATTCATAATTGCATATCTGGAGATAATGCTATCATTTTACTGGCTAGTTTTTTGAATAATTTTGCTTTTATTGATGCGCCTACATGGAAAATGATCGAGCTGGTAATTTTCTCGATGAATTGATCAGCTGTTGGCATATGATAAGAAGTTGTATGACTGACTTTAGAATATCAAGGTTTATTCATGTCCAATGAATTTATCGACTGGTTTGAAAGCAACACTAAGGAATATAATAAAACGTTAATGGGCTAAAATTTCGCCAATATTTGAATTTGGATACGAATAGCCAACAGAGATACGGAGACACACCCTTACAGTAGATTAAAAAACTTTTCAATGAACTTGTTGTCAAGTTATAACAATAGTTGAAAAAGTCATGTCATTAAGTTCATGCTCCGTGTAAGAGGCTGCCATAGATATAACCGAATAACTATCGAATAGCGAATGCTGCAGCATTGGACGATGCTGTATGCTAGGAATCTGTAAAATGTTCGCTAGGGCTGGTCGATATGGTGGTAGTCACTAGCCAGCGTTTTAAACTCCACTATACCAACGCCATGAGTCCAAGAGAAAGTAAGAGCCGATCACGACTGATCTACTTTCTGCAACACACCGCCAGACAACTCAGCGTTTGAGTCTCGAGAAGTATTTGAGACAGAGAGCTAAACAGAGACAAGAACGTTGGCCGCTTGCTATGCTGCAGCATGCTTGTGCTTAGACTTAGGCCTACACAAGATAGGTAGAAGATAATACGAAACTCACTTACTTAACTTTTGGCTTCAGTTCACAATTACCCCAGCTGGCTGGCCATTATGGCCAACGGTTCAGTACGTATGCTGCAATAGATTATAATTTTATTTATAGATTTCAAAAGATGCAAGGTACTAGTTGGAAAATGGTATCGAACTAATGATATGGGGAGTGAGTGTTGTGCAAGACAATATTAGACTCGATTAGGATATATTATAATATAATATAGGCACTAACATATCGGGACAGGGGTTTTTGTTGGGAAATGTAAGATAATTTTATATAATTAACACGATATTTTATTTTACCATCAGATTTCTGTACAGTGGTTTTCAAATGGGCGCAAAATCTCATTTGTCAGCTGATTGACGTTCTGATCTCGCATAGAAGTTACCATAACTTTGATTAACATTATGGTAACACGAATCAAAAGACACAACCAAACAAAAATGGTACATGTAGGTACTACATCGACAGAGATCAGACGTTTTGAAAACAAACATGCAACATATTATAGCATCTGGCTCTGCTCAATTGGACTGAGCAATTTGGATATTATATTATAGTCATTTACCCAAATTTCAGTCAAGCAATTGTACCAATATGATGGCACTGGATATCCACGAATGGAAACAAAGTTGTGTGTGTGTGTTTTAGAATTTGAGTGGTCAAAAATCTAAACAAATTTTGAGCTGGCATGGGAGCTGGAAACTGTGAGAAGGTTGGCTGGAAGGGGGGTGGTTGGGGTGGGGTGGCGGAAAGCAACTATCCCGATTAGCGCTTTCAGTATTTTGCCTCCGGCCACTGGCCCTTGGCTTAACCAGAAGCTAGGACAACCACATTGACATGGTAATCACCTATAATTGAACCATTATTGGTTGCTAGTGTTTCGATCGGATTACACATTACACATGGCTGTGTACAAATTGCCCATAGGGAGCCAGCCACGACGCATTATTTAAGATTGCAACTGCATTTTCAAATTGCATCTGGGAATTGGTTACAGCTCACAAATGACAACTTTCAAACAAGAACAGAATAATGTAAAACTGTGAAAATAATGTGTAATGACTAGATTGGATTTACTTGTAGGTACTATGTACAATTTTTAAGTTATTTTCAAACAATCGTTTTTATATAATTTCCAAATCATAATTTGGGTTTTATTTTTATTTTATGTAAATACATTATTTGGTTCGTTGACTTAGAAGCCGATATTTAAGCCTGTTATAGATCAAAACAAGTCGAACATATTTTTACTGTTCTTGGATCAAATGTCGACGTTGCCACTGTGAATGATAATATGCTATCACCTGCGTAATCTCTCAATCAGATAGAACAAATGGAATCAATCATTTGTATCCCCACCCCGATTCTAAGTAGAATTCATTCGAGGGATTGGCCGAGACGAGTATACAGTAAATCGCGACACAAAATTTCAAGCCCGTCAAAATCTTTTGTCGAAATATTGTCCTGCCAGTGACATTCATTGCGAGCAATTGGAAAAATACAAGAAGTAATAATTAGTATCAAGTACGCAAATTGTGAATCAGCTATCGTTTTTATATGATAATTGTACCAACTAGAGTAGATAATAATTATCTTCTACTTACAACATGAAATTACTTTTTCGCGTTTTTTTCACAAAACCACAACAACATTATTTGATTGGCGTTTGATAGACGCACACGAATATATTATTATTACAATTATTATTCTTATTCTTATTATTTTTATTATTTTTATTATTGGATAGTGACGTAAATCTAGTATGCTAATTTTATACGAGATAGGAGAATATTCTTTGCGATAGAAGTAGGCATAGAAAACACTGAAACACAATATCAAATGTCGAGAATGTGTTGCGTCGAGGTGGCGCTCGACAATATGGCAAAGATGAGCTGTAGCCGTCGATTATGGTAAACTCATCAAGTGTGACTCATCGCTCTGAACGCAAGGGGGTGCAAGGGCGCGAGGACGCCAGGGTGCAAGCGTTTGCCTTTCGCCCGCGAGCTTTATGGTAACATGTTTCCTATTTACACAAAATCCTGGTTCTTTGCTCGCTAACCACGTCGGCGTTCTCCTCACATTCTCACTTGGTTCGCCACTTGGCTGCTAGTGGCGATGGTAACATGTAAAGTACTCTATGCTGAAGAGTCGTCCTTTTCTCCAGCATTCTGTTCATCTCTCCAAGCTCATGTCTCAGAAACGCCCCTTGTTCTCACACACTCACGTGACGTTTCATATGCAGGGAAAGGTGGTCAGATCGCGAAAAGGCTCGCTCGCACAAGCGACATTGGAAAGGCCGGTCGCCCGTGTGCTTGCGGTAGTGCCGCGTCAGCTCATCGGATCGCGCAAACTTCCACCCGCAACCCTTCCAGCTGCACTGGTACGGCTTCTCGCCGGTGTGCGTTCGGAGGTGGGCCTTTAGATGCGACGACTTCGTGTACGTCTTCCCGCAACTCGGGTGAGAACAAGTGTGAGTTGTCAACTTCTTGCGTCCACAACTTCTTCGCCCTCGCTTACTTTTTTGGGGAGGCTCAACTGCTTGCGTTCCGCTCGCGAATGCAGGATGCTGTTGAGTTATGGTCTGTGGTTGGGAGAGTAATTCCGCCAGGTTTGGTGATGATGGCGGAGTCATGATTTTGATCAGGGGCAACGACGGTGTCGATACAACTCTTTTCGTGGGCTGGTGTGTCTGGTGGATGGTCATTCTACTCGGGTCCAACCCGTTCATGTAGTCCTGGTTCTCCGGACTTGCAGGAGGCGACATCTGGCCGTGGTTGTACGCGACTTGCTGGTGGTTGGACGTCACAGGAGGCATGAGCCCCGTGTAGGTTGGTGTCGTCCCACCGGTACCAACGCCCGTGGTCACTGTTTGTTGATATCCTTGTGGCACTTCCCCTAACCTGAGAACCTCGTGCTCTCGAAAAGGCCCTGCATTATAGTCCATTTGTGTAGCGTCTCCCTGTGACACTCGATAAGCCTCCCCTTTTGGTGGTCCCGCGTGTGCTGGTAAATGCGGTGCCGGCGGAGGGGTGTAGAAGTTGTGCTGTTCTGCTGCATAGTTGATGAGCATGTCTAGGTCGCAGAACTCTTCGGCTTGGTAAGGCAGTTGCTCTTGTCCACCTGGCTGCTCCGTGAAGGATGCTGGCTGCGCTTGCGGTGGCGATGGCGTTGGCACACTCTCGACCACGGACTGACTCAGCGGCGACGGCGGCGCCACCAGCGTCCACGTGCCGGTCAGACTGACGGGCGACGCTTGCGGAGGCGTCGGCTGGCCGAGGAGGATGCTTTCGATATCTTGCCACATCTGCAAGCAAAGAGACAATTGGTCAAATTGTGATCGGATCTGATGCGAAGTTCACAAGAGTTCCAAACCTCTTCTCAACTAGAACTGTTCGGGAAGTTTTCCCACATTCTACTTGGGATGTAGGTGTAATAAAAAAAAAATCACGGCGACCTTGTAGAACTCAGGTTTCGCCGATGCATTTTTTTCCTGATCGGGTTATAAATAGCTCTAGTTTGGAGGATATTGAATAACGCAGGTCGAGTCATTCTTATTCAGTAGCTCGACTCTTGTAGAGGGCCAGCACGCGGCTTTGATTGCTGGTACGATCAAATCCTGGTGACTGGATGCCAGAAAGCTTCAACATGTTAGCTTAGCTCGCCTGCACTCTGGCTCTCATTAGCGCTTCTTGATTGGCCAGTTATTAGCAGGCACTTTAAACCAGCTTGTTGTTTCGGTAAGCAACTTGATTCGACTGGCATGGATCGCTTCGGCGTCGGCTTGACTCACACACCTCAACAGATCGGATCTTTCCTCTCGCTGTGTGTCTATGGGTGACAGCACAGCCCGCGGTCATCGGCATCATTAGCAGGGGGCGGATTAAGGATCTAAAGGTGGCTTACAGCGATCCCTGGCCAGGAATACGTCTGCTGGTGGTTAGAAAAAGCATTATCTGCGTTTTGTCTATTCGTTTTAAGGTGGACATAAAATTCTTTATGATACGCACAGAATTCACTCGTGCGCATACTTTTTTTTTAGCTACCTGACCAATTAGCACTTTAGTTAAATACATGTATCAAAATGAAAATTGAATTTGAAGATTATTTGATCATTTATTTCTTAACGAGAAAATATGGCATAGCCTATTAACGTTTATTCCACTCATTTCCTCGGTAGGAAATTATTCCTAGGTACTTAGATCAATAGATAAGTAATTTCACAAATTCACTCCTTACAAACAAATTATTACGTCATACATGGCCAACCTCTCCTCACGCAATGCTTCTTCACTTCGGAAATCTGTCAGGAACCAGTGTGTGAAACACGTTATCTCTGCAAAAGCCCGAAATCTGCAAGACAGACTCACTTCGCTAAGTCTCAACTTGAATCTTGAGACTGGTCGAGACTGGTCGGGAACTAGCATGATATCAGACATCTGATAATGCAAAGCCTACGAAACATGAACTGAAATCGAATAATCACGTTGCTACCAAGTGATACATAATGCAGAAAGTATCGATGTACAGCTGCTATACAGGTATTCATGTTCGAACCACGGGTTCTCTTTCAGGAGATCGCTTTACCCAAGCCGAATGTGATATTATCATAATTCTCATCCTTACGGGTCAGTGTTAATGTATCGTACTGATCAAGTCACTTTCTTAGCTCACAGTCAAAAGAGCGTCGTCTTTAAACATTAATTATTATTCGTGGATAGACTGATAACGATCGGGTAAGAGTGTGGTAAATTTTTTTGGATCTCTCATTTTAAGCTCGCAAAATATTAACCACTTTTTATTCCTCTACAACTTGGTTTAATTTGCCATCATGCTAAATGTACCGTTTGATTGGTTCATTTAATATATTATTTCAGAAGTCATGTGAATGATTCCCAAGATGAAGCGATAAGGATAATAATATGTAAAAAGCGTCTCAATGCTACAAAAAAAATGGCAAAACCGTGTACCCTTGATGAAGGGCTGTAAGAAAGCAAAAGACACAACGAAATGGTCGCCGAACAGAAAACAGCGAACAGCTAACAGCGAAATAGTCAAATGTTATGGCCTTGGTCTCTGATTGGTCCAATAAGAGACATGACCTTGATCTCTGGTTGGCTTGCTTCCATGCTCGGATCTGCCACGACAGTAGCACTCCAGCTATTTCGATATCAGAAGATTGATCGATTGATTACAAAATAAAATATGTTCAACAATAATCATCACATTTCCTGGAATTAATTGTAGTTGACCAACTATATGGCGGCACATTTGTGAACGCCACGTTCAAATAACAGGATATCGTGCGAAGAAACCGGGCAATTCACAAGCTTTTTGAAGCGTTTCCACCGACTAATGAGTCTCTGTTTCGTGAAAACTTGCCGACAAGTCAGCGTAGCAAATAAATCAATCTATTTGCAAAGATGTAGCATGTAGCCAAACGTCGCCGGTAGATCCATGTTACGTGACGTGTTAAACCAGGGATCGAACATCACGGTGATCTTGTTAAGGTGACACAGGTATGTGTGAGATGCCGCGAAACCTCTGTACACCGAATTATCCGACTGCGAAGAAAAATGAGCTAGAACGTATCTAATTGCCAATTAGATATTTTCTTCGAGATTCTTGGAAGTGAGCAAGCGACGGCCTTAGTACTATACAAGGCAAGTGTGTGCAAGCATATTATATTGACGCCTGCCTTTTTTCCCCAGTGGATTTCAGAGTTATATTACGTATGCACTGTAGGCTGCACATACATAGTTTGTATTCGATCTTTGATATTGGCAAAGGATTTCTTTAATTTCTGGCGAAGATCCTGTCGAAATATCTGTTTAATTAAATCGAGCGTTAGTTATTCGAATCAGAAACGTTATTTATCAAGGAAGTCCGAATGGTGACACTTCAATGAAGAAACCCATTTCCGCTCGAATACAAACCTCATTAATCGGGGTATTTGATTCTCATTTTCGCCATTATCACGTATGCCCTGAATTCCTGCAATATGAAAACCATTGTCTAACATCATTGCTCAAAGAGCCCATAAAATCAAAGCCATTAATTTACAGTGATATCCACCTGTCACATTGGTGACTGACTGTTGTCTGACAGGGTTAGAGTGATAGTATGCTTTTCAGTCATAATTATGAATAACGTCAACACTTAATATATTTTACAGCGTATAGCTTTCTAGAAGCTAGTAAACTATCGAGTCATAAATGCATTTAACACAAGAATTAACCGTCTACCAAGACGTAACCTTCAATTAGATTTGACACCAACGCCTTTCCATGCATACCAACTTAAATTATTTTATTTCTTAAAATTTAAGACCATGTGGTTGTTCGTCACCTGGTTCAGTTTTCCGGCATCGTTTCTTTTCAGTGAACGCGTTACTACACTGTTTTCTTAAATCTGTCACAGCCCTCCACAGTTTCCACTGCCTTACAAATATTTCACCACAGCCCTCTACAGTTTCCACAGCCTTACAAATATTCCACCACAGCCTTCTACAGTTTTCGCTGCCTTCCCAATATTCCACCACAGCCTTCTACGGTTTTCACTGCCTTCCAAAGTATAACCACAGCCTTCCACAGTTTCCACTGCCTTCCAAATATTCCACCAAAGCCTTCTAAGGTTTCCACTGCTTTCCAAAGTATAACCACAGCCTTCCACAGTTTTCACTGCCTTCCAAATATTCCACCACAGCCTTCTACGGTTTCCACTGCCTTCCAAACAGGTGACCACAGCCTTCCACTGCAGTTCCCACACGGCCGTCAGAGCTATAGTTGAAAAACGATGTTTGAAGGCTTTTGAAGGCACATGTGTGCGTAAAATTCTAGGTGCATCTCAATGGAAAGTACTGTATCGACCAATGATCTGTGCATCTGAATTATGTTTTCTCTGCTCAAATGTGGACTAAAATTTAAATCAAGGGAAAGAAAATCAAAGTAGTATAGTTTTCAAGTATTCCAGTGCGTTCTGCAATACATTCCTTGTTCTATAAGATTTATTGGTCGTAATTTTACCAACGATAATTAAGAAATGAGTGCGTTGGTCATAATAATTTTTTTGTTTTATGAGTTTTATGTGCGAGGTGTTTATTTCTTGTTGTTAATCAATTTCGCAGTATAAATCTAGGGGAAAAAGTGCGAGCGGTGAAAAGTGGTTTCCCTTGTTTCTAGTTGGCCGGCTGCAACAGGAGCTCTGGCCCGGAACTCACTATGGGGGGAAGAAGGGGGGGGGGGGTCGCCCTGTCGTGGGCGCCTCGAAATTGAGGCACGCGCGTGCATGATTTATGCGTGTCACTGCAGTCAGTATCTTGATTTGATTTTGATAAATGCGTCATCATTGGATGGGAGCTTTATGACAAATAGGTATGCGATTTGACTGCATAATTGTCTTAATTTTTATTAATATTAAAATAAATTTTCTGAAAGAATTGCTTGATATAGCCCAGTTGCCTGGAGAGAGAGAGAGAGAGAGAGAGAGAGAGAGAGAGAGAGTACCAGAAACGTAAATTTAAATTATATTTTTTAAATTGTGAAGGTACTGCATTTTTAAGGGACACGAAAAATGGTCAGCGAGCCAGACGTTTTTTTCCATATTCCGGGGTGTTTTTCACTGACCGGAAGTAGTTTGTTTTTCCCGTGACCTTCCATTGCTCGTAACTCAATTGCATCATCGGTCAGCTATCATTCTCATTTGTCTTCGCCTTCGTATTTGTCGTCGGCATTCCTCAAGAAAGTGTCAGCTGTTCTCTGTCCAGAAACCTAGTGAAAAACTCGTCACGCTACAGAATTCGATCAATATTTATAACCTCCTAATCCAAGCGACGACATAAAAATGCTAATTCAGCGAATACCAGAAGTAATCTTAAGGCAAGCATATCATGCTGGTTTCTATATGAAAGTGAATCTGGATCGGAGATTTTATAACGTATAGCAGCGGTTTTCTCATGGTCATTTCCGATACACAGTATTAAGATTATTGTTTTTATTTACCGGTGTCGATCTCATATCTTATACACCTATCTGGATGGCGAATCGGCCTTGATACCACGTGCTTATGTCCTTAATTATTTTGCTAGTCGCTGGACGTCGGAATTGGACGTTGAGCAGGCTCTGTCATTAAGTGCCATTTGCATTTGACACAGTCATCTCACCGCTGGCCGCAAACTGAATCAGATCGTTAACCGTCTAACGTCCAGTTTCTCAACACCTGGGAGCCGTCTTGCCGTGCCCTTTTCTGCGCCGTTCCCGCTTGCCAAATCAAAGAGATTTTCTCTGCACACCCGACTGAATCGTGTCCAAATGGCGATAATCAAACTTGAATAGCTTGAGCTATCTGTTCTGGAACAATTTATACATCTCCAAATAGAATATATACATATACAATTAATATCCCTGAGGCTACAGACCACAATCAAATTATACGAGCAAGTTTTACGTGTTAGGCATGTGAATGATTTTTCTAATATTGCAGCTTGAAAAGTGAGACTTAAACATGAAAACCAACCGATTCGTTTCTTTCGGCTACAAGAAATGGGCTGCAAAGATGAGCGGAGACAGGGAAACCACGAGGCACGAATGTGGCAAGCCGAAGGATTCCCCGCCCCAAAGTGGAATAATAACCGAGAACAACTAATCATATTTGCACGTAGAACGTAAAACGTAGGACGAAGATCGTAGCATAACATCTAGTCAGAAGTGCTAGACGTCAAATCTCGGATGTAGGTAACAGTAAGCAGCAGTCTAGACAGATGACAGTGACAGTTGACTTGAGATTTCCACATGAGGAGGCGGCAACAGCTGTTTGTTCAGTTTCTAAGCGTTCATTTGATTGGATTTCGACCGAATTCTCATTGCCTAATGACTGGCATGCGAATGTGATAACACTGAAAGCCCATGCATGGGCATGCTTGATCATCACACTTCTATCTGCTGTATTGTATGATTAATATTTCAAATAAATCACGACTTCGTATGATATGCTGAAAACGGTTATTTAACCAATTAACTATAGTATTGTTTCTATTATTAGCCACACACACACCGGAATTCGTTCCGAGAATCGAGATTATTCATTATTCCCTGGAGCCATAATTTGTTGAACACTAATCACAGTTTGCAAGTGGGCTGGAGTTACGAAAGACTACATGACTATATACCTATATAAACACGTTATCGACAACATACTTTTCGATACCTGACCGTGCTCATGCAATCTTGGGACTTTTTCGGAAACTTTAAATACGGAACGAATCGATAATTTGCGGCAAATTGAGTCCGATAGTTTACTTGGATATACAATAGCAGAATAAAGCAGGCATCTTCAAAATGAACATGATAGTTCCAATACTATTTCTATGAGAGTGACACTGATTTGTAATGGAACTGAAAACTTGGTGAAGGCGAGAAAATTTGATGGCGATAACTGTTGTACGAAAATGAAAAAGCGTAAAATATCAGGGTAAGAATGATCATTGCAACGGGCGCGCCATAGCGGTTTACATGTCGGGTTTAGATGATGAACGCCATGAGGTTCTATTTGCAGCACACACCATCAAGCACCCACGAGATATCCATTGGACAATGGTCAGATTATTTCAACATGAGGCTGGCTATTTTATTGCTATATTCAAGTCCGAAGATAGCTTTTTCGATTAGAATTGGCATGGCATAGCGAAGAAAGTGAGCTAAGGCAGAAGATCGAAATAGATAAACTACACGAATGTCTTGCCATACAAACTCATTATAGAATAGATTCAAGTGGATGGTATTGCCTGACAGCAACGGGCTTCGAAAGCTTTGTTTTCAAATCAATTTTATTTGAAGTTTATCACTAATGTTCCTGATATTAGTGTTTTTAAATGTTGCTTTATGGAGACGTGGGATTCGAAACGAACGGGGTAGATTATTTTTCAGTCATGTTTCGAGCAAAAAAAAAAGGTGAACACCTCAGCGAACAAGCTACAATTATTTCATACCTATACGTCGAAATCAGAAAACCACAACGATCGGATTCCGTGGCTGTAAGTGTATACCATACTTCTTTTTTGCAGCCTCCTAGTGCGATGTGGTGGTGTTCACTTAGCAGTGATCAAACAACATGTTTATCACTTAAGTAATTGATGTTTTACTGTAATTAGAACGGTACACGAATTGAGGCAAAAAACGCGATTTACTATAATATATTTGACACATTGGAGGCAAAGAAAATGAGTGGGAATGGAAGTCCTTGCGTGTACTGCAGTTCGGGCTCATGGCTTCACGTCGTGAGAGGATTATCAGAAAACATTCACCGTGGCTTACAGAATCGTTCGCTCGAGACAATTGGATTTCTTGCGATTACGACGGCGAGCCAAAGATTGTTCTTCAAGATCGTTCTTGAATCGATCAATTCAGCTAGCGTCACTGGCATCGGAAGCATGACTTGATTTTGAATGACATTTGATCTAGAGACTATGCCTGTCAATACGAGACTTCTGTGCCGTTGCTACTAAAAAAAGGAAAAAATAATTCTGAATTGAAAGAAGAAGGCTGTAACACAAGTAATTAATTTCTGACCTCGTCATACCAAAGAATGTCCTAGCTCAGATAACTATTATTACGAATATTTATCGATTTCCTTTATGATGGCAGGATCGAATTATCTCCTGCACGCTTGTATAATTCGGTGTAAAATATTGAAATCATCGACAGCTCGAATAAGTGTTCTGCTTGCTTATTGAGATCGTGTTTATATTATCTTACTTGCATGAGGAGTGAAGTGGGGACAAAATTGCTTCTGCAAGAAATTGAAACACATACTCCTGTAACTTTCTGTGCTTTTTTTGTTATTTTTCAGCAGCAGCAGCAGCAGCAGCAGCAGCAGTTGCATTGCATCTTGCTAAAACTGTAGCAACTAATTACTTCAAATTGGGATAAGTGACGTTATGGAGCAAGTCTGTGATCAGCCTATACCATATAATGGCAATTAAATATTTTTCCTTACATTTATCACTTTTTACCGGCTTATGCAAATTGTATATTCTTACTAAATGGAATATAATCTCTAATAATAAATGTAATACAACGTCTGGCCTTCAATTGAGGCATTTAATACTGAAATGGAAACGAGCAAAATATGCTAACTGAATTATGCTTGTAATTAATTTCGATTTTATCTATAAGTATACGTAAAATTTGTCTGGCAATTTTTTTCATATTCGCCGTCGTTGATACTGTATTTAGTGCAAATTATTGAAATAGTACACACTTTTCACCTTTATCATTTCGAAACTTTCGAATATCTTCATGCCTTGCCATTCTGCAACCAGCGTCACTTGAGTCTTGACTCGGTATCATCTTTCTCAAGAAGAGAATACGCCAAAGTATGCTGCATGCAGCTTGCAGCATGTACCAAAATCGAGATGCCTACTCCTTAACACCTAAAAGATCCTTGGTTATACACCCGAACGAACTAATTAGGAATAAATCACACGAATGATCGCCTAAAGGTGAGTTCGCCCCAACAAACTCAGATCCATCCTCCTGGGGACAATAAATTATAAAGTAACATCCAATAGGTTGGAACGTTGGTATTGGTAACGTCCTTGGTCAAACCTAGCCATATCTATCCGAACTGAAAATTCGTAAATTTCTAGAAGCAAAACAGAAATTAGAGAAAAGAAGCCGAGGGCCAGTTCAATTAAGGCTAGATATGCTCTACACGGGTTTCACCATCTTATCTGAGACATATTATAATTCGAAGGTTAATAACTCCGAGCGCGAAGAGCAAACTAGTGGAACATAATATTTTTATCAGCATTATTATGAATCGGTAAAAGAATGACCATCGCCTCGAGTAGGCAAGTGATTTCAAAAAAAGAACTTACTTTTTTTTATATGAAAAACCGCCAGTACACAGGCACGAGCGACGGTTACATAAAATTGACCAAACTCTTTTCCATATCGAAATGGAAATAATGAACGGGTTCTTCTCCGTTTATCTGAGCTTATCATGATGTCCAGCTAGAGGCTTGATCAGCCATTAGCCGTTTTGGCATCACTAATGTGTAACCAATATGGCTTCTAGCTACCCGAAGAGCAGCCGCGGTTTGACACATCTGCTGCCTCTATCAAGATAATCTATGCAGCATCACTTTCAGTACCAAACACTCATCACCTCAGCACATGCATCGACCGCCACTCGGAAAAACAGCTTTTCTTCCAAATAAACTGTGAGGAAATTTGATACTTTTCAACCGACAACTTGCTGTCACTAATTCGTTATTTCATAACAAAGGTTGGATTTTAGGGGCGTATAAGCCCTGCTCCAAAATGCGATGTCATGAAAGAAAAATGGCATTTAAATTCTTCGAACTGAATGCCACGAGGTAACGAAACCAACTGTTGATTGGGGTATACTATGTTACTAAATCGTACAAGCTAACATTAAAACACATCAACAACACACATAATTCCTTAGCGGACGCTTTTCTGTTCTGCGACGATCTAGTCGTTAAGTTTGACCATGGTCGAAGCAAAAACACGACGAAAGCAAAACTATTTTCATAGCTATTTAATTGTCCATCAATCATTGTGTGCTCTGGAGCTCGAATGGTCGTGCATTCTTCTATAATTATTATTCGGATAGTATTTTAATTGATTTCCAGCTATGCTACTTTTTACGCTAATGGAAGAATTAAGGCGATAAACTATGGCAAAACCAACAATAAATCTCGACCCATTTCAGACCAAAGGCAAATAAATACCTGGCTTATTCAAAGTTTTCATCAGAGCTGTACCACCCAATTTAATTGAAATAAAGTCGTTTTTTCTACTTTTAATATAAAGCAAAACTATATGCGCCTTATGGATCAGGATGTGCCACGAGCGAACAAAAACATTCGTCTAATTCTAACAAATCAGCACGTTTTGCTGCTCAATTCTTCGGGCTAAAGCTGAGAAAGTTGGAAAATCTGCGCACCAATTCTAGTTCGTGTTGTTTCCTACCATCTCCTGCTAGCATAGACCTTTAGCTATGGCTAAGCCATGATTTAAGGGATCGGTAAGTTGATAAGAAATATCGATTTCTATTGATCACCTCGTTAGTGTAGGTTGGAAAGTCGAAACGAGGCGTATGTTTTGATGCCGAGTCCCCCAGTGCCAACTAGCTGAACAAGAAGACAATAATTTCTACTCCGCTCTTTTCGAGTTGGGGAAAGATACGGAGTTATATAATAAGTAACAATGCATATACTTTATGTATGAATACCGCGCCTGATGCTGTCAAATAGTGCACTATAGCTTCGCAAAGTTAATTACAATCTACAAATTACAAGGCTGCTAAGTAATTACATATTATTAAAGCGTTTGCTATACAAAACTTCAGTACAGAGCAACGAGGTACGGATCGCAATGACATGCGTATACGCTATACAAAAAAAAACGTTTTGAACGTTACCTGATTTTTAATCAAACCCTCATTCTTTATAATATCATCGAGAATTTCCTTCGTTGAAACCAGATTAGCTTGTAAGCTGTATTCATTAAAAAAAGCAAATCTCTTTTAAACCAATAAATAATTTCACCAACGTATAGTATACACCTACATAATTTATAATGTAATGCAAATTTAATACGTATGCGGTATATATAAGTGTAGTAAAATGTCAATAACTCTTTCGTATGGTATTCAGCTGCTCTCGCTGGTCTCTGGTCTCTGGTCTCTGGTCTCTGGTCTCTGGTCTCTGGTCTCTGGTCTCTGGTCTCTGGTCTCCTATGTCTACCTGGTGTGTATGCAGCCGGTCACGGGATTGCTGTTCTTAGCGACTGGAGTAGGTAACCTAATCATCATAGTCACATGTAGAATCGGTGACAAACACATCAATAAATCGCATGTGCAATAGCTTTTAACGACAGCCATGTTAGCAGCCACCTAGAAAGTAACATTTCCCTGTCGTTAGAAAAATCGAGATACTTTACATTACGAGCAGCCACCATACCTAGATCTGACTACCTATATACTGCATTTATAGGTGTATGTATAAACGTATTACTTATGATGCAACTATGATACATTTTGCATCGATGGGATTTTCTTTGCGAAGAGTGGCAGGGGTAAGTTCAGTGACATCAGAAATTTTCGTGATTAAATTTGAGTTTAGTCAAGTGTTCGCAACGCAACGCGTTCGTCATCGCAATGTTGACTCTTTCTGGCATGATGAATTCACACAATCATGTTAGTATATTCTGTCGATGGGATACTCTGAATTATAACATCTACTGTTTCTGGTGGAAACTCATATCCATAGAGTTCGGTGGTAACTATTATAACATAAACGTGTCCAAGAAACAATTTATGAAGAGAATCACGAAGACAATACATTTTCATCGAGTCGAATCGAGTCGAGTCGGGCTTAATGAGGTTCAATTGTTAGCGGCGTGGCGCAAGATGGCCTGGATGTAATTTGTGTTCTGTCGGCCAATGAGCGCCGAGGACTCGTTCCTGGGCGTCGCGACGTCGGCGCGCCAATAGGCGTCGCCTGGCTGGCGCGCATGTCCCCGCGAAGCGGGCACTCGAAACTGTGATTTGGTGGGACGTAAACGGGATCATCCCCCTGCTACATGTGATACGTGTTTTCATGTGTAGCACTAGTATTCGAAAATTAACTGATTTTTTCCGTTTCTTATTTTTGTCTTGTGGACATAAAGATTTAAAGATGCACTGAACATTACAAATATTTAATTTTTAAGCTGTTTTTTTTTCTAATAATTCTAGCTGCATAGTTTGAGAAAAACTATGAGTAAACGACAAAAAATTTTCACCACAAAAAATCTCGGTGTAGTAAACCTAAAGATTCGATCATGTTGCCATCAAAATTACATCCATAATATTTTCGAGTGGGTTTCCTTAGCAAAATGGTTGCATTTACCTCACACGATCGACTTCTAAAAATCCAATTATGATTTATTTATCTTTATTAAACTTAGTAATCTGGAATTAATCAGCGCTATTCCCTGACTGTGAGATTCAATCGCAATTGATTCAAATGTCTTCTCCACTCTTAGATAGAAAAGAACATCACTAACTAAAACCCTGAATGATTTCATTTAAAACTCTTGCAATTCGCACTGTTCGTTTAATCCTCTATTTACCTAGAGTGAAATTAGTTCGACCCTATAAGTTGCATAATAGTTCTCCCGGGCTTTGCAAAAGTACTCTTTTAATGGCTTGCTGGCATGCAACCACCAAGATAATGAAATAAACTGGCAATTTATTGATAAGCTAGCTTCAAATTCATGGTAATGACGCACGAGAAAACTGTATGAAACAATTAGACAACATTATGTGTTTCTTCGCAGCCCACAGCTTGATCGATTCAATTAGTTCACAAATTCCCGAATTAACACCGAGAAGGGTATTCCAAATCAGTGTTGGATTAAATTCAATTTTCTGGTTTGTCTGTAAGTATCTTTTGATTGGGTTTCACTGCTCCCAAATCTTATCGTCGTGAACGTTTTTTATATAGGAAAGCTAGAGACAAAATATTGGTTAGAATATTATTTTTAATTTGTAAGCACAAAGTGGCTTCAATAAAAACAATTGTTATTTTCTTCATCCATACAATAGTATCTCCTATCTGCCTCTCATGATTGGAATTGAAACGATGAAGCAGTTTTTTTTGTCATGCTATGTTTTAAAATAAAACGTGCCTCACAAATTGAACCTTCAAGGTGAGCCATCAAAATTAATATCTCTAGGACTACCGTTTCGAACCGTAAAATTTAACCGACAGACTGTAAAATGTATATGGAAATTATTTTAATGGAAAAATATTGTAGGTACCCAGTTGGTAATTTTCATTTCATTTGTCAATTACATGCTAAGTAAAAAAAAGTCTCCACGTATTGTACTAAGTACGTTCCAGTCTTCGCATTGTTATCCTTTTGTTTCCACCGTGCACAGAAGAAATAGTTTTCTATAACTATTTATACTTGCACTTTTCAGACAAAAAGCACAACACGAAATCAGCCCTTTTTCAATAACTCACATTTACAGCCTTGGCAAAACCAAGCTGTTATAAAAAAAAATGAATGTAGTTTCGTGTGTTTGCTGAACGAGATTCAGGAATTGCACTCTATTCATGCAGCGTGCAGCAAATCGACGACACGAAATTCTGTTACTGTTAAATATTTCCCCGTTTTTCTTATCCACCTAAAATCCATTGAAAGAAGAAACGGAAAATGCCACATGGTCGCTTAAGATATTCAAAGAATTGTCCCATTGACTCTTATTTGGCTAGTTCACATTCTAGATGGCAACTCCCGGAGTGAACCAGTTTTCAAACATTTGTTTCTTATATTTGTGCAAGTGCAAGCGCAAAAACATTCGTGAGATGGCGCTTTGCGTGTTTGGGCATGAACATTGAATCTTGTGTGCCTGTGTCCATACAGCCACCCATCTCAAATCTCAATTCACCAATTCATCTCGAATCGACGGATATTTGCTGGCTTTTATGGCAATTTGTTGAATCAATGCCCCCACTGAAATTAATCACAAATCACAACTCTCTACGCCAGTAGAAGGATGGCACTATATACCTGGAAGCTTTTGCTCTATATTTTCACAATTTTTCGTGTTTATTGGATTTAGTAACATATTTACCCAAATTATGGCCAATTTGGAAATTAGCATGACCAGGGGCCCATGTGGACCTTAACTATGATATAGCTGCTATCGAGTAATGGTCAGAAATGAACGTTTATTGAAATTGAAGACTAGTAGTTAACCGTTTTTCGTAAATACGTTTCTGGTTACTAATTATGAAAGTGCGTCAGCTAAAACAGCTGATCCAATAGGTGAGGTGAAGTATAGAGAATATAAATTTGTTGAAGAAAAGTGTGTGCCAGAGTAGGTAGATAATAACTTTGCGGCTGGCATTTGTGTACGTGTGAGTGTATTAAGTATTTGTGAGAAATAATGATCCGATCCGTGCTATGCAATTATAATAATGCGAAGCTGTAGGTCCAGTTACGGAAAATAATACATTATATATGTTTGAAGGTTTCATTGCCTCTACCTATACTTTGACGTCCATAGCAATTCAAACATCTTAAAAGTTCTGAGTTAGAGAAATGTGTGATAAATGCAAAGTTGATTCCTTAATTACTGGGCGCATGAAGGAGGGATTCAAGAATTGATAATCAGATCGGAACCTGATAGGCTTAAATGAATTGAAAGCTATAAAAAAAAACTTTTCGATCGCCAAATTGATGCTAAAATATTACAACCTATATGTTATGTAATAGCTTATTTAGACGTCGGTGTGGGAAAGTTAATATCGGTGATACTCCTGCAGATAAAAATCTGCCCGTTTTAATTACCCATACCTCAAATCATATTTCCATTTGATGGACTTTTTTAAGGTAGGACTGAGATGGACTTCAAATATATTGCTCAGAAATTACAACTGTATTAGAGATTTGTGT
Source organism: Nemurella pictetii (assembly GCA_921293315.2). NCBI lineage: Eukaryota > Metazoa > Arthropoda > Insecta > Plecoptera > Nemouridae > Nemurella > Nemurella pictetii. The sequence goes on along the minus strand of OV121116.1, from coordinate 21,176,988 downwards.
ATGAAATTAATAATTCGCCACATTGATGCGTGAGAAGAACAATTGGCACATTCGTTAGAATTCATTACTAAAACAAGCCAATTGCACTTCAAGCGTGGCCTTGTTATCAAGTTCAACGGTGGTCCAGACTCCAGTAGTCCTACGGGAATTCACACGGTCGAAATCTCAAGTCCGTTCTCTTTGAAACCAATCATTATTCTTTTCTCAAACTATCAGAACTGAGCTGCTGGCTGCTGCTGTTTCTGCTGCTGCGGATGCTGCTGACGCTTCGAGCGGACATCTCATGGTTGGAAATGAGATATTAGTGGTGTCAATAATGAAGTCAAATATTTGCATCACACTTGACTCTAGTGTATTAGAAAAAGTGAATCTGTGCCAGCAATATTTATGCAAATCTTAATTGCGACAATGATGCTATGTAATAAATCATCGTAACTCTTATGTTAATTAACCAAATTAAGTAGCAGATATCGAGATACATAATTTCCATACGTTTTGCATCGGTGAATGACTGCATGTAAAGGCATAGGAAATGATTAGTTGGGAGATAATGCGTTGGATTGACGAGATTAACAAATTATTTATAGCTAAAAGAAGGGTTGTTATATTTGTGCCCACTCTTTCGGTCTTATTGCTAAAAACCTTCGATAATTTCGATGAGCATGGGTTGAAAGTGTGATTTAGCCACCACGTTAAACAAATACATGATATTATAGATTATAAGTAATTAAGCCGAGAAAGATTCATTAGAACGAGAACACCATTGTACGGTTACATAATGCCCCACCCAATCAAAATTTTGGAAGCTTGCAAAAGAGACAGCTTTTGCTAATGTTACCACAGAATGAGTTTGTTTGGTGATTATTGGCGCGATGCCGGATGGATCAACTTCTAGAATATCGATCACCACACACTCACACCGACACGACACACACACGCTTTTAACTTTTCAGCAAACAACTTTTTCTTCTCACAATTTCGAGAAAGGCAAAAAATTGCCACCTGATCTTTCAGAGCATTATAAGCTCCATGGTAAATTAAATTAGAGTTGAAAACCATGACAAAAAATTGATCATTGATTTTATTGCTCCTGCTTTCATAAATCTGGGTGAATCGAGTGGTGGAGAAAAAAAACTGTCATGCTTGGCTGGCTGATTGGGTTTATGTTTAGCTAGAACCCAGCTCGCGGCTTAAAAACTCGGTATAAACAGAGGCTGCATCTGAAGTTGCTGTGCGCTTGGAATGCAAATCAAATCTTTCAGTGTCAATAGAAAGAAAAAGTCGAGAAACGCCAACAAATTCGAACATAAATTGACAAAATTGTTTGGTTGCCCACACGATTCCTAGTTCCGATCATGATTTCGTACCTATGCTGTGTACACAAAAACATCTTCCCTAGCAGGTCCAGTTCTCTGTCAAGACGACTTTTCCTACTTGGAGGCATTTTTCACCGAAATGGGCAAACGTTGATTGACTCAGAAAACCAGCAAGCTGTTTCAATTTGCCACTTGGTTGACTGATAAGTTGGTCATCGTGTGTTTTACGCTGCCCTTTACCGAACCATCGAATAATCCGCTGGTTTCGCGGTTAGCATAGCATATTAAGTGCACCAGTGGCGGCTCGAACATATAATAAAGCAATAGCCAGAACCAACCAAGAAAAAGTCCACCCTCTAAAAATAGCGGTCAGCGGCCATATCAGTTGACTAAATCTTATGTTTTTTTGGTCAATTAATGTGACAATCTATGGTCATCTCGTTCCAATATATCTGGTCGAAGAATGAACCACACACAAAGAAATGAACCATCCGCCACTGCAGCAAGTATCAAACCGATTTCAATTCTGAATCATCGCAAGTTTTTCAATGGATGTCGTCGTATCGAACTCCTCCGAAATGTCGTTTTTCTCTCATGCAATGCATTATGTATTACCTCTCTTTGCTCCTGCCATTTGAAACGACGTTCAGAAAAAGAAGGCCATTACATAATCAGACGAAAAGTAGTTCAGAAGCTGAACATTTATTATTAGCGACCAGGTGACAATCGAGTCTAGAGTGTCCTTTTCAGGATTTGCATTTCGTTCTTTCTGCAGCCGGCGTTAAATGTTTCTGATGCCATGCCATTTAACTTGCACCTCTCGTTGATTGCAATATGCTCAGCCAGTGGAAGATGAATTATCAATGACATAACCAACAAGTGATTTTAAATTTAGATAGTCAGCAGTTCTTATACTGATCTTCTACTGATTGAATAATGATTGAAAAATGTGCAAATATCGAGGATCGAGATGTTTTATTTGCACAATTAATTGTAAATGAGAGTTTGTTCGTGATGTTGGGTTATGCCATAAAGCAAGCATACTTACTTTTACATATATGATTGCTCTCAAGTGATTTGCAAAATTCGAATTGAATTAAACCTGTATTGTAAGAAGATTCGGTTTGCGTTCGCAGAGAAGTTTTAAAGTGCGAAGACTTTGATATGCTCTTTTATTTCCACTGGACCAGTGAAAATGAGATCGTATAAGGTTTAAGACAACCATATCATAATTGAGATGGCTTTAGGAGATTAACTCTCCGTTCACCCCACTTCTTGTATCACAATCATTTAAGATAATCTCACCGAATCTCAGCGGCCATCAGAAAATAATTATATGGGGATAAGCGGCATCTTGCCAGTTTGGCTGTACACTTTTTTGTTCAAAAAACACGTGGAGCGGTTTGCGTGACAATTTCATGTAACAAATCGTAATTAAGCTAAAAGGAAAAAAATATCCTATTTTTTCTCTTTCTACATAATCGTCGACTCTTGAACGGCAGTAGCTAGTTTGGGCAATCTGGAAATATCTCTCATTATAAAGACACATGCAGAAGCTATATCAGTGTTGGTCGACCGTTAGAAGGATTCTATTATCGTTTAGCCTAAGGTAGTGGTACAAAAGATATTAGAAGACGAGCGTAGACGCTGAGCAGGCTAAGTAATTTGCTCCGATGCGTGTCTTTGATATCAATCGAAGCTCGAAAGACGTTACCTATACGAAAACGTCGGCGCTCACATATAACTCAAACCATGGCATGCACTTGGGGTGCCATAGCATGAAAGCATCAAGGTTAAAGATTTGCCTGGTCTACATGACGTGATTAGTCTGACAAACGAACTAATGATTCAAAATAAAACGCAAATAAATTGTTAGTGGTAAAAGGATTGATTATATCTCATTAATATCGGAAGATAATATGCATATTGGGCAACTTTCTGCTCGCTGTATATAGACGACATTAAGTCAATCATTAAAATTGCAAATAAATCTTGCAAAGATAAAAGCTTTTTTTACAAGTAAAAAAGGGAGCTTTGCAAATAAATCAATTGATTTACAAGAGCAAACTGGAATCTCACCTGGTTTTAATAAGTAACTTGATGGTTATGAAATGCCAGTTGTTAAGAAGCTTTTATTTGATTGGCAACTATTAGGGCGGAGCTTATCGTACCTATGAAACTATAATATACATATCCTGATAAGAGATTATGTTATTGGCTCACTATTATCACTACAAGATGACCGCCGACTATAGATGAGAGGTGACCCACTCAAAACATCATCGTATGTAAATGCGATGCACTATTTACAGCTGTCAATTTATAGCGGTTTTATTACCTATATATTATTATTACCTACCTATATACCTATACCTATACACCCATACCTATTTTACCTATATATATATATATATATATATATATTGTCAGGAATTTGCGCAAATTTATTATATCATCAATCTTTCATTATTCATTCAAGAGATTCGCTTACAGACCAAAGAAATCATAAATATGAAGTTGGATTTCGCGCATAGTTAACTAACTATACATTCCTAAAATAACAAAGTATGTTATATATAGATATCAATACAATACATAGGCAATCTTCCTCGAGAGAAAAACCTTTCGTTACGTTGTGTTCTGTGTTCTTAGGCATGCTGATAAAGCCACAACCACGTGTTAACTTCCATGCGAATTCATAATCGAATGATTGTTTTAAATTTATTTAATGCATAAATGGCTTCATGATACTATATATTACTGCAAAGGGGACCAAACATATTTTCGTAACGAAATTGCGGTATATCGTCAACATTTTTAAGTATTTTTTGCTCGAACCATACATCTCCCGGTTGAATGTATCATTCACGCACTTTATAAATGTGCTTGGTTCGATTATTATTTGTGCGTGTTTACCGTCAAGCTTCGCTATTGCAATCTGTTTATTTAATTTAGGTTCATGTCATTTGGAACCATGGTATTTTTTAGCGAATTTCCAATGCAGTAGTGAACCTATCCTACCTACCAAAACCAGTTAGTACGGTAGGTTCAATAATTTAGTAAATATTGTGTTCCACTATTCGGCGTACCTATACCTATGCAGCGCAAGACAGCAGCTGCTGACTATCACGGCGAGGGAATAAGGTTAGTTTTTGAGATGACCTGCCGATGGTCGGTACTGTTTTTCATCGCTGTTGCCGCACGTTTTTTCTGAAATAAATAGTTAGTAACTAGTGAAGTAAAATAAAGTGAAGTGATATAATTAATGAAGCAATTGTGTGTCTGGAATTTTCGAGAATTCAAGACTGAGATGAACGACGTTCGATTTTTGGCAGTTGATAAAAAGCTGGATCGTATCATAAAAGGTTCGTACATAACCTCGCTTATCACCCTATTCATTGATAATTTTGGATTTTAATTACTGGCAAGAACTGACGAATATTCTGTGTATGCGCATATATAATTACATTGAATGCAAGCAAAATATTGTGTGAGATACATTCCGTTTCGGAGTTTAGGGTGAAATACTTCGTACTCATGAAGAATAGTGAACCAAGTAAGCTTTTAACCAATGCTGGCCTACTTCATGTTATGTGATATTTCCCAATCCACCGAATATCATTATTAGGAAACTACTGTGGTCTAATTATAAGATACAATTTTTTTTATCGTGTGACATTTACAATAAATTTGATTAAGTACTTTCGTCTTTGGTCTACAGTAAAATCATAAAGGACAAATGTTACATCTGCATTCAAATCGTCACGTGTTCAATGGATCATTGATGGTGCCGAAACTCGTCCGGACTGCTATTACACGAATCATAAACATTTCTGGTTCATTTTCTCCATAATTTTATTGTGAAATAGAAAAGGTTTAATTATTGTTAGCCAATGGTTAAACCCACCTTAATTGTCAATAGCAGGGCATGCTGCGTATATATATAGCAGTGTTTTTGGTCGCCATTGCCAAATTGGCTCGTACTAATTTGATTGTCATGCGGCATCGACGGAGCAGAACTTGTTCTTCAAAAATAGAACTGATTTATCGGAGCGAACTCTCAATGCCTTCTAAAATGAAAAGTTTTCGACTATTGGTAACATGAAAGAAAACCGTATCTTTACAGTGACTATGAAATCGGAGAAGAATATTTGAATATTTGGCCCAGGTGTAATATGTAGACAGGGTTTACGAGTGGCCTACCACTTAGTCCCAGCAAACTCGCTGATTGTAAAAATAGAACTGGTGCAAAAACCGGGTCGAATGATAAAAAAAAGTTACATTTTTTATGGCCGCGCTTGGATAATCTTTCCAGACGATTTTAATAGTTGGCTATTTTGCCAAGAGGTTTGGTCCTGTGATGTGATTGTTGTTGAGATGAGATTGTCAAGAGGAGAACATTCGTCATGGAGAGATTGTTCGGATAGCGAGAGAGAAATTTCAACCACACCAACATTTATCATAACAGTCAGCATGCAAATGTTACGAAATGTTACGACTTCACAAGTCTAGCTACACTTCCCGCACGACAAACCAACTAGAAAAGTAATTGATTTTATTTTACAACCTATAAATAAATCATAAATATACATTTATAATGAACCATATTTTAACTTTTAATAAATGCTGCTGTATATACTGGCTTGATTAGACAAGATAGGAGGAGGATCAAGCTTATCAATCAGTTCAGTGTTCCTGTATTGTGGGCTGATCTTGGATAATATGAAGCGTTAACTCGTATATTGTGCTTCCCAAGGTTGATTGGTGTAGTGATTTCTTAAAGGGTAGCTTAACTATTAGCGCTATGTTGCGATAATTGCAGTCGAACTTGCAGTTTATTTGATTCGATTTTATGATTTCTAGATAGTAATCCATATTCGAAAACATTGAGTGGAGTCCACTGCATAATAAGTTACATATTGTTATTTAGTGTGTACGTGCATTTCACACCGTTATATACTATTTGCATATATATTTTTACAAGAGTATAATGCTTATCCGTGATATTGACATTTAAAACATGCTGTAGACTCAAAGATCATGCTCTTCCATCCCATCTCATTTGAGACCAGTGTCATATTCTATAATTCACCACCAACCGGGCTCATTGCGAGTTTTGGCAATATTGACGCAATGAAACTTTGTCCGAATTTTCACAAGCCTGGAATGGAGCTATTACTCGCCACCGTTTTGTTAACATACGACAATCACATTCGAGATTTTTCAACTTCCTGGTTATAAAAATCTTTGTAAGATTTGGCGCTTTCCATGAGGACACCACAAAGTGCTTTATCCTGAAAATAGTCCTGGCTCTGGTAATAATTATGGTTCATAAAAGCCCACTCCATGGATTGCCTTCATTTTACCCTCCAGTTTATAGAGCAAATCTTCATCGTGCAACATACATTTAAATTTTGTGCGTGTATGCTTTTATAAGAACTTTATTAGTATCAGTATACTTATTTTGAACGTGAGCTGTAAGCGACGAATTGATGTCACTGAAGGGCCGAATGGGCACTTTGGTCAATCGCAATGTAATTAAGCCAAGCGGGTAGGAATGAAGGAAAACAAACTATTTTTTTTCAAATTGCCGTTAAGACGTGGGAGTGCATTATAAAGAAGGGATTTATTTTTAGTTTTATTTTTAAATAAAAAGAAAGTATTTAATCTAAAATTATTACAGGAGGACACGCAATTTAAATTGCAGAAAATTCGGCCTCAGGAGTTTTGTCACAAACATGCGACGACATGAGTATTGTGTCGGGCAAATTAAGGGTGGAAAATTATCAATGCTGTGTATTAACTAGGCTGTGGGGTAGTAGACGGTGACTTTTGACCGACATCATCCTCCCCCTCCATCATGATTTACCCCGGCGTTTCTTGCAGGCAAATGCCGGGAAAAGTCATCACGTCTACCGAGCACGGCTGTCCCCAGCGAGACAAAACCCTTTCAATTATCAATGCCCTTCAGTCAAACAGCGCGACTTCTCGAGATCAAAGAAAATATCAATAAAACACCGAACGTAGATTATGGAGGTGTTAAATAAAAAAGAGCGGTTCAAGCAAGAGAATGTAGTCACATTCCTGGATTAAAAAAGTATACCTTGCATAAATTAATCTTTGCTCGCAGCGCGGTTAGTGGATAAAGCGCACAAAGGGTGTAAAAATATTTACACCCACAAAAAAAAACTTCTGAGTGCACACGACTCTAAGCCAGCGGTTGTGTGTGCTCCACATAAATACTCAACAGACCATAGGTCAAATCTAACCCCCCCCCCCCCCCCCGTTCCCCTAACAGAAGCAACTAAACAAGCAGAATATCAACAACAAAAAAAGAAGCTCGCATGACCCCATGGTAATCGCAATCATCCCTTTTTGCCTAATGAAATAATGCGAACGCTGAAAGGTATACAGAGTGCGGGAACGACTAACGGGGGTGAGGGGGGGGTGTTGTTGGCGTCTGCCGATGTGTTAGATTGTTTAATGAGTTTATGGTACAACCGGTGGACCATGCTCGACGTTGTTGGCTTTCCGGGCTTGCTGGTCAGCCCTCACGCGGGATATTGCGTGACCCGTGAGAAAAGCACCCTCTCTTACATCGGGCTTGCTGGCGGCTGGCCGTTGGGAGGGTGCTGGTTGGAGGAGGAGGGGTTAACAAACATGCCACACGCGTCACCGTTTACCGGCATTACGTCGTACGGGGTTAGGGCCACCTAATCTCTCACCCCCTAACAGCGCATTAGTGCTAGATTACTTTTGTATGAGCCCATTAGAGCGAGAGCTTTATATTCAGTGTTGCACATAGCGGCCGGCGCTGGTTCATCCGCAGGTTAGGTTTTAGCTGTCATGCCTGTCCCGTCCTCTCCGAAAGCTTTTCCGAGGAAACAATTTATTTGTATTAGTATAGGAGCAGTATTTTTTGAATGACGACAGGAAACATGTGACGGTGGAAATCTAGCGGTGGTTTCTTTGCTAATGAAAACTGACGGGACAGTTCTGCCACGCAAGGGAAACGAGAGAATGGATTAGATTAATTTTTTTCAAACAATGCTTGTATTGTATAATGTACGTATATATATATATATAAATAGATATAAATAGATAATGATTATAGAAACGTGATTTGTCTCGAAAGATTTCACAAGTATATTATTGTGCGCTGACCTTTTGAATATTGACACTGATAACCGACGCAATGCAAATTTTTATGTCGCAATAAAAGTGAAAAAGGACTTGGGGAGTGTTTCGCTGTAAGAAAGCGTATTCCAACGGAAAAGTTCGCCAATAAAATGGATCGTAAAAACATGGCGGGGATTTTTTGCAGCCTTTTTAGCGATCAACATTATTATTCAAGGCGAGAGGCTAGTACAGGTACTTAGCATGCAATACAATTAGTTGCAGACTTCGATTGGGGAGAAAATACCTTGTCAATAGGTTTATACCGAAATTTAATTTGCCTAAGGGTATAGGAAAAATGCTTTCATTCCTCTCCGAACTGGGAAGTGAGTGTCTACATCCCCAGATTGGTCCTATTTTTATCTTCACAGTATATAACTGCAATGAATAAAGATGATGGCATATACTTTTTCTTTGCGTATCTTGTGCGCTGGGTAAGCAACTTGGACTGAGGTAACTATGCTAAAGCTAAGGGTCAATCAATGCATTCCGATCTCGCTAGAACAAGACTTATCGTTTAGAGAAGAAGACAACGAAATGATCATTTCTATCAAAACATGATGTGCGGAAGAAATGACGATAGGTTTCCATGGAATGGTACTCTGCCCAGAAACTGCACAAGAATTTTACTCATAAAAATATTTACACCAAAATGAATGGAAATCATCACCGTTGTGTTCAAGTTCTGGTAGTTGAGTTTATATTTCTATTTTATTTTCATTTTTTTAGTCTTTTTTTAACATATTTAGTCGTGGCATGGTCTTCCGCTCTTTTTGCACTTTTAGTAGCGGTGCAATTTTGTTGTCAGTTACGCACAATTGCAGGTAACTTGGGCTCGATTGAAGCCTTTTTCACCGCAGAACATAGAACGCTGCACGTGCAAGGAGGTTTCGCAAACATATTTGTTAATCGCGAAAACTTTGCACTATCAATGGTCAATCTGTACACATTGGGCTGGCGAAAAACGGGCAGATCTAAACCAACGCTCGTTTCGCACAAGCCGTGCTTGAACATGGCCAGACGCCGTGTGTAGGTATACCTGTATTAAGTAGATAGCAAAAAAACAATCTCGGCTCTACGCGGCGAGCAAAAAACTTAATCCATTAAAAACAATTGCAAATGAAGCCTTTAATGGCTTTTGAGTGTGAAAGATTATTATTTTCGTGCCCGAACCAGGCGTATAATTATATCGGACTGAACTAACAGATGACCGTGTAATATAAAAACCATTTTCTTTCGATTTACTCGAAGCCAAGTAATCCCATCGGCGTTGCGCTGAACATTGCGGCTTAACACACATACACACACACAAACACACGTGACAATCACAGTCTGGATAAATGATCCAGCCAATTTGATTAATTACTAACTTGACTCCTCCAGGGACGTTTCCCGCTCCCGTCTCACGCATTTCTTCGTCGTTAGGCAGAGAATGGAACCCATTGACGGTGGCTTTTTGTCCGTTTATTACTGTTTCTTACCGTTTCAACACTAATTTAATCGGTGATTTATCAGTGATAGAGATCTTGTGTTTAATTGGAAGACCTAGATCAAACCTCTTTTCCAAGTGCAGGCTATCATTGGCTGGATGGAGGCTACGACATTTAAGATAAAAACCTCTTTGGTTCAATTAAAAAATCCATGTTTTAACAATCACTTTTCTTGTCTTATCGTAAGGTTTCCTCGGCTTCGTCCATTATTTTCTGTCAATTCCAGGTGTTCAGTTTTATTTTCAACCTCGTATCGCTATATTCGACGCTATTAATTAACCGATCATTTTACCTTCGATCTGATATTCAATTCGGGTTCGATGCATTAGTTGCAAGATTGCATTAGTTGCAAGATCATGCATCAGATGCATAATATTGCATCCTGTGCCGGCGAACTGCAAGTCGCAAGGTACACACATGCAGTTTATAACACATCCCGGTAAGATTTGTAAGTTTCGCATCTCTCATCGTGGCTTGTAAAACCATATGAGTGCATTGAAAATCGAGATGAATCCAGCAACATCCGAGATTTTGATGTCTATTGCCGCAACACCACTACATGTACCGTTCAATTTCCACACCATTCGTGGCCAAGAGATGGTTATTTTCACTATAAATGGTGTGCAATTGAACCAATGAATATTCACCGTACCTATATACCTATATCGACTTCCTGCATCATGTAAACTTGCCTAATTTGCCAAAAAAACTGGATCCCAGTGACTGCCTGGAGTGATATCTCACTAGGACTAGCTATGAGCCCGAAAGTTGTAGTGGGTGTTACTAAAATGCTGGTATACCGATTCTCCATCGATGCAAGACTATATACCTCCTATATACTAACGATGTGATCACGACTAACTAGCCAGTTTACGCCGACAAAAAAAAAACAAGCTCGATTTCAATCTAGTAATCGACCATTTTAATTGCTACATACTCAAGCGTCGTCGGGTTTTTTCGTATAACTTTTGTATTAGGTCTTCGCCTGGTGTTGGAAGTTACCTATTATGTGTTATCTTAATTAACTTTTCAAATGAGCACTTTGCGAAAGATATTTCGTACTGATGTGTACCGAAACTTTCGTTCGAACACCGGGCCAAGATTGATTGTATCTTAATTTCTAGAATATTTGTAGACACGTTGGATTTTGGGCATTGCGCAGGGCAGCTTTTGGCGGGTTAGCTTCGCAAGGCAGTGCCGTTATGAATGTAAATAAAGTAGGGGTTAAAAATGTAATTATTGTGACACATCGGGGATTGGTTCTAGAAGATATGGAAGAGTTTACAAGTAGAATGGAATGCACATCGCTCGGGCGAAGGATTGTAAAATAATTTTCAACAAAGCCGTAATATTATCATGCTTGATAACGTTTTTTTTGCATATTCTAATGTCACTGATGATCGTTATCAGTAACATGTATCCCGAGAAGCACTTGTCACAATATTGCATTTTTATACGACTCCAATTGTTTGCTGCCATGTTACCAGAGAACAGTAATTGCTATTCAAAATAATTATCAGACATTATGAAATTTAGCTAGATTTTTTTTGCATTATGTTTTGTGTGATTCCAAGAATTTTCATACAACAACGTTCTGCTAGTGAGTAGATATTTTTGAAAACGCCTACCTTTTCCATAAAATATGGTGTAAGTAATTTTATTTGAAAATAATGTATGTATTTTGCGTATAAGGTGACGGCTCTGTTGTGATTGGCTTTTGATTCTATATAAAACCGACGTGAAGATGTTCACATAAACGTGGTCGAATACATCCCGAAGCTTTTTAGAGCCACTATTCGATGAAACTAGATCGTTCTCCGACCAATTCGTGACTCTGAGACGCTTCGTCGGTCCATTCTCGACAGAATGTTGTAAATTTGGGAGAGTAATTGGATGCAAGATCGCGATGGTAAACGTCCGAGTTCTTGTTAGTGATGTACAGATCTGATTGACAGAAAATTAATGTATTGGATAAAATTTAACGCGCCGACTAGTTCTCCGTATTTTTCACCAGAGCGACTTGTATATGGGGTTCATTTACTATGAAACGGAAAATTGTGATTCGTCAAAAAATATGTACAACACCATTTGGTGTGTGCAAATGTACACCCCAATTCCAGGTATACTGAATAGCAGTCGCGGTAGAAACAGCAACGCGGATTGTTCAACGGCAGACTGTAAACGTGCATAACACGTCGGGGCAAATCAAAACGTTTCATGCCTATTCACACACTAAACTATGTCTACGATTTCAATTCGATCCGCCTGTTTGTTTGTAGTGTGTACTTGTCTGCTACTTCGCGGCATTGCTAAAACCCCATCGTCATCCACAGTAGCCTGATGCTGTGTAGCGACCAGGATGAATCTGTTCTTAACTCGGCGCACGGATATCAGAAATGAAGTCCCAAGCGTTTCTAGAAAAGTAAAATTTGAATTTTTCGTTCGACAATTATTTCTTCGCCTTATACTTCATTTTTGGCAAATGCAATGTAGTTGATATTTAAATATATTTGTATACCTATTTGTTGATCGTAGCTTTTCAACTGTATTTCATTTCTAACTCATAAATATTTTGCCAAATCTCTGGTCCCATTGTTACCTTACGTGTGACTACTATAACTCCCCAATTAAACCATCAAATGCAGCGATAAAAATGTGAAATTTACATGACAATTGTCGTTTATTCCTTGCAAATCGGGGTTTCAGCTGTAAACTGACCGTGGTGCATCCCTCGGCGATAAGATAACACCACGAAAAATCCAGCATCGCGCCAAGTTTTCCGACTCCACCTAATCTCTACTACTTTTCCATGTGCACACCTTGTCGTCGCGACGCCGGCGGCATGCGTAAACCAATGCACCGTCCGTCTCACCGCACGTCCCAGCTCGGGTGCATCCAAAAAACACACACACACCTAGGAAGTAGTCACGTACTACTTACATCTAATAGTATTTCGGAGGACATCTTGATGTGCCTCCTGGCAGTTCTTCAGCGGTGTCTTCGGTAACAATCGCCGACGAGTCGGAACCCCCACATTCAAAAGAGCACTCGGAACTTCACTTAGCACTGAACGGTCGTCAGAATTGATACTCTTACTGTCACCTGACGCCGAAAATAGAAAAATTTTCAAAACCAAACACTCGCTGCAAACATTGTAGCCGACGTCACTCGACTTGAAATATCACAGCTTCCTTGACAGCAACAATAACAACAACAAACAACGACAACAAAACGCGGTAAACAAAATCCGGTGTTAATAATCCTTGCGTCGGAGGAGCACTCTGGACCGTGCGGGCAGCTCCACAAGCCTGCCACTTCGGCTCCGGGCAGCGATGTTTTTTTTTTCGGGAGGGTAGTGCGACGGCAGGTCGGACGGCAACACAACAGAAGCAGCGCGACTTGAGACGATCCCGGCGGTGCACTGATATCACTCTACGGCGGCGGCGACGGCGGCGGTGGCAGCGGCAGCGACGGTGGCAGCGGCACCAGCAGCAGCGACGGTGGCGGCGGCGGCCAGTTCCCTGGACAACGCCATACGTTCGCTGACGGTGCGAGCGGCGACTGGCCAAGGCGACTGCTCTCTGCTCTGGTGAACTAGTTCGTAGCCGGCAGAAGCAAGCGTCGTACGAGGGCAGTCGACGGCATGGGATAGGTGCTAGAGCAGCCGGTCGAGGATGCCAGGCGGCGGCGGCGGCGGCTGCGGCGGCGGCGGCGGCGGCGGCGGTGGAGGTGGTGGAGGTGGTGGTGGCAGCGGCGGAAGACAATCAGCTGACTAGCTGGCACACTCTCGCTCACCCCGTGTCAACCCCTCGGTGCGCCAATCCCCGCCACCGTCACCGACACACCAAAGACGACCTCCTACCCCCTCCCCTCTCCTCCCCCTCTACACCAACAACCACCTACCATTTTCCGCAAACTCACTACGGCGACCGCGGACACGGGAAAAAACCGACAAAGAGATCGGAAAGACGTGCGAGACAATCGATTGTTTCCCCTCCCGTACACAACACACACACACTCGCACACACACATTTTAAAACATTTTCACCGTTAAATATTTATTGCGATTCATATTTGCTTGGTTAAAATCAAGGAGGTACCCCTCCCAATATCATTCGTCTCCCCCCCCCCCCCCCCCCCTCCTCAACCCACCTTGGCCGCCCCAACCCGCCCTTAATTCCTGCACTGGCGGGCCACGCATTCTCGCGTTCACTCTTATTTGCGCCGAAAAAAGTGTAAGTTGTCGCGGGCGGTGAGACGCGCACGCCGCCGCCGCCGCCGCCGCCGCCGCCGCAGCGTGCTCTGTTCGTCCCGGCCGCCCAATCAGCGAGCGAGCTGCGAGAATCAGCCTGCGCTTGTCTACGCCAATGGCTGGACGCTGGGTGGACAAGCTGAAGGCGACGCTTTGCGACGCTGGACGTTGGACGTTGGACGTTGGGCGCTGGACGTTGGACGCTGGACGCTGGACGCTGGACGTTGGACGTTGGACGTTGGACGTTGGACGCTGGACGTTGGACGCTGGACGTTGGACGTTGGACGTTGGACGTTGGACGTTGGACGTTGGACGTTGGACGCTGGACGTTGGACGTTGGACGTTGGACGTTGGACGTTGGACGCTGGACGTTGGACGTTGGACGTTGGACGTTGGACGTTGGACGTTGGACGTTGGACGCTGGACGCTGGACCGATGATTGTTGATGCTGGACCCTGGAAGCTGTAAGCTTGACGGACCGTGGACAGAGGAACGCCAGGCGGCGGTGGCGGAAACGACGGAGGCTGTGTATGGAGCCTGCAACACAGAGTCTGTGAATGGAGCCTGCAACACAGAGGTTGTGGATGGAGCCTGCAACACAGAGGTTGTGGATGGAGCCTGCAACACAGAGACTGTGAATGGAGCCTGCAACACAGAGGCTGTGGACGGAGCCTGCAACACAGAGGCTGTGGACGGAGCCTGCAACACAGAGGCTGTGAATGGAGCCTGCAACACAGAGGCTGTGAATGGAGCCTGCAACACAGAGGCTGTGGACGGAGCCTGCAACACAGAGGCTGTGAATGGAGCCTGCAATACAGAGGCTGTGGACGGAGCCTGCAACACAGAGGCTGTGGACGGAGCCTGCAACACAGAGGCTGTGTATGGAGCCTGCAACACAGAGGCTGTGTATGGAGCCTGCAACACAGAGGCTGTGGACGGAGCCTGCAACACAGAGGCTGTGGACGGAGCCTGCAACACAGAGGTTGTGGATGCAGCCTGCAACACAGAGGCTGTGGATGCAGCCTGCAACACAGAGGTTGTGGATGCAGCCTGCAACACAGAGGTTGTGAATGGAGCCTGCAACACAGAGGTTGTGGATGGAGCCTGCAACACAGAGGTTGTGGATGCAGCCTGCAACACAGAGGTTGTGGATGCAGCCTGCAACACAGAGGTTGTGAATGGAGCCTGCAACACAGAGGTTGTGGATGCAGCCTGCAACACAGAGGTTGTGGATGCAGCCTGCAACACAGAGGTTGTGGATGCAGCCTGCAACACAGAGGTTGTGAATGGAGCCTGCAACACAGAGGTTGTGGATGGAGCCTGCAACACAGAGGCTGTTGATGGAGCCTGCAATACAGAGGCTGTGGACGGAGCCTGCAATACAGAGGCTGTGGACGGAGCCTGCAACACAGAGGTTGCGAATGGAGCCGGCAGCACGGAGGCTGTATAGAGACGTCCTGGGACGCGGTGGGCAGTAGGTCAGGATGCCGAGCTGGAACGCATGTCAATGCCCGTGAGGTCTGCCGGCAGAAGACCGGTACGTGCGTTGTCCAGGTGTGGGGAGGGAGGGGGGGGGGGGTAGAAAGCTTTTAGAGTGGATGGGGGAAGGGGTGCTTAAGTATTGGATTTTAATAAATGTGAATTCTATATCCGGTAATTTAATGACAATATATGTTGGTCATTCTGAAGACTATTCTTATTTCTAAACTCCTTTCATTTGCCGAATTGCCATATTTTCACTTTCTTGAAATCTTACTCGAATATACCATATTGCGCTCGGTTGTTTTTTTCAGAAAATAGACGAAACTCACTTTACCTACATTTTTTCATATTTTCTCCGAGCGAGGAAAAGTATAACGAAGGAAAATTTTATACCCTTCAACGAAATACAATGCTTTTCTTAAAAAACAGAGGGGGTGGGTAGATCTCAAAAAAGGTCACCGAGAGCATTATCTCGATAGCATGGTTTTCGACACACGATAATGTGTATGATTATGTTGTGTTTCCTCAAAGAATTCCACTAATTGTTTGGCTGGCGGATTGACACAGATGTTCAATGTTGTTCAATGTTCAGTTCATGTTCAATGTTGTTCAATGTTCAATGCATGTTCAATGTTGTTCAATGTTCAATGCATGTTCAATGTTGTCGATTCAATGAAACCATTGAAACTAAGAAGTACGCACCTACTGGCATTCCTGTGCTAAGGGCCACGAGCATTGCCCAGCACTGCGTACCTATCACACAAGCACAAGCACAAGCACAAGCACAAGCACAAGCACAAGCACAAGCACTGCGTACCTATCACACACACAAGCACAAGCAAAGCACAAGCGCAAGCCCAAGCACAAGCACTGCGTACTAAGCGCACAAGCACAAGCACAAGCACAAGCACAAGCACAAGCACAAGCACAAGCACTGCGTGTGTGGTTTGTAATGAGAGAGGTAGAGGGATCCGCGTAACAGGCCGTTTGGTCAAAATGTGTGCGGTATTCACGCTTCTTCGGACACAAAAACCACCCCCACGGCCAAACATACAAAACTTACGGTTGGACTTCAAATCACAAACTTGTTCACAACAGTTTGATGCACCAGCTATGAAAAATTATCATAAATTTCTTAAACAAAACTTTTCTTGTAAGGTCGAAATATATTTTGTAAACTTTTTTGGAAATAAGAGTGCCCAACATTTAAGATAGAAAAATGGCTAGTCAACCTGCAGAGCTAAGATTACCTGCGCATTTGCCCTTTCGGTGTTGCTGCACGTGAAAATATGTACATTCGTGAAATTTTCCATCATTTTAGAGCATGCGAGCATGTTATATAAGATTACCATATAAAGTATATTTCCTCAAAGTGGACTGGCAAATATGGAAACTGCAAATTTTATCGTAAGAAATAAGCCGGTTATAAACAGTGATGATTTGATAAGCGATTTCAATTAGTTTCTTGTCAATAACTTACCTCATTTTGTCCAATTAATACGGCAATTTTCTTTGTAAGTGGTCGACTAAAACGTTGGCTTCATTTTCCTCACTACGTTGATAAGGTCACTGGACGATCCTGATTATTTTGTGCCAAATAATTCTAGTGGTTACCCATCCAATCTTTGGATCAAGGTCAATGTTGCTTAACTTTGGATGTAAATGGCAGCAACGAGAAAGCTTTTCGCGATTCGTCCTCTCAAAGCGACGTTAACATTAGTTTTCAAAATCTGGCTATAATAATTGGTGTAGTGAACTGTCTGGAGTGGACCCAAATATTTGCCACTACCTACTTTGTCCACGTAACTTTTTTTTATATTTAAAATTTTATTAATTCGGTAACGCGCCTACCATTCATTTTCTGACAAACATGTGATACATTGTTTTTTTATTTTATATCTTACAAATATAATATCATCTTCTATTCGCATTGCGGCACAAGAATATATTCCTAATTTTCTTGACCATCTAAACTTAAAAGCTGTTATGCCTAGAGGACGGGAGCGATTAAAGAAAGAAAATCCACTTGCCAACAGGCAAAAAAAAAGCAATAACGCTGTATAGCAGAAAAAGCGATTGAATTAAATCCCGAAATTAAAGTCGATAAGACGATGTGCTTTCTTACCTGCTAGGTAAGCATGCAGATAAGCAACGGTACTGGTGGCTCTCTCTGCGTTGACGCATGGCACTTGCCGCTGACCACCTCCAGTGTTAATAGCTCCCGGTAGGTGGCGCCAAGTGTCGCTTATATTAGGCAAATGACTCGTGTATGTGCGGGGTCGTCGGATATACGAGGGTGATTTCGGGTATTTAAGGGTACACTCAGATGCTTGCAGGTTCATCCAGGGATTAGCAGGTACATGTTGGCAAAGATGGAGAAAACTGTCATTCTATCTGAAGAAATAAGCGAGCGCTTCTTGCCACATAGCGTTAAATATTGACGGGTTTTAAAAAACGATGATTTGACGGTAAACGGCGTTCAAAGTTTTTCACTTATTTTTATTAATTCTTATTTTATTATTTTGAAGCTGTGACTAATGTGACGAGTGACAATAGTAATGCGAACATTATTGAAGGGCACGAATTTTTACTTTTACTGTACTCAAAATTACTGTATGGTAATTCTTAAGTTATAAAAAAATGAATCTTAATTCTCAGGATGAAGTTCATATATATAGAAAACTTAAATGCATAAGTTTACATTAAGTAGCCAAAATTCAGCAACTTGAACAGGTCGGATCACAAATACACAGCGCATGGAGTATTTTTAATTGATACCCATATATATTAACTATAATTGAAGCTTGAAAATGCCTGGAAAATGTGTATGCTAGCAAGATGAGGCAAATCGCCGAAAGAAGAACAAGAGCAAAATGTGGCACGGTTCAAGAGCTTGAATCAAGTGTAGTATAATACGATGTTATAAGATTTCGTGGAAAATATGGAAATTATACGGATCTGTACCCACTTAAAAATTTGCAAATTAGCTATTTGGTATAACTGGTATAGGTTATAATCAACGCACCTCTACCTGCTTTTCCGGACTCGAGAACTAGAATGCGCGACATGATTGCTAGTTAAATACGGCAATTATTCATTCGCCAATAACTCGAATTTTTGCCGGCCTCACACGGGATTTAAAATCACTCCTAACTGCATTTGCAAGCTTTCGTAACAAAGCCAGAAACCATTTGGGTGCAATCGGATTTTCCAGGATGTCTGTGGAAAATCGTGGAAAGTGAAACAAGATGATTGCTGTTTGAGAATGACTGTCTTTCCTTGATATGATGTGATATGATTTTATTTTAATTTTAGTGTAAATCTGATGATAACATTTGAAGGAAATTGTTTTGACACACTCCTTGTGTGAAGGATCTTACTGCAAGTCAAGGAATACAAAGGGAAATAAAGCAATAACACACGTTTCACGTGGACACCTGCAATTATCATGAAATTGCCGAAATAATCTTCCCTAATGGGATGTAAGAGACATGATATTATCCAAAAGTTAGCCAAACATGAAATCACATCATTACGATCACAATTAGTAATAATAACGGCTCTGATTCAGCACAATGGTTGCCTGGCCTGAACGACCCAAACTGAAACTAACTACTCATGTACCATTTACACAGTGATAAATGTTTATATACGTATATTATAATGGTAATATTACCAACTTATATATGATTCAGAAATTTATAATGAAACGTCCGTAGCTGGTTTTAGTTTAGTGTAATTGGCTGGAGTCAGTCTCTTTGAACTGCTGCATGCATTTATGCGTGAAATTGCTTCACTATTGTACTCAAAGAGATGAGAAAAATATCCATTTGGACATCGCCCATCGGTCTGATTGTCACTTCCTTTTCCGGCGAGCAAATCAACAGAGACGGCCGCATCAGAGCTGCACGATAGCTAGGAACCTCGGTGGAACTGTTGTGGAACCGTCGTGAAACTGTTGTGGAACCGCCGTGGAACTGTTGTAGATCCGTGGTGAAACCGCGTGGAACCGTTGTGAAACAGTGGAGGAACCATGGTAAAACCGTCCTGGAACAGTTTTGAAACCTTCGTGGAAAAGTGTTAGGACCGTTGTGAAACATTTGTGGAACCGGTGGATCTATAATTGAAAATGTTGCATCCTGCTGTGCATTTACAGTTACAGGTCTATCGCAATTGTTCCAGTTCCTATACGAATTCTAGTCACTAATTACTCAGTGAGCTAGATTGACAAAGCACATTATCACGCCCTGGGGGTGAAATTTCCCGCCCTTGATGCTCCGATTTGGGGATGCGACCCTAATTGGTGCCACTGTCACTCGGGATTTTTACCGCTTTTTTATACCAATCGTTTTTTGTTTATTCGTTTATTCGTTACATCGTCTGATTTCGCAGTTATGGATATTTTTACATTTTAAAAGGGGCTGATTATCTTATGTTTGACATCATGTTTTAGAAGAAAACAAAACAATTACGACGGGTCCCTGGAATCGACAAAAATGGAGTCGAAAACTGCAAAATTCGAACGAATTCGGCGACGAAACTAATTGAAATCGAGAGAACCTCAAAATTTATTTTCGAAATTTAATTACGTCGGTGGATCCTAAAAGTCGAATTGAGAGATTACACTACACTCTTTTACCTGCATCATTCTCCGCTTCCTATCCAGGTATTGAATCGCCGATTAACGTTACTACACCGTCCATTCCTAACACCCAGCCTTATAATCTGGAATATAAAACGTAGCTAATTTGCATCTAGAGAAGAATACGCACAGATGCGGTCATCTTGGAGATTCACGCGCCGCGTAGACCCTCGCTAAATCATGTGCCAAGCTGCCAGGACCGGCAATGGTCAAGCGTTTGTGGAATTCCATTCACGACTCGAGGTGTATAAAAGGTAAAAACCGCGTCTTCGTCATCGTGGTCGTCTTCTTCGTCTACGTCGTCGTCGCCGCATCCTATCAGTCTATAACTACACCTCTCGGCTCTCCTTCACTATACGACATCTATGCTGGACCAAACTCGATGGACCGCTCGACTCAGCATCACATTAATCTCGTCATCCCGAGTCGATGTCTGCGCCAAGTGATATAATTACCAAGTCGAATTGTAAGTATCGTGCTGCGGTCTCAAATCGCTTACGAAAGAAAAAAAACCGTTGAATATCGCGCGGATTTAAAAATATGGAACATTTTTGGCCGTTATCTGCGGCAAAAGGTGCTTGAATTTTGAAATATGTAGATCGCTAGGAACTGGGGTCAAATTTTGAAATCAACATATGAAATGTGTGTTTCTTCGGTAACATCCGCATTCAATTTGCATTAGAGTGTACTACGCGAAAATGTAAACGTCGCACAAGCGTGATTCAGAATTTTATCAATGGGACAGCTCTAACGTGCCACAGTTCTTGTCACTCTACCGCAATGAGCAATAAACTTTTAGGCCTATGAACGTCTTTCGTTTTTTGTTTTTTTACTCACTGCGACCGGTCGCAAGCAAGAACACGAGAGATTTCCAGTTAAAACCCCCTTTAAAGCAAGCTTGGCTCGCCTGGGGCCCTCTCGACTCTCGACAGTGTTTCTTGGCACCGAAGGTAACGCAAGTGCCCCAGCGATCGCTATACGTAGCATGCTTCAGCCTAGTCCGTACCCACTAATACAATTACACGCTCCGTTATGGCTAAATGCGAGAGATGTGCCATCTATACCATTGTCTTACGTTCCCGACAAGACAGCCTGGCTGGCTTGCTTGCTTGCTTGCTGGCTGGCTATCTAGCGTGGTGCTATAGTGCTATATGCTTGCTACACGTTGTATAATTATTTCATGGTAGGTCGCGATGCCAGTGTTGGCGGCACCCTTTGAGCTAGCGAGGCCCGCGAAGAATCTACCGGCGGTTTCAATTTCGTTTCAATTCGGCGCAGGTTTGTCCCACGACCAAACACGTCTGTTTATAGGACGCTCGAGTCCGAAGCTTTCAAATCTATCTCTTCCACCCGATATTGATTGTTTTTGGTTTTTTAGAGATGATAATGAATGTTTTTACATAAAATATATTAATGGATTTGCATGCTACGATTTCTTGTCAAAAATTATGCTTGGCCTCTAGTCTCATATGACTTATAAAGAAGAAATAACATCTCTAATAGTTTAGGGATGGTGATGAAATGAATTGTTGGTTATTTTTTGTGTGTTTCCAAAAAGTCACCCCCAGCATGAAATCAGTAAAGGTGCACTGAGTGGAGTGGTAACTTTATAGTATTCAAAGATAGGCACCGGCACTCTCTGGCTTTTCTTTGGAACCATTGTTCAAATACATAACCTTTCGCAGAGGCATTATGAAAGAAAAATAAGATGCAAGAAGTGAAATCAAATCTCTGGACACACTGATTGTGTGATCAAGGATAATGATAGAGGCTGGGGGATAGCGGAGAGCTGTCGGTGTAATGTAGCCGACTGAACTGGGAAGATGATAAGATGATAAATACGTTGTTATGATATCATAATCATGTAGGTACAATCCTTTTACCTATATTTTATTTTTATTGCATACCTATATAAGAGCGGGCAAACAGGTAGTAAAGATTTCAGATACTGTGGCTATATACGAACCCTACTAATAAAATGGAACAATTCTTGACTAACATTGCGTCAATATTCTTCATGTGTGTGTGTGTGTGTGTGTGTGTGCGTGCGTATGTGTGTGTGTGCGGTGTTTTTTTATAACTGTGTCGGAAAGATGTCGTTCTTTTTGGGGTATTCTTTTGGATTTTCATCGACGTATATGCCTAGAAACTTAGAAAAGTGTATACGTGAATAACTTCGAAATGACTAATGTTTTTCACTAATTTAAAACTTTATGAGTGTAAGTGCAACATGAGTCATGACATAATTGTAGATAGCGGTGAAAGATCAGTGCGACAAATAAATAGCGATTTGAATTAAATCAGCGGGATCTCTTACACTCTCTGTGTCAATAATCCGCATTCTAATGAATCGCCCTCGTTAACTCATACCAACAATCAATTGGGAACATGCGCCAACGATCTAAAACCAAAGTGACCGAAAAACAATATTTTCCAATGAAAAAACCATTTTGGTAAATGGTTATAGAATAACGAATCGGACAACAGTTATAAATAGAAAAGTAAGTCATTGTCCTATGTGCGACCGCCTGTGACCGTCGTGAATTCATCCGACTATCAAACAAATCACCACGGGGGTTGCAGAGTGGGTGGCTTAGTGGGTGGAGGTGGGCGGAAGGATCAGGGGGGGGAAGGGAATGAGGGGTTAATTGCAACAGGTGTGTTGCCTCGGCGTGCACACAGGCACGGGCACCGACTGCGGCACCGCCGGGGGCCACGGGAAGAAGGGTCAACTGCACCCCAAAAATCAGCGAGCATGACCGACGCTAAACGGTCACTAAACGCGTCGAAAGTAATTTCGTGGGGAAGGGGGGTTCGTGTTGTGGGTGCACTGCATACCTTTGCTATGTGAAAGTTTATCAGGTTGTGGTGTTTCACCTGTCGCTTCCGTCTGGTGCATCATGATTTCTCACGGGGTTGAGAGCTCGTGTTATTTCGTTTATCACATTGTTATTATATACCTGATTAACGGAAATTCGGCTGTAAACTATATTCGTATGCATATATAAATATATATAAATATTATATATTTATAAATATATGTGTGAGTGTTTTTTGACTGTTTATAACTATACTAGATTTGGTGAAACCTGACGTATAGGTTTATCGTGATTGTACATGATCAGTCCAGGAAAATGGGAGGCTAGTTTCTCCACTGGCTCTTTTTCCCTTTTCCAGTTGTCCTTGGCGAGCATTTCCGTTGGGGGATTTGGTATCCGTTGGTCCGTTGGGGTATTCTATTTGGTATGTTCCTAGAGTCTTGTTCTCAATACCCGCAATAAAAGTAAGGATAGATTTCCGCATTTTTATTGCAATAAAAAGATTGCTGCTATAGCAGCAATTTAGAGCAATTTGGTATTGATACTAAATTGCTCTTACTCAGTGTATTTGACACGCTTTGCTGAACGGAAACAACTTGTAGGTATATTGATGCGTTGAAAAATGTTTCTCGAAACCAAAGTCTAAATGTTAAAATTTGTGACTTTTTTTTGTCGCCAAATTACTCTGAATCGAACGATGATTTAAGATTTTGATTATAATACAAGATAAGATAGTTGGTATCCTTTGATGGATCAAAATGCCGATGTTTCTTTTGACCAACTTCCACTAAACTCGCTTTTGGACTCGTTTCTGACTTCTCTCCCCAAACCGTGCACGTCAAAACGTTGACCAACAGAATCCGAAGGTGGCACAAGTGCATGCTCGTCAGAAATTGATGCACTAGGAGCGGGATTCGTTCCTCTGTACCACGACTATACACCAAAAACACCACGCCAACAGCTGACCCCTCAGTACAGCTAAGAGAGCGAAGACGTCGTTAGTTATGATGTACTTGTGAAAAATTATCCGCCTGCACCTTCGATAACTCGCGGCCATTGTACCCTAATTGCCAAATAAATATCCAAAAAACTAACCGCCAATAAACACGCATTCTTCTACCCAAATCAAGAGTTTAGTCGCGAGGTGTTATGTCGATAACACCTCTCGAGTACCTTCATTGGCAAGGGTCCGTGAAAAGCTTTCTCAGGTGCCGATTATTAGCCCCTGCTGCCCCTGCTGCCCATAAAGTCAGGCCCATAGCCCCCCCCCCCCACTATGTACTATGCCTGGCAGGGGGGGGGGGGGTGCGTTAAAGATGTTAGAAGTTCTCTCCATTGTTTTGAGTTTGTTATTATTTTCCTTTGCATTTCATACGCTCCACACTGGCAAAGGTGAACCAATTGAGGTTATAGAATTCAGTGGCATTGGCTATAAAATGGCTGATGACGATATCAGTTATAAATATGAATAAATGTGAATGTATTTCCGGTTTATAGCGTCGATATTTCGGATAAATCCTGGTGACCCAAATCTGCTCGAATTGTCTTCGCGATATAGTCTTTAGCGACCGACCACAAGCCCACCGAACACTAAACATGCCCTACACCACGCAGGAACAGAAAACCATCTGCTAATCTACATCAGTTTCAATAAAAAAAATATTATAGACAATACTTCTAATATAAATATAAATAATAATAATTGTGTCTGAATGCACGGCGGACAGGAATGATTTTATCTAGCCTTGAGCATTTGCAATATGGACAAAAAGCCATATGAGCGGATGAGCCCACACACGCCACTCGGCACGTGGGTGTTCAACGCTGAACGGCGGACGCGAGAGGGAGTGAAGATCTCTACCTATAATTCTTGACCTACGACCTCCGCAGCGTTCGCCATGATATGCTAACGCTGGCGAGCCCGGCGACCAGCGCGCCGGCACTGGGCACGCTGCGCGATGGTCGCAGCCCACTAACGGGCTTATTGGGAACCTTGTTACAACCGCTAGGAAACGATTGATTTATAACAACTCATTTGCATATGTTTCTGATGTGATTTTTATGGATAAAAATATGACCGCTATCGCGCGCGAATTAGCCACGGATTATGAGATTAGCGTAGATTGTTTATCAAGATTAGATCGGTAGATCAAGATTAGGGTGTTTAATTAAGTTTGCGCTGAGAAGGTATTATTTTTTTCGTTGGTGTCTATAGTTGTTGGTAATTGGGGTGTGTGCGTGTTCGTTATTTGTCGTATTTTTTCTTTATTTGAAGGTGGCATTTGATAGTGTGTTTGCGTTACCACGTACGGCCAGCGTCGAGCTGTCAAACTCAGCTGACTTATAGGGTGTGAGAAAATGGTCCATATCTCTACGAGTTTCATCTGAATTCACCTACTAATGTCTAATAGATACGGCGAACCCGTGAACAAATTGTCTTCCCGAACTGGCGATGCATAAATCACTCATTTCCAGCCGCGAATGCCACGAAAACTAACAGAATAAATTAAGATATATTGACTAGTAATGTTTGTTATAAGAAAAAAAGCTTGCAGTGAGTTATGTTCATTCGTGAGCCGCCATCGGGATACGCGGGCAAACTGATTTCCTAAAGATATCCGTCCACACCTGTGTTCTATTGGGTGACCGGTGTGGCCCGTGTCTGTTTCCAGTTCCATGTTTCATCCTACAAAGTTATAATTTGAAAATTTAACTGCTCTGCGCTTGCCATTGCAGTAGGTATATACAGAATACCTGTACAATAACTTATGTGACAAGCCATTTGTTTAACTCATTTTCCATTACAAACTAACATTTGCATTAGGAAACAAACACTGATTATCTTTCTGCGCTCTAGCGCAATTAATAAGGAAATATGCTAAATCACACGAAATTTCTCGTTTTTCATCTCGTTGTTAATTGGTGCGCGAGGCTTTGAGTGGGTTCAAGGAAACATCTCATTCGCTGTCGTCTCTTAGGTAAAAGCATGTGCCGCGTACTATTCTTTATACATCGTTGAACGGGCTGAATTCAAACGCGCAGGTTGCGAACGTGGCTGGATCCAATCTTCTGGAAACAACTACAGCCTACATTCTATCAGTAATTGTTTTCCACGCTATAAATCAATGGAACCCCTAAACCTTGCTAGTTGCTTTAGACAAAACATACTAACTTATCTATTTTAAGTCAACTAGTCAAGGGCCCCAGGATACACTTATAACAATCAACTTTTCCTGACTTTACGGTTTCCACAACATATTCACAACTATTTTCAGATGGTTCATCGTGGAAACATATAGATTTCTTACTGCAGTTCATTAACTGTGAGAGCATACTTTTCCCCAGGGAGCGCCAGGGCTGGAAACAGGCTTTGTGTTTTCCAACTTCACACAACTGAACATTTATATATTGCCTCTATATTGCTTATATATTGCCTTTTCACGGGTGAGATTTTACCAACAATTTTTTATTTGATTTGGTTAATTTATAGCCAGTTTTAGGACTAAGTTTTCAGATATCGGCTGGTCTTTCAGTCAAAAAAAGCATACGTCTTACTTTCAACATTGATATTTTGAAATTTCCCCGTGGAAGTTTGGTCTTGGGAGTTGTTGCGTCCAAAAGGGTGGCAATTTTTTTTTTGGTATGGTCCTCCATGGACTGTTTATGGCTGGGCACTTTTTATTGTTTAGTGTTTTGATACTTGTTTTATTCAACCAGCTCTGTTTGACCCGAGGATGGCTTCCTCAAGGAAAAAGCGTGCCCACTTTTCTTCTACTTTCTCTCTACTAGTCAGCTGCAATGCATTGTTCAACAGGTTCAACAGTGTATGCATGTATGAAGTGAAAATAGATGCGTCAAGTATGACCTTCCCGGAGCACACTAGCGTATGCCTTTTTCCTAATCACAACCCGTTTTAGTTTTGAAACAAATTTGTGGAACTGGAATAATTGAAATTTTTATACTATCCTCCACGGAATTATACAAAGTTCATGCTACATTTACTGCTTTGGGGGTGGTCATGCCTTTCATGATATAGTATTTTCTACCAGCTTATTTTCTTAAGTCCATGGTCGTCAAACGCCAATACGTCACTGATGTGAAATCTGCACTATACTACTATGGCCACACAAAAAAA
This sequence comes from Nemurella pictetii, assembly GCA_921293315.2. Classification (NCBI taxonomy): domain Eukaryota; kingdom Metazoa; phylum Arthropoda; class Insecta; order Plecoptera; family Nemouridae; genus Nemurella; species Nemurella pictetii. The sequence continues at coordinate 21,149,676 of OV121116.1, read as the reverse complement.
AGTTTTTTTTTTTTAAAAACCTTCTGAGGTCTATCACATCCCCCAACCCCTCAAAAAAATAATTTTAGAAATTTCTGCTTTCAAAATGTGTGAAATCGGTTAGTAGCTGAGGTCTTCTCAGGACATGCGAAGTAATCGGAAGGGTTGCATCATTGAATTTCAATGGTTGCATCCCTTGTAATCGTGACCGAACAATCTTGAATTTTGCAGATGACAGTGAAACAGGGGTGTGCAAGGATCGGGGTCATAGCCCTCATCGGGAGGCTACCACCTCCCCCAGTAAAATGCACTTCATGGAACAAAACTATCCAAATACCTCCGAATTAAGAGAATATTTAAAAAATTAAGTCATCGTTCTTCGCATTGAGTTATTAAAATTCCAAAATGCTCGTTCCGTGTACATGCTGTAATCGATATGGCGTAGTATTTAATGTTTCAATTGCTCCAAAAAGCACAACATCTCTAGTCCAATTCCAATTTTGAGCAGTTTTTCCAGCCAGCCCCTCAATCTGATTTTCCACGAGCAACCTAGTGTTCTACCTTTGAATCGGTTACGAAATATCGGGAATCACTTGCACGATTGCGAACGCCTATTGTAAACGCATTGTAGGATGTGGGATTTTAAAGGTGATCGCCAGCATTTCGAATATAAAATTTAAGTGAAAGAATTATCCGAATTCGCATTTTTATTCATTTATTTCTCTATTCTCGATCAACCTGCCAGATCTGATCTAGTTAACACTATGATTTCTTATTGGATTTCGGCAAACTTCTCGTATCAAATCTTGAATGATTCGTCACAAAACGTGGCTTATCCCAGTTGGGAGGGTAATTGAATGTTTACATCAATGCGATATCGATCGCTGCTTTCGTATTAATACATGAACTCACTAAATAATACCATAGAATAAGCTAAAACCATGCACCTATTAACATATATATTTAAAAAAAAACGAAAAACAGCACAAGCTAATTTTGTTGATAATAGACGTACGAAAGTGCACGAGGTTTCGTTCCAAAATAGGATATCCAAGATTATCTCACATAAATCTCTAAGGAGAATGACTCGACTCTGTCAAAACACTATGCAATAGCATGCATTTGCGTCCGTTGTGCGTCTCTACATCACGCACAATTTGATGACATCGCCCGTGGTCGCCGCGGTGGTCGCGATGATAATATTATGTTCGGTGTGTTCATGTGTTCGTGTGTATTCGGTGTAACTGTGCTCGGCGTGTGCTGTCATCTACAAGGAAGGGGTCTGTACCTACGGACGTTTGTGCGTGCGGCACCGGGGACATGTAATTCCATTGTGTTCATCTGGGACGATAGGTACGCGCGAGAGGAACACAGAATGCGACCGCCAAATAATTAGCCTTCGCGTCGCGTTGCCTTCGAATTCGACGGCTTGCCACTCGACTCGTCATCTTGGAGCCGACCCGCGAAGTCCGTGTCACGTTTTGGTGGGCACACGACATGGACCGTCGTCTCCTTTTCTAGATAAGTGTCATCATCGACGATTTGGCCAACCTAGCACACGCTCATCTTGTATCCGAATTAGATCCATAGAGAAAGGATATTAATAAGTTGCACTCTGATCATGGTTTTTTGTAGTAAAACCATGGATTTGAAATAGAAATTTGGCCTCAGGGATGGTGAACCGCAGAGAAATATAAGCACTCTTGTCAACCAGTTCTAGAAATGTATGCTTAGGAGTTAGGACACGTTTATCTTGAATCTTTGTTAGATCCAATGATATGAGACGTATCATAGATGGTCACATATAATAATGAGTTGCATCGAACATTCTGATAGTGATTTTTGTGGTAAAACCACGGATTTGACAGCGAATTGTGGCCTCAGAGGTGGTACACAGATATGCATGCCATTCTGAGAGGGCATCTATAAGTCAATCTCTGTAACAAGGTACTAAATTTATTTGCATTTAGCTATTCATAACTATAAAATCGACTTTGAATATAAATTGTATGACATTGACCATCTTGTCGAAAGGTAAAGCTGATAGTAAATTTCCCCTTCAACTGTGCTTGTCGATGTGCATGGGACGCAAACGTGGACACCACTGTTGGACCAAATTGGTTCCAAGTCGATGAACTGGCATAGTGCATCGGACATATTAGTTTAAATGGATGCTCAAATCAAATGGACGCAAATTTCATCGATACTTTATAGGAATTATTCAAATTCCATTTAGCTGTAATGATTTCTAGCCAATTTCCCGTACTTTGTGCTCTTTACGGCGGATGTAAAAGCGTTTTCTGATTTTTTCAATTATATAATTGAACGGTTAGACATCTATTTCAAACTAATTTTTTTTGAAAATAACAATTTTACTCAGCAAAAGAAGGCTCAAATTTCCTTCAAAAGACACCTCGCTCGCAAATCCAGTCAACTGTCGGATATAATTTTCAACTTTGCACTGATCTCTATCAGGTCCCATCAATTTAATCCGATAAATAAGCATAATGTGTCGGATAAATATTACTTGTACCAACGACGAAATCTCAATCGTTTTCGCGAGTTGACATACAGTTTTGATTAATATGTGACATACCTTTCTACCTGGGCACGTAGATACGTGTACCACAGCAAGGTGAAAACCAAAACCGGATGCATTGTTTCGAGCTTGACCCGGGTACAGCGCTGACCTCGTTTCCGGTCGCCCTGATCCATCACATGCTGCAAGCAATCACGCCCCCAGCCCCCTCCTCACCCCTCCTACTCTCACCCTCGCCGCTAGACCAACGACACCCCCTAATCACGCTGTGATGATTCGATTATTTTCGAGGTCAATTATAAATAAATATAGCTAAGAGTTATTTTTTTCTATACGCACTTTGATTTACATCTTTATAGGTATGTGTAGCGTCCCCAAAAAAATCTCCATTAGCGACACGCCGTCGGTTACATCTGTTTCATTCAAGAATATTCCTTCAATTTTATACTTGACATTGTAAGACTTCGCACAAATTTAACCATCGACTAATTTTCAGTAGTAAATTTAGCAAAAAATCCATCACCGAATCTTTTCGTTTCACGAACACTAGCAAATGTTTTTGGGGATCGTTGCAGATACCTCCGATGAGAGTTGAGGTGCATTTTTCGCTAGCGACTTCTGTGCCACTTTCGGCGGTGAAAAGGACACGAGAAAACACCGGAGTGATCACCGCTGTCAACTTCAATAGAGATTATGCTGGTTCAAGTCCTCAGGCTTCATCGCTAGTAATCTCCGGCATTATCACAGCATCGTTTTCGTTCATTATATGCACAACAACCGTGGACTGCCAGGATAACTTACTAATGAAGTCCTCTCAATTCAAATGATATGCTACATTAGTTAGTCTAAATACGACGTTGACGAAGAAAGTACGAAAGATTATAATCAATATTCATTATCACATTATTATTGTGCATTTTAAATGCGTTTGGTTTGACAATGAGACAACCGAGAAATACATTTCGAGAGAGAGAGAGAGAGAGAAGGAGAGAGAGAGAGAGGATTTCTGAAGCATCGCTTGTAGCGAACATAATCGCTACCTTCCTGTTGGCTCTAAGCTACGATGATCATACGTCTCTCCAGCGTCGCTATTCAGCCTGCTTGAGACAATGCCCATCGAGAGGTTGATATTGTTTTCGAGTCCTGCTCGCGAAGCCAGGCTGATTGCGATTCGCGATTACAGATTACCATTTTACTGTGCAGAGAGTCTCTAGTCTCGAGTCCCAAGTCACCGGCTCGCTGGCGCATTATGCAAATAGCACCCCGCCCCGTGGTAATCTATCACATCCTCTGGCCGTCACTGCCGTTGCTGCTTGACAATTACGCACCCTTTGTCTCCAATCTCCAATGCACTTCTTATCTTGGTGTTGGTCTGGTAGGCATCTCGTACGGTCGGGGATGAAATTAGGAGTTTGGAAACGTTATCCCCTTGCCTAGCAGTAATCCACTTAAATTTTGCTGCTTTCGATTTTTTTTTTCATGCTGTGTTTTGAAAATTTTCAAATATTGTGAAAAAATCCACCTGAAATACCAGATGGTTGATTGCCCTTCTAAAAATAACAAAATAAGAAAATTATTTGCTTTTACTGTCCAAATTTGATTATATAACATTTTCATATTATTATATGTGTATATTATTTTAATAAACTTAAGATTTTCCACTTTATTTAATAAACACATGGCATGCACTTCTGCTTTTCCGCATTTAAAATGTCATCAACATTCTATGAGTGCAAATCAGGTGCAAGCACACGTTTCAAAATCGATAGAAACTTAACCAAACCGTATATAGGTAACGACGCGGTCACACCTACCACCAGCCACGAGCCATGCGACTTCCGAGCTAAATGCATGCATATTTATTTGGAGGAAATTCGTGGCTGCTTGCTCGGCCCGGAGTGGCAGGGTGGTCGCAGTGAGCGCGATTTCAACTTAATCATACGCCATCTCTATTAGTGGTTCGATGATTTGAATAGATTAACGAAGATGTCTATCATTTGCCTGATAGCAGCCATGTGCCGTGATAAACTGCTCGAAACCGTCTCGCATTAGCATTCTTAAGCGTGGCTTATGTGGAATCTTAATCACAACTTGAGCGACTTGGTATAAGGACCAAGGAAACTTTTTTTTTTTATATAGACGCCGTTTTATGTTTGTCGATTTATTCTCAAAATGTTCCACTTGTGCGTACCTATCTATGCTGTTGTGTCTTTCCAAGTTTCCAAATGAGACGCGGGTATTGATGCGAAGAAATGCACCTGATTTGCTAAGTGTGTTATAATTTAGTGGGCGTGGATAACAATACGTTTCACAAATATTCTCAAATAAAGAATCAATGAAGATGCCCAAAGTTTATACCATATGAATATATCTGGCAAGTACGCTCGTTGTGTAATGAGGGACGAAATTGCAATTGCGCATTTATTCAATGCATCAAAGCTGCATTCGACTGTGTTTTGACTCGTGCAACATTAAACTAACTTGCTGCCTACGACCGAACATCTGAAGTGCTGGACTTATTTACACGGGTCATTCTTTACTGTTCAAAATATCTGTTAAGAGCCAGAGATCTTAGGGCTTCCGAAATCCGACTGCGCCTATATTACATGGCTTGCCGTTTGTTTTCCTTCTAGTCAAGCCACGCAACCCACGACAGATTGTCAGCAAATGCGCTGTAAACTGAATCGCTAGCATCCGTGCTTCTCCATTCATCCGAGGTCCATTCATGTACCTTTTCGATCCACCATGTTTCACGCAATTCCAAATAAATTATCCCATATTCAAATCGCGGCGGTTTGCCCGCCTACTCGCGGTAAGAATACTTTCAATGGTGATGTGGGAGGCACAACAGCCATGAATAAGTCTTCTATCACAATATTATTTGGAACAGCGCCATCTTATACATGAGTAAATGAATAATTCTGTAGGTATATTGTGATGATCATGTCGATGATGATGATGATGATGATGATGATGATGACGACGAAGTTGATGACGATTATTATTCCTGGTTGATCGACATTGAGAGTGAAGTGGCTACAAACGCTCGCAAGGTGACGGGATTTGCAGTGTTTTCGCTTCTTGTGCGGAGCGTATGGCTTTTCGAACTTGCATGATTGAAATTAGCATACTGTTTCTGATCATTCTTCACGGGGAGGCTTAACTTTCAGGAAACGTGAGCCACTAAAACAATGGGTATATAGAAAGTGTTGGTAATTTTCAACATTGTAGGGGCAATGTCACGAAAAAGAGAAATTTACTTGAGGTGCTTTATATGCCATTTTTTCGGAAATTAAATGAGTGCATCTCTATTTTTGTGATGCTCCTTTTATCAACCAATCTGAGTAATGTACTCCCTGGAGTCAAACTGGAATTCTTGTTGTGGAGATGTTTGTGGCGTGTGCTAGTAAGTTAGTAAGTCGTTATATTTTGGTTTTGCTCTACATACCAAAATAACTGCGCTTTTAATTTCATTTCTTTGGTGCACATTTCAAAAAATTGTGTCTGTATGATATTTCTTTCTAAACCTACCCCAAATACATAATTATGGAAAGTGTAAACCATGGTTTTCGTTTGGGGGATCTATATAATTAAGGTTTTATTTTGGAGGGATGGGGTATTATACATACCACAGTGGTACGACTGTGGTACGATAAAACTCGTGGTATGACTATAGCATAGGACTGGTAGAACTGTGGTATAACTGTGGTACGACCGTAGTATGGCACTGGTAGAACCGTGGTATAACTGTGGTAGGACAGCGTCAGCGAAAGCACACAATGGCAGGCGTGATCCGTAAGATCGTCAAGTCGACTGCATTGCATTCACCCATCACAAACCATCGCCATCTTCACCAATCGAGCAGTGAATTCGCGGAGAAATTTAGTCGAACTCGATATCTGCTCACCCCCGCGGACCTCATCCGGCCCCTGACCCGGCCCATGACCGAGAAAAACCACCCTGGGGTCACCGCCGTCAAAGCTGCAATGCCGTTCGCTTCTCTACGACTCGTCACTGCATGGGCTCGAGGAGATTTCAATGCGGGGTAGCGTTCGAAACCCCGAGCGCAGGATAATGACCGCTGTTTGAGATCTCATGGGGCTGGAAAGTCCACACATTTAGCGTCTATAGAGCCTCTAGAGATTAAGTATGAAGAATACGAGAATACTAAGTGCGAAAATGCCAGGCAATTACAGACCACGTGTGCACTTCGATATCGACAACGAAAAGTAAACTTTCAAAAATAAATTACCTACTAGAAATTTAGGACGAAGAATACGAGAATATAATTTGCGCAAATGCTACGCAATAACACCACGTGTGCACTTAGATATCAACAGCGAAAAGTTAACTTTGAAAAATAAGGTAGTACGTGCAGTAGAAAATACAAGCATTATATTGAAAGTTAATCAAAACATTTATTCATATAAGAATCTAAATAAATTTTTGTTTCTTGGCTTTTCATTTCGCTGCAAGCGATGAAAACTGCAATTTCAACACACTTTTTCTATTCATTCTTCGCAATCTTTGCAAATCTTTTGAAATCTTTTGAAGTATCCTTGCACATCTGCGTGAATACATTAGCTTACCGCGGTGGTATCGAGAAAAAATCGACCGAGTGTGTCTCGAGTATTAAATAAGCGTGCATGGGGGGGACCTATCGTCGCAAGGACCTCAATGAAATTGATCACGCTTCTGACAGCACTCCATTGTACCTTGGGTACCACTTCTTGGAGAGCGTAAGGCATTGCCACGAACACAGAAACCATTCCATCATCAGCGATTCAAAGGTAAACGGTCATAATTTGTTGACAAAGCGAACGCGTACACTTTGAGAATGCTAATGAAGATTTATTTACCATCGTTGCTGGCAGAAGTGATCTCTAATTATTGTTGTATATATTTCAGTTGAATCGCATTTATGACAGAGTTGATATGTGGCTACCCATTAACTCAGCTTCCTTCCATTCTTTGGGCCGACAGAGGCTCATTCGAGCAGAAAACATTACATCCGGAGCTACACATCACTTTTCACTGCTACCAAAAAGCCGTAATTGGGAAAACTTCGGCCGCTCTGCTCTCTTTAATGATTGGATTGTGCTTGGAGGACATATCAAGTGGCTAGCCTACATTGGCTTTGATGAGATGGTTCGAGGATTTATTCAATTTCTTGGAATGTTGTCATTTTGAGGAAAATGTTTTGTTGGTTGATTAAGTTTAAGCAAAATTTAGTGTCACAGTTACGTTATTGCGAAAACGTTGGTGATATCAATATTCTGAAACTAGATCCAGGTATTTGGATGGTATAAAATCGGCAATGTTTATATCAAAACTTAGTAATAGGTACATACTTTAAATTTGTGACGGCCAGGCAGAATAAGTGGGAAGAAAGAATACGAAATACGCATTTTGGCAGCGAAAATGGCCGAGATACCTGTCATGAATTATACTCACGTTTCAAGCATTTTCAAATAAAATCTTTCTCATAAGTCCATGCTAGCATTCGAAACCAAACGTTTGAAATTCACAAATCAGCACCGTGATATCTCATGGACTGGTATTTTATTAGCTCTGCTCCGAGATCCGTCGGACAATCTCAATATAATTTCTCATCGATTAATTAGCTCAAACCACCTCAAACCACCAGCGCTAAGACATACCGCGTTTGATTTCAACCTATTTCCTTCAGAGGGTCGTCACCCCTTCATCTCCCTCCCCCCGGCGGTGGGGGGGGGGGAGGGGGGCACCACCGGTAAATAAACACATTTGCCGACGTCGCTTGAACCTCGTGCCACGATCGCTGTGATGAGTTCTGGCGTCGGCGTCGGCGTCGGCGTCGGCGTCGGCGTCGGCGTCGGCGTCGGCGTCGGCGTCGGCGTCTGATGATGAGTGCAAACAATATATCACCAGAGTTTGCATGTTAACAGCAAACATGTCGAACATAGCAGCCGATATCTCCCTAACAAACTGCACATTAGCCAAATTACACAGACATTCTTTCGTTCTTATAACCCTCTTTTTGATTTGGTTGACTTCATTTTATGCGTGGGTGAAAATGACGCAGGGTCTTGCGGGGTTTGAGACGGACACAGTGACCACAGAGGGTGCGTATTTTCGCAATGACTCGGAAAAAATAAGTTTAGCATACTACCTTCTTTATAGACTCGTGTATTTTAGTAATCTTTTAGCACGTTATACTTGAGTTAAGTTAGACCCTTTATAAAGCATGCTGCATAGGTTTGCTAAACGGCGGGTAAAGTTTGAGTTTGTTAGCTTAGAGTGCAATCATCAATAATCCAGTTAAAAAGGTTTTCTGAAAAAAATAAGTTTCGAAATAAATTTGACTTTGATTGAATTTTTGGCACGAATAAGTATTTAGCAACTGTCGTTCACGTCGTTCGTGTAAATCGACAACTCCATTACACAAGTAGCTGAAAGCTTGATGGGTTCTACGTCACACCGTTCGTCCACTTTTCCGGAAATGTGACGATTCAATAAACTTCGACGTGTCTCTTGGTACTTAGCACGGGTACCGAACGACCTAACACCGAATTATAGTGCGATGAAATTCAATGGAATACGAACTGATAGTTGATAGGTACTCTTGTTTGTATTTTCCTACGTACTACGATTGTCTTTCCGTTCTGATAAGGATCACATAAAAACAAATCGATCTCGCTTTAGCAGTGTGCTGGACTTTCAGTGCTTCAAAAAGGCCAGAGAGCATTGTTTAAAAAACATTGTCTCGGAATCAATAGTTTTGCCGGAAGTGGTTGGCTTCACTTTAATTGTTAATTACATGACATTTTGTGATATGATTTAATTCCCACAAACAATTGATGACCCTTTTGCGCGACTTTTTAATCTATCTTTCAAAGTTTCTTCATGAATTAATTGATTTCCAGATTTAAAAAATATATATATAGTTCGGATAAAATTTTCTTTTCTCCGCTGCCAGCCAGACTTACTACACAAGACAGTCGGTGTGTCATCTTGTCTTGTAGGGACGCCAGTCGGGGGAGATTTCTATTTGCTAGCGATTGATAGAGGGGAATTGAGGGGGTTGATTGCTTTATGATGACATTAATGAAAGGGGGAAGAGTGGAATATATGCACAAGGACATTACTTAAACAAACTGACTCATAATGAAGAGAATATGAATACTCATCATATAATATATATCGCATTATTTTGCAGTTATAAAAACGACCAACTTGGCGATATTCACCTGCAATTCTGGTCGAAGACAGTGATGTCCTTATATTGAAAACGGTGATTTAAAAGCATTCGTGTATAAGTGCAAGTGAGACATTGCCTTACCTCTCTTTCTATCGTGAACAATACTATTTATTCACGTTTATTTCATTTTATTGTTTCCGCATTTATGCTTAGCGTTTCGCCACGCTGAAAAGATCGATTAATCATTGATCGTAACCATCAAGTATACTGTTTGGATGTAAATGATTTCCTCTTCAGTATTCAATATGGGAACGACACATATGGTTAGTTCGTTCCCTCATTGTAAAATCAGGGAATCTGGTCTTCAAGATTTTGGAAGACTTGTAGGTTTTTTATGATGGACGAGATTTTAATTGTCAATATCAGTTCCAAGTTTTTTCTTTCAAAATACGCATATCTTGGAAACCCGTGGAAGCTGATTTGTGTTCGACTTGTGTCACGTGTACGATAGACACTCAGAATAGTAATTTATTTAAACATGTGCCGATAGATCATCAATGCAGACTTAATGAAAATGGAGATGAAAAGTATGTTTGTGCCTGTTTCAAGGACTGCGTCCCTGTGCCCACATACACATAGGTGTCAGCTGACACGAATGGCACTTGGCACTGGGCACTTGGCACTTGGCGCATGTGGATAATGAAGATGCCTATTTCAATAGCTAATAAACACTCAGCTAAATGCGATTGGTAACACTTCGAAGTGACGGGCTCAGGCCATTTCACACATGTTAATGGCCACTTGATGCATGCACTTCCATGCAATTGCATTTACATGTATCCGCTGAAAAATGCATCTTGATTTTAGTATACCAGTTGATGGGCATTAGCAGGTTTACTTGGATATCGATTAGATTTCATTCATGATTGGTTGAGAGTTTATTTCTGTCGTGTTCGAAGGGTTTTTAATAGAAGTGTGTGTAATTTGATCTAGAAGCTGAGTTTTATATAAGTATTTACATATTGAGCGAGCTCATTGCAGCCACAGATGCAACTATAATGTTTCATTCGTTGACTGATATGTTGGCGTGACGCTGGAATAGTTAGCAGCAAACCTGAATCCATACCTAAAATAGGTTTTTGAAAACAAGTTTTCTTGTATATTATAACACTCCCATTTGACACAGATGTCATTTTATTTTATTTATTTATTTATTTATATGTTTGCTACTAAATCAGTCTTACAGAAAAATATGTAAATACCATTGGTTATTGGTTAGTGGTTAGAATACACGTGTACGTTTTTCATAGACGATCAGCCAATTTTCCACCTCGGCGCAGATGAGTTTCCGTGATTTTCCACAGCCTTACAAACCACCCTTCAAACTCAGTCCATTTGCTTGTGTTTGCATCGCGTTTTACAAGATATGATTATCACAGCTGTTTTTAAAACGGTAGATATTTTCACTGTTTATAGGTAGTAATTTGAATTGGCTCTCCACGAATCCGTCTTGTCGAAATTTGTTGACAACTTCTTAATCAGTAGAAGACGAGGATACATGTTTTATGACTTCAAAGTTTCCAACCGTTCTCACAACCAATGGGGTATAGCAATAGAACAAGCATGGTCCTCCAACCTACAGATTTCCAAGGTCAATGGTGCTTAACTTCGGTCACCCAACTGCAGCTGGTATTTCCAGCACGCAAAACTTAAATTTTGACTTACGCATAAACCTTATTTCAGCGAAAATGTTAGCCTATGAGAACTTTTAGACAAAAATTAACTGCCTTAGCAGCTAAGTTAATGCAGATAACAAGTGTGTGGATGCGTTTCTTTGTTGTGAGTGTGCCATTGCATACACTACTGATGCAGCCTGATGCAGCCGGTGCTTTATACGTGTCCACAAGCAGACCTTCCCACACCGAACGAAACAGATTCCGTTTGCAGCAGGCAGCAGCATGAATCTCTGTTCTAGCCGGTGTAATGCTCCAATCTCCATCTTCCTGACAAACGCTCACCCGTCTATAGAGTGTGTCTTCCAAACGTTGCACGCTATATAATATACACTTGAAATATGATGCGGCTCATTGCATATAATTATTATAATATAACAAGTTGTTATCGACTGGCTGTAAGTGAATGAAAACACCAACGACATGATTCCTTTGACCACCGCCCCGGCGTTGGCTATGCGTTGGCCTGCGTTGGCAGACGTTGGCAGACGTTATTCTGCGTTTGCGTGGTACGTGTGGCTACAAAGTATGTGTAAACGGGCGTTCGCGTGCATTTTCCACGCCACATTAACTCCATATTGGCAGTTGGCTAGACTTCTCATATTTCCCCAATCTAAATCATTCAACATTGATACCGAAAAAACTTGACAATTGCATTTTCCGAAGAGTTCCAGAAACTAAAACTATACACCCTGCAATATTTCCCAACTATAGCTGCAGAATATCAACGAGTGGATTTTCCAGTTATGCACTTTTCATAAATGAAGTCTAATTACACATTGTTTCTTATTTCATTCCTAATTACAATAATCATCCCAAAACCACTGAAGCTAATTTTGCGACGGTGGTTATGAGTGACTGCTTAAGGCCCTTAGAGTTAACCTGCTGAGGCAATAAAACGCCTCGGTAGAATTTTTTAAGTCGGTCGTCTTTTAAATACTTTTAAAATACTCAATTTTTTTTTGTTTCAGCTATTTCCGTATCATTAGGAAACTACGTGCTGAATTGCCCTTCAACACGTTTTAAATTAGAAAAAATCCACCCAATAAAAATTAATTGCTGGATCACAGCATTCAAACTTTTCGCCCGTTCAAAGCCTTAGAAGATGCAGGTGGCAAGAGGGCTGGAATCATTTTGGTGAAAGCGATATTTTTATACAGCGACGCGGTGCTTTCAAGTTAATAAAGGGGGAAGATTACGACTGCAAATTCGATCAACATTGCGTTAGATTTTACTTGGGGTTGACCATCTCAAAGACCAGGGGTTGGCTGTATAAAAATTTCGCAAAAGAAACCACAGCTTTTCGTTTCACTAACCATTCTAATTCTAATTTCATTTTTTCAGAAAAAAAATGTTACACTTATTATATTTTAAGAAAAATATTGTTGTAAGTGTGAAATTTTTAAGCAGTGATCTCAATAAGTTGAGTGATTTGAAGCTTTTTACTGGTATCCCAATCACGTTGCTTTTCGGATATGGCACTGAGAACCTGTGTGTGCAACGGACTTTCCAACCAGAGCGCTCGCACTTTCAAATCGATTAAAATTAAATTTCCCACCAATTTCGCGATAATTTCGCATTTTATTTCACACATTGGCGTCGATAGCTAACCTCGTCGTCACTGTCCTCAGCAACACTTCTTACAATCCCACAGCGCCCGTTGTCATAACCAGAGCGTCTAGCAAATCAGGCAAATCATCATCATCATCATCGCCAGCGTCATCACCAGATGTCGAAAGCGAGCGTTGCCTTTTGGTCGGGTGCTGAGCTAAAGGTGACGAACTGCCGGCATCCCATGGGGAAAGTAGCCCTAGTATGCATGCACACGGATTCGACGGCCAGCGAGACCTCTTGTGGCGTGTACTCTATTATACATTCATAGTTAACAGATTAGACAATAATAAGTGCAGACTAGTATGCCCAGTGTATCTGCACACCTGCGACCTCACGACTAACCTTTCTCTCTGCCTCACGCCGCGTGTACAGACCTCTCCTTCGGCGCACTCGACACTGCTCGCGGTATGTAAGATCACACCTCATTCCTTGCTCGGTCACGTGATCGGGAAATAGCAATCTCGCTAATTATATTCATTGGTGTGCGCGATCGCTGATGGAAGGAGATCTGGGGCTGACAGGCGAATGAGATGTGCTTGTTGTGATTGTATGACAATTGCTTGTGGAAATCGATGGGCTTAGATGGGCTACATTGATTGCCTGTTTATTTCGAAGATATTTTGAGCGTTTAGAAATGTGGGGCTTACTTGTGTGGATGGTATTAGCAGAAAATAATTGATACTTATTGGCTTTTTGATATCCTGACATTTCTAAATTTCCTTTAAGTATAACTTTGGCGATTGTATACTACATTGATAGCATACCTTGAAACAACATGACTTACGAGTAATTTCGAATAAAGTTTGTTGGGATGATGCGAACTTTGAATACATATAAAAGAGCAATAAGGACATGCAAATGCAACACTTAATATAGATCATCTTTATGCCATTTCTTGAAATTAAAATTATTTCCATCTCAAATCGAACAGAATCGTAGTACCAAGAGAACAATCTACTAGAATCCGTTCTGAGTCAATCATATTGTTGTGCACATGCCATCAATCATAACCTATTAACATTCCATGAAAATAATTAGAAACGCATTGCAATAAGATATGCCATGCCTGACGAACGAGTGCGCCTATATGTCTCGTGGCTTTACCTTCATGCCTGGCCAAGCTGCAACCCAAGATCCGAATGAATTGAAAGTCAAATCCAGCCGATTGATGATATGACGATGTCCCATCAGTGGCGTCATGCAGATGCTATCTTCACAAATCTACTCGTGAAACGAAGTTCCTACGCTGTGAGAAATCGGGGAGCTCCAAGATTATTGCCTATAGCACACTGACAAAAAAAAATGAAATTTTATTCTAAGTTTCTTTTTTCCTGCTAGGGGAAAATCCCTTAATACTAACTCAAGCGCCAAAAAGCTTCCTGAATTATTTCAGATTATTTGGTGTGCGCATGGCATTTTTGGTCTAATGAAATCCCTACCTCGCAGTTCTCATTTTGAGATGACGTTAGGATTGGCAGATAGCAAGCCGTGTATTGCGCTGTATACATGGCTGTACATGTCTGTGACTGTCCTGTGTCCTTCGCCACTGCATTCGCATTGTAAGCAGGGCCACTTGTGTGATGGAAATTGCAGTTTCTCGCTAGCACCACGTGTGGCTCTGTGCACGGGAAATGGTGCTACGATTGTGCTAGGAATGGTGCTAGGAATGGTGGTATGATGGTGCACGCACCAAGGGCCTAGGGGCCCTGTGGCGAGCCCTGCCAGGGATCAAATAGCTTTCTCAGCATCCCACAACGCTGGCGACCATGTGCACCCCCACGTGTTTCTTCTAATCAGCAACTCGCTGCTTAGTGTATAATCGATATACTTTCATGCAGCTAAGAAAGGAATCGGGAGACCCATCCATTATTTTCTGAAGCATTTATTACTGGTTGCTTAGGCGATCGGAAACGTTTGTTTTTTTGCCTCTCTTTCTTTCAAATTAGCATCTTGAAATGAGGCACTTCACAGGTAAAATGGCTTAGTGACATTGTGGTTCTTGAGAAGAAGTCAGGATTGTTGTTTTCTCAATACTATACGTACCCGAGTCGACAAAGGAGAGATGTGAGTTCTCGGCAGATCATTTATCTCCGAAAGGTGATTGCTATGACACGTTTGGTGCTTGATAATGACCCACAGAGTATAAGGGATGTTGGAAAATTTGATCCTCACTCGGTACACTGGTAAAACAACAGCGTTATTAAATATCTCGTATAATTTTTATGAAAAGTGATTCGATGTGACAATTTGTATAACATAATTTATACCATCTATAAATGGATAATTTCCACCCAAACACATCATGTGAATCATGCAATCTGCTCTCAATAATTGGCAATTTCTAGACAACAACATGCGGCCTGCCGAGCGCAGTCAAGGAGGTGGCTGAAAGTCTTCCATCCTCAATATGTCCTTATGGAAATGAGGAATTGGGTTATCACAATTCGAGCCTTACCGATCAGATTCACTGGCATATCACGTTGGTATGGAATGGTAATCGTGGCACTTCGCAATTTACCAAACACACAATGGTCTCATTGATAATACTTGGTTCGATAGCGTGGCGCATTCAATGACAAGTTAATAAATTATTTATAATTAAAAAAACGGAGCCGAAATCAAAACCATGCGACTACTTATTTCACACACGGATGGGAATTCTTAACTTGAAAAGAAAAGCGGGCATGCAAAACACTTGATCATCATGCGTCTTCGCAATGTCATTTCGGTCGCATGTGTAGTTGTCGTGGCCCGGAAACGAACAGAAAAGAATCAAACTCTGAGAATCTCACCCATTTTTCATCGAGCTTCATTTCTTTCGACATTGTCTCTTTTCCTACGACATCGCCGCTAAATGAGTCCGCGTATAGGTTTTGAGTTTCAAAACTAACTCAATTACTGGCCCATAAGCCTATTCTAGTCAGTGCAAGAGCTTTCCGAATTTTACTGGCCTCTCTTGGCATTTGAAATCGAACAGTTTGTTCGTTTAAAATGCACTTCCTTGTTGATTGTCATAGAACAACCGCATTTTGATTACGCCGTCTGAACGCAACCACCATATTGTTCGACACTAGTAGCGACTAACATGACGTGATCCGCTACTGTCAAGGCTACTTAACAGGGTAGAAGATCTTACCGCCTAGCGATCACCCTGCATACCAACTTCGGCTCGTCGGCGCCAGTGGCAGCGAGATTTACGTATCTTGTACAGAACACCTTCCAGCGTTCAACTCGTTTTTAGATCATAAATATCCAGACCGGACGTGATGCATCATCAATTTCAGACGGATATATGCCTCTTCATGTGCAAAGCTAGGTGGTCTGATCGCGAAAAGGCTCGCTCGCACAAGCGACATTGGAAAGGCCGGTCGCCCGTGTGCTTGCGGTAGTGCCGCGTCAGCTCATCGGATCGCGCAAACTTCCACCCGCATCCCTTCCAGCTGCACTGGTACGGCTTCTCGCCGGTGTGCGTTCGGAGGTGGGCCTTCAGATGCGACGACTTCGTGTACGTCTTCGTGCACCCCGCGTACGTACACGTGTGCGTCGTCACTTTCTTCCTGCCCCACCGCCTTCTACCCCGTTTGGCCTTGACCGGAACCGCCGATTGGTCGGGACTCGTGAAGCCTAGCGGTGGCAACGGTGGCTGCTGTGGATGTGCTTGTTGTAGATGGTGAGGGTGGCTCATGTGTTGATGTCGCGAGGTGAGTAGGTTTGCGAGATGGGGCGAGGCGGGCGGCGTCATCACCCGTATGTTTGAGTAGTGGTGGGCTAGTCTTGGGTACTGGTGCATTTGCATCATTTCTGTCGACATCGGATTGCTAGGACTGACCGCGACGGGCGAAGGGAACTGGTTGTGACGCATCTGGAGGTGTGCGTCTGGACTAGCTGGTGGTGAGACGTGACTGAACGCCGTGGGACTGGTCTGCACGATGGTCATCGTGCCGTTATACCCTGAGTTCTCCAGTTGACCATTGACGCCACCGCCTCCACTACCACCAACGCCGGTAGCTTGCTGCTGTTGCTGCTGCGGCTGCTGCTGCTGCTGGAATCCCTGGTGCTGGTGAAACGACCCACCGACGCTCTGCAATGGATGCTGGTAGATGTGGGTACTGCCGGGGGTGTGTTTCATGTCCAGCAGGCCGAGGTAGGACGATGGGGGCATCGAGCTGTGGCCTTGACAGCTGTACCCCGAATACTCGTGTTGAGAGAGTTCGTCTCCAATACTTTGCGGCTCGCTCTTGATTGACAGGTGCTGTGGGAAGTGGTGGTGAAGGGGTTGGTGGTAGTTGCTGTAGTCCATGTACTCGCCGGGGAAACCGCCATACTTTGAGCTCTCGTTGTTGTTGTTGTTGTTGACGTTGTTGTTTGAAGTGGTGGTGTTGTTGTTGATGGCGTTGTGACTGGAGGCGTTCGTCGTCGAGTTTTGAGCGGCACATCCTAGGGGTGAGTAGCCCATCGGCATCCCCCGTTGATCATGACCTTCCTCTAGCAGGACACTTTCGATGTCCTGCCACATCTGCAACACGCAAGAGCAAAACCGTTACATGCGAGTCTCTTCGGGACATCCACAGCTGCTCTCAGAAGTGGATCTGCAATATGATTAGTCAAAACTGAACGTTCGAGCCTGATTAAAGGCGGCTTAAGATTTTCACAGTGTATTTGGTGATAGTTGGCCCACTATCTCTTTCTCTGACTTACTCTTGTCCTGAGAAGGCTGGTAACAAGATTGTGGGTAAAACTGAAATATAGACGGTGAAAACCATAAACATGCGCTACGACACTGTTCAGTATTGCTCCAGGCCATGCAGTGAGAGGTGTTATGTGGGAAAGGATGGATGCGTTTTTTAATAGGGGAACGTTGGTGCTGTTATTAAGTATTGTTTAGATTGAATTTGCAAATTTACTTACAATTCGGCAGCGATTCTGTTCGATAATTCGCTTCTAATCGCAACTAAAGCAAGCGGGGGTGGTGTCAGGGGTGGTGGCAGAGTCAGTGCTTATTCTGCAATACAGGCAATAACAAGACATTGGTCACATGGTCATAAATTAAGCACACACACACAAACAGTTTATCTTTCAGAAATGAAACCCCTTGCTAACGAGACGTAAGATGGAAAAAAGAAAACACAGACAAATAGAAAGGTGTATCATATAGAAAATGCGCATGCTCATAGTATAATACTTAAAATTTAAAATCTTAAAATTGAGTACAAAAGTTTTTGTCTAATGCAATTGTATTGCAATGAGATGATACTAAAAGCATCGTGTAGTAATACAAGTGTGGGGTAGGTGCTTGAGTGGGTGGCTGGCTGATGGTTTGTACTTTTTAGCTTAAGATTACTAACCATTTTCCACAACAATGCATGAGACAGATGCTGAGCCACAACTTAAAACCCCGAAAACGTTCCGTTCTATAATAGTCTGCTCTTCTTTTTTGTCACCTCAGTCAATATTGACACACAAGCCACAAGGCAATAAGCATTCTCCGTCGAATACAGCCATGCTTTTCTAGGAAACCAACAACTACGCTCTTGTGCACACATCATCCTTCGACTATTTGTCGAAAATATATGTTTCCTCTCAATTTCTCGGTGTTTAACGTTCAACTAATAAGTTATAAGATATATCAGTTTACGGGTATAGGTAATGGGCCTTGTTTCTATACGAGGCCGTTGAGAGTAAACAAGAAATGGAGAATTTGTCGTGCAACTCGTACGATCTACACCAAGACTTAATTGACGAGGGAAAAATGAGCCCGTCCATGCGCCACTCGAATGTCTACAGCGTCACCTATTACACTCTATTACACTCTATTACACTCTAAATAGAGTGATACTAGTCCACTCGGCATTTCAGGAAAATGGTTATGGTCAGCATCTTAGGAATGGTAAAGTTCGTCCATCTCACGACGAGCTATTGCTTGGGGGAGGGGGAAGGGGTTTACAGCAGGAAGATATCTTCGACCTCCCCCCCCCCCCCAACCCCCAACAATCAAACATAAGTCAAAATGCTCAAAGCTGTCAATATACGAGTAGAAGTTAAATGTGAAATGAGAGTTTGCATTAAAATAAAATTCTGGTTCCCCTTGATTCGACGTCAATGTCACCGGCATTATTTGGGCTATGCACACTCGAATTTCGTGTGTCGCTGCTGTAGTCTGTGTACTAATTCCATTCGGATTAACAAGGATCAATCTAGCAAGATGTTACCAAGCAGTTACCGACAGCATAAGCCCGTAAAAAGTAAGATGACACTTGTCTGGGTTAGAGCGCGCTAAGCTTTGAGTTAAGCTCGGAAAACATGATATCCTTGCTTAAGCCGATGCAAGCTAAATGGATCAACCGACACAATAGGGCTAGATAATGTTATTACAAAACTGATACATCCAAACAGAAGACACTGATGAGTTTCGGAAATGTACACTTTAAAATTTTATCGCCTTGTATTCCTTTCGGTGAGCACACATCAACACCTATGTTAAGACCATGAGGTGTCTCGGTTGAGATGAAACAGAAATACCGCGCTGTGTTGTGTGCAATTTCGGTATTCAATCTCTCGCATGACAATTACAAACAATTTTAGTGCCAACTGCCGGCGATTTAGCGAGTTATGACTTGCCAAATTTTGGTACGTGCATTGCGGCCACGCAAGCAAGCGCGATGTTTCACAAGTAAGTTTACTTTATTTTAGCCATTATTGGTTACCATAGAGTCTAGGGAACTCGCATCACATATTTCTCCTTCAATTTATTCCGAAATTTGGGCCTGGCGACGACGTGATATCGTAAGAACATACAATTTTCATTAAGCGACCCTAAAACATGAGGACCTCCGAGCTCATCTCGTGTCGTATTGCGGACTCGTATTCCAAGGTGATTTTAGCTAATTGCCACCCCCACATCTACAAGCGGCAAGTAAATATCGCAGCCGATATGGCAACGAACAGCAATAAATATAACCATAAGAAACAATGCAAAAATCGCACATCAACAGCGTATCAAGTTGTCAAGATTTTCTATGATATTCGCTAAACGCTCTCATCTCCGCTGCATTTCAACGGATCCGGCATGCAGAATGAACATCATAATAGCATTCGACGCTCATCAGAGATTCTGTACGTCCATCTTAGCAGGAAGATTGCCGATGGAACGCTTTAACGTAGAAGGCGCAACGAGTGATCGATTGCTTTTCTGCCATTTCTTGCATGCCATCGCACGGCACCTGACTCGATGGTAACATGACATTGGTTTCCCGTGCTATATTCAACCAATGACACCTACATGAGAATACTAAGTGATGCTTGCTAACTCAGAACACTTATCATCGTCACGAAGTGGCGTTTTACCAATGTTGATGGAGGGTACATCTTACAAGGGAGATCGGATCGATTCTATCGCTAGCCTTATTTGGTAGGAGATATCACATGATCGCTTGACAGCAGTGGCACACTATCCTGAGTACAGGGCGACCTACTGTAATCAACGCGCTGGTGAACTGGGTTGATGCGCCTTGATGTGCCTTGATGTGCTTGATGTGCTTGATGTGCTTGATGGATCGAAGCTAGGTGCAAGCCAAGACAGCAGATTGATATTTGGATATTGGAAACATTTGCAGAACGGCTTTTACGAGAGAGAGAGATATCGATAGGGATCGAGGTTTTGAGTATAGCGAGTTGAGTCAAGCGAATCATTATAATAACGAATCAGCTTCGCTATTAACAGTTTCGACCATTTTTGTTGTGTTACATGCATATAGGCATATGCTTAATTGGATTTTACAATTAAAATCAATTAGCTTTTGTTGAGGGCGCCCACGTGGACGAGAAATTATACGAGAAAAGAAACCTGTTTCGTAAAATAAATACTTGCAGTCGATAAATTTCCTCAATATGAAAACTTACTTGTTATGAATTAATTTGAATACATTTCGGCGCATAAAATTGGACCACATCCCACTCGGTGACCACTAATTTTGACAAGCTAATTGTTCTTGTAGCAAAGAAGACATTAACCAATACATCATGTCGATCATACCGATGTAAGACATGTAGTTGCAATATGGCACTTCAAGAAACAGTCATTTGCTATTTAAGTTAATGACCGAAAAAAAATTGCTAACTTATCAGCTAATTTCAATACGATTGGAGGAAATGAATTTCACTTGAATTTTCCACATTTGTCGAACACTGTTCTGTGTATTGTAAATTGTATTGACACTTTTAGTCACGCTTGTATCGTACTTAAAAAGCGAGTTGACCTAATGATAAACTTTGACAGAACTCACACAGCTCGCAAATACACGGTTTACTCTCGACAGCTCTTTACGGCTCGCTTTATCTATTTCAGTAGAATCGAGCACTATAGTGAAACCAATGAATGGCTAATTGTGTAGGAATGTCGGGATCGCAATAATAGTAATAACAAGGTAATATTAGTATCAGTCGTGCGTCTTTACAAAGCCCAAGATGCCGACCCGACGTCGGTCGCCGCTGTCGGCTCCTTTGAGCTGATAACATAGTTACACCACACGAGCCTTATTTGAATTAGCCACGTGGGCCTATCGGGTGCTAAGAGGTAAAGAAGTGAGCCGTAGAGAGTACGGACGCCGCTGTGTGCCTGCACTTTGTTCACTCATAGTACTGTGATGCTAGAATTTCCTATATGCCGCATGCGAGCCAAATAAACATGCCTGATTTCGAATTTTGACCGGGTTGTCTGTTCACGTGACACGTCTATATGGGAATTATTCGCAAGAGTTCGAATTTTGCTTGTAATGGCTGTACCAAGGGAAGTATTCGGAAATGCGGCGATGGTGAACTTTTAAACTAGCCAATATTGCCACCCTTATAGCCGAAAAGCTATTGGAAATAAATAAAACATATCGCATATCACAATAATAAATATATATATTACATTTATTTTTAATCTAGGAGGATCTCTAGGAAGTCACAACCCTGATGCTCCTGAATGTGCTACCCAAAATGGGCCCCGAACCAGCGATCGCGCCCATTGCTTGGGGGCGAATAATAACTGCACCGCCAATAACCCTGGTGTTGTGACCTCAGTTTTTTGACACCATATTGCACGCTCGGTCACCGTGGTCTGCTAATCCCTGCGTGGGGGATTCACTATGGCCACAGATTGTTCAGGGACATCGATGAATCCACGCTTGAGAATGAAGCTTGTTAATTGCATTGTCCGTTGTTTTTTAATCGAGCGCACAACAACACAGCGAACGACTCGCCGATTCCAACAAACATTTTATGCGAATTGAAATTATTCATAGAACGGGATGGAAATCAACTTTATTGTGCACCACACTTATATATATACATACTATATATAAAAAGATATACACATATACATATACATTACATATTAATGTATAAAATCATGTTTTATAATTGGTTGCATCTTAAAGTGAGTTTTCGGATTTTATTGCAATTTACGTTTCAAAATATTTAAGAAAAGGACGTCTTTTTTTTAACGGATCCCTTTTCTTCTTGGTATCCCTAATCTCAAAGTCAATAAGGTGCAAAACGGAAGGCCCAAAACGTGCGGATCGATTGGATAATAAATGATTTTAGTTAGAACCTTTTAGTTTAGATAATCGTTTTTGAATTGCATTAGAATGCTTTGCGCCAAATTCCAAAATCATGGCAAATTACGGGATAGTTCAATCCGCTGGCCAGAGCTTTGTTAACGGCGTTTGCTGTGTACGGGATTAAGCGGCGATATGCAGAGGATCTTCGTTCTGAGGCGAGATTACGTTTTATCTATACTTTCATTGCTTTCACATTATCTCCGGGCTCTAGCTCCGTGATGCATCATCGGTGCATCTGGCAGCACGTCTAACTTTGTCATGCGGTGCGTTGTCTATTTACACAGATAATAATAGTGTTTAATGCTCCTGTGATCGGATGCTGGTGCTGATGCTGATGGGTGAAACACACGCGAGGTGTTCTTCTGAGGCGCTGCATTCAAATGGGTTAAATCACGTGTCCGCGACTGGCTCGGCGATTCGCAGCAAGTGAAGCCAAGGGACAAAAATTAGAAAATATTTTTACAGTGCCGTGAAAATGCGAAGATAATATTTGTATTGCAGGGAGTTGGAAGGATGAGGATAGACAAAACTATTAATTTGATTTTTTGCCATTGTTGTGAGAAATGTGCAAATTGTTAGAAATTTTAGGTCTTGGGATGAGAAGGACAATTTAAAATTACTCGAAGTAAGGCAAAGGGTGATTGGAATTGGGACTATGTTCCTCTTTTTGATCCACCCCCTTCCTCCCTACTGAAATCAGCAGCGCTGGGTGCGTTCTCAGTCACACTGCTTATAAAATCATTCTTGAAATAAATAGCATTACGAAGCTTTTCTCATCGCCGATCAAATTTCACAATCGAAAGTCAAAACAAAGCGTACAGCGCAGGGGAGGAGTAGGAACTGCGCTGCGCTCCGGGGAAAGTAAAGATCAGAAAAAGGTCAGAAACAATTCGAGCATTGGGAGTGATGGTAGAGTGCGGTCGACATGTATCGTTGCTAACTTCGCGTTAGTACTCATCATGAACATCGCCAGCAAGCACCGGCGTGTCAATGCAGCGATCAGATGCAAGAAAGCAATTGCAAGTTCGATCAACAATAGAAATTCGTGCGATCGAGGCCTGCTCGCCTCGCATAATATCATCATTAGGTTACCGGGCTCGTGAAGTAACTCGTAACCACAAATTACGAGCAATCGATAAAATACTGTGGAAATGTTGCGTCATGGATTGTTCGGTGTTGGTCGATGCAGAAATTACCGGCAAACTTTATCACCTTTCGAATCGATTTAATTTGAAATTTAATGAAATCATGCGATGGTTGTTATTTAAATGAAAAGCGAAGAAATCAGCGGTGTAGTTTAACCGTGGGTAAATTGAAAGAGTACTGGGTGCTCGGCTTTCAACTTTAGTTTCAAAATTTCGTATTATTTCGCTTATGAAAAGTCTGAATTGATAGTAGATTAGGTCAGTAAGTATTTCACAGAATTTCGATTGTATATACTGACTGCCGGCACAAGGAACTGTATTGTGTAATTCAAAATTTTCACACTGCTGTACGGAATGGGGAATTTTGTAAGCGTGGTGCCTGAGGAAATCACTTTATTGATGTATATATAACGGCAGCTAGCTGAAAGATATTTTAATTGGAAATTGATCCGTGCATTTTCCGGTTCGGTTCTGGTTGAAATGCTTTTGTCGGGATCGACAATTCGCTTGCGACCCATCGATCGGCTCACTTTGTTAGTATCACCGTGGTTCACCGACGGCACTGATATCTATATAGATATATTTTTCAATTTCCATAGCTTTCTCAGTTATGCTGGTTTTGATTTCTTTTCTGTACTATCCATCCATATTTTTCCTGATGACACTAAGGTTAATTTGGCTATGTTCTCGTGAATTGAGTATTTTTCAGTAACAGTATTTCGAATTTCGATCGTACCATTAATCTAGTTTCGTTTTAGTTTGAATAGAAAACAAGGTGGAATACATATTAGAAAATTAAGTCGATTCACCCATTTAACTTTTTTGTATACTATATATTTTAAGACTGTGTTTTAATATCGTGCCATGTCAAGTAGAACTATACATTATCCACTTTTAATAATTTCTCGGCTATATGATCAGCTCCATTGTAATATTAATTGTAAGACTTACAAACGGTGATGAACGCAACTAACAGAAGTTAGCTTCAAGTACAATTATACCAATTCATTTTCACTGCTAAGTTCTAAATACTTTGTTATTTCCAAATACATTCTCATTGCTTGTTAACTGAGATATTTAGGATCCTGACACCCTATTCAATTTTGCCCCCAAAATAATCTAGTTTTCATTCAACCTCATATCGAAAAATGTAATTTTCGAATGATTAAATGACCCCCGCTATAAACACTAATTCACATTCCAAAATCAGTGCTCACCAAAAATAAATATTGCACCAGGCCCAAGTAAAGTTTCGACTAAACAGACACCGTGTCCCATTACTTAAATTTTGGTTTGTCACCCAGCAGTCCTCTACAGCCGTCCTCTGCTGGCAAACCCATATGTGGAACTGGAAGCCCATTCATAACATGGCCACAATGGACATTAGATTTCCACAAATAGCTGCGTGGCGACTCGCTCTCGTTCCTAGACTGCCGCCGTGTATATTATAATAATATAATAATAATATAATGGCGCTGAGCTATGATGCACTGATTTATAACCCCTAGACCTGCTTATAAAAATACATTATATTTGTTCCATTTGTTTGAATTCAGAATCGCCGCCACTCGTTTTTTTTTTACTCGCAGTAATTTATAGTAGGTACCATGCATAACACATTAAATAAGAATACAAGGGAAATATTAAATGAATATATTTTTGTATATATATATATATACTAATATTTTTCAATGAAAACATGAAATATGAATGGATTTTAATCACGATCAACACCATCTGAGATTGTTCAATGTCCCTTTTCTGTGCACGCTTCGGTGTGCATTGTCCGATCGGTAGAACTGAATGCATGCGATGCGACGTCTGTTCTGGGCCCATCGACCGGGTGGTACTCGCTAGGACACATTTACACCTTTACACCTCTACACCTCTACACCAACACTTTGCATTGTACACCACGCCGAGGTGGCGAGAAGTTGCTTTGTCCACTTAGGACCTAGGCTAGCTACCTTTTTCTTATGCTTCTATGCTTAACATGCCTACTATTGCTAGTTATTAATGGAATTTTTATTACTTTTCATCTAAGAATTTCGATGGTGTGTATTTGTTGGAAAGCATTGCGGAAGCAGCCAACGAGATAAATTAGATCTGGTCGAATGAATACAGAAACGTTTGTATAGTTTTTCTTGATGCAAATTAAAATGCTGGCCTATTTTGTAATTGTATACCTATATGCCGATAACTGGAGTCAGGAACCTATTTTTGTTCTACCCCAAAACGTAGAGACCGAACAGCCAATTTGAAAAGTATAAGGACATTATTGACACATAAAAAAATAGCTCAATAGTGAATTGTGAATTTTTCTTCGTAAGATATTCCTAGGTGGAGGCGCCGGGTCTTTGATTGCTATTTATTTATACCTAGTTGACGATTCACTTTCAGTTTCATCTTGAGCTTAACTGGACAACTTTGGAAGCCATGGATGCAATAACTAAATCACAGATCATTAGGTGAACTAGAGGGCTTTCGTATACAGCCTCGTCCTGAAGCGAAATTTGATCTCTTGGATTTTGTTGAAAGTTGAAATGAATACTGCTGCGGGGTGCAAGAAGTCCGAAAATTATTTCGATGATGACACTGATCCAGTTTTAAATTTCAATTTACACGTCAGATCTTTTCAGTTCAATAAAGAGTGTAACTAAATGTGCACTTTGCTGATTTCGATTACAATGATTCAATAAATTGTTGCGAATTGCACGCATTTACTGTGCTAATAATACAATTCCGAATGACACAGAGAAAAAAATAGAAAACGTCTTGTCTCAGCGGAAAATTTACGCGTGTATCAATTACAATTTACAATAGGTATTTCAGGTGATCATTTTGGGGAACTCCGAGATATCGTTTAGTTCAATTAGAGAAGCTGTATTTTAGCCCTGCTCGGATCGTGGTGTTGCCTGCGGCTATCATGATAAACCTAAGTTATGAGCCTAGGAGAAAGATAAACCTGCAACTATGCCGTATAGATATTTTAACCGTGGTTCTTGCGAGCGCAGTATTTTTGGGTTGCAATCGGTTAGCAATAATAATTGAATAACACCTGTTTTCTTAAAGTTATATCATCCGCTTAGCATGCTGAGATAATTCCGAAATCTGCTGTGTCTAATATCACTCACTGTGCTCTATTATAGTTCTAACTTCTAACACTAATTTAGAAGTATGGGCAAAGGGCATAAATTTACCAGTTGACCAATGTTTCTAATTTATGGGCAATATTTCACCTTGTTTAGTTTACCCTGTATAACCGAGTGTTGATTGTTTCCACGGCATATTTCCATGATTTTATGAGAAACCAATTACATTAACTATCTCCATCATGACTTTTACGTTCTCTCTGTAATAATTGATATGAGAAATCGGCTAAAGTGTAGCTGTACCAAAATGTTTGCCAGTCATTTCTTTATGCTGATAATTTGTGGGCGCTTGCTTAAGATATGTATTTGCTTAATTGTAAATAACTTCAACTTCAAAAATAATGTTTTTTGGGAAAATTAGTACATCTTTATGACGAGTGACAATGTGACATGTGAAATCGGCAAATGCGACATTGAGTGACCGCGTGATTATCAAAAATCAACAGAACAGTGTTGCCAAAAACTCAAAAGTTGGTTTCAAATACATTCATGCTAATTGGAACCAACCTGCAATTCTTCGTTGCATGGCGCACTAGCTAATTATTATTATTAGTAATAAAATATCAAACCCAAAATTGTATCCGTACTGGGGGTACGGACACCCGGGATACCGGTAGTATCCCGTCGGATACAAAGTGGATATTTCGTTACCAATAATAATAAAATCTTTGACGACACACCGCAAATTCGGTATTGCCGCAGATTATTGGTAGCAAAATTTTGTGGAAAAACGTCTAACCCCTGCTTAAACATGCAGCGATGGAAGGTCGAAAATAATCTAACGACACACCCTTTCGCGAACGCCAATTGATGGAAATAAAAAAATGTAAGAACAAAGAAAACGAAAGCAAACGAAAGCGATGCTTGAGTAAGTAGGCATAGGAGGCAACAGTCCATAGCAGGGATCGAACCCTGGTGCATCGTAAACTGTTGCAAAATATGAGTTTACGCCGTGGATTGGATAATAGGTGCAGGCCTCGATTGACAGTGAAGAGGGTTCGAACTGGCAACTAACTAGTGAGAAGCAGTGAGAAGCAGTGAGAAGCAGCGAGATACAGTGAGCAGATAGACATAATCGGCGTTCAATCTGATTAGTAGAAGCACACGGCTGCTCCCCTGACCATCGCACACGTCCAATTGCCAATTCCCAGCGCCAATAATTAGGATCGAGGCTCTCGGCCATTCTCGGCCACTTGGCCACTTGACCGTTTCACTTAAATGGATATTCACACATTTCTTTCTTCCTTCAGGTCTCCATAAATTATCACCTATTTTATGCCTGAACTTACTACTAGTTAACTATCACACGGCTGTCTCACTTCATGAAATCTTGGAGCACATGCCATTTATCAATGTTTTATAACACATCATTTCGGTCCAGTTACCGTATTTATGACAAGCAGTGGTCGATCGTAGCATATGACTCCGAGCTAGAATCGGATCGGTGCCGGCCACTATATACCTATCTAACACAAACTTCAAGTCGGACCTATAAATTACTCAAGTCATAATAAAAGTTATCGCGTTATTTTATGTGTAACCGCGATCAGTATTTGGTGCAGGTATATCGCTTAATTTTTATCGTTATTTAAAGACGTTCGATACCGATTTTACGAGTGTTTTTTGAAAAAATGTCCGAGAAATTATTCCGATGCCGTTTTACCACCGTACACAAGCATGACAGAAATATTATCACTTATTTCAGATTCACTCCGTGCCAAGCGTTTCTGTAATAAATGCCACGATCTACTGAATAAAATGATATCCAACGTGTTTTATCATCGTTATAATAGAAATGGGAATCAATTAATTTGTTCGTCACTAGTTACATCTCGAATTGGTATCTTCTTTCAAACGAAAGACACTCAAATGGAATCAATTTTATTGGTCTATTCGGTGTAGAAGGTATCCGTGATAGCATAAAAACCGTCGCAGCTCTCATCTTGCTGTTTAACTTCACTCTCTTCACCACCTTTGCCATCAACATCAACAGAGGTATTAATGTCTCTCTTGTATTTTATTGCCTGCTTTCGGTGTCCAGAGTTGACGATTTAATTGAGACTTTTCCGGTCAGTTATTCGAGAAACTAAACTAGCGCTCTTCAAGCCTCTACTTGGACGGAAAGATAAAGATTTCAGACAGATTTCGAGCAGCTTCTCAAAGGAAGTGGCAAGAAAGCGCACGGAAAGCCAAGATTTCTTTGTATCTACTCAAGAGAAATAGCGTTGGCTGTCGAAAACATGCAGTGAAAATGTCAGAAAACATTTTACGATGTTCGTGTAGATCCTTCACTTGAACTCTCATGAATTTATTGCAATAAATTACAATAATTACATTTTGTGAATAAATGCCGTGTGGAAAATCACTGATAATCAGACACTGGCTCTTCATCTCTTGAAATGACTGCTAGAAGTCAATAATTATTTGTGATATGCCTGATCACTAACTGTAATTACATTTTCAATACCACCCCCTTAATCACACGAGTACAATCAACAGCAGTCAATGTCACTCGACACTTTGAGTCATTACAAATTGCCATAGCCAATTCTCGATAGAATACCGAAATGTGATTTTATCGTGAGACCATATATAGATCGCTTGAGTGACACAGTTTCAATTAAAATATTAGTGGCTGGAAGAATCGACATACTTACGAGTTACGGCATAGTATGGTATTACTTAGCTCATATCAAATCACAATTAAAAATTTCTTATCACTATCAGAGAGGGGCTGACGTTCATCTCACCGGGAATTTAAAGTGAAGTCAAAATAATCACGAGCCACTTCCAATTACCATGCAAGCACGAGTGAGAAATACTGTCCCAGTGTTGCTACTTGCTTTATTTTTAGGGCATTAGCACTGCGGCGTTTGGTGGAATTAGGGAGGACCCTAGAAAATCGAGATAATTTCAATCCCATTCTGTAGGATATAAAGAATGCATCCAAACCTGGCGATTAGTTTTAATTACCCTAATATTAGTTTATATAGTTATATATAGAGAATTCAAATAAGATAAACTATGCGAATAATATGGCAGTAACATGGGCTTAATGTGAGAAATGGCCAGCTACCAGAGTCTACAGGAGATTTTTTGTTCAGTGTATTTTATTTGTAAGCGATGAGGTTTATTATGGCCGATAATTGCGCCGGCGGAATCGTGCTCCGTTTAATAAAAGCGAATCAAGAGAATATTCCTTCCGATGTCGCCGCGTGGACGCTTTCCTCGGCGTTACGCTCGTAAACACCGCTCGCACAACAAAAAAACCCGTGTGCCAGCTTTTTGTTTGTTTGCCAAAGGAAGCTGATTTGCTGATTCACTCAAACCAAACAGTGTTCTTTCTTTCATCAATGGACGCTTGACCACGTGACGGGGTTGACGGGCAAAGTGTGGGTGGGTGGGTATGCAGGGTGGGAGGGATGGAGGGAGGGGGACAAAGAAGGTCTGCGATTGTGCGTGCTCCTGATGCGTGAGCCATCCGATCACGGTCCATGTCATCCCTCGACAGAAACAGCCCTCAAGCCACTCTCTGAAACCATCGACACGACGGTATGCGGCGTGGATTTTGATTAGCATTAGATTCTCGGTTTTCAACTGCAATCACAAGTCAGTGGCTAATTAGGCTGGCGCTTAGTTTAGCTTCGTCATTTTCTAGATGATACTTTACCCATAATTTAAGCCAAATTAAGCGCCGAATTACTAAAAAAGTATGGTTTTTTTTTAATCTAACCAATACTGCTAAGACATTGTTAAGAGCTAAAGCTAAAAAAATGTCGACTTGCTTAGCATTTGTTGGAAATTCATACCTTATTTGCTTATTGTTCGTAGGACTATAGCGTTTGTCTAGCTTTTGCAGAAATGATGGAAAGTTTAGATTTCCATGTTAATACCGAGGATAAGAAACGCGACCACTTTTATGTTTTATTTCGCACGATTCCAGTAATAATAATTAAAATAACTAATCGACATCAAATTTCCAGCGAGCATGTCAAAGCGTCCCGAAATAAATCTAGCAACGTTTTGCGACACATCGATGAAGAAGTTCTAAAAATTAAAACTGTTTCTTTGCCACGTGAAACGCGGGGGAGTTTTGAAGACGAAACAATTCGTCGGTGAGTTTTGACTGTCTGAACAACCTGAGATCCTGAAAACACGAAACCTTGTCATTTGGAAAGGTACATTTAATTCAACGGAATTGTCGCATGGAGCGCTTAGCCAAACTAAAAAACCCTGTGAAGCTTTGGCTACTACGCACTTATTGCTGTTAAATATAAAGCACAACTTAACTTCAAAGTATTCTCTACCAAAGTATTTCAAAATGCCAATTGGTAACCACAATACGAATTGAAAATGATGATCTTTTGATCATATGTGATCAGTTCGAGAGGGCACCGCCGGCTCGCTTGCAAAGTGACCTATATCATGAGGTCTTCCAAGGCACAGCATCCTCGTCGTTTGCCATGTCGGTGACACTTTCTTGCTAGGGACAAGGTCTCCGCAACGATCGACGAATGAAGCTCGACTTTTCTCCCGCCTGGGTCGCGATAGTTTCACGAAGATAACAGATGCTGGGATATTGTGACCAGCGTTAATGAGGGGATGCAAGTAGTCGGTGGCCGTGGTGGCCCGAGATCATGGTCTGTGCTACAGCTACAGCCTCCTTGGCCGATCCTCAACCACTTCATTAAAGTGCACTAGGAATACGTTTAGATGTGGATAGCAGTTCTGGGATTAGAGAACTCAACTACTTAAACTACACAAAAATGTACTGTGTCCTTTAGCGTCATGGCACGTTAGCCTAAAATGATCAATTATCAAAGGTTTTGACTGTGATACTTGTCAATGATAATGTCTCATTGTTTCGCAAAGCATATTAATGTTGCTTGCTTCGTCAGTTTCTGTGGATGGGCAGCGTTAGATTTGTCTCATGACAATCATAAATCAAGATCTGGAGTGCAATTTTGTAAAAATTTCCTAGGAAAAGTCACTGGCCTACTCGATGAGAATTTTTTTTTTTTACAAAAATGAAGATCTCATATCATTTCACCGTGATAATAGTTACAAAATCGCCTCCCTCATAGCACGGTGCAAGAGATTTTGGTTTTTTGCGTAAAACGGTGTTGATATTATTATTGTTGAGTATTTGTGTTATTGGTGAGAAAAAATGTGACGTGTGAATGATGCGACAGGTATGTGTAGGTCTGTTTGTTTCATACCCAGGCGTTCACTTGTGCAGTTATTAATGGATTGGTGGAGATTGGCGTTTAATAGAGAAATTTGTTTTTTGAATTATTAGTGAAATGGGTGATAAAATGGTTGATTTTCGCGTACATATTTTGTTAAGTTGACAGTTTTTTTTTAAACCAAATAAATAAAAATATGGAATTAAGTTTTTATCTTCCGGGAGAATGCAACAGATTTGATCACTGTATCGACGCAATCACAATCGTCATTACATAATATAAATTACAATGTAATATAATTTAATAATATTTAAATATTTAAAAAAATAAATCTACAGAGAGCCTTTATGGTTGTTTGCAATAGAAGCAAGAAACATGATCGCTTTGAAAAAAAAAATGCAGAAATGACTATAAGAAAATAGATTACGATCAATAAAATGTAATTCCACTTTGAATATTTATAGGTAGGTGGCTGTTTAAAATTACTCTCAACATTGTAATTGCATTCTTGTAACAGTGCACACATTTTATTGCTTGCAATTGTCGGACGTCCACGGATCAAACCTGGAGCAGAATTAGTGCGGGTTATTATCGTTTGATTATTACTGAAACTTGAGCTCTTTCGGTCAATCAGTTTTACTCAAAGTCTGCTCAGGTCGGCGTTCTGTTGTGTATTTACTTAGAAAAATATAACTACCCCCCTTTTATTACGTGTGAAATGTGAATATTTTTCCTGTGACAGAAATCATTGTTTTAACAACAGGGTGGTAATTTAATGTTGACTGTATCACAAATAATTTTACCTTCAAGCATAAACTTAAACCTCCACGATAGAGCCATGCTGTTGTTTGTCTCCGAGGGAGAGGATTTTATAGAGCGCCAGCGACGGCACTGTACGTTATGGCCATAAAAAGTTTAAGACGTATAATGTATGCTTCAATTGGTACCATGGCAAACTTGATAACACCGGCATCAATCGCCAAGATCCGAATTAACGCGTCACTTCGAATCTATCCTACACAAGAACAGGACACAATATCAAACGCGAGATTTGATTAATTATAATCATTCGCTTTTTACTTATTGAGAAAGTCGGCGAATAAATTGGCAAGTGAATTCGATAAGGGACTAGTTTTAATGTGCAATTAATTGAAAAGCGTGTTGAAGGCTGCGTCTGATCGCGACCGACCAAGTGGATTCGTCAATCAGCATTGACTGATGTCGGGTGATTATCAGCCGGACTGGAATCATAGCTCCGAGCTGATCGAAGCTGGTTTTGCTTTTCAATGCAGCGTTTAGCCTCCAGTTGATTAATTGCATACTATCTACCTACCTACCTATCTATACCATGGCACCAGAGCGTCCGATCGCAAGAGCACTTCTCCACAAGCAACTGATCGGTTTCTTGCAATGCCTCTAAGGCTTTGAACAATAAAAATAATTATCACCGTAAAAATAACGTTAGAAACTGATAAATTAACGGTTATGGTCTACAATCGATCAGACCTCGTGTGGGCGATTGGGCCTTCACAATATAATGTCATTGAGTAATGCTCGCTCAATGGACGACATGATCACTAATATCTCAGCTCGATAGTTACCGATATTAACCATCATTACGAGCTATTAATTGTAATGACCGAGGAAGCGTCTAGCGCGACGCGAATCCGTTGTTCGCCGGACTCTTGGCACCGTCTCGCCGGCAGTTGACGCCTCATCTGCCGAGAGGCTGCGAACACCGAGCACCGGTGGTCATGTGATCGCGCGAGATTTCTCGAGCTCTCCGGAGCCAATTCCTAACCTCCTCGTCGCGCGGCCGGCGCAGAGCAATAAACAATGTGGAAATCCGCTGTCGATTCCAGATAGATGTGTTATTAGACGACGTAATTGTGCGTAATTATAACTGATAATTCATGCGTATTGTAACATTCAAATTACCGCGATCGAAATATTGATATCAAAATGCAATCTATCAAGTTTTTATACGTGGATAATTGTCAGGCCTGAGGGCGCCGACTTTTATAGTCTTCAGTTCAAATCCCAGTTTAGTACGAGTAACGCCTTGCCTACCGATTGTCACTAAGTTTTATTACCGGCCTGTCGCTTGTTGCTTGAAAGCGGTCGTTGTTTTCGTGCGTTTCTGGCGACGGGCGCCTCTGTTTCGCCGATAATTCGCCGATATTTGACATGCACAGGCTACCACGTGTGAATCGCAAAACTTCTTGCACGCTCTCCGGTAACGTCTCGTCTCAGCAATTAGATGTAGTGTGTGTGTGTGAGAGAGAGAGTGAGGTGAGTGAGTGATCACTTGAAAGAACGAAGGAGAAAACAATGTGAAATTAGCAATGAACTTACGTCTGTAAGGTCAGACATGCCGTGGCGTCCACTCTTGGTCATCTTCTGGTCCACATGCATCCGAGTACGGAGACACTTCATTAGTCGGATCACCAGATCGTCGAGCAAGTCGCGAGAAATAAGCGGCGAGCCGTCTTCGTCACCCGAACCTTTGTCGTCACAGGTTTCAATCCCGACAATCACCAGAACTAGATTCGTCCGTAGCACACGAGCAACATGCCGTCCCGATCAACAATCCATGCGGTGAATGATAACTCCTATACGACCCAAGTATTCAAAGAGAAGAGAGCCAGCAGAGAGGAGTTCTGTCCTATGTTGTCTTGTGTGTGTGCGTTGTTTTTTGTTACCTGGATTGTGTTGAGAACACTATGTGTCCCCTCTACTTTGCTCTCCTCTCGCTTGCCGGTTCCCTCCTACTCAAACACATCAGATCCCGCCTGTTTGAAACACCTGGTTACGTCACTATCTACCAATAGGCGTAACGATTTATACTTGTTACTGATCGAGGCTAACAGGTGGCACTAGTGTCGCTGGCACCCCGCGACCAACGGTCCATTCATAGTTTTCATTGATGCCACATTTGAATAGGAATCAGTTTAGTCGACCGTCTTTTGCGCCAACTAGACGAAAGACATGCCAACCTGTCTG
Source organism: Nemurella pictetii (assembly GCA_921293315.2). Classification (NCBI taxonomy): domain Eukaryota; kingdom Metazoa; phylum Arthropoda; class Insecta; order Plecoptera; family Nemouridae; genus Nemurella; species Nemurella pictetii. Next base: position 21,114,543 of record OV121116.1, on the reverse strand, counting down.
AAAGTCAGGGATTTTTATTGTTTTCTTTCGCTTTCAGGTGAGAGATGATATGCTACACAGTATATTATAGACTCCTTGTACATACCTACATTTTTGCTTCGAATAATTATTTTAAATAATTCGTCATCGTTCATTGTTTTCTAACGTTCAAGTGGTTGGTTAGATCTTTAACCAGCATTCAAATTGAATGGCTTGAATCTTTTGGATGATAACTTGCCTACTATTCAATCTATCATCTGCTGGAGCGCATTATTGAATAAACAGGCTAGAAGTCGTAAGGTAGTCAGTCGGCGTAGGTCCAACGAGCCAGCAAGCTAGCTTCTCTATCTGAGTATCGCAGCGAGCTTTACGAAAAAAAGGAACAAGAAATGGACTGAACCTAGACGCTATTCGAATGTGTTGCTTATATTTTCCAATTCTTACCGTCCCGCTGTTAGTATCGAGGTCTGCTGCTGTTGCTGCTGCTGCTGCTGCTGCTGCTGCTGCGGCTGCGGCTGCCAGAAATCCCCCCTGAAGCCAATCTTATAATGTAATAATTTACTGTACCACTAAGCCTAAATGCTTGTCTCTTATACATGCATGATCTATAGGTATGATCTATGGTATGATCTTGGTATGATCGTGGTATGAAATGCAATCTAATTCGAGGGATGGCTGAAAATAAAAATATAATCGACATTACCTTGTGACACGCGAATGGTGATCGTTAACGATTCCTTATCCGATAGTCGATATAAACTGAAACTGAATTCGGCTTCAGATGGCTACATGTGAGATGATAGTTTTGTGTGAAGGTTGAAAATTTACAAGAACGTTGCTGAATAATTGAACGAGGATCATTGCAAAAAATTGCAGTAGGTATACTAATAAAACACAGGTTTCTTTCTGTGCATGAGTTCGATCGTCCGACGGTTATGTTAAGATTAATGATGCGTATCGATGATTCCGGCTAATTTATTCACTCGATGCTACTTCATCGGCTAGCGAATTACAACTGAATTTTGCATTATGTTAAATATTGAGTTATTATCAAGACGAATTTTCTAATCATTTTCAGCGCAGCGCCTTGTAAGCCAAAAAACTGCTCATCCTTCTAAAAATGATCTGTGTGTAATGCGTTCAATAAAAATATATATAATACAGAAATAAAAATTTTAGAACCTAAGCTGCAATAAGTCGATATGTTATTTTATGTCTTACATTTCTCATTTTTACACTATCATATTTCTCTAATTTGCGTCTTGTGGCCAAACGGTTTAACGTGCACGAGAGTCGAGAGATCAGGAGGGTTTCCGGATTTGTATACAGGAGCATGTCTGAAGTACTGGGGCATACTAGAACTTACTAGAACGCACTAGAACGTACTAGAACGCACTAGAACGTCCGCAAGGCTCGACACGTGCGGCTCTTCGATCATTTCCCGCCTCCAAATTGATCAGAAGTTAAACGTAGAACGTAGAACGTAGAACATAGAAGTTGGAACGTACATACCTTACGAGCAGCATAATCAGTTTCCGCCAATCAACGCCTAGCTTAACTGGCCGATCAAACAAACAAACTATATAAAATACACTATATTTTTTAGTGTGAGAACACTCAATCGGGAATCATTGTTCGCTCTTAGAAAATAATAATATCAGTATGCAAGTGGCCGTCTAAAAACGTGTTAATTACATTGTGTGTGCTAAAAACCTCACGCATGGAAAATCAGCACCGATATTTGGTTGTTGCTTCAGATTACCAATAGCTAGATGCTAATGAGCTGAAGCGTGTTACAATAAAGCTTGTTAATGTGGTGAGATGGGCGAAAATTACATTGTTTATAATAAGTGCTTGCATGGACTACTATTTAATTACCGATCATTTTCTCTTATAAGTCTGCAATATCCACCTGGTAGGCTGGTGCAAACAGGCCTAACCTTTCGTCTTCCGATCCATGCACTTTTCCCTGGAAGCATTCACCTGGACAACGCACTGCTGCATCGAAACACCTGACCTTTCCTCTCGGTATTATGTGTTTAAGTCTCAGCACATGAGTTGAGAACGGCATTACGAATTCACATCAGAACTGCAAGATAACTGATTTGTGATTCTGATTAGAATGCTTGATCCTTGTTCTCTCCAACGTCCGACACACACATATTGTGATCGTTCCGAACATCACCGGGATTCGAACTGTCGCGTGCGTACAATCCCATCGATCATAATCGCCGGAATTTTTTGTTCGATCGGATGATTGACAGGTTCGTGGGTGGAAGGACGATTCGTCCAACTAATCTGACAATTAGCTAACCGGCTCGGGTCCAGTGGCGGCAGCGGGGGTCCCATCAGGGCTCCGAATTCGTCCAAAACATTACTTGTATCTGTTTATTTTGAACGTTACACTTTAGATCTGAGTTATAAATTCCCTGTGCCGTAGGGAATCTAATGGTTGATTTTTAGATATAGATCATGAGGTCTATGCAGAAGAGTTCGATTGTTATAATGTGTACCGGGAGGTTTAAATTGAAAGAAAATTTCTCTAGATCACTCGATGAATTGGACTTAGATACTAATTGTACAATTAATGGACACTAATTGATTCTTAGCAATCACACTGTCAGTTGTCTTAGTGCGGCAAACCCTGTGAGTTTGGTGTTTCGTGTTCAGGATTTAGAGTTTGGCGCGTCATCCTTACAGATCTCGTGGCACCCCGACTATAGTTCAAGAACATACGTGCGCGCCCTGATATACGCGCCCTACCGACCACCCCTGAATGTATCCCTCGCCCCCGTGTTCTGTGGCGGCTGACCGTTCCGCCACTGGGAGCGCCTGTGTGCATCCGGTCAACAGCTTGTCCAAGAACCTGTCGCCGAAGACAGCCCGCACGGTGCCCGGAGCGTGGTTTGCCAAATTACCTCGGCGCTCGACCCCTGATCTTCTGCTGGACCGCGACTTTGCCCCTGTCACGGCGTTGCCTCAGCACTGTGACCGAAAAGTGATTATTCCTTTTCTTCGGGTAGCGTTTGAGCTGTGAGTCATTTAATGAGTATTTGATGGGCATATTCAATTTTTCGATGGTGATTGGCTGGCATTGGTTGGTGTTGCTGGAGGGTGTACCGGCGTTTTACTGTGCTGCAAATGCGACTTGCATCAGCAGATGGCGGTACATTTGATCCGCTATTTCTGTAATTAGACTTGATTTCCTTTCGATTATTGTTTGTGTGTCCGAGAATTTGAAACCCCAAGACGGGTTCGAATCGATCGGGTGCGCAAGGAAAAAGGTTAAGACCTAGGTTTCATTCTTGTCGAGTGAGAAATCGGGATAAATAGGCGAGCTAAACGAGAACATCCAAAACACATACAACTGGATGCAAATAGTTACTTTTTTACGGTGTGTGCTTATAGTATGGAGTTCAGAAACCATCTTAAAAAGCCGTAAATGTTTTAGAAAGTATAAAATATCTGCCCACTCTCAGAATTTTCATATCGATTCTAACGCATCACTTATAAAGTATGAGTGTGTAACACCCAAGTAAGCTACCACCTTATACCTTAGAGCTGGTAAGGCCTACCTTAGAGCTGGTAAGGCTCTTTACAAGTACTACTCATACCATCCACGTTTCAAACCGTGGTAATCGCCAAGAATAAAAATGACAAATAAATCGCTATTCATTGTAACATCTGTGCTAACCACTGGTACCACTGGTACTTGTTTCAGGTATTTCGCTATTGGAGGAAATGAAATAATATATTGGTTGTTGGTTTGTGCCAATTTCCTTGCAGTTTACATCAATCCTTCAAATCGCTTGAAACATTTCTAATAGAAACCTTTATAGTAATGTCACAACAGTTGCGACAAAAAGTGCAGTTTATTCGTTGATCCAATGAAAGTGTTTTTCTGCAGTAAATTATTGTTTCACGGAATTATCTTAGCGTACATAGGACAGCTATAGGTGTCATAAAACTAAAAATATTGTTTTCCTAAGGCGTCTATTTTTATCATCTTATTCATTTTGTGCCATTATTTAACTTAAAAGTGATAACCGTGATAATATTATGAAAGTGTTTTGCTTGCAATTCCTGACGAAACGGCGAATACATATATGGCTCATCGTTTGACGGAGGGTTAGTGCACCTTTTAACGTTCATTAATAGTTTTTTTAAATGCCGCTGTACTTTACACAACTAGTAACTAATGGGCTAGCTGTTAATTTCACCTTAGGAACATTGCTATCAAATAGATGCCGCCCATAGATAACGTGCGCTCTTATCAATGACTAACTCTTAGAATATGGCTAATTCTTTCTCTGCGAGGAATTTTGTCAAAGTTGTCGGAAGGAAAGAAACTAACTAAACACCTCAGTTGATTTCCGCTTTTCATGACTCGTCAACGAAGAGGCTTCGGTGTCATCGTAATTTCCTATATTTTATTCATTTATACATGATTCAATCATGATATGAGAGTGGGAATCTCTTGGTTTTCACCCCTTCGCGCATCTTCCAGAATCTTATTTGCAATTATATGATCAAATTAATGAATTTAAAATGCCACCTTCGTTTGGGAAAAATATACCTATACTGTCGCAATCAAAAGTTTTACCTACCAACCATGCTGTTCAACTTTGAACAAGAAGTCACAATCATGTATATACAATAAAACACAAATACCTACATAACATTTCAATTCATTCAAATCATATCTAACGCAACGATTTATAATCAATCGCCGATCGTGTCGTCTCCCATGACGATGCTCTCGGTCTCTCGACCGCGTTGTGGCCCGCGCAAGAACCACCAGAACCACCAGAGCCACTAGAACCACCAGAACGTTGTATCGAACTGCGGGCGGCGTGGGCGGCTTGCCGCGGGGGCGTGCGTCGGCCGGGGGTCTGGGGGGCAGGGGCCAGGCCAGGGGCCGACGGGGTATGAATGGCTCGCACGGAAACCCCGGGGCAGTCACGAGCCTTCGGGTGTTCCACAGCACGCGCCAGCATCCCGGCTCATCAACAGCTGCCCCAGCGTCACACAAGATATCGCACGCGTACCATGGCCCGCAACACACAGCATACAGCACACAGCACACGGCACACGGCACACGGCACATGGCACACGGCACACGGCACAAGGCACACGGCACACGGCACACGGCACACGGCACACGGCACACGGCACACGGCACAAAGCACACAGCACAAAGCACACGGCACACAGCAGACGGCACACAGCACACAGCACACGGCACACGGCACACGGCACACGGCACACAGCACACGGCACAAAGCACACAGCACACGGCACACGGCACACAGCACACGGCACACGGCACACAGCACACGGCACACGGCACACAGCACACGGCACACGGCACACAGCACACGGCACACGGCACACGGCACACGGCACACAGCACACGGCACACGGCACACGGCACACGGCACACAGCACACAGCACACAGCATACTGCACGCAGCACAAGGCAATGACCTAATTCCATTTGGTATGGTCTGCGGCTGTGGGGAAGAAGTGTTTTTCCATGTAATGAAAATAGGGACGTGTCAGGGTAATTCTGTTGTACCGGACGCCAACGGGACGCATTTTGAGTCGATGCTTGTGCGACGAGGGAAACCTTGTGGCCGATCTCATCGCACCGATTCCTTCCACGCGAAAATTTCAACTCTGTCCATTGGTTTTCATTTTTAAATTTTAATACAATTAACTGGCTTTTTGGAACCGAAAGTTTTGATCGCGGTCTCGGGCATTTCTTGTCAAATGCCGAAGTGAAAATGAAAATCGAACGGGAAAAAATGACCGTAAAAATACGTAACATTGAACGAAGCTGCAGCCAAGAGACGTATATGTCGATAAGCGGATGCTGTCTTGTTTTCTCATACCGACTATAAAAGAAAGCAATGAATGGACGAACCGACGAATCACGAGTCCACCATTAAACTATTTCGGCACAGCGATACTCATAAAAGTGTTGTTGGATGTTTCACCATGGTTTTCACGATGCTTAGAGAAATTAGCATATTATTGGGATGCGTTGTTCACAGTTCCTGGCACCAGCATCATCTCGCAGTGAACAAGACTCTCTCGGTCTTGTCTTGGACAGATAGATACAATGTATGCTCGGCTCCGACCCGACGCCATCCAACGTGCATGACCATAGAACGCCAGTACAACGCCTTCGAGTTGCGCGCGATACAAAACCCAACACAACCGCCGCGTGTCATGTTTTATGTATTGTTTAACGACGCATTCTTCATAGCGATGTTCTTTCATTGTATGCGAAGCAAGATGGATACCGGACTTGCGTTCAGGTTTAGAAATGATCGCGATTGCATGAAATGGCTATTAGCAAGTACCTTCTAGAAAGAATATCAACTCAACATTATGGGCAAATAATAACAAGTGGATTTGAGGACGGTTGAGTCGTCAGGGTATCGACATACAGGGCATGACTGTATGTAAAATTAATTTTATATATATATATATTTTTTTGTCATTGTTTCAAACAATATTGGAGTTGGAGATGGAGATGAAGTTGTCAGTGGAGGTGCAAGGTACCAAAGTTTTTACTGCCCTATGTTTCTGAAGGGGAGTACAACCTGAAATTCAAATGTTTGTTTTCTATATGGGTGTTCTAATGAAGTAAGGCTTCATGCTTTGAATCCTTGAGATACCATCAAAATTGTGTTGGGCAAATAATAGATTTCATAATCGAATAATTCATATAATCGCCTCCTTGCAACCATCTACTAACCAATGGTCCTGGAATCATTGCCTTTTCTAATGTCACCAACAACTAGTATTACTGTGATGCTCTGGGCCAATGCAGTTCCACCCTGATATCCACCCTATACACTCAACCCTTGTCCATTATCCCCATGTCCCTTGTCCACCTATGCCTCGTGACACACCACCCAAAGTTGCTGCCCTCAGGAGCAAGCCTGGAACGCTAGACCTAAGAACTGGGAACTATGAGAACTAGAAATTGGCTCCTGGACATCGTACACAGTGCTCGCTGCCGCCAAGATCTTAACGTTTTTATTATTATTGAATCCCTTTTTTCCTTTTCCTAGAGCAGCAATGAGTCATATTCTTCACCTTCACTTAACAATAATAAAGGTATATATGGAATCAATATTTGTCCTAAGTGCACGCGTTAGGTTGACCCAGTTTTCGTGTGTTTCTATAGCGTCAGAGCTGCCATGTGGCAGGGCGCTGTTAGCGGCTCGGTTCGCGTTATTTTATGACTGTCAGCAATATTACTGCCAGACATATTATGGTAATTGCAACTTACATGGTCAAATGACATAAATTCACCGCGATGCAGTAATAAGTAATAAATTGCACACATGTAATTACTTTACTATGGAATAGTGCAATTATTGCTCGAATATACTTGAAGTTGTAAAATAATTCATAATAAATGGGATAGAAATTTTGCATGTCATGACATTTCCCTAGATCGCAATCATTTAAATGATTTCTATAAATATAATATCTATCGCGCTCGTTTATTCATGATTTAGAGAAAAAAAATAAAAATGTGAAGCGAGGGGACTTGTTGCAATTTGTAACTCCACGTCGACTTTTTTTTTTGTATTTTTTTTTGCGCAAGACGCCAGTCGCTTGTGGTCATCCGTTGAAAAGAATGGAAGGTGCCATGGCTCACGAACTGGGCTTTTGGTTATGAAATGAATATATTCAATTCTCTTCACAAACTTTGTCGTTAAACTGTTTAATTTGCGAACATGAATTGGCGTGCACGTTTGCGTACATATTTGCCAATCATTGCGAGCATTGGCGTTGGTTCTATCACTATTTTACTGTTCATATTAAGTGGTTTATTTTTACTTTTCCTCCGTCTTTTGGTAATTGTTTTATGCAATTGATAAACAATTCCCTATGCTATAAGAATGAAATCGGTTTTCATTCCAATTTAAGATTAATTCTCGATATTCGATGCATAAAATGTTGCATAGGAATATACCTGCATTGGTAGGTTACCTTTTTTTTGCTTAATTTATTTGCATTTCATTCAAATATCATTCGAAGATAATCTATCTAGAAGTTTACGACAGTACCTCCCATGGTCACCAGGCCAGTCAAAAACCCCATTTTCATATTTATCCCACACCAGGATTATTTGGTGTGCATTTTTCGTGCACGGTTATTATACCAATAAAAGCATAAAAGCAGCTAGAAGAAATAAAATCTCTCTCTTCAATCTTCACTCGCTTTCCTGTTAGTAACAGTGTTTTCGTTCCCGGCCAATAAGCTTCTATAGCCGAGGTAAACAATGCTGTATATCTGACCGCATGTCTCCTGATGACTCATAAAAACCAATCGAGAAGATTTATTAATTGGTTTGTCACTTAGTGTGAGCCTGCCTGGAACCTATAGGACTATAATAAAATCACGTCGGCCACCCTCTCCTTCATTGCACACTCTTACCATCTTGACCTTTTCCACACAACAATGACTGAAAAATAAAACGAATAAGTGGACACGGCCATATAACACACCAGGCAGGCACCACGGCATCACAGAAAACAATCCACGGGCTCACCATGGCTACCCACGATCTGATCACGTGACGCGCAGGGATGACATTTGATTAGCAAATGCAGTCGATTAGGTCAGCGTCGGAGTCTAATGAGAGGAAGCGGGCAGCGATTAGAAAGTGCAGATATGCGCTATTACGCGAGACGAGCGAGATGCTTTTGTCTTCCACCCGGAGTCGCCGTGGATTTCTGCACAGCGCTTGCAGATAGGCAGCAGCAACTGTGTGGTCCTCTCAGTTACAAGGCCCTCGCTACGATCTACGCTATCGAGGAAAGCATAAGTTTCTGCAGTGCTTTTACCACCGTGCTATGCTCGTTCACGATTTTTGCCCGATATTTTCCGAGCGTTCCAGACCTGGCTGATTAATCGTGGGTCAAACCCGTAAAACGGAAACCATACCACGATGAGGTACCCTCTGCGGCGTTACGATGCTTATAGACGCCGGGTGGGTTGGTGGCGGTGCCGGGGACGGGGACGGGGGGACGGGGTGGGTGTGTGGGGGGACGGGGGACGTAGTGGAGTGGAGCAAGCCAGTCTTATTAATTACACCAATACATATACCAACAAAGTCGGATGGGATTAATATGACAAAGAAGCAGCTTCAGTGAGGGCTGCACGATTTCAGAATGAGAAAGAGGAAAAGCTTATACACATATAGCTTCGAAGATATCGATCTTGACATGCGTTTTACTATTCCGATAGATGAGAAATAAAAATACGATTAGCCATCATATAAATTGTTGGTAATTTTTTTTGTTTTTATTTCTATAGATCGAGTATTTTTTTATTTGGCATTGATTTTAAAGATTGATGGGAGTTTCAACAACGTACTTTTTTCTTGAGTTTTGATTTGTGTTACAAGGCAAGAAATTTAATATTTCAATAATTCTACCTGCGAAATAATCTACGACTTCAACTAAACGTCCATTTCACTTTGTAGAAGTGGAATTTTTACGTGCGATGTGACATCACAAATCTGTGCATAGCTTTTTGACCAAAAACTACATCGGTTGGCGAAGATTGATAACGTTAACTGATGACCAACAACGCATTTATTCTCTATTATTCCCTTTTTACTTTACCGCAGATAGTTTAGATAACTGATCGTGCTTACCAGCATCTCCAGCATCTCCAGCATCTCCAGCATCTCCTCACCATACCTTAGATTAGATTCCAATTACTTAGCCTTTGACGTAATGAAGAGCACTGAATGTTTGCCATAATGATAGGTCCATCACAGGTAGATAGTTTCGAATAATAAATCACTTAATAAGAAGCTAATTGGAAACATGTCGATCAAATGCCGACCGATTTCCCGAAGATACTGGCTTTTTATTGCTCTGTATTGTTACCTATCTTCTAATTAATTCCCTCCCAGCTAGTACCACTCTTAATCTAGAAACGGCGGCTTCTTTGCAATTGGAACTTTAAACAAAATAAAAACAAAAACCTAGCGCGCAAACATAGGCAAACACACACTTAAAAGTGAAGTCTTCGTACCACGCTGGCAAGGAGATGAATTGAGAACAAGTCAATCAATATTTAGAAATTTCATCTGGAGAATCGAATATTAATCGATCCAAGCAAGCTTTTTAAAAAAAAATCTTGGAATTCGATCTCATTGTCTATATTATAGTTGAAAAAAAAACAGAACATTTTGAAAGTAAAATGTGGTTTGCTTTTGAATCACTTCAAGGCATGAAAAACACCAAATCACGTACGAAAAAAGTTGGCCAAATATTGCGTTTTTTTACATCGGTCAAAGATAATATTTTAGGGAATTATTAGACGAAAACGCGTCCAAGTTAAAATGTTGATGCCTTTCAATCATGTCAGTGATTCTACTGCGCATAAAGACGAGTGAAAACTTAACCTTTTGTTGCAGTCCATACATTTAAATTTCCAAAAGCTAAAATAGCTTCCTGAAACCACGAATGCTGCATTTGAAAATGAGGAATAGTACTTGGTGGTGATTGGGTAACTGTAGACGTATTTGCGTTGCGTCTTCCTGTTTTACAATCGCGTTCCTAAGTATATATTTTCAGTTACTTTGTAAATCGAACTTTTTCTCTCGAGAGAGTTAATTTACAACTCTCATGCACAAACTATAATAAAACAACTACGTGATTGAATTAAACATGAAATAATTACCGCAAGCATAATTGAACCTACAGCCATTAACTGTAAGAAATATCGCTTATTGTTTTAACCCTTAGCCTCATTAGCGAATTAGTATCTCTGTGAACTGAAAAGACAATCACAGAGATTTTGATTAATTGCATTGCGTAATATCATGCGATGTTGCGTCCATCTCTGCCAATAAATCAAGTGTGTCCCGGAGCGATGTGTCGGGGTTCAATCCCAGGTCCTTCCAGGTCCTTCCAGGTCCAGCCAGGCCCAGCCAGGTCAAAATCACTGCAGGGAATCAACGGTGAAGCAAGCAGTTGTTATGAAGCTCATTTCTCTCTAATTGATTTTCCAAAAATTCGTTCAAAAAATATTTCACATTTGTGTTAAGGTATGTAAGTGAAAATACCACCAAAGTGTCATTTTATAACATTAAACACCAACCTATATGACCGGTCACAAATGGGGAAAAAAATTGACGACCTAAATTTCTCAAGTTGCGTTAACATTGCACAAGCATACCCTCAATTATATCACGCAAGTACAATGCTTATGACTAGTGAGTTACAAACTCCTCTATTTACCAGCTTTCCAAGTCTTCAGAGTTTCGTCTAAGCAAGGTCCAAGTTGCAATCTTGTCGATAATCTGTTAAAGATACCTCCCCTGCGCCTGTATTACGTTGCCTTCTAGAGCTTATTATAGACTCTACCTAGAATCCGTAATCGATAATGCCTACAAAGTGTGTACTGTGTAATTAGGCTCGAGTTCTGAACGACTAGAGTAGTATGCTGATGCTGTTCACACACTCTCACGACACATCTACTGGTGTTGACGTAAATTTGAGAGACTAATAAATAATAGTGGCGATGGACCTAGCGACCATCCTCTATAGATGGGTAGCAGCTAGAACGACCAGAGAGGTGTTGAGTGAACAGTGATCAACGTTGATTGATGCCGTGCCGACGCCGCCGCCACCGCTGCCGACGACGACGACGAAGACGACGACGACGAAGACGACGACGACACCAGTAGACTCTCTGTAACACCAGCCCCGGTATCCTCGACCGAGAAACAAAGTTAACAGGCTCCGATGAAATTAAGACGAAAACCTTATTGATTAACATTTTTCCAATCACGGGAAAATATTTACTGAACAGTTTTTTTTCGTATTTTTTTTTTTTTTACCGACGAAGAGCTTCTTTGAATACGTAATGTTGGGAGCCGATTTACGCATGAGCTATATTCGATCGACGTCTATAATTATACTGCTGATCGAGATGGGTGTTAGAGTTTTGTTGCTGCGATGATTTACTACTAGATTGATGGGATTAGCAAATCATCATAACACTTAGACAATGTCATTAGAATATCGTCGAAAAGCCGGAGAAAATCGACGGTGCCCTAGGTGCAGATTGTCGAGTGGACCGGAGACCGGCCGGCTTTTTTCGTTATTAATCACATATAAAATTAAACGCGCCGTACAAAGCAGCGTAGACGGGTCGCTATACACCAAAGGCATGGCTATCCCCGTTTCCATTTCCACCTGATTAGCATGAGATTCACGTCCCAGGACAAATATGTTACCCTCTATAAATATGATGAAAAACTCACGAGGGATAATGGTTGGCCAAGTGCAATCCATTTTGAAAGTGTGTGAGAGATTATTACTTAACACTCATTTTGAAGCCACTTAAATTGTCAATGCCTTAAGCAGGTGACGTGCACTCTTTTATACCGTGATCGGTACCTTTATATTATCACCGTGCCGGCTAGCACCGTGCGTCCAGCATCCAGCATCGATCAACGATCCAGCTCCGAACGCCAAGCATCACTCATCTGCCGTTTTCATCTCAGTATCAGCCATCGACTCCAAATCTTTCTCCTTGAGATTGAGAAAATAGTTTGAAGGTAATCCATGTCGATGGAATTTAACAGTCATAACTCTGTATGCAATCGATGACGCTAAATGCATTGCCCGTAAATTAGTGCCGGTGCGTTTAACTGCACATTATGTATTTAAATCATCCGGCATGCAGCTATATTTGATTAATATAGCTATCATATAAATAGGGAGCCTATTAAGCCATGTTTTGTTTTATGTCTAAATGCTTAATTGCCAGCCACTTTTTATGAGAGAACATATTCAATATTTTATCACATCTCGTTTAATCACATCTCGTTTAATTCAAAGCAATAATGTTGGTTGCGGGCTTGATGAGGCAGCAAACTAGGTTCTCACTCACGCACCCTGATTCCTGTTTATCGCAAACTCTGCTTGTAAGTAAAAAAAGGCATAAATGTGTCTATTTCTTAGTGCAAATCCAAAAATTTCGCTGTAAACGCTCACTGACTACAGTGAAAAAAAAAAACACTAAATTTATTGCATAGCCAGCAACAGCAAAGCATTTTTCTGTGGTGGAGGCGCCGGGCTTAGATTTTATTTTTGATATGAAGCAGTTCGCAGCGGAAGAATCTTCACAGGGGTAAAATGTTATCGGTAAGATACTAGACGTTCCAGCAGCTCTTTCTTTATCCGCCTGTAACCCTTTTCAAAGTGTTTGCAAGTTCGTCCTCTCAACAAAGCTGTCATTTTTGAACGAAGAAAATAATTCATTACTTCTCGTTTTGGAAAGTGCGAAGACAATTTCACAAATTAAATTTCCTGGTGCTGGATAGGTAACTCAAAATCAAAATCTAATGGTTTGTGTTTCAAGGTATATTTCAATTAAAACTACGTCTCTTACACCGTAATATGACCAAAGATTTGCCTCTGGTCTTTATTAATTTAAAACTCCAAATCATCCTTGATGAGTTCATCTAAACATAACATTTTACCACAATGGTCAAATTGTCTGGCGTTCTCGATCCTATATCAACAAGAAAACTATGAGCCCATTGACGGGAAGCGAAGGTATATAACTCTGGCATGTGTGCCAGCCCGGTGCATGCCATCGCGGGGGTGTTCAAGTATTTAGGGAGATCGGTCGGAGATGGCTTGAGTAAACCTAGCGATTTCCACCACACCAGCTCTCGATCACTTGACAGTGGTCGACCTGTAATGGTATACGAGGATCAAATACCAGGTGGTCCACGCTACGCGGGCCTCTAACCAAAGCTGTAACTTACAAGTGAACAGCTACAATAGGTGCTCTTGTGCAGAGATCAGCCACCATCAGTCAACCAATGGCTCAAGTGTGCTCGGCTATAGATGCACTGCACGATCGGTGAGAGATGTAGACGCGGGAGTAGAAAGAAATACTGTTCAGAATGCGTCGCTGATTTGGGTGATTTCATTGACTGATGTTGAGAGCTACATCTTAATGTTTTCATTGCTGCCAATAAGATTCCAGAAGCACAAACAGAAGCACATGCCAAGTATGCAAGATACGTATTTGGCAGGAAGCGTGATCATGAATCGCTGGTCGCAAAGCTGAAGTCGTATTCAATGATTTCGATGATTTTCAACTTAAAAAACTCTTAGTACTGCATTTTCCTTTAGGGATTACGAAATAGATGTCGGTTAGTGAAGTGACAGTCTTCATTTAGCGTTATTTTTACCTGCACGCTTGACTCTATTCGGTTTGTATTTTCTGCTTTCGCGCTGCCACTTGACTAAAGTAGTCAATTATCCTCCTTTACTGCCTCATTATGATTTTATAGTTATTTCATTTAAGCGATTAAGCGTAAAATGATTATATAAACAAGTCAGGACTCATAATCCCACTAAGTAATTTCTGAAATCCTATTGTTCAGTTCTTGAAGATATTAATTGAATTTCAAATCGCGATGCTGCTCTTTTACAGATAAGTTCACATGTTATACACTTTTTCTTCTAATTTACCGTGGCGAGACCGAATATTAATAACCATACTATTAACGTTGAGCACAAACACATCCTCATTGTTATCTCCGTTTGGTTAATGAATACAACCTTCCATCTGTCTTGCTCTTGCCCGCTGCATTGCGGCGATTGCTGACCGATCTTGGGCCATGGACCACCAAGAAAGGGCTCGGGATGCGTTCATCATCATTGCTATATTAGAAATCTTCTCCACCCGCCGACCCAGCCGCGAAATTACCACCGTGTTTGGCCAATGTCTGCTCCGTGGCCCATCGTCTGTCTGATGGTACTTATGTAATATTAACTATTAACATTCAACAGGCAAGCACAAAGTGATTAATAATTAGCCCCGAGATGTAGAGAAATAAGACTTTCATTAGTTTTAAGTCGACGTTGATGTCTGAAATTCTCTAGATGTGCTATGAAAACAATAGACCTCGTGCATATGGACGAGACACTTAGGGAAGAGGTCCATCCGTTTCGGTTTCAGCGAGCATCCTATTTCACTTTGAAATCGCCGTCTTCGAGAAACTAATAGAATTATATGAGTGACGTGAACGCATGTCATATAATTTCAGGTAATTAAACGTCGTGTTTTAGTGATGTCAACGAAGTGTCAAAACAATCCTTTTGTCTCGTGGCCCGCTAAGTCAGCGCTACCTTCACCTACGCCACCCCGGGGCTCCAACGCTTTGGCCGGTGGGTACTGGGCGATTCTGGTCACAGGCGATGCGTCGGGGCTATTACATGTTAGAACCGTAAAACAATGTCCAGTCACGAGTCACGACGCTCGGCTATTACTGCAAATCTACCTCCTTGGGCTAGCCGCTGCTCTTGAGACTTTTCTTAGCGTTTATGTGCCGATCAGGACTTCTCTGAGATCCGCAGATTTCTGATTCAGGAATCTGCCTTTGGTTTCCTCCGTGGTCCTTTGCGTTAGTAGACACACGGATCGTTGTGGACGTCAATACCATTTTCTCGTGTGAGCACGTATTTTGTTCCGACAGTTTCTCTCGTGGGATTCTTTGGGGCTTCTTATTTTTGGCTCCTGGTTCTTTTCGGTTCTTTAGAGTGCAGTTAGTTACTTCGGCTTCACAATGTTGCTTTCATGATCTCTTGTGATCCGGGGTTCTTCATATGAACATTTGGCCTCACATTTCTCTATACATTATTGATTACCGATCAAGTAACATTGATCATTCCTGTTTAGATTTTAAATAATGACTTAGTCTAGTAATAAAATATTATCTTGGCGTTTCAAAGTTTCACTAGCGGCTCTAAAAAAAATGGGAGGTCTTTGGAGGGGATAGATGATCAAAGACAGCACGAGCTGAGCTGCACTGAGTGCAGAGACAGCTACATATAGTGATGCTGGATGCTGGATGCTGGAGCAAGGCAAGCGCCGTGGGCCGTAGGGCAACATTTGAGTTAATGGAATAGAAAGAGGGCCGCTTTATGAATATTCAAATGTCCGAGACGCGCGGCGAACATTAGAGCGTACGTTCACACATTCATTTGGCTTGTGGTCGGCGGTGGGCTCATGCCTAGCTCTGTTCGCCGCTCGCCAGCGCCGAGACTCCATCACCGTTCAAATACATCAGCCAGCGCATCGAGATTTCGCTTGCTAACTGTTCGGCTGATTATGGTCATAAAATAGGTTATCTGTCCCTAATACACCAACACCACAAGTCACAACCCCAGTTCCGCTCGCATAAGGCCAGTCGATACATAACATTGCTTACGCTTTTTGACATTAGAAATATCTCAAAGAAGTTTCCGATGAAACAGAACGATAAAATCAAATGATCTCTCCCGACACTCTGTCCTTTCCCCCATGCAACCCGAACCGCATCGTCTCTCATCACTTGACATGAAAAACATGTGGTAAATCATTTCATTCGCGGCAACGATTTAAATTAAAGCGCTTTACTAGCGCAGGCTATTTACGAGTGTCTGTCAAATTGTTCAGAATGATTCCTTTGCAAATGACACGCGATCATAGCTGAGAAAACTACTAGTATTCAACCAGTTCGACTCCTTTGCGTCAATGCAAAGTTGCATAGAGGTAACTACACCATTCTACCATTGTAGCATTATACACATCAGCTCTTGCGCCTCCTCTGGCTTGCTGCGCTCAAATGAACTTGTCACCTAATTTACAGTGACTCGAGAAGCATGGGCACAATGGTCTGGCCGTAATGAATCGAGTTCATTAGCTGCAGCCACTCATTAGCTGCGCGGAGACGATGATATTAGGACGAGACGAGACGGACCACTACGAGACGATCCCCTTTGATGGATGATCCGGGCAGAAACGGCGAGCGCGACCTCTGGACCACGGAGCGAGGACTTGTCGGACTCGGGACTAGCAGCCGCCGCACGTTGCTTTTCAAAACAATTAAAAGCCCACATGGGTTAAGATTAATAATCGGATCTGTTAAATAGGATAGCACTCATGTAGATCATTTTGACGTATTAACAAGATCATGGAATTTTACTCGGAATAAATAGGTTTCGCCGTGGTAATTTATTTTTCAGATAAAAAGGCACAAACGTTTGGTGGCATGGCTGCTTGGTGTGTATAGGCCGCTGTTTAGCCGGGGCAGCCAACGCGGCCCATGGTCAAACCTCGACCACGTGGGCTGCCGGCCGCATTAGAAACGATCCAAAACGCTGCACTCCACACGAATCAACATTTCAAAAATGATAACCGTTTAATTTTTTGACATATTTCCCCTTTTTGTATAAATCAGCGGTGGGAATCGATGCCTGTGTGGTCATGACTAACCATGAAATCTAATCTTCGACGCCAGCCACGAGATGTTAGAAAGATCCCATGCCATCGCGGACGCCGCTTAAGCACCACGCCATTTGACTTATACCCGACTTGCCTAATTAAGAAAGAGATTGATAAGTAACGTATTATAAAACACATGGTAAAGAGAGATGGCTAGAGTATACACAGGAACGGACCCCCCACTGCACTGGCCGTATACATCGTGCCTCCAGTGCAGTTTCCCTGCAGCAGCCTCTGCACCACCCACCCGTGCACCCCTACACCCCTGCAAGTGTCCCTAGATACCTTGGTCATTACAGCTTCGTAAGGTAGCCAGGCCATTGCCTCCATCGATCGAGAAATGTCGTGATCTTGAATATTCTACGTGCACAGAGCAAATTGACTTCAATAACCTAAATTTTCAGTCGCCGAAGAAACTTGAATCACACAAATTTTCTTCGGAAAATGAGCAGTCAGCGGGGTGCAGATGTTAGCAAGAGGCTGCGCCCTGGCTGCGCCGTGGCTGCGCCGTGGCTGCGCCGTGGCTGCGCCGTGGCTGCGCCGTGGTCGGAGACTGCGGCAAGCTGCGCAGCGTGGAGCTAGGCGCGACGGCGACCCCACATAGTGGCATTCATCCCGGTAAACGTTACTCCGTGGTATGCATCATTATCAGACCCCGGGGCATCGAGCGAGCGCGCTGCGCCGCTGCGCTTTATGGGATGAATACATTATGATAGATGACATCTCTTCATGTTCACAACGCAATGATGAGTGTTCCCAACAATATTGCTAACATTGACCTAAGAAAATGAGCAATAAACTAACCTGTGTTTGGTTCCATTCTTGAGCAAACAAACGCTCGCGTGATCATAGCAGGAACCCAAGTAATCATCTCCAAACGAGATGCGGTGACGAGCCGGAGAGAGGTTATGGAAATCCAGCGCTAGTTTCGTACCATAAGGCCAGAAACCCCATTGACAATCGCTTCCAATAAGTATCTTCGAATGTTGTTCTTATATAGTCGACCGGGGGTAAGAATTGTCAGATAGATTGCTTCCCAAAGCCGATAAACCCCGTTGCAGTCTCCTATACGGGATAGACTGTACATAACTTGCATTATTGTGTGGTCTTTTTTCGAAGCGATTCATACAGCTTTTATGATAAAAATTCTTCGAGCATGTAAAGTCTCCGAAATGTTTTATCGTGCTTGTATAGTCTTGTTTTATTTTGCATTTTTATCGGTTGTCATCCATTTTGGAGCCCTTCGCCGCTCTCCGAGCGGTCAAATGAATAACTGATTCCCTGCACGCTGCGGTGCACTGTGGTGCTCGGTGGGCCAGAGCTGCTGCCGCGCATTCAACTCTCCTTGTCTGGCCGGCACTATTTGCACTTGCACCCCTTGCAGTCGGCCGCGCGCTCTCGAACGCAAGATTTCAAGCCCCACAGGAGGCAGCCATCAGTGTAGAAAGGAAACCAGCTCGAGTCCTTTCTTAGAGCTGTGGGATGTCAATTCCGGTACAGCAATACTAAATTGAGTACATAAGTGACATTATACCCTTTATCACTGACATTTCTAGCGTTAAGTTGTATTGAAATATGCTCGGCTGCTTTCCGTAATTTGATGCGCATAGTGACTGGAAAACTTACCGATTAACATAACAAATCGAAGCGTCCAAGAGAACTAGCCAATATCGCTTAGCTAATCGAAGATTAAACGAGAACGTAAATAGCAGCTAGTATATAAAACTAACTTAAAGCTTACTATAGCTCCCAATCAAGGTAACTACCAATCGGTTTAAGATGGTGCCTAGGTTTTTCTCTCGCCTGCATCGCGGCTCATAATAAGTGTAATGAATATTGGACCACCTGTACAATGTAGCGAAGATTGCAAACCAGTTGTTAGCTCGAGTTAATACGCTCACGACTAGCTACTGGTTGTTTCTAAGATGCGGACATTATACGTTCGTGCCTGCCTGCCTGCCTGCTTTGCCTGATCTATCTGCCTGCCTGCTTTGCCTCATCTGCCTGCTCGTCTGGTGCCTGGTGCCTGGTGCCTGGTGCCTGGTGCCTCGACTTCAATATGAGTCTTCTAGCCCATAAGACTCGACACTCTGGAGCATGCAACGTCTTAAATATCTCACCACGTAGATACCTCGCTCACAGGACACCTTGTAGCAGCGAGTTCGCACAATTATTTTAGTGTTTGGCTCAAAGATGTTAGCGAAGGACGTCTAATGCTGCACAATGTTGTGTGTTCTTTCTATATAACCCTCGCATAATGATTCGCGTGGGTGGTTGGCTGGATCAGTGGACAGAAGCTCTAGCGACTCGAATACGAAGATAGAATCCCAGATATTGTGGAAATGTAGAAGAACCGGTTCTTTGGTAGTCACCTTTTCTGTTTGGGTTCGCGCGTTTGCTGGGGCACTGATTGATAACTATACTCGATGCATTATAGTCAATCACTCGAAGGTATTCCGTTGCGTTGGGCTCTAATGCGTAGCCATGTCTCATAATATTGGAGTTATCTTTGGACAGTAGACACGCGAATAGAACTGCTAGAGAAGTTTTTAAGTTTATCGAATGTTCCCGTTTTCTATGAGCGAAGCAACTATATCCGCACGTTTTATTGTTGTCTCGATTTTTTTGAAGACATCGAGTATTGATTATCAAAAGTAAATGTAAAATGTATGCATCTATACGAGCACCGTGCATTTGAGAACCGAATTTTAACCATCGAAAGTCCGAACCGTTGTTACCCTCCGATGTAACCCATAACATTTAGCGTGCTTTTTCTCAAATTCTCTCTCCGTCTAGCTCCTATAAATGCCAAGTTAGCTCTCGCTATCTCTGGACACCATCTAATTGGCTTTCAGATGCAATCAGCACGCTCAGAACAAGTCTTTATCCTACTTTTCTCACTTTGCTTTCCTATGGTAAGAGCACAAAATGCATGGACTGTCGCCGAGGTGAGATGGCACTGCGTACTGCGTAGGCCAGCATCTTGGATCTTAGCACATGCTTCTTCATGGCGAACTCGATGCTCGAAAGCAAGTCACTTCATTAGCATTGAGCATCGGTGCTTTGCCAATACCAACTCGATCAACTTCGAAGTTCGAAAAGTAACGAGAAGATAGCAGTTAGTCTCTTTTCTGAGAGAAGCTAATAAATAAGACAGCCGCTTGATTAATTATTCTTGGTTAAAGATGTGTAGACTGCACCTTGTAGCTTTACTGCATTAGTGCATGGCATCTTCAGATCATTCATATAGCTAAGCAACCTGGAAGAAAAGAATGGAGAGCACGAGACATAGCAGAGTGAGAAAGAGAATAAAAGTACACTTATTGGCATACAATAAATAATGATCCATGGTAAAGAATTACACCGCAGATGGAAGTAACTTGTTACAATTAGTCTGTCTCCAGAGTTAGGAACCAAAAAACAAAAAAAAATATAGCGAGGATAAGAATCAAAATGGTATTTTTGTTATTTTGGCACAATTGCGTGAGAATTTAGAAGACGATGTCACAAGAAAATAGCTGTAACCCTTTCTGGCCTGGCGTCATTTATAGGTCTCGAAATAGAGCCATATTATTTACTATCGCGGCTAATGCCACGTCTGTGACGATGGAAGATGAGTGTTTCCAATATCTACACTTATTCACGAATGTGTGTGATGTTTTAGCGCCTAGTGCCCGCCTTTGCGGTCATATGATGACATGTTTCAACCGGCAAAAGACAGTGATCACGGTGATTATCTCCGGTCTAGCCAGCCTCTCGATTCAACTCAATCGGTGGTTTCGGTCACTCTTTACCCGTGTGGTCCTCGGGATCTCGTGCTCGAAGTCTGCGTCCCACCCTTGCTCCTCCCGCCAAACCAACTCACACGTGTACCATCATATTGCATCTGAAAGAAAAACGTTGCCGGCATGTAATCCAGATCTATTTTAATCAAACCATCGGCAAAAAGTTACGGAAAATTTGAATAATCCTATACAACACAAACCTACAGAAATATTCCAAAAATCTCATCAATTCAAACATCTTGTAACAGAAAACGAAAAAACAAACATGAGTATTTCATTCATTATTTTCTTCGAATAAACACCGGATTTCCAATATTTTTTAACTGTTTCCTGCAGATGGTTTCAGTGCCACAATTGGTTGTCATGATGCTAAACGTAGATAGTTCACGAAATATGTCCCCTCGTATTAAAATAATTAGGATCCGCTATGAGATATTTCTCAATTTTCCTTCAACGTGGCTTTTGCTTTTACGTGATTAAATTGATGTCCAGAGTACCAAGTAAATTCAATGTTTTTAGGGTTCTCGTGTGCTTGCGATATCATGAAAGGGCATAGACAAATTATCCAGCATTTGGATTGGTTGCTCTGGAAGAGCAACCGCCCGGCAAGCGGAAGGTCCCGGGTTCGTATCCCGGTTCGGACACGCATTTTTCCCGCCTAGCAACCCCTCCAACAATTGCGTACTGGTGTAAGCTTCCACCAGAAAAACCACTTTCTTATCCAGCATTTAAAACATGGTCACCAAAAGATGATTGTTGCACCCTTTACCAAAAATTAATCCATGGCCTATTTCAGTAGCGCCCCTAATTTGAGACGTTCTAGTTACCAAAATTAATTTCACAGCTATTATTTTCGTCATGAATTCGAATTTCATTTTAAAATAGTTCCGGGATTAAATCTCACCAGTGCAATTTTATCAAATACAACCGAAGATTTTCGTCAATCAGTCAATATGCTTTAAGCTTCGGAGATTCTAATGCATTGGGTCAGGATTCAGGATGTGTTTGCTGATCCTCCGGTAATCCTGGAGTTCGCAAGGATGTCATGAGAGCAGGTCAAACAGTGGGACGCTCAAATAACACCGTGAAGCATAATATGATCATCTCCAGTGATTCATAAACGTCAAATTGACGTTCGCTCGTGGGTCTATAGCCATATAGAACTGAATAACGCCCTTCATCAAACAACCGAGTACACTCATCATTTAAAATACTGAAATTCATGAACAATATAAGGTAGAGAAATCATCTTGAAACTTTTCAGTCTACTTGCATTGAAATCACCAACGAACAAATAGAAAATTCACGCCATCGTGCAAACAGTGAATCACTATGCCCAACGCTTGATTGATGAAATTCATTTTTAGCTGGCCATTTTAATTTGTCACTTGTGTTACTCTTTCGCGATCACGCTGAGAGGACGAACACCGAACAACAATAACAACAGGCTCGCCAAGCGGAGTATAACAATGGAAGAAAAACAATAGTTCGCATGTATCGAGTGGGTGTCACGTGGAGATTGGAACAATGGCCAGATGAAGACGTCCAGTAGGTGTTTCGCCGGGCGTCGCTCGATCTTATTCCTTCATCCGGACCATACGTATCGGGCCTCAGAGTAGAAGAGAGTAGAGTCCAACGTGGTACACAGATTACTGGAGAGTCACCATGGCCAGGGAGTGTAGCTGGTGGCATCGCGCGTGGTCACAAAGTTCAGCCAAAGAACGAATATGCTATATTTTTTGCGGCTGGGGTTATTGTTCGACAATCTTAAATAGCGTTTTTATGATTTCAGCCACATAAATATTAATTTATATAACTTGCGGTATGCAAATTACGGATGCCAAGGTACTACGTGAGCAACTTTATTCTGGGATTTCTCAACTTCACTGTTTTGAATTTTCATGTTATAATAAAAAAATTAACACAAATTAATGTAATTGATGTAATTGGCGGCTGAAAGCATTGCCAACTTCTGTGTACTTTCAGTGGATTGGGCTTAAAATGGCCGCGATACATGGATTTGAAATGCAAACTCGTTCGCCACTCTCTAGCTGTATCATTGCTCTCTAAGTATTTTCATCCTCCACATCGCCAAGTTACCATAGAAAACCAACCCTAGCAACGTAAACATCTTCTCGATTAAGATAATAATAATGATAATATTCGTGATGATGATGATAATCATGAAATGTGTGTAACACTTGGATGTACAAAGGTCATTCGTACACGTGCAATAAATGTAGCCCGCATGTGCTATTGTGCGGTCAATTTTGTTGGCTTTGGCGTATGCCGTACCTACTCATAACACAGCATACGTGCTCGCCATAGAGTGAGAAATGATCGAGTGCTTTCACTCATGAAATTAGGATAATATCTCGCAATTATGGTAGGCTTTCAATCCGTTATGATAGAAGAAGGTGTTCGCTTGTGTTTGACAGACGATTTCGAGATGGCTCGAATCAGAAGATGAACTCTAGGGTTCAACTTTTGACACTAAGTTGATTTTTTATCAATGAAAAATGACCAAAACGGGTCGTTTAGGTCAGTTCATCTCCGATATTCTGTAGCTTTTGAACATCTAACGTGCCTATGGAGATATGGCGTATATTAATTTCGTGCTCTGAAAATTTGAAGTGATTCTCCTACCTCAACACCCACACATTAGTTATTTACTGGAAGATCACAGGGTTGCTTCCTTCACTTGAGAAAACCGTAAATGTCGAGGCACAGGAAGTCTTCTAGAGGGATAACCCACTAGAAGGAGTGAACCCTTTTTAAGGGGGTTAGACTAGAACACCTCCCGCTCCCTTTCTCTCAAACCGCTCTCGTGAATGAAGGGCTGCAAGTGCAGATTTTTATATACTCTCTTCGATATCATCATGACTGTCATTCCGGAACCAGATTCACAGAGCTGGTGACCATTTTCAAATAGGCATAGATAAAGCCACAGATAGATCAAGCCAATTAAATTGAAAATGTTCAGTGGCGCGTTCCAAGGTGACAAAAATGTAGCCCGAGGGCATGTCTAAACTTCACTTCGTGAATCAAGTCAGACCGTACTGATCTATGCTGCAGCATACGAGTTATTAAATCAACCAAAGTAAATTATCTCTGCTAGTTGCTTCAATTGGCTGTAATAAAGTGCAGATCAGCGGCCGCAGTCGCACTAGACGCAGCCATACCCTGTTTGTTTGTGGCCAGCCACTAGCCTGCACTAACACTGGACAGCACTGGACTGGAGCTATTTAATTTGTAATCCAATTATTGATGCGAAGTCGCGATTGGACTGAGTCCCGATCGTCTACAATAAAACACCACGACCTCCTTCCATCCTCCATCCTCCATCCTCCATCCTCCATCCTCCATCCTATGCGTGCTTCTTCCTCTCTCTCCCATCCAATGCTGCAGCCCCGTCTCGAGCATCTAGAGATACACCCGTGCCTGCAACGCAATTTAATTGATTTCACTTCATGCCATTAAATGAGTAGTTAAAAGAAAGTAATTTATACCTCGACCAAGTGGCTGGCATCGTGGTTGTGGCGTGCGGTACGGGCCCACTTCGAGATGTTTTGCTAATATTTGCCAAAAAATAGATGAGCGGTTGGAGTCATGCGTTGTACCTACTGGTCGGTTGGTTCTGGATTTTCTAGTACTCGATGGTTGGAGGTGACAAATGATGATGATAAATGATCGGTGGAAAGCGATGATTTGAGGTGGAAATTGACGGTGGCGTAGAGATGAGTTGAGATAATAGATTGATGCTTGCCTTTGTTTGTGACATTATTCACTCACTGATGAAAGACGTCATACTGTCACCATAGCATTATCATCAGAACTTTTAATTAATTGTAGAGTTCAGCAGCATAACACCGCGGAAAAGTAACAAGCAGCAGAGATTTGGCGTCTAGAAAAACTAGAAACGCAATGTGAACGCAATTTTTTCCACTGGCTATTTTCTGAACTTCTAATAGTGGAAGCCAGTTTCGTCACATATACAATTCTTAATTTCCATGGACGTAATTGTTAAATGAAACAACAAACTCAGTATCCACGATTAAAAATGAGTGAAGCTATCAACTCTCAAGAAATGAAACAACAATTAAAGTATCATTTCGGTTGACTCCAATAGTCTCCAAAATCGGAACTATAGGGCAGAATCTCTGGCGGCAAACCAGACACGACGCCTCTGGTATCGCGGCTGCGTCGATCGTTGCAATGTGTCGTGAGTCGGACGCGCTCGATGCTTATAGTCTCTCTGCACTCTACGTGCATCGGAGATCAGATGCTGCAACGTCGCGCTCGGTGCATCTTCATGTACCAATGTTCCAATCAGCGCCGGCTCCGGCTTATCCCAAGATGGACCTGTTTGCTGATGCATCTCAAATACATCGTCCTTGCACCCACATGCAAGTTGCTACCTTTGATAGATGCTTGCGGTGCAGCAAAGTGCACTTACCGCGAAGTGCACTCAATGTGGCGCTTAATGGTGATTGCGGGACGGGCGGCGAGGATTGAGGGTGTCAGAGAAGAAATTTTGTGGTTATTCTGGTCTTGATTTGTGGTGGTTGGAAGAATTGTAAGGATCTGCGATTCTTTTAAGGATCTGTAATTATTTTAAGTTGTGGAAGCCGAAGGTCTGATGTATAATTCAACCAAATACCGGAGTAGTTGCGATTCTGGTGTCGCTATGGTGGTAAGATCGTTACCCAATTCTGAAAATCTTTGCACCATTGTGCATTATCCAAATATCGCAAATCACCATAACAGCATTAGCACCGAAGTTATCGCTGAATAAACCGAAATTTGGTGATATTTTGTCGGTCCAGGCCTTGGCTGCGTTGGAGCGCTTGGCGAAACTAAAAATTCACATTATAACTGCGATTTTTTGCGAAGGATCCTACTATTTACATCAAAGAGGCTGTGAAAACGATTCTCTCGTCTGAGAATTTTATCGAACGGCTATCGATGTGTATTGGTCGGATCATGTTGAGAGATGTATAAGTGGAAGGAAAATGCTCCGAATGAAATTATTACTTGGCTCCCTTGGTACTTTCTTGAATCGTGTTCCGATTTGCACAATTAAAATACATTTTGTATCTTTGCTTTTGGTTAAAATCTCGAAGGGAGTCAATATAATTTTCCCTCGTTAATTTTGACAGAAGGTTTTGAATAGAAGTTGAAGCGGGTGATAGTTTGAACCATTTCATTAGGATTGCTTAGAATATTTTAGAAAATTCCAGTGCAATTGCTACTGACCATAAGCAGTGCGTAACGTCTATAGAATAATATCATTATAAAATTAAGCATTTCCAAGCTATAACATGACGTAAGGAAAAATAAATAAAATATATGCTTGCTCCATACATCACAGTCGTGCAAAATGTATTGCCGAAACATTTTTGTGCTCTTTTTCCGATCGTAATATTCCAGTCAATAATAATATGCCGAGTAATTTTATTTTCTATTGCACAATTTACAAGTAGCAATTAATATATACGACTATTTACATAAATTCATATCTACGTGTAGCGTAGCAAAAGGAAGAGTAAACGTGCCAGAAGACAACTTGTAAAGTTTAGTTAGTGGAACAATTTATTCCTTTTCGTGTCATCCATTACCTCTGCTCGCCAGTGGCCTGTGTTTCGTGTGCGTTTTCATTTTGTCAGCCGCCCCAGCATCTGCGAGCCTAGATTAGAGGCTTTGTAGGATACCAACTTGGGGCTCCCGCCCAGAAACCAATACTTATCGAAAGTGACAAGCTACCGCGTAATTGTCTCTACACCTTAATAGCCAATTAAAACGCATAGTAAAATCTATACTTAATCAATTGGTCAGTCTCAGACAGTATAATATATCACATCACATGACACATAACTGTATGATAGAAAATGGTACTTTATGAATCTAAACTATAGCATTTTGAAACATGCTCCGAGTTTTTGCTGTTGTTTTCTGCTTTGGTTCTACTTAGAACTTGGAATTTCAAGAGTTCACGAGTAGCTCTAACAAATATAATGTGTAGTAATTACTTCGCCGAACAATCAATCCTTTTTTTCGTCTCGGAGGCGGCAAAGGCGGTATTTCTTTGCCCTAATATCACGTTTGATACATGGAGCACATGATACACGAAACATCATGAAGTCTCCACGGCGAGCAGCCGAATGTAGAGTGTACTTAATAATATCGATACTAATTTCATCGTTTAATAAATTAGATTGATGTTCGACCAAATCCGATAGTGCACCAAACAAAAGAGTTGGCCCATTTGGGAAATCATTTCATTACTATGCCTTGTTACCGCTCACGGTTTCAAGCCTACCAACTGGGAAACTGCGTGTTGATCGGGGCCTATTCGATTAAACCCTTGTTTTCTTCAATTGGTGCTTGATTGGAAACATACGTCCACGAAAAGCACTGTATCTAAACGATAGACCTCTTCGGAGAGATCTGGTGGAGCCTAAAATTCACAGCCCAGCCACGTTTGCAAATTATTAAACTTGATATTTAGCTATTTTGTCGCGATGATATAACTTCTTGGTTTTAAGCAGGTTCTGTTGCGATATTAGCATCGTTTGCTGCTTGAGAGGACCGGCGTCCGTATCAAACACTGCCGATGTTAGGTGAACATTGATTGATCACTGTCAACGCAGACTTTGGTAAATGGTCAAATGTCTTCACTTGAACGTGTTCACGTTGAAAGATATTCGAGGCTGGACGGCGTTGTTTGTGTGCATGTCAACCGGCTACCAGCATCCACCATGGACCAGCCAGTACGACTTCTGTTCGGTCTTCTGTGCTTAGCTGCATGCCATCCTAGCGAAGATAATGCGACATCTCGACACTTTTTTCATGCTCACCTCTTGTTGCGTGTGAGAGTGTTTGTGAGTTTTTTGTTTTTCTGTTTTTTTTTTGTTGTTGTTGGCCACCATAAGTTATAGTAGCTCTTTAACTAGTTTGCCTCATTCTGATGGTTTATCAATCATTCAGTCCAGCGCGGTCTGTCATATCGTCTCCCTAACCGGCTTCGACCTATCGACATAATTAACTGGCCAATCAAGCGGTTATAATTAAGTTACACACAACTACGGTTAACCTAAATAATTGGCAAACAAGCGCGCTTAGAGCTACTAATGAGCTCACCTAAACTCCACCGAAGACCACGTGAAATTTGATGTTAAAAAAAAATTGGCACGTTACCGACGCCAAATATTAACAGGTATATATTTATTTAGTTGTTATTTTTATTTTATATCCTTCGATATTTTTTCTAGCGGTGAATTTCCCCGAAACGGGAGTGATAGTCAGGGCTGAGGTTGAAAGGTCGCAGCAGATCGCTGCAAACGCAGGTCAGAATCAGATAATAAGCAAGCAGGTTTTCGAACGTTCGAGCCCGATACATCGTCCAAGTGTACGCGAGTGTCTGACTTCTCCCGCGCGCTTATTTCTCTTGTCAAAGTCAACCTGCCATCTTTTAATAACAGCTTTGCATTATCTCGCAGAGTACATCAGATGGTCCAGCCTGGAGAATACACCCCTACACGTGCTCGTATACAGCTGAGATCAGCTGTCAGCTGTTATTGAGGAGGCGTTGCAGCTGTAATGGATAAACTATGTAATGTTAGCCAGTCTCAAAGTCGTACACACTTTATAACCGACTGTTAGTGCTGTTGGACTGTGATGGCTATAAGTAAATTTCAATTATCCTTTATCGGTATACAAATAATGATAGGAACGGCGTTTGAGAGTGTGAAAGATTTCCACTGCTCACATATTAATCTGTCAAGCGAACGTCATAAGCTTTTTGAAACGCTTCGCGCCACGCCGTTACTTCTCCGAGTGTATAGTGAGAAAATTGTATCTCTATAAATTATATTGTTCTAACATGGTAAAATATCAAAACCAATCACGATTCTTCCCAATCTCCCCACCCACATAAATCTTGTTCAGTGAATAATTATTGTGTCTAACATTTAGTGAGGTGATGTGGCTTTTTCCACACCATCACCTTAACGCGAGTGACTGGAGGCTCCGTTCATGATGCCAATTATGCGATATTATTCAAACTGACGAATGCGCTAATTTCATGAAAAGCTCGCTTGAATTTCTTTCTGGCCAATTTCTATTCACATCACCTAGCGGTGCGGCCGAACTAATCTCTGTGCCCCTACAGACTTTGCGCCTGCTCTGATTGATATACGATGGCATAAATTAGGATGCCATTACCGTGTCACGTGACTAGCTCTTACCCTACGATCAGCCAGATGGCCCATCAGGCGACCCCGGCCTTCCAGGAGAATAATCGATTTTTTTTAACAATTTGCAGCCTTCGATTCGCATTAGTTCGAACCTTGTGAGTGATAAACGCGTGATTTATTGGCACAAACAACTGCATTCCGGGCAAATTTGAACCTCGTGATAGGCCCTATAGCGAGATCGTTGGCTGAATTGGCTGACCGATTCGACGGGTTTACCACAGGTTTCACACAATTTCAGAAACAATTGATTGTTTGCTGTTGGTTTTGGTGTATGTACCGTAACACCGATACCGATACACTCCGACTAGGCACTTCAGTCGATGCGAATATGTCTCCCAGTCGATTCGTCCTCTGGCTTTGCACACCCAGAGTCTACCCCCTAAAATTTGTTTTCAATACACAATTCGATTACTTATTGTGCCTCTTTTCGTGGCGGAGGCTGTAGAAACTGGAAAAGTAATTAAAAATGATTTTTTATCATTTCCCAGCCACGATTGCTGTTTTCGTAAATCGTAATTCGTTGATTTCTGTCAAGTCTTTCTTGTCGACGTTTGATTCTGTGGATGAAATTGCAGCTAAAAATCAATAATTTAAATCGAATTGCGTTCGGCAATATCTTACAAAGCGCCAGGAGAAAACTCTCCTCTTAAAAATAAATAAATAAGCCAAAGACAAATATTAAATGTTCCGACTCATAAAGTGCGTTTAACAACATGTAGTTTACCATCTTTTTAAGTGCGCTTCATGCTGTAAGCTGTTCTAGTACTTGAACCATATAACAAGTATGCTTGAACCGCTTGAACGTTATGCGTATAGTATCGTTACTATGATCACCTATGGTGACCACGTGATATGACCATGTGATATGACCACGTTCGATGAAATCTGCAGTTCGCGGTTTTGTTTCAACCTGGTTCTTGAATGTTGAATGTTTCTGAACGCTGGGGCACTGTCGACGGCCATGTATTTCACAATATCGATGACGAATATCGGTCCAATCGATGATACGATCAGGACACGCAAAATATCTTAACAAGAAGTCAAAATATACCGTCAACTCTGCTTCTAAGAAACATGAAAAAATGGTTCAATTTTTCATCGCTTGTTTTCCGCCAAATACGAAGCTATACGTAGATATATAAATTGAAATGATAGATAAGCCAAGATGGGAATTTACCTTTTAGGCATACATGTGATTATTTTCTCCGATTCGCTCAGTTTGATGTTGAACTTTGAAGCTAGTTGTTTTAGCTCTGAGGTAGACATTGATTGAACGATACGGCCGGGCGCTGGTTGCTGGATGCTGGATGCTGGAGGCAGCTCCGGATCGCAGAGCCCCGAGCCCCAGCTCCCCGCTAGCTGCTCTGCAACCCGGCAAAGCTGCATCAGATCAAATGCTAACACAAGAGTATTCTGTCTTGCTTTCGTCAGCCTTCAAAAAACTCCTCCCAGCTCTAAACTCAACTCAATAATTACTTAAGCGTAGGGATGAATTCTTGCCCCATCATCTTCAAAACATGGCATATATTTTTAGCATCTCAAAATATCATAATTGTTCAGTGACTCGGCGGAACATATTTCACGAATACCAGTTTTATTCAAATGGTCAAAGATAGTGGAGTAATTTTCGTTTTTCAACGTTTATTTCCCTTGGCTAATATGAGCGAAAAGATTAAAAAACGTTCTCGCTGATGATAATAATGGAGCGCATAATAATATAACACGTAGCTCACAACGTTCGTAACGAAACGAGATTGAGATGGAGATGGACTTGTGTTGAGATGATTGTAATATCTCCAGTAAGCTGACCTGACACGACGCTGGGAAGTTTGGAGAAAGAGTGGTCTGGTGATGAATGTCAGGTCATCCATAAAGAAGTCTAGCATGAAGATGGTCCATGGTTGCTGCAAGTTGCAGGCTCTCAGATAGGTGAACGTTTGTCGTGAATGAGATAAAATGATGGAGAAGATGCATGGCTTTTCAACGATGAGCTTCATGGACTTCGTTTGGTCGTTGGAAGAAGATTCGAAGACAGTGATCTACTGTGGTGGCAAGGTGCAGATTACTATCTTGAAATAATTCAGCAAAAATAACGATTCTAACGGTGGTCCACGAAATTAAGTTTAGTTACATGAGTGTCGGTTTAGTTAAATGAGAATCCATGAATAAGTATAAGAAACGAAACTGTGTGTCCCCGGATCTGTTTCGATACAAACGTCAACTGAGAAACTGCACATGATGGATAAGCGGCAGGTCAGTTGAAATGAATGCTTTTGATTGCATATAATTTAAAGATACACTTTTTTGCACAATTTTGAACATCCGCGGATCGGCGCCTGCAAATCGATTCGCTCATCTCGAAAAAGCGTTGATTTATGTCTCGATATTCGCATATACCATGCGATGCTGAAAGGTCACATTGTTTTAACGACCGATACAGGCATCTTCATCATTTCAAATCCTGCCATGTCTACATTCGGCAGAAAAATTCTGACAAAGCATTTGTACATCCTGCCCGTATTGGTTAACATAGCTTAATCATTGAAGAATTGTTGGATGAGAAAAGCGAGTGAAGTGAATGCTCCAATTCAACTCGTGGTGGAGAAAACTTTTTACCATCGTGTTACTTGACCAAATTAACAAAATTGTGATTACAATAAGTTTCATATTAATCTACCAATATTTCACTCCATAATGTGTTGGATATTTGCTACTTCTATCGCACACAAGCTGCTCATCCTCCAACGCGAGTCTAAAAAAGCGTGCGTGAAACACTAGTTTCATATCATATAACCCGATGCAACCATCAGTTGATCTCTCGTTGATCATGCAAGTTACACACCGCCTTTTCCAGCTATTTGTGCGATGTAAGACACCATCGACGGCAGACTAGGTAGACGCTAAGCAGAGTGTACCAATGCAGCGTGTACGAGTACAGACACACAGCTCATATCCAGTCAGAATATCCGGTAGCAAATGTAGCTTCCATCTCATCAATACATCTGAATTGCTGCTTGCGACTAGACTTGCCTATGCCATCATCCTCCGGCATAACTTATGCTTGCTGTACCTATGCTCTTTGTGCATTTACCCCAAGTTTTACCACTTTTTTGCATTGAAAGTTATGAGCATGAGCAAGGATTTTATGCATGTGAGACACAAACAACGTTTAAGTGGCATGTAGCTTTGCACGAGAGATCTTTGAGATTATTTTCTTTAGTTTATTTCTTGCTTGCTTATGGTGACCAAGCTGCAAAATCTGACCCGTTGCTTTATAGTTTAAGGTAATTTGTTGTCCTAAAGTTCTTTGCCCATATGTGAAAAGCCATTTCCTTTTTTCGTTTACTACTTATTTTACAGCCTGTCAATTCTGAAATTGATAAAAATCTGTCTTTTTTTGTTGTTGTTTTGTTCTCGCGCTGAAGGTGGGGGCAATTTCTCACCATTCATTTATCTCGCGGACAAATTGGTGAAATGTTTCTATTGTTGTATTATTTTAACTGGATGTGTTTGTGGGCGGTGGGTCGCATTTCGGCGTCAGCCTGTCCTTATCGGCTTCGCAATCCCTAACCCCATGGCCATGAGCCCCTTGCCTAACCCCCATTAATATCACTGGATGCGACGACACAATACGCTATCATCCTTTGCAGTCCGAGAATCAAGCAAGAGCCTGGCGAACTCTCGAGTTTTCCAACGACGAGGGTCAAGACGAACTCGGTTCCGTGGTTAAAAATATGCAGGATGCATTGTGGATGCAACAGACAAATCGCAGCTTTCACATTATTTGTCAGATATTACTTCGTAATGTGCTTGGTTCCATTTGTTTCTGTCGATTCCCGCTATGGAACTTAGATTTTTTTCACAGGATTTTTTTCACAAGAATGGTGTTTTCTGCTCGTATTCTAAACTGCTTCAAAGAGGTGCTTTACCATTCGTCCCTTGCTGAGAAGTGAAATGCTGAATTCCCTAGTCCCAAACTCCCCCGAAATGTTGCAAGATGGGAGTTATATAGGGATTATCACCTTGTTGCAAGAAGATAATTATACCCATTCTTTATAACGCATACTAATGCATGACTAATCCAAGAGCTAACCAACAATGTATGTCAATGATTTTGAAATTTACTCAATAACCATAAACATTTTCAGGGTGTGCACAGATTTAAAACGTAAATAAAACCTAAGATCTGACCTGAAAGGCCCACGGTGCATCAAGACAATACAATTGACGCATTTTTACTAGATTGTCGTAGGCACAACAAATGAAATAATGTGTGAGTTGTGATAAATTTCTAGGAAAAGCGTGATAGAAAGTGATTGCACTCTGTAAAATGCGGTGCATTGTTGTTCGCTGCTGTGTGCACGTTGTATACCTATGCTTTGAGAAACGCCACCGAGCACCGAGCAGCCCAGTCACGTGGTCGTCGGCCATGGCGCTGTGATGTATTATTTCCTGCTTCAGCAGACGGCAGTCAGCAATCAGCAGTCAGCAAAGAGCAAAGAGCCGATAGTCAGCTAATAGCTGTCATGCTTGTCACTTCTGCGCGGCGTACACTCCCTGGACATTTTCACAGGAAATTGATCTCCGATTATTCTCGTGGGAAATTGCGTCAAAATCAGGGTGCAGACAGCATACACCTATTATTTACCTCCGATGATCATCAATTATTTAATCAGCCATTAGATAAATGCACAAAGGCATTTTATTACTCTTAATTGGAACGCAATTCGAATTGAATGGGGCAATACGCAATAGTTTATACAGTATCTAAAGTAATTTATAGTTTCGTTGTTGCCGTTAGATTTAGTTTGCAGTGTGTGAATGGATTGACGGGTAGGGCGGCTGAGGCCTGATTGCTCCAATGACCCCTCGTGGTTTCGTGGTTTAGTAGTGCCCCCTTTTTTGGGGGTATCCAGCTTAAACCCCACGCAGTCGCCGCTCGGAAAAGTGATAACTTAATGCTAGGCGTGACTCGAATTGGCTTCTGGATAATATTCGAAAGGTAACCGTCAGCTGGCAAATCTCGTTGTAAATGCCATGCTATGACATTCAACATTGTATAAGCAGATGCAAAGTAAACTGTATTAAAAATCTTCACTGGTTGGTATTCGGTTATCGGTACGAGACATCTGAAATGCATGGGCTGATATTCGGAAGCTGGATGTGCCGAACAAAGATCTCTCAATCTGTACCGTGCCGAGCACGGTCTCTGGAAAATAATCCTCGACGTTACGAGCTCTGAAGATTGAGAATGACGCCATTGAGACAAGCCGATGACGATGTGCTCGTGGGGGCGATTTTCTTGTGAATAATACGAAAAATCGCTTCTTTCCTAAGATGTATCAATACATGTGTGTAGCAGAAAGCACATGAGCTGGTCAAACGTTGCATTTCAAATCTTCCAGGAAAATTGTATTTGAAAACTTATGAATGCGATTAGCTTTTCCTTCCACAAAGTGATCCCCATAGTGATTTCCCTGGAGCCTCGTCAGCCTCTTGGAGTTCTGCACACATTAGTTGCATTCTATCCGAGAGCTGATGCTGATATTTTCCATTCACTTCTCTCATTTCAATGTTCGGCCCGTAAAACCCGATTAGGTAACGATATACACATTTTTCCAAATTTACATTAGAGAAAGAAGTGCAAAATCACGCATCATCATCCTCCAGTCGAAGATGATCATTTCCACCACCCACCTGCATTGACAATTCGACTTGCCGCTATTCGTCCGTCTTGGAGCCTAATCTTAATCCTGATCCTGATCCTGATCACCTGTGTTGGTTCGTTAGCAAGCTGGGCGCATTTTCTCATCTCATTGCCACCAATCGCTTGAGCTCGACGCGATAGGCGATAGGGGTGGGTGGTGGACCCTGGAGGCTGTGGGGGGGGGGGGGGGCAAGGGGCAAGGATAAAGGGGCTCAACAAGCTTGCTCTTCTATAACAATCCCAGCAGAAGCTTAGAAGCGGTCGTAATCTTACCCAGCATGAGGGAAAACACTCTAATAATCTCTGCTCTAATGCTATTATCTTCATTATCATATGACACGTCCTGTGGCCAACATCCTACACCATTTGCATTAAACAGTGCACCCTTTTTGTCATCTTCTCTCCGGCATTTTCACCTCGAGTTTGCTGAACCCCTTACGCTAGGTTACGTAAATTGATTGATAAAAATTGATTGTGCAAATCCATTCTATGAATTTTTTTAAATATTCAGTTGTTAAGACACAAATCTCCAATTGATTTTTGTGAAAATCATGGGGGTCGTTTCAAGCAGGATCTTATCCCCCCCCCCCCCCTACTCCGTACCGCAAGCCTAACTGTCGATTTCAGTAAATAATGTTTTGTGTAATTGGGGGGGGGGGGGGGCATGTAACTCTTGTACGAAATTCGTTCAATATCAGTAACTTGCCTCTTATTCAAGCACAGATATTTATTTGGCATTTGACACTTCAGGGATTTTAGAGTGATTCTGCTTGATCTAAAACAGAAATTCAACTGTGTATTGTTCTTAATGATTATATTAAAATGTCGGGGTGTTGTAGAGTGTTGAGTTTCTTAGAGTTTCGTAGAGTATTGAGAGTGTTACAGAGTTTTGTAGAGTGTCGTCGAGTGTAAAGGTTGTTGTAGAATGTCTTTGAGTGTCGCGGACTGCAAAGCTGAGTGCGGACATGCTGGGGAAGAGCGGTGCACCCAGCCAGGAGTATCAGGTGACCAATTGCGCGGGAGGATCTCACGTGATTGATGTATCTCACGTGAGCAGGAGGTATCATGCTCCATCGGCCAAGTCATGTCTTCATCTGCAGACTGCAGACTGCTGAGAGATGCTGCAAAGAACCACGAGCGCCGAGCATGTTATGTGAGGAACATGTAAATATGGGTACCTAAACTGGACGAGCATGCTCGTCTTCCTCGCCGACTTTTCTCGACAACCTTCAACGATGTTAGGAAAATATCGCTTCGTGATTCCGTACGAAAACGGACATGGTGCTCAATAATGGCATGTCATTCATAACCTAAGAAATGGGAAATATAAAAATGAGTCGTAAAAAGGATGACCTGACTTAAACTTTGTTGAAACAAGAAAGAAACTCGAATGCAAGATGATGATAATTCACGGCGATGAGAGAATTTTTTTTAGGCTTTCATTTAAGGGTACATTCCAAGATGCATATCCAAGCTGCATAATTTTTGATCCAAAAGTTATAGAAATGTATTCATAATCTGTCTGTTTTGGACTAGCTAATTTTACAGCTTCCTATTCCAGTTAAAGTATAATATTCTGATTGAAATTTCGATTCTACCGTCTAACATTATTCTCGTTCATTCACGTGGGATGAAACTTCGAATTTCGCTAGCTCTCGTGTTTTTAGATAATATAGGGAGGGCCCCTTTTCACTGTCTGATTCCTTACTGCCACGCCCCGTGCACGCAGCTCGCTGCTTGCACTTCTCGTATGATACAGGCGTATGTCTTTGATATCGCCGCTCTGCCGGGTAGATGCTCGCCTATAAGTACGCTATGTAATACAAGTCTAACATGCACAGATTTCAACATGTACCTTATTGCAGGAGCTGTGTGTCTTAAGGCTCAGAGGTGATCCGTGTACGAGCCGGAGCCTTCCGGCCCCTCGACACCTCGTAAAGCCCGGGCATTCGCTGCTCACTGCACATCCACATCCAGATCCACATCCACGTCCACGTTTACAGTCACACTAGACAGTGCACACGAACAGCTATATGGCCCCTAGCCTCCATCCAAAGCGGTAGCCCATTGAGCCCCGCGTATCCGTGGGCGGCAGTCTCATGTCGGTGCTACCCTTGCCCCATCGTGCTAATAACGCGTGGGACTCGACATGATTCGCTATTTCTATGGATTTACTATCGGTGTCATCGAATGAGCTCATAACACATTCTATATCTCACTTGTATGATTTGAGAGAAAAAAAATGTATATATATATGTATATATAATCCTGTTTGCTCCGTTTGTGAAATGTGGACGCGGTTATGGCGCTAGTTTGAGGTGAGATGACTTTTAGGTGTGGTGGAGGAAAGCCTGGACCGACTTCTGAATTGCAATGCACACACACGGACGGTAATTGATACGATAGCACGTGCGCGACAATTAGCCAACGGGCGTGCGCTGATGCAACACGTGTTTTGGCATCGAGTGCTACCGCCGCCGCCGCCGCCGCCGCCGCCGCCGCCGCCGCCGCCGCCGCCGCCGCCGCCGCCGCCGCCGCCGCCGCCGCCGCTGCCGCTGCCGCTGCCGCCGTCGCCGCTGCCGCCGCCATTACTGCCCTTAGCAATCCACGGCGCTTCCAATATCTAGCCCGTACATGCTCAGCTTCCAATCAAGCCAGGAATCCGCTTAACATTCCTCACAGATCACCCCGAGCACGCAGGAATTAATAGCATGTGTCTCTGCACTGGATCCATTTCTCTTATTCAATATAAAGCTACGATCGGATAAGAAGTGTTTAATTAACAGTGTTGACCACTCGTCTAGCGCCACTGGCAGAGAGGCCGTGGGGGGGAGGGGGGGGGGGACGCCAACGTACGTATCTGCATATTGCCGCCACTGTAGGCAGCCGCGCGGCACCTAACGCTCGCTATGCGGTGTTAC
Organism: Nemurella pictetii; assembly: GCA_921293315.2. Classification (NCBI taxonomy): domain Eukaryota; kingdom Metazoa; phylum Arthropoda; class Insecta; order Plecoptera; family Nemouridae; genus Nemurella; species Nemurella pictetii. Next base: position 21,076,556 of record OV121116.1, on the reverse strand, counting down.
TCATTAACCGACGCCTAATAGCTCAATTAGGACGTCAGTCAGATGAGTGTTTGGAACGGATGAGGAGACCGCGAAGGCTCGAACAACATCGCTCCTTGTCTTGGCTGGCGAAGAGCCGGATTCGATTCGGAGAAATATTGAACAATAGCTGTTGGCAAACGAACCAATGAACTAAATCACATTCGTTTGAACTTTGCGCAGCCATCGGGCGCCGGGGGCAAATAATGCGCATGCCCCTAGTTGGGGTACAAATGGGCAGAATGGGCAGAATGAACATTGGGCATAGGATGGCCAGGATGGTTTCGAACTTGGAATGATATGTTTGGGCGCCTGTTCGCTGCCGCCGGCCTAACCGTTCGTAGTCGGCAGCCAGACTGATTACAGTGCAGTCGGCTTCTTTACCGGTAGCATTTAGCCTAATCTCCGAGATCACATCTGCGCAAGTGTCATATCATATTTATTGGTAGATCCACCTTCCGCACAAATCACTGGCAAGAACAAGGACAACTATTTAGTTACCATTCTATTTGTCCTGGGGAGCCGCTAAAGAGTGTTATTAGCCATGGTAATAAAGTTAGTTCACATTTTTTTAATGACTCGGTTCAAATTTCCACATTTGATTTTTTTTCTGCCGCCTAAAGAAGAGATTTCGGTATTAACCGTAACCGAAACGTTTTGCCGTGAATTAAATCCCCTTGTTGGGAATCTGAATGCCGTAGTTCACCTAAGCACTGTGATTTTGCTAACAGATTTGCGCGCAGCTTTTGCGCAGTGCGGCGCTGACTGACTCGCTGCGCGATGGATCTATTCCGATTCTTGATCTCATGCACGATCGCCGTCAAATGAGGCGACACAAATGCAGACCAATCCACAGACTAAATGCACCATCTTTCCAATAATATACATGATTATTGTGAGCGGCAGGCAGCCTGTAATCTTGGAGGACATGATCCGCGTTCCGTACGTCGGAGCTCGAATCTCATGGACCGAGCGTAGAGGCTGCAACAGATCGCGAATTACGAATGCGAGTCAAGTCGACCCTCTGTGTCTGGTGCTGGTAGTAGAGAGGTAGCGAGAGTAACAACTTCGCCGGCATGTCACACCAGTTAATACAGGATAATCATATTGTGCAATGAAATACATTATCCAATTTATCACATTCTCTCTTATCTCTCATCTTCCCTCTTTAAATTGAATCTTGGCTCGTTTGTGTAATATGTTACTGTTCGAAGATGACTGGCGTTTTCCTTCACATCCGTTACAATGGCGTGCGCTCGGTTAACGAAAAAAGCGACATGCATCATTGAGACAGAGAAAGAAGCTTTCCCATCCGGAAAAGCTCGCTGGAAACTCGGCTGCTACTCTTCGATCAAAGAATTTTTACAACAAGGCCAAGTGGCCACATTTATCAAGAAGAAACGAATGGCACGTCAACCAAATGACTGTCTTCGTGGTCATTGAAGGCATATTATATAATATAATAAAAAGAGCCCTACCTCCATTGCATCCATCTTCCGTTCATTCACTGGTTATGTGTACACTGATAAAGCCATGAGTCGTGAACTGACACACGAAGAAAAGAAGAACGATGCTAGCACTTGCTCATAAAGTTGACGACACCGAATAAATATACGTTCGTCTGGTATGGATCTAGTTTCATTCATGTCTCCTGATGATCAATATCAACTGCACTGCAATAGCTATTGGGTATACTGGGCACATATGCTGCCCATGAACTATCACGACGGGGGGCTTTCAAAATGGAGCACAAGACAATCACAAGATTTAGAAGGCGAAATATAGTTGGTGTAAGTAAATCGTCTGCCCTAGGCTACAAGTTAAACTGTATGCTTCACTAGCATCAACTCAAATAACTACACAGCGCAATTAACAATCGGCTTATTGCTGTAATTGATGTCCTCTTCATTCATCAAGACGATTGAGTTCTTAGAGCGAGCCGATTCGTTCCTTCACATGCCTGGTTTGAGGAGACAAATGCGAGTCAAGTCATAAGTAAATCGCCTATGGGGTGGAAACATGGATCCGTTTCTTCGCCTTCTTCATTCATGCTTGATGTCTGCAAAGCTTGATGCTTGCCGCTTGATGCTTGCTGCCTGATGCGGAGTAAGCATCATAAGCGAACATGAGCACTCTTGAGTGACGCTTCACTCATAGCAAGATACGTTCCAACTGTTTTATATATACCCACATCTCATAACAAGTAAAAAGTTTACCAACAGTCAACCTGTCATTTCTAGCAAAATGAATAACATTATACCTACAGCCTTGCATTATCTTGAAAGTTTCTCATTATTAGTATTACCCTTGGCCAAATTTGGTCGTGGAAATGCTTCCAATGTCGTCCACGTGTTTGATTCGCTGGGCACCTGGGGGTTCAATATAAGATGTCAACTTTGTTTCATGCATGCGAGTTTATGTGCCGACTCGCCGTCCTCTCCAAGGAATACACGTATATGCACATCATACCCAAACACCAAACTATGTTATTTAGTTATTTTCCTTGATGGCAATCAAGAAGATGGATTTTGAGTTGTAGCTGTTGAGAAGCGTGTAGCTTGGGGCGACGGCGCCCCAATCTGGTCTTGATTTGGTTGCCGCTTGCCCACAATTTGCCTTCAATCCGTTCTCTGCTGCTGTTGCTGCTGCTGCTGCCACGGCTAGCAAGTGGCTGTGCAGGATCGCTCTCAAACGCACCGTATAGCCGCGTCTGTTCTGAGGTGATAGGCCCCGCCGATCGGATGCACTTGTAGATTGTATTTGTACGCCTCCGGCCAACAAGTCCAACACTGGTAATCTGCTTCATCCTAGCTGGCTAGTGCCACCAGCTTTGATTGGAAACCAACGCCGTTGAAGTGCGGCGACGTATGCATGCTACACCTGACCATCGAAATCCATCACCTTTTCGAATTTTCATTGTAATGTAGTTATACTGAATTGTAAGGTCAGTCCTAAAGCCTGCAGAGGGGCAAGGAGTTCACGGTGTTGCTGATAGCGACAGCCTTGCTTCTGGATTTTAAGAAAGAATCCTGAGCTGCGATCGCAATTCGGAGCTACAATGTCTCAGTGTGAAAGTGAACTGAAGTCGAGGTAAGTTGAGGGATTGTATAGACTAATCGGCTATTAATATGATAATCAATACCAAAGCGGGCGATATGTTATTAATATTAATAAACATAGAAATTATTTACGTTCGGGAAAACATTATAATTAGATCAAGAGAGCCGTGATTAAGGTTCCAATTATGATAATATGCTGCATCGGGTTGAAGATTCAACTGTTACATGCCCTGGTGTGGCCATTAAAAAAAACTATAAGCAAAAGTAACAACCATTTCATTGAAGAGCAAAGTCGATTCACCTTCGCGAACAACAACGCCAGCTCTTCTATACCACCCAACGAATTTACATTTTATACTCAATCTTTGATATTATTTATTGTATCGATCTACAGCCGAAATGAACGGAGTTTCGAAATGGAGTGTACCCCAAACTGAAAGGAATCACTAGTTGTCTTTTGGCCCGGCTCGGCATTCCTTTGATTTATTCGAATTGATATTTATCGTAGTGATTGTCTTTTAACCGCTTGACGGGCCTAATGTTTCCGTCGTTCATTATGTATCCATACGCCAGACGGCAGCCCTGGTGCTCAGTTTCTGAAATATCATCTAGCGGCTACCTTTTTTTTTAGTTTAGAGATCTGAATGGCGAGATAACAGATCAGTAACACCGATATTTATCGCTCAACACATTTCGATTGGGAAATCGGCTTTGAATCATAATATGTAAAGGGTTGAGATGGTTGTGGTTAGAAGGAGAAGAGTGGGGTCAGAGGGAAAGGAAACTAGATTATACACTAAAATAGTCTTTATATATGAACACTTTTTATGCGAACATCGAAATATGTATATTACTAAAATATCGTTATGGGTGATAGCAAAATATATTTCATTATTGTCCAAAGCAAGATAAAAAGTTAATCGTCAATAAACAATCATTTCTTCGGTGCGTGCTGCTAAAGTGTATCACTGTCTCTGGCCCTACCAATACCTTGAGGTATACCTGGCTTTTTCGTCACTTTTTCAAAAGGATTGCCTCGTGACGCGATTCACGCTTTTCCTGTGCTATTGGCGACTGTGCATAATTTCATCTCTGCCAAAGATCTAAGGAATCCTGCAAGTATACTCTACAATGAAAAATGCCTAAATCCGAGTAATTTTTATATGGTTTTTTACATGAATTTTTCCACTCATAATTCGATTATATGTGCTCCACGACCACGAATGCATAGCGCCGGAAACTTGCTATGGTATTCTATAAATTTTATTGTGAACAATAAAAATCATAGATTGAATAATTTGATGAATTTTGAGTATATGGAAAAGGCTCTTCCTCCACCAAAAGCATCTTATTCTAAGGCGACCTCTATTTGACCGATTTCACTGTGTTTTGTGAATTTGAACGACCGCTAGCTGAAACGCCGACTACGATTCGAAACAAGTGAAGAATTTGTATGAAACTTCGGCCAAGCTTGGATAATTTCAGCTACTGCGTTCTCGTAACTCGTGACAGACTGCAAGAGAGTCTTACGCGACGAGACTTTCTACTCTAGCAGCTGTAGCTTCATGAAAAACATTTCTCACTTCAAAATTGAAATTCAGACTTGTGATGAAAATGCACGTTCACTACAAGCGATATTGGCAGAACGCAAATTTGAATTAAACAATTCGTGCATAGATGTTACGCAATTTGCATATTTACGTGTTAATTTTGTTTGATGCTCTTTCGTTTCAAGTGGAGTGTATTTGGGGATAGGAGTCATTTACATTCTTTGCATGCCGCCCTCAATCGACAGACGATAATAATTTATATTTCTCGATGTTAAATTGAATTGGGTAATTAGCCAGCCATAAGACAAGTTTTCTTGGGGAGGGGGAGATAATGGGCATGATACTTGTAAATCATGTTGTTTAAAGACATGTCTTGTGCTCGGTTCGGCTCATGGCTCTTCGCCGCTTATCAAATTATCGGCATCCGATGCAACACATCGATCATTGAATTCAATAGCATCGTTTGGCATTTGATTTCAATTAACTATCGTTAGCCGTGTCGTTCTTAGGATCAGCATAAGGTACCTGCTTGCTAGTTGAGGTAATCTTATATGAAAGATTGTAGTGCTTCAAATTTTCGAAGACCAGAAACATTCAAAAGAGGTTTTACCCGCATCTATATACGAAGTTCACTGGGATTTTGGAATGAATATCTTTCTCTGTGGTTATATTCATTCGATTTATGGCTTTATCGCTCACTTTTTTATTAAATGGATATGGTAATGTGATTTCAATTGGATGAACGTACCACAAATCGTGGTAATGAAAGGCAAATTCCCTGTTAGGTAATTTTGTTTCGTTGCACCTGCTGCTTTCCCGTCTAATCAATCGGTGCTTCAACGCATTTATAGTAAGGTATTTGAACCTTGAGGAGATCCTCTCAATCTTAAACATCGTTTATTAAAAAAAAAAAAAAAATAACATGAAAAACCGCTCTTCATCTGATGAAATGTCGCTATGGAAAACAATAGAGTTGCGGTATAACCACGTATAACGTGGTATAACGCTTGCCGATAATGGTTAAGAGTCTAGAGACAAGAGTAGACTCTGCCAGACCTACTATAAGTTAGTCAAAGTGTGAAAAGCTTGTGGGACTAAATGAGTTCCTTTGTCATATAGACCAGTGGAATAAGGTGTTGCGGTTTTATCATAATTTATTAATTGGATGTGATTAGCATAAACAAGCTTTTACGTATTTAGATTCGTGCTTGCTTTTCCAATTCAAGCTCGTCTCTTGTTCGATTTTTCTGCTCTAGCATGGCCATGAATTCATTTCTACTATTTGACTTGGTGCAAGTTTTAAACCAATTGGACGTTTTGTCTTCTCTGCCAGAGTGTGAGTGTGTGAGTGTGTGCGTTTGTGAGAGTGTGAGTGTGATGTTTTCTCGACGGAGATTGAGATCTGCTCCAGCTAGACGTTGTTTTGTCGCGTCAAGTTTTAGTTTTAGACGCTATTTGAATTCCCGTTCTTGGAGAGAAAAAGGTAGAAGTATGATATTGGTTCCAGCTTCAATCCCATCTGCATGATGATTCTTAGATGATAGCAGCTGGATTTCTTTTTTAGCTGCAAATCAGGTGTATAAAATCGATGAAAAGGAAAGCTATTCCACTTATGCGATTTGTGAGAATTAAAGTGGGCACGAAATGGATGATTTTTAGCAAATTTCATAAGCACGTAAAAATCAAACACTGTACAGGTTTGTACCTTTATAAAGTGGATATCTTAGCACTTCGAACACTGTTCAAGCAGTTTGTTAGTTATGTACATTTAGTGTTGACAAATCAAAAGTGTAAGCTGTGAAGTATTGAGTAAGGAATATGTCATTTCAGTGGTAATGCCATTGTTTACCTACCTAAATTTTACTTTTATAGATAAGTTTATTTAATTTGTCACTCTTTACAAGAATTGTGTTGAAGGAAGCTATTTGTAACGGCTTTCCAGCTACTATACAATTTTGGAAGTAAAGAAACCCCCTCTCCTCCACCTTATCGATTAAAATATTTTTAACTGTACTTTACCGGACTAGAGTTTCAATCTGAGTCTATCTGAAATCGCTTGTGAGAATGTTTGTAAGGTATCGCGGGCTAAGTTGTTAGCTAAGTTAACAGCTGTCGGTAAGTTACGTACCCGCGGAGCCACCGACCGATAGATCCGATTTCATCTCAAAAGGAGGTGCGAGAACTGTTCAATCCCGATACCGCCGCCAATTGCCTATAACCTTCACATAGTCCACGTCTCAGATCCCCGATGCCGTGGAGATTCCATCCCGATGTGTCGGCAGTGTCGGGACGACGGCAATTGACGCTCGTGGCGGATCAATCCATCACATCACATGGATATGTGTACACATTGTACAGCCTTCTCCACGTTCCCAATCAATGCTCTTTAGAAAAGCGTCATAGATCGGAGAAAACACGGACATAAATTAGATCAAGTCAAGCTGGATACTTTACAATATGTAATCATCGGTAGTAGGACCTCCTTGGGTGGTCAACAAATCGAAGGCATTGGGGCTCTCTTTGCAGCCATCAGTCTGGAGCTCTAGCATACTCTATTGGATTTGCAGCTCCGGGCCAAGATACCGTGGATCGTACCTTCCGATAAGGCGCTATACACAACACTGTTTGATACCTATGATACCTACTTTAGGTTTAGTTATATACACATATACTACACACCACCATTGCGGGGTATCAAACGATCGAAATTACTGGCTCTTTCAATAACCACAGCTAATAACTAGGCCTATTATTTAGCTATGCACACAAAGCACGTCAGCCACCAGAGCCGATTACGATCACTAGTTTATTTATTTGTTCATTTATTTAATTTACTGTTTGATTTGATTGCCTGGAGCACTTGGTGAACACTTGAGATAGGTATAGTGTAGGAGATTGCTGTGGTTTCATGAGCAGGATGCTATTCACTGGTGGTTAGGCTTACCTTGTATTGACTAGGGAAATTGTTTCGAGGAAAAATTACTCTAATTTCTCGATGGGTTTGACGGGATAGTGGATGTAATGACAGTGGCAGAAGCTGAAGCTAATCGCCGATCGAACAAATTGGAAGTCTGTTAGTGAGCTGGTGGTAGCCTGTGATGGTAGCTGTGATGGTAGCAACTTTGATGGACATCGGACATTGCCTTCGGTTAGATCACTTATCACGGGTTTCCAAGCTGTTACCACATTTGTGCTGCTGAAAACTCTGCAACTCGAAGACATTCGTGGAGGAGACACGTGCTTATGTGGATGACCACATGGCATCGTCATACGATTCTTACGTTCCAAGGTCACATATACATCCGAGTTTCCTTAAGGAAAGTGTTACTTTTCTCATTGCAAACGTTACTGCAGTTTCCTTTTGGATATGACACGAAATCTCCAAAAATGAATTAATTACAGTATGAACATAACAGTTCGTTACATATGAAAATAGCCAAATGAAAACAGATTCCGCTCACTTGAAATTCAGGAAATGTCCATTTGTTTAAGCCATAACTATTAATTTCTAAAAGATTTGCATAAAAATGTATTTTTTTTAAATCCTCTTGATATAAAGGGGCCCGATTCAAATACGTCCCAGTACAATTTGCCGACGTCAAGAATTCTCAAAATATTTACGCATGCAATTCCCAAGCGTAAACACGTAAAACGTATAGCCATCGTACGCAAGCGCCGCATTGCGTTGCGGCCATTCTAAACGGCGGCGTACACGCACCATGACCAGAGAGCACAATAAAATTAAGCGTGTTATTTGGTTAGGACGTCGAGGGGGTGTTGGGGTGAGGGGTTGGGGTGCTAAGAGAAGGGTGTGGCCGGTGCGATGTCGGCTGCGGACTCTGGCACAGAGATGCTGGCATGGCTGATGGGTGAAAGGGGGATGGGGTTGGGGAGGCTGCATGGACCACACTCTCCGCGCTCGCATCCAGTAGCCGGGTGTCGCTTCAGGCAGTTGGGCGTCTCCCCGAGTCCTCGTAACCAGGGGTGACAAGTGGAGAGCAAATAGAAGAGATGCACCAGCCATACACAGATCATTTCCTATCCTATACGTTAAGCCACTGCCTGGTACAATTCTGTGGCAGCAGACTCTCTTTCTGTATACAGCAGCGATTGCATATCTTGGACAGATGAAAATATCTTACGCCATAAGATACAAAGCCAATGTAAATCAAATTTATTTTTTTAATTGCTATTTCCGTGGATAAACCCATGGAATTGATGTTCATTTGTAAAATATATATTTTGTGGATTTGCTGAAATCTATCTGTCGTCACAAGTAAAGACTGCTTGGTGCAACACAAGGTTGTCTTGAAGAAATCAGAAGCAGAGTTTGATGTCTGGTGGGCGGACCTCGATTCCGAATTCCTTTATGTAATCTTCACTAATCCCTGGGGGATTGAAGTGGCCGAAAATAATGTATGCATCCGTTCGTTTCGGTTTTTAGCGTTTCGAAAATTGGGCAAGCTTAGTGATCATTTTTCTTATTAGAAACAGATGTGTGTCTAAAATCGTCTGCTCTTCATTTTCATCAACTGTCGTGTCATATCTTAAAGTGTGCCCAGGGGAGAGAAGGGGGTATTATTTTGTCACTGGTCAGATACATTTTGCAAAAATCCCTTTGAACATTTTCGATTGCCGTTTGTTTTAATGAAACTTAATTTAGAAAGCGAGTTGTTTGAGAGAAAAAAAACTGGCCGCCTTAGAGGTTTCGATAAGTTGTGCAAATCGAATTCGATCAACTAACTTGTCATTACTTATTTTGAAGACAAGAATTTTCAATCAAAATACTTTGGCAATCTTATTAGATCAACGGTATTAAATTTGTTTTCTAGGCGCTAAATATTATTGAAGTTTGTATACTGAATCAATTTTTATTAAATGTCATTACAGGAAATACTCTTAATAATCAAAGAAAGCCACCTGACCAGCATCAGCACCAGACCAACGAAAATCGGAAGAAATATTTCGACTTCATGTGAAATGTAAATGAATGCATTTTATGCCCGGGCATGTTCTCGCACCCGACAGCAGGTTGTAAGCGTCTAGTTCACGCCATTTAACGTCCCTTTGATCCTGGCTGTTTTATAGTGCGCTCCGCAACAGCGCTCGATTCATGGGCCATAATGCCGAGCCACAATGAGCCACAATGGGCCACAATGGCGGCCCATCAGGCGTGCTCGTGCTGCCCTCAATGGGCTCTTTCATTACCGAAAAGAGAGCGTGCTAAGAACCGGGACCGAGCACACACCGTGCCCCCCCCCCCCCTTCACCTTATCACCACCACCGCCGCCAAAGTGAGACGAAAATGTTTTTAGCAAAACTTATGATGGTATTGAAGCATTCTTGTTTCAAGGTTGGGTTTTTGTAGTTAATCGGATTTGATTAAGCTTTACCTTTCATTGATTAAATGATTAAAATGTTTTAAACGTTTTTACGCATATTAATTATAGATTTTCTATTTACTTGATCGTGTAAGTGTGTATTCTGATGGGAAGTGCGTGAGTACTTGCAGCCATAATCAATCAATTTGTTGGGTCTTTGATTAGGGTAGATGTAATTTGGGAGGTCGGGTAAGCTTTGACTCTCTTGCACGGCGTCATTTGATTGTGCGGCTGCGGCATCAGTTCCCGGGACAAGCGAAGGTTTTTACTTACACAGGAAAGGTGTGATAAAAAGAGCCGTCTTCGTATACTGTGTCTGCTTTTTTCCACCCAAGTCCTTACGCCAATAGCTGTATCAGTCTGTCTGTCGCTCCATCCGACATTTGACCATCGCCAAAGCACACGAAACGAATACCGATTTCAAGCTAATCGATCTGGCCGCGGCCGCTTGCCCGTCAGGCTTACAGATCAGGCTAAATATTATCTCAGTGATTAAAACACTTAAACCATAACGGAGTTTTGACATTGACGCCTGTACGGATGATATTATAAAAAGATCTATAACGAAATGTGTGTTTTTTTTTTCAATAAGATGAGATTTGTTTGAGAAATCAACGCGCTCCTTAAATGTGGAGGTATTTTATGTGTGGAGGTGCCGCGGATAGTTAAGATGCTTCAACGTTTCATAATCAAATCTTATTCGGTTAATAAGGTACATCCATCAAAGTGACAACATGCTATTAAAGTAAAACAACGATAACATCGTCTATTTAAAACCAGGGCCGTTAAGATGAACTAGCATTCGATGTGTTTCGCTTTCTAGTTTCTTTCGTCGCTTTGTCGACGAGTACAAGATGTAGCGATGAAGATGATGACCATTTCAATTCGTGCCACGCGACGGTCATATTTTTGCTTTTCAATTCGCATTTCAATTGAAATGTAACGGTTATCGTTGGATGATTCGACAATCAAGTCGTGTCATATCTGTAATATTTTGAAACAATATTTTGTTAACCTTGTGCTCTAGACAAAAGTTGTGCATTTAAACTGAACCGTCCTTGATTTTTGTGTTTTGATTACTTATAGTTTATTATCCCAATAAGCTACATTTTAATTTTCCGTCACTATATAAAATTGTCATCGGGTGAGTGATGTGATGAACCACGTGATGTGTGTTACGAATTTGCTGCTCACAGATGTCGGGTTTTAATCCAAGTGACAGCTACGGAGTTCTAAGGACACAGCTGATCGCATTCATTCATAGATTTCAAATTCGTAGCTCTACTATTTGGTAGCATCAAGGTCAAAACAAGCCTGCGCCTGCCTAAAAAAGCAGCTGAAAATATATGCTTATTATGTATAGTTTGGTAGAGTGTATAGGTATAGAACCTAACCCATCATTATTCAAGAAATTATATTTTTAGGAACTGAGAGTCATGGGTCCAATTTATAATTTATAGCTGAAAACAGTGATTGATAAACAGCAAAAACGGTTCCAAAGGACTTCGTGGCAATGCCACACATTTTTACTTGCTGTTGTTGGAAAGGAAAGTGGTGTTCCTGTTTCGGCAGCATTTTGTACTTACAGGTCATGAATTTTATTCGTTTAAAAATATTGAATACTTGACAAAATTTTAACAAATTCCCTCTGCACTATTTTTGTCCACGCTTAATGTTCACACGTCCATCTTTGAAAAAGAGTGGCATATTTACCTTTACAGTATATATACTAGATACGCCAGAGAAAGATTAAGAAGATTGTTTTAGAAAGGTGTATGAATGATATCAACTTTTGGTAGAAGGTAATTACTGAAGCTGCAAAAGTTGTTTGATTGTGTTCCGATTTTCAATTGAAACATGCCATAGGTACGAGGTATCCGCATAGTCTCTGATCTAATGAATTATCAATTATATCTACCGAAGAAACGCGGATCTACGAATGTAGGACCCGCAGCAGCAGCAGCAGCAACAGAGACGCGTCACTCATTGTCACGTGGTTTCTTCACTGGCCTGCAGCTTATTCGAGAAGGAGAGAAGAGAACAATGCCAATCAGAAAACAGTCCATTCCATGTGTACAAGATTGTAATCTACGCATAAATTTGATCAGCTTGTTCATTGAGGTGCGACTCATTGGGGAATAAGTTTAGAAAAAAAGACATTGTCTTCGAGGAGCGAGCTGAGCGCAGACAAGCAAGACAAGACGGAAGTATGTTCGCTTAATATGCATAATGTTGGCGAGATGTTGGCAACGGTAACCGGCATATAAGCGGCGTCTAGCGTATAGGTCACTAACTATATTGTGATAAACTCTGACGGATAGCACGCCTATTTAGGAAATGGGAGTTATTCAAATGATAATAGTTGCGTGTATAGTTATTATTGTCTCACTACTGAGATATTGTGATTGTTTCTGCTATGTTTTTTTCAGGGTGATAACCAGCAAATCAACGTTGACTCCAGGTAAACTGTGTTCAATGCTGGCGATATATCACGGCAAACTAGTCATATTGTAATCGAAATAAATTTTTATGCCATGCGTTAAAATATCGAGTAAATCCGTTTTAACGTCTATAGTTCGTTCGTGTCTATATATTTTTGTCGACATAGGTACGAGATGAATAAATTATTGCGGTATGGAAGTTGTAAATCTTATTCCAAGTCGACATTCATGAAAAAAGAATTTGTCAACTTTGTATTATTTAGTCTCAAGTTAAGACGATAGCTTCGGCTTCTTGTATTGTTCATGATAATTTATGAACAGGAGCCACTATTTTTTTCAGTTAGTCACCGATTTATTTCACAACAAATTTTATGAATTTACATCTGTGGTAGGCGATCAGGACATGTGGAGGAAAGGTTACCGATCTTGGCACTAAAGACACATGGGCGAGAAATTAGGCAGGGTACTTTCATGGGGGTCTACGCGCCCAATGAGGGATTGTTTTCTCAATGCCATGTGCATAGCACGAAATTCGAAATTAATTAAATAGTACTTCTGGGACCTCATTCTCCATGCAAACTCTTGAAAAAGGTAATGCTGAGATCCTCTGCAATTTCTTCTGTATTTCTTTTTGACTTTTGATTAGGGTTTTTTGGCGTTACAGATTTCAAAATATGCTACTTACTTTCCATAAAATTCCGTTCGAACCCTCAACGTGGTGTTTTCAAGATCGTTTCTTTGAATATATCACAACATGAAATGTACAACGAGCCCCTACAGAGCTCAATGAAAGTCCATTTCCGAATTGAGCTGTTTTTGGGTATTTTTTTTTATTTGCAGTAATTGAATACCACACGACGAATTTGCCATCAACATAACAAACAGCACAAAAACAAGCAAATATGCGTAGGAAATAAGTGTGTATTGCACACAAGTTGAAAGTTGAAAGTTTAGCACAACGGGTTGCAGTACTGACTGTGGAGCAATTAAAATTGATCTCCCGACGATCTTAGCACATGCACTTGTGGGCTGTGTCCCCGTTCTCGATGGGTACACATATTCCCCAGCATCTTATCTCATGCCAATGCACTATACAAGGTATGGTTCTACGTGGATGAATTGCTCTAGCAAAAAAAAAAAAAAAAAAAAAAAAAAAAAAATCACTGTAGATCAGTGGGTGGAGTATACATTGGACCTCACGATAAAACCAAAATTTAATGCCTAATAAATAGTTATTGTTCTATTTTGATGCTATAATGTACTTGCCTTGACCGTAATGTGTCATTAAAGAACGTTTTACCCGCTGTTTGGAGACCGACTAGTTGGATTAGGTTTATCAATACTGAGTTTAATTTCATTTTCGTTAAGTTTTAAGACCTCGTGACTAAGAAACCGGCAAGAATTTTATATTACTATAGTTATATATCAAGAGATAAAGTCTCCAGACTTTCTTATGGGTTTTTCGATTTTTGCCCGAGGATCTTGTTCCATACGCCCAAATTTTGAGAAAAATAAATATTTCGTGATTAAACTTCGAGTTTTCTAATATTCTAACAGTGGTTACAGGGCCCAATTTTCTTAGTCTAAGATCGACTAAGATAGTACTCACGAAACGATAACACTCCAATCAACGTAACCCAAAATTTGTTCTCAGTAACAAATTTTAAGGTTTATATTAGTAGTCTTCGAAAACTTGCTACCACTAATTTCATGTGCTGAAATAACATATAATTTTTTCTTTTTTACAAACAAACTGAAAAGTGTGTGATTCTTTGTTGGGGTCAGCTGCGATTTCGTCTACCATTTCGCATTCACGTTGCATCGTACACCAGATAACACTGCGCATCGCTGCGCATCGCTGTGTAAAGCGGTGCGGGTGGACATCTTCGTGGGCTGGCGATCTGGTTCGCGTGGGATGCACTTGTCTCTAGGTGCACATTGCACATGCAAGCAAAAGCAAAATAATGGATCCTCGCTGTGTCGTCCTTTATCTTCATCGTTCACCATCGTCATCTGAAACGGCACCGAGGACTGCAAATGCTATCTCATTTGCTGGATTTGCCTTTACCTGTAACAGCATCCCTCGAGACTTTTTTGAGAATGAATTGAGCACGTTTCTTTTCAGGTATAGACACAGCTTTACGTTTAGACTTCAGATATAATAGAAAAGAAGCTGAATGTTGAATCCAGATATTTTAAGAGGCGTTTGTATCCGCCAACGTGTACATGAATTTTGAAAAATGTTGAAAATGCTTGAAAACAAACGCTTTCTTTCTAATTATAGGGGCATGATCTTCATCTAATCGAGGCAATCTGCCTCTAATCTTCATCTGCATTATGGAAGAAGGCACAAATTTGGCTCATATTCACCCTAGTTAAATTGAGATAGCAGCGAATAAAATATCCAACCACAGTTTCTCGTATGAAGGAGCAGAATTCGATCTCAATTTCCGCTCTGCTTTGCAAGGGAACATTTGGTATTTTGCATCGTCTCACGTTTTCTCTGGGTTTTATTTAATTTTCTTGGTTGCAATCGGACGTTTGACACTTTCGTTCATCTGTGCTGTTAGCTGTTACAAGTGTAAACTAGTACATCACTCTGCTTAGATGTCAGACATGTTAGACATTAGGAGTCTAAAGAGGCCGCCATCTTTTTCCGATCCCCCATTTGTCAGTTGCCACCCCTAGCATCCACAAGCCATACGAACACGAAGCAATAGCTCGCAGTCGCACTTTAGCAACGACATTAACATCTTAGATCTTAGCACATCTTACGATGAAGCCATGTAATGTACCGGTGATGGGAGTTATTGGAGACCAAGATTGTCTCTTGAAATTAACATGTATCCACGAGATTTGTCACGGGCTTCGTTCATGCGAACATCTGGCAAGCTTATATAGCTTATAGGTACGCATATATTCAAGCGAGTGCACTCTTCGATGTTTCTTAATTTCATTTGAATTGAGCTCGGTGTTTAAGACGTTTGGCGAAAAAATGCGCGTCGTAACCAGTGATACAGCCTTGGCGAGCTATAAATATCTTACGAATATACATATATGCGAAACATGTTCTGGCTATTGGCCAGGTGACGGCGATTATTGATGCACTGAGGTATACTGTGTGCAAACTGTGCAGCATTGTGCATTGATAGAGATGCTGTGCTGGACCTAGCACAGAGCAGTCCCTGCCCTCTCATATGCTGGACGTCCGCGCGGCGGTGGTGAGGAAGGGAGATGGGGAAGGTAATTACAATTCAATTAAGTACCGGCCGTTGGCGTGCTTGGGCATGGAAAACAGGCCCCGCTGATAAGCCTCTATGTAGGTACTTGTCTCCGCGATATTCCCAATGTGCAGAACAGTTTTGTGTCGCAATATTGCCCAGGCTGAAACTGCTGAAACAGCTAACACTGTTATGTGTTTATATGTTAGCATAGATTACAAGCAAAACCTGTGACAGGTATTCTCTTCAAGAAATTATAACACGACAGCAATTTATTTCACCGAGCAACATTTAATTATCCCTTCAACACTTTCGGATCGCGCATTACGGGTCGCATAAAGTTAAATATTTACTATAGCTCATAAAAGTGTTGATTGGTTTATGATTAAATGCGATTTTATACTGAAAACGAGTCTGAGCTGACCGAATTTGTATTCAAGATGACGCTCGTGGAAAGTGTCGAAAAGATTTCGGCAGCGTAATTACATGCGTTAATTGCGTAGCGGGTAAACTCGATACCCGCCTTTATAATACAGTTTACATGTGTTCGAGTCCCTTGAATTCAGCCGATTAGCTTTGGTGCAAACAAGCGTGTTCCGACAGACCGTGCTACCCTGATATTACCCTGATATTACCCGGTAATACCGATCGGTTTAATCTGACGGTAGTTCAGGCCAATCAGCCGTCCGAGTAGTAAGTATCGAGGTCCAGGGAACATTAAACACACTACCTAGAATAAGATCGCCTGCCCTGTGCTCACGTGCTACGCTTCTCAATGAGAATGCCTTCATTAAGATGCATACGAAAAGTTAATTAATTAAAATTGAATGTAAGTGTTCGATTTCCAAGTCCTTCATGGCATTCCTTGTAGACGCATCCATGTTCCGAAGCTGGAGAATGAACGCGTGGAGATAAGAATGAACAACAGGATGCGTGAATGGTCACTTCTTGATCGCTGCTCGCTCGCCCAGTGTTTTGAGGACGGATAAGCTGTTAAGATTCGGATGGGTACGGCCAGGGTAGGTGGGTAGGGGGGGTCGGTGAATTGATGCCAGTTCTTATAATGTGTGAAGACAAAAATAACTGATATAAATGAAATAATCGGATGTATTCACACCACAGCTCTCTATAATTGCTACTAAACTTCTGATGAGAAGCTCGTATTATTTTGTTTAATTATTTTTAATATGTTTTTAATTAATTTTAGGTATCGATCACCTTTGTAGAAAGTAGGATGATCTTAGAAGAGGAAACATGACTACTGGCGTTCATCTTTGCGTTAATAGTTGCGTTATTAATATTCGTTACGGGTAGGAAAACAGTTGATAGAAAAAGTAAATTATTCTAGTTTAACGTGAATAAATTGACAGTTTCATTCGATATTTTACAAGGCAACCAGTAATTATAAGAAGGTAACAAGGAATTAATCACTCTTGTCTTTAATAACTTACTGACGCCTATAACACATGTAAACCATCATGCTATGAAAATAAAATTACAGGTTGATTATTTACTAAATATTTTTTCACACTTAGTTGCAAAGGTAACATATTATATGGTATCCTCCTAAATGATACCTTACTGGCGCCAAAATTGCAATTTCAAATTCTTAAATTACTTCTTTTGATAGAGAGATAAAACTAAAAGCTACCGTTTATCTCTCTAAATCTCATGAGAGACACACAGTTACGATCTCTGAATAAATAAATACATCATACACCTGCTAGAGTGTAAAATGTGCCCTTGCTCTGCTCTTTTGGTGATATTTCATCCAACTATGGTGGGCTCTCAAGTGTTTCTGCGTCCTAAATTGCAGTTAATTGTTATCAAGTATTCAATTGTGCTTTTCATAAAAGTGTCACGTCTAGTTATATAAAAAAAAACGTTTCAGTAGAATTTCTTCCGATTATAAAATACCTTAGCAGCAACAGCAATAATAAATTAATCGTTAGAGCCAATTTGAAAGTGAGGCAAGCAAGTAACGAGGCTAATTATCCGAGGACCCACCACCAACAAAAATGCGAGACATTATCTTAGAAGTGAAGCTACCACATCATATCACTGACAGCTAACTTGACTTGTTAAATTGAAACGATTTATTAGCGGCTAATCGGGCGCAATTAGATACTACTGGCTAAGGCCCGTTTCGAGGTAAAATCAGAATCAATTGACCGGCTGAGTACGACAGCCCGATGAGCGAGCGGGGCTCTGTTTGGCTGGAAATTGTTATGTCGCCCTCGAGGGATTCGGCCCCAGATAAATTGTCCATTATGCGAGCGTAAACGTCGATCACGGACCAATATTAACTTTAAACATGCTCGTAAAAGGCCAATTATGCCAACAATTACAGAACCAACGGCTCTACTCTGATGGAAAATTCTTACGAATATCTTGGCAAGTCAAGGAGCCACATGTCAATACGGGCCGTTTATGAAAATTTAAAGAACGTACCATCAATCTCGCTCCGTTTTACCGAATTTGTATCGACTTCTGCCGTCGGAATATGATCCGACATATTTTGTTAGTGTGTGGCCCCAACAGAAGTACTTCGTCTTCACTGAACCAGTTATGTTTTGAAATTGCTATCGAAGAACTGTGCAAGGAGATCGGAGAGTGGTTTTTCGTTGGTTTTTGTTTTCCGAGTCCTGCAGCAATAAGCATTGTCACTTCCTCTTGCAGTGTCCTGTGTCTTCTGGGAGGATCTCTGGCTGACTACCTTCCTTTGGTATGCCTTCCTATTGTGTAAAGTGCCGCTCTTTCAAATATCTTCCTTGGAGGGCGATTGGGAATTGCCGCTTGACCCGATCTCGTCTTTGTCATCCCCCCCCCCCTTGGTTCTTCGTAAGTTTAAATATTCACTGCAAATTTTGCGACATTTGCAGTGATTTCACGACTCATAGTTAATGAACGTTTCTATGTACTTGGAGGTCGGAATACGTGACGCCTTTATGTCATTTCCAATAAGAATTTATGCTTTCGCCACTGCATTGTCATTTGAAGAGGATCCGCTTCTCGCTTCTCTATTCTTTTTATATATTTTGACATTTTAAGCACTTGTACAATTGTTCAATGCAGACAAAACTGAACTATTGCAAAATTTTGCGCATTATGCAGTTTGACGGAACAGAAAATTGCTCGTTAATCAATTCGTTCCAAGAATGGTTCTGATTGATGGATTGTGGAAGAAAAATGAAGATTAACTTCCTGTAATACAGAAAATATTTTGCATTCTTAATTTGTGCGTTTACCCGATTTTGAAGATGCAGTCTCGGTCAGTCTCGTTAACGGTTAAATGAAATGAAATCGATGACTAAACGTTCTAAAAAATGAGACAAATATGTTTTAATAAAATTAACTGTAACCACTCACATTTACTTCAACCAACAGTGACCCTTGTTCTCGTCTTGCAAGACATAACAGCAGGCCCAATTATGCACCACCCTAAATAGATGAAAATCCTTCTCTAAAGCGAATTGATATTTATACTTACGTTACTGTTTGGTTAGTTTTAACAGTCATTGCTGTGAAAATCTGTCATTCTATATCTCATGTCTCATAATATCTCTGTCTCCTGTGTTAGGAAAATTACTTATGTTTTAAATTTTTTTCATGGTATGCGTGTAGCCGTTGTGGTCATTTGCGTCATGAGGATACTATTATAGATAAAAGAAATTTATGTGTTTTTCTTGTGAATCTGACTGATCAGATGATAATATGCTTCTTCCAGCGGTCAAATCAGGGGCCCTATGGCCAGTCACCCGTGATACCTGTAACGAAATGCAAACAATTGACCATTCGCTCGAGGGTGACCAGGTGACCAGGGTTGACCAGGGCTGACCCCGTCACTCAACCCCACCCTCCCCACTCGCCCCTCTCTTCCCCACACCCCCCCTTACCAGCAATAATGTGAGCGCCGTGGTTCCGTTATCGAAGTCTTGGCAAACACAAGGAGACCAAATTGCCAACTAAGGCAATTAAGGCACGAGAAAGATCATTGGTGGGTTCTGGCTTTAGTGATGGCCGAGAGAGCCTTGATAGCCAGAGGATGGCCAACAATCGCTTGTTAGGAGGATTACTTCTATTGTAATTTTTTTCATGGTATGTGTATAGCCATTGTGGCAATTTGCATCACTTCTGATAGGATAAAGGTAATATAGAACAAAGAAATAAATGAAGAAAATGTTAACAATCTTCTAAAAATTTTGCTTAACCACTTCAAAGTCTTGAACTATGCTTGTGCTAATGGGGCAATGGGGTCGTCGTGTGGTAATTGAGAGTTGGCCACTCTCTCGCTAGCGTGGCTTTCTGGCGGTGGTGACAGTATCAGGCAAATAATATGAAAGATGAAGCCATGGTGTAAAAAATAAGATAAATGATTGGGTGCAAACAACGAAGCGGCAGTGTTGAAAGGTAAATTGATTGGAAGTCTGAAGTCAAACAGTTGATTTGCATTGCACGTGTCAACTGTCAATCGATTGCCAATTGATTAGTCGCCATACTAGAGTAACTCTCCCAGGTTCACATTGTTTCTTAATTAGTATTACCAATCCAGTCTGCATGTGTATACCAGAATAAATCACTTATTCAACAAAATGTGCTATACCTATACCTACACGTTTTGTTGCTCAAGAAAATGATAGTAATTAAATATTATAATTGTTTGCTTCAGACACAAGTTTTTCATCACTCTACCTTATGTCACCAGCAAATGGCACCCTCTGGACCAGCAATACCATCAGCATGATCGGGACCGAACACTTCCGCTAAAACCAGTTCTTCCACTTACTGGTGAAGGCCCTTCACAGCTCCATCATTTTTCAAATGTTCGTTCAGATGATCATTTATGTTTTGTGATATTATTTCAGCGAGCTGCTTTGTGGGTAATTATGAGTTAAAATTTCACGGTTTTTTTTTCCGAATATCAATATAAGCGTGAAAGTTGAAACCAAATTCGCATTCGACACGAATAATATCCAAGAATATATTAGTGAAATATTAGTGAATAGGTATATCAGTGAAATTAAATGCTATATTATATTAAATATTTCCTGAATCACACACAATTCATGGGAAGAATTCCATTTTTTAAATATTCTTTCATTGTAAGTGGCATCAGATGCCACTACAGTTTACCAACTAATTATACAAAATCATGCCAGTTAATATAGAAGGCAAACGGCGATACTGAATCCAAACAAGATTTTCCATAACAGGAGCACTTACACCTGTACCTCTGGCCTGTACTTATGGCTTGGCCACGTGGACAAAAATGGTTTTTCTCGGTGCTGCAGGACTTGACGCTTCTTCGGACTTAGGGCTTGGGACTTGGGGCTTGGGGAGTCTGACCGGTCTACACCGGGCATGATTAAACGTCCATGCCTACGATGCCGAGGTGTGACAGAAGCTGGTAGCTCAGGGTGCTGCATTTCCCCCACAATCCCACAGCCCCGGAGCTCCGCAGCCAAGAATGATCACGATAATGCATTTAGAAGCTTTTGACTGATCACCTTCGACTATCTTCCGATCGAATGTGTCATTTGACATAACGTAAAATAGCTTCCGTTTTTCTTCAAAATACTCTCGTATTCCAATTCCATTGGAGCACAACGGTTGTTGGAAACTGTCGCCATCTTGTATGCCAACCGAACGCGGTATTCTAGGTTTTGCGTGTTGCGTGATCAGGAAGGGGTTGCGGGGGAGAGGGAAGTTGTAGCTTGGTGAAAATTCGTGCGCAGAATTTGGGTGCTTCGCGAGGAAACAGCGGTTTGAGTTGTCGAGGATTCGGTTTACACAAATCTTTGTTGCACTGGATGCGATTCACGCCAGCATTCTTTGCTTATCTGCTTCATCCATCTTTACTTTCTGTCGCTGACCGCATACTTTTTTCTCCACACACTTTTTTCGAGGCACGTTTTTCAGAGACAAACCATCAGATTGGGGGCTCGTTTTGGATTCGATTTGCGCTCGTCTTAAGACTCGATTTATCCTATTTTCTCACGTGACCGATTCCCTTGCCAGTGTTTCTTGATTCTAAAGTGACAAATAGACATCCGATTTAATTCAATGCAGAGATTAGATTTAATTGGCCAGATTAAGTTGATAGCATCTCGATAGGCACTTATACCTGACTTTAACCACGGAAAGATCACGAGAAAAGTGTGAAATAAATTTGCAACTCGACTTAAATCGTATATTGCTAAGGAATGGCACCTTGGTTGAAATATAAATCAGGCGAGGTTTCCACGTTTAGTCGCAGGAGAAATAGATGAGGATCCTTTTGACCATTAACTCCTTGATCTTGTTCATCGCGACTCGAAAATCGTTGCGTCAATTAAGATTTCTGAATAATGCATTTCAATCAGATATTGGAATGAGCTGGGCCATCATCATCATCACTAACGAGCAGACCAACACGGTCTGAGGCTGCACGATTCAATCAACCATGGTTCGATAATTAATTGGATGTCCATTCATTAAGATCGCCTCTAGATTCGTCGCATATGTATTCATAAGTTGTGTCACGTGCAGAAATCTGTCTGTATCGTTCTTCTCTCTACACTTAACACTATATATATATTACAATATTTTAATATACTGTGATATAATAATATAGTATGATAATATTACACAAATATCTATTAGCTTTGGGCGTCTTTAATTTGTGTATAAGCTTTTATGTTTTTCTCAATTTCACGCTAAAGATGCAAATTTTGAGCGATGCATTTCGTTCTTGCTAATTGAGCATATAAAATTATCTTTGTTAACGATCGTTCAATGCTTGGTAAAATAATTGTTGTAAAAGTACTGGGGATTGTTTTTGCCGTAATATTTTTATACGAAGTCATTGTAAGAACGTTGAGCTATAAACGTAAGAAAAATAACATTATCTCCCAGATCTTGACGGAGTATCTTCTTTCTTATCTCCGTGCGCCCCTCTTTCCTCACCCCTATCAGAGACAACGCATTTGCCATCCAACCAAGGGATAAAATCTATATATTTTTTTCTGCTTAAGTAAATTTTCCGTACTTTTCATGTTGGCTTGTCGTTTTGACTTTTGAATGATCATTTTGAAACTTATAATAGAAGCGAAGCACCGGCCATTAATTTTGTAAAATTTGCAAAAACAGTTTTTTTAGAAGATTGGTTTGAATAGAATTTTGAAACTTAAGTGTAGATGAACACATAAAATAAAAAATATTGGTTACTAAAATGAACTAAAAAAATCAAGCTCACAAAACAAACACGAATATGTCAGTGGACGTCATTCTCAAGACTGACCACTACAACAGCCAACCCATCCCCATCTCAAGCAGAGAGTGTGGTCACGTGATGACAACTCACGCAGTGTCGAGTTGGCCGAGGGTTGACCCGAGAATGACCTCCGGAATTGGTCGGCATCACTCCCTGTCCGGCCGGAGTGTGGCTGTTAAGTGTTGACAGACCATGCATGGACCTCCTCTGGCTATTGACATGATTCATTTCACGATGATTTCATGCAGCATCAACCTGTAGCGACGCGCATGGTTCCCTTGCTCACCAATCACCAGTCACCAGTCACTGGTGTTGGCACGCCGAGACGGTTGGTCCATCGTGCTCGCCGTCTTGCAGACATCCTCTCAGATCCACGGGGATCCAGAGGTTAACAATCACCTTCTGATGCGGTGCTTTGTTATCGTGCAGTCCGCGTCACATTAGGTTATACCAATATCCATGGACAGCATCTGGTGAAAAATTGCTGCTATCTTTTATCAAATTCTATTTTTCTTCCTACTAGAAATTCGATAAACGACGCGAGTTAAGATTCCATTTTGGTCATACAAATTCTAGTTTAATCAAGTATTAGTTATTTTATATTGAGTGAAAACTTTGTGATTAAATTAAAAAATGACATTCTTATCTTAATGGTGTACTATATTGTCATGACTGTGGAACAATATTATCTTATGACGTTTCTATACTCAGATTACGAAATTATTACGAATTTACTACCCACAGTTGATAGCCGATATGAATCAGACAGAAATGTAGACAAAAAAATGTCCTTGGTTTGAACTTTGAAAATTTAGACAGCACGCCGAGGTGCCACAACAAGAACTCGGCACCTCCACCTTACTACCTTAAAAAATCCAAGGTCGTGGACAGCAATACTATCAAATGCCTGACACAAAATTTCCTCTGTTTAGTGCCCATGTTTTCCATCTGGACTGCCAAGTGTTGACATTTTTGATGAATTGGTCAAGACAAGTCGACATCATCACTCATTTTGGTTCTCACAAATATGAGTGCCGGTATTTGGCTCTCATATAGGTATACATTTTACGACAGGGTTGCGTTGAAACAATTTTGTAAAATTATATTGCACCTGTTGAAAAAAAGTAAGAGTTTCGTAGTAGACAGATGCTGAGCAGTAAGATGTTACTTTATTATTTCAATGTTTAACGAGGGTGGGGTTGAGGTGCAAGTTGTTACCAAGTTGGTGGTTGTTTCTTCAAACCATCAAGACCTGACGAGACGAATGAACGAGGAGAGAAAGAGTCTAAGTGCCAAATATTCCACCTGAGATTCCACTTTCCCCTGTAAAAGGGTAAATAACAGGAATGTAAAAATAGCCTTAAAGGTCCACTATATAAGAAGGTATACCAGGGGGTCTCTATGCTCTTTTAGGGTTTAGAAAAGTGCATACAGACACCGAAGTTAAGCAACATCGCGCTGAGTCAGGTGTTTGATGGGTGACCATCATGCACATGATCAGTTCTGTTCGGGAGAGAGGTTGGAGGGTTTGAAGTTAGTACGACAACTTCACTCGTTTTGCTTATCAACCTCTTGACAGCACGGATTAGTGGAGGAATCCTGTTGTTCGACGAATTTGTTCTGAGTTTCAAGTTCATTGCGTGCCCGTTTGACTTTCAAACTAAATTGGGTATTTAAGTTCGGATACCCACACCATAATAAAAGCTCTTATATTAAACCACATATTAATTTAATCAAAACACAATCTATAATAATATACAGAATTGTTTAAAACCATCAAAAATCATCCTTTCTCACCATATGTAATTAAATCTAAATCCATGGTCCAGTTCTAATTGCGTGTACACGTGGTTTAATTGGACATGGATTTTCCAGCATCCCTCCATAAGACACCAAATCAATATCATTCAATATGAGGAAGAAAAATCCTTAAAAATTCTCACTAAAAATACAATATCTTGTCTATTGATCAGATTCTGCCTTTTTGATACCCCTGAAATCGAAGGAATTAAATTTCCCGTAATCTGCGCGATGCCCATCGTCTGCAATCGAATATCGTAATTCTGATACTTTCATCGTGCATTGAATGACTTGTAGAAGTGCAAATGATATCGGTGGCCGCAGCATGGGGCGCCAACAAGCGTACCGTCCCCGGCTTGGCTGGACGAATTCCCCCGCCCCCACCCCCAACAGACCGAGATCACGAAAGACTATTGTGGAGAATGTTATTTCCTTATCCTTGGCTGACAATGAAGCTGCATCACGCCACATAGGGCGCCAAAAAGAGCAAGGTGGTTGGGAACGCACGAGAGAGGTGTAGAGCAATAAACCACAATTGCAAGCGAATAGAATGTAGGCTAATGCCCCAACACCTGAAGTACCAAAAGAACGTTGATGCTGGCATTATTATCGGTGATATTTTCACTTTCGTTTCTGATAATATGAGTTTCAATGGCTCGTAAGGATGGAGAATGAATTGTTCGTGTTCGTAGCTGTAGATGTTTGGTTGCGGATAAGTAATGTTACAGCTGCAAGTGGACTTAGGTAATTATTTATTTGTATGTATGAAGAATGAGACTATTTGCACCGAAATTAATAAATCACGAAAAGAAAATTATTTTTCGAGCTATAAAAAGTAATCTGAGAGCTCAGTTCCCACTGTATGAGGTATTTTGTGTGTGAATAATTCCCATGATTTGTTTGAATTGATTGCAATTTGCTGTCGCCAACCGCCGTACATCACGCGGCTATAGAGCGACATTTGAAAGTATACCTATTTTTCATTAGATTCGTAGACTGAATTTCACCTTTTCAATGAGCAACTTCGAATTATTCCGAGCGATCATTGTGGTGAAATTAGGAAAACAGCTCTTCTGCAAGTTGATACAACAATTAATTGCCAGTTGATCAGATAATTATAAAATGTAGAATATTATCCGAATAGAAGAAAAGTGAAATATCAACATTTCTACCCACTCATTACATGCTAACCATCACCAAATCTTCAACATGCTTCACCGCTTAGAAAGCATAACCAAAACCATTGTGTATAAAATCATCCAAGCCACTGACTCATACGATTGCGCATCAAATGCAAAGACATCTCAATATCACATCACCGCCAACTTGGGGCAACGTGCGTCGTTAAAAATCGCACTAAAAGTACCACACTACCTACAATTCCTCGCCAAACGCTAGCCAAGAACAACGTCCTCCATGCAGCTTTATAACGATAGATAATAGCGTATGATAGGTGCTCGTGGTTTCTAGGTGCGCTCTCGTTCTATCGGCGGGGCTCGAACCCTGGACCCCCGCGGCCGCCGGCGCCCCCTGCCCAGTAGAAATGGGCTGTTATTGCGCAGCATGAGCGAGGGCCACTTGCAACCATGCTGATCGAAAATTGCTTCGTAATCTACAAGCCCATGGTGAAGGTATAGACCACATTAACACCTTATCCTGGCATTCTATGACTTAGCGATCCCGGCGCCTACTTCAGCTGGCATTCGTATTTATTTTTTTGCTTAATTATTATGCCTCCCTATAACATCTTGCGATTAATAGAGAAACAATTAATAGATTGGTAAATTAATCCAATTGAGCTTTGTCTAACGCTAACAATGGTATAATAAATCAAAGTATGGGCCATTGTTAAGCCTTTCTTGACAAACAATTGTGGTTCGGCTTATGGTTTGGGTAAGACTGCGATGCTCGAACAACTTATAGCTTTCAGGAATAATTATATTCTGTTTACGTGACACAATAATAGTATAGCAATAATAAAAATAATCAAAGTGAGCAACATTGCAGTCGGAGAAAAATAAAACCACCGTGTTGTCTGGAATAAACGATGGACCACGGTGGTTCAGTTATCTGACGCAGCAGGTAATGGTCATAATGTCTGCTGACAGATGAGTGCTTATTGTCGAACCATGCTGGAACACAGCGTGACTCGCTCATATTTTACCTACCTATAACCGCTATCCCATCATTTTCGTTAGTACAATTCATAATAGCAGATATTTCATAGCGAGCAAATAATTTAGATAGTACCATCGTGCTAATGAAACCCCGATTAAGCGGACGAGTGCGAATATGCTGCCCATTGCAAGCTCATCTCCAACAAATAAAAAATTAATCAAATCTGATCCACGCTTCGATAGTTGATACCGGGGAGGGTTTTTCAATGAAATAGTTTACTATTTACTCTACCTATACGTTCCGTTCTTTACATTCAAACTTTATTATCTATGGCGATATAAACAGATGTAAAGCTTTCGTATTATTTTTTACATGAATATTAGACCTTTGAATATCATTGTATGCTAATTTTTATGATAATTTGAAAAATTGAAATGTTTAAAAATTTGTAATTTGTTTTCATGTCAGTTGAAACTTTATTTACATAGACGTGAGATGATCGCTTGGATAAAAAAGTTGGTATAAGATGAAAGCGTCGTGTTTTCTTCTCTCGTGTGAATGTGTTGCTCTATAGTACATGCTTGCCGTAAGCCTACGTGAACAGAGCAAGAACAACAAGTTGGCTATTGTTCTCCGCTTGTGCTTCTCGCCCCGAGCGAGCTCATTTCACCCCCTGTCAACACCCCCCCCCCCCCCCCCCCCCCCCTCCCCCCAGACAACATGGCACAATGGCGAGGTGATTGAATATTCATTCAAGTCCTCTGATGTTGACACCTGTCACCAACCAGTGCAGAAAAGTTATTCAATTTTTTGAATTCATTTCCGAGTCATATTCCCGTCACACGTTTGGAGATCACGAATTTCCGGGCCCGTGTTTCGCTCGATGGTTGTTTCGTGAATAGTTTGTCCCAAAAATAGACTTTTGGAGTAACAATTATGCAGCTTCAATTGTCGCATATTCCTCTCGTTGCGCTTCTTAACGTATTCTTTGTAAGAATCGCCGAATCTTGAAATCATTTTTTACAATTCCAACTCCATGTAACATCCTTAATAATTGACATCAGAAGCATTCTTTTTCAAATAAAAATAGCTGCGCCATTCATAAACAAGAATTTAATGTGATATTTTCTTTCTAATATCTTCTTTGAAATTAGGAAACAGTACTTTTGGATGTCAAACGATACATAATCCCCACAAAATTAGCGTTACCTGCCACGAGCTCCCCCCCCCCCCCCCCCCCCCCCCCATCCCCCCCCCCCCCCCCCCCCCACCCCCCACCTCATCAGTACAGCTAACGTACTCGAACCCATGAGTAATCGCCCAACATCATGTAAATGAATAATTAATCTGTTGCCTTAAAATAAATTAGCAATCTTAATTATTGTGTCGAATAGGGGACGAAGTGATCCGCTTAACACCTGTCTATGGAAAGTATACTGAACAAAACAAAGCGTATTCAAATGCATCCCATTTCAGTACTTCCTAGTGATGTGAATCTAAATAGAACACGAATCTGAGCCAAATATTTGAAGAAATGGGGATGTAGGGGGTGTTTTTAGGGACAGAGAGAATATTTGAATACATTGTATATGTGGGAAAGAGAGGGTGCTCATTTTAAATAACATCACTCAGCGGAAACGAGAATTCAGTCTTGTAGCGAACTAATATAATGAGTAAAAGCAATAATTCGCTTGCCTTGTCTGCATATCGTGGGAAAATCAGATCGGCCATGTACCATGACACACTTCCTTGTTGAATAGTGAGGGTGGGTGATTGATTGGGAATTATAATGCATGCTATTAAAATGTCACGCTCTTTTAACTCTATCCATATAGCCTTTACTAAAGCGAAGGTATAGGTATGTGTGCGTAAAGCCATGTCTATAATGTTTCGGTGTGATTGTCTTTATCGGAGGGTTGGATATCTGGGAGGAAATCGGAAGTTCGGCGATTCTCAGTAATAATTTGACAAGAGAATGCTTAGAACAAGTTCTGCAGCTGATAATTTTCGCATGTTTCTTCGTCTCACTTGACATACCAACTGTTTTTCGAATAATTTAATAAATAAACTTGCTGAAAATTCGTTTAGTTTTACTGCTTCAGTGAACGACTATTCTAAATTTATGTA
Source organism: Nemurella pictetii (assembly GCA_921293315.2). Taxonomy (NCBI): domain Eukaryota; kingdom Metazoa; phylum Arthropoda; class Insecta; order Plecoptera; family Nemouridae; genus Nemurella; species Nemurella pictetii. The sequence goes on along the minus strand of OV121116.1, from coordinate 21,047,589 downwards.
TTTGTACTTGTCTCATGATAAACGGAATGAAGAAGTATAAGACATTATTAAGAATTGAAAAGAAAACCTTTACCAACAAACGAAGTTTTTCACCCAGTAAAATACATTAACAAATGGTTCAAATGCTTTCACACGAACTAAGTTTGCCCGAGTTTGGCTGGAGACTTGAACGCACGGGCAGAAAAGTAAATGCATTAGAGTCGCACTATCTCGACACAGAACAGACATACAGGCCCCTACGTACATTCATGTTGTATTTTCCGCAAGGATAAAGAAAACTAATACCATAAAGTCCATCAAAGCTTCAAGACAACCCATATTGCAAATCTCAGCCTATCAAGAAACGTCACAATAGTGATAATCGCATAATTTTTATCTGATAAAATATAAGAATTTGTGCTGCATGCGTCAGGATAGTGGCTTTTGTACCGGAAATATTATAGAAAGAGCTGTCCTGATGGCATGTTCGCGGCTGTGGCCGGCGTTATGTGGTTTATGGAGGTTCGATCCTGCTAGGGATCCAGCAACCACCTAGCATTTGAAGCTAGCCGGCAATAACTTATTCGTCCGACTATAGTATATCAGGTCTCAAAGTCGCCAGCCAGCCATAATGCCATCGTGATGCCTGCCATCCTGATCTCTATAGCAGAGAGTACCTACGAACACCAACGTCCATCCATGTGCCGTAACGGCCTCTAATCCGACGATATCAAAAGAAACGGTCCACATTATTTTCTACTATATACAATACAACGGCTAGCGTTTATAGCTCTTGTCGTCTTGATGAAAAGGATTAACGAGTTGGTGAAATCAGAATCGGGATGCCGCGACGTGTCAAGTCACAAAGTCAAAATCAAGAGCCAAATTTGACATCGTGCTAATTTCGGCAAGGTTATTTTTATTTTCACCATGTAGCATGTTGCGTGTTATTCGCACTTTGAGTGTCATCTTTAGGATTTTATTGCGTTTTGAGATACAAGAATGGCGCCACGGATGGCGCCATTGCTGATGAATTTTTCTGTTTTCTTGTTTTTCGGTTTCCTCTTTTCTTATCAATTGAGTATCGAGTGAAGTGCAACACGTTTTAACCTTTTATATATACAGCAAAGGAGTAATTTTGAACCGGACTATAATTTCCCGGCTACAGGGCTGGGGAAAAAATCCTTCTAACGCAACCTGTGCTCGTCAAAACATTACAAGAGTCTCGCAACATTTTTAGGATCAGCTCGGCCAGAAACGGCCTGTAGCCTATGTGACAGCTCTATTACCTACAGAGAAGACTGTGTAGGGACTGTGTTAGCTTGTGAGACCTTCGTGGTGCCAGTACACAAGATGAGACTTATCACAGGTCCAGGATAATTAACAGATTGGTCCACTGAGGAATGAGAACGAGAGGGAATGATGTAGGGGAGGTGAGAGGTGGGTAGGAGGAAGATAGGTGATGGTCACATGGTGTTATGTTCACTCTGTGGTGACAATCCTTGTACGGCTTTATTGAGCCAAGTGGGAAAAATAATTCACATTTAACACGTTTCGAAAAAAGGTCCGGTCGTAAAACATCTGGCCTATCGGCCGAAATTCCACATTTTAGCGAAGGGAAGACAAAGCGAGAAAACATTTTACTAACGTCTAGACCTACATGTATGATATAAACAGGGAGGTAAACTTTCGATTTATTCCTCATCCTGTATAACTAATAGATATTGTGATCTGTGTAATAATATTTTGACAATACATTAAGCGATGCTTTTCAATCGTTATGCAAACAAGCTAATACGGAGCTGAAGAAGTTTGATCATCGGGAACAGATCGAAGGCGATTGGTGTCTGGTGATGCAGCTGAACAATCCTCCAAGTCGATCGGACCAGATCAGACATGGAACAAACGCCAATTACTTGCCGCTCCTTGGTCACAACACCCAGCGCCTCGCTAGGCCCTTTCAGATAACCGTCTTCCAAAGAACACGAGGACAAATTAAAAGGCTATAACATTCTCCATTGTCTCGACGTTTATTAGACTCGTTATCACTCGGCTCAAAAGTACTTCCTTCTCGATGAAGTTATTTTATCTGTTAGCCAAGAGTCCGACATTCTCAAGACAAGTGACAAGCAAAATATGTTCGATCGGCCAGTTATTTTATAGAGGGGAGAAACGGGTTTTATTTTCAGCTGTATTTTGAGATGCAGTCCTTTGGCCTTTGGGACATTGGAGAAGGTGTTCTTTGCTAGAATCTTGAACGCATTTGAGTTGGCAAATTATTTTGGAAACTATGTATTTACTACACTTTAATTTTCTTCATTGAGGGTCCAATTATAAATCTAATATTGTTACTTATTTTGTCATTGATCTTTTGGTGATGATTCTGTTTTTTACTAAGATAGTATTTCGATAATACTTATTACGTTTGGTAACAGATTTTAGATTTTAAATCCTCAGCCCTTGATTTATGGTGTGTCGGATCTGGTATACCTGCCTGGGATCAAAATAAACAGCAAATCAGATCGCATTAAAATCGCCACAGCCATTTTATGACTTTTCCCAACCCGAATAAATTATTTCCTTACAATTTACACGCGCCTCTTTCCCTACCCCAAAACTACGCTCGTGTCATGAGACAAGCTTTAGGGGTGAATAAATAGTTTCTTTTCACAGCAGGATTCGACCAAATCTTCTCATTCAATCCAGTCCATCACCCAAAAGCTAGCATCTCTAGCCGTAACAAAGCATTCTCTCAAGTAGGTAACCCCATCTTGATCTCCTATCATTTTAAACACACATCCAATCATAGATAACAAACAACCCATTGTTCAACAATAGTCTATTTGTGGAAATGTCATCTCATATTGCGAGTTCTCTGCGCAGATCTCAGAATACTTGCTTGTATATCTGGACCATGTGCAGAGTGAGAGGAAAAGGTAAATAGGTGTCGAAAAGCTTGTGTGGCTGCAAAGCAACAAGCACACCTGTGGAAAAGGCCAAAATAAATGGCAACCCTTACTTCCCATTCTTCCCTTTCTTCTCTCTAAGTGTCAACCCCCTGCTTCGGCTAATATCATCATGGCCAGGCCCACACAAGTGAAATAATCTATGCCTTTCTACAATCCAACGTGGTATCAACAACTAGCTCTTGCATATTATTATTGGACCTACCACAAAGGTGTGTTTTCTGCTTTCAAAGCGTCTCTATACTCACAGGATAACGTAGGTATACCAATACTGAACGTTGTCGTTTGGTGACATTCCTTTTAGTTCTCTCTAAGCAAGTCGCTAGAACAGAACGATGTTTCCTAATCCTGGCTTTCCCTTTTCTTTCTAACTCTCCTAAATTCCTAGTTCTTTTGTGTTCGGTTTAATAACTGAAAACTCCTCGGCGGGAATATGATAATCGTATTCCAGACAAAATTTTTCTTATGCATTTTTCTTTTTGATTCTCGATCCATCCCAAATTTTTAAACAGCCCTATTTTATGGGAACTTGAGAATTTTTCTAGTATTATGTGAATGGGGTCTAAAAAACAGTCAATAGAAATTGGACCACATCTTATCCTGGGCCTGTATGAAATCAAATTAAAATATGTTGGGATTTTGGGGGCCCTCAGCCACTGGGGCTGCCTGCTCTGGGACAATTTGATCTCTCATTTTTCGGGAACACACCGAAGATTGCACTCTGTACATGTAAGAGACAGTGTATGAATATCTTCAAATTCAACATGTCGATCTGCGTGTGTTGGCAATTGCCGTAAAGTTGATAGTTGTAACAGCTGCATATCTACGTGGTCGGAGCCCAACATTGGGATTCTCATAAATCGCCACTTAGTACTCGTAAATCTACACTTGGTATCCGCCAATCGCCACTTGAAACTCGTAAATAGCCACTTTACAGAAATTGTCACTCGGTATACCGTTAAATTACCACTTGTTACCCGGCAATCCCACTTGGAACTGAACAATCGGGTTCCACTATTATTTAAGTCAGTGTATTGATCGTATATTTCACGATCAATGATCGTTTGTTTTCGCAATGCTTTACTGACCAACAGTAACTTTTTTCCATTGGGAACTTACAATTGCGAATAAGATTTTAATTCAAAGTTTTGGTGATTTAATACTTTTATAAAAATTTTCATAGCTTATGTTCATCCCTAGTTGCTTACATTAAGATGACTAATTGGCTGTAGCAGCATAGGCCACCTATACTCACGGCTGATAGATTTCGAAAGGAACTAGCTTATTAGTCTTTGCTCATTAGACCAACCAATTGCTTATTTCCCTTCGCCAAACCGCTCCACATGGCATCTCTGACCCTCGGCTTACTTCCTTCTTCTCATTACTCTCCAAAGTTACCGAGCTCAATTTATACCTGTATATTTAAATAGACGTGGGGGAAATTTCTAGTCAATTATTGTCCGTGTATGCAAGTAAAATAACCATACCGACGATCATAATTATTACTTGTCTCTAATTATAACCTTGTTGAACAACAAGCTTAAAGATGAACGAAATTGCACTTTAAATGGTTTTTTATCCTATAATTTGGCGTGGCTTTCAATTATCTATACAACTGTGTTTCACAGCATTTCTTTCCAATAATTTCCCCACTTCTTCCCTCACACAACGCGGAACCTTTACACGAGCGTGGAAAAATTATGTGTCTTAATAACTCAATTCAGTTAAAATATTCAGTCAATTACTTTGTGCGTATTGGTTTTCAAGCCGTAATGAAATGTCTAATTTTGTCGCCATTCTTAGGTGTTCATAATCTGTCATCATCTGTCATGTGGTTACATATTGACGTAAGTGAAACTCCGAAATACCGACCGTTGATATGGACCACTTCTAACAAAAAATGACAAAAATGCTAATCTCGTTATATTATCTCGTCTTGAGCAAAGAAAAGACAGGTAATACAGAAATACCCGCATCCTTTATCGTTCATCCGTGGATATGATGATTTTGCGTCATTGGATTTCAAGAGTCGGATCCTAACGTGGAAAACAAACATCCGGTCGTGTCACCCTTTTCTTCCAATTCCCGTAAAACAACGGAAATCTAATGAGCTCTGCCCAGGCCAGAAATACGCTATCAGCTATATGGACGCGTGCTGAGCTTTAAGTGACGAGATATTATATTTCCGTCTTTGGCTGATATTTGCTTGCTAGCGACACTGCTAGTTCAACATCCTTTATTACCAGTTAGCGTCGTCGTCGTCGTCGTCGTCGTCCTCGTCATCGTAATGACCGAGAGTTTGCTGTGTTTTACCTCGCTAATGATTAACATGGCACACCTGCTATAAAGCGTTGCAAATTGAAGCGCTTGCGTCTCATTATACACAGTAATTTTCACTGGGATCAGATCCCATGAAACCCCGCTAAATTTTCAAGACTTTAAGGGTGCGAATGCGAAAAAAAATAACTATGTTTTTTTATGAACTTGCCTGCATCTTGCAATGGGCAGTGATAAAACGAGTATTGATTCCTTCCTCGATTTATTGACACCCGCTTCCTGCATGGCAATTGTAATTGTGTTTTGCAATGGGAAAACTTGAATTTGAACAAATAAATATGTTTTCTTTTCACATCAGTTGTCGATACCATGCAGAATCTACATTCACCACGAGTTATCACTCCCAGTCAATACTTCCATCTTAGTGTGGGACTTCCTCGAATTTTTGGATTATTTTTATTGACATTTAATTAATTTGTAGTTTATGCGAACGATTAGGAAAACGAATACAAAACAATAATAATTCTAAATTTGAAAAGCGTCCAATGAAGGAAAAATGTGTTTCACTGCAGCTGAAACGTGAGTAAATCAGTACATGGAATATAATCTCGTCCTTCCCCCCCCCCCCCCTCCCCCTCCCCCATCACCATTCCCTGTACACCATAAAACTCAGCACATATACCAATACTCCATTACATTGTATCTCTTTTCGCAGCCGCCATTTTGTCACTTTGATGAATAGTGCGATCGAACTCAGGACGTCATCAAAATGAGTTCTGCTTGACTTGGAGAAAAACAATAAGTCGTTTAGAGAGTAGCTCAGGCATAAAATGCCGAGCGTTTATTGCATGATCTGCTTCCTCTGCTGGTTCAATTACCTACACACAGCATGACTGTTTAGCCACCTTTAATAATGCATTGGATTCGAATCCAGGCCGAACATAGAACGCATCGCTAGTTTGTGACGATTACAAATGATAAAAGGAAGTTTGCTTGCTATTTCCGGTTCAGACGTACGTCGTTAAAGTCGTGTATATCTATCCTGTATAATGATCCTTTGGAGCGCTTCATATACGCCAAGGGGAAGGGGTGTGGGACGTTTTGACAACACCGAATTGTCATTACCATGGGTTTCACAATTTCTTACATTGAAATTTATGTCGGTTTGATTTTTACGCCTGATTTTCTTTGGAATCACAGATTTGTGAATTCGATTAGCAAACTGCAGTTAGCAAAAGTAATAGTAATGACAGATTGTAGTGAATTGACTCATTTTAAACTTATCAGCTTGAATTATTCTTAGTTTTTGTACGTTGAAAGCTGTTCTAAATTGTTATACCTTATTGTTAACTATATAGGAATTTTGCCATATCACAATTTATAGTAGAACTATTCCATTAATTTTTCTCATACCCGTAATAGAAAGTATTTAAAAGATTACGAATGTTCCAATCTCACTGCAATAAAAATTAAATAATGTTGTATATTCTACACAATATATTATTGATTGGTGCCCTAGGGCTTTATTGCCAAACATGTGTACGGAAAAACCATCACATATCGATAATCACCACGAAAGTTTCAATTGTGTCGCACAGTGAATACTTAATCATGTACTAAATACTGTCAGTCCAACAAGCATCAATTATAAAGTCTGATGTTGAAGCTGAGTCGACATACGAGCCTCATTATTAATTATGTTCTTTACTTCGGCAGTTGGGACCTTTCAACTGGTCCTAATTTTCATCTCTGCAACGTCATATCTAAATTTTTTGTGATTTTTAAGAAATCAACTGTCAATTACCTTCAGTTTATTTTGTCCCCAGTTGACTCGAAAGAAAGAGCGTGCGATTAGAATGTGGTGATTGAAGATTTTAAGAATGCTGCAGCATAGGATCGATGACATACAGCGCTGATTGTGGATATAGTTGTAGCACGTTCTAGTTAGCTATCGGATAATAAGTGACCAATGACGTATTTTGGGTTTGAAGAGAAAAAATGAAATGTTTCTATGGGCCAGAGATTTGCTGCAGCCATGTGTAACGCCCTGTCATAATTCTCTTGTGTGCAACTTAAATTATCTCACATTGAAACAAATCAATCAAATTCACTTTCAATTATCTCATAAGATATGTAAATGAGGCACTTCATATTCGGTATAAGCTCATGGAAAGTCTAACTTGGTTTTTATTTAATTATGAATTGTTAATTATTTCCTATAACAGCCACATCAATGGAGAAGGACAAACAAGAATATTTGGATGTTGGAAGTTGATATGTTAGCTGGACCCATAGTATTTATACCTATCCTATATACTTAAGCTTCTGAGCACTGCAATCAACTCTAGGATCTAAGACAGGCAGAAGAATCAATCTTATTCGAAGCTTGGTGCTCAAAAAGTGATCACTTTATTTCCGCTTAGCTAATTTGTTTCTCGTTGGAAAAGCTTATGAATGTGTGAACGAGACGACGGCGGCGGCGGCGGCGGCGGCGGCGGCGGCGGCGGCGCAGACTTGTTCTGATATTGATGCCTAGCAGCAAACGCAGCCCACGCGTACCTTTACCTGCAGCCAGCCATCAGCCAACGTTTTACCTTCATGGTAAGCCTCCTTTTATGGCAACGCTTGCAAAATGGTGTATAACTTACCAGATTACTAATCATTCCTCTTTTTTTTCATATTTCAAACGTATCTTTATTTTTTATAAATATAAACATTTTACAAAAGAAACATTAGTTACTAACAGCTTGTAACTCTTGTGGTATCCACTACCCCACTACTGCAGTCCAGCAGTGTGGTATAGAGAGAAAGAATCTTGTCACACGAAAATATGCAGATAACAGGTGTAGAATAGGTACTTGAGAGAAGCGAGACGAATATAGAATATGCTGCATTCTTTGAACACAATAAAAAGATGGAAAAATAAATCCATAGCAAAATAAAATAATAAATTTAAAGTACGCTATTAAACAATGTAATATATTCTCTAATGTACATCGATATATATATACACGTCACATGAATGTGATTAAATGGCACTTACATAGAATCTAAGAGAAATGTAAGTAGTTCGTTCGTCACAATCAGTTTTCTGAGTCTCACAATTCTTCGGGGCTACCTACCAATAACGAAATCTCGTCATCTGGATCGTTTGTTCTCGGTTTCTGGTGGCACCCTCACCCCGTGGTACCGTGGTAGAAAGTAATACAGCTGGCCTCTTGACTAGGTTTGGTTCTAGCGTTGCTCCTGACGGATGCTGCAGAGCACCGTCGAAATGTTCGCCGTGCCCTCTCCCTAAGCACCAAGGGCACAGCGACACAGGAGGTTTTCCTCAGTTCATACTTTTATAAATAGGTATTCAACTGTCATCGACGAATAAGCAACAAAAACAACAAATTCGTGCTCATATAACCGAGCTAATTTCTTGCAAGAGAGCATAGTCAATCACATCGTCATGTGTCGTTTCATATGCAGGGAAAGGTGGTCTGATCGCGAAAAGGCTCGCTCGCACAAGCGACATTGGAAAGGCCGGTCGCCCGTGTGCTTGCGGTAGTGCCGCGTCAGCTCATCGGATCGCGCAAACTTCCACCCGCAACCCTTCCAGCTGCACTGGTACGGCTTCTCGCCGGTGTGCGTTCGGAGGTGGGCCTTCAGATGCGACGACTTCGTGTACGTCTTCCCGCAACTCGGGTGAGAACAAGTGTGAACGATTACTTTCCTACGACTCCAGTTTCTTCGGCGGCGAGGTTTGACGGGGGGCGTCGGCTCACCAGGACTTGGGGTGGCCGCGGGAGGAATTCCGTGGGCCCGATGGGGCGCTAAGTAGCCAGAGGGTGGCACATGTAGGTGGTTCAATTGGGGAGATGACGGCGGAGTTAAGATTTTGAAATGGCCGACTTGAGAGTGTTGATGGTGTCGGTAGACGTCACCGTAACTGGATCCGGGGTGGTGGTAGAAACCGCCGCAGTTCTCCGGGGTGGCCGGCGGCGAGATCTGTCCGAAAGGGATGTGGCCCGATGTCGGGGCATGGGCGCCGGAGTAAGGCGAAGGGCAGTAATGCTGCATGCCGTTCGAATGATGACCGGAGTACGGATATGATGACATCTGCCGGTGCACCCCCAAGTATAATTGGTCGTTGGTGAGCTCAGTCTTGATTTTCGTTGGTGGGAAGTATAGAGACGACGTGTCGGACTTGTTGGCTGGTGAGTCCTCTTCGGACGATGACGCCGCCATGTAGAAGGAGGGTGAGACGACAGGCACTTGCTGGTCACCAACCCCGGAGCGCTCCAAGTAGTAGGGGGTGTCGGGGGTGACGTAGCCCCCACAGTCTACCTCCAGCTTGCTCGGGCACGAAGAGCCCTTGTACACGGGCTCCTGTGCGACCGGCCCACCCACCCCCAAGATGACCGTCTCGATGTCGTGCCACATCTGAAAACAAGGGCAATTGCAGACGTTAGTCTGAGACGTCTCCATTGCGCCATGATCTCTCTTGGCTTTTAAAGCAGCGAGAGTTCCATTTTTATTGTTGTTTTTATCGTTTATATATTTCTACTATTTATATCTTGACGTATCTTCAAAACTATATATTTTACGTTCTAAATATTGTTAGAACTTTTAAAATAAATAAAAAAAACAGGTTATAAATAATTCAACTGCGAGCTAATTTAAATAAGTTTAATTATTAGCCAACGGGTTTCATTTCAAATTGATAAATCTAATCTAAAACGGCCTTTATGTTTTGTGATGCCTTCGCTGCCGCTATTTAGGTCTGTGTTGAGGCATTCAGGTCTGAATGGTGGGGCGAAGAGTTCCCCAAAAGGGTCACTCATATAGTTAACCCATCAATCGTGAAAAGCAATTATGTGCAGCGGGGCAAAGAACAAGAAGAAGCTAGAAGCAGATTCGATGGTGATTCTACTCGCAGACCGCGGGTTCATTAGACACAAACGCAGCCACATCGGTCTACAGCCCCTTTTATGAAATTTCGGCGATTCCGTTTCCGTCAAAAGTCAAGCATTTCAGACGATTTTTTTCTCCTTTTAAATATCGATCCACAGAGATTGGATCAATTTTTTACGAAAGCGGGAAAAGCCACCCAAAAAATTCATCCTGCCCGAAATTTCACGCCGACGTAAGAGAGATGTTTAGATTCAGTTATCTTGTCAACATCTCGATCCTTTGCCGAAATATGACCGAAAATAGGAAATAATAATACCAAAAATATATACTTTTTTAAAAGAACAGCTGTCAATATACCCTTCCTCTTCTAAAACAACCCTATACCCCGTTGTTTTATCAGTTGGCTGACTTTAAGTCCCACTTCAAACATGGATCTTCATCACTTGTAAACTGTAACATGCATTCAGCTAGCATAATACCATTATGATCAATTGAAATCTAAAATAAAACTGCAATCAAAAGGCTTGGAATTATTTTGTCTCAGCTCACTTGATCTCAGCCGTACTAACCGCGTCAAATAATGAAAAAATATGCAAGTCATAGATATGCTACAAGTCACAAGCGTTTCAAAGACTATTAAACGTTGTGCCTGTCTTGTAAAGTAAACAAAAGAGTCTTAAAATCGCATATGCCTGATTTAAAAGACAGCTAATAGCTGCCTGCGACCGTTGATGTCCCCGAATAGCCAGCTGCAATCTCTGGAGCTTTTATAGAATCAACATTCTTAGCAATTGTAGCGTTGGATATGAAAAGCTATCAAAAATCCAACCCGTCGTTCCTAACTATACGTTTATAGGTGATATGATGGGCAAGATCATCTGAAAGTAATTGCCGGTGCATATCTCACAAGTAACCAGCCGCATAAAAAGCTTAAAAAGCAGGCATCACAAGAGTGAAATGCCTGCGGGGGGCGGGGGGCGGGGGGGGGAGGCGCACTGTGCCCATTGCCCCCGGTCAACCGCCGAGAAAAACCTGCGAGCCCAAACGCTCTCCTCGCATGCACTCTATTATGATAATATTATGATATGTTGTATATTATCCGAGATGTCTTTTATAAGAATCTCAAATTACTCAATGAACATTTCTTTGACAAGAAAACATAAATTTCTTGAATGAAAACAAAAATTCCAGCCGTAGCTCTTTTTATATTCGACCTCTAAAGGTTTATGGTTGTAAAAATGTATAACAAATCAATAAAAGTGTTGTGAATTTATTTATACAATAAAGGTGGCCTATTTGGGCATTGCGGCGTCCTGACTGATTTGAAGTTGGGATGCTGAGATGCTGAGATGCTGGGATGCTGGGTTGACCGCAGACGCTGTACCCGGCTCTGATCCGTTCACTCCTTGAAATTTGTGGACGCGCGAGATGTTTCATTATACCATTCACAGCCGGCTTGCCGAAAAAGAAAAGAAGTCTCGAAAGGGTTTAAGTCTAATTTAAAACATTGGGTTAGTTTTTTTTATTGGTCTAAGTTATGCGCTTACTAGAATTTCGAGGGTCGTTCACCGTTTTCAAATTTCAAGTCGCCGAAGTCAGAAAAGAGGCAAGATACCTTCGTACCAACCAATCCGTGCCTTGAGAAGATGCACTATCTAGCTGACGTTTTAAAACTGCTCTGGGATTTCTGTTCTTTGATAACTATATTTTTACCGCCAATTGAAGTAAAGCTAATTTTTAACTATAGTGTAATTAAAATGCATTCTAGGATCGCTATGGTCGTCAAATTTGCATAAATCAAACTTATAACTCGCATCTAATTTGAAAATAATGTGCCAGACAACCCTCTTCTAAAAAATGCGAACAACCCAATCAAAGATTAGCAGTTGGAGACTAACTAATTCAGCTGTGGTCTGCGGCGATCCAGCATCCAATGTTAAAATTAGACTTGAATGCGGTGGTTTGTGTCTGATCGTTTCCTCTTCGAATTGATTTGTCCACGCTTTTTGGCCTCTCAGCCAATGTGATTTATTCGTGCAAAGCACGCATCAACCTCCTACTTAAAAGAAGAAAAATAATACGATAATGACGAAGATGAAGGAAGAAGAAAATAACTAAATAAAGCAAGCTATACAGGTAACCTAGCTGCTCAGCTCGAAAGCTCCAGGGCACAGGCACATGATTATATTCCTGGCTCTTAAGTCTGAGGAGAACGTCTTACACATGTGCAGCGGTCATCATTAGACGAAGATACACTCTTTGATTGATAACAAACCCCTTCGGGCTTGTTTTTAACTAATTAAATACTGATTACTCATCAAAATTATATCCTCCATCTTGTGATGTATTCATTATCCGAGTGGAGGATGGTACTAATCCGAATGTGATTGAGAATGATATTGCTTATCTGAGTATTTTATTCTGATGTACACGGTGCCAATCAAACGTGTCTGTGAAATTATGTGAGTGCACTTTCAAGATGTTATTGTTGTTACCAGCTTATGCCTACACTTATTTGATAATCAATTGCTTTAATGTCAGTGAAATTCGATTGTTTATTTTTTCTGCTAATGACAAAATGTCAACACAATTTCATAAAAATAGCTGGCTAATGTTTCATCCACAATATGTCAGCAACATTCACTCGAAGTTCAGATTCGTCCCTAATGCCTAAGCCCTAATCTAGTGGCCAATTCTTGATCAATTCTAAGACAAGAGCTGAGCTAGTTTGATATAAACGTCATCCTCCTGCCACTCATGTGACTTACCTCTTGAAAATCTGCCATCCCCGTGTCGCCAGGCGAGTACCTCGTAGCCAACATCAGACCAGGCAGTCTTTCCAACACTAAAGAAGTGAAATCAGTCTCTGAACAAAAGAAACTTGACCAAATCACCGCTTATAGTCAGTATAAAAACAGCACAATATCTTCCGAAAAGAAACGGTTAGGTTATTTGAATGCACTAGCAGCACACTGAGTCCGTGATCACACAGCTGCCCGCCGTCTGAAGCCGTCTGCCGTCGTAGCGCTCTGACGTTTACTGTCGCCAACCCAACACAACAATGCCACCTGCTCGCGATGCACCTCTTGTTTTCATCTGTTCCTCCACCAACTCTTTCATCTGAACCGCCAACAGCCAATCACAAAGCACCGCTGGTCGGCTCGCGTCGGCAGCAGCCAATCACGACGGCGCCACAGCTCGCGCCTAAATGAGGAGAAGCACTTTGCTGGCTGGTACCTCTCTTTAATTGATTTACTATTGCACGTCCAAGGTATTACAAGACTATTGATGGATTTGACCTGTTACATATTTCATGCCTTTTGACGAGATATTCATCTGTCGATGGCAAAGTGAAAGCAATGCTAGCCGTGCCGGTGTTATCATTGAGGGTGTAGCTAATCGAACAATGTAGTTTAACCCTTCAGCCTGGTTTCAATTATTTTTAATAAAAAAAAAACATCGGCCAAAACCGGTCAAACTCTTTTTGTGTCAATTTTGAATCGCGTCCAGACATTTTATGCAAATATTGTTACTCAACATGGTATTCAAATAAAATGCACATCACACATAGTTAAAGAAAGTGTATTCGGGTTGTAAATTTGGGTCTCACGAATATTTGACTGCCAGGAACATTTCCTTCAGCCGAGCGCTGTGCGTTAAGAAAAAAACACTTCTGCGTTACAATACTTGAGCGAATGTTTCACAATGTGAGAATATTATTTTAAAATGATAGTAATGTGTCTAAAAGTGATTACCATTTTGGTACACACGAATTGTCTGATCGCTGTAGAGCGACGGAGGAAAGTCTTTTCAGAGCTCGGGGCCAGATTTCACATCGCTAGCTACGAGATTGCTTCTATTAAACCATATTATGGTGCAGCACACATAAACTCCGTAAGCTTTTCAATATTTCACATCCACTCAGCATGATAGAAATGTGCATGATACAGTTTCATCTTCTTACCTATACCGTCCTACCTGTAGAGTCTTACATCTTACTCACGATTGCTTCACGTTGAACGCGCGTTTGCAAGGATCTTTGGAAATTGCATTGAAACCAACTCACAGCGCACGTTCTTGTATTCAATTTCCGATCGTTGAATTCGTTCGAATTTTACGGCTCTGGATCGGCTCTAGATGATTTTTATTACGAAACTTTGACAACTCGATCATTTTCACTTCTGACTTGCCATTTCAATAATATACTTACGATACCATTCACGTACCGTGAGGAATTCAAATGAGTATTTGGAAATAAAGTCACCTTTTCCTTGTAGAACGCAACTGAAGCAATATTTTTCCCTAAAGATCTCATACTCATAAAATTATCTGAATTTTAAGTAATAAACCATTATATCATCGTATGTATCCTTGACAGATTGCGATTGTGAACAGTTTATGGATAAGCTGTACTTACATGGTTCTACATGATGATGATTACCCTAAATGAACTTGTCAATGGACTTAAAATTTGGAATTTTTCTCATCGATACTGCAGGTCTGACGTCTGTCATAGCGAGAACAGCTAGTGCTGCCGTTAATGATGCCACATGCCAAGCACACGGCATGACAACAATCCCCGTTAGAACTAAAGCGATATTTGCGTGAACCTTAACGAAAAGCACGAGCACATGTGCCCCGGAAGTAGAATTATAATGTCACTGGCACCGGAAACTCCAGCCTCCGGAAAATAACTGCAACGTTTGCGCGTACTGCTCTTGCCGCTAGGATCTTTCGATGACAATGACATTGTGAGCAGTCAACTTGAGCGTTTGCATCGGTGTTTGTCATACACACGTTGAAAGTGACTTGAGTCTGCGGCGGAGACGAGAGTTTAAGTTTGGCTGCACCTGAAACGACTGTCCGCTCTTTTACTTTCATGTATGCATCGACTCACTCGACAGGATAGAGATTTTTCGCACCTTCGTACTAGATCTGAGATTGTCCTAAAAATTCAACGCAATACTTACATGCAATTACTTGCAATTGCTAACATATTGTTTGTTGACCTTATGCAACCCAATTAAATGCTTCTGTTTCCAACAACTCTATAATTACCTTGCGCATTGGATGGGGGAAGCAAGCGACGCGAAGACTTCAATTCAACGCATAGAACTTGAGAAAAAAGCACGAGCCTTTTTTGTGTTTGATTGCACGATTCCGTTTAGACCGGAGCACTGGACCGACATTTAATTATTCCGATACATTCAAACCCTTACTTATAGATCTGCTACGTTTCTGAGATTCACCTCCAGTTGCGGATAAATATTTCATAAGAATCGCAGACTTGTTAGCAAAAATCTCATCAAATTGCTTTTCGCTAAGTTTACAAGAAAACAGTGGAAGTCATGGAATTGTTTATTTTGCCAGGCAACTAAAAGTTGGAACACGGCATACCTGTATGGAATGAAAGCACAGAAAAAAGTGGAAATTTTGTAAGCTCTACGACTACCGCAATACATCCTCATCTACAAGGCATAATAAAGAGCATTCGCGAATATCTAGTAACGGCACACGAAAACATTGCTAACTTTACAATTGTTAAAATTGTAAACTTTATCGATGTATTATTGACGCATGCTGTACGTGAATTAGATAAATATTGTGAATATACTTTGCAAGCGTTGTATGCGATCTGTGCCGCAGTGTGTTAGTGAATTTTTAACATATTATTCCCGTCAATTACCACCCACCGGCAAAGAAAAAGTGATGGGAATTGCGCAGTTGGAAATCAATTCCCAAGCCCCAAAAACAACTAACGCCAGAGCCACCCTTTTGCACGGGCCCACCTCTTGTGGTTTGGCAGCCAGTAGTTCGATCCCAGGTCCTGGAAGTCTGTAACCCTGGCTGGGGCCATCTCGGCGAGAATCTTAATCGGAGATGCGAGAGAAGATGATCTTTCTGCCGGAGGCTGGGATCCATCGACTCCCACGAACAACGACCGCTGTAGTCACGCTCTCACACACCGTCATGGAATTGGCAACCAGCTCATATGCATTTATTCCTCCGACGCCCTCCCATATCAACCCTTGAGTCCCGATTTCAAGCCACTTTTAAACATTAGTTCGCTTGGATCATATTAAAATGAGTAGTGATTATAACCCCACCCCATGGTTCTTGACGCCTTCATCAGTTATTTGTAAAACGATAATTAAGAGACCTCCATTATGGCATGGAACAAAATCGCAATTTTTATGGTATTCAAAAATTACAGAAAAAAATCATACCTATACTAAAGTATATGTATCTGCATTTATTTCTCGAAACTCGTATGTTGGTCGTAAAATTTCGGTTGTAAACGCGCCCACATATCGCAAATGATACCAATTCTTATATTTTAATCACAGTATATTTTTCGCGCACCATCTACCAATCTGTACGGAATTGTCTGAGGGTTGTAAATGCGAGTGGCTAACATCAGTGATGTAGTGTTACATCAGGGTGCTAAAAAATTTTGATGCATGTGATACAAAACAAATATGTAATGCAATTACGCAAGGGCATGTACAATGCACAATGAAATGCATTTAAGATATATAAATAAATAAATTGAGTGTGCTCTGTTAGCACACACAGAGTATGCTAGTACGGGGTTACCTGGTTCGCACTCTAACTAATGCAGACATGGCCCGACACGGAACGGGCTTCGGGGTCGCAAGGCACAACGCAATCATTTCGACGGATGAGCACGGAGGCTAGGCTCGCTGCCTGCCTGCCTGCCTGCCGGCCTGACCGTCTGCCAAACTGCTGGGCGATGCTCACAACTTTCAGCAGGCTAGATAGCAGATTGAAACGATGCTCGATTGTGATATTTATGAACACATTAGTCGAGGAGGAACGCGCCGTGCAGAGAACTTAGAATGGTTTAATAATAAGTATAATCATTTTTTTTCTACCCATTAATCTTTTCTTTTCGACTTTTGTACTGACTAAATGCAATGTTTATTTGCAGAGCGCATCGATTACCGTAATATATATTTTCGAACTGATATAATATAATAGTAGCTTTCACTGGAATGGTGGAGCAAAATTCAGACCGTAGTATAGTGAAATTTCTGCAAGTGTTATGTTTATTGTACAAGGGTGGGAGGGAGGTTGCAGGTCAACATGAATGATATATATTTTAGGACATGGTTTTTTTTGCTGGTCAGTAAAAATAGCTATAATCAATAACAATTCAATAATGGGACGATCTGATAAAATAATAAACTTACGGTCAAAACTTTAAATCTGAATCATCCTATCGCTTTCAATGAATCTTTCAGTGAATACTGAATGAATCGAAAACAATGCAACACTTTTTAATTGGAACCCTGAAAATCCCCAAGCCTCTTATAAAACGATATGCAGCATCCTCATCCTGAAGCTTTGACTTCGTCATCGTAACAATAGGTGATTCCATGAGCTACATGCAAGCTCACACCCCCTTCATTTCGGTCGAGACTAATTTCGTGGCGACCATAAATTTGCCGCCCCTATTCCTCCCCTTTCGATCATTTTTTGTATTGCTCGGTTCAAAGATCAAGACAGCTGGGTCTTCTAGCGGCTTGGCTGGTGCCGTGTCCATTGTTTGCAAATCAGTATACGTCTCTTCTTCCTCCCAGATCAAACAATAATAATATTCCGTCCTGGCCATAAGCTAGATCGTCTTCCTAAATGTTCAATTATCAGAAACCTGTGGGAACGTGATATCAACGGGCCACTTTCTTATCGCGACCATCAGGGAGAGATGCGTCAAACTTGGTTGTTGTTGTTGCTGTTGCTGTTGTTTTTGTTGTTTTTGTTGTTGTTGATGTTCTTCTTCTTCTTCTTCTCCTCCTTGCTGCCATTCCGTGCTGCTGCTGCTGCTGCTGCTGCTGCTGCACTTGTTGCATTTTGTTGTTGTTGTGATGTTTCTGCTTTTCTGTGCTCTGCTGTGCTGTTGTTGTCGCTGTAGCTGCATCTTTTTCAGTTGTCCTGGTGTGATATGGATGAAACTGTGGTTGTCGTACAACATTTAATTAAAAATTCGATCAAGGGATAGAACCACCAAACGAATTCCTTCTTGATCTTTACAAACATCTGTGTCGCTTGTATAGAAGCGGAAAGGTGGGTAAAACAAACATTTAAACCATTCAAAACGATATCTTTTGCACTGTGATTGGAAATAGGAGACTTGTTGGATGGAATTATGTAAACAAATCAGGTACTGGCGATTCCTTTATTCCACCGGAGAGTTAACCCCGGTTGATCACTTTAAAAATATAAAAATGGACCTGGGTTTGAAAAGGCAAGCAAATATGGTATCTTGGAACGTTATATAAGCTAGGGCATAATCTTAGGTATAAGAAGGTATAAGGGGCAATGCTTGGCTTAGGCATTGTAAGCTATTTGCTCGTGACATCGGTCTCTGTCTCTTTGACCGGGACCGGGTGAACGTGGCTGATATTTGAGATAATATGGTAACCGAGATGGGAATATTTTTAACCCCCATGAGAGCATTCCACTCATTCCACTGTGCCCTGCAGTGACCAGATTTAGAGAGGATTTTTCATCGCGTATTACCTGATATTATCGAAAAACACTATATTGATGGTTAAAACTATGGTTAATGATACACTGACACCATATGAACAGTTCATTCAAGTTCAAGTAAACTCTTTTAAAAAATCCTTATCGTATACTGGGACCACAGTTAACTTTTATTTTCTTTAAATATAAAACATAGGAAAAAAACAAAATATATTGTGTCTAATTTTATTATAAAAACAAAGATGAGTGTTCGCGTAATATCGTAGCTGACTTATGTTGGATATTTACACAATGGCCGATTGTGTGTGAGTGTTTGAATTTGGAAATTGAATCTAAAGATGACGTCTCAAGTCGCGAAACAAGCAAGCATCCGTGAAGCTCGTATCTCAATGCATACAAATAGTGAAACAATGCAAGAAAGCTACTAAGAGTTGACGCAAACAGTACAGCTTTGACAACACCAGCCAGAGTGTCAAGTAATCACCATCCAACTACAGCATAATAATATGACAGGTCACACAACATCGTACTTACTGACATGCTTCATGCTTTTCTTGACATTCGAATTTCAGAACAATATTTGCGGTCCAGTTACTAGTGCTACAGAGTGCAGCATGAATTGCTGTTCAATTGTGTCCATTTTTGAGACCAATAAGTGTTGTGATACTTTCATATTAAAAGGCGCTAGCGCTATAGGAAAGCGCACGCACAATATCGATAGGTTTTATATGGTTAAAAGTGGGATAGCAATGTCGTTTGCGATGTTGATAATATCAACATATTATCATTAAACATATTATATTTGTGTTGGTTTGAAATCCTGGTTAAAATTTGCATTGGCTTCTTTTTGTTTGCTTTAAAACTCGTGAACCGCCACATTTCCCTTGCAGGGGATTAATCATTCAGTGTGACGTTCGTTATTGAGTTATTTAATCGTCGTTCGCCTCCAATCAGTCCGTATAACTATCACTGAAATAGCCAGCTGTAATGATTGTGTGGTGTGAGCAGACAAGCGTGTGTGCTCTGGACAATCAAACGTGCAGTGCTCTTCGTTGGACACACTTGGCAAACGAAAGCTTGCCATCAGCTCGCAGCTGATGAAAGACAACGGTCTTCACCTCAGCGGCTTGTGCTTGGACACGTGCTTGACAGACAACAAGCACATTAGCTTGATGCTCGCTTGCTTAGTGCACACTTCGCCAAATTCTTACACCTGGCCATCTAGTGAATCAACAAACTGTGTGACTCTAATAGCTGTATATACTTGGCCAATTGCTATGCGTCCAAAAATTCGGTAATTGCTGAATTGCTTTAAGCGAAGAGAGAGAGAGAGAGAGAGAGAGAGAGAGAGAGAGAGACAGACAGACAGAGAGAGATAGAGAGCGAGAGTGAGGGAAAGAGAGTTTTTCTGTTTATATTCTAAGGGGTTATGTGTTCGATGCTTGTTATCAGATCTGTATGTTGGCACTCATGTTATTAGCACGCTAAGGTAAAAATTGTCTCTCCCTTGATTCCAAAATCGTATTTACTCAATTAAGGCTTGGTAGTTGGTATGTAAGCGTAACGAGTTTTCTGATTCTATTTCGCATGACATTATTTGAATTTTAATTTATCACTTGTATGTCTTAAAACAATTTAAAGAGCGTACATAACAAGAGAATAATTATTACGGTGCCTTGCAGAAAGATCTTGTTATTTACCTGTACCTATACGCTTATGTACATATACGTTGCAGAGAAATTACACTCCGTGGAGCGTATTTGGTCGCCTCCTAGTTCTTTCTATAAACGTTAATTTGAAATATTCCCAAATACTTATTAAATAACTAACGACCAATAAATCCGATTTAGATTCCTGTTTATTAAACAGATTCCATTTCTTTGCATATATTTAACTGAATACGCGATTCCGATAGCAGGTATATATTAGGCAGTGGTAGTGGTTGCTTGGCCCATAGGGAACGTAGTAAGCTATCTTGCGGTAGGTATTCACTCAGCTAGAGGAGTGTGAGTGGAATGTCTAATAAAACGTTTTAATAATGATTCTTGAATGTAACATAGTAAAGGATATGGACCCACGGCCAAGTGTGACAGAGATCGTATATGCAGCATCCTAGTGGACTCGGTAGTTGAAACTCGCAACGCAGAGGCCCCCTACCACGACGCGTATGGCTTCGTTTCATTCTAAAGTTCACTCAGGTTTGATTACTAGTAGAGATAAAAAGACAAACTTTGTCTCCAGCCAGCTTCTGTTTTCTTGACAAAACTATTAGATCTAACTAATATCTTGACTGGAAATATTAATGGGGAGTGGCATTTATACTTGCAGGTTGTTAAGGAATTTAGACACACAAGTAGAAGTAGCAAAAGCATATATTAAAGAGACAAGTTTCATTATTATGAAGTGATATATTCGTAAATGGTTATACGTGCTAATTCAATTGGAACGTGGACCTATTTCTTCAACTCTTTGGTTGATAATCAATTGACCATATAAATACATGGCTGTTTGACTGATCGAAAGAAGCTATAGCTAGATAAGTATGATTATTGACATCCATAGAATCTGCATGATCATTCGATGCTGAGACAGAATGGTAAGCTGTTTTTTAACCTAACTTAATTCTGAAAAACAGTCTGGAATGAGATTTCTCCAAACGCAACTATGCCATTTTTTGTGTGGAACTTGAAATTGCTTTCTTTTTTCTTCTCGCTAACAAATAAATCCAACAACATCAAATGCCTCTTTTATAGAATCGGTAGTAGCACTTGCGACTCTAAGGGCCAGTTTTTCAATGGCCCGTTAACTTCTAAACAGCCCGTTAGTTTGTTATTACCATGGCCACTGCAAATGAGATGCCTAGATTTTTTGTTAACGGGCCGTTAAATCATTGACAAGCCATTGAAAAACTGGGCCTAAGAGTACAAATTTTGACTGTCAATCGCGGCACCAACATCAGCTATACGCCTCAGTCTGACCACGTGGCACATCAAATAATATATCAAATATATCATGCTTTCCATGATCTCGAACTCGAACTTCACTCCTAGAAGCATACAATTAGACACCATTGATATCAAAAGCAACTGCATCATTGTGTCTGCAGCGATATATCCGTGGATTTTGACGTGTTCTGGGTTGTGTTTTCTGTGTTCATGCAAAGGGCCGGTGCAGACGCTAAGCTTTGGGGTAGGGGTCATGGGGTAGCTTGGCCCACCAAGAGACACATCGTCCATAACAATGGCCAAAAGAGGTGGAGCTCAACACTTCTCTACCCCACTTAACATTAGCCCGGCGAACAATGGAGTGTTAAGATTTTTACATGTCTGTCTTGCACCGCCTTTGTCACATCAAAAGACTTATATTCATAATATTGTTATAGTATTTTTATTCAGCTATCAAAAACATTAGTCATATAATATATTCATGTGATTTTTTTTTTATTTATACCTATATAGTCAACGAATTGCAATGCTTATGTCATCTACCAATGATGAATAGTGGAGAAA
This sequence comes from Nemurella pictetii, assembly GCA_921293315.2. Lineage (NCBI taxonomy): Eukaryota > Metazoa > Arthropoda > Insecta > Plecoptera > Nemouridae > Nemurella > Nemurella pictetii. The sequence continues at coordinate 21,025,448 of OV121116.1, read as the reverse complement.
CGTGAATGAATTGTGGTGGACAAGAGTATAGTAGACGCATTGTTATTCTTTAGCCCGTTATTGTATACTTGAAGGATCTGCAGATGAAGGGACGTATGGTTACATGAATGACGGTGAGTTTATTAAATCATACATTAATTACTGACAGCAAAGGTACGGGAATATCATTTCGTTGTATAAGCCACTGATTGGAATTTATTTATAACTAAGAATTTTTCTCGAATTGGTTCAGAGCCACTGAAAGATGGCGGTGTATTTAACGGTTTTGCTCTGGTTTAATCGACTTTTGGTCCTTATAAGGACCTTGGTCGACGTAGTGACCACTTTGGCGTGGACCATGGTCCTCTTCAGGGCTATTCCTGAGACTATAGGTTCTTAAAGGGTAGCAAAAATTAAAAAGTCTTTCATCTCGGATATTGAATAATGGCGCAGCTCTTCAACTGGAATTGCAATTTATATTTTTATTAATAGTCCCAGCAAAATTTTGCGCACCTATTTGGAAAGTAAAAATTGCAGCACTAAGAGAATCCATTAAAGCGGTTGGACCCTGGATGCTCAGCGAAAGTCAGATCATCGTAACATCGAGTGCAGATTACGCTTGCTTACGCTGACATGAACGTCCAATTCTCCAATGACTTTTTTTTTTTCTGTAAGACGTGTTTCGTAAAAATTTCCATTATGTACGCTTTTACCAGAGAAAATAAGTTTTTCAATAAAAAAATATTTGTATATTGGTTGAGGAAAAAAGGATGCATGCAAAAAGTATGCAAGTGTTTTTACTATACACGTGTGAGTAACCTCGATAGTACGCTTTTCATGGGATAATTTAAAAATAAAGCATACTAACAAGGTCAATTATTATGCTGAGTGGGAATCGTTATTCCCTTGCGAAAATACTATATGCAGTACTATTAGGTTACAGAGTAAACCCAAATCGCTCGGTTCCTCTTCGTCACTACTCCCAGCTTCGTCTAGAAATCAACTTCATGGATCTCCCTCATGTTTTCTGTGTACATCCTCAAATCAACTAATATATCCTCTTAGCACCTGGCTATTTATGTTATCGAGAATTCAATCCTTAAAAAAGCAATGGACACACAAAACTGACTGAGTACCTACTTGGTACAAACTTTGTGAAGCATGATTTTTCGTACCAATAAAATCCAAAACATTTACTACTGTATTTTTCAATGTTATCTACTGTAAGAAATCACAGCAAATTTATTTATTCTTGGATTTTTAGAACCATGAGCTTCCCTGGCCAGTGAGCTCTAGGTGGTGCGTGGCCCTTGTGATCTTCCCCCTGGCACTCTGATTACACCCATAGGTGGCGCGTAGCATGGCATCTTCTGGTTCCGGTATTGGTACACCCACAATCTGCGTGGTACGGGAGTTTCGGTACCCAGTCAGGCTGGAACTCGCCGTGCTTGACGGCCCTCCACCAAGTCAGATCCCACCGATCTTGACCATCAGGTAGATAGGAAATACTCGGGATTTGGCATGCAGCTCAGAGCTTCGCCCAATTTTGGTATGGACCTGAAAAAGAAAATAAATTGTTAAAGGATTTTTTTTAAACACTCGGGCTTCGCAAACGCTTATTTTTTGGCTTTACTTACTGAAAATTCCCATCACATTATGTCTGGGAAAGATATTTCTCCACAAACGTTATTGGGCAAGAACAAGATGGCGATTCTACTGGCTTGTTACCGAAGCACCGCCATTTCAACGCGCCATCTAGTACCCATCTTTGACCCAATCCCTTCTCAATCTATACTCAATGCCCTTACGAATATCCCTGTTGAAACTCAATTGCGGGAAAAATTAAATGCCAATTTCTATTTTCATTTCTTGAACAAAAAGAAAATTCCTTATAGGTATGTATCAATGAAACCACGATTACAAACATTATAACAAAACATGCTCTCAATAGTTCGTGGAGTAACCTAATTATTTGAAAATTAAATATTTCAGTAGTATATTTCAATAAACATAGGTGAATTTACTGGGTTTGCGGCGGTATAAATGCGCTTATACTTTAGCAATTTACCATTTGCATGATTGGCTAGAAGTGGGCGAATCAGTATGAGATGTTAAGTTAATGTAGGATGATAATTTACAAAATAACCTATATTTTGTTCTACAACATCTGCACTCACCACCACCGCCGCCACCACCACCACCACTACCTCAGAAAAATTGCTATGGTCGTTACTTGAACATCTAAATTTTTTTATTAAAAGCTTTGATCAGCTTTGTGATTGGTTGATTGATTGATTAATTAATAAGTTGCCGTGCACTTTGAGGAAATTAATCGTATAGCACACAGAAAACTAGGAATATTAAGGAAAAATAACGCTTTGCTTACCAACTACACCTGTACCTATAAACATATAGTCTCAAAGGATCATGAAGTCGACTCTGCGTACATGTGACGCCAATTCATGCACGCCCTTTCATGCAACTAGCTTGCTTTCTTAACCAATGATTCTGCTTTCGCGTCGACGTTTCCAGCCCATGATAAGTTTCAACTTCCACCCATTCCCTGCATTAGCATGGTATTAGCAAGACTGTCAACGTGCGAAATGCCTCATGAATCTCGGGTTCTACCTAGGAGCAGCCTCTAAGATGCCATTTTGCAAAGTCGCAACCACTGCAGCTTGTATGACGATGCTTATTTTCATATGTATAATTAAGCCCACATTATATACTTTAGAACTTTGACAGAAAACTTTTTTAGCTGTGCGATGACTGACTTCGTGCTGTTCCTGTTCCATTTCCTCTATAATTCAGTATGTGAATCATCAGCCTAAGAAAACATACACGTCTTTGTGAATGAAAACGACGGTGTTGGGTCGATTTTCGGGGGAGTTTGTTCGACTGCTTGTGAAGAGTCGTGACCAAGTTGCCGACGGGATGCCTTTAATTCACAACGTCTTGAAACGAACCTGACTGGGGCTAGTGCGTTTAGAGAACGGGAGAGCCCGCACTGGCCGACGCTTCGGGCGTCTCTGCCAGGATGTGGGACAGAATGGATTGGTAACCGAAGGAGTTTGGAATTCTGATACTGACCGGTAGCAGATAGAAGTCCACAGGGGGGGGCATGCATAAGGAATCGTTCCTCTATCACCTGCCTACCCATTTAGGAAACTAACAAATTGCAAGCAATCTAAGAAATCGTGAGCCACTGTTTTTTTTTTGCTTGTTTGTTTTGTTGCTTGTTTTTTTTTGTTTTGTTTTGCATGCCCAGAATAATTTTTGACGATATGAGATGAGACTGGCAATGGAGTGTTGCAGCTTACTATATTATGCATTAAAAATTAAAAAGCTGTACTTTTGCAGAAGTCAATTTTAAAATGAGAATGCTCAATTGTTGGGCCGAGTGAGTCATGGCGAAAATGTTTGATTTCGAAGATGAGCGCCACAAGTGTTTTGTTTTTTTCAAAGTAATTCGTCTTTTCCACGCTTTCTTTTTGGGCAATAGAGCTATAATATAATAAATTTATGCATGCCACGTATTAGCCAAAACTACGCAAATGTTCAAAAGTGCGAAAGGTGCGACTGAATTTGTGCAGTAATATCTATCTCTCTGGTATATTATTCCATAGAATAAGGATCTTAAGGTCCTTAAGATAAGGTCCTTTTCAGGACCAAAAGTCAGTCAGATCAGAGCAGAACCGGTCATCATACAACGATTATACCATGGTTTAATATATTTCAAATAATTTGCAGAAAAAGGGCAATACAGGGACTGTCAGAATAAATCGCAATATAGGTACCATCTGGTGAGACAGGTGGGTACCTGACAGCGTTAGTATAGCTCACGAATGTGAAATTTCCCAGTAGTAGTTGTCCGTTTTATATCATAGGTCGTCGTTTAACTATTTTACAAAAAATGCATAAATTAACAATTTTAAATCCAACGATTAAGTCTAATAGTCTTCCATGCCAGAATATTTGGTCTATTTTTCATCACCCCACCTTCGACGATTGGTGCGTTGGGTGTAAATTTCACATGAATGAATTTTGTATTATTCTATGACTGTCTGGCATTAGAGAAGCTAAATCATGTAAAGTGGATCATGCTTGAGTACAATGATTAATTGAACAGCATCACATCTTTATATTAGTGCGTTAATGGTAATGATGAGTGCAACACTGATGGTGAGATGTGTGGTCCATTATGCTAATAATTGTGTTGCATCCCAATATGGCGTATGTCGATTTGAAGAGAAAAGAACAATGCTTTTTGTGAACGCCTACTCGAAATACATTGTCATATAAAAATAGCATACAGCCATTACTTGTATCTACTTGTAGTTGTATTATAAGCGGATGGAAAGAGTAATGCATGGTTTCACCACAGAAGACCTTGTGGGTGTATTGAGTTTCCGTGTCCCCAGGCTAAATGCTTTCACAAGCTGTGATTTAGGGGAGGAGAGGGGCCATTTTCATCATTTTCATCCCAGCTGACTGGAGTTAACCGTGTTCCAATAGAGCTGATAACTTTCCGTCATCCATGATTTTTTTAAACATTTTTGGACGAATGGCCATTTTTATAGGTAGGTAAGCAGATTTAAGAAAACCCACGAACAAAAACGCATTTCCAAATGATCACCCCCGTTTTCCTTAAAAATTCATAAAAAAAGAGTTTCCATTATTTGAGAGGTCCAATGATATTGTACCATAGCTTGCACTTTTTAGACGGGCAATATTCAGCAAAATATTGTCGCCTTTTGTTAACTTTTGCAACATTTCAGTAATTTATTGGGGAGAAATTCAGACGATTACGGCCATCCATTTGATCACATGATCAGAGTGAATGAGTGATATACTGTTGAAGTAAAGAATTTTAACTATGGTCATATTTTGGTCGTTATGGCTATGGCCCTGACAAAAATGTTTTTTCATACACGCGCAAGAATATGGTTTTAAATATATGGCTGTAAATATCTCATCTACCTGAGCATGCACAGAAAAGCATTTTTAATGGAAATTGTTTTGTTTTCGCTTAAGTCTCTTCTAAAAAATAGGCAAAAGAATATTCAAGATGCCGACTGTCTTGCAATCCGGTTTGATACAACTCTGCAATAAGAATAGTTACATAAACTTGCACTGTTTCGTAATGGCCCATCGGATTGAACATGGACATCTTTCATAAGTAGCGATGTATTGAACATTATTATCCGTTGGTTTCTGCATCGGCAAGCGACGTATCTTCGAGAGAACTGGTAGCAATGTCATCTATCAAACCAGAGGAGCCACCTCTTGGACATTTGCAACAGTCAACTTTCAAGTTAATAGCTATATCAACACCTGCGACGATAAAGTTGAATTTCATTGCGCCTTTGTCTCTAATATTTCATGCCATTTCATATGGGGGATGTGAAAAATAAGATATTGCCTCCACTCGTGTGCAGCGAACATCGATTGTAAACTGGCATTTATCGATAACTGGCTGCCGTTGAATCATTTAAATCATTTCAGTGGCAATTGTTTCAGAACAAGAACGAATTCATACGAATTGTTTCAAACATTCTAGAGTTGCCGTATCTATAACTTCAAACTAAACATCACTGGCCATTTTCTTCAAGGCTTCTCCGTCCATTTTTGACAGTATCGCTGTCGCTGTTTCAACCTGTCCATGAAACGGGCTCTGCATTTTCCGTAGGCCACTCCATTGGCAAAACTGGATTTTCACTTGACGTTTGAAAATCTATACAAACCCACTGACAGTAGTGAGTCAAACACTTGGATTCCAAAGCTCATCGGAAGTTCATTATTTCATAAATCCCCGCGTCGTAATGCACCCGATTCGTTGCTTATTTCAATTACACACTAAATCATAGCATGCTTATTGGGAATTCCAATCAGTGCGTGTTATTTCCCTAGCTGCTACAGCACCATACCAGCTACTTTAGCTTGCGACTTTTGGACCCTAACTGAAAGGGAAAAGGGCCACTTGCGCCCTCGAGGGATCGCCGATGCTATACGTCGCAAGTCCCCATCTGAATTGAAGTGCAGAGCTATGCTGCTTGCCAGTTTAGTGGGAGTGAAACAAGAGAACTGCAGAGGAGGATTTAATTGGTGGAAATAATCTATCGTATCGCTAGCATCGTTGATTTGTGATGCTGTATTAATGTATATATATATTGAATATGGTCGACAGGAAATGGTGAATATATAAATCAGTTAGAAAATATTTTCTTTAATATTCGAGCGTCACAAATCACTTATTCGACAGTCGACTGCACCAGGAACGCTTGGTTCGCCATCGTAAGGTAAAGCATGACCACAGCGCTACAGCGCAGCCTTTTTGAGAAGGAGGTGGTACTTTCGTTACTAATGTGGCTCGTTTAATTATATACATCTAGCTATAATATCAGATCGTATCATCACGCGAAACCATTAAATATCGCTTTCGTATCTCGGCCATGGGTTATTGTTTTAAATATACTTAAATATCATGTTTCAATATTTACAAAACGATTTCGTGTAAAAGGTATATAATTAGCTGTAGTAGGGACCTTTGTGAGCCAGGCCAATGGTACCAACTCCCACGCAAAGTGTAGGAGAGTTTTCTTTCTTGGGCTGCGGGTAGGGAGATATTGGTAGGCAGGAATGTTCCTACATGTTCCTACCTTGAATTGGTAGACCTGACTCCAAGACATGCAAGCTGTCAACAGAGAGCATAGCTCATAAGTTCATAACGACATCATTATTAACATTTCTTCGTTAGGCATTGCCGATCCAGAAAACGGCTTTCACAGCATTGAATATACATATAGCTTCACAATATGATAATAATACGTATAGCATATATAGTTTAATAATGCAATAATGCTGGCTGTCTCGTAAAATTAGCGATGCGATTAGAATGGAGCGAAGATGGAAATAATTGGCTAGGCAAACGTCGGGCTCGTTCGATGGTAGAAGAGGATAATGATTTAATCATCTGCATGCTTCACCAATTATTGTGTGTTCGAACTCAAGTTTATGGCTTCGTGTGACAGATACTATCTCAGCGTTGTTGTTTTTAAATATAATATAGTAAGCCGGACATGAATTCACGTGATATTTTAATAACACGTGGAAAAGGTGTCCACCTTATGTTATCTATTGCATTTGTGGTCAGTTTTATTTGATTTCAGACACTCGATAAGCTCACGTCCTTTTGCAGCTGAATTAAACATTTCCTGGTCGGTTCTCTTGACATGTTATCACACAATGTCTAATTTAATCAATGGACTATTGTTTCTAACTCATTCTCACTCACACAAATTTTTAAATCTCAATTTTATTGGAGAACTGGTATATTTATAAAGTATCCGATGATTGACCATTTTGGTAAAATTAAATTAAATATAACAATTTATGATTACTTACATTCAATTTATAAACGCTGTCTTGGACATATTGCGCTCAGAATTAAGGAGTTGAAACAGGAAGATTAGAATCTGCCGTAAACGAAGCAGCAAGGCAAACGATGGTTTGGAACCTCCTGGCAATTGCTGATATTATGTATTATGTATATAAAAATCTGAAAACTATTAGATCAATGGCATTTATTTTATATATAGAAAGGCTTAGAAAAAAGCAATTCCGTTGAATAATTTCAATGTCTAATTTCACGTTATATTTTTATGAAAAACTTCCAGATTAGGTTCCTGGTCACCAATTCTTATTTTACGTGCGAGTGCGTGGCTGGTAGTAACTAAAAAAACGGTTTTTATGTGCGAATCCGAATGTCTATCGTATTTTTTCTTATTTCTCATCCATCGTCCTCGTGTAGTATACTTTATTTGTAAGATTCGATTAATTGTGTTGTCTGCCATCAGAATGGGATATTATGGGGAGGGGGTTGTATGCTATGTTACAACCACGTGACTGGAGGAGGTGCCGCGACAAATTTGCCCCAAAGAGCGTGTCCAAAAGGGCATCATTTGATATTAGCCCGTGGCAAAGCGGTCCCATCTCGGCTGAGCATGCTCACAACAGCTCAATCGACATTATCGCATAGAGACCGTACAAGTAAGTCAGAGCCGCCTGGTCGGCCGCACTAGCCTATAGTCTAATAGACAGTAATAACACCTGTGAAACCCTTAATCAAGCGAAATCCCGCTTTATACGGATGAGAAAACTGTCTAATTTTCACTTTCGGGTGGCCCAATCCAGTCCATTCCAATCACATGCCTGTCCATTTCATTTCTTATCGTGCGATGCTTTCTTATTGTTGACTGAGACTCATACGCCATTTTTAGATAATATGATAATTATTATATCGAACTTATTTCAAACATCGAGTTTGCATTGAAAAAGATTTAGTACCAAATAAACCTAAAAGAATAAACCATCGCTATTCTTGTTTTTCCAGTTCAAGCGTGAACTAAGCGTGCTTTCTGACAACTATTAGCTGACGTATTTCCATGCGACAAGACCACTATTTAAAAATTCCATGATCTGTCAAAGCGTACAGCGTCACGCAATACTTCTTGGCTGCCCACAGCTTTCAGTGCCTCCCGGTAGGTTTTTTTTCTTGCCTGATAACGGATACAATCCACGAGCCTCCCGAATCCGAAGTCTCGCGAAATCTTCTAGTAGCTTGCTATAAGTTATGTACCTGCCCTGAGAGGCAAAGAGGAGCGTGACAAAGCTAAAAATATATATATGTCAGATGAGGACAGGCTATAGAATCCCACCCTCTTTGCTGAAACGCACGTAAATTTTCGCTTATGTCTGCAGTGTTGAAGCTACGGTACCCATTCTCTGCAGTTTGCTGTTGCTATGTGTTCGTATTAAGCTTTATCTGATGGGAAACACAGAGTGTAGGCTATACGTTGAACACCCACAATCCCCATGGCATGGCATTGGCAAGCCATGGTAGCTACCGGCTACCAGCTAACAAAATCTCACAACCACTTTTCCAGATAATACGAAACTCCACGACTGCGACGACGACGACGACGAAGACGACGACGACGACACTGCGTTGGATGTCTCGTATTGTTTAATATACAGCGCTCATGGAATTAGTCAACATCCAAACGGAAAAACACCAGTAGCTGAGAAACACTGATATAATTTTGCGCCGCATATAAGATGACAGTTTTTCTCTGGTTCGTGATCCGGCCTGTTAGTCGATCTGACCGAGTGGGCAGTATTAGAAATAAGATTCATCTTAGAGTGGGATGCTCATCTCGTGTTTTTGCGATGACAAATGATAGAGAAGGTAGGTATATACCTTCCTCGACTAATCGGGTCTACCGGATCAAAACTTAGATGGGTTGATTGATGCTAACCAGGTCGTCCCAGCTGAGACATCAAGTCTAATAATGCACCTTTTAGCTCCCTATCCCCCCGCTGAGACAGATAACACTCACCACTTACAATTAGTATGCAAATTGGAAACGTTCAATCTAACCAATTATTAATGATCTTTCAATATTCTGTCACAAATGTGTTCCTTCTACTCAACATGTTTTGCTATTAGAGGTCATATTAGTTCATACTTAAATGTAGCTAGAACAGCGGGCGTAGATTGACTCTTGGGGGTCTTGGATTTGTAAGAACTAAGAAGTAAGAACAGTGTTCGATGTAAATTGACCAATCATTGAACAACTGTGCCCTATGGTATGCTAATTAATGAGTTTGACTGTTGGAGCTGAGTGTTGCGATGGGGGGTGTGTTTCTCGCTTCGCCACGCTAGCGTATGTTGAGCTGATAGGTGGTTATCATCAGGTTTTCATCACTGACAGTTGATCTGACAGCTCGGCTCACCAGTCGCCGTTCATACAGCCACAAGCTTGGAGCAATCTCTTACGAATGCCTCCACAGGTAAAGAAATGAAATTTTGATCTCTACTGTAGCTTGGTTCCAAAAGTTTTAACATTAAAGTTGACTGTTCATCTTGTGCAGACAGATTGTGAACAAAGGAACGTTTTTTTTTGTTCATTGATGCAATCACCGAGTTATTTGGTGGCTAAACTGTTCATTGTAACTCCACACTCCTATTAGGTGATTTGCATACAATCCGAAGGGGAGGATCGCCAGCCACCTGCACAGATTAGACTATAGCATTACAGACTAGAACCAAGCATCGGAAATATTACCTTTAGCCTCAACTCTGACAGAATTCGGTACCTATCTCCTACGCTGTGCATTTTTTCAATAAACTACTCTCGCGTGCCATTATAATAATATGTTGAAAGCTTAGTTAGGTCGTAGCGAATTCAATTCTTCGTCCTAGCTAACAGTCCGTACAAGGAATTAGCTTGAAGTGTCTTGGAGTTGATTGAATGATGCATGTATAACTACATGGTAACCATTCATGAATGGACTTTTGAGGTGCGAGGGGTGTTGGTGGGTGGGGGAGGGAGGGAGCGAGGGAGGGAGCGAGGGAGAGGGGGGCGCACCGGAAGCCGCACCTGTGAAGGTGATGTTACGGAGTGTGCAAGAGAATAAGAGAAGGACAGATGCATACACGGACACAGACCACATGACCAACATGACCAGTAACTGTTGCATCGTACACAATCGCCGAGAAAAGAGCGTGTTCAAATTCTAGATCAACAAAATATGTAGTTTTACTCGGTTGTTTCTATCAACAATTACGAACTTCTTAAGAATCTGTTAAAACTTAGTTAGGACCATGTGATCATCGATTCGGCATTGGCAACTTACACAGCATACTACGGAAAAACTGGTTGCAGACTTGGTGTAAAGTATTGTTGCTGAGAGTAGACCTAAGGGGACCTTCGCCACCTGAAATCAGAATTTTAAACAAATAATCTTAGAAAATCAGTCTGTGCTCGGGAATTACATTCAGCAAAAATATCATTTATTTCAATTACAAGCTTACAACATCTTCTTCATCTTGCGTGTATCTCCTTTTTGGGCAAAATCTGTACAAAACCAATTATTTCTAAAACTTGATTTTCTTTAAGCTTGAAATTTCTAAAAAGAGTTGCCGTTTGGTTCCATTCCACTAGGGGTTCTGAAGGGATCAAAAGCGTTTAGAAACTAGACAGCTTGCTGTTTGCCTGCTTGTTTGCTTGTCTGATTGTCTGATTATTGCTTGCTTGCCTTCTTGCCTGCTTGCTTGCTTGACTGCTTGCCTGCTTGCTTGCTTGCTTGCTTGCTTGCTTGCTTGCTTGCTTGCTTGCCTGCTTGACTGCTTGCTTGCTTGTTTGCTTGTTTGCTTGCTTGTTTTCTTGCTTGCTTGCTTGCCTGCTTGACTGCTTGCCTGCTTGCTTGCGTGCTTGTTTGCTTGCTTGCTTGTTTGCTTGCTTGACTGCTTGACTGCTTGCCTGCTTGCTTGCGTGCTTGTTTGCTTGCTTGCTTGCTTGCTTGCCTGCTTGCTTGCGTGCTTGCTTGCTTGTTTGCTTGCTTGCTTGCTTGCCTGCTTGACTGCTTGCCTGCTTGCTTGCGTGCTTGCTTGTTTGCTTGCTTGCTTGCTTGCCTGCTTGACTGCTTGCTTGCTTGTTTGCTTGTGCCATCAAGCCTCAAGACTCTTAGAGCGAGAAGCTGGTGCAGGGCAAGACACGTTGAAATACCGTCTACCGAGACACCTTGGTGTATAAGAACTTTGCGTGAGAGAGCGAGACCTGACGTGTCTTGCGTGGGTGGCGATGGCGAGTGCGAAGCATCTAGCCGTGGCTTGCAGCATCTCGCGTGCTCCATTCATCTACCACTCATCTGCATCTATCTCCCTCTCGCTCCAGCACCAGCACTGGTGCACGCTCGGCCATTGTCGTCGCATCTCCTCCTGCCCACTCTTATTGTATTCCATTTATAGGCTTTGTGCTCCGATAAGACGAAATTTAATTCAATTGTTTTTTAGATGAGATGATATTGATAAGTGTGATACAGGTTTCTTAGCTGCCACTGCCACGGGCTCTAAGTTGACGTTCATTCAAGAATCAACGTGCTTGTTCATTTGAAAAGAACGCTGTCACGCTAGGTTAAGACCGCTATGTATATATACGCTACTAGCTGACATTCAACTGTTATTCTTATGCTAAAGTTCAGCGGCTAACGAAGACTACCGTGCAAGGAAATGCTAGGAAGGAAAACGAAGCAGGAAAAATGTGTGACCAAACAGGACAGTTTCCCATGCAGTTTCCCACTCTCTGTTCATCCATCGCGTACTGGGCCATTGCGTTCACCATGAAAACTTGTTTCTCGAGTAATAACTTTTTAAAGTTAAAAGCTATTGGAGGCTGAAAATTTTTTCTGTCAGTCGGTTCCATATAATATGGAGTTACACGACACGTCATGGTTTGTTATACAACAGAGGCTGGATTCCACACCTCTTAACCTTGTGCCACGCTCCCAATCCAAGCAATCACACACAAACAGATATATCCGTTACATGAATTTCAGAAATTTGGCTGAATAAGAAAGCTGCAGTGTTTTTAATGCTATGTAGCAAGGGGGAGAATTGAAACTTCAAATTGGTGGTACAAATGTTCGTAGCCGTTCAGTACTAGCAAAATGTAGAAACATTAAGCAAAGATCAATGATGTTTATAAAAAAAGAGTTATATATATTCGTATTAAACCGCGATAAGGAACGATAGACTTGCATTAGCAGCCGCTTTCGTAATTTCGTATTGAATAAAAGCCCGCGCAAAGATCAAACTGGCGCTAGATGTTTGAAAAGGGGCGGGGTCATTTGGCGATTGTCTGCTGTCTGCTGGTGTTCAACTGCCGCTAACAGCTAGCGCTAGGCTGCTTGGATTGTCCACCGAAGCAATCCGGTACGGTCGTTTGGTGTGGGCTACGGAACGCAGATCTTCGTGAATTATTTTGCCTAAATCATGTCCACCGACATGATTTACGGTCTCGTTCTGGTTCTTGTGATCTTAGTGTGTAATGCAAGTTCTGCCGAAGTAATTAATCCCGACATTACTCTGAGAAATGTCGAACGGAATATCGACATCACCTCCCAAGTAACAAAGATCTCATACAAGCTAACTTTGGAGAATAATGGCAAGACGCCTGTTAAAAACTTCCTGTTCGCTGTCGACGATGACGCCCGATACAGCCTTGCATTTATTAGTGCCCAGGTAAATGAATTTACCAATAAATTTGTCTAAATATTCGAGCAAACAAGGTTCATGCGGCATGCCTAACGTTGTCAACATGGCAGCCGGCATATCAACGTAGGCCACGTAGCTCAACTAGCTTACATGTTTCTACGATCTTGATAACAAGGATATCGTTGACTGAAAACAAAAATTGCCTCTCAACTACTGTCCAAACTAATAAAAGCCAAATCACCTCAATGCTGACCTTTGGATGTGCTGACAGTGCACACATAACCCCTCCCTTTCACATCAACATCAATGATCTCCAACGCTGGTTATGTTATGATTTGGAGGCAGAACTAGCTTGAAACCCAAGTTTCTCGAGTTCTAGCGCTGTCAGTTGTACTTCTAATCTGCCCCATACTTTGGCTTCTTATAATTCATACATATTTTGCATTTGTGTGGGAATCAACATTCTATGTCTTCACTCTGTGGATACTGGATAGCCTTCTTTATAGATAGACCTAGCCTTCATAGTTTACCCAGTTCAGTTTCAAGGCATATACAAATTTTACTTCAATAGCACCATGTATGCCACCACGCAACACGGTCGATAATTTTGAAGAAATTATATGCATATAAACCATCATGGGGCCAGTGTTGATTCGAACCTAAATGCAAATACTCGCTGCATGTACGGTACATATTTATTATTAGGAACTGAATTCCGATTCGATAATTTGTATAATGGATATTTGTAACATGGAACTATGATATTTCGTTTGCAATGTACCAATGCAACTAGCGCAAAGCATTTTGCCACTGATATACTGACTGATTATTTTGCAGACTGCAGACTCTTCAAAATCCTCGTTGAAGTTTGCAGTAACTGACGTACAGGGTCATGGGGATAAGAGCTTCTGGCGTTTTGAGCTGAAGGATGCCATTCAGCCTGCAAAAACTGCTGGGGTATGATTTCATATTTTACTCTTTTGTTTCACAGCTCTGCAAGTAAAAAATTGCTATAACGTTACTATTTTTTGTACTGACACAGTAATGTGTTGGATATAAAATTGAGCTCTATGTGACATAAATTCACAGATTTACTATCATCAGACCCTTTATCTAAAAAACGATCATGGGTTGGTTTGCAATTTTACCAAGGAAAATCTACCCACCCTCAACTGGCGGTTTCTGCTTTTTAGGTGGAAATTGAGGCCGTATTCACTCATCAGCTGATTGCACACCCAGCTACCATCACACAGAAAGAGAAGCAGCTGGTTTTGTATCACGGAAATCACTACCTTTACACTCCGTACCTGGTGAACAAGCAAACTACGTCTGTAAACCTAGGCAGCCGTAACGTTGAGAACTACTCGAAGCTCAAGCCAGCTTCGCAATCTGACACCACAATCTCATACGGACCTTACGAGAAGATACCACCATTCTCAGAAGTGAGTTTCCCATTTGTACCCATTTTCCCATTTGACCAGGTATCCTGGTTCCCAATCTTTGTTCTGGGAAACCACTAGGTACTAGTGATTAGTTGCAATCTCATACAACCTCATACAAAAAAAAATATCCAAATTATGACAAAATAAACATCACATGTCATGGTTGTGTTTTTGCTCTGAGGAGGCAGACTTTCAGTCCTAAAAAGGACCTTGGGTCCTAATCTTTTCAACTCTGGCAAATCTCACATGTCATATCAACTCATCTTCACCTCCTTTATTTATTTTATTCCCTAATTATTAGGTAACATTGAACAAAACATGTCTGCAAATAAAAAATGCAGAATACCATCTGAATTATTTGGCAATTCATACTGCTACCTACAAACATCTCTAATACATGCATGCGTTACAGGACAAGATGGTGATCCACTACGAGAACAACTCGCCGTTCCTCACTGTAACGCAACTCACTCGAGTGATGGAGGTGTCTCACTGGGGTAACATCGCTGTCGAGGAGACGATCGATTTGGAGCATACTGGCGCCGTGCTCAAGGGACCGTTCTCACGCTACGAATACCAACGGGAGGCTCAGAGCGGGCTCGCCAGCATCAAGTCTTTCAAGGTACCGCCATCTGCTTACTAACCTTTTTGTTCCTAGGTTTTGAGAAATATCTCTGAAAGCCTGACCCTTTCGTAGTGACCTGAACGTTTACTTAGGTTGACTTGTTCTGAATGGTGAGATGTTAATCTGGGAAAATTGTTCTAAATTGTGTTTGACAAAAAGTATAGTACAGAAGCTGTGATATTTATTCACATCTGCAAAGTCAAGAAAAGAATGTATTTGAGTTTTGAACATTGACCATAGAAACTCAATCCAACATTACTAAACAGTAAATATTGTCTAGGTTGTACCTACAACGGTCAGAAATGAAATATTGAAAATCATGCCGTCTTCCACGAGATTTTGTGGCAAATATTTTCTAGAGTCAGACAGATTCCAATAACCGAAAAGCAAACGACTGACGATCGTATTTCCACTTGCAGACAGTCCTGCCCGCTGCGGCTGCCGATGTTTACTACCGTGACGAGATCGGCAACATCTCGACGTCTCACATGAAGGTGATGACCGACTCCGTGGAGCTTGATCTGCGTCCACGCTTCCCGCTCTTTGGCGGATGGAAGACCCACTACACCGTCGGCTACAACGTGCCGAGCTACGAGTATCTCTTCAACGCTGCTGACGACTATGTGCTCAAGATGCGTTTTGTCGATCACGTCTACGACGACATGATTGTTGACCACGTCGTCACCAAGGTGAGCTTTTCATTGGTTTAGGCCTGTCTCGTTGCTGGATAGGCAGGGCATGAGCCACATTACACACCGATTAGAAATACCTTCCCATTTCTTTTTTGCACTTCTTTTTGAACTTCAGTGTTCACAGTAGATAGATTAATGCTGTGTAACTAATTTTAACAATTGGTGGGGAATCTATAAAATATCTCTCATCAAATAACTTCTCAACCTACATTTGGTAAACTGCTGCACTGCACCCTTGAGAATTAAAAATATTAACCGACAAAAAAACTGCAAACGCAACAGTGCTTGACTTGCGACTGATACAAACGTGGCTATGAAATGAGTGCTGTAAAATGTGACAACAATTGTGTGGTTGTGTGCGCAGGTGATTCTCCCTGAAGGCGCCCACGACATCCAGCTGGTGACCCCATACGCGACGGAGCGTCTGCCCGACACCCTCCACTTCACCTACCTCGACACCAAGGGTCGGCCCGTCGTCACCCTCAGCAAGCGCAACCTCGTAGAGAACCACATCCAGGACTTTGAGGTAGCTGCGAAGGCCGTCATTCAGTGGTGGTACAGGATGCACGACGAGTCCTATTGGTCTGGCAGACAGATCGGATTGAAATTTCGTGTGGACCGGTTATTGTGAGATCGTCTGGACGTTAACAGAGATTGTACAGAAGTTGCACTGGTCCAGGGTTAGGTAATTAATTTCAAAAATCCAGTTCAGTATGGTAGGGACTAGGGAGTTTGTAGAAGTTACCTTTGTACAGTCAGAATGTTGATCGCACAGGTGAGTAAAGCAATACTGCTGTTCTGGCAGTTTCCCCAGGGTTATCCATGGATACTCTTGGTGCTCTTGCTCAAGTCAGCACCAGACTTGGCAGCCTTTCCCGTTGGTTTCATCTCTGCGGCGTAACTGTACTGAACCGACTTCTCTGTTCTAGCTCCAATACGCGTTCCCACGAGTGCTCATGCTGCAAGAGCCGCTCTTGGTGGTCATTGCATTCTACTTGCTGTTCCTCCTGGTGATCGTTTACGTTCGACTTGACTTCTCCATTACCAAGGTTTGTTCGCCTCTTAAGCTATTGCGCATTGGTCGAAAACAAAGATCATCTAGGCTGAAGAAGATTGGATTGCGGCCGTGTGTACTGCGAAAAATTCGCAGCCAGTGATTTTGGAAGATTCTGTCCAATGTCCTTATTATTTATGTTATTTCTGTAGGGTCTTTGGTTTTGGTTTTATGAGGAATATCTAGCTATTCAAGGCTGATATGATGGGATGTTAATAAATCATTGGTTTTTTGGTTTGGGATGATGGTGAGAGATAACAAGCTTTTATGGTGCATGTGCAGGAAATTAATAAAGGTTTTGGCTTGTTTTTGTGCATGGTGTGATGCTTCGGTTTTTCTAGTCTTGCTTGGGTGGTGTTTTGGAAACATTTTCTTTTTCAGTTAGGTATTCAGTTGTTATTATTCATGTTATGATATCTATCTGCAAAGATCTGATGTGAGTGGAGCATCCCTATACTAATATTATCCCTGTGGTTCGGTGTGTTTTCATCACTTTCAGACATGTCTATGCACGCCTAAAGTTACCATCCGATTCTTGTGAAATTTTGGAAACGCACTCGATACACCGTAAATGGGTGCAACGAGGGGGTCTCGCTGCGGTTTGACCAAAATGGGCCCTTTTTTGGGGGGGTTCACCTACCAAATTTGGACTTGGAGGATTGAAAATTTATACCCGTGTAGCAGCGACCATTTTCAATTCAAATTAAAATTTTCAAATCAGCCAGCCCAAAATTGGGCCCTTTTGAGGGGGTCATTTAGCAGAAACAAAAACTTGCGATTACACTTGGCAGTTATTTTCCTAACTTTATGAAATTCTGGAAACGCACTCGATCACACATTCTACAAGTCACTGCTGGGGTCTCGCTTTGGTCTGACCAAAATGGGCCCTTTTTTGGGGGGGTTTACCCGTCAAATTTGGACACATAGAATTGAAAATTTGTACCCGTGTAAAAGTGTTCATTTTTAATTCAAACCTATAACTTTAAACCCGCCAGCCCAAAATTGGGCCCTCTTAGAGGGGGTCTTTTTCCAAAAACAAAAACATGCGACTCTACACTTAGCAATTACGCTCCTATCAATATGAAACTTTGAAATCGAACTCGATCCAACATTCTACACCTCACTTATGGGGTCTCGCTATGGTTTGGCCGAAATGGGCCCTTTTTGGGGGGGGGGGGGGGGGGGGGGGGGGTTCAACCACCAAATTTGAGCATCTATTTTTATTACAAATCCACGCCTTAAAATTAGCCAGCCCGAAATTGGGCCCTTTTTTGGTGGGGGTGGGGGGGTCTTTTCGCAAAAACTCCCGACTTGCGGTGTGGGCATTTTGGAAGATATTGAAAAGTGCATGTCCGTTGGTAGCATGGTAAAATTGCGCTCATATTGACATTATTTCCCGTCAAATGTATGAATTTCTTAAACTTATTTCGTTGCGTTCAACGCTGACAGCTAGATGAGCGCTGTGGTCTGTTTTTGAAGTACTTTGTCCAAAAACACATGGCCCCACCAAGTGCATATAAAACATCGTGGAGAGAGGGGGCTCGCTACAGCCAGCCGCATTTCGGGGAAGTCCCGTGATTACGCAACTGATCATACACATTGAGCTTTTTTTTTGAGCACATTTAATTGAAATTAAAAATGAATCTGAAAATTACTGACGATATTGTGATTTGTTTTCGTAAGGCGTCGGTATCGAGAGTTCGCGAATATTGGTCAACTTTGCGCGTTACGACACCAATTTCGCGTTGGTTCGCGAAAAGCAGCAAACACACAGCAAACATAGTAAACATCAACCTTCAATCATCATCCACCTTAACTAAAATCCTTAAATTTGCCTCCGCGTAATTCTTTATAGAAATTGCGAAAACGCGATGAAAACGCGTGGGTCAAGTTGCGTTGTGTTCGTGCCACTGGGGACTTGCGCGCTGCAATATTTAGGCAGCGATTTGAGCAAGGCTTGATAGGGCTTTGATAGGGCTCGAAAGGGCTTGATTGGGGTTCACGCGGCTGAAATTCGTCCAACTTCGAGACAAAATTCGAAGCAATTCATCGCCTCTGGCTTGAAGTTGGGTTGGGTCAGGAAAGGTAGGATTCTGGAGGGTGGTGGGGGTGGGGGGGGGGGGGTGAGGAATTCTGCAAAACCATTCCTGAACCAATTGATGGTGGACGTCTGTGTACCTGAGTCACGAAAACATATAGCCATCATTAGTAGTACCCATAAGTTCGCATTTGAGCAGTGAATATGTAGATAAACACGAAGTGTTAGGTAAGCGTGGCAGAAGGGTCAAAGACTAATTACCGGAAAACAAATCAACACAAGAAACAAATATCACCTACAGGGGGCGAAGCCCCCTGCAAGGGGGCCCTACGCAGAGGAAGGTTGGGAAGTTGGGTTGGGTCAGGAAAGGTAGGATTAGTGGGGGGGGGGGGGGGGGGGGGGGGGGAACTCTGCAAAACCATGGTTGGGAGGTTAGTTTGGGTCATGAAAGGAAGTCATAGAAGAAACACGTGTAGCGGCACGTGAGAACTCATGCTTCGGCGACACCACACCACTCGCTTTTCTTGGATCAGCTACTGATGGAGGACGCATGTGTACCAGAGTCATGAAAATATATAGCCATCATTAGTATTACTTTAAAGTTCGCATTTGAGCAGTGTATATGAAGGTAAACACAAAGTGTTAGGTAAGCGTGGCAGAAGGGTCAAATACCAATTACCGAAAAACAAATCAACACAAGAAACAAATAAAACCTACAGGGGGCGAAGCCCCCTGCAAGGGGGCTCTACGCAGAGGAAGGTTGGGAAGTTGGGTTGGGTCAGGAAAGGTAGGATTAGTGGAGGGGTGAGGGAGGGGGATGGGAAAATCTGCAAAATCATGGTTGGGAGGTTACTTTGGGGCAGGAAAGGAAAACATAGAAGAAACACGTGCAGCGGCACGTGAAAACTCATGCTGTGGCGACACCAAGCGATGGTGGACATCGGTGTATCTGTGTCACGAAATGAAACCCCCCTCCTTTAAGCAACACCCAACAATGAACAGGCGGGCAGAGAACATGCAGAAAGGCACTAATTGTTGGGCAAGGGGAGTAGCAAAAAAAACGGGCGGCGGACACTTTGCCAGGGGACACTTTGCCAGGCAACCCTTCAAGACATGCCCCCTTATATAGAGAATACTCTGCCTTGTAGGTACCATGTAAAAAGTTAGAGTAAAATGAAACATACAATAAAAAGATCAACGCGAAGATCCAAGTAGCCGGGGTATTGTATTTGCGATGATAATTGTTTATTCTTTCCTGTCTCGAAGTCGAGATATTATTATTTTAGAAGAGATTTTAATTGAGATCGAGATTTAAGTTTCAAACGAAGTTTTTTTGGTGTGGGTTGAGTCGGGTCGGGTAAGGTCAGGTAGGGTAGGGAAAGATTAGGGGTGGGGGGGGGGGTCGGGTCGGGTAAGGTTAGGTAGGGTAGGGAAAGATTAATGGTGGGGGGGGGGGGGTTAGGTCGGGTCGGGTAAGGTTAGGTAGGGTAGGGAAAGATTAATGGTGGGGGGGGGTTAGGTCGGGTCGGGTAAGGTTAGGTAGGGTAGGGAAAGATTAATGGTGGGGGGGGGGGTTAGGTTGGGTCGTGTAAGGTTAGGTAGGGTAGGGATTGATTAGTGGTGGGGGGGGGGGGGGGTTAGGTAGGGTCGGGTAAGGTTAGGTAGGGTAGGGATAGATTAGTGGTGGGGGGGGGGTTAGGTAGGGTCGGGTAAGGTTAGGTAGGGTAGGGATAGATTAGTGGTGTGGGGGGGGGGGTTAGGTTATGTTTGGTTTGGGTTGTGTCGGGTCGGGTAAGGTCAGGTAGGGTAAGGGTAGGTTATTAAGGGGGTGGTGGTCGGGGTTGGGGGGGTATGTCAGTTTAGGTTTGGTTCGGTTTGGTTTGGTTGGGTTGGGTTCGGTTGGGTTTGGTCGGGTTAGGTAAGGTTAGGGGGTGGTTGTGATTTTGAGAGTTTGGGGTTGAGTTAGGTGTTGATTGATTGTATCTTTAATTCAAAGTCAAGGTCTATCATTATAGGATCATATTTTCATATTATCAAATAGGACCTGTTTTGAATAAAAGTTTATCTTCCAGCTCCCAACAGTTCCCAAACTTGCTTGGTAACCCTGCAATTGTGTGGAATTAAACTTGAATCTTTATATCTACACATTAACACATCATTATGTATGTTTCATTTTACTCTAACTTTTTACCTGGTACCTACAAGGCAGTGTATTCTTTTTCTAAAGGGGGCATGTCTTGAAGGGTTGCCTGGCAAAGTGTCCCCTGGCAAAGTGTCCTACGTTCAAAAAAAACGCACGAAAGGCAGGAAAGGCATCAGGAAACAAACAACACGGTTGGGTTGGGAGGTTGGTTTGGGTCAGGAAAGGAAAACGGGAAAAAAATGTCCTAAGCATTACATGCACTAAAACCCATCTGTCCTAAAGTCAATGTTTTTGCTTTAAAAATAATACGCAGAGGCAGGTTGGGAAGTTGGGTGGGTTGAGGAATTGTAGGATTAGTTGGGGGGGGGGAGGGGGAGTGGCATAAAACTACGCTCGAAAGGCAGGAAAGGCATCAGGAAACATACAACACGGTTGGGTTGGGAGGTTGGGTGGGGTCAGGAAAGGAAGACTTAGAAGCAGCATGTGCCGCATCACATGAAAACTATCCTTTCCTGGGTCACCAACTGATGGTGGACCTCTGTGTACCTGAGTCACGAAAATATATTGCCATCATTAGTAGTACCCATAAGTTCGCATTTGAGCAGTGTATATGTAGGTATAAACATGAAGTGTTTGGCAGGCGTGGCAGAAGGGTCAAAGACCAATTTCCAAAAAACAAATTAACTCAAGAAACAAATAAAACCGACAGGGGGCGAAGCCCCCTGCAAAGGGGCTCCGAGCAGATGGTGCTTTGGGGCGATGCCCCAAAGCACGCCGGGCGGGTTGGCGGCCAGAGGCCGCAGGGGCAGAGCCCCTAGTATTATATAATATAGATAGCCCATATTGTGGTATGTTTATAGCGATTGTAAAAGCGCATCTTTTATCACTGTCACAATAAGACAAATTGACCTTAGCAAATAGGTAAGTGGGCTCAGGTTTTGTATGGTCTTTCTGTTTTCTCCTGCAGTCTAGTGGGTACAAAAATCAAACAGCTCAATAATTTTGCCAATGTGTGATAGCAGCTCCAGCTGAGCTTAATTTGAATTTCTGTCTTAACTTGGTGCACTGGCAGGTCTTGAAGCATGCTGCTCACACCATAATTCTTTAAATATTTACATACGTTTTAATAAGAGCTTTGCTGCGTTTCGTTGCGTGTGTCAATCGACCAGTATTCTGTGAACACTTACAAGCATTGAAATTAAAACCTAAGTTGGTCTAAAAAATTATTGCTTTGCCTGTGCCTGGCTAGCGGCTACTAAAGCATGTCTTCTGCCTGACATTCAAAAGACAGTGTAAGGATTGGTATTGAGGTCTTCATTTTGTGAGACAAATTCCTAGGTTTTAATATTGTAAATAATAACATTAAACAGTAACCTACAAGTTATGGTTCAGTTGCAGTTAACGCAATTGGTTGGCAGTGAGGTACACCATTCTGATGTTGATGTTGTTTGACATTGCTCAGCATCACTCGCCTTTCAACTCTCCTTGTCTTTCTACAAATGCAAAACAAGTCAGGAGTATTCTGGATAAAAATTTGAATGCAACCAAAAATGCTTCATTACTTAGAGATGGTTCTGAAATTTTTAGGTACTAGTGGGGCAATCCTTGGACGAGCCTGGGAGTAGTCTATAAAGTCAACTGAAATGCCTGGTTATCAAAGTAGCTCGACATTAGGATCTAAGAATTAGTTAAATCTGTTAAGCATGTAAACCCTAACAAATAATAATATGTTCCACAGACACAATTTCAGCCATTTTGAGGTTAGAAAACTTGAATGTTTAAATAGTTTAGTACACTATTGGATCGCACTCAATCCTGTCAACAGGATCTAAGTAACTTCGGAAAATTTGTTGCCTAGCTTAAGTCTTGGAATGGCTGCTTATGAAAACAAAATTGTCAAGCACTATTTTTCAAAATATTTATTTCATACTTCAAAAATGGATAACTGCAACAATCCATTAAGTCCAAAGAATTTTGCTGAAGGATCAAAGGGTTGCCTAAGAACTGCCATTAATAAGTCTGTGAGTGTGAGGTGTGACTGTTCTCAACTGTAAAGTAATTTTATCCACAAATTGATGTAACTGAATGAGGAGTGCTTACTTTCTTCTGAAAATGATGCAGAAAGCCACTGGGAAGTTGAAACCGAAACTGTCGAAAGCCTTTGGATTGATAACAAGAAACACATCCCAAGCTCAAACTGGGTCACTCGTTTCGCGTGTAACTGAGTTTTGCCTATGGATTGCAGGACGAAGCCGGTGAGAGCCGCATGAGGGTTGCTGGGCAGTGCGAGAAGATCCTCTACCACCAGGACCGCAGGGCACTCACCTATCAGCAGTTCGATGAGCAGCTGTCCAAGCTCAAGTTCAACAAAGAGACCAAGGACGTGAATGCTTTCCTGGTATGTGAATGTGCCTAGTGCTAACCATTTAGAATATTGACTGTCCTAAAGGGGCTTTAGTTCAGTCTCCATTTACATTGAATTTAGAGCAGCCAGGCCAGCTTCTAATACTTACATCAATACTGTACAATATGATTCAATGCTATTAGTTTTGATACTGCTATTGGATTTTGGAAGTGTGTTTAACTGTTTTGCTTTTTAAGGCATTTCCAACACTTCATTTTGCTAGAGTGGAAAGCACTAGTAATGAGGAGTAAACATTTTACAGTCGTGTTTGTTTCCTGAAAATGTCTATGGTTATCGTGAGTGATCTGATTGCATCGTTGCTGATTTCAGGCTGCTGTGAAGTCAATCAGCCTGACCTACAAGACGGAGACAATGCTCATCGCCGAGCTGTTGGTCAAACTCAAGTCCGATGCCCCCGATATGGCCGAGAAGGTCACCGAGTTGCAGAAAGTTGACAAGTAAGCCTGGCGACCAACAGCCAACAGACTGAATCTCTGTGTCTCTATCTCAACTCAACAATTCTCCCCGGGAGTGTGATTTGGTAACTTTTTTCAGGGTTAGATGAGATGAGAACTCTGCTTTTGTCGAGGTTTCTAATGGAACAAATAAACTCTCTCATCTTACCTTAAAAAGGTAACAGAATGGCATTCCAGGTGGGCGAGAGCTACATGGCTAGAGCCACGATCGCTACCTGATACACATATTTATTTTAAGAATAATCCTGTCTTCTGTGCTAATAGTCATCATTAATGCCAACATACTAAGAAAGAAATTTTCTGTCACCAATTTATGTTTATTTATAACTGCAGTAGTTAAAAACTGATAATAAGGTTTATAAGAGGCTTGCAAGTGTTCATGTTTGGGCACTGATCAAGTGTTTGATTTTGAAATTTTGCCATACAGCTTTACTAAGAAGTAAATGGCAGACATTTTGTAAGGGCGACCTTTTCGAGTATCGCTTCATCAACTAGCTTCCCTTAACGTGCTAGAGTTTGAAACACAACAGTGGTTTTGCCAGTTTGCCATGAAAGAACTAATGGAAATTACATTCTCTCTTCAGGCTGCTGAAAGATCTCTACGGCCAGCTGCAAGTGCTCTACGTGGAGAAACTAGTCACTGGCAAGATCAATCGGCAGGCATTCATCGACCAAGAGAACCAGTTCGGCAAGAAGAAGGAAGACCTCGGTGAGAAGATCAACGTTATCATCAAGTCCCTGCACTAGCACGCTCGTTGCGTTATTCGTGTAGTGGCATCGTCGAGAGATGTCTCTCAGTACAAGTGATCCGAGTGCTGATATAATTTGGTGGCAAGAGAAGCCAACAATGTTGAAAAGTGACATCAAAAAACTTTAACATCAATTTGTTCTGTTACTCTGCTGCCTAGACGTACAAAGGTCTTGTACTTGTATGGAAAATGCTGTCTGAAATAAGCTAATGAGTAATTGGAAAAGAAATTTTAATTCTTTCAAAATCTATTAGTTTCCAGGTACTTTGAGTTGATGGAAACGGCACCTTTTTCATGCTCATCTACTGCTGCGGGTAGTTTTTGTGTAATCACTAAGTAATCAGTCACACTAATAGCTATTGAATATTGCGACGGTGACCACCAGTTAAACCCTGGGGGTTTGAATTACCTCCTTGGATGCTGATCAACCACACTTCGAGTGTCATCATTTGGTCAGTACACTTCCTATTCCTAATGAGGGAACCAATCCCCACCCTGCATTGGCTATTGGTAACTTATCCTTACCAGGCCTTTAGAGAAGCACATTACAAAGATAGATTTTTCTAGATTTTTCCTTGAAAACCAACCCAATTGCTGGTTAGGAGCCAAAGGGTTAACTGCCTCAATTAGCCAAAAGCACAAACTGCCATGCATTCCCACTTTTTCACAGTGCAAGATAAAAGTACAAATAAAGTTACATTTGGAAAAATGATCGAAAATGATGCTCTGAATGGTCAGTATGGAAACCATATACTATAATTCTGTAGCCCTCCCCCCCTCCCACACTTAGTGCGAAGACGCTAGATCTAAGAGAGCTGACAAGAATTGAGGAATTGTTCTTGATCGGATGGAATAGGGCAGATTTACAGAAGTAAAATGACTGCATGATACCCACTCGGTAAAGCAATTCGGGTTATAATTGCCCGATCATCCTTGGTTGATTGGTGGAGCTATTTTTTTTTTCTTCTTAGAAACTAGTAGGACGTCGGGTGCAGGGCCGGCCCTAGGCATAGGCGACGTAGGCGACCACCTACGGCGGCACAATCGGATAGGCGGCATATTTCGGATGTAACAATACACATATACTTAGAAACACTTCAGATTTGAAGAACCATGGATTTGTGTTGGAAACAAATGAAAATAGGCCTTCTCTGAATTTTAAATAATCTGATCTAAAATTACATCTAATACATTAATTTATATTTACATTTACTCTACATTTACTTTGAAAAATGGTCCTTTGCGCTTTTGCGCTACGTCCATGTCAGTGGAGAATCAGTCGAAATCTCAGAGCGATTCGTCCATAGACTGTAACCCGATACGATAATGGAAAACATAATTATCTGTGCAGTAAAGATAAGTAGCTACGGATTAAAGAAGCTCACACACATCTGCGACTCTTGCATAACCAAGATTAATCATCAAAATGAAAAAATATTCCTTTTTCTCTATTTGCGTGATTTTTATGACATGGTTGGGTTCATCTTTGTCAGCAGATTGTATGATACTTTGAATCAAAGTTCTAGTGTACTTATTGATGATTCTGTGGCTCATTTCATTCAAGGAAAAGAATTAGTAGTTCGTCATGTTTTAAGCTGCTCTTATCTAATTCACGTATAAACGAATGAATATTACCGAAAAATCGATAATTTTCATCCGATTTTTTCATTTCAACATTGCTTTAGATCTGCAAACAGAGACGAATCCAGTCATATCGAAAAAACCATATGAAACACGGAATTTTATGATTTACCTTTTTACTAACTTTTATATAACCATGTGTCGGGTTGTGCAAGCATAATCTCCAAGAGTGTTTGTATCGCTCATGCTGATAATGAGGCAGTAAAACTGGAAGTTATTTTTCACCAGGTCTAATCCGTGAAAGATTAGCTTTATCACATAGAAAATTTTGGCGATGCAGAGGTCCACGTTTTAAAATCTCGTTTCCATAAAATGATCCATATATTTTTGAAAAAAAATCAGTGGAAAGTTGAAAAAAATTCTGGCTCGCGATGAAAAGTCTCGTGTCGATCGTACGTTTACTTTGTTGACTTTTCGTGGTTTTGTAAAACGATAAACACCATTGATACTGTGTCACTGTTTGGAGTAATGCAGAGGGTGTACACCCTGTTCTCCTCATCCGTGAATCGTTGGGAGAAATTCAAAGTTCGCTAATACATAACAATGGTGGAGGATTGACGGTCAAACCACAATCCACCACACGATGGGAAGCAACGATAGATACGGCGAAGGTATTTCGCTATCAGATCGGCACAATTTGTGACTCCGTCATCGATTTTGGAAATGACACAACACTTGAGGCAGACGCCAGGCTTGAAGCAAGAAATCTCCTCAAGTGCATTCCGAAGTTCCGGTGATCCAGAATATTAAAGTTCCTGCATGCAAAAGGATTGGAAAATTTGATAACAAGGTTACCATAACTTGACCTGAAACGCGTATCGTGGGGGGCTGAGCTGCCCCCCCCCCCCTTATAGGCGGCATTTTCTCTTCTCGCCTACACCAGAATTTATCCTTAGGCCGGGCCTGGTCGGGTGAGTAAATTAATTTAATTTTCCTCTGAGTTGAATAGGTCTGCCCTGTATCGATGAGGATACTACCTAGCCGTTCGTGAGGTACTTTTCAAATGAACAGTATGTTAGCCAGTATGTTAGCCTGATCTTGCAATTATAATCTCATTGTGTGTTTTTATTTCTCATGCTGATTTCCTTCCCGTCTAATCCGCAAAAGATTAGCTTTATCACACGGAAAATCTTGATGGTGTAGAGGTCCACGTTATGACTTTTCCTGCCTGTTAAATTTTTCCCTATATTTATGAAAAAAATCAGTGGATAGTTGAAAAAATTTCTGACTCGCCATGTAAAGCCTCGTGTCGATCGGACGTTTACTTTGTTTACAAATAAATCTTGAATTTGGGTTTGGGGTTTTTTTATACGAAAAAAACCATTTTTCCGATCTCAATTAAAGTTTACAAGGCGAGTCGGAGTACTCTTCCTCTACATACCGATTTATTTTCAATTAATTGGGAAACGTTAAAACGGGGACCACTGCATTTTCGGCTTTTAAGCTGGTTTAAGTTTAAGTTGGAAATCACACGAATTAAATAGGGTCTCTTTCATTAGCTCACCGTACAAGGCTCTACACCGACACGAATGTGATTTTTTCAAGTGTCCTCATACATCCAAGCTGGAGTCCATTAGCGTTTAATAAATGACAAATGGATCAAACGTGGCATTCGCTGCGTGGTCGAGTCCATATTACCGCTGCCTCCCACCGGGAAGACCCGGGTTCAAACCCCAGCGACAGTGTGGCTTTTTGCCCAAGCAAAAACCTGGGTCTCCTTCGTTGAACAATGCTTGCTTGTTCTTACGTCACGAAGAGCCAAGCTGAGACACCTGACAGCCAGAGAAGTACTTAGCCGTTCAATTTATTACAGCTTCTAGGCTCCCGCTCATAACAATGAATGGGAAGGAAATATAGACACCTTAAAGCCAAAAGCGGCGTAGTCCCGTGGTAAACACAGTGGTCCGACCGGCCAGTCGATTAAATGTAGTGTGCATTAATTGCGATATTGTCTGTTCTTTCATGGAAGCAAACCTTGTTAGAAGAATCCCAGTTGCGTTGTGATATTCTTGAGTAGTTGAGCGTTGAGTACAAATCAAATGCCTCACCCTCGTCACCTGGTTGGTGGTCGAGTGCTTAGCATCGCTGTCACCCACGAGGAAGGCCCGGGTTTGATTCCCGCTGCCGGCGTGACTTTTTGTCCGACAATTTTCGGCTGGAACATCATCGTTGTACAATGCTTGCTTGTTCTTACTACTACTATTCTTACTATTCTTACTATTGGCGAGTAAATTATTTGTCCTTTGAAAAAATATCACAGTGGATATCACAACTCTTCACTTGTGACTCAAAGGCAATTGCGTTGTGAAATGCTCGAGTAGATGTTGCTACTAGGCCTTATGTGAAGAGCGTTGAGTAGAAACAAATGCCTCGTCAAGTGATAGCGGCGTGTTTTTGATAACAGCGCCATCTCCAATTGGTTGTCTCAACTATCGAAAGAGTATAAAACCACGAGATGATTTCGTTGAGAACTAGTGTGCCCGTGCTCCTTGCGCGGTGATCATTGTGGTCTGGTCGCTCTGTCGATCAAATGAAGCGTGCATTTTTGGCGAGTAAATTATTTGTCCTTTGAAAAAAAAAACCCGTGGCAATCACAACTCTTCACTTGTGACTCAGAGGCAATTGCGTTGTGAAATTCTCGAGTAGATGTTGCTACTAGGCATTATGTGAAGAGCGTTGAGTAGAAACAAATGCCTCGTCATTAGCATCTGCTTCGTGGTCGAGTGCATAGCCTCGCTGTCTTCAGCCAGGAAGACACTGGTTCGATTCCCGTTGCTGGCGTGACCTTTTTGTCTAACTATCTTTGGCTGGAACTTCTTCGATGTTCGATGCTTGCTAGTTCTTACGTCACAAAGAGCCAAGATGATAAACCAGAGAACAACAAAGCCATTCAATTTATTACAGCCTCTAGGTTCACCAAAATGAAGAGGTATGAAATATAATCACATTGATCCCAACAACACCGTGGTCCGGTGGGTTGCCCATTGGCTTCCCAATGAAAGCTGGGTGCGAACCGGGTTCGATCCCCGTCACAGCCGAACCTGTTTGGCATTGTCAAAATACTGAATTTACACTGTTTTACAGTGAAGTATAGGACTTGGTCGTCTGCAATGTCAAACACACAAGTCAATTGCCTAAAAAAAGCACACCAGCAAACCATGTGCAATGAGTATAGGGAGAATTCGAGGCAATCATTCATCGACAGCGTGGTGCATTGGATAGCCCATTCGTCTAGTAATCTAGCGACGCGGGTTCGAATCCCAGACCGTCCAGCATTTTGGAACTTAAAATTAAATTGAAATTGTTCATTTTTGTATCGTGCAAAGCCACGAAGATGTAGTTGGGTGATGTAGAAAAATGAAAAAAAATATACCAAGTCACAGATTTGTTCAATTTTCTCTACCAGATAGCGCTGTCAACCAAATTTGTGCACACTCGAGGCTGTTTGGAGCAAACATTTTAGTCAAGCGAAGTGCAAAAGCTTAGGGTGTTAGGGTGGGACGTATAATTCCCCAGCAAAAATTCAAAACGAGGGAGCGCAGCGACTGAGATTTGAATTTTTAGCTACTAACTTTAATGACATTCGCCTAAATAAAATGCAAAAAGCTCACGCGCCTCTGTACTAGCCGGGATTCGAACCCGGTACTTTTGGGTTATCAGTCTCGTACCTTAACCACTCGGCTGTCGAGTCATGATGCATGAAAGAAGATTTTTAAGGTATATGAATTACAAATTGTTTGTATACCTTTTGTACTTATTAAAATTTTCGAGGCGAGGACGTACCCCCGCCACCCAACTTCATGAGCAAAGCTCAAAAGCCACTCGGATTTGAGCGCATCATCTTTGCGTTATGAACCAAGCGACTTAACCACTCGGCCATTCGAGTGATATGATAGTGGCTGATATTTTTCATTATATATACATATTATTTGAAAGATCTTTACAATGGTAAAAAAGTCGGATACTACGGGGCTCGAAACAGGTCCACACTGATTCTAGCTTATGAAGCTAGCGACTTAACCATCAAGCCATACCGCCCGATGAAACTTTCTTTGAATAAAGTTCCTTATCTAAAATGAATCATTTAAAAGTTTAGTTAAATCACCTGACTACTTAAATGTCCAGCATTTTTATTCAAACTCGCACGTGAATTAGAAGGATTTTTTAACACATCCCCTCTCCTCGCAGGGGAAATTGTACGTGATCTGCATGCTTCCACGTGACCAACAATCTTTGGCTGGAACATCATCGTTGTATATTGCTTGCTTATATCACGTTGCCGAATTTATCGGCAAGTGAACCGGCGTTCCATGGTTTCTTCACGTGAATATCAAGCGGACTTCAAAAAATTAAAAGATTTGTTGAAAAATATGGTCTTCATGCCAATCGCCTCATATTACGCACAAACATATTTTATTCAAACATACAAACATACAAACATATTACCATTCCTCATCGGGTTTTTTGTTAGTTAACGTCAGTTACAGCTCACCCATCATTTTCTATTACGAATCAACCACTGCAATCAATGTAAATGCTCTATTTTCGCAAACGTGCCCCTTTAGTTAAATACAGTAATACAAAAAATGTTTATTCAAAAAACATGGCTTCGCTGATGCCTATAGGCTGCGAGCATCAGCGATCTGCGAATGAAGCCTCCAAATCGTATCATATTTTATTTCAAGAATTACGAAGGCAAACAATACGAAAAACGCTATTAAGAACACAAACTTTTTGTTTTATAGAGAACATAAATAGAGCAATGAAATTTTTTAACAGCCGTCATGTGTGAGTGGTGGATGCTGTGGATACATCTTTTGATAAATTTATAATAAGGCGATCCGTTTGCTGACAGCGTGAATGTTTTTAGATTCTTGATCTAGACTTCATTTTCTCAAATGGTACGAATGCAGACATTTTTTAAATCACGCGATAAACTAAAAAAGTATTATTTCTCCTTTGTATAATACTGATGGTTTATTGGCCGATCATTTCAGCAAATTATAAGATTTCGTGGCTTGTTTAGAAGAGTTTTAGGTGATTTATGACATTTTTGTGAAAAATTCGGCCAAAAATGTAGACACTCTAATCTCTAATCCCTTACGTCCTCCTATCAAAACTCCGAACAAAACTAAACTGAGTGCCAGTCGTCAGAATGGAAACAGTGCGCCTTACTTTTTCTTCAAGCGCAGGCAAAGTTAAAATCCGGTGGCGGGGCAGGAACCGGCGGTGGCTCGTTTGGAATAAGCTTGCTATCGATATCCAAGAGCAGCAAGCGCACCTCCATGTCCAGCAGCTTCCCCAGGTCTGCAGCCAGCCTCTTACTCGTCATCTCCTTGCCCAGGATAGCGTTGATGCCGTCCGTCCACTGGTCGAAGGTATCCTGGTCCGGTGCCAGAATATCTATCCTGGGCGGCCCGG
The DNA here is from genome assembly GCA_921293315.2 of Nemurella pictetii. Classification (NCBI taxonomy): domain Eukaryota; kingdom Metazoa; phylum Arthropoda; class Insecta; order Plecoptera; family Nemouridae; genus Nemurella; species Nemurella pictetii. The sequence goes on along the minus strand of OV121116.1, from coordinate 20,993,727 downwards.
GGCCCATCTCGGTCCCGGCGTCCAGAATCAAGGAGAAAATCAACAGGGGCTTGCTACCCCTGAAAGTCCAAGAACAAGCGCAGGCGAGTAATGAGCCGAGGATACACATTGAGACATGCGATAGGGTATTTTTGAAAAATAATGTAAACCATGTATTGTGAGCCAATTGTTTGAAGCACTCACGTCTTTGGGTCCTTGAAGTGGGGCCCAGGCGGCCACCTGTTAGTCAACAACAGTGCGTCGATCTCTTCCAACGCGATCTTGCCAGACGAGCCAGGGATGCTGCGGTTGTCCTCATCGCAGTCGTGATAATGAAACGACTTCTGATTCGAAGAGAGTACGACGAAAGTGTTCTGACGCTTTGTTTTCTGCCGAAACGTCGAGAGGAAAAGTGTTTAACAATTTATGTTTTTACGCGCGTTAAATGGGCAAGATTGATCTTAGCGATAGAAAGTTCAATAATATTTGCCGAGATCATATCTGTAATAGTGTCATTATTCCTAAGAATGATGAAATAAATAAAAAATTATAAAATAATACGCACCTGATTGCCGAAGTTCGTCTTGGGAAATATCGTGCCTTTTAACAGTACGTTGATTCTCTGCTCTTTGATCAGTGTCAAAAGTGCTATTTTCCTCGTCTCTCTAAGCTGGAGCATCGGTGGTGAATGTGCCAGTCTCCAGTCTTCCTCATCCTTAGCCTCTTGCGTCCAGAGAGCGGCCACCTCGACGTAGCCCAGCCTGCGCAGCTGCTGCGCCAGCTCCTTGAGTGTTGTGGGTTGCTTCGCCAACGCCTCGGCCAGTTGTCGCTGCAGTACCGACAACACCTGGAATCATTTCAAAGACGAGCTAGCACCAAAGGTAGAACACACGACTCAATCTGCAGGCTTGATAAAGAAATGCAAACGTTTGTGAGCTCAAATCTGCTAAGCATAGAACGGCAGTACTCACTCTGCAGACTACAAGCGGAGAAAGAAACATAAGGGTCGTATGTGGACTCAACAAAAACAATCGTTGCATACATTAATATATCTCTAATACATCTTTATTTGTAGATATTGTTTTTTTTATATATGATAGGTCATCACATGGTCATGGTCATCTGCTATCATTGTGTTTTTAATCAGTTACCGTTGTAGCACATCAGTGTGGTAGCATCGCCACCTAACATGTTCCGGTAATTATCTAATCCATCTACTTAATCAAAGAATATATGGATACAGGTTGACATGATTACAAATCTAAATTTAAAAGCACAAACCTTTTCCTGGTCAGCCCCGGTACGGGCTCTCATGTCTTTTCGCGTCCTCCCCAGCTGTAGGAACATTCGACAGAAAACTTCTTCAAAAAATGCAGGCTCCTTAAAAACCAATGGCTGATACTTGTTAATGTAGCCCTTCTTATTCCTGTTCTTATTTTTCTTCTTCTTTTGCACACATAAGACAGTGGCGATAATCTCCACTAATCGTTGACACGTTAACTCGAAAGGTTGCCAAGACGCCGTCGTTTCAGCTAGGAACATTCGCGTGAATGCTTTCAAATAGGCAGTCCGGAAGTAGATCATGCACTCTAGAGCTAGTCGACTGACGCGCGGTGGCGGCGCCTCAAACTCTACATTTGTGGATTGCCTGGTCTTGGTCGGCGTGGGCGGTGGAGGCGTTGATGGCAATATCAGCATCTCGTGGATCGACGCTGTCTTCTCGATACGCTGGCCCGTAGTAACCGCAGACATCATCAGGTGTTCGTCGAGAAGCGATCCCATGCTGCTTCGTGACCCTCCTGACAACGATATATTCTGTGCCTGCTCCACTAGACTAGCCTCCAAAATGCTCACCAAATCCGGATCAGCTGGATCCACAACCTCATTCAGCTTCTTCTCTTTGCTACTCAAAACCAGCGCCTGATAGTTTAATAGTGCTTTCGCCATTTCGTCGTCATTGACCTTTTCCTTGAGGATACTCTTTTCAATCGCATCTTTAACTTGTCGTGACACCACATCCCTGACACCACGCGCACCCTTGCCGTTGACCGCAGACATTTTCCCCAAAGCCACAAGCAGCATCAATGTCTTTTTTTGCACTTCCCGGTCCACGTCGCCCCTCAAGTGAGAAACTATCTGATGGACTGGCAATGTTTTGCTAACGAACTCATAGCCACCAGAAGTTACGAGGCGGGCGAGTATCGACAGGGCTGAAGACAGGGTTTCACTGTCACCACCAGATCCACTCTTAGTTATAATTGACACGATTTTTTTCAGAACACTACTATTAAGCTCAGTCACAAAATCGTGACCCATCATTTGGTCCAGGGTGACCAAACAACAGTTGATTAAGTGGGTGGTCGTCAGTTTGAGCTCGCTAAGAAGATCGAAAATCAATGGAAGACCTTCGTTATCGCAGAATTCTCTTGCAAAAGTGACGTCTGTTGAGAGATCTTGCAGTTTTGATAGCGCCCAGACGGCTTCGTCGCCCATTGCGGATCCTAATTCTTCGTGCGCGGCTTGCTCCTTGTGGGCCAGGATCTTGTTGATCAAGATCTTGGCCATTTCGGTAGGTGAGTATACTAGTTTCAGCATGTCGCCGTTCTTAACTTGACCCCGGTTTTGTTCGTGAATATACATATTGGTATTTGTCTTACCGACCAAGTTGAGTTGCAATGCATATTGTCCTTCTTGGAATGGTAACTTCAATTCCAAGCATAGCTCTTGAATGATGTCGGCGAGCGAATGGCTCTGATTTATTTTACGTAGGTGAGTTTGGTTTGCTATTTCGATTGCTACCGAGACAATCTCGCCCCCTGCTGCCACACTTGGTCCAGCGACCTGTGTCATCGTCGTCATGGTTGGATCTCTTCAGACGTCGAACTAGAACTATAGGTCCAGTGACACAACTCAATACTAAATAGGTATCTAGCCAGCATACTTCAAGTACATCAGACAAGCATGGTACATATTATTATCTTATCTGCATTGAGATAGCATCACCCATCAGGTATTATATAGAGCGATATATTGAGGTAAAACTAAATCGTAATCGCTACCTTGCATCAACGATAAAGCCTGGGCTAAACAATTTCAGCTAAAGTCCCGCCTTTCTGCGTTAATGATGCACCGAGACCTATACCATAAAGTCTACACTACTGCCTCGTCGTTTGCCACAAGTATTTCCAGACACAAAGCTGTCCACTCGAAATGAATAAATAGTCCAAATTATTAATTTTTTATTAGTATAGTCAAGCCAGGTAGAGGTTGAGCACACGGCTTAGGAAGCCAATTGTTTAGGGAGGCTACCTAATTATGTAAACGAAGTTTTTTTTATCAGTGGGGTTTTAACATATCACTCTCGTATTGCATTTTGTCAGGATGGCAGCAAACCCCCATTCCCCGCGTGATACCAGGGTAACCGTTGGGTTGGGTGGTAGCCCTCAGTTCATCCACACCCGTATTTGTTCATCCTTATTTGTTGTGACCACCTTAAACCATTACAAACGAGCAGATTTGGATCAAAATTGAATTTACGTAATTTATTGTCTGAAAGACTCGTCATGTAATAATATTATTCACAATCTACGAACCCATTTTAAGTTGCAGCCGTACTTTTCTATTATTTGTACCAAGTACCTACCAAGTACCTAGGTACCATGCTACGAGTACTTCAATATGTACAAACCGGAATTTATTGTCTAGAAATCGTACCAACAAAAGCAGCAAATTAAAAAATAGTTTTATATCATTAAAATTGCTTTATGCATGGCCATGGTCCATGTTCAATATCCGAGCTAATTTCGGGAGATGGCGGAGGCTGCAGTGGACCGGAGAGTTTCCCAGCCGTGTGGAACGGAATGCGAAACCCGAGCAACTTGGAGATCGGGAAATAAGGGAACGATAGTCAACTAGCGGCGGTAAAACTGAGGAAATAGGCAGACAAAATACAAAGTGAATGACACTCAGACACAAATCAATATTCAACAACATTCATTCCAATAAATAACTTGGGTACATCTTGAAACATGTTACGGCAGTAGTCACAGCAATGGTTTCGTAAAATATTATCATGATTTTCACAAATTGTAGATACTTAAGTAATTCATCTTATGATAGCACCAGCATGATAATGTTTCATAAAAAAATACCTACAGTGCGCAAGGTCACACTGAGGTTTGTGTAAGGAGCTATCACGATGTTTTTCAATTTGTGGGCCACAGCTTTTTTGGGGGGTTTCTATTTAATCAATGGTAAACTTAGGTGCCACCTTTTCCACCTTTTCCAAAACACTTGTGACTAGATTCTTTTTTCAATAAGTATGTAACGACTAGATAATGGTAGCGACAATAAATATCTTTCTGGCCTGGCGGAAGAGATATCTCCATCTGGCAATAGTTACACGGAACAAATGAAACATAGAGACAAGAATCGGAAATGTATGACTATGTAGACCGCAAGGAGTGAATGCAGCTAACAGCGGCAAACAGTTGACAAAGGGGATTGCGTTCTTAATGCACATTGCACAACAATCAACGATGTGCACATAAACTACACATTTGGTGCACACTTGCTAGGCCAGTGTGCACCATTAACAAGGAATGTCAGGTTTAACAATTAATATTTGAGGAATTTGGTAAACAATCAGTAGAAATAGTAAATCACACAGGAAACACATAAGGTAAATTGGAACAGGTTAACAGCGAGCACATAAATTGCACTATTTGCAAGAGTACCACTTGAATTAATGGATCTTCAATCATAGTCCATGAACAACAATAAACTACACGGCAAATTGATAGAGGTTTACAGCGAACACAAGAATTTTACTATTCGCTAAAGTACCAGTAGAATAAATGATCATAATTCATAATTCATGACCTGTGAACTAATGAAATTGGCAATGATTGCAAAGATTGCATTTAAATTCTAAGACCAAAAGTGGAAGGAATGAAACAGTGGAACAAAAATTTGACACAAATATTTGGTAATTGTTAAGAGTCGACTAGATTCACATATTATGGAGATATGGCAGGGTTTCCATCAGATCACCCATCAATATGGATATATGGCATTCTTTGGATTGGACTCAAACTTGGTTACTTTTAATTCGACGACGCTTCATTTACTTAAGTTAGGTAGCTGCCAAACAGCAATAATTATTTCTCTATTCAGTCTTTTACAAATGGCACATACAATTCTATAATATTACTAGTCAAAGTATCCAAGTTTGCATAGACTAGGTAAGGGAATACTGAAAAGGTACATTTGAATTCAGGTAGGCAGGCATGGTAGATTTGAAAGGAACATCCTACATCAATTTCCCAGGAAGGTCAGAGCAGCTAATCGCCAGTGGGTAGCTACTTTGTGAGCAGAACTAGCATCGGATAATGGACGTCTTCTCGATAGTCGTTGGTCCGCTTGAGCTCCTCGTGATGCCGCCATACGTGTTCGTTGTAGTACTGGTGCACGCGGCAGCTGAATCCGCGCGCGCGGGCCTCGGCGGCAAACTTGTCGAGCGTGTCCCCGCGGCGTGGCGCCATCACCAGGACGACGCCGCGCGCCGCCAACGCCGTCCACATGGTCTCGACGAGCGCGTGCCGTGCGTCGTCGAAGAACAAGCAGTCGGCGCAGAGGATCACGTCGTGAGCGCTCGTGCCGCCGGCGTTGCCGCCCCACTGCACCACGCCGCAAGACACCACGTCTTTGCCCAAGCAGTTCCTCCCAACGATGGCACGAACGTTCTCCATTGCCGACTCGTTCCCGTCCGTCAGCCGCACCTCGGCGGCGCTCGAGTATTTGGCGACCATCATGCCGGCGAGGCAGGTCATGCCCCCGCCTAGCTCCAGGGTGCGTTTTCCGGCAAACATCTGCAAGTTGCACAGCGCGTAGTACGCCAGGACTTCTTCCGACGGCCAGACGCAAACGTTGCCCGTGTTGTTGAATCCCATCAGTTCGGCAGCCGTGAAACTCCTGGTGGGCTGGCGGACGAGAACGGTGTATTTCTTTTTTTCGACGGTGGTCGAGTATTGGTACCAGTCTGCGTTCGAGTTGTAATCGTCGTTTCGTTCGCTCAGTTCATTGCCATGTTGAGGCCCGACCAGTTTAGCCAACTTAAAAGTTGTGAAGTGTGCGGCTGATGTGGCACAGTTCTCGCCATGTAAAGCTCGAGCGAGGATTTTCCAGCGACGTCGCGCTACCTCTCTTCGGCTTGCTTTGGCTGGTTCCGGGCATTCGTTAGGAGGAAAGCTACTGCAAAAAGACGACATCACAGCCTGTGATGAGCTCTAAGCGTCATCATTCTCGCCCATTACGGAAATTAGCAACAATTAGCATGGGTATGCACAAGAAGTGGAAGAATGAGTAAGTAGCCTGAAAGTAAAGAGAAAAAACGGTGATATTTTGTGCCTCGGTTCTATTTAAGAACCTATCGGCTTACTTAATCATTTATATATTTATGCTTGCATCATTTAGAGTCTGGGCTAAGCAGCCAAACTTATTTAGTTCATCATCTTGATAAATGGCATGCATCCCAACTCGTAAATACCCTGGTACAAAGCAACAATACATAAATGTCAAACAACATTGTTCATTAGCAATACTGACATCACAAGATGCAATCATTGGGTATGAACTCAATGGTGCAATGGCACTGCAGAGCAGAAGTACATTATCAAGGTCACAATAGGGCCAGAAGCCAATAGTAAAAATCCACAGAACTGATTATTAAAAAATGAAGATATTTGCATCGGTGAAAAAAAAATGAAGATATTTGCATCAGTGAAATTGGTCAATGTTTTTATTTCACATAAGAATTTGCAGAGGCTTGGCCTTGGCATGATAGACGGATTACCTAGGTGCTGAATGAAATCTAATTATTTCTTGCCTTCTACACCTAGAGTGGTCGGCCAATAACATTTTATACCAAGTTATGAAATCCGATAATATCAAATACCAATCGGTTTCAGTCCATAAAAATTGTGTCGGTTTGCACACAAAGTGGAAGGAATGAAATATTACAGCACCAATATCTAAGTTTAATATTAGTGATCTTCCAAAAACTTAAAAACCTGTGCAAGAAGTACGTACATAAATTAATAATTATTGGGTTCTAATGTTGGTAGTCTATGCTTTTTGCATTATTCTTGCTCCTGGTTAATTTCTAATTCGGACATCACCTATCTTATAACTCTAATGCAACCTATCAAGGCATAAAAAAGCATGAACTTGAGTACAAAATGTTACTTAATATTTCATCACTGAATAGGAAAAAAGTTAAATGACCAGAGATTGCCAAGCTACTTTTGAACTTTTGACATAAGATTTCCTTGACATTCCCAGGATGATGTTTGATATGTCAGGTTAAAGTAATCATCTGCATCGTAAAAAACTGTACGTAAAAATATGCTACTTCTCTGTATTGAATAATTGATGAACCCTGCTACTTTAGAATCCCTGATTAAAGCACATAGCGAAACGCGACGTGTTTGACAAGACCAAGTTGCCAATGGCTAAAACGAGCCAATCTGGCAGGCACGGGATCAGGTACTAATTTATACACAGAAATCTACGGAGGAACATTGTCTTTGAGTGCCCATAATCTTAAAATATGTTCTGAAAGTGTGAGAGCTACTCACATGCTGCAAGGATCGTAGATTGGATCACCCCAGTCCAGCTAAAGCGTAAAGAAAACAAACTCGAAGACTTTTCTACAACTACAACAGCGCCATTTTTAGTTCCGGAGTGTCCAGAGCCTATTCGCACGACTGGTCTCCTGAACGCAAGCGCACGATTAATCGTGCGGTAATCTATTCGCACAACTCAATACACGGCACTGAGACACGATAGCAATATGGCAATATTATCGAACTAGATTGCAAATACTTAAAAAATCGCTCCAAGATGCAGTCATGTTAAACATCAAAAATTCCGTAGCAGAGAATTACTTGAAAGGCGTTCCTGGAAACTTTGACAAGAACTATAACCAACTAAAACCATCGAGAACGACGGCCGTCATTTTTGAAAGCGTTCACACCGATTAGTCAGCTTAAGCTAATATGTGTTATGCTACTTTCTATAGACTCTGAGCTGTCTTATCCCATGCGAATGAATGGGACCCATTTAAATTTTCTGCTTTTCTGTATTAAAGTTTGCAATGAAAACTAGTCATGCGTCAGGTATCGACGAAAGAAAATTCCAAGTTTTATGAGACTCGCGATTTAATCAACACAATAAGCTCTATTATTTTCTTCGTTACCAATATAACAAACACAAATATGAAAATTATGGTACTAATTGGACAATCTTCTCGGCCCGAGCACCTAGATTAAAAATGATGGTATTTTATAAAATATACTCTATAAATGTATATTTTATCCGAAGTTCACTAAAACATTTTCTAACAGACGCTTTACCTGTTTAACGAATATCGCTAGGATTTTTGACTAAATTAAAGGTGCCTGTAGTAATACCTTGGTATAGGTACACCGCGAAACTAATCACGTGTCAGGGCCTCTTATTTAGTAGGCATCATAGTAGAAATTCTACTAAGATGAGATTGAAGTATTTCTGCAATTTAAAAACAAATCTTAACGACGAGGAACATTGCTGGCGCGGTATAACCGTAATTAAATAATGTCATGTCTATAATAGAAATTTACGAACCGATGTATTTACTTGGCGGGAAGTCTGCATCAACTACAGAATATTCACGAAAGTCAAGCCATCGGACGACTCAAAGTTTCTACGCAAGGATTTGGAAAGTACATTTTCTACGGGGTTTTTTCTTCATTGGGAAACAGCAACAGTTTCAAGCTAAGCCAAGTTCATTCATTAACAACTTACAGACTTCTTCCAGTTTCGATAAACAAAATACTCCAGATCAACAGTACACAATCACTTAGCATTTATGTAGGAATACATAAAGAAGCCAATTCAAAGAAGACATGAGATTCCACCCAACCGTCGAAAGTGACGGTTTCCTATCCTATCCTAACGGGAAGTTAGTTCCCTTGAGGGACTGCTGCTGTTGCTGCTGCTGCTGCTGCTGCTGCTGCTGCTGCTGCTGCTGCTGCTGCTGCTGCTGCTGTTGCTGCTGCTGGGATGGGGAATGATTATATCGCAAAGGGATCACAACAGCTCCTGGCCGACAACTGAAGATATGTAGTTTGCTGGGACTATGCAGCTGACTATGTCTAGGAGTGACGGGAAGATTGGCTCCAAGCAATTTACTAGATGTTTCCTCCACCTGAAGCCAGTGAAGCCTGCTCGAGCCCGCATGGTCGGCGAAAGGCCCGGAATATATGACAGCCGGGGGAGCAAGGTAGGTCGGCAACAAGTGATCCTCCGCCTCGAGAATCCTATGCACTCGTCTGCTCGTCTCTGGCGACAACTTCGGCTCCCAGAAGCGATTGTAGTGCCTGTGCATCTTAGCCGTTAGCCTCCACGTCATCAGGATCAGCACCAAGATGCAGACGAGGCCAACAAGAATCGGCCAGAGGTAGACAACGTCGACCGATCGCCTAGTTTCGATGGTCTGCGGAGCCAGGGTGCCCTCCGAGTAAGTCGCCTCCTCTTGTTGGTGCTGTTGGACATGCAGGTCGCCGCCGACGGGCGAGTCGGGGTGTAGAGAGACAAGTCGCACGATGCGATATTCTTCGCCGGACAGCTCGAGCAGGGTTGCGTTCGTGTCCGCCATCTTGTGTAAGGGAGTGTCGCCGTGGGGGCCGTCGCGCGGACGCCGTCCGGTGCCCGATGGTGCCGACGCCGACGCCGTCGAAGGACTTACCACGCTCACGTTCACCACAAGACGGGACGGGGTGACCACCACTTGATTCACCCGCACGTCGTCGTACTCGAGCGAGAGGCGAGCTGCGAGATTCAGCTTCAGGTATTTGGCGAAGTCTTTCTCGCGGAGGCGTACCACGGTTGCGTTACCGGCGATTAGGAGGAGGTATGATCGGCTGATCACACCGTTGCTTGCTGCGTTTGCCGGTTCGCTGGCCGATGACAAGTCCTGATGCAGGGTGATTTCCGGTGTGGTTCCTGGTGTGATTGCCGCTGGGGTTCTCGGTAGAGAGACTGGTGGTGGCCTCGAGGGAACTCCCGACGGAGATTCCGAGGCACGTGCTGGCTCGTCGGCGGTGGTGGTTCTTCCAGAAGGAATGATAAACGGAGCTACCGACGGGGCACTGCTTGTAAGCGGCAACGTTGAGGGAATGCTGCGTGGTGAAGACTGCGATTTTAGCGCCTGATTGACAGCGCCCCCAGGGATTCCGTTGATAACGGTGATACCGGCGATACCGGCGATATCGGTGATACCGGCGAGAGAGGCACGCGTAGGGCTGGCAGGAATCCCATCGAATGAAGATACAGCCAGTTCCGGTGCCGGTGACGGCACACTGCCTTCGGAAACTGGAAACAGAAACAGAGCGCAATGTCATCATATTTTATTGATATTTATTGCGAACCGTGTTTTGTGATGTGTTCAGAAATTCACTAAGTTATCATTCCCTTTTTATGTATTATTCCAATTGTGTTCTCTGGAACGGCTTGTCGTTCAATGGCGAGTGAAAACATAATAATGATAATGTTTTCGTGTCTAGAGAAGAAACGCGTGGGATTCGCTGCCACAACACACTCAATGCCTAACGTGTGATTTTGTTCAAACAACTCTGTGCGTGTTAAGGGGGAGGGGGAGTTGATATCATGCTATGAGCAATGACCTAAATCCCCAGACTGATTCCCGAGACTATTCTAGAAATTAACATAGTCCATTACCATTTGCCAATTTCAATGAGTGACATTTTATGGTTGTATATGCTAAAATGTCATTCAATATTCAATGTTGAACATCCGGTAACAATTGAGTTTTCCGTTCCCGCACGTAACGTTCGGCATCGAGCATTCCGTCACACGGATCTGGCCGAGTTGAACTTGAATCAATAAGGAGATGGGGCATAGGGATCGTCTCGGTGCCACCTCAACCCCCGCATCAACCCCTAGCATGGCGCAACTGCAATGCCAGCGCCGCTGCTATAGAGCAGCAGCAGCTGCAGCAGCAGCAGCAGCAGCAAGACCCAATTAAGTTACCACAAATATATATATATATATAACACTTCACACGCATTAAAGACAATGAAATTTAGTTCCTTACTTTCAGTTAGATCATCAGTTTAGATTTTTTTATTGAATTCGTAGCTTTAAGTGAAATAAAATCATGTTAATAAGAGCGGAATTTAATTTTCCGAAATTCTAATCATTACTTCATCGGGGTGGTGACTGCACCCATGATTGTGCAGTTAACCCGGAAACAGTAGCGGTGAAAATTTTTCCTACATTTATATATGATCAGAAGGAATGGGGAGAAGGCATCGTGTAGTTTACGACTTCAGGTTCATGGTTCAGGGTGGTTCACGTTCATATAGGTCTCATCTCGAGATCAAGGGATAAAAGCGACGTGATCGGGATTTGTAGGTGGTTTATAGGTACCCTTCGTGAGCCAGATGCTTTCAAATTGCGTATAAGGCAGGCATACTGTAGTACTACATCCACACTAACCTACTCAAGAAATGTTATCCGCCCCAAGAAGATATGTCACGTGGGAGTTGAAGAAAACAATAAGTGCCTATTTCTAGTTATTCTATCTTCAAAGTTTGAAGTAAAGAATTTGATCGACGTAATTTGCCAACTCCGAATATACGACGACAATAAAAGAGTTCTAGAAGCGCAACGAAGACCAGACGAATATTTTGAGCTGTTTTCAACTTTCTTTTAGCAGTTTTCTTTCCACTTACCGTCAGATGAGGCCGCGAGGAGGATGGCAACACAGAGAACGACGGAGAGCAGCTCGAAGGTGAGGAGCATTCCACTGTTTGCTGCTAACAAAACCACGAATATTACATGTATGTCTGAATCACGAGGCAAGGCTTTTTAGTTTGATCGATTGATTGATGGATCTTTGGTGATTTCCAACCGTCTATGTGGTGTTTGCAGCATGTAAACGTCCAGCGGGTTATTACGGGGTTGGGGTTGTTTTTTCAGAAACTTATTTCTGCTATAAAGGATATGTGCCGGATTTGAAAATAACATCTGTCCCACCCCTATGAAACAGCATTAAGATCTTAGGAAAATAACTAGCTACAAAGTCCCACTGTAAATCGAGCCAATTGGTTGATGGACAGTGAAGCTGTTCGTAAAGTATTCACAGCATATTATAGTCTAATCTTTTCACTCGCTATCGTTCCGTACCTTAAAGAACGTAATGGAATGCATTAATCCCATTAAAAAGAGACGCTGATCACATTAACAAACCACGTTCAATCGAATATACGCTGCTAAAACAATTCCAAGCACGGTATTGAATTCAATGGCGCACGATGGCCACCATGCAACCTAACGCAGCCCTCACCTTCACCATCATCTTAAAGCTTATGCGTGCGTCATATTCAATTAATATCAATATTTTTTCAATCTGCAAGAGTCCTGTGACCAGGAAAGCCATAACGCCATCACATCCAGGTGGTGTAGCCTTATCAGCACATTCCAGATCACAGCAAATATAATGCTAAACGCTAATAAATATTACAACGGCTAGCTGACAAAAGAAAATATCTCTGTTAATTTATGCATGCCCTTCAATGACGGGAAGGTGGCTTCTCTAGCGTATCTGAAGCGTGGCAACAGCTGTAGCAGTCTATAGCACGATAGAATCTGCACACTTCTTCCTAAGCTGGGTAAACAAGAGGTTGTCAGTAGCATAATGGCGTGTGATAAATATTACCCAGGGACAATCGTTTTAAAGAAAACAGTTGTCTGTTTTCAAGAGTTTTCGACATATTTGAACAATTTAGAATGGATATTTTTTAGAAATTATGTCTGGCGATGGTGATGTAATGACAAAATGACAAAATGGCAAAGATCTATATCTTTAAGATCCAGAATAGTGCCCGTCAACTATATCGCATACAGTTTTTTTTTTTCATCCGATTATGATAATTATTTCTGATTCATAAAAAAAATAGCAGCCAAATGGTCTGTCGCATTTTTACAAACAATTTATTTTTAAATAAATGTCGGCTAGCGTTAAAGAAGTCTGTGTTTGCTTTTGGTTTAGACTTCAATAAATTATTTAGAAAATGAATCTCTAGTATTTCTCGTCTCAGCTGCTTTAGTCCTTAATACAAGACCCGATGCCTTATGAAATAACGTCTGATATTTATTTAATTATTTTTTAATGAAACGATCTGTCTTACGACATATTATGCAACATGGTTTCTATAGGTTAATAAAGAAATACTGAAATATTGAAATCTTGAAAACTGATGATTTAAGTCTGGTTTAACGAACAATGTATAACACCAACATCAAGTTATCTTTCCTTATTTTTTTTAATGACCAATTATGTCTGAAAAACAATTAGGCTAACAAATAATATTTAGCCATTATTACTCCGCAGAATTGTAAAGCAGGGTGTATAGCCAAAATTTTTAAATGTAGTGCTCCTAAATTGATATATGGAAGTAATAATAATTGAAATTATTATCATTATCAGTATTAAGGTTTTTTTTCAGATAGGTTGATAAAAACACTGGAACGCAATTTGGTTCTATAGCGTTGTTAAATCATATTATTTTTTCAAATTTATAAAATTAAATTAGAGAGTAGGATATTTAACTTTATATATTATGTGTTTTTTTGTCAGTACCTATGTGAATATATGGAATCACTAATTTAATTTCGGAAATGATAAGTGACAACGCAACCTTAACCTAATCTCCGTCTCCAACTATTCCGGATAATCGGCTCTGGTACGATAATAACGACCAAGTACTCCGGGTGCATGACGCTTTTTAAAGAAGAAGGGAACTGTGAAGGCAAATGGGATACGCATCTCGACGTACACATGTGGAGGGTTGTGAATAGAGGGTAACATTGGTAACAGCATGTCTTTGGCAGACTGTTATTACGCACGGATGACAAATGCCCAGACCAGCGTCGAGCAAAGTGCAGTGCTAGAGACAAAGATTCTTCCAGCTGATCGCGTATAAAGAGCGCGAGATGACAAACGTGCGGCAATTGTTGCCGGCGAAGCGATGGAGCCTGGTGGAAGGGAGGGCCAGGTCCCTGGTAGTAGGACATGGCAATACACAGCTGCTGTCATAGGTGAGTACTCGATAACAGATCTACAAATCGTTGCTTTTTTACTTTACTTTATATTAGCTTTAGTGTATTTTTAGTAATAAGGGTAGAAATTTGAAACATTGAACCCCGTAAATGAATGGTTTCTTCCCATGGGAGATGCCACTGAGGAGTGATTGTGGTAGATTATGATGTCTTTCAATCAATGCGCAAACATTTATGAAAACATATTATTTTTATAAGCAATGTGCTATTCTGTGAGTATTGAGTTTAGTTTTGGTGCAGTTTATTGAAATTTTCCTCTGTAAAATTTTTCAAAAATGTGAGGTAACATTGCAAAACGCGAGGATTTACTTTAGAAAGACGGTTCGTAAAAGTACTTTTTGACCCACCCTTTGCAAAAAATTCGCGAGAAGCTTATCACCAAGGTGTTTCAAATTTGTATCTCTATATGCACACAACAAACACGGTTTTTTAAGCTGTACATATATATTGCCGAGAGACAGTTTAAATTGTATTTCGTTTTTTGTTGGCATTGTTATACAGGGTCGGAAGCGGCCACCTAGACAGTACTTTTAAAATTACGTGGTTTTTCAAAAATATACCTCATTACTCCCTAAACATACAACACAAACAACGAAACGCGTAGCAAGCATGATGAGCAAAATGAAGATCCCGTTTGATTTGCACGTAGCATCTAATGGACCCGGAGTACACATGATTTAAGTAATCAATGTACAATTTTTTCGCCTGGGGCGCAAACTTTTCTTGCGGACTCACACTGTCCAAAAACCCTCATTTTGAATGTCACTGTTTATTACCGTAGAATTTGCATATGCGGCATTGTTTTTACCAGATGGGCCCTAAGTGCATGATTTTACCCAAACAACAAAATTTTCGTCTGCTGCGCAATCTTTTCTTGGGAACGCACACTATCCAAAATAGTACACAATTATTCCCGTTCACAAACGAAAAATTTGTTAAACCGGCCCTAGTTCGAACAACCCCAACATTATAATCTCAATGAAGCTCTCTCTTTCGATTGACTGCAGTGAACGTCATCGGATTCGCGTACGGAACGGTTGTGGGATGGACTGCCAACGCTCTTCCCATCCTCCAGTCGCCGTCGACACCGACCCAAGGGGGAGCACTCTCCGACGAAGAAGCGTCCTGGATCGGTTCCCTACTCTGCCTGGGCGCTTTTTTTGCGACCCCAATCTACAGCCACGTATCGCAACAGTACGGTCGCAAGCTGGCTGGATACCTGGTCGCTGTACCACTAATTGCCAGCTGGGTTATGATGGTGTTCGCCTCAAATGTGCTGATGGTAAACGCTTCCCGTATCGTGGTAGGAATCAGCTCCGGAGGACTGCTCATTGTGTGTCCACAATACGTAGGCGAAATTGCCGAAGACTCGATACGCGGTGCATTGGGAGTGTTTTTCCCCTTTTTAATCAACGCAGGAATCTTGTTTGCGTTCGTAATAGGGCCGGAAGTGAGTTTCGTCACAATGGCGCTCATCTATCTAGTGGTGCCAATCATCTTTCTAGTCAGCTTCCCGTTCATTCCAGACACTCCTATCAGTCTGCTATACAGGGAGAAGGAAATCGAGGCTGTCAAATCGCTCATCTGGCTGCGTGGCACACGAGACGTTCAAGATGAGTTGACGCGCATGAAGATATCCGTGAAGGCGTCGAAGGGGTCCTCGTCAAAGATTACTAGAGCTGATCTAACGAACCGGGGTACAGTTCGTGGACTGATTGTCGGTGTGTGTCTTTGTGCAAACCAACAACTGTGTGGAATATTCGCAATCATGACCTACACAGTCGCGATATTTAGAGAATCAGGAAGCGACCTGTCACCGACAACAGCGACTATTTTGGTGGGTGGCCTACAATTATGCTCTTCGGTCGTCGCTGTTTTCCTCATGGACCGCGCAGGCAGAAAGCTTCTGCTCATCATATCCAACATCTTCATGGCGATATGCCTGTTTGCGATTGGCACCTTTTTCTATTTGAAAGCAAGTGACGTTGATTTGCAAAGCTTTGGATGGGTTCCCGTACTATCGCTGTCTGCGTATGTTGTGGCTTTTGGTATCGGAATGGGCCCTGTACCATTCGTCATGGTCGCGGAAATATTTTCTCCGAAAGTCAGAGGGATCGCTACCACTCTGTCATTATCTACGATCTGGCTGCTTGCGTTTGGTGTCGCGAAGCTTTACGCTACGCTGACGGACTTTTTAGGAACGCACGGTTGCTACTGGCTATTTGCTGTCTGCTGTGTACTGGGAGCTTTATTTTCGGTGTTCGTGGTTCCCGAAACGAAGAACCGCAGTTTGGAATCGATTTTGGATGAGTTGAATGGCGTTAATTCGGTCAACGATGCCGACGACCGCAAATCCACCGAGATTTACTATCCATCATCCCGAGTGTAATGTTATGATCAAT
This sequence comes from Nemurella pictetii, assembly GCA_921293315.2. Taxonomy (NCBI): domain Eukaryota; kingdom Metazoa; phylum Arthropoda; class Insecta; order Plecoptera; family Nemouridae; genus Nemurella; species Nemurella pictetii. The sequence goes on along the minus strand of OV121116.1, from coordinate 20,977,162 downwards.
GTAACACATCGAATTGTGATTTATGTCTCCAGCGAGTTGCGATAATGGATACAGCATGTAAAATCGTGGCAATGGGATGTGACTCTCACGGTAACGAAACTTGACACAAATTCACTTGCTACGAAACCGACTGCCAAAATAGAGCAGAAATTACCTGTCTCAAATTGTGATATCTCCCATCAGTATGTCATCAATCATTCGCTGGTTATATTATTTGATACGAACGGGCCAACGAACCGATCATGATTCATGACGAACATATACATATACGCATACGCGAGATCCCAGCGAGGGTTGCGAGAGAAGCTCACAGGTCAAGTCTGGTGACATTCATTCTTCCACCGCCGATGCATGGCACAGTAAAAGTCGACACACATTTTTCTAGTTGATAACATGGGTACAGGTAAGACGGTACCTACCTCTTGCGAGTGCCACAGATGAGAGTGCAGCCGTTGTCAGTTGATCTTGCTCGCATTTATCGTGAAATAATGCATGATGATAAACGCTCTGCTGCACTGCGATCTCACGCAGGACGGTAATAAGCGGTGGGACCCGCTTATACCGCAATCATCCCTGTTCTCCCGGCTCGCTCCTGGGATGCGAGGCAAGTCGATCCCGTCTCCCGAGCAGCGCTACGACGCAGTGCTATTGCGCAAGCCAGGGCCAAGCGGTCGGGCTGGAGAACCGGGGATGGGGATGGGATGGGGATTGGGGATGGGAATGGAGGCATATGAGGGGGTGAGGGCATGGGGGGTGTCGGGAGTTCGGGAGTTAGGGACAGCTGCTGCTGTGCACCAAGCCAAAGCCACGAGCTCCACTGGACGCAATGGGTTGAACGTCAAGCGGTACGCACTGGAACCATATAATAGGAAAGCACGAACGTGATGAGAAAGCACGATATGAACATGATTAAAATTGATTCATAAAGTCGATATTTAAAATTAATAAATAAATTGCTTAAATGTATGGGTGATAATGTTCAATCCATTTCCAAAAATGTAATGTTCATTTATAGACGATAGTCATTTGATCGTGAGTGCAAAATTTTCGATTTGCAAAATGTACAAAGGTCGTTATGAGAAATTGTGTATTGAATATTTATGCCACAACTTGGTCTTGTATCACAGCGCCCAAATACAAACATAAAGGCAATTTAAATACCATCAGATGTGTTTTCTGTTGGTTTTCATTTTAAAAGAGGCCAATATACACCAATCCATATTCTAATATGACCAAATAAAAAAAAATACGTATACAAAAGAAATGTTGTCAATAACTCTCAGTCCCTATATAACTAACATTTTTGTAATTGTTTTGTGTTATTTCTACCCAGCCTTTGAATGGTGAAATTATTGGATGTGTTGGCATAACAGTTTTACCTGTAAAGCCTACTCTTTTTCATGCAGTGATTCCCAAATTAATTTAAAAATGCCTTGTATGCCAATAAAATCCAAATTTTGGTGTAGCCTTCAACTTTTTGTGTCTACCTAGCTGGCTGCTCACTATACTCTATTTTTTTTTTTACCCCATTAGCGATCAAATACTTCGCTGCTTTCTAGACGCCTTTTTTTTACCGATTTATGTCGAAAATAATGTAGAGAATTTTAAGACACATGGGACATACTTTTAATCAAGCGAATTCGTCAAGTAATTCACGTGTAAAAATGCAAACAAAAAATACCATTTTCACAAGTTAAACAAATGTCATTTACACAATTTTTTATCAATACCACAGCTGATTTCTTAAAATAAAATCAATGTCAGATCACTTCATCCAAGGGACACATTTCACAAAAGAAAATCTTTTCCAGGGCCAATTAATTAAAATGGTGGGTTGTTAATCTTAATGCTCTCAAAACAAATAAGAAGTAAAGATACCACCAGCCAAATTGACTCTAGAATTAAGTGTGAATAGGATTGGCTCAAGATAATTTGGACTAAATATTTTTGAGCCATCCATTCTTATTTGTTGCCATATAAAGTTATTTCAGGGTTATCTCTCTTTCAGAATACATCCATGTAATATTCAGAGACTAGATTTACTTTCCTTCTAAGTAAAAAATAACGTTGAATTATTTCTTGAAACTGAAACAGACAAGCAACTAAAAATAGCTAGTTGGCTTACTTAATTGCAAATGGTTTGGGAGAAACGCACCTATGTATAAGAAATATACACTATGTCAACAATAATCGTATTTATATCTTTAGTACATAGCTTAATACGGCACAGAAGAGTTCACGATATCAACATCCCCAAGTCAAGTTTTACAAAAAATAAACACGGCACAATCATGGTTGAGCAAACACTCAGAAACGAAATGTTCGCGCAATTCGCATGATGTTACATGGCGAGGCCATCGCAAGGCGTCGGCGTTAGGTGAGACTTGAAGCCTGCGACTCTAGAGCAAGCCTCGCCGCAACGGAAGGCTGATGGTGTTGTCTGTTGTCATGTTCGATGCAAACCACCTAAATCAACAACTCAATCAACAACTCAATCGACAGCCGTTGACCAACCACAATCGGCTCAGAGTTTTCGAGTAGAGTGGTCTGAATCGGTCTACTCCGGGTTTCCAACGATTAACCGTCGTAAGAACGTCAATTCGAGTCAAGTCTAGGCCAACCCACATATTATAGTCGTAATTTCTCATAGTTTGCCAACAGCTGCCAGCCTGCCTAACAGCATTGAACAACAAACACGAAAAAAACAAAATTATATAATTTGTTGGTGCAATAGCACCAAATAGCTGGATAATGAAAACAGTTAAGGAATGAGGGTATGCATGACGTATGAATATGATGAAGTAAAAGTTGTCGTAATATATCTAGATATCGATAGACTTGCAGTCTGATTTGATTTCTATCTATGAGATACACAGCTGCTCTTGTCAGCACCAAATCTAGAAGCAGGAAAGGATGTGCCAGAATGGTAAGAAATCAGCTATGGTGCATATCCGCCGAGCAATTTGAAATTTGTAACAGCAATTTGGTTGAGTGTATCAGGAATCGGGTTTGTTAATCAGAAATTATGCAAGTCTCTACGGGCAATGCTTACCGAATACTTGGGGGCAGCCACTCGGGAAGCTTCTGCGGAGGTTCTGACTCGAGTATTGCAAGCAATGAGAGCGTGAGCAAAGTCGGAGCTGTCAATCAAGCAACATCACATTACTCATCACTCATCAGTCAATTATTAGATTAAATTATTGTTATTTACTTTAATCAACTTGCATATGCCCTTTGCTACTAACAAAGCATACCAGTACTATCTATAACAACAATCATCCCACATGACAACAAATAAGAAAACACCACAATTCCTTTATTTTACATCTACACACAGAATGTAAAAACGCCTTAGTTAAACGTAACTGACGTGATACATAGTTGTAATCTAACCGCCGAAATAAATTGATATGCCAGCCATTTTTTGAACATCTAACACAGCCACATCTCGTAATGTGCATTCCACACCGATCAGAACCGTAATCAATATTAAACATCAAGTATACTCTACACCAATGCGGTATTTTTTCAACCAATGGCAATACAGTAACCGCGGCATGTTCTGCTTACCGAAGTCGAGGATGTACAAGTCGCTGTGGTCAATCAGGGAGTGTTCTTCGATGTAGTTCACGTCGTCCTGGGGGCTGGTGCCGCCGAATAGAAACATGCGGTCGGCCACCACGATGCACGACTGTCGACGACGTTTGCACGGCTTTTCGCCCTTCGTCGCCACCTTTTGCCACGTGTCCGATTCTGTCCGGCAAAAAACAGGCGCAAGTCACCCACGAGGTCACGAAATCGTCCGCATTCTGTAGCTTATCATCTTGCATGGCCGGTAGGCACAGGCAGCGTTTAAACCATTCAGTTTCCATCAGGAATCCAAATCTCAGGGGTTTTACATTTTTACAGATTTCAACCAGGTAAATAAAGGATAATCTGAATCTGGTTCCAGCAACTCAAAATTGAACATTCCAATTCCAATTCTGATTCCAGCTGATATAAAATAAGGATTCAGATTCAGAATGTTTTTTTTTCTTTCTGAATCGAGAATTGTATGAATTGACAGATCTTCACAGAGAATGTAACCATTATCTTCAAAACAGACCGAACAAATAATTTGTCTTGGTACCTATATGCCACTATATCTTCCTATATGTCTTGCCTATAAGACCTATTATATGATTACCCAGCAATTATTCCTGAGCTGTGCTTCTCAGGATTTCACAATTAGAACCAATAAACAGTTAATTACAGTTAAATGTGTACCTGTGTCAAAGAAATGGAGATCGTTGAAATGCTCTCCGATGTTCCCGTTGAATCCTCCGAATATGTACAGACGCTTGTTATAAGCAACTGTAACGATCGAGGGAAACAAAATTAGACACAGCCAAACAAACATACCTTGCAAACACTAAACTTTATCACTGAACTCATTGTTTTATTGGACTTTTTTAAGAATTAAAACTTTTAACTTTGAAGTAAGCTATAAACTTACTGATAATTGACAAGTAAACTGGATTTTACTTTTGCTTAGCCGCAAACTCAAGTTCATCTTTAGCTCGGAGATAAGGCTTGATGTGCTCAATCACAATCATTACCATCAATCATTACCATCAATCACAAAATAAAGAACCGGCCAACATGGTGGGAAAATTGTCATAGAAATTTTTTTACCAATAATATTTGTTTTAAACCTATATAATAATTGCAAGGAATATGAGCTCAGAAGATATGGCAAGTGCCTAATTGATTGCAATGATCCCGAAGAATGTTTAAACCAAACACCTTTTTGATTGCATTATCATAAGACAGCAGTCAGACCACAAGCTGGGCGTCCTAAAATTCGCCTCCCAATTTGCAGTTTACAGAGAAGAAAAATGACAACTTGCATGCGGAGTGGCTCCGTCTTCCGATAGGCGGGTCGCCGGCAGTTTCCGGCTCGTGCCAAGTGTTGGTAGTTGTATCCAGGTACATAATCTTGTTGCAGTACACTTCCTGTTGCGAGTGGAACGGAGCGTTTTCGTCGCCGCGCCCGCCAAACACATACATCCGATTGCCTGAAAATTTGCAAAACAAACACCGTGCACTCAAATAAGTGTGGCAAACATTTCAGGGGACAATACAAGAGATTCCATTGGAGGTACCAATAAAGAATGACTGATAGGGATAGTCTGATATAGGTACAATTTATCTTCAATACTTGCTGAGAGACATTTTCAGTCATATTTCCCACAAATAGCCTAATTATTTGATTAAATACTTCTGTTCTTCCTGAAAATCCCTAGTTATTTTCTTTGATTTCTAGGGTACAAATTTCCAACAAAGTGACATCAAAATTGTTTTCAATTTAACAAGTTTTTAGATTATGATTAGATTATTATGATTATTTACTTAACAAATTTATAATTAATAAGACACTCTCCATTTATTCAATAAATTTAATGATGTTATTACTTTCTGAAGATTCATGTTTTTTCCTAATCTAAGCACGTTAGTTTTATCCAGATTTATTTCATGGCAGTCCCCAAGACTCTGAAAGAATTACCAGGCAAGCAAATAGAGATTCGGAAATTGGGACACGCACCTATGGCTGTGGCTGTGTGAAAGTCGGTGTACTTCGGCTGGGTGTTGAAACACGAAACTGGTAGCAGAGTCCAGCACATGGTAACAAGGTTGAGAGCATGTACATCGACTGAGAAGCGGTCGATTACATCCTCGAAGCCTCCAAACACGTACATATTATCGCCAATAACGCAGGCAGCATGGCCATCCCTTGCCCCTGGAATCTTACCCGTCACAGTGGGCTTGCTCCATTTGTGTGTTACTGGAAATCAAACACACAAATCAAACTGTCTCTGCCAATGGGCCAGAAGAAAACTTAATAATAACTAGTAATTAATTTGATGTGGTGCACGGGCACCGCACGGTTCCGTATGTTTAAAACTAGACTAAATTTTGGCCCCAACTGATTGTAGCTACGCAAAATATGTAAATCTTGTTTAGCATGCAGATTCATTAAATGCTAAAGCCTTTTTTCCTCAAACTCCTTAGTGACTGCTTAATTACCTAGCTAATGAGTTTTCACATTGTTTAGAGTTGACGAAATAATCTCAATAGCTGTTATATTCCATAGCACAAGTATTATGTGATACAAATTTATGTAAATGGACATCCTGTATTTAGTATTATGGTGATCCAAGAATTAAATAAAAATACTGGAAAGTAGTGTAATTTGTTCCAACTCACTTGTGTCAAACATAAACAGCACATTGCAAGCAGTATTGTCATTTCTTCCACCCCAGACAATAATCTTTTTGCCATAGCTTACAGCTGTGTGCCCATAACGTTGAAACGGTGTCATCGATTCCTGTTCTTCATCTTCAGGTGGGGGAAGCAATATCCAACGGTAATTTGCCGTGTTAAGGACATGTACGTCGATAGCGCGACAGGATTTGTACTTTTCTCCCGTGCAGTAGCCTCCGAAAGAGTAGATTATTTCATTCACCGCCACAGCAGCGTGGTTCACTCGGCGAGGACCACCTTCCAAATGCACCGTCCACTGCATCTTTTCTAGGAACAAATTCATCTTGTTACTTTTGAAATCCTCCAATATCAACCTATTGACTTGACAACGATTTGCTAGGTACTGAGTACTGAAAGTTAAACAAAAAACGAAGTGACAGAAAGAATCAGGTTAAACTGGCCTGCAGGCAGTTAATGAATAATTGCATAAACTTGTTCCCAGGAACATTTTTATTCGATCAGTTGGGTCAATGTACATACATTCTATTTCCTGACAAAATTGAACATTAAAATGACTTCATTAATCGGGCACTAACCTTAGATGTTTTAACAATCGAGGTCTTTGTTGACACTAAAGACAGTAGCCGAAATTGAAGGCCCTGAAGAAGACAGACTGCGACATTATAAAAGTAGTCTGGTACAAAGACGAGATAGAGACCCTCCCCTCAAAATAAAATCGCCTCACACTCAGAATCGCGCGTGAGTTCAGTTATCGCGCGCCGTTTGAAAGCTTGAATCTTATGTCCGATTAATACAGAATAATCTATTTACAATATTAGTCTACATAAACGGCACAAAATTAATTAAAAAAACAAAAACACGACCAAAAGACTCACAAATTAAATAATTATCATCAAGGCCTATCATAAAATTAAACTTCATAAACACTTGCCTTGGCTGACCTGAGATTGGTGACCCGACCCTAAAATAGCCCAAAAAATGGTGAAATATACAAGGAGACCACATGGGATTACCCTATTTAACTAAAATAAAATAAAGAAATATTTGCACCTTTAAAAATTTCAAAATTCCTTGAAATGGCCAACCTGAGAATGATGACCCGACCCAAAATTTGCCCAAAAAGGGTGAAATAAACAAGTTGACCACCTAGGGGTTACTTTATTCTACTAATATGCATAAAAGCATTATTTCCAACGTCTTAAAATTTCAAAATTCCTTGAAATGGCCAACCTGAGAATGGTGACCAGACCCAAAATTTGCCCAAAAAGGGTGAAATAAACAAGTTGACCACCTAGGGGTTACTTTATTCTACTAATATGCATAAAAGCATTATTCCCAACGTTTTAAAATTTCAAAATCCCTTGAAATGGCCAACCTGAGAATGGTGACCCGACCCAAAATTTGCCCAAAAAGGGTGAAATAAACAAGTTGACCACCTAGGGGTTACTTTATTCTACTAATATGCATAAAAGCATTATTCCCAACGTTTTAAAATTTCAAAATTCCTTGAAATGGCCAACCTGAGAATGGTGACCCGACCCAAAATTTGCCCAAAAAGGGTGAAATAAACAAGTTGACCACCTAGGGGTTACTTTATTCTACTAATATGCATAAAAGCATTATTCCCAACGTTTTTAAATTTCAAAATCCCTTGAAATGGCCAACCTGAGAATGGTGACCCGACCCAAAATTTGCCCAAAAAGGGTGAAATAAACATGTTGACCACCTAGGGATTACTTTATTCTACTAATATGCATAAAAGCATTATTCCCAATTCGTTTTAAAATTTAAAAATCCCTTGAAATGGCCAACCTGAGAATGGTGACCCGACCCAAAATTTGCCCAAAAAGGGTGAAATAAACAAGTTGACCACCTAGGGGTTACTTTATTCTACTAAATGCATAAAAGCATTATTCCCAACGTTTTAAAATTTCAAAATCCCTTGAAATGGCCAGCCTGAGAATGATGACCCGACCCAAAATTTGCCCAAAAAGGGTGAAATAAACAAGTTGACCACCTAGGGGTTACTTTATTCTACTAATATGCATAAGAGCATTATTCTCAACGTTTTAAAATTTCAAAATCCCTTGAAATGGCCAACCTGAGAATGATGACCCGACCCAAAATTTGCCCAAAACATCAATTCATCTCAAATCTCCATTGAAATAATAGGCATAAAAGCAATATAAAAAGTTTTAAAATTACAAAAGCCCTTAAAAAGATGAACCTGAGAATGATGACCTGACCCCAAATGTCCCCAAAAAGTGTGTTGTTAACCATCTGAGGAATACTCAATTGAACAAGTAACGTGTAACGTTTTAAAATTCCAAATGCACTTGAACTTTGGTCGCACCTAGGACTTGGTCCAGCATCAAGTTGAAGGAATAGGGAATTGGACATCAATAATGTAAGGAATGACTTTAATAGTTTTTTTTTTTTTAAATATTTATTTAAAACCTTCAAACTATGATACATGGTGGGCACATTCTTCGATGAATACCTGAAACTTTCTATCCTAAATCTTCCTTTTTCTCTAACCCAGCCGTTCCTGCCTGCTGCCCTACCCGCTGTCCTACATGATGCTCTACGCATTGCACTGCATTTTGCTATACGCACTGCACTGCATGCTGCTCTACGCACTGCATGTTGCTCTACGCACTGCACTGCATGCTGTTCTACGCACTGCATGCTGCTCTACGCACTGCATGCTGCTCTACGCACTGCATGCTGTTCTACGAACTGCATGCTGCTCTACGCACTGCATGCTGCTCTACAGACTGCACTGCCTACTGCTCTACACCCTGCTGTACCTACAACCCTGCCTATTCTCCTTGCACTCATGACCTTATCCTTCAATCTACCCCCTGCCCACTTATGTACCTGGCTTCCAGCTACCGTAAAAACAGAAAAATACGAAGGAGCAGTGCTTCTTTAGTATCAACAGTATCTGCAACAACCGGAGCAACTAGAGGTACATCAGAAGCTTTGGTTACTACAGATCTGGGCAAACCAGTATCTTATTACCTGCCAATCCCAGCCTACCATGAACTACACTCCCCAGTCCCGGCACACCACCTGCAGGTCCTTGTTGAACGTTCGCACACTTCTCGTTGAGCAGCCATGGAACGCCTTTCCCAGTGAAATTGTTCGGATGCCAAGGAAGCTCGCATGTAACAAAAATCCTGGCATCAACATAGCCCCCGCTTACAACATGAAGAAGAATTGCAAAATGACCAAAAATATCATCCACACACTGCATACTTTGTGTATATGTTGTTGGTGCCAACACGCAGTACAATTTGTTCGTAAACATTGGCACAGTGGAACCCATTCGGTTTCCTAGAGGGTACGAAACAAGGAAAAGCAACTGCCAAATCATGGTTGAACTGGACCAAATAGAAACTATAGTGTCACCACGCACAATCTAAACCATTATTTAGTGAACGAAGAGCCATGAAAGAGATTGTAACAATACTACGATAACTTTACCTGCAGAGGAGGACCTCGTGGCAAGCCGTATGTGGCAAAATTGCCACTGCCACCTGCAGATCCGAGATCGACCAGCTTCTATCTGGAAGATTAAGTAACATGTTATTATTCCCATGCCTGTAGGTATGAAGAATTGATAAAATTAACTTGCTCAGGTGTTAAATCAAAGCGTAGCAATTTTACTCACCTAACCTAGCAATGCTAGCACCTAAAAACGCCGGAACAATCAGCTTCCACCTGCAAGATAAAGTTTAATAGTATTATCCGTTGCATGTAGGCAGTAAGTTAAAGCTAAATTCGGTTATTGTCATTTACATTCTTAATAATTAACCAATTAACTCACCCGTCCTAGCACGGAAGAACGCCGGCCGAATACAAACCGTTGGGATTTGAAATTATTTGTAGGGGGGGTAGACGTCAGACGGAACAGGAATGGAGTGGGAGAGGGTCTCAGAGTTGATCATGCGCAGATCGGGGTCTCAATCTCGTATTGGGGTCGACCTCTTATAAAAGCAGCAATGGTTGCAAGCAATACAACATGACCGAGGTTGTATTATTAGCCGTGTATGGCGCTCTCCTTCGTTCCCGCTCCCGCTCTCAGAGACAGACACTTGAAATTTAAACAATCATTTTGTCAGATTCTCACAAATTTGAACAATTTCCATGGGGTTGGATAGTTAAGGACTTCTGTCCAGTGTCCAGTGTTCAGCGGCTGGGTATACATGTTATTTAATACCTAGTAGCAACAAATCGGCGCACTTTTTGTGCTGCGGATTTCAAAGAAGCTTCCAACTCGTAGTTGTCAATCGCAAAGATCCTAATATTTGGTTTATCGTAAGGGAAAATCTATTGTTTGACAATGTTGCATAACTGGCTTGTGTATATTGAACAGTTTACGTATACATTCCTACCCCGTGTTATTTTTTTGGGATACCTGGGTCAGTCTGTGAACATTAAATGGAAAAAGGTGTGAATAAATGGATCATCACACTTGCCAAGCGGTGAAGGCGCTGCCCTTTTACTGATTTAGACTCACGAAGGAATTCCTGGAATACGACGTCTCAAAATGAGCCCAACAACCAACACTCGCGAACGTCACTGGATACGAACCGATGGACAATCAAGCCCGAGTATACCAAAATTAAGATGTTTCCACTTCCAGGGATTAAATCCATCAAACACTGATCAAAGTATTTTTTTAAATATTTTAAATATTTATTGTGGTTATAATTAAGCAGGTTGCACAATCAATTCGAATAATTGAACGCCCAAAGAAAAGAAAACTATGACGTCACTAAGCACGGCCAATTATTATCAAGATCTCTGAGCAAAGCCATCAAGATATTCACAATTCACACAGCTGCAAATCATTTGATCGAGAAGTTGTTTTTATTTTGTTCTCGTTGGACTAAAGGGGCTCCCTCAAGTTTGTCTTGGTGTCGCTAGATAAAACACACATCTAAATTATTTGCAAAAATGCCCGTGGTCAAAATTTATAAGCATGTGAATGCCATTACTCTTATTTTAATAAGTGTGATCATTCTTGCACCGCCAATTGAAAAACTATGGGGGATATACTACGCACGCCTAGGTAAAACCAATGCATATTACTTTTTACCATCTTGGAAGGATAGGCCTTTGTAAAATCCTAGGCCTAAATCAAAGAAGTGATCCGTGTATTGCAAGGAAAAACAGATTCACTTTAATCGACATATATTTTTTCTTCTGCTGATTATCGCTCAGTTTTTATTAATCCCGTGGCTTCTTCACATTCAGCCCCTGGATCACTCCGCATGGCGATGCGAATGATAAGAAATGCATACGTTTTTCAAGAGCAGGCTGCCATTTCCGTAAGTTCCAATTCCAACTTTTTCCATCTCTCCACTCATTTTCCTCAAGATATCAACGATCAACGATACAAAATATTATCCTAATCCTAATCCATGTTCTATTCCTTAGCTGTTCTGGCCATTACCTTCGATATTTAAGGCTCTTACATATACTTCGCCTGCTAGCAGGCTCCTCGTCACGCTGTTTGTACACCTACTCGTAAGCAATTGATATTATTATCTAAATCACGAATCAATATATACACGAGACGGTACACCAACGATACATGAACGATCTTGTTGGAGTTAGAGTTAGTTATTTATGTTGTATTATCAGTTGTTCTCATATTTTTAGCATGGGCATTGGGCCCACTGGATTTTTTTCAATTGTTGGAAGGGCAGTTTAATTGGATCTTGGGTCTTGGTGATTTTCTAAAATTTTACATTTTATGCTTATAAATAGCTTAGTGAAAAATATTTGATCTTCTTGCTTTTACTTGCTGGCCCAAGTAACTTATAAATACACAATGATGTTCGGCAACAATAACTTAATAAAGAAAAAAAATCTTCAATCGTCATTTACAAAGACACGTTTCACACGATGAGATTGTTAGCTTTGAGAGTTTTGAGTATAGGATAGTGGAAAACTGCTTTGTTATCTCCGCCTAGTAATAATATGTCAGTCATAACAACTTCACACCAGTCCACCTACAATCAATTGAATTTGAGTACTCAAATGCATGAGGTTGACACTAATTAACTTACCTGGGTGTGCTTGTGTTGACAATAGGTGAGCATGATCGTATACGAAGTCTACTTATTCGCTCAAGGCACCCGCACGCCGTGGGTGTTCATAGTCCGCCAGGAAGACGATACAGATGAAGAGCCTATTGATGACGAGTCAGAAGACGAAGAATATTTGGGAGTGATGTTAATTGTGTGTAGCTTCTGTAACACGGCCTTCCTGGTTGCTGACGAACAAGAAGATGACGTAGACGAAGGTCCAGTTGACCATCTCTGTCCCAACTGCTTGATGCCGCAAGGGGAAGAAGAGGAGGAAGTAAACCCTGACCTCCATCAATATGTAGATTGATTGGCACGTAACAAAATTGACAATCGCCACATGGGTATGTCATACTAATTACAATTGTACGTGTCAAGAAATTATTTTTCGCTGTGAACGATTTTATCCAATTGTAATTTTCAGGTGGTGTCGATGAAGTATGGGATAACATCAGCAAAATCCTCAGGAAAAGCCAAAAACCGTTTCAATGGTTTAAGGGATATATATAAACGCGCATTAGTACAAAACTTATTTTTTCTATATTAATGGGATTTAGGATGTTTAGTTTCGTGTGGAAAAAGGTTAACTCTTTGAACGAAATTTAGTTTGTAACCTTTACTCTGAATCAATTTATTTGAGGAACAAAAATATACTCATTTTGCCCTAATTTACAATTTGTTTCTATTACTGATTTTTACTTGATTTGGAAGATTGGGATACAACCATCATGCATATGTTTTTAAACACCCACTTTGGCAGTCCCTTAGGTGGTAACAGGTAAATCAAGCAAGTAAAAATTAAATCGCTCGAGAACAAACGAGAGGTTCGTAGCCAAAATTAATAACAATTGCCACTGGCTGTGAGCAATAAGATTTGTTGTCTCCTCAATCATTTTTTCTTGATTCATATTAACGCTTAAGATATATACACATTCATTCCAGTATACAATTTGGCAGTTTTAACAACAAAACCGTTAATATCACGTGATCGGTCGATCTAGGGTCTAGAAAAAGAGTAATCAGATTCTCAGTTCTGTATCCGTTAGTGCTGCTTGTCTATGAGCTTGGGAGGTTCCCCTCCGGGGCAGCGCGATGCCCGGGGACACTAGGGGCGAAATCGAAGGCGACCTCGTGGCCAACGGAGAAAGCGACGGGGAGAACGAAGGCGACATCGCTGCCGAAGTGCTGAACCCGGCTCCAGACGCATCGTGGCTGATGGGCGACCTTGGCATCAGCAGCTGATGATGGGAAGGCTGCCCTCCCCCAGCTGCCACAGCTGCCTGCTGGTGCTGCTGGTGCTGTTGATGCTGTTGATGCTGCTGATGCTGTTGGTGTTGTTGATGCTGCTGATGCAACGGGGTAGATGTGTGATGACTAGCAGAATGCCGCGACGAAAGGGTGGGTGCTGCAATCGAGCGTGGGGCAACCGAGGTCAGCAACGGAGGGGGTAAAACTGTCTTGACCACTTGTGGGACGGCGGCCGCAGCAGCCGCCGCCGCAGCCGCCGCAGCTGCCGCCGCCGCAGCCGCCGCCTTCGCTTTGCCACTCGACGACGAACTCGCACTTTGCACCGAAACTGTGTCGTCTTTGAGCCGCGCGATTTCGGAGAACACGTGCGCTAGGGGCTGATACTGAGGACCCCAATCTAACAAATAGTCCCAATTATAACTACCAGTCAATTCTTCTTCGCTGTGGACAATCGAACTGAGCGATCCCTTCATCGACGGCTGGTGAGAGCCGCCGACCGCGGCGCCGCTCACTCCCGATAGTCCTTGCACGTCACCGAACCCACCCATCACCATGACGTGATCCACCGCCGCCCCCAGGACGGCCGAACTGCTCGTCCCGCCGCCGTCCTCCGTGCTGCTGCCGCCGCCGCGGTCGCTGCCGTGAACGTCGTTCAGCTTGCCGTAGATCAGGTTGGTGATGTCCGCCTCGCCGCTGCATCCCTCCTCGTCGAACATGTGCAGCGAGTCCATTGCGGCGGGGTGGTGAGGGAGCGTGTCTTTGCTGGTTGAGCTGCGTGACGAGGTGGCGGCGGCGGCGGCGGCAGCGGCGGCGGCCACGGCGATCGCGCCGCCGCTCATGCTGTCCACGATGCCAAGCCGCGCGAGGTATTCCTGCGTGTTGTGGACGGAGACGTCGGACATGTCGTCGTCCACGTCCACGTCGTCAACGTCGTCCACGTCGCCTTGCCGGTTGATGCCGGAGTCGCGTTGGAGAGGGCCTTCGTTGATCATGCGGATCTCTTCGTCCTCCACGTCGTCTCCGTCTTCCGCGGATCCCCGGCCACTAGAACCCGATTGCTCGGAGCCGGAGAGCTCGGACGTTGTCGCAGCGCCCGAGTTGGAGCTGGTCGAGTTGTTGTTGCGATGGACGACGGGCCCGCCGACGTACGGAGGGATCTCGTCGTATTTCGGAGGTCCGAATTGGGAAGTGGAGGTCGGGCCGCCACCGCCTCTCACTGGAATCGTGTCGAACGCGCTCGGGTCGGCGAAATTCTCGCTGCTGCCGACCGTCGAGCTGAGCACCGGCTTGTTGAGTTTCTTGTGGCGGCGATTCCGCACGTGCAGGAACAGGAAAACGGATGCAAACGCGAGGACCAAGAGGATGAGAGCGATGAGCAAGCCCAACGCCCAGTCGGCCAGTCCCGCGCTGGCCGCCGTCACCGTGCTGTTCCCGGAATCCGCCGCCGAGCTGCTCGCCAGGTTAGTCCCGTGCTCAGCCAGCGGATCGAGCGCGATCTCCACGACGCTCATGTTGGTCAGCGAGCCTTGCCGGCCGGAGCTGGCCGTCACGACCAGACTGACGTCGCGTCCAGAGTCCAAGCCGCTTCCCGCGCCGTCCAGCTTCTTCTTGACCAGGACGGCGCCCGTCGTGCGGTTCACCTTGAAGTACGGATGCTGCGTGGAGAACTGGTAGACGACCCGCCCGTCGATGCCGCGGTCTCGGTCCGTCGCCGTCACGTGGCCGACAACGAACCCGACGGGCAGGTGCGACGCCAGGCTCTGCGTGGTCAACACGAAGCGATACGTCCGCTCCGTGAACTGCGGGTGGAACTCGTCGCGGCTCTCAATTTCGACGCGCACCGCCGCTGTCGCCGTCCTGCCGCCCGAGTCGCTCGCCTTCACGACGAACCCGTACTGGTTCCGCGCTTCGTAGTCGAAGACAGCGCCGGTGGTGACGACGCCAGATGCCGGATCCACTTGGAACACCTTCCACGAGTCTTTGTCCTGCGAGGCGGCCGAGTCTAGCGGCCCGATCGAGTACTCGAGCTTGCCGTAGGCGCCACGGTCGAGGTCGGTGGCACGCGCCGTGAAGACCAGCGTGCCCGCCGGCTCGTTCTCGCCGACAAACTCGAGGTACTCGGTGACGGGGAACCGCGGCGGGTTGTCGTTCTCGTCGGCGAGCGCCACGCGGACGGTGATTACCGTGGCGAGCGCGTTGCCGTCGCTGGGGTTGTCGGCGGCGCGCACTACCAGCACGTGCTCGTTGACAGCCGAGTCGTAGTCCAAGGCGGCGGCCACGGTCAGCAGGCCGGACAGCTTGTCCAACGCGAACAGCTCGTTGTCGTTGCCGGAGGTGATCTCGTAGGTGACCACCGAGTTCTGGCTGCCCAGCTGGTCGGCGTCGGTCGCGGTCAGCTGTAGGATCGAGTGACCGACGGGGGCGGACTCGCTGACGGACACGCGGTAGGGGGCGGCCGCCGTAAACGCCGGAGCGTTGTCGTTGGCGTCGTCTACCGAGACCACTGCCAGCACCACCGACGAGTTCTTCGGCACGACTCCACGGCTGCCGGCGGCGATGCGGAGCCTGTACGAGTCTTGCGTCTCGCGGTCGAGACCGGCTACCAGGATCAGGTCTCCGTTTGGGCTGCAAACAGGGGCACAAAGATTAGATTTTTGTATCGGTACGGTGTTTCTGAACATAGACAATACTGAATACAATAACAATGATAACAATACTGAAGGAGGATTTGTTTTGCTTAGTTTTTCTATTGTATTTCTATATTGTTCCTGCCCAGAGGAGTGCAAGAGAGTATAACAGAGCAGGTCAGAATAGGATGTTATGGTTGACATGTCATGGAGTACAACTAGTTGGCACAGAAGCATCTTGACCAGGGTCTCTGATGATTTTATGAGAGAAAGTGAGGTTGCTTAAGAATGGCAAGTGGAGTATATTTTTCCCATTTTTAGTACATTTTTTTTGTATCAAAAGAAAAGCACACTCTAAGAAATGTACAAAATTATTCTAGTTCAATCTAGAGAGTACAATATTGTAGTTTGTAATGCAGGTACATTCTCACGGCTAAAGGTAAATTTTCGGTGAAAACCTGCATCTTGCTAATCTGGCTAGTTTACTGAGGCTTTACATACCTGGTAATCTGGAACTTTCCATCCGTATTTCCATCGATGATGGCAAAAACCACGTTGTGATTGTCGTCGGTGAAATCTTGGGCGGCGATTCGGGTCACTGTAGTTCCACTAGCCGCATCTTCTTTCACATGGATCCTGCAGAAAGAAAGACAAAAAGCCATTAGAACCTTCATATGGAAAACGATTGTAAAGTGTTGGATGCTATTTCTGCTTTACCTGGATACAAGTAGATGATAATTGAAAACCGATGTTTGGTACATAATGGGGCCGTAAGGCATTGCATGTTACAATCCAGGCAGTAGTTATTTTGTACTAATCAACAAGGTAGGAAGACCCCAAAAGTAGGCAACAAACAATAAAAACAGAGAGGATTAGGAGGAGACTTAACAAATCCCCGAAAAATATAGAGTAATCTAGGAGAGCAATCCCAACCGAAACATAAAATTAGGATCATTTTTGCAGTAAATCTTCGTACTTAATTTCCGTAGAAAAAAAAATGTGAG
The DNA here is from genome assembly GCA_921293315.2 of Nemurella pictetii. Classification (NCBI taxonomy): domain Eukaryota; kingdom Metazoa; phylum Arthropoda; class Insecta; order Plecoptera; family Nemouridae; genus Nemurella; species Nemurella pictetii. The sequence goes on along the minus strand of OV121116.1, from coordinate 20,959,918 downwards.
GAAGAACCGACCTGTACTCGTCCTGCGCAAATCGCGGGGTCGATCCGCCGGCGTCGGTGACGAGCACGCGGACGGCGGCTACGGCTTGCAGCGGCGGCACTCCGCCATCGGTCGCCGACACGGCCAGCTGGACGTCCTGGCGGCGGCCCGCCATCCGGGCGGCCGCGATCGCCGTGCGGTTCGCGTACAGCGTGCCAGTCGTCGCGTCCACGTGGAACCCCTTGACTGGCGTCACGAGCGCGTAATGGACGCGAGCATTGTCGCCTGTGTCTGCGTCGCTGGCGTTCACCGTGAGCAGCGCAAAGCCGGAGCTGCTGCCTTCTGTGGAGGTGATCGGAGTTATTGTTGAGTTTCGTCGTTTGGTGGTTAGGGTGACAAACGTTTCGACGATGTGGATTGGCTAAGGTTTTTTAACAGTGACTGCGATCAAGGGTAGAAGTTATCTTTATGAAGCGATTGTAATATAGGTAAAACGATAAATTGGATTCAGTGTTAATGACTTTTTTTTTAAATTACTGCATATTTATTAATTCAATCGACATATGAACATTGTTAATGCAAATAATTTTGGCAACTACTTTTAAAAAATAAATAAGCCTTCTCAGTGGGTCAGGTAATTTGGTAAATAATTGGGAGTAGAAACTGGTCAGAGAGGCACTTACAAGGCTCGATGAAGGAAGGTTGCCTAGAACTGGAACTGAATGGGGACTTCTTACTCTATGACATAAGTCCTTCTCTGGATATTGATATCGGGCTTGTCAAGTGTCAATACCTGGTAAGACAGCTTGGTAGGAAGCTTGGTGGAATAGCGGCGCATTGTCATTGGCGTCCGTCACGCGGATCGTGAGCACCGTGTGCGCGGTGTGCGCCGTGTCCGATGCCGTCACGTGCAGCGCGTAAGCCTGCCGCGTCTCAAAGTCCAGCCGCCGGATCAACGTCACTTTCCCGCTGAACCGGTCCACGCTGAACACTCGGCTGCCGTCCGAATCGTCGCCGCTCTCTTCCTCCGAGAAGCTGTACGTCAACGCCGGGTTGGTGTCGACGTCGTTGGCTCGCACCGTTGTCAATACGCTGCCCACTTCCGTGTCTGCAGAGAAACACGTCGGTTAGATCACTGCCCGCCACCGCGCCCAAACGCAAACACAGAAATCGAATCAGCTGCCAGCCTTCGTATCTGAATGCAACTATGGGGCTACCTTCCAACTGATCGCACAAACATGGCAGTTCAAACAATTGTTAAACAGGGTGAAAATAAACTGGATGTTGAACAGAATAAACTGAAGGATAGTATTTTGTTTGGTTTAGAAGGAAAGTGGAGGGTTCGTAACTTATTTCCAGAATCTCCCAGTAAAAAATGCTAAATGCCAAAATGTTAAAATTTCCATTCTACCCATCACTCTCCTACTCAGTTAATCGCTCACTCTCATCTCCTTCCGAAGAATAAATGACTTCAACTGCGTATCGACCGTTGAAAGCAGTCTCTTACCTTCCGGTACACTGATAACGCTCTGCTGCGGAAACGTCGGCTGGTTGTCGTTGACATCCACTATGTGCACTCGGAGCGTGGTGGTGCCTGTCATCTGAGGTGTCCCCTCGTCCGTTGCGATCACAATCAGCTGGTACGAGTCTCGAATCTCTCGGTCGAGCACTATGTTGGTCTTGACCAGGCCGGAAAATGGCGGCTCGATGACGAACGCGTTGTCGTGGTTGCCGTCGACAATGTGGTAGAGGACGCGCGAGTTGGAACTCTGATCGGCATCTGTTGCTGACACCTGTACAACATTGAAATGCTCTGTTAGATGTGTTGGTGATGGTTATTTATTTTGAGGGGATACAGCTAAGTGGAATTTTGATCAGGTAGCCATGTGCGGTTGCCACTTACAATTTACTTGCATTTAAATTTCCAGTGCTATATTTGTAAGATTGGTTTAGGCGATACCTGGATCCTGTCAAGGTTGTTATTTGGGGGTAAAAATTTGATGTAATTTGCAAAAAAACACTTTTGCTGCGATTTGAAGAATATTACTTTACCTGCATGACAAACGTTCCCTTGTGGTTTCCTTCCCAGACGGTAGCCGAGTATTGTTGCTGCGTAAACCTAGGGGCGTTGTCGTTCTGGTCGACCAGGGTGATCCTGATCTCGCAGTAGCCGTAGAGGGGTGCCAATCCCGGTGTTCCCGACGAAGCCTCCGTCCTGGCCGCCATCATCAGCGTCATGCTGCCCCACCGCTCGGCATCGAGAAGCTTCGAGTCGGCCACCCGGATGGTGCCAGTCGCCGAGTCCAGTTCGAATGTCCCGTCTTCGTTTCCGCTGCCAAAGCTGTACGAGATTCTTTGCCGCCTGCCGTCCGTTCGGACTGCCGACACCTGAATCACTTCCTTGCCGACTTCAGAGTTCTCCATCAGCTCCGTGCTGTAGGTCGAATTCTGGAAGCGTAAGTGCGGGGCGCCCTCCGCGCTGGGTCCGACCCGGATCTCTACCAGCCCCGTCGCACTTTGCGGTGGATTCCCTTTGTCGCGAGCCAACACTTCCAAGTGAAACAGCCGTCCCGATTCCATTGCCAGGCTGGACGCGGCCGTGACCACTCCGCTGTTGGGATTCAGCCGGAACTTGTTGTTCGGCGGCTCGTTGAGGAAGCTGAAGACGACGTCGGCGTTGGTGCCCTGGTCGGCGTCGGCCGCCGCCAGCCTGACCAGGTTGTGGCCGGGTTGCGTGTAGGCCGGCACCTCAGCGCTGAATGGGAACTTGGAGAAGATCGGCTTGTTGTCGTTGACGTCGCCGATCGCGATGTGGATCTGCACTTTCTGCGAGCGGGCGTCGTAGCGGCCGCCGTCGGTGGCCACCACGTGGAAGTGGTAAGAGTTTTCCCGCTCGTGGTCGAATAATCTGTCAAAGTTAATGGTGGATTAGAACAGTTGGCTAACATGGAAAAGGTAGATGATACATTTTGAGATGATAGGACAAGGAATTTTTGTTAAGCATAATAAAATATGTCAATAAAAATAATTATCTTTAATAAGGAATGTGGTGACTGGTGAGTGAGAAGAATTAACTAAAATGTTAATTGTGTATACTTTGAGTGGTTGTAGGCAAGATAAAACAGTCTAATATTACACCACACCATAGAATCCCGTACTAACTAAGAATGAAAAACAATAACAAGGAATCCATCCAGAGAAGCAAGCCTTCTTATCCACTAACCCGGCAGTGTAAATGACCCCCGTCTTGTTGTCGATGCGGAAGAGCCACTGGCTCTCGTTGGCCAGCGAGAACACGATCCGCGCGTTGAGCCCGAGATCGGCGTCGGACGCGCGGACGGTGAGCACGCTGGTGTCGATCGCGGCGCTCTCGGGGATGGTCGCCACGTAGCGCGTCTGCAGGAAGCGCGGATCGTTGTCGTTCTGGTCCTCGACCAGCACGGTGACGTTGCACGTTCCTTGGCGCGGAGTCGGCACGCCGCGGTCTTGCGCCGTCACCACCAGGTTGTACCGCGAGTGCGTCTCCCTGTCCAGTGGCCGAGCCGTCAGCTCGCCGCTGTGCGCGTCGATGCTGAACTTCTGGCCCAAGTTGCCGGCTGGAACGACAGAGGGGTTAGGTCTGCCGATGAAGGGGCTTCTCTAGGTTACTAACTATTTTATACGGTTTAGTAGTAGATCCTATCAATGGTAAACGGTTATGGATTACCTAATTTTAATTATTGTTGCAGGTAACAATAAACCTTACGAATGGTGATGATAATAATGAGATTATCAAATTGAGGCTAGATTTGTTCTTCATTTGGTTGCAAGTGCCTGGTGTTCTCATAGGTGTCAATGTCTAAACAAGTATTTGAATTTTGAACCGCTATACGGCAATCTGATCATCAAATGTGAACGGTGTTGCAGTCATTAGCTCTTAGCCGCTGCAGAGCTCTATTCACCCACAACTTTTGCACCATGTTCATACCTGTGATCGTGTAGGAAATGTCTCCGTTGGCCACCGAATCACCGTCCGTAGCAACCACCGTGTGTATGACAGCCAGGTCGCTGTTCTCCGGCACTGTCAGCGTGTAGCACGAGCCAGGGTTGAATCTCGGCGAGTGGTCATTCACGTCCATCACTTGCACGTCGACGATGGCGACGTCGAACTGTGGCCCGCTCGGTTGCAGGTCGGTGGCGTAAACGGGCAGGCGGTGGTGGTCGGCCGTTTCTCGGTCCAGATTGCCGCGCACAGAGATGACGCCCGAGTACAGGTCGATGGCGAACAGGTCGTTGCAGATTCCAGGCGGGATCGAGTAGCTCAGGTTGCCGCTCAGGCCTGTCGAAGGGAAACGCTGGGTTGCAGTTACTACGTCGACCGAATTGCCTGCTCTTTAGCAAGTGGATCCGGGAATTTCTTTTTTTTTATGGGTAATTATAAATTCATTTTTTTAGTGGGGAGGGATGTTAAAGTACAGTTGAAGACTCGTGAGCGTAGTAAACTATAAAACATCTATATTTAATATCATTGCAAAAATAGCCAGACATTGCATTATGAAATAAATACTTGATTTAAATGCTGTAATCAATCAGGAAGTATAGTGTGGGCAGAGCTAGAGATTTTTCGGGATTTACTCAACGGTAGGTGAAGGTGAAGCGTCTATCGTCTTCCGGTTATCTCGAATTATTGATTACGGCTAGAAGCAGTGTGATCAAAGATCATGCATAACACGATTGATCAAGCAGATATTCTAGGAGATCTAGGAGATATCTCTATTTCAAGTTAGGATGGTGTATTCCATCGTCGTGTAATAGGTCAGGGACGTGGGAAGGAAGTCAGGAGAGTTTAGGAAGGACGTAAGAACGTAAGGATGTTAAGACGGATCTCGTAGGATCACTGGGGCATCATCGGGGCTCCATCGGGGCTCCATCGGGGCTTCGAGGTAGAGCAGAGGCGCGCAGGGAGCACGTAGGAAGGATGTGGCCTGGCAAGAAGCAGCACGCAAATGAAGCCTGCTCGCCAGTCAGTGGCGACTAGCGGCGGACATATTTAATATCAGGTAATTATCTCGTGAAGACGACACGATCTGTGGAAAGGAGTTGCGACGTTGCCAGCCTCACCATGCTCTATAAAAGATGAAGCGAGTCCGAGTTGATCCGCGATCATAATTCTGCGTATGCTACCGTGCCAGTTGTTTTTACACCATATAGTGGAAGGCGCTACAACGCGGACACTACCGCTGAGAACTGGACGTTTCAGCCCTCCGCTCGTTGCGTTCAAATCATCCCTTCCTTCCACCCAAGCCACAAAGCGATAACTAGTCCATTCAGTTCATGATGAGTTGCCAATTATCGAACACTAACACATCCGAGAACTTTGATCAAAAGGTGTACTTTTGATTGCAATGAGAACGTCCTACCGGTGACAACCTTAGTCACTGGCAACATACAGTCCTGCATTCCGTACAACTTGCGACCATTCTCATTCTCACACAGCTACTCCTTCGCGCCTGATAGGAAGATGTTAACCTAAGTAATCAGGGACTCACCTGTCTCCGAGGTGGGCGATCTCGCCGAAACTTTGACGACATACGTTCCGATCGGCGCACTCTCCGAGACGTTCGCCTGGTACGCGGCATCGATGAAGCGCGGCGGCGTCTCCTTCGTTCCCTGCACGACGACCACCAGGCTTTTCTGCACAAGCTGGCGCGACGGGCTGCCGTGGTCGCTAGCGGTGATGTTCAGTACGAACTTGCTGAAGGCGTCGCCACCCTTAGCGCTCTGACTGCCCGGAGGCGGCAACGCGCTTGCAAAGCGCAGCGTGCCAGACTCGCGCCCGATCTCGAAGATCCCCTGCTCGTTGCCACCGGAGATCGCGTACTCGACCCTTCCATTATCCAGCGAGTCTTTATCAACGGCCAAAACACTGACGATCGCTGCACTCTCGCTGGCACTGGCACCGACACCGGCACTGTCACTGACCACCACCTCCCAGCTCGCTGGAGACACAAACACGGGCGCGTTGTCGTTCGAGTCCGTTACAGTCACCCTTGCCGTCACCGAAGTGTGTAATCTATCGGTTTTGTTGGTGGCTTGGTCCGTGGCACGAATCACTAGCGTATATTCGGCAAGAGCCTCGTAGTCAAGTGGCGAATGGAGTGTCAGTGTTCCCGTAAGCGGATCCAGAGTGAACGTCGAAGCGTGCAAAGCTGGCGGCCATTGTTTGACAAGACTGTAACGTATCTCTCCATTGGCAGCAGCATCCAAGTCGGTAGCGGAGAAGTTCCAAATCGCTGAGCCGACGGCGGTGTCTTCGGGAACTGGAATGACTAGAGGGTCTTGCGGCCAGACGGGGGCGTTGTCGTTGACGTCGACCACGTGGACGCGCACCGTGACGGCGCTGCTCTGTGGATTGTTCGACGCCGTCGTGTCGAGAGCGCGCACCTCCAGCCGGTACTCGGCTTGTTGTTCCCTGTCGAGCTGACGGCCGACGACGAGCGAGCCGGTGCTGCGGTCGATCTCGAACGCGGATGCGCCGTTCGGGGAGGCTGGCGAAGAGGTGGAAGGCGACGACGAAGACGCCGACGCCGACGACGAAGAGGACAGGGATAGTGTGTAGGTGACGCGGACGCCGCCGCGAGCGGACGAGGCCAGAGACGAGTCGCCGGAATCGGAAGTCGCTACGACGCCGATCACTTGACCGACTGGAGCGTTCTCTTTCACCTGTTGGTCAAACGAGATTTACGTGAGTTTTTCGACGGGTGAAATATCCAGGGAACGTGCGGCAACTCTGGGGATTTGCTATGGACGAACTGATTTAAGCTGTTTCTCGAGAAGAAATTGCAAAAAACTAGTAGCAGAGGTATCGAGGAGGAATGCGATCGTTTATGAAGCAAACCTTCAAGTTGAGAGATCGCATGGCGACGGAATGAACTTGCAATACGCATCCGAAATTGCATGGCATCGAGACGGGAAATATGGATGGAGATGTTGTTCAATGGTGTCGGCTATCGAATCCCCATTAAGGAGTTGGACAGTCGACAGCACGGAAGTTGATTCGATTCGTCGGTATCAATCAGCCAGATGAAACCATGATACTTTTCGGTCAAATATGTTTATTCCCTTTTTCTTTGATTAGGGATCTTTTGCTTTCCTGAAAGCAACAGTTTGGCTGTTTGACGTATCAATACACCACGACCGATCTCTCCCACATCAACCCAGCTGTTCTTCTTCTATAACCACCTGACTAAGCGTGAAAATTTCCTTGCTCGCTTTTTAAGTGTAAATATCTAAAACGGGTTATTCAAGATATTTTGATATATTGTGTCATCAGAAATGGACGGAACGGGATGCCGACTAGGTATCCCAATTTGCCGCGGGGAAATAAAATATGACACCTATGGTTTGGTGGCGATTTCCAGAGCCACTGTTGAATGTTTTGAGGTGTTTCAACTCTAGGTATAAATGCCATCATGAAATTGTGCAGAACTGGACCGGAACTAAGAGAATTTAACTGTTCCTTAAAAATCGGGACCAGGACTGGGACGTATCACAAAACTCCCTGATATAACAGCGAAATCAATTACGGTCAAAAGTATAAAAATATTTTCGAGAAACTTTTGAAACGATACAAGTTACATCCAAAAAAGCACCGCATCACGTGACGCTCGTCGAAACAGCGACCACCAAATCTTGGCACCAAAAACGACGCATGCCAACGGAGCGAACATCATTTACACCCAACAAACACAGACGCGGCGGTATCCACTCACCAAAAGATCACGTCAAGCACGACCCAGCGGGGCAAACATGCAAAATATTTGATCAGCACTCACTTTGAACACAAGACTGGAGCTGGTGAACGTCGGCCGATTATCGTTCAAGTCCAACACCTCGACCCGCAGCGTCCGCACGGTCTGCCGCGGTGGATGCCCACCGTCCGTCGCCGCCACCGCCAGCCTGAAGATCGCCCTCTCCTCGTGGTCCAGGACGACGCGCGTGCGTATCACGCCCGTGCTAGGTTCTACCAGGAACGCCGCGCGGCCGTCACTATCCCTGTCGCGTCCCTTCAGGATCGAGTAGCTGATCGTCGCGTTGACACCTTCGTCTTGGTCAACGGCACGCACCCTGACCACCTCGGTGCCGACAGGTTGCTGTTCGCGCACGCTGATCACGTCTTCTTGGGGGTCGACCAGCTCGGGGGAGTTATCGTTGACGTCGGTTACGACGATGCGGACTTGCACCCGGCCGCTGCGCGAAGGGGCGCCTTGGTCGCGGGCTTCCGCGATCAGTTCGTAAGATGCCCCGACTTCGCGGTCCAGCGATCCCGTCGTCGCGATGTCGCCTGTGATAGGAAATTGCAGTGTTAGCTTGGGTGCGGTGGTGGCTGCTGGTGGCTGCTGGTGCCATCGAACGCTTTGTGCTCTTTGTCAGGTTGGTAATCGTGTTTGGGAAATGAGGCGGTCCATTTAGTAAATTCATGCCAGCTAGAGAGCGGAGAAATAGATACAGATTGACGGCGCACCTTTTTTTTATTTCAAAAATTCACGTTTAAATTTTTAAAACTTGAATAAATTTTCGAAATTCAATTTAGGTATCTATTGGACACTACACAAAAAATGATAGGTATTCATGCGGTCACCCAACCGAATGCCTACACGGCGCAGTGTTGCTTAGCTCAGCTTGTCTTGCGAGAAAGTGTTAGAACCATTCTGCTTGATCTTTTGAAATCTTGCGAAACTGTATTTTACTAAACAAAATGAATCTAAAAATAAATTAATATGAAAATATGTGTGATTATACCAATGATAAAAAAGTAATTACATTTCTTAATATAGAACATTCCTTTTGCTATGGTAAAGAACCACTTAAAGATCTCCCATTTTTGATAAAATATTACATTAAAAAAAATTGCCATGTACTTTTAACGAAATTATATACTAAAAGCTTATGAGTTTCTGATAACAGCTTGCGTTTATTACTTATAGAGAAGAAGTATACATTTCACGAGAATCTGATTGAGAAAACAAAACTGAAGTTCATAAAAATAAAAAGTCCGTTCGTCGAGCTTGACAGAATTGAAATGATACGACTCAAAGGATGAGTTTCTTGAAGATTTGGAGCAGGCAGGGTTCTATGGACACAGCATATACAACACTTGACCAGCCAGCATGAATAGCGATGTGCCCGTCTACTGATTGATATCAGTCATAACTGATATTATGGTATATAAGCAGCTATGCAATTAATAATTTCCTGAGAAATACTTTTAACTCCGTATAGTTACTTTCCTGGCGCATAATAGCATGCAATTACTTGGCTCTGGCAAAATCTAGTGCACCTTTCCCACATTGTTTTATAGAAAGAAAAAAAAACAGATTACCATGGGACGTTTTCCTACCACCAACTTGATCAATATCTTACAACCCTCCTTCCCCAATCAAGATTCACAATAACACATAGTGTGACACTTTAAAATGCAATATGCATATCACTCATTAATTACGAATGAAAAAGAAACGTCTCCAGTAAGCCTGCTAATACGAGAGCCATTCGTCCGTTGGCCCAACAAAGTTTAGTAGGTAACACCGCCGCATCACGCTTGTGAGCTCAGGTATGCGTGCTGCGTGCTTTTGGTGTTGCCTGTACCGCTCTGGCTAGCAAAGAAGCTGGCCATACCACATTCCCCACTGCCACCATATAAGATAGCTAGATGTTTCGCTGGTTGCCGCTCTGGTCGCCCGTCTGTCCACAGCTAGTCCTCTCCCCCCCCCCCCCCTCGCACCCCACCCCACCCAACCCAAACACACAAAACTCCTCAAGACGGCGTTGCTACAGCACTCGGCGCTCGGCTATTTCCTTGATTTGTGTTTGTTTTTACCAGGCGTAGGTAAGGAGGCTTGGTCTAGATCGTGGGTCAAGGCGCGAGACAAGCGTGATAGAGGGGTTGCTTGGCCGTTGATATTATGCCGGGGCAATGGTCGCGGTTCAATTAATAGTAATAGTTCAAAAATCTAACGCTTTTCTATTTTTATTCATTTCAGGACAGCAATTACGCGTGCTTTTCACGAATTTCCCGAAATGTTGGAGGTGCATTCAGTCAAGTGAATCAAGTTCAGTGTAGATTCCAAGCCGCAGAGCGTGTCAATTTCTTGGCAAGTACTCGGAAAATTCGCAAATTGAGCAATAAAAGCTCTGCACCAGTGAAGGATTGTTGGGTTTGCGGCTTCACTTTAGAGAAGCGTCGATATAACGTTGGCTTTGGGTGCTGACTGCTGTCTGCTGTCTGCTGACTGCTGTTGGGTGTTTAGTCGTTTTGAGCAGCCAAAGCTTGCTGCCGATGCTGACTGCTGGCTGACTTGAGACTACCGACTACTGATACTGACTACGGACTACTGACTTTTAACTACTGACTACTGACTGCTGACTACTGACTACTGACTACTGCCAATGGACTACTGAGTGAATCCAATGCCGACTGCTCGGCTGGCTCGGCTGGCTCGGGTACGAAAGCGACCGGGCCAGCAAAAAATGCTCCAGCACTTCGTGTACTTGGCGACTTTGTCACGCGATTCCACTCGTAATAAGCAAACCAAAGGAAAAAAAACGACACACACACACACACACACACACACACACACAATAATTTTGAGCTTACATTAAAAACTTCTTTAGAAGTGATAATGTTTGAGGCAATTAATCGACTATTAACTGCCTTAGGGTCTCAAGGTGATGCGATTTGAACTCGTGGCTCGGTGGTGAAGACAAGAGGGAGCAACAATACAGCGTTTGGGAATAGGTTTCGAGGGCATCAGGAAACGGCAAGTTTAAGAATTAGGATAAAGGGGATAGCGCGGAAAGCGAAGAGTGGACAGTGGATAGTGGAGTACGGATGAGCAGGTCGTCGGGTTGAGATCGGACGTGGATTTCTTGGCAATTGAGATGTTTTCTGGACACAGGACTGGCGTGACGCCGGCTCCGGTCGCAGCCCGCGTCACACCCAACGAAACCACTCACTGACAACTTTTGGAAGCATTTAAAATTCCGGGCGGAGTGAAAATAATGAAGACAGCTGTTCGAGACTGCTAAATTTTACCTCGTCTGAGTTAATTATCGGAAAGACAATGGCGTCAATTTCTGGTCGACCCTTTTTCTTGTCGAGTTCTAGCCATTTTCCGCCATTGGACAGTATGGAGCTGTTGTATATCACATGTGTTTTCGGGCCTAAACTGGTAATTGGGCAAGACCGATCTGTTCTAAGTTCTGCTACTTTTTAGCCTGTTTCCATATCAATCTCAGGCAAACAGAGCTTGGCACCACGTGTCGATGGTGCGGTCATTACAGCCAAATTCTCGACTGATGAAGCGAATATCATTTAACTACGCGAATACCAGGTCCATACTAGTAGATACGATAATCATGAGGCGATTCATTTTTTGTTTAAAATCGATTTATGTTTTAAAACCATTTTCTTGGGTCACGAATTTTATATAGTGAAATTATTATTAAGGGCTAACGTGTAATATAATATGAAAAATAATTGAAATAGACAAGGAAGAGGCTCACTGGTCAGTCTACAGCAATCTGTTATTAGTAATAATAGTGATTGAAGCGCATTGATAAGTTACTGTTTTCGAAATTGCATGGTGGATCTTATGAGAAACCTGCTCTAGCGGGTGAGGCCAGACCGGCATACTGGAAGCTAGCACTAGCAAGAGCTATAGCTAGCAGAGCAACTATATAGTAGTTGCTTGCTAGAAGGATAGAAGGATAGAAGGATAGAAGGATTGCTGGTTGTTCTATGGTAGATTCTAGGCCGAGTGAGGCCCGAGAGCCGACGAACGAGCAGGATGGTGCGGTCAAATGATTGATTCCAGCCACTACGTGTCCTAATATACATAGATAGACATTCCTCCTACCTCGCAACATACAATTAATCTCGAAGAACATAGGGACGAGATTAAAGACTATACGTGTGCACATCTCGACGAATATGGAACGACACAAAATGATACACAATTTACAATATTAATTGGACGAAACCACCAATTTAATATCTTGTATACACTGGGCTCGAAAAAAGATGGACATGGTCAGCGGACGCGGACGCAGTTTGGCTTGCTCGATGATTCGATCGCGTCATCAACGCTTCAATCTAGTGTCGAGTCGCGTCAATATCACGTTAATTCCTTTATACAGTATTATAGTGCTGTTAGTTTTTAGGCGCTGGTAATCTAATCGATGTAGAGAAAATACGACGAGGAATGGCGTAAGCAGTGGTCATCGGGACGAGTACGAGACCAGGGTGAAGTTGGCATTATTGATCAACTCTGCGAAGCCAGGGTCGTTATTCGTTAATGAGAAACATTATTGCAAGAGTTCTGAATGAGTATTGACAAGTTGACGCGAGTGGTAAAAAGATTGCACTTGCTTGGTGGCGGCTTTACGAGTTACGGCTGATTTAGCTGTAAATGTATCGCGTATTAAAGAAACGAGATGGAAACACACGGCGGCGAGTATACGGAATGTACAACCGCGTACACCATGCTTCACGCAACGCACAGACATTTTCCAGGGTGGACGGAAAATTGGTGGTGAACTGAGCATATAGACGGAGTCTAATTGTCGTCGAGTTCGGCTGAATCTTGGCGAAGTGTGTAAATATCGGTGCTTCACAGCGGCGGCGCGCAATCTAAGCAAATAGCTTGTCCAAATGTTTGCTCAGAGAAAAATAATAATAGTACTCGATTGGTGGTAGGCAACGGCATGCCGGGCCAGGAAGGGGCGGGGGGCGGGGGGGGGAGGGGGGCGGTCGGGGGCGGTCGGGGACTCATCTTCTGTGCAGGTCACATTAAAAATGTGTTCCCAATTGCAACTGGATCTGGCTGCGATGCATGGGAGGGAAGACGTCAATTTTTAAGACATTGAAGCCGTGGGGTTCTGTGTCAGTAACCCTTCGGGTATATGTATCCTATCAAAACATAAAATAACAATGCACTTTCATTTTTATTTGAGCAACTAAAACAATATAAGTAAATCAACCCTAAATCAATTCCTGGCTCTGGAGAAAAGTCTGTTCGATGATGGACAGCAGGTAGTACTGGTAGTACCTAAGTAATTCATTACCTGGCTATAAGTAATAAATATACCTATGTTCTGCAATAAAGCGGCTCAAGATTCAACCACGCGATTTCCTCCAGCTCTTTTCTAACAAGTCTGTTATCATGAGTTTCACGATTTCCCCACAAATAAAATAGCGCAGCTACTTCTCGTTTTACCACCGGCACCGGCACCGGCACCAGCACCAGCACCAGCACCAGCACCAGGCACCGGCTACAGCTATATACCTAACTTCACCACGCACCTATAGCAAGCAATCGCACGAGATTCGACAGTTGATAGAAACGCGCCGAGCTCCTCGAAGAGCTCTCCGAATAACTTGTTGAGATGACACGTCTAGACTCACCAGTGACTGCGTCCACCTGGAAGCTGGTGTTTCCCGGCACCAGGCTGTACCGAATCGCCGCGTTGACTCCCATGTCGGCGTCGACCGCCGACACCGTCCCTACCAACGCCCCCCTTGGTCGATTCTCTTCAACCTGGAACTCGTAGGCGTCGCGAGAGAACTTCGGACTGTTGTCGTTGGCGTCCAAAACGGTGACGACGACCATTGTGGACGCCGAGCCCGCCGGCGAGCCGTTGTCGGTAGCCGCCACCACCAGTTCGAATCTGTCCTTCGACTCCCGGTCCAGTGGCTGACGCAAGTACACCCAGCCGCTGTTCGGGAAGATGCCGAACACTGCCTTGTCGTCGGCGAGCGCGCCGATGGCAGGCATCGGACGGAGTTCGTTGGATGCGTTGCCAGAGGGTGAGATCAGTCTGTAGGTGAGGCGGGCGTTGTTGCCCGTGTCCAAGTCGACGGCAGCCACCTGGATGACCTGAACAGAGCGCGCGACTTATCAGGTACGGTCCATGGGAAATGCATTTGCCATGAAGGTTAGTCCGCGGTTAACGAGAAGACCACAAATTGGCTTTAACTTGTCTTAAATTTTTTATTTAAATACTCGGTTCCGTTATTTTATTATTAATAAATATCAGGCGGTGCTTTGTGAGTGTCTCTCAGCGCGACGTCGCGAACGTCCGTCTGGCAAGTCTCGCACGGCACGGCATCGGAGTCGCGCGTTCGGTGAGTTCGGTGAGTATATACTCACTTGCGTGTTGACGGCCAGCGACTCGAGGACGCTGATCGTGTACTCGGTCTTGTCGAACACCGGAGGGTTGTCGTTCGCGTCCTGCACCTCGACCAGCACGGTGAGGTTCGTGGAGAGCGGCAGGTCGCCGGAATCTGTCGCGAGCACGACGAGGCTGTGTCTGTGGGCGGTTTCGTAGTCGAGGTGGTGGGCGAGCGTCAGGTGCCCCAGCCGAGGGTCGATGCTGAAGAGGCGGCCCGCCGCGGCCGGCGGCGAGGAGAGACGGTAGCGCACGACGGCGTTCTTCCCGGAGTCGCGGTCCCGGGCGTGTGCGGCGTACAGCGGGACGCCCAGCTCGACGCTCTCCGGGACCGAAATGCGCACGGTTGCCGACTCGAACTCGGGCGCGTTGTCGTTGACGTCCTCGATGCCGATGTTGACCTGAAGGGTAGGGACAACATCGGGTTTCTCAGGGGTTGCGCATGGTGTTACGACACTTAGGAGTCATGCAAGGATCGGGCGACGAGTGGTGTGGCCGCTTCGTTTCGCTACATTTGCAGTGTTCGACGGGGTCAAAGGGTCACGGACGGAGAAGTGTGACTGACTTGTTACGTGTACGTTTCCACCATTTCAAAGGGATCTTGACTTACACCCTTGACCTGGCAAATTTGGCAAGTAAAAATCGCGTGTGGTATCGAACATGTCACCGAAACCGGTGGAGCTGCTATCTGCGTCCTGCGTCTTGTCGATGCTTCGACACGAGCTAACACTTTCCTGTCCCGTGCCAACAAATCTTTGCTTTGGCACTCTAGATTGGCTCTCTAGTCCCACATGTCCAAGTTCAGGCATCCATCTGCATACATGGGTGCCATTCGCGTGCAACTTAGTGCCATCAGCGAAATGGGCATCGCTTGATCGCCCGTGAGTTTCAAAGAGCGAGGAGGTAAAACGATACATCAATAATCCCACGATTCCCATAACCCTATCATTGAAAATGCACATTAAAAAAGGAAAAAGTGAACTTTTTGGTGTTTCAAGCAGAACTAGAGTATGTTATTAAAACATAAGGGAAGAGTTCCCTATGTGGAGTGATTTGGATCAGCAGGACTAATGGTAAGGCTCGGCACTATAGGCATAGTCAGAGGTCGAGCAGATAACAAGAAACGAGCAACACCTACCTGGGTGTGGCCGTAGGCTGCCGGAAAGCCGCTGGTCGCTTGTACGTTGAGCAGGATGGACTGGTGCTCCTCGTGGTCCAGCGTGGATGCTGTGCTCAGTGTCCCCGTAGCCGCATCGATCGCGAAGTACCCGTGCGGGTCACCCGAGTAGATCGAGTAGCGAACAGCGCTCAACCCCACACCTGCTTGCCGAACAAAACGGCGAAAATGACGAACATGGCACACAGACATAAGAATTAGCTAGCTTAGTCCACAAAATCCACAAGTCCACAAAATGCGTGCCTTGAATTTGAACAGAAAATCAAAAGGACCACAAAGGATTTAAGACATAGATTTGCAACTTGGAATCACCCTTGCGGAAGAAGGGGGAGTAGCGCGTGTGCTCGTTCGCGTGGCACCAGTATTCACGAAATAGTGACAGCATGCCAATCAAAGGATCATGTCACCTACATCTGTTAAGTATATCTGTTTCCGAGGTCAACCAAGCGATAATGATGTGCTAATTTACACCAACGTATGGGCATACAAGATTATGGAATGGATAACGAATTCCAATGCATTGTTAATAATACGTGATAATGGTTCCACACAGAGAATTGAATGAAGTTGAATATGTTGTTAGTGTGACGCACTATATATTTCGACTCTGAGGACCTACGAACTCCCGGTAGAAAGAGAGAAGGTGAATGTCTTGAAGCTCGAGTCTCTATAGCCGTTGGTCGATCTGTTCTAACATCTAGCCGAGTGTAACGATTCTGGCGTAGCATCATGGCATAACCCTGGCTGGTCAAGGTAATACCTGCACCATCTTGCACCACGGTATATACAAGGTGCACCCCATGCGAAGCACTCTCATCTTCTCATCACGCAGCTCTTCACTGATATTAATTACCACTCGATGTCTCGCTCGCATCACGCGGCCTTTGTTTAATAATGCTGCATCCTATAGCACTCTTGATTGCTTGCTTGCCTGCTTGCTTGCCTGCTTGCTTGCTTGCTTGCTTGCTTGCTTGCCTGCCTGCTTGCTTGCTTGCTTGCTTGCTTGCTTGCTTGCATGCTTGCTTGCTTGCTTGCTTGCTTGCTTGCTTGCTTGCTTGTTTGCTTGCTTGCTTGCTTGCTTGCTTGCTTGCTTGCTTGCTTGCTTGCTTGCTTGCTTGCTTGCTTGCTTGCTTGCTTGCTTGCTTGCTTGCTTGCCTGCTTGCTTGCTGGCTTGCTTGCTTGCTTGCTTGCTTGCTTGCTTGCTTGCTTGCTTGCTTGTTTGCTTGCTTGCTTGCTTGCTTGCTTGCTTGCTTGCTTGCTTGCTTGCTTGCTTGCTTGCTTGCTTGCTTGCTTGCTTGCTTGCTTGCTTGCTTGCTTGCTTGCTTGCTTGCTTGCTTGCTTGCTTGCTTGTTTGCTTGTTTGCTTGCTTGCTTGCTTGCTTGCTTGTTTGCTTGCTTGCTTGCTTGCTTGCTTGCTCGCTTGCTGGCTTGCCTGCTTGCTTCCTTGCTTACTTGCTTGCTTGCCTGCTTGCCTGCTTGCTTACATTGTCGGCCACACTGGAATATTTTAAATTGCAAGCTTTCCATTGTTTTTTCAATGAAATTAACATTAAGCGTGGTTTTAATCATGCCAACAACAAAAGGGGTAATGATAAGCCAACTAATATGATTGGCTGCAAATCATACGTTCGAATCAGATAAAGTAACAAATGTCTTCAATTGGTCGCGGTGTCGGTGTTCACAGGTCACAGGTCGCAAGCTTGTATTATAGTGTGTAATGGGATTGGGATTGCGATTGGGAATGGGAATGGGATTGGGAGGTGATAAATGGTTGTTGTAACCATGTAACGGTCGCCCGAGCGAAACGTGTGAGTGTGATTGATATGTGAGTTGTGAGTTGTGAGTTGTGAGTTGTGAGTTGTGACTAACGCGACCTGAGGCCCGGCCCGGCCCAACCCGGCTCGGCTAGAATTGCTTGCAACTTGCAACAGAACGAGACGAGTCCAAAAAAAGAGCCAACCCTGTTAACTCGAAGCTGAAATAATGTCTCGATTGACTCCATTGTATCCAGATGTGTGCGTTTTCATATGTGTGATGACCATATAGGGAGTGTCTTTTACTTTCAACGGTTAATTATGCAGGGAAAATGGCTAGTCAAGAGATAATTTGATCATGGAGCTGAAGGATTTGATCATCTAATGGTGATACGGTGACATTGAATGTGTACTAGAAATGCTTGTCACCGGCTAGAATGGGGTGGCAGAGACTAGAGGCTAGAAACTAGAGAGCTGCCATTGATGGCGTTATAAATGTAATGGCTCTAATTACGCCAGTGCTGTCGTAGGTGGAACGCAGAAAGGAGCAACAAATGGAATCACAATTTACAACCAATAAATTTTGCAACACTGTAGCTAATATGACTGGTTTTCTGGATAAAAGTTTATCTATTTTATAGAATTTTTCCAGCGGAACTGATTAAAGTTTCCCAAGATTTCAGCCACAAGTGAATTATCGACTACCACTGAAATTAGTCCTATTCCTAGAGGACCGAACCATCGGACCGCATTCTTCAATCTACATTTTGAAGCTTTACATTCAAAAGCTAAATTGATTGATTTAATTAATTGAACGGGCTTGCAGTGGGACACAAAGACAGCTTATTCAAACAGAACTCTAAATCACGTCCGAGTCCGACCTAGACTAACGGACACGACTGCAGTGCGGACGAGACATGCTACAAGTCAATCAGAAAGACGCGCGCGCGCGCGCCACACACAAACGCGTCGCGACGCCAAACCCGGCGGTAAAACCCATCCTCCACTCACCCCCGTCGTGTCCCGTAGCCTTGACCGCGCCGACCGTTGTGTTCACCAGCGCGTCCTCTTTGACGCTGAACGAGTACCGCGACCTGTCGAAGATCGGCGGCCGCTGCGCCGCGTTGGTGACGCTGATGAACACTTCGGCGTCGACGTGCGAACGCAGCCCGCCGCCGTCTACAGCCGACACGTTCAGCCGATGAAACGGCGCGGTGCGCGTCGACAGCAGGCTGGGCCGCGTCACGAAAATCTCGCCCGAGTTGCGGTCGATCCGGAAGAGGCCGGCGTCGTTTCCGGCGACCACGCGGTACGAGATCTGGCCGAAGCGCGCGGAGTCGGCGTCGGTGGCGACGACGGCGACGACGGGCGTCGAAGAGGAGGCGGACGCGTCGCCCTCGCGCAGCGACACGTTGTACTCGCGCGGGTAGAACGTCGGGTGGTTGTCGTTGACGTCGGACAGCTGGATTTTCACCATTGCCGTCGTGCTCAGGCCGCCTGGAAGAAGCGCGCCGGTTATGGTTTTGCTTTTGACCCCCTCCTCCCCCCCCCAAATGACAATAGGGTGGCGAGTGGGTCGCGGCTCTGAAGGAGGCAGCTCGTGAGAGCGTGATCCAAAAGTCGATCTGAAAATCTTGCTCGTAGACCAAGGAACGCCGCCGTTTGCGTCAATTCTGATCCATGCATCGAAACTATCTATTCATACCTATTTTCGCATCTAGGGTGCTCTTTGAGAGACTTCTTGAGGTGGTCTCCGGTGAACCGACGTCAACCAAACAAGCCGGCCAGCAACCCCATGCCGTTGACAATGACAGTATGGGCTGCTTGCTTATGCAACGGGAAAAGTAAAAAGTAATTACTTAAAATGATGTGACTATTTACCTCTGTCTGTCGCGATCACTGGAAACTCGTAAACGCTTCGGGCTTCGAAGTCTAGGACACCGGAAATGCAGATGTCACCGGTCGCAGGGCGAACGAGGAACTCGCCGATCTTGCCGAAGCCGTCACCCAGGGTGTAGTTTACCATCGCGTTCACCCCACAATCAGGGTCGGTCGCCGAAACCTGCAGACACAAATGCCAAGCGTCTTGCGTTAGCACTTTACCACAGCACTTGGTAGCCCTTTACAGTACCTTGTATGGCACATTACACCACTTTATAGCACATCACAGCACCGCATTGCACTTTTCAGCACCGTACGCAGCACAATGCAGAACCTTATTGCAGTGTGTATAGCTTTAACACATTATATTATACAGTGAACGGTAGCGTAGAGCATATTACAGCGCATTACCTTATAGCACGTTACAGCACGTTACAGCACATAAGAGCACATTACAGCACATAAAAACACGTTACAGCGCCTTAAAGGGAGAATGCGATAATACGCATCTAGCAAAAGGGGCGAACTGGCTGAAAGCAAAGTCGTAATACTAACTCGTGATATGTCTAGCGCTGCTTTATAGATAACGAGTGATATCGTTTCCCCGACTGTTTTAAGTCATAGGCAAAATAGGCAATTAAAACGGATGAAATCGATAATGAAGTTTGTAGGTAATCGCACCAATGCCAGCATATCTATCTGCGCCTCTTTACTCTCGAAGGATCGACGACACGGGCAGGAATTTTAGTTTCTCTAATTCAGGTATGTCAATGATAAATTGATAGGCCATCTGTCATGAAGACGATGTGCCTTGGTACTTATCATAGTACTTACTGCAAGACGATAACCAATGGGCGTTTATACGGCTCCCATCTCATTGTCATTAAACTCTCGAGATCTGTCAAAAATTTCCTTATGTTTTTGGTATTTCCGACATTTACACAACCGCGTAAAACAAAACTTCACAGTTCGCACTCGAGTGTCCTTTTACCTCGTTCATGATCGCAAACAGTAGAAAAGATCACCTTATGTATGTGAAAAGAAGCTTTTAAAAAACCTAATTACTTCATGCTCCTTTAGCTGAGAATTAATTTATAGGGGTGATCTATATTATATAGCCACTATTACGACGGGCATAATAAGACCCTTTAAACCATAAAATATATATGTTCAATCTCAATGATGATGAACGGCCAGGGTGTTTTACTCCATATTAACACGAACGTCAGCGAAGGCTAACCACCCCGTCATTGAAGTATGAAATTGTCATCTTACAGCTCAATTTGGATACTTTGAATATAGACTTAGGATTGCCAACCAGCTTATCTGGCTCTTCATAACAGCTGGGAGTATACAACTCATCATTATTAACCTAAGACTGAACAATCGGCACCAACCAAAAAAAATGGTAAGTACACATTAGAATGTATACTTAAAATATCCTTGAAGTGTTCATTAGTATAACGCGTGTTTTCATTCGTATAGGGTTAGAATTAGGGTTTTGTACCATACACCAGAACCCTATTTTCGCAAGGATCTTCAACGAATTTTCACATAGAAAATTTACACGCTTGTGAGGTTTTATGAAGACGGCAGGTAAATGATTTAGTAAAATTGCTATAGCACTGATAGTTATAAAAGCGCTGCTCCTCTATACTAGCTATCTATCATGGGCAGATCGAGCTACAGCCTAGAACATTGTAGGCATGCAGGTAAGCAGGTAAGCAGGCGCTGGCTCAGTCAAGGCATCGCATATACGCTGTATGCTGCCACTAATGAGCTGCTTTGGTGTCCACGAGCCAATTCATTTGGAGGGCAAGGTTCATGTCTGTCCAATGGTGTGTTCGCCTTCCACAACAATAGGGTTCGCTCCTCACATGTATCCGGTACCATGGTTGAAATCGTTCAGGTTCCAAGTTCTCGAGCTGCGAGCTGCGAGGATGATGATCAGTGCCTGGACCGCGGTACATACTGTCATGAAGTTGCCTTCATTCCTTATTTTATACCTTGATTTATACACGTATTGCTTTCAAACAGTGCATTCAGGACAACTACCCTTCTCTACGCGTTACTGCACCTTCATAAACTTTCACCACTGTTACATTTCCATGACGCAAGGTTGACACTAAGACCATCTTCTCTTGTTCATCCTATCTTATTGTCAACGCTTGTAGAAGGAGACGATTTATGGGAAGACTATCAATGTGACCCTCAATCTCACCCTTAAATATCTAACAATTGCTCGGACGCAACACTTTCAATCCGAACTAACAATTGCTCGAACGCAATCCTCAAACTTTTACCGAATTCCTCCAATTCGTCGCGCTTTCTTACACTTACAAGATGTCACTCAATATTGACAACCCATTCAGCATTGTATAACATTACGAAGGCTCTCGGCCTCCGTCCTCGACGCCACCAAGTGACGCTACCCCGAGGGCAGACGCTGACCACCTGAGTAACAGTCACATAAATAGTCTTCGCACCCCTGAGTCGCTCTCATTCCTGGACTTTTCGTCGACCGAGCAGGCGCTTGTAAATAGTCTCTTTCCTAAATTTAACTTCAACTTCGACTCAACACGTTTATTTTACCAAGTGCTAAACAATAAATTACATATTCTGTGCTTTAGTATATCGTGCTTTCGTATTCACTTATTCGCTCACGAGCTACACCGGATCAATGGTAAGTGGAACCGGAAAGACCGCGACCTGGGACCACCGAGCGACTCAAGCTCAAGAACTCATCTTCCGAGAGAGACGCGCACCCTAAATTCTACTTTAATATTTTCTATGTTTTCAACAAACATAGTGGTGGCAGCAAATTATAAACTTCCCCACAATACTACATCTTCTGTGCCGGGAGCGACATTACGCAGAGAATAACAGTGTCGGTCAATTTCCCTGCACTGCCTGGCTGTACAGATATTTCATAGTCTTATGAGGTCAGAGGAATCTGCCATAGCGCGCCGCATAGCTTCTATCAGAGTGCAGAAATTGGCATGTCTGTGATAGTGTTCGCAAAACCGATCAGTTCGTGTTGGCTGGAGCTTGGTAGGCCTGAACTGAGTTAACACGTGGGTTGACAAATCAGCGTATGGTGGGGAGGGGTGGTCATAGGTCATAAAATACCAGGGGTATTTTCAAAGAGAGAATTTTTCGTTCCGCAACGTCGTTCCGTAAAATGTCGCAGTTTTTTTGAGACACTTGCAATAATTTCTCTACATAGTGAGCGCTTGTTTGTTATTACAATGTACACACGTGAAAATTCATCGGAACTAGCCCTGATTTTGACCATCTGAGCGCTGAAGTCTACCATGTGTGGCTCAAGTGTATACTTTTTCACTTTCGACTCACAGCAAGATTACCATTTCATCAGGTTAGCACGAATGCATGGCAATTGGCAAGTCAAGACACCAACCACGACCAGTACTGGAAAATAATTGAGAAGTTCGGTGGAAATCGCTTCAAGACTATCTCATACATCACTGACCCTTGATCTGACTCTTAATCTGACAGCAGGCAGCATATCAACGTTCATCATCCAGCACTTCGCACAGATAGCTGATTTGCAGGTGGGTTTGTCGAGAATAATATGCATCTGGCGCCCGACTTTAAAGTTTGTATTCGCTGCTGGATACCTTGCAATGAACCAAGTGCATTGTGCAGTGCATTGTGCAGTGCATTGTGCCGTGCATTGTGCAGTGCAGTGCAGTGCAATTGCAATAGCAGTGATTGCAGTGCAGACGCTGCACGGTGTATCTGTCTTCAGATGCAAGGGAATCGGTAATCAGGGCTGCGCATTCTCATGAGCAGGAGCAGGAGCAATAGCGGCAGCAGTAGCACCCAACACCGATCACCAAAGACAGAACAGTGCTAAGCATACATACCTATAGTGCCAGCCACGAACACGTAGCTTGCGCTATAGTGCAGCAGCCCTTTTTAATTGCATTCGTTTACCGAGGATTGTGTATAAATAAAGCAGCCAGCTAGTCACGACTCTCCGCTAGCTTAGAATTCATGTAAATCGTATGCCAATTAATAGATTAAAAGAATACAGCAATAGGGAGGCGAAACCAAAAGCGAAGACAAGGTATTTGCAACAGTATGGAGACACACAAGAGCAAAGGGAGAGGGGAGTCTGGCAGTGAACTGAGAGAGAAGACAACGAATGTGCAATGGGAGACAGTGGAGACTAGCATTGAAATGACAGACCCGTGGTCGCTCAAGATGTTTTCGTTGCAGTTTTGCCAGCCACCGGCCAGGCTAGCCATTAGCTGGGCCGAGCACAAGTAATGCGGTTCAAATCTAGAATACGAATCTCTGGGTGCTTGGTGTTGTTGCTTGGTGTACGGAGATTTTCGTGAAACGGGCGCTCATCTCTTCTTTAACCACGATCAACTGCATGCAGAGATGAAGGCCCACCAAACCGCAAGAGGCCGCGCTCGCTGTCGCTATCTATCTAGTCTCTGGCTAGAAGTACCGGAGTACAGCATTGCTGGCCATCGGACAATGAACCGCTCTCTCGCTCTTCTATATGCTCAATGTAACACGCACACTTTTGCATGGGCAAATATAACGGCCCAGTCAATATACGATTGGTAGCCGGCCATTTATTCGATACTTGCTAATATCGCATTTCAATAATTAGCTTGCTGGTTGCTGGTTGGATGAAACCAGAGTGGCATGGCGGGTCGGCTGGTAGGTTGGTCGGATGGTTGGTCGGATGGTTGTCGGAACCTAGGCCGTGTCGCCGTGTCGCTGTGTCGCCCAGCAAGCAATGTCTTCGATTGCGGCCTGGCCGGTCTCTTATGTCGCTTGCTCCGCGTTCTATGATAAGCCGACACCTCTAAACCTGTTTTCTCTTAGTTGCCATTGTAAGCAGATAAGAGTATTCGAAAACATGGCATCGTGGGTGAGTTTAGGACCAGTAATGTGAAAGATAAACAATCAATTGCAGCTTGCTATATCCATCCATATAGTGACGCCATGGCGAAAACCAATGAATGAGGTCCAAAGAGTCAAGAAAACCTGACGACATATTCGGAAAGTGGTCTCCATTGAAAATCGGGACCTTGTACAACGCGGTCCCCCATCCTTACCCTAATGTTCTAACACTTTGCGGCAAGAAATTTGCTATATAGCATTGTTAGTTAAAAACCTTTACGAAAGGAAACCGTATAATACATAATACTTCCTCTCATCTCGTCTCAAGATTGGTAGAAACTAGCGACTAGAAACTTGTTTGCGATCTCTGTTTGAAATGCAGCGTGACATTAGATGGCGTTAATGAGACCTTATCATCTGTTTCAGTCGATGAGCCTCTAGTTCTAACAGCTAAGTGAAAAGTGCCTGCTGTTGCCGCTGCATAGCTCTTGTCCCCCCCCCCCTCCCTCCCCCAACCCCCTTTCATCGACCACGGCCCAACCACAAGGCGACAGTTGTCGTCACAACTACATTTTCCAACTAGCCTGTCTTGTCCCACGAAATACTCGAGCCATTTTCAATTTTTGTTCTTTCTTCCCACCTCGAAAACTAATGTCAGCACATGATACGGGGGAATGCCACGCTGTGTAGGTATAATGCACAGTCTAAAAACTGATTTTACTCAAAGATATCGTTTACAGAAACTAAATACGTGCCGGGGCTGGACTTGGAGCTAGCAGTTCGTACCACTATAATGTCCCATTAGCATACCGCTGCATTGAGCGCTACTCGCTACTCGCTACTCGCTGCTCGCTTCTCACTACTCGCTTACTCGCTTGTCGCTTGTCGCAATATTCGGGCTGCATCGGCTGCATCCAATGCAAGCGTCGGAGCGAGAGGTTGCTTTCGAGTTGCATTTGCAGGTACGCATGCAGTTGCTGCAAGAGGCATCGGATCATAGTACAGCATCTCGCCAGCCGGCATCTACCAGCAACACTCACTATTCATGTATACGATTACAGACGGGTATTCAAATGCCGGGCCGGGCCAGCATTCGAGAGAGCCGGAGTCGCCAACTGCAATCCGCGTTGCTTGTATGCCTTCTTCTCGTCCGCGAGCCTGCATGCTCTGGCCGTACGAATGCAGCTCTAATTCTAACTCACCGGCACCACCAAGTTCGTACTAGGGGCTCGGGAGGCACGCTTTTCGATCGGCCAGTTCATTGGTGAACGATCGTACTTTTTGATTTCTTGTCTATGATTTACGCCTGACGGCGGGCCAGTGCACAGGGGGACGGGAAATGCGCCGTTAATTCCGTCCTTCTGGTTCAAGGATCAAGACGCGCTAGCGGTGGCTCTTTCAATGCAATTCCTCTGGTTCAAGACACTCTTTTTGGTAGACGGCCGAGGTATGGCACGGACGAGGGCCGAAACATTCTCAGATTCAATTCCTTTGGTTCGGTGGCTTCGCGTTCACGTTCGCGTGCAAGAATTCCGTGGCAGCGGTGGTATAGTACTCGGTGGCGAGCGAGCTAAAACCACAGGCCGATTCCGTATCTGGCAATGTCCTCGACTTTTGCGTACAAACTTAATTAGAATACGTGACGTGCGTTCATTTTACAACCGTTAATTGCGTGCAAGCGCGAAACCTCCGAGAAGGATTTCGGTAAAATGCCAAGTTTCCTCAAACATGTATTATTCTGATCCACGACATACGATTCACTTGAAACAGAAACAGCTCTATCGCAATGAGTTTACGATATACGCTTAGGTTTAAATCATTTGACTGTATTGGAAATGGATGCATCCCTTATCACTCATCAGTTATCACTTCCCCCTCATCTATGTAATCGAGCTCTATGGAATATCTGCGGCAAAGTCTCGCATCAGCTTTTACGATCTTTTAATAAAACACTAAACAGTGCCCCTGATCCTGTAGATGTTAGTTGTCTTCACTATTCATTGAGATATTCTTCACATCCACACTGCAACAAACTATTTTTTCTTCAACTGACATTTCTACTTTCTATTAGTTGTCTTGTATTTGTGCTCCGCGAGGGAGCATTTCGATGGCGGCCTCCGAGGCCCGCCAGGAGGAAGGGCAGCCCGGGAGGAGGAGGAGGAGGAGGAGGAGGGGGGAGGGGGGGGGGGAGGGACACGCTCAAGTAATATTATTCTCTCATTTTTCTTACAATGGATTGCCCATTAGTGGTATGGTAACATGGGAGCAAGGAGCGCTCTGTCACCTCCATTATCTAACAGTCTAACAGACTAACAGACGAACAGTCCAACTCTATGCATTGCACAGATGGTTAATCTGTTCATCACGAGATTCACCAGCTCTCGAAACCAGCTACCATACTAGTGCCAGTACCGGTACCCGACCAGTACCAGTACCAGTATCGGTACCAGCATCGGTACTGATGCAGAATCAACACAGTACCAGTAAATTGCTAGGACAGTACCAGTGCCAGTGCCAGTGCATTGACAATGCATTGCCAGGACAATGCAATTACAGTATACCAGTACAGTGCCAGTATACCAACAGAGTACCAATACTCCAAATGAACATTTCCATTACCAGGATAGTGCGCGTACAGAACTAGTAGAGTCCCGGTAGAATACCAGTACAGTGGCAGTGCATGTCCTGCAAAGTCCAGACTCCCGAGTAGAATACCAGTACAGTGGCAGTGCATGTCCTGCAAAGTCCAGACTCCCGAGGTACACCCAAAATAGGGGCGCCATCCAGTTTCTTGATGTCATAGTATTGGGGGGACTCCATAATATCATTGTTTTCAATGAAACGTACATTTCCAATGCACACAAATTGTTGCAAAATAGCACCTCTTTTGTACCGTATTTATATTCTTATCTGTAAGTAACACACACACATTAGCGTATAAAGCAGTCGTATTTTCCATTTCACGGTGGAACCGTTTTAAGGGTTCCAGAGGCTGTACTCTGTACCAGTTATACTCTCCCAAGCACCGGGTTTTATTCCCATTGTGTCTCCAGCACTCCACTTACAACCCATTGGAACGACTATTGTTCATATACTTCAAATCTAGGACCACTATACACGAAATGTCTGCTTCTAGTTCTAAAAGATGATTTGCAAAATAGCAAATAAAGGATTATTATCGATTAAAAATAAATATAATCGTAGTCCCACAAGAAATAATGAATTGGATTCACAATCGTTATAAATTGCCAAAGAACCAATTATTTGGAAATAGTCTATTGCACGGCCCAGAGGTGATCTCTCAACTCGTTATGATTTTTAAGGCCAATTATGAACTATGATCTTTAAAAAATCTGTCGATAGTTGACGCGGTATATTTCATCAGTTTAAATTATAGCATTGTGTTAAATAATCATAATGAAGAGTGAGAACATAAAATGAACGCTTATTATTTCCGTTGATACATCGCTAAAGAGAACGAAATCTTTCACGCGCCTGATTGCGCCGAATTTGTGAACGAAATGGCAGCCTTAATGAATTCTCCGGCATCTAAAATGTGTTTCTGTGTTCTCCCCATATGTCTCCAGATAGTGGCTCGTGATAATCACCAACAACTAATAGTGGATCCATTAACCGGACCAGCGACCAGAGACAAACTTGTCATTATCACATTGGTCACTTCGCGTACACTAGAGTAAGATGTGTCGAGATGTTGACTAGCTGTGAGAATGATGCCATGTGATCATACGGATACACCGATTTGCTGACAGAACACACTAACGGACTGATTAACACCGTAAGTACCAGTGGCTTGAAAGACAAAAGGATCTGGGGCAAAAAGTTTGATTTATCTAAGATTCAGGATGATGATTTTCGGTCACTAACATTGGTGTACAATTGGTATCACAAATCACTTCACTGTTAAAATGTCGTTGAGTAAAGTGAGTATATTGATAAGAGAATTAACGATCCTCATATAAATAACCCAACCCTCCAGTCCCGTTTCCACCATTAATTAGAGTCTAGATTTTATTTCAGAAAATATAAGTCCAATCCAAACTCTCCCCTCTACACCAACGAATGCATAACAGCCACCATGTGTTCGTTTTAATGTTATTCGAAATTTTGTCAAGAACAAGACCACTGGAGAATCTGTGTGGGGGGGGGGGGGGGGGGGGCGATAGCCACTCCACCCATCATTCCTCTAATGGTTGTTTTGAATGCACTCAGTTTTGTCAATTGTTTTGCTGAGCCAACAAATATAATTGAATATAAATCGCTTACTAGGAACTAAAATAATATAATATAAAACTACCCGTTAAAAAAACCGACGATGAAACCGGGTAATTGAGAGTTGCCACATTTAGCCTCAAATGCTCTCCCAAACGGGTAGATTTTCTCCAAAATACCCCCTTTTTTGGTCACTTTCGACATTAGATACATGCTGTGGCACTATACAGAATTGAAGTACTGATTTTCATATCCCCCCCCCCCCCCCCCCCCCTGAATCCGATCATGATCCGCGATCCGCCGTGGGATTGGGATTGAAAATCAGACATTTAAAAACCCAGTCCGTCATATTTCTCGAAAACATCGACTGATCACACAAAAGTCACAATCATAGGTGATTTCAGAAGCATTGATCGAAGTCGTTTGCATCCATCGAGGAACAATCTCTGCATTCATGTTATCCAAAAATATAGATATATATTCTGTCTGGACACCTAAATTCGAGTTCAACTTGACGCCTTTTAAAAATGGGTTTTGGTTGCGTTTAGGGATAATCACTTTGATATCCAATGTGGTTTAAGATGATCCTTATCAGTTACCACCCTTAGCATTGCAGAAGACTGCGCATTTTCCTGTATTTCACCCCAAACCCTGCGCGCTCAAAAGTTTTGAGAAACTATGCAGTGGCTTCTAAAGGAATCCCCACCTGTAGGCATTTTTTTCCTTGGCCCACCTTATCTTGAATACACTTAACCTGATGTGAGTGATCTGTGATGTACAATCAGCTCCACTCTTCAGTCTCCATTGACGCTACAATATTCCCTGTTTGTGTTTTCAACACAACTCAGTTTTACTGCCAGCCGACATTCAACATGAAGCGGAGTAACCCGGAGTAACATGGAGTAACACGGAGTAAATAGTAAACGCTGTGCGATGCTACAGGCTTCGAAGTCAGCCGTGTGTGCTGTGTGTTGCAAGCTAGAGTAAGATGCGTGAGCTCGCTTGCCTTGCGTGCGTCGAAGGTGCGTGCAGATGCTAGGAAAGCCAGCTCAGTCCGCACTCCTCACTCCTCAATCCTAAATCCTCAATGGGATGCCAGAGTTATGGTTCCACCATGCGTTCCACCATTCCACGCATTCGGCTCATTTCCAAGAAGATAATTAGAACCCAGCCAGCCTTCTCTTTGGATAGTTGCTCGCTTTAAACCATAAAGTGTATAAGAAGCAAACCTCAGAGCCTCGAATCACTTCGTAGTGATTAGTAAATTGTGTAATTCAATGTAAAAACACTGGTCAGATTGTGCGTCAACGCAATGAGATGAACCATTCCGTCATAAAAAATCTCATTTATATACACGCATAGACTTTCCACATAATTGTCACACAACTGGCCCCTTCGTGAGCATATGGCGCTTGTCTTGTAGTTGTTTTCTTTGACTTCCTTTGACTTGTGGTGAGCTATACTTTGCCACGCGTATAGTTACATCCTACATAGACATCGTATTCAAGCCGAAGCTAGTCCACAACAATCGCATTGTCCCAACAATACGCTGTGTGGATGCAGCATGGAGCAAGCCACGGTTAGCACATATTTTCCCGGCGTGAAAGACAGACCATGGCGACGCCTTCATCTTGTCAGCTGGACCTTTCACGTGCAGACAAGTGTTAACTACATCATGTTGGACAAATATCACCCAAAACTAGCTAAATCACTTTGGTCAAGTCACCGTAGCCGCTAGGGTGGTGCGGAAACGGAGGCAAAAGCGAATGAGGAAAATGAACCACCATTCTTGAGCAGAAGTTTAGATAGCAGACGGTGCGCCCTTTTCGGGTCCATGCTGTGCCAATGGCCAGAAATGACGTTCGTGTGAGAAAGAACGGGATGGGGCTGTGTGCAAAGATCTTAGACACTTGTTGTGTTAGTCCAGTCTGGAAGTGGAAGTTTGGGAATAAGTCTAGGGTTACCTATGCTAAAGCGAAACTGACCATTCAAATTCCAACCCGAGCGGACTCGTGCGCATGCATTGCTGCAAATATTTAAGTGATAAATAGATGCGACTGTGACCTTTGGGTGCTCTTGTCTTGACCACTCAACAATCATCAATCCAGGGAAAGAAACAGAAAAGCAAGAAAATGTGTTGTGTCAATAGGAATTTCTGTTGATGAGCTTCAATTTTTGAACGCAAGATTTCTCATGGCCTCTAGCTAAATCAACCCTCTAATTTAAGACGATTCTTCAGCATATTTATAGCCTATTTAATTCTCGCATAGAAAAAATGTTTGAAATTAGACGAAGGTTGGTTCCATTAGTGTAGAAAAGGTAGAGCAATTTGAGTGACGCAGCGCTTTTGAGACGACGCGATCACCTGACGATGACTCTATAGAAGAAATTGGTGTCTGTCTTCACTACACTCTTCACTCTACAATCTTCACTCTACACTCTTCACTGTACCTTCGCTCGACAACTGCTCACTGGTTTTTCACCCCGAGCCTATATTGCTCATTGGCCAAGCATATAAGGAATATCAGCAACACCAACCGAGTACCTGTGCCAATAATTGACCGAAAAAATGCTCAATAGACAATACGAACTGTAAACAGAAAAATCATTGTGCGCTTAACAAATTAATTGATGGTTCAAGTCGATAAGTTGCTCTCTCGGAAGTCTGGGTCTCGGGGTTCGATCTGAAGCAACGTCAGCAACTGGTCTAAGGAACAGTGTCGACGCCGCCACTGCAGAGCATCGACCGCTCGTCCAGGACAAGGGTAGCTACTAGCTGTACAGCTACCTGTTAGCACCGTGTCATCCAATTGCTGCACGAGATCGAGTAGGAACATTGGGAGTTCGAACGCACCTCTTTAATAGACGGCAAAGAAACAAATGCGGCATCTATCAATCATAAATGACCTGATCCTGAGCACGGCCATCTGAAGCTTAATTATTTGATAACTCCGCAGGTATCGCCGCTGGCCGCTTACCATAAACAATTCCAAGATATCAAAGTCGCAGGCAAGATCGCGGTTTCCTGTTTCGTTCAAGACACCCAAGATCCACACCAAAGTCCGGCGCAACGTAATGAACCTATCGATGGAGCAAATTACCTGCGAGGGTTCGGTATGTTTTTCAAATTGGGCCCACCGCAAGTTTCCTGAAATCGGCGAAATGACCGAAATCACGTCGGACGGTTTGGGGTGTCTCGGGAGAAATGTGTCGCTGTACGCGACCGTGGGACCTGCCGACAAAGGAGTGAGGTTTGGCCGAAAGAGCCGGTGCGCGAGGGGGTGGGGATGTCGGGGGTGCTTCTAGACAGGGACCTATTTTGCACCCTTGGCCGTGGCCGCCGCCGCCGCCGCCACCGCCGCCGCCGTCGCCGCCGCCGCCGCCAACCAGTAAACCGCGACGACCACTATCCACCTGCTAAGGAGCAACCTATTGTGCAGCGGCAAGCATTTGGTCAGAGTTTACTACCAGCCGAGAGAAAGAGTACCGTGCGCCATTCAAAGCCCGTATGGAGGGGTGCGACTGAGAGGAGACGTTGTAAAGATACCAATTTTACGTGCATTCAGGGATACTTATAAAACCATAAAACTGAACTACCTCATGCTATTTACCGGTATTGGTAAATTGATCGCCAGCTCAGCGGTACGCCGAGCAAAGTGATCGGAAGATTCCATTGCCACCTACCCCCCCTTTCGGTTTTGTAGCAGAGATCGTAAAGATGGAGTGCGGATATCGATATGGGATTATTGAGTAGAGTATGTTGGAGTTTGAAAATGTGAGAAGCATCGATTTTCTGCATTGCCGTGAGAAATTTTTGAGTGTTTCAGAGGGAAATGGGTAAAAATAAGGGGTAATTATTAAGGAATCGAACCGAAATATTTAAAGCGCTATTGCAAACTAAATATCCCTTGAAAAACTAATTGTAAGAGATGCACTCTCATAAGGTAAAGACCACGGTTCGATTCCTAGTGCGTGTATACATTTTACTATTGGATTTACCTATAGCTTCTAAAAGAAACAGGGGCGATTGTTTCTCGTGTGATAGACGACGTTGCTACCATAGTCGAGCTTCGGTGGAACTTGGAAGTCGTTTGCGTTCGTTTGACTAAAGTAACGTTTTAGAACAAACTGTAAAGCCCAATTATAGCATGTTACATTGATACTGCCAGCCATGCTTTGTATTTTGTAAGCAATTTTTCCACGTTCGAGTTGCGCAAGATAAAGATGGTGTTGCAGTCGCGCAGTAGCTATAACAACGGGATGTGCACAAGACATGTACAGAGCTAGACTAAATGCCTTCTGCTAAAGTATCGAAGAGGTTAGAACATTTCTTAATGTCTGTATTCCATTCCCTTTGCCCCGATCGCAATGCAATTTTTGGGAAACTTTTTAGTAACGAATGTGGACCATATGTCAGATTGCCAAGCAAAACAGAAAATACCAGAACAGAAAAATGCACAATATGCAAGTAAACATCAAAACTTCAAAGAAAGATACTGGAAAATTTTCCTTTATGAACCGAACGGGAGAAGACTGGAACAATATGGACAGAGAAATAATGGAAATTAAAGATATAGAAATTAAAGATTTTAAAAGGAAATTTAGGGAAAACAAAAACAATAAAATATTACGTTAGACATATAATCACTTACCACCTGCACATATATGTACAATTTGTAAGTAATGACAAATAAATAAATAAAATATGTATCGCATACATCATGCGTAATACACATTTCATCCCTCAATTTACATGTCTTGTATACCTTAATCTGTATTGGTAATTTAATTGAATCGGCTAATGAATGGCCGATTTCGCGAATGATTTGCCGATTATTTTCGCATCCTTCCTCACCGGTGCCACTGATACGATGCCGGTACCGGTGCCGGTGCTTTGGAATCACCAACCACCAATCCGAAGGAAAGATAACTGTAGCTGTACAGTGTACACAATCTAACATCATTCCCCATTATCTTACACATCTTACTGATCTCACCGCATGCCCGCGCTAAATTGTCTTCTGTCAATTATCATTTGTGAATTTTGTGACCACCAAACTTATAACTATCAAAGCGCAGACTCTGAAGACGCAGCAACCGAAAAAAATAAAAACATTCGAAAAAGTAACAAACTAGTTGTTAACAGTTTACCCATCTGGTCCCGAATGCGTGGGAATAGTAATATATTATCTAGTTTTGAAAAAAAAAAAAAAAACGTTGTGCGCTAAGGAGCACTGAAAGCAGCAATTACGTGCAGTAGGCAGTACGAATCGACCACCCTGTCTTGAGATGTCGACTCGGAGAATGGCGCATCATGCTTAGTTGACAGTTTACTGCGTTGCAACGAAATTACCGCTTACTGCTTACTGCTTACTGCTTACTGCTTACTGCCAACCGCGAACTGTTTCTGCTTCTCATACTGGCGCTGGTTCGAATTCATTTGCTAGTCACTCCTGTGTGCAATCCCACCGAAGCTGGTCCATTTCCAGCATCTAACTCTGTCTCTATATCTTGGTGTCTTGATGTCTTGATACCGAAAACGGAACTCGATAGCAGTGGTAACGATCTTCCGTTTCTATAACGTGTTTATTTGAGACAAGTAAAATTTAGTAATTTCATTTATCTTGAAACGGTTGAATATCTGGGTTTCATTTGCATTTCATTCACATCCATCTATTACTTTTTTGTATAACTGAGAAGGCAGTCGTCTGCTTTAAGTTTTTGATTATTGTGAGCCAAATCCCAGAAAACCGAGTCAAATAAAGTGAATGCAGATCGCAGCTTCCGATCAAAGACAAATCCGCCGATTTTCGATCCTCAAGCAAGATTATAATTTTCGGCAAATTCAACAGGGCAGGACCACAGAGAGTTGTCATTAATTCGCTGTTTGATTCACTTTTCCGATGATACAAACATAGTAAGTAAATGCACTTGAACGCGCAGCTGTCTAATTCCAACTGCAGCAAAATGCCAACTTGCGACTGCAACCGCGGCAGCGGCAGAGGCTGCGACTGCGGCTGCATGAATTAATAGTAACATTGCAGAATGGCATGTCGATGGTTGCGATTGCGCACTGCATGAGTATGTTATATATTACATAAAATGATATCACGGTGGCAGTGGCTCCTAGCTAGCAGATAGGTAGATGTAGTAACTTACTTTGACACAACACCCGATTAGGCAAAACCGAACTAATTGATCTAACAACAGCTAGAAGCCTAGAAGCTTAGAAGCAAGTAGCAGTTCGTAAGATGCACTCTCGGCAAACGCAAACGCCATGCACCTAAGATGCAAGGATGCAAGGAAACATTGACGGCGAGGCGGTAAATTATGCCGATCTGCACTTGTAAAAGCTAACGAATGATGCTAATTGCTCCAGTCTCTCTGGAAATGTTTCGTCTTGAGTCTACCTCTTCGTCTCTCTTGCAGCTGTCTCTCTCACAACTCACACTGTATACTTGCCAGTCGGACATTTTCAGAGGAAAACTAACTGGAAGGGCAAGGGAAATGTGTAAGACAACAAGTCAACTGATAGCCGTTGCTCTCGTGAGTCGTGTTCAAGTTTGCAGATGTGACATTGTGGACATGTAGTTGGTAGTCATTGGTATGATGACACGGCGATAGGAATTAAGAAACAATAGGACGTTCAGACTATAAAAATTTGGCGACACAAGTCGCCCCGAGGAAAACTCACGCTAGGGTATCACACTATCCCTGAAAGTGAAATGAGCGAAGGATTGATTCCTTACGAAATAGTAACCCGTGCGATAAGCATCCATGTAGGTAAGTCATGTGAATGAACACGCTTTAGGTGTTCCTGTTTGCGCCCGTCCGCGTAAAAGCACCATGCACGTCACCGTACAATCGGTCCGAATGAGAGAAATAAGTATTCAGCTAAGTGCAGCCTGAGAAAATATTGATGTCGATCAGTTTCAGTGGAACGAGACGGGATTGAATATGTGCAACCGCACTGGTACTTGCAGTAATAAAAGCACGTATACCGACCTATCAAACTCATACCTTATAGCAAGCATCTTACCTCCGAGAACGACTGCCTGCCCGAACATCTCAGCTACAACCGAAAATAATAGCCAAGATTTTTTCCACTTCCACATTACAAGGCAATATAATGTTCTTGGGTACGCTCGCAAACACATCGGCGAGATATGAGCACAGCGGCCAGCGATGCAAAGAATCGAATTTATACAATCAATTCTCTGAACAATACCCTTGGCAAGCGGCAACTGCTCAAAATCTAAAATATGAACCAAAGTGAGACATGTGTTTAACATATCTGTTAATGCCATACTAACGAGTAACGATAGCGAGTAAAAAGATCTCGTGTTGAGCACAGCTTTTGTCTTGGGACCCGTACACCAGTTCATCTCGTTCTTACTTCTTCTTGTCCGATCTCACGACACTATTCAAATTCGTATAAGAAAGCACTAAAGGTCCAACAACAACGGAGGTACAGTAATTCTGGGACTAACGTTTCTCGTAACACATATTCTAATTTAAAAACTGGGATAGCTCCTTTACACGTGGACACGACCGCCACCACGTAACAGTCCCAGCACCCAGCATCTGTTTCGCCGCTTATGTGCTCATCTGAAACGCGCACAAAGACGGGTATACGCAATAACACGAAATAACGCGCATCCAATGCATTAATACGTAGTTTGATTCACGGACACGACATATAGCTAGCCGTCGATAAAATGATTTGAGCAATAGTCTTCGAATGCAGGTATCCTTCGGCATTTTCGTCCGGCCGTTACGATGGTTACGATGGTTACGACGGCTGCACAAATTGACACGTAATTCTCAAAAAATATGTAATAACAATCCAAGCGAATAATGATCCTACCAGGTTTTCTGCAGTCGGTACAGGGCTAAGCCGACTATCTAGCAATCATATTTCCACATAACATAGGTGCCTTGCAAAGCACGCAATTGTGGTTTACATTTGGCTCTTGCCGGATGGAGCATGGATACAGCCACCACCACTGACACCACCGACACCACTGACACCACCGACACTACCACCACCGATAAAATATAGCGATGGCAAACGCATTGGCTGCTGCATTTCAATGGAAGAGATCCATGCAGATTCAATTGAAAACACTGTGTCAACCGAAAAGCCATCGCTGGAAAACTTTGGGCAATTGAAACGTTCCACGGTTGCGACTAAACCACCCTCAGGAGATGCTCGAATCATTCAGCTTTACTTGAAGCTTAGCTTGGAGATGCTTCACATGGAGATGCTTTACTTGAGGATTGCATAGCTGGGATGCTTTACAGCGCTTATTTGGGAATATGCTTAATACTTGATAATGGTTTACTTGGAAATGCTTTAGTATATGCTTTACATGAGACGCTTTGCTCGGATATGCTTTACTTGAGAACCTTTGCTAGGAGATGACTGTGTTTAACAATTGGTTATGTTTTACTTGGATTCTCTTAACTCGCTTTAAGACGCTTTAAGATATGCTTTATTTGGATATGCTTTACATGAGACGCTTTGCTCGAATATCTTTTACTTTGTGTTGTTTTAATTAGATATATATTCTTTATTTGTATATGCTTTACTGCACGAAGGTTTATTTGAATATTCTTTTCTGTGATACTTTCCTTGGAGGATTTCGTTTCTTTTCTTGGATATGCTTTACTTGGCGATGCTTACTTGGATATACCTTACATGGACACAGCTTTCCTATGGATATATGCTTTAATCGAATTTGCATTCGGAATGGTGCTGGTCGCCATAGCATAGAGTCCGAGTGTCGCTAATAGATTCTCTATCAGCGCGCTAAGACGTTCCGAATATCTCAGTTATTTTTTAAGGAATTGTGTTAAGTTTAGTGCTCAGTGCTTAGTGCTTAGTGCTCAGTGGTAAGCCTGCTCGATGCTCGCTAGCGCTACCACGTGTTACTACTGTAGGTACCAACACTTCAGGTATACTTAGGCCAGTACCGTGCACAGAGCTTGCTAATGATAGGGTTACTCGATCCAGTAACAAAGATTCCAGCTGAATCGAGCAGAGCTCGCGGTAACTACAAGCTACAAAGTTAATTAACCTGGCTAGAAATGTTAATGACTTACCGATGCTGCTACATGCTATTGATGCTGTGCTAAAATCTTGATGCGCAAATCTGTGCACTGCAAAGATTGGCTCGCCATAAGGCTAGAAGCGAATATGAGGCGCAACCACATCGCATCTCATCTCATTGGACGGAGATCGCCCTCAACGCATGACACTTACGCGAACTTGAGTCGTCGGCGGGCTTTTGACTGTTGTGAGTGAAGGGTGCCTACAGGGTGGTAGTCTCGAGTTATAGGTGCTTACCTGAAACAAAGAAAAGAAAATGTCAAACAAACAGTATAAATGATCCTCGTGAGCCACTATATTTTATCGTTATATGTCAACTTATGTAATAAAAGTTGAAACTAAATATTTATATGGGTTGACAAAGTCTTCAGAGCGTCTTTAATGGTTGTGGAATAGCTTTACCATGATGGCGCGCTCATCTTCAAGATGCTCAAGTATAAAAAAATTAAAAATCTCATAAAAATCTCACCCAAACAGAGCAAACCGTAAAACCACTACTAAAACGAAACATTCTTGTTTTGTTTGTGTTTGTGACATTCACTGGTCATAGACCAGTCATCACCGTGCAGGCGGTTAGTAAGGAGGAAAAGTTCAATCTTCCGATCTCTGATCTTTCCTTTCTTCCAACAAGAGCTTTGCATTTAATACAGTGCACAGTGCACTTCGAACTCCAAAGAATCGGGCAGGTTGGAAAGATGAACGAATTGCCATGTTGAAGCTGTGAGCTGATTGTGAACGCAAGAGTAATAAAGCATAGATCGAGAAAACCAAGACATCTCTCGCAATGCGATGTCACCAGCAATAATATTTATAGTGTGAACATACTTAATAAGTAACTACATAACATTTTTTATAGTCCAATATAAGAAACAGGTTTCATAGTATGTTGCTAGCTAGCTCGCTCGGGCTGGATTCGCTGGACGCGCGATTTCTCGCCATCTAGAAGTGAGCTAGACACTCGAAATGAGTTAGAGCCTGCCCGCTGTAAGGAACGCGTGTGATGAGTGCACTCTTGTCTTCGCCGCTCGGTTCTAATATGTTTGTCAATATCCAGTATCCAGCATCCAGCATCCTGTATCCACTGCCATCATCCACCACACATTTCCTTCCACTATCAACAGTCGCGGTCCACTCATGCAACTGCCAACCGTCCACTGGTTACTTTTAACTGTCCACTATCAACTATCAAATGTCTAAATAATGTCAGCTGTCACCTGAATTTCTCACGAGATTGTAGACTCACATGCAGCGAAATATAGACAGACATAAAAGTGTTTATCGCGCAACAAATTTGGCTATCTTCTAAATAAAAATACAAGCTTCTAAAAAGAAAAAGAAACAAAACGTATTTCAGTTATTTTAAAACTTTATATAACACATGCCTTAGGAGCTGGCATGCCAAACTTAGATTCTTAAGCGGTCGTAAAAATACAATTAAAAAGACCGATTTTTTGACTAAACAAATGAAAGAGAACCGAGTGGTGTTGTGTTCCAATCCCAACGTCTTGATAATGAAGAAGGCCAGGTTGTCCAATTAAATTTGTCTCCCCAACACGATAAATACATTTAATTAATTTCTTCCACATCTCGCAGCATCTTTCAGCATTTCACATGCAAGGAAAAATATTACTGATATGAAACCAAATTGAGATACGTGAGGAAGATCACATTTCCTAAAAACCGTTTGAAAATCCTTGTTGTTTGTAGCCAGGTAAGAAAGAAATTCCCGCTTTGCAGAGAATCGCGATGCATATGACGATCATCTGTCAAGGAAATAATAAAAAAGACTGACTGTAGTTAGAAATTAGCAAGCAAGCAAGCAAGCAAGCAAGCAAGCAAGCAGGCAAGCAAGCAAGCAAGCAAGCAAGCAAGCAAGCAAGCAAGCAAGCAAGCAAGCAAGCAAGCAAGCAAGCAAGCAAGCAAGCAAGCAAGCAAGCAAGCAAGCAAGCAAGCAAGCAAGCAAGCAAGCAAGCAAGCAAGCAAGCAAGCAAGCAA
Organism: Nemurella pictetii; assembly: GCA_921293315.2. Lineage (NCBI taxonomy): Eukaryota > Metazoa > Arthropoda > Insecta > Plecoptera > Nemouridae > Nemurella > Nemurella pictetii. The sequence continues at coordinate 20,920,699 of OV121116.1, read as the reverse complement.
GCAAGCAAGCAAGCAAGCAAGCAAGCAAGCAAGCAAGCAAGCAAGCAAGCAAGCAAGCAAGCAAGCAAGCAAGCAAGCAAGCAAGCAAGCAAGCAAGCAGGCAAGCAAGCAAGCAAGCAAGCAAGCAAGCAAGAAAGCAAGCAAGCAAGCAAGCATGCAAGCATGCAGGCAAGCAAGCAAGCAAGAAAGCAAGCAAGCAAGCAAGCAAGCAAGCAGGCAAGCAAGCAGGCAAGCAAGCAGGCAAGCATCAAGCAGGCAAGCAGGCAAGCAATCAAGCAATCAAGCAAGCAAGCAACCAGGCAAGCAAGCAAGCATCAAGCAGGCAAGCAGGCAAGCAATCAAGCAATCAAGCAAGCAAGCAACCAGGCAAGCAAGCAAGCAGGCAAGCATCAAGCAGGCAAGCAGGGTATGGCCAGAGACAAGCAAGCACGGACGAAGCAGCAATGCAAACTCCTTGCTAGCAATTAGAAGCAAAATCCTGATTCAGATTCGATAGATTGCATCGCGTAGCGCCGATGAATTACTTTTCCACAATATCACTCGAGAACGGTCGGCGCAACGCATTATCTGTACCAGCTACCATAATTAATACTTAAAAGTTAATAGTTAATATCGAAAGCTGCAGCATATTGCTGGTTTCGATCGAAAAAACGAGCAAGAGTTTTTTTTGTTTTGAAATCAGTGTTATCGTATCGTTTGATCGAGCCCCGTCTGATCATGGTCTGATCAAGCACATCACGTACAACAATCCCATCCCATTCCATTCTCAACCATGAGATCTCGGCTCGAATCTTTTTCACTCATGATAGTCTTTCGGGATTTTACGCAACTGCGAACTTGCCTTGCTTCCAGTTCTGGAACCACCAGTTCTGATATCAACTACATATACCTACACTCACCCTGTATAATACCCTTTCCTGAATGGTTCACGCAAATTGCCATTGATAATCGAAACAGCAAGGTAGTAGGTAATGTATGATAGGTCATCCTCTGCTCAACATCCACTCCCACTGCCAGAACCACTGCTATCAAACTAACAAACTATTATATATTATGGTAAATATATCACTTGATCTTACAACATATTCCCATTGGTATTATGCTAAGATATGTAATAGGCCTGTCATCGAAAAAAATATATAGACGCATTGATCTAGGTATAGATCAATATTATTGAATCATCTTCCGCATTAAACATGCTTGCACATAACTGGCATTCTTGCTTGTAGTTTTTCACTTGAGCGAATAAGCTCCTGACTAATGGTCCAACAATTTTCATGAAAATATGACCAAAGGTTAAACAAAGAAACAGACAAATCGAATACGAAAATAGTTTAAAGTGGTTAAAGCATTTAATATGTATACATATATATATATATATATATATATATATATATATATATATATATACATGTGGATGTGTATATATTATGTTTATATTTATAATATACTATTTTTCGATCTAGCAATAACAACAGCAGCATCAGCAGCAGCAGCGGCAGCAGCTACAGCAGCTACAGCAGCAGCAAGAAATAAGCACGTTGAAACGACGGCGGCAGTGGTTACAGCTCTGGACAACCTGTTTTGGCTCATCTATGAAGAAAGATAATGAAAAGTCGAAGCCAATAAGCAATCTTCTGGAGAGGGCGTTCTAGAAACAAGCCGACCCATAACTCTCCGATGTAATTATTATACTACTCCTTGCTCCCCTCACAACTCACCTCTGCTCCATGGCCCTTATTAATACAAACTTGGCTTTTTAATTTCTCTGCGAGCGGAGCACAGGCCAGCAAGCAGGCCACTATTGGACAGTTAAGTTGGTTAGGCGAAGCCATGCCTTATCTGTGCGCGTCTGGACCACTGCTCGATTAAATATCGAACCTGGCGAAGGTGCTGGCTAAGGATGAAAGGATGTCACCGTTAGGAGATAGGACTATCTTGAGCGCGCGCAGGTATGAGAGCGATCAGTGTGGATTTATCAAATGCCAAAAAATTCAATACCGACACAATCATGTCAGGGGTACGCTTTTCAGAAAAAGAAATACGTTTTATTCAAGTTTCCTTGTGATCCTTGTGAGAAAATCGCGAGAAAATTCGCGGAAAACGCATTTTCGGTGGCGATCGTGGAACATAAGAAGAAAATCGGGAAAGGGTTTCGGTGAGAGCGTTGCCTACCTGTGGAGAAGGTTTGGGACTGAGAAGGGAGATGGCTGTAGCATGAAATTAATTCTATACAACCAGACGCGAAACTTCGTTCCTTGAATGTCGAGGAGGACCACTATCTCGACGTGCAGGAGGGGTTCAAAAATGATTAACACTATCAATATATACAGCGAGAATGAGAACCGTTTTTTGACTTGACGATCAAAGATAACGAATATAACGATATTCGCTGGTATTAAAAGTTATTATACACAAAGCCGTTCTCACTAGATCTGACAGAAAATAAAGGTAATAATTCGAATGACCGGGATGTAAATTAATATGAACCAAGGCTGGTAACGCCTTCAACTAATTGCAAGATCACGCTTGTTTCTTAGTGGGCTTTGGGACCAACGGATCCGACGACCCCACGGAACGAGGAGTGAAGACTTCTGTGGAGAGAGGAAGGGTTTTCAATTCCAGAAAATCTAAAGTGATCTCTTGCGTGGCATCTTCAATTGGAAGTGCACGTGCCCTGTGTTTCAACCGGCAGGTTTCATTTGATTCGCACGTTGCGTCGCTAAACGACGCCAATGGATTGGCAATGACATATTCGTTGTGGCTTGTATGGTCCCAAGGCGTTGGTGAATGATAGAATAATGACGAATGGGCCCTAGCTGGGAAACTGGTACGCTAGTTTGTATGGCTATACGATACAAGCAAACCCAATGGGTAAATCAGCTAATGCAACAACTCACCAGTTTCCTTTGCAAGGGTGTTGAGCTGTGCACTTGATCGAAACATCAAACCTCTAACCTAATTGTGAGATGATCACCCATCCAATACGCCGACAAAAAAGCAATTGGCAAAATGGTGCCATTACCTTTGGTCACAAGTCGCTAAGTAGTGTCCCTAAGAATAAATCGTTAGCTGCATAAATGAAAGAAAAGCAGTTCAGTTAACTGCCTTCTAAACTAATATAAGGAAGCATACGCGAACGTACTTTTCAACCAAACGACTTGGGCATTAATAATGTCAGCCATTAAATGTCAGACTGTCACTAAATTCAATTTGAATATGATAAATGGGCGATGAAAATCGGAGACTTGCTAGCATTTTCCAGCGTGCGTATGATTTGTATAATAATACTTTGTTATTCTGAGCATGGTTGGCCAAATTTAAATCGGGTACCGAAAGAAATTATTCACTAGTGATTCGGTGGAGGTGCCATGTATTTAGTCGAGGAAGGATGTCCAGTAGTCCCTATATAAACACTTCAATCCCACCAATATGGTACATTCTACATCGGTATCAAACCAATTACGCCTTTGTTCGTCGGAAGAGAGAAAATTCTAATGTTAAAGAATAACAAAAAAATAAAATAAAGAAAAAGAAAAAACGATTGCACTGGAGTCGGACTTGAGATACAAAATGGCCGATGTGTAAAAGTAAAAGTGTGGAGCGAGTAGAGTAGCGTGCACATGGCCAGCTCGGCCAAGACATGTAGGTACCCACTACCAGGAATGACAACACCAACTATATTATTATCATTGGCCAAGCCGAGCGTAAGAAATGTATCTCCACTCTCCACTGAATCATCATTATTTGAATTGGTCGGCGGTTATAAAAACGGGGATGATTATTTTAGTGAGGTGACCTGCAGCAGTGGCCCAGCGGTCCATCCTTTCTGTTTTAATGGCGTCAAGTTAAACCAATGCGTGCTCTTTCCTGGTGCAGGAACGATAGGAATTAGTGCCACAGTAGATATTCGTGCTTGTGGCTTACGATCCGAGTGGCTCGCCATGAAAGTACCTAGCGAGTTGCGACCTGCGATGATAGGGTCTAGTCTCTGATCATAGTTTGATGACGGGGAGAAAGATCGTTAAGTCAGCCGAGCCAAACATTAGTTGAGAAGAAATTATGCTTGGTATAAAATCGTTAGCACGGTCACATGCTTCGCTCAGGATCGACATTAGCTGTCTTCTGTTGTAAACGGATAGTTAGTTTTGTAACGAAGATCAAGCTTATAGGCATATCTTAGCTAGACTGCCTATAGCAATTGGTAGGCCGGCGTGTCGTGCAAATGATGCGAAATGGCATATCTGCTCCCAGTTTTACATTTTACATATTAGAAGTCATAACGAGTGACAAGCAAATGTGAAAGATGGGGTTTTCATATCGCCAAAAGTTTGCTGTGGGAAAGCTCGTTGCATTTAGAATTTTTGCGTAGAGTTCGGGCGGCAAACATTATTAGTTGCATGGCACAAAATATGGAGATATCAGAGTTTTTAATTGAAAACGCAGTTGACACTTTGAAAAAAAATTGGAAATCACATCGCACAGAGTTGAGTTGAGGCATTGAGGAAGTTTATCTCTGAATAGATGCATGGACACGGCGCCATTTCAAATTACTTTTGTTTTTCTGGGATATTTCCAAAAAGTGTGTGTTTAAGTAATTGGCATGTACAATTTGGGCGTGAAATTGCCCCTCCCTCCATATGAGCACCCAGGTGCAAGTATTATAATCAGACATTCTTCAACACCCCATTTTCAGGATACCCTAGGAGCCGATTCGCATACACATATACACTACAGTATAAGCATTCAACTTTCTGCCTTGAAGTCATCGAAATGCTCAAGAGTAATTGATGACAGATGCAACCATAAATCACCATCAACAGGCGTTAGCTCCTGGCGATTTTGCAGATGTGTCATACTCATTTGGGGAAAATTGGGAAATGGGTTGGCACATTCGACGCCTAAGAAAAGACGCCGTTACCAGCGTCCTCGTCATCATCATCGTCATCATCATCATCGTGAAGCACGTCGTCGATGAACAAGGAATGCAAGAATTCCAGCCAGCCATCGCAACAATCGTGACAACCGAGTCCCAAGTCCCGAGTTATCAAATTATGGGGGTCGGTGGCTTTCAGTGGAATGATCTTCACTAGACAATTCAACCAAGCAACGACCGCAAACGCTGCAAACTTGAAATTGCTCATTTGGTGCACTGGCAAAGCGGCGAGAGCGGCAAGCAAGGAGACCTGCAGAAACTGGAAGCCCGAATGCACGGTGTGCATCTGCACTGAGACACATCCCGTGCAGCCAGTGCAGCCAGTGCAGCCGGTGCAGCAGCCAGTATGAGCCGGCACATGGGATGTATTCAGCGCAGCGACGCAATGCAAGGCAGGACCCAGTCTACTGGCTCACAAGTCACAACTTAGATTTCTATCGAAGGCAGTAAATTAAATGAAATGGACATGAGAGGCTGTCTTTGGTGGCTAGCGAGAAAGAAAGGAAGATGCAAGAGGACCGGAGGACCAGAGGAACAGAGCGAGAGCATGGAAGATAAACATCATGTCACCTTCACAGTTGTCAGCTAGTTGGTACCTATACAGTGCAAGGAGCATTCATGGGAGCGAACTTACTGCACTAGAAAACCCGAACCAAGCGAAATATACAGATAAAAAGAGAGAATTAACCAAATTAACTGACCGATGAACGAAAATGTCTCAGACCTGGAATACATATACAGAACGAAGACGACGCTGTCAACGTTTGGACTGCGAGACAGCCCAGCATGGGAAAATGCTGACTTGTGTTTCGCAAAATTAGATCGACTAGCTATTAATCTAATAAATGTCCTGATTGTCATCTAAATATTCCGAGGATATTCTATATCTGCTATTCTAAATTTCTTGTCGTCTAATATTCTAATTAAGTATGTTATTTTCGTTTCTCGATTTCGTGTATTCCGAACTGGCAGCTCACGCGGTCATCTAAGTTTCAGCTGGTTAAAACAATTTGCATTATATGATTTTAAGAATGTATTGATTGATGCTCCTGGAAGCTGTTCAGCAAGTCATGAGCCCTCAACTGAGATGATAGTTTCAGGATATTTTCGTCTACCGCTCTCCATTGAATTTCTTACTGCATTTTGCAGACATAACAACTCGCAAATTCAACCCATCCGCGAAATAAGTGTCCAGATCCGCAAATCGCCGAGAGATTCACGTTCAACGCAAGCAGGTAATTGAAATTCATTTCGTGGTTTCGTAGATTGTTAAAGCAGAGTGTTGAAAATGTTCGACTCGAACTTAACTCTAGCATGCAAGCAGGAGCAAAGATGCATTTTAGAGTGCGTGTCACACCGGTCCGCCCAACTCCCAACGGCTCAGTCAGACCAAGAACGAGCCTCGGAGAGCATTTCTCTCGGCATGGCTATCTTTTTAACTGATTCATCCAGAAACATCGTGATTGAACCTCGTCTTTCAGCCAGTCTAAATCGCCATAATGATCAAGTGGAGCAGACTATGGTGACACACCCGAAGATCGGCAAACAGTGTCCAGGGACACATTTCTGGTTAGATTTCTGCGCTAACATTCTACATTGTGTATTGTATTGCATGGATTAGTTGTGTAGTGTGTTTTTGAAAGGGATGGCGGTAGGCCGTTGGCTCCATTGGTGCTCACCACAACAAGCACAAAGGTAGGTAGGTTAACACGGGTCTATCCAAACAGTTCACGAGTACTTTTCGTGGCGGCCAATTGTCGTGAGCGACATATTTCGGTGATCCGAGGTAAGGTTGATTATTCATTTAATCATAGACACCTCAAGTGCAGTATATTGTCAAGAATGAATAACCGATGGATATTTTCAAGACAACTTTTTCACATTTCCTTGCAGATTCTAATGTGGTTTTAGTAATCGTGGTTGCTCTGGTAGCTGGTGATGATTCTTCACAGCGCGCGGAACTCAGTTCTGACGTCAAACTGGCGCATTTGAGTCTAGCATCAATTGCAAATCTGCTAAAAGAAGCAAGTCGCCGTAAAAATCAAACGATTCCAAACCAAAACGAAACGATCATTTTGACGCCAAGCAATCTGCAACCAACAGTTCAAAGCTAAATTCTATTTCAAACAGTAGAACATTTTTTCCGAAATCGTATTTGAAAATCCTCATTGTTAACTGACATAACAATGGTGTTGTGCTGTTTCAACTTGGCATTCATAAACTATTGCATGATTGTATTTGTACATGGCGGTTGGTGGCTGGCAGCAGAGCAGCTCGATTCCCTTGCACCAGCTCTTCGCGATCAGTGCAGTCTTCAATGTTTGAATTCGCTGCACTCATAAAAGGGCATTGTTCCCTTGAAATATGCCAAGCGCTAGCCGAAAGGGAACGAGAGTTTGGCTGTGAGCCGAGCGTTGAGAGCCGAGAAGACTGAGAGCAAGAGAAGAGATGCAGTGGTAAAGGCGGACCCGCCAGTGCTCCGCTATGACAAGCAGCAGCAAACAGAGCCGCTGCCTGCTAGTCAGCCAGGCAGGCGAACCGACGACACTGCATACTGCATTGCCAACCAGCGCTGGGAAGATGACACACAATCATTCGAGTTCAATAATTCATAAACTGCGGTCTCACTACTGATACTTTACATGTTATTATGTTTACTTAAAGAGACCTTTGTACTTATCCCGCCACGGAACGTTCCAAAACCACGACCGTCTTCTCGCGTTCATTCTTTATGGTTTCTCGTAAAGAAATTGAGTGATTTAGGTACTAGCTTTTTGAAATTGGCTAGCATCACGGTTCACCAGTAGCGACCAGCAAACCCATTGATGTAAACTGCCTCTGGAGAGAATCATCTAGCACAGATTTGATCAGTCATCGCATTATTTCATCCAGGGAACAGGTTCCGAGATGGTCGAACTGTGCGGCGGATGCTGGTGCCGGGCCGGCTCCGACTTGGGCCAGACCCTGACGAGCGGCCCTATCGCTCGGCTGCCCGGCTGCCCGGCTGCCCGGCTGCCCGCTGCCTTGTTCCCCGGTCGCCTGGTCCGAGCGGTGAGTGCAAGCGATGCCGGCCGATGAGACCTGCTTGGCCGGGGACGATCGGCAAGCGCGCTCAGCGAACAGTTCGACCACGTCGGAGTCGGACCGGGCCGGACCGGGCCGGTCCGGGGCGCAGCAAGTAACCACTGACCAGGAACCAGGAACCAGCAACCACCACTACCAGACCAACACCACCACCACCACCGCTGTCTCCTGCAGGCTCGGAATACTAACAGCTCAGGGTATATACCTCAGAGTGAATGCCAACACTTTCTTCGCCGCTAATATTATGCCGCATTACACAATGTACGTGTACTCGGTGCGAGAAAGAAGTGAGTTTGAGACCATGAAACCAGCTAATAGTGACAGAGGCGACCGAGCAACGGTGAAGTATCATGCGAGTTGATGTTTGAAAGGGACTGCAGAGAGTGAGTTTTATAGCTGTGACAAGAAGAGAGGTAGGTGGTGAGATGTTATGAGTCACCGAGTGTCAGAATGAGTTAGATGAAAGGAGATGATCACAAATTCCGTCTAATTGTGTCGATTCCATTGGCTTGCAGGGCGACTACGTAGGACCAGGAGCGGATCTAAGACTCAAAAGGCAGTCAGCAAACGAATCCAAGGGGCCCTCTTTGTTGGGTTGGTGTTTGGGGGGGGGGGGGGGGGTGTTTTAAATTTTCTGGAAAATTTGAAATCGCGGAAAAAAAACTAATATTTTCCTGTTTTTTTTCTGGAAAAATTGGAAAAATTGACCAATATTAGATTTTGAAAGACTTGTTCATTTTTTTTTATCAGCTACGCACGTTGAAGTAGTTCCATTTTCATGTAGTTGCATCAACATCATGTCTTTGCAGCACTATGGGATGCTTTGTTGTTGTAAAAAGTGAGTAGTTGTGAGCTTCCTCTTGCTTGCATTTCAACCTGTTATCTTTTTCGTATTTCCCAAATCTCGTACCTACAAAATCTATTTCCACTGTATAATGTGGTATCTACAGGTGACTTGATACTATGCACAGAATTCAGGCTTGTTTTTCGAATTGTTGCATGATCAAATTTGAACTTAGCTTTTTCTTCAATTTTTCCAATTTGTTCCGACTCACTGGGAAAAAAACGGGAAAAACGCGTTTTTTTCCAATTTTTTCGGAAAATTTGGTACCTAGGGGGGATCTTCCACGCAAAAAAATTTTAGTCCTAAACGGCAACATTATGGCAAAACTAGAGCAAATTTCCTAGTTCTACATTTGCCTCTTATATCAGATTCAGTCATTAGAAACAATTTCCACCCAATACCCACAAAGTAGGACTTCTTTCCACACTGTCGCAACCCTTTGTCGGCGCTGACCGACAAAGGGTATAGAGGCGCGACAAGCGAGTCGTCGGTACTCGGAGCACTAAGTATGGATATTCTAGGGAATCTACGAATACACTGAGCCAAGCTAACGTTTCAATATTATGTAGTAGCTATTTGGGGCCCTTGTGGTTAGTCTCATATTTTTTCGTAGTTATGTGTACGTGAAAATATTATATTATTATGATATTATCAAATTTATAAGCATTTATTTTCTTGTCGCAAAAAATATCGACGCACAAGCCGGGGCCCAGAGGGGCCCAGAAGGCAGGGGCCCAGTCAGCATTTGCTGAAATGCTGACCGTTAGATCCGCCCCTGCGTAGGACTAGCAGCCCAGCCGCCGCCGCCGCCGCCGCCGCCGCCGCCGCCGCCGCCGCCGCCGCCGCCCGGGATGGAGTTTGGATAGGATCGTGACTACGATTTAGCCAGCCACGAGTTTGAGACAAGTTTGGCGTTTATGATTGCACTGACAGCGATCGTAGCCTCGAGTCAACCGATTAACTTCCCATTGAAAAGGAAGTCGGGACCACTGCAATACGCAAACGCACCCTTCCACCACTTTCCGCAGATTCCGTTCGAGTTATTTGGCTGACTCGCATTTCCGAGTTCCTTCTGACGCCTCATGGAACTATGGGTACTGGCGACAAACCAATCAACCACTCCTGATTTCCCGACCGAAGATCAGTTTAACAATCAACCGATCAACCAACCGACCGATCAACCCGTCAACCGAGGCAACCAACAACCCGAGAAACCAACCGATCAATCAACCGACCGATCAACCCGTCAACCGACAACCCGATCCACAAACCAATCAAGCAACCCATCGACAATGAACGCGTCGTCGGGACGCAAGGAACAGCGCTGTAGTGGTGAATGCAATAACGAATAAGCTGGCTAATCATATGTGATAGGATTCGCTTGCAGAAAGCGGCAACGGCAGCGGCTACGGCTGCGGCTCCAGCCCCACTTGTACACACGCAGATTTCTTATTTGCATATGATTATCATTCATACAGCCGTGCATACAGCCGTGCATACGGCCAAGCGAGGTAGACTCCGTTTCGTGTATATGTTAACAGGCCACGATATTTGTAATCCACAAGCGCTATACGAAAGTGTTTAGGAAAATGGAAATAGCCCTAAGGGCGTAGGGGCGCCACTGGCAAGGGATGCCCGACAAAGGGTCACCGGCAGGCGTCAACCGCCAAATGGATAACACGAAATGCATAAGAAGGAAGCCACGAATAAATAAGTAGAGATGTTGTTGCCATGGAAGTCAAATCTGTCAGTGTCATAGCACGATCCACTTTTCTCCTAGTCAGCCCGAAACTATCTGCGTGAAAAGTTAAAAAAGATGAGATGCCTACGCTTTCGCAAAAGGTTACGGCGAGCATCCCAAGAACACGTTTTGGAATAAAACTATAGCTGAGCATCCTCAACGGATGGTTTTTATATTTACTGCGGTAACCTAACTGAAACTCTAAATCAATTGAAACTGTTCAATATTGCAACTGCATTCCGTTCAAGCATGCCTAAACTAATTGAAATTACTGTTCAACGCTGAATAGCGCCGAATAGCACTGAATAGCACTGAATAGCGACTAACGTGTGGATTTCGTTGGAGTCATAGGTATATCTGTGCTCTGGCCAGCCGGCTTCGTGACTGGCTGTGGCTGGAGCTGTGGCTAGAGCTCTGACTGGAGCTGCGGCCGCGGCGAGTCGTGGTGATTTGAATGCGCGATCAACAAACGACTATGCACAGTGCACCTAGTACACAGTGCACAGTGCACAGAGCACAGAGCACACTCGTCGCTGCTAACCGGCAAGAGGCAACGGCATTTCCGTGTCTTTGGTTTCAGCTAGCAGAAAAGAAATAAGTGTGGTGAAAGGAGCACCTTGCTGGCTGCCAGAGAGTGCTATTGCTATCACCAAATCGCGAGCTGGCTGACTTGTTCGCTATGCTCTAGCTTGCCTGTCATAATGCTAACCATTGCAGCCACAGAATGCACTCTGCACCCATCGACATCGCGTGGTAAATGCAACTTGGTCCGAGACAGCCTGATCCTGCAAGTGCATTGCACCGTAAATGCACTTGCCACTCGACATTCACCACTCGGCACTCGGTCATCAAGTGACACTTTTTTACTAACTAGATGAAACGTGGAATTCATCTCGATGCGATATCCATCACTAAATTGAACCAAGCACCAGTCTTGACGGCCCGAGTACAGGCCGTGTTATTATCACGTCACATCTGCGCTCGCCTAAAACCAGTAAAACACTCATTTTAATAAAGATTCCGAAACAAAACTAGGCTCAAAGTTAAAGAGCTCCTCTATCTCGGTGAAATTGTCAGGGTTAAGGTGTCATAGCTTTGTTTAAGGACTACGTATTCGATTAAGTATTTTTTTTAATCGCGAGTTGCCTCCGGCTGCATAAGTAAGCAGAAGCAGCCAGAGCCAGAGCAGAAGGAGCCGGCCAGAGGAGCAGAAGGAAGGTAAGATCTAGGTAGGTGCACTATTTTACTCGTGGTCGAGGAGAGAGGAGAGAGAGAGACAGAGAGAGAGACAGAGAGAAGAGAGCTAAGAGTGAGCTGATGGTGAGGAGGCTTAACGGCCTCGCGGCGGCAAAGGTACGCTATATTTCATGTCGTCTAGAGCTCGTTCGGCAGCGCCGTTGCCAAACGTAGCCGCCATTCCTTGCATCGTCTTGTGCATCGTCTTGGCATCTCGGCATCTTGGCCGGCACTCGCACTCGTCGCTGGGTCTCAAGCAGCGCGATCGTCAGCGCCGCGAGTCCACGGTGAGTCCACACTCAAGCGGTGGAGGAGCAAGCCTCGAGAAGAGATGAAGAAGACTATGCATGCCGAAACCGCTAGTGAAGAACCAACCTAAAGCACCTTGTTTTTTGCTCCCACTCGCAGCCGGCAGCAAGAAGTGAGAGAGCTAATTTCTTCCATCCATGCTGCAGTATGGAGGATGGAAGCGGCGGCGGCAGCGGCCGATCGCGCGGAGCGTACGTATACGTCGGAGGTTGCTCATGGGTAGATCCCAGAGTACCGATTGAAACTGGGAATACGTCTTTGATCGAGTGCGATATTCCGGTCGTGGTACTGCTCCAGGCATCGGCTTCCGTTTTTCCACGACGGTTGCGTGGAAAACTGGCCGCAGGCGAAACCGATTTTCCTATTCTAGAGGAAGTGTGGGCGGTCAGGTGTGCATTTGTGCATACCTTTGCCTGCTGAAGAATGTAAACACCGATGTACGGCTGTCAATCACCTATTTTATTGATACGGAATGATTAGTGACCGCCAGCGCCACATGCTTGTGTAGACAGTACACTCGCAACTCTTTTCCCGGCGTATTTTCCAAGGGACACATTATTTGAACAATTGAACCCATCATTGCGCTCCAACACCACTATAATCGAACATCTCACATACATCATATTATTATTATTATTATCATTATTAATATCATGATTATCAAGGCTTCTGGGATATGCAGCGAATACGAGTGTGCACCGTTTACAGGGCTTATACACCGTTTATATAAGTTAATTTCCGAAGCTATTACCACCATTCCCGAATAATCGTAGGGTACCACAGCACAGCGCAGGGGTACCATGAGAATTGATGCGCTATTAAGATTAAAGATTGCTGCTGACATTATGATCACAAAGTCGAACATCCTCGACATGCATGTGTTACCTGTTTCGACATGGACTATCACGGGAAAGCCGACTTAGATTGCATCGAAAGAAGTGTACCGCCGATTCTGTTCATTCTGTTTATTCTGTGTATTCTGTTTCCTATTTCTACCTTCTAGCGGTGGATTGCCTATAGATCGCTGCTATTCACACAAGCCACTCGAGCTTGTCGAGCCAAACATTATAGTATTGTCAACAAACTGACAAATAATTACAAGTTCTGTTCACTTCCATTCACTTGGCATCTCTAAGAATTAGTCTTCCTTAGCGATAATCGGTTACTTCTTTTTAACTGTTTAACAGCGACCTCTCCGAAGAGAGCTATGCACGTACGCGAGCCGGTAAGCGAGACAAGAAGATCGATGCCTTCGCAGGCTTTCTTCGAGATGCAATTGCAATTGAATATCATCTGCAATCGCGTATCGCAACTGCGAAAGCAGGCCTGGCAACGGATGCTGCTTCTGCTAGCATTTAGCTAGTAATTAAGCCAACTATGTGTACAAAAAAAATCAGCCTCGTACCTTAAAGGCTCGAACCGAATGATCGAGGCTATGATTGTTTGGATGAAAAATCAAACACTCTGGATAAGAAAAATATTACACGAGTATCGAAATTCTATATATTTTTCGCACAGGTTTATTTTCCTATCCCCTACTCCCCATCAACCACTACCACGGCCACCCACCCACCCTCCTTCCCTCCCTCGCTCGCTCCCACTTAAAACCGATCTGAAAGTTCCTTTGGTTTCAGAGACCTTCCAATCGGGTTTCTTGATTTTTGGATGAACTAAAAAGCAGTACGTTGTAAAAGACAGTAAACGACACTATAAAGACTAAGGAGCCATAAACATTTCAAAGTATATAAAAAAAATAAAATAAAAAATAAAACATTAACGGGATAGAAAAAACTAATCGACCAGCAAAAGCAAGAGCGCGAACCTGGCTAGTTCTGATAGAGGACTAAAAGCATTAAATAATTCGGTGACGCGCGTGCTGTTTTATCTAGGCGCTAATAAACGCCGAGGAAAAGCTGTCACCAGTGCGAAATTATACCCCCGGTACTTCCTGCCAAAGTCACCGGCTACAATTACCCGGTATTTCTTGCCAATATCACTGTCTTCGTTTACCCGGTACCTAACAATGTCACCGACTACAATTACCCGGTAATTCCTGCCAATGTCACTGTCTTAGTTTACCCGGTACCTAACAATGTCACCGACTACAATTACCAGGTAATTCCTGCCAATGGCACCCGTATACTATAAAAACAATTGCAAACATGGCACTTCGGCAATCACAAAATTAATAGAGCCAAAAAGATTTTTGGCGCAAGGCTCATCGGATATTGTATGTTTCGTATAGTTTCCCAGTTCTCCAGCCCATTCCACAACACCATAGCCAAGCGTGATAATGAAGAAAATGCCAATTGCTAAAGTTTCAAAACAATCCATGTATCATCGACTTGGCCAAAGTGGCTCCCCGAAAAGCAGCCAAGAGGCCCAGAGCATCGACACATTCATCCCGACAAGTGGCCATCGAGATCGACCCGAACCTCGTATTTGTTCGAGCCTCTAGCCAGTCCGTCGACCAAGCTGGATGCGATGCTGCTTGGCAACATTGTAAGCGCAGAAACGCAGCAATACAGTATCGAGGTTTCCATTTCCACCATCCCGGTCAGTGGGGCCGGCCGCCGATGTGAAACCGTGAAACCGTGTGCCAAGAAAGCGGCTTGCATCTTGCAGAGGGCCCTGGCTCATAGTCAACACCGTCAACAGCACCATCACCACCATCACCGTTCAACCTCGCAGCAGCTAGAGATCCTGGCTCGCCTAGCCTAGCCTGCTAAAGCCTCGTTATATTACACCCACAAGCAATTTGATCATTCGCATTTCACACGACTAGCAGTCAACTTTCATTGTGTCGTTCGAGCTCTCTTTCCCGATCCAGAATCGTCCATGGAGGAGTTTGAATGAAGGACGCGGTTTGTTCAACGACGCATGACAACGCTCCGGCAGCATGGAAGCGGCGTGGATCGAATTGGGCGAGGGTTTGAAATTTTAGTTGTCAGCAAGTGTGTTAGTTTTAATCACTGTGCCGCTGTTATTAGAACAGTGGGAACTGTGTAGAACAGTGGAAATGGCACCGCGAACGCACGAACTTGTGCTGGATTCTCATCGTCGTGAACGGAAGTTGAAGGATGTGGACGAAAAATGATCCCCTACTTGTCTTGGCGGTTTCGAGGGTTGCGTGTTTATCCAAGATCTGTTCAGAATCCAGAACGAAACGAGTAATTATTGTATTCCAGGTAATCCAAAAGATGGGATTCATAATTCGCCTAAGAACACTGGGAAAGGAAAGCTAGTCTTGCTATATATTTAAAAAAGAAAACACAATTTAAGTTTGCGAGGACAGTAGACGCATTTAGGAACGAGATTTGTCACATTTGTAGTGTTCTGCGATAGAAGAACACATCTTAGTGTGATATTCATGCTTTCCTTCTCCTTCATCTTCGCCTATACCTCGCGCAGCCTCTGGGGATGCGCCACAGGCCCAGGCTCTCCCGGACCCGGTCACAAGAAGCAAACAACTCAACTCAACGGCGCTCCTGCATCGCTCGGGCAAATGCCTCGTTGGCTTCAGCGCCACACACTAATTTATGATAAGCGGTGCTGTTTCACGGTTTAGGAAATGAAAATTGCTATGTAATTGTTAGCGGAAAACTGTCTAAGTACACATTTATTTCACGTGATATCGAAAAGTTATCAATTATACGTGGATGAGAGGGTTTGTTTTCTTGTTCACGCTTCCTTCATGCTTGCTAGTTGTCAGATCTTTAACTGAGAGGTGCGTAAAGCAGCGTACAGCGTACGGTGTACAGCGTAATTCCATTAAGAGCGAATTATTGAGCAAGCCATGCGTGCTATTCTACGCGTATTATATCACATGCTATAACCTAAATAAGGACGCGCACCTACCAAACGGCTTTCAATGTTTACAAAATTATTTAAAATAGGCACTTTTTTTTACAAAAATAAATTTGAAGCTAGCTTTAAACCTAAAGTATGATTAAGGGCGCTGTTCACACCTCAGAATGCAAGTATGGGTACTCTCAATCTTGTCATGGCCACACTATGTTCTCGCTCTGCGTCTCTATCTCTATCTCTCTCTATCTCTCTCTCTGACGTTCCTGGTTCCTGAGGATGAGTGTCTGTTTGGGAGATCTCTATTTACTGGCCAGAGTAACCTTGTGATATCAGACGCAATCGGGTTGTAAGGGATGAGGGGGGAGGGGGGCACAAACAAGCACTAATCTGAACACTGTGCCTCTACGGCGCAAAAAAAATGTATGTAAACAATTGTCGATGACACTTGAGACCGATAACTTGAGGTCACTTGTGTGTCATGTCATCCATTGCCCCCCCTCTCCCCACCCCCTCCAACAGGATCACCCCTAAAAGTGGCGCTAATGATATCGTATGGTCGGCAACGGCCGTGCACACGAACGTCAGCTATTACCCAACGACTACTCCACGACATGGACATGGAGGACGTCTTCCGTGGGCCAGCCAGCGCCTGTCGTATCCGTTGCCTAGGCTCAGTCACGCCACACCAAGCAAACCCGTGCATGATTGCTGGCTGGTGTCTGTACGCGCGTTCATTACTATGCGTAAATATTATGCGTGTCGCAGAAGCAACCGCCGCAGCCGGAGCCGCGGCCGCAGCCACAGCCGCAGTCAAAGATCTGGTCATCGCCAGCGTGCGACGAATTGTGCACAAAGAAACCAGCGAACACGAGAGATTTCCACCGTCTCAAATGGGTTTTAACTTTCAAGAAATAGCATGCACGCATTCCAGCTATAGCATAGCTAGCAACTAGCCGGACTTAACCGTGGCGAGCGCATGATCGGATGCACAATTGCACATTGCACATGGAACGCTCTTGGTTCAAGAGGCGAGTATGGTTAAACTATGGTTAAACCATCGCTGTACATACACTGCATCGGCAGCCTGCATAGTTGGGCTGCGTAAACCAGTTTATACAAAATAATATGTAACATACACAATCATTAGCTGAGTCTGTGCACTATTAACATGCAGCCAATTGTACGTACTGTGAAAACCAAAACATTACAGCACCGTACCATGGGAACAATACTACTAGCATAGTTAGAAACTGAGCATACGGTGAGGCGCACGAAACTATTACTAAACTGGTAGCTAAAACAAGGTAAAGATTCTCGAGTGTTAAACCTGCGCTATTGGAAATGTGAGCAGCGCTGTGATAATGCGAGAGTTACAGGCTGCTCGCATCTAAATTCTAATCTAAGAGTTAACATGTAAAACGGCAGCAGCAACGGCGGCAGCAGCCACAGCAGCACCAACGGCGCCAGCCGCAGATTCAGGACTCTTACCTTGAGGATGCATCGCCCTGCCGGTTCACTTTCTGCGACGGAAGCGTTGTAGAAGCTCTGGTCGAATATCGGCTCGTTGTCGTTGACGTCGTGGATGGTCACCAGCACGGTGGCCGACGACGATAGTGGAGGCTTGCCGTTATCCATTGCTAGCACTGTCAACTGAGGCACTGGATCCGTTTCACAATCGATGTGGGACTTGGTCGTGATCAGTCCCGAACGGAAATCAATTTGGAACCACGTGGAATGCGTGTCGGCGGTTTCCAGGATCGAGTAGGCGAGCGCCGAGTTGTCGCCCTCGTCGCGGTCGACGGCGTGGATCTGGAAGACCGACGTGCCGGGGTCGGCCACTTCCAACACGTTCGCGTGGTACACGGCCTTATCGAACTGCGGCGCGTTATCGTTCACGTCGGTCACACGCAACTGGAACGTCCTGGAGGCATGCAGCGGCGGCGAGCCGGTGTCGGTAGCGATCACGCTCAGCGTGTAGTTCGGCTGGAGTTCGCGGTCCAGTGGCAGCGAGACGATCACCAGGTAGATGATGTTGTCGCGCGTCGCCAGGCCGAATCGGCCCTCGCCGCCCTCCAGGGTGACGTTCACGTTCGAGTACTCGGTCTTCGAGTCGGGATCGTTGACAGAGATACGCGCTACAAACTGTCCCGGCTTCGCACTCTCCGAGATCTTCGGCGTCGCGTCGTCGCTGAGGAAGATTACGTTGATCGTCGGCTGGTTGTCGTTCACGTCGGTCACGCGTATCGAGACGAACGCCGTCGTCTCCAGCGGCTGCATGCCGTGATCGCGCGCCACCACCACCAGTTCGTGCACCTCCTTCGTCTCGAAGTCGAGCGGACGATTGACTACGATCAGCCCCGAGTCAGCGTCAATGCGGAACATGCGCTCCTTGTCACTCTGTCTCCTGTTGATCAAGTAGACCACTTGGCCGTTGTCACTGGCGTCCGTGTCCGTCGCGTACACTTGCAACACGCTCGTGCCGACTGTGGCGTTCTCAGGGATCGTGGCGAAGTAGCGCGACTGGTTGAAGATCGGTTGGTTGTCGTTGACGTCTTGAATCGTGATGTTGACCGTCATCGAGCCACGCAGCGGAGGACTTCCGCCGTCCAGAGACTCGATCAGCAGGCTGTATCCCGACGTGGTCTCTCTGTCCAGGAAGCCGTTGATCTGCAGGTCCAGATAGAGCACGCCGTCGCGTTCGCGATGCGAAGACAGTCGGAACGCGTTGTTCAAGTTGCCCGACACGATCTGGTAGCGCTGCGTGTTGTACACCCCCAGGTCCAGATCTCTGGCGGGATTCAGCGTGCGTTTCACGTCCCGTGGCGTGTTCTCTGGGAACTCGATCGACATGACCGGCGTCGGGAACATGGGGGCGTTGTCGTTCTCGTCGAGCACGCGGACGATGACGCGCACATTGTCGCCACTCAGAGGTATCGCTACCAGCGAGTACGACGCCCGCGTCTCCCTGTCCAGCGGTACTTTCGTACGTATCTCGCCGGTGGTTTGCTCGATGGACAGGTCCGAGTCGACAGCGCTTCCCGGTACAGGTACGATCAAGTAGGGTGGCCCGCTGTCGTGGGCGCCCGCCACGCCGATAAATCCGACGCGAGTGCCGACGGCGACGCCCTCCGAAATGTCGAGCTCGCGCACATGTTCGGAGCGTGCGTGCTGCGCGGTCAGGAGCAGCAGCGCAGTTAGCTGCAGCGCAGCGGCGACGGCGGCGGCGGCAGCGGAGGAGGCGGCTGTGCGCTGCAAGCAACGCATCGCTGCGCGATCTGCACCTGCCCCTCGTCTCCCGTCACCCGCGATCACTCACGATCACCCGCGATCACCCTCGATCACCCGGTCACCAACGGTCTCATCTTCTCTCCTGCAACAGGGGTGACACGCAGAAGATGGTTAGTACTGTCGACCGACTCCATGCCCCAGCGAGGTCAGCGGCCGGATTCACAAAGCGGGCTTATCAAAACGACGGGGGGTGTCCTGTTTCCGTGGCGACAGTCAATGAAGTGCGTTGAAAATTTCACTCGAGCCACTGTGAAAGCAGCGACCGCGTCTCGGGTTCAGTGACAAGGGTGATACGGAAGGAGGTCTACACTAAAAGTCTCTTCGATATAGCGAGGTCATCAGGCTGAGCCAAGGATCGGGGTTATCAAAAGTCAAAACTCCGGGGGGTTTCGTTGCTGCGGTGACAGTTAATGAAATGCTTGCCAGCCGCGTGTAATTTGCTGCTTGAAAATTAGCCCCGGGGATTTAAGAAACAAGCGATCTAATCTCAGCTACTGAAACAAGGATGACCCGATCGGAGGTTTATACTTCTATGCAGAGAAGTCAGCAGGGGCTTGAATCACAGTGCAGGGTTCTCAAACCCGGGGTTAACTTAGTGTCGTGGTGACAGGCAATGAAACCCCGCTTTGTGGAACCAGGGACAGTGGAATATTTAAGTAGGTAGTAAATACTTTAGAATGCCCAACCAAAGCACTCGTCGCAATAACAGCTACTCCCGTACCCCACACAGATTACCCGACAACTAAACTACAAGCTCTTCCAGCTGAATGCTATTCTTCAGTTCCATTTTTTCGGATTAAAAGGAAGCCCAATCGACGTCATGTGTCATTAAAAATAAAGTTCGACCACTAAAATAAATCCATCATTGGAAGGCAGCTGTGATGTGTGCGAAATCAGCACGCTTGGCGTTAGAAAATAGCTCAATTAATATACGAAACCTATCCACACTTACCAAGTTACCTATCAATAATGTATTGCGCCATTATATGCACTTGCAATCCATCAAACTATTTCGACACCCAGTAAGCCATCGTAAATAACGCAAAACCCTCAGCTTAGAGAACAAACCCTCGAGGAGCAACTAGCAAGTGGCAACCCTTGCAGCATACAATCATCGCCGGAGAGTGGCTGAATGGCGTTGACCTAACCTATCTGTCAGTGATGTCCCTGAAGAATGTTGGTAACTGGTAGGAGCGGCCAAATGCTGACTTCCCGATCTCGAGGGACTCGAACCCGATCAGCTAGCATGCGTAACTGGTACCGCCGGCATGATATTATAGGCAACGGGCAACTCTAGCAACCAGCACGCTGCATTCTCGAATGCTATTGCCAGACATGTGGCATCTTCAATTTATATCTTCTCATCTTATTTCATTTAATTGCAATTATTTATTATCTCCATTAAGTAATGTATTGCGTCGTTTAAGCATCAAAGTAGTAATTGATTGAATTATTGGCAAACGGGTGGACCACAATCATTTGTTTTGGTGACGTTCACGAACGAAATTGATGTGGGATTTTGGAAAGTATAGATACATCCCAGCACTGTTGCTGCATGTTTCTTACGGAAATCAAAGCATGTTATTAATGACCATAAGCTCCCGAGTCCTGCTCATAGTCCACCCGAATATTATTTTTGTTTCAAAACGTTAATCCCCAATAAATTTTTAGTGTGTTATGGCCCAAGTTTTTTTTTTCAATTTCTTTTGTTGCGGATGAAAAACTAACAGAAAGAAAATAAAGACACAACAAAACATTCAATAAAAGATACCTTTCAAATGCAACCCTTTTGTATCATATAGTTAGTTTCTTCTGTGGTAACCATACACGTCCAAATTATGAGAGACAATTTCGTCAACTATGTTCACAGCCGAATAATTTCAGAAAGTGTATCATCCATTTTGACAGCATCAGCATGGACATTTCATTTCCACAATGGCAAAACTTCTAGAGAAAAGAGCGAAATACCTGCTTGAATCAGCCGAAAACTTGGGAGAAGCTTTCAAGCATTCAGCAATGCTTTCAGCAAGCCGGTAATCTAGGTAGTAAGGTTAAGGTACCAACTTGTTAATCCATGTAGAATAAGATTCAAATACGCACTGGGCGGAAACTCAAATAGATGGCCCCATGTGCTGAAGTCCTGTGTAAAAGGTTCCAAGCACTCAACCGTCACCGACTGCTTCAAAGCTTTACTTGTGTGTTACCCGTTGATTGGAGAGCACACAGAATATAGAGTGAATCAGGAATCTAGCAGCAACCTCGATGGTGGCCGGGGATTGTTTTAGGATTCGTTAGTGTTTTTGGGTATATATAGCTTTCATAAATAATATGAACCGCTGATGGGCCATGCACATCACGGGATCACGGATCGACCATCAGATGGGTAACGAATGGACGATCGATGGATGGAGGATGGATGGATGGACCGCGGATGGGACGACAGGAGAGCGAGGTGAAAGCTTTCTGCCGTAGGCTATATCGACCTGCAAGCAACTGCAACTTGCAGCAGCTTCCAGCTCCTAGCTCCCAGCTCCAAGCAATCAACCAACACACTCGGCAAAGCGCCTGCTAGAATTATACGCGAGAAAAACGGACATCGCGTTTGTCCGTGCCTTGAAATCTCCCTATATGCAAAACCTACGTGCAGTGGGTTTCCATCAATGCTGCGCTAGCAGCAAGCATAAATGAGCTAGACAAGAAGCTGGCTCATCTAATGGACAATATCAATAAATACTACAATGTTAACTCAATCGTAAAACTACTTCTGAAGAAGACAGCATACCTGAATTATGCTGGTTTGTTTTAAACAACAAAAACAACAACAACGTCGTCAGAAACAGTAATCCAATCGTCCCGGCACCTTGTCAAAAAATGATCACACTTGCACTAAAAAAAAACAAACGAGCTTATCGCGCACTAGTTAAACTTTCACACGAACAAATATGAAACGAAAAAAACACATCTAGTAAACAACACCGAAATTGTGCACTATTAACGTGCCATGATGGCATCTTCGAACTGTCGTAGAAATTCGATGAAAGACGCGAAAGATCGTGGCAGACATGCTCTGCTCTTGGTCATCCTACGTAGACCGACCCGGTTGGACTGACTGGGGACTGGGTGACTGCTAGTGGATGCTAGTGGCTTCTGCCAGCCCAGAGAGCCGAGGTATGGTGGTGGCGGTGGTGGCGGTATTCTGTGTAGACCTTCTCCAATCCAGTCAGCAGGTTGTAAGATGCGAGGGCTGAGAGGGGCAACGAGCGAGCGAGACGCTGCACAAGCGTCGCTGGCTAGCTACCTGCCTCTGCCCATGCCTTTGCTGCCTGGTTAGTTCCATAGGTTTGCAAGGTATACCTTCTACCTTCTACCATCTAAACCACGCTAGTTGGGCAACGGGTGTACCCTGTCCCTAACCCGTAGCCATGGTGCCTGGGCGAACACCACTCGCCAATAATGTTACAAGGAAGTGCGAATGAAAGTGCGAAAACAGGCTGTGACACCATAGGGTGCCATCGGATGAAATGTGGTAGGTACGCGGACTTTAGAATAAAACCTTGAAAGGTGGTGGGGTGGGTTTATCTTATTGACTCTTCATGGTGATAACTGATTGAAAATGCTCGCACACTCGAGTTCGACTCTTAAATCCTCATTATTACGTTTATCTTCTCTCTTCGGTTTTTAACCATTTTATTCGCCAAATTTCGGGCTAGTTCCCCTCCTAAAATAGAAATTTGTATCCAAAATCTTCAGATTTTCGTGTGTGGGTAATTATAAATCGGGACCCGGGAGCACGTGATTGTTGGGTAAACTCGTTCACGAACAGGATCGAAGATTCTCAGAGATCCGTCAAAATTTCGGCGGATTTACTAGACAGGATATTTCGGGAATCATAAGTGTATCGAATGTTGATTTCTTGCTGTTTTAGAATATACAAACACCGGGGGAATGGCATATTGCATTAGAACGCTGAAGTCAGAATATGACTCTTTTGGGTTCCAGAGGTACCAGTAAATTGTTAACTTCGTTACCAGAGGAACTATAGGCTTCGCGAACGCTTATTAAATCGTGTTGTGGATGAGCGTTATTTGAATGATGCTCATTGAACAATATTCAAGTTTTAATAGATCAAGCCATGAATTGATGCAGAGGGAAAATCGGGAAAAAGTAAAAAGGAACCTCTTAAAACATCGTTATCAAGAGAAGCACTTGACAAAAAACAGTGAAATGCTTACTCAGTTCTCATGTTATAAGGGTTAAGATATTTGGAAGTCAAATGAAATAAAATTGTTTAGTTTCTAGAGTTCTGGCAATCAAAGTTCGGATAATCCAAATTTTTAAATTAATTTCTATTCTATCACACAGGTGCGTTCCAAACTTTTGTACTTAAACAATGCGTAATTGTTAGTTGTAAATTAGCTTGGCGTCAATTCGATATATTATCGATGAGCGTAACGAGCGAAGCGAGTCTTCAATTACTTTTACTGCTGAATCTGTTTGTTGTTTGTTGTTTTCTTGTTTGTTCGTTTGTTCGCGACAGGCCAAACGCCAATAAGCCGTCATATAAACGTAAAAAGAGCGTCAATTTCAAGGAAAGTGCTAAACATGCAAAGTTTTGTCATAAAGGTTCACATATCTGCAAAGTTTTGTCATAAAGGTTCACATATCTGGAAAGTGGAAAGTTTTGCCATATTCTTTTAGTTCTTGGCCTCTAGAGTGCGTAACGTGATGTTCAAAACCAGAAAAATTCATAATTGATTAAATAACATAAAATTTTTTGACCGATGTTTCAAAAACCTGGCAGTTCTAAGTTTACAGATTTTTTTGTTATTATAAATTTTCATCGGAATCGGTGTGGGCGTTTAGCGCGAACAAACGCGAAAAAACACACAAAAAAACAAACAAAAATATGGGACACTTTTTTAAGCAGTAAGTGTTGATGAAGATTCTCTTCACTCGCTTCGCTCGTTAAGCTCATCAATAAAAGAATACAGAATCAACAGTCAGCACGTCGGTAAAGTGTCGTTTACTAGAATTTTCTTTGAAATTCTGTGAAAATGAGACCGAATCGAGACAATTCTTTTTGACGTTCTCGCCATTTCTTTCTTGTAAATTCTTCGCTTATCCAGACTGTGTAAATGGACACTTAGAAACATGTTTGGAATTGAAATGCAATCCTAGGATATGTATCTGATTTACAATTTCCTGCTCTGATTCTAGTTCAGCAACGCAACAAACGATTTTAGTTATCGTGTCGGCATCGTCACGGTATATCGTTATCATAATATCATATTCTGATTCTGTGACTCAAAGTGATGGTATTTGCTAAATACACATTTTCCGTTGCAAATCGCACTGCAATCAGTGAGAGCAATTATTAAACGAATCTTGAAATAATTCGACAAGGCATGGTTATCTTAGAGACCAAAATAAGCTGTGATCAATGAGAGTTGACATATTATTATCCACACATAAACCATATGAAAAATGATAGAGTTTCAAAATTTTATGACCATGCCATCCCCACCAATACTTTTAGGTCTACATTACCTAGTACAGATCCCACTTATCCTCAAAGTACCTAGGCATTTTTCAAGCCCCGAGTTAATATTGTTAACATTCTCCGAGACCCTCCTAGGTGAAATGTTGTCAAAGGTACTTGTAACAAGAATAGACTCTGGTTAGTGATAGTGCAGTTTTTAAATGAGAGGAGTCCCGGACTGGTTATGGTTTTGATGCATGAAATGGCATACGATTTACCAGTGATTCCGTTGCATCCTGGACCATTTAAACAGTGCACAGGAGGGTTAAAATAAAATATTGTAAAATAATGGTCGTACCTGTATGACCATTTTCTAAAAACAGAATACAGAATCATCAGAAAACTGACCGAAAAAAAAATTTATATTAAAATGTCCTCATAACATGCCGGGATATTTTTACTTATTGGCTATCATTGTAAACGTTATCATGTATAACAGTCATATATTCGTATATAATATTTGAAAATTGAACTAGAAGTAACCTACGAAATTCGACGAGGGATCAGATTAAATTAAAATTAAAATTGGAGCCAGCCATAATCATATTACGAACTGTTCGTACCGAAATGAATTTCACAAAATTGTTTTTATTCTTTCAGGGTGATCTCCGACAAAGAGTCGGGAGCATTTCTTCGGGCAGAACGAAACTAAGTTTCGAGTTTTACTAAGGTTTGCTTATAATTTATCCGCCACAGGCGAAATTTAGATTGGTGTTAGTCGGAATTTTCAATTTTGGATCCCTATGTGTGATTTCCTTCGTAATTCAGAAAGTTTTACAACCTATTCAAGAAATTTGAGGAAACTATCCTTGTATGAATATGAATATGGGTGGTTAAAAGAGGACTAAAAATCCATTATAGAACTCGTTTAATTAAATACACAGAACTCGAACTATATTATAATAGATTATATATAATGTACTATGTAAAAAAGCGTGGAGTGACATCCCTGTGTACTAGCAGACAGAATTGCTACTTACAAGTAACTATTCGAACATGTAGGCAATCCAAACGGCAGCAGCAAAGCAATGAACTGAAGTCCGTCCATAGTTACGGCAAGGAATCCAAACCCAGCTCTGTAATCATATACCTTTAGATGCTAGGCCATAGGACGCGAAGATATAATTTAGGTTTAGGACCTTCCGAGAAAATTCTCATCATTTCTTCCTTTTATTATCGTCAAATTACTGCTTTTTTATATTATTATTCTAGTGTAATATAGTGGTGGCAGCAAGCTATTGCAGCAAATGTGAAGATCGACATTCTAATGACTGATCTAATTATGGTGAACACAAGACATTGGATTATTAATTTTTGTCGAAATTTGAAATTTTGCTACTAATGAGAGGAAGTCATAGTGCTATATGTTGGTTTTCAATTGATGTGTCTCAAATTTTGTTACGTTCGTTACATGATGATGTCGATGATGGGCATAATTGATGATTGATTATTGGTGCTTAACGACGCACTGTTTTGACAACTGGCCCTTTGGCACGGGTCTAATGGCGTCGGTGAATGAAATGGTGATGATGAGGGTGATGATGAACCTAACCTAGTCTAGAAGGGAGGAGGGGAAACCCGGTGCCGGCACGTAGCCTACTCCTGTCGAAAAGCACCAAGGGGACCACCGGCTTTACGTCCCTTCCGAAGGACGGTACAACTCGAACAACAGGATTCCTCCACTAATCCGTGCTGTCGAGAGGTTGATAAGCAAGGCGAGTAAAGTTGTTGTACTAACTTCAAACCCTCCAACCTCTCTCCCGAACAGAACTGATCATGTGCATGATGGTCACCCATCAAACACCTGACCCAGCGCGATGTTGCTTAACTTCGGTGATCTCACGAGAACCGGTGTTTCCAACATGCCAAACCGTTCATGATGGGCATAATCTAAAACGGAAGTGAAGGAAAAGTTACAAAAAAAAAAAAAAAAATATATCATTAGTTTGGTTGAATTGAAATTTTCTGTGAGCATCTACTCAGTTTTTTGTTCAAATGAATTGGCGGAGAATGAGAAAAAAGCTTCAAATAATTCCTTTTGTAGTATAGAAAAATTGGTGCATGCCACTTTGAATTTGACAAAGTCTATTCTGGATTTAAAATTTTGCTCATTTTTGCGAACCGTCGGTATCGTAAATGGCTGCACTTTTTAATTTCATTGCTTTCATAATATGTTGAGCGACGGCGACTGCTCTTCGTTTTAAAGTGTTAGTGCCCAAATCTAATATGGCATTGGCCAACCACTACCAGTATATCTCTGTTTCTATTTCTATAATAATACCCCTGCATGGTCGGTCTGTTTTCCACAAAAACTTTTTATACTTACGTAATACCTAATATTTGGAGACAAACTTCAAATGGTGGGTAAAAAATAGAATTAACAGGTTATCGGGACTGTCCCTGCACAAATGGCGGTATCTGAACATTTTACCTGTCTGTAACTGATTTATTCCGTCTTACCGTGTATTTGCGCAAACCAGCTTTTCTTCTTCAATTTAGGTTCTTACTAAATTCAAAGACAAAACTATCCAAACTTAAGTTCTCAACAGTTTCGCACTAAAACAATTCAGTAAGGAACCCGAAACAAGCGCCTTCTACAACAGAACCAACAACAGCCAATCAGCTGTTCAAATTTGAAGAGCGTTCAAATAAAAATACTGCAATAATCAAGTTAAGAACTTTAAGCTACAAATTCAACAGATTAATGCTGTTAAAAGACATCACATACATTTTGAATGGAATACATGCAAATACCAATGCTATTTGGCCAGGGTTAAATATGAAATTCAAACAGAGAAACTTAGTAGTAACACAAAATACTGTCCATAATTCGATCATAAAAACCATCCTCATTCAATTCGACAAAATTCTAAAATACTAAATACAAAAAAGGAAAATGAAATAATGCTGACCTATTTTAAAATCAACCCCTTAAAAAACCAACGCATGAAACCTGCGCCCAAAATAGAAACACCTGTTAAGTTTTTACCCTTGACCAAATAAAATCAGACTTCCTGGACCCTAAAATTAAATCATGCTTCCAAGAGAAATCCCAGAAAATAATCCATTATTGAAACGACCAATTTACATTATCTTTAAAATATTTTAATTTAAACCATATCATTGTTAGTTGTATTGTACTTACTAAATAGATGTATTTATTTGTATGAAATATTTATGTGTACCTACCATTTTAGACATTATATTAAAATGGTTCATTGCTGAACCATGGCATTTTATTTTTGTAAAAAAGTGTGTAGAAAAAATCGGGAGCCATCTTGATTTGATATTATGAAAACAATATAAGATTATAATATCCTTTCCCACACATCACATAAGCAAATTGCTTATTATTTTTTAGATTTAAATAAAATAAAATTATTCACAGAAATTTCAGAAAACAAATTATTAGCATAGATCAGAAAGATGTATGCATGAATTAAAGGCCGAATGTGGTTATACTCGGCTAAATGAGTATAAGAAGATTATTTGTGACGTTTTTTTTTATATATTTGGAAATATTGGGTGGCAAGAAGGTAAGGTAACATGCTTAATCATTGGGGAATAAAACCATTTAAGAATATATCATATTATATGTCTGATGCATTTGGGTTCGCGTTTGTTTATGTTTTCTGCGAATTTTGGGTGGTATATATTAGGGGTTGGGACTTGATACATAGTGAGTATGTAGATTGGATTCGACCACAGAACACCCGTATGGCAACGTATATCTTCAGCCATCACTCATCAAAAAGCGTTGCACAGTATAATTTCTTTTGGCTAAAACTAACCAACTTCAAAAACACATCACATTTCAATCTTCTTCTATCATTGAAGAATTAATTAATGCTTAGAAGAAAGCAACATGACCACGGAATCAGAAGCATGACTGCCATGTATCGTTCGATCAGGATAACCGGAGGAATAACGAATCGAATCTTATATTGGCTTTTAAACTATAATATGTGCACAATTCCCCGCAGGCGTAAATCGTACCATCGAGAATCCAGGATCTGGAGTTATTTACAGTGTGCATGTGCATTCGAGAGGTAGAGATAATAAGTCCAAATTATTACAGTTTTGCAGTCTGTGAATGCATCACATAAAAAGAAGTACACACCAGATTGATCATCGCCTTCTAAACTGACTATTTCAAAAATTTAATGAGCACACGCCACCACTTGATGCAATCAATCAATTCCTGACTACGACAAACGAAACGGACGATTTTTTTGTTTGCATCTTATATAGTTAACCCTCCATTTTTGGTGAATGGGCAATTTCCCCGACACGGCACCCTCCCTTGAATTTGTTGCCTTCCTCGGGGCAGTTTTCGAGGTTTTCAACGGCGCCCTTGCCTGTGCTACGGCGCTAGCAACCTGTGAAGGCCAGAAACGCAGATATTAACTTTGAAATCAACACGATATTGGCTCTGGAAACGTTCTTGCCTTTTCTCTGAGACGTGACGAACCAGCCCAGATCTTATTCACTCTATCTAAGCTCTTGGCCGCTATTTTAGACTATCGTTTCCAACTTTTAATACCTACTCGTATGAGATTTTAATTATGTTTTTTAATGAGAATGTACTTGGATGTATAATTAAAGCCTATATCAGGCCTAATAAGTATAGTATGCATGATAAAAAAGAATAAGATAATTTCAGACTGGCTTTTCAGACTTGCTGTTGAAGCGATTAGTTGTTTCCCATCATAGGAGCACATGTTTCGATAATGCTCTTGTGACCGTGTGCATTGCAAAAAAAATAGATGCAAAAAAAAACACCGTCAGCTGCAGTAAGCAAGCAAGAGGGCAGGGCATGCCAATTCAACCACCGCTTATTATTGACCACCAACTAGTTATAACGCTGCAACTCTCAGCTATTGACGCTCTTAGCACGAGATCAAAGATCCACCTATAAGATATTGTAACAACTAACACTTTACATAATCTTTATTTTTGGCGCTAACATTTGAAT
Organism: Nemurella pictetii; assembly: GCA_921293315.2. NCBI lineage: Eukaryota > Metazoa > Arthropoda > Insecta > Plecoptera > Nemouridae > Nemurella > Nemurella pictetii. Next base: position 20,890,940 of record OV121116.1, on the reverse strand, counting down.
TCGACCACACTCGTTTCTCACGGACGCTACCATGAATTAGTTGACCGATTTACATTGCATGTAAAAAGAGTCAGAGCAATCTCTCTTGTAAGAAAGGAATTTATATAAAAATATAAAATATCTGGTTTCTGGCCTGGCAATCCTCTCCAGTTCTCGTTGGAACCCTCGAAGCAGAAATACTAACAATTTGCAAACAAAATACCATAATAGAAGCATTGGAGTGCAGTGCATGTTTACTTACAAAAAAAATCCTTATTCCTACACATCTTAAACAATTTGAATAATCTGTCGGTTGCTGAATTCTGTGAAATTTAAAGAGTGTGAAGACTGAAGAGTAAAGAATAATTGAAATAGACAAAAACAAATTGATCATGTAAGCAGTAGAAGTAGTAGGGTACAATATGGTCACTAATAAAAATAGTATTATTGTATAATATCAATCCAAATTTCTCCTATTTAACAAAACATTTCAAAGCAAGGTGCTTATAGAAGTATCTTTGATCTAGGCTCATCCAGAAACTTTAACACAGCAAGTCGCTCACCTAATACCACCCACACAGCTGCGCCCACAAGGAAAAACAAACTAAACACAAGGTAACAAATAGCTTATAATTAAGTAAAGGCAGACACTTCAACAAACAATATTTACTCTCTGAAAAAAGTTAAATTACAAAAAAGCTTGTCACCCTGCCAAAAGGTCGTTTACACTTAGGCACATCTTCAGTACAGTCTCAAAGATACTGGTTGTTGAGCCCCCTTTCACAGGCAACTTCTAGATGCTCAAAGGCCGCTTCTGAATGCTCGGTGTGTCTCGACTCGTTGTTCGCAGGGGAAGGAGACTGAGATGGCGAGGGCGGTGCCGAATCTCTCTCCTCATCCACGACTAGCAGCTCCATCCCGATGATCTCGCGAATCGTGTTCGTCAGCTGGCTGGTCGCCATCAGTTGCCCGTGGATGCCCTCCGCATTTTCGAGCATCGAGTTCAGCTCGATATTCATCGACAGCTCGTTGATGTGCTGCAACGGCGCAATGCAAAAATATGCTAATGACATGTTCAAATTGCAAGCAGACCTCAATACTAGCAGACAAGGTAACACTTGACAGAGTCTCCAGTGAGGAATTGCTCTTTGGCCTGATTTGAACAGTTTTTGGCTCTAATAACAGGCAGAATTATGTATCAGTCACATTTGCGAGGCCATCATGGGTTGGGACTGTTGGGACTGAGGTTGGGACTGAGGTCCCAGCTTTTCAGACACTCCGAATCTTTTCAAATCTTTTGCACAACGCTCTGCCTCCCCCGACCGCTCACCTTGAGTATCTCCGTGAACTCGTAGTGGTTCTCGATGAGCACCTGTTTCTGGGCGTCGAGCACGGCCACACACATCAGCAGGTGGAAGTTGCGGCACGGCAGGCCCGTCCACAGCACCTCCCACACGCGCATCACGTCGTGGTGCGAGAACTCGCGCTTGAACACGACCAGCAGCCAGCGGAAGCAGAAGTACATGTTGCCCGACTCGTGGTAGTCGAGGTACGAGGCAAGCTCGGGCTCGGTGACGCTCAGCAGGCAGTGCAGCTGGTGCAGCTGGAGCTTCATGCCGGCCTGGTCCAGCGCGAAGTTGCTCTCCTGCGGGGCAACGGTCGTTACACGCTTGTTGCATTTGGTTCGTTCGGTATTTCGAGGGTTGCCGACTCAAAAAAACATGATCAGTTCTGTTCGGGAGGGAGATTGGAGGGTTTTAAGTTAGTGCAACGACTTCACTCGCCTTGCTTGTCAACCTCATGACAGCATGGATTAGTGGAGGAATCCTGTTGTTCGAGTTGTACCGTCCTTCGGAAGGGACGTACAGCCGGTGGTCCCCTCGGTGCTTTTCGACAGGAGTAGGCTACGTGCCGGCACCGGGTTTGTCCTCCTGCCTTCTAGGCTAGGTTTGGTTCATTACCACCCTCATCATCACCCTTACATTCACCGACACCATAGGCATTAGGACTAGTTTTCAAAATAGTGTTAAGAATGGCCCGAGTCTACTTATCGGCCACGTTGGCGTGTCACTGACCTTGTTGGCAGGGTAATGTCGACCTGGGCCCTTTTCAGTACCTAAATCAATCCTAACCAGGGCTTTGAACCAAAATTTATTTAGTTTCGGTTTGATTTTCAGTTATATTTGGGGCAAAAATGAAATTTCAGTTCGGTTCGAACCGAAATCTTTTCAGTTTTTGTTTCGGTTCAAAAAGCAAGTCATTAAAAATTAATGGCTCAAAACAGAGCACAGCCGTTCAATACACAACCATCACAGTTTTTTTGCGGTTTTTGGTGTCGGTTCCATAGAGCCAAACTACTCAATCATTGTAGCTTAGCTACTGCAATGATGCTTAGCTAGTTGTTTAGGAATAGCTAACCCCTGACAGAAGATGACTTCATGTGCATGTTCTAAATTATAAAGTCTACGAGTGCAAATGGATTGGAATTGGATACAGAAAAGGTGTAAGACACCTTGTGACCCAAGAGTGCAATGCTGTAATGTATGGACATAAACCATTGCAAAGTTGAAAGTTTCCATCCAACCCACAAGCATCTACAAAAATCACTTACAAAACAGTTAAAAAAATTTACAGAATAAAAAATATATAGTACTTGAAGCAAATTAATGCAGAACAAAAGAATTTCTCAGGGCAAGATGTGACATGCTAAGTGCCGCATTCTAAGCCTGCTCCAAGCCGGCGAAACGCTTACCACGCGATTCATGAAGCCGACAAAACACCAGAACGCATCGACCTCGTTCCCCATGATGAGCAGGATCGGAGAAAGAAGGTCGTTCATGCCTTGAACGTAGCCAAGGTCGAAGTTGTACATGACGTAGGTCATCAAGATCGAGTGTAGCATCTCCAGGTTTGCGTTGTCATCCCCCGAATAGAAAGGGAGTGTTCGATCCGTTCGGTTCACGTCCTTCTCTGTGAGTGAAACGTAGCTTTTTACTGCATCGTTCAGTAATGGCTGATGTTGGCATACACGAGCTGGAATGCTGCTGGAATTGGTATAAAGATGTCGGATGATTTGAAGCTAGTACAGCAGCTACTTCAAAATATCCACATGAAATACTACAGAAATATGTTTTATTTACCCTTGCATGCCTGCCAGTCTATTCAGGATAAGGTCAAACCTAAAAAGTGGCCACCGCTTACATTTTACCACCTCATACAACTAAATCTGCATGACATTATTTCAAAATATCAAAATAAACACTAGAACAGTGTCTAAGAACTAATGAATATTTATTCTTATAGCAAATAACTAATGCTGGTAGAAATAAAGGTTAATTTTTTATACAAATTTCTCTCACACGACGTAGGTACGAATGGTGACTACTCATACTAGCGCTTAGCATACAAGGTTGCTCTTACAGAAAAGGAGTAACATTCAAAGAAGATTAAAGAGCAATCGCGTATCTACGACTACGAACCTATCAAACTCTTGCGGTCGCGGAAGTCGGAGAATCGGCTCTCCTGCTCCGCCGAAATCGTCTTCCACTGTGCCTTCATCTGGTAGTACTCCCTGCGCTTGCCGTTGGCGATCTCCAGCCGCTGAGCTTGTGTTGAATCCCAAGGGAAATAGTCAAGCAAATACTTCCACACTTCGGACCGGATTTGGTGGTCCACACCCTGCCAAAACGAGGAATGGATTTAGACTATGCATTTTCTTAGCCCTTTTTAATTTTCTGCAAATTTTCAATTAGGCAAATATTTTATAAAATGCACGCATTATGATACTTATAGCATACTAGGAAATAGGAATTTTGTTAAATAAGTTATCATTCACTGAGAAAAACTAAAATTGGGCAGCTTTTTAACCATTTTAGTTCTGATCACCATATGATAATCAAAAACCCAAGTTAAATGATAAGTAATTCACTTCTTTTCAATATATAAAATAGCACCAATGCCATCATGCCCATCACCACTCTAATAGTGAAACCGGACAGCCAGCCACCACCTCACCCCTCGAAAGATGATTTCCTTGACCACGGCGGGGTCTGCAATGACGCCATCTTCGTCGAAGAAGAGCAGCCATTGGCAGGTGTCGAGTGGGGCGCCGCGGGGAGTGATGACGCGCGGGGGCAGGGCAGGCACGAGGCGGATCACTTCATACGAGTCGAGCCCCCCTGCGACCGGCTCGTCTGCAGCCGCAGCCGCCGCCGCAGCCGCCGCCGCAGCCGCAGCCGCCGAGGGGCCGGACGATTGCCGGAGCAACTCGGCAGGCAAGTCCGGTTCGGAGACGCGACCGGTAGAGTCGATAGGACGCACTGGAACGTCAATGGTCAGAGGTGAGGGCACTATGGTCTATCGAGTACGGAGGGCACGGACAAAAAATATGATATATATTATATTAAATAAATATTTCCCCTGTATATTCCGTCCCAAGGAGTGTTGCTAGTGGGGCCAGTGATTATTTTTGGAATAGGAGAAGATAGTGAATTGTTGAGTCAGTTTTGTTTTCCTGGTCGAAGAGGAAAGTTGTACGTTTTGGATTTGAAATATAAGTCATGGTTCACATATCTCAAATGTTTTAGTAAACTTGTGATAATTTGTAACCTTTTCATAATGCAGACAAACTCCAGACTCGAGAAAAACTGTATGACAAAAGGGGTCAAGTCATGAAATTAGTCTGTGGTTAATTGGGTATAAAAGGGGTAAAAAAGTTAATTTGAAACCTAATTTCTCCGCCAATGTTAAAAGACCACCTTCAGAACCCTGTTTTGACGTTACAAAAATTCTCACAATCAATTCATTCCAAGGCTATCAAGGTTATTTTGTTAGAATGGTTTATCTAACAGATAATTCTCTTTTCAACAGGAATTTTCATTGAAATCAAGGCTAGCCACCACAGAGGTTAAATAAATAGAAAAAGTAACTTTAATTACACAACAATGATAAATCAATTTGAAAGAAATGAGATAAGGTATTTGGAGCTGGAATGAAGAAGGTATAAAAATAACTTACGAAAAAAGTCTGTAAGTTTGGAGAATGCTTGCAATGTGGTCTCGTAGGGGCGTTGCTGCAGATTGTCTACGAACTTCCAAACGGCGTCAGTCTTGTTCTCCGTGAACAAATTGAGCTGCGCAAAAGACTGGTCCAACACTTGGCTAGTCTCGACGTGATCCAACACCAAGAACATGCTTTTGTCTTTCTTAGAACGGCTAGTAGTTACAAAACTACATAAAGTAGTCATAAAGCGGGTGCCACTGTATTGCTGAAAGCAGGCACTGTGTTTCGCTCCGTTACGTTGAGTAAATGTCATTTGCTGGCCGTTTGGTGCCATCGAAAAGCTTTTCAAATCTGCCAGCATGATACGGACGGGGCGAGCTTGATCTGTATTCGCTGGTGGCAAAGGAGTGTCTGCCACTGTGGAATTGGTGGGTAGATTGTAACTCGGTGTTTGTCCAATGGTATTCACCAGAGACCATTCTTGATTGCTTGTGACTGTTTCCAATACTACCGATACACCAGTGGGCTTCCATTCTATGCACTTGCCCAGTCGGGGATACTCGACAATGTTCAAAGAACCGTATGATTGGTCATCCCAATTCAGTATGCGTTTGACCAAAACACCATGTTGACTGAAGAGCTCCTGAAATGAATAGATGCCAATGCTTACAAGATAAAGCTGGTTTCATTAATTAATAACTAAATAAATATCTCAAGTCATTGCTCAATTGTTTCACAAACTAGAATTACTGGTATGAAATGCAAACCTAATCACTAGAATCACTTGGGAATTTTACTAGTTTTCGATCATTGTTTCATTAGGTGTCTCTTGATTTCTAAATATTTCCAAAATAGTGATGTAATACTTAAAAGACATACCTTTCCTTGATCGGCTTCATCCATTTCGCCAAGAAAAAGAGGTTATAATGCATAAACACTATTAACCTGCTGAAACCCAGGGCCTTTCCAACTCATATATTCATCAATTAAGAAGTGTATTGGAATCCCGCGTCAAATGTATATCTGCACATGATAATGATAACACCGATAACGAGAATACAGGATAGTGCACAACTCCACCCATGAGCACTAAGCAAAATTTTCGAGGTTTTTGACGTTTGACCAATTTGACCTCCCAGTCAAGCTCTTTAAATTTTCAATCGGATGACCGATAGTTCGGTATAAAACTTTATAAAACTTTATATTTCTACGAAATTGTCAGAAATGAGCGCTGCGATCCTCAAAAGAGATAATCAAACCTGATAACATTTGAGTTCTATGTGAAATTCTTTTCATTACTCATGCATTCCAAAACCTCAATTTCGTGGACCAATCACAGTCCAGAAAATTTGACGCCATTATACGAAAAGCATATTAAGCATTTATTTGAACCAAAACTGTTATATTATATCTGTTAAATATAAAGGGGTTGCGTTGCAAGAAAAAGATATATAATTTACCAGAAATTACTGGAACAATTTAACATATTTCACGCTCCACATATTGACTTCAAAAAAAAGAACCCTGAAACATTGAGTAAGTAGTCTGAAATGTATCCAAGAGGCTCTTTTTGGGAGCGAATATTTAAACAAGTGGATTATAAGATTGCATTCCAGGGATTTATCAATATTTTTTGTTCATTGGTTTTTCAGTTTTTCCCCACACAATTCTGGCTGAACTGATGAAACAATATGTTCAGTGAACCTTAAATATCCTTGAATTAATATTGTTTTAGATTTTGAAGCAAATTAGCATGATATTAAAAGTGTACTTATTACAATTTATTATAAATTATTTTTCGGCCCCATATTATACCAATTTTTTTTTATCAAACAAATTTACTTAAGCTAACATCTAAAAAAAAACGCTCATCTGCAACGCGATTATAATATTCGTTTGCAAAGTCATTTATTATTAAAATAATACAAATTTTAATGAGAAAATGAATTAATAAATAATTTATGTGATTCAATACATGATTATGCAAGAAAATTAGGCAAGATTCAAATCTTATTTTTCAACTACAAAATTAAATAGGACTGGCAACAATGTGCCGTGAGATGCCATGTGATCAGCGCTACGTCATTCTGGTCTCTGGAATGGGCACAATCACTTATGGCCGTCGTTTGAAGGTCAAATCTTCATCTTTGTGTTTTCGTATCACATATTGTACGTCAAAAACAAACGCTCGTTCAAGTGTGGAGAATCAACTGCAGTTTCTAATATACTCTTGGGACGTGTATTCCAATTAACGTGAGAAGGTCGCTTCAGAAATCTAGACCTATAGCTTCTAGAGTTCGCGAGCTGATATTTACAATGGAATAATGAACTGAAATCAGTGGCGCTTGAAGCTAACAGTGACCTACCTGTCTGTGATGAATCTGTCGAGTGCCTAGCTTATGCAGACAATTCTCTGAACATGTCAAATAAGAAACAACCATACATTAACATAGTTCCTCCGATTGAGCTAGGGCCTGCCCCACCTCGATATCAACCACCGCCACAAGTGCTAAAGACAGCTGTCACAAACAAAACTAAGAATTATCCTTCCTCTCAACAACCGATTACCGTGGAGCCCCCCACTGGCCAAGATGTCAAGAACTATCCTGGCCAGGTAAAGCCCGGCAAACAACACTTCCTACCCCCGCAATATTCCAATCCCCCCGGCACAGTGATACAACCTCCAGCAATTCAACGCCAGTCTTCGGCGGCAATCGGTCTTCCTCGTCGTACACCAGAAGAAGATCCTCGGCTTAACAACGCAGACATGTTAAAGTTTGTACGCAAGGCTCAAGACAGCGAGACAGTTTTGGCCGAGAACGGCCGACGAATCCAGCCTGTCTCCAGCGAAACCCGAGCGTTGAAAGAAGCAAACCAACGTCTGAGTGATGACAATCAGGAGCTAAGAGATCTCTGTTGCTTTTTGGACGACGACCGGCAAAAAGGGCGGAAGTTGGCACGAGAATGGCAAAGATTCGGGCGCTACACGGCGAGCGTAATGAGACAGGAAGTTTCTGCCTATCAGAGCAAGCTTCGTGAGCTCGACAACAAGCAGCAAGATTTGATTAAAGACAACCTGGAGCTGAAGGAGCTGTGCTTGTATCTGGACGAAGAACGCAGCCAGAACGTGGCGGCATGTCCGTGTGGCTTTCGACCGGGACCGAGAGACGATGGCGATGGCGGCTCCAGCTCTAGCACCAACGCAGACGAGCCTGCTCTTCCAGTTCACGTCGGGCCCAACTGCCTGATGGAGGAGAACTTACGTAGGCAGCGCACGGTTTTCAACGGTATGTCCTACTCCTAACGACACATTAACATTTGCACCATTCGTCATTGGGTTTAGATCGATTTAAAGTCGCAGTACCAAGCATAATGTTGAACTGTGTTGGTAAGGTAATACTTGAATTTTAGGTGCAAGTCCTCTCAAGTTGTGTCAGTTTTTTTGCATAGTGCTGCACATTTTTGCTGGTGAAGGGAACTCACAAAAGAAAAAGTACAACTGTAGCAATGAAAGTGATATTTGTTGATTTGTTGTAGATGAGATGATGGAGTATGTAAGGGGCCTGGAACTTCGTGTGAAGCAGCTGGAAGAAGACAATCGATTGCTGCAGCTGCAGTTGGAGCAGCCGCTCCCATCTGCAATGGCTGTCTGTGATCCCACAACGGTAAGATAAGTTAGTAGAGCACGGATTCTCTGCTCTTTGGCAAGAGTACGCTCAGTCTGACCCAGAGGTGGCTTGCCCGGACTTCACCTAAATTTCCTCACATTGCAAGTTTTTGATTAGAGATCATTGGAGGAGGTGGTAACCTACCGATGAGGTCTATCAACCCGATCCTTGTACACCCCTCGATTCCTAGGTTACCACTGTACCTATACTTTACATAACAGAAAGTAAAGTTGGGTTACTGAGGGGACCGAAATATTTATACACAAGTGACAAGATGTACAATTTTCATAATTTGCACATCGCATCTTGACAGGTCAGCGGTCATTTATCGTATTGGTTTAGACGCCGAGTTGTGGGGGTTTTGTATCTATTCATGTTTGAAGTGACGCTCCTGTACAAATTCCTATACTGAAATTAGCTAATTTTACGAGTCCGTGTTTTGACGAAATATTTGATCGAAAAATTAGACGGAAACACGTCATTCGTGGTTCCTTGTTTCGAACCCGCCAGATTCGAGCATCATGATGGCCGCCAGACTGGATACGGATTAGTGATTATATCAATTGCTGTGTTAGTTATTGTGTATTTAGGAGTTTGTTTGGATTATTTTCTTACATTATAAGATTTAATTTAATATTGTGTTTCAATAAAAACTTAATTTCTCGGGAAAAGGTGTATTTTTAAGGTATTTTTCAAACTTAAAACATTTTGTTGGGCCTGTCACAGACAAATTTAATTATTAAAGAAAGAATAATCCAGAGCCCTAGAATCTTACAAAATAACTTATTTTAAATAAATTTTTTAAGCCTAAGCATGAGATTGATAATAAGGTATTGGGGTCAATAAAGCATATGAATTGTTGGTACATTTGCTAGCTAAACAAACCATCTCTTTAAATATGTCAAAAATAATTGATATGCTAACCACAAAAAAAAATCTTCTGAGGTCTATCACATCCCCCACCCCCTTCAAAAAAATAATGTAAGAAATGTCTGCTTTCAAAATTTGTGACCCTTCCGATTACTTGTCTATACTGTCAGAAATGTACTACATTTCAACAAAATTACCCAGGAATTTAACTTAGTGCAATGGGTTAACAGATCACTTGGCACCCATCCATGCGTTTTCTCAGCTTTCACACAGAAGCAAAATCTGGACTTTCATTTTTGACACTGTTCTGCTCAAAACTTAAACGAGATCCCGCAGCACAAGTTTACCAAATGGCTCTTGTTGCAGATGGCGGTGGGTGCAGTGGGGGGCCGCCCGGAAGCCGTCGTGCAAGCGCTGCAAGTGCTGGAGGTTCGGGAGCAGCTGGAACGCGGGCCGGACGTCGAGCGCAAGTGCATCGCCGGCCGGCTGCTGCCTGGACCGGCGTCGGGCCCCGTCGCCGCCCCCGCGGGGCCGGCCACTGCCGCGCGGAACCTGCCACCCGACCTCGATGATGGGGAGAAGGCGCTGGTGCGCGAGATGTGCAACGTGAGTGGAGCTCACTGTTCTCGTGGGCAAGGGTCAGGTTCACTTGGTTCTCCTAAATTGTAAACATTGTGTACAGGGGAATCACAGGGGGATTGAAAGGGCAGCAAGGTTTTGTCAGAATTAGCGAAAATTTGTGAGGGCGCATGTTCTGAATTTATATGTTCAAATTTCAATGAGTAGAGGATAACAATTAATAATACCCTTACAGAAAAAACAGGACGTTTTTAAGTCGTCTCAGACTATTTAAAAGCGACCGTTTTGAAAGGTCGTTTTTACGTCGTAAAAGAGTCTGGAATCTGAAAAATATGATCCTTTTGCGATCTAAAAACTACCCTTTTACGATCTCCCTCGATCGCTTTTGAGTCGTCTTTGGGTCGTCTTTAGATCGCAAACAGGTCGTCAATGAATAGAGCCGACCAAAAGGTAGTAAAAGGATGACAAAAGGTGCGTATTTCGATCGCAAACCAGTCGTCAACAGCTCGTAAAAAGGTTGTTGAAAGATCACAAAACGGACGTATTTGAATCGTTTTTGAGTCGTCTTTCGATCGCAAAACAGTCGTCCAAAGCTCGCCAAAAGGTAGTTAAAAGGTGACTAAACAGACGTATTTGAATCGTTTTTGAGTCGTATTTCGATCGCCTTTAGATCGTAAATCGGACCCACAAATAATATTTTCTACAAAATTAGCATATAAATATCTGTAGCAGATAGCTAGTCGGGAAGGGGAGTTGGCATTGGTAAATATTGTAGGGTATATTATTTTATTAACCAGTATATAGAGTTTCAAAGCATTTATTTTTTGGGTTGTAAATTAACATCTGTGTCACATCTTTCGGCGATGGCATATTCGTGGTGACAGTCTCCTCGATGCTGTGGACCGACTTGCCCGTCGTCCGCGCGCCTTCACACAATTCCTGTTGATTGCCTCTTTAAACGCCTTCGTGGAGAGGCCGGCGGCTGTCATGTTCTCATGTTGACGAATTCTGAAACAACGAAGGATAGCACCGATTAGAAATCAGGTAGATTATTGGTGGTATGGTGGGGGTGCCGCCGCCGGCTCGACGGAAACTAGAAATGTCATAATGTTGATAATTTATTTGTCTATGATGAAGTTCTGATGTCCATCAAGAATTAATTATCTGAAGATATTTAGGAGGCAAGATTTGCTCGATTGAAATCCCGCGTTACTTGGGAATTAGCACGTCACCCAGGCGGCTATTTGTCCCGTTATAGTAAACCGCAAGGTCTGCACACAATGCGATAACAATAGTGGACCCAAGTTCCCAACCCCGACATTCTGACGGCCATTCAACCCTACCACCTGCAGGTGTCGGTACAAGTTTCCGTCTTGTTCATACATTCCATAGCCGAAGACAAGTATCGACAGTGAGATCGACCAAACAAATTACTTCATACAAAAATCAAAAAAATTGTAATTTTTCTTGTGCTGTAAAAATTTCTATGAGCATCAATCCCTTGGATGATAATTGATAATTGATTTGAGCTTGTATGAATACCCTGACTGAATCACGATTTGGTGGACGCTTGACACAATCCGTCACTTCCTAGAAAAGTGGATTTCAAACTCACGGTACTAGATGCTTGCGGCTTCCGCCTGGGGATAGCAGCGTTGAGGTCCTGGCCGGCCGTCGACATCGTGGCCAGCTGGGAAATTGTCATAATTTCTGATGAGAGTTTGCTCCCCAGCCGCGTACACCAACGCGGTTCAGGTTCACCACACATCTGATCTCGGATACGCTCAATCTGTGGTGGAAGAACACAAATTTATAAGCACAATTCATTTTCATTCGAAGATAGTAAAATGCTGAAGATGACTGAAAATTAATTGAGATAAATGAGACTGTAACTCTGTTCACTTTTATAATGGTAGATGTATTCGTTCGGAAATGTCCAGATTCCCAGATAAATCCAAAGCTTCTCCAGCTTATAAAAAAATATCGTCCTTCCAACTTATTTTCCACGTTTTCACATGTAAAATCTTGCCTGGACTTGTCTGGCAGTTGTCTATGTCACAAGGGATCGGTCATGCGGGGTAGTTGATAATTAATATCGCATCTACATATAATATTACTATTTCTATATTAATGTAATTAAAAAAAAATCTCACCTTGTCCATTTGCTGGTCCATGATTGATTCTTGAAGCTAGACTTCTTGAAACTGTATTCACTACCTGCAGCCACTCCTGCATGTTGCCTCTCCGAAACCTTTCTGAAGGATGGTGGAGTGCGTTGGGTTGAAATTTTAACACATGGTATTCGAGATCTTCGACAAAATATTGTCGGTGAAAATTTGTGAGCGTGTGCGCAAAGGAAATGTTAGACAAACTCCAAGCAAAGAGATGACATTAGTAGCGATTTTAACAGTAGAAACAAAACAAAAACAAACTACGCTTCTTATCAATGTGATTTTTACTAAATAGTTGCTGGAGGCCGAAATCAAAAAGACGTTAAAACTAAAAGGACGCTCGACGTATGAACCACACATTAGGATTTTAAATTGGATGACAATCGAAATGGAATTTGAAAAAAAAAACTCGACTTATTGGTCACAAAACTGTATGATCTGAAAAAAACACACGATTTCGGTGGCAATGTTTTTCGTTTTTCCCGTTGGGCTGCAACGCCCATGAAATAATTATAAATAATATTTACAAGAGTTAATACCCATCAGAATTGTGTAGTCGAGCTGAATACTCGATCGTGAAAACGATAAGAGATGTCCACATCTTTATATAACAATTATACAGCTGTGTTCATTATGGAAAATATTTGAACCAGTATCACAAAACCTCTAAGCCCGGTTCGCATGAAGGGTTCGTATAAATCAGGCCCGTAATTTACATCTCGGCAAATATGAACAACTCTAGCAAGTCGATTATGAGCTGGCTAAAAATATGGCCAATAGCAAATTGGATTTTTTGGAACCATGTAATGACCCAAAATTTCATCATGTAGGAATATTTGATGGTGCTGGTTAATCAACTAGAGCTCTATTTGCAATTCTGCTTCATAGCAGAGCTTTTAAAAAAGAAACAAAGCTTTTGCCACAAAATTTTACTGAAATTTGACGTGGGGTGTAACTTGATGAAAAAAATCAGTATCCCCTATTTCAATTCATTACAATTGATTATAATATAGTCAAATTTATACATTTATCAAACACTTCGCGAAAATCCACCCCGAAAATTACACATTTACGAGTGTCATGCAATTCATTTTGGTAAAAGAAGCGATTTCTCAAAGATGTCCAAATGAAGTCTTTAAAATGATAATTTGGCGACATATTATATATTATGATGTAATAATGTTATCTCGTGTTTGGTGGTTGCACAGGTTTTTGTTGTCTCTTATTGTGCAACCGAAGATTACAAGACGTATGGGCACCGGTCAAAATCATAACATGTCTCAAGTTGACTCAAAAAGACATCTTAGTCCCCTAACACGGACTCGTATTTTAGAAAAATAAAATTGAGGAAAAAATTTGACTTAATAATGTTCTTGACATGTTGTATTGCCATTTAACAGTAAGTCAGCCTTTTACATTGTAATGATATAGGTCGCACTTTCACATTTATCAAGTGCCCTTCCACAATTTTACCATTTAATTTTAATTTTCCTCGATCTATAAAATTTTCCAATAGTCCAAAGAACTGTATCATATTCTCCAGTCAAAGCCAAAATTATGAAAAGCAGAGTTTGAAATATGAGCGCGCTAGATCTGACATCCCACCAATCAGAGCAGCGTGCTCATCGCGTGCTCAAGCAGCCTTTGTTGAAAGCAAGACTTGTAGAATTTTCCCTGCCATGCGGTCGCTTTGGGGTGTGAGGGTTGTGGAGGCTGAGACCGAGAACTGTATAGAAATCGAATACAATAGAATTTTGTTAGGATTTAAAACCAGATGCTGACCCTTCCTTTCCGGCCAGCCGAAATGATTGCGATAAGTGGTCAATGTGTCCGATTGAAATGTTATTAAAATTAGTCGCGTTCACATAAATTGTTCATGAAACACGCACTTTGAGTCATGTCTCTAGGACGAAAAATGCGTGAGATACGGGGCAAATGTTTTGATCACAGGCATGTTTATTTGCGGGTAACATAATGTTTTCTTGTCAGTCAAGTGTTGGTTTGAAATCAGTTTGAAATGACAGAGATATTGATTAATATTGCTGTATAAAATCCTCAACATTGGTAGAAATTATTAGTTTGATTTGAAGAATAATATCGAGGTCGTTCACTGCGGCATCGTTTGTCGTGTGGGGAGTTTGCGGGTCCAGTGCGGGTTGAGCGGGGGTGCAATGCGGGTGCAATGTGGGCAGTAGGTGGGACAGGGATGTGGGCATGTTGTGGGCAGTGAGTGGGACAGGGATTTTGCATAGTGTGGGGTTGCGACCATGTGGCTACCATGCGGCTCCCGCACGGGAATTGGGGGGGGGGGGGGGGGTGGGGGGGGGAAGGCGATTCCAGGCTTCCGCACGGGAAACGCACAGATTACCTCCCGCTTACCCCGCACCACCCACGAATCCCACAGTGCCCGTGGGGTGTGTTTGCTGGGTTGTTTGCCGACGGTACTTAATTTATTAAATGAAATTTCGAAGATTCAAATAAGTCTCATAAACGTTCGAATAACCATGCGTTTGATGTCACTCTTTTGGCATCGTAATTCGATCGCCTCTGACGTTTTAAAAACGACTGCTTTGCGACTGTTTAACGTCCCTTGTATTTGCATCGCAATTCGATAGTCTCTGACGTTTTAAAAACGATTGCTTTGCGACTGTTCAACGTCTCTTATGTTTGCATCGCATTTCGATCGCCTCCGACGTCTTGAAAACTATCGTTTAGCGACCGTTTCACGACCCTTTTTAACGCGTCGCAATTCGATAGTCTCTGACGTCTTAAAAACTATTGCTTTGCGACTGTTTAACGTCTCTTGTGTTTGCATCGCATTTCGATCGCCTCCGACGCCTTGAAAACTACCTTTTAGCGACCGTTTCACGACCCTTTTCATTGCATCGTAATTCGGTCGTCTCTGACGTCTTATAAGCGATCTTTTTGCGACCGTTTCACGACTGTTAGACGTCTTCACAACAACAAACTACCTTTTAGCGACTCGAATACTACCTGACTATCAGAAAACGACTTGTTTGCGATCAGAACGACTCTTTCACGACTAGTTTACTACCTTATTTTTCTGTAAGGGAGTCACAAATACCTTAAGCAGCATACAAATTTTTATTTCTCTCTTTATTGTTTATTTTCATGATAAAACCTTTGAGTACATTCACAAATTTTAAAATGGTTGGTAGGATGTATGTACAGTCAAATTCAAATAAAAAAAACAGACTTGCATTTTGTAGTTAGACTTGGTGCATGGCTGTAGACTGCTTTATTTTATTTATATTTCACTGCTTTTCATTTTTTACCCATTTAAAGTATCTTATGATTAAATTTTAGTGATATTTAAGGTATTAGTATTAGTTAATGTCTTGTTAACTCTACTCTGTCATTTTTTATAATCACTGTTTAAAAAAGCATGCGGTTGGCAATTTTTTGCATCCTCACTAATTCTTAACTAATTAATTATCATTGGGTTGACAGTTATGAAGGAGAAAAACAAATTTTTGGTACACAAACTTTTCAACGTGAAAATACAAGTACCATTTTGAACATATATATTTAAAATATGTGACTAACCCTTGGATAATGACCTATATTTGGCCATATCGGTTGGAAATTCCATGCCCGAGTAGAAAATCATGACTTACCATAAGGAAAAAGTAGGAGACTAGATATGACATTTACACCAATTTAAGTCAATCTAATCTGTCATTTTTTCTGATTGTTGAGTTATTTTTCAATATGCCACAATATTTGGCAAGATATTTGAACTAGACCAGAGTGTTTAAGATATGATTTATTTATTTTCAGTGGCTTGATGTTCCAACTTCTAATCAGGACGAACAATGTTTCCAGGTGGTGTGGAGGAAGCTGGAGGAAGGACCAACTCCCAGACGATAAGTATCACTTCGAGGCAGAATACTAGACTCCGAGACTAAAGGCTTCTCGCCAATAAGAAGACGAAGAAGACTTGATCCGTTTTAAACCGTAACTGAAGACGATACCCCCCACCGCTTCCATGTGCCGAGAGCTATCGATACAATTGAAAATATTGTTGCATCCCTAATTAATGAGTACCCACGGTATACATTTATTTATTATCATTTTCATTGCGTCAGCATTTAGGTACTGGTGGTTGTTATCAATACTTCTGCTATCTGATTGCTTGGTTGGTAGTTAGTTTCATTATTTATAATCATTTTAATTTAACAACAAACCTACTTGTGGGTTGTTATATATATTTTTTTTTAAATAATATATATAGAACTAACTAGTTTAGATTGGGAACCAGGTGTGGCTAAATACATAATACATCTTTGAAATATGTTCATCTGATAAATTGTATGTGATTATTGTTTTAGCTCTATATTTTCTATAAAATTAAGAATGTTTATTATGTTTTGGCCGATCATAAAATCTTGATTCATAATTTATTAACCATTTTTTTTAAACGTTTTTGTTACAGTCTTTGTGCCAGAAGTAATCGTTTTGCACAATCTCAAACGTATACATGTAGGCAATGAACTAATTATGGATTGGGAACTTGGGAGTTGGATGAATATGTAATACTCTTGTTTAAAGATTAACTATCGGAGAATTTTATGTACGTGTTTAAGCTTTATTTTTATACAAAATTAGGAGTAGCTCTTTATATCAAATGGTCCTGTATGGTTTTGTGCTTCCGTTGACAATAATAACATGTGCTAGAGATCAGAAAAAAAATCCTTCAATTTGACTCAAAGTGTCAATATGTGGTTTGTGGATCAATGTGGATTCCTCAACACGGTACTCCCAGGAATCATGTCTTTTAAATACAGTCACAATTCAGCACACACACGTAAATCAAACTAAAGAAATTAAATTAACTATTGTGTGATGGGGTAAAACACCCAGTCATTCTTGAAGACTACGTCACTATCCTATATCTTACGAGAAGTGGCAGTACAATAGAGGGAACTACAAATGAAGGAAGTGCAACAGCTGTTCATCTGCAGAGTAGACTTCGTCATTCTCAAACAAAACGACATTTGCCGATAGTTAACAAGATGACAGTAAAGTAGAGGCAACGACACTTTGAGAATGTTGCTGGCTCGTACAAGTGCTCGTGCTTGAGCAGTTCACCTGGTCTTTCCCAAACAACGTCATTAGCTACAAGTTAACGAGAAGTGACAGTACAGTAAAGGCAACAACCCTTCACTGTTCTATAATGTTGCTGGTACTTTAAGGGTCCTGTGCTCGAGCACAGATAACGTCACTTTCAAATAGTTTTTAAGAGGCGACAACTCTTCATTTAGTCGAGGATGTTGCAGGCTCGTAGAGCGCCTTGTGCTTGAGCAGGTAATTGGCTACGAAGTTGATTGGATCTTGAGGTCGTTCCTTGGCCAATGCGGACATGGCTTGCAGCAAGATGGGCACAACTGTCTGGTCGAGGTACTGCCTGGTCGGCACCGTTTGCAGATCGGCACGACTCTTCTTGGTGGGAGGCTCATCCTTGCACGCTGGAGCTGCAGCCGCACTAGCAGCTGCTTTCTGCAATGATCAACCATTGAAGATTTGAAAGGCATTTCATTTCGTGAAGTAGGCCTAGTTTTAATGTCCATTTTCATCGCGTTGTGGATGTGCGTTATTTTTAAAGAGGCTGATTGAATTTTTTTTAGAATATCGAGACAAAAAATTCGAACAAGCCAATTTATAAAAAACCTAATAGATCAATGTGGTTCAAACTCTCACAAGTCCAGTCTAATTAAGAGTTGGTCAGGATTGGATACTTAAGCTAAAATCATTATTTCTCAGCTAGTAGGATACTTAAGTGCAAAAACACTAAAAAGGTCAAATAAAATTGCCGTTTTAAAGATAATAAAGATGATATTTCTGGTAAATTTCATAAAATTATCTTTGAAAGTTTATCCTCTAGTGAAAGACGTCAAACAAAATCAATGTTTGCGTCTGGTCTCTAGCTTTTGTGTAAAACACAAAACGTGAGACATTTTCTTTGAAGGTTTTCGAATTCTTACTTTGCTAATTAATTACGCTTTCAATTACCAATTAAAATAATTAGTTTTAGGCTGGGCATGATACATAAATAAATAAATGAAACAATGAAAGATTGGAATTTAGTCGCACATTGCTAAAAGACCAGACATTTTTTTTTAGAATGGTGGCACCTATCACTGGCTTGGTGTGGTAAGATTTAAGCTCAATATTGAGTCGGTAACTGAACTTTAATCATGATCAAATATACAAATTGGTCGTAACCCAATATGTTTATGGTAAACTTCCCAAAAAAAGTTTTAAACTTGACCTACAGTTTGTTGGCTAGCCGGATTAGATGCACGACTTCCAACTGTTTCTTTTGCTTCTTCTAACGGTGGTTTATCTGGAAACAAAATTATTCGTCAGTAGGTACCTAATAAAATTTTAGGAATGTAAACTCCAACCGGGGCAAATAAAGTTAACCAAGATAAACCTGGACAAGAGATCATAATCTAAGATAATCCCTGTTTCACAAAGTTTAATAATCTGCGTGTACAATGCAGGTCATTACATTTTCACCTCGGATCCAAACCATGCTCAAAATGTTCATTTCTTTCAAGAAAAATCAGAGAATAGTTGATGATAACTGTGGGGTTAGGTGTCATTATCATAATTGTTCTGCTATTCGTTTATAGGTCAAATAAACAAGTTAGCGCATAATAAACCGTAATATTAATTTTCTCCAATCAACCGTTTGTTTGAAAGTGTGTCATTGATTTGTTATGGCCAATAAACGACCAAATCTACTTACCACCCGAAGACGCCATCGCTCTGATTCACCGCCTTTTATAAGACGTTCCTGCTTCCTGCCTGTAGCAGTGGATCGCTATATCGCTTGTTGAATTTCGATATATCGATATCAACGATTCGATTCCTTGAAATGATAATATCTTAAATTTGAAATGGGAAAACGATGATAAGAAGTGCAAGCCTTTATAAGAAACAATTCCTATTTATACCTCCGAATCTAATAAAATATAAAAAGAATGTGCCTAAAATAATAAAGAATTACATACATACATACAAAAATATGATAACCAGATTTCTCGAATGCTAAAAAAATTGCTTAAAGGTTATGATTCGCGTAGCTCCAGCTCCTGGCTCGACGGAAAATCCGATTCCATGGCTCATTTATGTGGATAGATAGAAAATATTTATTTATATATATCCATGTATCCATATATCCATGATAATTATCCATGTATCTATGCCATTGGACGCCCAACAAATAATTACACTATATCCCAAAGGTTAGCTACCTCATGACAGCCAGGAGTTAATTTTCCTCCTTTAATAAGTTTACAGCATTCTCTTCTAAAGCTTCCTACATCTTTGCTTGTCTGAACTGACAGAGGATTCATATTAAAAATTCTCATTCCTTTATAGAAAATAGTGTTTTCAAGAAGTTTTGTTTACACCTTTTTCTAGCACAATATTATTTCTCGATCTTGTACTGTGAGTATGACATAATATTATTACATGGATGGATAATAGGAATAGGAACCAAGCCATTCACTATCCTAAAAATTAATGTAAGTGTAATTAAAGTTATTCTTTGTTTGACAGTGAGAAATGACAAAGTAGTGCACATTTTCTTTTCATGTTTACCCTAAGGATACTTCTCATAACAATATTCTGAACCCTTTGAAACATCTCTATTTAATTTTTTATTTAAAATAAAAAGTACCGAGCTGCAATAATCAATATGTTGAGCAACAATTGATTTATGCACTAGAATTTTAGGACAAACTGAGACACACATTTATTCTCCTGAAAAGGCCTACTTTTTTGGCTAACTTTTTTAGTTTGTTATGGGCATGATCTTTGAAGAGTAATATTGGTGTGCCTCAACTTATTAGAAAAATCCCTTTTTACCTGTGAATAACATGGAGTATATGGCGTAGTATATAGTACATTTATATGAATAATCTTCAAATCCAAGAAAACCCGCCTAATTCAAGTCAAGTAACCATACAAAGGAACCGGAACCGAAGAACAGCTGGCTAGGATGTATAGTAAATTCAAGGCCACATAAAATTAAACAAGGGGAAGACTGACTTTTGTTTTTCTATCTGAAATTTATTACGGATGCACGTAAATATCAAATGCTTTTATTTATGTAGTAAAGAAATGAATGGTTTAGAGTTGTAATTGTCAACCACTAGCAGGAGGAGCGTAATAACACCTATGGCAGTTGATACCTGAAACCTTTTCGAAAACATAGCCTAGCTTATGCAAGTTGTGATTGTCGTTTACTGCAGACAGGAGAAACCAGTGCCAGTGGTGACTGCTGGCAGACCCTCCCATTCAACCATTGACAAACCCAAGGCTGGGCAAATGTTTCAAGACTTCTCTCATCATCTCGTCGGGTCTAATAATAACTAAAATAGCAAAATTGATTCTGTTCTCAATTTTGACTGACAATGTTGGGGTCCTGTAGCTAAATGCCATTTTTTGCTGTTGAATGTCATTTTTAGCAACAGGTAAACAGAAGGAAATATTCATTCCACGGACCATTGTTTCGTTCTACTGTACTAAAAGAGCTTCCAGACGGTCTATGTCAAAAAATAATCGGGGACTAAATTGACCTATCTCTGCTTAACTATCTGTTTTTTTTTTCATTTTCTTTCAGGTATAAGTCTAACACAAGATTCTTCCTGGACACCGATGTATCTTTTATTAATTTAATAAACTTGCTGAGTATGTTGGTATTCGAATATAAATAGTACAGTAAGATGGACAGCTTGAATGACATATCGAGCAATGATTCCAAAGCATCGTTTTGGAAGAAAACTTCCAAAGCTGTTCCTGGCAGGTAAATAGTAATTGTTTTATATCTGCTTTATCCATGCATATATCTTGCTTTACCTGAATGTTGTCCACAATTCCGAACGATTGCTAATTGCAGGCCTAGTCCGAAGAAAGAACCACAGCCTGGAGTGAATCGGCAGAAGAATACAGGATCCAGCTCGACATCATTCCAAGATTTCCAGGAAAGTGTCAGCGATGCTTGGGATATGGGCGATGATGAATTTTGCAATATATCAGGTAAAACAACTCGGTTAAAAAATAACACTAATGTCATGAAGTGATTAAATTTGGTAACGTTGGATGCTGCCACCAGCTTATGTGCGAAGCCCTGATAAGCAGGCTGAGCGGTCAAGACACTAGAAATTAAGGTTCCTCGAGACGAAACACGAGTGTTTTTAAAAAATGAGGCGAATCGAAGGAATTAGTAAAACGCATTCTATTGAACATAGAAATATGGCTTTAATTGAACAAATATATAAACTTACATGATATCAGCAAAAACCAGTGGTCTCCTCGCAAGAACCAAGAGTAGAGTGTCCTCAGATCTGTTTCTGAAGATGGCAAGAGCTTCTATTTCCCCTACTAAACACCCCTCAATATCCCGTTCTAACAAAGGGTTATCTTGGGTGGATGGTAAAAACCAACCCCAATATGAAAATAAACAGAATACGAAAGGTAGAGCTTACCAAGTACTCTGCAAATAATTCCCGTTAGGCGGTGCTATTTTAAAGTGGTACAAACAATACTGAATTTACAGGGGTCCATAGGTTTAAACATTGAATAAACTTCTAAATGCTTCGGGTCTTGCGAGTCTGACATGAAATAATATACGTACTCCCTATAAAATATTAACAAAACATATCTCCTTGAGATATCACAACAAGTTTATTTAGCAGAAAAACTTCAAATTTTGTTCGTAGACAGAATCTCTGAAAAACAAATTTTTCAATGACCCCGGCATCAGGAAAAATTTCAGCTTTCATTAAAATTTAAAAGTTTTTGAAACGCACCAAATTCACTTGTCGGTTCTAAAATTGCACCCCCGTCGCAATGAACAAGTTTATTTTGCAGAAAAACTTCAACTTGTGTAAGTAGACAGAATCTCTGAAAATCGGCTTTTTTAATGACCCTGGCTTCATGAAGAATCTCAGTTTTTCATAAAAATTGAAAAGTTCTTTAAACACATCAAATTCACTTGTCGGTAGTAAAATTAAACCCCCGTCGCAATAAATGATTATGTTTGATTATTTCTATTTATTTTAGTAGGTAGTAGTACTTTTTTTTTTTTTTTAGTTTTTTCATCTGGTTTATATATTTTAAATTTATTTTCAGTCCAATATCTATGATCCAAATTATAAAACTGACTATTTCCAAAACATCAAAAGCTTTTGTCAATTCAGTCGACCTAGTCGACTGTTCAGTGAAACAATCTTTCATTTGAAAGGCAGAGTGGTTCAGAGCCGTGATTTGTAGAAATGCATATGTTAGTTTTTAGGACCGCCACAATGTTTTAACAGAGCAAAACTGAACACTTGCATTTCTAATCTTTCATTGTAGTTTGTAGTGCTATTATGTGGTAGGATATATTTCTGTCTTTGGATTTAGGCTACCTTTGAGATGGAGCAAGATCTAACTATAAACAGGCTGAGGAATTTGGGAGAAGAACCAGGAGTCAGCCCTAGAGCATATTGAGCATGGTGGTGGTAGAAGGTGGAGCTAAAGTTGATAGCGATTGCAACAAAGCTTGTGCAATTTAAAATTTGAACTGATGCTGAT
Organism: Nemurella pictetii; assembly: GCA_921293315.2. Classification (NCBI taxonomy): domain Eukaryota; kingdom Metazoa; phylum Arthropoda; class Insecta; order Plecoptera; family Nemouridae; genus Nemurella; species Nemurella pictetii. The sequence goes on along the minus strand of OV121116.1, from coordinate 20,868,061 downwards.
TTATATTACCTGGAACCTAAATTTCGATCAATATTTTATCCGGAATCAAGTTGGATTTGAAATTTTAGCTAGAAATTATTTAAAAACCAAAATTTTGCTTGGAACACAAATTGGAACTGGAACCTTTTTTTAAAGCAATATCTGGAACAAGAATCAGAGCTGTTATTTGCGGTACTGGAACCAAAATCCATTTCTGTAGGTGTCCCTGGTTGCCCGTATTATTAGATTTTGTTAGTTATGTCTTTAGGTTGTCCAAACCATTTTTCCTTACTGACATCTTCCCCAAAGACGCCTACACAAGGTACCTCTGCGTGGCACTATCTAGTTATCTAGTGTCTTATCAGTTATCACTCTCTTGGGATTTCTACGACTGATCCCCGAGATGTTTGTTTGCTGCAGATGTTAAGATCTCCAAGAGGCTTGCGCAGTCTGCTGCTTTGAGCGTGATCAACAGACATCGCTGCAGCGGTGATAACTTCTCGGAACGTTCCTCTGGACAGGGGGATCAAGGTAGACTTACCGTGTCTAGACCACTTCATACTTCACCCCCTCGAAGCAAATGACACAGGGTGCCATCTATGTGAGATGGCCTTTCCTCTGTCAAAAAATGCAATCAAATGTGTTTAAATTTAATTGGACGACAAAATTCTTGCTAGTCTCAATCGGCATTTGGATAGTTTTAAGGACTTAGATTTTTGGCTTATTTTCAAATTAAAAATAAGTGTTTGGATCACTTTTACAGATCACACTGCTTTCACACTTTCACACTGTGTAATACGTGTAATTTGTTCATGCAAATCACTTATATTTTTTTCAAGCATCATTTTTACAGCAAGAAAACCGAACTGAATTCGGCAATAATTCGACACTTTAAGCGCTTCCTGTGTTTTGAAAACCTGCCTCTGGGTTTGAAAAAGTGTGACCGAAAAGTCGGCAGTCACTATAATGTGCTGTGTAGCAAGCTTTGTGCGCATTGCCTGTTCCCAGAAGCCGGAGGCGTCTCGCTGGAAGCGGCGGCGGCGGCGGCGGGGCAAGCGGCGGTCACGCAGCCCGTCAACGCCCACCGGCCAAGCTCCCCTGCGTTGCCAGGTCGCCCGCAGCCCATACGACCCAACCAGATTCGCGGCAAGACGCACCTCTCCACCAAGGAAGGTAGCTACTCAAGTCTCCGACTGTCGTCAGTAGGCCGGTTTAAATATTAAAAAGCCAATTTGCATGCAATAGACCTATTATAGCAGAGGGAAAACTTGCAGCTCGGTTTGTTTCCCTGTCGACACAGGAGCCGAATGCGATAAGAGCAAGCTCGAGCGATTCCTGCCGCTGTTTGACACAAGCCTGCTCAATCTCGAGGACCTACGGCAACTCAGCTGGTCTGGCGTTCCCGTCAAAGTGCGAGCCGTCACCTGGCGGCTGCTCTCGGTGAGTGCCCCTCCCCGCGGACGCGATTTTTGCCGGCGGTTTTTGTGGAACGCTCGGCGAAAGTCACAAATTTTGTCCAGTATACATGTGTACAAGCTCTGGCTTGATAACTGGGGCATCGATCCTGCAGCTATTACAAGCTTTTGGCTTTGCAATGGAGTGAGGAAGAGAACAGTTTCATTGGAACCAGAATTATGCGTTTGTGCTATGGTACACTAAGATTTATTCAAATCCTCACAAGAGCTAATAGAAAAGAGAAAGAAGAGAGGAAAGACAGGGCGAAGTTTCTTTCTAGTAAATTTGCGAAGAAAAAATTAATGTTCATTCGTTGTCTTTTGGAAGCATGTGGCTTCAATTTGAGTTTGGCTCTGCCTGGCAATGGTATCTAGTCTAGGATTGCAGCGAGAAGAGAATTGTTGCGCCCTGAACTTGTGCTTTCTTCGGATCCAATCTGACGGCCCGACACCCTCTCCGAGTTCCCCATGCGGCGGCTAGCCGGCGCCCGTGGCAGGAGGGTGTCGTGAATGCTCCGTGCATGTATTCGGCGGAAGCCGTCTGACGGGACTGGTCGGATTGCGCAGGGTTACTTGCCGGCGAACCTGGAACGGAGGCAGCAGGTGCTCGAGCGCAAGCGTCTCGACTACTGGAGCCTGGTGAAGCAGTATTACGACACGGAGCGCGACGAGACTTATCAAGACACATACCGGCAGGTAACGGACGCGCAAGATTATCCGATTCGAATGGAATGGTGGTTCGGGGTTCTGCTCAACTTTTAACGCATTTAACGGCTAGCCATGGTTCCCGGTTGGATTCTTTTTCAAGTGCTTTGTGAATCCTGTGTCAACCCATATAATTAAACCCGTTTGCTGCTGGGTATTTCTTGCAAATCTTTTGCTAAATTAATCACAGAGGATCAACTGTCATTCTTAAGTTGTTGAAGTTTTGTTATTTAGACAATTAATAAATGAATCAACACCCTATAAACTCCAATAGGCATTAAAAATCTGGGCGGATGACGAGATGGTTCAAGTTAACGTCACCGTTAGCGTTAGGCAAGTTTACGCCCGAATCAAACCGGTTGGCAGTTTGACGTCATGTGAAACACAATTTCCTTCTAGATCCACATCGACATCCCGCGTATGAGTCCGCTGATAGCACTGTTCCAACAACGCGACGTGCAGGAAATGTTTGAGCGCATCCTGTTCATCTGGGCAATCAGGCACCCAGCTTCCGGCTACGTCCAGGGCATCAACGACCTGGTCACACCTTTCTACGTTGTCTTCTTGCAAGACGTCGTACCTCCAGGTGAGGCGACGCCCGCGTTTTACGAGCATGCGCTTTTGTAGTGCAGTTAGTCTTGGTAAATAATTGCTTGTGTGCTACTACCTCCGAGATAGGGACAGCGATAAAAGAGCTATCCGGCCATTTGGCACTGCTCACAAGCAAAACCTCACACCACCCCCATCACATCAAGGAAACAATTTAAAGCGATTGTTTCAGAAAACTTCTGACAACCAATTCACAAGAACTGTCCGAGAATGGATGCGCTGAGTGCAATCCCTCGTTGGCATGCTCTTTCTAGCATAATCGAAGTTTGTCAGCGAGCGTTCTGTTCCTCTCTGCGCAGGTTGCAACCTGGACAGCTTCCAAATGTCGTCCCTGCCGAAGGAGCAGCAAGACGTGATCGAAGCCGACTCGTTCTGGTGCCTGTCCAAGTTCTTGGACGGCATACAAGACAACTACATCTTTGCCCAACTTGGCATACAGCATAAAGTCAACCAGCTGAAAGAACTGATTCAACGGATCGACGGTAGGCACCAATGATAATAATAACTGCCAAGACTGCAGTTTTTAGCCGGAACGCCTCGTTTGGGCAAGCACTTTGACACCTGCAGCAGCACTATCGATGCCGTGTAGCACTTGCCTTCAATGGCAGGGCAGGTGAAAGCAAGCATGATGATCGGCAAGACGGCAGCGTTTAGCGCAAAGGTCTCGCCTTGCAGGCACGCTCCATCGGCACCTGCAGCAGCACGGCGTGGACTACCTGCAGTTCTCGTACCGATGGATGAACAACCTGCTGACCCGCGAACTGCCGCTTCACTGCACGATCCGCCTGTGGGACACATACCTGGCCGAGTCGGACGGGTTTGCCGCCTTCCAGCTCTACGTTTGCGCAGCCTTTCTCACTCACTGGCGCAAGCAGCTGCTGCTCGAACGCGATTTCCAGGTAACTAGGGTAGCGTGTATACGGAAAAAATTGGGCGGTTAAGAAATTCATCGGTTGATCCCGTCCGTACGGGCAATGCAACGAGACGATGTGCTTGGATTTGAAGGATAAGGGCAGATAGCCTTGCAGTTGTATTAATGTTTTGGCCTTCGGGGAAAGAAGGCTTTTTTGCCGGAACGTTAACACCACTTTAATTCTAAATCGTGCGCTTCTTTATCCTCTCGGTAAGTTGTGCCGCACTGCTTTTCGCGTAGGGAGAGAGGGTTGTTGTCTGGATTTGTCTGATTAACAAAATTTTACTCTGTGCTCGATGTCTTTTCCATTGGATACCCTCTCTCGAATTATTTCTTCTCGATTTTTTATTGTTTTTAAATAATCTCTTCTTTAATCTTGTCCTCTGTGCTATCAAAAAAGCAAATTTTCAGCAGTGTCTAGCAAGGATAAGGCTATCCATCTCTCCCACAAACATTTGCCAGTTCCCTTGAGCGAACCGCGAAACGTATTATCGACGAACGGCTAACCGCCCGCCTGGCGATGTCGGCAGGGCCTGATGATCATGCTGCAGAAGCTGCCAACGCAGAACTGGAACGACTCCGAGATTGGCGTTCTCGTCGCCGAGGCGTACCGGCTCAAGTTCACGTTTGCCGACGCCCCCAACCACCTTTCCGGCGGCGAGAGATGACCGTCCGCGCGGGCAAACCGATGGTGCAAAAGACCGACAGCTTCAGACCACGGCGTCGAGATGCGCGGATGAAATTATTTACTGTTCCAAATTCTTTATCGTGGGAGATGGAAAAATTATGTGAAAATAAATTACCGAGCAGATTTTCTGTTCTCAAAACAGTTTTCTTTGAGAATTTTGTTCTGTGGGTTTAATTTTGTTGCTATGGTTGCTTCATATGGACAGGAACAATTGAAGTCTGGATTAGATGTGTTGGTTAGTGAGTATCAATATTTACGATGCAATATTAGTTGTTAGTTTTGTATTTGTTTTCAAAGGATTCCAGAAATGAAATACAGCACCTAGAGTACTTTTAAATTTTGGGCAGCAATTGATATTTATTCCAGCATTCTTCCATAAGCCAAGGAGACTGCCAGGCGCACTGAACTACAGACCAAACGGGCTGATCATAGTGCTTGTACTGTTTTCCAAACACACTCCTCCGTTTATCCCCGGCATTTTTAATGACCACGGCCATTTGAGCATTGCTTTGCTTGCCTGTCAGTGGTTGCAATTGAGAATAATGATCCTGTTCCCAAAAAAAAAACTTGTGCTTGGAATCTAGGCTCCATGTTATTGACTGAGCCGTGAACCAAGACTTGTTTTGAATGCAACTAGCCATTTTGCTGAGATTTGCAATCATCATCCTCCTCCCTTGGTACCTTGGCCTTCCAGTTATAATCCTCAAGACATTTTCGATAAGGAAAGTCACTTGCAGGGAAAAACTTGAAGTTCAAATGAAAATAGAAAGATATAAAATGTAGTGGTATGCTACCATATATTTATACACATTTCTTTAAATAATTTTTTTTTGGTTTTTTAAATACAGTTCATCATCATTAATAATATTAATATTATGAATAATAGAAGGGGTTATAGCAGCATCCGTCCAAGATGAAACGCGTGCCGATCACCGGTGCAAAGAGAGCCGCTCGACCACCGCCGCCACAGACAAAGCGCTACCGCCGTGAACGCTGCCTGCCCAGCGGTAGGAAGTTGCGCCCCGTCACCGGGCAGATGTGCGGGTGCCGCACGCACTCGGGATGGACGAGAACGTCGTTCGGGAAACGCGCAAAACTCGGCTCGGGGAACGGTTGCTTGCAAACGCAGCAGTAACTGTTCAACACAACGAGCAACATGTATTTTTTTTTTTTTTTTCTGAGGTAACTAGTACTAGGGCGGTTGTCTAATGCGACCAACTGGTCGGTGTTGTAGCGGTGCCATTGTAGCGTCCGGTATTCCCGGGTTAAACCTGGTTTATGGTTAAGCCGGTTCTTCACTGGCACCGGTTTGCCACAAACAAGTTTGCCGCATTACTCACCGGCATTAGGTATAGTCTATGTAGGATTGGCCACAATTTAATTTAACTAAATTTAAAATTTAAATTAAAAATCTGAGTTCTAAGTTCTTTCTTAAGTTTTTAACTAACGCAGTTATAGTAAAATATAAAGATATTATGGTGACCGTAAATTGATTTCGCAGCATGTCGGTGTGAATGAACAATACTAGCGCAGAGCAGAAAATAAATAGAGTATCAGGCCCCAGGCTTGTAAGGTTAAGCCCTGTGGGTTTCATCCGGATAATGGTTCAGTAACATTCTTCCTCATATCGCGTTTTACCATGCCTTCCGAATTCTCCATCGCAATTACACAAATCCCATCAGGGGTATTGTGGAGAGGTTTCTATGCACATTGGATAAGGTAGGGCAAGATGAACTATGCAAGGCACTTACTTGGTCGCGTAGAGAGGTACAGAGTGACGTTCAAGGCCTAGGAGCAAACACTTTTGCTGTAGATTTTCCCCGCGTGCTAGCGATGCCACCATCTTACTGGTTCGGTACTGAAAGGCAGAAGCTTCAATTAATATTACATCACTAGTATCATTGTTGACTTCAGTGAAGTTTGGTAGTAGTGGCTTCACGGTTTCTGCTCTGTTCGATTGGATTGGTGTTTAAAAATTAAAAATTAGTTTAAAAATTAAAACCCTATGAAGTCAGTTCATCTATTGTATGTGTTGAACATAATTTTGAAATTTTGTTGTGTAGAGTACGTGTCCAATATCATTAAACCCATATTTTTGCCCTTAATTCCGTGAGCCTTTCTTGATCAGGGGGCCCGCAACCAATGCCGAGCTAAGTACGATTTCCAAGCAAGGATTGAAATGGCTTGGTTTTGATGGAAACATTGATAGCTAAACACTGAGGATTTGGAATTTAATTTGACATGTCTAAAGATAATGCTTGGAGAAGAAAAGAGTGTTGGCCCTGATAAGGAACTACGGTGAAACACTACGTCCTTATTGGTAACGGCAACCTAGGGTGGCAACAATTTTTATACCTAATGCACATACAGTTCTTGAATGTAAAACATCAGCTGCTGTCACTAGTGTAACGTAAAACAACGTAAGCAGCTCCATTTTCAATATCATTAAAGAGAGCCCATACTTGTTTATTTGGTTGTAACTGGATTGTATTATAAGAATTAAGAATCAAATTCTACTTATAAAGCCCCCCATTATTAAGGAAAAAAATCTTTTCTACATACAGCATTACACATCTACCTAACCATCCGACATCGGCTCTGGAAACCACAAAGTAACCAACGTAACTTAAGTTCCAAAACTGCCCACCTTATTGAGCGAGCCGCGCAACGCTCCTCTGACAAACGACTCGACAACGGCAATGTTCCAATCGGGCGGTATCATTTCCAGGACCTTGGCTGGATTCAGTTGAGCAGCCCTTGTGTTGAGCAGCCGTAGCGCCGGGACCAGGTACTCGTTCTGCTCGGAAACCCTGCACAACCGTTCACTGCTTGATTCGCTTGCTTGTTAACCCTACATAATTGTTTAAAATTGATTGGTTCGGACAGAAAGTCGGCACTTCTGTTCATCACTCCTTGAGTAGTTCCATCGGAACCAAATTTATTTTTTCATAGTTTTTGCAGTAAACTTCATTTTCTGTACATAGATTTCACTTGGCCTCTTTAAAAAGTAAATCCCACAAGTTTCTACACCTGACCAATTAGCTGTAAGTTGGCTGAATAAATTTTAAAAAATGGCCAGGCTAGTTAACTTAATAAAGCTGAAACCCTTGCTCTGACCATGTGTACTCACAGCAAGTTTGGGTTGAGATAAGTCTTAAGTAAAAGCTGGAACGCATCATCAGAACCTGCTGATGACATTGCTGTACAATATTCTTCGGCCCCCTCGAAGTCCTTGAGCTTGTGAACGAGAATGTCCAGTGCTGCTTCGTGTCGCTCCAGCTGACAAAGTAACACACAAAGTAACAAAACTGTTAAGCGATCGAAGAAAACCGTTTAGTATCTAGTATCTACTTACATGCACGACAGGTATATATTTATTATAAGAAACCAAATATGCGAACGAAGTTCACAATGCCCCGATCTCGGGCTCTGATACGAGAACGCCAGAGCACAAAGCTCGCATAGCCTGTACTTCCGTGTGACGTCACGAGGTGTGCAGCGCCCTACCTTCCCGTAGAGGATGGCCGTCTCCTGGTGCAGCTCCGCGTCCTGCACACGGCTGAGGAGCAGCGGTACCCGGTACGCGGCGGACCGCCTCAGCAGTTGGCGCAGCTTGCCCCGCGTCCGGACGAGCGCCGTCTCGTCACGGTCAGTGTCGGCCAGCAACCGGACCACCTCGTCCAGGTACAAGATCGCAAGCCGCGTGTGGAACTTCTCGGTGCCCGGTCCCGGCTCGGTGCCCGCCTGCTGGGCAAGAGTTGAATCACGTTGCATGTCCGGTACTGTGGACACGGTGAGAGACCGTTGCTCGAGACGCTCGACGTTGCAATCGCTGGTTAAACAGAGCGTTTCGGAGACTGTGTTTTATGTCGTAGGCGTTCTCTGATGTTGTGTTATATAAATAAATAAACCATGGTCTCTGAAAGACTCTGTCTAGCCCAATAGACTTAGTTCTATTTTGTTTTTAACCGCCAAAAAGTTAGGTCCTTCCAAATAGCTTCCGAACAAGTCATTCCGTTAACAAAAGAACAATCCTCATGGCGCCTACCTGAGGTGTCGCTCCTTCGCCGAGCCCGAGCTCCTTCTCGAGCACGAGATACTCGAGGTAGTCGAGCGCGGCGTCGGGATGCGGCTGCAGGAAGCGCAGCACGGCGTCGGGCGTGACAACGGCGGCGGCGGCGGCGTCGACGCGCTTGAACACCTCCGCGCCCGCCGCCGGGTCCTTGCTGACCAATAGCTCCGCGTACTTCCACACAAGGGCTTCCTCCGCGACGCTGAAACCGACGACGTGCACGCCCGTCATGCAACCGCCTCTGCCGCTATCGCACATGAATGCGTGCTGTTGAAAAGCTTGCGCAAATTTGAGATGAGGGTAATAAAATTTTAAACAATGCACCTAACCATGTGAAAATAATCAAAAAAATATAGGGCCAGCGGAGAATTACCATGAGGATGCGCGCAGCATAGCTTTGTGAAACAAATTGTAATGCCGAGCATTCAAATCGCTTAAAGAATCGTTTTCTTGCAGTATCTTAGGTTCTCATCCATTTTCTCTGTTACTGGCTATGTCATTCACCGGGCAGTGACATAAAAAAAGTAGACACCAATTTCGCAACTCCACATATCGAATTCTTAATCGCAACTTCTCTATAATTTTCCAAAACTACAAATTAAACCACCATTCGGTAACTACCATCTGAAGCCGGCACCCGTCCACAGTCCCTTACCCGGCTAACTCATTGACAAAGAACTCCATGCCAGGGAAGCTGTCGTCCTGCAGCTGCCCGTCAATGATCCTCGCCCAGATGCCGAGCGCCTGGTCGAAGTCGCGCTGCTGCCGATGCATCAGCGCCAACGCATGGTGCGCACTGGCTTGGTGCATGGCGTCGCGGCACTCTGACAGCCGGCACCGCAGCTGTCCCTGTGCCACCAGCGCCACCAGCTCGCCGGCGCTCTCCGTTGCGCAGAGCTTCACCAGTGCCGTGTCCATCTCCTGGAGACACGGGTGTGTTGGCTGGGACGACGTGGCTTAATCGTGGCTTATCCGTGTAAGAAATCGACCAAACTTTAAATAATTTTAAATCGTACTTTTTAAAGAGCAAGTTCTGGGATCTGTTATGTGTCGGGTGTGAGATTTGTGTCACATTGGCTTGCCTGGCGTGGCTGGACAGTGGATGAACAGAGACTTAAATGAGTAGGAAAGCAAAGAAATTTTTTTTAGATCTTACTTTTTTAAATAATAGTATTTTAAGAACCGGTTCAAACGTCAATTCCTCTGCGTCTTCGTTCCCTAATCTTAGCACGTCGATTTTCGAAGCTTTAAATCCCGCATGGACGGGACATTTTTTGGTTGAAATGAAACTGAATTCCCAAATGATCCAGTTCCAGATGGTCCAGACTCGGCCAGTACTAACAAGCCAATTCAAGATCACATTTGCAATGCAAATTTATAGATTCAAAGAGAGCATCTTAAAATATGTCGGCACCAGGTCTTTGTCTTTGTGCTTCGAATCAACCCCAATCCGACCAACCTCCCTGCGATGCTGCGTGGCCGCACCGAACCGCATCTCCTCGATCAGCTGCTTCAAAAACAGCCGCGATTCGGCCAGCTTATGCGGCTCCCGCGCGAACAGCTGCCCGACGTCAGCGATGGCGTGCAGCGGCGGCGCGGCGCGCACGAACGGCGACGCGGCCGGCATCAGGCCGGGGAACAACGCGATCACCTCGCACGGGTCGACGGCGGCGGCGGTGAGGAGGTCGCGCGCGCTCGCCCAGTCGCCGCGTGCCAGCTGCGCGAAGCCCGCTGACTGGGTGAGGCGGCGGCGCGTCGCGGCCAGCCGCTCCCCGCTCATGCCCGCGCTCGTCACGTTCTCCATCAGCTGCATTGCTTGCTCCAGCCTGCCCGTCTCGAGCGCCGCCTGCAAACGTTAGCCGCTACAGAAAGAATGGCCGTGACAGGTAAATATGCGACTGAAGACACCGAGTTGGGTGTTTGATGGGTGACCATATGCACGTGATCAGTTCTGTTCCGGAGATAGATTGGAGGGTTGGAAGTTAGTACGACAACTTCACTCGCCTTGCTTGTCAACCTCTCGACAGCATGGATTAGTGGAGGAATCCTGTTGTTCAAGTTTTACCGTCATTCGGAAGGGACGTACAGCCGGTGGTCTCTGACGGACACTTTCCCCCCATCATTTCTGTTCCATCCACCGTGCACTGGTTCGAGATCGCCCGACCAAAACCCAGTTGCTACACACAACTCATCTTCCAAGTCTCGACCATCCTGGTTACCTGCACTTGTTGTTCCCAGGGCACAGCGACGAGCTTGAAGACCGCGCTTCGCGACGCTCCAAACACGGTGCCGTCGAAGTTGCCCAGCGCTTTGGGGGCGGCAAACTGCAGTTGCTGCTGCAGCTGCTGGTCGAGGATGCTGTGAACGGCGACGCCTTCGGGAGTCAGGCTCAGCACGTACGGGTTGGCATATGCCAGTCCGTTCGGGGCAGTGCCGCCTGCCCAAGCGACTGGCGGGCGCAGGGAAGTGCCGTCGGCGCTGACAAACATCCCCAGGCCTTCAGGGGCGTTCACTAGGAACTCATCCTGTTCGTGAGAAAACCGCTGTAAGTTTTACTGGGACAAACGGCCAGATTAATTTGTGCTTGTGAGTTTATACTCATGAAATGAGATGACATGACATTTTCATCATGACCGAACAGATAACAAAAGTAAAATAAAATCATCCACGAAAAAACAACAGCACTCTCGAATGAATCGTGACCAACCTTGGTAATCCTGCGCATGAAGGGAGTGAGCGTGGTGTTGTCGAAAGTGAAAAGGGTTTGAGTAGTGCCATCCTGGAAATTGTAGATAGCGTATTGCGATTGCAGCGCAGCGCAGATGTTGGCGCCATCGAAAGCAAGGCTGACAGCTGGCTCAGAGATTGGCACATCTTTCACGTGAGCCACTTGATCATCTGTGATGTCCATCACGCGCAGTTGTCGCTTGCCAGCCACAGCACAGCATATCTGCATACAAGATGAATGATTATATTAGGAGAACTGACACTGTTCTCTTATCAGTCAGTTTCAGAAAGTTTTCCATGCATATTGCTTGATTTCTTTAACTTGGTTCCATCAATCAAGGAATAAAAAATTCAATAGATAATGGATATGAAAGATCATAGGTAGAAAAATTGAAAGCATATGTAAATGGAAACCACACCTGTATGCAGAAAGGGTTCGCCACATTTGGATTCTCGTTAACGCAAAATGTTGTGATTCCTCGAATGGGGATTCCAGAATTGTTTAACCCATTCATGTCAAGGAGATGTATGGTTGCATCGCAAAGAACTAGAACACGGCTTAACGCTGATGCTGTCTTGATGTTGGTCACTGGTTTTCTCTGCAATCAAGTCTGACAGTTGTTACCTGGCCGTATATTCTGATCATTATTCACATGAAACTGCTTACTAACCGAATCCAGTTGTCTGTAGCATTCTCTTTTACTGGAGAAAACGATTTCACCATTAGAATCTGAAGTTTCTTCCAAAGAGTAGACAGCAATGCCGCTGTAACAATAAAAAAGTTATATTCGTTATTGTAAGCATCTTAGTGCGTAAGACACCATGATCAAGAAATTCACCCACCCTTCGGTTGTCCCGATGAACAACTCTCTTCCACAGCATTCGATGCATTCAATCTAGCAACAAGAACAATTAGAATAGAAGATTAGTACCGAATATAGAATTAGTGTTGACAATATCCGTTCCTCGTAACCTCAACTGTCAAATCTGGTAAGTCAGAAGAAATTCGTAGTAAAAAGAATGTACCTTGGCCTGTGGCTTGTCCCCAGAAAAAGTAACATTTCCAATCACCTCCACTAATTCAAACGCTTTAATAACCATGTCACTACTTGAAAGAAGTCACCTTTCATCTAAGCCAGGAACCACCTTCACATGTCACTGTCAGGCATCACTACCATGTCACTACCATAAGGCATAAATTAGGTATCAGACTTCCAAGCAAAGATGTTGGTTCCATCCAAGCCTTGACTTATCTTATCTTATGAGTTGGTATACTTGATTGAAATATTTTTCAAAATTTTATTTTAATTTGAATCAACTTAAAATTGAAATTTACTCCAAAAAATCTACAGCAAGATTCAATCTGCGTAACGATGGTTTTCATCATATTAGTATCATGGGCATTATGTTATGGAATATTTTATTTTATCTATATAATGCTGATGATTTGTGGGGTTTTGTGTGGCATCAGGAACTGCGCTTTCTGTGCTGGAAGAATTGCAACCTTACGATAGTCAAACAAGAAATCATTATTGATATTCATTGATATGTTCTGGTATAAGTGTGTAATGTTTATTTACTTGTTTGGCTTAACACCTTAAACTAATATGAGTGTCTTTGGCTAGAAGATTAGTTGGATATACAAATGACATTTGAAAGAACCATAGGAGGAAAGAATAATTTAATTGGCAAACAGCTTTAATTGCATAAATGGAGTAAGGATCATGGTTTTCTCGTTGGAAAAAGGGGAAAATTACTGTACAAATTTCACAAGTTAATTAGTACCTAGTAAAATCTATAATTTTATTCTCTAAATCTTCACAATTACAAGCATGGAAAAACACATTGCTTGAAGCGTAAGTTACTTCAGATTATTGTTTCTCATCATTAGTTTGTAACAGTTCTATTTGTTTTCGCACCGATTCAATTTCTTCTGGACTCACTGATGGTGTCACTCTACAGGCTTTTTCTTCTTCCAAGACCCATTCTAATGTGTCCAACTTCTTCTGCAGGAATTCTAATTTCTGTGCATCCAAAACCTCCCGGTATGCTTTCAATCGTTCTTCACGGAAATTGTTACAATGTTCATCTGTTAGCTTGCGAAGGGAATCTTTACGAGTAATCCATTTGTATTCGCTGGAACAAGGCAGGACATTAAATTACTGATGCGTTTTCCCTTTAGTGTGCATTAATTTAAACAAAAAGTGGAAAAGGCATTATAGATTTTCTTAAGCTGGACAAAGTCTGAACTATTGCAAAAAAATATGCAGTTTGTTAAATATTTGAAAAAAATGTCATTTATTTAATGTCATTGTAGCAATCTACGGAAATTTCCACACTACGGGGAGAAAATATCTTACACTGCAGAAGCTTTGTTTACTATTTTGAAGTTGAGACAATGCTAAATTAACAAATAGCTATATATTGGACCAACATGAAAATCTTAAACAAAAAATGGGAATTACAGTATTTGTCTAAGATTGCTTCCATTCTCCTCATTCTCGGTCTCCCATTTGTCCTCTTTCCTATTTTATTAATTTATTGTAGGTACCTAACCCAAATCTTCATTTTAAGTTACATACCTTGGAGGAGACTTGTAAACAAGGTCAAGTTTCTCCAGAAGCCACTCGAAACGTTTATAGTCCCACCGGCGTAAATACTTAAGATATTTCTTGCGCTTGTCAATTATTTCATTGAGATGAACTTTAATTCGTTTGTTTCGCGGAAACGATTCCATTATTTGCTGCAGGTTCCGGATCTCTCCCGTCATCAATGCAACTGAAGTAAAACAAGATTATTTTAATACCAAAAAATTGAGAAATGGCTGATAAGCATTTGAATACTTGATTTTCATTACTTCGAACTTCAGCAGAACTTTTATCTAAATCATGCCGTTTGACAGATTCGACGATATTAATTCGAGCGATCTGTACTGCTCTGTTTCGTGCATTGAACTCGAGACTAAATATCTTCTTCACCAAGGGATCAGCACTGAAAGGAAATACCAAACAACTGATATTTAGATGAGTAATTGACATGACCATCGGACAAGTCTCCAATTCTGAAAATTAATATTTCAGAGACCATGAAGTCGTGTGACTGAACACATTTGAACAGTTACGTACTCGGCAAGCTCAACAGAGTTCTGATATTCTCTTGGATATTGCTGTAAATCGACGCTTGGTATCGAACTTAAATCGCCACTCTTCTTCGGGTGTATGCTTGGTACTTTTTCGGGGCGAACCCATTTGATCTTTAGATCCGACTTAAATGCATAAGAACGATTTTGTTGTTGGAAAAATGGAATTGAATTTAGATGATTTCTACCAGCTAATGCTGTTGAACAGAGTCGCTTCGAAGACATCAAAGACATTGTCTCGTCCCCATAGACAATCGAGGTAAAATTGTATAATTTGAGGTTAAAACCGCACAGCTGTCCTCGTAAATGATATCAGCTGTGGATAATTCACAGTTGGCCAAAATTTTACTTTGTCACAATTCAAATTCCGAACCAAGCAGAGCAATATAAAATTTATATGGATCACTATATTTTTGCTATTCTTTGCATTCATAATATAAAATTGGGATCACGGATCATATTCACGAATTAATTTACTTTTAAGAGGATCGATTTAACGATAAAATTATATAGGTAGGTACGAACGAGTTTGCACATCCCTAGTTTGAGTATCCACGTGACCTTAGCCAATGGCGCCTGATCTATGATTTGGCCACAGCCTGGTTGGTTCTCATTCTCGCTTGAGCCCGTAGTCGCCATTTGCAAATCAGCTGGGAGGTTGTCCTTTTTCATCGTGATATAAATTATTTGACTTAGAGTGTATTTTTCTTCAATTTATAGTGAAAACCCATGCCACAATGATTATAGACGACCCAGAAACGTTTAAAACATGGCTCACTGCCGTTTTGGAGCCTAGGTAAGATTTTGAGAATTGAATTTTAACTCGTTGGGCATGGCCAGTATGGCCCACTTCTAAAAGTCGTCGGCATCGTTTGCGATTTGGAACTATTTCCGTTCATCACATTTTGCAGCCTCTCTTAGATATATCATTGAACTTTACATGTTAAATTCCTGCTGCATTCTGCTTATTTTTTTACAGCCAAATCTGCCCATTATAACGCTTGACAATCTTTCCGCCGAAAATATTAATTCCAAAATGGAATGTTGGACGTTTGTGTCGAGTATGTGTGTCTATACGCGCATGGTACTTGAGGGAAGGGGGCGTAATGAAAGTTGCATGATCAAATATTTATTTAATTATGACTGAAAACACTGATGAATGGAAATTCGTATTATACATTAAAATTAACGGGCTTTTCTACAAATGGTTTGCCCCATTTCAAAAGTGATCACATGACTATGTATTAAATAATTTTTATAATCAAGAACACATATTTACAGATACCAGTTATTAAATATCTCATTATAGGGGTTGATGGGAGGGAAAAGGGTTGCCTACTAGCTTCCTTGTTTGAATAAAAAAAACAAAAGTGGGCTTCATTAAATTTTCAATCATTTTGCTTGTTGCTCCTTCTTAATATTACTATTTATGAATGAGTGGGGGGGGGGGGGGGGAGGAGAATCTAGGAATTGTCAACGATATTTTAGATACACTCTCCATCTAAAATATACCATGCATGTATACCAAATATGGAAATTTTTTAATTTTCAGAATTTTATATTGTACCCAGGTATGGAATGTCCTGGAAGACTTCTTGAGCAAAAAATATCTTGATTTATTTGAAAACTTTGTCTTATGAACCAAAATAAAACTAAACTTGTGCAAAATGCCTAACAGAGACTTCTTGCAATCTTTTGCACTGCACCTCCACCTGTTTTTTCTTTCTTGTCTGAGATGTATTTGCGTATAAATGTGTGCTCACGTTTTTACTAAATTTTTTCTAGATTTACTAGAATTTTACAAGATTCCCAGCCATATCAGATACATTTACAGGTTCCACTGTTTTAGATAAAATATAAAAGTCAGAATGTAGGCAATAGATCAATCCAGGTCTGTCCAGTGAGTTTTTTCGAAAATGTATTTGGTTAGGTATCTATATTCCTAAATGTGACCCAAAATAGGAAATATTTTTTACTTGGCATAACATTTTGGAACCATAAAAAAATTTGTTACAGTACGGGTTCCGTCTAAGACTAGAATTAATCAATGGGTCTGGGGTTCCTGTTCCAACCCCCGATGACCAAAGTTAGAAATCTAATCTAGGAAACTTTCTTGGGTGGTACTTGATAGATGCTATCTTGATTCAAATTATCAAGAAGAGTGGCCTACCTTAGTAACTCATTCTTAACTGAAACTTTTCTCTGTTGATTTCAGGTGTGATGCAGACCCGGCAGCCTTGGCCAAATATGTCCTTGCGTTGGTTCGCAAAGACAAGCCAATTCCAGATCTCCGAGCCTGCATGATAGAACAGTTAGATGTATTTCTAGCCAATGGTCAGTAAACACAGAATAACGGGTTATTTTAAACATAGAATAGGTACCAGGCTACCTGACAGGTACCGGATTAAATTGAGTGTTTCAGAGACTTTGGTTGATGTACCTACTGGATCGATTTTTGTCCCAAAGAAGGGCCTGGTAATCTTTACTTTGGCAAATCTTTGAGACAGTTCTAAAGAAGGCCATGCCAATGTGGTTTTAGGGCCAAAATTTGATCCAAACCGAGCAAAACCTTCCAGTTACATACCTGTTTATGTACATGTAAAAACCAAAATCCAAGCAAATCTAAGCAGGGGGAAAGAAAAGGGCTGAGACAGTGAAGCAACAGGCTTCGGTGGTGTACACTGGAGATGTGAAGAAGCCCTTGGCCTGACATTGGATCTTTACCAGCTCTCTGACTGGCGTTTCGAATTTCGATGATTTTCCGCCAAGTAACCAGTCGCAACCGGAGCCATTTTCCTCGCGTTAAGTCTTGCCCCCCCCCCCCCCCCCTTGCATAACTCCTCCCCCTAATTAGAGTGACCTACTTTTTATCAGTAGATTCCAGTTGTCATTTTTAACCCAATGTGGAATGAAAATGTGCGTTGGGCTCTTTCACATTGAGCAATAGCCAATATAAAAGTCTATCAATTCCTGAATACTACATAAAGAAGCAGAATATGTGACTTTATGTACTTATAAAATAACATATTATTTAATAATGAAAATATAATATATAATGGATATATAATATATGAATATAATATATAATAGTAGCAAAAACCATATGAAATAGCGTATTAAAATAGCATAATCTAATCAAATCTCTCCAATCTTAATTCGTATTTTCATCACCTATCCTTGAACCGCTGGAAACCCAAACGTTTGCCTGCGAATATGCTATGGCAGGCAGTAGCGCTCGTTCAACAGATTCGAACATTCGAACAGAGCATAAACCGTGAAGCCACTACTACCAACCCATTCCTAACCGCATTCAATCCCGCTCGTTGCAGAGACGAAGGCGTTCGTCGAGGAACTGTTCAAAGCGCTCGAAACGCAAACGTTTGTCATCCCGACGCCACCCGTGACGACTACGGCGGCGGCGGCTGCGGTACTCCAGTCCCCGACGGCGGCGCCGCCAGCCCCCATCGCTCCGATCAGCCAGCCGATCGATCCGGCGGCCACCAAGCTCCCCGAGTCGTTCCCCGTGTTGCCGGCTGCCGAGCCCGTCGGCACCGCCAGTGCTGTCACCGTCGTCGCTGCCGCCGCCGCTCCCATCAAGCGAGACGACTCCAAGAGGAAGACCGAATCGGTACGTTTGCTAGGCTGAAAATTAACGTGTTAATGAGCAAACTAATTAGCTTAAAATGTTACGCTGCCAAACTTAGACTTTCCTAATGCTTCACAAAGCTATGCTTCCTGCTTTATTAAGGTTTTTGAAGTCCCAGATTTAATAGTAAATCAAACTAAAAAACCACAACAAACATCTAGGCCTTCACAAAAAAAAGTAATTTCTTTAGCAAAAGCTCTAGTAGCCCAACAACGCAAATAAACTTAATATCAATTCCACCGTTGGTTGTCCGTGTGGCATAATGGAAAAGTGACAGGATAAGACCTGGGTTCAAATCCCGGTACGGATCTTAATTTTGGAATTGATATTTAGTTTCTAATGATGAATGCTCTATATTATTTAATGTGCCCGGATCGTGACGAGTGTTTCGTGTGTGCGGACAGAGGAGCGCTGCGGCGGCGGCGCAGCGGGCCCGTTCGCGGTCCTGGGAGCGCGGCACGCGGACGCGCAGCCGGGACTATGGCGCACGCCGCGACCGCCAGGACCGCTCGTGGAGGAACAAGTCCCCGCCAGTGAGACCGCGCCACAGCAGGTACAACGACCAGTGCCGCCGTGTCCTGATTGTATTTTCTTGTTTTGAAAACAGCAAAGATTATGTTACGATGGTTGTAGAAGTTTCAGATTGATTCGTGCTTTCATAAAGGACTAATGAATATTGACAACGGTATTGAGTAACAGGGATGTGGTGTAATGAAAATTAGCGTAGTAAGATAGATTTATTTTCATCAAGTTATGATGAATCGCGCTGCAAAGAATAAGCCGCAGAGTTTGCGTGCAGTTGTCACAATTTCAGAATCCAAACGACTGGCAATTTCAATTTAAGACAGCATCCGATAGTTTCTATCAGAAGATTATTGATTAAAAACTGCATGGTGTAATGTATCATCCCCTCTCATCAATGTCGAAAGGGTGACTTAATCCAGAGTTGATTCCCGTCACCTCTGAGCACCTCGGTTTGCCGAATGCCAGAGAGATAAAATATCAAGCGATCACCTTAACCTAAACTTAAAAGAATGCGAGTGACGACTGGAAACGATTTGCGACACGCTGTCTGCTTGGCCGCGCGTCTAGACGGAGCAGCTGGTCGCGTTCGAAGTCGCCGCCGGGGAACCGGAGCCGGTCGAAGTCGCCGCGCGGCAACCGCGGCCGCTACCGCAACCGTTCGCCGCCCGCCATCGCCAACAGCCGGTCGCGATCGCCCGGTAAGTCCCCGCCGCCGGGTTGGTTGATCGATGTTAACTTGTGCGTGCTCCTGGGATGGCTTGTCTTTCCTATTTCTTCTCCAGGGGAAACTTTCGGCGAAGCAAGCGATCGCTTTCGCGAGAACAATTGGTTGTCGACCGGATATTGTGAACCGCCGGGTTTCGAGGGCCCTCGTTGGTTTTTGGCGATGTATGTAACGGGTTTGCTTTCGGTAGATGGGATTCCTTGGCCGTGTAAATGGAATACATCCTTACGATCGTGTAAACTTTTTTCGCCGCTCATTTTCCCTCGAGGTCCTTTGATGTCCTCAAGCTTCTTTCCTCTTAGTGTCTATTCACATCATTCTAAGCTCCGATGTCTGCTGGCTTCTCGCTAGTAGTTGTACGCTGGTCTCGGCAACACGTGATGATTGCAAATCTCGGCCACGTGTTGCTACGAGTCAATCTGCCAGTGGGTGCCAACCGTGTGAATTTCAAGTTGGTCACGCGCTAGACAACTTTGGCTATATAGCTTAACGAGCGTCATTGTTGATTGCTTTGCTTCTTGTGTTGTACTTATAAACTAATGCTGTGTGTGTGCATTTTTGTGGCCACGTTGCTTACAACATGTTATGTGTATTGATCAGCTTCACTCTACACTCACTACAGTGGTGTTGCAGTTTTTAATGGTTTTAGTTTTTGGAGAATATTTAATTGACCTGTAAATTTATGCAAGATGTTGTTTTAACTAAATGAGTTTCAATGAAAGGGTCTCGTTAGGGTTAAAAATCGAAAATGACGTGCGAAATGCGGACGTGTCTGTTGGCAGCCGATCGCGCGGCTGCGGCCATCGGAGGCGGCGGCGGGGGAGGAGGCGGCGGAGGAGGGGGCGGGATCGGGAAGAAGGAGCCGGTGTCTGGCGGCGGCACGCCCACGCAGGACTCGAACCACGGCGACGTGGACATGCGGCTGACGACGGCGTCGCAGAGCATCCAGAGCGTGGTGCGCGCCAAGCAGACGCTGCGCTGCAGGGACTTCGACGGTACGTCTCCACTCACCCTCCCCTTGTCCCCCCCTTGGTGAACCATCACAGTTGTTGATTATTGGGGACGTTATTTTTGTTCCGAAATTTCCAAACCATATCGGGAATCGAGCTTGAGTCTTTTGCCTTGCGGATACAATTTCGGAATGAATATTTCGTATCTAGTGCTAAATATCTACTGGGCCTGCAGTGAATAATTGCAGTTTGGTTTGATTTTGCATCAATACAATGCTAGTAAAATGTTAGAAGATATGGGAGTGGTAAATAAGTAACTTGGCACTACTCTAGTGTTAGATTTTGATATTTTCAAATAGCTGCGTGCAGATTTAGTTTAACGAGTTCGTGAAAGAAACGTAAATGGGAGCCAATTTTTAAGTATGACCTTAACCTGAATAGACTATAACTGGACCCATCTGGTTGACTTATTTATTTATTTATTTATTTAATTTATCACATTATTTAAAATAAGATAAAAGTATCACATAGGCCTTTCTGCTTCCTCTTCTCCTCTCTTTGGTCTTTAAATTCTTCTATTCTATAAAATTCATTTAGCATGAGGTGTTCTTTCACTTTTTTGTATGTTTGTATCAAGCTGGCAACTCACTACGATGTTACGAACACTAGCGCCACCGATTTCCACTACCGTCGCAACCTTTCACAAGCTACCGCTAGCGAGCAATGACGAGAATGTGTGGTTGCGGTGATTACAGAGAAGGGCTACTGCATGCGGGGGGACCTGTGCCCGTTCGACCACGGCACGGACCCCGTCGTGCTGGAAGACGTTGCTCTCGGCTCGGTGCTGACGTTCTCGTCGCCCACGCAGCAGGTGCCGCCCGTGATGCCGCCGCATCAGCCGCCAGGTAGGTGCTGTTTGCTCCTGTTTACCGGAGATTATGACGATGCGATCGATTTTTAGTGGTCTTTAGAACGACACAATCGCTGAGAGTTTCCTGTATCCGACAGCCATTAGATGTTTCGTCTGGATGCCTCTGAATAGCAATAGACCTTTTCCATTCATGGAAAGCTGATTGTCATATAGCCGCGCAGAAAATCCAGTTGGTTTAAGATATCCCTATCTTCCTTACTTGAACTGTAGAGCCAATGATATTTTTCGTGGACCCTTTCAACCAAAGGACCAAACAGTTTGGTATGTTGGCAAAACCGGTTCTTGTGAGATCACCTAAGTTAAGCAAATTCGCGCTGAGGTAGGTGTTAGATGGGTGATCATCAAGCACATGATCAGTTCTGTTCACTCGCCTTGCTTATCAACCTCTCGACAGCATGGATTAGTGGAGGAATCCTTTTGTTTGAGTTGTACCGTCCTTCGGAAGGGACGTAAAGCCGGTGGTCCCCTCGGTGCTTTTCGACAGGAGTTGGCTATTTGCTGGCACCGGGTTTCCCCTCCACCCTTCTAGGCTAGGTTCATCATCACCCTCATCATCACCCTTTCATTCACCGACACCATTAGACCAGTGCCAGAGGACCCGTTCTCAAAACAGTGCGTAGTTAAACACCAGTAATCAACTCAACCACAGAAGATGGGGAAATCAAAACCCAGATGGCTTTTCTTAGTCGGTATTTGAGGTCATATTTCTCTGAACGGAGTAGGTCTGTAATACCCCCCGTGTCTACAGCTAGAGTGCAGCGGTTTCGAGATGTGGAGAGTTTAAGCGAGACGTTTGTCTTCTGTCGTCAGGCCGACCGATGATCATGGGCCCTGGACCGCGGATGCGGCCACCGATGCATGCGCACATGCATGGCCCACCGGTCAGAGGCCCACATGCGGGCAACATTGGTGAGTTGCGCCAGCAACGGTCGGATTGTGATGCACGTTTGGCGGGTGCTTGTGTTGTGGCGTTGTGCGCGTGGTCACACGCTGTGAGATTTAATTTCTGCTCATTTTTAACAGAAATCTCCTCAACCCGTATCCTACCAGTCCTACTGCTAAACAGAAAAAGTAAGGAATCACAATATTTCTTGACGTTATCTGTTCTTTCGGTTTGCTAGTTTGTTTTGATTTGTTGTTTGCTTTAAAGTTTTGACAAAAGTGTTTCTTTAAATTTATATCCATCCCTCCCCTGCCCTCACCACTTTTCCCATTCCATCCTATCCCAAAAAGCAGCTTAGTTTATGAAAAGAAAATGTAAGAGATCTTTACTGTATCTAGATCAGTTACTTAGCAATTGCCCTTGGAATTCAACACCACACGTTGCTAATGCTATAAATAGAATAGGTCCCTTTGAATGAAACATCTATGGTAAAGATAGAGACAGAGGGAAGAAGGAGAGTGCACAATTTACAACGTGCTAGAAATTTGCTTGAAAATGAACCCTAAGACTGATTGCATGACACCCTTCTTACTAATTCCCTGGCATTTCCATTATCATTAACAAACATCAATAACAACTTTGTATTTTGTAATTTCAATTTCATAGCCAATTATGAATCTGAATACCAACCTTTACCGAGATATATACATTTTTGATGAATGAAATAGTACAAAAATGGTTACGGAAGAATATAATTGCAGTCGGCAGGAAGTGATTAACCTTTACTTGATCGAACGTCACTGAATATTTTTGTTTCTTACTGTGACTTTTGCAATGAGTTCAAGACCGCGGGCCGACAAGCTAATCTCTCGCCACCATTGTGGTATCGTCAACGTCGGTTTGAAGCACCAAAGTGCTGATAACCAGCAGTTGATTTGTGCTTAAATTCCTTATGGGTTTGTGGATTATTAACGACCAAAGGTTAACCCACCCTTATCGTTGCCCAATGCCAACCTTTGATTGTGATTTCAACACAGCCAAGGCCGCGTGCCGCAACTGTTATCTCGTGACGTCCTTTGGCAACTCCCCAAAAACTTGGCGATAAGTTGGGCTCGCACCTCTTTCTCTCTGGCTTTACACCTCATTGTCCTCAAATCAATTTAAATTTACTTTAGGAAAAAAACGTAGTGAGAATTAGTCCATAAAACAACAAGGCCAGATGACTTTCCGAATGCTCTTGCAAAATTCACACAGTGAATTTACAAAGCAATTCCAATGCCTGAGAGTGTAAATTGTAATACAGTTGCTCGTTTGTTTCTATGGAGTGTTTCATAGCCTTTTATGGTTCAATGGTGTGGACAGTTTTGCACTGTTGGGATTGAAATTTTGGTTGTAAACAATCATCACAGTCACGATGCCCATGCCAACGTGGTCGAAAAGTCACACTTGGCTCTTTTTACGGCCAAAAATCGATTCTTAAAGAGAAAACCGTATTCCACACCCACTACAGTTTCTCCTATGTTTCATTTGTAAGAGTATTCCAGTAATCTTCCAAATCTCAGGTCCACATCAGCCAGCTCCAGAATTTTTTTATTTTCAAAGTATGCCTTTCATCTTTCGAACATCTTTCAAAGTATGCTCTCTAAATTGCACATACATTATTGCCATTCTGAGGGTCAGATGGCCTTTTTATTTGTTGTAACCGGTTATGAGTTTTTTGGTTTTGGAATGTGCTGTTTGCGTTCAGGTAAGAGAGGTGGGATCAAAGCCGAGACAGGTGTGGTGGCCAACCTCTAGTTGGGCCTACAACTGCGACAGATGGAAGCATGGAGAGGTGGATACGTGCTACCTGCCTTCAGCTTGCCGCTACTCAGTTAGGTCTTGATTAAAACACGAAATCGACAAATTTTCTTTGTAGTACGATTCCGTAGCGCTTGTTGGGTAGGTATTATGGTTGAAATCAAATGCTGGTGCTAAATTCTGGAGATGCATATCCAATGGGAAAATCTAAATTTCTTTTCATCATGAGCTTAATCAATTCTCCACTCGCCGAGTCTTTGCTTACGGAAGTATCAATTACGTACTTTGGATCTCACCCATCCTTCCTAAGTTTTCCTCATACAGTGTTTCACTCGCCGCATGATAAGAATGAACGCTTTGCATCCATAAACAAACACTTATTCTTTGAGTTGGCCATTCGGAGACTAATTAAGAATATGGAAAACCAAGCATAGTTAGATTTTATATGAGTCGGCAGTTTAGAATATATTTCCTTGTTGCCTTAATAGTATTCACAAAGGTACTACATAGTGCCTCATTTTTTCTGTTTTGATGAAATCTTGTTATTCACGTGATGAAATATAGCCCAGCGCTGTTGTGTTTACTTCAGTAGCATTTTCGTTTTGTGCAAGGGATACAGCCATCAGCCTTAACTTATATCAAATAAGTGATGGAACTATTTGAAAACAACAAAAATATCGGGCTTTTTGACAAGGTCAAATGCAAGTCTGTCCTTCAGATTTCTTGGTCTGAATCGCAATTACAGTCGATGTGACACGCCCCCTTTAACTAAACCGAATTATGCCGGATATTTAGCTCGATGTAACATATTTCTCCAGTTAAGGTTCCAACACAAAATATGAGACAGTGATTTCATATTGCATGGTAATTTTTATTATTACCGAACAGCCAATAAATGTTCACCTGCGTAATACGTAATCTAAAAGCAGAACTGAAACAAGCTGATGCTGATTGGGCATGCTGTGCGAAAAATTCACCTTGAAGTCTTGCACCTTCACCCAATCAATGACAATGAGCTAATAATTATGAAAACGCATTTGTTAGTTGCCCTAAAGTGTTGAGATTTCAATAAATCGCATCGAAATCACACGCCGTCACTGCTCACTTACCTGTTGCATGATCGCTGAGGTGCTATGGACACGCTAAAAGGCGTTTCACATTCCAAAAACACATGACGAACACTTGGCTACGTTGACACAAGTTGCTCTCGAAAGAAATCTAAATAACACCAGGACATCTATTCTGATCGATTCTAGATAATCTTTCAATAGACACGAGAAAAATTTGACTGCATGTCCCACGAAATCGCTCATTTAGAGGTTCGTCAATCGTCCCCATTTGGATTTGCACTCGTTAATTTTGCGCGTATATTAGCCCCGACGAGCACTGGAAGGATATGTCAGACCAATATTATATAGGTAAAATTAAGATTTTTGGATCAAACCACGCGAGTAGACAACACGCACATTTCTCCGAAACGAATGCCTGCAGTTTCGCAGGTTAGGTACCCAATATGACAATGACGTAAGCGTCAATGTCCCACCGGAACTGGGAACTACTTTCTAGGAAGTAGATCTTGTGATTCGTCGCGCCGTAGGTCAGATGACAGTTAGTGACGAATGAAACCGCGAAAAAAGCGCTTTCCGGAAATCAAAAGAGAAAAGACGCGTGGTGCTAGTGTTCATTTTTTTATCGTAACTTTTTGGTGTAGTTTATCGGCGAATTTCGGTCACTTTTTAGACACTGAAACCAAGGTTAATATACTTACCTGAAACCACAGCTGAAAGAAAGTTCGTGATAAACTCGCCGCAAATAAAAGGATTGCGTCATAAACGCTGCCAAAGCCGTTGCCTTCCTGGAAAAATAAACGTTATTTCAAGAAAAATCAAGATTCAATTATTGAACAGCATTTCGACGCGTTTTACCGTTTTCGACGCGTTTTACCATTTTCGTCGCGAATTCATTTGCCATTTTTTCCGTGTTTACCGTTACTTGCCATTTATACTTAAAATTTCATAATTTTCCTATTTATTGCTTTTAAACACTTGAAAAGTTTTGACCTCCGTTTTGAATGTTATGGTGTAGTGGGGGAATCAGTTCAAATTATTTGGCGGCAAAGTACTGGACAAGGCGATGTCAGCGGAATGGAAAGTCAGGGAATATAACTACATAATATTTAAGGGAAATGTGATTCCCCTTATTAAAGAGGAAGACAACGCTACCTTCCCAAGAGGCTGGTTCCAAAGTTTATTTGGTAAGGAGTGGGCTTATGATCTCTGATTAAATATCGTACAAGCCTATTTTATATACTGTCAAATATTGTAGTTCTGAATGGAATAATAAGTCTTCTTCTATTCTTTTGGGTAAACCAGCATGAATAGATTATGATTTAGATAATACCAAACATCTTTAAAAGGCCTGATCCTGGCTTCATGTCATTGTGATTTGTGGAAAAATCAAATTGTTGGAGTTGTACCAACCCCTGGAAGTAACAGATTTCGTCCTGCATTGTACCAACATGTGTTACAGTCTTGCCGCTGAAAGACATTATTAAAATAGTGCTCTGATAAACGTGTTATGAATGTTTATGTGTTTGTCTTTAGAATACAATCCCGATGCCCCGAGCATGGAGCTACGTGGGTGGGGTCGGGGTTTCCGTGGGGGCCGCGGGGGTCGGGGTCACCGACCCATGCCTTATAACCCTCACCAACAGCGCGAACTTATCAGTGTGCCTGTGATGGAGCAGTATCCTGGTTTCGACAGGCATAATCCACAACATCAACACCAGGTAGCTAAACACCTTTTCCTGAAAATGGATGGTAATTCCAGTTGTTTCCGGTTATTATCTCGCTGAGCTTAGCTATTGGGTATCGACGTAAGCATTTGAAATGTCCAACGAGATGATTTTGTCAATTTGGATTTCACATTTTCAGAAATCATAATACCCTCCAAGTGCTAGGTATTTACAATGGAAGGAAAAAGTGAACACTTGCACTTCATGCTTAGTATTCAATGAGATTTACCCATTCTACCGGATACAACCGTTGCGTGTTAGACGCATGAAACACTTGCCGAACACGGCAACGGCCAACGGTTAAGACGCGTTTGTTTGTTTGTTCGCCAGCCGAAGGAGCCGATGAAGCCTCGGATGGGCTACGAAGTGTTTGGTCGGCTCGGGCCGCGCTTCAAATCAACGCAACCTGCCAGTCTCGAGCTGAAGAAAGTGCCGCGTGGTCTCAACAACATCACTCATCTCAACGAGCACTTCACAAAGTTTGGCAAAATCATCAACATCCAGGTATTCAATTACGCAGTCATTCTGACATCTACAGATATACATAACTTAACATAACCGGTAAGCGTGTGTCCATCGATGGTTGATGGTTTTTTTTTCTGTAGGTGTCATTGGATGGTGATCCAGAAGCTGCCATTGTGACATTTTCGTCACACGCCGAGGCAAATGCAGCATATCGTAGCACTGAGGCTGTACTTAACAACCGATTCATTAAGGTCTTCTGGCACAACACAAATAACGAGGTATGGACGTATGCTCAGCTACCTATGATAGGTATTTTAGGCTCTGGCTACTTGGATGCTTATCTCTATTTTGTGCTTATCTCTATGTCTGGCCAAAAGACCAGACCTCAGACATGCTAAAAAAAGCGGAAGGTTTTTTTTTTAAGTAGTATCCACCAATCATCTAGGACGAAATGTGTATGCACGACCCAAGGCAGCTATTTATGACGTTTTGCACTCCAGAGGTATTTGAAATTAAGAATTTTTGGGCTTACTCGATGGTTTTTCAACAGGTGAAGCAGGTGCAGGAAAACGTCCCCCCAATACGATCATCTGTGAAGGATCGACTAGGCATGGTATCCAACAACAATCATTCTCTCGACAATACTGTAAATCAAGCACCACTTGTAGACAAGCCAACGCCTACAGAGAAGGTAAACTCAAATTCAAAATTTTTTTTTGTATGATTCCTCTTCGACAAATACTGAAATGTTTGCTCTTAATCCTCTTAATTCTCTTAATTCTCTTAATTCTCTTCATAATTTTTCTGTTATCCTCTTAAATCCTCTCTTTGCTCGCGTACACACAGGGCACACGTCACCGCTTGCCTCTTAATCATTTTAGTTATGTAGACAATGCACTTCTGGTATTCGAAACATTTTATGGACACCCACTTTTCTCTCTTCCCATTCCAAGCCAGATGCGTACATTTAATCAATGTTGTTCTTTTGCAGGTTATCATACCGGGCAACAACGGTAGCAAGTCGACATTGTACGTACCGACCACTTTGAAAAAGCAGGAAGGCAATAGCCCACCCGCCCCTCAAGCCTTTATAGACGTTGCACAGGCGAAAGCGAACAGCCTGGCAGCCATCAAGAACAGCCAAGACATGTTGGAAGCCAAGGCAAGTCACCACACTGTTGTTCCCACCGACTGAATTAAGTAGCCACTAGTCCATAACGAATGTTCCACCGATTTTCGAAATCGAGGGCAAGCAACACGGTGTCCAATTCCTTTTGGCTGATCAATTATTTTACCTCCGTTGTTTACCTGGCGTTGGCGCTGCAGGTGACGTTGAAACGGATGCAGCTCGAGAAGCAGAAAGAGGCGATGAAGTTGTCGGTGAACCTGCGCAAACGCAAGCAAGAGCTCCTGGAGAAATACTTGCATCAGCAACGTCTGCTGATCACCCGTCTCGAGAAGCTGGGGCCGGGGGACGAACGACGCAGCCTCATGATGACCATCAAGTCCCTGCAGGTGAGTCAAATAATGATTGATTGTCGGTATTTCTCGGTGATTGTGTCGGTAACTTCAAAATCTCGGGAGGATATCTTCTTCCGCGCGTCATTGTCCGATACCCAGTTCGCTTGAATCGTGATGAATGTTTACTATGCTCACGAATTTAATGCTCAATCGGGAGCATACAAAGCAATTGCTTATCTCCCTATGAACCAAATGACTACCTTAACGAATAGTAATACCTATTGACTGCCACCAGATATATCTTAATGCACATCTTCTGCACTGAATGATAAAATTCCATTGAAAAAAAAGTAGTCTAGCTTCTAGCTAGTAGCTAGAGTTCTGTTGTACGGGCTTGATCCCTTGAAAGTGTTTCCAGCACACTACGAGTGTATGCAGATCTGCAAACTAATGGACCGTCGTTTTCTAGGAGAGCATCGAAGCAGCTAAGAAGGAAACAGAAGGCGGTGTGGTCGGCGCAAGTCAAGCCGCTGTCAAGGCCAAAATCCGTGCCAAACCACAACTGAAGACCAAGGAAGCGGTAAAATTTACCCATTACTAATTGACCCATATGTGTATCGGGAGGCGGTTCTTGTAGGCGGGGTTGTCTTGATCGGAGGTGACCGACTGTCACCTGTGCGGCCGGTGTGGGATTCTGGGCGCGATCTGAGCCAACGTGTGGTCTGTTTGGAGCAGGCTCAGCGGGAGATCTTGGACTTGGAGCTGGACCTGTTTGCGCGGCAACAAGGCGGCGGCGACACCTCGGAGCTCAAGCTGAAGGTGGCCGAGCTGAAGATGGAGGCGCAGGCGCTGCAGCTGCCGGGAGCGCCGGCTGGCCTGATGACCAGCACGCCGCGCAGGGGCGGCTTCCGCGGCGCCAGGTAATTGGTGGGCGGCCGGGACTGCCAGTCGAGGGCCGAGGAGTCTCGCATGTTGACTTCTCTTGTAGTTTTTCTGCTCTTCATGGTGTGAGCGGGGAGGAATTTTGTGAGAACTCCGATAGATCTGCGATATTTTTCGAGCAAGTTGGCCAGTTAATTTGAGATTTATGAGCGACCGTAAAAAAATATCTCCGACATTTTAAGGGCTTCTTACCCAAAATAATGGCAGGAAATCAATTTAATCTTAATATAAATGTATCTATCTGGGTAATTTACTACAGTTTAATTCCCGATTACAGATAAAACAATAAAATAAAAAAATTAGATGTGAAAACTACCGTCACTCCTGTGACAATGTTCAATTTTAAATTGTTGGTAGCCTGGTGCGACTTTTCTGACACTAGGGTCTGGGCAATCTTGTCCCAGTAGATGGAACATAATGAAACATCGGCTGATGAGATCTTTTGGTCAGGGCCCGCAGCTTCACACCGGGTGCTCAGAGCTCGGTGGATCACAGGCCCACAAAGCTCCTGGTCTCCGGCTATGAGAACGACGAGAAGCCAGCCGTGATCGTCCACTTTGGGGTGAGCCGCCTACCTGTTCCTCCGCACACTCTTAACCGCTAACCGCATGCATCACCCGTTCTATTTTCCTCCTTCGATAGGGTGCAACAATGGTGTACGTAGGACCTTGGTACATGACCGGCGAGCCGTGTTAATGTTAATCGCAGCCCGCGCCGCGTTTACTCGATATAAATTAAAATACTAAAGTTATCTCAGAAATAAAATGTTATGTTGTGAAAAAAATGGCTGTTGTGTGATGTGTTGTGATGTGTTGAGTTTGGTTTTGCTGGTAAATCGTATGCAAGCAGTTGTGTCGTATTTATCAGCTAAAACTGAAATTGTGTGATTGATTTATGAGCATGGTATGGAAGTGGCAAATTTTTACTATCTGAATCATCAGAAATCACTATCAAACGAAGAACAATGAATTTGAGAAGTAGCTTCAAAGAGAAAATTAGGTAAACAAACAATTGTGTCATTAACCTGATAAGTCAGGTCAGGTCAGTAAAGTCAGTAGAATATTTTTAGTGGGGCAGCTAATGTTTCAACAGTCATAACAGATGTGAGTTTTGATATTAGTTGCTTAATAGTCGAGACATTGAGGTATGGAGGCAAATTTTACAGGCAACAACTTTGTGATGAATTGTTTGCTAACCTCATCTCACAAACTTTGTTGCTTGAATCGCATGAAGGATTTTGGGTTAGGGAGTCTGAATTGAATGACTAAGCAGCAGCTGTGTCAGATATATAGACAGTTTACTGATTAGAAATTCTGGGAAATAGACAGAGGATAGAACAAAACAGAATGACAACAGAATTTTAATTTAAAATTTTGAGTAAAAATATATTTGGCCCCAAAAGCAATATAGAGTAAATATCTGCCACACTGACCTTCTGCAGCATTCAAACAATTGGAAAGAAAATGATTAGCCCTGCTCTTAAAAAGGTTTGCATCCGATGTCCAAAGTCGGCTCTAACGAAATTCTCCCGTCTGATATTCGTACTTAAGAGTGTACGTCGAATTAGCAATGCACAGCAGCAGACTATGCTGCCCAGAGTTTCTCGTGATCACCGTAATCACATTTCCATGCTCCGAATGATTTTTTTGTTATGAATGAAAAATGCACATACTTGGGTAGGTACCGTAGAGCTTCTATCCGCTTACACCGTTGTACGCGTGGCGGCACGCCGGGTCGGCACTGACGGCTTCTCTTCCCGCAGCAATACGGGGAGATCTCTGACTACATGTGCGACGACGCCACCCCGTCGGTAATCCTCAACTACAAGAACCGCAAGGGAGCAGAGACGGCTGTGCTCAAAGGGCGGGCGTTCCAGGACCGGCTGCTGTCGATCACATGGTGCAGCCAGCCTGGCCATCCCGTGCATCGCAACTCAAGGTCAGTCTGGCGTTTGACGTTCACGTACTGCCGGTCACTTTTCTCGCGTTAGCATTCAAACCTATTTTTCTGACAGTGATAGTGTCTTTTTTTTACTCTCTTTTTAATAGTGTCAATAGTGATTTTTGGCCCTTTTTGTGTGGATGCTGAGACGCATTCGTTACCTTTCATTGTATGTTTGGGCATCATGGTCGATGGCAGTTGCTAGGTATTTAAAAAAAAATGAAAATGGCCTGTTTTTATAACAAGTTCTACTTGCAGCAAGTAGCAAGCAAGCTTGTGTTTGCAATTTTATCCCATCCATAAACTAGTTGCACATTTTCCCCAGCTGAAATGATGGGAAATGTAAGTGGTGTTTATTTTAGTATGTGGCTGCTTGGCTTCATGATCAATGTAACATCTCCCTTGGGATCTCCATGAAAAAATATTTTGTCCAGGGTAACCTTAACTTCCAATTAGACGATTGCTTAAAAATATCAAAGAACAATTTTTTTTTTCCTCAATGCTGCCTTTTCAAAAAATAACTAGCGCCATATCTACGGAGTAATGGCAGATATCTTGATGACTTTTTTTACACAAACGCACACCAGATTTCAAAACCCCAATGCGGTGGACATCTTTAAGTGGAAATCAATTTTCTATCAGAACATGTATGGTTGACGCATCCCGTTGTTGCAGGATGGTGTCCAACCTGACACACCATCCGATAAATCCACGCGATGCGGCGGGAAATCCGCGCAGAGAAGACGAGGAAGAAGAAGAAGAAGCAGATCCTTACGACAGCGAACAAGACGAAAGCTTACGTCGTTCTAGCGAAGATGCCGAACATGTAAGATACAACTTAAGTTGCAACAGCTACTTGAAGTCCTTTTCTTCTGCTCGGATTTTATGCTGAGATTTTCAGAAACTTACTGGATGGTTGGTTGAAATCTGTCATGTGCGCTATTCTATGCTCTTTTATGTGTAGCAAGTAACTGTGGACAAGAGAAGGTAGAAGCTTTTACCTACAGTGAAACCTTGACGACGTTTTCCTTTTTAACAAGTTCAACTACCTAATAAACTAGTAACAAACTAGTGCCATTCCTTCATTGATAGAATGGTCATGTTCTTAAAAACACAAGGGTAGTAAAGCATATTTGAGATATAATTGTAACTTAATACATTACAACTAAACTAACCACTAACCAAAACTTAAATTTTTTTGTAGCTAAGTTTGATATTTTCAAACATCACTCATTTGCCAATGATGATTGCCCACAGCTTCATGCTTTGCAACTGATGTCTGAGCTCAACGAAGATGCTCTCCTCCAAGACGACGAAGAAGACGACGAAGACGACGAGGAGAAATCGTGGCGGCGATAACATCGGCGCTGCCAGCAAGTGCTATCCTAATCAAGCGATTAGCATTTCCCACGAAGCACGTCAACTCCAGGCATCGGAATCAGCAGTCTGTTGCATGGAGCCTTGGGGGTATGGGCCCGTAGGATCTGAGCTCGCCAAGCAATCCAAACATAAGACAGATTTTTTTGGCTCGCGTGTGGGAAACGGGATCGGAATGGCACGATTTTAGTCGTCTCTCAGTTTTTATTGACCTCGGAATGGGAGAATAGTCAGAGATACGTTGGGCATAACGTTTGTTCTCATTCAGTTAACATCAGGTTTCAGGCGTTATCTAGTTTTCTTTCTCTGTTCTAGTTTGTTGTGTTACTAGATCGTCCTACTTGTTGGCAACAACTCTTGTCGAGTTCAGGCCACTATTCTTAAATCTAAATGAAACCGGTTGGTTTTATTGGTTTTATTATTTGTTTCCTTATCTTAGTGAAACTGTTTTGGATTTGATTTTAATTCGAGTTTTTTTTTTTTTGTAGTATTACTTAGTTTCAGAGCAAGCAATATGCATTTTGGAAATGTCAATCTTAGTGTCATGCATCAGCCTTAACATGAGTTAGGTTACAACAATTAATTTTACTTATCTTTAAACAAGAGATTGCCCCTCTATTGCCTTTATTAGACAATCCATTCTATCATGAACTAACTTATACCCGGCCATAAGTTACCCAAGGAATACTGTTCCTTCCCACAGGATAATTCTCCACAAGGGGCAGAATCGTTAATAATAAGACAGGGTTCACAAGGACAGATTCTGTCTTACAGGATTGGGTTAAGTTCCCAATCAGTATCTCGCCTGCTTGCCTGCTTGACTGCTTGGCTAATTTTTGCCGTTTAATAACATTCTTATGTACTATTACTTGATTAATTTTGAATATGACACAAATGTAATCTGATTGTAATGTCCAAACATGTCTGGACAGAAATGCAAAGGACTCGGCCAGTTAGAAAAGATAAGAGAAATGCTTCACCAAAACAACAAGAAAAAAAAAACTGGCAAAAAAACATACAAGTGCCAAAAAAAAGAGAAACGAAAAAAGATGAGCATAAATATTGCTGAGGAAAACTGACCGAGAAACCTAAAATTGTAACGTTTTTTGAAAAAATATGATGGACGTTGACAGTGAGAAAAGAGCGTTCTGAATTGGGTGGGTGAGTGCTGCTTCAACCTTTGGGTGGCCCACGAGTGAGTGAGTATGCATCAAGAGCATGCCAACTGATGTAAGTGTGAAAAATTGCTGGAGCATTTTCATTTTCAAATAGTTGGCAAAATTTGCTATATTTTTCCCTCTGCCCTTCTCCCATTTGCCATAATATGACCATGACCACTACATACCACTATATGTTCAAAATATTTGGCACTTCTCAACTTATTTCTCTAAAGCATGGTAGTTAATTGCTATGCTTGATCTCTCTTAAATTCTGCTAAACCTATTATGAAACTTCATTTGGGTGAGATGCTCGACTAGTTTAAGTGTGTTGTCAACGTCGTTTAAGGTGATTCGGAAGCGTGAATGGGCTCAGAAGCTATCTTCAAAATTGTAGGAAATCGGAATAGACTTGCCTACTGACGGACATGGAGTAGATGAGGAAATGCTTTGACGATGGCTAGTAGTAAAGGATGGACGAATAGGATCATTGCTAATAACTAAGGGTGCAGATTGAGTTTGTAAAATGGCTAGATTATTTATTTTTGTAAAATACAAACAGCCTTCACTTGAATTCTTGGACGTGCAGATACCACACATCCCTTGTTCTTATAAAAGTTATAAATTGCAAAGCACGAGAATTAAAATTCTCATCTACCTAATTTGTGCAGTTATGAAGCCAGAGCTAAATGAATCGTAAGTCTCATAGCTTTTTTTAAGTCTTAATACCACAATTATTTAACATGTCCTGTGAGAACCCATCCAAACTGCGAAAAAAACGTAGCGTTCAGCGCATTTCTCGCTACTGAATTGGTTAGCAAAAAAAATTAATGCATGAAAAGTACCTTACTGGAAACAACATGCCGGCATGCTGCCTTTGGACCATTAGCAAACACTTAAAGTTCTTAAGCATTCTATCTTGGATTATACTTTGTGAACTTAACACCATCCATATTCACAAACTGTCTGAGAAATTCCGATTGGTAGATAGCTGTGAGTGTTCATGAGACTAATTACTAGGTGGGCTGGATTGTAACCTATTGTGCGGACTGTTTCAGGGCGACGGCAGCAAGGGAACCAAGGATGGCTTGCGCTGGTCCCGCAAGTAGCAACGGTAGCATCACTTCGTCCATGTGGTGGAGTCCAGAGTAGAGCAGTCGGACCATCGGGATGCCTACAAAAATGCGCGTTCGCAATCATTCGCAAGGCCTAATCAAACAAAATCATCTCATCTTAGGGCCGGTTCCACTATCTCCGAACTGAAATAGTCCTCTGAACTTGCTCCAAGCAACTTTGGAAACAACTACATCCAATTGGTTGTCACCATGGCGATTTCTTGTTTGCAGGAAATTATCTTGTTCGGAGTTGGTTGTACGGCCCATTAATGAATTTATGTTAAGTAGTATATATTCATATGTTTTACCCCTTCATTACAGGTGTGCATCATTATGCACCAAGAGTCGAGATATTTTTCGAGACTGCCTATCAATTGTGAACATAACCTAAAGGTGAAATGATTGATGAGCTTAACAAGCAAAGCAATGAAGCATAATCTTCAATTACACTTAGCTGCTAACAAGATCCATGAACGTCAATATTACGCTCATCCACAACACGATTATATGAGTGTTCGCGAAGCCATAGTGTAAGGAAATTGTGAAGCAAAGCTGATTTAAGGCTCAATTATCCCTGTTTTATATTGTTTTCAGTGACTTGGAGTTAAGCTTGGCGAGAGATTGCAAGTTGCGACGTTGCGGCTTCATCTCTTCCTCGTGTGGTTCTAATCGTACATTGAAACTATAACACTGACAATTTTTCAAACTTCACCCTCCCGAAGGCACCTTTCTGTGATCTATGTGTAAAATATCTTTAAAGTTTCCAGATAAGTAGAATTGTCAGGTACCTATGATCTTTCCATAATTTTTTAATTACCTACCGCTTTAGATATCGACAAAAAAGGAATTTCCACGTTTTGGGATATCGGAGGAAGAACTGTAACAGTGTCCGGAACCCAAAGGATGAGAAATACCAAGTTGGAGCTATTCCTCCACTGCTGTTATTTGACACTAATTATCTCACTTTGCATGGTCAAGCCAGTTGCTTGACAAGATCGATCTGTCTTTCAGTGAGTGGGATGGGTGGTGATCTCTTAGGTTTTATTCCACTTGTCAACTTGCCTCTTAAATTTGCTAAGTATAGATTAATTTAGTAATTGATAAGCGTAACGAGCGAAGTGGGTGAAGCGAAGCCTTTCAATTTTCAGGAAACCCAGTAAATCCCATAAGTGTAACATGAGGGAACTTTTCGGAGACAACCATTACGGGAGATCACCGAAGTTAAGCAACATCGTGCTGAGTCAGGTGTTTGATGGGTGACCATCATGCACATGGTCAGTTCTGTTCGGGATAGAGGTTGGAGGGTTTGAAGTTAGTACGACAACTTCACTCGCCTTGCTTATCAACCCCTCGACAGCATGGATTAGTGGAGGAATCCTGTTGTTTGAGTTGTACCGTCCTTCGGAAGGGACGTAAAGTCGGTGGTCCCCTTAGTGCTTCGACAGGAGTAGGCTACGTGCCGGCACCGGGTTTCCCCTCCTCCCTTCTAGGCTAGGTTAGGTTCATCATCACCCTCATCCTCATCATCACCGTTTCATTCACCGACGCCATTAGACCAGTGCCAAAGGGCCAGTGGTCAAAACAGTGCGTCGTTAAGCACCAATAATCAATCAATCAATCAACAACCATTACGGTTGGTTTATGTCTTGCAACAACCAGGCAACAAAAAGTTCAAACAGCAACTGGGATCAGCTAGGAATTAAACCTTACGAACTAAATTGTATGATATAAATGCTGGCGATAACAGCAAAAAAAAACTCTTTTCCTTCAGCGCGTTATAGAAAGGTCCCGAAACCCTAATCATAATGATTATGTTTCATGGCTATATGGTCTCAACAGTTTCTATTACCAACCCCAACGAACCCATAGCATGCTTTGTAGTTTGTACCGAGGAATATTCCATCAATGACAGTTAGACTCCAGCTATTCAGATGCTTTTACATATCCCAGTCATAAAACAAAGTGTACTTTGGGTAAACATACCTAAGACAGTCGACTTCTGAACGCTGCAGAGCACTACAGCTACTCTGTCTGCCTTGCAGAATTGCAGCTTTGTAGCAATAACGTAGACGATCATCATAGCTGTTACCTGGATCGTCACCACTGTAAAAGATGACGGCAAATCTGTAGGGTTAGCGATATTTCATCACCATCACTTTCTCATTCGCTTATCGCAATCCGAAACAGGCGTGTGGAATACGAACTGAAACCGAACGTCGCTGGGATCTGATACAGGAAAGCCTCGCATGCTCTTGTGGTTTGGGAAAAAACCGGCAATCGAACCAAACCGAACCAGGGCCTTGCAATGTGTTTCTTTTGTGGTTCTAACAAATGGTGTAGTTCTCACCGATGAACAGGGTGACGATGAGCGTCTGCGCGGAAACGTCGACTCGTAGTGTGGAGAAGGTCTCGCAGAACTTGATGTACAGCGAGAAGACGAGGGCTGGCTGGCTAAGGCGGTCCATTTTTGCGCGCAGAAACAGGGCGCGCGGCCAACTACCGGCCAGGTGGACGAGCTGGCCGAGAGCGAGCGGCGCGATCGCCTTCATGAACAACGTTTCTAGCGCTTCGTAAATCGGCAGGGAGGTGGTCGATCCTAGCTGCAAATAACCAGTCCCGATCAGGATACTTGTCGATCGTCTGTGCTTCATCGCGTCTCGGTGCTACCATTGCAGCTCTACCAGCGGTACTGGCTCTGTCATGTTTTTTTGCCTGAAGGGAGCTGTCATGGCTGATTTCGAGGAGAAATGTCGTTGAAATATGTCTCTTTGTTTGATTGTGTGATATTCTGCTGTGTTTTTCCTAGCAGGCAGCAGTTGCGGTTTTTCTCCCATGGATGTTGCAGCGGGAGCGTGATCCGAGGTTGTTTTAGGATGAAAATGTTTCAGGCAATCGTAAGGCGTTTAAGAACGACGTAATCGTGCGAAGTTTTCTGTAAGCACTTTAAGCGCGGTGCTAATTAGTTCGGGGAAACGGTATAGCACCATGTTATGCTGTTAGCCTTAATGCTATCATTGGTGGCACTGGCTTTGGGTTTATTAGTGGGTATACCATCTACAACATTCCTTTAAATATTGGGATTGAATGGGGGTAAAAAGGAGATCGTATGACGGAGTGGCTCGGAGCCAAGGAAAGATGGTTGGGTGATGTTTGGTGGACGAAATGTCGGCCAAGGTCTTGTTTAGGACCAAAAGTCAATCTGATCAGAGCAGAACCGAACATCACCCAACCATATAGGAGATAGTTTGTTTATATCTGTGATGATATCAACCTTGGTCAGAATGGGGCAATTATGTTCGTTCAGTGCAATATACTAGGTTTCGAGCACTAGTTAGTGAAGATATCTCGTTCAGTTGTAGGTACTGTCTTTGCGAGAGAAGTTGATCCTGTGGTGTCTGGTCTTCTCGGTAGTTTTGACGGGACTTGTCTGAATCCCAATTATTTTTCAGTGGAGATGTGTTTTTAGTTTCAACTTAAAATGCTTAAGAGCAGATATTTTGTTGTATCTTTACAATTGATGGGATTTTGAAACTAACATGGTGGGTCTATCTATTTGGCGATAATAACGAAATTGAACCAAAATGAAGTTATTTCACTGAAATTACCCGATTTTGCAAGATATGGCCACTAATTTTCATACAAAAGTCTAAATTTGTTACTTTGATCTCCCTTAAAACAGATTTGAATTATTTATGTCAGTCTTGTTTTCAATTCTGCTCTCATCAAAAGCTCTCTATGTTCCTGAGTTAAGGGGTAGAAGCCAAATTGAATGCTGGATTTATAATGAACAATATGCTTGCCCAAAATCCGCCTGCCTTTAAGCATTCACTCAAAACTGCAAATTTGGCTATTAATTTCTATTTAGCAATAAATGCTATGCCCCAAATAATTAATGCTAAAATTTGCATAATATTACTAAAAACTCGTATCTCTATCGTAATTGCATGGTTTCACCAAGAAGGTTCCAATTGATGCAAAAGGAGCTAATTTCTTCCCTGCTTACTGGATTTCAAATATGATTTGTTTGTCAGATCCAGAATACAACTCATGATGCACAACAAAAATATTCAATCTGAAATAGATAATGTGAACTATCGACATCACAGATAATATGTTCGACAATAGTTCAAGGATTATCACTACTTCAACCACATTTTACCGGTAGAATGATGTTCAAACCACTGTTGACAATTGGCGTACACAATGAGAGCGTTCATCCAGCATTCTTCAAAAAAAATCCTGAATAAATTGTAACACCGTCGGGTTTCACTAACCACAATAAGCAGCATGAGCGGCGACACAAACACTGCCGTGATGCTGGTCAGGACCCCGCTGACTACTGCCGCTGCCTGGTTGCCCCGTGCACATCCAACCATGACCAGCCCGGATGTCATCGAACCTGGCAGACAGCTCATCAGTGCCAAGCTGTCACCAAACAAGCCACCCACCAAACCTCCCATTAGTACAGATATCACAGCCTCCAGTAGTGGCTCTGTAGGTTCTGTAAATACAGAACGTTCCATCATTAAAGGTTTTGCAGCCAACTCTGCATTAAGTCACCTGCCACAGCCATACTAAACCTTCAGTAGTTTTGGAATTCTTAATTATTCCACCCACCATAGAACAATTATTGTTTTACAGCTATGGGATAAGCTAGACTAGGCCGAAGGGCAAAGTGTGGCACAGGGGTTCCTGCTAGAGATATATAGTATACCAAATACACATCAATGTGGCTTGTAATTGACCTGATCAGTGCTAGCCTGTTGTGGAACAGGTCGCCAAAAGAACCATCTATAAATTGATAGTTGCGATTCAGTTGTTCGAATGGTTTTTAACTGATTTTCAAATTTTTTCTTCCCAAAACACATACCATTTCGAGCACAGAATGGCCATGATCATGACGGTGAAAATAATTCAAAGCAATACCCGGGCTTAAGAAATAACTTCTTTGATTGAAAATCACTTTTGTTACAGAGATCCCTGGTGATATCTTTAAAATTATAAGAAATTTTTTATAATATTATTTGCTCCATAAATCACATACCCTTTCCACACCCATGAGCTGAGCCCAGAGCTGAAAATGCTGCACACAAATGTGAACAAGGGTAGCCCCAGCAGGGAGATGATAAGGATCGTCATGTTCAGCTTGGAATGGAAAAGGTTGTCCGCCAATTCTTCCGGGTGTATGGATATTCCGGCGCTCATGAATATTACCCACGGAGCGAAGAACCCAGCAGTCAGCTGCGGTGCAAGAGGCCCTGCAATTTGTTTTACATTAATTCAACCTTCATCCCGAAGGTATAACCTAGCCAGTGAGGTTTGAGCTTAATCATTGAACCGATTGATAAAACTGAAGGTGTTGGGTGGGGGGGGGGGGGGGAATGATCCATAGTGGACCATTCTAATTTTGGGTTTAACTTCGAAATATCCTAATTAGTACGATGCCTGTTGGGTAATAGGTATTGTTTTAATTCACATGGTTCCAACACCCCTTACCTCTTACTTTTGTGAAAGTATGGGGATGTGGTGTGTCTATTTAGCATTGGATGATCGGCACAGGCGGTCAAGCTAAAATATTTTTTATTGCCGGGTAGGATGTAGGTATTTACTATTTACAGTTTTGCAAATTGCTCACTTGCACACATTGCATCTTCATTAATATTAGTTCTGTATTTAAGAACAATGTTATTCTGACCACTAGCTGATCAAAATAACTTGTCACATTCTTGTTCGGGGAAAAATTTATTGTAAATTAAAATTTGTAAATGCGTAGTGGTACAATTTGGTTCGATGTCAACATCCAAATATTATGCATTTATTATCAAAAACATATTCATAATAACTAAACAATCTGCAAATCAGGTAACAAAGTCTGTAGTTTTGGCAAAAACTGCCAAGTGCTTACCATCTACTGCTCCTAACCGAGGTATGGCAGCTGCAAGGATCGCGCTCATCATGATTGCCGCAAGGAAAAAGTTCTGGGATAGAATTTTACGCAGGCCACGCTTCGTCATCCTTGCTAAAACCCAGATGAGCTTTTTGGCAAAATAGCTTGCCTGCAAGACGCGAGCAAAGGGTTAATTAAGCCAGTCGGTGACTTGTGATTTTACCGACGACACATGACATGACCACTCACTTAAATCCTACTCGTAATGCAGTTTATATCTTGCTACTTTCCGACAACAAAGTTCGAAATGACACATTGGTGATAAAAAATAATCTGGTTTGTGCTGTCATCTGTTCACGTGCATTATAACAGTGTGTCCTTAAAAAGGGCTTTGAATTTGTTCACTTTCCATAACAATTATTGATTTTTAGAGGACAGCCCAGCATGCATTGTGAGGGTGCAGGCTGTTCAAATGGGGTTGAGGAGGGAAAGTTTAATTTCCACACACTTCTTAAATTTATCAACATAAATTAATATCATGATCTTGAGTTTGAAAATGCAAGCTAATAATTTGAAGAGGGTAGATTTTTGAAAATTTCTCCCCACCATTTTGGAAACAAAAGAAAGGGTTCCATCACGGCCTCTACTATATTTGATAGATCATAAAAGCAAAATTAATTTATATATTTTTCAACAGATGAGTGATCTAAGAGGCATATGTGAGCAAAATTTTGTTTAGTTCTTTGGAGTGCATAGCTACATATTTTCTCCAATTTTGCTGCAGTTTTTTTTTATAGTAATTAACTTCTACAAGTACAACTTGATAACTTCAACAATCATAATTATGAGCGCAACACTCTATATATCTAAAATTGAAGGAGGTATCCCTGTATTGTTCTCCATAGAGGAAGATGGAACATTGCATGAATCTAAACTGAAAAAATGCTTCAGTCAAATAATTGCTCTGAGCTTTAGAGACGTTGAATCTAACACTGTCAAGCATGTGGAGATGTCTGATGGGAAGTATTTTCCTCCCAAAGGCGGATGGAAGGATGTCCAGCACTTCGTAATCAATCGGTCCAAACGTAAGGCGGATGTCACAGATTTGGAAGATAACATGGCCATACCAAGCCCAAACATTAATCGATCTTGTGATCAACCTACCGACTTGATTATACTGGGTCTCAGCTTGACAACTACCGAAGAAGATATTCAAGATGAATTTAGTAAAATTGGTGCCGTTGAAATGGTAATGATAAAGAAGGACATGTGCCAAGTTTCCAGAGGATTTGGGTTCCTACGTTTTGCTGACATTGAATCGCAGAATACAGTTCTCGCTGTTAATCCCTGTTTTCACAAGGTGAATGACGAGTGGTGCGAGGTCAAAATTCCATTTTCCAAGTTTAATGCCGCTGTGGATACTCCATTGCAAACACCACTTGGAACTCCTGAATGCAAGGTTTTTATCAAAGGGTGCGTTTCAGAAATATCCAGTAATGATTTACGACAACACTTCTCTAGATACGGCCAAGTAGTAAATGCATACAAACCCACCAACCGAGGAAAGCCTTATGCGTTCCTCACATTCTTGGACATAGAAACTGCTCGGAAACTCTATAATACAAACCACATGATTAATGGATATGTGGTTAACGTCCAACCAGCAACTCACTCATCAGCAGAACAATCGATGCTGGTAGAAAAAAGTAAAGCGCCAAGCTCAATCCTCCAAAATGATAGACTTACTGACGAGGCATTCGCAGAAATCCAAGATGTTCTTTCAAGCCAAGTTATTAAAGAAAGGTCTTGTGGGACAAGAGAAACATGTTTTGATAATCAACTTCAGCCTTGTGCGGTCACCAATATGCTGTGCAAGAAACTGACGCTTACTGAACTCATTCGAATTCTTAAGAACAAAGAAAAATTTCCCGAATTAAAGCAAGTCAATCAGGTGGAAGGTTCCAATCCACCATTAGCTCTCCACCAATATCCCTTGACTGATAGTCAGTCTGTCACTTCTCATAGCCAAACGCAGATGGTAGAAAACCCCGGTTATACCATGGTTCCGTTATCCTGGAATCAGAGCCCGTCAATGGTCAACAATGGTCCAACCATGCCACAAAATGTGCAGGGGGGCATATGCACAATGGAAGGTGAACAAACTCAACCGTTAAATGACCATTTCGGTTTGGGAAATGGTGATGGATTTGTGGCACATTATGGTCAGCCATCACATCGCCAACCTCCGACGGATTTTCACTCTGATCATCATCGTCCTGGACCGGCGAGCTCTCTTCCCCAGCAAGGCTCAGGATACTACCAGCAGACCAACGAAAATAATTCCAGTGAAAAAAGTTCGTGGTCCAATCCAGGATACTGGACGGAAGATGGTCTCCGTAAACTTAATGAATCCAAGGGCCAACTTCCAAGTGCACTGCCTGAACACGAAATGCAGTAATGTTTTTTCTATTGCAATTTGAATTTTTTTTTTATTGCAAAGATATGTTTGTAATGTATAGACTTATATGGAATAATTTTCATTGCAAAAATAAAAATCCATCTTATGGTTTCCTATTTTATTGAATAGTATCGAAGTTAAATTGGTTAAATTCTTGTCGGAGAATTTGACTTTGATACCAAATTGTGGTGATGCTTGGATGATAACTCATGCTTGAAGCTGCATTTAAAATAAGTATTATCTATCAGCTGTATTATGTTCTTAATTCTGGTGGCTCTATGAAAAACCTTTGCAAAAGTAGGGATAATCATTTTCTTGCGCCTACATGCTAGATGCTCTGCAATATTAATTTGTCCCTCAATTAATTTCAAACGTGTCTTAATTTTCTCGGAAATATTTCTCAAGCCATTGGATTTGTGAGATCTGACCATAATATAATTCTATCTGACAACTTACCTGTGTATGTTGAACAGAGTCGTGGTTTGGGCTTAAAACCATTTCTATCGGAGCAAAAACGTACGTATCTATGATTAAGTGAGTCTGCGTAACGCAACTCATGGTTGAATGCGGAATCAGCTGCACTACTCATTATCTGTACGATAGCAAGCTTTGGGCTTCACGGCCCCACTGTAAATATCTTGTTGACCTCAAGGGGTTGATAGCATCGTAGTAGGACAGTGTGCCTCTCTATATTTTCTAGTTTTAGATTCATAATCAAATCGGAGCATGGTTATTTACAATTTACAATACATTCTATTTACTAAAAAGTAGTGATAATGAATGTTTTACCAAGGGCAGGAAAAAATTCATTGGAAGGAACCATTAACTGGAACTAGAAATTGGTTTCTTGGAGAAATTAGAAAGTAGGTAACAAGACCAAAGTAAACGAAAAAACCATCGGCTATTTTCTAATTCGTTGCATGTATACATTGGAGAGTTTGGACATTTGGACTGCCGAAAGAATTGAAGCTGGATAGGGTATTAAGCATTTGAATTGGTATTTATTTTCTTTACTAGAATGGAAACCGGGAATTTTTCTTAGAGGTGAAAAATGTTTGAAGAATTCCCTTAGGATGCAATGTCAAAATGAAAGTTGAAACAATTTCAAATGATCGTTTCAGAATCTATCAACTATCGATCGTGTAACAAATGGATCAAGTGAATTCACAATTCACAAACTTATTTTGGTGTAATGTGAAAGCAAGTAATTGTGCTGCTTTTGTTTATGGAACTCTGAAACAACGTTTTAGTGAAATATAAATCTGATGGCGAATGAAAGCCTAGAGCTGCAAATAATCGGTAGCATGAAATGCCCACTACCTCTAAACAACCCCGAAAAATTGAGCACAGTTTTGTCTTATTCTTCGTATTATTGAAAACACAGCTGTTCTCTGTACTGAGAGCTGTGTTGCCTATTAACTGCCTAGTAGTAGTAACTGGCTTCTACCTACCTACTACCTACCTACTACTAGGTACTAGGTAGGTAGCTCGTCGACGTTTATTGTTAACTCGGTGACCTTGCTAAACATGTCACAATTGCACCAACTGTTTTA
Source organism: Nemurella pictetii (assembly GCA_921293315.2). Lineage (NCBI taxonomy): Eukaryota > Metazoa > Arthropoda > Insecta > Plecoptera > Nemouridae > Nemurella > Nemurella pictetii. Next base: position 20,823,166 of record OV121116.1, on the reverse strand, counting down.
TACTTTTTAAGTAATAATGAATAATATTTTATATATATATATATATATATGTATATGTATATACATATTATATAATAACTAGGCACCTAAATGTCGAATCTTTGTCAAATTTTAAATTAACCTCGTCGAAAGGGTTCGAAAATCGCACTGAAATCGAAACACAAAAGCCCGCTTCCTGACTGCTGATAATTTTCTACAAAGTTCCCGTATATACATTGACGAATTCTGGCTCTATTCTGATAGGTACACTCGTTTAGCGGGTATCTGTAATAGTAGCTATCGAATATCGATATCGAATAGTTCATAGTACGATACAGCTAAATGAAACAAGCAATAGCCGAGAAAACGAGCAATAGCGGCCACCACTGCTGCTGTTACTTTAGCAAATATGTCGAATATCACCCTACAAAATAATATCCTGAGATGATCCCACGTTTTACGAGGGTTTCGCGATTCTGTAACTTGGTCACAATGCAGTTGACTAGCGAGAAAGCTTGCGACGAAATTTGTCACCTAGCACTAAGACCTAATACTTATCTCCAGTTTCATTCGCTAGCATTTGTAAAATCCAATTCGTTCAATCTAGCCCATCGATCTAGCCATGAAGCTGTGATTACTTGCTTGCCGTCGCACTTTGCTTGCCTGTGCGAATGATTACATCCGCATTTCAGCCATTACCCGCACCCACTCGATCTCTCTCTCTCTTTCTCTCTTGCTCTTTCTCCTTCTCTCCTTCTCCTTCTCTTTTCCATTGATTTCTCACAATTTCTTTTTTCTCTCATTCTCACACACTCTCTTCTCCCTCTCACCCTCCCTCTCTTAATGACACTCATGCACACACACACACACACACGCACACACACACACAATAATGTGCACTCAATTTCTATTTGAAATTCGAAATTCAAACTGTCTCATTCAAACATTCACCCAAACCGGCACAGGCACACTCACACTAAACACGCTGGAATTATTTGCACAAGCCGAAAACAATGTCTGGTGCATCTCGCGATTCACTGCTCTATGCCTACTTTACTGGAATATGATGCAACGCTGCACCATCGGTAATTCGTTCAGTCTGGCTCCACTCCTCGAACCAGCCTTCGATGTTACTTCATGAAAGGGGCGCTATTTTGGAATGGTTTGGTTCGTTCAAATCATGATTTTGCGTGAAAGAAATCGGTTAAGGTAATTGGAGACGGGTGTTATCTTCTATCTTGCGATCTCGCGACCTCCCGACCTCGTGACACATTGCGTATTCGAAGCGGATCTCACAATCGTTGTCAGGTCGTCTCCGTCTTAATCGGTCGAGTCATGATCGCAAGTAATTTCACGTCTCGTGTTTGACATTCGTGGGGTCGAGGGCGATGTGAAGCAAACACACCCTGCGAAAGCAGCTTCTCCTCCGACGTGATGTCTCTGCCGCGAGCTGGCCGGATTGGTGGTGGCGGCGGTGACGGCGTCGGTGGCGTTGGCGTAGTTAGCGGTGTCGGCGTGTTGGCGGTGACTGCGAAGTTGGCGGCGCGGGTGTCGCTCAGACGTACGGGATCAGCCGGGCGATTCGCACGATCAGCTCCAGCGTGACGAGCCACATTTGCCGAGCCAGCTTGGAGTGCGACATGAGAATGCGCCAGACGAACAGGATCGAAGCCAGCTGGGTCAGTCGATGCATCCAGTACAGTCTGTCAAACAGCCAACAGCGAGCACGTTGCGTCAGAGTTGGACAACGAAATCTCCATCGGCATCTCCAGCTTGATATTTCGAACCTTTTCTCGGCAATTTTTTCAATTTAAAGGAAACCCCCGCGAATTTGCCAGCACTTCCAGCCTTTGGCACTAGCAGAGTTTTGAAATCTGCCAGCCACAGTGCCGAAATTCATTGAATCAAAGTTGGGGAAGTAATTTTCATTCAAATTGTTAACTTCATGGTGCAATAATTTACAGCTGAGGGCTGAAACTGACCCTTTTACTTATTGGCAAGAGCATCTAACACCCCTTGAGCTAAATTTTGAACGCCCAGTCACATTCACATACCATCCGCCAAACTGTGTGAATCTGGCACACCAATTAAGACATAATCAATACCTGTGTAGTTGCTTGCGCGCCCCAGGGAGGGTGCTGGGGTGCTCCTTGAAGATGAAGTGGCGGATTCCGAGCACGTAGCCTTCAAGGTAGCGTGGCCAATCGATAGTGCGCACATCGAAGCAGAAAGTGGCGCGATCTTCGACGCTCAGACTGGCGTTGAGCGCCTGGACGTTCTCGTCCACAAACCTCCACTGCTGCGTGCTGAAGTACTCGAGACATTGCGCCGCCTTGGACAACTTGGTCTGCACTCGCACCATTCTGCAATCACACATCGACCATCGATGCTTCACTAACTGCAGTCACCGGAATTTACGTCGACAAAAATTCAGCTGGGCGATTTACATGGTCGAAGAAGGTTTCCAATGCAGAAACCCTGCTAAATTTACAGGTGACATTGCAATTTGCCACATGAAAGAACTGCATTTATTGATCATCGATGAACACACTCTTGAGCGAGAAACATTAGTTGACCAATGCCCAAAATGATTCATTGTGGAATGAAAACATGCAATCACAAGAAAATTACTGAATCGGGATGTTAACGAGTTGCTAGCTTTTTGTTGGCACATGCTGGTACTTACATCGGCTTCCTGCGCAGCACTCTCGCCACTAAGTCTATCACGTGTGCGGGAATTACGTGGAGAGACATGTCAAACAGTTTGTTGACGATCGGGTTCGATCGACACCGACCATCTGGGTACCTGAACACAAAAAAACAACCATCCATTTAGCAACATCAGCAGGAGGAGAACTACTTTACTTTATGCCTCAGGCTGATTGATTCTGTGTCTGTGGCTACTACTTGGTATATAATATGAAAGTTTTTTTTTTCGTGATTATTTTAATAGCTTTTTGCCTTTACAGATTAAGTGTGCCATAAATTTTTATGTCTAATTCATGGAGTTCCTTGGCCTGCTCCTTACCTAAGAGATTCTACTATCAGATTATACAAGAGATAAGCATGGTTCTTGGGCTCACCACATGGTTTCACTGAGCGGATGCACCCGCAGAAAACGGAAGCAGTTATCCACAAACATCTTCCACGTGATTGCATTTTGTTGGCCCGTGCAGCAGTTGTAGACCGCAATGCCATCGGGCCTGTCAGACAAAGAGAAGCAAAGAAATTAGCATTTTTTTATGTTGATCCAAAGAATATTGGACAATCGCCGCTGTTCAGGCCATTGGAACAATGCATCATTGTCGTGTTTTTCAAATCCACACTGATTAAACCTTGTCTGATGGATGACACTATATGACTATTTTGAACTTGTCTCTAAGCTGATTTTCACATTAATCTACATTATTCACGACTAGATAAATTGAAAATACACAAAATTAAATTTACTAAACCAGTGAAATTTTAATTTTAAATCAAATATTCTTTCTTTTCAGAACTGTCATTATTACTCCATTAAACATGCATTTTATAATTTGCGTGGAATAGTAAAACCAAAATGAAATGTCAACCACATTGAGTCAGTCTTTCTAACAGAACAAGGTAAAATTTTATAAAATTTAACCTATGTAACCCAATTTCAATAAAAATTACAGTATAAATCATCCACATAGAATGAGAAAGCTTCAATACATGCAGAATCATTAAACGAGTTTAGCCAACTTAAAATTTTCTGTATCTAGAGGCTACCTCTTGGTTGCAGTCTTCCAGGCAGCTGCAATCATGAGGTTGATGACCAGGTCAACAGGAACAAGGTCAGCAGTCTTGTTCTCATGGCAAAGCATGGTTCGGAAGAAGCCCTTTCCGGCCGCAGCAATGATTCCTGTTGGCCCATTCCAGTTGTCCACCCAACCTGCCATCGGCTCCTTCCAAGAACTCAGCACTAGAAAGAAAAGGCCGAGTTAAAATGGTTGCGATGCGTGTGTGACAGAGTTTCTCAGTGGGTACAGCCTAAGCAGCTGTTTGTGTTAGCCAATTGTGCAGTCACCTTTCCACTTGTCTTACTTTTGTTGACTGTCATAATATTATTGAATCTAATCCTCTTGACCATCAACTTTGAATAATATTTATTTATAGTAGGTACCTAACAAGTAACAAAATGTATCAATTCATAAATGAAAGAATCATCTGAAATTGTTTCCGATTGGACAGTTGATTCAGATTCAGTACTCAAAAATTTATAGCTATTGGATCACAAAAGTAGTATGTGCAAAACATCCAACTATACTTTATCTCTGTAATTTTATTTCTATATTTTACCATTGAAGGAAACAAATAATTGGCCGTAGCAAAAAATGATCTTTAGATGCTGCTAAGATCACAGATGAAGACATCCAATTGAATAAGGTCGTGAGCTTAGATGTTTCTTGCACAAGGTATAAAGCTTTTTAGAATCTAGTACAGCAAGAGTTATTTGGTATCTCACAGCTACTTGATGGTCAATAATAAGTGATGATTCAGTCATCGTTTAGAGAAGAAACTTACCGATTGAAGGGCGTACAATCGCAACTGGCAGGTTTCCACATTCCTTGAGCAGCATGCTCTCAGCCAGCGCTTTCGTGAACGTGTAAGTATTGGGTCGCTTGCCGATGAGTCTGTGGGACATAAACCACATTTAGAATTAATGCCTTGACTAGTCGATACTGACTTGTCAGCTTCTCTAAACCAGCACCAGTACATTTTCAAACCTGCTAAATGAATTGATCAGTGAGATATTTTTTGAATAGAAATTCATTTCCTTTTTTTCCTTTACTTTTGAACATGTTTAGGTCATGTCCACAGAAATCACTTCTCAATAGGCAAAGTAATGGCAATTGATTGTAGTATGAATCTCAGTTTATGAATTTTAATTAATCCATGTCTTCTAAATTTGTTTAGAGCTTGCATACAAAATAGCAGAGCCACTAGCAATTGGCTACACCAAAAATACACCATGTTAAAGGCCCACATACTCATATGGCAGGTTGAATTAAGCCTTTGTTATTATGAACATGCAAGCTTATCGAACTCTTGACTCGTGAACTCACTTGGGTGTTAGTGACTGAATCAAGTCTTCGTCCATCCATTGCATGCATTGCATGATGTGCTCCGGGTCATAAGGCGGTGGGTAGATAATTTCTCGCACTTCTTCTCTGTCGCAATTGCAGTACGCTGTTGATACGTGCACTAGAGCCTGTGAGAAGAGACATAGAAACAATTAAACTGCTTCTCGTTTCAAATCGACTCAGAACACAGTATTTTTTTTTTCGTATTATATATATACAATAAAAATAACCTGGAATGCAAATAACGCATTGCACGATTGACAATTTGCATTTTTGTTCTACTGTGCACAGTTCTTTCACAACATGATTTTTTATGCTGCAAGAATCAATTACATTATCGAAGTGGCACAGCAGGGAAAAAAACACAAGGGGTGGGAGATACAATGAAAGCATTGTGTATTTTTATTGATTTAGCTACTTGCATATTCTCTAAAATTGGGCACTACCTATTCAGGAAATTTCAATCGAAGTAGCAGCACCACCTACTTTAATTAATTATTCATATTGGTCTAGATGGGTTAGAGTTGAATTACTATCAGAAACATGATATTTATATTTTAACCACAATAAAGAGAATAAAAAATATAAATTTTTACTAAAAATATATTTTGTAGATTAATTTTATTCCCTTAGTTAGGCATGCATTGCCTATTATTATTTTTTTCTCAATCATTCATGGAGATAACGTTGGTCTAAATAAATTTTGATCCGATGCCATCTCCTTGCTAGCAGTCAGAACCACAAGAATCTATTGTAACATTAGCTAGTTTTGAGTACCTACAGGTAGTACCTACCTATCGTATGGAAACAAATACTTAATAAAGATTGCAATCGAAGCCGGTGAATTTGATGAAGAGCATTGATTTCTAGGGCAAGCAGGCCAATGAACAAATTTTTTTCCCAGACTTTGTGTGTTAGAGCAAGGCAAACGTGCGTGGACATGCATCTCACCTCTAGGCTGAGCATCTGATGACACAGCTCGACCAGCCTCTTGGTTCCGAGCATGTTTATGGTGACGGATAGTCTCAAAGCCTCGTCAAACTTGACGGTGGCCGCCGAATGGAAAACGACCGACACGTTCCTAACGAGCAGCGCACGGTCTGACGGCGAGATTCCCAGCTCCGGTTCGGTAACGTCGCCCTGGATCGGCACGATCTTGCCCAACGCCGACGGCCGCTCGGTGCGGAGCTTGTCGAAGAGCTGCAATGAAACGACGCACGCCACGTTTTACATTGCTCGGTGTGGAAACTCTACCGTTCGATGTAGATGTTAGTTGTATTAAATTTGAATGAAAAATAAACTAAATGCAAAGTTTCGGGTTAAAAAAAAACTGAATGAAACCGCGCAAGCTACGTTTGAGATTGCATATGAGGAGAAAACTGTACCGTTAATTCAAATAGTAGACAGTACACTAATATTAAATTAAATAGAAAAAAATTCTGAATTCTGAAATTTCTTATTTCTTTATTACCATGTACACACATATGTACCAAACCAGAATATCACAATACAATTTCCGTTTCGGATTAATTATTAATAAAATACCTATCATTGATGGCACGAGCTTTTAAGTATATAATTGAGTTAAGAAAGCAAGCAAACAGTGAATTCCAATGAAAATAGCAACAATTCTCAGTTTTTATCCTCCACTTGGTATTTAAAAAGGCTTTTACTAGATAACACGCTCCAATTTGATAGTTTTTATCGTTTTCATCTTAATTAATTTATTTCCATTGCTTTTAATTTTGATTTTATTAATTAAGGAAAACTTGCGAACACTATTTGCATCATGTAACGGCACATGTTTTAAATAGCAAATAAAACTGTATAAGTGTCAACTCTCTGATTGCTGATTGCTGATTGCTAATTGAGATTTTAGCATGCTTGAATTATGCTTGAATCCCGTCCCCCGCGCTTTGAACAACTTAGCGCAACTAAGGGCAAGGTCAACACGTAATTTCTAAGGTCAACGGACACAAGCTCGAGCTTTTAATCCTCACCAAGAACCAAGATATAGCGGCATACAGAACTTGGAAAATTGATCTGTTTTGTAGATAAGACATGGATAAGGTATAAAAGACCGGATAAGTCGAAAGCCTCTTTACGATGGGAATATGAGCCAGGCGCCATTCGATAAGCTTATAATATCAAGTTCAAATCTGAGCCAAAGATAGACGATAGTGGCCAGTGTAATGGTAATTGGAATAGGGTCACGTAGTAATCCTCTATCCCTTTTTAGAATAATGCCAACTTATCAAGAGAGATAGGAATTTTGGGGGTGGTTGGCGGGTGGCCGGGACTGCCCCATGGGAGATTTAGTTATTTGGTTGGTAAAATTCGAAATCTTATTTGTAAAGTAAAAGGTACTACCTTTCGAACAGACTATAACATAGACCGTGTTCTACATAAACATAATTCATCCTGCATGATGCGGCAATTCGTTCATCTGTTCGATCTGACGCGACCTTGTCCATTGCCAGGAACATTATTTGTTGGCAATCAATCTAGAGGTGTTCGTTTCCCTAAACAAATGGTCATGCACCGTCAAAAATTACAGTTTTGTTATGGACTAGTAGTACGTAAACGCACTTGAAAATGCTAGTTGAAAGTGAAAATGATCATATAAAGTGATTGTAAATTTAATCACATGCTGAAGCACTGCATTCAGCCGCAAAAAACATAATAACAGGCATTGTATAATCCAGTAGATAGTTACGATAGGTACTTTAAAACCACGCCAGCATTTTATTCACACCATATAATTTACTCCAAGCCCGTACTTTATGCGACGTACCAGACCGTATACCAGGGTACAAGATAAATTATCGAAATGGATTAAGAATTGTATTCTTAAGACTGTATACTATTTAGTTTTTATGACGTAAAAACGTATGACGTAAAAAAACATAAAATATGGTACCAATGCATTTAAATCGATTAAATTGCAACCACTCATCGCGAGTTTGCTTGATTGACGTGTCTCAACTGACAGCTAATTCGTAACGACAAAACCTCGTTACTATGGTTTTGATACCAGCGGCAACTTCGAAGCAGCAACTAAGTTTCCAGCTCCAGAAGTTGGGTGATTAATGTGAGCGTGTGCAAACTAGACTGAAGCAACACAAGGGCACTGAGTTCGACCCAAATGACTGATCGTGTACCTGACTCGACTGCACAGACATCACTCGAGTGTCAGCAATTAGCAATCAGCAATCAGAAATCACCTATCATTACGATGGCCCGGTATATGTTCTTGATCCCTAAGGAAGCGATTTTGTAAAATTCTACCGAGAAGTCTTTCGTCTTCTAGCCGGTTTCAGTGGTCCAGGCTAAGGGTTTGTGTTGAAATGCATCCTTAAATTTCGGCTCGAACGATGAACATATTCTGATGAAAACCTCAGCACTACTTACACATACACACAGCTTCCTGAATTGGGATGAGTACTCACCGGCGCATCTAGCAGGGCTTGAAGGCGATCAGCCACCCCTTGGCCCCTCTTAGGCCGAATCAGCAGATAGATGCAGCGAACGCCTCGACAGGACCGCAACAATTTCTCCACCAGCACTTTGCCCATGAACCCCGTCGCGCCCGTCACCAGGAGACTGCGATCCGTGTACCAACCGCTGATCGGTTGGTACACAGATGCATTGGCAGCAGGGCTCGCCATCGCGGCCGAATCGTCCGCTAACACGCTATCAGCACACCGCTCGCTTCCCACAGTAGTTCCTGCCAGCGGTCAGCCGGCTAAGCAGCCTACCAACAACGCTCAATGAGCCCGAGCTATAGCCGTTACACGCCGTGCTGATGCTGATCTTGCTGATTCCGCCGATCGAGCGACTACGATCTCATTGCGATGCCAACGGAAGTGACAAGAATGGTGATAGATGATTTATTTTTTAAATCGTATATAGCAGATTTCCTCTTAGAGGATAATAGTCTGCGGTTGAATTAAATTAAGTGCAGCACTAATCGTGTGACGCTAGATTCTTCTTGGTGCACAAATATTTTGATTCTCTTTTTCTGTGTCTTGATGCTATCACATTTCTAGCCTCTGACATACGTCGCTAGTAATTTTAAAGCTTTGATTACGTACAACAATTGAATTAAGTCTAAATAATAATTTGCTATTTGAACGCAGGGTGGCGAAGGGCTACGCAACAGTTTCGTTGATTCTTGCGGTGAATTTGGCCTAACTTCAACTTTGTTTCATTTTTTTGGGGGTTTGTCTTGCTTGAGCCGCAGTCGTGGGGCTTGGTCAGAGTGAGTGAGTGTTTGTCAGTGATTTCAGTGATGTCAGTGATGGCAGTGATGGCAGTGATTGCTATTCATTGCTGGCCCTGGAACAGAAACAGACAGATATTTAGTTGACGTCATAAACACACAAGGGCTGACGATTAGAATAACGGGGTCATCGCTCAGCACTGCATAAATCACACTTCTCGGAAGTGGGAGGGGTAAATTGATCTCAAGAAAAATCTGCAGGGAAACGGAGAAAGCTGGCAGTAATAATAAGCAAAGAAAAACGTTTCTCCGAAACATCTAAGCGCTATCGACATTATCGTTATCGTATTATCGTTGTTCTCCTCAAACTGATTGGAATCCGACTGGAATCCATTCCTTGGACCGGACATCCATCAAAGGCTTTGTTGGACTGCATTTCGATTTTTGGAATAGCGCGTCGTTGTTCGCAAAGAAGCTAAATAAACCAATCTAGGCCGGCGCATCAATAAATTTGGTGCGATGTTAAAAGTCGCGGTTCGTGCCCATACACCATTGTCGATAACTAGAATGAGGATAACAAGAATTCTTACAAGCCACGGCCAGGCATTAAGCAACATGACTTGAGCAGGTCGACATCTAACTTGATCTGTCCGAAAATCATACGGTATCAAAGCCCATCGCATCATTATCCCATCCGGACACTCGAATCTCACGGCGGTCCACATAGCGACGTCAACATCTACAAAATCAAGCTGCTTGGTCGCAAGACAAGGGTTGACAGGCGCGATGATCGGATTTACGTGTAAATGACACCTGCAGGGGCAAGGACCCACCGAGTGTCTCCCTCCCCTTTCCCCATGAGCGCCGACAATGATCAGGGTCAATGTCGCGTGAGCATGAGCTGGGTGGGTCGTTCACTCTTTCCCTGGCGTCAGCTGGCGGCTAGCGGCTGGCGGGGCGGGGATTGACCCCTGGCGACCCCTGGCCACGGTCGCAGGTGACCATGCGGCATGCAGGCCCACAACAAACCACAGGGCCATGTTCTAATGTTCGAATGTTCTGATGTTCTAGTGGCCACAGGCCTCGGAGGCAAGCCGCCACTTCCCAGACTCTCTTATTCTCTGTCTTTCTGCTTCCAAGTGTCTTATAATGTGAGCCTGCCCCGTGCTTGGCCTGCTTTGGCCCCGCCGTTGGCTAGCAAGTGGGTCACTGGGCCCTCGACGCTACCGCTACAAAGACTGCTTACTCTATGCCGCTACCGCTGGCTCAACAACCGTTAGCGCACATCTCTCGGCACATGACGTGTTGTGCATTCCACACACCTCTCCACCTTGCGACTCATAAACTGCTCATCGCCACTAATTAGGATTAAGGTAACATTATGCTGGATTGCGAATTTCAATGCTTGTTGTTCTGGGGTATGAGTACAGCGGACTCGCGAGCTGAGAGCGTCGTGGTGAGAGATTTGTCGCACTTCGTGAGGAACGGGGATAGCGGAAGATAGCGAATGATTGCGAATGATTCAACAATTTGTAGTCGAGATTAAGTGTGACAATGTAACCGAATTCCACTCTTACGAGCTGATCTCACCAATCGCAGGCGATTAAATACGGGATTGGCCGCGATTCCAATTCAATGTCAGCATACCGATCAACCCAACCAGTAAACTTAACGAGAACTGTTCGTAAACAGCATGAAATTTTGGGAATTATAGTTTTTTCAAATTACGAATTTAAAATTTCGCAAAGTATGTCACGATAATTGCTCGTTCCAGGAACGCCATAGAAGTGCGAATTAACGCACTGAAAAGTTCCGTTCCAGTTCAGGTAAAAAAGTGCTCCACAGTCCTCACCTGTTAGTGGAACAACACTCTGACTCTAGGAAGTAAACTATTCCATAATAGGTGAGAGTACCTTATCGCCTTTATCAGTCGTTATCTGTGTGATAACTCCGAGTTAGACATCCGAACTTTTTATCGTGCATAGTGATGTAATCGTGCAATGCTTTTGGTTGAATCACCTCTGCGCTCCAACTACCGGATCAAAGGACATATCAAGACACAGTGCAGACCACGCGATACGATAGCCATAGATTTTCACAACGGGCCGTCATCAACTCTAAGCTATATTTTCACTAATATTTCTATCGATTTTTCACCGCGTATGTAGAACGGATGCAATATTTAGCAGCGCCAGGCCGGCCACACTGGGAATTATTGATAACCCCAAAGAAATCGTGGACTTGATGATATCCAAAACGAAATTGATGTAAACCGAGTAAAATGCACACGTCAATATGATTTTCGAATCCTCGTTGAAACTAGCGCGGCGTATTTGTCTGTACCAATTACCGATTACTGATCACCGGCTGACATGAACTCACTCACAAACACTGGCTGCAATAATATTCTGCTGCTTCTAAGACACGTGCGAAGGTGGGACGTCTAAGCCACCCTAACACAACACAACACGCTTTCATTTCAGTCTGATAGCTAAAGATCTGGCCGGTACCTGTCGTAATTGTTTCTTGTGCTCTCTCACTACAAGCTAGACGTAAAACTGTTTCACCACTTATTATCATCAATCAGCTCTTGTAGCTGGTGATAACGAATCTTAGAAACATTTCACCTCGACGAATGTCTGTTCACAACTGAGATTGTAACCTAGTTCTTGGCTAGTTATATAGAATTACGTCTAGAGCCGCGACAGGCGGAGGAAGCAGTATTACCGTAATGTTTGGTCAGTAGTGCGCCCATCACCAACCTACAGTGACGTATCTGTATGGTCCCCCCTTGGTCCCATCTTCTTGCCCGTTTCTCCCCCACTTAGCACCTCCATTCCCCAGGTAACACTTTCCGTCGAGTACGCCACCATACACCGATCACTCCATCCCTTCCAGATTTCCCTACACCCCTCTCGTTACTTGACAATTCAATTTCTACTTCGGTTCGGGTGATTTCCCCTCAAATAGAGGAAATTTCTTTGAAAGGAAACAGAAATGAGCGAATCTGCATACGAATACGATGATTGCCATGCCTGCAATTCTGTGAATTTGAGACTTCTCTCGGAAGACGTTCGCGCTAGTTATACCCATGGGGTTGGTGTCTGTTCTTGTCATAAGAAATTGCAGCTAATTTTCTATACCCTTGAGTGCCCACGGTGCAGAAAGACAGCGAAGCATTCGAATCTGGGGAATTCAGTCTAATCTACGGTTGCCCATGGGCTGAGACACCGAAACCGTAAGTCTTGCTCTGTGATAATGCAACTCACGAGTAAAATGTGCAATTATTTGTTTCCCCGGCCATCCGCCAGGGGAAATGTAGTGTAACACCCAAGGGTCGTTATTTGCAATCGTAAATTTTCCGAGAGGTTTCTATAGCATGGGGATGAACATTGAGAGTGTGGTGGGAAGGCGTGGGAAGGCCAGGGAAGGCCGGGAAGGCCGGGAAGGGTATACTACATGTGCTGGGTATTGCCAGAATTGCTTAATATAGTCTTAAGCATTATCTTAGGTTTTTCTCGCAGAAGCTCACTTTTCTGTTAACAGCCTATAAGCTATAAGCAGATGTGATCCACGCCAGTGAATATATAGTACAAGTTCGATATCTTAAAGGTAATCCATGTATATCTTTTTAAGAAATATTTTTATAACTGAACCGAAAACGGTGATGAGTCGAGATTATATCTTTAAGTTTCTAATTCATGTCTGAGAAATCAACCTCACTGATTAACCCCATGAAAATGATAACCAAAGAAGAACATGAAAAGGATTGATCATATTGCATTTGTAGCTCAACTTCTATTTAGCTAAGAATGAAGCCAAACCTCCATTAAGCTATGCTTGTTGAGCCAAAACTCAAATTAACATTCGTGAATTCAAAAACCTCCGTGATTAGAGAGCATTATTTCGAAGACTATATACATGACTGTTTGTTCATCCTGATGAGTTATTGTTTATTTGCCTTGTTAATGTAATTTTTTCTTCATTATGCTGGATGCCTTTTTGTTTGTGACGTTAACGGTAATAACATGGCTTAGAAAATTGTCAGTCATTACCCTCACTTGTGAATCAACTAAATATTTTTTTTAATAAACTTGTCAATAATAAAGAAATAAATGAAATTAACGCAGCGTGCTTATACTTAGGTTTTGATTATAATTAAATAATTAAATATTTTGATTTAGGCTTACAATATATACGCCATCTAATCAGGAGCATAAAATTTAAAAATATTGTTCATGGATGCGTTTGAAGAACGATAAGCAGTTGGAAAATGGAAATTTTCGAGCTATTGGGGATACAAATATTCATTATGGTACTGAAATTATGCTTTTACCATTGAAAACATTTTCCATTCCATCGAGTTTTGAAAGTCTAGACAGGTTAAAAACCGGGACTACAAAAGTGTATATCCGAAGCGTTTTCTTTTGAAATCAAAGAGATAATTAGGCTTTAGCGCAGTGTAGGATTGAAATTGGTTGTAATTTTACTGAGTGCCAGTTCCATCCCCGACTGTGATGAAGTGGGAGTTATCGAAATTCCTTAAGAAATTGGCAACGCAGACACCGGCAGCGAAATTCAATGCTTCCTCCGTGTTATTTCTAATTACTGAAAAACTCGGTAAAAAAGCAAAGAGTAAAAATAGCCTTAAGTATTTCCAGCTATGTGCCGACTTTGGAGCCTTCCGTTTAGTCCAGGAGGACATGCAAATTTCAAACGGAATTGCGCAGGTAGCCCCCCCCCCTCACCAATCCTACCACCACCTGACCCCCCTCCCCACATACCCATGGACATGTTATGAAAACAACTCTAAGCTCGGTTCATTAACTAGACAATAAAGATGTTCTGCTCACGGTGATAACTTTTTCCTCGCTTTTCTTTCCAGGACGCTGCTCGGGAAGCGAGCGGAAAAACATGGATATGAATTTTTCTTCGGAAAGTGTTCTATACAACTAGACCACTCGGCAAACACTACTCTGCTCTGCTCTGCTTAGAATTTTCCTATTTTCTATCACGTACTGCTTTTAGCTTCCCTTCTGTAGGAAATTTCTTAATATCTATAATCTACCAGCCATCAATGAAAGAGTGTGACAAACCTGTTCACAGCTGTATTTCCCAATATAACAATATTAGGATTGGTTATTTGTTTAGAAATATGCGGGTGTTTGCACTGTACGCGAAAATTAGCGATACATGATTGGTTTAAGAGCGTACCTATAAATCTAAATAATATTCTTGTGGGCATTTTTTTTCGACAGAATTCGAATAAATTTAAAATTCGCCCAAAGTAATAAAATAAAAAAACGGAAGATTCAAATTAAAAAAAAAAATCAAAGATTCAAAACTATGAATCTGTGCAAAAATGCTGGTAAGAATTTGTAGTAAATTCTTATACTTGTCTCGAACCGGCATGAGAATACCTAGATAGAAATCGGTAAACTGGCACCCATATCGATTTAGGAACCCGGAAACTCTCTCGGAATATTTCGTATAGAAAACTTGATTACCCCGAACGCTTCATCTTAGCGCTGAACCAATTGATGACTGGACCAAGAAAGTCCGATGGGCTGGTGCAAGTACGACTGCCAGAAAATATGTCAAACTTCACGGATTTCTTATTTTAATTGTTTAATGCGCGACCAGAGCACAGTTGATTATCACCTGCATCATGTTTCATTTAACTAAAGCGGAGCGGGAATGGGAATTAGCGAGTAATTGGCAAAAAAGCGTTAGTTTTTTAAGTGCATCAAATGCATGTTGCTGAAAAAAAAATTAAAAAAAAAAACAATTATTACTTTTCCTGGGGGGCTATGTATCTCGGAAAAGTTTCGTTGACAGGAATTCTAGTAATCCAGAATCTGTCAAATAACTGTACGAGTCCTGTTCAAAAACTATTTCGTGGAAAAGATATTCTCTTTCTGTCCCAAGCGCCCGAAATTGCAACACTTCGAACACATTTTGCAATATAAACTAAAATGTTTTGGTAAAAAAATGCATCGTGTTGCATATTTAGAATATTCCCAATCTACACGTGATTCCATCAAAGCTTCACATCGCAGCAGAATAGCAAAAATTAGAAGCACCTTGATTTATGCCGCAAAGATTTCAGCTGCACATCTATCCATAGATATGATTATCTGTCAATGTGCAAAATATGAAATCAAATGATATTACGTCATGCAATAGCTTTATGAGCTTTGGAGCAAGTCAGGATTCCATGCACGTATACTCGCAGCCAGAATGTGATTGCGTCTGATGTGTTAAATCGTGAATCGTAATTCGTGTTAAATTAGAGAAAAATAAATAAATATTTAACAAAATATCCCAATATTAGATACTTTTTGTATTGGATTGTGTCAAAATTCGTATGTGCGATAATTTCTCTTTTGGCAAAAGTTGGCAAAATAAAATTTCAATTTCAATCACCGCCCTCTGTAATATTCACAAGGCATCAGTTATTAAAGAAATAATAAGAATGGATACTGATTTTCGCCTGGCTGTTGTCACGACAGTTTATTTTAAACCCCAAAATTTCGAGAACGGAAGTATTTCGAAATATTTCGTTTCATTAAAGATTATTTCGTCTAGCTTGGATAAACAAAAGGGTGAACAAAACACACATTTTACCGTAAAGAATTTTAGCCCTGTGT
This sequence comes from Nemurella pictetii, assembly GCA_921293315.2. Classification (NCBI taxonomy): domain Eukaryota; kingdom Metazoa; phylum Arthropoda; class Insecta; order Plecoptera; family Nemouridae; genus Nemurella; species Nemurella pictetii. The sequence goes on along the minus strand of OV121116.1, from coordinate 20,807,210 downwards.
TTGTTGCTATTCAGTAAAGATAATTTGTCTTGAGGTTTTCGTAGTGGATGTAAAATCCATTAATTAATGTATCAAATTAAAGACCTATCTGTTGCTGTGAGTCAAAGACCATTTACTATAAACCACAATTCCAAAATTAAATTCGCTCAATGCAGAAGCATTATGCCATTAGCTGCTTCTATTAGATTAACACATCAACGATTGTGTGAAGTCTTCATTAGTGAAGAACACAATTATAATACATTTGCACTCCCAGTAATTTAATTTCACTTCATAAATTTCAACAAAATTATGTGTCAACTTTGATATGAAATGAGGAAGAATTCATGAGGTTTGAAACAACCATTCCACCAAAAACGCCTACTCTATATAATTTCCTCTAAGCTCATCTCCTATCCCTGTGAAGAACACAGGGCATACATCGATATCAGTTGCCAAGTACCTTGACATTGCACCTTGGCTTGATTCCTCCGCCCCCCACCAAGCCTCCACCCCTACCCCAACTCTCAGCGTATAATGCAATTATTAAGGAAAAATAAGGAAAAATTCACTACTGCATGTTCTTGAAGTAGAACTAGGTATTGAAATTGTAATATTGGCTCTCTTCTCTCACAGCTTTCTAAAGCAAGATGACACCGACGAACGATATGCAGGCCAGATGCAAACTTTGTGGCCAATTTGTAAAGATTATAGAAGATGACCTAGTATTGTCCTGATGGAAGTTGCCAAGAATTTCGGGAATATCCGCGTACTTATCACCCGTGATTGCAAAGTCCCATCAAATCCCACCATCTCACCAACAAAGCCCCAAAATCAGCATTTGAAGCAAAGGCAATTGGCAATGGCAATGGCAATTGACTTCTGCGACGTAAGATTTTGCTGCACCCGGATCTGAGTGCGCGAAAATTGAGAGGGAGTTTTCTGAGATGACGATTCACCATGTAAAGTATGTGTACACACAATCGTGTAGTCGTGTCTTTTGTTAGCACTATCCTTCCCGCAGTCTGAGCTGGCTAAGTGGGTCTGTGTTTGTTTCCATTAGCAGCTCTTTCGAGTTGCCAGCTTATAGCATGGTGAGCTCAAAAAATCCTAGTGTGTAAGGGGTTAGTCGAATGTGTCTCAAAAAACACCTTCGACGGTCGCTCTTTCCTCACTCCAGATGCTGTATACAGACTTAGAGAGCGAGACCGGACACAGCTGTCTGGTCAGGATTTGCAACTTCAGGCAACTTCACCAACTACATCACGACAAGCCAATATTGCATCCCATAACGACATTATGACTGTTTCCGTCCATTAAGCAAAGCTCACACTTATGTCATTCTAATATTTGAATGAAGTGATCAATACGTTGGATACGTTGTGTATCCAATGTAAATATCGCACTCTGCTTTTTCTTGTCGCATCATTAGCAATCATTTATTTATTAGCGAGAAGGCTACACGAACTCGTGAAACAACAAGCATTGCACTTGTCACAAAGTCTCTGACGTAGATTACCTGTTGGGTAATTCGAAGAATTTTGAAATGTAAGATAAACAAAATAATATCTCTGCGTAGAAATTGTGATTGTGTGACGATTATTGACAATATCTTTGACAGATGTATACGTGTGGATGGATCAATATTTCGAACATGATCTCACCGACACTCTGTGCATGCGTGACGCTAACGCAAGAAAACAATGCCTGTCGGAAAATGTCTTGACTGTCTGCCTTCTGGAGTCTAGACGTGTGCGGCGGGACTCTGGGAAACGGGAAAGCACTCCGAGCATGATCCCTGCTCTAGGGGCGCCCACACGAGTAGCCCCACAGGCCACAACCACCTCCACCATGTACATAAAGCTTTGGTCCGGAGGCGGAGGCGGCGGCGGCGGCGACGGTGGCGGCGGGGGCGGCCAGACAACAGTTCACAACTAGGTAGCGACACACGTGCACATAGATCGCATTATCAGATTACTCTCCTGTGCACTCATGAATCGAACCCCCCGCTAATGGCCGGTTTACACTCTGGCCAAAGAGAAAACGCCCCCTCAGCAGCAATTATGATATTCGATTTTGGATTTTGCCACATGGAAATGTGGTTCACACATAGCTTAGCGCCCTTCTCACACTTAAGCTCGGAGTATAGGGTAGGCACTCGGTATATAGAACTTCGACGGAAAGCTCCGGGAAGTTTGGTAACAATATTCGTATCTTGCTGAGATCACATTGACACAGTATCCCGAATCGAATGAAGTTAGACGTTTTCCGTGGCACACAACGGAGGAGGTTGGGGTTCAATTCTAAGTTGATACTACAATCTCCGGCAGGATGTCGGCTTTGGTTCCTATATAAAAAAAACTCATCATCCCAGTTCTTTAGCCATTCCCAAATCCCATCCAACCCCTACAGAGACGGTGCAGAACGGCATCAGTGCTTAATACTGCAGTCGTCTGCCGTCCCTGACTCCTGTCCCGTTGCTTACTCTTAGCCCATGGTCCTCCTGATAGATCTTCACTTATCCTGACTGGACATTGATTATCCTGGCTAATCCTGGCTGATCATCAACGATCATAAATCCTTGCTGCCAACTGGTGCTAAGCCTGCGACAAATTTCGGCAGTCAAGAGGTCCGAGCCAGGGAGTGGGCAGACGGGATTAGATGGCCCTATAGGCAAGGTAGATTGTAGGCAGTGTGCAGTATAGGCAATCTAGGCAGTATTCAGTTGGTCCCGGCTGGCTGTCTCTAATCAAGTAATAACCGTGTCAGGCATTGGGACTAGTTAATGGTGTGGTTAATGGGTGTAGTAATGGGTGTGTAGTTAGTTCGCCTGCATTCCCCCCCCCCCCCACCCCTCCTACCCGCCCGCTCCCCCGCCCGCCAACAGAACATGAACGCTGGCTAGATTAGATAATCACTGTCATAGAACTGGCCGCCAATCGACAGGATGTGCCCTCTCAAAAGCCAGCAAAGGTACTAGCCCGCTGTAAAGCCCACTCCCAAAAAGAGCAGCCGAAAAAGAGCAGCCCAAGAAGAGCGCAGCCATCGTAAGCAGTCGGCGCCAAGATCTCAACCCGTATGGAGGGTGGTACAGCACACCAATTTCTTCAAAGCGCACCCTAAAGCGCCGTCCGAAAGCGTTGCACCAAAAGTTTGGAGGGCGGCTAGCGTGACCGCCGTCCTGTCGCCCAAAATAGCACAGTTCAAAAAGCTTGACAAGAAAATAACCACCCCTGGGACTTATTTGAAGGCATGCAATGCAGCAAGCCTTCAGGGCGCATGGCCCCAGCGTGGCCCGAAAGTCCTCAACCGCAGCTCTCAATGGTACAACCTAGGAACGTATTGAGCCAAAGAGCGCAGCACTGAGCGCCAAGATTTCAAAGCGTACCCCTCGGGCGCAGCTAAAATAACACAGCCCAAAAAGCGTTGTAGGACCGCCACTGCTTTGGGAGCGTAGTCCAAAAAGCAAAAGGGCGCTAAGGCCCTCAAACCCCAGTCGACGAGCGCAGCCCAAGTTCACTGTTCGAAAGAGAGCTCCAAATGAGCAGTGGGCGCATTCGCAAAGCACGTGCAGTCCGTAACGCCAAATCTGCGAATCCTGTTGAGTGTAGCTGATGGCACTGTCTAATATGCCGTGTCATGTCAGCTGTCACTTGGTCGTATCGTCGTTTGATCATCATGTCACTTAAGTGCTGTTAGTACACGATGTATGCTGTCATAGATGCCAATATTACTAAGTTGTCACTCGACCTCATGGGTGCTGTCATTCATTTTAGATGGCATTGTCATTGCGAGCGCATGTGTGCTGTCATATCGTTGTTATCGGTCTTATTTCATACTTTCTTGAATTCCTCGACCATAAGCTAAAACTGGATTATGATTTGTAGCCGCTATAGTTTTAGTACATCTTCTCCACGTGGCTGAATCATGCGAATTTGTTTCCACGAAATTGATAGATTGAAAATAAATCATATCTATGTCCATTCTAACAAACTAGAAACAGATTGCATGGATAGTGCCCACTATCGCATTTGCCGCTGGTAAATTTAACCACGTTATCTATCGTTAGTTGTGTAGAGGTTGAGCAGCCAGATCGCTTGTTAAATCTCAGTTAGCTAAACACTTAAAACTCTTGGATATATGATTAGATTTAGATCCCTGTTTCTAACTTCAGGAACCAGCCATGCTGGCAAGCAACGACAACAGCTGCAAATGCCGATCTCGCTTCGCGTGTTATATGCTGCATGCTACTGCTGCTGCTGCTGCTGCTGTGATCTAAGCTTGCCGATGCCTAAATACGAAAATACCAGTCTCGCCGGGGTAAGGCACTATGGCACGCGGACGCGTGCGGGGCTGGTGTCCAAAATGATTGCGTCTGTGCTCTGTCTGAACTCAGAACACGGGTCTCACAGTCACATGCACTCCCCGCGTTGCATATGCACTATTCACTCCGCCCTCCCACATGCTGTTGTCGAGTTCCTACCTCGGAAGCCGTACTGCATTCCATTTCCCTATGTCACCGTCTGCTCTGTTTTTCTGCGCTTTTTTCTCGTTGAGCCGATTAGTACGTGAATCTCAAACTCAAGACTATGTCTCATAACCATTTTCAGTATGCCATGCCATGCCTTCAAATGTAACCAGGATCGTTAAAAAAGAAATCGTATTTTACGCGGTCTTCATCGTGAGTGTATGTTTTCGCGTTTAGCACTATGTCCAACACTTGAGTATCTTTCTAGTACATAATTTCCGCAAAATAAATTGATAACGACTACGTATAAAAGAGATTAAAGTCCTACAAGTTATACGTACCTATACGTCTTACTTGCAGCCTGGCAATATCCAGATCCACAAATCTGTACTCTCCCGGTGAACAAGTCCACATTTGAAATTTGCTGCACCAATAATCGGTAATCGCAAATCGCATGCTACTTAATTGGTCTAGACCCACACATGCAACATCACGACGAACCGGACTGTTTATGTACTAATCACACGAACACACACGCAGCGTGTAATCGGCAATCGGTCAATGATCAGCTAAACCACATTTACTATATCCACGGCCACTTCCCCCAACACCACTATATGTACTATGCTAGCTCCACGCTTCTAGTAACTGAGGTAACGTTAGCAGTTAGCACTGAAACGCCAGGCTAGCAAATGGGCGAATGGTTCAGCTCACTATCACTTAGGTGTTTAGCCTAGACACACGAAATGCAGCCAATATTTGGCAATATGCCTACTGAAACGGCCACGATCTTAGCTACTGCTACGATTCGACAAAAAAAGACTGTAGAATTAGCCGAGCTTTAAACTGTAGTGATAGTTGAAAAATCAATATCATCCACCATCCCCCAGCCAGCGGCCATTTTGGTCCCTCTCACACACAGCATGGGGAAACAATCGAGTGCGCTTAGATTACAGTGTTATGATTGTTTCATTGTTGGACTTGTTCCGAATCACACATGCCGTTTTCCAACTGACATTTCACACGATCTCCAGTTCTTTTCATATCCCAGCACAGTCCCGTTTCTTTCCAGCGTGTATTTGCACCGAATACTAATCAGGGTTTATTGCCCCAAAAATTGAGCCGTCCCCCGGAGCACGGACAAAATTTTGACGTTCATTTCAATTCTAATAAATATCCAACAGTTTTTATTCATGCACTTACCCGTGTTCTAGCTGTACATGATCAACTGGCCTTTGGTCTTGCTCGAGACATTTCGCGTAAAATTTCACTCACCGAATGAAAAGTAATAGAAAATGTAACCATTGCTCGCCGCGTAAGGAAGGGGTGTAGACTGCACTGAATTTTGACTGAGCCGACACTGCCGCTGCCTATGGAAGCCGGTAGCAACTAGCAGCCCACGTTGCCAGGCGGCGACCACAGTTCGAGTCCAGACGGGCTATGAACAGCGTCGAAAGTGGAGCTAGATCAAGCTAGATAGTGGGCGACGGCGACGACGAACCGCGACGACTACGACGACGATGACGGCGTTGGCGGCAGCGTCGGCGACAGCGTCGGACTCGTATCAGAAAACACAGGGCAGCAGAACCACACACGAAGTGGCACGCGAATCACTATCAATTCACCTCGCTAAAGTTGTTATCTTTATGACTTGCACTGCTTAATTCCGAAAAAACCGTAAACGCCGGTTACTCGATGGACTCGACTCAAGTGCCGTACAATCGGAACGGCTTCATTCAGAAAGCCGTACATCGTGGGGATACCACGACCCACGCGTTGTTGAAAGCGACACATTAGTTGTAACGCTTGCTTCAACGTTCAACCCCTGGTTATGGGTCTCTTACATAAAAAAAAGTTAAAGGAACTGGGTTACACACAGAGTAAACTGAAACATTTCGACGTCTAATAGAACTTTATTTAGGTACCCAAGAAATTTATAGTTTTTTTTTTTTCTCTTTCTAACAACGAAAAAACTGGTAAACGATCATGTTTTGTCACGGTCTAATTGCGTAGATTTGCAGCTGCTTCGTTATCGCGTTGTGCCGGCTCCCTTCCATCCCTGGAGCCGCAGCATCCGACAATCGGGTGCAGACGCCGAGATCGCTACCGAGAGAGCCCACGAGACAGCTTGCAATGGTCCAGTTGGCAACACACTCAATCCCACAACTTCTGAACGGGGACGTCGATAAAATGACGTGCTCAATGAGATCAGACGCAGTTGTTTAAGAATCTCTTCTTGAGTAAATTCAGTGTGGAGAGCGTAGGACTGAAACATCTTCTAGATCGTAGTACAGCGGCATGCTTTCCGAGATCCTAAAAATCAAATGTGCGATTAAGTGCACGCTACTAAATTAAGCAACATATTTTTGCAATCAATTGGGACTGGTATGTAGGGTTGAGGGGTGGGGGGGGGGGGGGTGGAGGGGCAATCAATTAAAAAACTATTAATTGACACTTTCGTCGGTTGTGATTCTTCATCTGACACAGGAAGCTGGAAGGCCCTCGTTGACTCCTTTCTCAACTTCATTCAATGAAGCTATCTATACCCAACGTCTGGATTTCATCACGTTATACCGACTAGCAAATACTTCAATTGTCAGATTGCTCCGTAGTCCTGCTTTATTTTAACGTACTCGAACAAAAGAAGTCGAACCCGCCCTGCTCAATATGTATTCATGCGAACAGAGACTGTTTCAAGACAATAGTTTAGAAACCAAGAAAGTTGAAACAGCCCAAATCAACCCATTCTGCCCATTTTGCCCCAGTGCCCTTATGTTGTTTGCCTGTTGAAAAATGACTATCATTGATGGCATTGCTTTTCAATTTCGTATGTCAGACATCCGTCTGTTGATACAACCGAAAAACATACTTTGGATGTTGGGTTCTGACCATCTGTAGCCCCAACTAACCAGGTGATAGTGCAACTTCACAAGACCTAGAGGGGAGCTTGCATTGACAATGAGGGGTGATATTCAATGCATGACTGCAAAGGCAAGATTTTTCCCTGGGGTAGACACATATAACTTGGCTCCATAGAGCCTTACGATGTAATACCTATATACCATGCCACTCAATGAATATGAATATAATATAATATAATATAATATATATTCTACGGATCTCTACAGACTATGAAAATTTAGATTTTTGGGTTTTTTAAATTTTGGGTCGTTTTATCTTCTAATTTATTGTAGCTTAAAAGGGTTCCGAACTAATCTAATTAATTGAAATTATCAATGTCATGTACTTTTTTTGACATAAATGGATGCACCTGGTCTGAATCTCAAGACTGGTGTGGTGTTGAATTGCCATTACCGTCAGCTGCTCTGCATAAAGGTAAGTACAAGCTATTTCCTCTACAGTTTATATGATATATTATATTATGAATAATGTTACACTATACTTCATGTTCACGCATGAGAGTCAAGGAGCAAAAGAAGAAGACTCCTGACTCATAACGTCCTGACGGCAAGAATCAGCCTGGTTGCTGAAAATGATTCCACTTAACAAGGTTGGACTGATTTAAATCGCACTTAAATCAGATGGTTTTTTAAATAGAAATCGTTTATTCTAATCAAAATTAGCTCCTTTAGTTTAGTGAGAAGACGGAAAATTTAAAAGCATTTGTGTCCATGCATTAATTCGTTTTCAATTTAAATCATTTTCACAAGAAAATTTTGGGAAAATTTCGTCTATTTTATTTTGTAAATTTTGCGATTTATATCGACAAAAATTTCGATTAAAAAATTTATCAAAGTCAAATTAATAAAAAATTCTTTCTAACCAAACAAATCACTATAAAAAAATCGTCAACCCTATATTTTAGTATTTAACCATTATTTACACGTTTTGCGTCAAAAATGTGATCGTGACCTTGAGCAAGAGCGCATTTCGGTGTCTCGCTTCCTCTGCCGACTGCAAGGTTGGCTGACTCATCTGGGGTCGTCTTGCACTGTTCATCAAGTCTTCAGACATCGCCGCTGCACTTTGAAGTTGCACTATGTGCTTGCACCATGCAGTTACAGTCACTCGCCTGCAACAGTCGAGTCCAAGAAAAACGCAGAATCAAGTTAGACTCGATTTAATCGCTGTATAATTGTTTATTTATGTGTTGATACATAAATACTAATTGACATGGACTATGCTTGTGTAATGTTTCGATGTGCATGATTTTTTTGGTTGTTTTTGGTTTGGTATTGGTGAAAGAGGTGGACACACTGTGGGAAGGTCCTCTCTGAACAACTGACACCAGTGATTTTTTTTACTTAAATATTAAAATTAATTTCTTTTCGAGGCTCTGTTTGGCTTTCATTGAAAACGTCGATGTCACTCGATCAAAAATTAATCAAAACTTATCAACCAACGTTTCACGAATCCTCGCATTTAATAACAAATGCGTGCAAACACCTATTTGAAAGTTTGACCCGCCGTAAAGAAACTTGAATACATTTACTCAACGTGCGTATAAAATATCCGACAGAGTAGGATAGGTATATCGTTAATCTTGTTCTCATTCTCAAAGCTACTGGACTTTAGTTATTGCCTTGAATGTAGTACTTTACTACCGTATGAATTACTTATTATTAAAACAACTGAATCAAGTGGGTACTTACGAGAGATTTTCTTCGATCTGAACTCAAGAAGTGCACCAGCAGATATTCTAATTTTGTTTACTACCCTTGGTTGCCATGGTGCTCCACCGCAAGGCTCAGGCCTACGTACTCACACTCGTACATTTATTGATTACAAAGAATTCAGGAAGGGATCGCAGTTTTCTAATCCACTTAACACTCAGAACAATTTCTGGTCGAAGGAAATTAACCATTCAATTTTGAATCACATCTCTCAATCGGTAAACGGAGTTCGTTTTGAAGGCCCAATGAAATAAAATGAATTTATTTGGTAGATTAAAATTTCATTTTTTATTTTGCTCATAAATTTAATGTAAAAGTTTAATCAACGTGCTTAGTGTGCTTAGTGATCATCACCTGTGTTTTAATCAATCTCCGTGGAGAAGGTGGCAGGGGGAAATAAACTACATAAACTTTTGGGTAGTGTCGAATTGCAAGATGTGAATGGCAAGATGTTACGATGAGGGGGGAGCGGGAGGATAATATATAAATTTGAAAATAACCGCTCGATATGCATATAACTAATATACATAACTGCAGAGAGTTGATAAATTAAAACAATTTAGACTTAAGCTTTTTTTTTAAATTCCGTGTGATGACAAGGAATGCAATGTTATGGCACCCTTTGGCGTAGGCAAAACTTGCTACATCTATGTAGCCAATATCGCCTATTCTACGGGGCCCATTTGCTACTAAGCTAGATTTCATCGCCATTAACATTCGAGCAGAAAACTCTTAGCAAACATGTAAAATTTAAACAGTTTTAGTGGTTGAGTTATTGTATTTTGACTTTGGTGGCATATCAACGTAACATGTACGGTACAGGGATAGGCAGCTCATATCTATGCTCAGACAATCTTGTCAATGGTGATCACAGTGATCACAGGAGGTCAAATCTCAAAATGGCCGCGTCATTTCATTCATTCATCCCTGTGCCGCAAGTCAGCTGACTTTTATGATTTTACACAAGTTTCTCACGAAGAAGTTGCGAAAACTCGGCGGACCAAGTAATTAGTCGTCAGTTTTCGAGTTGGTAGCAAAGCCGTTCCTATGATTTACTTCCTTTGTGATATATGATTAACTGCAGTCATGGAAAATCAAGTGATAAATTAAAGTGGAAGGCGTACAAAATGCTCTGAGCATGGATCATTCATAAGGCTGTATTGGATTTCAATCGGTAAGCAGATATAATTATATTTGAAAGAATCGTCGAAGAATCGTCTGTCTAACAAGGCGATTCGTGTATGTTTTACACGGGAGTTCTATTTCCCACGGTTCATTAGGATGGGATCTGTCTCTTCGAGAGACGAGAGCAGAGCAAAGTATATCAGCTCAAGTTTTAAAACAGTGCTACCGATTATGGAGTCATTTTATTGCCGTATCTACTGCTTTTAACTTTGAAGTCCAAATTTTTCTGTTTGAAGACAATCTTGAAGTAATTTAGTCAAAGGTTTAATCTTAAAACTTACAAAACGATGCCTTGAAACAAATATGGCGACCTGACAAACGTCAAGCACGATATTATTGTTTCATTATTTTAGCCATTTCGCCCAAATTTTGCATGCATGCATGCATATTTGAATCGGGAATGTCAAATGTAAAATTTAATAATAATTTTGCTCGGCATTTTAATTTCATACTATGCTATTAGCCATTCATCTGTTATTGGTCAGTGGTCCACAAAGAATATTTGCTACAATCTGTCAACGAATATCTAGTCGGGAGATGTCTCGAGATAAATTTCTCGAGCCATTTTCTCAACGGGGATTAATAATGCTGGATAAATATTACATGTGCCCAGTATTTCCTACCTAATTTTCCAACGACTTTTTTACAATGTGTATTGTAAGGGCACAAGAGCTGCTAGTTAACGGCACGTTTAACTTGTTGACAGCAAGAGGCGAGTCATGTAAACAGCAACGAGTCAGCCTCCAGCTGCAAAAACTAGCATCGAACATTGCAACAATTACGTACAAACTGCCACAACGAATGGACGGAGAGCCCAGTGACGTTGTAAGCTAACTATTTCTAATAATACCCCTCTGTAGACCAGGAATCAAACAATTCCATATGCATATGCTTATTCATTCTAAGCTTTAACCATCTTAAAATGTTTACCCGTGTTAACTTATTAGATTTTATGATAGACTGGCAAGTTGTTATCAGTGCAATAGCTATGTGCAGGTGCTGCCATTTGCTGATAACTTGATTCCTATTTGCAGCAGATGACTTGATGAGCTCCGATGGGGACTTTTGCACGGCTTGCCGTCTCGGGTCATCTCGCCTTGACGCACTCGTTTGCCCACAGCTCATCGTGTCGCCACTGGTGAGAATATTCTGCTCTAAACACTATTGATGTTACCTATCTGCCTGCATTTTGTTTTTCATAAGTTGTGAATATTCCTTAACAAGAACCACCGACATCAGTATCCTACCTGGTTAAATTCTATACCTACTGTTTAATATATCTAAGAATATTCTAGGTAGATACCAGTACTTTCTTCGGCATAGAATTCGCATCGTCAGGCCAGGGTTAATAATGGCCAATTACAGGTGCGCTTTCAGGTGTTCTCGTGGATGAGGAGTCCGATGCTGTCAAAACGGCAAGCTTCCGAAGAGAACAATGCAGTGAGCGGCAATCAGTGGATCATTCCTCCTGAAAGTGTGCCGACCCTGGAACCGCCTGCTGTTGCTCATGGCCCTACCAGTAAACCGAACCAGGTAACTTGCTACTATTCTCATGGGCACTCATGCCCTACCAGTAAACAGATTCAAATAGCTTGCTGCTCTGCTCATGAACCTTTGAGGGCTATCCTGGTCCAAAAAAAAATTACATTTATTGCTCTGTTCCATTGACGTAAATCCACAAGACAATCTTAAAATATGCAAACTATACTTTTTGAGTAGATTGATATGAATTTCAGTGCTTAGAAAAGCAATAGCCTACTAGTACCTTCGAATAACCAATGATATCTTTGTTCCTGAACTGAGAAAATTAGTTAAATTGCCTGATTGACAAATGATTGTTTCATGCGATCATAGGATGTCATGAACGGCTACATACCGCTGGGTAGCTAACTCCACTAATGCCATGATGTGATTCCGGTCCAGGTGATGACGGAGCAAGAGGAAGAAAAGAGGGCGGAGCCGATTCGGATTCGAGCCAAGGGTTTGTTGGAACGTCGTGGCTCCAGCGCCAGCCTGACTATCGAATTGTTGCCCGCTGCTGCCGCCGCCGCCGCCGCTGCCGCCGCCGCCCAGGATGCAAGCACGCTCGTCACGCCAACAAGAGAATGGTGAGTTATTGTGACCACGCCCACCAAGGAGTTGAGGCATGTTGAGGGTTACCATGACCACGCCCACCAGGAAGTTGAGGGTTACCATGACCACGCCCACCAGGGACTGCTAGGTCTCTGTGACCACGCCCACCTGGGATTAATGAGTTACCATGACAATATCAACCAGGAAGGCCAATTAATTTTTTCTTAATGAAACCAAGTGTTGAGATTAAATACAAACACAAATTGTATTTCATATTTCCTTCAGTTTAGCATCTCTTGTTGATAAATTCCTTGTTGACTGCAACTTGCGACGCTGTCCTGAGTTGGCATACCTGTAATAAACCGTAATAAACTGTAAGGAATTCTTACACAGCTTTTGTTGTGAAACTTAACATTTCTGGAACGTTTAGTTGAAATAAATGTGATGGTCAGGCTTCTAGAGTAAGAAACGCGATTTGAATAAACTAAAAATTATCTCGAAAACTAATATTCAATAAGAAAAGTTGCCATTGAAACTTGATGGAAATAGAGCAGGGTATAAGTTGAGAGAAATCTTAAGCATTCAAAACCAGACGATTACGGGAATCCAAAAATGGAAGCGCTATCGACAGACAAGCAGGTGTGCGTAGACGTAGCAAGCCCTTCACCGACGTGCCTCCCTCTGCCGCCAGCGCCGCCGAGGAGTATCTGGCGTCGGCCGGCAACGTGCTGTCGCGCGGGCAGCTGCGTCACGTGCTGCGCGACTCCCGTTCGCTGCACCGTGAGTTCTGGGACCTGCCGCTCAACCACCCCGAGAAGACGGCAGTGGTCGGCTGCGGCCCCAAGAACCGCTACCGCTCGATCCTACCCAACGAGCGGTCGCGCGTCTCGCTGCCCCCGCCCGCCGCCCCCACGCCCGCCCCCGCCCACGACGCCGCCGAATCCGCCGCCGCCGACAAGCTCGACCAGTACATCAACGCCAACTACATACGCGTGAGTCTCGTGCGGTTTGGCGTTGTAGGTGTCGAAATGCCAATCGGTACTGATACGGTTCGTACAGCTGTCGATCCTATTGCCGTGGCTAGTGTGCTGCCGTAGTTTATGCTGATCGTTATGGTGGAAGATCTCACTATACTAGCATAGCGTCTACTCCCGCAGGGCTGAGACTAATTTGCCGTGGGACATGGTAGAGCATTGCAGGGAACTCTGAGGGAACGATGACAGAGCGTTAGCTTAGCATCAACTCCCGCAGGGCTGAGACAAAGTGTACCAACTTGCCGTGGGACATGGTAGAGCATTGCAGGGAACTCTGAGGGGACGATGACAGAGCGTTAGCTTAGCGTCGACTCCTGCAGGGCTACGACGGTGAGGAGCGGGCGTACATCGCGACGCAAGGCCCGCTGGCGCACACGCTCGCCGACTTCTGGACGCTGGTGTGGAGCGAGCGGGTGCCGGCGATTGTGATGGTGACGCGGCTGGTCGAGCAGGGCCGGGTCAAGTGCGAGAGCTACCTGCCGGACGCGGTGGGCGAGACCGTCTCCTACGCAGGTACAGGCAGTCGCCGGGGCCGGAACTTCGAAACATTTGTGGAAATTTATGATCTGAAAGACTGAGACCTGACAATAAGCAACGCGGATCACATTTTTACACTCTTTTATAAGCCACACACGAACCACTTCCGTCCCAATCTCCGTCGCAACACTTGCTGCATCATCCCTCCAGCTCGGCTGTTCTAGCTCTGCCACCGGCGTGAGCTTCACCAGCTAGCATCCGGCAAACCTACCCTAACTAACCGTGTACCTATGTTTTATCCATGCCTAACTAGAAGCTACACAGTAACGGTCAGGCTGCAAGTGACAGACTGCAGGCCTGACAGATCCTTCAAATATGGTTGGTCAGAGTGTTCCAGAACGGTTGGTTGATTTAGTTGGTGTAGTGTACTGTTCCACTCTGTTGGGATCATGAAACAATCAAAACAGGGCAAAACTGTATACCTAACCCACTTCACTTTCAAATGTTTTGAATTTTCTTGGTAATTACTCTAGGAAGTAATTACTAAAAAATTATGAATGTAGCAATGGATAATGGATACATTATTTTTACATTGGTGATACTGACTGTAAACTTACAAAGGACTGAAACTTGTAGATAAAGTAGTAACCAAGGAGAGCTGACCTGTTTCACAACATAGCTTTGTGTGAAAAATTGATGATTGATTAATGGTGTTTAACAACGCACTGTTTTGACAGCTGGCCCTTTGGCACTGGTCTAATGGCGTCGGTGAAATGGTGATGATGAGGGTGATGAATGATGGTGCACCTAACCTAGCCTAGAAGGGTAGAGGGGAAACCCGGTGTGGGCAAATAGCCTACTCCTGTTGAAAATCACTGAGAGGACCACCACCTTTACGTCCCTTCCAACGGACGGTACAACTCGAACAACAGGATTCCTCCACTAATCCATGCTGTCGAGAGGTTGCTAAGCAAGTCAAGTGAAGTAGTCGTACTAACTTCAAACCCTCCAACCTCTCTCCCGAACCGAACTGATCATGTGCATGATGGTCACCCATCAAACACCTGACTCGGTGATCCCACGAGAACCGGTGTTTCCAACATGCCAAACCGTTCGATTGTGTGAAAAAGAAAGTTGCGAAGTGCCTCAGAAATGCCTGGTCCTGACAGGGGATCGTCACTAGTTGCGAACCGTTCTGTGTTCCAGTTCAAGGCACGAGCTGCTGCATTCTCAGTTGCCTACTTTACTTGACTACCCATCTGGCTCGTATTGGGAAACGACTACGAGCTGCGAAAACTGCGAAGTATTCGTAGTCGGCGAAGACTAATTCCGGTTTCGTTGCGTTTGCAGACATGGACGTTACGGTGTTGTCGATCGAGTGCAAGGGCGGCCACTCCTTGCGTCGAGTGCGCGTAGAGAGAGCCGGGGTCGTGCGCCACGTCCTGCACTTCTGGTACTTGCGCTCGATTTCCTACGATAACTGTGCATGGACGGTTTGGAATCTGCGGAAGGACATCGATCAATCTTTTCTTGGGTCACCATCACCAGCGCTAAATTCGTACGTTTCTGCGGCCAGGTACGAATCGTGGCCAGACCACAAAACACCACCGGGGCTGGCAGCGGCTCGAGATCTCGTCTCACTCGCACAGCAGGTGGAGGCCGTGCGCCAGGGCAGGTCGCCACCCGCCCCCGCCGCCGCTGCTGCTGCCGCCCCCGCCACCACCGCTTTCCCCTGGGGGGCAGACAACGAAGACTCTGTCGACAGGCTACTGGCTGAGATGAGCTTGCGAGATCGACAAGCCGGTGAGTTTTGCAGAACGCGCAGAAAAGGTCGCCGCTCAACAACAATAATCTCATTCAGCTCTATTGAGGGCTTACACTATTTTTAAAACTAGCTGATTAGTGATTACTAATAATAAGCTGACATTTGCTGAAAGTTTCTCCAGTTTGGTTTCTTTGCGACTTCCAATCTGAATGTTTGCCTAGCCTGGCCACAACTGGCTACAGTAACCTATAGGTTTTTTTTTTAAACACGTGCACACGTTTCCCTGTGCCGTGCCCGCACGCGACATTACCCGATTTCCCGGCGTGCCGGCAGGTGGGGAATCGGCGGACGCTGGGGAGGCTGGTGCCGGCCCGGTGCTGGTGCACTGTTCGGCCGGGATCGGGCGGACCGGCTGCTTCGTTGCCGTCTCGATCGGAATCAGCCAGCTGCGCCACGAGGGCAACGTCGACGTCCTCGGCATCGTCTGCCAGATGCGCATCGACAGGTAACCTGGCAGTCCGTCTGTCTGGCTGTCTGTGTTTGCTGATAGGCAGTGAAACAGTTAAATGTCAGCATTCACAGTGCACGTTAGTTCCATAAGTAACGTTAGCACCGCTTTTGAAAATGCAGTCATGAAGTGTTTAGTGTTAGATGGTTGTTTTAAAAACAATCCTGATATCGGTGGCAAGTATAGGATTATTTGACTCTAGCCACCGTACAGAAAGCTAATTCATGATGACTTGCTAGCGATTTTACTTTGAGCCTGTGCAAGTTTTATTTTGTTGTTTCAGAGGCGGGATGATACAAACAGCCGAGCAATACGAGTTTGTGCATCGGGCGCTTTGCCTGTTCGAAGAAACACTACCTCCGCCGGGAGAGTAGCCTGAAGATCGGGAACTGAAACGACCATGATCAGACCAAGATCACACGTCAGAGTCAACGACTCGGAACAAACATACGCTTATCTCCTTGACGGGGAATATTACATAAAATATTAGACATGGAAATATATAGGTATTTATTATTCTAGGAGTCTAGGATAGAAACTAGAAACTATGAATGTTGCATGAATTGTATTCGATGTGATGCGGACGGCCGGGGGTTCGATGCAATGATTCCTGGCGCGTTGAAAGATAGAGCTTGTAACGATGCCGTTGGCCTCTTGGCTGTTTTATCTCGCGGAGATCTCGCTGGGACGTGTGCAAAAGATCATTGAACCTCGCCAGTGGTTGAGTTAGGAACCAACAGACTAAATAAGGCAATTTCAGTTGGGAAAGGGATTTATTTTATACTTTCACGTGTTGTTAAGTAAGTAGGACACCAATTTACTATTCAAAAAGTGGGAGAAATTCATATAGTTCATGTATAATAAAATGTGGAACAATAATACATAAAGAAAAAAAATATATAAATAAAATATATAAAGTATAAATTCACTGAGTCAAAAAAAGCTGATGTGTAATTTCCCTACCACATTCCAAATTCTTTGTTTTATTTCCCTGTTGGTATGGCTTAGGGTTTTGATAAGTTAAAATTTTCACCTTTACACAAAGCAATAAAAAAGTATGCATTTAATTTTTAAGCATTAATTATTTTTATTTATTTTAAGGTAAAAGAGTAGACATAATTTGTGGATTATTAAACTGTATCCAAACAATCATTTCTTTCTTAGGATTAAAATCACAGATTTTTAAAAAATATCTGATTAGTGATAATAAATGATATGATCTGAAACGACTTTCAAAATCTAAATTCTTCCTTACTTAAAAAATATCTATGTGCTGACTCATGGAGGATTTCTGCACCGAAGAAATGTAAATCTAAGAAATTAATATCTCAAAATGATTGATTTGGCTTCCAGCAAGATTTTTCAACCATTTTTAAGTCAATTTACGCGCTGGGAAGAAGCACGTTGTAGAGACTGCGGTATCCGGCACACGCAGGCCTCACTGGCTGGCGGCTGGGCACCGGCCCAAGTCCACCCGACTCCCGACTCCCAACGCCCCTCGTTCTCTGCTGTCTGTCACTGTCGTCTTTGTTAATGTTTTGTGGTTTGGATTTGTGGTTGAAGATTGGGTACGGCTTACGCCTGCCGAGCAGTGAAGGTGGAAGCATTTCTGTCGAACCACGAGTTCAAGCACATTTATATTGTGATCGCTTCGTTCGTTTAACCGGCAGTGTTGACTGTTATCAGGAAGAATGCGTATATAAATGGTTATAACAGAAGCTGGGAGCTGCCTCTGCCTGTATATGGGACTAACCGGGACGCCATGTCAAGAAGCCAAGCCCTCAAACGCGAAATTCTTATACTATTATGCCTGAGTCAATATATCTCGATATTATCTCTGCAAGCTGAAGGTTCGTGCGTAAACAGATTTTTACCGAATGTTTGGTATGCCTAAAACACAATTATCATACAAAAACAAGTGTGTCTTAAAAGCTAACCACATTTCTTTGAAGACTGTGTGGGAAGGATTATTGAGAAACGGTTATCTTATGTAATTGATGCTAAAGATGCTAAAGATTGTAAAAGTTAGTACTTGCATGTCTGACATGTGCTATTATTTTACAGATGTAAACACTGACAGTTTGACGCCTAAAGTGTTGGATGTTGTCGCTGCCACTGGACTGTCACTTTGCGACAATGCAACATTTGTGTGCTCTTCGAGCGAACCTAGTGCACCTATCTGGTGGAGCAGGGGTTTGGAAAATATATCTGTCACCGATATGTCCAGGTATTTCTAACTCCATGTTTGTGACGGCACTTCCCTACGATATATTTGTCAACTCTTGGTGAATCATTGCAGAACCAATGACTAATTCAAAACCACTATCTGCTTTACAGATATCGAGTCAAAATGCAAGATCCTGGCGTTTCCATGCTCCAAATTCAGTGTGTTGAAATTGCTGATGTTGGGAACTACACTTGCCATACCAGTTTTGACCACAAGGAAGTGATTTTTGATATATCGAGTAAGTTTTGATTTTTTGTTAGTATAGAAGTTGGTAGGTAATGGGTAGGTAATGTTACTCTTCAGGCAACAAATGCTAATAGAGTATTTGCTTTCAGTTCCAGCAAGCTTAACACATTCTCAAGGAGAACGTGTCAAATTAGGGAAGAATGCAACACTCGAGTGTCAATTCTCAGGCCATCCTCTTGGAGATGTTGTTTGGACCAAAAACAATGATCCTTCTCCGATAGTATCGTAAGTGAAATGAATGATGTGATTTAACGCCCATAATTTTTGGCGTTGGCATCATAAACCTAACTTAGGTAACAAAATTTTGCTTGCAGTAACCAAACGGAAATGGATGCTGTCAATGCTACACTGGTAAAAAGCCGGTTGTCATTTGTGGACGTCGGCCGAAAAGACAACGGTAGTTACCAATGTACTGTTCCGGGACCAGACGGCCCCGTGACAGGGCAAACGGCACTCGTTGTGTTGGGTAAGACAGCAGCACGGATCACGATCGCTGTATGCCTACATCAAACACCAATCAGAGAAAATATTTTACTTTTTTTGTTACTTGTAGATATACCGCAAGTCGAGAAGATTGACTTTGCGACTGCCGTCGGCGCCCGAAGTATTTATCTCAACTGGACAGTAAACAGTTGGAACTCGCCAGTGATACAATACACGCTGAAAGTATGTTGTTGTCATGATAATTTGATGCACTCCTCTGGTTTATTTCTCCTCAGCAACCCGTCAAGTCTGGCTGTACGAAATCGATGACGGAGCCGGCCTTGTTTTCCAGCACATGCGCAAAGATTCGGAACGGTGGACATTCTACCCAGAGAACATCGGCGGCGGTAACACGAGCTACGTTGTGGGCGGCCTGGACCCGAGCACAGCGTACCTGATCCGCATCAAAGCGAAGAACGAGGAGGGCTGGGGGAAGGAGATCGCGTCGGACGACTACATCCAGACGCTAGACGCCGACCCCGAGTTTGTGCCCGAGGTGACCGTCAACGGGGTGACATTCAACTCGATCACCATCAGCTGGAGTGCTCCGTCGGCGAAGGTGAAGCCGCACATTCACTACTACCAGCTGGTGTTGATGGACAACGACACCATCAAGGAGGCCATCTATCCTGCTGACAAGCCGATGAATCTTTACCTGTTTGTCAACCTGGAGTCGGCGTCGACGTATCGATTC
Organism: Nemurella pictetii; assembly: GCA_921293315.2. NCBI lineage: Eukaryota > Metazoa > Arthropoda > Insecta > Plecoptera > Nemouridae > Nemurella > Nemurella pictetii. Next base: position 20,787,437 of record OV121116.1, on the reverse strand, counting down.
AAGGTATGTCGATCCTACTTACCGTCGTTGGCAACTGTTTAAATTCAGCTCCACACGGTAGATATAATACTTATATGAAGCAGCATCTGTGGCATCAAGAGATTTTATGGATTTGTTAGTGCAATAAGCTTCAATCTGGCAACAACTTGAAAGAATTCACTTTCTGGTTGGGAACATTTGATAGTAAGTCAGTTACAAACGTGATATCGTTGCACCCCTTTGAGGCTAGCACCTAATTGTGATGAGGGGGTTTGAGTGGTCACATGATCCAGAAGGCCATGCCAAGGGGGTTGTCCACTGCACAGGTCAACTTCAAGTAAAAACTTAGGTTTTTAGCCTTGTTTTAACAGTTTTTGAACTGACCGATACAGATATATATTTGTTCGTAGTTTCTAGAAGAATTGTCTTTGTCAAACATCAGACCGGCCCAAGTTGCTAACGCGTCTTTGAACACCCCAGAGAACCGCGTAACGTTGCCTGCGCAGGTCGCCGCCTGCTCTGAGTACACGCGCAAGTGCGGCAGCTTCTCGAGCCCGGTGAACGGCACGACGATGGACGGCCTTTCGAGCGCTCCCGACAACGTCACGCTACTCTGCCGCTACGACAACATCAGCCGCACGAGCATCGTGTCTGTGACGTGGGCGCCGCCCCAGCGGCCCAACGGCCTCGTCGTTCGGTACAACGTCTACCTGGACGGCTCGGCGACGTTCAAGAACGAGAAGGGGGTGGTGGAGAAGGTGACGTGGGAGCCGAAGGTACGGTTAGCGAGTCAAGCGCATCGATTTGGAATCTGGACAGGTGTTTCTTTAGGGTTTTCTTGTCTCCGACTTCAGCTGGTGTGCTAGTGCGTTATTTATGTCGGTTCGAAAGATTGTGTTTGTCTCTTTGTGGGTCCATCTGAAGGTGCTAGTGCATAATTAATGTCGCTTCGATAGATAGAGTTTAACTCTTTGTCGCTCCGGCTGATGTGCGTAATTTATGTCGGTGCGATAGATAGCGTTTGTATCCTGGTCTCGAGCTGACGTAGCTAGCGTGACCTTGTGCGATTTAATTTCGGCTGACGGGCGGTTATAATGCTAGGAACTAGCAAACAGGATGTTAGATCAACAGGAAATATATAACATCTTGGTTACCCATATCAGTGTTAATCTGTTACTAAACTATTACTAAAAACATTTCTCAATTTGTTATCAATGCAGCTTTGTTCCTAATGCAAATAACACATAATATTTTACAGACCAGGCTGCCATTAATTTTGCAAATTGAACTTAGCTTCGAAATACTTTAGTGAAGGGAAAAATTATATTGATCATAAATAGGCCCAATAGACAAAGCATGCAATTCACCTGCCTTCTGCAATCAAATTCTTTGCAAATATAATTTTTCAGCCAATTCGATTCTATTGAAAACTATACTGGAAGTCAAGCGACTCGAATGTCGCAGCGTAAAATGCCGTCATCACGGTGTGCAAGCTTGCAGACGTATAATAGCGGTCCGTCCCTGTCCCGGCAGGTGCGCCACATGGACCAGACGCACACGAGCGTCCGCTTCTACGACGTGATCCCGCCCAACACCAACTACACGGCGCGCGTCTCGGCGGTGACCCGTTCACGCAACGAGGGCGCACCGGGCGTCAGCCGCTGCGTCATGCCGCCCACGGTGCCGGATCGCGAGAAGCTAGCTCGGTGCGTTCATTTCTACGACAGAATGTGCGGTTCCACTGCAGATTCCGTCCGTAGGTTCCACCCTTTGGTTCCATCCTAAGGTTACGTATGCAGGCTCCATCTTCATTTTCCATCAGCAGGTTATGCAGTGGCAGACACATTCCGTTAAATGTTTGCCCATCGGTAAAAACGAACAAACGCATCGCGTAAGACGTCATGCCGCCTGTAGGTTATACAGGAACAAGTGCATCGGGTTAAATGTCGTGCCGCCCGTATGTAATACAAGAGTAAACGCATCGTCCTCACTGTCTGGCCGCGTTCTAACCCGTTGGCGGCCGCAGGTTCTACTGGGGCAAGGTGCAGGAGCGCGACCGGTGGCTGCTGAAGCTGGTTCTGCCGCGCGTCACGGAACGGAACGGCCCGATCTGCTGCTACCGCGTTTTCCTCGTGCGGCTCGGGCCGCAACAGACGATCGCCGACCTGCCGCCGCCCGAGGATGTGCCGCTGTACACGTACCAGCAGGTGCACGGCGGCGTCACCGGCGGCGCCTACATCGCCGAGGTTTTCGAGAGGTGGGTGCCGTTGGCGGCGGACAGGGGTTGGATTTGTCGCGTCGTGGGCTTGAGTCGGTTCGAGGACGCTGGCTGAACGATCTTCATGGTTATATGGGTTGGGTTAGATTTGATTACTGGTTGGATGGTGTTGGGTGAAAATGGATTTGGTGGGAAAATAACTTGAAAAACATAAACAAAAAAAAATGCAACATAAGAATGTCGTTTTCAACAGTCCTGCAAATATGAAATTTGTACACAGTTATCTAGTTATAAAGCTTATATCCTAAAAGTTATTTCGAAATCAATAAAATAGTTTGTCCTCTTGAGAAATATGATTTGAAAAAAAAATACATTTTCTTAAAAACTATTTGATGAGTACAGTCGGGTATTCTGAGACTTCTCAAACTGTTGGCCTATATCGTTTGGCCTGTGGAGAAAAGACATAAAAAAAAAACAAATAAATGTGATATTTTCAGCAGCGTTTGTAAATGTAGATTAGCTTAGTTCTTGACGGTGTCAGGCCTGCAGGCTGCCAACTGCAGCCTGACAAAATCTACTGTGTAGCTTCTAGTTAGGTTTAACTTAAGTTGAATATAGATTCACGGTTAGTTAAGGTAGGTTTGCCGGACGATAGCTGGTGAAGCTCGCGCCCGTGGCAGAGCTAGAACGACCGGGCTGTAGGGAAGATGCAGTAAGTGTTGCAACGGAGAGTGGGACGGAAGTGGTTCGTGTGTGATGAATAAAATAGTGTCTAAAATGTGATCCGCGTTGATTATTGTCAAGTCGCAGTCCTGCCAACGGTGTGCGCGTGATGTTTTCAGCGACGCGGTGAAGGGGGAGGTGTTCCTCGGCGACGGTGAGTCGGTGGAGCCGAGCAACACGTCGATGTGCCAGCAGTGCGTCGGGCTGAGCCCGGCGCCGGAGCCCAGCCCGACCACGGAGCCCGGCCCGAGCGCGGAGCCCGGCCCGAGCGCGGAGCCCAGCCCGAGTCCGGAGCCCAGCCCGAGTCCGGAGCCGGTGCGCGCTCGACGCTCGCACGCCGTCGCGCCGCAGCCGTTCGACGGGCTGCTCGACCGCGAGAGCAACTACACAGGTGAGCTGGCGGGCGTTCTTGAGCATATTATTATTATTTGTGTATGCGTCCCAATCGACTATTGTTTTTCACATTTTGGTGTGTGTGCATTTCAAATAAAATCACACCTTCAAAACACATCCAGGAGGAAAAATTCGGCAAGCAGACTATTCGTACTTTATCCCACCATTTGTTTCTTCACCAGAAAGCAGGAATGTCCTGCCATGTACCATATCCCACTACGTACCACTGTCCCCTACTTGATTCACATTCGGAAACAAATGTGTGTACCGATGGCGTAGCGGCTTGGATGCCGACGCCATTAGACCAGTGCCATAGAGCCAGTTGTCAAACACAGTGCGTCGTCAAACACGGGTAATCAACGGCTTGGATACACGATACCATCCAGACAGTAGCGTCGCTGTACAAAACATCAGCGAGCGAGCGCGATGTTGCAGGCTTCGTGGAGGTGATCGTGTTCGGCGAGGAGCACTCGCTGCTGCCGGCGTACAGCGGCTACCTGGCGGCGCTAAACCCGGGGCCTGTGGTGACGCACGTCACGCTGCGCGACTCGCCCACCACGTTCCTCGTTCACGTGCTCGTCTGTCTGGCGCTGGTCGTCGCCTTCCTTGTTGGCGTCGCGCTGCTGCTGCACCTGCACGTCAAGCGCGCCAACCAGCGCCAGGGCATGGTCGAGATGAGCCTGACCACGTCGTTCAGGTCAGAGCCTTGTCCGTCGTTTGATTGCCTCCTTTGTTCTCTGTCGGTCCCCTTTGCTTGCCTTTGCTCTCGGTCCTTCCTTTGACTACACTCCTCTGCATGGCTTGACTCCTGTTCATTCTCATTTACTCATTACTCTTCTCATCTTCACTCTCCTCCACTCTTTTCTGCTGGCCTTCTGCTGCATTCTCCCCTCACCTCGCCTTGACTTGCAAAAATAAGTATCGGACAATTGGTTCGCTAGCGATATCCAATATCTAACCAACATCGAAATTACTCAAACATCGAAATCGCACATGTTCGATTGCTCGTTTAGACGCGCCGTTTCGAGGGAATCGAATTGTCACCCTGGGAAATGGTACAGGTACCTGTGTCGGAGCTTCCGGGGCACGCGTCACGGGGTGCTGGTGGCGGCCAGCCCGCCCGACATTGCGCCGATCGCCGCCGCCGACTTGCCCGCCATCTTCGCCGAACGGCACAAGGACTCCGACTACGGCTTCCAGCACGAGTTCGAGTTGCTGCCGGATCGGTGCGTAACGAACGGGCTGGGGGCACTGGCTAATGCTGCCGACTGGCCGTTTTCTGAGGGTTGCTAGTGATAAATCGGTGTTTCCTTATTCTTTAACCCATGGCCCCTATTCTCAAACTTGTATTGTTTCTAATTTTACAGAATTTGAAAATGAAAGAGTTACCTTTCAAAACAAAACTGGTTTGTTCGCATCGTCTTATTGCTGTGATACCTGTTGCAATAGCACCATCATAATACCAGCCATTACTTTATTATGCCATTACTTTCAGGATTGCTTCCTGGATTGAATGTTTTCTTTTACATCTCGATTGCTATGTTCAAGTCAGCTCCGGCTGATTGAGGATGTCCGTCAGTGCTTATCCTTAAAATAGAGAATGTTTTTCTTATTCTTAAAGTAAGTTGGCTTTGTGAAATTAATGATTGAATGGCCCATCCCGCAGGTTTTCGGACCGCACTACCAGCCACTCGGAAGCGCGTGAGAACGCATTCAAAAACCGCTATCCCGATATCAAAGCCTACGACCAAACCCGCGTACGCCTCTCCTCGGCAGACGGATCCGACTACATCAACGCCAACTTCGTTGTCGGGTGAGTGCTGTCTTTAGTTGGGCCTCTTTGGCTTAAAATTTCAATCTCACCAGATACTCGTGTGTAGACATTGCAATGAGCACAGTATTTTTTGGTAGTTATCATCGAAGAATATCTAACTATTTAGCTAGAGCGTAACTTGTTTAAGTTGCTGATCAATACCAACACTCAACAGTGACCCCTTAAATGATGAGGACACTCCAAAGCCTCTGAAAATGAATTTCTCGACTTTCAATCCCAAATTTTGCTAAACTCGATTATCTCCTGCATCCACTTTATAAATATTGATGTTAGTGAGCCTCGTTCTGTCAGAGAATTGACAATTAGCCCCGTGGAAATCAAGCCTCGCTTCAGCCCTGTCGACAACCAAACCTGACCCGACCGCCTGGTCCCCTTCCTCCCGGCAGCTACAAGGAGCGCAAGAAGTTCATCTGTGCGCAAGGCCCCATGGACAACACGGTCACCGACTTCTGGCGCATGATCTGGGAGCAGCACCTCGAGCTGATCCTGATGCTTACCAACCTCGAGGAGTACAGCAAGACCAAATGCGCCAAGTACTGGCCGGACGAGGCGGACGGCTCCAAGACGTTCGGCGACATCTGCGTGCGCCACTCCGCCCAGAAGCGCTACTCGGACTTCATCGTGCGCGAGCTGGTCATGTCGCGGGTCAACGCCAAGAAGGAGGAGGAGTTGCGCACGATTGTCCAGTACCACTTCCTCGTCTGGAAGGACTTTGTCGCGCCCGAGCACCCGTCGGGCATCCTCAAGTTCGTGCGCCGCGTAAACGAAGTGTACTCGCTGGAGAAGGGCCCGATCCTGGTTCACTGCAGCGCGGGCGTGGGTCGCACGGGCACGCTGGTCGCGCTGGACAGCCTGCTGCAGCAGCTGGCCGACGAGGGCCAGGTGGCGATCTTCGCGACGATCTGTGACCTGCGCCGGCAGCGCAACTTCCTCGTGCAGTCGCTCAAGCAATACATGTTCATCTACCGGGCGCTGCTCGAGGCGGCGCAGCTCGGCGACACGGAGCTGCCGCTGCCGACGTTGAAGGCGGCGGTGGAGAGGCTGCGGCAGCGCGAGGGCGCCGCCGAGCAGACGCGCATGGAGAAGCAGTTCCAGGTGCGTGTAGAAACCAAGAGTTCATTTGATCTTTTAAATAAGTATATGGTTTTTTTTTATAAAAATGAGTAGGCCTACGTAAAGGTTTGGCAAGAATGTTCGTGACAGCTCAGCGTGGTGCTGTATGATTTTTGAGCAAAATCCGTTCAGCCACTTTGTTTTCACGGGCTAAATACTAAGTATTTATCAGTTTTTAGCTGTGGTGCCATGAGGAATTAATATTTCAGCACCAAATTTGTAAAAACGAAGTATAATTTGTCACCACAATATATCAACATCCGATATTTGCTCGCTTTGCAGATGGCCACGGAGAGAGTCGACGAATGGAAATCGGTTTCGGTGGGCACCGGCGAAGAGAACGTCGCCAAGAACCGCAGCGAGCGTGTGATTCCCTATGACCGCAACCGCGTCATACTCACGCCGATGCCGAACCGCGACAATTCCACGTACATCAACGCATCCTTCATCGAGGTAGGTGCCTCGTCCTTGCGGCATTATATGGAGCGCTGCTTGTTACGTCACGTTCTCCGTTTACCTCTTTGGGCCGAGTTTTGTCTCGTCGCTTGAAATCAAGGTTAATGTGTGACGTTTTGTTGAATGCAACTTGTGTAAATTAAATTGAGATAAAAGATTGGTAGCAAGGGGATTTAGTTAAGAAATCTGAGAAATGCGGCTCTAATTGACTAGCTATTCAAATTCTTGTAAATTGCATCTTCACCACTAGTGTGATAAATTCTCTTATAAAATTACACAAAGACTAAAAATTGGAATTTCTAGATAGTCTCGAATCGATCACCTAGGTAAACACACTGGTTCAAATCAATCTCAATGATGCCTCTTCCCTTTCTGAAGCTATAAACAAAATCCCAAAGATATGCATATCCTCAAGATGCATCCATGTAAAAAAACAAAAAAATATGCACCAGCTGGAGATAATTAAGCGTTGCGGTTGCAGGGCTACGACAACAGCGAGTCATTCATCATCACGCAAGACCCCCTCGAGTCGACATTGGCAGACTTCTGGCGAATGCTGTCCGAACAGAACATCTCCACTCTAGTCATGCTCTCTGACGTAAGTCTGTTCTCTTTGCGCAAAAGACACGGGTTTGAATCGCACCAGTAGGAACAGATTTGAATGACTAAATTGTCAGTTCAAAGCCAACAAGTCATTACGATTCTAGATTAAGTATTTGTTACATCAATTACCAAGAAATTTAGTTAATCATTTTCTGAACACAACTGGAGGCCTTTCTCGTAAACCGACTTACCTTAGCATGAATCGGTTGCACAAACAAGCTGCCGATAGTGACTCCCAGCCCGGCGGGTGGCAAGTAGCCAAACGCAGACTGCTAACTGGCAAAGTAACGTGCAATTGTCGGTGTTTGCAGCTGGGCGACGGTAGCAAGAAGTGCCTGCGGTACTGGCCTGACGACGAAGTGACCCATGACCACGTGCGAGTCAAGTACATCCAGAGCGAGAGCTGTCCGTACTATACGAGGCGGGAGCTGAGCGTCACCAACATGAAGGTAACCACTTCACCCTTGTGAAACGTAGCCGCCCAGAGCCGATGTTAGATCTGGGGTTTTTCTCTGTGATGAACTTTTTTGGTTCTAAATAGGGCGTAGTTTAACGTTTCGACCACATTGGCGTGGCGATCTTCAGGGCAACACATGTATTTAGCTGGAGCAAAGACTTTCGATAACGCCACCGACGTGTAAAGCAGCAAGCACTACTTGTGAGCAGCACGGTAACAGCCAACAAAATGTACCCCTCCCTGTAGGTTTTCAAAACTGCTGTTGTCAGGGACTAAGCCTAGCTTGGAATATACCTTTCAATTTTTTGTTTTCTGTGGTCTCCCAAACAAACCTTTCCCTGTCCATAGACGAGACTTAGACTTAAGGCCTGATAGAGCCGGTGGAGGTTTCCTCATGCTCTAGTCATCGCCTAGCCCAGCTCCATCCTCCAAATAAACAAACCCCTCGCTGTCTTGTATGGTGATGCATCGCCGTGAAGAGTTGCATCCTACATGTGAACCAGCATGAGCAATTCCGGCGGAAAGCAAGGAATAAACGGTTCAACCTGTACCAGCCCCGTTTTCTACTAATCTACTTTCTAATAAGAGAGTTTAAGAATGCAGTAAAAGTCAAAATCTTATATTGCTCATTTGAGATAATGCTATATCAGGGGCTCCTAGTATTAAAAGAACCAAAGAATTGAAGAGCTGCATCCTCGTGCGCCATGACCGTGACAAACCTATCGCTGTCCACAGACAGACGAGACAGTACTGGTGACGCAGTACCAGTACAACGGCTGGCCGACGGTGGAGGGAGAAGTGCCGGAGGTGACGCGGGGCCTTATGGAGCTGGTCGAGGTGACGCGGCCCGGCCGAGAAGGGGCGGCGGCTGTGGCGGCGGCTGCGGCGGGCGCGGGGGGGCCGGTCGCCGTGCACTGCTCGTGCGGCGCCGAGCGCAGCTCGATGTTCGTCGCGCTCGCCGTGCTCGTGCAGCAGCTGCGCACGGAGAAGCGCGTCGACGTGCTCTCGACGGCGATCAAGCTGCGCTCGCAGCGTCAGGGCATGCTGGATACGTTTGTGAGTAGCGGCGGCGGTTTTCGAGCGCGAAACGCTGCCGGGGCTACGCCCGTAGCGTTGGCGGTGTGGGGTGTGGGTGGCGGCACTTGCTGGGAGGAAAATATGGCACGTCTTTCTCGCTTGCCTGGTTTTCCTCTCGTTGCTTTGCCACCTCTGCTCTCAATTCTTATCCTGGTTAGAGTTGCTGATCTTTCAGCATTTCAAACCATGAAGTACTCGCAATACTTATTTTTTGCTTTGCAATAAAAGTTTAAAATGTTCTTTCGAGAGGAGAATAGATGACGGAATAAAACTGAAACGGTGCAAAGCTTGGGGGGCACTTGGAGAGACGTAGCTTAATCTTTTGCGCGGCCCCTCGTCGCTTGCAGTTGTCGGAAAGTTGGTGGCGTTAGGTGTGGCCTGGGTGCTCCAGCAAGGCGTCCAACTTGAATATGTCAATTTCCACACAAAATTCCTTCTTGAGAATGACATTTTCTAGTTTTCTGTACAGCCAGAGAAAGATATAGGCTCGGGTGAAGCCGTATTGCCAGCTGTTCCGAGTGTGTTCGTCTTCGGTTTCAGGCCCAGTACGAGTTTCTACATCGTGCCATTGTCAACTATGCTGACCTCCATCACTTGGCAGAAGAAGCGTCTTGAAGTACTCGCCATTTCTCTCCTCATTCGCCATTCGCCGTATGCGACAATGCTCATGTACATAGGTTAAGGATTAACCACGATTAACGACTGTTTGTTCTCATGAGTGAATATTTTACAAGCATCTAGTCTAAAGTGATGTTCAAGCGGAGAAGAACAGATTTCATTCGGGCGTCCTGTGCGTTCTGCTTCCTCCGCAACGCTGCTGAATGGTCTGGATTTCGGTTTTGGGTGTTACGTTATGAGTCGGTCAGTTATGTGGCAAACAGCGAACCGGATTTTGGAGCTTGATTATTTATGGCAGTTAACCTCTCAGATCTGATATAAACCTTTGCTACAAGGGGACTGACATTTGCAATTTTAATTTGATAATTAATATTTTACTCAGTGAGTAATAGAGGCAATTTTTTATCAGTATTATGCACCTAAGACTTACAGGAACGGAGCAATTTTAATGTTTAGCAGACTATTGTGACAAATACTCTAATATCTCTTTTATATTTAAATTTAATCGGGTTTATTTGCAAGTCTAGGCTTTATTGCTGCCAATCATCGTGCTGTAAAATCTTACTTGCTGTCTGTCCATCTTCGACTCTTTGCCAAAATCGCTAGACGCTTTGGCCACGTTGTGGTGGGAAAAATGCAGGGTAAGCTCAGGTAAAACTTTAGGTGGCATCCTAATTTTCTGATATGGTTACCAGATTGTCAGGAGTGAATTTGAGGACACTTTTTTCTCCAACCCAAAGCAACATTTCTGGCTGATGATGGGAATTTTAATGTATGGACCTAGCACTTTCCAGTCAGTCAGCCAGAGGGAGGGGTGGGGGGGGGGGGGGGGGGAAAAAAAAAAATAAATTTTTATTACATCTTAGGAATAGTATCCGGTGACTGCAATGTTGATCGAAATATTGATTAATTGCACAATGTTTTATTAGAAGTCGTTTAGGGAAAGGGAGGGTGAAAGAATCCTTCGAGGAATATTTTCTTGGTGATGCAATCTCATACGCCATTAGATCAACTACCATTAACGTACGAAGGCAAAAAAAATCATGCCCGCAGGAAGCAGTATTGAACTTGCCTAAAACGGCAGTATTTGGAGTAGGTGCTTTTCAGAGCCTCGTCAAAAAGGAAGAAATGGTTGCTTTTTCTTTCCCTGGCATACGTGTGAGGCTCAGATCAGAAAATATTAACAGAAATAAGCAAAAATAGTGAAATACTCATCCATCATAGATCTGTGCAGACAAATTATGCTTTTGTGATCGGAGAATTTGTTTAACCTACACGTGCAGGTTAAAAAATGATTGTTTTATACTATGTATATACTTCTGGGTTATTTTTCGCACCAATCAGATCACCCTGGGCTTAAGCTGAAATGTACAATAATTTTTATACATTAAATCCCCATAAAATGCTAGTGGTACGTTTGTTTACCATTCTAAACTTGCTTTGTGCAAACTAGTCAACAAAAAAAAGGAATCTAAGTTTAGCGTCATCGTTATGGAACTATAGGGAACCAATGCAGTTGACATCGTGCGTAACGTTTCAAATTTGCCGGGCTTCTCACGTGTTTGGTTTCCTCACTAGTAAATTATGTTTTTGCCACTTAGGGCTGTGAACATGACCATGATTGGTCATTTCAATTTTAAATTCACCTCGTAGTAATCAATTCGGGGTGCAGGACATTTGGGTTGGATTCGAGACTGTCCCGCATTTTTCGGGGCGACTGGTTACCCTATACTTTCTGATGAGAAACAATATGCCATTTTTGTAAGAATTTATTTTTTAAATATTCTGGTGATATCACTCTCCCATTTCATTAATAGTCGAATACTTGTAACTCTAGGTATTGCTTTCGTAAATACCTACTTTTGTACATAAATGTTACAAAATTTTAGTCAAGAATTGTGTGAAGTATCAGATTCGCTCAAACTTTCATGGATACGCTGTGAACAATGTAAACTTGATGCCATTATACATTTGTGGACTTGTCTCTAAAAATTGGTATTTGATTTATTATTGAAGTGTATATTAATTATACTGTTAGATAGTAGAACCCAAACTCCATGTGACTAGAGCAAACTTAAATGATGTGCTATTCAGTAGCTAATAGCTATACAAACTAGCTGAGAAATTAGAAATTGACTGATGATACCTGCCAATTTGGTCATTCAATTTTTTTTTCAATTCATTTTTCAAATTTCATTTTACATGCTTTTAATCATACAATGGCATTTGCTCCTACAACTAAATAACATTTATGTTGATAATAACAAAAAAACACTTTGAGGCAAACCATTTAGTTTCAAACATACAAACAACAGAATAAGGTGCAAAAACTTGTTTTAGTGTCCTGCATAAGAACATTTTCAGCTATTATCGCTAATAAAAATTGTAAAGCTGACATAATATGTCACACACGTTGATGATTTGCATGTTTAACATGACAGCGTGGACGATGATTACGATGTTCATAGAGTGTGAAAAATTAAAATTAATACGTTCAGCAGATATTTAATCACCAAAACTACATTATCTGATTGCGGGCAAAATACAAAAAATATTTTTTCCCAGACTTGCGATCTGAAGCTGTCGGTGGTGGAGACTACTTCATGCGGCAAGTGTTAGTGCACGACGCACGTATTCGCAGCAGCTGTCCGGTCGGTAACTGACAGCCGCTCAATTTTTTATGTTGCAGAGCAACGTGTTCGTTTGGTCATTTGGCTGAAAGGGAAGTTTATTAAAACGGTTGTATTGAGGTGCTGCCACATAAAACCTAGGCCGGTTTGAAATCGAAATAGTTTATATGTTTCGAGATTGAATTATGACATTGTGCAGGTTAATGTTATATCACCTTTGAAACAAGCAATGAATATGGGAATTCACAGAAAATAGTAAAATATCGAAAAGCAAATTGATAATGTCTCCCAGGCTACTCTTACTAGCAAAATGGGGGTTATTTGCTCTTTTTCCCACTTACTTCATTGTTGCAACATGCTTCATATTCAATCTGATAAATGAAACGCAGCCTACGCCTTACCTCGACGAGGTTTTTCATATACCGCAAGCAGTAAAATATTGCAGTGGCCGATTCTACGAGGTGAGTGTTATTAGGCCGACATCGAAACAATTGGCATGTTACAGACAAGCCTGAGCACAAACATGCAATTATCATTGACTGTTGCAGTGGGATCCTAAGATTACTACGCTGCCGGGGCTTTACCTCCTTTCTGCTGGAGTTCTTACGCCTCTGGCTAACATACTCTCAGTAAATGATTTATGCACCACACTAAACCTACGGATGATAAACTTGGTGACAAGCTTCGCCAACTTGTACTTGCTCTTTGACATTCGCTGCAAGATTTTGGGCTCGAAAGCTGTAAGTTTAACAGTTGCTGGCAAAATACAGCAATTTATTGCTCATAATAACTTATGTAAGACATCTCCTTTGGAGAAACACTCTTGTGTAGTACATATTTTTAATTATCATACAATAAACGTAGAAACAAAAACTAGGAGGTATCTGAATTTATCTACAGATTTACAGATTAGATCTATTATCTACAGATTTTCGACTTGGAAGCCCTGCTGTTTGCGGTGACGCTCTGGTCGTTCCCTGTGCTGTATTTCTTCACGTTTCTGTACTACACGGACACGTTGGCGACGGCGCTCGTTCTGCTGACGTACAGCTTGCATCTGCGTGGGCGCACGATTTGCGCAGCTGCAGTTGGCGCTGTCGCCACGCTCGTCAGGCAGACCAATATCGTGTGGCTCGTCTTCTTTGCGTTACAACAGCTTCCTAGCATCATTCTCAAGACAGATACTAAGAAAGGAGAGCCTGATGGGCTTGGTTATATCAAAGTAAGCTGCCAACTTGCATCAATTCTGACATCAACACCTTGCAAAGTGGCAACCAGTTGGTAGATTTAGTTAATCAACAACCCATAATGCAATGATAAAGAAATTGTAGGATAAATTTTATCTGGATCGGTATTAAATCTACCATTTTTTAACTAGTTGTGATAAAAAAATAACAGAGGTATTCTTCATTACACTATTACTTGCAAGCTTAAAATATATGGTATCCTTGCCTATAGAACTAACTGTTGTTTGCTTTGATTTGTTTCAGATGCTTTACCGAAAGATCAGCTCAATATTTGCAAGTGGCATGGGTGGAATTGGTTTGTTGGTAAAAGATTGTTTTGAAAGCTTAGGCGGCTATTTAGCGGTTGGTGCTGGATTTGCTGTGTTTGTCTTTGTCAACAAAGGTATAGTTGTTGGAGACAGGACAGCTCACGAAGCCACAATTCATTTGACTCAGTTATGCTATTTCGTTACTGTTGTGGCTTTCTTTTGCTTTCCTTATTTTCTCATGCAAATTACACCATTTCTTAATTTCACAGTGAGTTATCTAAAGACGTCTGTGTGTATTTTGATTGGACTATTTTCTTTGGTGCACTTCAATACAATCACACACCCATATCTGCTAGCCGATAACAGACATTATGTGTTTTATATATGGAGACGAATATTTTCTAGGTCTCCTTTCCTGCTTGTGCCAATTTATTACATGGGTATTTTTGGTGTGGGACGCCTCCTTAAAAATACGAAGATTACGTTCAGGTTGGCATTTCTCTTTTGCCTGATAATATGCCTGGTCCCTCAGAAGCTGCTCGAATTCCGATACTTCATTATTCCATACCTGCTTTTTCACCTGCAGCTTAAACCGTCTCATTGGTGGCAAACAACTGCAGAACTTTTTTTGCACATATCAATCAATGTTCTCACCGTTTACATATTTCTTTACAAACCATTTTTCTGGGCTGATAATTTAGAGGTACAAAGATTTTTGTGGTGATTTTTTTTTATGCAACAAGAAGCTGTAACAAACTAGCCCTGTGTCTGGGTAGAAGAACACTTACGTGTATCTTTTATTTATTTTGTTATTATATTTTTTTTAATAAAGACTGAGATACTTTAAAATATTTGTGTTTGTCACCCAGGAGGAAAAATTGGTAGATACACCTATGTACCTAAATTAAAAAATCCATACGGTATTTGTGCAATTTTTTTGCCAAAAAATTCTAAATACTTTTTAACTCCTTGGCATTTTTCGGGTTGCCTTAATCGCTTTAATATTTATTGATCTGGTAGCGCGGCAAATCTTTGTTCTGATTTTTAAATTTAAAAATCTTGGTCCGGGACAGGGAGCTAGCTTCATTATTGTTGAGAGTTAACCGTCCAATCGTGTTTGGCGGCCGCCCCGGCCGTGCTTGTTCGACAGAGATTAAAATGTCGTTAACTTCGTTCTCAGATAAGATCTGAAAGAGTGTTACAGAGTGGTGTCAGTGGTTCGACTTAAGGGTGAGTGCAGTGTACAGAGCGTGTGATTTCCACTGAATATCGTCGTACGGGTTTTACCTGGCGCGCTTCAAAATGAATGGAGACCTCGTGACATGCTGTCAGACAAGCCGAAAAGCCAGCCGTGCTTCATAAGTAAGAGCCCTTAAATTTTTTACCATCGTCCTTCAGCCTGTTCCTACATGGAATGAACCATTTTTCTCCCGAAAGACATTCCTGGAAGCATACGCTTGTCGAAGGACCATGCTTCTTGTGGCACGCGTATCTTGGTTCATGGCTGGTTGGTGTGAAGCCCATCAAAGTGGGCGTACCCTGTCTGCTCCACTGTCTACCATCAGCGGCGGCATGCTCCGGGCAGTCTCAGCCGAGCGAATACTCTCGGTAATAGACCGCTCAACTCAAATCCAGTTTCCATATTTATTTGCTACACAAACGATTGCAAAATACCCAAAACGTTATAAACCCAATACTGATGAATTTAACGGGATTGAGAAATGATTTCCAACTCGTATTTGGGCACGAAGTTCGGGACGAATGCCGCGAGGTGGACATTTTAGCTGATCGTAGGGCATGCAAAGACGCGTTAATAAATTGTTAAGGACTTTCTTAACGTGTTCGCCCACATTCGCGTGAACACTACAAGGTACAATATACCGATCACCTGAGATTCAAAGTGGTACAACCGATGTCAAGCATGATCGGGCATATCCCCACCACAGAAACACATTTAGGAGTACGATTGACCCCGATGGGCGATGGATGGATGTTATTTGCCAATGATTTGTGTTGCCTTAAATGGAAACTAACCACTTCAAGCTGGCTGCAACTGTGTTGCAATGTTTAGCGCTGTAGTCCTCTCTTTGAATATGCTAATTTCATATTTAGTCAACTTTCTCGCCCAGTCTATAGCTGTGTAATGCATCGACTCAATATGGTGATTAGCTAGCGAGATGTTCTCTTCTTGATCTCTTTATTTCTCAAAGGGCTGTTGCTGGAAACAGAAATTAGCTATCAAGACTTATGCCACGCAATCTGACCTCGGTTAGATTTAAACATTTAAAGGTCTCTAAGCCCCTGACTGAAAATCACAACAACTCGTGCGATATCCGGTAATCATTAATCGGTATCGGCATGTTTGCAACAAAGGCTCGCTGGCTTACATTTCGAAACTCGAAAGGTACCTTCTACCTGGGCTAGCCTGCCTGCTGCTTGTGTAAACCTGTTAGAATTAATGAGACCAGCCGGGCACGACCGAAAAGGTAGATCGTGGACCATAACAACAATAATAATATCAGCTGGCTGGCTGGCTGGCTGTCTTCGGGAGCACAGTGTTGCCGGTTAGTGTCTAGTTCAATGCCTGCATGGTCTGCATTCACCTCAAGCTAGGTAGCCTGGCCTGCATTGGTAGGTAGGTAAGCTAGTTAGGTACCTATTACTATGCTAGTTGCACCGTGGCGGCTCGTCTCTTACCAAATCTAACGCTTATTTGGGCTTTCTCTTCAACGCCAACTCTGAGCCGAGCCGAATGAAGGTGATATTGGTACAAGCCAAGCAGCCATCAAACCATTAGTACAAGGTTTACAGCCGAGAACCAATTCTTCCAGTTCCTTTACAATCCCAATGCACTTTTACCGAGAAGTAACTGAACGCCAAGCACTAGCGGTTCAGAGAATTATCTCATTGTTGTTAGATGACCGAAAATTCAATCCTCAGTCATAACTCCAGATGGGCATTCGCATTCTAGTTCCCTTTTCTATTCCTTTCCTCGTCCGGCGTCAAGCGTGGAATCATTGGGAGAGTTATGAACTTATGAATATGATTAAACTTTCAGGAAATCTTAAATTTTGATACCCTCAAGGATTATCTTATGATTTGAAGAATTAGTCGAAAATACACACGCACGCAGAACGCACCGTGCGTGAGCGCGCGTGTGGTGTGTTTGCTTGCTGGTCTTATCTATCTATTTATGTTTGTATTAGCGAAGTAAGAGTTTGTTTTATTCTTAGAATACCGACTCACAGGTCATAATAGCAATCGTATTTTTCCGGAATCTAAAATGTGTATAAATGATTGATACACAGACAAATGACAATCGCAGTCATGCACAATCACGTCTTGTACTCGGTTATTCAGGTTATTGACGCGAATTACAATCGTTAACAGATCTAGGGTAATTCTATTATATCCAGAATTCTATAAAATAAATGGTTTACACAGGTGTGCATCAGATATTTCTTCCACTTTCGTAATAATTCGTGAAATAATTCTGGAAAAAAGTGCGTTCTAGTAGGTTCTCTGGGCCGCTGTGTATGTATTGTTGTCCATGGGCTTGCATTCTGCATGTAAATAGTGGTGGACTTGGCATCAGCGCCCGTGACGGAGGTGGCGTGCACAGCTGCTGGCAACGTGAGCGAGTAGGCGAGTGTGAAATCGCACGAGTGCGAGTGCGTGCGACGCCGACGCCGCCGCACACAAGTGACGTCTGCATTGATGCCAGGCATTGATGCCAGCTGCAGATGCTGGCTGCTGCCTGCTGGCTGCTGGGAACAACACGACGCGCAAAGCTACCCCACACCGGTCCCCCACCCCACCCGGCTCTCCCGGCCTACCCGGCCCACAACCTTTCATGACATGCTGCGGCCATCACAACACGGCGTGACGTCACGTAGGAAACAAAGGAACTCCAACGCGCATGCCCTAGTACGCAGCTTGTGTTGCTGGCAACACTGTATGCCCTCACACATCCGTAGGTCTACACAATAGACGAGTGACGAGCAGTTGGAAGTTGGAAGGAAGGCTGAGCTGAGTGGGATTCGGTAGCGTCGAGCTGTTTGCTTGGAAGAAAGAAATCGGAGTTAGTTTATTCAGTTTTTAGCTTTATTTCTAGATGCAGTTTACCCTTTAGTCCGCGTGAACCTGTAAGTGATTGTTTAGTATCACTGTTACGTACTGCGCCTTCACCTCATCGCGTTTACATTGTTTGGAAACGTCGAGAACATCAGCCAGCCAGCCGACATCTTGGTTTTGTGCTTCGACAACAAACAGCCTGAAGATGTATATGGAAATTCGATCTGCGGCCAATTTCCTGGTCCAGTTGATTCGCGTTCAGCCCAGCCAGGACGGATTAACTGTGTCCGACGCACAATTGGAACGTCTGAAGAGCGCGATTTCCGAAGTTTTGGGATTACGCTACAAGGAGCATTGGTTCCCTGACCGTCCCAGCCGTGGGTCTGGTTACCGCTGCATCCGCATCAATGGGAAAATGGATCCTGTCCTCGTCCAGGCTGGGTTCAGTGTCGGTCTGCACACCCAATATCTGCGGAGCCTTTTTCCGCAGGAGCTGACAATGTGGATCGATCCGGCTGAGGTGTCTTACCGTATCGGGGAGAACGGGTCGATCTGCGTGCTCTACGAAGTTCCCATCGGGCCGATCAAAGGCAACGAAGCCTCTCCGATGCCCACCGGATGCAAGGAGTCGCTGATGCTTCTCGACACCCACCAAGTGACTCCGTTCGAGCAGCGGGCTGCTTACGTTTCCAGTTAGGCGGTCACCCCAAGCGCCCTCCTGCCAGATATGACGCAGCAGCACCCAATGTGATCTCATCAAAGAATGAAACGAAGAAAAATGCAGTGTCCATAGACTCGTGTTAGCTCTATGGGTACCTAACAGTGAACTTGCAAGGCACGGACTATGATCAAGAGTGCTAGTGAGCATATGCGACGTCAGCAATTACCTAAAAGTAAACATTCGGAAAACTAATCCCAGGTCTCACTTAACTCGATGATATGATTATTAGAAATGTGCGAGAGAGAATTGTCAAAAGTCTGTTAGTACCGATTAGGCCTACATAATGATTGTCAGGTAGTGGAACTATTGTATTTTCTGGCCACGTTAAAATGTGATGTAGACTAAGAAATCTGGGCTGAATATTTGGGAGGAGGGACCGATGAACTTTTTTCAGATAATGGAAACAAAATATTTTAATATCCTACTGCCATTGACATGAAATTTTTAGTCCTACTTAAGATGACACTAAAATGGATCCCTAATAGGATAAAATGGGCAAAGTTCAGGAAAAAAACTAAGGTACAAAGCTGGTAACAGCAAACTGTGATTTTCCGTTCATTACAGTATTTTGTTCCACATTTGGAACTAGCAATGAGCCTGGGGGGGCTGTCTCAAGATATTATTTTGTGCATTATCCATTCAACTTATAATGCATTGTCAATTCATTTTTCTAAGTCTTTGAGTTGTGAGCATTTGCCCACATCTCATAAATTTTGTTTTAAAGGATATCTTTTTATTATGGTGCAAATTTGTGTATATAAAATGAAGTTGCTTTTATTGGCCTATATGTAAATCATGTCGGGCGTTTTAACATGTGCATCCAGCTATTTTGTGTACAGACCGAATAAAAAGGGAAATGATATGCGTAAATAATTTGCTGCCTCGTTTTTTTTGTTCTATTGTCCTTGGTCACATCCAAACTTTCATTTGATTTGGTCGCAGTGATTGGCTCATGCTGCGCTTTTATTATCCTCAGTGCCATAGATCTGACTATTGGAATTCATAGCCTGGTCTGATAGTCTAAACATTTTGATAAACATTTTCATGTAATTAGTGAAATGTGATGCCAGCTCAAGTGTTATCAATCAATTACTACTACATGGTAATTTCATTGAAAAGCAACAGTGACACTCCTCTTGGGAAGGTGCATCCCACTTGTTGACACTCCCATTGACCATGTGCTTGCCTAGGATGACTCACATCACAAAAGCAAGAACAACAGCATGATGTTACACCTTATCACCATTCCACTCACTACTTACTTTCCTGGTAGAATGAACTGTGCAGGAAGGACAAGCAAACTTTGTCACCAGATTAGATGACTGATGCATTGGTAGTGTGCCAGTGCCAGTTCAGCAATCGCTTGCTTGCTTTCAGTGTATAGCCGGCTTTCGATTTGACTACTCATTGCTCCTCCGTGGAAATGAACGGCAACCGACATGAACCCCCGCTGAAGTTGTCACTGCGACGCAAGAGGTGGCAGTATCGGGGTGAAGGCAATGCAAATCTCGTGCTAGCTCTATCCGAGGTAGGTGATGACATTATTATCGGTACTTGATTGTTTCATGCTAAATTATGTGAGCTCGAGACTAGTGAGTGTGAAAATTTTGTTGATTATCCCATTGATTTTTGGAAGGGTTGGCGTAAGTTAATGTTAGCCTGAGCCTACTCAGGCATAGGCATTCTCAGTTGCACTAAAAGCAAATAAGCAAAGCTTGTAGGTGTAGCTACCAACCATTACATTAAGTATCCAGTAGTATGTATGTAGTTTGTAGTAGTATCCAGTTAAGTATTCCGACAGGTAGGTTGGCACAACCCAATAATAGACAGCGCAGTAAAAGTAGCCAATTGGTATTCAACACAAGGCTGTTGGGGTGTTGATGTAACCATTGAAGGTATTAATAAACCAATTAGCCTTGTACTACATCAATGCTCAAGTGTCTCATCGGCAGATTTAGCTAATTGTGATAAAAGTCTGTTAGGAAGAGTACCGTTACCCACGCGGCGTTTCACCGCAGCGCTCCCGTCGTGCTAACCACCTCCACCGGCCTCGTGCCTGCACGGTGCGCTGCGGCGGCTCGATTTCCCGGCGGTAAAAGTAAAGCTTGTCGCGGTGTCGGCGGTCCACGCAGGATCGCAAGATCGTGCGGTTTCGCAAGGAGGAGCGCGTGGGGAGCGCTGACCGCGGAGAAGAGGGAGCGGAGCGGGAACGCGTGTGGCGAGAGGCGCGCTTCTGCCGCGGCGTGATGGCTCCGCTGCTCGGCGAGTGCTACGTCGAGCCGCCGGTCGCCGCGTTCGTCGAGCCCGCCGAGCTTCAACGGATCGAGCGGCTGCTCCGCGGCAAACGGCCCGGTAGGTTTTTCACGGCATCGTTTGTGAGGGTTTTTGGCGGTTCGGTCACGTTGGATGTGACGTGGTTGCCATGTTCAGAACCGTGTTATAATGATTAATTAATCAGTTCAAGCTGCTTATACCAAACTGCCAGAGTGTACAGGAAGTTCATTCTAATTTAGCATTTGAATAATTCTTGGAAAAGTGTTGCATGAGGAGCATGACAGCTAGGGCATCCATTCTAGATGCAGGAAATCATAAAATGGACTTCTCCAACAAATTTAAATTTGAGAAAAAACATACCAATTTTCCTAGCCACTGTGCTCAGTTTGTTTGTCGTCTGGCGTACTATTTACTTAACATCCCCTAACATTCCACCAACAGGCATGAACTGGGATGGGTTTTGATTGTTTTTTTCATAATATCATTCTCCACACCAGGGCCTAATGCCACAATGTTACATTGATGCTAGTGTCGCTTTGTAGTGCCATGATTGCTAGCGTTCCTAACTGCTCTTCCTAGTTCCAACAATCGTAGCGCCACAGCAACACTAGCACCGTAGTTACTCCAGTGTTTGCTGATACGAAGTAAGGCCCCAGTTGTCCACCAGCATCATCAGAACACTTGGCCACTCATGCAGTAGAGCATCTAGCAAACGGCTATTCGCAATACGTATGCTAGGTCTGGGTTCCAAATGCACCGGGAGGGTGGCCTTACCAGTGAAACCGGCCACCGTTTTATGACGTATCAGTATCACTGAGCCGAGGTATGTTAATTTTCAGAACACCGACACCACAAGGGCCTACGGCTGGGCTTCGTGATGATCTATCCGGATTATGCCCTGCTACCCACTGGACTCTCCGTTGCCCATACGCCTCCCACGTTCTGTGTGGAGGTGAAACCTAAGCAGGGCTGGCTGCCTCCTTCTGATCGCCGCCTACCCAAGTGTACATATTGTCTCACACAGTTCCTCAAGGTATGGCCTCGACACCAGAGCACTTTTGTCTAGTTCTGTTTCTCAAAGTTTCATCCCAGCTTTTCATGACTAACAGGGTTTCCCAAGTGTGGGCTGGCTGTGAACATAGTTCTTCCATGCTTCGAGTGACGGTTAAATTGAACTATTTCACAGTCCAAAAATTCCCCATGGCTTATCTGTCACTAACTTCTTCAAAGTTCAGTGGCACCACATAGCATCTGGTCAACTTGTGAGTTTTAATGCCTGATTCTTGCTGATTTTATCTGATTCCTTCTGGCTTTGCCGTTCCCATCTTATTCCTGGACATGCGCTCTGATGCATTCTCGTGTGTTTTCCCAGCTGAAGAGTGGGCTGATCCACGCACGGAGCCACTACTGCCCGCTCGACCTCTTCTCAGGGTACGCACCTTCTCCGCTCTAAACATTTTAACGACTTAACTCAGGGACTTGCGCTCGCATGCCCTGTCTCTTGTAACAAATGTTCTGGCGAGCCAAGGCTGGTGCTCACATTTGGGGGTCTTAGCACTGCTGCTATTTTAGCAAATAGCTGCTAGGTTGTTATTAAAAGTTACGTGTGTTAAAACCTGGAGTTGCCAAACAGCCGCATAACTTTCTACGAAGGAGAAAAGGACAGTGCACAACAGGTAAAGAGAAACGAGATTTGTAAACGTTTTGACGTCTACCTTCCTCAGTTTGTCTTCTTCGTTCGGAAGATGTCAATTCCTTGCCATGTCTTCTGTATGTAGGTAGTGCACTCTCTTTTTCTCCTTCACACACATTTATATTTTATAGATAGTATAGAAATGATTGTCGCTAGAACTACGTCGAGGTGTAGAGCTTGAGTTGGTAACGATTCTGCTTTTACCTACAGGTGCAGGGAGAGAATGAAGTCTGCTATTCAAGCGCTGCTATATGATCCACAGAATAATCTGAAGATCTTCCAGGTATGTACACATGACCCACCCCTGGTTGGCAGGTCATGTCATCAACTGCGTTATGCAGTTTTGAAATAATCCAGTTACTCACCAGTTAAGCATTGGTGGAATATCCATAATCAATCATTTGAACAATCGACTCCAAGAAATTTTATTTATATAGGTTATTAATCTTAGGAAGTGCTAAAACTGTCATTGAATCAAAGTTACCAGTAGATATCGTATGATATGTGACTAATAATCAGTGACTAAAGCACTGATAACAAAGTGTAATGTTTTTGTAATTTTTCTAGTGTGTTAGCATACTTGATCGGGTTCGACTTTCTTGTCATTTTTCCATATTTGATTGGTATGCAAGCAATACAAACATTAACATTGATTCAATGAGTAGACAGGATCTTAAACATTTTGGTATTGGAAAGAATTACTATGGGAAAACCTGTACAAGAAACATTATGTTATAGGAAACTATTATAATAGGACAAGGGAATACTTGGAAGGTGTAAAAATTAGAAATCCAAATAACTAAATCTAGGGTCCACAAGATCCATGAGATGGCAAACCCTCCCCCCTCAACTCCCCCACAGAAAAAAAGTGGACTTGTTAGAAATACGAAATATATCCAGAGAGTTGGTGAGAGTTGCATCATGTTGCGTGCAATCTGACAGTCATTCATGATACTTTCACCACACAGTATTCAATATTTAAAATTAAAAATTAAACCCATATTTATTCCAAACATATCAGCTTGGCCGGGGGTTGGAGGCTTACAGAGGGGGCCCTAAGTGCCTGCTTGGCAATGGAAAATATCTTGAGATTCTTGTGCAGGTTTTCCCATCAATCTCCCAAGGTTGGAAAACCCAGTGTGTCACACTTTGTTTGTGATATTTGCTCAGAACAGGCTTAGGAATAACACTGCTTGTGTTGGATGGGATTGATGTGACACTGTGTGCTTGATCATGATGGGGTCCATTGTAATTGTTTGTGTTGTGTTGCTTGATGTTTGCTCATGTTGGCATCAAGTGAAATTCATCTTTGCTTCATGTCTGCTCAGAACGGATTAGGAATAACACTGCTTGTTCATCGTTGGATTAGATGTAACACTTGACTTGATATGTAGATGTAATGCTTAATCATGATGGGTTCCGGTGTAATTCCTGTCTGCTTGATGTTTGCTCATGTTGGCGTCAAGTGTAATTCATGTGTTGCTTGATGTCTGCTCAGGACGGGGTATTGGTTTACGGAGAGGGAGCAGGGCGTGATCTCGGTGCTATTCTGCGCACATGGTTCCCTGAAGATGCCTCTGACACTTGCAAGTAAGGTTCTCTGAGTAGAAGTGGAATGAGGAAATGAGGACCGCTAGGTCTAATTGAAACTAGCGGACAGCAACAACTTCAACAACTGGCTATGAATGTAGTCATTTGTCTCCTTCACACATTGGCTGGTAATGAATGTTTACAGATCATACTAAGCTATATAAGCATAAATTGAAATTAAACCAATAAGTTCACTAGAATTCAGAACTACATATTTTTTCAATCATAAGAAGGTGGATGGCATACTGACCCGAAAACCTGGTGCAAAAATTTTCAGCCGAAGCCTTCATTGGTAACTGGCCGCAACATATCTCCACCCAATATCTCCATTTGCCACATTGGCATTGACTATGTCATTCCAAACACTACTGGCATCTCACAAAACCACGTGCGATATGAGATTAGCGAACTTTGTCGTTCGTCACTTGGGGGCTTGTCGACTTCTGTAACGCAGATCTCTTGCTAAACTTGCAGTTGCTTTCTTAGATATTGAAACCCTCTGTTGTACAATATATTGAAAAGTTACCTCGTGTAACCTTTCATGAAAATTGTGAAAAGTTAGCATTATGTTATTATTTATTACATATTTAATTAATTTATGATATTAAATGGCAATAGCATTTCAATTATGATTAAATAAGGGAGAATAAGGTAAAGGTCTGCCACTTACAAAATTTGCATGCAAATTTGACTAGTTTGCTATTAGTACCTTCAACTCATTGAAAAAATAAAAAATCTTTGACTGGCTTGGAGACATGATTAAGCTCCAATCTGACAGCACAATGCACTTCAAAGTCAAGCTATGTTATTCAAGTAGGTAGAATTGGAAAACAATTTGCCAGCAACCTTCAGTGCAAAGGCGTTAGATTGCTTAGAAATTTTCAAGCATTTCACTACTTTTCACCGACCGTGAAAAGTTTCAATGAAATTTCACTTCTCAATGAAAAGTTTCAAATTAAACATTCTACAATAACATCACTGTCCAGGGCCCGAGAGAAGCTCTGCTGGCTGGTGGTGGAGGCGTGCATGCGCCAACTGGGCCAACTGGACGACGTTCAGTGGACGGAGCCGGCGACGGCAGGCGAAGCGGCTACCGAACGGTGGCCGGGCGAACGGCTGCCCGCCGCGCTCGTCGCCGACGCCGCCGCCGCGCTCGCCGACCAAGTGCCGTGCGACTGGGCGTCGGAACCGCTGCCCACCGACTGCATCCTCGCGCGAATACTCGACATACAGAAGCTGGAGGTAACCACTAGCTAGCAGTTAGAGACTCGCCTGGCTCGTTATGCAAAGTGGGACGAGTTAACCCCTTAACCGCTGACTTTCTCTTGGCTCGATGCAAGTAGAATAGGAGTTATCCCTTTAACTGTTGAGTTTATTTTGGCTCGATTACCCCGCTGTGCTTGGTATGCAAGTAGCATAGGAGTTAACCCTTTAACTGTTGAGTTTATTTTGGCTCAATTACCTTGCTGTGCTTGGTATGCAAGTAGCATAGGAGTTAACCCTTGTTGAGTTTCTTCTGGCTCAATTACCTTGCTGTTTTTGGTATGCAAGTACCTAGTGGAAGGAGTTACTGGTAACAACTTCAACCAACAAAATACGACTAGCCACGGTCAATACTCGTAGTTCCATACGAGCCCATGCTATTTAAGCACCCTAAAATCTTTAATAACCCACCTAAAAATGCCTTCCGACAAAAAAAAACTCAACCGATTTCAACGTCCCACACATCGACAAACACCAAAAAAACCACAGATTTCCATCTTCAGCTATATACTAGGATCATACCCCTCATTTATTGAGGTCCCAGAGTTAGAGCCGCAAGCACAATTACGTCTCCCCCGATCCCTCGAGCGAGACGAAGCGACCATTGCGCCCAAGCCCACGCTTCCCTGCAGGTGAACGGCGCCGAACGCGTGTACCGTTCGTTTCGCGGCGCGGACGCGTCGCCGACGGTCGCGCGCGACGACTACTCGTACGTGGACGCGATGCTGGCGTCCCGCGCGCTCACCGGGATCCAGCGCTACCTGCTGGCGACGACGGCCAAGGACTGCTCGGTGATGATGTCGTTCCAGCGTTGGCAGCGCGGTCAGCGGGCGGCCGCGCTCGATCCGAGGCACCTCGTGCACGACCTCGACGCCGTCGGCTACGCGATGAACGTCGGAGTCTCCGATCTCGACCCAAAGCCGATGTCGTGCATCGAGAAGCACCGGAAGCGTGATCTCGAGACGCTGGTCGCGTGCGTCGACCAGCTGCGGTGATCCGGCGGAGTGCTCTTCCGAAATTCCAGTCTTTCCCTACGCTTGGCTAGCGGTCCTTCAATTGTATGCGGCTATTTATTTATTTATACATGTTTGTTTTTATTTTATTTTTGTGTACTGTTCGTTTATTTTGTGTCGAGCATTTTGAAACAATACAGATTATACACTGTGACCGCATTGTGCGTTAATTGACTGAATGTAAGAGGGTGGGTGGCTGTTTAGTCCGATATCGGTTGAATGTTAATCTGAGAACAGATTTGAGAGTAGAGACCCTGGGGTGAGTTTGATATCACTCATTTTGAACCAATACCCATTATTAGACATGCAGGCTATTTCTGAGGAAACAAGCAGTGCATACAGAAATGGAGTGTTTCCTAAGTGAGTTCTAAAAAATTCCACCGTATCCTCCTCGTTCCAACTTTTTATTGCAGAAGACTGTCTCAGATGCATGAACAAAAATTTGATGTAACCCCCCCCCCCCCCTTAACAGTAGTACCAAATCAAATTAGACATTAATGTCCCCAAAATCATAGATATCATCTTACCTAATTAAGATCTGCAGTCTTTTTTATCAACAAACTTGCTCCACGTTGCAAGTAAAAGGAAGCAAATGGGATCAGATGGAAGCAGAAGGAGGCAGTGTGAAATTGGGGGAGCAGAGCGGAAGAATGTGGAGCAACGGGAGCAGAAGGAAGCTAGGGAAGCATAGGGATCAGACAGGAAGCTTGGGAAGCGTGTGAAGTGCATCAGCCCTTGACCAGGTCTCGTGTCCAAGCGGGGTCGGACCGTTGGGAGGCCGCCGCCCGCCCTCCCATGTTGCGGTACTGCCACTCGGCGGCACCGAATCCCGGTACGCCGTTCACGCGGAAGCGAGCCAGCCGCTCGACCACCCGCGACTCCCACTCCCAGCCGACGTAGAACTCGGGAGAGTCGAGCACTTCTACCTGCACTTCGTAACGCACGTTGCCTGAAACGAGATGGACAGGGTTTGATGTCTTGGTGCTAACGGAGGAAGACTTCTTAATTTAGGTGTGGCCATAAGGTCATGCTCGCATGTGATTAAACCCCCTCGAACATGATTTAAGCATTCGGTTACAGACGTTTAAAATGATTATAGGATATATTTTTATTACTTTGAAGTTTGAACGAAAAAAATTCTTGGGTGTGAAATGCTGTGATTGATGTTGATAATGTTGATGCAAATGGATAGGTCTTGGAAATGGTTTTAGTAGAAGGGGTTGATTAGATTTATTTTTAAGTTACCTTCTTCAAGCAATGTGATAAAGGTTTAGTGATAAAAAATCTTTATATCTTTAATCTTTATAAGCAAAATATCTGCCATGCATTCAATGAATATTTGCAGTTAGGTTCAAACCCCTATTAACTGCAGATGTTAGTTGTACCATCGAATACTTAAGTTTTTACCTGCTGTGAAGGTGAATGCGTAGTCGTTGGGCGGCTGGCCCCCCTCCCCATGCTGCTCCAGTGGCAGATCACATGATTGCACCGGCAAGATTTTTCCCTCAGGCAAACACAGGTAACCTGCAGACACAAGACAGTTGGTAGAAACGGCCAGCTGGCAGCACTCGATCCACGGAACCACGGAATAATTGCTTATCCTCTGGGAAAATTGTCTGGACAAAAATATCCTGTGTGTGGCATGGGGTAAGTCGTGTACAAATGTGTAAAATGTATTCGGTAGACCTGCCAGCAATTAGGAGAACCTCAATAGTACGTTTTATAGCAGGAATGAATGGGCAGATATTTAATGAAAAAAACGTACTAGCAAGACATATGGGGACTTTCACAAACTTTTAAACTTTTTAGTTTAGAGAAAAAAATTTAGGGGAAGTGAGCAACAGAAAAATTATAAATTAAATGTAGATTCCTATGCATCACAACAATGCTCTATTTACTTTGGGGGAAAATATTCTGATATTTTCATTGCTGATCGGAGCTTAGTAATCTTTTGTAAATGTGCTTTTTTGGCTTAAATGATCTTAGAAATATCTGGGGAACTAATGAAGTAAAAAAAAAATCTAGTGTGAGCTACATGTTTTTTTCCTCCTACAGACTTTGATACTTGTGACAAATAGCTGAGAGTCTACAAACATTGAGAAACCCTCCAATCAGAAAAATCAGACCCGCCTTGTAGCCATCATCTAAAAACCACGTTCACCGTACCCAGTGCAATTAAGCCACCCGAAAAGAAAAGCGTCGAAACCGCATACCGAGTTCCATGCGCGAGAAGGCGAGTGGTGCACAAACGACGCCAGCAGAGAACCTCGTGCCATCTTGGAGGGTGACGAAGTGCAGGCCGTATCGGTGGAAGTTCTTCCACTCCCTGCGATGGGCATAGCTGTGGTCGCGCACTCCCTGCATGCTCAGAGGAACGGTCTTGTCGCCGATCTGTACGCTGCCGAACAGGTCTCCGTGCTGCTCGTAGTGAGTTTGGTGGAAGCTGCGACCACACAGTTAAACCTTTACTGCGTCAAACTCAACGTTCCGTTTGACAGGAGTCAATCATTTTCGTGGACCCCACTACGGTACTTTTTGGACATTTTTTATTGGAATATGAGTTGCATATCGAAAATGTTTAGCACTACGGTTAAATCACTTGCAGTTCCCTACATTAATTGGGAATTCCTTCAGCTAAGCTTTATAAGCTAGTAAGTATTTCAGGATTACATTTTAAAATCATGATAAAGGTGTAATATTTTGTAAAATTGAATGTCACTTAATTTTTTTTTTTTTTTACTGCTGCTGAAGAGTGACGTCAGATTCGCTTAGATTGATTAAAGAAATCATATTTTGGAGCAAAGCTTTCCAAAGGGCTGTTTTCACATATGTTTTTCAAGGTGTGCTATTAAAATCAAGTCAGAGTCACTAAACGTCATCAAAGACGATCATGAGCGGCAATTTCTCAATTCAAAATTGTCTGCCGTGGTTTTCGATCATTTCAGAAATCAAACAAAATCAGCCCAAAAAGAAAATATGTGTCTGCTGCCTCCAAGATGACTGCTGCAAGTAGAACTTACTCTTGTACTGTCTTGAAATAGTTCCTTGACCACGGCTCTCTAGCCATTCCTTTGGCCACGGCAAGACAGTCCATGTCGGTGTCAAAGTCGAAAACTGGCAGGTTTGAGCTCCAGACGGCGTCGAGTTTTACCTGAACTGGTGGCATTGACTCGTCCTGGTACCTGCGAAATTAACAATGTGTTATTTTCAAACATTAGTGAACACACAATAGTTCCTACACAATAGATATTACAATTTAGTAGCATGATACCAAACAATAGGTCCTTCCTCGTGATTTATAGGTACATCATGCCCAATTATCCTATTGTTAAGACTGTACCCTAGCTAATTTCTCATCCCCGGGTTAAAGTGGGACGGTATTTTTACAAACAGGTTCACTGCATTTTGGAATGCTCCTGGATCCTTGGAATGATCGTGGTACACATTTTGGCACTCCTACCTCCTATATACCTATATACCTATACTCATACTGTAGTTACAGTAAAGAGTGTCCCAAATTACTAAAAAGGGTAAAGTTTTATGTATAAGTGGTGTTTCAATTTACGTTGAACTAAAAACTGATCGGATATTGGTGGGTCCTTGTGTGGAGAAGAGCGAATGTCATAGTTACTTCATGGGCCCTTCATACTCGATCCTCCAAGTGCGCATCGGCATAAAAGGGGTAAGTTTGATGCCTTCTGCCCCGTAGGAAGTATCCCCTTCTTGCTCGGTGCGAAACAGTAGCGTATCCGGTAGCTTGGGGCTTAGCAACAAGCCAGAGCCGGCCACCTCAATAAACAATCAAATTCATTAATACAGAAATTACTAAGAAAAAATCATTTGTTTAAATTTGAATAACTATACTAGAATAACGCTGTTTGTGAACGCACGTTGAAGGATGAGAAAGGCCTAAACCGTGTTTAAACCGAGGTTATGTGAAATTGGCACTGGAGCCTGGGATTGATACCACATGCTATTTGGCTACTTTTACGGCCAGACAACGGACAGGGTGGTGTAAACCGTGTAAACCGTGTAAACAGAAACACACAAATTGACCATATGATCGACTCAAGGCTTCAAGCGCGCTCAATGTAAAAATGTATATTTGGCTTAATTTCGGGGATTTGTTGGTTGGCACCTGGGTATTTTCCTGCATCAGATTATTCACAACGCTTGAAATTTCATAGACTGGCAAGATTGGAGAATGGATATACGTCAACATCAGCATGCATCAGCATGTCCTCTTGGCATCGAGTTCTTGATTGAATTCTCCTTGGAAATTTCGAAAAAGCACGAACAGGGATTTGGTTCTTTAAGAATGCAAATAATACGCAACTACAAACCGTAATTTGTCATTGTTTAACTGGTTAGCTGGCGAGATCGTTTGCTTGTTGAGTGTTTACATAATCGGTTTTTTAAAGTGCTTTCGGGATAGCTATTGAAAATTCTTCTCTTATTGCTTTTTTCCGTTTCACTTACTTGTTCTGCTGACGTTCTTTAATAATTCAATATTTTCTTTTCTCTAAGTAACGTATAACGGCACACATGCCATATTACTTAAAAGTGTTTTAAATTTGAAAATATTAAGCAGTTTAAAACGACATTTTCTCTTGCATGTCTCATGTCAATGACACACATCATTTTGCTACTATTTGCCATTATTTTCATGAAAATAAATTCTTCCTGTTGGTGGGATAGGAAAGGAAGAAAAAGATAACTCACTAGAAATATACAAAATTACCGTTTGGATAGTGAGTTAGACGCTATCTGGACTCGGGAAAATGAGAGGTGGCTGCAATGGGGCCTCCGTAGCATTACAGGGTAGGTACGTACTTGTAGGTAAACAAACCCGTCCACAACCCCATGAGGGCGGTGAGCCGAGCCAATAACAAGATTGCTCCCGTCGCCACTCGCGAGATTGAAGTAGACAGCGTCTATTGCCTGCATCAACAATTTATGTAGATCTGAGTAAACACATCGAGCCAGGTACATCCAGGATTTACAAATGCGCAATTTGCATACCACACGTCGACGAACCCAAATTGAGAGGCTGAAAAAGTACCTTGGGATCGTCTGACAGCTCTTGCCGGCAATCCATGGATTGGGGTGTTGGTCTGGATTTCACCCCGTATCCCGCTGTACGATGTTCTTGATCTCCTTTCACTTGCTCCACGTTATCCTGTTCGTCATGCTCTTGTGAATCTTCGTGGATGCTCTTCAAGAAGTTCAGCACCTACCCACGATATACACATCTATATTCTATAGATAAGATTCGTGAACTCGCCTATCTCATTTCAACCTCACGTGGATTGTGCACAGATTTCCGAAATTAATCAAAGTAATATCTGTAGGTATATAGTATCCCTAGATTTATAATATAAACATAGTACTGAAAGTGAACACGAACTATAAGGAGCAATCAAAAACTTGGCCACGCAAACTTACAACCTATAGGACCGTTAAGAATTATTCTTGTTCCGTATGACGGTGGGACCATCCGTTTGACGGACGTAACACTGCATAGCTATAGAAAACTTGCAGGTCTCATCATGAACACGCAATTATTGGACGTGAGCTTAAAATGGCTATATTTATAGGTTGTCAATTGTTTTAAATACCACAATTTAATTAGTGCAAAATACGAGGCAAGTTCATTACAATTTAGCTCTACATAAGGCGACACGCAGATGCATAACTTACCTTTCTCACCGTCAAGATGACATAAATGAAGCCGATTTTCAAGTGATACCAAACTCCTGGTTGGTGGTAGATTCCAAAAACTGGGGGTTGCACGGGTGCATTTAGCAGCCTGAACACCAGAATGGTGAGAATTCCACAGATCAAGAACACGTACATTGTGGTGTGTGTGTCACAAATACGCGAAACCAGTGCTAACAGCTACCTGTTAGTAGTGCCCACTTAGGCTCGGACATAGATTAAGTCTCTTATCTCTGTTCTACGATACTTTCAGCAAGAAAGGTTAACCTGTTTCATAATCAGTAATGACAGGTAGGTAATCGGTGATAGCCTTTTAATCGTTTCATTCTCGAATGATAATAGTTTATGTATAAGGTATATATAATAATATGTTTATGTATATATGTACAGGTTACTAGCTGATCGTAAAAAATACAACAGTCTGCATTGAGAGGTTGAAAGCTACTGGGTTTGCTACGAAATACGAATAGAGAAGAGTTCCCCAACCCCTGTTGCATTAATCGTTGTCGTCCTCTCGTATAGTTGCAGTCGAGAGTTCGTCCAGTATTGTTTATGCGTAGGATGCAGCCGTACTTAAACAATCACCAAACCTAATTGAAAATATAGTTTTATAACAAGTGGGTGCTTTTGCAGTGAGGAGACTTTTGTCGAGGTTTGAACTTTGAGCCTGGTCCTTTAGGCCACGTAACTTTTACATTGTCCTTAAATCTTAATCTTCCTCTCGCTTCTCATCCTCAGTTCTATCTTACCACATGACGTGACCCTGATTTATCGTTATACAATTGCTCAAAAATACGCGGCGCGTTTAATATGATAATGATAGTCATGCCTAATTTAGTATAATATCAAACAAGTGAGTTGCATTTCAATTATAATGTTATAACCATGCACGAGCGTTTCAGTTCGTTATCAGCCTCGGAGCCATGTTCGGACCATGTTCAGACTTTCATGAGATCATGTTCAGACCACGAACGCGTTCAGCCAAGTTCAGACGATTTGTTTCTTGAGCAGCAGCAAGTTTGTGTTGTTGTATTTCGTTTCGTCGAGCTGAGCGGAAGGCTCGTTGCGTTTGGTTTGCGTGTGCCACACGAGAACCTGAAATGTAAACAAACAGATCTTTAATCTTCGACTATATAGGTACCTAATAATCCAATAACGCGTCTGCGACAACTTTTATTTGATACGACATCTAAACAATCATTTTTTCTGTTTTTGTCGTTGTGGCCAAATCAACTTACCAGAGTACAGTTGTCTGCTTTCAGTTCAATCTCTTTTGGTTCAAAAGGCGCAAGACTCTTCAAGAATCCATCCTCTTCAAATCCAGGTCTATAAGGCATGAAAGCTTTGGGCCTCTGGAACACAGAAACAGCCTAAGCTTTAGTAATTATATCGTGGGACTTGGATTAGCACCGAGTAAGGATATCCGACATGGGCTTTCAAACATCTGAATGTGATAGATGGTGCCTCCATCCAAGCGGAATGATCCTAGTTACGGTAAGGTAAGCGATGATAATTACACTACTATACACCAAATCATTAATCGATTTAACTAGTAGGTAAATAATTTTATCCAACCCCCATCACCTTCTCATCATACTCGTTTAAATTTGTTAGATCGATCAGTGATATAAAGAGTAATTAGGATATAACAAAAGAACATCTTTTCATAAGCTTCACTGGCTAATATTTTAACAGCCATTCCGCGAGTGAAGTACCTATACCCATTGGATTTCATCGGCAGTTATCTTTCTTGCTGAATACAAATCACTCAAACTCCTCAATTATATACAGTACAGTCCCCACAGACTTCAGACTTTATTACTTATTGTTCATATTTTCTCGCATGTCTCGCGATTATTTGTCGGCGATTAAAGGTTAGGATATCGCTCCACGAGTCAAATTCACAGAGCGGGCTATCAAAACTCCTTCTAGCAGCGGTTAAAACATTTTATCACCATCGAAACAGCCAATAAAACAATGCAGAATGGTGGCCTAGTTTAATTGGTTGTAAAAAATGTAACATCAGTTCGCGGAACCTGAGGAACGAGACCCAGGGGATGTCCGGTTGTAAAGGAGATTGAGAAGGAGTGAGTGGAACTGAAAGCAAAGAGCAAGAGATGAAGTGAATAAAGAAACATACCGTCAAGAGGAACGCGACGTTGACGGCGAACCCTGCCATGTCAACCGGGAACTTCCTTCCAGCGATCCAGCCGTCGTAGAATCCAGCAAACGAGCCGTTCGCCTTCACGATTGGCGAACTCAGGCCATATCTTGTACAAAGACCCACCGGCCACATGGCTACCCGTTTCGTGGACCGAATCTGAAAAAATTACCTCCAAGCGATGAGACGATGTTGTGGGATTTTTTTCAAAGACATCTTTGATACGCTGGCCTGGTGTCGGCCAAAGTTTTCCGCCGAGTGAAAGGAATTCATAATTCGCAGTGTTTTTGTTCGTTCTAGTTTGTTCGTCGCACCCTAGAGGAAACAGGCAGCGAACTTTGCGAAACGATAGGAATAAATGGAATTAATTTTCAATTTTCATTTAAAAGGACCTGCGTTCGTTTTTATTTGCGGAAAATACACGCTTTAACTGCGATTTGGAGGAGCCTGAACCTTCACATGATGTATTTTGGCTGGGCCCCGTTTGGTGTCAACTCGGAGTCAGTGGGTCCATCCATTTAATTGTTTCATAGCAACGACATGCCCGATGCGAAATTTACCCCTTGAGCGTGAGGCAAAGCTCGCCGGCTGAGAAAGACAGTTCATATAGGCATTCTTCTAGATGCTTTTAGATATAAGAAGGCTGCACTTGTAAGACTGCATGTCTCACCTCTTCGAAAAGCTGGATGTCATAAGTGTTGTCGTCATCTGCGAAGTAAAATACTCCGGCAGTAGCGTTCTTGCGGAGCCATTGAAGGCCTCTGTTCCTGTTGGATACTCCCCGAGGTTTTGGGCCCCGCTTGTCTTTGTAGAAGCCGGGCATGGGCGCTGAAAGAACGGGACACATTGAATGATCGTTGATCTGCAAGCAATTCATAACTCAGTTGATCGATCTTTGGTGTAGAATCTGTTTAGATTGGGCGTGCCCCTTTGACGGTGGTCTATATTGGCAGTGGCCACGAGGGATGATGAGGGATGATGCGAAATTTCCAAACAAAATTATTTTGCAAATTAATAACTCTTTGCTCATATTTAAAAGCCTCTGCATATATAGGGTAAAATGCCAATTTCAATATTTTACCTTGGTCGTGGAATTTCAAAAGACAACAAAGATAAGAATTAAACCATTATTGAATGTTTAAGTGTGAAATGAGAGAGGAGGTAAAGAACAACGGTATAAGTTAAAATCCTTCGCTCTCTTTGATTTTTTGTTCGAACTATTGATATCTTCTGGTACACAATCATGCTGCACATTCAGATTAGTCCAGGCTACAGAACGCTTATTTTACAAGTGATGGCAAACCGGATACAACGGTGCCGTACACTGTACAGAGCTACTTGAAATCTGCATCGCATGTCGCTCCTCTCGATTAATGTCAGAACTCAGATATGAAGCTACAATTCAATTGTTTTAATCCATCCTTCATCCATATCATTCTCTACATGAAGAGCTCATCCAACGAGATGCTTGAAATTAAAATTGTTACAGCAAAGAAGAATGGCAATTCTTCGCAAATACGAGCGTGCCTATCCGAGTTACGTCCTGTGAGATACTCTCACCGTTTCACGCCAATCGGCAGGTGCCAAGTCAGGGCAAAAATACATACAGCGATAGGTCAGCCACCTATTCGTGTGATGTGTATAGCAAAAGTAATTGAGTAATGGGAGCTAAATTAAGACCTAGCTACTAGCTAGTAAGAACTAACCATCCGTCTAGCAGATAGCAAGATGATGGAAACATCACTGAGACTGACTTACGCTGATGGTCAACGAAAATCATACGCCTGTCGCCTTGTTAGCCGATGGGGGATGTCACTCACCCGTAAGATGCTCGAATCGCAGTCCCATACGAACGAGCAGCTCCGTAACCTGCTGCGTGCGATTGACCGCATCTTCAATCACCAACCAATGCACATTCGGCACATGCATCAAAGTCTGTCCCATCCGCGTCAATTCGGCGATCTGTTCCGGCCGTCGATATGTCGGCGTGATGATATACAACGTGACGGGCGTCGGCGTCGGCGTCGCCGTCGCTGCGACCGAGGGCGTCGGTACGACTCCGTTGACGCCGAGCTCTCGCGCGATGTGGACGACGAGTTGGCGCAAGACGGAAGTGGTGATTGCCGACGCAAGAGGACTGTCTGCTTGTAGTCTCCTGACCAGCTCGTCTGGGGTTGTAGACGCCGCGATGGCAGCGACGTCGAGAGTCGCCCCCGCTTGACTAGCTTGCAGCAGCCAGGAAGAGGAGACGTGATATTGGGCGAGCACAAGCACCACTCCAACCATCATGAGCAGCCACATCTTTTTCGACGGCCGCATGATCGGCGACTACTAGGAGATACTCGGTGACAGGCACATGTCGATTGCGTCGCCGGGCAAGGCGACGACGCCAGCCCTTGGGTTACACGGCGGGCCTGGAAAAAAGGTGAACACTTTTGGTAGAATCAGTGGGCCGGTAGCGGAATCGCCGGCCGTGTAAAGGTCAAACGCGAGGTTTGGACTGACTTTTTCGGCCGGTTGCGAACGGTGCTTGCTGTGCGAATCGGTGCAAAGGGCTCTGTGCTTTGGTCGTGAGCGTGCACGGGTGTCGAGTTAACAAGCTATCACTGGTCAGCAAGTGCATGCTAAGGGCTCTAGACGTGAACTGAACAGGTGTCAAGTAACAGTTATCACTACCCAGCAAATATAGTTGTTCGAGTGACTGACACTTATTAGTTAGCGTACAGTTATTACTTACAAGCTAACTATAGCTATAGAAGTGAATAAATGTATTGCCAGCTGTTGGTGTTATCGTTTTGTGTTTCCTGTTCTCAAATGTTTGTTGTCGTAGTCGCATACGTTCAAAGGATTTCCATGTTGATACATCACTTTACTTTTATCGGCAGGATGAGGAAAATTCATAGTTTGTAGAAATATCTCAATCACATTTGACATCTCACAGACACCTACACTCTTGGTCAGTGCCGTTTCGCGTTCTTTTCACGCGAAATTTTCTTAATGTGGAGTAAAAGATGCCATCGAACGACGATTGATTTTCTCTCTAATGTGATATACAATGTGATTGTCCGAGTGAATGCCATGTACAATTTTGTTAGCATGCAATCACGTAAAGCAACGAGCATGCAACGTTCAAATGCTCCCTGCGTAATATGCTAAGTGTATGCGTGATTCAAACTGATTCGAGTTGCGAGCACGAGTCCAACGTCCTGGTGACGACGGCGTCCAGAGAGACGCAATGCAATGAACACTGTCCGTCCACTAAGCACTAACACCACTGCATGCAACTACCACCTTCTACCACCGTATTCCACCGCCTACCACCATCTACAACCGTCTACCGACCGTACATGACTCGCGACTCACTCAAACAACGCATGAATGGTAGCTGTGACAACTAATATTGAAGCGGGCGCACAGGCGGGCGGACAGACGGGCGGACGATCGTTCCACATAGATTTGCTAACGACATGATGATAGTCAACTGTCAAGCTCTCGCAGCTACCATTGCGAGTT
Organism: Nemurella pictetii; assembly: GCA_921293315.2. Classification (NCBI taxonomy): domain Eukaryota; kingdom Metazoa; phylum Arthropoda; class Insecta; order Plecoptera; family Nemouridae; genus Nemurella; species Nemurella pictetii. The sequence goes on along the minus strand of OV121116.1, from coordinate 20,749,821 downwards.
AGTTACTGGCACGCGCCTTACAGCCGTATTGCTCACCGTGCCATGCCCCTATCGTAATGCTCATAACACAAACTACTGATACATCGTGCCAGTCGCAGAAATTCGCGACAAATTCACGAGCATGTAACGTCTGGCTATAGCAGGGGGGGTTTTCGAGCGGATTCCGACTTGTTTCGGTACTTACTCGGTGCGGTGCGACGAATGGGTACTCATTGCCGGATGCTTCCTGGTGTACTGGGGTACACGACTACTTCTAGTCGAGAGTGCGCCCCGAGCACGGGTTGGCCCTGTAATGGGGTGGGTGAAGAGCGTGCTATTCGCGCCGAGGGTAGATCGTGACTCGATCAGCGAAGCGGAGCACGCGACGCCGACGCCGACGCCGACGTCGACGCCGACGCGTGAGGAGTCGATCGATTCCGACGCACTGGCGATGTGCTCTGCTCTCTGCGCCTGGCCCCCTGGCTCCTGGCCCCCTGGCCCCCTGCCCCCCACCCTGCCTGCACCGTTCTACATTCCCCTTAGCCCCTAACCGACCGACGCGAACTCAAACTCGCCGGTTTTGGCGATCGCCTAGGGACTTAGCACGCTTTTTGGGGCTCATAAAAGATTTTTTTTTCGCTTTATTTATTTGCCCAACGTAAGTAGTTTTAAAAATGTATATCTCTGATCTGGAATAGCTGCTGCCTTCGCAAATAACTCGCATGCAAACGAACCTTATGATTCCTATCACAAGTTACTTTACATATACCGATATATCTATAAAACTAATCTAATCGCAATTATAATTTAGAAATTTGGTTTTTTATCTGGCTTTTGAAAATCGAATATATAACTATGCGGGTTGAACATGTGGAATAAATTAGTTAAGTTATAGTCATCTGTCAATTGCCAGTATGACGTAATTCCGTAAGATGCAAGGGACATCAATGAATTACTTTAGAAGAACGATCAAATTTACGTATACAGTGACTGGGAGTGGGTGAAACACTTTTCAAGGTCTATTTTAAAATTTAGCTTCGGAATTAATGAGATAATCATAGAAAACATTTGTGGTTCACCGCATCTGATAGGCATTTGCCAAACCACTTGACTCAACTCTGATTTTAAATCAGGGTTGAAAATATTGTAAAATTGACCATTCGTAGTTTTATTTTTAACTTGCTCGATTAATTTTTGTGAATAATATTTGCTGATTGAACGTAACTCCCTGATTTTTGAGATAAAAACAAACCTGGATAGCGATATTTTGCCTTGGCACGGTGAGCCATGGAAACAGCCCAAGTCGAATATGCGTGAGCCACGTAATACCCCGGCTTTAGGGTGGCTGATTTGAGATACATGAGCCATAAGCCAGCGAGGAACATGCTATTTTAAATGTCAAATTCAAAGGTGGAACTTTGCAGCTCACAAAATCTGCTAACTAGAACTGAGATGATTGAAATATTTACCTTTAAAAGTTTGTTCTGAATCAAAGTTGTAATTTACATATTCTTGATTCTAATTATTCCCATCCAATGTGTTATATTATTGACGCTTGATACTATTTCGTTATAATAACCATGAGCTTTTGCTGCTTCGAAAATAATCCCTCAAGCCTGTCTTGTTGTGTAGGCTACAGTATGTTGAAAAACGAAATCTTGCTCATCTTTATAATATATATATCTCAACATCCCTCTGCTACGAAAAAGTACGAAAAAACGACTGTCTTTGATAAACTATAGCAAATGTACTCAGGAAAGCGATGGACAAATTTGAAATTCACGCCGGACGCTTGTCGGCAGATTTTTAAATTACAAATTTTTTCAATTTGGTTACGCTAGTCACGAATGGGGGCAAGGTGCCCAGCCTCGTCACCACCACCCATCCCTGCTCTCTCCCTTGGTTTTTTTCATTTGCCAAATTTACTTAGACGCATGCATTAAACAAGACACTTGATATTGAAATTTGACAGTGTCTTAGCTATAACTCTATAATTAAAATGGCACCATAACACAGTAAATGCACTATATAGAACACAATCACTGAGAAATACTTAAAGATGCATCTCGTAGTAGAATATCGCAACTGTTTGCCTTTCTGACTATGTACTTTACTACAAATATCCAGAAAAAAAAATGAAACTATATCATCTTATCATAAAACATCTTTTCACATCTAATCAAAACAAGGTTGATAAATATAAATAATTTATTAGTTTACAAATACCCTCAACCAGACCCCAGGTGCATTACGAACAGCATAATGTAACACCGTATAGCACCGTAACACAACAAAGCACACACCGTCTTGAAGTCTTTTCAACGCTCAATCGCAGCGACTGAACTTTAGTGTCTCATTTGAACGAAACTCGCCTGCAGTTGTAACTTCTTCTTTTTCTGGTTTTGATTCTGACGGAGTTTTTGCGCGTGATTTGCCCGAAGTTTACACGGCATGTTACACGCGTTGGACCTTTTTGCTGCAGACTGCCGAATGAGCTGGATCTGTTTGCCCATCCCTGGCGGCAAGATGATTTCCAGGACTCTGAAACGAGGAAATTGTCTAGGGTCAGACTTCAGTGTCCAGGATATTTCAAATTTAACACATGGCTATGGTGATATGATGTTCCACAGGACCTATAAACTTAAAAATGATTAGAGTTCAGACTTCAGTCTCCTAGGAAATTGCAAGTATTACTGCACGGATTTAATGATCTTGAGGAGTGACTCTAGAAGTATGATCAAAGGTTGAGGGTGTATTTTGTTTCAGCCTCGTATCAAACTACCCTCGTAGAATGAATAGATATCAAATTAACAACTAAAAAAATGTCTATGTATAATTTATCAGGCTTTCAAATAATGGTGAATTATGAAAAGGTTTGGTTAAAAATATGCATTATTTGAAACTTATTGCTTTTAGTATGAATAGCCTTAGGAACGTAAGTTAGAGCTGGAATACGGTAAAAAAATTAAACACTTAAATGATATTGATGCATATATTTATATTGAGATGTTATAATCACGCAAAGCTGCTCTGATGAGAAATGTGAGCGGCAAGTCTAGGCAACCCGTTAATGTGACAGGTTTGTCCTCATTTAGAAGTATACTGTCTCCTTTGCTCTATTCTATCAAACTCTTCGTCTTCTTGTGCTAGAAAATCAAGAAAAATCCCAACCTGGATAGAATGTCGAACGAGAAGATTAATAACGCGTCTCTGCACTTAATTCTAGCACGTGGGGAGTTACCACCGAGTTGTCTGCCGAGAACAGCTTCCAGATATAATCCTGGAAGGGGATTGTGTAAAAAATTCATGAAGAATACTAACCGCCTACTTTTCTTTGCATTGCCTATATAGCATGGCATTTTGCGAAAAATTTTGTGATTTCTTTCACCATCGCATCCTAGGCCATAAGGTTTCCCGTTTCTCGTTGAATTCATAACAGAAAATGCGATTTGGGTTAAGACAAGAAGAATGGAAATTGGACTAAAAAGATCACAGTCCATGATAGAACCGAGTTATGATGTCACCTCCTCTCCTATTCCCGTCTCCTCCATGGTCAAGCAACTCAAATATTAAATTGTTTTTAGAGCTTCTGTACGGCTTCATGTACCAAAATACGATCAGTTGTTCGAAATGGAACGCCGGACGGCGACCCATTTCACAGTTAATTTGCGTCGTGACACGTGCTGAGTGCTTACACTTTCAGATATGTGAACAAGTGTGACTGTACTGTCAGCTTCATATTCTATCAATCATTTTTCATTCGCGTCTCCCATATTTACATGAAATGGCAATATTTGCATTGCCGAACATATTCGCTTAGAATCAACACATATATAACATTTGTTAACATTTGGCAGCATTTACTAAAATTTTAAACTGTATTGCCAATTGGTCGATTCGAGAAGGTTCCGCCAACGTGTTAGTACCCTTTTCAGTTTTCACTAGGCATTTTGGACCAACAATATTCTTGACTATACAAGTCCATAGCGCAAACGATTTTATCACTGGCCTATTTTGTATGTAAAGTGAACAATATTGAACAGTATAGACACGTTGGTTACATTACCGGATTCACCTTCGCATAAGTTTGCAAGTAAATTCCGCTAGTTGCTGATTGGCTGATAACTATCATCAAAGGCAGCTAGATTATTGACACACCGACCGCCTTATACTGTGTCTCACCGCCAGTTGGCAGCGCTTGTGTTTTGGGCATATGGATCAGACGAGAATGTTTCGACTTCTTGAGAATATTGTGATGAGGCACGATAGATTCCACTACATTCTCGCGTCGATAATTTTTCATCCAACCACAGAAAATTAATGAGCTTAAGCCAACAAATACCTCACCTACTGCCATTTGGCAAAATTAATTATTTCCACTAATTAAAATATTATACCCAGACTTGGATATGAGAGTGAGGGCATTATTTACAACACCATCAGTAGCGGACCTGCAGTTTTTTGTGAAAACTTAAGGACTGTCTTTGGTGGAATCAGGCATAAATATTGACCGACGAAAAAAAAAATATCTCGAGAATAACAACACTTAGAATAAAGAGTCATATATCATTCGATGGGGAATGAATGAGAGTATCCCAGAAAAAAATAATGCTCTTGAAATATGAGTGCGTTTTCGATAATTAATTAAAAACGTTTTCTACCAATTCAGTCATTCCGGGATAAATAAAAACATATTTGAAATTTTTCCTAAACTGATCACAAGATAAATTAGTTGCAATGTGCTTAGTTTAGAAACATTTTCAAGAAAATGAATTCTGTGGCCTGTATCACTGAACTAGAGAATGATTAAAAATCATCAATGAAATGCTCCAATGATTTGGGCGCTAGAACAAATTCAACGGCGAAACTGTTAACTAACTCCACTTGCATGCGAGCGTAGACGACCCATGGACCGAATAGCCTGCACATGACTGCCAGGTCAAGAAAGTTGGGCTCTGCTCGGGTTCTCGGGTGTGACTTGTCCACGAGTGTGCATTGTCCGCATCGAGTGTGCATCGGCTAGCAGCCAGCAGACAACGTCCATGTGTTAGACCCCCAAGACCTGCTCGACCCGCGCCTTTTTGCCACCTTCTTTCCAATTGCCATGGCTCATTGCCGTGAATGACGTATCAGTGGTCCCTGGCTCCCCAGGCATAGACCCCAGGCATGCCCAACGAAGGGTCGCGTAGGAGGAAGCAGGATGCCATATAGCAGGTATAAAAGACCTAGAGAGAGACGTGTGCGCTATTTTGTTATTCTTGCAAGATGCAAACAAGCAAAGAATAAAAAGCTTGAACAAGCTTGAATAGGCCTTCTGTAAACCACGCACATTATCATGTCAATTTATCATCCATCAATAACGCACATTCCGACCATGTCGATAGCAAGAATCCCAAAACTAGTACAAGTGAGCTGCCGATAAATTTTATTAAATACAATTAAAATTATAAAATTATAATGCCTTCGGCATGTCTACACTACTCTATATGCTAGTATCGTAAAATGACAAAGCTCATTGCTTTTAAAACCAACTTTGGGGTTCCTCTCACAGGCGACTTACATCCATACATAGATACTAGACACTATGTAGATAATATGTAGTTACTAGATATGCGTAAAATGCGATTTAACTAGAAAATTAAATCTAATAATGGTCCTACAGCAATGATTCGAAATGTGTGCTACGTGAACTACATTTGTGCGGTGCATCTGTTGAATATGTAAAATGCTGCAAATTAATTAGATTTTTCGTTTTCTCGATTTCGTCTCTCTGTTATGGTGCGGCCATAAAACCGCGATTTGTTTGCTTTAGACCCATCTGGCTCAGACCCTTCTACTCTGCAGTGGTCATTATTCGAGTCATTAACCCTCGAGACACGACCCTCTAGTTTTTTTTAGCTTGCCTTGACCAACACAACTGACGTCAACATTCACATAGTTCGGTTTGCTACTTAAGTTTAGCGCCGATTTTTCCGTGTGAAAATCAACGCCATCTCTAGGAAATGAAAAGAACTTTTCGGCACCAAAGATCATCGTTAACCTTGAAGTGCAAGTTTATTAGGGGGTTGCGAGTTTTTTCTTATCCACCCGGTATATCTGCGTTTGTGTGTTCACCAGGGGCGCGTAACAACCCGCCACCTCGGGCCAGTCCGCGTCAGGGGAGGTTGCCCCGAATTTAAACTATCCCGCTAAATTTTCCAAGACGTCCACCGTATAGAACACCAACCTGAGCGGCTTGTTGTCAACTTGCGTGCCCCTTAACGCGTGTCCCAGCTCGCACGCAATACGAGCACTGCAGTCTTTGCCACCAATCGCTTGCGCCACCAGCTTGGTAAGGGTGTGCAAATCGGTGGGTCGAGGCCTCCATTCGGGTCCCGACGACATCGCCTCTCCGTGCCCGCCGTGGGCCCCGTGCCCGCCGTGGCCCCCGTGGCCCCCGTGGCCCCCGTGGCCGTCCACAGCGCCCATTTTCGTCAGCCGGGGCATAAAGAGGACGGACGCTACGAACACCAACGCGATGCCGATGAAACCGGAAACAGCCATGAAGAGCGGTTCGACGCGGTGGTCAGGTGCCGTGGCCATCGCGGCCATCGCAGTGACTCCTGGCTCTTCTTTCAGCGGGTACCAGTAGTAGTAATAGCCTTGAGGTTGTCCTGGCTGTCCTGGTTGACCGGGATAGCTAAGCGGTTGTCCGGGTTGTCCGTGGTAGGCTTGAGAGTGTGCGAGCGCTGCTTGTGCTGCGTTGACGATCAGCGTGGAGTGTCCCGAACCGCCGCTGGGGCCGGAAGGACCTGTGGGTCCCGATGGTCCCGTTCCGGACGCACCGGGGACACCGTTTGGTCCGTGGTGTCCTGTTCAACAGGGGGCGATACGTGAGAATGGTGCACAATTTTGTTTGCTTCTTCTCTGATTGCGAATGTATGTATCCTTGTTTATGCTATGCGTTTCACATACGACGGAACTCATACGATCGGTTATTATATTGAAATGCAGAAAGTTTTTTTTGTACCTGGACACTGTTGTACTAATCATGTCCGCTTTTCTGCTTTCTATTGCAACTGTCAATTGTCAGTCGTCACGCTCCAACATGCTAAATGGCACTTGCGACAAGCGATGCTTGTACGCAGTTTGAGACCTGGTCCTGTTCATACCTTCAGGGTGTATCTGCATTGGTCCAGTGGCCGAGCCTGCTTGTTGGTAGATGGATGATAGTTCATCTTGTGACAGACCGAGAGGGGGTGGAGGAGGTACACCCGGGGGCTTCATCCGAAAACAAACAGGAAATTTTGTTAGCTTGCAGTGCGGTGCTCGCAAATCTTGTGCCTTGTCTGTAGTCGACCCATTAACACTTTACATTGCAAAGTATTAAAACTCTGAATCAAAAAAAATACATTTGATCGTATAAACACGTCATTCCACTGACCTTCTGACCAATGACATTCGCAAACCTGCTTAGCATAGGAATAATTCGCGAAGCAGTACAAACTTTGAATTCATTATTTATATTCTCATTGCAATTCCATCTCTCATTTACAACTTAACAAGAGATACAATATAATTACCTGTACGAGTGATGGTTATTTTTTGCCTCGTGTGATACTCAGAGTTTGTGCTCCTTCGTCCGGTTTTAGATACCCTAGATTACGTAATGCAAGAAGCAAGCAGCAAGAAGCAAGCAGCAAGCAGCCGGTTAGTATTGAACTGCAGATGACGGAACAGAGGGCACAATGCTAATGGCACAGCGACATCAAATATTCATCGTAGGTACAGACAGGCCGACCTTCAAGCGATGCAATTATCCAAAAGTTAGGACTTTATGTTGGTTTATTCTGCATATTTATGTCTGGTAGAGGGCGGGTTTCGCTGACATTATAAAATCTACTATCTGGTGCGAGAACGTTTTTGGGCCCCGGGCTGCCTCCAGGTCCCCAAATTGCGATTCCGGTCATTGACTTGCAAGAGGTTTGGGTCCTTTTAGTCTGGTCCTTGTATCCAGATGTTTCGCATCGCACAACTGCATGCATGCAGGACAACGCTTATTCAAATTTCAAACCATTATTTATTTGGAAAGTGATATGGAATAAATCAATCGTTGTCTAAAGTTTAAATAAATAAATCGTTGTCTTATATTAAAATAAATCATTCATTGTCTGATACAAAACTGTCTATGGAGTCTGTAAGGCCATGTGCACAGTTCTAGTGATAGTGAAAAAAGTTTCAATCTCTACGAAAAATTACAGTTCGCTCCACCCGGGACTGATCCCAGTTCTCCCGGATGGGTTAAACTTTGACCAGGCGAGTTTAAATGTTGACGAAATTCCGCCCACAGTCACAGGCAATGTATTGGAAAAAAAAGTTACGTACGGGTATTGGTGTCGGCATGAAAATTTCACCAGGAGATCTTCCCTCGAAATTATCCTGGCGCAGTTGCGAAATGACGTTCTCCAAAAATTCGGCACTGCCTTCCGCTTCCTGGCTCTTCAGCTGACCCACACACGACCATGCCAATAGCATCAACAGGGCGGCCTTCCTCATCTCAAGATAATCTGTGGGATCAATCATCACCAATAAGTTGACACTTATCAAGGTTATAACACTGCACCAAACTCATGAACCCACATGGCGTGCAATATAATGCATGCTTCACTCTTCACCTCCTAGCGGATCTTAAATTCTGTAGGTGAATCTTCAAGTTCTTAATCGATCGAATGATAATTATATTAAAACGCTCACCCTTGGTGCTCGGTGTCGATGAATGAACTGACTACTAGTATTTCAGAAACGTGTATGAAATTGAGGTGGCTGTTGGCTTCCATCTGAGTTATACTATAAACCTAACTAGACTAGAGTATAGCGGCATAGCTGTACGGCCTGAGGGCATTGCATCGCAGTTGACCAACAATTCTAGTAACAACAGTCTAACAAGATCGCTAATATCAGGTCATGGAGGTAGTTCTTCGTTGAACCTATGGGTCACAAGGAAACTATCACTCATCAGTTGCGGAATCGACTTGATTTAGGGCACATTTTGTTACACATCTTCCAAAGTGGTTCATCGCTAGGTTTTTTGTGCGTGTAAGTAAGAAGGTATTTTTGTAGAGAATCCTGTTTGCTGTAGTAACTTTTTATTTCATTCAATGTATTATGCTATAATAGTAGACTTGCTATAATTGGCAACAATTATATCGTGTAAATGTAGAGTCTTTTGTTAGGATGGCATGCACGTAAAACGATAAGTGAGAAATTTGCTTACTGGTTCTGTTTAATGCGCGTACAAAAAAAATCATTTCTTTTTTCCCCGGTATACTTGTAGTTATTGTCATAGATATACGGGTTACACACTTTATTGTTTTGGAATAAAATTTCGTCGAGTATTTGAATTAAAGTGATCGGGCTGCCAGAATATTTTGATTTCATTGCGGACACATTGGAATCGTTGACTTTTCCGCTAGCTATAGATTATTTTTGTACTTTTCGCGGTATTGCAGAGACAAAGGGGCCAAACTGGCATGCGCCTACCGATTGGAGGGATTGGATTGGAGGGAACCGAAACTGAATCGCCGGGATCCGCTGTTTCGCCGAGTGGCTAGCGGCTAGCGGCTGGCAGCCTGGCGGAGCGTGCGGTAAATGCAAAATGGCGAACGCGTGTAGCGGCGTCATAGTGTCTTGTGCTCAAAAAAATGGGGATATCGTCCCCAAGTTCCAGTTTCCAGCAATACTGTGCTTTCAATATGATCCTCAGGGAATCAGCGTTATTTTGCGTGGTGGTAAGAACCCTCTCAAATTTATAATAGTGCGCTTTCACTCTGTAGGTAACCGGCCGTCCCACGGTCGCAAACAAATCTTTGTATTTTGCACTCCTGCCAAATGCCGACTTATCGACTTAAACCTATTAACATTTGTAAAAGAGTTTTTTATTTTCCAAACTTGAACCGACGATCATTTTTGTACATTGGCATAGGATAACCGGGATCTAGTAGGCCTAACCTGAACAAACCCTTGCGCCTAAGACTAGCACCTACTGGTCAATTTGCATGGTAAACACATCAGAGATTGCATGCAATGGCGAATTTTCAAATTAAACAAAGGATATTAATTAGCCAAAAATAAAAAATACTGGGTGGAAATCTGCATAGCCTACTTGCAGTTGCTATTAACTACTTGCAATTAATGCATCAATTGGTGGAATGAAAAAATGCCTACAAAATTTAAATAAAAAAATTCTCTCCAGGTGAGTCGGAGAGTTGCGAGTTCCCTATATCCAGAAACACGGAGTGTGCCCGAGTTGGATCTCTAGGTTACGTTATCACCAAGGATGACGACAGCATTTTCCTCAAGTTCAAAGATGAAACAGGTAGGTTTCAAATGATTCATTTGTTAAATTTGCTTCAATGCTTGTTTTTCGTTTGCTTTTTCTTATGCACCAAAAGGTACTTGTTCATAACCGTTGAGTCTTATTCTTATTCCCCAGATGCTCGGAAGTTTCATGCTGCAGTCTCAAAAGTCAAATTCGACAAAGGAGTATCAGTATTCACGGAACGAACAGAGGATTCATCTGCAATGCAATACTTTCAGGTATATTTGACGTGGCTGTTTTGCACCTGTGTTCAAATCTGTTTATGTTGCACTCAAGTCGGAAATCCACCAGCTGGCCTGACTCGTTATTTTGCCAAATGCTCACAAAGTATGAAATAAAACGAATTTTGTCGGCTGTCATTGGCACAGCAATTTTTCTTTGTTTGTTTACAATGACAATCATAATCGGCCACTAGCCCTGTATTCAAGAATAATGTTAAACATGTTTGTGTTTACCAGTGAGTTATGACATTAATTGTATGTATGGCCCACAGTTCTACGGATACCTATCACAGCAACAAAACATGATGCAAGACTTTGTACGAACTTCAACGTATCAGCGAGCAATCTTGGCCAACCTCTCCGACTTTGCGGGCAAAGTGGTGCTGGATGTTGGTGCCGGCTCAGGCATTTTGTCGTTCTTTGCGGCTCAAGCGGGTGCAAGACGTGTATATGCCGTTGAAGCGAGCAATATGGCGCAGCATGCTGAACAGCTTGTGATAGCCAACAATCTGCAAGAGAAGATTGTCGTGATAGCTGGCAAGATTGAAGAGATCTCGTTACCTGAGGTTTGTTAGACCATTACTGAAACTTTCGAGCCTTTTCTGATGAGAAATCTAGAAGTCTGGACTTGCTGCCTAGTTAGCTTGGGACCATGCAATATGAGATATACAATTTTAACAGTTACATAATGTCTGTTGTTGTCCTTGTGTTGTAGATGTGTGATGTAATAATCTCCGAGCCCATGGGCTACATGCTTTACAACGAGCGAATGCTGGAAACGTATCTGCACGCCAAGAAATGGCTGAGGCCAGCGGGCAGGATGTTCCCTAGCCGAGGTGAACTTCATGTAGCTCCGTTCACCGACGACAGCCTCTACATGGAACAATTCAACAAAGCCAACTTCTGGTCAGTTACTGTTTCATTCTCATTCGACAATCTAGGGATGTACTCAAGTCTTTGTATCAAATATCAATTGTGAGATTCACTGTCATTGACTTGGTGTTTGCCTGAATGATCTAAATGTAGATTTAAAAATTATGCTGGCAAGCATCCTAGACGTATGGATTTCATGGGGGCTTGGCTGATCACGCAATTGAGCACATTCAGAATTCAGATATCCAGAAGTCATCTCCCCCCAATCGCAAATAAGTCCACAGGCGCAGGTAATTTTCAACCGTATCAAAGGTATTTTAGGAAAAAAGGCTTGGTAAGATTGAAATTACGCCTAAACAAGCACCAAATTTTAAATCACCGACATTTTAATAAATCACTCATTTCTCTTTTGTATTCAAATCTACGTCATGTCTTTCTAAACACAAACCAACAAACTACAAGCTCTGACATCACTGAACTAATTAACAACCATGTACATGATACATATATTTAAATAAAATCATAGGCCATTGGTATTTCAATCTATGTCATTATGATCTAGTAATAGTTAACATATGGCAATACTTAATTCAGAACAATATTTATTTACCATCACAGAGACATAATAAAACAGAACAGATGTATTAGTGTTGCAAATAGCAATCCAATGGCACATGAATGACTACCAATGACCAATCTTTAGTAAAATATAAACTCTGATTATAACTCCATTAACTTGAAATCAAACTGATTAAATAATGCAAATGAAATAGGGCAGCGCACATCAATGCTTAACGTACTGGCGAGTGGCTCTGACCATTTTGCCAGGGTAGATTGGTGGGATGCTGTGTGCACAATGCCTGGAGCAGACATCGACATCAGTTCACCCATCGGCCAAGCTCTCTACCACGCCCTAAGCCACGCCCTCCTCGTAGAAAATCCCGTTGTGATGAGGCTATTTTGCGATTGATTTCCTGAACCAGTTGCCTATGATGATTCTTTTGTATCTTGTACTCTAGTATCTTTTGTTTGCTGCAAGAGATTTTTTTACTGCATTGTGGCAAGTCATAAACATTTGGTTGGAGTTATGGTTCAGGGGAATAGTACTGCCGTAATTGATTTTAGCATTGGAATCCCATAATGACTGTATAACAAACATCTTTTGTTCTGGGTTAACAGCAGGATACAGTTGTTATACACTCGAATTAAATGAAGAAAACAAGTGATAAAATTTGTTTTCAATGTGTCATATAAACTTTTTAACCATAGTAAGCGGAGATCCGTCAGCAAAACAGCATTCCGTTCCATGTTAGATCATTTGCCGGTCTCAATAAATCGATCCTTTACCATTTGTCTCGGCACCAATTTGCGCTTCCCGAAAAGCCCGTTGACCGTGCGTGGGATTCTGCTTGCAGGTACCAACAGTGCTTCCACGGAGTCGATCTCAGCTCGCTGCGGGAGCCGGCGATGAAGGAGTACTTCAGGCAGCCGATCGTTGACACATTCGACATGCGTGTCTGTATGGCCAAGTCGGTGCGACACGTCGTCGACTTTCAGACCGCCGAGGAAGCCGACCTCCACCAAATCGGTGCGTTACCGGTGTAAAACTGTTGCTTAATTAAGTTGTAGGTAAAATTCTAGATGATTTTCGAGTGGTAAATATTACGCTTAGGCAATATTCAAGAGAATGATTTTGATATTGTCATGTTTTCATATTCAAAGAATATGAATATTCAATCCCCTGATAATACCACCAGAAATATAATACCTGTGATACATGATGGATACAACCTATGATACAACTCTTTTGTTTACTTTTGACTTGCAACACTTTGCTATGTTTTTAAGCAAGGGATTCAATCTAATTGCAATTTGAAATGATGCATGTCTCTCTGTCCAATAAAAAACAATGAAATCACTGCTTTCTTAAATAATAGTTCATTAGTTAACTTTTAACTAGTAGTAAACTCTAAATACAAATATGAATTTACAATTTCCTTCACAGTTTCAACTTATACACCATCCTTTCTTTTGTCAGAGCACAAAGTTTTTATGTGTTTTTGATTTTTGTCATGATTTTTGACTGATTTTTATGACATTCTCGTACAACCTTTGTTTTCTCTCAACTTGAATCCCCCTCTGTTTTCAGCACATTTTACTGACAACCTTTTTTATGAAGAAGGTCTTACAAAAGTTTTCAGATTTTTCTAATCACTTTTCTCACTCAAGAGGTCATACCATTTTATATATTTCTACAAATCCTCACAGATGTGCTGAACCTTATGATGTCATGAAGACTACAAAATCGTTTTTCCAGTTTTTTTTCCACAAAATCAATTGTGGCACATCCTCTTGATCATTGAAGCTCATCCAATCAACACCATCCGAGACATGCTCAAAACAAGGACTTTGGAAATATTCATATAATAACCGTGTTGTGGATGAGCAAAACTTTAACACTCGCCTGATTATATTTGTGTTTTCGCAAAGCCCTAGGGTAATAGATTATAATGTGATATGAAAAAACTGGCTCGATTTGTCCGATCCGTACTGCAAAATAATAACGGCCACCCGATCTGCCCCTGCCCCGCAGATGTGCCGCTCGAGTTCCGCATGCTGCACTCCGGCAGCGTGCACGGCCTGGCATTCTGGTTCGACGTCGCGTTCGTCGGCTCGACGCAGACGGTGTGGCTGTCGACGGCGCCCACCGAGCCGCTCACCCACTGGTACCAGGTGCGCTGCCTGCTCGAAGCGCCCATCTTCGTCAAGGCTGGCCAGATGCTCACTGGCCGTGTTGTGCTCGTAGCCAATCAGAGGTGAGTGGCGGCGGCGGCGGCGGAATAAGAGAGGACTGCGTGTCTGGTTGCTTCACGCTCGATAATACAATATCATAGGGTAGAGGGACCAGTTGTGGCCACCTTAGTTTTTCACAGTTGATCTGAATATTTGCTTACCCTGGCCACAACTGGTCACTCACCCCTCTGTGTGGTGAATGTGGTGTATAGTTTAACTCTGTTAAGATCGATTTTTGACCTTGAAAAGACGCAGGGTCTGCGTTCCTATCATGTCGACGTGGTCATCTTCAGGACTGTCGACCCAGGCTCTTTAAGGCTGAAAATCTATTCTTACAGAGCAAAACTGTAAGGGCCAACCACAACATCAATTGGCCCTCAACCCCTCCGCTGCGCCTAACTTCGATGTTTGCTAAGTGCGTTTAGTGACCCGAGCGGCGTGCGCTTTCCAGGCAGAGCTACGACGTTACGATGGACCTGGGCGTGGAGGGCACGAGCCTGCGCTCGAGCAACACGCTCGACCTGAAGAACCCGTACTTCCGGTACACGGGCCAGGCAGCGCCCGCGCCGCCCGGCGGGGCCCACACGTCGCCCAGCGAGGCTTACTGGGCACAGCTGGAAGCGCAGCAGCAGCAGGGGGCGCGACACGGTAAACGCCAGCGCCTTTGCGCAGCTCGCCTTGCCCGGGAAGTGGCTGTCTTGAGCACGCTTTCCGCTTGGTTGGGGGTGGACTGGAGTGGTGTCGCACGCTTTTTGTTAGGTTGGGCTTGGACCTGAGTGGCCTCGCACGCTTTCTGTTCCTCAGGATTGACGGGCAGAGGTGGCCCTGATTGATTTTCTGTCTGTCGAATGATCAGAGAAAGGAAAATTATCAGTCATTTAAAACAGTAATATTTCTAAGGAACCTATTGTTACTTTCGGTTTGAATGCGTTGCTATTCTGGGTTTTCTTTCGGTCGGTATAAGTTTCACCCATAACAGGCAGGGAAACTTCCCGAGACATTAGCAACTTTGCCAGAGTCTGAGAATTTCAAACCCGTGGGGCAATGTAGAAACGCGTAAACACGCTCGTAGCTGTGAAATGGTTAATATGGTATCCTAGCAAGAATTTTCGATGGGACTGTTTTCATTTCCAAAACCACGCGACTACCAAAGACTGGGCTTGACGAACCGTGCGGGGCTCAGGGCTTGACGCCCTCCCATCCGTTGCAGCGCTCAGCATGGTGAACGGCATCTCGGTGAACGGACTGGGCGAGCTGTCAATGGACCCCGGGGGCCTGGTGGGCGGCGGCGGGGGGATCGTGTCGCCTGGCCCGAACATCCACCCGGGCTCCATCTCGAGCACGGGCCGGCAACGTGGCACAGCGACGTCGACGCAGCAAGCGCAGCTCATCGGCGGCGGCATCTCGCCCACGCTGTTCACCTCACCGGTACGTCGCAGTGCTGGCGCATTTCCTTGTTGTCGCTTTGCCACGTTATCTACTATCGCGTTGCTGTGCGATCCTGTGGGACTTGAGCAAGTTGCCGCGCAATTACCTCACATTACCACTCTACGACCGTCGACCTTGCCATGCCACACATTTCTTAGGGCCAAAAGTCATTCATCAAAGAGCTGAACCATGCAGACTGACTATACTTTAAAAGAGAGAGGTGTATCTGGCAAACCCTTTTCTCCATTCTTAATGGGAAGATGGTGCATTAATTTTTGTTTTTATCATGCTTTTCAACAAGCCTGAAGTTGGGCAAACCCAGTTTTACTTGCGTAAACGCGTGTCCCGGATAAACTATTGTGTCGCCATGCGATCTCGTTGACCGGTGCCGACTGATTTGATTGCAGCAGACTCACCAGCTGGTGATGGCCAACACCTCTCACTACCCGGTGAGCAACAGCTTGATGATCGGTGACTACGTCACACCGGGCAGCCACATCCTTACTGCGCACAACAGTTACCGACAATAAGTCAACGACGGCACCGCCGCTAGCGTTGCGAGCGTTCGGAGCGTTTGAAGCGTTCCCAGCGGTCGATGCGTTTGAACGCTTGGCTATGCGCCGTCCAACGGCACCAAGACTGTATACTGGCTAAAATCATCTCAGCAACCTTCTATTTGGGGTTTACGATATTGCGATCGGCCAATTTCTCATGACTCGGGAACTTGGCGAATCGCCCAGCGGCCCGTGAACCCTTCGACCTGGATGGCTGGCGAACGCTGTTATAGACGGATTGAAGGTTTCTTATTGTTTCCACGTTGTAAACCCGATCGCAGCATTCCAAGGCAATATAGCGTTGCAAACTCAAGGATTTTATAGATGAGTGCTATTTTTTAGTGGTTTGACTTCCGGTCACATTTTCGTAGGAGGACAGTATTGAATTAAAAAAATGAGTTTGTTTTTAAGTTATTCAGAGAGCCTGTTAGCATCTACGTAGTAGGCTACTACTTGGTTTCGAATAATTGTGTAACTGTGTGGCTGTAATCTGGCTGGATCTGTGTGTTTGCCAGAGCGATGCGACCGATGCGACCGATGCCTCTAGTGCATGCGCATGCCATGACTGAAACTGTTGCGATTTGTCCACTGTGTTTCGTTCCGGCTAGGCATTGACTGTCGAACCGATGATGTAATTTGCTTAATATGCGTTGCGTGTCTTTTAGGCACATAGCTCATTTTATTAAGAAAACAAAATAGTAATAAAGCTTTTTTAATAATAGTCGAGTTTCATTTTCCTAATAATTTTTTGGCATGTAAGCTATGCAATCATGATCACGTTGTACTGGTTGTCGGTTGTTTTTGTTATGCGCTTAATTTGAGTGCTAGGGTTGAGGTATGTTGAGGATTGTTAGTAACGTATTTTTATTAAATGTATTATGTTTCCTTTCTCTCACTGATCATTGGTTTTGGACATGGTTGGATCATAGATATATAAGCTATAGATACCTATCTCAATGTTATTTGAGCGTCCGCGCAGTTGTCACCCAGAGAGCGCAATGCATTCTGGGTATTCCGCCATATTGGATCCAATGTGTTTTGCTTCAAGTGACAGCTGTACTGTCTACATCTGAGTTTCTGTTTTTATTTTAAAATATCAAAGTAAATCAGTTCCGTATTCTTCAGTACTAATTAATTTTGAGATCGTAACTGGTGGAAGTATGATTAAGAACAGCAAAAGTAATAGTGTCCCTACTAAAACGTGGAAGAAACGGGTGTATTGCGTACATGGTATTTGTAACAGCAATACAAAGAATGCTGAACCAGGTGTATTAATGATACCCTTTTGAAGCCGTGTGCTATCATTTTATAAAAAATAATTAATCCTACAGACACTTACACAGTGAAAAGACTTGTTTTCAATACAGTAGAGTTTTGAAATGGATTCACTTGTGTAAAAGCTGATAAGAAACTCAGTCTGTATGGGCCCAACAGAAGAAAATCCGGACCCCTTTCCAGCAGATAAACCAGAAAATGTTGTTGTAAGTACCTACATAATAGTCTCAGGAGTATGTTTAGTTCTAGTTTACTCAAGTCAGGGCTAGTTCATACACTATATGGTTCATATTGATGTGGGTCAGGCAGCTGCAGGAACCCAGGGCCTGTCATAGCGTAAACAATTCAGTAAAAAGTAGGGAATTTAACACATATTACTGTATTTATGCCGTCTACAATTTAATGTAGACCAACGAAATTCAGTAAATTGCCATGGAATTTTCTAGCCTCTAATTTTTTACCAAGTTAACATTCACCTATGCCTAGTATTATGTAAATGGTATTATAGTAAAATTAGTATTATAGAAAATACCTATGCCTTGTATTATTTTGGTTACCTATTATTTTTTTTGTATTTGTATACAGTAGCCTATACAAACTGTTACTTTCCATAACCAAGCAGGCAGGGGTGAAATATATCTTACCTACAAAGCAAGGAATCAAACTATACCGGGCTGTAAAAATATTGCAAGTACTTATCTTATTTCAATGTCACTTAGGCCCAAGCTCGGTGCACGCCAAGAAACCGTCCGACTGCCAGAGTATTAATTCCACAAGAAAATGAGAGACGAACAAACTACGGAACTGATCCAAACGCCTACCACTTCCGAGTCTATATCAACCAATTGGCCGATTATATCTTGAATGAAGAAGAAGGTTACTCTCCTGAAGCTGAGTTTACTCTGTATATAATGATCCAGCTCATTGAGCACAATTATTTTTTACATTATGGTCGCAAGAGTAAGAAAACCCCCGATAATCTTAGAGTAAAATATTTATAATATTCATAATATAATATCTTATTACTATACCATAGGCTATTGGCAATAAAAGTTCCTAAAACAATATATGTACCTATAACTATCAAGATAACTGTTCTTACTTAATAACTGGTATATTTATTAATTAAGTATATTAATAACTTAGTTACCATAAGACTATAGACCCATGCTCGGGTCTTAGCGTATTCATGTATCTCATAGTATACCTGTCAGTTCCTAAGTTCACCCTATTACCATGAATTATCTTAGAGTGTTACATGTTATTACTATTGTTATTACTATTATTACATTATCAACAATACCTTACCACGGTAATGACATGTACAATTGTAAGAAGATGAAATAAATTACAAATTACAAAACATCCCACAAAAATTAGAGGTTGATAAAGCATCACATTAGAGTGGGATTTGTTTATGTGGTTAATACAATCAATGTTAAATTCGATTGATTGTTTGATTAATAGTCTTACCTCTCGGACTCGGCCTCTTACACGTGCTTATAGCTTGAGTTTTGTCAAATAACGTAATAAATATTAACACTTCGTATTTGGTCCCGTTCTTCTCACAATTCAAATGGATCCAATATGGCCGCGCTGTCAGCACAATAGACCACGCCCCCAAACGAGCCTTGGTCGTTGACGCGCGATTAGAGTTAGATGTCTTGGTAGCTTATATATCTATGGTTGGATCATGGTAAGATCTAGAATTAAAAAATTGAGGCCATGTGGCAAACTGGGTGACAGTTACCCTGGAACTCGCTGGGAAATTAGGAGGTAGATTCTGTGGTGATTGAGCCTATTTTTTTACCAGTTTTACTGGATATGCAAGCATTTTCACTCTCGGACAAAGCTCGAATTGTTTATATATTTAGAACTGCAGGAGCCCGCCACCAAGATTTGACAGTTTGAAAATTCTGACCTTGGTCATATGACATGTACATAACCTTTAAACTTTGGTATTTTGATATCTAATTGAAAGTTTTATTATTTATTCTATGTCTGATTTACAACGTAGTAAATTCTGTGGATGTGCTTCATTTATTTTTTATCAATATTTTTGTATTTCTAGTCATTTCAACATGTTCAGCTCAACTGTATTAACTATATTTTCAATTTCAACAAGACTTTCCGATATTTTGCTACTAAAACAGCCATGTGAAGGATAGCAGGAGTGCCAAGAGGAGCATGGCTTTAACTAGTAATCCTAAGATCATGGCGTTGGAGCTAGAAGAGGTGACCTAACTAAATTCTGCCTTTATAAGTTCTTAATTACAATCACCGTTCCCAAAAACTGTCTCATGATGGCATCTATATTTTCAGCCCAAGCCGAAAGTTTTGACAGCTGGCGTAATTTATCTTCTCATGAAGAATGATTATTGCATATCGTATAGTGTACGAACACAGTGGTTCTTGGACCACTTAAAGAAAGAGCTGAGTGTCGTACCCCGTGAAGATGTGGTATGTATATCGTCTACCAGTAAATTACAGCTTACACCAACATCAACAAGTGGGTGATCGCGTCAATTGTAAACTGGTTTCATTTTTAGAGCAAATGTGATTTGGAGCTGACAGTTGTGTCAGTGATTCCGCAAGAAGCCAATTCCGATTGGTGTCCAGAGACCAGTCATCTGTTCAAGTATACGGTCATGCCATCGTCTAGTCTAGTCTTCTTGAGCCAAACTTATAGTATTGTCTATTGTCTCGATATGAGCCCATCATTGTCAGCAGTGGTAAGACATTCTTTACATTTAAATCTAAGTAATTTTAACTTTCTGATATTTATAAGGTGATTCAACAAAAATCTAGAAAATCTAGAAAATGTATGCCCACTAGAAGGGTAGAACGCCAATCTAGCATCTATAACCATTTGACTTGGAAATAGATCCAGGACTGAGATAATTGATGTTCATAATCATGGATGATGCTGGACCACTGCCAACATTACTTGATATTCCGAGTGGACATACGTTACAAATTGAAATTTAATTTCGTGTAGATAACACATCCAATGTCAATCACCCAGAAAAATTTTTGTTCCAGGACATTCAACATGGACAGGTCATGGTAGATGATGTATTCACAGCTTTGGAAAGAAGTTTGGATGGCATAACCAGACCAGTAGGTACCTTTTTACACTGGCTATTCCAGTACTTTCTTGCCGACCAGTCGAGCACCGGTGATAATGTTTCAACATTCTGTCACAGCTGATAATTCCGGGCAGCTGCTGTAGTTTCCGACCTGCGGTGTATGTGACGGTGATCGCGCACACCCCGTTCTTCACTAGTCCAGCGCAGCAGGTGCTGATGCAAGGGTACCGGGTGACCAGGCACAACATGGCTGCATTCCTCAAGACGGTTCAACACCAACTAGAGTTGCTGGAAGACACGGTTGCGCTGGTGTCTGGCATTGCTCATGACCAACTAGAGGCAATTCGGGTAAGCAACAACAGCCTGGTCAACTTGTCAACTTGTTTCTATTATCTTTGCACCAGCTCAAAGATATTGGGAGAAATATGGTGTATGTATTGCCTTTTCTTTTCTACCATAAAGTACGGGATACTCCGAATAACCCGTGAATGTCCATAATATTTTTCCAAAAAGATCGTTATTAAATTTACCTACACTAAAATGAGTACCTAGTAAACTTTTGGGAAAATCACCCTATGATGGAGACAGCATAATACTCTTTAAATTTCTTTTAAATTTCTATGTTAGGTAAGTAGGTATTTCACCCGTTAAATAAACTAATAGGTACTGTATTTCACCCATTAAAAAGACCCATATAGGTACTGTATTTGGATTGACATAATTGAGTCAATGTTTTGGCTGCAATTGAATGCTTGTTGGCATGAAGTGCAACGTGGCATACCTTTGCAGGCGGAATCGGAAAAGCTGGTGGGGGACCTGTTTGAAGACAGCGAGATATCGGGGTCGAGTATTGCCAACATCCCGATGGTCACTCCTGATTCGGGGTTCGTCAACATGCTGCGCTACGGGATGCTGGCACTAAGACTCCTCCCCGAGACCAGCTCTCCAAGTAAGCAACAAAACAACTACCCAACTAATTTTTAAATTATTAAAAAAACAAATATTAAGTAATGTTTCCTGAACCTTTTAAACGGGTTTGTTTTGATTGGCTTGTATGGCCAAATGATCTGTAATGCTGTTGAGTCACATGTGGTTAGCTAAATACATCCAAGAAAACTTGCTATTTGTGGAAAGAAAAATATTGGTTTGGGAAATTGGCTGGTAGATAAAGTTTTAGTTGAATTTTGAATTTTTAAAAAGCTATGATTCTGAAAATGTTGCACCTTCTCAGTTATATGAAAGTGCTTGTACAGGGAAAATTATGGAAAATTATGCTTATTTGGTAAGACGTAGTGGTTCAGAGCCTTGGATGGATGTATGGAAGTGTACAGATTTGCTCTGTTGGAAGAAGTAGTAAATATTAATATTTAAAATGTCAATGTCTAATTATTTTCAAGTGTTAGTAGCTGCAACAAGTAACTGTACCATAACCCCCTCCCCCCCCCCCTCTCTGAAAATGTCCTCGGAAATGTAACCTTTTCGTCGTCGACCGGCAGATCTGATCATCATCACGGACGGCATCATCGCGGCACCGGACGTCTATGTGTTCGACTCGGTCCTGAGCCAGCTGCGAACGGGCTCGACGGCTTGCTCGTTTCTGCAGGTCGGCTCGCTCTACCACCCGCACTGCTGCCGCGGGATGGTGCCCTACGTCGACCTGATGCAGTTCATCGCGCACGCAACGGGTGGCGCGTTCATGAGCCAGACGCCCGAGCTGGTGAGCGCGCGGTCGAAATAACACGTGAATTAGCCTGCGGAAACGATGCTCGGAGAGTTTTGGGAAGGGATCGATCTTGGCACGGATTCTCTTCTAGTTTTTTCGATTGCAGTCGTGAATTCGGCTTTAAATATCAAACAAACTACCTTCAGTTTTGTGTATATCATAAACGACATGCTGCTCCTAGTTCACTAAGGTTATTATGGTTTTAGTTAGAATAATCTAAAGGCTATCTAGTATGAGGTGCCAATAGAATTTGGTGCCAGCTCTAAATCTCTCTCTCTCTCTCTAAAAAAAATCACGTGTGAATGATAATTAAAAACTGGTACACTTGCTACATATCAAAATTGAGCTGCATAGATAGCAATAAATTGTTTTCTATTCTTATTGCTGTTTTATCTGGGAGTGATCTATTGTGTTGTGCCACTGTTGTCTTTGTAAACTTCAAACTACGGATCTTTCAGTCAATGTCTGAGTCGGAATTGAACATCTACCACAGCAAGTTCTTGGCATGGAGCTTTAAGAAGCCAAGCTGGGCACTGACTGCAGTCGGCGACTTGTCTGAGACGGATAATCCTTGTCTCCAATGGCACGTCAAGTGAGTCCTGCAAATACTACTATGAGTTGGCATCAAAGCAAAAAAAGCACTAGCTTCCAATTGGTCATTTGACTGCAGTTGGATTATATTCATGTGAAATTTTCTAGTTTGCTTGTATGTGCTTAACATAAACTAGTGTGGCGTTCCATATTCCGCATGATATTCTCCTTGCAGCAACTCTTGCTTCTATGGGAGCAGGGAACCACGGTTGCTTTGCAAGAAGCAACTCGAAGGCACTTTGTCCACCAGCCTCATAAGCGTACTCTGCTGCCGTCTCAAAGAGGGATACTCGTTCAAGGTACCTACGTTTAAATTCAACATTTTTCTCAAATTATTTTGGAACATTTTTGTTGTGAAGAAAAGATTTTAGTATGCTCATCTCCAATATTGAGAACTTAATGTCTGCTATGTGAGATGTGGCAACTAGGATAATAGATTATATTACAAGGTCATTGCCTTTAAATGTATTTTTGGGAAAAGGCAAAATGTCCTGTTTGCAATCTTGTATTTCTGAGTAATGAGTAGTTCCTAGTCCATTGTTTTGCTCCAAGCTCAGAAATGGAATCAATCATCTGAGAATCACATGACTGACTTGATGACATGAAACCATTGCCCCTTGTGGTAAGACAAATTTATAGCTGAAATTTTTAAGCTGGCCAACCTGATGGCTGGTTTACCATGGTTCTGGACCAAACATTCAACTGAATGTCATCTCTAAACTGAATGCCATCTGACTTCCGTGTAATGCAACTATAGTATTAGTTAAAAGTGTCATATTACTTACGTGTCATCGAAATTGAATGTTATCTGACAAGTGTGTCATGGTTGGACTTGAGCGTGATTTGGCTAGAGCGTGATTTGATTCGAGTGGGATTTGAATGCAGAATGTTCGCGCGGTGGACAGTCGAATGGAGCTGTCCCTGGTCCTGCCGTGGAAGAATCACGTCTACATCGAATACGTCGCGTCTGCGCCCGTCTGGACATCGTCTGCCGTGCAATCGACGCCTTGCTCGGTAGCGTTCTCCGTTTCAATCAGAGGTGAGGTGACGTTGGGTGTGACTAAGTTTTTCATGTTATTTTTAAATGCAATACTTATATTTTTACTCTATTTGAATGAATTGAATGATTTATTTGAATGATTAACACATCGAGGTAAGTGAAAGAGGAAAGCAGAGCAGTACTAATTAGAGGAAAATTGGCAGACATGATAGAATTGGTGTTGTCAAATGTTGGTGTTGACAACAGCCTTCTGCGGTTGCTTCTACGGTCTTGTTAGCTATCACCCAGTTACTTATCACCCGATCACTCAATCACCCAGTTAAATAGTATATTTTTTCCTCTATAACTTTGTCTAACCGGTTGGTTCCGCTGGCAGCTCCCTACGAGTTCCTCCACGACATCACGTGCAAGCTGAAGAAGCCGTTCCAGTCGCAGCACCGTCAGGCTGTCGTGTCGCGCTTCTGGGCGACGCTGAAGAGTCTGACGCAGTCGGACCAGCTGCTAGCGCACCTCGACTCGTTCCCGACCAACCCGGCAGCGCACACGGTGCCGGAGAGCATCCGCAGCGGCATGCCGGTCTTCTACCTGCCCGCCAACTCGAGCATCCCCGTGCTCTCGTCCACCGAGCTCACGTGTCCCGCGTTCGCGCAGTTCTGGCGTCCGATCTGCATGCTGGACCCAAGTGTCTGGCACAAATGGCTGCAGACTCATCGGCTGGGTAAGGATTTTGGGCGGGGAGGCGTTGATTTCTTGTTGAACTTTGAACGGTTTCGTCGCTGGTGTTTCAATAGTTTCTGTGCAGGACGTGGTCGTGCTTATACGGCTGGTTCGGACAGTGCTTTCTTGGATGTTGACCGGTTTCGTTGCTGTTATTTTAATATTTTCTGTTCAGGATGAGGTTGTTCTTAAAAAACGCCAGCCATTTACGTTTCAGCAACTTGTAAAACACGGTCCGCATGGCGCTATTTCAAAATATCAACATCAAAAACTAGAACAGTGCCACCTAGAACAGTTTCAAACCTTCTAGCATTTTACCAGAAAGTGGCTCAACTTTGCCCTGTGCCGAGATCTGACGTCTGGATGCCGCTTCCCTCTGCAGGCCTGCTACTCTCTCACGACCGCCCGCTGCCCCGGCATCTCCATCTGAGCAACCCGAGCGGGCGGTTCCAGGTGGTGCAGTGTCGGCAAGCCGCCGCCGCCCTCTATGCGATGCTCAAGGACGTCAGCACGTTCGTGCTCATCGAGAATCACTCCTACGTCAAGCTTATCGGGGGGTGAGTGCTGGGCTGTGTAGTGGACGGTCGATTATGCAAAGTTTGACAATGCTATGTGGGCATTAGAATTGATGAAATCTCGTTGCGCTAGCTGATTTATGTCGTGATCTAGAAGTAGATCGATTGTCGAACTCCTAGCACCGATTTTGCTGTACTTTTTTGATTGACTTATCAAGTAATCAACCTTGACGTTCACGTTTTCAATATGCTGCTTATGCCGTGATCTACAATTCTATCTCTGTTGAAACGGCTGGCACTAATGCTGCGTAACGTTTGTGATTGACTTGACGTAACCTTCACGTTGTACACTATGTCAGCTGCTTTATGCCGTGATCTACAAGTCCATCTCAGTTGGAACGCCTGGCGCCAATATTCCGTTACTTCACGCCCATCCGTTTCAGGGATCCCGCGGGGTTCTACATGATGCGCGCGACGTCCAAGCTGCCGTACGTCGTGATCAACGTGGCGTTCCCGGGTCGGACGCCATGCTCGACGCGGCACGAGATCGTGCGGCAGCTGAAGAAGCGCATGGTGGCGCTGTCGGTGCCGCAGCGTCCCAACGCCACCGGCCGCCTCGGATGCTGCATGCTGCTGCGCAAGCCGGTCGAGAAGATACTAGTGCGGTATGCAGCCCAGACCAGTACCTTGCTCTTGTTATTGATGGCAACAAATTTTTTTTAATTTTTAAATACTTTAAATACACTAGCATGTTAGTTAAAAAACAACAACAAAGAATTTTGGATATTTAATGCTAAGCTTTCCATAACCTTCCCCATGTTTGTCAAAGCCATGCAGAGTGAGACTTTAAAGCTTCGATGGGCTGTTTATACTTGATGATTTTTGTTGAGTTTACCAGAGAACAACACAGTTCCTCAGCAACATCCTTCAACATTAGGACATATAACATCTATAATTGTACAGAAAATTTCATTTAACAGCCTAAGGATGCTCAGATGATTTACATTTAACGTTGCTTGTTAGGTGCCTGTGAACGAATTCCAGCTTTTCCTTTTGGCTCATCTTTTTATGCACAGCCATCTCGAAGAGCCAAGCTGTTAGCGCTGGTAAAGCAACAGCACAAACCACCACTGTAAACAAACCGGCGCTGATAAAGCAACAGCCCAAACCACCACTGTAAACAAACCGGCGCTGATAAAGCAACAGCACAAACCACCACTGTAAACAAACCGGCGCTGATAAAGCAACAGCACAAACCACCACTGTAAACAACCCGGCGCTGATAAAGCAACAGCACAAACCACCACTGTAAACAAACCGGCGCTGATAAAGCAACAGCACAAACCACCACTGTAAACAACCCGGCGCTGATAAAGCAACAGCACAAACCACCACTGTAAACAACCCGGCGCTGATAAAGCAACAGCACAAACCACCACTGTAAACAAACCGGCGCTGATAAAGCAACAGCACAAACCACCACTGTAAACAAACCGGCGCTGATAAAGCAACAGCACAAACCACCACTGTAAACAAACCGGCGCTGATAAAGCAACAGCACAAACCACCACTGTAAACAACCCGGCGCTGATAAAGCAACAGCACAAACCACCACTGTAAACAAACCGGCGCTGATAAAGCAACAGCACAAACCACCACTGTAAACAAACCGGCGCTGATAAAGCAACAGCACAAACCACCACTGTAAACAAACCGGCGCTGGTAAAGCAACAGCACAAACCACCACTGTAAACAACCCGGCGCTGATAAAGCAACAGCACAAACCACCACTGTAAACAACCCGGCGCTGATAAAGCAACAGCACAAACCACCACTGTAAACAACCCGGCGCTGGTAAAGCAACAGCACAAACCACCACTGTAAACAACCCGGCGCTGATAAAGCAACAGCACAAACCACCACTGTAAACAACCCGGCGCTGGTAAAGCTACGACGCGCGAAGCCTGACGGTAAATGTACATCAAGCGCGCTTGCTTTGTCTGTTAGGTATGAGCGGATGCCTGCTTGCCTGAGCACAGTGGTGTTTCCTGACGGGACCCAGCCGTCCGTTTCTTCCCACCTGACGGAAGGCAACCACTCTGGCAACCCCAGCCTGTTGACTACGCTCTCACGGTACCTTCACCATCGACGCTGGATCTGGGCGGTGCAGGACGGGACCAGCGCGCCGCTGGGAAACGTGGCCGTCGCCAAGATACTTGCTATTATCACCAAGTGAGTTTTTTGATAGGCAATGTGTGGTGAAGAAACTTTTTAATTGGGTTTTGAATTGAGTTGTAGATCGATTTGCCTTGAAAACAAACATTGTGAACTAGAAATGTCAAAAAGTCACAAGACCCGAGCTACTGCGCTTGAATGATAGTTCACACCGGCCCGAAAAGGTGAGAGGGAACAGTTCGACGTAGCGCTGGGAGTGGGTTACCAGCCGCTAGCCGGCCGTGTGCTTCAAAATGAACATTTATTTTGTCCTGCCCATTTTTATTTCAAACCTTTTTATAAGCTTTATTCTTATTTGTGAAAGAAGTAGGTATTTTTGTGGTTAAGTTCTGATGTGAATCTATTTTGGGCCGTGGAAAGGGCGCCGACGTTTCGGTGGAACACTGTCATCTTCAAGAGTTGACGGATTAGAACTGAGGAATGTTTTTCTTTGCTTTCAGGATGCGCTTACAGGAAGGTTTCCACTTTGCTCACTCTGCCGCTGGCATTGTCAACATGGTACTGGAAGTAGACATGAAGGTGAGCCGATGCTAATTAAAATGAGACCTATTTTCTGTACAGAATCTTTCTTTAGCATGGTGAAGTTGTGAAGTCAGTGGCAGAGGTAGAAATAAAGTGAACGCTGTGCTAACAGTATACTGTTTTGTTGGCCAGGGTACGGTTTCGGAGATGAACCAAGACCAAGCAGCGATCGAGCCATGCGTGATCCAGTACGTCTTGTTCCCACCGCACGCTCAGTCAACCAGCTCGAAGGAAAGGTACGTCTGTGTCAGTTACTCATCGATTGCCATGCAAACCCAAGGCACACCAGCTTCAAACCTTATTTACGCCATTCAAAGCATTTGGCCATCGAAAAATTATTACTTAAGATACAGTGTTATTTTGACCCTTTTAAAATAAATCCTTGTGGAAGGAGTAAGATTGAGTGTTGCAACTTAGGCTAAGGGTGAGTTTTGCTGCTTTGCTGGTTAGTGGTTGTATTTATGTTTTGTCTGATATTTTATCGATGTGAGTTGTGAGAGGGAGAAGGAAGATTGGGAATCTCCCTAGTACTGTCCATGCCATACATTTATGTTGCTCATAATTTTTCATATATTCAACTTCAGAAAAACTAATTTTCTCACCATTTACCTTTAATTACCGGGCAGAAATAGGCTAGGAATAAGATGAGAAGCCGCTAGAGAGTCATAACTTGCAAAACACGCAAGCGCTTCAACCCCTTCTCTTCGGAGATCCTTTTCCTCACCCAGCGAACCAGGAATCTTATGCTCCGGATAGCTCTGTTTATATAGCACTCATCCAGCAAGCGAAAGGTCTCGTGCTCGTATCCCTTTTGCTTTAGGTATACATTTTTCCTGATTTGCTAGCCCTCCATTCATTGTTTCAGCGGCTCGGAGGATGAGGGGCCTGAAGACTTCGACTTCGACCCCTCGTTGCAACTCATCTCTGAGGTGTGGATCGAGCCCCAGCACGGCTCGGTGATTGGAAGCCCCCCAGAACGAAGCTACATGGAGGGCCTACCCTACTTCCAGCTAGCTGACAAGGTAAGCGTCAGACCAAGCGTTACAGATACCAACTTTAGCCTCGGTAACCAAAGCAAGTAATTGTTGGTTTAAGCTTGCTGGTATAAGCTTTAACCAGAAAATTAATTTTTCCCAATTTCATCAAGCATTCTCAATCACAACCAAGATTTGGGACAAGCAACGGAGCGGTGTTTTGTTAATTTGGTAGACGAAAACATTCGCAAAAGTTGCCTGCGTAGTGCTTGTTCGGTTACGAGTTTCCTCAGCTCCTTACTCTCCCTACAGCTCCTCCCTCACCCAAGGGATATTGTGCCCTGAATAGCTCAGTTGGTAGAGCAGTTGCCTGGCAAGAAACGGTCCAGGGTTTGTGACCCTGTTCTGTTCCTCTTCATCCATCCTGCTGGTGTAATCTTCCACCTTCTTGTGTTGAAGGTTTTTGTGATGAATGGCAACTCACTCATAAGCAGCGATATTTGCATGAAATTAAAATCAAGTAGGTGAGCTAATGACTATAAAGATCATTTAAGAATTTACTTGTCGTTCCATCAACCAATTGCGATATTCCATTTGGATGAAATATCACTTAGCTTGGGCTAGAAAAATTCCTCTTTTCATAATTAGACAGTTGCAAGTTGCAATGCATCACCATGCATCCACTATGGAAAAGCAAGTTATCAAAGATGATTTGAAATACAACGAGCCAAAACTTAATACACAATAGACCAGAATTTAATTGAAATTTAATATTTTCCCTATGGACATATTTATCGGAATAGAGGCCCAATAGTAAAGAATTTTAAATCCTGTCCACAAGCTTTAAACCTAACCATGCATTAAAAAGACTTGCTCCTAGTGAGTGCTTAAAATTGAGTATCTGCTATCTAGTATCACATATAATAAATAATCTATAGTGTCTCAAATCTCAATAGATAAATTATAACTAATTCGATGTAATTTATCACACTGAACAAACACATCAATCAGTGGTCAATAGAATAATTTGGTCAATTTAGCTATCAACCACATCTTAGGTACATTTATTTGAGCTAAACTGGCTTATCAGTGCAATGAAATAGTGTATTTCACAATACAAGCTATAAAGTGATTCAGATAGATTAGCATTAAGAGGTGTGAATTCATGTAGAAATGCATGCAATACTATTAATTTACTTGGTTAGTAAATGTTTGGTGCATAAAACGAGACTGACTTAGAAGAAATTCTCGAAGACAGATTTGTACTTTCCGTCACTACCCCAATGACTTCTTACATAGATGAACTGTCACGAGAGGCTGTCAGGAATCTAACAATTCTGCAAATCTCCTCATTGACTGTTAATTTTAGAAGAAACAAAAGTTGCGATCGGAAATGTATTCCCACAAGGGAATCAAACTGATTGTGCGCCTGTGGCTGTGGCTGTGGCCATGTGGCTGTGGCTGATTAATCTCAAAATTACTTACTCAAAAATCATTCAGGACTGAAGTCTTCAATGGGGCTCAATTCTCCAAATGGGCAAACATATCCAAATGGAAATTATTTAACTTAGGTATACTAATGATAAAAGGTTGTTCATTACGGGCACAGGAACATGAATTGGATTTTGTTAAGAATTGATTCAATTTATTTGCATTGTAATTGTTAAAAAAAAATAGTATCACCATCTCGTCCGCTAAATCATTATTAATTAAATATTGGTGGGTGTTACATACCCGGTCCTGTAATTTGGGAGCCAGGATCTGAATGTGATTTTCAGATTTAGTGGCGATTTGTGTGATTGTCAGTAACAGTACATTTTTAGGCGCTTTAGTATCACTTACTTTCCACTTTCAAGAACTTGCTGGTTATTTCAAACACTCGAAATTTTTTTTGATTGTCTTTGTTCTGCTACATTAGAATACAATGTCAATCGATTTCAAGCAATGACTTCGCAATAAATTTTTGATTGCATATGCCTTCTTTCATGCTACAGATTTATACTAGGGAGTTTGACTCATATCTCTTACTGGGGTTTCTTAAGAAATTTGTCTCAATATTGTCTCAACTCGAGCCAACCCTATAGATTCGGTTTCGACTGAAACCACACATTCATGTCTCACTGAATGCAAAATAAAAAGAAAATCAAGCACCTAAACTTTGTTTCGGCATTCATTACGGTTTCGTAAGCCCAGGCATTCGTCTCCAATTTTGTTTTTTTTTGTTTAGCGCCAACCCTAGACATCAGTTGACGTTTTTGCACCAGTTTTGCGAGATGGTTATAATATTATTATGACATTATCTTCAAGGCAAGGCAAGGCAAGAAAGCAGATAGGAATACACTTATCTGTCTTGGCCCCACATATTATAACTGTTCGATTTCAAGCACGTTGATAAGGATTACATTTGCAATGATATCATAGGTTTTTTTGACGCCTTCTCGTCATTATAGATGATCATTCCTTCGGTGTTATCTGCTATTGGATCATACCCAACGTTGACACAGCAATTGCTGTAAACTCAAGTGGATTACATATCAAATTTGCTGCAAGCGATTCGACCGATTACCTAATTTGGCTGCGTGATACGGACATGACGACGCTTGCGTCTTGAAATTTCTGGAAATATCATCGCAGTTACCCGGTACCTGGAAGCAAATATATTGCGTGCTATATGCTTTAAGGAAAAATTCACCTTTATATCTGTGAGGCAGCGGTGTTTCGAAATGTAACAGGGAAATCAATCATGTAGATAGGATACAGAAATAGGTGGTGGTGAAGGATAGTTAGGGTGGAAAATGGAGGATAGTTAGGGTGGAAACTGGAGGATAGTTAGGGTGGTAGGCTGAGCTAGACAATGGCTTGTGGCCAAGCCAAAAAGTCGATGGTAATATTCTCTATTTCAGCCATGTATTACTAAGGGGCAGTCGCAACGGCAATTGTCATATTGCACTAGTACTTAAAATTTGCAAATGTAGATATTGCATCAAATTGCTTGTGGCAAATGGTTTATTTGTATGGTGATGAACCTCACCGGAAGGTAACTATACAACATTATCAGAAATCATGTATTAATGAATAACTGGATGAGATGGGTCTTTAACTCTTTATTGACGTCATTGGTATTCTAACACTAACCCTGTCAGGAAACCTAGATAGAAAGTTGGGAATTGAAAAGGGGTTGTAGCCGTCAGAAATGGCATGGTAAATTTAACTACCCCTGCAAGTTCCGGGTACTTTTAGAGAACCAGGCATTTTATTAACAACGAAATTTAACACTGTGCAGCCTAAGAAAAAGTTACAGTTTGAATCAAATCAATTTGATTTATGCATTTTAGCTGGGTCAGTTTTTTTTTCAATTGAACCATTACTCGAGCCCACACTGCGTTTATTGCGACAAAAATGAAATATCCACGTAAATACGCTATAAAATATAGGGTAAAAACGGGAAAACCTAAGTGAGGCAGAATTCTAGCATTATTCAGATTTGGCCCTGGGGATTCCGTCACCCCGGGCGATTAGTTGTACATAATTGTAAACAGCCCAGGGCACATAGAAATCATGTGTTGCTTCAATGCTGCATTCTCTCATTACACCACTCCAATGTTGTAGGATAACGGTAAACTGTACAAATCAGAGTCAACGGTTGAATACAACGGTTCTGTATCATGTGCAAGAAAATGTGTGGGTGGAGGAAGGCCCGTAAAACTAATTCATACTCTGTGCTTTGTTATGAAAAGGGCGACCCAACAAGTGGGGGATCTCAGGTCACATCACTCAAGAAAAATTTCGTTCGTTTCGTTTCGTGTCTAATGAATAAATATCTACACCTTGCGTGCGCCGAAAATTTGCAGTTTGGTTTGAGCTCACTTCGAATCAAGGAAATTTTTGGAGAAAATCAATGAGTTTTTTGTATAGTAGCCTGTTTTGTATGTTTCATATGTGTATGCGTGATTAAAATTCTTTCAGCACTCTTGGTTTTTGCTGAACATTGAAATATAAAATTTAAATTAAAAATACCGACCTATACCTACTTCAATTTTCGCAAAACTCTGTACAAAATAGACAGAATTTCCTTGATTGAAATTGTGGTATCGTCTAATATCACAATGTTATATAATAATTATCATGAAAACGATTGGGGATACTCAATTGATATTAGAGGATGCTATCCCCTATAACAAGTAGCTAGCGGTGCACCTGATTAAAGGGTAGCAATGTGCAAACGTGTCTAAGGGCGTTGAAGCAAGGAACTGGAGAAATAGAAATACGATTGGCAGTAATTGACCCATCTCTTGAGTTCAATCACTCAAGACAGAGACGACGAGAGATTGTGAGTGAGAAAGAACCAGATTCCGTGGTTTGGGAACAGGACTTGAACGATAGCACATTGTTGACTTGAGTTAAACATAAATACTGCGAACACTCCCATCTCCCAAACTAATGGCATTCGCTACGGGTCGGTGCTGTTATCAATCAGTTATCACAACAGCTCACTGGATCTACCCATTGAGTGTTAGAGACAAAAATGACGAAGTCATCTCTTTCAGCCACATATTTGCTTTGTATGATTGCTTAAACTTATTTCAGGCCGGCTGGAGCTGATAAACTATAGAGAACGTATTTTCAAAGTTTGGGGTTCAAGAAGAAGGAAGGGCTTGCTTTGTTTGTATTTATAGTTAATCAATCTATTTCCTGCTTTTTACTGGATCGCTATAGGTAACGCTCGTAGTGCAGTACTGGAGATTCCCATCAATTTCTTCGACTGTAACATTTCTTAGCTTGCATTTCTAATTGAAACTTTAGAAGACTTGGAGTTTGACGTCGTTTCAAGGGAGAACGTTACAGAAACCATGGACAGTCCAGCCAGGGTTGTTATTTTGTGAATGTATTGTCTCAAAAAAACATATTTCCTGGCATTCTTTCATGCAGTACTCATCTCTGTGACCTGCATTCCAAATAAAAGTGTAAATTGCTCAAATATCACCTTTACGAGACCGAGATTTCATATGTTAAAAAGCTCCTAGGTGAGCCTAGTCTGTATTGAATCTCTCCTGGATAATGGATATCTCTCCTGGAGCTTCATGCGACGTTTGCGCTACAGATGTTTGCAGTTGTACCTGTATAATGTTCATGGTCATTGCAGAAATTTTCCCTCATCGAGAATGTTAAATTTTTTTCAATAAGAAAATCAATTTCTCTGCTGTAGTATATTGTGTCTGGATTGTGTAGTTACACTCGTTCATTTCGAGATCTGCCAACACGCTCTGTTGATCTCTCTTGTTTATCAGTGTCCAAAGATTAGATAGTATGTTGTAGTTAAGCTTAAAATACTTATCGGGCATTTCACGAAATAAGGCGTTTGTAAGTCTCTTACAACAAATTATTGCGAATGTTGATTACAGCGTTTATTTCAAATCATTTTTTACCTCTAGTTTATCATCATAATTGACCACTTGGTTTTAACGCAATTAGCTGTTGATGCTTGATATTTAGCCGAATAATTAGTAGCCAGTTGGTATTGTTAATTACGGTATCAAGGTTTTATTTTAATTTAAACCAAAGTTATTAAAACTACCAAAAATTATGACCAAATATGGGGGGTTCAAAATATGGCTTCTCAAAACAGCGTTTCTTGGTATCTCCGACTCGCGAGACACTATAAGATTCTACAGTTGTTGCTAGTCAGAGTGTGTTTCTCATTTGCTGTTCGGCAGGAAAAAAATGGTCTCGAAGAAAATACATTTCGGCTAAGCAATGGTTAACTCTTGATTCTCTCGATTTATCACGCTCAAAGATTCGTACCATTTCCACAGCTTTACAAGTGCTTTCAGGCGACTTGTTATACATTGTCCTCATTACGTTAGAGTCCGAGGGTTTGAAGGTCGTTTGGTCGAGGTTCTGGTCCTGATAATTGGAGTCTGCTTTTCTTTTCACGAGCTATGTCTTTCTTGGCAAGCCTCATTGACCCGCAGGTTACATTTGACATTGTCGTCCGATCGATCAAAATGGCCAGTGGATACCAATGCCATCTTAGCCCTTCAGCGGCGTTACCCCGACTTTTCTGATCCAGAGTTTGTGTCAAAGGTTGTTCTGTCTGTTAAGGGCTCATCTAGTAGGGGTTGGTTTTCACAGAGGTGCGCTGTGTACACCTTTGACCTTTCCACGGCGCAAAACCAACATTTGTTGAAGTATCCGACACCGAAATGTGGGTCTAAAATCGGTCGTTATTTCAAGGGTTGACCTAGCAGGGGCTGATTTTCACACAATGATGCACCATTTTGGCATCTTTCACCCTTACACGGCGCAAAATCAACATTTTGTTGGCGAGTCCGACATCAGAATTTGCTTGTGTGAGTGTTTGCCAGATCGGTCCGTCCCTGTCGTCTAGTTGATCTGACGTGCGTCGGACAGCGTTGACCATTCGAAGTCCCCGGAAGTACCTCCGTAGCCACTGCATGCGCGATCGCCGTTCGATCGGCAACCAATAACCGGCAGGTGTACGATGCCGATTGGTGGTTTCAACTATCTGGGCAGGTCGCCCTTATCGCAATCACTGGCCTTTGCTCTGCCAGCCAGGTATATAAGCCCTGCGGCAGGTTCCACAGATATCAGTGCTCTTTCGTGTCTTCATCTCAGTACAGCTGTCGATAAGCGATCGGTGTGCGATCATCTTGAATTCAGTAACTTACAGTGTTGGTCGGTCTACATAATTTTCTTTTGGCAGACGACTCACTCTTGTCGACCCCAGGTTGACTTCTTCATTCTTGTTCTCATTGGTAGTTTGGCGGATTGTCTTCTGTTCGTGGAAGGATCTCCTTGCGGCTGTGAGTTGGAAGTGGGGGTCTAGGCAATTTCGTTTCGCTTGCCAGATCTAACTCTTCCAGCTCAGAGCTGCAAGGGAGCTGCATCTCTTGGTGGGCGCTGGCCAACGCTGACCAACGCTGACCAACGCTTCCAGTGCTACGGTTCGGTTCCGGCTGCTGCGCGGTGGAGCGACTGTCCCATTCACGGTGGTTGTTTGAACTAAGTGGAGAAGTGGTCTCTTCACTTTGCTTCCAAGTGAGATTCAACTCCTCCAACTTATTTCAACCACTGAATACATCGGATATCTCTCCTCGTCTCGCCTCGTCTCGTCTTCCTCATCTGGTTTTTCGTCTTCGCACGAAATTCGCGTGACATTTTTCTTGTTTTACTTATTGACTTATTAGCTAATTGACTTGTTGAAATATTTGGTATTACACGTGGCATTATTTTAAGGCTTAAAGATTACTCATAGGCATATCCTGTATTTATCGTGAGATACTAATAAATACACAAAGTTTTATCGTTTACGACTCTAGTTGTGGCTCTATTTTCTGTTCTCTCTATCTCCCTAGTGATTTTAGATAACGAATGTTAGTAGAAACCTGGTAACAGATCATTCGCTCAGCGCACAGACCTTGCATTACTATTTTTTGTCGATTCATTTGAAATCTTGCCAGATTCTGTTCGTTCGAAGTTCATCTTCTGGTTGAAGACCTGGCTATTTCGATGTTGATTGCCTATTAAAGGTAGTTGACAAGTTGATCGAGATGTTTCATCTTGCCATTTCCTCTTCCCACGCCATCCTGTTCCCTTGTTGTTATTATTAGCGCTTACAATGAGCGAGGGATCAGATTGCACTATCGGTTATCAGCTGCAGGGAAAACAAACAGGAGTACCCTTTGGCTATAGCCCTATAGCCTGTAGGTTAGGGAGGCAGGGGAGAAGGCTATTGTTTGTCCAAACGTTTCAAAGAACTACACTCGATATGTGTCGATAGTAAAATAATAATTTTAATACGGGATGGTTGCATATTTTTGTAGCAAAGCTCACATTTAAGTTGACCAATATATAAGCTACTATACTAACTTTCTTTAAAGTTATTTCTAATCCGTATGTGTTTGTTTTGGAACTAAATAAAGCAAATCATTGAATGTTACAATTTTTTGCTTTTAGTCACTGGTACATAAATGAGAGTTATAAATTTAGCTATTAAGAGCCAGCTAAAGGCAGCTTAAAAGCCGAAAATGCAGAGGTCCACGCCATTACTTTTCCTGCCCCTAAATTTGATCCCAATATTTTTGAAAAAAAATCAGTGTGTAGAGGAAGAGTACTCCGACCCGCCTAGTAAACTTAAATTGAGATCAGATGGAAAATAAAACAACCAGAGAAGAAAGAAAAGTGGTGTTTTCGCTTAAAAAAACCCCACAAAAAGTCCCAAATTCAAGATTTACTTGTGAACAAAGTAAACGTCCGATCGACACGAGCCTTTACATCGCGGGTCAGAAATTTTTTCAACTATCCACTGATTTTTTTTCAAATATGTAGGGAACATTTTAGGGGCAGAGAAAAGTAACCACGTGGACCTCTGCACTACCAAAATTTTCCGTGTGATAAAGCTAATCTTTCACGTATTAGACCTGGTGAAAAATAACTTCCAGTTTTACTGCCTCATTATCAGCATGAGCGATACAAACACTCTTGGAGATTATGCTTGCACAACCCGACACATGGTTATATAAAAGTCAGTAAAAAGGTAAATCATAAAATTCCGTGTTTCATATGGTTTTTTCGATATGACTGGATTCGTCTCTGTTTGCAGATCTAAAGCAATGTTGAAATGAAAAAATCGGATGAAAATTATCGATTTTTTCGGTAATATTCATTCGTTTTTACGTGAGTAGGATTAGAGCGGCTTAAAACATGACGCACATACAAATTCTTTTCCTTGATTGAAATGCGCCACAGAATCATCAATAAGTGCACTAGAACTTTGATTCAAAGTATCATACAATCTGCTGGCAAAGATGAACCCAACCGTGTCATTAAAATCACGAAAATCGAGAAAAAGCACATTTTTTTCATTTTGATTATTAATCTTGGTTATGCAAGAGTCGCAGATTTGTGCCAGCGTTTTTAATCCGTGGCTTCTTATGATTACTGCCACAGATTATTTTGATTTCCATTATCGTATCGGGTTACAACCTATGTAGACTCTTAAATAAGCGTGTTTGTTCCTTTTCCTCCCCTCTCGATTCCAGGAGCCATGAGCGTCGAAATGCGTGATGTTGTTATCTATACCTACTGCTTCCCACCTAATCCCGCGGTAGTATTTGCGGGTAATCCCGACACATCCCGGATCTTATATAAAAATCTCATCAAATTTTCACAATAAAGTGAAAAGTTTTCTTTTCACCGACTACTTGGGTGGCTAGATTGGATCCTGATGACGTTAAACAAGCTGTGGGAAGTCACACAAACTCCAGTATCGACTTAATATTTCTTGCTTGCTTTGGGAAGATATCCTCTATCTGTGGAACTAATGGAAAGGGAGTGGGTAAATAACCAGCCGTTACATTTTTGCATGAACCTATCCCAAATTTCCCCTAAAAATGTTGTGTAAAATCACAGAAAATCTAGAATAGCCGTTTTGTCTCATCTGGCTTGTGCGCCGGTCACTTTGCAGCAATACAAATTTCATTGACCTCAGGATAGTTCTAATCTTGAGAATAAACCAGCATCTTGATCCTATCACTCGTGCTGGGAATGGTTTAGTTATCACTAAACACGTGCCAAGATTTTAACCTTTGCTATCCCTTGCTGCTGATGTTTCTTCCCCTTTCCCCTCATCATTGCTATTCGTATTCGGGGCTAATTTTTCGTCTTCCCCTCCACTCCATAGGACCGAATGTCCAAACCAGGAGGTAATTTCCATGAAAAGAGCCCCCCTCCCTCCTCTCAGCCGCCCCCTTTCGTGACATGAATGAAGTTGCAGTATGAATCTACTGATTAATGGTAGAGCGAAACGAAATTCATTTCATGATGCAACTTATGATTACTTTTTCATATTTGGAAGGACAGGTTTCATAAAATTTTAAAAGCTATTCAATGATGGAGCTGGAGGAAACATCTCCGCTAACATCATGGCTAATGAGTTCTAGCTTCCAGCTGAAAAGCCAATTTCTCTCCGTTCCTCTTCGTTCGTTAAAATATGACCAGGGCTTTTAAACGGCAAATATCTGTTATGGGGCTCAATGTTACTTTGTGTGACACTCCTTAGCAAAGAGTTAATCAACCCCTACACAATTCTGAAAGTTTAGCTCATTTGATAGATCACTTGCCTGGAACTCAGGTCAGTCACACATTTTTCCTGTTTGTTCCCTTCCTGAGTTCTGAATCTTCCAACAGCTGATTGGACAGAGATATTTTGCACTAATTGATGAGCGTAACGAGCGTAGCGGGTGAAGCGAAATCTTCATTAACACTTTACTGCTAAAAAAAAATCCGGAATGTTTTTTTTTTTTTTTTTTTTTTTTTTATTCTTTGTGTGTTTGTTCGCGCTCTACAGGCAAAACGCCAAAACCGATTTTGATGAAATTTATGTGGGCCTTTGTTTTCTCTGGACTTAGATCTGCCACGTTTTTGAAGCAATTCGGACGAGTAAATTTTATGTAATTAAGTTTTTACGAAATTTTTCAGTTTTCCCAAAACACGTTTTGCACTCTAGAGTCCAAACTTCTGAATATAATTTGACTAAACTTTCTAGATATGTTCACCCTAACGATTCAATGTTTGTGTACAAATTTTATTGTTGTATGCTTAGCACTTTTCTTGAAAAGTCTACACATTTTAAGCGTTTTTGTGGTTTTTTGCTACAAAAGCAACTTTATCTTCAACTGAAGTTAACAAAATTTACAGTGTGCCTTAAAAATCATAAAAAAAGATACTGTGTTATTTCGTAGCAAATCAATTCAACAGTTTTTCTTTTAATCGATTTGTACGTTTTGAAATATTCAAATAATTTAACGACGACTAAAACATGATATTTTCAGGTAACAAATGTCATTGAGAAAGCTGCTTAATTAATGCCAAACATTTTAAATTGATCATATAAGCCTCTAGGCTATGCGTACACGCAATATAATTGCGTTGAGGGTGAGCGTAAATATTACGTTAATCCAAAACACGATTATATGAGAGTTCGCATAGCCTAGTTATCTGATAGACGAGAATACAGTGTGCAGTTAATAAATTGAGTTAAATTTAACGTTGTACCTACCATTGTAAAGATGCATCATATTCTGCCGCTGAGATAATTGTGAAGAAAGCAATAGTTCTGATTTCTGTTAATTGTAACCTATCTATGTTTATGCAATTGCTCAAAGAAGAAATGATTTTTGAGCCAAAAAATTAGATTATTTATTATTTATTCGTTGTTATAGTTAAGATGTCTTCTCTTTGCTCGGTAGATGTTTGCGGTGGATGCTGCATGCATATCTTCCCTGCTTGCGTTTGAGCAGCTCTGCCTGATGTGCAGCGAGCCAGACAGTCAAGTTCCACCCACCCTTTCTGCACCCCCAATCTTCTCCGATTTGCAGACTGAGGCCTTCAGGTATGTTTTTCTTCACCCTCTACGTCTATAGCTATAGTCCTTAATGTTGCATCAAAACAGTGTAGCTCATAGCGAAAGCAGAACTTTTTTTTCCCGAATACCAGACACCTTATATCAATTAGTTAACAACTAAAAGTAAATTCGTTTTCACCTTCTAGTAGTAAATAGTAATACTAGTTAATGCTCTACGTTGGGGAAACTTTTGCTGAAGGTATTTGTTGTTTTCAACTCACTGAATTGAGTAAGATAATCAATCACTTTTACATATTAAAAAACAGTTCAAAAAATTATTTTGGTTCAGTTTAGAGATAGTTGTGTTCTTTTTCACCTCCTTGCTGTTCTAATGTAACATCAGAAGGTGCAATCATCGTTCTAGCTCGTTTCAACACTTTCTTCCACGCCACTAGGACTCTATCTGTTGATAGTGATACTTATTCCAGTGTTTTTGTTTTGCAACTGGGTAGTGGTTTGTCTGCACAAGCACTCAACAATGCCAGTCTTCCAGAGCAGCGAATTCTACACATTCCGTTTGAGTTCAACTTGATGAGCATCCTGTCTACTTGCCACCAAGCAGAACAGCTCTACTCAACTTTCACGCAAGGTTAGCGGCCGTTCAACTTGTGCTTCCAACAAGATTTCGATGATAACGCGCTTTTTTAATGTACTATGATATGTGTTTTAAAACTTCATTCTAGAACTCATGTTCTCTCAGATCTACTGCCCCCATCAACTGTCCCACTTAAACATTACACTGATTTCATTTTTCTTATTGACAAGTTGTTATAAGCAAGATATGTCCATGAATTTTTTTCCTAATAACCAACAATTTGGTGTTCAACAACTTATTATTATTACTTATATTATCGGTTAAGCACTAACAGCCTGTTGTACAAACTCCAAATGTAAATATTTCTCTGAACTTCCTCCAAACAACCAATTGGTTGTCACCATGGCAATTCCATAGTCACCGAAAATGCTCATCGAAAGTCAAACGTCGATGTTTCCGTCGCAGGCTACAACTGCGAGGAACCGAACCAGCTGTTTTGCACAATGCTGCACGAGAGTCTGAAGCTGATCCACGACCGCGAGCTCAATCTCGGCACG
Source organism: Nemurella pictetii (assembly GCA_921293315.2). Lineage (NCBI taxonomy): Eukaryota > Metazoa > Arthropoda > Insecta > Plecoptera > Nemouridae > Nemurella > Nemurella pictetii. Next base: position 20,708,458 of record OV121116.1, on the reverse strand, counting down.
TTCGACTCGCGAACGTTTGTCGACCAGGTGGACGGACGGCCGCGCGATCAGCCCCTGCCCTTCCCGTGGGCAGGCCGGCCACGAGGGGAGACCCCTCGCTGGCGGTGTTACGCGCGCGGCATAGCCGCCAACAGGGTGAGCATCTGATTATTAGTAACGAAATATCGATTCCGAAATTTGTAACCGTTCAGGCTAGGCGAAGATCCGGGTTCAAACTCCGGTATGGTTACAAATTTTGGTATTCTCTACAGTTCACCCAACGAGTATTTGCATTTAGGTTCGAATCACATTAAGGGTGAGCGTCTTGCTGTGCTCCATTTGGCTTTTTGGCATTTGGCTTTGGCCATTTGGCACAGTTCGTTCAGCATCATCACAACATTAATACCAAAAAATACGAAAATAATTTGTAGGCACCCATTTATCTTTATGTCTAACTAGTTGCATTAGTTATAAACTGTAATTATAAAGTAAGTAGTAAAATGCTAGAAGATGTGCAAGTGGTAAATAAAATTCTTATGCCGTTTTTTAAGTATGTCCTTATCCTTAATTCACTAGGTATATCGCCCGTAGCAATCTATCCCACTCTTGGCGATGTTCAACCCTTGGCACTCTTCCACCCTTGTCAGTCACACGCACACACAAAAGTGTTAGTGACCAAGTTATCATAAGATAAACTGGGCCCTACTGACCATTCACTCTGTCCCTACCATCTATGTAGTAATTAACACCATGCTACTTTTGGCCCCTGGGCAACTCGTTTGGCCATGCATGCTACTAATTTACGATCAGAAACCATCCTTTACAAAATCATATCTGCACGAGGAGTCGAAACAGATTTTCCACCTTACCAGTGTCAAGAATCACCAATTATGCAGTCCGATTCGATCCTACTCGATGCTGCCGATTCCTAGCACGAGCTTGGTCCGCGCAAGTATCCGGGCATTGATTCGTGCGTTCGCGTCGCGCAGGTGACGCTCACGTTTGTGCCGGCGAGCTACCGCGAGCTGCGCGTGCTAATGAAGGCGGGCGGGGTGGACGAGCCGGAGGAGCCGTGGGTTGCGCGCGGCCGTTCAACGTCGTGGGGCGCCGCTGCGTCGGACGTGCACGCCCGCCGCCCGAACCGCATCCGCACGTTCTCCGTCGAGGTGAAGTCGCGCAACGAGATGAAGGACCTGATACCGCCCAAGCCGCCCAAGCCGCACGGGCCGCTCATCTCGCTGTCGATGCCCATCTATGTCTACGACTGCTCGCTCGCTGTGCTTGTCGACGCGCTGGTGCTCAAGCAGGCGGCCAAGCTGGGTGAGCGTAACGGGCAGCGATTAATTATTAAATTAATTATCATTTCATTATTTAAAACAAACACAATTTTTTAATATTATTATTATTATTATTGCTTCTTGCGATTTGTCAATTGGATTGAACCGTGAGTGAAATTGGTCACCACAGATATGTTCGATTTCTGTTATTATTAGAAACGAATACGATACATCTATCCTAAAATTTCTAATAGTTTCAAATAATAATGTCAATGCATTGGTCGGTGAAACGTCGTCCACCGGGTCCGTTACAGGACTGAAAGACAAAGAAAACAGAGCATTCTCCATTAAACCGACCCCTGCATCCACCATGGGGTGCAATCAAAACTCCATAATTCCTTAATATCCATAATATCCATAATTTTCCGGCCTTTAATACTTATGGTAAGCCTTATGGTTTAGTACTAACTATGGTTTAGTTAGCCGAGTTTGTTGGTGTGTGATTGCAGCATAGCGTCGCTAGATTCGGCCTGGCCTTCTGTGGTCATTCATAGTCCTGAATCTATCTCCATGGAGCTCAACAACTCAAATAAACTTAATGTCAGTTCCACAGTTGGCTGTTTGTATAGCATAATGGATAAGTGCAGTGCCCGGGACAGGCAAAGACCAGGATATGAATCCCGATCCAATGTAAATTTCTGAATCGATATTTTGTTAATAATAAATCAACACTTATGTAGTTTGAGCAGGCAGAGTTTCTGGGAAGAGACGCATCTTGTCGTAAGCAACGTTAATTCAATCTTGAGACCGTAATGTAAGTAGCTGATTGAATCGGGGGATGGACGCTGCGTCTAAGGCGCACTTATCGAGCTTATCATTCTGATTGTCCAGGCGTGAAGGACACGTTCCGAGACTTCAGCTACTCGAGCCGCGTTCTTGCCGAACAACCGGTTGGGGAACGCTCGGAGGACGAGGCCAAGCGTTCGGGCTCCGACGAACCCAAGTCCGACAGCTCCGAGAGCCTCAGCCTGGAGACGAGTCTCAAGGAGCAGTGCCGACTGGTACGTTTCCGAGAAAACACTGTTGGAGTTTTTTTTTTTTTTTTTGCATGATGTTAGCAAGCAACCAGCAAGCAATGGATGGACATTTTTGCAGGGATATCAGTAACTTCAATGGCCTTAAATAAGCAGATTTTGTGACTGGTCATATTATTCAGCTATCTGAATGACCAGACACGATAAGACAGTACAGCTACATGCATAATCATAAAGTAGACCTTTGCTCCTAGCAGCACACTATGCTGTTCATGAAAAACTAAGGTACCTGCTCGCAGATCTGCTCTCGTCAGAGCCTGGCAACCTTTCGAACTATCAACATCTTCCAAGATCTAACCTCTAAAATACACTGTTTTGTAAAGCATTTACAATTATAATCTGTATATCAAATCCAAATTTATGTACAGTTGCTATTGCTGAACCTCAGCATACCATTAGATACTAGATGGTAATCTGTTACATTAACATGTCACGTCGTTGGATCCCTAAGGTGACGTCGGTGCTCTGTCGATGTTTCGTCAACTCGTTGTTCCGAGCGTTGCATCTCGGACTGCCGGTCACTCCTGACGATGTGCAAAGCGCCATCGCCGAGTGCGAGGAAGCTCTCATAGAAATCGACATCACCGAATACCTCACGGTCAGTTCCTTGTTCCCAATTCTCACCATCTCTCTTGCCTCAATTTAAACCATTTTTTTTTTTTCGAGCTGCTCTCCTGTATGTGGGATTTCAAGCACCAATATTCAAATTTAATTTAAAAAACTTGCAGCAGAGACCCGTGCCTCCAGCACTATGTGCTTACGCCTTCTACTTTGTTCATAATAATATTTTTAATTTAATTTAAAGCCACGTTTATTTTGCAGAAAAACAGCAATACAATAACATGCAAATCAACATCAATAAGCCCATAGGGCAAAATGTGCGTTTGTGACAGGTTTCTTAGTGACAAAATTTGACTTTATTGCATGAACTTGTTGAGTTCCAGAGTCACTGAAATTGAGCATTTGTATATGAAGCTGTCCCAGCGTCAATAAAATTGGTTTTTTTCTAATTTGAGTTAGCAATTGCTTACAGATCTTGTTCAAAAACGAATTTGGTGTTGGGAAGAGAATAATGAAGCTCTAAAAGAAACCCCAACCATTTTTGTGATTTTAAAAAGTTTTCTATAAAAGATCAGTGAAAGCTAGACATCCCCAGAAATTTCAAAAAAGTTGAAGATCAAACCTCTTGTAAATTATGTATTGTTGATAATACCTAGATGGCTATCCTACAGCTAGGATCCTATTCCTACAGCTAGTATGAGTTCAATGTCGACTTTGCGATTGTTTTGCTAGAGATCAAAAACTTTTATAATCCTTCATTCATGTTGATGGACTATGTCTTGTGCTAAACTGGCCGATTCTTGTCTGCCCAGGTTGTTTGCAGCCACCTGAAGGAATTCCGTGCCGACGAATCCAAGGTTGAGGTCGAAGATTGGGACTGTTACGTCCCGTCCAACTTCCCGCTGTCCACCGTCCCCGTCGGCTGTACTTGCGGTGACCTTGAGCGCTTGCACCAGCAGATCAAGGACAAGTTTAAGGACATCCTCCAGCAGACGTTTCGGCGGGTGCCGTCGTACCCAGAGCTTTACTTCTGTTCGCCGTCGGTTGTCAAGACACCCTTGAACGAGGTATGTAATATATTATTACTATGTCAGCAGGCCCACATTATTCTCCTGCAGATATCAAGTCCCACATTTCTAAGATGCATGTCTTTATTGAACCTTAGCATAAGAAGTATTTCTAAAATTTATATATCCATGTGTTTTGTTTACTATTCTGTCTGCTTTGGCAAGGTTCTGATAGATAAGCATCTCAAATGAAAGCCATCAGTATTTTATTTTGATAACACCACAGTGATTTTTGTGCAAAATCCTGGTTGTTCTCACCCTGGTAATTTATTCACAAACAAAAGAATATCAAACTCCTATAAAACACCCAATTAGGTTTATTTAATTTCCCATTATTCATCCAGCGTTACGAGCGTGACTCGTCTTGCCGTACTATCCATCCGCTCCGCGATGAACCGCGGCATGGACCGAGTTCTCATCTCTTGATTTTTTCCGTGTTTAGAGTTCGCTGGACGACAGCAATGAGCTGAAGGAGGAGAGGTCGGATTGCGAGACAGAGAGCTGTGTGACCGAAGAGGGGGAAGATCTGGGGCCAGTCAGCCCATTCTTTCTGCATCTCACCTGCTCCCTCAGGTGAGATAAGCTTGCTATTAACATTATCTTGCAAGACATCATCTTGCTCTTAAGTGAGATTCCTGTCATCACAGCACATTGTTCATGATGTTCCCATATCCATAATTTTGCCCATTTTATCATTTATTCCTCTCCCTTCTGGAACAATAGCAGAAGTATCCACTGTAGTACATCTGTGTGTCACCAAGTGTTTGGCTAGCCTGCCTCTGTCTTCACACACTTCATGTTTGCTCCTGCAGCTGTGGAACTAAGATTGGCAGCTGCCCTGTCGCAAGCCTACCAACGTGCTTGGCCCAACTGCAACCAGCCTTCAAGTCCGTAAACTGTGTAGACCTCAAGAAATTCAAGGTATCCCATCTCATGGTCTCTAACCTCACAAACTGGGTTATTTACGTACACCATGGTCATATGCTTAATATTGAGACGGTCTTGCGTAGGTGACGTTGGACGTTCTGTGTTTGACATTGCCACCGGATGCAATCAGTCCCCACCCGTTAACCCAGCCGGAAGAGGAAGAGCCTGCTACACAATTTCAGTAAGCACTTTTCAAAGGAGTCCAGAAATTAAGTTGGTCTAGTGATGAAGTAACTGTGTATTTTCAATGGTTGTGGGCTAGAAAATTAATAAATTTCATTGTTCTTGAGAGTAAACATAGTATTTGCAAAGACATGCTTTCAAGAAAATTTACATGGAGTCTTATGGAGATTATCTGGCAAGACTTCATCGTTAATTTTCGGTGGTGTTTCGAAAGTATCTTCTAACATAATTTTAGAGTACATTTTCCACACCAATATGTAAATTTTACCTGGTCATGAATAATGGGTTGATTGGCTGTCAGCCAACAAAATTAACTTCCTAAGCTGTCAATATAAAAGATATTTATGGCTGAAAAAAACAAAGCACAATCCATGAAACCAACCAAAGTAGCCTAGTAAATAACAGCAACTTGCCAGTAACTCGGTCAGCGCAGAGCACAATCGGAACTGTATTGTGTTTGCCGGCAGCGTCCTGCACCAGCTAGCGAGTCCCCAACGCAAGTCCGTAGAGGCGGGTTTGCGGCAAGTCGAGTGGTTGATACGCGACGAGACAGCTGCCGCCCTGATGGACTTCCCAATCGCCGAACCGACCTTGCGACTGGTCGCCGATCATGTTGTCAATTCCGTGATGAAGCCGTCTTGTCTGCTCGAAACTGTCCCGCTTAGGTTCGTCTTTGACCACGAAGAAAGTCACAACCGGTTCCTTGAAATGTTGGATGTTGTCAATATTTGTGGCTATCAATTGGCAAGGGAGTCAGGCTATTACTACTTAACGCCAAGGAAGAACACCGATCAGGCAAGTGTTCTTTTAGATGTCTTTATTTTGGTTGTGGGAAGCGGTATCCACGCATGCTCCAAGTAGTGAATTATCTGAAGTCTGCAGCCATGTAGATCTCTCAGACATCACCAATGAATGCAAAAAGACATACCCACTGTTGTGATCAAAAATCACTGTGTTTAACAGATTGTTTTGAAATAAAGCCTGGTGGCAATTAGGGATTAAGAATGCTATTCCTGTTATTCCTGTGCACAATTGGCCATCAGGAAACTAATACTTTTACTTGTTTGAACTTTGAATTCAGTTCTTCACATGGATTCAACTCTCTCTGTACTTCTCTGTGTCTGTGTGGTCTATTTGGTTAGTGACACCTGTGACCTGACAGTAATTTTCTTTGCAGGTGTCGAATGATTGGGACTCAAGATTCAGCCCAAATGTGAGCCAAATGTCAGGCCAAGACGATATCAAAGATGGTATGTTGCAACTAATTTGGCAGAACTAAAGCATCAAATAAATATAGCTTGCCTATATTTTGATCTAAAATAATATAATAATGTAAATTCCTGTTTCCACTGCGTTTAGAATCCAAAGAGGACTGCGAAAGCGAATGCTTCTGCTTCGACGAGGCAAACGGTGGCTTTTGGTTGGTACTTCAAGTGAAAGAAGACCAGGTGATAACGTACTTCCACCATCGTGCGCTTGCCACCGAGAACATGGAAGGCTTCAGGCGGATTCAAGAGCGAGCCGTGTGCATTCTGCATGGCCTGGTGAAGAGTGTCAACCAAACGCTTCTCTTGAACAACCTGCACAGCACGCGACTTTGTGACCCGCTGCTCGAGTTCGAAGGAAGCGAGGAAGAAGCGTGGAGGAGCACTTCTAAATTCAAAGGTACGTCCGGCTAAAATAGCGGTCAAACTTAAATACACTGGTTGTGTTCGGGCAAAAAGGGGAAGGAAAGCCAACTGGATGTTGATTTAATAAATGGTTTGGCTTATGCAGAAAGATTTATTTCATATCTGGTGAATTTTTTGACAACCTGTTGAACCAAGGAATGCCATTCATAACCGTATGTAAAAGTGGTTAATTGATTTCAAGATAAACTTCTTCAACCCTCGTATTTTTTTCAATTTTAATTGCAATTAAATTTTATCTGTTCGATACGGAAATTATTTGGCATGTGAAGAATTGCTTTTTTTTAATAACATTTTAATATAGGCAGGTTCTTAAATTTGTTAGAATCTTAACCAATTGAGTACCTTTAATCCCATCACTTTTAATAGAAAATATTTTTGAAGTAAAGCACGATAACAATCAAAGGTCACAAATATTTGTGGAGATCAATGAAGAATTTTCTGACCTGGTATTTCAACGGCAACTGCTTTTTCCTGAAGATGGGACAGAGAACACCGAGCCTTGCCCTGAGTTTGAACCCGGCTGCTTCAACTGCGAAGTCGTCTGGGAAACGCACCTGGTTTTGCATCCCCGGCTCAAGTCCGGGCCCGGTTTCTCCCGCGGAATCCAGGCTCTGCGTGGAGTTCTCAACCGGTTCTCAGTGAACAACCGCTCCAACATGTTTGTCTACCAGGACAATGCTGGACATGTCTTCTATCTCAGGTAACAGATTTACTTGTGCCCTAGAACTGTTGACACGTGCCAGGTGACAGATTGTTTAGTCGCGTTCAGCGTAAATCAAACCAGCATCAACTAAGTTTCCTTCCCTCTTATGAGTTGATGTCATTTCAGCATGCTCTACAAGGCAAACCAAAGAAGCTAGGGGAATCTCAACCCAATGCTTTACTTATTGAATATCCCGTGTCATTCATAACCAAATAGAAAAGGGATCCATTTATTTAATTTCACAGTACGCCTTTTCAATCGTCGTTAATGCCAGGTCCAAATTAAATTTTATGTGCTGGATGCGGAAATAATATACCACGCAAAGAAAAAAATAATATTCCAAAAAATGTTTTGGCTAATAGACATCAAGATTGCAAAGAAAGTGAACCTTTTTAATCACTTTTACTTAAAAATAATTTGAAATTTTCATGGTACAGTAAAAACCCATGGCAACATAAAATGTTGTGAAAACATAATTGAATTTTCTTGCCCAGTATTTCAACAAGCATTGTATTGAAGGCAAGATGTTTTCTGGTACCATCAGACCAAGGCCACCCTGCAAGATCTCATCCAAACTCCTCAGCTGGCCAACTTTTCATCCACCAACGCCGACGGCGCCCTCCATCCCCGACAACCCCCATCACCGACCGCCTTCCCTACAGACTGCACGAGAACGCGGCCGCCGCAACGGCGCCCCGCCGCGGCGCCTACGAAGAGAGCTCCCCGACGAGCGTTTCGCGCAGCTCCTCGCTCGCCTCCCTCAATGCCGCCTCCCCCGCCGGCGGCGGCGTCGGCGGCGGCGTGGAACGCGAGGAGACGGTCGTGTTGCGCGTGCACGGCATCACGCCCGCCGGGCCTGAGGTGCGCCGCGACCTCGTCCAGGTCCTACAGAACCGTCTGGACGACGCTGTCCTCGAGGTGCTCAGCGTGATGCTCGCCCGCAACCCGATGTGCAAGCTGACGCCCGAGGACGTCGCGTTCGTGCAGAAGCCGGGCCGGCCCGTCGACCAGACGGTCCGCTTCTCGGTGCAGGCGCACGCCGGCACGCGGCTGGCTGCGCTCGCGTTCTACCTGCGCCAGAACCTGCTGCAGTTCCTGCACGTGCCCAAGTACACGGATCCGCGACCGGAGGCGCATTTCTGCGACGCGACGGAGCAGGCGGTCGCTGAGACGGACCTGTTCCTCTACAACCAGAGCCCGGCGTCGGGCAGCAAGGGCATCGCGTGCCTGGCGCTGGCGCTGCTAGACGCTGGGGGCGCGGCGGTCGTGCACGGGAGCTATCCGAGGCCGCATGCCGACACGGACGCCAGCGAGCTCGGCGAGATGAGGTTCGCCGCTCTCACGGATAGCCAGCGGATCTTGCTGCCGGTGAGAAATCGGTTTGGGTGCTCGGGTCGATGGATGTGTGAATGTAGCGGGTTTTGCTGTGTTAGGATCGATTTTCGGCCATAAAAAGGGCCTTTGTCGACGTTTCGATCATGTTGGCATGTTCATCTTCAGGACTCCATGTTGGTGATGTTGAAACTTTGACCATCAATCTTTTTAGGGCCAAAAATCGATCCCAACAGAGCAAAACCGTACACCACACCCACTTTACCAACCATAGTCTCTGAAACACTCCGTTTAACCATTTTGTGAATGTTATGAAAACTTGGAGTTATATTAATGAATTTCTCTTTGGAATGGCTGAGAGGTTTACAGTTTGATGTTAAACTGTGTTTATCCGTAAAAGTTGTTGTGAGCATGGAAATAACACTGTTAGTTGGTAAGTAATACTTATAACTTACCCAATTTTTATAAAAAATAATCTGGGTCTATCGGGTCAGATTTCCACTTGTCAGTCACACTATTTATCTTTCTATGACAGGAAAAATCTGCTAACCAAGGAAAATACTAAACGTAAGGCAGGCAGCGGGAGTCTGACTCGTAAGCGGCGTGTTTCAGGACGCCGGGGAGGCGCCGGTGGTGGAGTTCCGAGTGTGGCAGAGGGGCCGCGTCAACGAGCCGGCGCTGGCGGAGAAGCTGCGCCGCGCGGTCAGCCACGCCCTCTGGGACCTGCTCACCGAGTTCCGACTGCTCACCACGCCGTTGCCCGATCGGCCTCCCATTCCGAGCAAGGTGCAAGCGCCCGACAGGATATCGCTAGCTGCCGACAAGCTTTCCTTGACTGATACGGTCCAGGCTGCAGAGAAGGATCAGTCTGGCGACGTGGCCTCTGACGAAGTTAAGGCCAAGTCGAGTGTCGTCACCCCTGAGCAAGTTAAGCCTCAGTTGAGTCAAATGGTCAGTGAAGAGGTCAAGTCTCAGATGAGTGTCATGGCTCCTGAAGAGGTTAAAGTTCAGTTGGATGAACTGGTCACCGAGGATGTTAGGGGTCAGTTAATTATCGAAGAGGTTAAATCGCATGTGAGTGAGATGACCCCTGAGAAAGTTCCGTTACAGATGACTGACGTTTCGGGGGAGCATAAGTCTCCGTTGGCAGAAATGGCCCCTGTGGAACATACGGCTTTGTCCGTTGAAATAGCTCACGAAGGATTAGCGTCTCAGGTGACTGATATAGCTCTTGTTCCTTGCACATCTCCCTTGCCATCTGGTGCCACATATCCAGAAAATATTCAGGAAGTAGCGTTAGTCCCACTGGCAGATACAAATCTATTGCCGGTCAAGTTATCACCTATGCCACTCATGACTCTTTTGCCAGTCAATACTTTGGTACCTGATCAATTGGAATTTCTGAACGTTTTGCTACCAGATAAAGAAGGATCACAAGACGTATACGCAGCAACAGACGTTGCCCCAGTGGCAGACTCGGTGCCAGACATTGGCATCGAACTACATGGTACCTCAGAACCAGACAAGGAATCTGTACTGAACAATGTCAATGAACATTCGTTACCAAACAAATCTTCAGTCATAGACATTCCAAACTTAGTAGAAACTCCATCTTCCCTGGATAAATCTGTAATTCCAGACACATCACTTACGCCAGAAAATACGTTTGAAGTTAGTAACTCTTTGTTAACAGAGACAAATTCTCGGGTAGAAAATAAATTTTTTGTTGTCAATATAGACCCACTTGACAAGAAAACCTTGAAAGAGGATGGGGGATCTTTAGCAGAGATGGGCTCTCTAGGCAAGAGCATATTACCAGGAAATATGGAAATCACAGAGACACACTTTGAAGAGATAGCCGCTTTAGAGAAAACATCCTTGACACAGTCGGACTCAAAATGGGAAGCATCTTCGGGAGAGGTCCAGTCAAGGGAGAAAGAATCTTTGAATGATTCAGACTCGGAATTAAAAGCATCGTTAGAACGGTCAGACTCAAACGAGAAAGCATCCTCAGAAGAATCAGACTCGAAAGAGAACACTTCCTTGGAATCAGACCCAAAAGCGAAAATTTCCAAAACATCTTCGGAAGAGTCGAACACGAAAGAGAAAACAGACACAGATGAGACAAAGGCAAACGAGAAAACACGATCGGCGGCGACGAATGCCGAAGGGAAAAAACCCTCCGATAAGCCGGTCACAAACGAGAAAAAACTGCCGCGTGCGGCACCAAAGACGGACAAGCTCGACGACCCCGCAAACGCGACACCGCGCCGCCTGTCGGTCCTCTACCACCGAACGGCGCTGTCGTGGCTGCGCTTTGCCGTCGAGCTGTGTGCGCCTTCCGTCAGACGACACGTGCTGGTGTTGGCGCGGCCTCACGCCCTGCCCAGCATGGCACGCGAACTGGCCGCCCTCGTGCAAGCCAATGCCGCCGACACGGATGTCTGGCTGTTTCGCTCGGAGCCCGTCGCGTCGTCTACGCCCGCGCACTTTGTCGCCTGGTCGCTGAACGAGCCGCTCGAGTCCGCAGGGACCAACGGCACGCTGATACTGGTCGGCAGGAACGACAGGCAGTGGCACGCTTGCCTCGACGACCGGCTGCTAGTCGATACCGATGTGCTCCACCCCAAAGGTGATTCGCTGCGTGGATTTGTGTTTCTGGTTGTACGGAGTGGTTAGAGGTTGGTTGTGGGTGTTGTGTGTGGTTGGGCTCTGTTTGGATTGATTATCGCTTCTAAAAAAAGCTTGGGCAGGCACTTTGACGTGGTCATCTTCAGATGTGTCATGCACACAGTGAATACATCCACAACACCCACTACATTTGTGTTTTTGTTTTGACTAGTTATGGTTATGATTCCACATCAAGTTTTTATTGGCTTGTTAACTTTGGAAAATTTTCAAGTCTTTCCTAGGTTCTTTGAAATCTAATTTTGACGGAGTGGTAAAAATACATGCATGTTGTTGATTTTTGTTATATGCTATTCCTATTCGTGAAAATGTCGATCAAGCAAAACATTTTGTCATCCACTGAATGAATCCACTGAATTTTTTATTGTCTACAGCTCAGAAAGCATACCACAAGTTCAGCCCCCTACTGGAGGTGTCAGCTGAAGGGGAATTGGAGAAGTTTGTGCCAAGACAACGGCTGGTGATGGCTGTGGTCCGAGCACGGAGCGTCGCTCTCTTCACATACAACTGGTCCAAGGAACGCTCTGAAAGTCTCGGGAAACAGCTGTCCACACTTGGTAAAACTCTTGGAGACCATTATCAAATATTTTTCCTTATCAGTCTATTCTTTCCATCTAACCACTACTTTTCTGCAGTCATCATGCTCTTTTTCGAGAAATATCCTATGTCTCACATGGGAATAACCATGGGCATTGAGGCAAAAAGTGGTAATATTGTTATCAAAACTTTTATGTTATCGCAACCGAGTATAGTTTATAGTCTACACACAGGATCTGGTCGTAGTAAAAAATAAAAAATCCGCAATTACAGTTTTTAACTAATGCAGTTAGAAATTGTGACTACAAATTTCTTCATTATGCCGGAAATAGTGTCGATTACCAGCGCCGAGCGGACATGAAATTAGATCGCGTATCCAGTCATAGGCAACAGCCAGTTGGACTAGATGCCCACATTGCCATTCTGTTAATTTTTTTATCATGAGATAAGATGACAGCATTAATTTGTTCCATAAAAAAACATTGACGAAAATACTCATCTCATCTGATGTCACCTAGTCTTCTGAGTATAGGAGTATCCAGTCTCACGCGACAGCCAGGTGGACTGGAGGCCTGCATTGCCCATCTTTTCATTTTTTATGGTGAGATGAGATGACAGCATTAATTTGTTCCATAAAAAAACATCGACAAAAATAACTCAAAAAGTACCCTAAAAAAAATGAAGAGAATTGCACTGCTGACACCCGCACTTTGCGTCCACCTAGGCGTCTGGCTGACGGCGCGCACGCAAATGCTGGCCAACGCGGTCACGCAGAAGATGGGCCTCTTCCACACGCGGCGGCGTTCGGAGACGGCCGCGCCGCCCGTCGACTGGGACCAGCTGCTCAAGTTCGCGACGGGCGGGCTGCGGGAGCGCAAGGCGGCCGTTCGCAGGGATCTCTACCGCGACACCAAGCCCAGCCACTTGGGCAACGCGTCTCCGAACGCGGCAGCGGCCGTTGACGTCGTCCAGTACCACGCGCTGCAGCTGCAGGACCTGCGCGCCAACCTGGTCAATAAAGGTGTGCCGACTTGGCCCAGTGCGCATGCCGATTGGAGTCGTTTTGATTTTTAAATGATGCAGGCTGATTGTTTTTTGGAATTTATGGTGATTTTTCTTAAGTGAAAAAACCAATTTGAAAGTAAACTATTCGTTCAACATGCTTCATACTCTCGTTATGTCTTATGTTCAAGATTCCTTGTGTGCATTGTAAATTTTAAGCCAAAATTGTTTTATTCTGAAAAAAACTGCAAAAACGCTTAAAACGCGCCATAAGTGTGTGAATTTTACAACAATTAAAATTGACAACGGGCTGTTGGTCTGCGGGAATAACAAATTTTGGAAAATTTTGTCAAATTCTATTCAGAAGTTTGACCTCTAGTGAGAGAAGCATGATGTTGATAAATTGTAAATTTTTGTCTAACTGATTAACAGTTTACTGATTAACTGATAAAAAATGTTTGGCTGTACTAATACATATTATATAAACAAAGTGTTTTGATTCAATCTTAACTAGATCACGTAAGCATTGAGTTGCATGAATGAAAAAAAAAAATGAAAACATAGTTGTTGATGTTGAATGTGTGTTGTTGTTGATGTTGCAGAGAACCGTAAGAAGCTGCATGTGATGTGGCAGACAAGAGGAGCGACTCCAAACATTCCACTGGCTGAAGACATGATCATGTTGTTTCGTCAGCATTCGCGGATCATCCACTACTGCCTCACCCCTCTATTATTTCTCCCACGGTGAGATTCGATTATTAAAATTAAAATTTTTGTTCTTAAAAATGTAAATGAAAACTTCATGGCTGAGAGCTACATGGTTCACTTACCAAGATCAGTTATAGAAGTCAGTCTTTTTTAAAAACCGAACGATTCGGTCAATCCACGTGGTGTGATCTTGCAATGCCTTTGGCAAACCTGCACCTAGATCTGCAATCGGCTCACTCGACTTTGAGGTGTTTGATCGACAGAGAATCACAGGAGGCGCACATCGGTGGTTGTTCGCTCTTCAGGCTTTGATGAGATAAGTTAAAGCAGCGCGTGACGAGCGTGTTCTTCCAGGTGGCGTGTCGGCTCTGCCGCTACGCGCGACCACAAGCTGCGCTACAACGCGCTGGGAAGCACTGGCAACGCAGAGGCTTCGGACCCGTGGCACCAACAGCTGTGTGCCAGCTTCGTGACGGAATACAAGCAATATCTTCAGACACTCGGGTTCATACCGATCCAGGCCGAACCACAGTCGCCGTGCAGGACTAGGTAGGCAGAAACGTGAAACCTTACATAACTGTACTGATCCGAACTTTAACAAATCTTTTGGTGTTACATCTGTGAGGAAGTTAACTTCCTATTGGTGATGAGTCTCCTTTCACATATGATCTTATAACAGGGACACTTTTGAAAGGAAATCATTGGTATTAGAATAATTGGTCTCAAAGGAGCAGGATTTGATGTTTTTATCATTTATGCTATACACATTTGATTAAAATTGTACTTTTTGGTTGTTGTTATTCTTTGTAGAAAATTTATCAAGGTACCAATAGTTTAAATAGGGGTATCTGGAAAACCCCAATTAAGCAACTGCAATTGGTAGGGCAATGCCATAGAGTAAACAATGCCATTGACAATTTTAGTTAGTTGTAATTCAGAAGCCAAAAACCTAGATTGAGTATTGTGATAGCAACCCTAAACATAACCAGTCTGTACAAGACTGCCAAAGAAAATTTATTTTAACTATTATTCAAATATAATTGCAGAAATACTAAATGAAAATTATGATTCCAGGGTGAAGGGAGATGAATCCCTGCCGGTGCCAGGCATTGCCCCTCCTGGCAGCCACGAATGCTATCTGCAGAAGAGTCTCCTCGGAGGAATTTTGCTGCTGGAACTCTCAATGAACGAGCCGTTCTTCCATACCAAGCTACATGCCCTGGAATGTTCACGCTTACAGAACAAACTGTCAAGCGCTTTGCTAATGTCTCAGGTAAATACAGATTGGGTTTAACTCCTGTGTGCATTTGTTGGATCTACGGTAATGAAGAAAAGGGGAGGTTTTTACTTACCTACCAAGAAGGAGGTGACAAGGCCACATGCCTTGAATTTATTTGACTGAGTTCTAGATCAACACAAATCACCTCCTCACCTGATACTGTGCTACTATTGCAGTTTACGCTGAGCTTTGTGGATGAGTGCGACCGCATGAAAGTGTTGCTGCACTTGCATTCGTTTACGTACGACTACCATCTACGATGTGTGCAAGCGTACCTGTCCACTCAGCCATTGACGCTGTTGCGTTCCGGATTCCACCTGACACACTTCCTTCAAGACTTTCTCAAGTACTACGAGAAGGCGCCTAATTTTGCCCGCAACTTGGTGCATGCAGGTTGGTCAATAAACCAAGAGACCGATACTCATAGTCGTATGGTTTTTGCATTTTAGAATCAACTTTTTTTACGTTATATTAATATGAGTTTCACAATAGTCAATGGGTGATCAGGAAAAAAATTCACAAACTTCAAATATTATACACTGATTGAAAAAAAAAAAACAGCAATCTTTCAGCCAGAGTCAATGGATTATGCCAAAAAAAAGACCACAAATTCAAATCTTTTGGCACTTCGCAAGAATGCGAAAGTGAAATTTTATAATTATTTCTCAGTCTAGTTCGACAGTTTATTAGTTAAAGTTTAAAAATCAATTTTCCTCCATTTCCCAGATGTTCTCGAGGTGGCTAAGGTAGTGACGACGGCAAGCCAGCTTTACAGCTACCTGCTGAGCCACGAGTCGACGTACAACATGGAGGTGTTCCGCATGGCAGCCAGCACGACGGACGCCCCGCTCGACAACGAGTTTGTGCTCGTGCAGCTGTGGCAGACGCCGCACGTCACCTACCGCGACTCGGCAGACGTCAAGCAGAGCGGCGAATACGACGTCACCTTGGTCGTGTGGCACGACGACTCGGAATCGGAGATCTCGCTGCGCCTCGAATATTTTGTCATATTGACGAGCCGTAAGGAGCTGTTTCCCAAGCTGGAGATCGAGCGCAAGCTAGGTGAGGTTCTCAATGCTCTTGAAAAGATCTGAAAGTGAAAGAGTATTTATTTATTTACATTATCATGAAGTGGCTTATTATTGACGTAAATTAAAACACTATCCTGATGCAATGTGTGAATATCTGCAATATTCTGTATCTGCAATAATCTACAGTATTCTGATCAATATCACAGATTCTGATCTGATCTGATTCAGATTCTGTAGAATTGAAGGCAAAGATTGTCCTTCAAACATTGAAGAGTACCAGTACCAGCTCCAAACTCTTAAGAAGCTTCTTTCTCTTAGATTTATTCATCCATTATTAGTATGTAATGCTTTCCTGATGTCTCAGTTGCCACAAAGGTGAAGCCACAGATGGAATTGTTGAACAGTGGATTGTTTCTCCGTGTCAGGTAAATTCTGTACGGTGTCGACGTCAGCACCTTGCGACTCGGAGAGAGAAGCTGCGACAGAGATCCGCCGCGAGTCAGTCAACTACCTCGGCTACTATTCTACCCACGAACAGCTGATGGCGCGCATCATGCGTGAACAAGCCGCTCTGGCGCGATCGCGCATCGAGGACATGGTACGCATTCGGAAACGCATAGATCTGTGCCTTAGCATTCCCTGCAATTAAACCACTCTATCAAAAAATCACTTATTAATGTGGGGAGTTAAGTAAGGGGGTGAGGGGGACATTTTTTTTTGCTTATATAATCTCTATTTTTATTTAAGAATAACCCTCGGTGCTAGTAGTCAACATTAACACCAACATGATGCGAAAGACACTTTCAGTCACCAAATAATCATTATTTCTAAGTGCTTAATTAATAACTAGAAGATATGCGAGTGGTAAATAAAACGGAATATTTTACAGTTTTATTTTGATTTTGCAACGTGGATTCATTTGTACGAGTCGGTGAAATGTAAGTGGCGGCCATATTTCAAGCGCGACCTTATTCCATATTGACTACAAGTCAAGTGGAATGGGTTCTGGCGCGATCGGAACTGAGACGATGTCTGCGTGGGCCTAGGTTCGCCGGGGCGGGGTCGACTGCCACACGCACCTGCTCTGGGACAAGCTGCAGTGTGGTGGCCTGAGCGCCGCCGAACTCGTGCAGCTGCTGCAACTCTCCGCGGTCCAGTCGCTGGTGGCGGTGGACAAGCGGCTGGCGCCGCTTCTCGGCCAGCGGCCCCCATTCTACCTGGGACTGCTCAAGGCGCTGGCGGCCAAGTACCCGGACCACCACCGGGTGATGGTGTCCGCCGATGCCACCACTACCTACCTCTGCGTTCTGCATCCGCGACATCTCGACGCTTTCATGCTGCTCTCCGTCGACCAGTTGGCTGCTCGGGGGGTGAGATGCTCTTCGGTCGTCGCGGCTATAGTTGTTTTTGGGGTTATGTGGAACTTGTTTGTCGGTTGGTTTGATTGGATGGATAATTTGGGTAGTTGCTGTCGTGTGCTTTGAATTGTATGGTGGTTCTGGACTATCTGCTTCCTTAGGTGATGTGCATTCTCAGGGTTTCGATTCTTACATGCATTCTTTCCTAATTTTTGGCCCTAGAGATTATTGTTTAGAAAAACTCTAATTGGAGGTATGTTGATGTTCAGGCTTTGTACCCTAAAGGAAGTTTCCATCTTCGAATTAGTAGCTCAACAAGAAACGTGTCTGGCTTAATTTCTTTCACAATACATCCCAATTTTTCTTGCTATTCCTATTAAAAATATTCAATTATCTCTACAGGAATCATGTTCAACATCATAACATATAAGAAAAGCAACTTGCACCATTTTACCTTTAAGGTGCTCAAGTATCCCTCCCATTTTCAACAACTCTGATAATGAAAAAGATGATTAAATCTGCATGATGGATGCTTCTGTTCCAGGACTTGTGTGCAGTGTATCGTAAGACGCTGGAGGGTGAAGAGCCGTCAGCACAGCAGCAAGACTTCATTCGAACTGATATCCAGGTGTTGGTGGAAGGATTTGTCAACACTTGCTGTTACCACCTCTGGGTCGGCTTGTCTTGAACAATTCGACCACAATGCTCGAGTCAAACGTCACGTGCAGGCAACGTGACATTTCAAGAATTGTTGAATGGTTCCTTTTCACGGGACTCTTTCATTGTTATTATTCAAATTTGCCATACGTGCTGACGCTTACAATGGACCGTTTAGTCTTATTTTAAATTTTAAATATAACTGTTTTAAACTGTTACCTAATAAAAATATAAGTTACTTCAGAAGATTCAGAAGATTTTTGTGAAACCAGTGAAACTAGGGAAGGGATGACCATACCAAATTTTCTTTCCAATGAATTTAGCTGGGATCAATATGAAATTTCAATGTTTTTGCAAGTTCCTATTTCCTAGAAAAGTATTTGCCCAGTTTACACTTTTGAGAAATAATGTAAACTGCACTCTACCATCCAACACCACACCATCTACAACTTGCTCAACTTCACAATTTTGCTTGGAAATTAATTGGAAATGCTGCAATTACTCGTACTTTGCTTCAACACTGCATTTTTTCTTAACATAATCCCAACTGCTAAGATGTTGGATTGAAGATATGAAGACAATTCATCATCCACCACCTCCATCTGAAACATCCTGCTCACACGGAAATTCATGCAATAGTCACTTCCCATGAAAAAAGTAAGTATACACCTATATATGAACAATAATACTTAAACTTTTTTTTTGTTTGATTTTAATCGAAAATTTCAATCATATCTTTTGCCCCTAAGCAACAGGAAGATTCAGAAAACCATTTTAACCATACAATTTTGGATATTATTGCTAAGCGTTTTACCTTCGCATGGTAATAAATAATAGTGTGAATATTTTTGTAATTAAAACCATCAAATTCATTTTATATAAGGAACTTTATCACAACAATCTCATCTGAGACTTTGGCGTGTTGGTGAAGTCGCTAGCTTCATAAGCTGGAATCAGTATGAACCTGGTTCGAGCCCCGTAGCATCCGACTTTTTGACCATTGTATAGATCTTTCAAAAAACATATTTATACTTAAAAATATCAGGCACAATCATATCACTCGAATGGCCGAGTGGTCAAGTCGCTTGGTTCATGACGCAAAGGTGATGCGTCCAAATCCGAGTGGCTTTTGAGCTTTGCTCGTGAATTGGGGTGGCGGGGGTACGCCATCCTCGCGAAATTTTAATAAGTACGAAAGGTAAACAAACAAGTTGTAATTCATATGCCTTAAAAATCTCCTTGCATGCATCGTGTCTCGACAGCCGAGTGGTTAAGGTACGAGACTGGTAACTCAAAGGTACCGGGTTCGAATCCCGGCGGGTACAGGGAGGCGTGAGCTTTTTTGCATCTAATTTTGAAAGATAGTAGCAAAAATTCAAACCTCGGTCGCTTCGCGACCTCGTTTTGAATTTTTGCTGGAAAATTATACGCCCCACCCCAACACCCTAAGCTTCTGCACTTCGCTTGGCCAAAATGTTTGGTCGAAACGGAAACTAGTTTGCATAAATTTGGTAGACAGCGCCATCTGGTAGATAAAATTGAACAAATCTGTGACTTAGTATATTTTTTTTTCTGCATCACCTTACCACAACTTCGTGGCTTTGCACGATACATAAGAATAATTTCAATTAAATTTTGTGTTCCAAAAAGCTAGCTTGTACGGGATTCGAACCCGCGTCGCCAGATTACTAGGCAAGCGGGCTATCCAATGCACCACGCTGTCGATGTTTTCAACTCCTCGAATTATCCCTACACATTGCACATGGTAAGCTGGTGTGCTTTTTTTAGGCGAACGACTTGTGTTTCTGACATTGCAGACGACCAAGTCCTATTCTTCACTGTTTATTCAGTGTTTATTCAGTATTTTGACAATGCCAGGCATTGCCAAAAAGCTTCGCCTGCTGCGGGGATCGAACTCGGGTCGCTCAGAACGTTCGACCGATAGCCAACGTGCTTACCACTGGACCACGCTGCCGTTGGGAGTTGATCGTTTATATTTCCTTCCCATTCATTGTGATGAACCTGGAAGCCGTAATAAATTGACCGGCTAAGTATTTCTCTGGCTGTCAGGTGTCTCAGCTTGGCTCTTCGTGACGCAAGAACAAGCAAGCAACGAGCAGTACAACGATGATGTTCCAGCCGAAAATTGTCGGACAAAAAGCCACGCCGGCAGCGGGAATCGAACCCGGGCCTTCCTGGTGGGAGACAGCGATGCTGTGCACTCGACCACCCACCAGGTAACGAGGGTAAGGCATTTGATTTGAACTCAACGCTTCTCTTCTACGGCCTAGAAGAATATAGTCACTACTCAAGAATACTCAAGAATATCACAACGCAACTAGGATTTTTTAACAAGGTTTTCTTCCATGAAAGAACAGACAATATCGCAATTAATGCACGCTACATTCGATCGACTGGCCGGTCGGACCACGGTGTTTACCGTTCCGGGAGCACGGCGACACTGCTTCTCGTCGAAATCATCTCGAGGTTTTATAGTCCGTTGATAGTTGAGACAACCAATCAGAGATCGCGCTGTTGTGAAAAAGACGCCGCTATCACTCTGTTGCGCTCAAACACAAGATTTAACAAGAGAGAGGTGAAAAATTGAAGAAATTTATGGAGGCATGAGCTAACCGCTCGTCAAATGTCAGAAGCTTGCGAAGCTTGGTGTTCTGTGGACGTTGTCTTCAGAATCACTGGTCGCTAAACTGGCTGAGCTGTGCTCTTAAAAGGCACGAGTCACGTGGTAGCATGCAGATCGCGTACAATTTCCCCTGCGAGGAGAGGGGATGTGTTCAAAAATACATCTAATTCACGTGCGAGTTTGATTATAAATGCTGGACAATTAAATAGTCAGGTGATTTAACCAAACTTTTAAAAGATTTTAGCTTCATTTTTGATAAGGAACTTTAGTAAACGAAACTTTCATCGGGCGGTATGGCTTGATGGTTAAGTCGCTAGCTTCATAAGCTGGAATCAGTGTGAACCTGGTTCGAGCCCCGTAGCATCCGACCTTTTGACCATTGTACAGATCTTTCAAAAAACATATTTATACTTAAAAATATCAGTCACAATCATATCACTCGAATGGCCGAGTGGTCAAGTCGCTTGGTTCATGACGCAAAGGTGATGCGTTCAAATCCGAGTGGCTTTTGAGCTTTGCTCGTGAATTGGGGTGGCGGGGGTACGCCATCCTCGCGAAATTTTAATAAGTACGAAAGGTAAACAAACAAGTTGTAATTCATATGCCTTAAAAATCTCCTTGCATGCATCGTGTCTCGACAGCCGAGTGGTTAAGATACGAGACTGGTAACCCAAAGGTACCGGGTTCGAATCCCGGCGGGTACAGGGAGGCGTGAGCTTTTTTGCATCTAATTTTGAAAGATAGTAGCAAAAATTCAAACCTCGGTCGCTTCGCGACCTCGTTTTGAATTTTTGCTGGAAAATTATACGCCCCACCCTAACACCCTAAGCTTCTGCACTTCGCTTGGCCAAAATGTTTGGTCGAAACGGAAACTAGTTTGCATAAATTTGGTAGACAGCGCCATCTGGTAGATAAAATTGAACAAATCTGTGACTTAGTATATTTTTTTTTCTGCATCACCTTACCACAACTTCGTGGCTTTGCACGATACATAAGAATAATTTCAATTAAATTTTGTGTTCCAAAAAGCTAGCTTGTACGGGATTCGAAACCCGCGTCGCCAGATTACTAGGCTAGCGGGCTATCCAATGCACTACGCTGTCGATGTTTTGACCTCCTCGAATTCTCCCTACACATTGCACATGGTGAGCTGGTGTGCTTTTTTTAGGCGAACGACTTGTGTTTCTGACATTGCAGACGACCAAGTCCTATTCTTCACTGTTTATTCAGTGTTTATTCAGTATTTTGACAATGCCAGGCATTGCCAAAAAGCTTCGCCTGCTGCGGGGATCGAACTCGGGTCGCTCAGAACGTTCGACCGATAGCCAACGTGCTTACCACTGGACCACGCTGCCGTTGAAAGTTGATCGTTTATATTTCCATCCCATTCATTGTGATGAACCTGGAAGCCGTAATAAATTGACCGGCTAAGTATTTCTCTGGCTGTCAGGTGTCTCAGCTTGGCTCTTCGTGACGTGAGAACAAGCAAGCATTGTACAACGATGATGTTCCAGCCAATTTCAGACGACCAAGTCCACCACGAAATTGTATTTCGACTGCGACTGCAAGACTGCAATGAGCCAAAAAGCGGTGGAAGCGTGAATCGAACCTAGTCCGCTAGGAAACCAGGTAATGTGGTCTGGCCACTACACCACGACATAGATGCTCGGTTTGCTTGTAATCTCTTTACTCGTTACACTCAGTGAGCTGGTGTCATTTTTAGATGGACGACTGGAGTGTCTGCCGTTGCTGACGTCCAGCCCAATACTTCGGTGTTGTTGAGTGTGTATTTGTTTTTTTGCCAGTGCTAGTGCCATTGTTTGCCAAAAAGCTTCGTCTCCTGCTGGGATCGAACTGGGGCCACATAAATGCTTAGACAATCCTCGTGTGCATCTCAAAGAATTTACCTTCTGCATCTAACAAGTAACAACAATGAATACAATCAAGCCACGATTGGGAGAGATAAAATTATTGTGCACTTATGTCACTAGCGATATATAACCATGATCGAATTCGGATCCTCCTATTGAGAGGCAAAGATGATTCCAAAATGCCGAGGAAGCGGAATCCCGCTTGAATTTCATGGATGTGCTCCATCCATCGCACCACGCAATCGATGTTAGTAAGCAATTTCTCTTAGCGTTGCCGCAGTTGCGCTGATGGTGTTACGACGCTATACGCAGAGTCGACTTATTTTTCTCCCTACGCTGAAATTCGTGTTTTTTTTCCTGTGACTTGCTTTCCCATGAAGCAAAGGCTGGCCCTGGGATCGAACCCGCATCTCACAAACTCGTCAACTTTATGCAATTATTCTACCTTTGCCAAGCTGCCGTTGAAT
This sequence comes from Nemurella pictetii, assembly GCA_921293315.2. Lineage (NCBI taxonomy): Eukaryota > Metazoa > Arthropoda > Insecta > Plecoptera > Nemouridae > Nemurella > Nemurella pictetii. The sequence continues at coordinate 20,685,402 of OV121116.1, read as the reverse complement.
TCCGAAAAACGTATTTGTAGTACCCAAGCAATGGAAAGTCTTATAAGCTTAATTGGCAGCTCAGGCTTCTATTTCCGTTGCTGTCGCTGTCACTGTCACTGCTGGTTGTGCCCGACGCATCAAACACCTTGCAAAGAGAAGCACCTAACTGGAACCGATGGTCAAACAGCGCAGCCGACCCCGAGTTTAGGACACCCCGGCAGGAAGCTGCGCTTCAATCAGCTCGGCAATCCAGTTGTTCATAACGGAGACGATAAATTTCTCGTTTGTTAACAATGCTTTTAGTTTGATAAAGTGTGTCATAGCTCATTGTGTCGGTTGCACAGTACCTTCACATGAAGCCGAACGTTCTCGTGGCAAACCATTTTAATGATTTTAAAGGCTCTTGAAAGTAAGCATCTTGAAACAATTCTTTCTGCCATGTTAGCTGTCGTCTGCTGTCTCAGATTGGCTAATTTTATTTGCCAGATGCACAGAAAGAGACGCCTGAAGAGTGTGTCCTACCGGTATTCCAGGGAGCCACCGAAGCTGTGGGCACGAAGTTTTTTGTTGAACCTACCTTTGTCTTCCTCGCTTTTCGACTTGCTGCCTGGATCGGTATTAATTATCTTCAATATTGCTCCCATTAAGACACAATTAATCAATAGTCGTATTTTTTTTTCCTTTCCTTTCTGATAGGATCACTGAAAGTAACTGGATAAATATTATCAAGACCTTTCTGCGTTTGGGTTTTGGTGTTTTTTTTTTTATTTATAGAAGTAACAAAGATGTGATGTTTCAGTTATTAAAAATATAAAAGCTGAATTATATTATTTCAAAAGAAAATGTGGATGCAGCTTTAAGCTGAATACTAAAAAAGCTTGTCGTTTCTTATGACAGATCCACATCGCCATCATCAATTGAAAAAAGAAAAGCATGTGATAATGTTTGGTTAGTTGGCCCTAAACATATACTCGAATTCTACGCGAAGTCCATCACCTTGCGCCTCTTCTGTACCCAGCAGTCTTCTTTTCATGCCCAGCAGGCCGGATTTCACGCAGCAAACAAGACGTGTCTGTAATCAAACCATCAAATAACTGTTATAAATCCTCTCTTGGAAACGATGGCCGAACAGGGATTTTGGCGGGAAGCTACCAGAATACAGGCTGTCGGAAAAAAAAATTGAGGCTGTTCTTAGAGCTTGAAGCTAAAGGATCAAGGCGAGAATAGATATTTAAGAATTAATCGACTAATATAGCCATTGCCAAAAAGCCAATAACCATTGCAAACAGCAGTTTTATTCGGCAATAATGCACGCGGCATCAAAGTGTCATTTAATACACAAATATTTGTGTGTCATGACTTTATGAGACATTCAATGGTCGCTTGGCGCATTGCAATTCACAATTTTATCGCCCAACTTGTTTCAAAATCAATTTCCCCAAGTTATTACACATTCAACTTAGAATGCTAATCGTGTAAATGATGGTAACACACGATGTAGTCTACTCGATTCAATGTAGGACTTGCGGAATAGCCAAGCTGTGTACTGTAACTTTACCTCCATAAGATATTCGGTTATGGTCCAGAAAACTCTCACGGCTCCGATCGCCGTCACTGAGTTGTAGAGTGCCGCTGAGAGCGTTGAATCGCGAATGATTTCATACCACGTGGGCTCTGGCGTCGGCCAAAAGTATTCGCGGATAGCCTCGAGCATGATTATTAATCTTAATAAGACAGAAAAGTCGAGATCGGCAAATGGATTTCCACGTCTGGCTGCTATCGAAGATGGCGAATGTGTGAAGAAATTGCCTTTGTTTTCCACGGAAACAAAATCTAGACGGCGGCTTGTAAGCGCTGTTTTGATTGGTTGTAGAAATGCGACACGGTGCCTTGATGCCAAGACCACGGTCTCTACAAATGTGCGAGTTTGACTGTGTTCCATTGTTGGCGAGGTTTCGACTAGCTCTTGTCTTTCAATTCTAGTTTCAATTACATTGTTTACACGTGGCTTTCACATCGTTCTTAGCGATAACTCGGACGATATCTCGATCGATGTCTAGATCGATTTCTCTGTTGTGAGAGGTTGAACTCGACCAAAAGAACAGAAAATGCAGACGGCCACTATAGCATAATTTGCGTTACTTACAATATTCCATTTTTTTTTTGAAAAAATTAGTGCACAGACGTAAAACCCCAAGCAAAAAATAATCTAAGCTGCATTTCTCAGAAAAAGTTCATGTGACCTCACTTAAAATTTGCCAAAAAGTCTTCTCGAAAATCTGACCGCCGCGCAATAAATTTTAATCCTTTGCCTAAATTTTCGAAAGAAAAATGTGTGATTAAAATGGTGGTGTGAGTTACCTACAACGATTATTAGAGAAATGCAGCGCCCAATGAGAATCGGGAAGTTGCCGCAAGATGCCGTCGGGAAAGCGACGAAGCGACGCATTTGCTGATGTCTCCAACCGAATCCCCATGCATGTTGCCACCGAGACGAATGTCACGCACCTCCCTGTGGGAAGACAAATTGTCATCGGGAATACACACATTCCATACAATCAATGTTCAATATTCATGATACCTAGGTGAAAGCCATTCGGGTTGTGTTAGACCTTTCTTCTATGGGTAATTAGCAGATCTAACTATATATTTTTTTTACAAACTGGTAGCAGTTATTGCTAGTAGTTATCGCACGTCATTTTTCTCTGAGTGTAATAGGTATATTATGCGTTCATTGTATAGGGGCCTACACCATAACTTCCCACGAAGACAATGTGGCCGTAAGAAATCTCTGATTGACAACGAAAACTATTGACTATCTCCGAACAACGAAAACATCAGTAAATTAAATATTCCTCCGCGATAATCACCAAGTTCAAAAATGAAAATGGAATTTTGTCAATCTCCTGGGGGTGTAAAAGTGAAATTGATCAACTCTGAACTGTGAAAGCTTTGCATGACATGCGTCACCCGATGAGTTTCTCTGCATTTTCATTTTTGAAATTCTTTGACTAGCCCAGAATCCAAATTGATCTTTACATATCTAGATCTTGGACAAGTCATAATTTGACGCCAAGAGTAGCAATTTCTTACTTTACAAGTTCATACACTCTTGCGTAGAAAAAAAAACATTAAAAATAAGAATATTCTTAAAAGCTCTCTTGAATAAACATCGTATTTTAAAATCTGTGATTTGTAATTGTTGGCTGTAGTTGCAAGACTTCATGCAGTGGAAAACTTGTGCATGGTATGAGTCGTATTATTATGACACGGTCATATTCAGGGGCGACCCCAAAGGGTAGCCAGTGGGGGCTAGTACCCTCGCGAATATCTAGCATTTTTTGAGAATTTAGTACAAAAATCCGCCTGAAACAAAACTTTGCATCGCAAGACATGAGTTCTCTTTCCTCGGGCAAAGAATTTTATTCGATAACATTAAGATGATTCAAGTGGCCTTATTTTTAACCCACTTATTTCTTATCTATAAGACATCGAGTAGATTTGCTCCAAAAAGCTGTGGCAGATCCACAGGAATACTAACCAAATGGATTCGAATATCGAATAGTCGAAATCGAATCAAATATTTCTCAGTATTCTACAGAAGACACCCTAAAATTATTCCAAAAATCTTGAAACTGTATAAAATGGTGGAAGAGACTGGCGACCCACTTAGACTTCAACCTTTAAGATCGGACCAATAGTATTGTCACAATAAGGTCTTAATTTTAATTTACACTCTACCTGACCCAGTCACTGCTCAGTTTTTATTTTCTTGTGGATTTTCAGATTTTAAGTCATGTGAGATAATTTGATCAGTTTAATCACAATTCACAATTTAATCACTTCTTGAGTGGCCAAAAACCCCCGGTTGGGGGAAATGACGCTGTTTCATCTTATGGGAAGATTACAAGAACTGCAACCTAGGGACGTGAATAACATGTTACGTCTCGGGTTCGTGTCGTAGATACGTTGGAATTATTGGTAGGCTCTAGATCCATGATCAGGTATCATGTGAACAGATGATTAAAATGATCAATTGAGTACTTAGGAATGTTATGTAACCCTTAGTTAGCTGATTCTGTGTTTTGTACTCAACAGCCCGAGCCGATTGTGGTGCGAGTATGGGAAGGGAATCACTTGAAATCAGCATTCAGCATTTAGTTGGCACTCAGGATTTAGCTAAGCATCCCTCCAGGGTGCCTGCTTGTTGCCTAATTGACGTACATGACGTCGAATTATTTGTTTATTGGCCATCTTAAAATCGGCACCGTTTATTATGAGATTGATTTTTAATGTTCATAACTTCTATGATTTGGCAGAATACATTTTGTTCACTTATGTTGCGTGTTTGAACCTCTACCATATTTTCAGTAAAATGTTTAAGCGATCAAAATTAGCTTTACATCTCAAAATGAGTAGCAAACCCCTCAAATCAGAGAAAAACCGAGAAACCATCCAAACCATGGTTTGTTTTTATTGCAATTCATTTGTTATTGTTTTTATCAAATTATTGAGAATCAAGATTCGATATTAAAATGTTAACTTTTCTTTTTTAAAACCACAACTTAGCGCATTTTTTAAAATCGAATTGCTACGTTTCTTCATTCGATGCCTAAGCCAATGTGAATGTGCATCTCTTTTGATATACAATACGATTTTTCCAGACTAACGTTCTAACTTAGGGGTCTACCCCTAAATGGAGCAGAGGCTCGAAAGATTCAGATATCTTCTGCCAACACACGGTCCACTTAGGATGTCCACTAGTAAATGAATATTATGCAAGGTTTTGTTACGATATAAAGGTAGAATGCAGCATGCTTACGAGGACAATATTTTCAGCTAGCAATTGGCAAATGCTAATCTCGGCTCGTCTTCTATTCCCCTCCGAGTTTGTTCTCAGAATCAGTTCTCGACACTTCAATCAAGGCTCGAATAGAAGTGTTGTTTGCTTGAATTCGACTGGACAATGAAAGCGACATGGTGGACGTTAAAAATGGTCAACACTGCCCCTTTTCCATCTGGGCAGTGTATGGGGCATGAGCCTCATAGACCACCACACACCCACAGAGCGTAGCAGCAGCGTATTCAGCCAGCGTGATTGAGTTATTAATAATTTATAGACGGTTTTATCAACTCGTCTCATTATAATGAATTTCCCCTCGATTAAACTCTCGACAGCATTTTCTGATCAGGAAAAGTTTCTACGCAAGCCCGACAAAACGTAGAGAACATGAAGTTTGTAAAGTGTGGAAGGTGGTGGAACTATAACATGATCATGGTATAGTTTTCACTCGTCCGATTCTGTTCAGCGCTCAGCAGTGAGCACTATTGAGGGCGTGGTGTACTTCGGTGTACTTTGGTATATACACAACCATCTTGTTCTCAGAGTAAGGCTTCTTGATCCCGAATCTCGCCGATCTTCCAATCAAAACTGATAAGAAAAGTCGTGCCGAAGTAGTTGTTGGCGTATTTCGCTAAGGGGCTCAGCTGAGCACATCATCGCCTCACAGTTTTCCAGATAACGGATGGATGTTGGATGCTGGATGCTGGATGCTGGATGCTAGATCGCCCTCCCCCACCCCCCCTTCACCGCTGCAGGCACAGTTGATCCCCTAGGATCTCGTTAGGGTTAGAGTCAAGCGAAAAGGCACAACTCTTCACAACTCACAACTCACAACGGCTCTCCAGTTCGCTGCCACTGCCTCTTTTCACTAAATATCTAGAAACAATCGTCGTGACTCATAGATCTACTCGAAAAAATATACTGGTGTGGAAAAATCAAAACACGCTTACGTTGATGGAAGAAAACAGAATCTCAAATCGGGATGCTTGCAAAGCTACATAAAAATCAAAGGACGGCAAACAAATAATTATACCGAGCACTGCTTGTTTGATTTGGTGATAAGCGAACAGATTGTAGGAAATGTGTGAATACTGAATACTGAGTGTAGAGTTGGCATATTTCGACCGTTTCACAGTTTGGACCACCTGTTTGGAAGGGGTGTGTGGATGCAAACGCATTCGAATGAAAAATAACTACCATGTGAACTAGTGCCGTGGTAAATTTTCAAGTCACTAGGTTAGTATTTGGCGCCACTATAGAGAATCACTTCTGTGGTCAGGTCAGACTGGTCAGGCGGTGTTACTTTTGACAGCGATGGCTAAGGTGATTGCGACAAAACCGTAAGTAAATGCAGTTATCTCTCGTTATTATCTCGTTCAGTACATATTTGCTAGTCAAGTGCACATTTCAATGTAGTCGTGTGACAAATATATTTTGTCAGAAGATTTGCTAATAGTGGTCGGGTTTCATAAATTGGACAAGACCTCGTATTGGCCATGACTACATTAACCTCCAAATAACAATTGATTCAGAGCGAGTTCAATTAAAATGTAACTAAATCTATGCGTATTTGGTTTTGTTTTATAGTAAATTGATCAGATGCTCACCATATTTATTTTCGTCTGTTTGAGTTTCAGTACTATACTACCTAAAAGATATGGTGGACGAGTTCCTATTCAATCCAAATGGAAAATGGAATTGCAGCATTTGCGAATTTTGCAGTGTCACGAAAATGACTACAGTTACATTTTATTTTTATTTTCGACAACTAACTAAATTTTGAAGCTAACACCGCGTTAAGATAAATATTTTTATAAAGCTTAATAATTCAGTCCCCTAAAAATCCAAATGTCAAAAGTGGTCCCAAATATGGCAACTCATACCCTAAAACATGAATAGTGACCAGAAGGGTTGTTGATATTGAAGAATGGGGTGATGGGGGGGCTCGGGGGATGGGGGATTGGGGGGATGTGCACATGTGTTGTGCATGAACGGGGGTGCACGGGGCATACACTTGCGCTAGGTCGGGGGTGGTTGTGCGCCGGACGGTGGGTGGGGGTCGTGGTGGACAGGCAGGGGGGTGAGTGTGGGGTGCGCGGTGGGAGGGAGGGGGGGCGTTTGGCGGGAAAGAGGCTAGCGTCGGCGTCGGCGTCGGCGTCGCTGTCAGACGGCCGGTCGCGTGCGTTCGGTACGGACCTCTGAGCTAAGGGAGGCTATCGGCGGTGGAAACACGAAGCCTGGAGCCCGACGAGAATCAACTCACGCGAACTCAGCGTTGCCGACGAATCATTGACGCTGCTGTCGACTCTTAGACACCGTGAGTGCATTTATTTTATTAACAAAACAAAATATTGCATGCCGAAAAATATTATGAAAAATATTAAATTCGCTTAAAATTTTATATTTATATGGGCTTTTAAATTTGTGGGTATTAAAAAACTCGTATAGGTATGAAAATGAGATGTAGATTTTTTTGATCAGATTTTTAATATACTGAGACCGGTACGAATGTAACACACAGAACAATCTATAATCTTTGCATAAAAAACACAGGACTTATAGAAATTGTTAAGATAGCAACAAAAAATCCATCCACTCACCAATCAGCGATTAAGCAACCGCAATGTTCTATATTTATCATCCGCGGGCTATGCTAGCGAATTGATTCATTTAATTGGCATTTAGCAATACAAATTAAATATCTTCATAGCCAACATCCTAGAGGTAATCAGGCTTCGGGGGTCATTATAATCTCCTTCTGGGCACAAGGCGTAATATATCCGTGCATGCTCACGTCCGTTGTAAGTGAATGATGAGCAGGGCATGCCTCACGACCACCCCAAAAGTTGATTAGAAATACAGTGTAAATAATGTCAACGGTGAAAAAGACAAGTTGGCATATAACACGAATGTGTAGGGAACTAAGGGAAGTCACAAATAAGCGAGGAACGCTTATTTCTAATATTTGAGGGTATTAAGTTGGAGCAAAATATAGTGACACTGTGTACCTATAGAGAAACAGACACTGGCCACGCAAGAGATTTTGCGCTAACGTATGGACCATTCCATGGGGTATTCAGGACCATGATTACAAAGTACAGTTTCAGTTATGTTTTAATATTAATTATCCAATTATTTCTACAGTTGATAGTGAACTTTCTTGTTCGTCTAGTAATATCTGATAATGTTCCGCGGAACTTCGGATGTTCGTGATAAATGCATTGCGGGGCAGAGCAAGCTGCAGTCGTCTCTTCACAACAATTCTTGTTATTGTTTCTTTGCCTTGCAAACTGGGATATTGGAATAGGATCAAGTGGTGAATAGGGATGAGCCAACATAGCACCACGCTACGAACGGACGAGGATGATCTAATCTAATAGCATAATATAATTATGTTCACTTGGCACTTCTCATGTCTAAATATTGAAATTTGTTATTTCATTAGGTGAAACAACGTTTACTATGCAACCGAACGACATTCTAAAAACTGACGAAACTATTGGAAATGAAATATCCGTGATTTTACTGATAATCCAAAAACACGTGGGTTTATTATGAACATTGACAATTGAACTGATTAAAATCATGGCCAGTTCAACTGTGAATTGACCACAATATCGTTTCACATCATAAAGAATCGAAAAAGTCTGAATTAAAATAAACCATGTCGGAAAATGTGTGACATTTCCTGGTGCATGGCGATCATTTTCACAGCCAACATGATTTTCTTGTGGAGATTCTAGTAAAGCTTATCAAAAAGTTCGGAAAATCGTGCCAATTTGCGGAAAGGTGCAGACGTTCCCGTTTGCAACGGTGAAGACTAACAAATAAAATTCAATAGCTCTTCGCCTAGCATATATTTACCGGAAATAAATGAATTCTACATAATATTAAAAAAAAAACAGTTTAATTAAGGGTTGATCACTCGTGAAAAAGATTATAAGTCAATAACGATAGTGCGCAGTTATTGCGCAGGTGTTGTTGGGCAGGTGTTGGGCAGCGTTGGGCAGCGATGAGCAGGGAACGAGCCATAACGTACCACAGGAGTGGGGGGTGTGGAAAATCAGCACAGAGCTTGGCAATGGAGCCGCCGTGAATCTGTAGGCTCAGATGCATGCGTAAACACACGGATAATGAAACAAAGGTTCTGAGAAGGATATTACATGGGTCGTAGCTTTTCAAACCTTAACAGATCAAAAGCGAACGTCCCGTTCATGCGAACGTCCCGTCCATGTCGCGGTTTGTACAACGAAATTGTTTGGTTTTCCCTTACAATTTAGCAGCACTGATATACGACTTTAGAAATTAAACTAAGCCATGTGATGTAGGTATAAAAATAACGTGAAATATTTTGAAAAATAAAAACATCATATTTCACCTGCAAGTCTGCAAGCCGAATCTAAATGAGTCGGCAAATCGATTTTAATTCTGAACAAAAATAATTGAATTAACATTCCATTTGTTGAAGTCGTGGACGTGTGTGCTCTGTTTTGAACAATTTTTGGCTCTATAAGGGGGTGTGGGGGGGGGGGGGGGATCGTTGAAAACAGAACAACCGTTGTCCATCCATCGGCTCTTAAACACTCCGTTAAACGTCGAACGTTTATTTTCAATAGAATTTGAATCAAATGTGAATCAAATGGGAAACTACACGATAAATTCGTTTGGTAAAAATATTTCTATCACTCTATTTATCGAATTAATATGCAAAATACTTTCTCATATAAAATCATGCTGCGGTAAAGCACATTTGAACAATCTAATTGGAATGTTTAATTAATTATCTCTATCAACTGTCAACAATCACCGATTTTGTTAATGGGCGCGTATACTGCAAATATATATTAACCGATTGCATCTCGTGTTTTAATGATGTGCGTAATTCGATTGGCGATTGGAATGCAGTGCAGTGGATACGGATGGCGGGTTGCATGTTTCGAATTAACTGACCGAAAGGCCCCTAGATTGGCCTTCCATTCCTGGAAACGGCTCGGCCAAATGGTCCATTCGAACCTGAGGACAGATCCTGGAAGCAACATTTTCATGATTCTGCTACCAAACCCCTCGGCCTCTCTTTAACCCGACCCTCCCCCAATGCATCTCACTTAATTATTCCCCCTTATCATGTGTTGTGGTGGATAATATTATAGCTGTATGAGGATACCAACTACAAGAAAATCATGACCCAGAAGCAACACAATTGAAGAGCCTAGATTTTTGCTGGTTCTGGCATCGCAAAAAATTCAAATGCAGTACCCGCATTTTCTCTCCTATACCCGTCGAAAAGTGACTACAAATCATCCTTAGTTGAGGGCCTTAGGGTTAGGGCCTCGGGAAAACGATCGAAAAATGCCTTCAACAACCTGACCCTGAGTCTCAGGAGCGTCAGTTGAGGCGAAACAAGCGACTCAAGGCTCATTTCCACACGACAGCTGATTAGGTTCCACTATTTCTACTCATTCTTTGCTCTACCTTTTAAAGCATATATACACTCTCACGAAGGCATCTGATATTTTATCTTATTTATTCCGATTCCTTTCCCGATTCCGATTCCGATTCTAGGCCCCGCTCTTAGGTATTACCTTGAACCCACGCATATAGATTTACCTCCTTCTCACTAACTCACAGCAATGGGATTAAGCGAACGCAAAGACGCAAGGAAAATGCTATACAATTCGTCGACCCTAGCTGCTGTGTGTTGAGACTTGGTTATTTTCTTACAATTCTCAAAAGATAATTGACTTATATCGGTAATGCCATTTGTAACGGAGCTATATTCCCATTTTGAGACGTGCACGGTGAAGACGCCCATGGTAAATGTTACGGAAAGTTTCATTATCCGACTCGGAAAAGTGGAGTGAGCTGGATAAGGAAATTATTTTTGAGCAACAAATTAAGTATCCGTCGATTGTGCGCCACGTCGACGAGTTTTGAGAACGGGCGTTAGACGCGGCGGGCAAGATTGACGAAGAGAATCACAATAGGACGTGACGCCAGTCAAATCTTGCAGGGGCGCGCCACGGGTGGAAGGAACCCTTTCAGAATGCAGGTTACTGTTTCCATTCAAGGGGTACTTGAGCATTCGAGAATATTTTTTAATTGTTTTTAAGCTCACTCTATATTGACAATGTAGAACGAGAAATGTTTCTCAACTTTTCTTTCCAATTAGAGGGATTTAAAAGTAATGGCGTATAATAACTCCGTTCTCTTTCTGAGGGGACGTTGCGAAATCTAAAATGGATTTCATCTGAATACTAATTCGGGTAGTTTCTTTGCTACTTATATGTATAGTATAATTCTCTTTAAGATTAGATTGATTGTGTGAAACTGAAATAAATTGCAGCGCGTGTGCAAATATCTGCTAAATTTGAGATCATCTTAGCGATGGAGACGCGCTCCTTGCAGCGATCGAACTAAATCAAAATTGAAGGAATTATAGACACGAAATCAGAAGATATTAGAACCTATCTGAAACGTGTACAGTGGAATGTTAGAGCACGATTTCATAGCCCCGTTCGTTCTATTTTAAATGCTATTATGAGCGAGGTATACTCTTTTCCTAGTAAAATTAAAATGTATACGCCAGCAAAACGCGATTTCCATGTATTTTCCGTACAAATATATTCATGTCGATTTTCTTCGGATGTCCCGTGATCACTTTTCATAATCCTGAATAATTAACGAATATAATTGGCTATCGTCTCACGTTTGATTTAATTATGTAGCTCATGGTACATAAACACAATGCTTCTCATCCCCCTTTCCCTGCAACGACCCCTTCAACTCTTAAACCGCTGCGAATGAAAACCGAGCAAACCAGAAATAGCCATATTTCAGCTTAAGCTTTATTTTATGGCATAATTGCTACCTAAGCCTATAAATAAATCATGATATTGTATAAAGGTCATTTTCGTTCAGAAGTGACAAGTTCCATACCACGGACACATGTCTGCGAGAGCCGCGCTACGGCGTTAGAGCCACAAATTACTGCCTGGATATTGTGTGCGTGTGCGAGTGCGTGCGTGTGTGTGTGTTTAGGATATGATTGTGTGTCGAAACACGTCCGAAATGTGTACATTACGTGGTTATTCCGCGCTGCTGTGGCCCATGCTTGCGCAGAAGTCACCCTACGACACGGCAGTGGTCAGTACCCACCGTATCGCACCAGCACAGGGGAAGGCCACTAATGTTGTTGCCTCAGATACTGTCATCAATTATATTCGGTTTGCTTCTAGATGACAGCTACTTAATTAAGACTGGGGCTTAAACTGTTGACTGCGACGACACGTCCACGCATGCAATATGCAAGACACTGGAAGTGTGAAGTCTGGTTTTTGTGCGAACGAAAGGGCCTGTGGTTAGGACTGTCTTCTAACTGTTCTTGCTGTGCCGAGTGTTGACTCCATGCACAAGAACTGGAAGACATAAGGTAGATATCGTGCTCCGGTGTACCTTGTGGTGTTGGTGATGAGCAAAGTAAGCACACAGCGACGGGGATGTGATATGTGTTAGCGTTAGTGAACGTAATACACCCCTGTTATCGCGCAAAAAGGGTCGTGGAAAACAAGACGCGTTGTCAGGAGTCAACGGAGATAACGTCGCTGTGTGTTATGAAATCCCAAAACGTGAACTTTGTGGGGCTGCAGAATTTGCTTGAACCCCTTGAACCGTCCACTATATGACAGTCGCTTCTGCATATTTTTTCGAGGTAATATTAATAAAACAATTTATAAAAACACGTGTTCGAGTAAATTGGCAATAAATTAAAGTCTATTCTAGGTATAACTAATCTGGGGAAATAGAGAACTAAAATTTTGATTAACATTGTTGGAAATCAACGGTGAACTCACTGACGCCGCGCGTATATATATCTCCCTGATTGACAGCAAACCAATGTTTCAATGCAAATTCAGCAGCATGTTGCTATTGAGTATTTTATTCGATGCGGCCAAAGTCCGATCTCCACTCATAATTCAGTTTTACGAAAGGTTTTCAATAATGCGATCACTCAATGGAAGTAATTCAGTATTAGTTGACAGCACACAGATGGTTTGGGGAGCCGGAGCAGGCTGAAGCATCGAATCAAATGAAGCCGGCTACAGCTACAGCCGAGCTCACCGATCTGCCAAACCATTGGTCCATGCTCTTCGCGTAACTCGTTACTCGTTAGCGCTGTGACTAGCGGCCAGAAACATCTACATCATTCTGCTGGCCGTTCTGCGCGTTCTGCCCGTTCTGCCCGTTTTGCCCGTTCTGCTGCCTGTTCTGCTACGCAAGCTAAATGAAAAATATCTCTCATTTACTCGTCATTGGAAATCCAATCATGCATGTTTCAAATCCAAATTTCTCGTATGACGTATAGTATTTATACTATCTCTGTTCACTCGTGAATCTTTGACCTGAAAAATGTAGTCGAAATAATACAATTTTATGCTCGAATCGCATATGCTCGACTTCCTCCTCCCCGGTTCGCGCTTGGTTTGGGTTCAGGAAGCAGGAAATAGATCGCGAATCAACATTGGTTTTCTTGTGTAAAGAAATGCCGAAGCTTGGCAGGACCTGTGTTTTGGAGAGCGGGACACCGGCCTTGTCGGGTCCCAAGTGGCCCCACACGGCACTCCCCCCCTCACTCCCTGTCACCAGACTTTGGCTATGCGACCGGGTCCCAAAGGGTGCTGCGAAAGGGAGCCCCAAAGGGAGCCACCGCCGTCGAGCACGCATGCTCTTCAAGATCACGTGCGTACTAAAAATTCCGCACGCGTGGCACATCCTCGAATTGGGAATACTAAATCCAATTAAAGGCTGCGGTTTATGAGAAGTGGGAGAGGATTGCCGAGAGTGGAGAGTTGAGAGTGGAGAGTGGATAGGCCGCTGTACCCTGGACCAGATATGATCAGAAATTACGTCGATAATTGAACACAATTATTGCAGGGACTCGGCACTGGAAATTGCTTCAATTGTGTTGTATTATGATGAGATGACAATGCATCATTACAGAGGTATCTAATCGTGCGGATACTGTGATATAATACCTCTACGACCTATTTGAATGATTTTGCTCGTATCGTACAGAACATGTGAAGATCACACAGACAGAGGCTACGCGCTGAGTATTTGCTAATGGTATTGTTATCTTACCTGAATTTAATGTGAATGTGATACGAAATGCCGTGGACTTCTTCACATAATTGTCAATACCGTTCAGGCTGTGATGAAACAATACGAGTAGTAAAATAATACATTCTTTATTCGACTGTTTTACGCATACCATACCGGCCAACAATATCAAATGTTATTTAACAGGTATCAAACAATGTCGAACAAGATCATGCATGCAGGCCCTATGGTTCCAGGGCATACGTGTTACAAATTTGAGCCAACTTGAGTATTCCATCCAAAATATATAAATTTAACTGGGGCTATGCGTATGTTTTTTCATGTTTTTTATGATTTACCATGAGGCTCGATTGCTCATTGCTCATTGCTCATTGCTCATTGCTCATTGCTCGCCTCAAGCCATGTCCGTGGAAATGGTACACGTGGTCTTAATTTATGTTAAATCGACGTTTTACAATCAACGTGAATCAAAGTGATTTAGTATGAAAGAACTCTGTCGAGTTCAATTTATTAGTACCATGCCGCAATTATTCTTTGCCTCCATTTAAATCAAAAGCAGAGTGGAAAATAATAGCGAAGTAATATAAATATATTAGACTTTCTTCAAATATTTACAAAAAAAAAATCATTTGCGGATTTCCCTCTTTAATTAAAATGATCCATTTGACCTTTTTTCTAGCTACGCACCAGAGTGCTGAGTGTGCATTAAGAGTACAAAGGTGTAGATTTATTTTAAAGCGGAAGTGGATACACCTAAACATTAGAAGCGTTGTAAACTTTTATGCGCGGGCTAAAGTTCCTCCCTGATATTTTATAACTTACTTTATATAGTATATATTCTCTAAAATGTGACTGAAAAATGCAAACTTATAAACTGTACGAGGATAATTATCATGGAGTTTCGGCGACGACTTTTTGGCTTGCTTGTCGCCAACGATCGCTCATCCGTTTTCACAGCCGCCAAGAGGTTCATTAATGTACAGGGCAAATCTATTTACTCGCTGACACCCTGCTTGCTGAAAACCTAGCCAAATGGGGTGGTGTTCGCTTTGCAAGGGTGCAACTAAACGACGACCTCGGGCCACGCGTGATTTTTTTGCCATCGCGTCTCGAGTTCACAATCGGCAATCCACAATCCACAATCCACACCAGGAATCGATTGATTTTTCCGCCGCTTGTTTTCATGTCACGTTGCAGAGCTGTTCGTTTTTCTGTCGAAAGCCGGGATAACAATGATGTAGTATACCGACGTTTCGTATGTCTATGATTTTTTTTTAAATGCTCCGCTCGAAAGAAAAATCAACCACCCATTTTGGTGAAATCTTATTTCTCGGATTTATTTTGCTATTTGAAATCTCAGGAGTATATACAGAGTTCAGCCACAGTTACCAAGTCAAGTATATTTCCAGTTTGATAACTAAGTGAAAAGTAACCTTCGTTTCTGAGAGTAATTTCTGTCAGGGTTGATTCATTTCTGCTCTAATCAAACATACTTAAACTCGACATTTCATTTCGAAATACGGATTGCGATTCAAACATCTTGAGAAGCATTTATAATTTTATTTACATTAAACATTATTCGTGCTCTAGAAAATTTTCATTTGCGATGTTCGCATCTTGCTGAGTTCAGAGTGGCACCGAGCACGACGAGGGTGAGATGTTAGTGTATTCTTACCTATCTTGTCACTCTTCATGTTAATACCGTTACACTTGTATACCCTACGCGATCATCTCCTACATGATCACACGTCATACCACTTCTAATTCCGATATACTTGCAGTATTCTTTTGATAATCGAGTCTCGGCGACGTCAGATGTTATTTTAACATATCGATGGAGCCGTGGACTAGCGCTGGGTGGTGTCAGCAGTTGGTGTGGGCTGGTGGGTGGGTGTGGGTGGTGGGTGGTGGACGGGGGAGGGGGGTTGGGGGGTGGCCGGTGGCCGGTGGCCGGTGCTAGGGGATTAGCTCATGTGATCACATCATACAAGTTGTCTGGCTTGTTTCCCGCAATGATCTCTAAAGGACATCAGGGACACATGTCTGGAAATTGCTTTTCAGTTGACGTCACTTCCCTCTACCTTAGAACCTCGGTAGATGCGACGCCTTTCTCACCGGCTTCTTGCTATCCCTTCCTCTCGTCGCACTTTCTCGCCTTCTTATTTTGAAAACGCGTGACGCTAGCGACTAGTTGCTTAGCTCAGCTTCAGATTGGAAAATAATTCGATCCGAATTGAATTGACTCGGGCAGATTCGAATCTGTTTATCGGGTGGCACTCTGGCAGCAATGGGGGCGACTTGGTGATGCTGTGAGTGCGACACGGGTCTACATGCTATTGCTATACAGACTATTGTAGTTGCAAGCGTGCTGCCTGCTGAGTGCAAACTACCAACTTCTAACTACACCACACGTAGAACGGAATGCATGCCGAATAGCAAACTGCGAACTCAGAATGGGATTTTTTTCTTAGAAATGGACGATGAGCATTGTGAATCAAAACAGGGCTGCAGTTGCTATCTCTTTCTTTCTTGCCAGCGCCAGGGATTTGCGAAATGATTCTTTCCTCGACTGTTCTTTCTTAATTGATACGAAAATTAATTTTCTTACGGAATGAGATTGTAAATGTTTCAGGAGGATGCTAGCACAAAGCGTGCTAGCAGAAAGATACAAAGGACTGGAAAAATTTAAATCACAAAAATAATTCTGCTTTGTGTGCCGCCCCGGGCGACCAAAGAAAGACTATTTATTACCATTTTAAATTAATGATACATTCCAACGAGTAAGACATTCTACTCGTTTGCTTTGAGCCTCACAAAAATAGCCTCATTTCTTCAATATTATGTTAATCCTACCCTGCGATGCTGCCATGCTGGAAAATACTTCACTAGTTTTCCAGTCTCCTGGAAAAATGCGAATGCGGCGTGAAGGGATTTAAGTATTCAGATTTGATTTGCTTTGTCGGTTGGCTACGAGAATGTAGAATGTTTATAGTTTTTACTTTGCTGTTAGGATAGCACTTAATCTGAAATCTGAACTGACGGCGAAAGCAGAAATTTAAGGGTTCATCGTTTTTTCATAAGCAGACCATATTATAAAACGCTTACAGCATGATACCGATAGTAAATATGCGAGTAAAGAGCTAACTTTCTAATGACACTGCCATCTGCTGCTGGCTCGCTGGCCTAATATCTCCTTGTCAGACTTTTGCCAAATCGTTCGCTTGAAAAACTCATCAGTGTATGAATTCGCAGCTTAATTATGTCTTGTTTCTGACGTGCACTTCTAAATTATCGGCTCGCAAAATGATTAGCGAAAAGCGCAAGTTAATTGAAATATCCCAACGAACTGTTTGTTCGGAACGGTTTGAGCAAGGTGTTTTAATTGAACACGATGAATGTTGATTTACTCGATTGCCGAGTGCAGAGTGCAGAGTTCAGGTAGACTGTGGGTAGAGTGCAGGTAGAGTGCCTACAGGTAGAGTTTAGATAGAGTGACAACATTTCCTCGCTACCGGGCTATGCCCACAGCGTGCAAGCCCTTGATGAAAACACATTTCCCCGGGGCCAGTGTGTATATGAAATATGCGAGTGAATTTGGACAGGGGCAAACGCTGTGAACAGGAGAGGGCAGGGTGCTACGTCCCCCCCGCCCCCTCTCCCCCCCCTCCACCGTGCATGCGATTGCTTTAATGAGATGCCAGCTGAACGAGTGTCAAAGACTGAACAGCGGCTAGCGGCCAGAAACCAGCGGACGACGGAGCACGTTGCATGATGCATGCACTCCCAAACGCACACATGACACGGACCTTATACGGGCCTTTTCCGCTTGGAAGATCCTTTGCTGGAAGCTGGCCGTCTATTTTCATCTCAAATACAGCGCACCCAACCAGCTTGATTGCCTTTCTTTCTGCTTTGTCTGTCATGTCAGGTCAGGTCACCTTCTCATCTTAATGCCTGTTTCGACAATTTCTCAGCGCATGGCGTAAAACGGGAGTTAAATTAGAAGGCATGCCAACGGCCAATCAGATGCAAATAACTTCATTTCATTCTGCTGGTTATCTTCATTGGGAGCAGCAAAACATTGGTAAGCCCGGTCCGCAATAGCTCGGAATCGTTTCCTAGTGAATTCTGTTTCATTTAAACCTTTAAACTCTCCCATCGGCATCGGTTGCTTGCAGCGCGAGCTGTTCAAACCAATTTCCCGCAAACTTTTCTTCGCGAAATATCCACACACAAGAAATGTTCGGCGATGTTTGTGCGGTAAATAAGTTTTGCACTTGTTAATTAATAAGCACAACTGTTTACAGCCATTTATATTATGGAAATAAATTAAATATATTCATACATACATAAACTTGATCGCGTAACTCGACTGCTTCTGGTTGGCGCAGGAAGAGCTGCACCAATAACAGCGACTGAGCGCAGCACTCTGATCCTTGGCGCAGCCCTGCGCTGCGGCGTCAAGAACAGACACGTGCAGTGGCAGCGCCTTCCAGTTTCCTGTTCTCGGTTTCCGGTTTCAATTCCCATAGCGTTTGATCCGTAACGATAATATTGTATCTGAAAGCAAAACACTTTAATTAGCATTCATTGTGTGCGGTTGCCATTTGGAAAAACGAACGTGACCGGTTTAGCCAGATGAGTCAGATGAGCCAGATGAGCCAGATGAGCTAGACGAACTAGATGAGCTACAAGGACTGAATGAGCATCAGCACTCAGCAGGACATACACGGCATCAGCAATCGCCCGAGATGCTGCTCGATTTCGCTCGCTGGAGAATTGCGTTCGTATTTGAAACATGCACAGGGCACACGGCGCGCTGCGAAACAAAGTAGTTATTATTTTCATTTGTTAATTCAACTGGCCCTAAGGTATACTTGGTTCGAGTGAATCTAATTTCGTAGCGACTATTAGTTAGGGGTGGAAATTAGAAAGTGAATTAAAAGGTGAAAATTTCTAAACTAAAATAGAGCGAACCTCTCGTTCAATTGGCTTAGCCAGGTTCCATCTTGGCGTATTTTCGAATTTAGCTGGTTTATTCGTCGAATTTTGGACCGAACACAGTGTTTTGCGAAACAGTTGAGCTGAGCCTGGTGGTATTTCCCTGTGGAAAAGTGCGATCTCCTTTCCTCAGATCTTCGCCCTTTTCGCACCGTGCCCCTCTCTAACTATAATACATGTAACTGATGCTGAATTATGCAAAAGTACACTCGTATAATATTTAACATCAAATTTCATTTCATGGGTGTTAAAACCTGGCATGTTTTATTTATGTTGCGTTACCTACCGATGTTTCCTTGTGTGAGTTACCAACGCGTCGACTCAAAAGTCAAGCTCGCTAAAAAAGATGGTGCAATTGAACGCAGTCTTTCGCCTCATGTCGTATGAAAATGAAATGTTGTAGAGTAGGAGCAAGTATGGAGAGTGGGGCTGCAAACAACCCTCGCGCTTAACCTCAGCACAGAGCAAGGACTAATCTGAATACGATGCGATACACTTGACGGCAGCAGCCCGCCTTCACAATTGATTCTTTACCGTTGCGAGCTGGCGCGCATAAAACGGCATTTGGTCAATTAGATCTCACTTGATGTGTTACAATGAATCTTGCCCCAGTTCAAACAAAGGGTGTAAGCGGTCGGGCTAGGGGCACGGGGGTAGAAGCTCGGTCGACGATCAGCCGATCGGGCCATCAGAACATCAGGCCAGCTGACTCGCAATCTGACAAACAGCACGGATGTTGTCTATTGTCGCAAGGTTGGCAGGTGCCAGCGATTGAATTGCCAGTGCTCAGCGGATCTATTCTGTGCTTCGCGCGGGGTAGGGTAGGGGGGTGGGGGGGGGGCGCACTTTTCAAATGTGTGTGCCCTTATACCCCCCGTCCCCCCGTTCCCCACAATCATGCCGACTAGGGTGACATACGCGGACCAGGTGGGGTGGGCTGCTGTGGGCTGCTGGGGGATGGGGCATCGTGGATTGGATTGGATTGGGGTGGGATGGGATGGAGAAAAGGGGTCCACCACGATATGGCGTTAATAACACTAACAGCTGACGGAACTTTTACAGACCACAGACGCAAAATCTGATCCGATTTCGATCGATACGACCGCGACGTAGCCACTTGATTCGGCGAGAAATTGTGGTCTTTTTATATCGACCCCGTAAAGTCTCGCTTTATTAGCTTGATTGCATTTTTATTTACAAGCGGGAAACACGTAAATAATTTTTGCTTATGTCACACAACTGTATGCTATTATTAGCCTAGTGTGGCGCTTGTTTATTTGCTACTTCACTTGGCGATTGATCGAACTATAAATGGACGGTCGTTACGTGCCTCGACGGCCTAGACGCGATTCTATTCGATTCAATTACAAAATGAATCTCGTTATCTTGGATGCATTCAAAGGAATACTTGTTTTACTTCAACTTTCATTAATATATTCATTGAAACTAACTTTGCATTCAAAGCTGATATTAAACTGTGTAGTCTGCGGAGCTTTGACGTTTGAGAGAGGGTGCAGCCAGCCTGCCAACCTCCCAGCCTTCCAGCCTCCCAGCCTTCCAGCCTCCCAGCACCAGCCTCCCTGCCTCGCTGCCTACCAAAGTCCAGCCAGCCAGGCCAGCTCAATTCATTCCAATTTAGACCATTATAGAGAGGCGGTTGCGACGACGAGCGCGGCAAGCATGCTGGCTTACAGATATAGATTAGCTTAATTTACTCCCGTTCGGCCAGCATACGAGTTGCCAATGTTGGCCCAGCGTACAACTCATTGTTCGCCTATCGCCAGGTTGATACAATTGATAAAACAAGCAACATTACAAGTGCTGCCCATTCTGTTCAATGTTCAGTGTTCGCGCGATGTACTATCGTTGCGAACGGCGAACGCCATAGTAAATATAGGCACAGCAGTGCGTGCCAATTCGCTCTCTAGTTCCGACTTTATAGAGACACCAATGATGGTGCGATTTGTTAATATTTTAGCAAGACCATGGCCTCCCCTGCCTGCAATTGTACCCATGATTCTTGACGGTAATAAAATGTCTTGTTTGGCCATGCCGTAGTATGGCTACGCTTTGCGAGCTATGTTAATTTAATCACTGACTCTCAGCTTTACCAATTTTTACACAAACGGGTCCGAGCGATCTCGGTGATTCGTTAAGAGTCGAAACATTTGGGGTGTTCACCAGTGAAATGGCGAAAAATTAGGTTGCGAGTTGCGACTCGCAATTGCCGGTAACGTTGCTTTTCCACGGAGGTCAAATCACCTTCGAAAACTCTCAATTGAATATCTTGCTTGAGGTTGGGTTCTGAAAACATAGAATTCTCGATAAATCTCGAATTATAAATGTATATTTCGATCTTCTATCTGCCCGTTAATATCTGCCTTAGTCATATCACTCGATAACCAACAGATTGCTTATTTTACGCTTTATATGAAACCGATTAATAAGTCGTGTTATTCGCCAATCCTCATAACACAGTTCCCCGTTCCAGTTACAGGACCGAATGGCAAACTTACGCAGGTCCCCGAGTACCTAGCGCCAGGACATTCCACAGCAAATTCATTTCAAATGACGTTCCTTAAGAGTGCTATGCATGAATCGTCGCATAGAATTTTCCGGCGGTTTTATGAACTACGAGGTCTCAACAGCCAAGACTAGCAGCGTTCTAGGTTTGAAAAAAAGGTCGATCATTTACGGTCCGGCGACTGGTGTTTAATTACCCTTCCATTTTCATCGAATGATTTGGGTCTCGAGGATGAGTTGTTATCTCATCTATCTGGGAATAACCTGTTTGGACGAAATTAATGGGAGTAATCATTCGAAGGATGCCGTTTTCGACAAGCATCGACTCAATTCAATACGATTCAATATGACTTATGATGAGCAAACTTATAAAATCGGAAATGAATACAGGCACAGATAAAACTCATTTGCCAATAAGCATTTACCAAATGCTAATTTGGCACATTTTGGTGCAAACGCTGATAGTCCCTTCAATGAGACACCGCGTCCAAATTTTGGATATTTTAGTAAAAGAATAATAACACGATAAGAAATTGCCAAATATAATTTGCATAGTAACGAAAGAGAGTCAGTACATGCTCAGTATCTTAGTTTTCCGCTCTGTGGCAATATTTCCTCTTCTGCTGCCGGGCTGTAGGGGTATACAGAGTCTGGGGTAGCGTCTACAGGCAGTGATTGCTGCCGGGACCCCGAGCCAGTCCTGGGGCTCCGGTATAGGGATGTCTTTAAACAAGTTTTTCAATATTTGACCCACAAATCAGGGCTTGAAGAATAAGTTTCAGATTTTTTCTCAGATCATTATAATAGTCGCCTTCAGGGCCGAATTTGCAATGTCATAGCTAACTATATCCTCCAGATCAAAACTCAACTCCATGGTTACAACATATCAGTTTCATTCTGTTTTCCTTCCTAACTGGAAGATAACTATCTAACTGTAAATTGTAACACTCGCCCTTCGTCGAAAGTCGACAGTCGATTTTTGATGGAAATCTTATCCTGTTCCACGGTCCTCAGCACCGAAACTGACTATAGGACGGGCCCCATTCCAGTAAAAACTAGACGTAATTCATCCACATGGGCCCGAATATATTATTTGTGGATGAATATATCCATAAAATTTCAAACTAAACATTACTCAAGCTGGATATAAACGCGAAGATTTGTTCCAAAATTTATATCGAGAAATTAATTTCTTCGAGATGTGCCCCCTAACCAACCTATTTGTTTGGACCACCTTTTTATGGCACAGCCACACATGATAAGAAAATGGGAAATCCTCACATCCGCACAGTTACGAAAATTATACAAAAATGTGATAATTATATTTTATTAATAAATTAAAAAAAACATATATATACAAATGAATGTGGCGTACGGTCTTAGTGTGGGTGGGACTTTGAGACACAGACACAACTTCCCCTATACCGCACCCCACCGTTTTCGGGGTCTTCAAAAGTGTCATCGCCGCCGGGGCCTTTTTCGAACCAGTCTGCCACTTTGTGATAGTGGCATGGACATGGATCTGCGATGGCTCGAGTCCACCAACTCGGGGAAGAGGCATAATATATATATATATATATATATATATATATATATATATATATCGTAATAGATCGCAATTTTATCAACAATGTGAAGTTTACACAGTTCAATATTATGTTATTTCTTAGCCGGTCTTCTGCTATAGTTCATGGAAGTAAATGAACAAAATCACTTAAAATGAGTTCTTGGATTAGTGAATTAGTTATTGATTTTTTTGTTGCCAATATGATTTCAACGGTATCCTTTTCTCTTCAACAGTCTTGATAACGCTAAATCTAACTAGATTTCAGATTTAAAATCCATATTCAATCTCAGCTCACAACCAACACCGAAGTTTACCAATGAAATATATATTTCAACGCGCGATGCTCAGGTTCGTTTCCGCAGGCTTCTGATAGCCAGGGTTCTGTTATCACAGGGACAGATCTGAGAGCCGGGGCTATTAAGAGATAACCGTCGACTTAATGACACAGGTAGACGGAATATCGACGCTAGCGTTCCTATCACAATTATCGAGAACTACTAGCACATAATTTTTGCCAAAATCTATCGAAATATGCTGTTTACCGAGGTCTGCGAAATTCGTTCTCATCGAGCCAATTTTAAAGATAATTAAATTCGGAAAAAAGGACCGAATTGTTAAAAGTGAGTAGATAGGCGCTTGCTTTTTAGATTTTGCGAAAAATTCTTGGGTTGCTGTCAATAAAATCGAGAAAATCACACATTTTTTAAAGTTAAAATTACGAGATGTTAACAAAAAAAAGTAAAAAACTGAAAAGCAAGCGCCCATCGAGACACTTTTGTGAACCATATTCCAAAAACCGTGTGGTTCTAAGACAAACGGTATGGAAATGAGAGCGAATATTGCGAAATCCGTCCGTCCATAGCACTCTTAATAGCATTCGTCGCTGAAGCCATTTGAAACCCGTATGTCATTCTACTATCCAAGATGCATTGCATGTTACCTTTTCATATGAGGCATGTTACAAATCATTGTGTCTAAGCAGCAGTGGCTATATACCTCGCAGACAGATCTCTTTTGGGAAATGGAGTAAAGCCACCCCGCCTGCCACCCCCCCCCCCCCCGTACCCCTCCCATTATCCCACCACGCCGATAACAGACCTATAATCCCACAGAGCTGCCAAGCAAGCTGTAATCGAAGCCGGTTGGCTGACTTCACGGGCCTCGCTGACTGACTGCATAATATATAATATCTTTTAACTATGATTACCACCGGCGTTGTCGGCTCTGTCGGCGCTGTCGGCGCTGTTAGCGCTGTCTGCGCTGTCTCTTCCTAGGTCACAGCTTAGCAAGATAAGTGGTGGAAATATATTATACTCTATGCCAGCTTTTACAGCTTCAAGTGTTAATCAGCTTATTCACGACCCACGCTGATACGGTCACTTAAAATGGAGAACCAGATTGACTGCACTCTGACTCAGAGCGGAAATAACCTGCAGGTAGTTGCGCTTCAATGATTCAAATACACATTTGATTGAAAATTGAAACCGCCGAATGAAAATCTACCTGAAAATCTCAGAAACGCGAATGACGAAAAGAATATGATAAATTGCCTACTGCGGATAGGCGGGTTTTCAAGTAAGATCCTCGTTCATTGGAATTAGAGGTTTATCCTTCCGGCCTTGCTGCTCTATAATCGCAAATCGGCCTCGGGCTAAATCACAGGAGATTCGTAGATCAACTATATTGACCGATTAGGTGATGGAGGATTAGTGTTGTGAATCGGATTATATCAAGACAGAGACATCGAATACACTATATTATACACCCCTGTTATCATGCATAGGAGAAAACAACAGCAATGGCGATGCAATGGGCGCCGTGCTCGAGTCGGGGACTAGAACAGCTATAGAACAGCATAGAACTAATCTCCCAATCAACAGGCTGCAAGAGTTTGCTTAGATCGGATTAAACACAGCACCCATCACATAATGCAATTCTCTTTGATATGTTGAGAGATAGCGAAAATAATTGCATCTGCGAGTAAGATATACCTTTATGCTGCAGTGTGCTTCATGTCAAAGGTGTTCAAATAATTTTGTATTCTAGCAATGGAACAAAACGTACAAAACGGACAGCAGATAAGTAGCCCGTGCAAGGCTTGCTACATAAGCGAGTAGGGACACGAATAGACGGCGCTACCATTCAAATATTCTAATAATAAAAGTGTCATATTTTTATTTTTTATTGAAAATTGAAATCATGCTTGAATTTACATGGAATTCAGAGTAGGTATACATTTTTACACGCTGGTTAAAATTTCAGCCACATTTCGACATCGAGCTATTTGAATATAAATGCGCCCCTGGAATAACTAAATATGGCCACTTCGTAGAAAAGATATGACGTAAAGGCCACTATTTTCAGGTTTCCATACAAACCTAGCAATGGCAGAAGTGCTAGAAATGACATTGCTATCGTTACAGATTCCTAGCCAGTATTGGCTGGAGATAAATCAGCAGCATAGGCTCGCTGTCGAAGAACGAAGCTCGCTTATTCATCGTCACATACACTAAGATGCCCAGAGAATGCTAAACGGTATATTCGGTAACCCCGCTCCCACTCCCGCGGCCCAACACCGACCCGCCCACCCACCCACTACCTATACGCACTTTTCCGGAGGAGATTCGATTATAGGATTCCCTTCACCGGCCTTCAATTGAACACAAAACACATTTATGTTGTTTTGTTGTTCATTTTTTGAATTTCTTATTTTTAGAAAGTTTGTTTCTAGAAAAAGGTGAGAGATTACGTGGTGACCTAGACGATGGCGTGCTGTTCGTTGCTAAGCTGTCTAAAACTCGTGGAGCCAGTTTGCCATTTTGAAAAGCTATTTTTCACCCCGGGGAGGCCGACGCGCGCCTTGAATAGAGTGGTAAAAATCTGAAAAAAGATGTCGGCCCCGGAGGGCATCGCTGGTGTCGAGGCCACGGCCAAATCGCTGCTTGGCCGACGGACGGGAATACGTATATTCGGGAAGAAAAGCCATCGCTGTATAAAGTGTTTCGTTCCATCAGCCACCCGCGGTCCATGTCATATCAAAACAAACGTTTCCATGTTCGTTTGTTGTTTTTTCCTCGCTCACCCCAAACAAAAGCGTGTCTTTTTCGAAAGCTATGAAAATGCAACTGGCAATTTCTCCCCGAAAAGCGTTCGCTTAGAAAGTAGAAAGTTTAGTTCCGAAGCGGGGTGGCGGTGGCAGCGGCAGCGGCGAGTTCAGACGCTCAAGCCTCACAATGACCTGCCCCGTGATGATTCCACTTCGCATCGCCGCCTCGATCAACGGAGCTGGGGGAAGCTGTAAAGGGATCGACGGAGATTATTTGGCCGGAAGATCAGAAACGATTGACGGAGATGAGTTGACATGAGGATGAGGAGATCGAGTCGAACTCTCCGCCGGAGTTTTACAATCCCGAGTGAATGAGGTTATCAACGCGACGCATTTGAACCCGGGGGGGTTATATGGGTATGTGTCCCGGGTTTCGAGCACTCTTCGGGTCATTATACTCTAGGGATTGTGCTCCATTGTCGTACGTGTCCGCTCGATAAGAGCATATTGAAGAACTAATGAAGGAGTTGACGATTTAATTACGTCAAACTGTGTTTATCTGTCTGTAAAGTCGTCGCTAGTGTTCATGCTCGGAGTTTAGACGCGAACGTATACCCGAATAGACCTGGGTCCGACCTGAATCCGACCTGAATCCGACCTGGAACCGACCTGGAGCCGACATGGAGCCGACCTGGAGCCGACCTGGATCCGACCTGGAACTAGCTGCCAGCTGTATAGCACTGGTCGAATTAATGGAGCGTGTGTCGCATTCGAATTCTCTCTAGACAATTGAGAAATTTAATGGGTTTTTGTAGCCATCTCAGTGAAGAAAATAGACGTCATGTCTTTCGTGTTTCAGTCTCATCGTACGTTTATTCCAAACAAGCTGGCAAACTATTGTTTAGTGATCGCCCTGAATCTTGCCATTCGGCTTCTGCTCTTTTTTGTCAAAGTTACATTCGCAATGGCTTAACTTCTTTATCATTTGTAATAGATGATCGTTATTTAAGCCCAGCTCTTTCTTTTTCACCGAAGAAAGCTTATGCGTGTTTCACTGCTTGTTTTGGTTATTGTTGTTGTTGTTGTTGTTGTTGTTGTTGTTGTTGTTGTTGTTGTTGAGACTCGTTGGATCGTTGGACTCAAGCATTGGCCAGGAAGTGCGCTGACCAACGCTGACCAACGCTGACCAACGCCCGTGAGCAGCCAAGTCATTCGCTACCACGCTCCCAAGTCCCTTTATGTGAAGGAGGCTACGAGTGGTAGACTGTCTGGATGTTTAAGTGTTAATGCAGCGCAGGAGATAATGGTGGGATCGGGGTGAGCGAGATAAGCCGATACTCGGGGCCAAGGTGTGCTCTTTATCTGAGAAGAAATGGAGACAAGCGAAGAGAACAACAGGGAGATAGATCTATTGTCTACATTCTACATTCTACATAGTACACACTTACCGCCAACCAGTGGGCGGACATAATATTAAAAGGTTGCCTAAACTTCACACTCGAGGAGAAATATTTTTTAAACAAGAATCAGTATTTGTCCGCCGAACACGGAAGTATACTACCCTACCCTTCCTTCAACACGAATTGGCGCTTGAAACAATGAATCGATCTTATTTATACTGAAAATCTCTCCATTGTTCCCCAATTACATTATCAGATTGTTCCATTGGTGTTTTGCGACTGGGTCTCGGAGATGGGATGGCACGAGCATTTCCAGACAAAGGAAGTTACAACTCGAATAAATCATCAAGTTAACCAGTGAGTGACCTATCTTGTTAGAAGATATCACTCAGTGTTTCTGGCTTAACTACATTAGCGCAGTGCCGTGCATAAGCACAGGACTTGACGGAATATGAAAAAGGGAGGGTAGAAGGAGAAGAAGAAGAAGGAGAAGAAGAAGAAGGGGAAAGAGAATTGCCAAGGAGGTATAGCTTCGTGCACCTGAGCACACCTCACCCAGAGTGTTGTTAGTACTGCTCCTGCCTCTCGGCTCTTCCTTCTCTTATCACCACTTCCCAGATGAAATAGCACATAGATCTGTACCAAAAGGAAATTTTCCGCAAGAAAAAGCTACGTCTAAATAAATTTTTAAGTAGGGTTACGAAGAAGCAGCAGATGTAGCCCCGAAAACTCGAAGAATGGAATTCATGTCCAACCTTATTATGATGGAACTTTGATTAAGTTATAATTCATGTTTTTCTATGTGTCAATGCACATTACATCCGAAATATTTCAAGCACATTTATTTCGCCATAAGAAACCAAGTAAATCAACAAATACATATTTAATAACGCTGCCTATAGAAGCCCGATCTCACACTTGCCGTTATACTACGTGGTCCTCGGACATTTCCACTCAAGCTCAGTGCAAATTTGAAATCTCAACTTCGGTGCTCGTTCATAATGGAGTAGCTGAAAGAGTTGTGTACACACACACACATGCCAGCGTAACGCGTGCAAGCAAGATTAATGTGACACCTGTCCTGACAAATGGTAAATCTGTTCTCTGTTCAAGCACTTCGTCTTGCTACCTGGCACACTGCAAACAGAACAGAATTTAGTTCTACCATTTTCTTCTCGCGAGGGGATCAAAATGACATATCTACGTGATAACACTAACTACAATGCATGGCTATAATCCTGTGGACCACCATTCCATATCTCACAACATTGAAGCAGAAGGAAGTAACTGCCAGACAATATCCATTGGGAACCGTGATCACTTACATTAGATTCGCAGTCTCAACAGCTGAGCATATGGATTACCCGTGGTCCAACTTACGTCTGTCTGCGTACTCTGCTTTATTATATTGATCAACAAATGGCGAATAGAACGGCAGTGGCTGGAAATTACTTGTGTTGTGTCGAGATGAGCAAGTATACAGTCGCTTAGGGCCTGCTACCAATATGAAAAATAATTGTTTTCACTCGGATTTGATTTTCTCGGTATGAGTTCAAATAAAATACCTGCAAGTCTGGATATGTACTAAAGTAATAAAGCCTGAAGATGAAGAGAATTCTGATTGCTCACCACATGCTGTTGATCTGCTTGATTATAGGATTGACCCTGATGGGTGGTCGGCGCCCCTCTGCCGAGCTGGACCGTCGCAAGTTGTCTCTTTCGATCGCGAGTCTCCTCTGCTTTTTCACGTTCGGTAAGACTCAAGATGAACATTCTATTTCTCGCCATCTCTTTATAGGTGGTATCTTGATCGGAGTTGCAGAGAGTTTGGTTTTAGCTATGGCTGGCGGCGGCATCTCGTTGTTTCTCATCATTTTTGGTTTCGTATCAGAGTCACGTCTTGGCGAGGGTGGCTTCATTAATCAATTTATGGCGGGCTCGTCGCAGCGCTGCCGATGATGCGAAGGGAAAGGAAGGTGGTGGCAGCGGTGTCGGTGACGGCGGCGGGGACGAGGAGGGAAGGAATTGTCACGTTCATTCGGTGATACTGTGCAAAGGTGTACCTATATGTTGGCCGTGACGGTTGGCTCCAGCCTTCTCGCACTAAGCCGTTCATCTTCGTACTTGATAATACAAACGCTGCGCATAAACAAAAGTACTCGTAGAAAATTCATTTTACAACAGCTTCAGCTCGACTAAGTTTCAGCTCATTTTCGCTATCGGACTCAATGACGATGCTATTTGAGAAGACTGCGAGGTGCGGTAATGTTAACATTGTCAGATGAGATGAGCTTCTATCCTTCATACTTCAGTTTTGCCTTTTCTTCCTTTTCAACAATGCAGCTGCCAGTCTTTCTAATCAGTTAAGGAGTATGGTTGTTATGCTGAAAGCTCGCTGCAGGGGAAAGGGTAGCGTCGGTCATGAGATGGTGTGCGAGGTGGGGGGGGGGGGGGGGGTTGAAACGTGGCACAGAGAACGGGGCAAGAATGCATGAGCGAGGAAAACTCAGGAGCAAGTTTTGCGTAGAACTTTCACAGAACCAACGAACCCGCTCAGCTGAGCGAAGAAAAATTCGCACGATAGCTTGTTAGGCAAGAACAAGGCGCAATTTTACAGGTAGCCGAGCCGTTTCTCTAAGGAGCCGGCGCCGCCGCCGCCGCCGCCGCCTTGGTGGTGGCTGACACGTTCTAGCTTCGACACTAATTTACAAGCATCTGAGGAGGGAAAGCATTCCTTGGAAGTGTTTGTTCGCTCAGCTGCAGTTTGGTCGAAGGGCCAGCGATTTCGTACGGTGTCGTCGTGGCGATTTGGGCAAAGGTCCAGCCTGGCCAGAAGCTTACGGCCAGTGTTTGGGAATGGCGAGACTCGGTGGCCCACGCTGATATATGGCGGGACTAAAGCTGGGGGAGGATCTGCTTTCTGCGATTTCCATGGCACCGAACTGCTTTTACGATCTTCTCAAACATGTGGCCAATGATGGCCGGATATGGCCTTGACAAGCTTATTCTGCTGATGGTAGCAGACCTTTGTTCAAATATTATTATTATTATTATTCTCTATTTTCCTAGTATTATATTCATCCGATTGTTTTCGGAAGATTGGAATTTGAGACTTCCGATCGTTCTCTGAATTTATGTGCAATCAATTTCGTTTCTGAACAATTCCATGGCGGATGCTGATCAATATCCGGTTACAGAGAAATCGTATGTTTTCCATCGAAGAGAGAAACAATCATCAGATTCAGAGCCTTTTCAAATCAATTTGATCAAATCATTTTTTGCTTATGTTTCCTGATCTCTTATCCATTGAAAATATGTCAGATATAGGCATTGGTACGGTATTAGCACGGTATTGGTACGGTATTGGTACGGTATGGTATGGCATGGTATTGGTATGAATGCTGACTGATTATGTTCTATGAGGGTGTTTTCGCATGCCGAGCATGTCTTGCACCGCGAGTGCTGACTGCTGATTGGTTAGTGAAGTCACGTACTGCTGCCTAATCGGTGTGTCCACCCGTCGATGACCTTCCTGGCTTTTCGTCGCGAACCCCACTTGCACCCCCGTGCACCCCGTGCACCCCGTGCACCACCCCCTCCCCCCCCCCCCCCGGGGCACCCACCGCACCCCATTCCCCGAGCGTCGTCCGGAACCGGCACCTCCACCGGCATCTCCAGCTTCATCCGCTGGTCCATCCGACTTCACCGACACCTGCACCAAACACCGAGACCTCCATCTGAAATGGCACCTCCATCGTGATGGGCACCTCCACCGTCACAGGCACCTCCACCGTCGCTGGCACCTTCATCCTCACGTGTAAATCCACGTTTAATGGCAACCCTACCACCCATTAAAATCCCACTCTTAACGGCACCTTCGTGACACCCATACCAAGCCACGTATTCTTCTATTATATTAGGTAGATGAATTTCTTCTGAGAAAGAACAACAGAAACATCGTTCTCTCCGTGTTTTAGGATACAAGCCAAGCAGAAAATACGTTGGGCCAAGTTTCCTAATTAGCAAAGTTGTCTATCAAACGCGGACAATTCTGCGAATGGGGTGGAAAAGTAGCAAAATTTCGTCCAAGGAAAATATGTAACCGAAGAAAACTTATTTTCCGTACACGCGCGATCGATCTGCAGCACAGCTCGTCTGTCCGAGTAAGTGATTTTTTCGCCGCTTGACTTTCATGCGGAAGTGTGGAAAATACAACACTGAGTCGAGGTGGGTGGGAGGGTGGGTGGTAGGGTGGCGGGCTAGAGGGAAGAGTCGCCAAGTTGTCAGTGTCAGGAAAATCGGATATTCTAAAATTAGTTTTCAATTCAGGAAGAAATATGAGCCATGGTGACCACGTGGACATGTGCGTATAGAAAGGGGAAATATTGCGTAGCAGCACGTTGCGATACCGGCCGAGGGCGACACACACGCAATAGCGGCTCGGTGTGAACGCTGGATATATTTAAATCTATGCGCGCGCGTGTGTGTGTTTGTGTGTGTGAGCTCGGCCTGGGCTCGAACAGCATCGGGCCCGAGCTTTAACAAACGGTAAGCAGCGACGGTAACTGATGGTAGACATAAATAACAGTTTCCACTACGTTATCCATTCCGCATGATAGCTATAGTGAGCGCAACCAGTTCGCGCTGGCTGTCGATGAGATATGGACCATGCCGATAGAAGCAAATGGCAGAAAGAAACACCACTATCACTCCCGTATATTAGGCTAAAGAGATTCCTTTTCGCAAACCGCAACAAGGGAACGTGACCACTTACGCTTAACTGCCGAACAGGTGACAGCTGAAAAGAACACGATGGCGGATTGGTGAATAATTTCAATGCTTACAAAAATGCAACATGTATGAAGATGCATGCTTTATAATCAGGAACTGAAATTTTTACATAACTGGATTTGAGAAAAGCTGACGGACGAATTTTCACCGGAAGGATGGATGTCGTAGGGTTCCCATTAGACGAGACAATTTTCATAACTCATATATCACTTTGCTCCATGCCAGCTCCATTCCATTGCGCCATGGCTCCATTCCTCTACCAACCCCCTACCAACGCCCTACCAACCCCTACCCATCCAAGTACGCACTAGCAGCTCACATGATTTCCTTGTAGAAAACTAAAAGAAGCTCACACTCTTCGCTTTTCCTGCCCGTCTCTTCGCTTCGCATCCATTTTGGCCTTCTTTTCTTGTCTGAGAATGGTGCATGGGGCACGGAGTAGAAAACAGGCACCATGAAGACGGCCAGGGTAGCTAGAGAGTTGGTTACGTCTACATAGGTATAAATAAACAAGTAAGACTAAGGAACGAACAAGTTTCGCACTAGACAACTTAGGTACCCACCTATTCCAATACCACCTTGCCATAATAATATCAACCCCCTCCGTGCATTAGCGCGTTCAATTCAAGGTGCATAAATAATAAGTATAGGCATTCACCTGGTGATACTCCCTGTAAACTGCAAGTAATATTCGAGAGAATTGAATGGGGCCACCGTATTGACAAGGTCTTAGGTACTGTTGTTTATTTATTTCAATTTATTATTGATTGAATTGTATTTCTACCGGGTTTTTATTTTTGGCGCAGGGCTGGCACCCGGAAATACAAAGCCTCACAATTTACAAATCACAGAATCCAAATATCAGAAGAATTTAAAAAATGTGCATCTAATTGCTTTCGGAGTAAAAATTTCACTCAACGTAAAAACTGAAATAAGATTGTTTTATCTATCTATTGTGCGTCAGCGTACAATTCCCACAAATGTTTAGTCGAAGATATTTTATTTTAATCTCTTTGCTTCTTTATAAGCTTCACGCACGCCGGAAATTATCTCTGCCACGTTTTCTGCAAAACTGGAGACAAAAATGTTGAAATTGACAAAGCGGTGCCGATTTATCTGTAAGTGACGGTTGCAATTCTATGGGATGGCGCACAAATAGTTTGCCCGCGCGTTCTTATATCCTTTACTCTCGACTTCCTCTACTTTTTTTTATCTCTTCCGGTTTAATGTTCCGGTCGCAGAGCGGAAGCGGCCGGTCGGGCGCATTCGCTGGCCTCCTCGCGCGAACCACTTCCGTCCCACCTCTCTGCCTCCACTTCTGCCTCCGTTGCCGCCCCCACTGCCGCCCCCACTGCCACTGCCACTGCCGCTGCCGCTGCCGCTGCCGCTGCCGCTGCCGCTGCCGCCGCCACTGCCGCCGCCGCCGCCGCCGCCGCCGCCGCCGCCGCCGCCACCGTCACCCCCACCGTCACCGCCACCACCACCGCCGCCGCCGACGCCGCCGCCGCGAGAATTCCCTTTCCGGTTCTGCCATCGTACGCCATACTTCGTCATTCTCGTCGCCGTCATGGCTCTCTTTCTGATGCTGCCATCGCGGTCAGAGTTTCCCAAGGCTTTCCATCGTTCACGACAGCGTTAAGCCTGGGAAATTGCACGGGAAAACTGTCTTGTCTCGAAATGTGATTGTTTTCTGTATGGACAGCTAATGATGGTTGTAAATATGAACGTATCCTGTTTTGATGGCTTGGACTACCTTGGACTAGAGAGACGGCACGATTTACCGTGGTGAGCTTAATGAACGGTTCTTGGGAACGAGACGTTCCAAATCGGTGCTATTTAGCTTTATGGCTGTCATTTTGACCAAGGCTTGACAGCACCGGTTGAGAAACAGGTTTCAAGCGACTCATCTTCGCAGAAGCCAGACGAGCCAATACGTCTATGACTCGCGACTTGAGGTGGGAGCGACGCACGAGCGGCACTCGAGGTTTACTGATGCGAGAATAGCAGGCAATGCAACGTACAATTGGTAGAACCTCATCGGAATTCCAGCTGACTGATATCTAGTAAGCAGGGCCGGACCGACTGGTTTTCCAGGCGTAAGCGAGAATAATTTTGCCGCCCGGGGGGGGGGGGGGGGGGGGGGGGGGGGGGGGGGCTGTTTACAATTTTTGTAAGCACAACAGAAAAAATCTTATACGACCCACCATAGTAGTAATGTTCAATGGTGTCTTTACCTCGATTGTCGGATATTATTAATATTCAGCACAACACCAAACACAACACCCCACAGACAACGGCAAGAGCTGCTGTCCACTGTCATTGCTTACCTATATTCTTCGACGAGCTGCATTAGTCTCAATTTCGTGCGAAAAAAAACATATGCGGCTTACAACCCCAACCCAGTCTACAAGTGAAGGTATTACGCAAATACTCGGGACTGGCCTTATTATGACGCTACCGTCGGCCTTTGGACGAAAGCCGCTCTCTGTGATGCATACCGCAAGCGCAAATTCTACCTAAACATTACTTGGTTTCATTCAAACATTTTAACGTTTGGTTTGGTGTATGGGTATATATGACATGTTATTTTGTTTAAAATGTAAGAATTCACAAGAAATGTACTAGGAGTACAAGGGAAATTAGGAAAATAAATATTTTTATATTAACCATTTGTCGAATTGCAAGTGCGAAAATGCCGCCCCTAGAATAGTGCCGCCCTAAGCGGCCGCCGACGTCGCTTACGCCTAGATCCGGCCCTGCTAGTAAGCCACCTCTAGCTGGTTGAAGCCAGTACAAAGTAATGCAGAGCATATCGGTCCAACTATGTGATGGTGTGCTGGAACTATCGACAGTCAGTTTAGTTGGGCGGTATGTCAGACGCGGCATTTACAAATCTCCATTAAAGTTTACAGCTTTTGTTAGTCCAACTCTTGGTATGTTTGTTTGAAGGGAAGGAATTCTCCTTCCATGAAATCACCAGGGATTGTGTTACCTATTCTATTGTTCCCCAAGCCAGCCAGAGCTTCCAGCGGAAAACTTCTTTCGAAATTGTGAAGTTGACTAGCTTGCCTCCTCTCGCTGCTCTGGATTCGCGAATCTTTCTTTCCGTGCAGTGTTCACGTGGCCCGGTCACATGGCCTACCAACGTAGCAGTAATAAAATTGGCCCTCTCTTCGTTGTCGGATTTCACCACAAAGAATGCTCAGGTTCGATCCGATTTCCGAGATTCTTTCACGTTCTTGGTTTTCATATTCTTTCGCCTGTGGTTTACATTCACGCCTCGTCCGCCTAATTCAGGATATGATTTGTGTTTGAATGCATGTTCGAAATGCTCGAAACTCGCAGTCACTATCAGCTGGTAAGTATTGACTTACCTCTCTCTGTCTTCTGAATATTATTTCAAAAGCTGCACAACTTTATAAATCACACGACTGCGTATTATTTAAAGTGAATCCACTTCATAAGAGGCGTAGAATCTCGTCCAAACTTTCCACCAGAGTATCGAGAAAGTTTCCTAGAACACTCTTTTGTGAGTAGCAAACCAAACGAAGGAAATGTTGGGAGTCAGGATTCAGGACAGTAGATATGCTTATATTTTATTAGATAACTTTGAAAACAACGCGATCTACAGAATATCGATGATAAAGTTTAAATCTCAGTGGTAGCTGGATGACAGTGTCGATTCTACGTGATGCTAAGTGATTCTTCATGTGATTCTAACCACCACCAAACATACTCAAAGAAGAAATAAGTTATTGATTTTCAATCAAAGTGGATAAAAGTGTTGGTCGCGCATTGTAACAGAGGTTTGTCCCGTTCCGCCGGCTGTTTGCGTCATTAGAGACATCAGCTTCTCGAGAAGGCAAACATTGAGCAGCGAAACACCGCTGGTTTCGTTCTTTCGTGTCGTTGCCAGACGCTGCCGTTGGGCCGTTGCCGCTGCGTTGCTTGCGTTGGCGGCGGTGGCCAGGGCCGTGGTTCACAAGCGATCACTGTATACCATGCTGCATTTTGCACTTTTTTACTAGCCTTACAATGATACGCAAGTATGCAAGCCTATACAACATGCATACAAGCAAGGAAGCAACGAAATGAAAAGCATCGCTCTAAGCAGACAGAACACTCGCACACAAACACACACACTCGTTTCCGTCATCTGATTGATTATCTTTCCCATCTTTCCCGCGGGGCCTTTAAGTTTTAATTTGCGCGTTCTTGCAAACATGTATGGTGTATAATCGGCAAAGCCCGCTTTCCGGCATGCAGCTTTTTTCTACTCAAAGACATCGCTGCTTGAATGGTCGAAATCAAAGAACGGCTTACCCATCCACTGGGTTTCGTTTGAGGTTGGAATGATGTCGGGAAATTATACATCTGCACTTCTGCCTACCTATGTCCTATGCCGTTCTACATACGAAGCCCGTTATGCCGTGCCACGGTTATTTTGTTTCCCGACTATATTCTACGGTAGATATCTTTAGAGCGCCTCCCTTGAACGTCTCCGGGGGTTATTTTGCCTCGTGAGGTTTTACTTTTAACGTGACAAGGATTATTCCAGTTGCACTGTGAAATAACTCGCAAGAAAATAAGATCATGACCATAAAGAAAAGCCAACGAGCTCGTCTTACACAGAATTAATTTACAATGTAACGACCTAAAAAAGGTCTGCGAGAATTTTGTCTCGATAATTATATAAAAGAAGAAATTTCGAACCATGATATCTTCTATGATATCTTTCATTGGCTGAACACTTTGTTTCTCTATACGTATTGGGCAAGCAGAGAAGCAGAGAACATGCCTTCGCTGTTGCCTTTGTTAGTGCTCATATTCTACAAACTAAATTTGATATTTTTTCCAATACCAATGTTTAGACTTCGGAAACTTCAACTCACTTCCTGTTAGTGGGTTTATCAATAATCAATTCGAAAACTTATTCATGTAGCTAGTTAAACAGGTCCTCCTGCGTGCATAGATCACAACTATCAGTGTTCTTGAAGTAATCAGTTAGAATAGCTACCGACTAATAACCACCAAAATTTGTGTCAAACTAAAACAAATAGTTACATTGGTGGCTGAAAAAAAATTCAAGTTTAGTGGAAATCAATGGATGAGCCACAGTTTCATTTTCAGTCCCTTTCATCCGTGAGGTTGAAATGATTAACCCTGACTGGGAAAACTTGTTCGTTTTCAGGTTGTGTCAGTGTGATGGATCAATATGAGAAGGCCAGTTTAAAG
Source organism: Nemurella pictetii (assembly GCA_921293315.2). Classification (NCBI taxonomy): domain Eukaryota; kingdom Metazoa; phylum Arthropoda; class Insecta; order Plecoptera; family Nemouridae; genus Nemurella; species Nemurella pictetii. The sequence continues at coordinate 20,647,897 of OV121116.1, read as the reverse complement.
CTCCTTTCCTGACTGAGTGAACGGGCTCATCGCTCTATTTTGACACTTTTAATATGTTGATTGATATCTTTCTGATTCGTTGTTAGCCGTGTGAAGAAAAGCGTTAAGTAAAGGCTGAAAAATGTAGCGAACGAAAGGAGACGACTGAGTTAACTGAGCTATGTTAAGCCTTCAATCCAGATGATTGATGTAAATATCTTGTCAGATGCTTTACCTCTCCATTACACTCGGCAGTTTCGTTAGCAGTGCTATAGCACCAACGATCCGCCGGAATTTGAACTTGCCAATAGAATCGGGTAGCAACTGTTTAATTATCGGGAGATCCCCAGTAAACAGAGAGTGATTCAGATTCACTCGTAGAACAAACATCAGAGTCGTTGACCACGGCCGTTATTGTTGCATATATAATGCGAGACATATTGGACTGAAAGCTTGTCATTTGAACCCATGGACTCGGGCAAAATGTCTCCATTCCCTTGCTACTGAAATGTCAAATAGGTTTTATTTGATGGCAGGTTCGCTTAGGACAGGTACTGTTGCGAATATACTACTTTCTGCGTTGGTGGAGGGAGTGATAGAAGCGGGGTGCGGGCGGTGGGGCGCGGGGAGGGGGAGGAATAAAGAGTAAAACTTTGCGAGCGTTTAAATTAGATCGGGGAGGCAGTTTCGGGGCAAGGAGCAAAACGTGATGATCGCGTATTCTTCGAAGAACGGAAAGAAACGGCTCGCCAGAACTGTCATGCCTGACGCCTTTTGTCTTACTCGGCTCAATTCACTCAATGCAGTTGCATAATGCCGGGGAAATAGACGTCCACTCGATCGTCTTTCCGGTAAATGATGTCTTGTAGTTGGAATAGATGATTGTATATCGTATACAGCAACATGCAACAGAGTCTTGCTTTCGTTTAACTATGAGTAGACTTTAAAAGTAAAAGAGTATTCAGTATTGTAGTGATGACAGATGAGTGTGATTGCTATTTTTTGGCTGAGTGAGTACCGAGTCATCAGCTTCATCGGCAATAGTAACGCTGGTAAAACGAACAGCGAAAGGAACAGCGAACGGAACAGCGAACGGAACAGCGGCGAGCTGAGAGGGCTGACCGTCTGTCAACGGGGTGTCTTACAATCACGGTCCGTCGGTCTGTCTCCGTCGGAAGCATCCGCCAGCCGCAGCCGCGTCTCCTGATGGCTTTTGTTTCAGTTTTAGCCCACATATTTTATCCCCTAATCGCATGTTTCATGGATATTTATGACCGCCTGGAGAATAAAAGGGCATTTCACAACAGTAATATTTTAGCAAAATGTGACCGTAAAACTGGCCATCTAATATTGCGTGACACGAATTTGGATGAAACGCTTTGGTGCAGATCAGAATCGGTGGTCAGCGGACGGCAAATATCAGCGTTGGAAGCAGTTAAATTATCTCTGTTAGATTCTTAAACATCTTTCTTTCCATACGTTCTTTCTTCTATTCTCATGAGGAAACTTTGGCAAATCTACATTCGGTCCAAACTAAGCAGAATCATTATTCATGTGTTGAATTCTTCGTCAGAGATTTGGCAGAAATGGCAGGAGTTTTTTTTCTAATCATTTCATTGAAATTAATGTGAACAGCAATTAAAAAAAAAGAGCTGAATATAAATTGTTGGCGTTCTCGTTGATGTGATTTGAAAATATGGTGTGGGTTTGTGGAAGGACTGTGCAGAGCTGCAAGTAATAATCTAGCGGCACGATCTTTCATTTTAGCTGCTCGCCAGAGTAAATAAGTTGTGCGGAGGCCCCAGTTTTCATGATCGGACGTGATTCGTTCGCGAGCTGAGCTCTGCACTCCAAATTTCGAAAGTATAATCTCTCTTTTCAAACCAAACGAGCGGCGAGCGAGCGAACGAATTCGAACGGATGAAAGTAGGAACGAACAAGGTAAAAATACATTAGAAATCATAAACGATCAGCTGGATCTGTGCTCAATTCCAAATGAGATCACTTGTTAATGCAGCGATCAAATATTTATCCTCCATATCGTTTCCAAACAATATTAGCTGCCGTGTTTGAAGCATTAGCGGATAAGTGGGTTCGAAGCTACGAAGGGCTCAAATTCATATTTATTTCCCAGCATTATAATATAATATCCATACAGCAGGCCGTCGAATTATATTTGTACTCGCATTCAGCAATGCAATTACTGGGCCATGTGTTTTTTTGAAACTCCACTTCCCCACTTCGCTCTATACTCAACCCCCAACCTGGCTCAGTGGCCGCTAGAGCAGTACGTACGAGAGAATCCTTTGTACTAATTTAGAATTTATAAAACGACCTACTAGGTATACAATGCAGAACAAGCGAGACATGCTCCCATCAAGGCAATGCTTTGGTGAGTGGTGACAGCTTGAGCCTTGACTAGTGGAGGAGCCAGGAATTGCCTTGCAGGCAGCAGGCAATTCCATTTGCCCGCTACTCTAACTCGTACTGCAATCTGATAGGATAGCATCACCAGTTCAAGCAATCTGAGCCAGGTTAAATGATCATGACAAATGCACTTAGAATAGATATAACCAGGTGCATGGACCTTGTTTATGTGCACCGCGAAGACGCGATGCGATGCGATGCGATGCGATGCGATGCGATGCGATGCGATGCGATGCGATGCGATGCGATGCGATGCGATGGGATGGGATGCGATGCGATGCGATGCGATGCGACGCGAGGCGATGAATTTAACTAGACTGCAGTTTGTAGGTTGTCGGCGGGTGTTTGACTGTTCACCCCCATGTATTTTGCCAGTGTATCTCTATATGCGACATGTTATACGTGCTGTGAGTGATATGACGTAATCATTATTTAAATAAGGCTTTTGATATGCAACATGTAATGCTCAACCTCACACCCCATGCATAAATACCCGTCTCTTCTATATCTGTGTCCATGTGTGTGTGTGTGTGTGTACGTATATGCTCTACACATTATTTAGTATAAAACATAATTGCCTTTTATAAATAGAAGTTGTCTTTTTAATTGAGTTCTTTTGACGCCTTTTTTTTTGCTATGAAAACAAAAATTTGTGTTATGCTACCTATGTGATATCGTGTTTTTTTTAGCTGCTTTGTTTTTAGGTAGATGCGTTCATTAATGAAAAAGCACGCAATTTTGATTTGAAACAACGAACAAAATTGTGAGCTAAACTGAAACCCCCGTCGGTGCAATCCGCTCGACTGCACTCCGTATGTAGTGGAATTACCTATAGCACGCCGAACATTTTCCGCAGGTATGCCGCTGCTGCCGTTTGAGTTATGCTACGTGGCTTCCAGGAAACGAGTCACGACTAACGAGTTATGCGTAACGAATAACGAATAACGAATAACGAATAACAAATAACGAATAACGAGTGCGTTGTGTTGTGTTGCTTTCTTCCAGTGCACTGCTATGGGGACGCTAATCAAGGGCCAGTGTTCATCCAAGAACCACCTCATCGAGCTGACTTCTCGAACACAACAGGCATCAGTGTTCTCTGTTCGGCGCACGGAAACCCCACGCCGGTAAATACTGCCTACGCATCGAATAATCTTTGGGGAAACCTCGACAAACAGCGGAAATATAAATTCTTCTGCACAATTGTTTAGTAGATTGGTTTATTTGTGCACAATTATATATTGGCTGTTTGTTTATGCGCTTTCAGTAAATGAAAGCCATGAAACTAGCTTTTATTGCTATTGGTATATTTTACTGGAGTTTAATCCGTTGGGTACGTTTGGCTGAGTAATCTAGATACATTTCGTATTGAGTGTCTTATTGGGTAATGAAGTAGCGTTGATGCGAATCGGGGCGTTTGTGGTTAGTATTTAACCACGTTTAACCGTATGCAAAGCTAACTGTTTCCCACAATGTTGTCAGAGCCAGAGGGATTTCGGTCAATTGTACAGAAATTGAGGCAGACCGCATGAGAGGGGTAGTGAAAAATTGCTCGGAACCATTTAAATGCAAAGACCATTTTTTCACGTGATATATGGGCATAGCATGAGATATTTGCGCCAACTCTCTCGAGTAGCGTCAAATTACTAAAGAGAACAAGTGTAACAAGTAACGGTACTCATGTTCCAGTTGGCACTTATCAGTTGGCATCAGTTGGCAGTTCAGCTGACAGGTGCGAGTGAGCAATGATATAGTATCTGAATTTGTCATCAACAGCAGTAACAGTTGCAAGTAGTACGGCAAGGAAACGGTGATAATTGGCCGTTAGCAACCTAAATTGCAAGTTATTAGGGCATCGCGAATGCTCATTTTAACCACGTTGCGGATAAACGTTGCTAGGAATGATGCCGATTAAAAATTATTCGAGAAAATAGGGGAATATATATTTTTTATACTATACCTCCAATTTTTTTCAAACCCTCGCAATGTTTTATGTATACATTTTTGATGCGCGTTATAAATTTCGCCAAGATCGGTTCAGCCAGAATTCTTGTAAAGGAAAAGAAACATAAAAAAGCCAAAAAGCCATAAAAGTGTAGTTTTCAAGTAAAGTGCTCCACATATACAGCTTTAAAAATTTCACAAAGTCTGTAAGTTTTTGATGATATCATATTTGGAAAATTTGGTTCAATTATATTCATAAGTTTGGCCTCTAGAGTGACAAGTCTGATGTTGTAAACTGCAAATTTTCGTAAAAACTGTTTACCAAGAAAACAATCCGACCCATTTGCTTAAAAAACGTGGCCGATCAAAGTTTTGAGATTTAAAGGTTCCCAAAAAATTGTCATCAAACTCGGATGTGGCATTTGATCATTAGAGCGCAAAACACACAAAACAAAATAACACCGAAGACTTTATTTGAAGAAACAAAATATCCATTCCAAAATTTGTATCCGTACCGCCATTTAGGTTCGAATCACACTAACCCCAGCGACTTTTCCACCTGGGATTGTAATTGATCTGATCAACAATCGTGTACCACAGCCACGGACTAATCGCCGCGTGCGTTCTCCGCTTTCCATATGCGCAGACAATCCATTGGGTGTTCTCCGACGAGTCGCCGGTCTCTGAGATCCCCGGTCTGCGCCAAATACTGGCGAACGGGACGCTGGTGTTCGTGCCGTTCCCCGCCGAAGAGTACCGACCGGATGTGCACAGCGCTGCCTATCGCTGCGTTGCCACCAATGGCGTTGGCGCCATCGTCAGCCGACGGGTGCACGTACGCGCGGGTGAGTGACGATAGTTTACTTTGCTTCAATGGAGAGGGCTCACCACGACCATCTGAGATCATAGCATCTCACTGCAAATGTAACGATGGTACGTAGCCGACACGGGTAACATTTGAAACATCTGCTCTAGCTTGTAACAAGGTGAGGTTAGGTGCGGATCGAGAACATTTTTGGTAAACTTGCCAGTGATTGCCAGTGATGGGCGGACTTTTATAAATTTTGTTGTCCGGTGGCGTACAAAGAATGGTCTCTAAAAATCCATCAAATACTTTTCGGCGAAAACGACCCAAGTGTGCTTTTTGGCGGCATTTTGACGTGGAATGATTGGTAGCTTTTCATTGGCTGGAGCAATCACAGCTTTGCATTTGAGATGTTGATTTCTATTGCAGCGTTACGTGAATTTCGTTTCGGATGTCAATCTAAGGCCAAAAGTTGCATCTATAGCGTTCGCCTAAAATGTTTCGCCCGGCTGGTCTGCTGTTTGTGTTAGCCCTGTTGATCTGTTAGGTGTATTTTGCGTCGACGTTTCGACCACGTTGGCGTGGTCATCTTCAGGGCCGTATGTAGGTTAGATTCAACGACAATAGGAAATTCACGCCTAACTGGCGATTTCATACTTGAATTCTGGTTGAAAAATCCAAAAAAGTACTTAAGCGAATTTTTTCACTCCCATGATTTATTTCCAATTTGATTAGTCTTCAAAATGTGAAACGACTGATTTCTCATACGACAGATATTTTCACGAGCCCCAATGACGCTATCGTGATAAGGTTTCATGATTATCTTGAAAATACAGTCGTCTTGTTAATGGGGGGGGGGGGGGGGGAGCGAATCAAGATCGCCTAGTGACGTGAACATCGCTTTCAGCTCCAGCCCATGAAGGATCAAAAATGATTAAATTCGTATTTTATTTTGCTGCATAAAAAAAACACGCACAAAGATGTAATGCATGATTGAAATCTCGAAGAATTGTCCAATCAATGGATAAAGTGAGTTAAAAACAAACGAGTTGAGGATGATCCCGAATTTTCCAAATGTAGGTATTGAAGACTGTGCTATCATCTTTCCTGCTCCGTCCACCTAGGAATTTCAGAGCAGTGGGAAGGCCCAGTTTTACCAAATTTGTTTACTCTCTGTTTGAGGTAACCCTCTGAAACAATTGAATTTCTCTGCATGTAATTGGATGCTGCCTCGGTACTTTACTCAACTCCCTAACTCGTAATTGGGAAAATGGTAACACCGGCACTAAGTGGTATTTATTTTGATGAAGTGTTGATATCATTAAAGACTTCATGAGCTCAAATAACTGATACATTTATTAGTGTTTCCAATCCCCTCGAGCTATTTGACTGCCGAGTACAACTGTTGACTGTACAAGCTTACTGCACTTCTCGACTAAACCGCTCCGTGTTACGTCCAAATTAATGAAAATACGAACGAATCATTCTTGAAATTCAATTTCCTTTTAGAGAAAAACTTTTTTTTATTCCAACCGAGCGTTTAAGTGCATAAATGTTTTTGAGAGTTGGGTAGCATATTGCTATTGCTGTGCTATTCGCCCAAAGTTTTTAAATCTCGATGCCACCTTGCGGCTAAATTGCGAATTGCGAACTCTCCTCCCCATCTCCAGCCATCTCTGTTACACGAGATCTGCGCTCAGTTTTAGCAGCGCGTGGCCTTATTTTTAAGACTCATCGGCAGGTTTCTTATAACTTGAGCCACTCTCATTATTTTGTCAAGTAATGTCCTAGTTAGGTATTTTCGTGAGGTCTCCGGTCCGGGAACATTAACCAGATTCTTAACAATTGAAAGTTTTCCTCGTCGCAGCAGGGTGTTGTTTTGAATATCCGGGGTGCTCGGTGGGGGGGTTGGGGACGGACGTTTTGTCAAGCCCTGGGGCAATGTCAGCGTCTCCCACTTGTTTACTTGGCGGTGGGAAAAAACTTACAACTTACAGCTTTTCACGATGCGAATCTCCGCTCATAAATTTCTGACAACGTCCGCAATACAGCGTCGACCTCTCCGTGCATATCAGAACCTCGACGCAGCGACGACAGAATAGAACGAAAATAAAGTTTGTGCAGTTTGTTTGTGAAACTGGTCTCCATACTAGACGAGCAAATAATAATGACAACTTGCTCCTTTTAGATTGCCAACTGAATCAGTTGCGAATGCTATATTCTGAACCATTAAAGTGAAGATTAGCTTCGCTGTTAATTATTTCTCTTTGCTTGGAAGCCAAACTAGAGGCAGAAACTGCTGCTACATGCGAAATGATAGAGCCAGTGGTTGCAGCTACACCGTCGTAGATCAGTAAATTTCTATAGAAACCCAATGACGGACAATAGCAACTGGCTGATGCACCAATTTCCATTATAGTCATTTAACTTTGTCGAAGTGTGATGCCAATGAATTGCGCATACATACACATAGTAAATTTTTTAAAAAATGTAAAACACATTTGTACAGTCCCAACAATCAGCGAACATAACTGGAACGCAATGGGCATAGCGTGATTCAACCCCAAAACTCCGGCCACGTTTTGAAAATGTCCCGTGGACAAATTCGGTCAGTAAACCACTTTCGATGATGATTCCGACATAACGCGCCGGCAATATGGTAGTCGAGGTCGCTGGTGCGAACAACGCTTGTTCGTGTGGTTAGCTGGGAGAGGACATGGCCAGCTAGGGGTGAGCCAGGTCCAGTTGCAGCCTTGTGACGTGTGGGGGTGGCAGTGGCATGGGGTTGGGGGCGCCGACAGCCACAGCGGAGCATGCAGAGGGCTAACAGGCACCAATCAACCATGTGGTCAACTGATTACAAGCGTGCAACAACCTAACTGTTCTGCACTGCACAAAACCACACAAAACCACACAAAACCACACTCCAAACTGCGATTACTGCTTAATTACGACTAGTCTGACTGATGCATGGAGTAGCATGTCATTTATACATGTTTCCGTGTAGTGTGTACGGGTATCTAGTTGCACATATAACACAGCATCAATGTTAGGTCATCCAGCATGTCAGATTGATTGATTGATTGTGGGTTTAGCGGCGCGTCAGCAGCTTTGGCTATTTGCGCCGGTCAGATGTTAAAAAATAAAACAATGACAAAAAAAAAATTATCAACTAAAAACAAATAGGTAAAACTATCGATCAGTTGGATAAAATATTGTCATAGGTTAAAAAGCAAAAACTAGATTAAAAAACTAGTTTTTATTTCCTGACGCATTCTTTAAAAATACTTGCGCCAGGAATTGAAGACTGATTTAAAAACTTATCTAAACTAGATCAGTTTATAAAATGACAGTCTTATTTAAAAAAAAATAAATAAATAAATAAATAAATAAAAAGACAACAAAGACAATAAAAAACCACTCCACAACTAAAAACAAAAATTTGCTTTAAGTCAGGTGAGTAAAATATTGTCAAAAGTTTAAAAGCAATAAGAAACAATGCTAAAAAACCAGTTGTCATGTCCAGACGCAGTTTTTATAAATACTTGCGCCTGGAACATAAACTGCTTTAAAAACTTACTAAAAACTAGATAAGTTTGAAAAAGTCAGTTTGAATTAAAAATTTAATTATTCGGCCTATCGACACGGCGTTGTCTCCCAACGCCTCTGGCAAACTTCCGGGAATCTGCAGGTGGTTGCGCAGTTGCCTGTGAACGGCACACTCGACAAGGAGATGTTTAATCGAGAGAGGTTGATCACAGGAGGTGCACATCGGTGGCTCTTCTCGCTTCAGGATGAAGACGTGAGTGAGCGGGCTATGACCGATGCGCAACCTCGTTGTTACAACCTCCTCGCGTCGAGTGTGTCGGGCAGAAGATTGCCAGGGGTCGATAGTTGCCTTGATGGGCTTCAGTTTGTTGACTTGCACAGTGTCCCATGTCGCTTGCCAGCACTTCTTTGTTTCGGCCCTGAAGGCGGCTTTAAGATCGCTAACAGGGACAACTGTGAAGTCAACATCGGCTTTTCTTGTGGCGTCTTTGGCTGCTCTGTCGGCCATCTCATTGCCAGCAATTCCTGCATGGCCTGGAAGCCAACAGAGCAACACTTCTATGCCGACCAAGCACAGTTCGCCAAGCTTAGCCTGGATGGTTTGCACAAGATGGTCCGTGGGGAATGCCTGACATAGTGCTTGGAGGGAGCTCAGAGAGTCGGAACAGACAAGAAATTGTTTGCGATTGGCACGCTTGATATGTTCAAGGGCCTTGAGAATCGCAAACAACTCTGCTGTATAGACACTACAGAGAGGATTGAGTTTAAAGCACACGCTTGTGTTGTCGATGACAAAGGCACACCCCACAGACTCATTGTCCTTTGATCCGTCAGTGTAGATCCTGCTGTATTGTGAGTACTGGTCGCAAATGCTGAAGAACAGCTGTCGGAAAACGGCCGGGCTCGTCTGGGCCTTGGTGTGCTGAGCGAGTTGCATCAGGCACACAGGCTGGGATGTTTTCCAGGGAGCCACACGACCGATTCCGACAGGAAGGACAGGTGGTAGGTCCATTCCAAATGCGGCCAGGAGCTCTTTTGCTCTGATGCCAACAGGTCTGGTTGCTTTTTGCCTGGTGTTGTAGAGCACAACATTCGGCGGAGCGAACACAGACCTGTATGCCGGGTGTTTTGGCATGCCACGCAGCTTGGCTACGTAGCTGGCGAGGAGGTAGTCACGCCTGATCTTAAGCGGAGCCTCCCCGGCCTCACAATGCAGACTGACGATGGGACTCGTGCGAAACGCGCCAGTACACAACCTGATACCAGCGTTGTGCACTGGATCCAGGATGCCGATATATGATTTCCTCGCCGATGCATAAACAGTGCAGCCAAAGTCTAATTTAGATCTTATGAGGGAGCGGTAGAGGCGGAGCATGGACGTTCTGTCGGCTCCCCAGGAGGTACCGCTCAAGATCTTCAGGATGTTCATTGCCTTCAAGCACTTGTCTTTGAGTTGACGGAGATGTGGTAACCAGGTGAGCTTCTCGTCAAATACCATTCCGAGGAAGCGGGTTGACTCTGAGAAAGGCAGCACCTGGTTTGCCAACGTCAAGACAGGATGAGGATGAAATAGACGATGGCGACTGAAATGCATGCATGTTGTTTTCGACGAGGAGAATCTGAAGCCATGTCGATCCGCCCAACTCTCCAATCGGTTGATCGTTAGCTGGAGCTGCCGCTGAGCCGAGTTCAGGTTCCCTGTTTGGTGGAAGATCGCCAAATCATCAACGTAGAGCGATGCACGAACCGGAGTTCGAATGCATGTCGTGATGGAGTTGATGGCGATCGCAAACAGGGTAACACTGAGGACACAGCCCTGCGGCACTCCGTTCTCTTGATCGAAAGCCGACGAGAGAGTGTTTCCGACACGAACGTGGAAAGACCTATCAGCCATGAAGTTCTGCACAAAGTGGGGCAAGTGGCCACGAATACCCCACTTGTGGATGGTCTGTAAAATGCCGTACTTCCACGTCGTGTCGTACGCCTTCTCGAGATCGAAAAACACCGCGATCAGGTGTTTCCTTGTGAGGAAACTGTCCTGGATCAATCCTTCAAGCTGGGTCAAGTTATCTGTGACGGAGCGGTTTCGCCTGAAACCAGACTGCTCCGCACAGAGTAGGCCGTTCTTCTCCAAATGCCACATAAGCCTAGCGTTGATCATTCGCTCCAAGATCTTGCATAGGCAGCTTGTAAGGGCAATTGGGCGGTAGCTAGCAGCATCAGTCTTGTCTTTGCCCGGCTTCAGGATGGGGATGACAATCGCCACCCTCCAACGAGCTGGGAAACTGTCCTCGAGCCAGACTCTGTTCAACATCCGAAGCATGTATGATCGTGAGCTTTTACTCAGATGTTTGATCATCTGGTAATGGATCATATCGATGCCAGGTGAAGTGTCGTTGGCGGCTCTTAGCGCGGAGTCCAGCTCCCAGTCGCTGAAGGGCAGGTTGTATGTTTCCTGGTTCTTACTTCGGAAGACAAGACCTCGCTGTTCGGCTACCTGCTTGACCCGCTTGAAGGATGCGGTGTAATTCTCTGAGCTGGAGACTTTCGAGAACTGAGAACCAAGAGTGTCGGCGATGGCCGGGCCCGTGGACTGCAACAGCCCGTCACGCATCAGTCCGGATATGGGACGGAAAGTTGATCTTCCAGACAACTTCCGAACCTTGTCCCATACCCTGGACGACGGCGTGCGGGCCGTGATGGTCGACACATAGGCCCGCCACGACACTCTCTTGGCCTCAGTGATTGTTCTCCGAGCCTTAGCTCTGGATCTCTTGAAGGCGATCAGGTTTTCTTGGGTCGGATGCGACATGAAGAAGGAGAGGGCCCTCCGTCTCGCCCTGATGGCCAACTTGCATTCACAAGTGAACCACGGGACGGGGAGACGGTAGGGCTTTTCAGACGACCGTGGAATGGATTTCTCGGCTGCATGAATTACCACCTCCGTGAAGCTGTCCACGTGAGAATCGATATCCTCGGGGACAGCCTCATCGAAAGTGGCAAGATCACTGAAAAGTGACCAGTCAGCCCGTCTTAGAATCCACTTTGGGTGTGTGGGTGGTAGAGAAGGGATCCTCGACGATTTAATGAAGATAGGGAAGTGGTCACTTCCACATAAATCGTCGTGCACAGACCATTCAGTGTCAAGAGCGAGGGAGGGTGAACAGAGAGTCAGGTCAATCGCAGAGAGTGATCCTGTTGATGCAGTAAAGTGGGTGTTACTGCCGTTATTCAACAGGACCACATTGCGAAGCCTGATAGTGTCTTCTACCAGTGTACCTTTCTGATTGGTGCTGAGACTACCCCACAGGGGGTTGTGAGCATTGAAATCACCAACCAAAAGAAAGGGTAGAGGTAACTGGTCCATGAGATGGTCGATGGATTGCTGGGTAACGACACTATCAGGGGGGAGGTAGATGTTGCATATGTGTAGGGGGCTGGGAAGGAAAACCTTCACAGCCACGGCCTGGAGGGTGGTGGTCAGCACAACAGTTTCCGAGTGGATACTGTTGTGGACGGCCGTTGCAACTCCCCCCTGAGCTCTCTGTCCACCTGTGTGGTCGTAACGGTAGAAGTCATAGCCCTTCAGGAGTGGCTTGTCTGATGGCTTCAGGTGAGTTTCCTGGAAGCAACAGACAAGGGGGCTTTTTGACGAAACTAGTTGCCTGACTTCGGGTGCTCTTGTGGAGTAACCTCTCACATTCCACTGAATGATGTCTGGCATTGTGTTGTATTTAGGATTTACCCTTCTCTTTCACCTTCTCCTTCTCCTTTCCCTTCACCGTCTGCCAGGTGTTCGGCGACGTGTCGGTAGGGTCTACCTCCATTCCATCCTTCCTGGTAGACAGGGAGGTGGACGTGGAGCTACCGGTGGTGTTGGGAAGGAAGGTTATGATTTCCCTCGCCTTCCTCGAGGTGTTGGCCTCAGCCTGCCTTCCCTTGGAAGGGTGCAGCTGGAGCGTACGGTTCTCGTGGAGTTCGTTGATTTGCTGTTTAAGCGATTTTATTTCACTGTCCTTTGCTTCCAAATCTTTCTTCATGGCCTCGATCTCTTGCCTGTGGCGTTCTTCCATCTCCTCGTGGCGCTTGGCCTGCTCGGCGGAGAGTTGCAGTTGTTTCTCTACCATGGCCTGCAAACGAGCCGTCTCCGCCGAGACAGCCGCGCCCGAGTCCACGGCTTTGGCAAAAGATTTCTGACCGAGGCCATTCTGAGAGTTGAAGCGCTTACGTGCTTCGAACAGAGAAATGTTTTCGATCGTTTTTATCTCCACGATTTTCCGCTCCAACTTCCACTGTGGGCAGTCGCGGGACCACACAGGGTGGGCTGCCGAGCAGTTAGCACAGTGGAAGCTGTTGCTGCACGCGTCCGTCTCGTGATCCTCTTTGGCGCACTTCCCACAGATGGGCTTCCGCTTACAATCGAAGCTGGAATGGCCGAACATCTGACAGGTGAAGCACCGCAGAGGATTTGGAATATGTGGCCTGACGGGCAGACGCAAGTAGCCAGCAAAGATGCACTCCGGGAGCTTAGGGGTGCCGAAGGTCAAAATAAGCAGAGGTGTTGGCTTGAGGGCACCGGTTTTTTTGCTCATGACGCGATAAACATCAATGACGCCTTGGCTAGCAAGCTCATTCTTTAACTCTTCGGCCGGAAAGTCCTGTAAATCGAAGCTGAAAATAACTCCCTTTGAAGTGTTCAGGGATTTATGTGCAGTCACAGATATCGGCATGGTGTCGAATGACGTTGCCGATTGTAATTTGAGCGACTGCTCACCGTTTGCAACTTCTACCAGGAGAGATCCATCCCGAAGGCATTTGGAGCTCTTAACATCGCCAGCGATAAGCAACAATCCGCGCTTCTGCGCGAAGGGCGAGACGGTCCTGAAAGATTTACCACTATCTAGTTTAATAATGAGAAAGAGTGGCTCCACACTCCTCGGAGCCACTACATCCTTCAACGAAATAACATCCTCCAAAAGAGGACGCAGGCGCTTTTTTGGATTGAGGGGGGGATTTGAGTTTTTGGGGTCCATATGAATGGATATAAATTCGTCCCCCGGAGCCCTGCCCACCACGGAGCCCAACCAGGGGGACGTCCCACTGGGACGCCGGGGTTGTCCGGGGGATATAGTCAGGAGGCACCGGCAGTCGCGAGTGACCGTAACTGGTGGGGCCCAGCAACACCCATCACGCCACCGGTGCCCCCCTCCTCATCCACGCGTGAAGCTTTAACGCCCCAGGCGAGCCGATTGACTGGGGGTGGATTAGCCCCCAGCCTCCTGTTTTGGGCGAAGCAGAAACTAAAGGGGTGTGTTGGGACAATTGTCTATAATAACCAGACAATTGCCCCTCAACCCCCAAGAAAATCTTTTCCGCCCGTACAGGTCACTGCGCACGGCAAACACGCAGGTAAGCGTTTAGACCTGCACAAGGGGTCGGCCGGAAGTGAAGACAGGAGAGTGTAGGATAGATAAGAGACAGCAATAAAGTAAGGCTCGAGAACTCCCTGTGCAGGTCATCAGTCACCAGACATCGCTGGAACTCACGACGACTGTCAGTCAACCAATTCGTATCCGTGTTGGTAGCCGGGTCGTCAATGGGGGGAACCCCGCCGCTGTCGCAGAAGACAGACGGTGGGTTCGGGAGGTGGCAAAAGAAATGAAGTAAGAAGGAAGATGAAGAAAAGATGGTGAAATGAAAGGTGGGGAGGGAAAGACAGCCAGATCCTCCCTCGACCAAAGTCTGGGTCCCGCGACAACGACGGGGTGGGCTAGTCTTGGTCTGGACCCTCACCGACAGCCTGTCCGGCATAGGAGACCTTGCCGGGAGTAACACCTCCCGCCGGCATGGCCTGTCGGATCATCGGGCCGCGCAAACCCCTTCACCACGATAAGGTGCTAGCCTCGAAGGGGAGCATGTCAGAGTCGATTCACTATCAGTAGAGTACACCCATATGCCAGCCACCATTTTCGGCTCATTATTTAGCTAGGGGCTGCAGTGACCAGTGAGTATCGAGTACATGGTGTATCGGGTACTAGTCAGCACTGACTTTAAATCCCACGAGCCCAAATCCCACCCCCCAACCACCCAACCCAGCATCCAGCCATCCCATCTGCATGCAGCTCATATTCGGAAAACCTCTGCTCATCAGCTAAATCATTAGGATTAACCCCATTTAGATTGATAATAACATGAGCTGTCCAAATCAATATTAGGCATCATCGTCGAATGCTTCTTGTTTCGTTTAATCTTGCTGAGTGATGGTAGATCAGGGATAGTAGAACAAATGAATAAAAAAATAAAATTACTGCTATGTTTTTCGCTTTGGTGTGTGTGTGTGTATTTGTGAGTATGTGTTAGTAGATACATTTATCACTTCCGATGTGCACCAACATTTTCCTGTTAGAAAAGCAGCGAATCTATGCAGCGTCACTCCCTAGAGTTCAGGTGAGGTGAAACGAACAAATTTCATCTTCTAGATGCATAACATACATTGATCGCGAGTCAATAGATATTATGTCAGGTGATTTTTTGTTGCGATATCAGATAAGGGAGTAGCATCGTTCACTTGAGCCACGAAGCGAAACAAACAATTTTGCATCGTCCGGACGCAGGAGATTGTTTAATCATGCAGATCCAATTCATTATGGCAAGTGATTTGTTTGCTGGAGATGCATGGCTGGGGCAATGCGAACTGAAAAATCATTTTTTTTTTTTTTTTTTAAGAGTACCGGGTTTGTGATGTAATATGTATGCACCGTAGTTTTATACGCCACTCGACGCAAGTTGATTGAGTTATGAGATTCAAATGTTTGTGCTCTACTAACCTGTAGCAGCAGGAAAAAGTAATGACTATCGCATTTGATTCCGATATGAAACCATTCGACACCATTTTATATCATAAACAACCCTCCCCCCCTCCCCCACCGCTAAATGCCAACCCGCCTCTAGTTCTCCACTGAACAGTAGCGGGACGTGGAAAATGTTCATCATGTTGCATGCATCTTTAGGAGAGTGTCAGTGTCGGAAGTGCGTTCACTCACAAATCTTAATGTATCAATCATAATCACACTTAACAAGCGTCTTGTGGTATCATCCATTGTTGTGCAGCCTGCCAGGATGTATGAGTGTACTGAGTAGTAGAAATTTTATCCAGCAGCACCCTCCCCCCCCACCACTGTCGAGCGATGCTTAAGCAGAATGAAACAAGCTTCCAACAGAATAAATTCCAAGAAAAATTCGGTTAACATCCGATATTAATGAACACTGCGAGTGATATTGGTTCAAGAGTAATATTTACAAAATATATCATAGGCCTGGAATCCCCTCCTCTGCATTATAAATGCAGTTTTAGAGTGCACGTCATGGACCACGTGATCAAATAGGCTCTCAGAAAGCCGATTTATTCTTATTTGGTGAGGCCGCTTTTATTCCCGAATGATATTCCATGCATTGCAAGAAACGTTTCAAGGACTTAGTTCAAGGCCACTTTTCCCTAAGGGGCAGCGCAAAGGCCACTGAGCGGAAGTATAGAGGAGATGGTTTCAGCTGGGAGTTAACGACTAAAATTGCAAGTCATTTTATTCTCGTTGATCACTGAATTATTAAAGGAAACTACTAAAGCGGTAGGAAAATATACCTATTTCGTTTCGTAGTATGTAGTATGTAGTATGTAGTATGTAGTATGTTTATAATGGTGTATGTAGAGTTGAAAAGACAGCATCGTATTTTCCACTTTTTTTTTCATGGTATTTTATTAGAAAAGCAGAAGGGTGACTGAAGGGTTTTCTGTAACCCAGGGGCTGCACAGTGCTGCCACTGATTCGGGTGTCTGTGATGGATGGCTTCTAGTAATCTCTAGGTTTTGTTTCTACATCCAGGCCAGATTTCACATCACTACATAATGTTCTCTCTACAAGAAAATAGCAAACTGAACTCGCAGCCAAGTTACGAACAAGTATACCTATAAACGCCGGGAACAGGGCTTTAGTTACGGTTTTTGATGTTTTGCTAGTGAAAGAGTAGCCATGGTTGATTAAGATTGATTACACTGGAATTAGGTAAGCTAATTTTACCTCTAATGGCTTCATCGTGTAGTGGAACAAGTATCGTACAGCGTCGTCTAGTTCTAGTATTTTGTATTTTCATGCAATTTGAAGAAGATACGAGACAGTGATTTCTCTTTTATCCAAACACCCTCCTGTCAATCTCAGTTCTAAATCCTATCCTAACTCGGTTACACCAGACTACGGCTATCTAAGCAGCACAAGTCGTTTTAATTAATTTTTATGTCTTTTTGTAAGGCTCCCGCGATAAGCCATTACGATTCACTAGTTTCATTTGCAATTAAATCTCTGCCTTCTCTGAGTTCTGATGCGATCAGAGTAATTCTACGCTCGTATTAAAAATCAGTGTTCTAGAAAAATTCTGCTCCCAACCCTTCCAGCAGTATCCCGCCCATCCAATCCTCTCCCACCCTACACTCTATGAAGTATGAAGCTTTTCATCCCCGATTCATACTCTCATGCGGTTGCCTTGCACGTGAAGTTGGCTAACACAAAGTAACAATCTACCCACAGTCTCGCTAAACAATTACTTCCTCGTAGAGTGAAAACTGATATATACAGCAGTTGAACTTGATAATAACAATACTAATGGATGATACAGATAAATTGAAATGCTCGTAAAAAAACCGTTGCTTCTTTTAGAAAGACGGCGATTTCGCTATACGGTGTTGCATTGCGTCTCTGATTGGTAAAGGTCTCTATGATGTAGCTCGGCGTTTTCCTTGTTGTAGGCACAGCTTATAGCAAGAGATTGGTAGACGTGGGTGAGTGTGGACCTAGATTTGTACCGGGCTCTCGAGGCAGGCGAAACTTAAGACAGACACTTACTAAAAAGTATATATAACACTCCTATTCCAGCTGGTCAACTGAAAAGTACCCACGCTCTAATATTTATCCAACTCTTGCTTATACTGAATGTTTTATCGGCACGTTGCGACCAGTAATAGGCATAGAGTGTCTATTGTATACATATGAGTGGGGTGAGCAATGTAGCATAGATATGGCGTACTTGGTGGATGGTGTTCAGACTGGGAAGAGTGGCAGCCACGTGATTGTTGTGGGTTGCTTTGCTTTCGAGTCCAGATTTATACATCTGAGCGAACAGCCTGCAACGCGACTCACGAGATAGATTAATCTTGGTCCTCCTTCTCTCGCAGCATCCAGCTATCTTTAAGCTGGCGAATTCGTTCGCGGGTTCGTTCGGTCTGTATTCCCATCCTGTAGTCTGTGGTCGGCCTAACCACGCGATGTGATGCGAGTCTGATGGTCTGAGCATATACTCTGCACGAGAACACAACGCCCCGTAATTCTAAGTGCTATATTACATTCTATTGCGGAAACCACGTTAAGAACAATATTATTTTCAACCTCTTATTAATGTTGCGAAATGCGGAGGCTTTTAGAGAAAGTTCGTTCGAATATTCCACTTCATAAATAACCGTGTTAAATGTGCTTTCTGCAACGGGCTTCCAAGGAGCAAACAAGATTTTAGATTTGAACGGGGCGAAAATTTAGAGGCCCCGTGGAGTGTTGATTCGTAATTGTAAAATAGAGCAGTATGAGATGGTTTCGCATTCAATTCAGCGATTTGGAAATAATACCGCGGTGTGTCCCGACTTTCGTGTGCAATAAATTAATTAATTATTGTGCTAAGATGAAGTGAGTGCGGAGTCTATAAAGCAAGTAGATAACCAAGTCAGAGTCAACGATATTGTTGAAACTCCTATCCCCAGAGCTTATAGACAATTTGACGTCTGAGAAAGATTCAGGACTCAAGATCGACATACTATCTATTCGAAGGTGCGACCCCAGCTGGATATAAGCTATGTTAATCTTTCTTTCTCAATCTACCCCCTATACAATCTACATTATGTTTCACCACCTCTCTGCTTTATACCTTACACTAGAAATTATTTTAATATATTCAGCACTTTTATTCGGGATTGACGCTTAGAAATACACGGACAACTTGGAAAGAAAAACAAGACTTCTAGCTAGAGATTTTTTTACACGTCTTGATGAAGTCTCAGCGTTGTTTGCACATTTCCATTCAGTAAGAGACATCTGTTATCCTTTTCTCACGTGCCAGCGATAGTATTTTACATGACGGCTTACTATTCAATATTCATTACTTCTTAGTACATTACCTCACCGCCGATGCCTTCGATCTTGAGGAAAGGGTAAAGAAACATTTTTTTTGCGGAAGCAAATTAACGATTTTATAATAATCCTGTTCTTATTCTAACAACTACCGCAAAGACACTAGACAAGCACACCCAACACGAGTGAATAGCATTTTCATGAAATAAGATGCCATCAAAACATTGTTGTATTGATTCACCTGCGTCGTGAACATTTCTTTGCATCTATTGAGCTTCCCCTCGCAAATATAGGTTTATATCAGTGGTTAGTGGCAATTCAATTCAATCTAAAGTGCGTACTTTGATAGATTTGACAAAATTTTCTATTTCACTTTCCGCTAATCATACCTTATTCTCTATATAATCTTTTGACTTTATCCTAAGGAAGTTACCGCTGGCTGGCTGCTAACTGAAGCTGATGAAATCAGTCGAATTTCAGCGATGCAAGATGAGATATGAGAATCATGTTCTTTACAGAGTAGAGACATATATATGTTGCTGTGGTTGGGATCTCTACAGTCATGATTGCTGTGTCAATATTTGTTTAGCTTCAAGTCTCTTGACAATATATATACATATAATATTCTTCTATTGCATTAACTCTTGTTCAAAGTAAAAACAAACAGAGCCGTCGAATTTCTGGGTCTCATTTAACAGTAAAGCAGCAGAACTGCACAACCCCTGGTGCTCGGAAACGTTCAACTTTGAGCGTCTCCATGATTACATAGATATCGTGTACACGAGTGTCTACAACGTACACGGGTAGGTAGAGAAAACAAATTAGATAGAATTTAATGCACCTTTTTCACTTTACAATTCAGGGAGTAGAGAGATCAAATTGTTTAATTACAAAGAACTCTGTTGTCAACTAATTAAAGAAGTTGTAATTATTCGTGACGTAATACTCGACTCGTATCTTCTTGAACATTTTTTTTGTTATTTGTCTTTGAAACCATTCTACGAGTACATTTTCCGAGTGGCTTAATTACGTACTCCCATTTGAAAAGCGCTCGCGAGCTGTGGACGTCAGGCAATCCACATCATTGTTCAGCTGCTAGCGAGGAATATCATTTAGAGTGAAACTGAACAAGGAGGACGTGAGAGCGGTCGCGAAACGCAGAGACAGGTGAGTGCCAATTTGACAATACGCGGAAGTGCCGCTGCGGCTCATTTCCAACGGTATGGGTACATTCCAGGGTGGCTGGTCACGCCGTTGCTGTATTCTGATAACCACAATCGGAAATCTCTCGCTCTTTCTCTCTTACTCTCTCTCGCGATCTCGCTCGCGTTCTCTCTCCCTTTCTTTATACACACGCAAGTCTAAATGAGAATTCCTCTACCAGCTTGTTGCTCTCGAATATATATATATATTATATTTCGATGCGGCAATGTTATGCCCTTAATTAAAATGCAAAGTATTTCCGACTATTCCCTCAATTTAATGAAAATATCGAGAACCGTTTGAATTGTAAAGGTTACTTTGAACGTTGCCGGACATATATTTCCTTCAAAGGAAACCGACTGACTCGACAAAGTATATCTATATGTAGATATTTGGAGCACATCATTATTTCGTCTGCAAGTCTAAATTGCAAAGTCAGATCTGCTTAAACTCGTTTAAAATGGCATTATTATACTTTGTACTCCTCTTGAGAGAATAAAGATAATTTAGAAACTTTTCAATGGCTTTTTGTAAAGTTCTTGAATCTCTCTAGTTCTATTATATTGTTGTATGTGGACTTTGAGAGCGAGTCGAGAAAATGGATGAAATTAGGACTTGGTATTCATAGTTCATACCTGTGCACACCTGAGCTGAGCTGCTCTGAGCCGAGCTCAGCCAAACAAGGGAAGACAATTCGAAACGCAACGTTGGCGTCGGCGTCGGCGTCGGCGTCGGCGTCGGCTTCGGCGTCGGTAGACCCCTGTGATTGGAGTCACTCGCTGCAAAATAATATGATCAAGTTAGTTTCGAGTTTCCGCCGACTACTCATGAGCCCTTGCTACGAATGACATGCTTTCAAATCAACCACGAGGAACGGAATCTGATAAAATGACCGATGACCTGGCAGCTCTGATTTCTCGATAAGAACAACATTTATGTGTTTCTGGACGTGATCTTGATCTTGATCGGGAAGCGATCTCATGAAATGATTTCGCGAAACGGACGCTTCTCAATCGACAAATTGATACAGATTTTTTGATTAAATATTTGAATGGGCTACAAGACCCGTGTGCTTTGGATTTATAATGATCTGATTTCACGCTTTCCACCTCGTGATCGAGTACAAGCGTGTCATAGATCATTCACACAACCAGACGACTAAAATGGATATAGAAAAAACATCAAGCTATATTAACAACTTATACCTTTACGTATTCGAGTAGTAGTATTACTGTGCAACGAACTTTATAATAATCATCAATTGAAAGATATTGCATCACTAGCTCGATTGATCAATAGATCCATTTGAATTAATCATTTTCAGTAAAGCTGAAGATCTAGCCAACATTCATCCTCACTCATCTTAACTATTTCTGATTTAACAAATGCTTTGACATCCATCTGGCTTCAATAACCTATTACGAAGTAGGTTGTTACATTCCTATTACCAAAGTTATTCCCGAGCTAACCTATTCTGTATTCTATAGAGACTGTATCTCCAAAGGCAAATTTATTTGCACGATAATTAATAGTTTACCAAAGCTGGACAGTGCCATCACAACCAGGTAGTAAGAAGGGTACTTCTCGATTTTATTGATGAGTGATTGCAGAATCTTTCTTCGTTACATCGTCGATGGGGGAGCCCAGATAAATGGGTTCATTGTTTCACTTAATCGGCACATGGAGGCTTTCCTTGTGAACAATCAAGGATATGTAAGTGTTTTTCTTTCCGTGCTTCCTCCAAAACGAAGGCAGGATTTGGAAGGCAATTGGTTGTTTGAATTGACGACGGTGCATTACGTTTACTGTGTTTTTACAGTGTTTTTACCGCGTGCTTGTTTTTTTTTATTGCAGTGGTGAAGCAATTCTACGAGGTACAGGTGTACGACGAGTTCGTCATCTTGGGCAACACCGCAGTGCTCAAATGCCACATTCCCTCGTTCGTTCGGGAGTTCGTCACCGTCACCTCCTGGGTACGAGGACCGGCAGAACGCATCGTTACAGATATTAGAAAAGGTGCGTTCACCAGTTCTCCACACTTTTCTCACACAGTTTACTAAGCGTTCCACTCATTTAAACAAAATGAACAAAACATCATTTACGCGGATTAATCGAAATTTTGACTTATTTTTTTTTCAATTGTACTTGCATCTTCATACAGTTTTTGGAATTAAACTGGATTTATTCTTTTACATGCATTAAGTATGCTACAAATAAGCTCAGGGGTATATCTTCAAAAACCACTAAATTAGGAGATGATCAAAGTTAAAAAGGTCATACAATATAATGTGAAAATAAGTCAAAAAGTTTCTTCAAATGCCCTTGCTAGATGGCGACATCCTGGAAAAGAGTACCCACAAAAGTTCATAGTTTCTACTGGAGAAACGCAATCGCGATATGCTTATTCATGAGAGGGCTTGATCTTAATAATAGCAGGCCAGATTCACAACTTTCCCGTTCCTTCGAGTTGGATATAATCGCCCGCAACAGTGTGAATCCAAGCCATGTGATTGGATCATGGATTAGCTGTTGCTAGAAGGTGGTAAGAAGTTAATCCTTGATATAGCACTTATGTCAAAGTTACGAAAAGTTCCTAAGCCAGCCCTTAACAGCTGTTATTACTACTAGAAAAGATGTGCCACTTTGTTTGTGGCTATTTTTGGCACATTTCTTAGCCCACAACCCTGCAAAGAACCCAGAAGAAAATAATTCGCAAAATTCTACACAAAGAAATGTATGTCAAATGAGCATATTGATAAGCATCAAGTTACACTTTAATATGAAACTTTTTATCTGTTTGATGTTCTCTCATACATCCACTCAAACACACCGCCAGGTGAGATTTAACGGATTTGTATGGAAAATTAATTGAAAACTCGAAGTTATATAAAGAAGCAACAGCCTTTTATACGCCTATCAACATACCCATATTAATTAATTACTTTCAAAATCTACCTTTGAAGCTTGAAGTTTTCAACCCAACTAATTGGCTGGATTCTGACACACGAAACAATGCATTGTAATCCATATATGAATATTAGTGCCGAGGATAGCAAACAATTTTAGAAAACTGTGAATTTCCGAAACACCACCCCTCCCCAGGATCCATCCAGGGCTTATCTCGCCCAGGGGTGCAATTTCTAGCCTCGAATCGATCACGGTTGGTTGTTGATCGCAACTTGTCACATTATTGGCGAGGGGTTGGGATGGGATGGGGTGGAGATTGGGGTTAGGTGCAGAGATTTTCCAACGTGATTACTGTTTTGATGCACACTGACATTTTAAAATCAGAAACCACCGGATGATATTATTCAATGAAATAAATTCATCATCATATTGCAACCAGCGTGCTTTTCTTGTGGTTAAACTTTCGGAGACAATTTTTTCCGTATACCTGATGAAAAGAAATCTCTTTATATTGCCCCTTCCCCACCCCACTCTCCCATCAATCTCTCAACGAACCAAAGTTGGAAATTTTGTCAATCGAGTTGCATAATTTTATGATTAAAAAGTCTTGTAGCAAAGACCGCCGTCTCGGAAGACATATCACATAGATGGGATCGGGAATGTACCCATAGGTTAAGACCGTGGAATGAACCCATTGAACGGACCCATGGAATGGTCCCGATTGCAGGAGGGAGGTACACTGTGTTTCCTTCGGGGGAGCTGCACATCCGTCGAGTTAGCCACGAGGACGGCGCCCTGGCCTACAGGTGCGAGACCAGACACACCCTCACCGGGGAACAACGCCTCAGCGTCATCTCTGGAAGGTAGGCAGTAGGCAGTAGCTAGTAGAAATTAGGCAGTAGAAAGTAGGCAGAAGCTTTAGGCAGGAGGCAGTATCGAATAGACAGAAGCACTTTTTTCAGAGTTAAACCGCATTAACTCCTAAACAGCACCTAGCTTGCTCTGCGGGCTGCATTTAGGAGTCGATTATATTTTCTGCTAAAATTGACAGGAGCCATTAGATAACAAACCGAAGACAGTCGAGGCATAAGTAAAAAGGCAAATGCCCTTTATTTTGATTCAAAGGGATATTGTTTCACAACAAATGCAATAACTCCAAACCAAATCATGTGATTTGCTCTGCGGGCTGCATTTAGGAGCCGTTTACATTTTCTGCTAAAATGACAATAAGTTGGCAGTGGGCTGTGCGCAAAAGTAGGCAGATGCATGGCAGCATGTAAAATATAGCTGAAATTTTTTTGGAGTACGGGAGTTACTAATCTTTTCAACACAGAAACTCCCGCGGCACCTAATTTGCTCTGCGGGCTGCGTTTAGGAGTCGGTTTTACTAGGTCTTAAATCCCAGTCAGTAGGTAGTAGTCGATATATGACAAGCCGTAGACAGTGTTTCCAATAGAAAGTAGGAAGGATAAGCTTGTTTTGGAGTAAGAGAGTCCTTTAAACACAAGTCCATAACACGGCACTTAATTTGCTCTGCGGGCTGCGTTTAGGAGACGGTTGTATTTGCTGCCAATATTACACTCTATGCATAAATTTTCCTCTTCCCTTCGCCGCGTCAACGCAAAATCGAGTGCTTTTTGCCATTTCACTAGGAAAGTTTCTCATAGCCATTTGTAACTAATAATAGTGTCGCTAGAATTAGCAGCGAGTGATTATTTAATTAGCGTAAGCTTATTAGATGGCGCGTCGTGCTGATTGGGTTAGCATCTACCTAGCCTTACTCCTGTCTGCTTCCGAGCAGACTGATTTATTGGCTAATACAATTCCGGGAAGCGAGTCTGTCGGAGTTTCTTCGATTACAAAACACACTTGTCAATAGAACTAGTACAATTGGAAGTTACCACCCATTGAACGAGAAACTCAAAATACGAAGTACATGTAACCTCCTCTTGCGGGATTCTAGACCCTAGATAGACGTTGCATGGCACGTTGTCTGAAGGGGGCACCCCTTCCTACCGTACCCACCGCCAATCGGGCCAACAGACTAGATTTCCTGCAGTAATTCCTTGCTTCACACCACTGAAAATCGAATTGCAAATCCGATCGAAGTCGGAAATTATCCAGACTTGACTTGACGTTCATTTGGAAAGTTCTGATTTTGAACAATGTAAGAAACTCGGCAACGGGACGGGAACGCTGTTCTTCTGTATTTCCGCGGTTAGATTTTGAATGCTTAGTTTTCGCATAACTAATCTATACCCGGCAGCTAAGAACTCTCTAGTTTTGGGGACCTCAGGATCTCAAATGTATCCCCATTCTATTAATTTACCCGCATCATCTAAGATGTGGAACCAGAATTATTTGAAAGTAAAGAGCATGTGAATTCACTCCGAGTTTAATTATTCTTTGGTCACCTCTCCAAGAATGCTTACATGTTCTATGTACATGTTGCACGACATGTAGAAGTTTTCCTATTCATTAACCATCGCAAATAATCGCATTCTTATGAAGGCAATAATTATTTTTTATTTGCGGACTAAATTCTTATGTTTTTTTTTTTATCTTATACGCGCAAAAAGTTAGGTTGTGCGCCATAAATGCTAGTTCATTCCTTCGCTCTGCTTCTCAATCTGTAGACTACAAATAATTATGCGAGAAATTTCATGATTTATATTTAAATTGAGGGACAATTTTCTGCGGATTAATTTGTTATCACCGACTAATGGCTCCTGTGAAAGGTAGTCATTTCCAGCGAAGAAAATTATTGCAGAGAAAAACCACCATTAGCTCAATGGCTGACTTAACAAAAAGAAAGCGAAGAAAGAGAGAATATACACTTTTTTGTTCCATGATTTCTTTGATTGGATGACGACGCTACGGACCTACAGATGACAGCTCCGTGGGTCTCCGTCGTTAGCACGCCGAGCACGCCGATTTTCCGCTTATTGATCAAAATGTAATAATTGCTCGTCGAGATTTTCCAAGTGCAACCTGCTGACTGCGTTTCCCACTGATATACTCAACTTTACACACAACATGCTATTTGTTTTTCGTTCGATGCCCATGGGATTGAGTTATTAGTGGTCAATGTTTTCGTGACACTTTTCCAGGAGTACCTCGCTGTAGCCAGAGCCAAATATAGCAAGGAATTTCATTGAAAACCGAGTTGTTGCGAGGCAATATTTGCCTATTTACCTATCGCTTGTCAGTTCAAACGCTAGAGCATGCGGGTGGGAGGGGGAGCGATGGGTCGGGGGGGGGGTGACCAAACAGCAAAACTTCTCCCGTAACACCACTCAACATATTTGGACTAAATTTCACTTCCTTTTTTTGGCTATGCTTTGTGACGCAGCTCTCCGCCGAGTCAAACTGTCAACAATGAAACATTTTGCAGCTTGAAACTTTCAGAGCCGCTTACGAATATATTAAAAAAGCGGTTACGCGTCCAGAATTTAGAACGTATTATTTTTCAAATAATGAAATGTACGTTTTTATTTATATAAATGTTTGCTTACATTCTATGTCCTACTTTGAAACTTGTATTTTGTTCCCGGAACTCTCGAAACTTGCTATCTAAATCCGATATCCCCGCTCCAGCCATTGCAGCGCCGGTTGTTGGGATGATGACATGTGGTGGTTGATGTTGGTTGATGGTGGTTGACGGTGGTTGTGTTTCCCCCCCGGCAGGGTGATCGTGACAGATCCTCAGAGTTCGGTTCCCCCGCGGGTCACAGACTCGCGCAGCACGCTGCAAGCTCGACAGAAGGAATCGGTTGAGCTGCCTTGCGCCGCACAAGGCTTTCCGCTGCCCACGTACACGTGAGTAAACCATTCGCCATTCACAACGCCTAAGGTAAGGATATGCACACCTATAAAAGCTCCCCAAGCATCAAGGCTACAGCTAGATCAAACTCATGTGCACTTTTATTATCTCATAACCACATTCATTCTTGAGATAATGATTATTTCTCGTAAGCTCCGGCCCGAGGTTATGGCTGTTGGTAGGGGTAAGGGTAAGGGTGGGAGGGTGGCGGGGTTGGCAAGATATCTTTGTTGTCGGCAGCTCGCGCATACCTCGATGCGATCCGACGCCGCGACGGCGTGAGCAGCGTTCCTTTAATCAGTTCACCGTTGCCCCGTTGCACCGCCAGCCAGCAGACAGGAAGTCAGCTATGGTGGGAATGTGCAGACTGATTCCTGACAGCCAGCGCTAAGGGAGACACACACACAGCTCGAACTGATGCGGAATCTTCATCCTTGCGTCATGCGTGCTAGCCTTGGAATTCCGTTTGAAGGGTGTTGGTGGTGGGGCGGGGGTTTTGCGTGGGTTTTAGGGAATTAACAGCCAGGCAGCGCGAGCGAGGACTGATAGTGTTAATTGGGAAAAGAGACTAAGAGACAATTAGGGCCTAAGGGCCGCCGCGTTTTGCGGTGTTATGGCCCAAGATCATCGCTGCCAACGGGCGGAGCGCAGGGGGTGAAATTTTGTCGTGGGCCTTGTGTGGTTGTGGGATCCGACAAGACAAAAAAGGATCGCAGGCTGCGTAGGCAGTAGAAGAGTAGGAAATGTAGGGGGGAAAAAAAACATGGATTAATAATGAGTTAACGGCGGGGCATGCACACGGAAAATGGTCCAGGGAAAAGTGTACTACCATCAAAATTAACCACTCCCTCCCCCTTATAATATTATGACAATCTGCCCGGCGGGGAGGGGGGGGGGGTAGGGAGTGAAAACGTAAATCTCATTTGCCAAGAAATGCTTAACTGGAAAATGCAGGACTTTTTCATAGCTCTCAGTCATCTCTTTCATTTTAACCAGCACTACTATCCTATCTATCTTCCTCCCTCGTTCGGGATCCCTGTATCCACTAGATGTCTCTACGTCATCTCTCTCTATCGCTTCGTCTGCAGTAGTACTCATCTGCCAAACGCAATGCTGAAATTGAACAATTTTTTTCCCGCGCATATATTATTATTGCAAATTAAATTTCATCTTATACGTTAGGAATGTAGAATTTTGACTGAAAAGTACCTACATTTCGATTTTTAATCTATTTCCCGCTCTATATTCCCCGCTCTATATTCCCCGCTCTATATTCCCCGCTCTATATTCCCCGCTCTATATTCCCGGCTCTACATTCCCGGCTCTATATCCCCGGCAGCAGCGCAGCGGGCCCGCCAGCCGGCAGGGCGAGGGAGCAAATCTGGTGTAATGTTTTCAAGCGCGCATCTTTTTTAATCAACAAATGGATTCATCCAATAATCTTACCGATTGATTCGATAAATCTCCTGCGGTGGCTTAGTGCTTCCAGACCCATCTGGCGGCACCATGTGCTCACTGACGCAGTTTTTTACGTTTTCAGCACCCATCCTTCCCCCCAACCCTCCCCACTACCACCAGTTCCTCAGAAGTTAAGCTATATTGTGCTTCTTCGGGTGCTGTGAGCGTGAATCTGTAGCAGACCAGTCTTCTTTATCATCTTTAGTTTTTGGCATCTCTTATCGATGATGTAAGCCATAATTTAACAGCTTCGCCTGTTTCTTGAGCGCCAGAAGGACACTGCAGCCATTTTTTTATACTTTGAATTTGACCTTGATTTTTTTTCTATTTCATTGCTTTTCCAGCCCGTTTCAATTCAATCCTACTCGATCAAGCTTGGCATCACCCTCATGTGTAAGGATTAACTAACGCGCATAATCCCTAGTGCCTTTTGCTTGCCTCCCATGCAAACATATCTTTATTTCTTTTTAATCTCTTTAATTTTTAAAACTTCAGTAAAACAAACGATTTTCTTTGTTCTCAACGATGCTTAAAACAATGTTAGAAAACCGAACACATCATTACTGCAAATGGGAAAATACTGCTCGAAGTCGCTACTTCAAGTCACCCCACCTGCGGTAGTGAAAGAAACGACAGCGCAGCTAATAAAATAAGAAAATTGATAGCATCCAGAAAATTCTCGTGGCATCTTATATAGAGACAGACGTCAGAGCCACGCATTTCAAGTCCTCAACGTGCGGCGTTCACCGAGGCTTAAGCATGGCTGTCTACGACAAGTGATTCGACCGTGGTGCTCCAGATGGTTCGTGTCCCGGGACGATGAGCGCAGCTTGCCCGTGAAATTGAGCAGTCGCGTGCGTCAGGTCGCCGGCAGCCTCTTCTTCGAGCACGCCTCCGTGGAGGACAGCGCCCGCTACACGTGTCTCGTGAACAACAGCGTGGGCACCGAGCGCGCCACCTCCACGCTCACCGTAGCAGGTAACACGTGACTTCGCTCTACACAGGACACCTACCTCAATAAATGGATAGCGCATCGTATTGAGCCTGTCAAATAAAGTAGTTTTTCGCCATCTTGTTGGCCCTAAATAAAGCAGACGGCAGGTGCGGCAGACGGCTGATTCCTCCTGTTCGTGTAATTAAAAGCAACGCACGTTGGCATATCCTGGCTGGAGAGTTACAGCTGTGTGATTTAATATCTTGGAATATGAGTAATTGACAAAATTTGATAGCTAAGATGATAACGTGTTAAACATAGTATATTTATCAACAGAGGTCTTATGAGGCCATGGTTCCAATCTGAATACCTCACAGAGGCTCTATTAAAAACACAAACACCAATTAATTATAAAGAGATCGATTCAAATTACAGAAAAAACTCGCGAATCGCAACGAAATAACAATGGTCTGATACAATCAGACAGCTTCTTGGGACATTAAAGATAGCGGCCAGCATCGTAATATGGCATAAAAGTCTCACCATACGAAGCGCTATCCAGGCTATAGAGATCAGTGCTCCAGGATAGGGTCGTGCTTAAAAATTGGCCGCCAATTACTTTTCACCAACTCATTATTATAATAATAAGGTGTCGTCAGGAGAATATCTTGATATGATTCGATTTTTTTTAAATTTAAAGTCCACCTGCTTAGTTCAAGCAAGCCTTTCTTAGGGTATGCACGTTTCTGTACAAGACCAACCCCGACGCCTGGTGAGACTGAAACCATCCAAAATTGTGCAAACGCAAAATATGGCATAAGGAAATATACGAGTCATGCAATGCATATATCAAATAATAGTACTTATGAGCTGTCTCAATATCAAGTACGAAATGAAAGTCCACGATAAATTCACAGGTTCAAGTAAAAGTGTGCAAGACCAAGCGCAGTCCCAATGAGTTTCTCCGAAGACTTATTAAGATTCGAACTTGTTCCGTTTTTCATCGCTAGTTGACAGCTCCTAGGGGTATTGACCAGGTACAGAAGTTTTGCTCACCCCTCGAGGAATGGCGAAGAATGATTGAATTCATTGCTATCTCGTCAGTTTCTGAACTATTTATCGATCTGCGAGATAATGTTTTTACATATTAATATAATGTGAGGTATTTCATAACAGGTAAGAGACCCGAGCCATACCACTTTCAAAAAGCAATTTGCCTTCGCACATTTATACCCATCATTAGCATGTTTATCACAATAAAAGTTTTAGGGGATAGTTTTTAACTAAGGCATTAGTCATACGTTGTAATGGAAGTTTTAATTTGGTAGGATGAAGTTTTGTTAAATTGAATGAAGGCAAACTCTTTGCAGGGTCCACATTTTAGTAACGAGATTTTAATGCCAATGCTTATGTTATTTAGTTTCTTATTGTTTATTGTCAAAAAGCTTCTTAAAGTTAAACAGACTGATTATTTACTGAACCCCAGCGACTTCGCGAATTTAAATGAACAAACTGTTAATAGTTACTCAAACATCGATATCGTAACGGCGAGTACAGCCGCTGAGCAGAGAAGCAACAATTCTTCCATTGAATCGAGACACGCGTCGAACAAAATGTAGCCGAAAAGCAAAAGTGAAAGGTTTTCATCATTTCTATGGCATTGGTCTCTGATTGGTTCAATATCAACTTCAAGGTCGCACGACCGCTGACAATAGAGCTGGCATAAATGTCAATACCATACTTAACTGCAACCGAAAGGTCGGATTGAGTATCAGACTAAATGTCTACGCCGAACGTACTACCACCAACCACCAAGCTCAATCATTTCCAACCGAATAACTTTAGACTTGCTGAGAATTCATTTTTTTTTTATAAAGGCGGGTAAAATTTCTTCGGTCAATATCCCAAAAAAATACTTCATCTTATTGGCTTTCTCCTTGCTCAGACTTATATGCGATAGCCTTTACTTAATATGTACCCCTTACTGGACTTAGTTTGAACTTTTCTACACCTGCGCTGGATTCGCCGATCTGTCAATTATCTGGCGCCAGTCCCCCTCTCGTTTCCATTCTCATTCCCCTTCCCGTTCCAGCGATTTTCCACCGTTCCAGTACTAGAAACCACGACGCCTGATCATGGCTGCGCCGGATGCTGAAACGACACACAATCGGTAACCTAATCTATGTCTTGGAAGAGGAAGACAGAGAAACAAAAACGATGCTATTGAAGGATGTTCGCGGAACGTAGCTAATGTTACTAACATTCTAGCTGGTCCATTATTCAATCTTCCTGCCCGAATCATATTACATACCTTCCTTCGTTTGGTCTGTCTACCAATTATAATTGAGCCATTTACTCGAAAGTAAGGACGTTTAGACTCCAGATAGCTGTTTCACTAGAATTTATTTCATTCTGAAATTTGACCGAGTGGTTTGAAAGAAATAGTGAATTCGAGTCATGTTTCAGTTAATCCTCTAATTTGGGGCAGAGGTTAAATAGCGTGATATTTTACGGTGAAACTACCTTAACCTGTAATGGAGGGACTTGCAATTCCAATAAACCCTGGAATTTTTTTGATCCTCTTTGGAATGGAATGTATCTTGTCAAGGGATGTTTCTAATTTCCGTTATGGGATTCCATCATCATTCATCATCACAAGCGCTCGTCATTTCATGATACGCGGACGTCTGCAAACCCATGCCACAGACAAACCGATGGCGAAATAGGGCGTAGCTTAACATAAAGCGATCACTGAAACAAATAGATTAGCTCGTGTAGGGCCGGTATTACAATGTCCAGCTAAGCCGTTAGTTAAACTGCTCTTAACAACTCATCCCACCCCCCATGATGACGGCGAATCGGTTGCTATCATGATTACAAACTATCTAAGGGTTTTACTTGCCGGACGTAGTAATACCTGCTCTTAGATGGCAGTTACTTGAGATAATAGGCACACAGTAGCGGTATAGTCTGCGACGAAAGTTTAATTTTCTTATGGAATAAGTTATTCTATATATAAAATAGGCATTAGTCAAGTATTATTGAGAAAAATCTTTCAATTCACTACGCTCATTCTTCCCAAAAATAAATATTTAAAGTACAAAATATTACGTTTCCTCCTGATGTGAGAGTGAAACCAGAGCGTCTGAATGGTCTCTAGCTGTGTTCAACGACCCACAGCAAGGTTTGTAATTGCAAAATTAAAACAGATCAATGAAAAACAGATCAAACTTACAAAAATACGGGCTTCAATCGGGCAGATATGCAGATATGCTTAAGTTTCCACTAACCACGACACTTAAATGTTGTGAACCATCAACGAAATCAAAGCGTTCCCAACACTCGTTCCCCACGGCAGCTTCGCTCTCGGCGTACATCAGCCCGCAAGTGCAAACGGTCGACGTCGGCAAGCCGGCGTTCCTCAATTGCACCACCGAGGGCCACCCGCAGTTGTCCGTGACGTGGCGCAAAGACGGTCGCCGCGTGGGCAACTCTTCACGCGTGCGGATCCTCGAGGGACAAGTGTTACGTCTGGACGCCGTCGAGCGGGATGACAGGGGGATGTACCAATGCGTCGTGTCCAACGCCGACGAGACGGCTCAGGGCACCGCGCAGCTTAAGCTTGGAGGTATGCAGGTGCACGATGCCCTCGACAAAAGAGTCTCAGTGTCGCCTCGTTATCATATGGAAGCATGCATGCGTTTAACTCATGTCTATCGAGTCAAATCTCAGCGGGAAATGTAGCAAAATCTTATATGTTTTCATTACCACAAATGTGGCCTTTAAAGTAATATTTTATAGCCCCATTAAATAATAACAGGGCTATTAACTGCATACAGTTTTTTCTTGTGACTATTTACTGTCGCTGTCTGATAATTCGACAGTTTATGTTGGCCGTAGATTGTTAACGGTGGCTCATGCTCGTTTTATGATTAAAGGCATGTGGTGCGCTTGTGTAACCATTGAATGTTAATGGTGACGTATATTGATCTGAAAACTGTCGACTGTTGGCTTTTCCAGACGCTGCGCCGATTTTCGTGAGCAAGTTTTTAAGTGAAACGCTGCCGTCGGGACCAGCGTGGTCGGCACGTTGCGAGGCATCAGGATCACCGCCCCCTGCCATTACCTGGCTCCTTGACGGCATGACCTTGGTTTCCAACAAGAGGGTGGCAATCAGCAACCGGTTCGCCCTCGACAGCGTGCTCAGCTACGTCAACATTTCGGCGCTTCATTTGGAGGACGGAGGCACCTACGAGTGTGTGGCCACGAATTCGGTGGGTCGAATTCGGCACTCGGCGATTCTTGGCATTTTCGGCGACCCGTACATTAAGCCGATGCCGGATAGGAGTGTCGTAGCGGGTAAATCGGCTACCTTCCAGTGTTTGGTGTCCGGATATCCCATCAGCGACGTGCATTGGGAGCGAGATGGCAAAATACTACCCGAAAACCACAGGTAGAGACATGAATTATAACTTACGTTGACGTTTTATCTATTTTTCAACTGCCCCAGTAGGGACACTAAGCAATAGGAAAAAACAAAAGCAATCATTGATTGAATTATTGTTGTCTTATAGGCAACACGTACACAAAAACGGTACCCTGATCATGCAAGGAATCCAGAAGGTGGCAGACGAAGGGGGATATCTGTGTGTGGCTTCGAATCCCAGCGGCAAGACAGCGAGGCGGAAACTCAACGTGCAAGTGCTCGGTAAGTTCTACCAATTGACACCCATCCATTCCCGGAATGCCGCTCTCGGCTCATCCTAGCCTTTATCATAGGGCAAGCAAAGTTCAAACCATAATACCGTGCTACTGTTCTTTCAACTTCATTCAAATGCACAGGTTAATATTCTGGCAAACTAAAATTGATATAGCTCATTGAAGGCCCTGAAACTTGCGCTTCAAAAGTAGGGAGCCTTTGACACAAGCAAAATCGAGAGACCACAGATGTCGGCTCGCTACACGCTTGATTGAAAGCTCGTACAAATGATGATTGTGAGAAACAGCACACGCGAACTTGCTGTTCGCAGAGGCACCAGAGATCGACCAGTTCCACGCGAAGCCACGTCTGCAGAGAGGGATGAGGATGCACCTGACCTGCGTGGTGAGCAAAGGTGACTTCCCGATCGTGATCAAGTGGCTGAAGGACGGAGCGGCGATCCCGGCGAGCATGGGGGTGTCCGAGCGCACCCTGGACGAGTACTCGAGCACGTTGACGTTCTCGGACCTGGCCGTCAGCCACACGGGAAACTACACGTGTCAGGCTTCGAACGCGGCGGCGACGACGACCCACACGACGGCGTTGGTCGTCAACGTGCCGCCGTCGTGGAGGATCGAACCCGAGGAACAGGAAGTGGTTGTCGGCGGGAACGCGATGTTGCACTGCGCGGCCGACGGGCTTCCGAAGCCGACGATCTTGTGGAAGAAGGAGGCAGCGCCACAGACGGGACAGTATAAGGATCTTGGACATTCCGCGCCCAATTGCAAGTAAGTTGATGGTTAATTATAGAGTGAGGAAGTAAAAAGTTTTGCTCCTTTAAGAAAAAAAAAATGTTATCATATCTTGAGCTTGATGGTGCGATGAAAAAGTTTCAATAATTAGAAAATATTTTGAGTGCCCGCGAGTTAACTTTTTGGAAAGTCGTTAAAGAATGTTTAATTTCAGAATTCTTGCGAATGGAAGTTTGTGGATCGTGGAGGCACGAGCGGAAGAGAAAGGCAACTATTTGTGTCAAGCGACGAATGGCGTCGGCGCCGATTTGAGCAAAGTCACTTTTCTCACAGTTCACGGTAAGCTTTAGCTACTTGACTTGTGTGTTAGGGTGTGTGTGTGTATGTGTGTTACATTGTGACTTGAAGGCGTTGCATTGCGTTGCTCAGGGAACTAGAAGCAATATTGTGTCACGCCAAACTCTGCTGGAAAGAAAATAAACGCTGCTTAGTTTTCCATTGGGAATTTCCATCAAGAAGTTCATATACCTACGTTATATTATTTTCAGTACAGACGTGATAACTCTTAAAGAGATGTCGCACAGCAACCCAACCGTCTAAATCTATCTAGTGCATAACAATCTAATTAAATACTAATTAATATTTCGATATGATTATTAAGATAATTATAATGTTTGTCACCAAGTTTCTAGCACCCATGCCTTCTGCCGTCTTGTCGCGTATGATTAGCCATTTGCATGTCATCTTCCAAATGCGCTATACTGAACCATGCACGTCTCATCATTCGCGATTCACGAGCAGCAATAACGAGTAGAAAACGTGAACGCGATTTCATCTTTCGTCGCGTTGCGAAATATCAATGGGAATTAGAAGCATCGCTGACACGTGTTTAATTCCAACGCGACGGAAAATCTCTACGGAAAACCAATGTAAATAACGTACAGAAGTACGAATTAAAGAGCTAATCTCGTTTATTATTAAAAGCGTCCCCCGGGCATGGAGCCCCGAACTTCGATCATTTCATGCATAACCAGCACACTGCACGCTATCGAGTGTGCCATTAACCACGTGTAATTATCGTGCACACAAATGTTGC
The DNA here is from genome assembly GCA_921293315.2 of Nemurella pictetii. Classification (NCBI taxonomy): domain Eukaryota; kingdom Metazoa; phylum Arthropoda; class Insecta; order Plecoptera; family Nemouridae; genus Nemurella; species Nemurella pictetii. The sequence continues at coordinate 20,612,155 of OV121116.1, read as the reverse complement.
AGTGCCGGCACGATTTGCTTCCCGCTCGGAAAACATGACAGTGGCAAGAGGCCAGGTAGCCACTCTAAACTGTCTCGCCGAGGGCGACAAGCCCGTGACGATCCAATGGCTCCGCGAGGGCCTCCATTTCGACGCTAAACACCACCCTCGCGCTACCATCAACGAGAAGTCAGTCAACTCCGGCGTCCTCTCCAGTCTCGTTCTGAGACACACGCATCGAGATGACTCCGCGAAATTCGCCTGCCTCGCCGACAACCGATACGGAACCGCCGATTTCGTCTGGCACTTGATGGTGCAAGAACCACCGGAACCGCCTCTCAACTTCCGGATGATAAGTTATTCGAGCCGGGCCGTAAATTTGACGTGGGATCCACCGTTTGATGGGAACAGCGGCATTGTCTCGTATATCACTCAATACAAGAATGCGTCCGGTGTTCCGGGTGCTGTCACTGCATCTGCTGCTGCCGCTGCTGCTGTTGCTGTTGCCCCATCCACCCCCAGCTTGTGGGGGGCTGCGTTGCATATGAAGGTGCCCGGAGATCAGCTGGCTGTTACGATTGATGGTCTCTATCCGGCGCACAACTATCAGTTCCGTGTGCTGGCGGAAAATGTAGTCGGTTTGTCCAATGCGAGCGAACTCATCGTGCTGAGCACTTCTGAAGAGATACCTGGTGGACCGCCTGTCAATCTCAAGGTTACTGTCAAGAACTCGGAAACGCTGCAAGTCAGCTGGAAGGTGAGAATTTCTAAGTTGCATTTTACCATTAATGTTTCCGTCACTGCCAAAAAACAAATCATTATACCCTACACGTACTTTCATAAATATAAAATGATTTTTATCTATCTGTAGAGGCGAATTTGAAATTATCTGAGTTCTTTCGTTCGGGGAAAACATAAAAAAAAACGCACAAAGAATCCCTCGTGGACTTTATATTGAGTTGAAAAAATTTTCATCACTGGAATATTTGGAGGTTGATACGTCGATTCAGTTGGGAATTGCCTAACATGCTGTCATTCGGTGTCCATGGACGACTTCATCATATTTCTAGGCGGAAAAAACGCCGAAAAAAAATTATCTGCCGTGTGTCTTGTATAAGTAGACACTCTACTTATACAATAAATGTTTCACATAGAGGCCGCGTTTGGAATCAGATCGATACAGATGGCCACTTCAACGGAGATTTCATCCCGTGTGTTTTTGCTCTTCCAGCCTCCCGAGAAGCATCTTCACCACGGCGAGATCATCGGCTACTACATCGGCTACCGTGTGAGCAACTCGACCGAGACGTTCCATTACAAGACGCTGGAGGTGATCCCTGGCATGGAGCTGGAGAACAGTCTGACCAACCTACTCAAATTCACCGAGTACAGCGTGCTGGTACAGGCGTACAACCGTGCCGGCGCGGGTCCCAGGACACAGGAAGTCACTGCTACCACCGACGAGGGCGGTGAGTTTAACTGTCAGTTGGCAGTGGGAGCGATGTCGTCTTCGACTCACAAACAATGGCTATCTGTGACATTAACTATACCAGTGGCAGACGGAATATGACATGATCAAAATTAAAATTAGAGATGCTAAGAAATTGTAAATTTTCATCTTAAAAAAGGTTTAAAATGTGTTTTAAACTCTTTGTTTGTAAAATACCATCCAATTTCCTAATGAAAGCCTATCGTTTCCCCCAAAGAAAGGCTAACCTATAGTTACTAGTATTTTCCAGTTTCTATCTCTTCACTGATGCTCTTCATCGTAGAATCGCTTAAAACCGTAATCATACCCGCTTAAATGTAAAACAACAATAGCATTACAAAATACACAATGAAGCTTAATTAATAAAATGCGTGTTTGCAGTCCCGGGGGCGCCACCGACTGACGTCCAATGCGCCACGCAAACATCGCAGAAAATCCACGTTTACTGGACGCCTCCCCAACCCAGTGAAATGAACGGCGTACTCCTCGGATACCGGATTGTCTATCGAGCACTTGCCGACTGGAATGGTAGGAACCTAAACTCAATCATCAATACAACCGTCGTAACACAGTCACCATAGCTAACACAACGTTGTTCTTCCCCCTTTTTAGAGATGTCGGCCCCGTCGGAGCAAACCACACGCGCCTACAAGATCGACTTGCTTGACTTGGAGCGTTTCCGCAATTACAGCATCGAGGTGAAAGCGTTTACTCGGAAAGGAGACGGTGTCGCCAGTCGCCCGATATTCTGTCGAACGTACGAAGATGGTGAGAAAAGAGCAACCAAACAACCCTTTTGTGATGTCCACATTCAAACCGAAGCCACGAGGCTAATCTCGCCGTGATTGTTTCAGTGCCGGGCCCTCCTGGTGACATCAAGGCGCTGGTGATGGACGCCGAAACGGTATTTCTGTCCTGGCGACCCCCAGCTCAGCGCAACGGACGCATCACGAAGTACAAAGTGTACATGCGATCGCTGGAAGGCATGGGCTTGCCAAAGGACGAGTTTGACCTTCCTGCCGAGCAGACGTATTACAGCATCACGCATCTCGCTCTGCATTCGCGCTTCGAGTTCTGGGCGACGGCGTTCACCGTGGTCGGGGAGGGCACGCCGTCGGCTCGGGTCGCCAAAGCTCCGGGTTACAACGTACCGGCTCGCATTGCTTCGTTCAGCGACCAGATTGTCGCCGCTTGGAAAGAAGAACTGCGACTTGCTTGCAGAGTTGTCGGCACCTCCGAGCGTCTTTGGAGATTTAAGTGAGGGGAATTGGTTTAGTTAATTCTTTAGGCGCTGTCAGTCTGTATAATGACATTAATTTGCGCTCTGCAAAACGAGCCATTAGGGTCGCAAACAAGGCGAGACAGTCACAACGAGATCTAAAACGTTAGTCGTGCAGCTAGTTGGCAAATATTCAAAATTCTGCGTGAGTAATTGCTAAAGCGCACTGCCTTGCCAAACTGTGCTAAAATTGAATCATGGTTGGGAATACAGGCATTGACTTAAGTATACTATTCGCAAAACGTTCGGGATGATGCGTACTAATTACTAAAGAGAAACGTTGGTAAAATGTTAATCGAATATCTGCTGCAATCTGTTGAATCGATCCTGTCAACGTCATCAAGGTCATGAAATCTTGATGTCATACCCCAAAGCGAGCATCCAATCACAATCATGATTGCCATTGGCACTTTGACAAATATGGAATATTTCTGACTCCTTAGTAAATGAGATAATTATAGAAAACAATTGTGGCTCATCGCATTTCATTGGTTACCATCAGATTTGACTTAACTCTTACTTTAAACCGGTGTTGGAAACGTCAAATCGAGCCTAAATGCTTAACTTTGCTGGCCTCCAACAACAATCGGCGTATTGTTCTGTTTCAGTGGCAAAGTGATATACGAAGACGGTCGAGTGCAAGTCTATCCTGACGGTTCACTTGTGATCACCTCAGTGCAAAGCAACGATGCAGGAAACTATTCATGTTTTGCTGAGAATCGATACGGCAAGGATGAGATTCTGTATTCTCTCACCGTTCAAGGTATATACTTGTGGAATCAATGAATTTATATTCGTGATCAAATTTCAAACACATATAGAGTGTGCTAATCTTACTATTAATATTAATGTCGGGTTTCTGTTTCATTTTTGGCGCAAGCAGCTAGCAGAAATAAAGGCAGTGAGTGCAGCTTGCGTGCATGCAAATAAAGTGTTTGGTTTGCATGAGTGGCCGTAATCAATCGCCGACTAACGGGTTGTCTCGTTATTTCAGTTCCACTTGCTCCTGCTGTGTTTCAAGTGGCTTCCTCGACTGTCTCGAGCATCTCATTGGTGTGGAAACAAGGCGTTAATAACGGGAATATCGTGCAAGGTAATACGGTTTTTCAATACCTTCAAAGGACTGCTTCTAAATTGGCTCGTCGTTGCAGGAAACGAATCATGTAAATCTATGTGTATTTATTCTTTTCTTTAGGCTATTATTTACATTACAAAAGGGAGTTCGGAGAGTGGGAGAAAATAAAACTCCCGCCTGACAGCGCCAACTACACACTGTCCGGATTGCAATGCGGAGCGAAATATCAATTCTTTGTAAGGGCATTCAATCAGCTGGGATTAGGGAATCCTTCGCCCACGATGCCGACTCGTACCAAAGGATTGGGTAAATAACCACCAAGTTTCCTACAACCTCTAAGAACTTACATGCAACGTTATTGCTTCGAGGATTATTTGATAGATGTTGTTATTATTATAATCAAGTACTATTAGCCTCACATAAAAACACCCATGTTCAAATTTAAGATGAAACGTAAGACGATAACGATAAATAATTTCTTGATCATTTTTGCTATATCTGTCTTTACTCTGTCAAGGCAAAAAAAGTAATCGGTCTGAAACCTTTCATGTTCATTAAAAATATAAATAAAAAAATCTTTCATCTTGATCAAGTAACCAGAGAAGATTAAGGAACTTCAGCGAGTTTCAGATAAGATTACCTATAAGTTTGAAATAGTTTTTTAATACTGAAAATACAACTTTTGAAACGGGAAAAAAAATCTTCTTCTTCTCGCACTTTTGGAGTCCTTATTGTGACCTCTCTTCTTGAAGATCAACGATAGGCAACCATCTTTTAAATTTTAAGAGACAACATTTTTATTTTATATGAACACCGAAAAAATTGCCATGCATTTATCTGTCCCGAGTTTCTTGGGTTTTTTTAGTGTGAACTCACTTCTCGAAGCACAAATGAACGGCTGCGTGCTTGAAGTACTTTAAAAAACATCGAACTCAAGCCCCGCAAGCCAAAAACAGAAAAATTACAAAACACCGATGATTTCTCAGAACCAATTTTTAAACAGCTGGGCAATCACATCTGTGCATGAGTGGTGTGGAGTGAGGAGCTACCAGCTCTTCACTCTCCACATGGTTGCCCCTTTACTTGCATGACCAGAACAGAGTTACACCACCTGTTTCTCTTTCACCCACAGCCCCCGTTTCCCCAAACGGCAACGATCTGATTCGCGTCAACTCTACGTCAATTACCCTGGTTCTGGCTGCTTGGAAAGATGGCGGATGCCCGATTACGTCACTGGTAGTCGAGTACAGACAAACGCTGGGCTTGGATTGGGTGCTCGTGTCCAACAACATCAAGTTCGAGCCGATCGCGTTCGCCGTTCTTGATCTGGCTCCAGAAACCGGCTACACTCTCCGAATGACGGCGCACAACAGTGCTGGCTCCACGGTTGTTACCTACAACTTCATCACTTTAACACACTCGGGTGGTACGTTGCAATTCAATTTCCAATCGCAGAAACTTCTACGCTGCACACAAGTAGAGCATGAACAGGCGGCGATAATGGTCGTGACTTTTCGTGCAGAAAACGCATCTAAAATGCAAAGCTTGTGTCGGATGGCAACACAATTATCTGTGTGCTGTGCAGCATGGATCTCGTGATATCTTTTTGCTACGTGGAAATAGTGCGGTGCGGGTATTTTTACTATTTTTCAGAAGCTGCAGCTAAAATGTTTTCTGTCCGCGTTGTTTATTCACAGATTGCTTTTGCACAGCCGCATTGATAATTGAGATCTGGCAGGATCTTTTGCACTCGTAAATAATTGTCGCTACTTTTTTGCTGAGTCTTTTAAGAAACAACTTCCCCTCTTTGGTTTCATAGTTATAATAATTTATTTACTGCCAACCAAGAAATCCTAATGCCAACTAATTAAAATAAAAATTGCTTGTAAATGTAATTGATCGGACAATTAATTGCATTGTCTTTTTCAGCTACAATCGCTCCTGAGCTGGTTATCCACTCTGGCTTCGGAAAAAGCTATTTCTACCAAGATCTAGGAATCATCATCCCAATAGTAGCTGGAATCGCCATATTATTCATCTTGCTAGTTGGAGTCGTGCTTTATCTGAAGAGAAATAAAGAATTGCCGTCTGCAAACAAATACGGAGGTAGGTATACTTGTAGTCTATTTAGATCATCTCAGACACTAACTGATTTGATAGCTAACATTTCCCTCGTTTCCCTCAGAGAAAGCAGTGGCCAGAGAAAGCAAGGACATGCAATCCGAAACGGCGTTGGTAACTGATCTTGAGAGGAAAGGATACCCAATCGGTCAAGGCCAGGAAGGAACCAGCTTCAATGTGGAGGCGAGCGGACGAGAAGCAAGCAGTTTCCTCGCTACCCCCATGCGCGTGTCCTTGGGAAGACGCGAAGATATAAGCCCTTACGCCACGTTCCGCCTCCCTGTCGCCGGGCCGCATTGCGGGCTGGACAACGAATCCTCCTCTCAAGACGACCTCTCGTCGAGCCATCAACGTCCCCGCCGTCACCGTCAACACCACCAAGCGCAGCAGCTGCAGCAGGCTGACAAACTGCAACTGCCTGCATCAGTGAGTACTGAGTACCACATGCATTTCTACGATCGGTGCATTTTGGAGGAGACGCCCGTTTGAATACCAAAAATGTTAGAATTGATTATTTTGGTGTGGAATTCCGAGCATGCAGTCTATATTTGCTAAGAAATTAGTTTGTGAAGAAAAAAAATTGTATAAATAATAATTACTTTGTGATAACTTACTTATTTGTATCTTAATCGCTTTAAGTGATGCCTAATGTAAGATTTATTTCTTTTGCCAGTATGGAAGCTGTGCAGACTCGATCTACACAAAAATACGAAAGAAGCAGTCAGCGCAGTTTCATGAGAGGGTCGATTTGGTGCCCATGAACGGGCTGTACCAAGCACACCGATACTGACAGAACTCTTGCTCGTGAAAAACACGACCCAAGAACCATTATTCTAATCCAGCTCCAAGATGCTGTCCTATGTAAAGCCGCTCCTTACTATAAATGCTGTTTCATTGTGGGCACTGAGAGTGTAATAATTGACTGTCATCTATCACTTCGGTGTCTGATTGATGTGTCATTGTTAACGCATGAGGCAGTTGGGTCGGGAAGATTGCTGGAGCTTGGGATGAGAGGATATCCGATGTAAATCAATCAGTGTCGTATATAAACATCGTTGTTGTTCTGTGTATTATCGTTGTATCTCAAGATGATGTATCAACAAAAATGTGGAGAGATAATCAAACGTTTCATAGTTGATCTGCATTGTATCTGCTACGAACTGAAATTGAATTTTTTTAAAGATATCGGAATAAGTTGCTATGCCTTCGAGCATGAGTAAAAGTGCCTTCATTTCGAAGAAAGTGTATGGTCCTGAACTGCGATATAGCTATTAAAGAGCTAAGTTGTTGGAAATGAAAGTATTACGATTGCCAAAAATGGTATTCAAATGTTGTGATAGGTAATTTTCCTAAAGGGGAAAATTATCTGATTAAGTCGATCTAGGTTCGAGTAAGTCTTTACTAATGTTAGGAGTAACTTTTCATTTGATAATTGCATTGAATGGTTATGATGATGCATTCAACTAAAAATTTGTTATCTTGTATTAGTGATAAATGATGAAAAATGTAATAGATAGACTATTATTTATGTTGTAATAATGTATAAATCTATATATGTATATACGTACATGGTACATATATTGTTCGCTGAACTTAAAAACTTTAAAGGAAATACTATCAATGTCGTAAAACTATTCCAACTGTTCTCAAACTCAACAGATTTAAACCTCAAACTCACATGGAGATTTGCGAGATTCAAATCTTCACTATTTTGTTGTATATAACTGGCGTATCAGTGTTGAAATAAACGTACTGAAAATGCTGATAACGAACATGCTGCCGCTATTTTAAAGACAGTCCTGTCCTGAACGTCCTGAACGGTGAATGTACTAGAGTTTTTTAGTTTTCTTCATAAATAAGAAAATTCAAACTTTTATAATCTTTTTACCACAATAAATATTAAGAGCCTGAAAATAGGCATGGAATAAATTATCTTTTGCTGGTGAACATGGTCCGCTAACGTTTCAGCCACCATAGTTATCGACCCTGCATAGCTGCCTCCTACGCCATCTGTATTCTCGGTAATATTTATCAAGTTCTCTCACAGATGGTGCAGCAGTCAACTCTAAAACCACCCCCCCCCCCCTACTTCCTACTCGACTTGAACAAAATTGTAGACTCAAATACAAAAAATTACCCTGCGCTAAAGTTCGTTGAAAATAACGTGCACGGATCATCTTCAAAAACACCAAGCAGCCAGTCCTCATGAAATTTCAATTACAATATGAAAAATGAGTAGCTTCGTTCTTATTTAATTAGTCGAATTTAATCCGTTAAGTGTAGGTATTAATCTCGGTGCTAGTAATAACACAGCGGCCGCTGCTGGTGATTTATTGGAGGCTGGTAATCAAGATCTACCTAGCCCTCCCTGAAGAAGCAGTACAGCCAGCTAACACCGTCGCCTCCCTATACTCCCTGCACTCCCTGCACTCCCTATACTCCCTATACTCCCTACTCCAGGCCTGTCTGCAATCTTTATCAGTTATCTTATTTGAAACCGAGAGAAATTAGAATCCGCGTTTAAAGGAAATGCAGCAAGCATTCCATGCAGATTAGGTTATTCTCTCGAGGCTAACATGAAGGATCACCATTTTATCAAATTCTAGCATCAAGCCCGAAATTTCCACCAACCCGACTCTACGCTACCATTGGTATTTTGGTACCAGTACAACAATTCATTGCTAGGCACGCTCTTTCGGGTGCTCGGCTGTTGTGGGTGGATAATTGCATGTGTAGTTTCTAGTCGAAAATGCCTTGTCGGAATTAATTCTAGATTAATTCTCATGCGAAAATTGTGGCGACAAGATTATTTCTGCTGTACCGTCTTCAGAACACGGGAACCGTGGGTTATTTATGCAGCTGGAAATTGTCAAACCAAAATATCATAGGTACTGGCACATACGCGATGGGTATGCTACGTATAACTTTGTCCTGGGACCACAAACAGAATAACATCACTGTTCTCTGTAGATTTTAACGGGTACCACCAAAGAGAGGCCCAATTCCTGATGTTATGTTGCTAGCCCGGGATAAACCTGAGCAATCACAAGGTTGAAGATTTGCTGGCCGAAAGGGTTTCGTCGATAATACAGGGTTGGTTACCTTTTAAACAGGTCTTGAATAGTCAACACAGGGTTGGTAACCTAAACGGGCATTGAATTCAAAACAGGGATGTTTACCTAAGCAGGTCTTTGGTACTGAGATCATACGGATGTGTTAATGAGATTTTAGCTCGTTGTCTCAGATGCAAGCCATCATCCCTTCACCTCAGCCTGCCCCCCCAGGGCAATGGAAACAGCCAGACGTGTGCACATTCCGACGCACCCTGAGCGCACGATAGGGAGAAAACAAGGAAATTAATTCTTTTGCCTTTACCATCTGTATTTGAATTACAATTTGCATATTTATAACGAAGAATAAGGGGCCTATACTGCTGCGTGTTTTTCTATCAACAAAGGTAGAGATTTTGTAGAAATCATCCCTCTGGCGTTTTCTCATTGTTTTTTTTCCACAAAAATAGACTTTAATAGACCATTGTTCCCAAATTCGAAAACAATGAGATAATTGTACCTTAATATAAATAGTAATATGAATGCATGTATTACTCAGGTACAAAATATTAGGATGGAAACAAAAGGGAGTGTCCTTCTAGGAGAGAAGCAAAACTAGCTATGGCTTAGGCACCTTACTTTGTAGATAATAATCCCCGAATACTTTGGCGAACTATTGCTGTAGCCCTCTTGTAACGATGTTGTATAAAACAACAGCGTTTGCAACATGCAACGTTTCGACGGATTTGCGTTTGAAACGTAGAAGCGACGTAGAAGCGACGTAGAAGCGACGTAAAAGCAACGTATGGCCAACGTTAGCCTGTGGAGGCAACGTTAGTAGCTGTAATTCGGTCTTGAAATGTAAGAACAGAGTCGCGGCTGGCTGAGAGTGAGCTTGTTTAATTGCTGTCTGATTGGTAATAATTACTCAGCAGCAAGTGGTCCCCGGGGTAAATCCCAACGCAGGGCAAGTGTGGGAGGCGAAAGGGGGACGGGAAGGTTAATGCTGTTGGCTGGAATGGAATGGGTGACTGTTTGAAATCACTCTTGATTGAATTTCACTAACAGATTAATAATATTGTTGTTTGCACAGTTTCAAGTATAGGTACATAGAGTGATGTGCTGATTACCAACTAAGTACACTCAATTTGGTGATTGTAATGAATGTCAGGGTCTATTTGAACTTACAAAAATAAGAATGCTGCTTGATGGTCGATATTGTATAGCTTGGTAACAATCAGTCTGTAAACCATATCTAAATTTTTACAGCATGCTTTTACACAAGGGATTCAAATTTAGCATTTCAACCTATAAATATAATAGCATCCCCGTCAAAAATGTCATATTCATTCAAGTCTTTAATACACTTTGGGGCTGTTTGAATCGTAAATCTAGCCTCACTGCTTAGGGCACATAAGGGAATCCAGGAACCTGCGCATACAGCGCACAGAATCAAATTCAGTTGCTCGCTCGTATTTTCTCACATTTTTATTCCCGTTCTAATTCAATGTTTTATCCGAGCAAAACATAGCCACCCTGATTATGGAACAGGAGGCATGATGGAAACTTTTCTACGCACAGTATTTCTTTACCTAGGTAAGCATCGCGACTGTCCTACCTCTAACGAAACGCTGCTGTCACTCTTTAATCTAAACATGTACTTCCAGACTCCAGAGCCCTGAGTTCAAACGACAAATCTGAATGACTCGGCTGATAAGCTAATGACTGTAATAAACCGAGTTCCGACCGCCGAAACTATTTAATCATCTCACACTTGGCGACCAATACACCACCGCTGCTAAATCCACACACCTGCTAAAATAACATTTTCATTTCAAACCGTTTGAGTGCCGTTTGCGAACGCTTTATGAAGCTTCCCGAGTTGACCCCTGGGGGGCTTCTCTGTTTGGTCAAAGTAGCGTAGCAAACCCCGGAATTTGCATGAATTATGTTCTTTCGATCGGACTCGGTGTGGATTTGTCGGATTATTGTTTATAGAATCGATAGACGGCACACCATGCAACCCCCCCCCCCCCCCCCCCTCCTCACCGGTTGAGTTCTGCGGACGGCGGGGACTCAGTGTGGGGCGGGGGTGTGAGGAGAGGGTCGAATTAATAAAGAAAACTCAAACAAGTTTACATACCTGAGCCTTGGGGGTGAGCGTTACAAAATACAAAGTGTGTTTCATGGTGAGTAACTTACTTTGTGAATTATTGATAAGAAACAAGCTGGTGTACTTGGATTATTGAACTCGGCCTTGCAGCTCAGGGCAAGCCCAGACCATTCATTTGCCTCCCTCCCGTCATCTGCACCGTAGCTGATCTATGCGAGTGTAAAATAATTTTTAATATCGTGTTTCGTTAAATTTCACAGAATATGATTCAAATGTTCTATAAATTAGGTCCGCATTAATCATTTCGTAATATCTTGAAAAAGACATAGACATTCATTCCGAATTTATCTCTCTGTTTGCATTTCCGAATAGGAAATTAAACCTGACACGTGTATTATTTGAATGTGCGAAAGCGAGAGAATGGAGGGTGGGTATGGGAGCGGGTAGATCGACTCATCAGGAATGGTCATGATTCACGATAATGGGTCTTGACTGACTTGTCCACTAGCCGTTGTCCGGCCTTCCGTCGTCCAGCGTTTTCGCATCAGACTTCCAGCGATGGAATCCGAATATTCGACCAGTATATAGAGAGATCTATCACTACAAGTTATTGCATATAGTGTAGCTTCCTTCGCAATTGAGATTGCAGCTATCACGTTGAAATATCGCCAATTCCATATTCCACGCGCTCTCCCGAGAGAAATAAAGGAGATTTACCTCGGCGATTCTGGCAGAACCATCATCGAGTTCGTTGTTATTATTATTATGCCTGCGTTGTTTTTTCAGTTTGTTTGTAAAATTTACGTAACACATTTTTTGCATGAATGGTGTAGAATTTAGTGGTATGAAACGTTTTATTTGCTTCCTTCACGTTAATGCCATGTCATAGTTTTTTCGCAATTAAGAAGGGTGATAGTAATCCGTTTAAAAAATATTAGCGGTTATTTTATATACGTGCATTCGCGAAGTGAGGTGTGGCATTTGAAGTGGTCATAATACCGAATTTATAAGGTATAGAACCGTGAAAACCTATCACAATCGATCGATCACAATTCAAAAAGAAAAACCGTTGAAGTGAACGAATTAAAATTTTGAAGAAATGCCGTTGAAAAGAATGAGTTAAAATTTTGAAATTTCGAAGCGAATTTTACGTTTGCCACTTTGACCGTGGACGAACCTCGCAGAAAATTTGAAAACTAGGCGCTTGAAAAGGTAAAGATCTTCTTATCAAATTACAGTTAATCAGTGTAATGATGAACGACTTCCGAGTGGACATTTATCTCCTATATATCATTAGCTGCATGGCATAACCATCCATAAACAATCGTACTCAAATCACGTGTGACATTAGGAAGAATCAAAGCTGAAAATAAAGATGAACAGCTGTTTCACAAGCAGCATCCATATTGTCTCATCAGCGACATCATCACCTTAATCTCACCACCACTTCCCTTAACGTCCGATGCTTTCGCACCCATATTGTCTTGGGTTGATCTGACAGAAGAGCCTATACTCCATCGTCAAATAGGAAATAGTAGCACAGTCCAATCCAGTCCCATCATTCAAACATAATTGGAGATTTGCGCAGGACTTTGCCGAGGGTTTGGGGCCGTAGGTCAGGGGGTGAGGGGGCGGGGGCGGGGGAGGGGGAGGGCCCATGCTGACCGAGCATTTCTCACTGGCTGTCATCCAGGCCAACAAAGCCATTACTGATTGAAATAGTAAATAAATTTTGACACACCATTTCATCGTTTGTAACACATGCTGAACGAAATGAAAAAGGTGAGCATGTGTTTGAATTTATTTTATAAAACATTGCAAAGTATGGGTGTAAATGATGGCAGTCCGTTGTGGGATGTTCTATACCGTGGTGCCTGTAATCAATTGGACTGGTGACTGGAATGGGAATCAGGCAGCCTACATTAGGACTGGACTGTATTTTCGAGAGCATTGATACCAAGAGAGTGGCTGTTGCTTTTCGTAAAAGGATGCAAAGCGGCTATGTTCATGGCCATTTTATACATTTAAATGGATTTGGCGTAAGAATTGTGCCTGTACATTGAATGCCGGCACATAAGCGTGTACAGTAACATAAAGATATTACTTACAATGCATGGATGCATAACTTTACGCATGACGAACAATCTTTGGCCAAACATGGCGTCCACATATAGCAGAGTTGGACACTCTCTGGCAAAGGCGCTCTTTAGGTGGGTTAGTTTCGCGGTACGTGTGAAAAAGGGGCGATTCATTGGATACCACATATAGGACGAGCAATGCTACGTCACAGTATTAACGAACTATCCCAATGAAGCCGAGAACAGTCATTTTTGTGAAAATTGTTTCACCCAATTATGACGGAAACCATACTGTGACAGAAAAAATAACTTTGAGTGAAAAATTCACTCACATGTTTCTTGCAGTTTGTGTTGTTAAACTTTTTTTTTGTGTCACCCCGTTGGTTTCATAAAAATAAAAAGCTTATATATTAATCGCTGTTGAAAACTTATAATAAAACTTGTCGAAATCTTTTCCTCACGCCCGGCGGAATAGAGACATTTCGTTTTTTCTTGCTCCTTGAGAAATCCGACGTGGCTGAGTGCACACAATATAGCCGACATTCAACTCGAGTATGTATTCGCAGTCAGTGGAGGCGCCGCTTTGCGTGAGTGTGTGGTGGAGGAGCCGGATCTCTGAACATAGATGTGCTCTCTAGGGAATGAATTGATTGCAGCGCCGTTTAACGACGCATTGTTTTGCCAACACGATCTTATGGCGTCGGTGACGATTTTCCTAACCTAATATTAAAGTGTATATATCTTCCCTTTTCAGGGAAAACCCTGTGCCGGCTTGTAGCCTATAGGAACGGCATGGGACTATCCAGCTTAAAGTGTAAAAACATAGAAAATAAAATATGGACAACAGCATTCCTCTGGCTCAATCAATCTAGTTTGTCGAGATAATTACTGCCGTACCTGCAAATCCCCAAAACATTCTCTCAAACAGAGTTGGTAATTTGCTTGGATGGTCAACCTATGCAGTACAGAGCTGCTAAAACTTCAATAATCTCTGAAAAATAGGTGTGGCCAACACCAAAATCTGTGTGTTATAGTCGTATGCTTTCGGGACAGCAATTCACTGACTAAGTTAATTAAAAAACAACAAAAAAAGCTAGGGAATATGTTGGCGAAAGGCGCGATTTACGAGTTAAAAACAAATCCTCAGCTTTCCAGCCAATTTTAAACATTTGACCAAACTGTCAAACAAAGCCCCGTCTTAGCCAACTTTTTCTTCTAACCTAAGAAATAACAAGCAGGCTAATTAATTTCCGGAATCAGCTTTAAAATAAAACAATGTGCAAAACGCATTCTGCTAACCAATGATTGCCATTCTGATGATCAGCACCGAAATCTGACGACACAGTTTAGATTAGCATTAACCCCTGTTCATTATCACACGCCATTATCATTCGCTGCCGGACATGCCAGCATTACTCCCAACGGGCGATGAATAACATTATCAAATAGCAAATCGATTTTAGTCAGGAAATCTGCTTGAATGGAGTTTGCTTGTACGACATTGTTGTTTAATTGGGGATGTCCGCAAGTGCTGAAACTCCAGCGCTAAGCCTAATCCCAATTTCAACTTTTTTGTCATGCAATATTGTGCAGCCTGGTGGGCTGATCTGCTCTTGCCGGGAACGATGTTCTAGGATCGACGCGGAAATACTCGCTTCTGATTGGTTTGCTTGGAAAATTAAAAAGGTTGATGTCGCGCAAGTCTCAGATGGCTGGAGGGAATTCTTAAGTAGGCTGACTTGGTCTAAGAAAGCTCGATATAACAATGATTAATTATTGTGGTAGGCTACTGATTTCGGCGGAGAATTTCCTTACATTGGCATGCACTGGCTTGAACCGGCTTGAACTGGTTTGATCCGTTTGAACCGATTTTAGCCGGTTTGAACCGGCTTGTACCGGTTTATAAAGACTTTATCCGGCTTTAACCGACTTCAACCGGCTTAAAACAACTTTTACCGTCTTTCACCGGCTTTCACCAGTTTGTTCCGGCTAGAACCGGCTAGAACTGGCTAGAACCGGCTAAAACCGGCTAGAACCAGCTGGAACCGGCTTGCACTCGGTCCTACCGGTTTACCGCGGCTTGATTTACGGCGCAACGCAAAGTCGCGGCAAATTAATCGAAATGCAAATTAAATTGGCGTCCCTGCGAAAGAGATGAGCTGTGAGTTAAATTGAGATGTTTGTAGAAAGGGGAAGTCAATATTAGCATTAGAGTCTCAGCCGTCTGAAGTCCGGGTATCTGGGAAACTAATTCCTTCGCGGTGTCCGTGGCAGCTCTCGTGCTCCACGCGCTCGCTGCGATTGGGAGAATTTAGCTTCAAACAGATCAGCTCCGTCTTGTGCCTGGTGTCTACCTTGCTTCCAATATCACTTTCTTACTAGCCAAATAAAGAGTTATTCACGTGGAAGAAAATTCAAAAACTGTAATCAGAAAGCGTCGGATGACATATCTTACCAATGGTCTCTGATTTGAGATCCATTTGCTAAGGTAGACCTATAGATGAGGTGTGGGAATTCATTCTGGCTGCCACGCATTACTGCATTTCGCCAGTAGACCGGAAGTGAATAATGAAATGATACTGTGGACCCAGGTTCCCTTTTTGCTCGGTCGAGTATTTCGCTGCTCGAGGCAGCGGTGGCAGCGGCCTAGGCGACGACGTTGGCGGCGGGAGGTACATTGTTTTCACAATCCAGCTAAAGCGTATTATGCTTCAAGTGTTTCGTCGAGTGGATGATTCATTTCCCTGCTGCTGCCGCCGCCGCCGCCGCCGCCGCCGCCGCCGCCGCTTCGTGAAGCCGCGTGAAGCTGTGTGGACCGTGGTCAACGGTGTTAGGTAACGCATAGTATATACACACGGTGTGGACTCACGACGAAATCACAAGCACCAAACCGTAACCATGGCTGGCCAATACCTATATCGTGCTGTCCCACTTCCACAGATAACTCATCCGTGAAATATGCTCGTCAACAGGACGTGGAATCAAAGTAACACATCCCCTACCCCCCACCCCCAGCTCTGAAGCACTCACTGGAAGAAGAGGACCAACTAAAAATCTGCATGATAAGGTCGAGGATCGAGGGTGTACGTTGGAGGGGCGGGGGGGGGGGGGGGGGACTGTTTTTCGCATGGGATACAGTACGTACCGTTCTCATTTGTCACGAGATACAATTGTTTGCTTGCATGAAAAGCGTGATTTTTCATTTCCTTTCAACTTCCATGAACTATGACTCCCGTTTAACAAACTCCCAAATGGCGAGTATGCTAGAATGGTTCGCCTCGGGGATAAGGCTATACCAGATTTTATTAATATTAAATAACATGTGAATAATCGATGATTCATCTGATTATAACAATCGTTCGAATGGCGAAAGCGATCAAGCTACATGAAAGAATCTGCAAAGCAATCCTGCCGACCGCTGACAACGGTTGGCGAGGTACAGTTTAGTGTCGGTGATTACACGTCCAGCCAGCGTTTCTTGACAATTCGCTCTCGGCTGATACGCGGGTTGAGGAAGCGTTCACTGTTTTCCGTGCGAATTCTATTAGGGTCGCTTGCCACTTTCCGGTGGGTGGATGGGTGGATGGGCGGGTGGGTGGGTGGGGGTGGGGGTTGTGATCCTCGGGGGCCGAGAGCCGACGGCGATTACAGGGTCCAGGGGTCCTGGGTTCGGGGTTCAGGGTTCGGGGCAGCCGGCTCGGGACAGGGTCATACGCAGCTTGTCCAATCCCAGGTCACTTTTCACTTTTCACGCCCCATCGGGGACCACTTGCTAGTTTTTACTTTTAACAACAGTTGTGTGGTGTGTGCAAGTGTGTCGTGGGTGTGTTGGTGGATGGGGGGGGGGGTAGATGCAGCGGAGGCGGCTAGGAAGGGTTCGGTGTGTGAGTGTGTGTGGGAGGGTGTGAGGGTGGGTGTGTGTGTGTGTGTATTCGACTGCAGCTACGAGCTAAAACTTAAATCATTAACTGTTCTCTAATTAGTAAACCGCTTTAGCCGTGCTACGCTAGAGGACACAGTAGTCACACACACATTCACATCCACATTCGCACACACTGCACAAGTTAGTTTAATTCGCAGAGTTTAAAAACTCTCATTTCACGAAATGAAGTTGATAAACAAAATGTGCTTTTCTAACGAGGTTTGCACACCTCGGATCTGTCGTGCAGCTAGCTCGTAGCAGATCCAACTAGCTAATTCAATGAGGGTCGCTAAGGGTTGGAAGGGGTTGGAAGGGGTTTTAAGGGGTTGGCTGTGGGTGGGATGGGACTAGGATGAGGCGACTGTCTCACACTCAACGCTTCTATCGCATCCTTCCGGCTGCAGTTTCGTCATTAGCCAACGGTTTAGCTATGAGATCAATAACTGGCTTCGAATGAAATACAATTAACAAATGCTAATTATGCTTTTGGTCTAACGGGTTTCAAAAGCAATGCGAGAAAATTAGCCGACACTAAGCGAAGCGCGGGTTCGAGGCTGCTGCTAGCATTTTGTGGCTGGTGCACGGCGGGAACATCAAGAACGAATGCTGTGCCTGGTTTCGGCTACATCATGTGAAATTTGCGTTTTCAACTTGGAAACCTGCGGTCTCCGTTGATCGCTGTGCAGTCTTCTCTCACCAACAACGAATTTCACTGCCATATCTTCCATACCTGTGCGAATTACTTAAACGATGGACTACTCGGATTAGAATTATTTAAATCTTTCTTATTTGAAAGAATTATTCATTCAAGCCGCACTCCGTAGCTGTAGGAAAAGAGTATATCAGAAACGGATGAGATGACGCCATGCAAACTCCCAAGACGCTTTTCTAACAATCTTTCTTGAATTTTCCGCGATTGGGCCTTCATCAATTGTGATTAGAATTGCTAATTTGCAAACGAGACTAACCGCCACCAGTGACTTCTTCTTCGCTATTTTCTTACTTCCATTCTTCCTCCCTCTTTCACGTCCCTACATCTCCATCCTGAGTCTTCTCATCGTCCTCGCTATTGAAATGCTTGTTACGGTCGTGATCATTTAGTATTCCTCAGGCAAAACGAGCTGGTGAGGTGAAAATGTCCAATTCGCTTGCCAATGCGGTCGGTTGGTATTGGACTCGCCAGTAAGACGTCCAAGTGGTATGGAATTCAGACCAGTGACAGCTAAAAACTTGCTATTTCTTTACTTTCCACGACGCAATGCTGTTAGCGTATGGGAAGGAGAGAATAAGACGCCACGAAAGAACTGGGATCTGCAAGCCATGATATCCAACATGCCGCAAGCACATTTTTGCTGCTCTGCTTGCCATACCCGGCTCCTCCAATACTTATCTTGGAGAAGAATCCCCCCAGAGGAAATTACTTGCTTTGTCAACCCTGGTAGAAGTTCGCATCGAGAGCTCCATTTGAAAAATATTTCTACAACGACTTAAAAATTCACTAAAAAAACATACAAAACGGTTTTATTTTAAATATTAGTTCGTACATTTTCCGTCAGAGGCCTGCCTAGTGCCTAGCCTTCATACAAGGAATCGGATGAAAGATCAAAGTATCAAACAAAACGGTCGTTCTTTGTGTTGAGGGGGAAAAAACAATTGAAAAAAACAATTCTATTCAGTGGGCGATTCTACTCTGTTGAACTTGAGTTAATTTGTCCAGGCACCAACATTTTGTTTGTAGCTTGACGACGAATTCTTCAACTACATGTCGCTCGAGCAATCCGCCACGTTTTTTTCCTCCCCAGGCCGCGTTAGTTGCTATAATATGGTCGACTGGTGCACATGGGGTGTTAACTCTTTGTGCACCACGGTTTCATGAGCAAACGCAAGTCAGTGGAAGCTCTCCCACCTCTTAACGTCACTGGCCTGCGGGGATGTTCAACCCTCAGATGCATAACACTAGATTACGAACACAAACATGGCGAACACGCATCCGTCTAGTTATTCGCAAGTGCAGAGCACACAGCGGCGAGTTTCTTTCTAGTCTTTCTTTACAATCTCTTTGTTTTCCTCCGTTAGCTCCTCCGCCTCAGCATACTTTCCCAGCTTGCCACGTTGGCTTCACCTGATATCGTCTCATTAGGGACACACCATAAATAACGCCCGCTTCTTTGTGCTAATACAATTATTATCCTATTGATTTTCATCATGCTACAATGTCAAGTAAACAACGCAACGAAAAAAACAGGCTGTGTTTTTTCCCTCTTAACGGAGAGTGAATTCATTTCCAACTTTGTAAAATTTTGCTGTTAATATTTAATAATTTTGTGGTTCGAAACATGACTCTTCTGGCTGATTTTCCAGCGCAAGACATTGACGCATTGATAGTGTGTTTTTTAATTTCAAGATGATCTTTTCATGAGGCATCAGCGGCTATCATGTATACTATCGTTAACTCACCACAAAGGCCGCACGACTAATTACAAAGGAATAATTTATGTATGATAATAAAGAGGAAGTTGCGCTTGGCTATGAACCTAGAATACACAAAAGTAAACTTCTTCGCTGGCTCGAAAAGAAGTTTTCCGGAAATTAAAGAGCATCTGCATTTTGGCCACATATAACTTTAGCAAGTTAGGAGAGGTGAAAACTGAAAAGACCATCAAGAAAAGATTACCTAACCGCTGGAATTAAAATTTCTGACGATCAAATAGATGAAGGGGTTACACTTCATAGCGAGCACGCCTGTGAAGACTAACGAATATAACATAATAGCTCGACGAGAAAATATAGCTTTTCGAATTAAGCTGCTAATGATTGTGCAGAAATGATGTGTCTCTTTAATCAACATAAGACAGAGTATGGTGACAAGGTTACTCTCAATTTGCAAAGTTAATTATCTCATGTCGCTCGAGGCTCGGGTCTGGAAAAAATACTAAATATTGATCTTGGCGGAGAAGTTAGCGTAGGTAGTTTTTTATCATGCCTCATAATTCCCCGCATGGATGAAGGGAAATGAGATGAAGGCAGTCGCCAATGTTTGTGTTGATGGTGTTGAAGTGTTGATGCGGTTGATGGCGTTGATGGAGTAGACTCGGTTGAATGTTACACTACAGAATATCAACCCTCTCTTGGCGACCGTGTCGACCCATCCATGCTAGCCAGGAAAAGCTCGCAACTCTTGTGCTTCATTTTTTCCTTCGTGGAAATATGTAAATTTACTTTATTTAAAAGTCATGGATTTTCCTTTTCTCGACTCTCGTGGTTTTCATGATCAGCAGAAACGAAGACACCTGCAGTTATCTTGCTCCCAGTTTACATTCAGGGCAAAGTGTTGCTAATCATTTGTATGCACGACTATTTTATATTTTAACATTTAATAAATATACCGTTTATTCTAAAATCAAGCAAATAAATTATTGAAATTTGTTATATTTTCTAGAATAATTTTTTGGGACGCTACTGAGATGGGATTCTTCGTCTCCAAACGTATCTTACCTCTCTTGCTACAAAATAAAAATTACCTTGCAAGAATGCGAAAGCCATTCATAAATTCAGCATCACTTATTCATCAGCTCATCACAAGGGAATTTATCCTGCTATCATCCAAGTTTGTCCGCTCTTCCGGATGTTTCCCAAAATTTCTTCAACCTTTGCCAAATGTAATTTTCCAAGGAAACACTTTTCTTAATTAGGTTTGTGCCATGCAAACAACTGAATCACTACTGGAAACGTAAATAATTAATGCATTTCGGCATTTCGCATGTTGTTACGACCGATTTCATTTCGTCATATCACATTCATATTTGATTTGACACTGACACTGCAACGTAATAACGATAATTCGTCCCTTGAGGGCAGAACAACCCCTTCCCTCTCTCCTCTTGTTACCCCTTTGAGAATATATTTACACAGCTGTTGCTACTGTTACTGTTGCTGCTCGCTGCTCGGTGCTCGGCAACTAATTGATATAACATGGAAATTACATTTAGCTTTTACATTTTAATGAGCCGACGGTTTTTTGGAAAACAAATTAATTGACAATATCCTAAAAGCATTGCACATATCAAACATCATCAACCTTTAATTAAGAGCCACTTTCGGTAATTGCAATTTAGTTTTTTCTCTGGTCACAAGCGATGTTTCAATTGACTCGTGTGAACAAATCGAGGACCCATGTTTCCAGCTGGTGATCGAAAGGAATTCTCATTATTAATTAGTACTTCCATCAGCTCCTCTTTATTGTGAGATTCGCTTTTCCTGGAAAACCCATTTCTTCTCCATAGCTATAGAGATCAGGCCCGAAATTGAGAGGCGATATTTTATTGGTTTTGGACGGAACCGGAACCGGAACCGGGATCGGACGCTGGAACCCACAAACCATAGAAAAAATCTTTCAAAGCCTGACATTTTCGCCGGATTCATATTACACGTTGGCTTCAATTGGCTGATTTGTCTGAAACTGATCGACCTGGAAACTGGTCGACCCTGGAAACTGATCGACATGGAAACTGGTCGACCTGGAAACTGATCGACCTGGAAACTGGTCGACCTGGAAACTGATCGACCTGGAAACTGGTCGACCTGGAAACTGATCCGACATGGAAACTGATCGACCTGGAAACTGATCGACCTGGAAACTGATCGACCTGGAAACTGGTCGGGTTGGTCACATAATCTTTTGCAGAGTGTTTGACCTTGGCTCCATCACTTGATCTTTTGTTCATCAGAGAGTTTGACATTGGCTTGTTCTGTGTCGATCAGAGTGTTTGACCTTGGCTCGATCACTTGATCTGTGTTCATCAACGAGTAAGATCTTGACTCGTGATCACTTTCAAAAAAACATTTTTAAGTTTTACGAAATAGCTAGGTCTATCAGATTGATAAAAAATGTAATATTTATACACATTACATTATTTGTTGCTTAATTTCTGCGTTATTCCCCGAGATCTCAGAGAAAGCTTGATACTTTAAGAGGCGCGATGGTCTTAAAATTTTGAAAAGAAAGTCTCAAATATAGTACTCTTCTTTCTACTGTATATTGATTTCATGTGTAGGACACAGGGATTTTTTTTTAAATGTGAAAGCTAAGTGATTTTTACAATCACACCCCATGGTCCAGTATTGGATACCGTTTTTGTAAAAATTTCTGTCCAAAACAAAAGAATGTAGGTACTTAGGGTTGTCAGTCCAAAAACGAATAAATTTGTCGAAAATGAAGGCCCGCAAATGCACAAAAGACCGAAAGCTCCGTGAATAGCAATACGTATAAAACAGGATCTTTCCGCACAGTTTTCGAATTGTTCGAGATTCCGAAAGTGGAAGGCGAGACTTTAAAATATATTCCTAAATGTATCCGATAATCTAGCAGCAGCGTCCCCTGCATTGTACATAGAAGTTGACTTACGCAAGCCAATACCGCCTTGAACTTAGCCAGCAAGTCCCACCTAATAAAAGCCCGTACGTGAAAAGCCGCCGGAAAATCGTAGCTATATAAACATGTTTTGAAAATGTTATCTATTTCGAAAGTGTTCGTGCTTTGAATTGCCTAGCCGTACCCCACTGGACGTTTACCGTTCAATTTGTATTAAACCACTTGTCGACCTGGGTGAGGGGGGGAGTTGGGGGGGGGGGGGGGGTTCTAATCCTGGAGAGGCTACACGGGACAGGAATGGGCGCTGGATGAGTGTTAGGCTGCGAGTCGGGAGTCTGGGAGAGGCACGTGACCGTCGTAGAATGGTACTATATACGAGGAGATCGGGGAAGATCGGGAAGAACGACTGGCGCGGGGGTGGGGGGGTTGTGGGAGTGGGTGAGGTAGGGGGTAGGGTCTTGTGATTGAGACGGGGCACAACCTGCTGATGGGTAGTGGTGTAGTGGTGATGAGGTATAGGGTAGGGCATGGGGAGGGGGGAGGCTGAGGGGATAAGGGTAGACAATGGCACCCTTACAGAGGATGCTACAGCGGGGAGATGACGTGAGGCAAGTCCCTTAAAGTTGACACTAAGCTTCGCAACAATCCTTGCCGTGATTGGATCATGGAACGAGATGTCATCTCATACGTGTTTAGGCATGAAAGCATGAGCAGGGAGACACGAGGCAAATCTTAAATAACGCTGCCAAGATTTCGACAGACAAAGAGCTGTAGTCGACGTCGTTTCGCCGCTGAGGTGTGCGTGCGTCTTTTGATTGGAATCGGAGGATTCTTTCGTCGTTCGTCTTCAATAGAAAGGCGATGAGTTTGCTAGGCACTGCCAATTGCAAATTGATTAACCAAACAAACTGTGGCGAGCGAAATGATTAAATCATTTCGTGAACATGTCCCTAATGAAATTTCAGAGCATCTCGCAATCACTTGCAGAATATTTCTTGTTTTTTGGGGGAAAACGTACGGAGCAGCCACTTGGTTAAATCACAAATTCTATTTACTGTTTTATTAAATATAATATAGGTTTGTAACGGGTTATTCAAATTTCGAACCAATCTAATCAAACGACAATTTTTTTTTCGGGATATTACGAGTTGGGGGCGTTTGTAACTGCGAGCCTGACAGGAGGCTTGTAGGAGGCTCGCAGGAGGCTTGTAGGAGGCTCGCAGGAGGCTTGTAGGAGAGCCATCTGGTATGGAAAGGTGTTTCTGTTCAGTGTTCACCAAGAACGAAATAATATTGATAATATGGAAAACCCTCATATTTTTATAAAGATAAAATATGTCGGCACGAAAAGCAGTGGCTATAGGTATTATAATATCTATAAACGTTTATTCTCAAAGTTCGTATTTCCATCCATATTGCTGATATAGGCACGCTTTCAACCACTCACATCCACTTCCTGGGGCGAATGCTGTTGCTGGAAACAACACGAAAATCATTCCCACGAGCCGTGCATTCAAAGCTTTCTGGTCAGAGTTTTAGAATGTGTGTAGAATGTTTTTGAAATGTGGCACCAACACATCGTTAGACGGTGTAAGAACTCTATTTGCCACCAACCACTTTTTTTTCCCCGCCGATCTAAATGGTATCGTAAAAGGGCCGATAGGGGATTGAGCGGCAGCGATATAAAAATATAATATTATAAAATGCTTGGTCGTCCAGAAAGTGAGTACCTATACCCTGTATAGGAGTAAAGTGATTTGTGATGGGGTACACAATTCATAGCTTTTCATCCCCAAGGCGTGGGGAACGCCGGCCGTAAGTTTATGTATTCAAAAAAGCGGGCCGCCAAGTTTTTTCTGGATTCGACAGCTAGTGAGCTATAAATATCACTTCCAATTCTATTCAAGAATGCATGTGCATATTCGGGGCATGGCGGACGCTTCCGCACCCAATTGATCTATCATTCGCTATCATTTCGGACATAACCCCATATCGACATACGTTGACTGGACTAGAACGCAAACACCTATATTTTCAGCCAGATTTGGATCTTTCTCATTCCTCATATCTGTCCGTTATACAATATTTCACATAACCTATATTATACACGCTGCAGATTTTATAGTTCACAGTTCACAGTTCACAGGTTTGAACGAAGTCACCCTACTACCTCCTCTTCAAAACTATATATTATTTTGAGGGCTAGGAACATAAGGCCGCTCCCTCGAGTATAAGTACTTTTCGAAATTTGTCTGTAGAAACTAGAAAAACTGTTAATTTCCATTCATTTTCCTGCCATTTTTTCTCCCTGTGACAGATACTAAGGATAAAATGAGAAAATGATCGATAGCTATAAGAAAAGGTTCTTATATTCTTAAATTCTTAACTGAGCAACAGACTATTGTTGTGGCCTAATAGCTATCAAGTACAAACTATGAAAAAGCTTTTAAAAATAATTATCGAACATTTCAAAATAGTTGTTGAAAGAGAATAAGATTGTTTTATAAGTGTCATCAAAAATAGAAAAAGATTGTTCGAAGAACATTGAAGAGTTGAAAAGATTGAAAAAAACTGCATTTCAGAGAAAAAAAAGGAAACCAATATTTTTCGAAGCCAACGATATCTTTGTAGAAACCAAGAGAAGCAAATAATGTTCTCTCCGAAAAACTACTTCCGTGGCGCACAGTGTGAAATGAAAATTAAGGTGCCGTTACGTTACTATAATCTCATACACAGTCTCAAAATGAAGTGGTTCTAAATAAGTGGCCTTAGTAAAGATCTTGACTTCCAGACAGGTAAGTCAACTGCGTCGGCTTACAAGAGCGTCAACCACAGGTTGAAGCGTTGAAACCATTGAAACGTTGAAGCGTTGAAACGTTGATGGGTCGGAATGATACCCCTTTGAAGGGTCAAGCCTCGCAGCGGCACGTTAGGCCTACGACGTTGTTCAGGGGTGGTTGGTGAGGGGGGGGTCGAAGAGATGGGTTGGCAGGGGGAGAGGACGAACCATCTTATTCCCGTACGTGGATGACACTCACAAAAGATAAGATAGAAAGCCAGTATATAGGCCGAGCCGAAGGCTTCGACAGACTGGGAGAAGAAAGTCAATTCATCCTTCCATTGTATGGTTCACTTTTGAGTGAACGAGCGAGAACATCATCGGTGGCATTTCGACTGTCGTGGCTGCCATGCACTTTTGACTAAATTGAATGATTCGTATTAGCCGGGTCATGGGTGATTGTGGAGAGATATCACGGAAGGGACAGTAACTGGTGCTCTTTCGGCAATCCCTGGTCCTTTGGCCCTACGGCTACTCAGCACCGGGCACCGATCGGATTTCACCCCGTTTCTCAACTCGCCCACATGGCTAGAGCATTCGGATAACTAAATGCAACTCAAGAATTACATTCATTACAACATATCTCGAAAACATGTTAACATACTTTGCTCACTCTTAATGTGTGTTTCAACTCACAGAATTGGCAAAAGTTTTGATTCATAATTGAAGATAACGTGGTAGTAATTTTATCAACCGTAACGTGGCTAATTTGTAATTAATTAATTAAGTATACGCATGCCTGCGAAGTTGCTCCCATCGAGGGTGGATTCGGAATGGAAAGTTGTGTAGATATGGAAGTTTGAGGGAGGTTGAATATTTCGCGGATGTTCGCTGTTTCTCTAAAATCGCTGCAGATACTGCTGTCACATTGGCCACTCAAACATTTTGCCAGATTCAGGGCGTGTTAACGAAAATCTATAGCTTTATTTTTTATGTCTTATTATAGAAAGAAATTTCAAAATTCAGAAGTTCAAGGTGCAAGAATTTATGAAAACAACCACGGAATTCCGATAAGCTTGAGTTTATACCGTCGAAAATGTCGTCCATCCAGATTGACATTATTTTCAGACGAAACTTCTTAACTAAACCAAGCTATCCATCTTGATACTTCGGCTAAGTTGGCTGTTCACAACACAGTGTTTTAGTTCCCCATGCACACCCACACCCACTCCCACCCCCGCAGCCACCTTCACCCCCACCAACATCTGAAACCCTTGAGCAGATTTCAGAAAGCTTCGTCGCTCAGCTCTCCATGAATCCACACTCTGTCATCACTCTGCCATGCATTATCACAATTATCATCATCAAGCAGACACACTTTTCTGCGCGATATTATCCTGTGTGCTGTGAGTGACAAATCTCGCGCTAGTAGAAACAACAGCCTGTCTTTACCTGGATGTAAACCATAATGTGTATATCTACTTCATCTAAAGTTGTATCAGAAATCAGAATTGTATTGTGCATCTGATAAATGCAGTAAACTTGCAACGAATGATTTGTTCGCTATTTGCTGTTACGTCAAAGTGTATAGATTGGGATGGGATGGGATGGGATCTAACTCGATGTGGATTGTAAGAAACAAACTCAGCAACTCGAGGAGGAACCATAGATCGTGGAAACGGGAAACCTTCTATGTGCTTTATGGTACAATGTGTATGTATAGTGCCAGAGCGTGGAATTCTCTCTGCATTGATAGAAGAGGTATAGTGAAGCTACAAGCTTCAACCAGCAAGCAAGATATTTTCTTCTGATATCGAAAAGTAGAGCCTAGTTGCTTATAGGTGCGCTCCCAGCGAAACACACACACTCACACACACCCTAACACAATCACACACATATATATATATGGGGAGGAGAAGCCAAAAAGGTATAACCTCTGCTTTGGGAACAGATAATTTGAATTATTAAAAATGCCGTTGACAAGGACGCTATTTTTACTGAAATTTAGAAAGAAATAAAAAGTAGATGAAAAGTCTCAGTTCAAGACATTGGAAATAAGAAGTATGCTTTTCAGTGCAAGGTAATGCACGGTGTATTTAATTCGCAAGGATGCGGAAAATGTAATCGCCTTCGATGAAATATTGGGAAATACATTTTCATTAGCTAGTTCACTAAAAGGACAGTCACGAAACGTGCATGCTCTATAATAGGAATACTAAACGCCGCGCAATTACAACGCAAGCAACTAGCAAGTAAAGTAACTCATTATTGAAACAAATTTTCTATAAGAGCCCTCCCTTCAGAGCCTCGTCTAAAAATAGGCACAGCCTTTACGCTAATGGTACAACGTCCCTCTAGTTACCCAGACAACTTCAATCGCGATCCTGACATCACGAATACGAATGATACAATTTGGAGTGCATTTTACAACCCCGAAAGGGGTGAGACCTTTACTTTGGTTGTATAGGTACTAGTGTTATTTCCTTTGTTGTACACACCCACACAATCGCTTGAATGTCAGAGAGTGGACCAGGGGTTGTATTCGGCCGGGATTCCCCGAGAAAGTAACGAACTATCCAATATTTGTTTTGCTTTAGTCTATAGTGGGTGCTTCGGGAGGGTAGCGTGGTGTGAGAGACACAGTCGACACCACGCTGACTTGATTAGTGAATTTGAAAGAAGACCATTGAAGCTGGATGCATGGCTGAATATAGCCCTGTAAAGTACCTACCAGAGAACGGACAGGCTGTAACATACAACTGACGAA
This sequence comes from Nemurella pictetii, assembly GCA_921293315.2. Classification (NCBI taxonomy): domain Eukaryota; kingdom Metazoa; phylum Arthropoda; class Insecta; order Plecoptera; family Nemouridae; genus Nemurella; species Nemurella pictetii. The sequence goes on along the minus strand of OV121116.1, from coordinate 20,584,132 downwards.
GTCTAACGAGCTTGGACATAATATGACAGAAAGCAAGGTAGGGTATATGCCTTATTCCGATTAGTATCGACCAACGGCCGGTGGAACAAGACCATGGCGTCCATGTCCTCGACTAATGACTTGAAATGTTCCTTTTTCGACGTGGCATATCCTTCCGGCCATTGCCGCAGACGCCGACGCCGACGCCGACGCCGACGCCGATGGGTCTAGCAAGTCAAGTGAGTCGGGCAATGGAGGAAATGGGAAGACGCATGGCATGGCATAGGTATACATATAGGTATGGTAGGCCACAGAACTCACAAGTATGAGTATAAACGGTCTGCTAGGTTTCCTGGATGGATAAGGTATTCGGTTAAGGCCTGTGGGTTGTGGGTGGTAAAGGGGAAGGGGAAAGGGGGAATGGGGAATGTGGAAAGGGGAAGGGAATGGGGTATGGGGTTGAGATTAGTTCGAGTTGTACACTTATATACGAAGAAACTTGTGCGTGCGCCTTGGATTACTTTTTAATGTATGTTTTGGCAAGCAATGTTGGAACGCGAGGAAAAGATCGTCGTAATTTTTCAACGCGTTAGTTTTTGCGGCGGTCTTGCATCTCGTAGCGATGTTATTCTTTTTTTGAAAATCGTCTTTAAATCTAAGCGGGTGTTCGTACAATATATCGTGATTGGCATGACTAGTTAACTACCTGTTAGAATCGCAACCGGTAATCGACAATGACAAACGGCTCTGATTAGGTTTCAACACCATGTGTATAATGTGAATTTATCTGTTTCTTTCTAGTTAGCAGAGGAATAAAGATAGATCATTAGATCGTGATTACAAGGGACGTTTACCTTCAGTGGAAACAAACGGGCAATCAGCAGTTTGATATCGGAAATTCTAATCGCTTGCGAAACAAATATTTATGGTAAATAGTGTATGTGAGGGTGTCTATGAGAGTGTGTATTAATATGTACCTAATAACTAACTAGATACACGGGCGACAGCATAGCACATCAGTGACACTGTTATATTGGTACGTATACTTTGGTTCATGGGTTTTCTCTAGTTCGTGGTTTTTCTTATTCCCCTGCACTATATAGACGTGTGCTACTAAAAATGAAATGACCAATTTATCGCGAATGTCAATCAATGTATAGCGAATAGAGATCGTCGAGACGATATGGATACATGTTTGGCAGCCATTTTCAATTCCACTTCCATCGACGACGAGCAATTTCAGAGCTTGTTATAATAATATGAATACCAAATACTGTAATAGGCACGATCCGGATATCATGCATGCTACTATAATCCGAACACCAAACTTAAATGCTACTCATTATTCAGGTAAATTGCCATTTTCTCGATCTGATAAAGATGTTAGCATAGTTAGTCGATCTTATCTAGTAGGTATAGTAGGTTTATTAATACTAACACCAGTGCACACTCTAGGTTTAACACACATAGACAGCTAGCTACACTTCTATGCAACAACGTTGAAGAGGGACTGAAATTCGGAACGCTGTTATAGCACAAGGGAGAGAGCGTGAAATTTGGAGTCTGGTTTAATAGTGGAACGGCTCAGTAATGCAAATCCAATTTTCCCAGTTTCCTTCGGATCCCAAAACAACCCCCTCCCCCCCCCATCCTAAACCCATCACGGTAGGAGAGCTGTACACAACGTTTCAAATGCAGTCAATCAATCGCGACGGAATATAAAAATATAGCAAAGATCAACGTTTGGACTCCTTTGATCACGGGAAAAAATTCTCGAAAGAATAAGCAGTAGGTACTATCATTGTGAGATTTTCTGAAATAGATTCATAAATTTGATAACTATTTTTTTACAATCATAAACAATGGAAATTGATATTCTCCCATTATATATCACAAAAACCTGTATTTTAATTTTACCTAGCTGAATACTACCTGTATATGTAAACCTACTGTTATAAAAAACGAAATTAAAGTCTAATGCGTTTTTCTTAAAAACTGGCTACTGAAATATTATTCAAATTTCCTGCAGAAAATCGCGTAAAAACACTATTTTTATGACCACGTAAAAATAAATTTTAATGAAAAACGGGGTCATGACCTAAAAGAGAGTAGGGACCTATTGCTGTATATAATTAAAACAGGCTGTCACTCACACTCCCTATTTTCGCAGCTCACTTTGACTCTGCTTTGGCTGGCCTCTTGTCTGGATCATGCTCACTCAGATAGCAAATAAAATCGCACAGAAAATCGCTTTCCGTCAAAATGATCGGAAGAGAATCTCTGGCTTGCCACACAGTGAAACGTTGACAAACCTGATTTCATATCTCTAACGGCTGCCCATCCAAAAAAAACAAACAAAAACCCTTATTATCCACAGGTAAAAGGACAGGTACCCTCCGTCGTCAATCGCCATTCCCCTAAAATCCTATCGACTAGCGATCACCGGCACCCACAGTCCTGATCGTGTACGCGCCATGCCCCACGTCTCGCCCGAACTCGCTCGTCCCAGCCTGCGTCTCGTTCGTGCTTCGCCGTGGCCGCCGTAGCCGCCGCACGCCGTACACCGTACGCCGTACAAACTGGCGAGATCTCCTAGTGCCTTCGCTCTGGCGCCAAGCCGGCTTGCTCGCCCGTCCGACCGCCGATTACTCGACTCGCGACCGCGGAGCTAGCAACATCGCATCGCACCGCACCGCTCGCGCACCCGCCCGCTGACAACACGAGCAGTAACGTGCTCACACTAACTGCGCTCTCTGACAAGTTGACAACGGCCACGCTCTAGAAGGCGGCATCACATCGAACCAGCGGATGCACGCTTCATGTGAGTACTCTCTTATGTGTTATGTGTGTGTGTGTGTGTGTGTTCGAAGTGCTTTGTTCGAAATTGAGGTGTGATTTGGTGTGTCGGACGTGAAGAGATGGTGTGTGGGCCGAGTTCGTTCGGTGCTAGTAGGGACCGGCAGCCGGTGTCTACTAGATGGTGTTTGTTGGTGCTAGCTAGCTGCTCGGCGGTGTACACGCGGTGATCCCTTGTGCGTCCTCGTGCTTGCCTCTCGTAGGCACTGCGCCGTCGCTGTCAGGCCAAGCCACATAGTTCGCCCTTCGTATTCGTCTGTACACGACGTCTGAAAACGAGGGTGCATTTTTACTCGAGGATTTACTCGCTTTTTAAAATAGATCACTTGCGCTTGGCTGTTAAAAAGTTGACAGTCTTGTGTTGGTTTGCGTTGGTTAGGGTGGGTGAAGTGGGTGTGTGTGGATGTTTGTGTCGAGTTGTGTGCTGTCTCGAGCAGGTACTACCTAGCAACCTAGCAGCATTGCAGGTTAGGTTCACCCCTGAGTGGATGGCTAACGTCGACTAAGCCATGCTGACATCATCACCTACCCCATGTACGTTGCACTATGTAAAAAGCATGTTTATTGCTCATTAAAGGAACGTTTACCACTAGGAAGCCTTATGCAATCTCCAACATCATGGGAATTTAGAGTTTTTACTGTAACGTTGGTAACGTTGTCAGACAAACTCGCTAATGAGGAAGAAGCTGTTAGCGAAAAGGTCTCACTTAAAAATTTTGATGGAGTTTAGGTTCTCTCGTAGTGCATAAACACAATGGTTTAATTACTTTGCTTTCAATAGGTTCTTTTATGCCCAAAATATCCAATTAGATTTATAATCGTGCGAAAAAAATAACGTTTCCTTCTAATTACAAGTTGCACAAGCCACGCTGAAGCATTTCTACTTGGGATCTAGTGTGTGCAAATGTGCAACGAGAATCAAATGCATCCAGTCGCCGAGTCTCTTCTCAACTGTACATGAATATTATAAAATGCTATCAAAATTTACATAGCCGTGCACAAACTTTATGTCCAACACTTTCATGCGACGAGTAATTTAGCTTTATAAGACTGTGCAGCTCACGTTGTAGAACAGACGTATTAACCTAAATTTCAAGCGAGAAATTCAAATCGATACCCATTACAATGTCGGTTGCTTGGTCGGTTGGCTCGGTCGCATGTCCATCGCGTTATACGTTCCGAATCGAAGTCGAGCCCTACCTCGAGCAGATACGAACTGTGCGACATTCTTACATCTAACCAATCCAACCGATACCTATGCACTCACTGTCAACCGGTGCACTCCTTAAATTTACGACCGCCATCAAGTCGCATTGCAATTTGACACACAAAGACACTGGTAGCTAGCTATACTCTAGCAAGGAAGCCACCTTCATTTCGATCGAGCCAAGACACCTACATCCATCTCTTCGCCTTTCTAAACCCATCCTCTGACTGCTTGCTGACACATTGACCTCTCATAAAGTCCGCGCCAACAACCGCACTGTGAAGAGACTATAGCTAGACCTTAGACTATCGTTGCTATGGGCGTCTCAATAGTGTAAGCAGTCGGCAGTCCAGCTCATATTCTGCGACCCACAGCTGGACCGCTATCTGCAATCTTCACAATGCCATTGAATCAATTGCGGTTGTACTTATATCTTGTAATTGTCTAGCATGTCGACGACTGAGGAGGTATTCTATTCAAATGTGGTGCTCATTCACATCATCTGCTGAAAACGAGCAGCAAGACAGTGGATTCTGGGCCAAACCGCATTGTGTAAAATGTTGTCGACGGTCGTTCGTATAATATCGATGGCAAATAGGAAAGGGCTCGGGTTTTAAGTTGTAGAAATTATATGTATGCTAATGAAGTGACTAAAAATGAGAGCGAATCACGATAATCTTGCTGTGTATATATTGCTCATCGAACCAACCAGTATGGTTGCCACCGAAATGGTATACGGCTCTATATTTAAGGGGAGCTAATAATACAGTTTTAATATTTGATCTGCAGCGTGACATGGACATTCCATCCCGCATGGTTGTTTGTATTGACCGATAGCCGCGATCATTTCGTTCAAAGTACACACAATTCGGCCGGATTATTATGTAACTCTGTTGTCAGTGGCCCGTGTATTTTATGCGCACACTGGCTGCTACCCGCTCCTGGGTTTATTGTTGTTGTTTAGTCGGGGCCATCTCTTGGTGTTGTTGTTTTGAGCCGATCGTTTCCGGATGGGTCAGTCGAACAGCTTTCGCTGGCAGCTGCATGCATAAGTTGCCAATGACTTTCGTGCTGCAATTCACCTTATTCATTCAATCTGCACTATTGCCAAGGTCAGATTTAGTCCCACAAAAAAAACGACATCGGTCGTTATTCGTTCCAACTAGCTCACAGCTAACTGGTGGCTAACTAGTGACTAAGACTAATCATGGTAGCTAACTTGCGGCTCTTGCCTAGTGGGCAGTGGCACATGTATGATTGCACCCATTATCTTGATCAGTCCGCTGGCCATGCCTTACACATAACTTGCTTGATTGGTCTGATCCATGCACTAACACCCGCACTTGCCGCCTGCTGTCATGTTGTCATCACTATCGCTCTCTCGCTCTCTTGCTCTCTCTCTCCCTATCCCATCCTTCTTCTCTCATCATAACCGCATCGATTCGTTTACACATAACGCACCATAATGTGTGAAACTGTATCACAATCCATCGTATGGATGCAGTCATATTTTGTAACAATGCCTTTGTCTTCGTATACAATACCTGTGCATTATGATGAGGTGTATTTCCATAGAGTATTCACTCTCTACCTATACACTCTACACTCTCTACTAATATATTATAATATTGAATATACTGTGAAGTTGCAAGGTAATGGGCCATACATAGGCAGAGTATTTTCAGTTGAGAAAACAAACACTTTGACGTCATTATGCATGATGTTTGTTCCACTTGGGTTACACCCATCTCCAGAACGAGATAGCCCACACATTTAGTATCATGCCCGTATAGAGGAGTTGCTCACTGCGTTTATTTTTTTGGTTTTACTGTCACTTAAAATAATAATGATCAATTCAAAATGCCGGTTCTGAATCTCATCGCAGTATATTTTTGTTTTATAAAAATTGTAAAGCAAGCTGGTGATGGTGCTGGTGGAGAGGGTGGGGGGGGGGAGGTGGATAGGGGATGAGTCTGGGAGGGATGGGGGAAAGAGAGGGTCGAGATCGTACCAAGATGAAGACACCGGGCCCGTATGGTTTCGGACAGAATGCTTGGCGGTGGCGGTGGCAGTCGAAAGAGATTTTCATGAAGTATGGAAGAAGAAAGGAAAGAAAAGTGGGGTGGTTATAGCTGGTATGGGCTAGGCTACAGGGGTTACGAGTTAGTGCTATAGATCATATGTGAAGACAGTTGATCCAAACTGATGTCTAAGAGAGACAAAACACTGGACCATCGTGCTAGATGATAAATTGGACTCGCGCGATGTCGGAAGAAAAGTGACAAGTGATTTCAATTCAATGAGTTTGGATGGAAGTAAAATATAGGACGTGAACTTAAGGTAACAAAAGGTAGGAAAAGACGTTAGTTGTAGCTAACTTGCAGGTTTGGTGCACATGCAGTGTATAATATTTGCATGGTCGTAGTGCAGTCAAGTCAAGGTGTGCCGGTAGCTCTTCTAAATGAACACTGGTACACCCAGACATTTAACTACAACTGGCAGACAAGTGACATTATTTACTAGCGCGCCGTCTTCGGTATACAGCACAGCTGAGAATGTTTATAGTCTTGTTGTTTCCTTAGATGCACTTTCTGTGAATCACTCTACGTTAATAACGATTGATCACCTCGCATGCAATTTAGTATACTTACAGAGAATTCTAACGTCTCAGCTTGAATTTATGCTGTTCGCCCTTACATTTTCAGTATACGCAATTAGCTAAAATGTTCGTTGGTAGAATTGTACTCGAACAAGGCAAATATTGGTCGAGTTTGCATCCAGGATGTGGTTATACGGAAGAGGCGACCCCATGATCACACTTGGGTGTCTGCCGTGAGAAATAATCTCCATATCGGCTGATTAGTCAACCCTATAGTTGCACCCTGCACGACTTTTCTCTGAATCTCGGCGATACACTAATTATATACTAACTACTAATGCATAATACCTTGCAGCCAGTCACGCATCTGTCGCCACAACCTCTTACAACACTGAACGATTAGAGCTGATGGAAAAAACAAATTTAGATGTATGTGAAAACTGAAAAGAATAAGCTAACAAAAAAGAACTGGATATCCACTGACAGTGTATTTCAAAGACGCAAGATTTTTGACGCCGAGCTTTTGTTCTATTTCTTACATGTTATTAATTTGAAATCATTTGAAATAATGGTGGAAGCTCAGACCGACGAGCGCTAGAAGGGAAACGAAACCGGAAATAAGAGTTCTACCATAGAATAATTAGGGACTTTACCATTATTCTACCTATACGAACGAATAGGGATGCGAACTGGGATATCGCCTGCTTCACGAGTAAAAGTATTTCCGCCCAGACTGAATTTTATACCATGGATAATTAAACGCTCATTTTAATCGCGTTGTGGATGCAGCTAAAAAAACGCGACACATTTTTCCTGCTTTGATTCACTTCCGCGAGATTCAGATCGTCACGTAAGATTGTCAAACGATTGTCTTATCGCTACGTGCTTGTCACTGCAGACATATCGCCGATTGACGTGCCCTTCCCGCCGGTGCTGGACGTGCCACGCGGCCCCGTCCGCCATGCGGTGTCAAAGTTTCTTTTCGCTTGTCGGTACGCCCAAGCTAACCTGTAGTGGGTTGTGCACGGCTTTGCTCTGTATCATCGATTTTTGCCCCTGAAAACGTCCTGGCTCGACGTTTCGATCACGTTGGCGATGGCCATCTTCATGACTGTGAGGAAGCAGGGGATTTACGCTGCTTACAAGTCATCAGGACGGCATCCTTACAGTCCTGAAGATGACCACTTCAACGTTGGCGATCCTAACTGAGCGAAACCTATAACATCAGCCACTGGAACAACCAACGGCTCTGACCACCCCGTTTAACTAAGTTAACATGTTGCAACTTGCAATCCTGGTGCCCGAGTGCCGTGTGCTGTGTGCTGTGTGCTGTGTGCCGTGTGCCGTGTGCCGTGTGCCGTGTGCTGTGTGCTGTGTGCCATGTGCCGTGGTCGCTTCGTCCTGGTACGCGCTATATGTGCCGTTTGCCGTGTGCCGTGTGCCGTTTGCCGGCGTCGGGCGAAGATGACAGCGTTGGTCGTACCGGTTGCCGGTTGCCGGGTGCCGGTTGGCTTCGGTTGGCCAGGACGCACTACGGCTTTCTGCACGACGCCGGGCCAGACGGCTTGTCAATTATCAGACACGAGACTGCAGCGAGCGAAGAAGAGTTAGTTCCTCTTTCGTCTCTGCTCTCGCTGCTTACTTCTTAATTAATTGCAAACTTATTTAATTAATTATTTGAAATTAGTTTTAAAAGTTTTGACTGGATCATTAGAGGTATAGTGGTTAGTGTTGGATGCTGTCGAAACGGATTGCTATTATGTTGCTATGAAATGAAATTGTGAATCTGCTTGTGGTTTGATTTTTTTTTGATTTTTTTTAGGGAAAAGGGAGTTGGGAATGGCAAGTTTAGACTGGTATATAGCAAGGAAACGATAGCAGGGACCTGGGCCCATATATATATATATATATAAGTATTGGTGATTGATGCTGCAGCAGGAGCGATCTCTTTGCTCTCCGAAGACGCGGTCTGAATAGAAGCCAAAACGTGTAACCATAGATCAACGCAATTGAAAGCCTCTTAGCCATCAGCTGATAGCTGATAGTTTGTATCGCAATATTTGTGTTATGTGTCGAGCCTAAGCAAGCCCGAGGGAAGTCGAGCCTTGGGCCAGTTGAGATCAGTGAAATGATGCTCCGAAGATTGAACGTCTCCATTCGATGGAATGCCTGAAGGCGATCAGCAATCGGCATCCGTAAGCCATCCATTATCTGTGCGCATTGCTGATGCAAATAGCAATGCATCCGGCGCTCGGAAATTGTTGTGTCACTGCAAATGAAATACATAATGCACAATTTCAGTTTGCACGCTGGGCAGCCAATAAATTACTGCATTACTATCACCGAAGGCAATAGCGTTAGGTTTGTGGGACATAGATGCATTGCTGTAAGAGCAACACCCCCTTCTCGTCTTAGAGGCACGAGGATGAGAAAGTTGGTACACCACTTTTCAAATTTATATACAAACGAATTTCACTCGTAGCCATGAGAGCAATTGTTTTGATCGAACATGAAAACAATGAGCAACACAATTCACGATTCAGCTGGGACTATAGGTAACTACTTATTCGCAAATGGGTGGAGCTCACTTGAACGACAGCGATATTGCTATAGCTTCGCCTGAAATGAAGATTGCATTTGCATTTGCGTTCGCGTCTTCTTGGTAGAAAACGTGCCATGTGAATCGGCCGCCTCTTGATCTTTAAATGTTAATTCGATATTCGATTCACGAAATTTCCAATTTTGATCTTTTCGAAATGCTAGCCCGATCAAGAATGGCTTCATTAAAATCTCAGCGAACGTTACCAGAAATGTACGCAACGGTGATGCAAATCAACTCTTAAATATACTTCGAAATACTTTCACGATATGCACAAAAAAAAGTGTGTTGTTTAATTCTCACAAGTATTTTTCATACTTTTAATGGTTAAGCATTGCACGCGGTGGAATTGCATTTCTGCAGCGAACTAAGAGGAACAAAAAAATGTTTATTAAAATAGCGTTTCTATTTTATCACATGCACACACAAAGCGAGCTCTGGGCGCCGTTCCGTGAGAGCATTTAATATTTTTATTTCGCTTAGTTTTATTTTGTTATACCGTTCGCCGAATGATAAGTGTACCATTTTATTCCTAGACAGGCTAATGGTGGATGGTGATGCGAATAGCGATCACTGCCATCCCGTCGTTTGCTCGAAATTTGGCATACACCTAAACAGCACAGAGCGTCGAGAGCACAGAGCGCAGAGCGCAGAGCACAGAGCACAGAGCATACAGAGCACAGAGCACAGCATTCACCAGTCGGCAGGCACATACACACCCACCATTCTGTCAGACAGCTCGAATTACAATTGACAAACACATCACATCACACAGATCGGTGCAATGATCTTTTCGCCCCCCGAAATGCCGACGATGCCGACGATGCCGCCGATGCCGCCGATGCCGCCGACGCCGACATGCCGGCGTGGTTCGCCGAGTGTCATTTCACACAGTAATACCACGCGTGTTCCCGCGGTGCACGTTCCCTTGTGAACACTGGGTCGATTGTAAGACCTCGACTCTGCCATCAACTAGAACTGACTATTCCGCTACACCATCTCGAATCCTTCATCCCTTTCGTTTGGATTTTCGAACGGACCAAATGTCGAGGCAATCGCAACAGGCAGTGAATTAATTCCAATGTGACTCGTTTGGCGAAAGGCCGGCGTTCTGTATTACCACGGACGTCGCGAGTGTGGGAGGGACGAGTGGGTTTTGGACTGCGTTTCGGGGACTATTGCACCCCCGGCTCCAAAGATTGATGTTACATCAGCACCCAGAGCCCCCGTTCGCCCACCCCCCTCCCCGCCCTCGTTCAACCGTCTCCCATGCATCCCGGCGTCCCAGCGGCACAGAATGATGATTGCACTTCGCTTGACGCGATATTGTTTAGAAAAATGGAGCTAGACTCGAGAAATATTACTGCCGCTAAAAGTTTTGCCTTTTTTGCTGATTGCGTTTAGGGCTGGTGTGCCTGTGCATGTTGTAGCATCATCGTCGAAGTCTGACACATCTGATGGGCCGAGAGACGCCCCATTCTCGTCCATCGCGCGGCGCACTGATACCGAATAGTGTATTGGAAAGCTGCTAACACATTGTCATCTGCATCTACATACATGCATGATATCAGGCAAATTTGTGATATGACACTTTCCTTTGAGCAGCGTGTGGCTTACAAAAAATGACAGTTCTATTATTGTGCTCTGCTGTGTTTTGTGTGCATATGTGAGAGTATATTTTTTTAATACATAATATATCAGCGATTTTACGTAAAGGGTTCTACAGTGTGTTCGTGTGTGTGGGCATTGTTCGATTGTGTTGCGGCGGGCCATCTGTGCTCCAGCAAAGTAACATTCAGCTTCCTCCCAATTCTGCGTCGAGCTAGCGACGCAAGCTGATAAATGAATGTTAGCGTATGGAACGATATCGCAATTGTGTGATGCATGTGGGTGGCCTGTGTTATGCCGCCGACGCCGACGCCGACGCCGACGCCGACGCCGACGCCGACAGGGGGAGGGGGTGGACCCCTTGCACCCTTTACCAACTTCACTTGGCCACATTGACTGATTGTCTTCTTGACAGCAACAAGCTTGCAAACACCCAACTCCGTATTATATCACATTATAATCGACCGACGACGCAGCCAGCGTGTACCCTAGGATGCCGTATAGGATACCGTATAGGATACCGTATAGGATACCGTATAGGATACCGTATAGGATACACAGCCGTGAATTTCTCCCGCGGCTTAAACTCACTGTTTTCGGAAATGAGCTGTTCATCATCTCGCGCGCGCGCTCGGTTTTTGCCCGGTCTTGCCCGGTTTTTGCCCGGTTTTTGCTCTCGTTATCGCTAGAAGTGAACCAACTTCCTCTCGCTAGCTTGTCACGGGGTGCGAGTGTGGGGAGGGGGGGGGGGGGGGGTGAAGAGAAACTATGCAACTAATGCCTTCGAAAACCATGCAATTCAGCACCAAAAAAAAATCTTAAAACTATTTTTCAGATATGACAATGGCTGTATTCAAGAGGTCATCATAATTCTCGATACAGCACCTCATTTAAACGCTGCAGATCCACCCCATCCGTTTCCTTTTCTATACGCAATTTCTAATTTTGAAAGGTCCCACGTTAGAACACAATACCATGAGACTTGGAAGTTCCTAAGGGCCAAAGGGGTACGTAATAGCTAGCAGCTATACACTTCGTACATGTACAGCGATGCCGTATGCCATGTGTAGTCAATTACGAAGCAATTTGAACGTGGCCATTATTTCACTACATTAGCCCTTTATGTGGGTCTCTTTTGTAGTCTTGATTAGCAGGGTGTTGGCTGGCATTGATTAGTTAATGACTATCTCGAGGAGTAGCTCTATTAGGTTAATCATGTTCTACTCAGAGCGGCGTATCAGCTGGGATAATAATGCAAACTGCTGCTGCAAGTGCATTGTTTATTAGTAACGCCTGATGATCTATTTATTTGTGCAGTTTGGCGTTCGCTCCCGTTTTACGCGGCCACGAGCATTCGAGAGCTCACGGTGTTCATAAATGCGAGGGAACTGCGATCATCGGGGATCGACGGTCGAGTGGCGAAAAACACCCCCGACATTCAACGCCCACCACCCCAACCTCATGCTCTCTTTGGTTCACTGTGCATACTATACCAGTGGTGTGTATTTTCATAGCATAAATTCAGAACAAAATTAATCGGGATTTTACATACATCTAATATAGCTGAAGCGGCAAGAAAACATAAATAGCTAGCGGACCTCGTTCACACGCCATCTTTCCATTATACTGAAACAGCTTTTTTGTTTGCTAAGGAGATAAACTTTCGAATGCGACTTGCACGTAACACCCATATGGTAACGCCGATTTTGTTTCCGACAGTCAGGACGGAATCGCAGGCTGTTCCAGTCGCACTACGTAGAAAACGTAGTAATACATTTTCGATGGCCACTTCAATGGTGATTTACAAATGAGTGCTGAGCTATTTAGCCAGCCACGCATGGCATATGCCGTTTGAACACAAAAGCCCGTTGATTTCGCTGATTGCACTAAACTGGGTGTTGTATTAGTGCAGAGTGAGAACGGAAGGGTGATATTGTGTCCAAGTCCATGGATATCGTATTATCGTGTTATATTGGTATGTTATACTGTCCTACATTTGCGAGGTGCTTGCAATGTGCATGGCATATCGCGCAATAGACTAATGCATTAGTGAATGGACTCGTGGAATGGTGAGCGACTCGTACTCCTTAATCAATAACAGTAACACCCTCTATAGTTAATAGTTTAGAAGCGAGGCGCCTTCACCTTCGTCCAACTTGGATTAATGCCCGCGATTTGTAGACGGAACGATTCAACAACGACATAAGCTGGTCTGGCTACCGTCTCGGATTCACAGGTGAAATCCATGACAATCTTATTTCGAGTTGCTCAGTCATCTCTGTGCATGAATTCGGTGCTATCCCCGGCTTACACCACCTCACTGTCTCAACTTTTGAATGACATTCTAGCTAACACAGCATAGAGAATGACTAGAGCAAGTCAGCCGCGGATTACGCATGTAGGTAGGTAATTCGTTGCTTGTGTAACAAAACTGGCGACAGGGACACACGAATGGCAGGTAGGCCGGGGGGGGGGGGGGCGCATGTGGGTGGGTGGCTGTGTGGATATATACCTTCAAGAATTTCTTCTTCTATACTCGCGCTGTGTATGGAGCCGAGGGAAAACGTGAAATATTTATTCCTAAATTAGCCTCGGGCAAGTTTACGAGCAGATTTGACTCTGGGTGTCTCGAAACGTGTGCGAGAGAACGCTTCCATCCAGCCCTTGTCCTACCGTTCCCGTTCCCGTTCCCTGGCCCTTCACCCTTCACCTTTCACCCGCGACATCCAGTACCCAGCTGGAGGAGGAAATAGTTGAGATTTGCTTCGGAAGATCTAAGAGAACCTCGAAATGCCACAAGACCTAGGAGTCAGATAAAAACGGAATCCCATATTTAATAAATGTGCAGTTTGTTTTGTTGTAAAGGAAGCGGGAACGAACTGGGGTGATTTGTTAGTCCCCCCCGCGCCCACGATTCGGTTTACACATTTTCAAAAGACGATTTATTTCCACTGATCGCGGGCCCCTTTTATGGGAACTTCTCGTGTTTTCACCTCGTAGATTTGATATTTTATTTATTTTTTTACTTGGGTTCAAGTTGTTACTTGTGCATTTAATAGTTATGGAAAAGCAAATTAAGTATGTACCAGGAAATGAAGCAGCCGTTCTTGTCGAACGGGAAGGGGACTTGAGAGCTATTTGTCGGGTGGCGCGGGGGGTAATGGGGGGTAATGGGTGGGGTGAAGAGGGGGGGGGGCAGATTTTAGGGGGCAGCCTCGGGGGTGCCTGGTGGCGTCAGCTGTGCATATCGTCTGCATTGGTAGCTGTCGTTCCTCCTCTGCAGAGTAACGAGTTTCAGCTGAACGTTTTCATGCTTTCATGCTCCTTTCCGCTTCTTTCCGCTTCTTTCCTTTTCTTTCCGGGTTTGCGTGAAAACGCGCTAGCAAGTCAAGCAAGAAATCAAACGAGTCGGGCTAGAATATAGATATATATGCCCCCTCTTTTCTATGTCAGTATTGGTGACATGACATCCTCAACATTCACCGATAATGCGCTATTATCTTCGATCAAATAATGTACCCATTCGACGGAAAACAACGGTGTCGTGAACATATTTACTGAAAATAAAATATCAGAGACCCCGCTTTCTCTAAAAGTTTTCATAAGTCATGTGAGTTTCGGTGATAGCTCAATTTTGTGGGCTGCTTTCAATTTGACGTGCTGAAGCCAACCCCAATCAATATAATGCGACCTTAGAACGAAATTTCATTCATTCCGTTGGCCTTCCACCAAAATTGCCGCAGCTCACATAATGACTAAAGCTTTTGAAAAGATGCTGGCTGGATTTTGTCGACCCAAGAAGTAATTTGCATCGCGATTTTCCGTTCAACGAGGAGACATTTTGGTTTTTTTAATATCGTTCTGTTTAACTGCAATACACTTCGTATGCATCCGGCAAAGTATCGACTTTCTGTACTTTCACCCTTAGATAATTCTATCTTGAAAATACACCTAAGGAGGTACACACAAATCTGTCGAAAACCAATCATTTATAATAGAATGGCAACAATGTGTGCTCATTGGCAGAGATAGGTGTAGTTAAAACCCACGTGGCCTAATTTGTTGTCTTAAGTTTTCTCCTGATTATGCTCGAAGCTTTTCATTTCAATGGCCCATAGCCACTTCAGCTATTTTCATTATATGGAGTATAGACTGGTGTGAATCACGAGTGATGGCAACACTCCTCCATCCCTGCAAAGGCCCACAACGGCCACCGCCGCCACCCTTTGCTGTCTTATCTTATTGCTACAGTTTACGCGATTAGCGGGTAGCGAGCATTGCGCATCGAAACGACTGGAACTTGGTTGAACGGAAGGAAACTATAAGTAGGCCTTAGACTTGCTGCCTGCCTGCATGCCTGCCTGGCTGGCTGGCTGGCTGACATTCTATGCCAGCCCTTGCAGCTCAAAGCAGATAATTAAGCATTTCGCCATCTCCTAATTGGATTAATTGTTTCCCAGCTTTTTCACGTAAGATACAATTTGCATTTGCCGTGTCTTAATTAAGTTGGGCGTAATATCGCTACTGGAGAGCAGATCTGTAAACCCAACTCACACCTACGAACACACGCTGCCCCCCCTCCCCCCAACATAACTTAATTTAAATATACCTATTTGTAAGAATAAGCGCTAAAGTTGTACGAGTGCAGTTGGTGATGCCGAGACATGTTGGTCCTTTCTAGCGTTTCCACCATGTGTTCTGAAGAAAACGGTCTATTCTCATTGCAGATATAGCTGAACATGTGTTAGTACAAGATGAGCATTGCTGGTGTATACGACGTGCGCTCGTTTCTGCGTGTACAACGCTGTAGCATGAGCAGCGGTAGCAGCGTACACGACCACCATAGAAGGGGGACGTGTAACACCTTCGCGAAGGGTTGTTCGAACTTCGTAATGAGATCATGGCTTTCATATTGTTCCACATTACAGTCGGCCACAGAGAAAGAAATGCGTATATGATTCTCGGTTCTTCCCGTGTGATGATCATGTCCCATATATGTGTTAGCTTTGACAAAGCCACAATCAAAACTAACGAGGACCAATTACGGTGCTTTTATGTGGCATTCGATGAAGATGAAGCGGCGCCGACGCCGGCGACGCCGCCGTGGCGACAATAGCACATCATTTGCCGAGCTGCATGCGCGCTGAACGATTCGCCATGACCGACCGAGCCGCAGCCCACCACCCACCCAGACACCCACCCACCCATCGACATCCAGTGGTCCAGAGAAGACTTGTCTGCCGCACTTTGATTGATTCATTAATTGAAGATACAGAGAGCAGAAAGCGGAAAGCCGAAAGCTGGCGCGCGCTTGTTTTGTGTTTTGTGTTGGAACGAGGCGAGAGAACGCGAAGAAAACATAAATAAATACAGCGTCTGGCGGGTGAACGTCACCCGTTCGTGGCTGACGTCGCTGTGTTTCGTGGCATCTAGAAGCGCGGAGCCGCCGCGTACACGGCGGGGTAAATGGTTCGAGATTTCGAAAGCCCAGCGCTCAGAATCTTATTCCCAACCCAATTACTAGTCGCGAGCGAGCAGTTATTCCTTGCTTGCACACACTTGTGTAGTTCATTTTACAAGCAAGCGCGCTGGCTGACAAAGCGACGGTGATATTGTATTTTTAGAATGGTTTCGAATAGCCGTCATCTGCTGATCAGATGGTGCCATTGTATACTGCAGGATGGCGTCGTGTATATAGTTAGATCCGAGAAACTGATTTATTTAGTCAAATAAGAAAAGTACGAATCAAATCTAATTATCTTGTTATTTTGTTAATCGACTGCAATTGAAGCATAGTGTTAGTGTGCCTTCAAACGGACTCTTGATCAGAATAGTCTCCGAATTGAATCGTCATTGTCGGGCCGAACATGGCCTCTCGAGAAGAATGGTTTGAACAGATGAATTGACATTTTCTCGCTTCGAAAGGAGAACTGTTCGCAGTCAGTAGAGTTAATTGTTTTCCAATGTCTAGGTGCAGGCAGCAACCCTTTCGTGTTCCCTTGTCCCTAGCCCTTAGCCCTAGCTCTTGTCCCCGGCCTTTTCGGCCCATCTGCATGTGCTCTAATGGTGGTTGGTCTTGTGATATCACCGATAACAATAATTGGCGCTTTATAAAACTCTTGGAGTCAGCTTGAAATCCTCATTAGAATTCCTTTATACTATGTAATACGATTCTCTAGCCATATATATATTTCTGAAGATTCTTCTGTTAGAATTGTATTGTGTTCATATTTTACCCGAATAGCCACGGGAGATGCTGCTTGCCACTTTAATGAATCGATCAGAAAGCAAGCGACTTATTCATACAGACAACGATTTCTTGCGAAAACCATACGATTATGATGAAAATCGTTTCCAGCAGTAAATAAGCTAATTTAGAAATAAAACAGGTGCGTTGAAAAGAAATGATTCGTTATCCAAGCGTTCGCTGTTTGAATGTGCATGGCGAGTAAAGTAGTAAAAAACCGACCAGTTGTTAAACGCTTGCATAAAAACAAAAAGCAAATCCATCCACGACTCACAAGCGACTGCTTTGTAATCAATTTCATTCGATTCAATTCAACTCCGATTTTTGCAGCTGGCCAGTTAATGTTTCTAAACGAGAAGCAGTAAACGATTTAATTCGTGTACGCTTACTCTCACCTAGGTATTAGTTGGATGCAACGTTATAAAAATGTAATCACCGATCAGTTTTTGTGTATTCTTAATCCTGGACGTAACATTCAGGGATTATTCTGGCTGTCACGTTGTTCAAATCCCTGCTAATGAAAAGGAGTTCCAAACTATAAAGGCTGGTTCGCGGTGATGTTCGTTATATTTAATTTGACAATGAAAATTACAATGACAGTCACGGGAAACGTGAAAAACAAACAAAGCGAGAGGCGCTTGTCCTATACGAACAGTCGCTAATAGGACTAAGCGGACTATAATGTGCATGCCAATAGCCGTTCGGCATATGGGATTTGAAAACGCAATCCATAAATAGTGCCTATACAGCACAGCGTTTACATATTATACTATAATATCTTCTGGATTGCGTCGGAAAATAAAAATGGCGATGCCAGGAGGTAAAAGCAAAATCGTGTGTAAGAGGTGCAGATAAACAAATAAAAATGTGCGCCATGGACAACTTCTATTTGCATTGCGACAACTGTGGCCATGTTTCCCGTCGTTCGACTAAATGCGCTGCACTCTACTGTATTGCTTTGCACCGAAGTGCACCACAGCAAATGCTACTGGCTATTATCTGTTGGCTTATTCTGCTACCTGCAGTTCGAATCACAAGAGCATTATTTGAAACACTCATATTTGGCTTTGGGCTGCATTTTCCAAAGCCACATTCCATAATTGTCAGGGATTTCCAACGCCTCCAATTCCATGCAAACGCTGCCGAATTGAGTGTCGGACGATCTGCTATAATCCAGTGGCATCCGTGTTAATCTCTTGATTCGAAAATAATCCGATAGTTTAAATCAATTTGCACATTTTACATGTTGCTCCGGGGCATGCACAAGAATTATTTGCAGCTCGCTACAGAGAGGCTAATGTATAAACAGGGAAACAGGGGAAATTACCCACATGCCGGGTTCTCTACGGTCTTTTTAGCGTGAGATGTATTTTCTATATTTGTGCTTTTGCATTTTACAAGCATCGAATTATAAAGCTACACTGATTTACATGTTAGCCGCTATAAGAAGCTTATTTTGTTGATAAATATTTATTAGTCTGATACGAATCAACGGAATAATTAAATAGGGGAGTAGATTTAGTTAATACTCGGTATAGCGTCGAATCCGCGTACCAGAACGGGCATCGGCGTCGGCGTCGGCGTCGGCGTCGGCGTCGGCGTCGGCGTCGGCGTCGGCGTCGGTTAATGGAATTACAGCGCTGCTCTGCCCGGCTAGCACGCTGTCTCCGCGGAGAGCGCCGCGTGGTCCAGTGAACTCGACACTTTATTCATCTGACCTAGTTCCTGTTTGCAAAATCACCGTCGCTCGTTTTCACGTAGATCGGACCGCTGATTATTTCCTCCCCGTGCGAGTACATTGCGTGCGGTTGGGGGTGGGAATGGGAGGGGGAGGGGGGGGGGTGGGGGGCGCAGGGGTGCAGTACGTGTGCCCATGCCTCAAGTGCGACTCGACGGCTGGCTATACACACCTCGTCTTGACAGCGGCAGTGCACCTAGGAAATGTGCAAAGCAAGATCTGTTCGTGTGTATATATAGCTGAATTCCGGTCTACCACCTGTGGAATTCCTGCTTTTACAAATCTAAACCGAAAAAAGGCGTATATAGCTATTTCTATCTGGGAGCTAGGACTTTTGATTTGATTCATTAAGTGTTTGCTGGGAATAAAATATATGCTCGCCCTCTAGGTTCATTAGACGGCTTTTGCATTAATTAAAATCACGTTCGGTTGGGTGGGCTTCCGCCTGATGGTGACGGGCGTCAGCTGATTATTGCTTGTTGGAAATAACTCAGTTGTCTCATTAGTCTACGCCTCGGGTCAGAGCAGACGGTATCCAAAGATTGACCACCCCCCCCCCCCCCCCCCCCCCCCCCCCCCCACCACCACCCCAACCGTTACCGCTGCAGCCATCACTTGATCAATTCCACTCGAGCAAACTGCACAAACTGCACTGCACTCTGTCGCGCTATTCGCTCATTTTTTAATTTGTTCATTTGTTCATTTGTTCATAGGACAAGCCAATCACACGTAGAAATCATCGCGAGAACGACCCCACATTTTGAGTGCCCTTCATTCAAGTTGCTTCTGTGTTTATTTGCATTAGCAACGTGGCTATATTCATTTGCCGCTCCACGTTTTTTTTTAATGCAATTTGTTGCTAGAAAAATGATTGCTAATCGTCGCCGGCGTTAAAAGAAAACGCGGAAAAGCCATTCATTTGGCCGTGCTGTTCTGTTTCGCAATTTCACTAATAAACGTTGAGAGTTCATTTTGCTCTTAACTTATCGGTTTCCTACTGGATTAGAGCACTTTGCTCCAACAGTTCCCGGGCCGGTTTCCCCAGTTTCCCGTTACCACGCGGGCTAGATATACAATATACTATACACACGCTGCTTTGCAGGAAAATTTACTTGGCTCGATTCTCGTCGGCATTTTTAACCATTCTATAATGAAGTTTTGGAACCATGAGGGGAGGCAAGTCGGCAGACGGCGGGAAAGCGATGTCAGCGGATTTGCCCGCGCGCGGACGGAGCGGCCGATTAGCAGAGTCGACCGGGACACCCCAATGGCACCCCCGGCACCCCCAACATCCCCAACACCCCCAACACCCCCCGACGTCCAAGCGGTCAGTGGCTAGCAGCGAGCGAGCCCCTGCATGCCCCGCTTTACCTTCGCCAGCCAGTCCATGCCGTATGCTATTCTCGATCGCAACGATTTTCACATGTGGATGGTCAGATGACCACCATGAACCCGTGGCCCCTGCCGACGAAATTGATTGCACCAAAAACCAGAGACTAATTCGATTACAATGGCACAAGTTTCCATGACCATTTTTGCGGCCCATTGAAGCTAATTAAAGCAATTTGGCAATTATTGTTGGAAATCACTGTTGACCCTCGAGCGCACACAATGGCATATAAAATGGCAAAGAGTGTAACAAATATCAATTTTCATAAACCGGTGCGCGTTATTTACTCGGTGGAGATAATAACAGTTGTGGTAATTAATGGGGGCATTCTATATTGGGTGTTGTTTAAACACAATTGAAATTAGCTGCATTGCCCCATGAAGTGGGTGCTTGTGGGCCGTGATTCCGTGCGGATGCACGTGCGACTGACCGATACCTATTTCTAATTTTACACGTTACTTGGACACGCGATTCAATAGGTGGAAATTTTGAACAGTATCTGATAAAAAGCCAACCCGATTTCATTGGTTAGAACCGGAGGGTGTAATTTAGAGTTTTCCTTCGCTAATCTTTTATTTATTGCGATCAATTATCGGCAAATAAATCGTAAGTTTAGTTCTGCGGATAACGAGACGCGTTTCATTGTGATTGGCCACGGCTACACTGAATCGCTCAGCAGTTTCAGGAATACTACAATGATCCCTTTTCGGCCAGTGCCGGTTAGGTTGCGATTTGAGGGCAGCGGCTGTAGTGGAAACCGTCTTCGACCAAATCTTGCCGTTTAGTATGGCTGATCTGGGCCCGGTCCCAGTCGCTTTTCATAAAACACTGGTGCGAGCGAATGGCAAAAACGCTTTTCCACTCGAAATGTTCGAAGCGAAATTTAGCCCGTCCGAGTCTCAAATATATAGATGTTCGCGACTTATTTTCGCGACCTTATTCACGCGAGCTTGCAGCTTTATTTTTCGAGCGGACTGCTTTCAAAGCGCGGCTATGAATTGTCGAGCTGAAAGATTCATAAAGAATTACATCTTTCGCATACAAATGTGCAGTCCAGTTGCTCTCGTGCGTTTTCGTGCGATCGGTTCCATTTCATGTGTAACGGAAGGTGCCAAGCACAAGTTTGCCACTAAAGCATGCGTGCACTTTGCAGTTCGCAGTTCACAGTTCGCAGTTCGCAGTTCGCACCAAATGCGCCGCGCGAAGCTTTGGACAACATATGTTTCCACTCACTTCTTTTAACTTCGTCTTGGGAATATAGATACTAAAGTTTCAGCTTATACTGTCGTCTATTTATTGGACTTTTCAAACACTTAATCCGGAGTGGTAGGAATCTTTCCACTGCACGAATTACTTGAAAACCATGCGTCTGTATGCCTGTACTCTGTATATTATAAATAAACTCGACGCTACCACTACTGCTAGAATATTCCAGCATCACCACCATCCGCGAACTTCCAAAGTCTCTAACAATATTTCTTAATTTGCTCCTCTGTCTTTTCGAAAAGTTCCAAAAATGATTTTAATACATTTACATAACAAAATATATCTCTGCTTTTCTTTGAGGTTTCCTACTGAAATGGAAACATAATATAGCTAAAAGAGTTCAGTCAAAGTGTGCTTTAATGTGGGTTTCCTTTTAAAAAAGTTATACAAGCATGCACCAGGCTGGCAAGCAAGCAGCGAATAGAATGTTTTCACTTTTAAGCCACACAGCTTGAGCCGCAATAACTAACCCTTCCCTGGTTTCTGGCTGCTTGGCTGGCTGAGGTTGCCATGGCTGCCCTTGCTCCAGCCCGGAGCAGCCTGGGGCAAGCTAATTTAAAGGCACACTCTGGATTTATTGTCCACTTCGATACAGTGAACAGTGAGAAGTCAACTCCATGGCCAGGTCGCTTGCTACATAGAAAGTATAAAGGCACGCGGGTGGCTTAATGTCTATGCAACCACGGTCTGCTGTTTGCGGGATTTGGCTTGTGCTTGCATATTGATAGCTTGATAAATAACCTAAACCAGTCTATCTCCGAAGTTACCTTGCCTCACTTGGAAATGCAAGCTGACTTTTAGAAGCGTTCTGTGCGCCTTTTTGCAAATAGTTTTACCTAAGGGTGAAAGTGATGTGGAAATCATTGGGAAGTCTTCGCGGCTGGCGCTGGGTGTTATTTCGGGCTGCGATGCATTTCACCAAGCAACTTGAAGGAGACGGATTTATTGCCAGTCTCCATCCTCCGTCAATTTTTGCTCATGTTAGTTTCCTTATAGCAATTTCTTGTTATATGTATTCAAATCCCAAGAGACTCAAGTATTATTCTGCTATACAGCTTCTGTACAAGTACCATCTTTATCTGACAAATCTGGCGACGGTTATTCTTTTTATCACCGTGCTGGGACATAAAGAATCTGTCATGCTCCCAAGTGTGCCATGAACGTGGCCACTGGCACGGGCAAAGAAAAGTCTCTCTTTTCCCGTGCTTTTGTTTCTTCATCCCCTTTAATGATAACGGACCCTAGCTAGGTGCTTGTCAACCTCCTCCCAGCTTTCTTATCTTGAAATATTAATTTACGCAGGCAATAAAAACCCGGAAATGCCATCTGAAAGAGCGCATGGTCCATGGCGAGGCCTGAAAACCGCGTTGCTACGACCTGCATTCCTTGGTGGGGTAACGCCGGTGTATGGAGAGGACGGAGGGCATGGAGGGCATAGAGGGCATCGAGGGCATAGCGGGCACGCTGGGCACGACGGACTATGCGACGGGGTGGCGATGAAGGGATATTCTCTATGCACATTAACGGAATAAGAAAGCATTTGCGAGGAGAATTCGGTAAACACTAGGATCATGTGAAGGGGAACCATGACATGAATTGTTGCGTGAAAACGGGACCGCTTGTTGAAATTTATAACGGATAAAAATGCAAGCGAGCTTGGTGGTTACCGCTTCGATGTGGAGGTGCCGGGATTTAATGGGATAGCATCAGTCGCTTCGGAGCTTGCACTGAGGTTCGTTTAGTCTCTAACAGCTCTGTTCAATATCAAATTATGCGTGCACACACACAGCACACCGATAGTTTATTTGGACAAATTGATTGATTATAGCTGTGCTTGCAGCGAAAGTGTGGGGTGTATCTCTCATGATAGCGCAATCAGAAAGGAAAAGTAACTGTGATGTTTCTCTAGTATAGAGGGTCTTGCTGGTATTGTCTTTAGTTTCATTTTAAAACCTTATATATGTGTGTGTGTTTGTGTGTGTGTGTGTGATCAATATTCATACCAAATAATATTATTGTGCTCTTATTGTGTTGTTTCAATGCATTAGCATGGAGTATATGATTTTATATACCTATATTGTGCTGGTGACATCGTGCTGTGTAGGGACATCACAGAAATGTACGCGGATAATATATATACGTTATGTTTGGTCATAATAAACTTTAGCAGAATTTCGTGTTCCCGTCATTTTACAGATTATTTACAGAATAACGGAATCACGAACTCGAAATCGTGGAATGGAACTAAAATCACAAAATTATTATGATAAATGGCAGAGAGCTAAAGCTTCAAATTGTAATTTGATACACCAATTATACATGTATATACTAGGTTTATGGTACAGATACACAGTGGATGACTTTTGACAAGTAAGTAAAAAACACAGTCGAATAAATTTGATAAAGATAATAGTATAGGATATATATTTAAAAAAAAACGTTTTGTTTGCAGAGAGTAAAAAACGTCTCCATGCAAGTCAATGAATCAGAATTTTGGGGTGAGAAGTTAGCAGTGCTGAAGAGAAGGGAATCTACATGTTGCTGTAGTTACCTACTTCCTAAACAGTGGTGGCTCCAGCTAGCTCGCGAGAGCCGTTTGTTTTCGTTTAACAAGATTTACAGGATAATACCTAAGCAGGGCAAAGTGATTTTCGCCAGAAGCGAACGTCTAGAGGAACCAGAACTGCCTTAGCCACATAACCCATAAATACATAGACAATGAATAATGAAACCGACGGTGCCCTTGGTACATCTCCATAGCCGACAGATTTCTGCGTGATGTGAGCTCATAAATTAATCGGACTTACTTTTTATTGTCGCGGAATTCATTTCGTAATCTGCGGCCCGAGCTAAGAATCCGGCGACCAGCTCAAAGAAGAAATACATCTAAGCAAATCGTCTGTTCAACCATTTCAATCCGGTCCTTCGCCCCAGCTTATTAAAGCTGTCCTTATTTAAACGCCGCTTTCTTTCCCCGACAAGCTTAAATAAGCCTGATGACGTGACTTTGTTACCAGCTTGCAAAGAACTATAATAATATCTGTGGGGGTAAAGCCGCGTATTCGCCAGCTCAAGAGAATACAGCGGTAAGGGATAAAGGGGTAAAGGGGAGGTCGACTCATCAGCCCCGACGCCGGCGACGCCGACGACGACGCCGACGACGACGACGCTGTTGGGTGCATGCAGAAAGTGAGCATTAACTTGATTAGTGGATTAGCGAAAGCTCGATGTTTATTTCTCACGAGGGCCCACTTGTGCAGGCGGCTCGCAAGTCAGAACTCAATTCAACTCAATTCGTCTCGGCTGGTTTGCCACTTCCAGCTCCCATCGTGTCTCTTGCTATCACTCGCTACGGTTATTCGTCGTTGGTTATTTTTAGTCGGCTATTCGAGTCGGCTATTCGGTGGCTGGCTTCAAGATATGAGAGGAGTCCTCGAGCTCGTTGAACAGTCCTGGACAAGATGCGGAAGGATTTAGCTACCATCAGTTGCTGGCGAATCTTAAAAGCATTACCCAGTTAGCAGAGGAAATAAGTTACCCATTAACTATACTTGCACTTCTGTCTGTGCTCTGAAATATGTGTCAAATAATTCTGTTCCATATTTCATTCGTGAGATACGCTAAGCTGCCTCTATTTTGCCTTTACGCTGTTATTACAATTCGACTTCACTGTGACAGCTACAAGGAAATGCAAATTCGTTATGAAGTACTCGATGGGGTAAAGTAAATAAGGAGGTAACTAACTGTAGATTAAGGATACTTTTTCCGATTAACTGACCGGAGAAGTCAGACAATAGGCATGGCAATTACTTACACTGCTGGTAGCTCTGGGTAATTCAAGGTAAATTCAGGGTAATTTCTAGCCAGGGAATTTATGTGGTGGGTAATTGACTTCCTGCGTGTTATTGGCCACCTGGGTTATTTACTGATTATACCGCAATTTACCATCCGGGTAATTGATCATCCGGGTAATTGACCGAATGTGTTATCGATTATCATTTAATAGAGTATCCATTTAAGTGAGTACAACAGCTCGTGTAATTTACTAGCTGGGTAGTGGGTACTTTTCTACCCTAGTAATTGATACTGACCGGGTAAATCCCTGGCAGGGTCTTAGATTACCCAGGCACTAGATCACTCAGGCATAAATTTCACTCACCATATATTTGACCACTCGGTCAAATTGATTACCTGAGAAATACTTTTCGAGAAGCAAGGAGAAATGTAAGCTCAACTCGCAAGTCACAACGAACCGTTGCCAACACACAGTGAACTTAACTTGCCAGCTGTTGCGGAATATCATAGCACGCCTACCGAATTATTTATTTTTAAAAAGTGTGAGCTGATTCTGAACAATTTCATTATTCACGCTTCGAATGCCATCTAAATTTTGGAGTGGAAAGTCGCACACAATTTTCCTGTGCTAATCGATAACACATTTTATTTTTGTTCTTGTATATTCGTTTGTCGTGTGCGTTCACACATCTTACAATAATTTCAACCACTTTAGTGGTATTTAAAGTTCACGGGTCCCATTTGGGAATGCGACCTTTCTTCAATTCACATCATACAAATGGCATTCTAGAATTGGAAGGCGTAATTGAAATGAAATCGTGAACAAAACATGGTGCGATGTTTTGCGAGCGATCATCTTCAAAATTAATAGGAAGTGGTATCCCTCCTTCGACCCAATGAGTTTGATAATATTTTTAGGATTCTTGATATTACTTCATTTCCAGGCCATTAACTTTCTATAAAGTAACTTCTTAACATTCTTCCTGAGACCAAAGCCATACAAATCGATATCCCTCCCCATTTGCATCACCTGAGGACACTAAATAACAAAAGCAACAAAGCCGATTAAAATATTAGAGAATATTTATATATTATATATAGGTACATGATAAGGGAAATTATCTTCAATTTATGCTTCGTGAAACAAATAAGCAATTAACGTTTAAATTATGAAACATCTGTTGAAAATCAAGCTCTTCTGCCTTCCCTCGCGCAAACCTGACATACCTACCACCAAAATCATCCACAATGTGGTTATAAACGCAATTCGCTCAAATCCAATTGAATTGTAAAATCGTGATCTTGGCTCATATTTCTCTTATTGATCACGTTCCAACTTTCTTCCCAGTCACGAGCAGTAATTTTTCTTAAGATCCATCTGACCCTCAGCCACAGCTTTCAAATCTTCGGTATGAATTCGGTATCAGTAACGGTATCAGTAGTTCATAGTGTAAACTCGAGCACGACAGGGTACGAGATACAGGCGCACGTCGAATCAGCGGATGTGTGGTCAAGGGTTAACACTCAAGACAGAGAAATGATGATGGTTGGTTTACATAGGTTTGGCTTCCTGGAACTGTTTGCTGTTCTTGTTGTTGTTGTTGTCGTCGTTGTTGTTGTTTTTGTTGTGCTCATGTTGTGTAGTGGTCGCTGGAGTAGCTGAAAGTGCATTGGTCTGTACATAATTTGAGTTACTGTGAAGCATGGATGCCCTCAAGACGTATTACAAGTAGTTTGGACCATTTATTTTGCATTACGTTAAAAAATATGCAAACTTTCAATCTGTTGCACTCTTCATACAACAGGGCTTTCAAGTATTTTCCACTAGAAAGTAAAAATCATCGTGAAGGATTTTCCAATGCGCCATTTCCAGACAGAAATGTCATATTTTGGTGTGTGCAGAACGGCATGACCCCGTTGGCCCCATGGCTCCTGTCATCGCGTCCACTCGTAGCTGGACAACAGCACAGCTGGCTTCGATAGTAATTCGATGAGATCGCAGCGTCTGAAAGCGCTCTGAGTCTGTGCTCAAAGCTGCCGAGTCGCCGACAGACGACGAATCAAGTCGTGGCTTCTGATTTCCTTGTAGCTTTTGAAAGCTATTTCCGCATGTACAATCGGCGAGCGTCCTCGCTGCCCGTAAGACATACCAACTCTTCCGAGTTGAAATCCAATGAAATACTAGAAAGCAGCTTTGTTATCAGATTCGACGGGCGGGAGAGAACACTGATGAAATGCGGACGGTTTAGACGAAAATCAGGAAAGTTGGAAGAATATGATACGCAGGAAGAAATGTATTTGCTGCTTTATGGAAACGGTGCAGGATGACCTATTTAGGAAAATTTTGGCGATGAGGAAGTAAGGCCAACATGGTTCTGCAGCTGTAATGTATGGTAACCCGATCATGAAAATATTAGTTAATAGCTACTTTCAATAACAATCTATACGTCCCAACAAATTTATTCACGCGTATAATTACAGTTGATTACTTAGTTTTCTGATTAGTTTGGCTTTGAAATATGCCTCTACCAAAATGTTTTCAAAGTTTACCATATACTTCACTTCATTCGCACAGCGTAGAAATTCTTTCAGCCGTAATTAGATACTCCGCTGAAACTGTTCACCCTCCCAGAAGCATCGGCTTGCCCATTCGCAATTTCATCTTCTTCGTTAAAACCCTGAAGCCCTGCAGTTTCAAGCCGTGCAGCTCTGCCGCATCTGTCCTTTCTTTTTCATCTCCAATTGAATAATTTGAATGGAACAATAATGTTGACACGGCATTGCTTTGCTTTCTGGTTAATAAACTGGCGGATCTTATCGAGTGGTATCGGAAACCTTGTCTAATGTCGTGAACAGCGACAGCGGAAGTGTGGCGGGTTGCTGCGCGCAGCCAGTTTTCCACGTGGTAGTTTACTCTATGCTACACATCTAAGCGAAGATTCATGTTTTCTCAAGCACGTCACCTGGAGCTTAAATTCGGGAGACGGCAGCTAGAACTGGAAACCGCGCAAGCGTTCCTCTTTTTTTACATTCGCTATATACGACACAGAATGAGCTCAGAACAAGTTGCAACTGAGAAAACTTTACCATAGATGATACGTTATAGTAGTAATACTATAACGGAATGAATATAATAGGAAAACTTTGCGCGGATGTGGGGGATAGTAATGAATATGAATTAGTTTTATCCGTGTCATTGCGCGAATCACTTCGTGTCAACTCTCGCGGGACTCCTTCCACCTGTATTTTCACCAATCGGCTATAATTTATCCGACCAGGCGGTGGAAAATGACTCTCATTTCTCCGTAGGAAAATGGTTGCGACATTGCCAGCGAGTGAATTGCATAACACTCAGTTTCTATGGAAATTGTTGCACGTGTTGTAAATTTCGCGTCTCAATGATGCTCTGCATTTAAAGAGATTGTAGCATTATAAAACACGTGACTAAATCCACCTACTGCTCTGGAGATCACAAGCTAATTATTTAGGTATATACTATATCCATATCTTATTATTTTCATTGGAATAGAAAATGCCATGATGACCCCGAATAGCGTGGCTACCCTTAGTCCTTTAGTTACAACGCCATGTTTCTTATGCGTTTTCTTCGTTTTCTTTCAGTGGCATGCACCTGTTCGTGGATCCCCGCCGGTACGAAGTCACCCCTATCAGACAGTCGCTAAGGCACCCGACCACGATGTGAGCTCCATGATACGACGAGTCCACAGGGTAAGTTCGCCGAAAACATCCCCGTCGGAGTCACGGTCACGTCACGCCACGCCACGATCAGTTGTGATGCTAATTACAATATTATTCAATCTTCATCGTGGCTAACGCTAGGCAGCGTCGGGAGAAAATTATTTCTACTGATCACCGAACACTTGGAAAATTTCTGCATTGGACAGATCGATTTTAGTTTCCAGGGTTCTACACTTGAAGCTACGATTGTCTGTGGTAAACTATTTCCAAGTAAATTTAGAAATATGTTTACCGTGAAAAGAAATTCGAACTATTACTTCCCAACGTCATTATTATTCTCATTTAAGGTGGGGGGAGCCCCACGAGCCTCGAGTGTAAAAATCTTCCTACCATTTTATTTCTTACAATCAAGTCACCAGTGATAGAAAGAAACAAAATAGCTTAGGTCCTAGATAATTTATCTGGCTTTGAGAAGAAGTAAGATATATTTTTCTGTTGTGAGTTGGCTTTCTGAAAATGTGTTTGAAGTAATGAAATGTGTGTTGGTCAATTCAGTTATCACATAATTACTTGAAAAGTTACCGGCCGGGAGCACTGTATTTTTTCTATGACATCAACATTGACATTTTCTAGGACCTAAGCTTTTTATTTCATAAAATAATGATTAGATAAAGAGAAAATAAATATAAACTATAATATATAACCAGCACGTGGGCATCTGGATGCGGCCAAGTCCATTCATATTTTTACGCGAATGGGTCGGAACCAACCAAACTAAAACCCAGAGCGGAGCCGGACACGACATCCTTCGACAACAGTTCCGACTCGTCTTAGGAAAAAAACTGAGAATTAACTGTAAAAGCCTAACCCCCCACCCTTAAGGTTTGAATGCTTTTCAAACATTTTCTACAATAAGCCGATTGGAAATGAACAGTGCACATATCGGAGTGAGCTTAGAGCAGCGGTCAAAAGAGTTCACAAAAAACGAACAGCTGACCTGTCACGCAAAAATGGAACACATATTGCTGGATTTATCTTGTGCTCGGCTCAGGTATTTGAAAATCACAATACAAGAAAAGTCAACCGCGTTGTGATTTTGCTTTTTCCTCTTGCCAACTGAGAAAAAAACATTATCTTCTTAGTTCGTTATAAATACGTGTATAAAGAAGGAAATTGAACTAAAATATTGATTTTATTCTTGGGATTTCTGGTTGAAGCTTGTGTTGCGCTGGAAAATCTCAAATGCGTACAGAATAAGTTGGACCCTCAAAGAAACATTACATCTTCAGCCCACACATTATCAAACTTTTCATGTGGTGGTAATTATTTGTGTGCCCTCTTTTTCATATCTTTTTAAATACTTTTTCAGTTCACGGTTGTGTGGGGGGGGGGGGGGGGGGGGGGGGGTGGGGGAGAGGGAGGCAAGGAGGCATTCGCCTGATAATTTCTCGCTCAAACATAAAATTTCTTCGCTGAAATACTTTCTACGCATCTCATCTACATTCCCCGGGGGATAAAAAAACAAAACGCACACGCAAAACAATAATCTCTGCAGCTATAGGTATGTCTGCAATTTTAATGCATCCGGCCCTAAAAATAGGGTTCCTTATGAAACCTGCTGGGAACGAAATGGAAACATTTAATTTCTGTTCTCGTTAATCTGTGGCCATCCCATCCCTTCCTTTTGCCCATGGCCCACCCACACCACCCACACCACCCACACCACCCACACCACCCCTACCGCCCCCACCGCCCCCACCGCCCCCGTGATGATGGCTTAGAATGAGTGCCAAGGTACAATATTTGTTTAACGCAATCTAAAACACGAGACTGATTGCTTATTAATCAAGATAATTGCCCGGGGAAGGCAAGGATATAATTGTCCTCTCGGTTTTTCACTGACGCTACAAAATTTTATCCCGCAGTTTAATTTGGATGGGAAATGACTATGTGAAAAGTGGGAACTAAGAAGAATTCAATAATCCATTCGGGTGGCAGGTATCTCGGAGATTGCTTATAGATGAAATAGTCAATTTACTTACCCCTCCCCCCATCTCATGGAATCTTCGAGAGAGAAAAGGAATAAAAAGAATGAATACGGAAAATGATAAAAAATGAATGCGTGTCACAGATTGCGATTTAGACATGGCTGATTTTAGTTAAGCGATTTCTCGAGATTGAAATCGAGGATTTCATCTCATATTATTGACTGTAATTGGATGGAATTGGTTTGCTTGTTGGCTGGCTAGCTTGCTTGCTTGCTTGCTTGCTTGCTTGCTTGCTTGCTTGCTTGCTTGCTTGCTTGCTTGCTTGCTTGCTTGCTTGCTTGCTTGCTTGCTTGCTTGCTTGCTTGCTTGCTTGCAAAATATGGCTTGCTTGCTTACTTACTTTTGCAAGCGAGCTTGCTTGTTAGCTTACTAGATATTGCTTGCATGTTAACTTTTGCTTGCTTGCTTTCTTGCTTGCTTGCCTGCTTGCTTGATTTCTTGCTTGCTTGCTTACTTGCAAATGTCACTATCCAATAGCAATTCCAACATCGGGGCCATAATATACTAACACTGAACCAACACCAAACCCTTCCCGGGCGCTTCACATCCCTTTTGGAGCCGTGCCCGTCCCTCTCCACACTTCACCATCGAGCCATCAAGCCATCTTGCTCGGAAATTTCCCGAACCTATTTATATTATTATTACATTCCCATTCCTCTCACTTCAGCATTTCAAGTGTTGAAACTCCTTAATCGAGTCACCTTCACGAGGTAAGGAAATTACTTCAGAAACGGTTCCATCATCGAAATAAATTAACCATTTAAAATTTTCATTCGGAATATTATTAGCGTGCCACAAACACGGCACCTCCAACTTCCAACAGGGTAATATTATTGCTGGAACACATGCGCGTCACCTCGGAAGCGTAGGAACACATCAACAACTTATACTTCGCTCGAAAATTCGCTCAGCTGTTCGCTTTGCGAGTGAGTGTCAGTTGTCATCTTTCTGCTCACCCTTACAGCTCATTCGCTATCTTGACATATCCGTTGCTAAGATGTCACATTATTAATTATCTCGCGTTCCTGTGTCACCATGTGAAATGACAGACAATGGACAAGCAGCCTATACAGAAACCTGCAGCTAACATAAGCTTGTGCTCTATAGCGTGCCAGGCCCTCCTGTCTGAATTCTAAACAAATGGCCAGCTAAAGCATGCTAAAGCTTTAAAGGACACCATCAACTCTTTTGACAGCAGCCGAGTCAAATCGCCCATCATTGATCACTGGCTCTTTCGAACACCTTTAATCACGTCCAATATTTCTAAGCGATATTTTGCGAAACTTGCACTCGAATCTTGTGTTTGCAACAACTTCCTCGCTGCCAGCACGTGTCGTCGAGTTCTTGTTAGTTGCTACCCTGTTTTATCGCAGATATTTTGCACGTTGAGTGACGAGCAAGCGAGGAAGCGAGGAAGCGAGGAAGCGAGCGAGCAATTTGATGGCTTGATGTGGACCGTGCAGCCCCATTAACCGTACTGTGATGCTTAAGAGGACTAGATTCACGTGTATTTCGCTAACCGCAAACCAAATCGCACTATTCAATCATCTCACGAACGTTTTGAAATTTTCTTACATTTTTTTCCTAAAGTACATTAAGGACCGATTGTACCAACTAGAACAGTTCTCTGAACTTCCTCGAAACAACTCGGGAACAACTGCCTCCGATTGATTGTCACCATGGTGATTCTTTGTTTTGGGAGAAGTTAAAACCTTAAACGGGACCTAAATCATATTTTGTCGCCACTGCGCGACAAGTGCACCAATGCGAAAGCTAGCACGTCAGCGAATCTCAGCGCATCAGGAACAGCGACACCGTCTTCGGTGTGGCAAAGCACGTGAAGCCATCTGGACTCCTAGCGAAACGGGCGGCAGTCCAGGCAGCTCAGCGGCCGCTTTAGCGAAACTTTTCTTGTCGCGCTAACGGCCAGCACCGGTACCGGTACCGGTACCAGGCCATGCCGGCGCGGCGTTTCGACGGGGGTTGACGGGTACAGCCCTGTGCGCGAGCCGCGAGCGGTCTTGCGGAGGCAGAGAATGATGAATGTCTACTCTCAACAGCTCTGCTATGGGTCGCTAGCAAGAGCGGGGACCGCCAGGGCGCCACGAGATCGCATTTAGATGGATTGCTCAGCGAATAGCACGTTGCACGGCTCTGCAGTGCGTGACATCACTGAAGAAGTTAATTAGCCTACTTTCGTGTCCGTGGCGCACGAATCACAGTGATAAATAGACCAACTTGCTGTGTTATGTTTATTTTATACCAAAATGCTTATTTATACATTGTATAATAACATTAGCTTATAGAAAAAAAACCAACGACGCTCATTTGAAATGGCAAACTGTGATGTAGTTGGCTGAAGGCTCTATAATTATTACAGCGTAATCATATTCGGCGTCACATACATATATATTGTGTATATTATGTGTTCTGTGTGTTCAATTTTTATTTTATGATGACTGATATTAAATCATCTTGACAGTGGTCACGGAAAATCCAAGAAAATATAAGGCCGCAGTGGTGGTTGTGCTTGTGGTTGGTTGTGGTTGATGCGGTGGTTGTGCGTATCGCGTGGTTGCTTTAAGACTGACAATCCCCACGTGGGCTGATCCTTGCCCTCAGCTTGCCGGCCGAGGTGACACTCAAATAAAACATTACCGACGCTGCTAAAATATCTGGCTCTGTCTAGCAGCCCGATCGCGACACCTTGGGACGCCGAAATCCGGGGGAGCGTCCGACGCGTGTCGATAAAGCGATATCTTTATTGTCTGTTAGCAACGGTATATAACTAACTGTCTTTGCAGGTGTATAAGCGTAATTTCCTCTGCCGACTCCAGTAAGTCTAGCGCTATTTCCTCGGCTTGAGTAATTCGACCCCGCTTTGAATTTACGCTCGCTGCAGGATGTTTCGCTGCCATTGCATTGCGGCCGAAATTCACGCCTTGCCTCCTATTTGCAGTGCACGCAGAAATTCAGTCCGTTCATACTTCTCATTTACCCTATAAATTTGGCGCTTAATAACAGAGACGCTTGCGAAATAGTTGATTCAATTCTGACACACCGACTTTATTTGCGAGATCCGAGTGGCAACATTGAGCTAGAATTTTATGAAAATCTTAATCCAATTTGCTCGAATATGGGGTGGATGGGGTGGATAGGGTGGGGCGGAAATGTGCGTACCCTCGGTGTCCCACCCCTCAGAAACTCGCCACCCATCGTTTGAGTGACGTGCTTTCAGATGTTTTGTGTCTGCCTGTCCCGCGAGTAGACCGATTGTGGATGCTATGTGTGTAGTGCTCGGTGGTGCTTCGCCGTGCTTCGCCGTGCTTCGCCGTGCTTCGCCGTGCTTCGCCGTGCTTTACCGCGCTTTACCTTGCTACTGCATGCCATTCCACGCAACGATTGACGGCACAACCAGGGGTCGCACCACGGGCACAACCAATCGACCTCTAGGGTGGAGTTCAGTTGAATTAAAAAAGTTTGTTTATTATTTGTTAGAAAAAGTAGCTTCCTTTCTTGTGGTATATACGGATGGTGGGTAGATATATATACAATATGCCATTTCTTTTATGTGCCTCGCCTGTGGGTGGGTGGCCAGTGGGTGGATATGGGTGGGTTGGGTGAGGGAGTGCGGATGGCGAGGTGGGCCGGGTGGGTGGGTAGTTGGTTACCTCGCCATCAGCCAATTCTACTGCGACTTCCATGTCTGTTGTGGCATGAAACAAGGGTGGCTTGACCACATCACACACTAGTGATTTGCATACAACTTTTTGCCACTTTTTATTCGACTCACAGAGTGTTTACTTAAATGTTGACATGAGGGCGGCACGAGCTTTTTAAAGTGGTTTTGACGGACGAGCTCTCGGGTTTCATGTTTGCAACCGGAAACAGGCGCCCGCGAATCCGCCGGCCAAAATCTTGCACACAATATTTTACGCACATGACGCGGTTAATATACATAGCTATAGATAGCCATGTAATATGTAGTCGGGGTTAAGCAGTTTGTATGCCGCGTAATATGAAACGGCTTTAGCAAATTGGCAGTTATGGGTGTACATATAAGGTGCATTTTGTCGCAAACAGCCACTAGAAGCCATATTAATGGCTGGCCCACGAGACCTCCGATAGTTAAGCCCAAACAGCCACAAGGCGTTTATCCGTCCAAGATAGTACCTACAAGTACAACGCGACATAAGGAAGCCGAGGCAAAGCAGGGCGAGCCACTGCCTTGCCATCGCCTTGCCATCGCCTTGCCAGTGGCTTGCTCGCTATGCGGCCAGCTAGATGTGTATACACTGTACCAATTCCTTAGGAAACTACGTGACTGGGATTTGGTAGCGCCGCGCTCGCGGGCGCCCGGGCGCTTGGGCCCGTCTCGACGGCCTACAAACCTTGCCCAAAACCTTGCCCAAAACA
The DNA here is from genome assembly GCA_921293315.2 of Nemurella pictetii. NCBI lineage: Eukaryota > Metazoa > Arthropoda > Insecta > Plecoptera > Nemouridae > Nemurella > Nemurella pictetii. The sequence continues at coordinate 20,548,685 of OV121116.1, read as the reverse complement.
TTGCCCAAACCGTGCCCGAGACAAGCACAACCCGTGGGCCATGCCAATGGCAGGTCCATAACGGCTGTGTTGCGTCTCCGTCGCGCATAGCTCAACGCAATTCCTTGCGCAGCTTGTGGCTGCAGCTACCATTGCTGCTGCTGCCGCTGCTGCCGTTTCAACATGGCTATTCCGCTGAATAGTCTTCATTAGCATGGCTCCTGTGTGCAGTAATCAGGCGCTAAGCCTAGCGACAATGCTCACTTGTTCGCCAGACAATCGCAAGTCCCAGCAAAGAGATAAGATGCGCAGTTCTGCGCTTGCTTTGCTAGCCAGCTCGGTCGGTATACATAGGTACTCCCTATAAACTATACTACCCCCCACGGTAATACGAAGCAAAGAGATTTCTTAAGCCCCCGACCCCTCCGCGAAACTCGACGCGGCTACGTCGCCCCGACTTGGCCCCGATCGACCAGTTTTCTGCGGTTAACGCCGCGGTTAGCTCGCCGGTTAACGGGCGGTTTAACGCCGGTTAATGCCACCGTGCACAGACAATGCAGCTGGCGATTATCTCGTGTATTGTGTGACGTTGCGGCGATCGGAGATTTCATTACGCGGCGAGTTATCATCGGGCGGTGCGGCGAAACAGACGCCTGCTCTAATGACATGGTCAGAATGCGCTGATAACGGCAAGTGATTAAGGTGCCCGTGGGGGTAGGGATTGTGGGTGGTGAGGAGGGGGGGGGGCGGGGGCGGTCTAGGGGCGGGTTGTGTGCTGGCCGGCTGCCGACCGTGATATTATGCGTATCGAGCTACTTTTTTGCCAACTAGTTCATTGAGAGAAACAAAAATGTCTGGCATGTGGGGGCGATAGGAGGGACCCTGGCATTAGGGGGGTGGGGGTGGGGGGGTTGTGTGTTCGCGGCGAAATTGTTAATCAGTTTCTTGTGGGTGTGATCACTAATTGAGCACACGGTGGTCCGCGGTAAATGCTGGGTCGCGCTGTGCGTTGCGAGATTGGACGTGGACGCGAGCTGCAGATGCCATGATGCTGCTGGGTGAAACGTTGGACGCTGGTTCAGTCGGAGATGGTCATGACTGCCGCCCGGGTAATTGCTTTTCTTGCTCAATCGGAATCGGTTTCTTTGCGGTTGCGATCGCATTTTCTTTGGCACGCGTTTGCTTACGCATATGTCTTTGCTGACAGGCAGGCTGGTCGCTAGCTGGCTTTGCAGAAAAGCGCGGCGACGCTTTACGGGAGTCTATGGCGATCTTTTCGCGAGCTCAATGCAACGCTGTTTACGTTATGATTTCACGTAATGTACTTTTCTAGGTGATAGGAAGGCAGAAAGTTGATCGAATTTGCGCGCGTAAAGAGAAGGCGGCATGGAAAACCCAACCGTGTGCGCGCTCTGTTTCCCTATTCAAACATGTTTAATTTATTTCTTTGGAAATCATTCGATATTCTACACAAAGCATAAACTATTGAAAAGAGATAAAAATGCGAATATAATCGGATGAAAAATTGTAATGTCATTTTCCATCGCGAAGCAAAACATTTGAAAGGAATTTGTGTAACAGATGTAGATTTTACAAGAGCTTTATGATCGTTTTTTTCGTTTTTTTTTTAAATTCGTTATCTGTTTTGGCACGTACAAGATCAAAGTTGTCACCTCCGTTTGCGTTGTGCGTGCGCCGGTCTTCAGACACATGACACTCGCATCGCCATAGCGACATGGAACAGCACAAAAAATCCTGATTGGATTTCTAGTGGTGGTCTCATTTTATAGTTGATTTCAGTTGAAATCAGAGCGGCGACTTGTCGGGTATAGGTATTGCTTTTTGCTTTCGGCGTCAGCGCCGGGGGGGCGGGAGGCGGGGGGGGGGGGGAAATCGGAAAATCTTTTTTTCCCCCGCCAGGCCTGCCACGGATTTGAGCCCGAGGAGGGACGAGCAGCACATCAATATCGCGGCTCATGATATCGACTGATCAATTCCAAGCGTATAACTTCACTTTTTATACGATGTCTTCGCCGAAAGATGCAGCCCACTAGACTTATGGGTGACATTACCAACAGCCGTCATCTCATAATACAACTATCATCCTTTATGCAAAAACGCACTTAAAATGATGTACCTACCAGCATGCCCCCACAAGCCGGGCGGAAAAAAACGTGGCCAAAGTCAAACTAAATCGATGGTGTCATACGGCCGCGAAAAGCGAATTCCCATTTCTTTTGTGGCCAAGAACTAGGAAAATTACTTGACACGTCGATCAGAATTAAAATTTACTTCGTGGGTAGGAGTTGTTGAACAGATGAAAAATTGCAGCTGATCGGCTATAAAAACTTGCCACATTTTATAGGTTTTTTTCTTTATATATAATGGATTTCCATCATTCCACAAATACGAGGGAGAACATTCTTTTGGAATTCACCCACGTGACTCGACTTAAAAACTTTTGCCGCGCGGCATGGAATCCGGACCAAGCGCTTGGAACAGTTTCTGATCGCACGCGGAGATGTTTATTATTCTTGTAATTGTAGCGTTCCCAATAACTGTGGCTAGACCACCAAGGATTTATAGCCTTGCTGAAATATGCACAGAAATGTTTCAAATCGCATGTTATCGTCACCGTACGCGGCGTCTCGCACAACGTAACGTAGCACGTAGAACAAGGATTCGTATCATGCGCGCCAGGCGAATGTCTCATCATGCTATGCTTCAACAACAACAACTCAAAGTTAGTGTTCGGTGTTCGGTGTTCGCTGTTCGGTGTTCGTTTCTTGGTTCTTGGTTGAGATACTTGAGACACGGAGAGTGTGATGCGGAAACGAAGCGTGACACTAGAGGCAAGTCTTGAAGCCTCGTTTAGAGTTAATACCTCCCCCACCCTCCCTCCCACACACAACCACCCACCCTTCCACCCACCCACCCAACCACCCCCGTCCCCCATCCACCGCCACTCGCGGGCTAGACATACCTTGGCAGTAGCCTATTTGAGCAAAACCTGCCTACCTCATTCACTAGCTGCAGATTATTCGATCATACGATATAGAGAACAAAGCCGAGGTTCTACACATGAAATCGCGTAAGCTGCTGAAAAGGCAACATCAAAACCTCTCAGCACGGCGTTAAGGGGGTTATGTTTCTGAGGGTTACATGTAAATCGGACTAATCGTTCAAATAAATGACAGCTGGAGCAAGCGTGACTCGGTTTGTATACTGCTGCCACCTTCTGTTCGGAGAGCGCTTTCAACAATCCGCATAAATGCTACACAATTCTTATAGAAGTTATAGGCGTTTCAGATACAGATAGGCACGAGGAATTCTTAGGGTCCTTTCATAGCTCGACAATATTCTGCACGTCTACACACAAACGTCTTCAAATAAACTATTTACTATTCACTTTTATATCTGACGACCGCACTGAAAAGTCTGTATATCTTATACCTACTCTCGAAAAAGGCTTCTGGATGTTTATTTATGGCCAAGAATAAATCTATTTCAGCTTTATAAATAGAAAATTCTATTCATCTGCATAGTTTAGAGATAGAGCTAGCCACATGGCTTGCAGCTATATGGAAGCTTTTTTTGCGGTTGTTCTCGATATACTCGCCAGTTATTAGCATACTTATGATTTCTGCACGTGCCCATCAGTTGGAAATTGCTCCATCGCATTTGAAAATTGCCATTCTACACTCCATACACATCCGCATTGAACATGGTGAAAAGTGTGAAACAAAACATGGGGAGACAAGCACTCAGCACCGTGCCAACCTACACCACATATTAAATATGATTTGAAATTTCCAGCTGTAAAAAAATCACAAAGATAGTCAGGTCTCTATAGACATCAATATAGAAATAATTGTTTATACTTTTACTAGATGCATGTTTTATTTTGAAATAGTACGTAATGCATGCATGCTAAAGTTTGTCACCGTGTTCGATTTCTAGACTACCCAATGACATCGCCTACTCTTCGGTGTCAACAGGAAATATCCTGAGTGCAAAAATATAGAAAATAACCTGCAATTCTAGCGCGTTGCATTCGCTTCGATTAACCGCGTCCGGATACTCAACCTTTCAATTATCAAAGGAATAATTACTAAACGTAACCACATAGGTAGATCGCGTCTGATAGCTTCGTGTTTGCTCAGATAAACCGTATTTCCATACGGCACCAGACCGCAGTGTTCTCGCGTTTCAAATGGAAAAAAACCCGTTCGCAGCAGAGTTTTCCTAATTCTATCATATTATATTTGGCTTAACGGATTAGAGTCAGCTGGCGTTAGTGTTTGTGCCGTGTACTTTGTACTACTTTGCGCGGCGTGAAGGAAATAACCAAGAACCTGGAACCGGGAACCGGGAACCGGGAACCGGGGAAGGATGGAACGCGGAGAAGCGCCGCGAAGGAAGCAGTTGCATGCGAGAATAGAGTGTCGAAGCTTGTTAATGTCACTCAACGTCATTGATGAAGAGAAGCTTACTGGAAAATGCTGCAAATGGCCGGGTACACATACGCACACACACAGTGTTCAGTGCGGTTTCGTTACGTCTGTAGTGTGTAGAACCACGAGCTGCTACTCTAGCGGTCTCAAACTTTTCAGCCTGCGGAGTCAATTGCATCAGGGAAACTCGCGGCTTGAGATAGAGAAAGAGTTGGGTAATATTTGGAGCATTACCAGCGTGCTCAGAGACGTATAGCTCGCTGCCCTTGCGTCTTCATCTCGCTCGACGTTGCCACTATTGAGTCTACATCGGATTTCAGCACAAACCTGAAGAAAAGTATTGAAAATATGTTACGCCTGTCTTTGAAAGACGCCTTTTTTTATTAGATGATTAATTATATCTGTGTTGAATAAGAAATATTGATCGTGTTTAGGTTTAAAAGAGAGAGAGAGAAGGTGAGAGGAGAGTGTACGTTATAAAATTTTATGTTTAAAATTCGTATATTCCTTGACATAATCCTATATCCAGTATATAGGATAATTGGGTGAGATATATGGGGCAAAGACAGCCGTTGTGACGATGGGTCTTATCAATGCTGCCATATCTTGAGAGGTTCTATCGTGCGCCGAGAGCCGGCAAGTTGCGAATTGGGTGAGGTGGGATAAATGGGAGGCTGGGAGGCTGGTGACATGACAGCGGCGAGCGTCTGCACCGGCTCGTGACAACCTAACGTGCAGTGATGGATGGCCAACTCAACACGGCACCTCCACCTGAAAAGTTGCCTTTCTCCTTGCGTCTTTCTCATTCGCATTACCTTTAACACAAGGCGACGGATCACATAGCCGTGGTAGTCGACAAGCCACTTACACAAAGAATGCATCTGACATTAATATTCGTGGAAATTTTTTATTCAATTTTCTTGATCTTGTTACCGACGCCCCTCTCGTAAGTGGTCCCACCTGAGGAGCCTCTAACCAGCCCCCTGTTTCGTTAACGACGAATTAGGAGACTGCTGCTCCTGCCTTTGTTCAATATTCGCGTTTCCGACAGAGTAGTTTTCTAATCGGCACTCTAATGATCGTTTTGTGGGGCTTTTCAACAAAGAAAATCGAGGGAAAATGTTCACTGAATTTCCGGAGAGTGTCACAACTTTGGGAAAAGCGTTCATCAAGTATATAGCAATATAACCGCTAGGATTCACTGGATCTAATTTCTAACAAGTTATCTGTGCCTCGCTGACAGTCAATCAGGTGCATTATGTGTTTGTTTGTTGCAAGTTTGGCAAAAACAAACTAGTTAAGGCATTGTGTTAATCCTGGCTCCATGTCACCCCATCTGGAAGGATATCGGGAACGGACGCGGGGTTCCGCATTTTCGCTAGATTCGCACGCAGTCCCGTAAAATTCGCACTTGTTCCAAGGCCAATTTTCGTTACATCCACTTTGTGGGGCGCGAGTGAACACTGTAAACATGGTAAACACAGGCAAGCCGTTTTATGCGTATCAAATATGAATGACACGACTGTTCCACATCGTGCCAGAGGCAAATGGGCCGCCACCGCCGCCGCCGCCTTCGCTAGCAGCAGTCTGGAAAGTTACCTACCTGCCACAACGCGTTCGTTTCCCGACATTTCCCGACATTTCCCGACACTTTCCGACGCAGGCACAGAACCCGAGCGGCCCCGGCCACTCTGCTGTCGCACACAATTCTCGGGGAAAAAAAGCGTTCATTTCTTCCATGATTTCTTAATGAGATCCATTTGCATCATAACAAATGAAACCGTGACAAAAGAGTGTCGGGGAAAGAAAATGTAATGTAAGTATTGGCGTTGATTCAATAAACATGCGATCTGTTATTGATATAGCCTTCGCAAGCTTTCTCGAGTGGATGAAAAGGTGTCATGCATTCATTATTAGATTTGCTATTATCATTGTAGCAGCGTTTACAAACGGAGTGAACACATTCTATACATGGCCAGGCGGTAGAGCACGTGTATTTGCGCACGTGGAAATGGAATAGAATTCACGTCGGTTTTTGTATCTGTGTGTGTGAGAGAGTGGCGAGAGAGATAAAGAAAGAGAGAAAGAGGGAGTGAGGGAGAGAGAAAAGCCATTTGTTCGCGATTGTTTTGAGCTCAGACACAATATTCACCGTGACAACTGCGAGTAGCGTCAAGTTCTTTGCTCGCTGTCATAATTACATTTTTATAAATTTGAATGCCCATTTTTTTTGTTCAACGTCGCAGAAAATATGTAATGAAGAAAAACTGCTTTTGTCTGCAACGTGCTACGTTTTCGGGGTTGGCTAGACCATGACGGGCCTCACACTTCACATTCAGTGCCAGGAAAATAAGCGAAAGGCTGAAATTTCCTTGAGCGAATCTAACACTAGCCCATCAATGATAATACTCGGTTATTTCGCCGAATAAATCAGGGCGTTCTTTGGGTGAAAATAAGGGAAATAAAGCATCAACGATCTTTCAGGTTATTACGCGTGGAAACATAATCTTCAGTGAAATCATCACTGAGTAACCTTGTCGTGTCGTTTGTCTTATATTAAACATATTATCTCATAAATCTAATCCAACAAGACAGATTGTACATATTGAATAACTGCTGGTAGAAACGCATCCTTCCAACTATATCGCTGTATCATTCGCGAAACTTCCATTTATGCATAAACTCTGGCTGGGACTGCTTATTATAGCCCTGACCAGGAGAGTTGAGTTGACACAGCCCCACGAAGTGAGGATGAAGGGTGGGCCTACAGCTTTAGCAAGTATCAAGCTAGGCTACCCTGCACAGACGGTGCTCGACCCAGGACCAAGTCCCGGTCTGCACCCCCCCCCCCCCCCGCCCCCGCCCCGCCCACGCCTTCACTACCCCCGTTCCACATAGTTGAAACTTTCAGTTTATTTCTTAACTTTGCGTGTCATTCATTATCTTTTAGTGAGGTCGTTTCTTCGATCAAAAAGCTGGCTCGTGCAATTTGTGAAGCCCATATTTTGAGCCACAGCCCACCGCCCCGGGACTTGCAAACTCTCACCCTCCCCCCCCCATCCCCCCCCCCACCTGCAGCCGCCCACCCATCCACCTCATTCCCCACCCGAGCCCCCTGGGTCACTTTTCGCTAGCCGTCTGTTCTAATGCACCTTTACTCCACCCCCCCCCCCCTTGGCCAGCCCGAAACCCACCCTGCTCACGCCATATTACCAGAACAACATATACTATACCTCTTATCATCTAATCATCTTATCACTGCATGTACCGCAATATGAAACGAACTAGTTTTCTTTCAAAATCTGCTTGTTCACCGCAGCAATATTCCACCTCAAGACTTCCGATTACAACTTGCTGGAATGAGACCCGTCGAATATTTATTCTCGTAGAATGTTTCTAGCCGATGTTTTCGCGTTAATGCGCCTATGATTAGGTATCAATTTGTTTTCCGTGTGTTATTAATTTGCAGAGATTACCTGGGCGTATGCCTGCGCCCTGTTTTCAATCTAGCTCTAGGAGGAGTGCCGAGGGGTTGGGGAACGGGGGACGGGGGATGGGGGCATGTCGACCGAGATTAGCTGGCTGCGCTCCGACGTTTTGACCGCTAGAAAAGTGCGCCAGGAACCAATACGGCACGTAATTGCTGACTGACTTGCGTGATTTTCATGCATAATTCCTCCCTTTACCCATATAAGAAACTGAGAGCGAGGGCAAGAGAGAGAGAGAGAGAGAGAGAGAGAGAGAGAGAGAGAGAGAGCAAATTTAGTCAAAGCGAATTTAAAATTATTCGACACATCCTTACTACGAAAGTGATTCGCGAACGCTCACCATAATCACGTTGTAGATGAGCGTAGTTATTTATTTCGTTTAGCAACAACAATTAATGTTGACAAATCACGGAGAACTTGAGCTCAAAATACTTTTTTTTTGAAAATTCAATATAAAAGAAAACTATTAGGATTATTAGGTCACAAATGCATGCCTCATATTTTGTGATTGATTTTGAAGGTACACAGATGATGGTATCGACATCGGTTTACACAGATTGGTTATGACGGAACAGAACTGAAAAAAAAACTTGATGCCAGTCGTAGAAAGTGACGAAAATCATAAAATCTAAAATTTTACTAACAATCGCCTTTTCCTTCAAAACGTTGCAGGGCAGATCTAATTTTAGAGATTTCGAGGTACCCAGAATATTTAATAAAAATCGATCCAGCCGTTTGGCCTTTTCAGAGCGAACAAACATAAAAAAAAACACACATAGCAACACATGACTCTTTCTGTGACTAATCTATTTCAAAAAGTCAGAACAGTTGGAAAACAAAAGACTTTGATAGACTTATCACTGGCTATTCGCGCTCATTAATCAATTAAACGCATTGATTAGTGTTCATGCACATTTCTTATACACGTTTTAACCCGCAAATAGACGTTATTGTAGCTCATTTCCACGCACCTTTCATAACTGAACCCATCCATTCATTCACCTGTTTTAACCTAAAACGCATTGCTGATAAACATTCCCCGAGTGGCTCTAAAAACGGTTTGAAATTTCTCGGCTAGCGAACGAAGATAATGATCGGCGAATGAATCACCGAAATGGCTGGCTTATAGCTCTCGTCTAAAATCAACTGCCGCAGCACTGCGCGGCGAGCGGGGAATCTGCAGCGATGGAACCTGCGATGGAACCTGCGATGGAACCTGTGTGGAACCTGCAGTGAGAACCCCTAATAAAAGTGGCATTGTGCTCTGGCCGGGGCGGAGAGCAGCGAATGATCAGAGCGGTCCTGCGACGCTGGCTGGAGATAGTTGCCATCGCACGTTAGCTTCCAGAGTAACGTGAATTACTAAGTCGAATGAATAGCTGGTTCATAGCCTGCTCCGAAGATAAGAGTGACCTTAGTAATTTACCATTCCTCCGTTCAACAAAAAAACAAACTTTGTGAATATAACTGATGCTATAAGCCATTACATATTGTGAATTATTTAGAGAGGAAATTGCTTTGTATATGTGTATTGCTTCTCTATGAGTTATTTACGGGCAATCTATTCAAAACTTGCTCGTTGTCCGTAGAATTTTTTCATGCACAGATTTGCTTGTGCTTTTCTCATCTGATCCCGGGCGTGTACGTCGAGGAAAATGTGTCGAGAAACACAATCTCCTGGCTGTGGGGAAGGAAGTGTCTTCCATCTCCTTGCTTATCGTAAATTGCGCGCAATTTCATAAGGTAGCGTCGTCGACGATCGGCGGCGGTGGCTGTGGTAGAAGTAGTGGTGGCGGAGGCGGCAGCAGCAGTAGCGGCAGCAGCAGCAGCAGCAGCAGCAGCAGCAGCAGCAGCAGCAGCAGCAGCAGCGCAAAAGGAATTGTGGTGCACCTATCAAGCGGCTCATACTCAAGTCTGTTCAAAATCCTGTTTAAACCTGTTCGGCGGCAAACTGAAAGATTCCAGCAAGCTTGATCGATGATTGCCGATCACATTCCAACGCAACAAAACATTCCTCATCGATTAGGGATATTCGGCTCTCGAAACAATCGAGTGCAGAGACGCGGTTATTTGTTTCAGCAAGTTGCGAGAGTTACCTGAAACCAGCTCGAGAGAGCGTGCAACATGCCGCCTCCTATATAATTTTGATATTTTATTTTATCCGCGCGCTGCAAGCTTTCATAATTTGCTCCGTGAGCTTGGAGACGACGCGGCGAATTCGCCCGGCGTATATTAGGGTACAAAAAGCCGGGGCGCGCGCTCCAAATCCTCCCACCTGGACCGAAGATCGGAGTCGACACTGACGACGCAAAGTTCGCCAACTTGGTATTCACTCGCCGTAGTTATCTCGCAAGTTTGTTTCGCATTAAATTCTAATTTTATGTTTTCCTCGCGAAACAAAGACCAGCTTTTAATATGCTGATGGAAACGCTGTGTGTGACTCATGTTTTTTTTTTTTTTTCATACTCGCCTCCTTTTTTAGTTTGAAATTTTCGCAATTTTGAGGGGGTGGGGGGCCGCGGGGGTGGGGATTGGCTTCTAGCAGGATTTTATGTGTTCTTGGACGCGATGCGTACGGAATAGTGAACGAATGCTGAGATGAAGAACTATATAAGTATAGAAATAGGGTAAGTCTGGTCGGATTTGTCTAGTCTCATCACGCATTTGTCGGAAATTCCATGTGGCGGTCGTACCGTCTTCTCAGCCGGGATTGTGTACCATCTACCATCGTTATGCCATGTTAGACCATGTTAGACCATGTTAGACCATGTTAGACCATGTTGGACCATGCTCCATGGACGTAGCAGCATCACTTGCTCCCTCATCCCTTCCCATTTGTTGCTGCAATCCCCTTGAGCCGTATCATCAGACATTCAGCCGACTCGCAAATAAACAGTCAACGGATACACGTATATACTTTCTTAAGCGAACGTATAAGATCAGTTGACAAATGTTACAGCAGCATGCAACTGAAAAAATTCCGCCCAACCTAATGCAATAACCATAACGTGACCGCGCCATCCGAATATCTGCAATCCATTTGTGTACCAACTAGCCACGATCGTACACCCGGTCCCAGTGCCAGTGCCGGTGCCGGTGCCAAGCCATGCGGCATGCCCGTGCCGCCTTTTCCGACGATGCTTGCGTGAAATGAATTTTGAGTTGTCGATTGGCGGAATGTAGGAGTGAATTCAAAGCAAGGCATACATGATGGTGGTGTGAAGACCCTGCAGGCCCGGTGCGGACCGGCTCGCTACCAGTCTACACGATGATTTGCGTTGAAAAAAATGCGAGTTTTCACGCAGCTTCTCGGCTGGCACATTTCCAAATGGCAGATTTTCATCGTGACTATGAGCTGAGGAGATAAAAGTTCGGACAGTTGGGTGCAACCGCTTCCCCTGATCCAGCTTGAAGGATTCGAGGATCGCTTTTGCACCGCTTGCTTTCCCCCTTATCCAATAGCAGCTCTATATCCTTCGTACCCCCCCCCCCCCCCCCCGAGCCAGCAGCCCTTCTCTCCCCAACCCCCTTCGGCCCTGTTAACCCTGGGAGGTAGCGAGAGGGATTCTTTGTGTCCTGGTCGCGACAACGGCTTCATATTTCGTATCAATTCGGTGACACAATGGCAACAATTGCATCCGCGTCAGCCTCTCTGATCTTTAATTAAGAGTCGCCATTCGCTGGCAATTTAACTAAGACGGCCTCAGATGGGATCAACTTATTGGTAGCTCGCTCGGTGGTTTGCTTCCAAATGATAAAATTCTTCAAAGTGAAAGAGCTGCGATGGTTTGTCTTTGATCTATCCACCCCATTATATACACCTATAACGTATTATATATTTATACACTTTGAGCAAAAAGTGAACTGTGATAAATACGTACATCCAAGAAAAACATGACATAGCCATATGTACGGCCTTTCATTTCGTATTCATTTAATATCGTTTGTTATGTCCTTAAATCGCATATTAATTTAGTACGTTTTCAAGATGAAATTTCGAACTCCCAAGAGATTGCGAGAAAATCGCGAGCCAACTCCATAAAACTCTTTTAACCCCTAGAAAAAAAATAGAAAACCCCGACAACTCCCCTTTCAAATATCCATACCAGCATCACGATTGACGTAGCGGCTAAAAGAGACTTATTGAGTTAGCTTGGCTCGCTTTTCGCGAATAATCTTATCATTATCACTAATTTCTTTTCGAACGAAATGTTCTCTTTCTCCCCTTTGACTTCTGGCGTCAATAAAAAAAGCAACGCCAAAATCAATAAAACTTCCTCTCTGGGAATCTCTTCTCTTTGATAAACATTGATTCGGAAGAGATCGCTTCGAGGTGAAATGAAAGGTAACAAGCGCAATTTCTTTGGCTCCCGCTTCTGCCGCTGATACCGCTGCCCAGCTTTTGAATACAATTCCGTTTTCATCGCTGGCCTCCGATTGCCTCCACCTATAGCCACATGTCTCGCGCGGAATCTGAATTCTATTTTAATCCTTCTTTCTCGTTGTGGCTCCTCGTGGCGCCGGCGTCTCCTTCGAGAAGAGGTACGAAATGGAAACGCGAGAAGCATAAAGCTTCAGCGGCAGCAGCAACAGCAGCAGCAGCACCACCACTCTCAGGTTCCATGCTATGTCAGAGCATGGAGTCAAAGCGCGATGCACACCGAGTGTCATTACCGTTCTAGTTGAAAATGAGTTTGTAACTTTACCACAAATTCACTCGCTTCATCGTGTTAGAGGATGCCGACAGGTCAACAGTTTAGTGAAAACGATATATTCTGCCTATTCCAGAGATGAGATGGGTTCATTTCTGTATAATACGCCCACCTATCGACAGAAGATAATTCGTTTAATCAACTTGAGTTGGATGTCTATCCCAATTAATTTCGTGAATCCTTTGCGGAGATGGCAAAGTGTCGAGTTGCAATTTCTGTGATGAGACACGTTTCACAGCTTCGTCACATTTCCATGAAGAGTAAAAGTCGCCATCGAATTCTGGCGAATGCTCTTATTGAAAATGATATCGAAGCATTTCCTATTAGCGACGAAATGGCATCGTATAAAGCCTAAATATGGTGAACTTCATCCAAAAACCTCGTTAGAAACTACGACCGATTGAGTGTCGTCTTAGCAATACACATTTCTAAAGAAGTTGAAATCTAGTTAATTTGCCCTAAGTGTCTAGGAACACAAACCGCATTGGATATTACCCGAATAACCTTTTATTTGTTCGTGCTATGCACATACTTCGTGACAAACGTTCGAGAAACAGCTATAGCAACTTCAATTCAGTCGGAGTCCCCTTCGGTCGTCTACTTGCTCGAAATGTCATGAATTACTGGAGTGGGTCGCTCTAGCGATTTGCCTTCGAGACTCGAGAGTGGGCCATTCGGGCCTGGTCATTCGGGCCTGGCCATTCGGGCCTGGCCATTCGGCTCTGGCCATTTGACACGGGATGGTCGGGCATCGGGATGGCCGTTGATTGCCCCTGGCTGACCATGTCGGGAGTTGAAGGAGATCGATGCTCTTAACCCGTTCAGCCGTCTGGGCACGGAGTTGCCCCATCTCCCATCTCCCATCTCCCCGCCTCCCCGCCTCCCCATTCCTATCCATTATCCCCCAGCCCCTGCCATCAATATAAACACTTGTTGTTGATCAACATTGCATATTCGAAATAAGCTGGAAAGTTTTGTTCGGCAGCGTTCCTCAAAAGCTTCGGATTCATTTCCCCGCTCCCCCTTCCACCCCAACCACCATGCTATCCAAATAACACTTACCATCAACTTTATGGATGTCTGTGTGGAGTGACTTTTCCTATTACCCTTCCCAATTGACACTTTTTCTAGAACAACACAAATTTATATTACTGCGATTTTTGCCGATTCCACCAGCATCACTATCACGCTCGCACATTATATCGCTTAATTAAATTCTTGAGAACAATCCCGCTTAAACGCACTGGCATGATTTATTCGTAAATTAAATACATAACAAGAAAAAAAAAAGTTTCCCGTTCGTCGCTATTCCGTTCTTTCACTTGTAGCGCACAACAAAGAAAAGAAAGAAAGAAATCAGATGTAAAGCAAATGTCCTCAGCTAGAAGACAATGTTTGAATCACAACGATGTTGGACTGGCTCTTTTTTCCCTTGTAACAGATCGGAAGAAAGTTTTGCAAGCTTTCGTTTCGCATCACCACAGCACCATTAATCTTATTTCACCCTTCCTTCCTTCCGTCCTTCCTTCCTTCCTTCCTTCCTTCCTTCCTTCCTTCCTTACCGTGGTCCATGCTGGCTGCAGTTTCCTCGATCGGCGTGCCTTCTTCCGTCTACAGTGCTTGCTACCCCTGTTGGTCACATGATGGCTAAGTTTTGATCCCCCTGGCCCCTGCCTCCCTGCCCCCTGCCCCCTGCCCCCTGCCACCCTGCCACCCTGCCACCCTGGCCCTGTGCAACCTGCTGTATACACCTATCTCTCGTGCACCTATCTAGACTGTTTTTCAACGTCATCCTCGCCCCATACTTTCAGTTGGGAGGGGATTGTTCTCGACTGGCGCCGGCACGCTGAACTCTTGAACCGGGGAAAAAATGCCCATGGCCTCTCTGTGCCTGCGAAACATTTTGGTGGCTGGAGGTGAACCTCATGCTATGAACCAAGTCGGCACCAATTATTTCTTCACGATAACACTTAGATTTCTCGTTCAAGTTATCGAAAACAAATTCCCTCCTGTTGCGAACACGCGTTGCTTTCTTTCTGTTTCTCATGAAACCTTAACTTGCGTCTGCTTTATTAATTCTTTTTCATACAGAGAATAATTTTCGCGCTTTATAACGCCTGGTACTGTCGGTGCCTGGCTGTTGAAGTCACTCTTTCGATGTTCAAGTTTCCAATAGCCTGTTGCTAAAACTGGTCATGGAGCCATCCTCATCGCTGTATCTATTTTATATGTATATATATAAATATAGGATCATTATATTTATCAGGGAGGCACATGCCTGTAGGGTGAAGTACCTCGTCATTTCAAGTGCTCGCCGGGTAATGAAAATGTCTCATGTCTTAAACTGATTTTCTGGTCTAAGTTTAGAAGCGCAATAAAGATAAATAAGTACACGTTGTTATTTATAGGGAGGCAATTGTCAATTCCCATAAATATGATTTTAAAATAAATCTGTACATCTGTACTTCATGATGATTCGTCAGTAAATTACCCATTCATGTGTTCATGGTACAGGTTACAAGTACTACCGAATTTCTTCAGAAGTTAGAGAAAATTGCTATTTTTATTTCAGCTTATTGTGACAGTAAAACCCTCGTAATGGGACAAAAACCCCAGGACACTCATCATATAATCATCTTATTGTATTATACAATATTATAATCTATAAACATTACAATTATTAATACTGGCGACCGATGAATAAAATGTGTTACAGCTGTTATAATATTAGCGAGCACATTCCGTAAAGACCAAATGTGAAGCATCTCTTCAGGTGCCCAGTCAGCTAGAAGAAGCAAAACATAAGCAAATATATCGAGTTTCAATCTAAAGAGTCAAATTGACTGGAACAACATCAAATCGATGAGAACGGCGACACTTTCTTGCGTCAATGATCTTGTTATTTAGAGACTTGAATATAGGAATCGAGCTGTGAATGAACCTTTTTGGTACTTTTCTAGCCCGCTCGTTTTTCAATGGTCAACCATGACCTGCCACTGCCACTTAGCCATCCCTTTTTCTTTCATTTCCATCGCATTCGCTTCTCTCTCCTCACTCTCTCTCCTCTCTCTCTCTCCTCAATCTTTCTAGTTGTCACTTGTCAATTACAATCGTCGCTCTATTTGCGAGTCAGCATTTTCGCCAGCCAGCAAGCCAGCAACTACTCATAGTCATAACCACGTGACAGGTAACTCCATGATTGCCAACTCAGACTGGAAACTTCAGCCACCGGTAAGTCGGTGGGAGAGAAACAGAAACTATCGCAAAGATCGCGTCGCAGCTGTGTTATTTGCCCGATTCCATTCCACAGTTTTCTTGATCGGTTTCCGGTTTTCGTGAAGGGGTGAGGGGGGGGGGGGGGTATGAAGAGGAGAAGCTGGAGGGACGATGACTTTTCTCACGTGCTGCTAATCGGAGTGAGCTCCAGAAAGACTTCCACATCACGGCCACATCAAAAGAGGTGAAGAGGTGAAAAGCGTCCCCCCCCCCCAATCCCTACCCCTTCCCACCCTTCCCAGTTGCCGACCCCCGGGTCTCCAGCATCATCGGAACGTGAGGGAAATCGGTGAGAAGTGCAGTGTGGACCATGTCTCATCGCCAGGTTTCGCTCGTCGCGAATCTTGCTGGCTTACATTTAATAATGATAAATTCGCCAGCCAGCATCTAATTTTCTGTCGGAAAACGTTCTTCGCCAGCAGTTTTGCTCGCTTTGCAAAGCTTAAACTTTGTTGGTGAAAATGCTTCGTCCTATTTTGGCCATAAAGTGAAGATCGTCATCGATTTTTCGCTTAGTTTTAGTAGACAAGACAGTTTATATGATATCACGAGTAAGGAGAGTAGAAAAACGGTGGATGAGATATACACCATGCAGCTAACTGAAGGATGTTTTGTTTTCAAGACATTTCATGCAAGCTCTGTTCCGTGGAAAACTCCCTCTTTATGCAGGATACGCGATCAAGTGATCAGTCTTCAAGTAGCTTCTCGCAGTCATAGTGGTCGTAGCTCCACGTAGCTTCACGTAGCTTCACCTAGCACCACGTAGCTCCACGTAGCTTCACGTAGCTTCACGTAGCTTCACGTAGCTTCACCTAGCATCACGTAGCGACGCCTAGCTTCACCTAGCTTCGCGTAAGGTCCTCGTTAGTTAGGGTTGATCATGTTGATCGGTCTAGTCGAAACATTGTGGTGGCGCCCACCGAGCCTTGCTCTAACACAGCGTAGGCAACGCACAGGCGCCGTGTGTAGTGCGTGTAAGTGCGTGTAAGTGCGTGTAAGTGCGTAGAAGGCGAGGTAACGAACCACCGCTAGACAGACGCGGCTATCGGGGTCAGGAGTCAGAGTGGAGTCTTAGTGGACACATGACTCTCTGTCGGCTCTACAAGTCTTTGTTACCGTGGAAGCTGGGAATTGGCGGCAGTGCGAATGCCATGGCCAGTAAATCTATACACGTAATTGAACGCCACCAGATGAACTCTTGCCAGTGGCAGTTACAGTCTCCGTGTACCGGTGCAAATATCTCCGTTCACGTACGGATAAAGGAGAAAAAAGGGCCTTCTAGGCTAATTTTTTCCAAGCTTTTCTGACTACCGTCGTCGCAAAAGGCAACTCTGTTTTTTAATTGGTTGATCAATGTTTTTTTTTTGCGGTTGCCAAACATTTTAGAGGTAATTATGTTCTTTTATGGCATGTTCTTTTCCTTATTTCGGTACTATTACTGTAGACATCTTTTGAAAGGAAAAATGAAAATGTTGAGTAAACTGAAAGCCGAATAGTATTAGCACGGTACGTGGTGAGCCCGTGCTCCAGCGAGGATCACACTCGTAGAACATTTCTCTTTACTCTCGAAGGGTCAACTAGCAAACCCGCCCGTCGCACTTGCACTGTTTAAAATAAAATAAAATAAAATAGAATAAAATAAAATAGATGATAAAAACAACTTACTCATGATTAAACGTGGTCGTGTGCTTGTGAACAAGTGTGCACAAGCACGGGACATGGGGTAAGAGACTGAAGTGTGTGTGAGTGTGGGAGTATATGTGCGTGTGTGTGTGTGTGGGTGTGAGAGGGTGTGGGGGTGTGTGTGTGTGGGTGTGTGTGTAATAGGAACGGCTCTGAACGAGCAGGCCTCAGGGAGTGTCGTGTAATATATTAGTTTGCGTATCCTCTTTCCTGGAATGGTATGTTATTTATTACTCTATGGATAGTAATAAGTCATTCTAGTTGTCCACATGGCATACTATCAGCTGAGTTAATAATTTCAATAATATCATATCGTTTCTCATACTACCAAATATTATGTACCGGCGGCGCCCATTATCGAGTTCATTAAGTTCATAAACTCTGCTCCACAAAAGTCTGGCCTCGGTCAGATTCACACACCGCAGCTTCGTCGGTCATCAAATGAAACGCGACCTCGCTTCTCTTCAATAACGCCTCATATTTACTTGGTGTGGAACCGGCCGAATTTTCTAGTGCCGTGGTCTAGCCGACGACGATCGGTGAAGGGCCACATGGACAGGGGGTGGCCAAGGGGGGAGAGCCACGAAACGTACATAAAGGATGAAACGGACGAAAGGGCTGCAGGGGCGGCGTATTCGCAAACGCAGAATGAGGGCATCGTGCAGAGTGCGCGATGGGCAAGTACTCCGGGAAAGGCGGCAGCAGCCGGGGACCAATTAATGAGTTGTGGTCGTTTGCCGAGCTCCGAGCTCCGAGCTCTGTGCGTCCTGTGTCCTGCGTTCTGCGCTCTGCGCTCCCCGTGTTGGCGGCGCCGTCTGCTTTGCTTGCCTCCCGTTTAGCTGCGCGTGGCCTGCCCCGGCTGCGCGACGACACATACACACAAGCCACTCGAAATTGCTCCGGGTCACAAAACCAACACGACGCCACGCGGCGTCGGCGTCGGCGTCGGCGTCGGCGTCGGCGTCGGCGTCGGCGGCAGCGGCGGCGTGCGATGCCGTGGTACACGGAAAAGGAATACACGAAAACACGAAGGCTGAACATACGGCAGCATCGCGCCGCCAGCCGTCGAGCTTTCTTCTTTCCAATCTCAATTCATTAACTTCCGCGCGGAACGAGCAAGTTGGTTAGTTTTCCTCTCCTCTTTGCCCTGAGCACTGACACTAAATGCAATTTATAACAGAATCACAAAAACGTGCTGTGTGGGAGCGGGGGGTGGGGGGGGGGGTGCGGTGAGGGGGTGTGTTTGTGTGTCGTTTCGCGTTTGATAAACTTGTTATTTTTGACAAGTCTTTAGAGAGTTGAGATGTTTAACGATAGGCAACTGCACCATACTAAATGTTCGTAGGCGAGATGAAATTTATACGTAAATACTTTCGGAAATGGGTCTACCCTTGCACCCATAGGATCAATGCGTTCTAGAGGAGCCTGTGGTTGTCATTTTTAAGACAAGCATTTACTGTCTTACGCTTTGCCTATAGAACCCAATCGACTTGTGTTTCTACAGGGGAAAAGGCGCCTATTCATCGATTAGAAAACACCCATATCAAGTAATGATTTTCTATAAAATAATAACGTAGCGAGTGAAGCGAGTGATGCACATATTCAATTGGATCACTGCCCAAAAAAGCCCTTGCAGCATGTTTTTTTTTTGGGTGTTAGCGCTCTCAGGCCAAACGCCTGTACCGATTTTTACTTACAAAATCTCTCAAGTCTTTGATACAAGTCCATTTTTAGAATTACATGCATCAGTTCAAAACGCGTTCATATAATAAGCGTAATGCATTAAACGCTGTGACGCACGCTTTTTTACACATGTGAGACAGATTCAACGAACCCGCCATTCGTATCCGTATGTATACCTACATGACTTAATTGAAAAATTGAAAACGCGCGCAAAGTATTAACCGCTGAGCCATCATCGCATCGCATCGCATCGCATCGCATCGCATCGCATCGCATCGCATCGCATCGCATCGCATCGCATCGCATCGCATCGCATCGCATCGCATCGCATCGCATCGCATCGCATCGCATCGCATCGCATCGCATCGCATCGCATCGCATCGCATCGCATAGCATAGCATAGCATCGCATCGCATCGCATCGCATCGCATAGCATAGCATAGCATCGCATCGCATCGCATCGCATCTCTTTACATAGCGCACAGCAATACACCCGGAATGCAGTGGCTGCAATCAATGATACAATAATTGCTCTGTGAGTGACAATCATTCCATTTTTTCGGTTTTCATCGCATCGCTTGTCGTCGACACGGTGGCGGATGGGATACACAGAGAGCGGCGCGGTTGGGAGACGGGAGATGGGAGACGGGAGATGGGAGACGGGAGATGGGAGATGGGACATGGGCAACGGGACACGCTAGTTGGGATGCGTCGGGATAGAATCTATCCACTGAACTCCGTTCGGCCTGCGCTCGACTGATTTATGGCCAGAACGTGTCTGGCATCCGTCACATATTAGCTTATTATTTAAACAGCATAGCTGGACGCCCGCATTTCATTTCTGCACACTTTTTGCACGCTTTTTCCCCCACAACGACCATGCCATTGCCAACCAAGTTTCGTCCGTTTATGCATGTTTTTTTACTAATTGCTGGACAGAATTGTATGCATGCTTCGCGTTCGGCGACGAGCAAGAAGATGAATTGTTTCAATGGGCTTTGATTTGATTCCGTAATTCCGGCGCTGCGAGTGAAATGGATGGATTTATTCCAGGCGCTCGATCGAAATGGCAGTGAAATGTGGTGCGCTTCGAATAGCGAACAGCCAGCCAGCAGGGAATCTCGATCGCATTGCGACTGGAGACAATTCAAGTGTGAGTTTACTTGTCTTACTATCAGCACAGCGCGTCCAATTATTTACTTCAGCCCTCGGCAGAGAAGGATCGCACGAAAGCGAGAACTAAGAGGATGCAACAGCCGCGTCGGCGTCGGTGTCGGCGTCGGCGTCGGCGTCGCGGAGTGCAGAGAGACCTAGTGGAAGGACCAGACACGAGAAGAACACAAGATACTCGCTGCTGTCCCCTTTCTTCGGCTTTTTCTTATTCTTCGGCTCCAGTCAACCAAGGAAATTCGTTCACGTCATACAAATGAAGGGTTTCGTGTGCTCGCTCGTTCAATTCATTATTTCTTGTTGTTTCGTGAAAAGAAATCTACAAGTTTCCATAGAGGAAACTTTTAAGTGAAACTTCGGTAGCAAATATGCAGTCAAAAGAAAAGAACAATGAGAAAAACAAAGGGAATAACGTTTCCCAAGTAGGATTTTATTCGCGATATTCGTTTTTCTTTGAGAGGAAGAGCGTGCCTTATAACAAGTGGATACGCAGTGTGGATTGTGCGTGCGTTATTTTTCTGGCACTTCCACGCTTTCCGCGAGGCGTTCTTACCCGGCATCTCTAGCAGCGCCGTCGCCAGCGCCGTCGCCAGCGCCGTCACCAGCGCGTCGACACTCATGTTCCGAATCGCCTTCACAAAGACCAAGATGACAGACGAAGCCGCGATAGCTGCCGCGAAACGCGACGCAAGCAATCTTTTTGGCTCGCACAATTCACGACGGGTGATTTCATTAAACTTCCCGCGGCACGCTTTTCGCTTTGCCCGCTTTTCCCGCCTTTTCACGCTACCCACCACCACTTCCTCTCGAGGGCCAAACGCGTCGAGCAACACCAAGTTCGCGCTGGATAATAATTCGCGTTTACACATACGTTTCGTTTAATTCGTTTTGTTTTTCAGCTGGCAACGTTGAAAATAGGTTTTTAATCGTAGCTCGCGGTCCACGGCTCAGACCAGTGGCTAACTTGTTGCTTCGCTTTCCGTATGCCTCACAGGCAACCGTCCGTGGACTATGGTTCTACAGTCCGCGGGGCCAAAGTCCACGTGGCCACAATCCACAATCCCCGAGGAACGCTACTGCCAGGCGAAATGAAGCGAGCTTAGGACAAGACATGATGGTATAATTATTATCAGTCTGTGACCTATTTGCCCTCTTCAAGCCGACCGCCAAACGCGAGAATCCCCAAAACAGCTGCAGCCCCCAAATAAGGCAATTAAAATCCACCGTGTGCGAAGCCATCGTATAACTCTTAATTGAAAAGTATATATACGAAAACGTATTTTCTCCTCCTTCCTCACTCTCCCCTTAGACCTTCACCAACAAAAGCAGTGTAGTCTTTCTCTCTAAAGTCTAATGAAACACCAAAAGAGATTTCTCTTCATCAATATTGGATGTAGTTTCCCATAAAACGGGGCCCACTGCACGATCCATCCTACTCGCATCTCTGCTCTGCAGCGCTCGGCCTACATCGCACGGCTTGCCTCATACTAGGCGCGACGGTAAAAGATCAACGCTCCGCGGCTAAACCTGCGGTGGAAATTACGGGAATGGCTCCCATTTCGCTTCCATTTACGTTCTATTCATATTTAATATGTTGGGACCAGCTGACCCGAACTAGGTGTAGTGGTCCGTTGTATACGGTGTCGGCCAGACGCACGCTGCCGCGGCTGCTGCCGGTGTCATCACTCGCATTCGCCGCTAAATTCTAAATGGAGCAACACGGTCGAAATTGTACGTCCACAAACACTCCGAGCGTCGCGTCGCAGGGGCCAGATCTCTCGAGATCAACCCTTTGCTTGCTGGCCAGTACGTAGCGCCGACCCGCTCCCCCAATCTTGCTGCCGCGATTTGAGATCCGCTTGATTTTTTATACGAGCAGGTCCAAACAGATTCGCATGCATGGCGCGATGGTCAAGCAAGGCATGACGCAAGTTGTTTGCTGATTTCTCTTTTTGCGTTCATATAAGAGATCGGCACTGGCAACACATTTTCATGGCGACATTTTTTCTTAACAAGCATAAGACCAGTCCCCATAATAAAAATACAGATTTTTCCCCTTGCTCATGGCCTGAGATAATTCTAAAGTAATATATTATAGCTAGAGTAAATGAACATATATTCAGGAACCAAGTAACGTCGTACTGTACGGCTAGCTAATTTCCCATGCCTAATGCTATGTGGCCATATAGGAACTCTCTGCAGAGTTTTAAACGTATTGCTTCTATAGATGCAACAAATTTGTCTACCAACAGATAAAAAGAGTGATTACAGAGTTTGCCTAATGGCTTAGAGAACCGGCTAGTATTTCCAACTCAAATCACTGGGAATCACTTCTTCTCTGCGCTCCGACTCTGACTACCTATGCGCAGTCAGAATATCGCCTATACTTGTAATGCCAATAGCTGCCAACTAGGTATGGCACTACCGGAAACATCACGAGGTCTGTCGAGTACTTGACTTTAGAGTAGCGAATTGTGTACTCCTTTTTGGAGCTTCAAATAGTAGAACTATTTTCACTCTTCTTCGCTCTCAAATTGCGTTCGCTTTGCTTTGTTGTCCATTTTCGTTAAAAGGCGCGTTGGTTACTATGCGTTCGTCTGGTGAAATAACCATGGCTCGGTTTGATATTTGCAAAATTTAGGAAAATACCTAACCACCATATGTATTTTTCACTCTATTTCGTAATATAGTTTCATATTTTAGCGTTGTAAAATGTTTCATGATCAACTGTGTCGTCGTCAACCCCCACCCCCCCCCATCCCCCCAGCTTTGCGCAGCGGCTGCGGCCGTTGCTGCGGGCATGACCCAACAAGGCGCAGACATTGGATACAGTGACAACCGCCCGGGTCGCGTTTACTCCTACCATGATCCTACCACACACACACACACTCACCCTCACACATGATAGTCCGTCGGTACAGAGTGTGCTTTTGTTAGATTAATTAAACAGCTGCCAGATATTTTGTTCAATTCCTCTCGTAATTGCGTATAATCATCTTAAGTCGACAGCGTATTTGCTGTGTGAATGTTTGTCCCGGGTGTCTCCATACTCTACGGCTATGTATTTAGTGTAGACTACTCCCCCACCCTCGGCGCTATACAATCATACAACTTACACCACTTCCACTCCCATCGCTGCACACTATGCATTGTGCCACCACGAGCCACAACGCCGCTGCTATCCGAGTAATAACTTGTACAATGTCGTATTTTTCAAGTCGCTCTTCTTACTAATGTGATATGCATTATCTTTTCTACGAGCCTCGGTGATACGCCTGTAAGAGACGACAATTTAATAACGGCTCTTACTTCGTCGTTGGAATACAATGGAGATTTGAAAGACACCCAGTTTTGTCTGCATGTTAAAGAATATCTGTTTCCACTCATCATTATCGCTGGCTACAAGCAGCGTGCCCATTGATGAGGGGCTCAGACTCCATTTGCAAACCCCGGCGCTGGCAAGAGAGCTACAGAGATTGCGTTATTTGTGCAGTTAAATGGATGAAACGGGTATATATTCATAATCCTGATTCCTGGTTGTCCTCAGAGTATGCAAGTACAGCAATTTCGTGGCTGCTGCCTTTATTATGGTGTATTTTGTTCATGGCTTACTAAAACCGAAGCACTATAAATGAATTTCAGCTGGATTTATAGATACGCGAACTTAACTGAAATTTTGCTATTATAGAGGGGTGTTTAAATTTAACATATTTTATAAGTTAGGAATTTTGGAGGTAAAAATTAAATATCTGTGAGTTCTCGCTCATTCCTTTCGCTCGTTATACGCTAATTTCTATTCCCTTCTACCTATGTGCTCCTGGTCAGAAAAATATATATTTACTGGCAAAGTCCATCTACCTTCGTTTAATTTTGTTTTGCGATCAAAGCATTCGTTTAGCTATATACTCTCGATAGATTATCGAATGATTGTGCTCATTCAGTGCAATGCCGAATTCCTATAGGTAATTTCCGTGTTGACCGTGTTCTGATCGCACTCCGATCGGATTCTATCATAATTTGTATACGAGAATTCTAACCATTAATTCGCAAAGAATTTAAAACTTGCAAACATGTTTGCAGATAACAATAATGTGCATGGGTAACCCTCCCCCCCATAACAAGCGTTACAAGTTCGACATGTGAAAAATTAACGCGAAATTCAACGTGCAAATGAAGCTGGAAATTGTGAATCTGCATGGAACTGCATTAGCCATCACAATGTATAATGTAGGAAACTGTGCTCCCATGATATTTAAAACATTATTGACTACTCAACAGTAACCGAAGATTTGTAGCATTACCGTCATTCATTTTATCGCTCGACACTTGACGCTAGAAATTCATTTTTATATATC
Source organism: Nemurella pictetii (assembly GCA_921293315.2). Classification (NCBI taxonomy): domain Eukaryota; kingdom Metazoa; phylum Arthropoda; class Insecta; order Plecoptera; family Nemouridae; genus Nemurella; species Nemurella pictetii. The sequence continues at coordinate 20,523,885 of OV121116.1, read as the reverse complement.
TTCTATTTAAAATAGTTTACAATAGAAACAACGCTGCTGTTTCACTGTAGATTCCTACCAAGATCCCCGGATTTTTTAATATCGCTTAATCCACAAGAACAAATAGCTTCAATGACAGAGAAATAATTGAGCAAATAATCACGAAGATAGATTGGATGAAATTCCTTGAATCATTTCTTTCTCTTTCCAACGATTATATCTCCTCTGACTTTTCTTGCATTTCTAAGGCAAGTACTCGGCAAGTCGGGAGAATACTTATAACGAGAAATGCCCACGCTGGCGAGGCTGTTTTGAAAGAGATACTGACCTAATTGCACTTCCCTAGAAAGGCAGCCGACCAACCCTTAATCGCTTTCCTTCCTCTCTTTCGAAGAAATTTCTTTGTAATCAAAATCATTCTTTGCCAATGATAAGGCAGTAAATCAGTTCGTCCCTTGCACGTGTCTGGTGTTATTAAATATGCAATAACAATCATTTTGGCGATGACAAGGACATGTTGCATAATCACAACACGAGACAAAAGGAAAATTCTAATGCCGATGCTCATTCGACAAGTATTTAACCAAAGGACCAGTAGGTATTTGCAAAACGCAAATTGCTTAATGCCATACCCAATGATTTAAAAAATACCAAAGACAATTTTTAGGGACAACTAAAAAGGTATTTTCTGGAAAAAGGTTTTTAAAATTGTGGATGAATATTATGAAACTAAGAAAATAATATGAGGAAAAATGATTACATTTTAATATTGTTCAATCTAAGACAATAAACGACCACTATTATTATTAATATAAACAGAAGCACCATTGTTTCCATTCACTTAGAGGAAATCGATAAACACATCAAAATTGAATTCATCCTGGTTTTTTTATTGCAGAATGCTTTCCAAGTATTATAACAATTTGGACGTCTCAATTTCGAGTGGGAACACGTTGGTCACGTTATTATCTGATGAATGCCCCTTTAACGCTCACCGAACTACGGACATTCTATTTTCGAGTCGTGAGCGCCCAAAGTCTCCCACTCTCCTCTTAATCTGTCATCTCTCGAACCTAGCACTTGCACTGACAACCGCGCGATTTTATTAAAAGCTAGTCAGGTGAAACGCGTTCCTTTTCGTGAAAAGAATGGGATTTTTATTTTATCCTCGTCCCAGCTTTTCAATGTAGCGCATACCTTTTATTTTTCACCCCTCAATTCGGTCGCGTTTCGGTGTTTCACCACGTTTCACCACAGCTCTGTTCCAATGCGTAATGTTGATTTTACTTCGGAATCGGAATGAGGTTGCGAATCAATTTACTGGTCCGGTTCGATAACGAGTTAGACATTTTCGTGCAGTCGCCAGCTTGTCTAAGTTTAATTGCCGAAGGGGAGACTGCCGGACGAAGGTTGCTTGAAACAGCGTAATACACCACTGTACTCGCGTATACATGCTAGCTCACTGTTAACTGCTAACTGCTTACTGCGTGCTGCTCGCTGCTCGCTGCTCGCAGCTCACTGCTCACTGCTCACTGCTCAGTGCTAACTGCTCGCTGGTCCCTCGTATTAATTATTAGCTCGAGCATCAAACACTCAGCTAAGCATTGTGAAGCTCGAGGAAATTTATCAACTAATTCGTTCTGTAATAATTAGGTGTTGGATGTAGCAAGTATATTATAGCGAGTACAGAATTCGTAAGTTGGGTACACTCAGTACAGTGCTGTTTTAAAGAGCGTTAGAAGCGTCGCCTAGTATGCACACCCATTCCCGCTCTATTCACGAATAGTAATTTCCCACTTTTCTTATCTTGATGACTTATTCAAGATTGCATTCTCGAGTCGAGTGCGATTGAATCACGCGGGACCCATTTCCTGTGCATATAAACCAGCAGCACCTTTGCTGAACTGATTTACAAAAAAGCCACAGCAAATAGTTGGTCGAACTTTCAGCGCCATTTTCATTCGAACAATTATCTGTAGCGGTTCTGCTTGGCTAACATCACGTTTCCTTGGCTAAAGTTTCCATCTCGTTGGCACGTCCATCTTTACCAGGCGAGCGGACGCTGGACGTTCCAACACGCACAAAAATGTCGAACAATTAAATGCAATTTACAACCATAGCTCACCCGTCTAGTACATTGTTAACCACGACTTAATTGTTGCGGGCGCCGACGTTGCTTCTTCACACAACGAACAAATGACCTCCAAATGACCTGACCTCAACGACGATACGCCAGAATATGATCGAACACACTATTTGAATTCTAGTTCTCGATCGGTCTCTCTCTTACATCTGCCAGCTTGTTCGCTCCAGCGTGATATTTGATATTTCTCCGCACGTAACGAATAATGGCAAAGAAGTCGTTAATTTCACGACGCCACCGACGCCGACGCCGACGCCGACACTGGGGAGAGCCGCGCTTTTAGGACGGCTAGCATAACATGGGCCGAGGGCGAGCGCGGACCCTCGTCTACAGTAATTTCCTGCTCGTTTCCCGCATTAGTAATCAGCCGGGATTGAGTGCTCGCCAATACAGCGACTGCTAACGATATTCCCAATAGACCAGCTGAGCAAAAAAAATCGCAGCCAGCAATTGGGTTACGGCGTGATCGAATTAAAATATCGATTAACTAATTAATTATGATAGAGGTGACTTCATTAGGTGATCGACACCGATCTGGGGCAAGAGTTGAAGTAAGTTGGTGCATAAATAATGTAGGCTACGCAAGCATGCAAGATGACGGGAAAAGGAAGGGACGAAAGTTGGTCATTTCATTAAAATGTCGATCAACCGTAAAGCGCCTATACGCAACCCGCAGAGCAATGTCCGACCCGGCACCTCCACCCGAGTCGACATGCGCTTAGGACGAGGAAATCCCCGTTTAATTAATCTGCTTTCAAACTGGTTTCGTTGAACGGAATCTAGAACGGGGAAATAATCCGATTAAAGCCGCGGCATTTATGAATTGAATTGAATTTGATCTGTAATAAGCTAGTTTCAAGTGGCAAGTGGCATTGCCAGAATGTGCTGAAATGACGGCATTTCGTGTACCAACTAATTAGAAGATTCACGTTTTCTGCGGTGGTTATTTAGTACTTCGCGTGAGTCCGAGTGAGTCCGAGTGGGTCCGTGACCCTATCCAAGAATGGGCGGCGGTTGGGGATGGGGGATGGGGTTAAAATATCGTTCGGGGGACGACCCAACACCCGATTATCCGTGGCTTCTTACTCGATAATGTATGCTGAAGATATTGAGACCCCCTAGCTTGCCAGCCCTCCCCCCCTCCCCACCCCCTCAATGCCCTTTCTCAATCGCCAACCTCCCACACTTATCAGCTATCAGTTATGAGCCATCAGCCATTCCTTGCCAATTCTTTTCAGCTGATGCAGATGTTAAGGAAAATTACGACAGTGCAGTTGACGGGCCGCACACTGCGTAGCGAACTATGAGGTGTTTTATAAAAAAAATCGACGCCCGGTGGCTTTCGAGTATTTTCCATTTTCTTTGGCTGTGGATTGGCTTTCCGTATTCGCGCTATTCGATCGAGTGCTATTTGCTGGTTTTAGTTATTACATTTTTACCGGGGGTTTTCAGGACTAAAAGGATTGCAAAGGAATTTTCTACGTACATTTCACAGATTTCATTTCGTCTAGGTTGGAAAAAGGCTTTTTGAAAAAACCAACGATATATTGGTTATATTTCACGTTTGATTTTTTTTATATTCTACGCCGCCATACTTAAATCAATACTGATTGAACAAACCTTTTTGTGAGGAAACGTTACAGAACCAGCTTCGTACCGTTTATGGAGTCAGCAAAATTTTTATTTCGACAAAGAGCCCGCCAGATTTTCATAGTAAAAAAATGTTCCACAAAGTCACTATAATACAATATGACATAAATTGCTTTCAAGAACAATTTGCAACAGTCTTGTGGAGCCAGAGGCATTTGGGGCTGGCACGTAGGGTTAAAGCGTGCCATGGACGGGGGCCCATTGGGGCCGGAGCTCCAGCGAGCAAGGCCTAAATACCTGAGCCCGACTATTCGAGCGCAGCTTACACCGTAGCATAGCCCCAACTTACCTACGGCTCAGGAATGCTCCCGCTTCTCCCTTGACATTGTCTGCTTCAGATTGCTGGAGCCTGGCCGCCGATGGCGCAGGTTGCAGGGCTTGCAACGTGTGCCGCTCGCCACGGACAATTTAATATCATTCTCATTCTCAAATCTCCATGCACTCCCACATGGGCAGCGGTGGTGGTACAGACATGTCTATTGCTTACTGTCTAATGCCCGGCGCTAGCCTACACAAGAACACTATTTTCAACATTATCCTACGCCAGCTTGCTGCCAATATTCAAGGGACAAAGAGAACCGAAACAGAATATCCAAAACTGAACAACTCAGGACGGATTATATGGAGCCATCGTGTCCAGCTATGAATCCAGAGAAATATGACAAACACCCCCTCCCCCACACCCCAACCGCCCATCATTGTCAAAACCTCGGAGATATCGCGCCACGCCATGCTCCACGCCTTCGCTCCTTCGCGCCTTCTCGCCTTCGCGCCTTCCCGCCTTGTCATCACGTCCACTGTTTACTTCTATTTTAGGCACATGGCGCAATTTGCCTCCAAGTTAATAGTTGACGCCGGCGGCTGTGATAAAGCTGTGCCAGAGATCTCGAGCAGCAATTCGTGCAATTTGTTGTCGCCTGTTTGTAGGGACGTGAGATTTGACAGCGAGCTCGGCGACAGCCAGCTCCTAATCGGCAAGCGTCGCGTTTTAGACGCGCCGCGCGCGACTAGCGTATGTTCGTTAAGATCGCGTCGAGCGTCGCTTCACAACCGACGGTGGCGGCGACGGCGACGGCAAGGGGCGCCGAGGGGGCGGCGAGGGTTTTTTTTGGGGGGGGGGGGGGGGGGAGGGGGCGCCGTCGATGGCGGGAGAGAGCGGCGTCGCGCGTGCGTCGCCGTGTCCGACTCGGCGCGGCTAAAAGTGGCGAACAGAGGCATGTTAATCTTTGTTGGAAGCGGTGTGCGACGGAAGGTGGACGTGCGATCGCGGCTAGAGGCGACGCCGACGCCGTCGCCGACGCCGACGTCGACGACGTCGCAGCGTGGAGTCGGACTGTGGTAGACGTTGTCGCGGTGAGTGGCCGAGAAGCTGCCTCTGGTGGCCACGTGATCGCCAATTATATACGTTACTGTGTGGGGGCAAAGAGGGTTTTGGAAAATGTGTAACGCGTTAGGTTTTTTTTTTATTAAGGGTTGGTGTATTGCGTTGATGAGTTCGTGTGTGTGAGTGTGTGTGTGAGTGTGTGTGTGGTTTTACGTACACTCTCGGTGATTGTTGTTTATTATTACTTTTGGATGTAATTTTTGGCATTGATAAGCCCAGAGGCTTTGTGACACGTGGTTCTGTCAGCACTATTTTGCATTTAAGGCGATGAGCTTTGTTTAAATAATAAAATAAAAAAAACGCTGTATGCAGGTTGGCGTTTGCCATTTTAAAATTACAATTCAACGGATTGTTTGTTTTTAAGTGTGACAGGCGGCACAAAACCTTCATTTTTCCTTCACGTGCAAAACTAAGCATTAGTAAAATGTATAGAACAAATTATTTTGGTATACATTTTAAAATATTTCGATTTTCAAACGTGACAATTTTAATGCTTACGTGACTATACCTGTCGCGCGGGAAATTGAAAAGAATTAAGTTTCTACTCTCTCGGCGCAATAAAATTAGTTCGTTAACATTGATCAGTCAATTTCAATGACAGATACCTCCATGGTGGCCCGAACAAAGCAGACTCTGTTCTTTCCGAACTTTATACGAACAGTCGTTCTACGGCGGCCGACGAATGAATTGTCTTGAAATAGCTTTATTCCGGCCGAAAGCTGGTGCCCTCGAATGGCCGATCAACCGATTAACCGATTAACCGTGTCTATTATTACTCGATTCGTCATGCGTTGATCTTTCCGGGTGTGCAGAGGTTCGAATGTACCCCGACCCAGACTCCGGTATACCCTTCAGTTTTCAGTCTTCTGCAGTCTTCAGTCTGTAGTCTTCAGTCTGCAGTCGGCATTAGTCAGAACTCAGAAGCTCTCGCAGCTTTCAGTGGACAAATTGCCGCATTGCTCTTAATGGCATTTTATTTCTAATAATTTGTTTGTTCAAATCTGCACTAACCGGATTTCAACCCTGCACTGGCAAGTTTGCTTACTTGTTTTAATAGAAAATCATCAGAGCATACTTATCGTGTGCAATTTCAAGAGAGAAACATGTTGACGCTGCAACTCGATTCTCTATATTCCCTAACGCCTATCTGCTGCGTGTGTGTGCGGATTGGAGAACAAAGAAAGCGTATAAAAATAGATGTATCAACCCTTACTGATAATTGCAAGTTGACTACCTACATATAAATAGCTCTTGCACAAATTGCCATTGATAGCTCTAAGCTCCTGTATGCACCATTTGCAATATCGATCCCATTGAACCCTTCAATAGCTGGGTATTGCTGCTTCATATAGATTCTATCGATACTTAACAGAGCTGATCACTCTTCGCTGTTTTATTCTAATCGGCATGAACAGCGAAACACAACAGGCGTACAGGCTCAACAGTGCAGACGTGAATGATAGATCAGTCAGTGCCGTTTACTAACCGATGCTATTTCCGCTTGTGGCGAATTAGTATGGATTACTATTAGCGTGACACCGACGAAACGTCATTTTCATCATTTTCATCGCGTGCTCGGAGGGGTAGCGACGGCGGTGGTTCGCGGGGCGGGGTGATTTGCAACTACTGTGCATGTGTCATTGCAGGCGACACTGATATGTTGATCTACAACATTTACCGTGCTATACATTTACTGTTCTCTCAACTGGACAACGACAAGCGTATAGACAACCATACCCTGTCCACGGTCGACAATCACATGTGTCTCAGACAAGCGTAACATTACTTTGCTTTTTTCTCGGCGATTCGCTCGTATTCAGCGTGATTTAACACGCGATTGCTTCGACGTGATCGTTTAAACGTGACAAAACCGGCGCCTCTACCGTGAGAACTGACCTGTCCTACGGAAGTCACTCATCAAACGAGTTCACCTTCCGTGCAAGTTCATTTTAAGTGTAAATTCATTTAATAGTCACTGAAATAAATTAGAACCATTTTGGCTGCGGTCTTTATTGTGGGTCCTTAATGCACTTGTACTGTTGTGAATTGAAAGAACACGCCAGCCAGCTGGGCTTGTGTTGAAATCTGTAAAGCTATCTGCATCAGAGTGCTTAATTCACTCGAACCCTTTGAGTCACACAGCTTTTGATATTTTATCATTTCTACTAGAATAATGAGTCAGATCGAGATCATGTATTGCTCTATACCTGGCCAGTTGAACACCCACGCTTGCTGCAGCAGCAGCAGCAGCAGCAGCAGCAGTAGTGATTCTCATGCAAGCTGCATAATACAGCGATGAAATCTAAAAGCAAATTATAGCACCATTAAAAAAATTGCCGTGTCTTTCATCTCGTATAATTCCATAAAACGAATTCCGCTGAAAGAATAAAGGACTTTGGGATGTGTATATGCTTTTGTTAGTTAAACCTTCGAGTTAGCGCGCTCAAACCTATGCGCTTGATATCACAGACATACACGTTGCTGACAGCGTTACACGACGAATCCACACGAGCCTCGCGCTACCTTGCTGGATTTGCGGATTCAAAAATTACCATTCTGAATGTTTTGCGCCAAATTATAAAAGCCAAGAGGGAGGCTTGGCGAGGGGGGGGGGGGGGGATTGGGGGTGGCTTTTGAGGGAACGATGCAATCAATCGGAAGGCGCCGGCAAATGAGATTTCACGTCTTTCTTCTCATTTCTCAACCGCGTCGACATGGGTTTCGAAATCCTAAACACCCTCCGTGCTAAATTCTCGTGCTCATGGTGCCCACGGTACTCAAACGGGTAATAGGTGTATATTCCCCCCGTTTGGAGGTTTAGGGGATGTAGGGGTTTGGGGGGGGGGGATGGGGGGGAGGTCGCGTGCGTTGTGAGGCCCAGACCATGCTAACAGAATAGCGCGATATCAGATGATAGCGACGCGTGAGACTATTTCACGCCGCGTGCATCAGACCTAGCTATCATTGCCTTTCGCCGTTCGAGGTGTTACGCCATTTTGGTATTGCCACCTGAACGATATAATCATGTTTATCTTTTCCATGCTCCCGTGAGCTGTTTCCCTCCTCTCGGATGCACCCTGGGCCACGGGTTAAGGGGTGGCGAGAAGCAAGGAGCCATGGTATGGGCCCATCCAGATCATGCTATCTCCATGTGGCCCGTACCAGAGGAGTTAGATCAAAGACTATCTGCTGATGCATGGTGGCTGCTGGAGGAAGGTTACACTACACACTAGACGAAGCTTTGCTTGCACACTGCTAACCAAATACAGCCGATGCATACAAGCTGAATCCGCTTAAAGCGTTATTCCATAGCTTGCTCATGACCGACTCGAGATTATTGTGAACGCTCGCGTAATTTGTTTTATCACGATTTCCGTATATATGTATATATATAATATATGCATATATATATAAAGCTGATATATATACATATGTATGTTTGTATGTATGTGTATGTGGGTATGTATATATGTGTGTATGTATCCATTTAAGACTGCTACCTTTTTATCAGTTTTTTTCTTTGTAGCTGGCTCAACGGGAATGGGATCCTCTTCTAGGTGTCTATGCAATCTCCGATGACAATGCTTGCCAAATTATCCCAAACCGCTCTGTACGAAACGTGCGCATAGAATTCTTGCATTGCTCACCCACTATCCCTGGTCGCTGCTATGAATATCAAAAGTATCATTGTGCGTAAATGTTGTGTGCTTGCGTCCACGTATTGCGTTACGTATTTCCATGCGACATCCGTCCGAATAATAATTCAATCAAATGATCTGTGTGTGTTTGCGTTTGTGGGGACGCGGGATTGCTTGTATCGGTTGCCGTAGATGGGGAGGAAAATACATTATAAAAGGATCAGTTGCTATATTGAAGAGGTGCTGAGCATGGATACATAGATTCGTATATACGGACAGAGAAGATATATAGCTTTATCCATTTCCAGTCAGGATCAAGCAAAGTCCGGTTGGTCGGTTTCTTCTACGTCTTTCTGGGAGGATTTGGAACTTGAAGCTAGCTGGCAAGGTCTTCGGGATGGAACTTTTTCCTTAGATTTTACGTTATGAAATATGTTCATCGTATGTGTCTGCTCTCGTATTCACGCCAAGCTAAATACCGGGTGTGACGAGCTTCACCCAACACCGTGTTACCGACCTCAGCGATGAGAAGCTTACATTTCCCGATCCGGAAAATGATCACTGAAGGCAAATCTATTTTCCGTGGGGATAGGTAAAAACACTCTTTCGGTAATTGCGCTGAAGTAAATATTTTAAATGTTAACTTTCGAGACCACTGCATTGACGCCTGAATGTTTGAAAATTTCCAAAACTCCTCTTCCTTTGATACACAACACCTATATTTGTGCAGAAATTATTCAAACTTTCTCGTATTAAAAATTTACTGCGTTATAAATATTTTATAAAATCCGTGGATGACATAGCACTTTGGTTTTATAGGTGTGCTCGACAATAATTCATTGAATAACAAGAAAAATGTTTTCTCTTGCATGGACCAAACTCAAAACTACTCATTTTAGTCGCATGCAACGCACCTATCGGTTCCAAAATGTGGCTGTGCCCAAATATGGCTTTACAAAGTTATAAAACTAAATTTTGAACATCGTTAAAAGAATCAGCTGCTGATTTTTGATTTTACTTTCCACATAACCCTACTTAAATTCAACCCGTCGTGGCCAATTATGAAGAACTCGAATTCCGAGTGGTAAAGAAATAGAGCGCATCTTCTTTAACCTGGGGATAATGCTGTAAGCTGCGATCTGTAAGAAAGGCACCATTTGGAATTTGGCGCTTGGAAGACGTCTCCGAACGGGCGAGTCAAACCGAGCTAGAGCTGCTGCCCAGGTGTTCGCATCATGGTGTGCCCGTGCCGTCTTGCTGCTTGCAGCACCATTAAACTGACACAAACGTACACTCCACTGGAGCGTCGCTATTTTTAATACACGCTCTTCCAGAAGTGTCTATATACCGAATGGGGATGAGTTTCTAGACCTACTATCCACCACGAATTGCTCATCGCGTATTCGTCTCGTCTACCTATGCAAAAGCTATTATCTAATTAAATAGCAAAAACTATACAAAAACTCGTTTAAAATATTTACAATGCCATCTTTTTACTCCGTCTAAGGTGGCTTACGAGCCATCAAATAGACACGGCGTCTTTCTATCGGAATAAATAATAAATAAAAAGTGCGTTTATATTTAATATTCCCTCGTAAAGTTTGACAGCAGAGGTAGTTTCGTAAAATATGCCGAATGCTTTTCTTCTATTCTAGCCTACCTGGTATCTGCTTGTTTCCCACTCTTTCCCACTCTTCCTCAGTCAGCAATACGTTGTGTTTACGATCTGGCTTGTTTCAATGTTCATAGCATCTCGGCCAATGAGTATGAGCAGAAAGAATAATAATATGTGTACGTTATTTGTAGCTCGTCGGAAGACATTTCCGTGGACTTTAGATAGCATTGGAACTGGTGGGAATGGTTTCTGCATGTTGCTTAGGCGGCCAATGTTCACAGCACACCACAGCATCCGAGTCCAGAGTCGGAGTAGGGGTCGGGCTGTCTTTGCCCGAGGGATTTTAGGGTCTTAGAATTTCCCGCGGGTCGCACCAACCATGTCTGCTTGTATTTATGCTGCTATGAGATGCTGTGAGTCTGAGAGGAGCCGGCTGCTCGTGGATAGACACAACATAGTACATAGATACACAGATACATAGTACATAGGTCTCTCTTTGGTAGCTTCTAGCTTCTAGCTATTTTGCTACCACTGCCTTTCTTTCGAATAACAGCCACGTCCATGGGCTATTTGTGCTCCGACGATATACACCCAGCCGCTAGGCGCAATGATCGCTGCTCAAGCAGCTTGCCTCTTTTCTTGTTTGAGTTAATAATATTACTATAGAATTACCATCTGCAGAAAACATACAGTTTTATCTTGCTTTTCATAGACGCGAAGACCACTGAGATTTAAATAAGTATGGGTTCACTTCCCTGGGCGTTTATATCAGCGTTAGTTGCAATGCAACCCCTACATTTCCCCTTTTCTCTGATCGGATTCCGACTCGCAATCCAACATTCTTGTGAAAAGCCTCAAAAGTGGCAGACCCACAGCTATCATAATTCCAGTAGCGAATGATGTAGGTTAAATATACAACAATGCGCATTAAGAATCCGAGATTTAGAACCTAGAGTCAAAAATGTCCCGAACACACAGAATCTAATTGGACAAGCAATTAGTATGATGTCGACGACGACGACAAAGACGAAGACGACGACATTAGCTAGTGCATCATCGCCCCACCTATCCATAGGTATATTTAAGTGTATGCGTAGTCGACTTGAATCCACGGCTCGGTTCATTGTTGAATATCTCCACCCTCGCAGACGAATCTCTTTTGCATTCGCCGACGCTCGAAAGGACATGGTCTTTATTTTAAGGGCCGCGACACTACAGCGACACAGCAGCGAGGAAATAAGATATCGAAAACATTCATCCTGCGTTCTTCACTAGTGGAATGCAATTACACGCATTTCATTATTCAAATGATGCAGCCTCTGCGTACCAATAACTCTGACTTCAATCTCAGCGTCTCCCAATCGGTTCGTCGGATGCGAATCAATGCTGATGTCGCGCTCGCTGATAGGAAGCTTCCGAATCTACACTATAGATATTCAAAGCCCAGCACTGACAAATTGCTACGATTGCCGTTTTTATTATATTGAAATGTGCAATGCGACTTGCTCCTTGAGAATTGAGGCGACATATGAGAGATCGTAGTAGTATGGCCTTATAGTCTCTGCACAAGCTGTAAACATTTTATATGAAGCGTTATAAAACTGTGTGGAAAATCTTGCCTTTCAAATAAAGTACATCTCACCTTCCACAGATGTTTTGCAGCAATTCTTCGTGCTTGCTTATATCCTACACTCTGCTCTGATGTATACATGAACTGGAATTCACACGAAATAATGCAAGGCAATAAAGAGCGAACCGTGGATACAGGCCATGTAGTGAAATAATACGTTTTACTAGGTGAGGTACTATATAACTAAGTTAGGAAAACAAGGTATCTCGCCTCGCGGGTAAATCCAGGTCTGACATCGCCTTCTCATGGTGAATTCTGCTGTGTCACAGGAGTCTTACGAGGAATCCTGTCCCAGTTTTTTTTGTGAAGCTGCGTTAACAGCACTGCTGCCTGTTGGACATTGCGGTGGCTGCTGGCTGGCTTGAAATGCGAGCCAACCTCTGAGCTAAGGATGAAGGCTGATGGATATACACTGCACACAGATCGCGTGAATTCATGGCACATAATCACTCAGCTAGCTTGGCCAACTGGTCGACAGACGTCGGGACTATGGAAAGTGGAAGCTGCGAAATATATATATGCACACAATTTCGAACTATTCCCATTGCTTATCACTCCTTCGGTTAGTTGCCAGCTTGACCTAACCATATAACCATTAGCACTCGCAAGTTTTCCAACGTCTCAGCAGTCAAGACAAGGAAAGAAACTCCGCGGCCACACATTACGTGTCAGGAAGCCACACATTCAACGAGAGACACATAGAAACGGAGTACTGCGTCATTTGCGAGACTGGCTATTCGAAAGAGTGCGGGTCGAATGAGACACAGTAAACCAGGACACGAACACGTGACCTCGCGATGTGACCAGCCACGGTTTAGCCACGCGTAAGCAAAGTTTAACCGCCGCTTTGGCCACCACTTTTCTGCGAGCAGCATTTCCGTTTTTTAAATTAGGTGATTTTCAAAATAAATCTAATTGTTTCCAAAAATACACGACACAAACAAGGTGGAGCATGCCACGCCACCATGGTTATTATTACTGATGAATTGGCACATCCAAAATTATTTTTTGTAAACATCTTCCCATCTGGTAAAAACAAGAAATTTTTCGCCTACGGCGCAAGCTTTTCTTGTGGACGCACACCATTCTTACACCTTTATAGCTCGAGAGGCACTAGAAATTAGCGTTCAATTTACACATGCGGCATTCTAGTATTTTTTTTAAACAGATAGGCCCTAGAGGCGTTTAAAAAATCTTTCCACTGGGCCATGAAAGTGACGCTAGCTTTGGCGCCGGCCATGCACGTGTTATGTGTGTCCAGGGGCGTGTTTAGATTTTGCGCGCCCAGAGACACGAAAACACAAGGCGCGCCCCCGCTCTCCCTCATTAAAAAACCATACATTGTTTTGCCTATCTAATCTGTGTGTTTCAGTTGACAATTCAGTTCAACAATAATGAGTTCAGACTGAAATCTGATTTCAGATATCACTGAATGACTTTGTGAACGCCTCAAAACGGCCCCGTCTTTGTCACCAGGTTTCCCCAGAACATCTCGCGGCCTGTTGTAGGCTCCAACTTTAAACCGGTCCTGTCTTTGTCACCAGGTTTCCGTGGTGCAGAGTGGCAAGTGACCGCGGAGGAGTCGGCGCTGCTACAGCGCTGCCTGTTCGACATGGACTCGTGGCGTGTTACCTCCAGTCCTCGGGCCCCGAAGAGGACGCTAGGCCTGTACAGTCCGCACACCTCTATCAGCAGGCCCCTCGGCCGACGAAGAATCGTGACGAAAATTCTGAAAGGCCTTCTGGTGTTCGTCCTGCTCATGACCATTGGCATCAACGTGATGTTCATCCTTGATACCAGCCATCGCCTGCAGGAGGAGGGGAACCGTGCAGGCAAGGAGGTTCTATAGCTGATGAGAAGGACGCTAGACACATGGAGGGGCCGTGCTAGAGGCATGCATTTTGTGCCCCGAGTTTTCTGATGAGCAAATTGATTGCTTGATTGCTTGACTTGGAAGACAATAATATGTAGGCGGTGAAATAGCGAGGCACTTCATTGTGGGATGTGGATAAGGAAGGGCGTCCCTCATCCTTTCCATTCATATGGCGATCCCTAGAGGCATCAAATTAATACACTTGGCTGTTTTTGTAGCAGCACAGCAAGGCAGGGGTTGGGGGTCTGGTACATGGGTACTGATTAGAATTAGCTGATGATAAAACAACAAGTGATAATGTGACATACTTTTATTAATATTCATATACAATAGAAGAGTGGCAAGTGATGAAAATTGCGCATGAAAATTAAAAATTCTTCCGTGCATAAACCCTACCTGGTGAACACCTCAATATATTTACCTGCCCAACTCAATTTTAAATATTTCAATTTAAAATGGGTATTTTCGTATTGAAAAACAATATTTAGACATGCAGAGCCCAGATTAACTAGAAAGTTCCAACATAATTTGAAATAATTCTAAAAAATAATCTTGCATTGATGGTTTCAGATGAAGGCGAACAAGTGGATGGGGAGAATCGTCGTAACAGTCTAAAGCTTCAGGAGCTGGCTCAGCCCAAATCCCTCACGATCGAGGTCCAATCGAGTGCAACTCGAGTGTCAATATCAGTCGATGGGACCATGGCAAGTTTTCCTACCAATCCAAACACAGCAGGAAAATAATTGATATAATAGAAGGCTTACATCGCTGTGTGCCATTGAAATCAGCTAGTTTACATATCATCGTTATAAATATAATACCCGACATTCAGCTGGGTGGTTGCAAAAATTCATCAGTTTGTTTTTAGAGTATAGAAAAACTGTAAAAAATCAGAGGTGGATTTAAATTACAACTGGAAATGTGTCCCAGTTTATCGTGTGATGCAGAACTTTTCAGGAATGTTTATTTTGGTGAATTTTTATTTTCTTTCTCAAAATTGAATGTTATTTTGTACCCTAAAAGCCTAAAAGCAAACACTGATATGTAACATACTATTATCTATTTATATACATATTATATATTATAGGTATATAAAATACGTATCAAAATGAATTTTATTCATCACTAATTAGTGATCATAATTGATTTTGATTTGAAGTATTGGCAGTGTGCGGTGTAAGCATCTGTGTGGGTATCCTGTTTTTAATGTCATTCAATTTACTTTAGTCAACTTATTTTAAGCTTTATTGAATTATTTTTAGTATATACTTTTAGATTTAAGAGTAGCACATTTCACCAATGATGGGATAGTGTTCATTGCTATTCTAACATTAATTTGCAATGCTTAATTCTTAATTTAGAAATTTTGTACCTTTACAACATTTTTTTAAATGTAAATGGTATTTCCATAGAATAATCAAAGGGAACCTTGCAAAAAAATATAAATTTGATTTACCCCCGAAAAACTGAACCCAAATGGAGAGACTACAGTACATACCAAGAAAATAAAATAAAGTTAAGAAAATCCATCAGAAGTCATGAGGAGATGGTATTTAATCTTTGTCGACAGTTCCTGAAAATCGCCAAACCGAACTAATCGTGCTTTGTAATTTTGCTCAGATCGTGGACGAGTCTGAGAGGGAAGGTTCGAGAGGCATCCACGTCCTGGTTCTGCATCAAGGAACGGGCAGCGTGATGGCTCGACGACTCTTCGACACTTACACAACTAGGGAGGACGAGGCCATGACTCTCTTTCTCAGCATGGTCAACGACAGACGTCTCATCATCTTTGCGATCAAGGTATGCTGCACATTCGATGCATCATGAATTAGAAAACTAGACAAGACAGCCATGGTAATTATATTAAAATTAACGATTCAAGAAAGGGATTTCCAGGGTTTAGCTATGTGGCTTTTCTTATTGTAATCAAAATCCCATTATCTTTTTGGCTCCAAATGAGTGGTTGAATGGTTCATTGAGTCTATATAATTTTTTACAAGTTTCAGGTTTAGCTGAATGCTGGCTATTTAAACCACTATACTGGAAATATTTGTAAATAGCACCCCTCAATATTAATATCATCATCTGATCAATTGCTCTTCAATCAACCTGAAACCTGGTTATTATGCTATTAAGTAAATTGCCCCAAAAGCAATGGGTCCCAGTCTGCCTGGTTTGGTCACGGAGCTTCATGTTTGGTCATTCTTAAAAATAGGGAAAGACCACACAACGTTACGGCTAGAGGCAAGAACTTGCCACTTGGAAAGTTGAAAAAAATCCGGCCCGGGCCGGGCTTTTGGGCCATTCGGACTTTTTTTTCCCATCTCTATTAAGCACCCTTTCTCTACGGGTCTACGAAGATTTTGTGCCCGATCCACGGCATGGAGAAAAGTATCGCCCGATATTGCTAAACGCTAAACAACATTAGCTGCAAATACAGTGGGAACCTGGCTCATTTCAATACCAGTTTGTTCCTGAATTTCACCGTTTCACATTGGCTGTTGTTCTGTCCAGGACGAGGGCACGTTTCAGATGAAACAGGCGGCACGAGACCTGCTCAAGCGCATGGGCTCCAAACGTGCGCAGGCTTTGGGCTGGAGGGATATGTGGGCGATGGTCACGCAGAAGGGGGTCAAGATGCACGGAGAGTCCTACAGCAAGAGCAAGAGTTTCACCTCGTGGGGATCACCTGTCGTCCTAAGGGCCGAGGTTCCTCTCATGTCTGCTACAGGTAACTGCACTTTTGTAGTGAATTACTTTTTTCAGTGATTGCTAATGGAAATAGCATAGGTATTATAACTATTATATTGTTTTAAAAATTGTAGATATTGGATTTTTTTAAACGTGAATTTCGAATTTCAAACGCAAAGCATACTAGGCCTTCATGAGCACCTAGATTTATAGCAGGCTTTCTAGCAGGAGGGCAGTTTTAAACAATCATATTGTGTAACATTTTACAACTGCTTTTTGAGAAAGGTTTGCTCCATGTTATTATTTCCGACCTCATTCTAACGCCATCGATAAGTTTTATGGCTCTCCGAGAAAGGGTGTGAATTCAGTGAAAAAGACTTTGTTTTTACTGCTGTAGGATAAATTTTGAATAAAATGAATTTGAAATGTCTCTTCACTTAACTTCCGATAAAATTATTTTTAAAGTTATTATTTTCTCTCATTTTCTGTCTACATCAAGTCTGTAATAAGACTGCAATTCTAATTGTATTTTGCACATGCTTGTTGCTCATTCAACCTAAACCTTTGAGAGCATTCCTAGCACCAAAACGATTGCTAGTATACTGTATGGGAATGAAAGAGTTTTAATAAGAATGTTTATCTTTCAGACAGCGACTGTGATTGGCCAGACACGGAGGAGAGCCGCCGTCGGAGAGAGTTCTGCAATCACATAGAGGGCTACGGGAGTGTTTGCAACTGTGCCTTTCCTGCACCCATCATATTCAACCCAGAGCCGGTAATCATTCACACTTGACTCTGACAATCTCAATCATTTGCTTACATTTCGTGATGTCAATAATGGTAATATTTTCATTGAATATCTCTTGAAATTCCAGTGATTGAAAGTTTGGAAATAAAATAGATTAAAAACAATGTAAGGAGGTATGGTACCATCTTTTGAGAACAACTGAATTTTTTATTTGATGGATAAATTTGACGTTTTATCGAATGTACTTCAGATTCAAGGTTGTCTACCGAATGAATTCCCAAGTTACCGTGGAAGTGTATATATTCCATCGTAACAACAGTCCAAAAACATATTTTTCTTAAAAAATGTGTACCCTGCTCATAAACATCGACCCCCTTCTTTACAATAACTAACTGGGAATTTGTAAAAATTCACATTTCTGTCTTGATTCATATTTGTAATCGTGTTAAAAGAAGAAACAATTTCCAACACAATTTCAGAGATTCATAGAACACATAGAAATGATACAGAGACAAATAACATATAAAACTGGTAAAATAAAATGTACTCTGACCAAAAACTTCTAAAGCTCATTTAGCGTAATTTTTTTACTTTCTGACCACATGCAAAACCAGAAATTTCAACAAAAACGTTGCGTTAATTCTTATACAAGCAAAATATTTTTTGAGCTACTTTATTGTAATAAATAATTATTAATAAAACCTTTTTTTTTAATTCCAGGTACCCAACAATCGTGTACATAACGTCCCAGTTGTTGTGATTGCTAGCAATCGACCGCACTACTTGTACAGGTAACTACTCCAAACTGTATCGTAAATTATAAATGCACAATTTTCAACCCAATATCATTGCATGCACTGCATGCATGCACAAGAAAATCAAAACACGGAGCCTCAGCAGCAATTCAGCAGAGTTAAAATTGTTCAATGTGTGTATATTCTCCAAATTGCATGCCAGGCCCATTATTCACTAACATTTTTATATCTCTAATTCTGCAGAATTGAGTTAATTTAGGCTTTTGTTTTCAAAGTGTAGGAAACAAAAGCAGAAATGAACCCAATTCTGCAGAATTAGAAACAGAAAAAGTAAGTGAAAATGGGGCCAGTGTTCCTGCAGACCAAATGAGCAGTTGACTGTGCCCTGACCAGACACTGTGGCACTCTGTTAAGCATCAACCTCGATTATATTTCCTCAGAATGCTGCGATCAGTTCTTTCTGCTCACGGAGCCAACCCCGAGATGGTGACCGTGTTCATCGACGGCTATTTCAACGAACCGCTTGAAGTGGCCAAACTGTTCGGTCTGCGAGGGATACATCATACCCCACTGGGAAGCAAGAATGGGAGAATTACGCAGCACTACAAGGCTTCGCTTACGGCAACATTCAATATACACCCAGATGCCAAATACGCAATAGTTATCGAAGAGGACTTGGATGTTTCACCCGACTTTTTCAGGTAATATTTTTGTCTCAGAGGTTAACAGTTGACAGGTTGTTATACTGTTTGCCTCTTTAACAAGTTGCATTAGTCAGTTAAAAGCAAATGCTACTAATTATGGGCAGAAAAATCCAAACCATTTTATAATAAATGCAACCAAATTTCCAGCAGGGTCTGTATCCACAAGCAAATATATGAAGCAAAGCTTCAATTCAAGCTGAACTTGAATAATTTTTATCACCTCCTTTGTTTAGTTTGGAAATGTTTCCTCTAATAGTAATTGTACATATTGTATTTTGTGATTTAAATAAACTCTCCGGTAAGATTGCATAGAATCACTGACACTATAATTTTTTTCTGGCATTTTAGCTACTTCAGCCAGACTCTTCCTTTGCTGGAAGAAGACAGCTCGGTTTATTGCATATCTGCCTGGAATGACTTAGCGTATGAACACACCAGCGACGATCCCAGTCTGCTCTATCGCGTCGAAACTATGCCGGGACTCGGTTGGATACTCAAAAAAGAAATGTACAAAGAGGAATTGGAGTCAAGATGGCCCTCTCCTGAAAAGGTATATTATTTTTAATTATGCTAAGCGTTTAGTATTGGTTAAATGTATAGCGAAAATAAAATCGGCATACATAATTTAAATGTTGATCTTTCAAAAATATATCCGTATTTATTATAAACTAAATATCCAATAAAAAATGTTTGTTTATCAATTGGGTGCATTTGGAGACAAGCAACTCAAATATGATTTAATATGCATTTGTTTGTTTACATATAACTAAAATATGTAATGAGCATTCAACAAGATTTACAGTTTGGTTCCATTCCTAAGAAAATATGTTGATAATGTCGCAATAGTCGGAGAAATTGTCTTCCAACTGTCTTTCTCATTTTTAGTCTATATTTTCTGCCCTCTGTATGAATGCCAAGTACTATCAATGCTGCTGTAGTTATTCTGACAGCTTGTTACCAAATAGCTGGCCATGGCAAAGCCAGGAATGCAGTTGGAATGCCTTTCTCCTAATTGTTGATTTTAGACAATCTTACAATCTGTCACCTTCTGTGATTATACAAGGTGAGCTGTCAGTGTTCGATCCAACAAGACTGAAAATTTTTGACCAGAAATGTCTGCCGAGTTTGTGAATATCATTGTGCCCGACTCCTCATTCCTGATTCTCGACTCGAGATCAATGTGGTGATGTTTGCTCTTTGCCTCCACAGATGTGGGACTGGGACATGTGGATGCGGATGGATGAGATACGCAAAGATCGAGAATGCATCATACCAGATGTGTCGAGAACATACCACTTTGGACTGACGGGAGTAAACATGAATTCCCACTTCCATGATACGTATTTCAAGAAGCATCCGTACAACACACAACCCTACGTAGAGTTTAAGAATGTTGATAGGTAATTCATTTTTTTAAATCAGTCAGAATATAGTGCGACAAATACTGATTTTAGAATTGGGAACATACATTGATAGAAAAATGAATGATTATTATTATTTTTTTCTTTCAGCCTGAAGAAAAGTAATTATGAAGAATTGATTAGAAATAAAATAGTAAATGCTACAGTCCTCGATCACAGGAAATCGCCGTGTGATGAAGATTTCTTCCCGAATGTTAAGGTACCATACTTTAATGATTTCAGTATTAATTACAGCCAAAGCAGAGAACTCGAACTTTTCTTGTAATAATATTGGTTTTCATTTTCTTTCAGGGTAGGGTATTGACCATGTTTATCAAAATGGACAAGCCTGAAAATTTTAATAATTGGTTGCAAGTTTCCAAGGTAGATTATAATAATTTGTTAAAGTTACATTTTTATTACCTTTTCTTAAGAAAATAACTGTTTTTACATCAATGCTACTTTGATTACAGTGCTTGAAGATTTGGGATCTTGATGCTCGGGGATATCATAAAAGCATGTGGAGAATGCATTTCAAAGGAAACGAACTGCTCGTCATTGGGGTGCCCGTTTCAACCTACGCGTACGTATATTGACCCTTTGAAACCATCTTTGCAACTTTCCATGCGACAGTTGCAACTTGCACTGGCGATGTTTCCTTTCAGCCGTTTAGTTATTGTAGTTACCGTGTTACTGATTCAATTAATTATTTACAGGAAATACATGCCACAACATATCAGCCCCATCTACATAGAAACTGGAAAACAGTCAAATAAAACCAGATAGCAGGAATGTATCCTTAAATTGCAAGAGCTTCGACGTCCCTGCTGGTACCAGGGTTCATTGCGGCTCCATTTCTTTTCGACGGCTCACTCGCGAGTGAATGCACCGAGCTACAAGTCTCAGTCTTGCTGTTAATCTCTGCGACTTGCTTGGTATTCCATCAGCACTTGCCAAAATGCTCATCGGCATTTATAAAAATGTAAGTGAAATTTCTCGGAGAGAGAGGGAGCGGATTTTAGCGGCGTTTTGTGCTGATCTCGGTTAGATCCGAATGCTTCGACTTGATCTGTGAGAATTGGTGATGCTGTGAAGGAAAGGAAGTCTAAAACAAGTGTTGCTTTACTCAGCTGGCGTGGCGAACCGATTGGGTTGCATATGCGACATTTGTGCGTAAATAATTGACTGATAGACTTATCGTTGACAATACGTTACCTGGTTGAGATCTGACAACATGAATCACAATCTTGGCCTCGACTAAATTGCAGGCTTCCATCTGATGCAAATTTTCAAATAAAAATCATGTTTCAATGATCAACAATTGTGTTTCAACTGAAGTTTCCCTACCTAGGACATTCCTATTCCCAGCAAGTGAGCATGATGCAAAATTTTTAATAAAAAACACAATAGGTACAGACTTCAAATTTTGGGCTGCATAGACATCTGAGGTTTGCTAATGAATGGAAAAAGGTCATTTTGCAGTAAATTTAGTGAAAAACTTCCATAAAATCGCTTTCTGTGAACATTTTCCATAAGAGCACCTCAAAAATTTTCAGTGATATTCTAGTGCCTACCTAAAGTAGATATAGGCATACATGATTTTGTTAGCAAAACCTGAAATGGCCCATTCTTGCCTCTAGGCTTAGTAAGATCATGCTTGGATAATTTTGAATGGCTTCTATAAAATCGACAAGGTTCATACAAATTTTGGATTTTTCTTTGAAATCCTTCCAAGGGCTTTTTAGAACAATAATTTGGAGGCACTTTTTTTTTAACTTGAGGTAGAGGCATGTAAAAAAGAGTTTCCCTAAAACCAGAAACATAATCTAAAATTCTAACGAGGGAGGGTGAGATTTGCAATTTTTTCATCACGAGATTAACCCGGACTTTCCCCTACATATTTATTAATTAGACTCGGGGCCATGGCGCCCAAAGTGACTCAAAACTAAATTAGGGATTGTTAAGGTTGATTTCCGTGCAAGACTGTGAGTCAGATTTTGCTTGGTTAAATAAAACTGTGTGTCCACTTCTATAGCAACGTCAACTCTCACCTTGTCAGGAGACTTTCAAGGCGTCATGAAATCAATTTTTTGCAAGACCCAGTCTCGTTTTTATGAACTGTCAAACTAGGGTGGGTAACTAGGTGAATTGACTCGCTCTGAGGGTTTGCTCGGATATACTCATACCTTAATACCCGTTAAACAAAACAAATATCCATCATATTTGACTTTACAAATAAAGTATGTCTTCGGTTGCGATTTACTACGGACAATTCAGTGTCAACACCGCTCTTCGTACTTTCTCAAGAAGTCTGCAAAATTTCAGTTCATGTCCCATGACCAGCATAAACGTATTTTTGCTGTGTACCAGCTACCACTGGTACTCTGTTTTTAAGTCCAAATCTCCCCATTTCATCCTGATTACCTCATCGCCATCCATTTTTAAAGGTACGCCAGTCGCATTAGACTGGTGCTAGATTGCCCAGATGCTTTTAAAACGCCTCTTACGTCCTGAGGGCTTGGAGTTAGTTTGCAGAATCCTTTAACAATTATCACATGCAAAAAATATGCTGGTGCTTTGGCCGTGCTATAATACACATAACACTGCCATCGGCCATATACGGATCAAATTTAAAAAGTTATTGGTTGTAACGAATCATGGCACCCCCACGTGTGCCTTTGTATGTTTGCATATCCTTGTTCCTCGTCGACCACTAGGACTGGTAGACTAGGAGTCAGTCATCATACAGATGCTCGCGGACACAAATCAGTCCTATCAGTCTCCCAAACAAATAAGATCAGTAATTTTTACTCTACGGAATATTTGGGATTATTTCGTTCGTCGGGGAGCCTAAACCCTTACAAAGATAGACCCGACTGAATATCGAAACGGGGCTCAAGTCATAACGGCTGATCGAAACGATTTTAGGAGCAACATAATAGGAAAGTGGAGTGGCTCGTTATTGTTCAATAGGCTGCAAATCGAAGTGCCGTTCGCAAGTTTAGAAGATTGCTTGAGCGTCATCAGATTATGTCTGTACTCCCACCGCCCACGCAATATCCGATACAATTCCGACTTGATTTTAGACCCTTATTAAGCAGGCAGCATGGCTTTGTGAAACGTTGGAGTAGACAGATAATTATTCAATCACCGATTTAAATCGTTTTTTTTTAACTAGCGTGCTAAGATTAGAAAGATACTATGAGTCTTATGTAATCATCTCCAGCACAGAATTGCAAACGTCTGTAGCGGATATAATAATAATAATAATAATTTGTTTATTGTCATATGTTATCACATTACAATGATGTATAGACAGTCTGTTTGTAAAGTTAGGTTTTACCTTGCTAGCTATAAGTTATTTGTTCTTAAAATGATAGCATTCACATATTGTCATAATTATAGTAATATAAATTAATACATTTATAATGAAATATTATAATAATGTCCACTTATAAACTATCACACATCTCTTTCACATTATAATAACATTTCTCTAAAAGGTAAGTTTTTAAGGTTATTTTAAAATTGTCCTTTTGGAAGCAGTCTTTAATATTCTTTGGTAAGACGTGAAATAGTTTTATTCCTGAATAGATAGGATTTTTTTTTGAAATGGATTTCGTGTATCTTTTAGTCTCTGTTACATGGTTTCTGGTGTCATGTGCATGCCTTTTTGTTTCTACATCAATATGGTTATTGTCCACTGCAAATAGGATACAATTATAAATGTAAAGACATGGTAGTGTAAGGATTTGGAAACGATGGAACAATGTCTTACATGAATCTTTCATATAGATGACAGCTTTCGGATCATAGCTTGCCTTTGCCATGCAACGTAGTGATTTTTTTTGTAATGTGAAAAGTTTGGCCGCATTCTTTGAACTACCCCAGAATATAATACCATATTGTAGTCTTGATTGTATGTACGCAAAGTACACTAGTTTTGCTGTTTGAGTGTTTGTAATGTTTACTATTCTTTTAATTAGAAAACAACCAGCTGACACCTTTATACAGGTGTTATGTATGTGGGATGTCCAATTCAACTTGCTGTCTACGATTACGCCCAGGAATGTCGTTTCGTTAGTTCCAATGATCGTCTTATTGTATAATCTAATCAGGGGGCTGCTATCAATTTTTGCAAACTTGGTGGCAATACGCATGAAAACAGTTTTTGCTTTATTTATATTAAGCTTGTTATTTTCGCACCAGGTTTGCATTTGCTGAGCGGCTGCATTGGCCTGAGCACTCATGCCTTCCTGATCATTGTTTATGATTAGGTGTGTAGTATCATCTGCGTAGAGATACTAGAGATACGTAGAGATACTGCGTAGATATCACTGCCGTGTCTTATGCTTTGCTTTGTGCCTAACGTAATCTACACATCGCACCAAGCATATGCCCAAAAAGTGAAAATTTTACACAGATTTCCGTCGATGTCCCTTTGAATTGATATGAAAAACAGATTTCAGAAGGAATCCATAATGCGAAGTTGAAACTTTCGATGCATCGGCGAATGATTGTACAGGTTAATAAAAGTAAATTAAACGTGTAGGTAACGTAGATGTTATACCTAAATAAACGAATCTCTCATTTCTATTGTTGTTAATCTTTTGCAGCAAAAATTCGAGACAATCGTGGCCTTCCACAGGATTATGAAACATATTTGACCGTTTTTTCCCTCATTCACTGTGTTTTAAGCCGATATTTCTGGTTTAAATCAAATATGAATTTGGATGCGTAAAGCATGTTGCCACGCACCGTTAAACTTGACCAGACCAGCAGCGCTCCTGATTTACAAATCTCAGCACAACATCCACCCACGAGGAAAAATTTTTTTTCCAACCGATGGCGTTTAATAATTCGCTTTGTTCATAACGGTCTCTCGTCAGTTGGTGGAATTTACTGTTTTAAGTCGTTTTATTACAAACCACATGTTACCAGTTTGAATGCAGCGATTAAACGTCTGGAAATTTTCATCCGCACTTATTCAAATTCACTTTTTTAATGGGCGGCTTAGTGAAACAAAAATGTGACGTCCCTCATCATGAAGCAGCATGTATTTTTACAGCTGAATTCACCAATTTTTAATTATTTTAATTTTCCCTGTGGCCACATCTGAATCTGAATGGAAAATGTTTACTTCACAAAAGCGTGTTCAAATTTCGCACGTGAAATCTGCATTTATTTTTTAAATTCCCGAGTGTGTAAACATTTGAAAACTGGAAAGATATCAATATGTATATCCAAAAACACATCCCTAGACTCGCGACTCCACTGGCGCCGGGTGCACTCGCAGGGGGTCGGTTATGTAGGTGGCTGCCTATCGGCAAGAGGCCGGCGGACGTTTTGGTAACCGTGACTGCAGTAAGATTGTGCAGCAAGCTGAGAGTCAAAATCGTTGATTTTTCACATTTTAGAATTGAAAGAGACAAAATTTGAAAAAAAAAAAACAGTTTGTCAGTTATGCCTATCTTCTCGTTCAGGTGTGAGCTGCTTGCATGGTTTTTTGATTTGGTGTCGGCAGTGCATATTTGCACCATGAATTAGCTTGCTTTTCTACTGAACGCCAACTCAAATGGCAAACTCTGTCCTAAGCCATAAAAAAAGTGAAAAATAGATATTAGCCAATTTTCTATTCATTGTATTTTAAATCTGGTACGAAACACAAATATAAAGATGTTGCATATAAAACATTTTTAAAAAATGTGCTCACAAAATTAATTCCTTACAAAACACGTAATCGATGGGCATGTGCATGTCACCCGGCCTCCAGGTGAAAGTGGCGATGATTTGAAAGAATGTCTAAGAAATCCTAAAAGTTGCAGGCTCCCTCTGTGGCATCATTACAGAAACACAGGAAGATGTGTACATGACAGGATCAAACGACGTCTGCTCGCAAAGGCGCTAACTTTTTGCAGACAGAAGAACAAAAAAGATCGGAACTTTTTCGAATATCCATTCGAATAACGAATTTTCACCGCTAGCGAAATTCTAGCCGAGTGCCAGTTTGGTTTGAAATGTTGAGGTTTCAAAGGTTCACATCATCACAAGGCTCGATTATTCAAAACGATTCGTTCAGAAATGCTTAGTGCCGATTTTTTCGCCGCAAGAAATCAACTTTATTACGTGCCTCGGAAGCAAGACATCAAAGTAACCGCCAATCAACGTAACACGTGAAATTCGTGGCCAGAAATCAGCACAGCATACGTCTTACGATGGCAGAGTCTTACGATCATCCCCCCCCCCCCTACCCCCCTCTCCCCCTCCAAGACAAAGAAACATCAACCAGACGAATCTTTTTGATAACATCTTGATAAGCATTCATATTGAAATCAGAGCACAACCGGAAAACCGCTAACTACAAAATCTAGTAAAATCAAAATCAAACGGTTTTTTAAAGCTGTCAATTTAGTTTTGGCAAAACGTGCGTGGAAATCATTTTTGGCCATAATTACGACCAAAATCAATGTAGAAACAAATATTTCCAATAACTCGCTCGTCAAACTCCCCTTTAAGGCATAATATAATGACTTAAAAGAAAACACTTGTTCATAAATCCTAAATGCAGCCCGCAGAGCAAACCTGGCACCTCCACGAGTTATAATTCTGACCCCTACACAACGAACCACATCGCCACGGCACATTCTCAGTCTACCTTCGTTGACCTTTTTGCCCCTATTAATCCAATAAACACTGATATAAAATCAATATTAAAAACTCCTAGAAGCAGCCCGCTGAGCAAACTTGGCACCTCCACAAGTAACAATTATAACGCTCCCACAATGAAATATGTTAACTTTGAACATTATTACTCTACATTCGTTGACTCTCGCGCCAATTTTTTTTCACGAAACTCTTAGAGAAAATTAACAGCATAAAGCTCCTAAACGCATATCGCAAAGCAAACACGGCCTCTGAAAGATTAATGAAATTCTGATACACACACAACGGAACACGTTACCACAGCATTTTCGCTCTAATTTCCCTCTTTCCTTGCGCCAAAATTTAGTCAAGGTAAGCATGTATCAAAATAAGTTAACATTAATCCTATATGTACACCACAGAGCAAAGCTGGCATCTTCAAACTTGGCTATAATTGAAAATACGTCAAATTAATTTAATTCGACCATTGAAAGCCGATGACTGCCAATTAAAGGTGCCGTTGAAATTAAAAATGAACATAGGTATTTAAATATTGTGATGAGAAAAGTTGAGAGTATATGCCGAGCCATAAATTAAATTGAAGTTCGCTTTAAATTACATCATATTTAAAGTATGGTAAATAAAACGTCTTGCTATATTATCTCAGTGGTCTAAAATGAAATGATAAACAACGGGAATGCCAACGTTCGATTCATTCCAGACTAGATTCTAACGATCGACTCTTATTCCCAGTTGTCATTCCCCAGATTCCTCGGAAAATGAGATTGAACATAGTTTGAATGAAAACTCGTCTACCTGATGATGTCATGCGAGATTGTAATCCGACAGAGGAGTCGCTTCGTGGTTTTCCCGAAAGCATCGTCCACGCACCGGCACCACATGACAGCTTGGGTTTTCCGATGGTTCAGATTACCTGTCAGGAGAACAAAAAGACATTAACATTTTCCGAAAATTAAACATAATTAATTTCCGGTTTCATAATGCGTAATTAAATAGTTCACTGCCAGTTTGATAAAAAAAAAACAGAAACTGCTTTTCACGCCGGGAATTTGTTTCGATGTTTGATGTAAATCTGTCTGAATGTGTTGTGACGCGAGAAAATTCGATCGACATAACAACCGAGCGAATAAAATTCATTTCACCATGAGAGTGTTACTATCAACATCCATCGTTATTTACATTGATTTTGCTGCTGCTACTGCAGCATCAGCACCTAACACTCTTGACGGCAATGAAAAAAGGGACGCTTGGCCATTACCATGTCGTTACGCGGCATTTGCACCACCCGATTCCCGGAAAGCAGCCGATTTTATCGAGATGCTTTCCGTGGAAACCGCTTTCCTGGAAAAAGTTACTAGGCTTGAGTATCACAGCAGCTAATTAATTCCATTCTGCCAGCGCTACGGATCTCTCTGAAAGGGCGCTTCGTCGTGCAAACATTCACAAAGCTCACTTTGAGTTCTCTTGCTGTTCCCGTTAATATACCCTCGATTATAACAAGTAAACATAGGTCTTTGATGTGTATCTGATTACATTTCATTATTTGTTTTCAGATGATTTTTCTTTTGAATTTAGATCCTTTGTAGGTCTACTGCTTTCAGCTCCTTGCCTGTATACCCGACACCGACTGTAAACTCTGGAGTTTCTTGTAGTCTCGCAAGAAACGCGTCAACAGATTCACGTTGAGTAGTATGCTTTTATGCTTGGCCTTATCATGATTTGACGAAGAACTTTTTCAATTCCGATCCCTTTTCCCGACACTTAATTAAGCGGACCAGACTCAGATGGGCTTAGAGAAAGGTTATGAGATCTCAAATATAATTGCTTATGCTCTTGATTACGAGAGTGGCTGGAGGTTGACGTCGACGATGCTGTTTATTATATTTCATACTTTTTCTGTCTTGTTGTTTGCGTCATACCAGTTGGTGATTGAAATTGAATTAGTTGCGTGGGCTGGTTGAGTTGGGAACTGGATGTTTTCTCCGGCTGTGCATTACTTTCAACAATGGAAGTTGAGTGGGAATGTGGCTTCTTTTGTTCGGATTTGCGTGGGCTGCTGGTGTTTGGTTAAACATGGTGCATGATGGTTTGTGTTTGTGTGTGTGTGGGGCTTCAGTGAACAGAGCTTCCTCTGCAAATTGCCTGCCTGCTGTTGTTGCCTCTTGTCTTTGTGGCAAAATTTGACACCATTCCCCCCAACCCCCACCCCAAATCTTCAGATATCCGAACATTTCCTTTGCGAGACAATGTTAGAAAGAAGTAATAATAATGTCACGTCGAGCCGTCTCAAACAAAACGACTTGAACATTTTACAGATAGATATTGGTAAGGAAATGCCAATTACATGAGGATATTTTCTTTTCATAAATGATAAAACCTTGATATTCAACGTATATTAATTTCTGGAGATGCCCAAGAACTGTTCATGATTGGCTTGTTGGTGAACAATAAAGTGAATCGAAATACGTGACGCTAGAATGGCGGATACAATTGGAACGCAAGGGAGGGATTT
Source organism: Nemurella pictetii (assembly GCA_921293315.2). NCBI lineage: Eukaryota > Metazoa > Arthropoda > Insecta > Plecoptera > Nemouridae > Nemurella > Nemurella pictetii. Next base: position 20,494,500 of record OV121116.1, on the reverse strand, counting down.
TTCTTTGAGACCATTTAATAATGTGTTATTTTCGGAAATATTAATACATGTGTTTTTTTTTCAAAAAAGGTCTTATAAAACATTTTAACACGCATTTCAGCCACTTCCTGCTTATGGGGCTATAGAAGAAAATATATTATAGCACTTTTTGTAAAATACACACAGATAATAATTTTGCACAAACGCCAATTGTTTTGTGTTGTTTAAGTGGTAAATTTCGCTTCTTATAGTTATAATTATTAAGTTAATCCATATAATTAATCCTAGATCTAGTTCGAGTGTCCATTCGTACAAAAACATGATTTGAAATTCCCATCAATTTTGGAATTCGGTAATTTTATTAATAAGTGTTCTGGAGTGAAGTACGTGGTGATGAAGAAAAAATAATCCTTGGTGTTCAGCACAAGTGGTAAGAAATCAGCATGATTTACGGTCACCGTGTTACAAACTTTCTTACGTGTTTCACAGCAAGTCGATCTCTCTGACGTTATTTTTTTTGCGAGTGCTTCTATTGGGTATCGATACTCGATACTGTATAAATAAATGTTGCCCGAAAGACCCACACGATTTGTGTATTACTATCATACGAGCGAGGAAAGCCGAAAGTATCAGTAATCCAGATATGAATGTAATTTGTAAAAATTATCTAATCAACATATAAATATATTTGCTGGTTCGGCTGATCCTCATGTAATTTTTTGTCGAGTTAGGGAAATGACCAAAACAATTCAAAAATTATTAAAATATCATTCGATCTGTGTTGTGTCTTTTTTAATAGCAAGCCTTCGCTTTCGTCCCCCACCATCCGAGAAAGAGTTCGGACAAAATATAAGAATAAGTAACAAGAAACGCGTTTGTGTTTTGGGCCCCCCCCCCCTGAGACCATTTGCCTCCAAGGTGGGATGGGTAAATGAGTACAGGATAAGAAACTGACCCAGTTAGCCTCCTCCTTGAGAGATGAGGTGATAACAAATTAACAATTAACAAGCTAGGATAGCGTTCTTAAGCAAAAGGGGTTCCGAGTTTATAAAAGCAGTGGTTTTCATTGTGCGACCTTCGGGCCCCAGGACCCGGATCCCGGGTCCGGGGTCCTGGTCTTGGTCTTGGTCTTGGTCTTAGTCCCGATGTCTGTATCGGTCCCGGTTTCTCGACACAAGTGGCTCGTTGTGAGGGTTCTACCTGCAAAACTTTTGCAGTAACGATCCAAGCAGTCGATTCTATTTTTAGATGCCATCTTAGCAAGTAGCTTGTCACCACTCGCCAGAAAACTTGTGACAGAATATTTCGCACTGTATTAAATTATACGCCATTTGCGAACAACTATGCCAAGGGTTTCAATTTTCAAATCAAACAGCACTCGAGTTCCAAAACATGCGGAATGCAGCCACAGAATCGCGATCGTGTCCCGATGACGCGTTTTCCATACTTCATAACGAAATTCCAAGATATTCAAGAAGCATTCCGAGCAAATTCCCGTGCCTGCACAGAACAATCACATTCTATCAATCCCAGACATTTATTTCCACTTTAGTGACTGAAATTGCCGAGCTTGTCAACATGGATTTATAGTCTGTTCTTGAATTTTCTATCTCCTTGTTTGTTTCGAGAATATTCTACAAAAATCGAATAAATTAAAACATGATGAGATTGGTTTCGTGTTTTTGCAATAATCCGCCGTTTTGAGTGAAAGACTTCCCCCTCGTCGGCATGAGCTTGCAGGGGTGAGAGGGGATCGTTTGTGTTTATACCTGACAAGGAAAAATTATTGTAAATCACTACTTAATGAATTAGCTATCTTCAGGCAGTGAAAAGAAAAAAGGGAACATCCTTTTCGTTCCTTAGCACGATCACCCCCTCGAACAACGGCAAGCAACAAAGATGCATTAAATTAAGTATAACGAGTTAATTTTATGAATCTGGTAGTGATATATCAATTGTTGTCGATGCTGTTTCCTAAAAATTGTAACCAAAAATCTGCAGTAAAAATATGACGGGTATAAAATCCTAAATTTGACGAAACCATATAAAGCCAAATCGCGTGTTGATTCTATTAACCAAATCAAGTTTACTCTGACACATCAAGTGAGTTCATCAAGTGTTGTTAAAATAAATAAAACAACATGCCAAAACCAACGCAATGGGAATTGGCGTTCGTTTAAATAGAGAGCCCTCATAAAAATTTTACATGTAAAGGAATTCCAGTCAAGTTATATGGCCTTATTCAAAATTAAATTTTACTCAACCCACTCTAATGAGAAAGCGTTATCTGCGTTCAGTCACGAAACATTACATGCGCTGGAAACACACAACTTTATCAGCGGACATAATATCAAACATGGAAAAACACTGAAATGCCATGTAATAAGCAGGCACGAGCAAGTATATTAAGATACGTCACTCAAAGCATCTGATAAGATTGCTAACTGGTAGCGTAAGGGTTACAAGGGGGTACGTCACCAGGCTAGTCAGTGTTAATATCCATTCTATTTCAAGCCACCTGTATTGATTGAGCGGACAAGAATAGAACGGGTGGCGGGGGACTTCGTTCTAGGGGCCGGCCCGTGAGCAGAGCTGTTGCTTCAATCCCTTTCCCACGCCCCTGTCGACCCCCGATCCCGGCCCTGGGCTGCCCCGGCCGCCTGCTAATCTTACGAGTTAGAGCTAAGGAGGGCAAGTCGGTGTCGTCATGTAAATTTCTTCGCTATTTTAGGTCGTGTGGCCGATAAAGGGATGTTTTTTTTTAGTCCAATGTTTGCCGGAGGTAAACTTTCTAAATACATTTCAAAATTCGTTTGATGTAACCCTGGTTTATCAATGTTAATTGGCACTGTAGCTAAGTGCCATTATATGGGCGGTCGTGAAATTTAATATAATACCAATGTAAAGATATTTACGAGATGTTGGAATCGTCCAAAAATTTGGCAATAATCCAAGTATATTTTTTAAAACGTGGTCTGTTTGTGACTTATGTTCTGAACTCGGGCTTCGCGAACTCATTTTTAAATATTTTGCTGATGAGCGTTATCTTAATGATGCTTACGAAACATTTTGAAGTTTTTTGCCGAAAAACAAATCGTGTCTAGAAACCTTAGCGGCCAATTTTCTTCAATATTGTTACATATCTCATTTGAAGAATAATGAGGGTCTCTTAGGAGAGGTTGTCAACACAAAGAAAAAATGAAAAGTGCATAAAAGAAAAGCATTATAGAATGTGTTGATGTCAATGAGTCATTTTGTAAGGGTTCAGGCTATCAAAAAATTTTAGTTAAATTGCATCTAGAATGGCTTGTGGAGTGAAAGCGTAATTTGAAAAGACTGAAAATTTAAGGAAAAACTGTTTATGTAGCAAATTATAAATGATATTCCCTGAAAATAGTATGCGTTCTAAGTTGAGACATTGAACATTAAACAGTGGAATATTGAACAATAGAACATTGAACATAAGAATCTCTCTAGAAAACGATTTTCCAAGAACAGGTTTTAACTCAATGCTCACTTTAGCGGTCCACAGCCCCCACCCCTCGCGCTCACGATGCGAGCGGTCAGATTTTCGTTTGACTTGAATCACATTTCCCAGACTCGTATGCATTCCGGAAACTCCGCAGGGGTCTTATAGGAAAAGTGTTCACATTCCGCGATGCTTCTGGCCACATATTGGCCTTTCCGCTTTTATAAATCCCACGTGTTGGAAAATGTGTGTCAATTTTAGAAGGTCAGGGTTAAACACAAGGGTTCTGCTGATTGCACCGACTCCCTTTGTTCTAAGGGAATGCTTCATTCACGCTGGCTAAGATAAATACACTCTAAACGTGCTTCTGGATACTGCTTCGTGATAAGAAGCCAATATCACCAAACCCTGGCTCTTGCTAAATATCACTAACCCTGAACGGGGCCTCGTTATTTACTGCCCACATCTGGAAACTATAGTACTTGCGTCGTCAATCTAGCATAATCGATGTTATATAATCGGCGTTCGTTTGATTATAGATATTCATGCTAGGCATTATGGTCCAATAATCTATACTCTATACTCATTGTTAATTCATGATTGAGTTTCCAACCCAATCGAACACTCCAGCAATCACGAATCATTATTATAACACGATTACGTCATGCGAGTAAAAGCATTGGGCCAGAGGTATCCACGTCAGTGTAGGTATACTAGTTCATTGAGCAATTGCATTAGCAGCAGGGGCCGGCTTGTGGCGGAACTAGTGCAACTGTGCACACGTATATAGTGCGCCGTGTAGGATGCATCCCTGGAAGTCTCCGTAAAATCAGTTTTCATGAATGGGAATTGTGCAGTGAATAGAGAATGCCGTGTCGATCGACAGAGCACTGTGCGGGCACCCGTTCGCTGCCCGCAATGCCGAGCAACCCGGAAACGGACGTGGGCCCTATTTTGGGCGAGAAGCCCCGGAGAAGACAGCGTCGCACGTGCGCCGTTCGCCGCCGTCCACAGCGATCAATACTGGTTCCTCTACAAGAACCAACCAGACGTCGCGACTTATTCTCGCCGACCAATCGGATGAGAGGTTACGGCTCACGTTCGTTTGCCGCATTTTTCGCGTGGGGTTTACAATCGGTGGTGCTGCCCTTGCTCCTCTCCAGCCCCCCTGGCCTGTGCACAATTTCATTCAGAACGTGTGGGTAGACGAGAGAAGGGTAGGTAAAGGGGTGCGGTATGGGTCGGACTCTGATAAATACAGGAGGTCACCATCGATGGGCTTCATTGCTCGTGTGGAGTGACTCGGGTGGAAGCTGTGCCCAAGATCATACTTCGAGAAGAAACGCACTTCGCATCACAGCCACTGCTCAGCGCTAGAGTGCAGGTCGCAGAATCCAGCTGGGATCTGGATCAGAGAGTCAGATCGGCATCGGGGCGACGACAACAGCTGCTAGCCTCTCTACTTTCGGCGGAATCACACACGTGGCCAGGATGTGAGTAGATAGAACATGATTGGTCCATTGATTGATAGAGTTTATACGATTATAGTAAATAGGGCTAGAGAGGGATGTGTATGGATTTTTCTTTATGTATGGCTCACCATTAATGAACGGGCTGTATGTTTAGAGTTCAATTTTTGGATTTAGTTCAGAAGTATTCTTTACTTTGTCTAGCACTTCTGATCGTTTAGCGTGCGTTAAGTTTGTTTCCAAGACGTATTTAGCCGTTGAATGGGTGACTTGACCGCGCAAGATACACCGTCACAGAAATTGGTCACGCTCGAAATTTTAGTATCGTAGCCCACATAGAATCTCATTAATAAATCAAGCTCTACTAGATGCGTTGACATCCGCATTTTCTCGTGTAATACCCTAAATAAACTTTCTGAACTCTAGCAAGATGAATCGCGAAGAATTTTTCGCCATCTTAATTTGGCAGTAAATGCGCTCGTTTCAGATTGAACTTTAACCTTTGCACAAGCCACAAGCATAGGAGCTCCCTGGATTCGCAAACACAAAACACTGACTATTACAACCAGCAAGGAAATCTAATAGCAAAAATAATTCTTTCGTTTCAGCCAAAAATCGTTAACAATGAAGAACATTTTGGAGACTATGCAAATTTTATTCGTGGTGGTCATCTTTCCATGGCTCATCACCGACACGGCCTCTTATCCCGTGTTCGGCACGAAGCGCTACGGCCGCTCGGTTTCCTCTCCTTCACGAAGAGGAGGCATGGAAGCTTACATGCAGCCTCCTTACTACCCCGAGCCCATCAAGTACCCTCCATTCGCCACCGCCAGCGAGTACGACGTTGAATACTTCTACCCTCCCGAACCCACATACAACTATCCGATGTCGGCGCCGTACGCTCGGCGGTACCCGTTCTCAGGCAACCCCAATGACAAGTACACGGGAGGTTACCAGAGCCTAATGCCATACATGTACGACGCGCGTCACCCTGGCGTAGGCTACTACGGAATGGCCGAGCCTGTACTCCCCGTCGACGACGGCGAAGAGCGCGGTGACGCGCTACCCATCGGTCAAGAGACATGGTTTGAGCCGCAAGAAGCCCTAGCTGACGCCAACGCCGCTTTCCTGCAGAATCTGATCCTCAGTCAAATGTACAACGACGCGAAAAACGGAGGCGACCTGTCCCGCCGGCAGGCCGAGGACGCCGGCGTACCGGAAGGCAGCGAAGACGCCGACCTCGACTGGGTGTACGACACAGCCGCTAACGCTGGCTACTACGCAGACGACTACGAGGACGAAGACGTCAAGGACTTGAAATCGCTGGTGAAGAAAACGAACAAGAATGGCAAGAACGGTAACGGGGTTTCTAGCAAAGCGTCGTCGCAACGGGCCACAGAGGGTAACAGCTGGTACGAAAAGCAAAAGAACTTCGACTCTAACGTTTGGGACGCGTACGGGAAACGCAACAACGAATACTACGGCAAGATCATTGACAACCCGATGTCCAGGAACCAGCGCTCGCGGTGGGTGGATCTGCCCTCGCAGCTAACGGAAAGCTTCGAGCGGAAGGCGAAACGGGCGGACGAAGAAGAGAGCAAGCGTGCGACCGAGAAGACAGCGACGGCGACAACGAGCGAGATGCCGTTGCCGGCAGCACCCGCGCTGGCGACGGACGCGGCCAAGGCGTTCGACATCCGACGAGGACAGAAGGAAGTGCCCTTGCTGAGGCCTCCGACACGACACACGATGTTCGCGGAGCTGGGAGCAGACAAGCCGATGCCGGACAACCTTGCTGGTGCCAGCAGTCCTTCGGTGTACGACACCATCAAGCAGTTGCTCACCATGGAGCAAGGGCTCAAGGTGAGCTCGTCTTTTCACTATCTCTTTCCATGCACACCTTTTCATCTGCAGGTCTGTCCAACGTCCAACTCACGCGTGGCAGGCGAGCCCCAGGAAAAAATTCAAAAAGCCGTTTCCCGTGGTATGATGATCATGTGCGTGATGCTGGATGCTGGATGCTGGGCTGCTGGGCTTCCAGCACACGCCGCTCGCAACCCTTTGATCTAGTTGGATTGCGGGGGCGGCTCTCTGCATGCATTCAATGAGCCGCCGACTCCGCGTGGGCGAGTGACGCCAGAGCTCGCCGTTCGATGCCAGCCGCGAGCCAAGCTCCATTCACAACCCCAACTAGGTGCCCCCCTTTGCCCCCCCCCCGACCCTCCCCACGGACTCCCCCTCCTCACGGACTCCCCCTCCACCCGACCCACCCGACCCACCCGACCCACCGGCGCCCCACCCCCCTCCATCCCAGCCAGCATCCCCTGGAGCCATGGCCAGAGTGACGTCAGTCGTAGTCGAAGGCTTTTGGCAAGCTTCCAGATGGTGCCACCCACGAGTGTGGGGCTCGGGGGTGCCTCTGTCCGGGGCATTCATTCATCCCGCGGCCCCACGTTACCCCCCCCCCCCTAACTCTACCCCCCTTAACCCTACCCCTTTCACCCCTGCCCATTTTCCTCTTTGCAGAAAACGCCGGCCCCACATATAGCTAGCTGGTGGCACTTGTTAATTTCGTAAACTTGCCGATTGCTATTTCTGCTAACGAATCTACAAGAACCGAAACTACAAGAACCGAGCCTATCATTACCCAAGTCAAGTACTCGAGCATTAAGCATTAGGAAATATTGTTTTGCTGTTTTTATTACGAGAATTTGGTGCAGTTTTGGCAATAAATAATACTTGATTTATCACAATCAATGATGGAATGGATGATACTGCGGAGTGACAACAGTGATTTATCACTTAGATTTGTGCAAATTATGGGCTGTGGAAATGTTAGGGGCTCGAAATTCAGCCAATGCTCGTGTCAACGAGTGGAACTTGGCAAGTGTTGGCAGGAGTGTTGCTAATTTATCGCCGTGAGGTTTAGCGCCATAGCTTGTATGTGTTCAAAATTTCGATTGTTCGCGAGTGTTCGAGTGGGACGTGGAAGTGATGGAGGTTGGTTGGGTTCGTTGCAGGAGGAGGTTGCTGACGGACGGCCGACGGCGATGAAGAAGAAGAGGTTTGTGTCGAACGAAGAGGCTCTGGTCGACCAACTGGGCTTGCTGAAGAAGTCAACGGCTTAAGATCTTGATTGGCAGCTATCAACCGACACACGTTGACCCCAAAAAGGTACGAACCTGACAACGAGCTAATAACTCCGAACTTTTAACAAAATATATTTATATATACATATAATATATTAAATGTATATGTATATATTTATATATATATCGTCCACAATTCTCGTCAACTTGCATCCTTGAGATCGGCGATATTCATGCACTACGGCCAATCAATTACAAAGTAATCATTTGTGGAATGAGTCAATAAAACTTTTGTTTGCCAGTTAATTTTTTAATTCGACAATGCGAATACTTGTGAAATGTAAAGCTTTCTGAGTAGGCACACTTCCAAACACATGGCAATTTTTCTATGTTGTCTTTTTTGTGAGTAGCGTCGAGCATTTTAACGATTATGTAGATATTTAAGATATTTTGTTTCGTCAGCTGATTGATTGTAATTGGCTCCGATTGACGGCCTATTATATGAAATATATTTAAAAAAACCTAATTAATAGATGTTACTATCAAGTTGTTCCTTACGAGTCAAAAAGTGATAGCAAAGGGGACTTGTGTCAAATGCAGTCAACTTGTTTAACTTTTAAAGACCCGAGAGTACTACAAAGAAAATATATAATATATATATATATATATATATCCTATATATATATTATGTATATATAGCATATATAAAATAGTAAAAGAAATATATATATACCTAGTAGGTATAGTATTATGTATTGATGTTATCTATAATATTATTTCATGTTTATTATGTGAAGGTATGATACTGGTATAGTTCTGAATAAGTTAGTTCTAGAAGAATTTTTAGAAAGAAATTCTCCTAACTGTACCTTGAAACTTGCAGAACAAAGTATCTGTGATAAAAACAGAGAAAAAATGGACTGCGACGGTAATAGAGAGGGCAAAAAGTATATATACATATATATAGATGTGTGTATCTGTATATATACATATTTAAAAAATGTATAACTTATACTTGATCTACATATAAGTAATAACGCTCCTTACAACGATACGATATATTTGAGTAATTATTATGCCATGTCAATTGTTATGCGTTTGTTTTTGCACGATGGGCCGCACCTCAAGGTGCAGACGAGACGGCGCCAACCATCCCACTACCCTTGCCCACCAACCCCCAAAACCTCATCGTCTCGTACACACATTTGGCGGCCATCGTCGATTTATCTCCCCACCCAGCATGCGGCAAAATTTCCCTGTCGAATCTCTTTCTCTTTCTCTTTCTCGCTCTCTGTTGCAATCCTATCTTTACATTCACATAGACGCGATACTCTCGTTGTTAGAGACCAGTCCCGAGCGTATAAGCAACGCGATTGTACAATAATTTCCTATTTCAATCTCATAAATAGAGTTGGATTTCATAAGCTCTATCTCTCAATCTCTCTCTTTCTATCTCGCCCCAAACCTGACACGCGTTTTTTATAGTGGATTTGTTGTTTACACACTGGTTTGCAATTAATTTCCCGACACTTATAACAAATCTCTAATTGTATTTTTGCATACTCTGTTGTTTGTAGGCTCACAATTCTCAAATATGCGAGGATTCCTTGAGTGAATCCACATCCACATTTCTTCCATCTCCCCTCGAGCCATGCACAGATCTAGATCTCTAGGTTCTCTAGATTCCCCCTGGAGTCTAGATGATTCTGCATGTGTCTTGTGTTTATGTATACCTATCCATGTGCGAGGATCTCCTCATAATATGTACATATCTGCATCCCAGCTTACGATGTATATTTTATAATAATATTGTACATACTATATTTTCTTATGTATTAAAAACAGAAAAACCAACAAAAAAAAACATGTAGTGTACTCTTTATCTTGGTGCGTATGTACATGTTGATGTGCTCAAAAGCGGCTGCTAAACAGTTCTAATGTGTATAGCGATTATGAATAAATTGAATTTCGTACATTTATTGTTCACAGCTACAAAGTGGTACCACTGAGTTTTATTTGCGAACATATATAGCAAGATCCAAATTCCGTGTTCCCGTCCGAATTTTCCGTATCTAGAATTGGCTCTCCGATTGCCGGAAAATTAGGAAAAATAAAAAATAGCCAGTGGCTCGAGTAGCGGAATCGCTGGAATCAGTTATATCACAAGTATAGGTAGGCTCCTTGCCAAGAAGTTTGTACAGCCAGAGGCAAAATGCTGTCGTTAAAAGTCTACCAAACAGTGGTAATTGAAAATTTATGGAAATGCTTCAGAATGAAGCTTGCATGAGCCAAATGTGCTCTCTCCAGTGCTGCCAGGGTCTGCAATGACAATTGATGCTGAATTGGCAGATTGCAATTCCGGAATAATTTTCTCCCTAGCCTGGCTGCGTTACGGCGCAAAAGGTCATAACTTGGGAGTTTTCCGATAATACAAAACCCGCTGTGTCATGTATTTTTCCGATGTGATGGGCCCATGCACTGGCCAATATGAGCAATTTGAGCGAACTTCCTCGGATACTTGTGGTAGTAAAACGATTTCTGATATTAAACGTTCAAAGAAGTATAGTCAAAAACCTGCAGTAACGCTTGAATGTAGCGAGCTCTCCAAAACAACACCAGACATTTAAAAAAAGACTATTAAAATAGTGTGCCAAGAATCGAAAACAAATTTCGCACAGACAGTTTTGGGTTGTTGAACTGTATTTTGGTCTGCAAGTTGTTTGGGGGCTGGTGGCTCGGGGCTCGGTGCTCGGGGCACGGGGGGGGGGGGGGGGGGGGGGGGGGGGGCTGGCGTCACGCCGGCGGCTAGGGCGACGGCCCTGGCGGCGCCAGAAAAGGGCGACGGCGCCACCAAAATAGTCTGCACTCCTTTCTATTTCGTACCGATTTGTTTTTCTCGTCGTCGCCAGAAAAGTTTCGTCCCATTTTCCACGTTCCTCCCTCCTCGGTGATCGAACAAAATGTCATCCATCGGAACATAGCTTCGAATATCTAGAATCCCAACTGAGGAAAACCATGAGAAATATAGGAACATATTGGAAAAAAATTCTGAGAGAAGAAAAGTCAAGCGGGAAACTACGTAATATTATTTCGTGGAAAAATCTCCTTCCCTAAGCCAGTTTATGTCACATTCCAAGGTTGTATTCTCGGAAAAAGAACATGAAATCAAAGAAGATGGAAATTGACAAAAAAAAAACAGGAAACGAATGTAGATTCAGTCGCGGAAAATGACAAAAGATGATCCCGATTTTTAACCAAACAATACACTCGCGAGTTGTCACTCAAATCGCTTTCCCGGCTTTTATCACGTCACGTCTCGCCCGCTATTCTCGTCAGGATATTGATAATACGGTTAAATCGGGACTCTACGTCATTCCTAAATACTTAATCTCTATTTGCTATTTCTGTCCTGTAGTATATAAAAATAATAGCTCTCAACCTGCTTGCGTGGCACTACGTGCCGGCTATCTACGTGCCAGCTAGCTACGTGCCAGCTAGCTACGTGCCAGCTAGCTACGTGCCAGCTAGCTACGTGCCAGCTAGCTACGTGTTGCTAGCTACGTGCAGCAGGTGGGGGTGGATCAATAGCATGGCGAGGGTTCACGGCGCAGTGCGTTCGCGCACGCTGATCGATCCCTGCTGTCGGCGCCAGTCGTCGCCATCTTCTACCGAGAACAGGCCGCCCTGGTCGCCGCTATTTCAGGTAATCTCCTCACCTGGCTTCCCAGTATTCGCACAAATCACTGACACACCGGCCACAATAACGTCAGAACATTGTTTTGATTATAGAATGAAGATGATCGCGATCCCGCTGTGCGTCTTGGCGCTGCACTCGTTCGGAGTAATGGCCTACATTCCGTTCATGAAGGAGCATCTGTTCACGGATGCTCTTCTACGAGAAGTCGTCGACAGGATGGGCAAAGATCTTGCAGATTCCGCAGACAATTATCTCGACCTACCAGACCCTAGTCGGTAATATTCACCTGGTGTTAATTTTTTGTTGTTCGCATTTCGTACGCTTGATTATAAATACATATACCGACGTAATAATCGGTGGTTTCGCAAGTTCTGTTTGACAGAAACTTCAATCAGGGTCAGTCTAAATTTTGTGGTCGAACGGGTATTGCATTGGATTAGCGATCCAGATGGTTGGGCGGGAATTGGCCACGTCTATTCTTTGTGTGAGGTTTGTGCGAGGTGTGCATCTGGGACTGTGATGTCACTTACAATTATCATGGTACATGCCACATAGAGCGTCCGCAAAAAAACTATCTTTAATCTAGGATATCAGCGATTTGCACTTTCAAATCATGCATGAAGCGTTCGACCCGAGCCGTTAGCTTTGCCATACCTTGTTTCTCTGTCATGCCTGTTCTCTTCTCACTTCTCAGTGATATATCCCGAGTTTTCTTTTTACTTTCCTTATTCAAATTTTGTCTTTCCTTATATTTAACTTTAGATAAATCATATTCTCTGGAAGCAAGAAGCATGATACTGTGAAAAATGAGATCAAAGCTTTTCGAAAATCTGGAAAAAAGGTGGTAGAAGTTTCAGCATTCTGCATTTTCACTGATATCATTTTTTTATTCCTGGCATCTTTGATCCAGCTGTAAAATCCTCTTGCCTGAATAAATAACTGCATTATCGTATAAACATGGCTGCTCTGAATCCATTGCCCAGCCAGTATATGCGTTAATCTGTAACATCAACGCGCTACATCCCTCTGAGATAACCACCACCATTATGTCTCTGTTCATTGATCTGAGAAAAAAGCAGCTTCACACGAGATGATTTTGTATATTTCAGACAGTTACCTCTACCTGAAAGATCTTCAAAGAATTTGGAGAACCAAGATCACCAATACGCAATGGATTACGAAACCCTAAATCGAAATCCCAGCATCCGAGATCGAGAATATCAAGAGCACAGCACACAGTGGGGTAGTCAATACGATTCAGGTATTTTTGTTTTGTGGATTATATGTATATAATCTCCCGAGTCGTGGTAATATGAACATTTGTGTTCGTTTCATACCACCTCATAAATAGAAAAGCCTTAAACAAGACCCAATACTTCCCACATTTTGCAAACATCATGTTTAGTAGTATTTATGCAGACGATAAGAGTTCGACACGAATTCGGGTCGTTACAGTTACGGGGGTGACAGATTTCTCGAGTAAGAAAACCACGGTACATTGTAACGTCCTAACCCCCAAGAAACTCGAGCAAGCCACGGACATCTTACAATCACGACGATTCATTTACACAAGCAACCTTGGCATTCGAATCCCTTGCATAGAGCTTAGACGAGCCGACCGATTTCCACAGGTGATGTCAACGAGGTGAGCAACAGCGGCGTGAAGCAACGCCTGAAGCCTGTCTACTCCGTGCACCTCGCCGACAAGAACGACGCCGCGTTGCCTGCCTATTGCAACCCCCCGAACCCGTGCCCGGCGGGGTACTTGGGCGAATACGACTGTCTGGAGCAGTTCGACAACACGGCGGCGTTTAGCCGGGAGTACCAGGCGGCGCAAGACTGCATGTGCGACTCCGAGCACATGTTCGACTGTCCGGCGCGCTTAGCAGCCAGAGGCAACGGCGGCGACGATCTTACCGAGTCGGAGATCGACTCGATCATCCAGCAGTTTCAAATCGGTGGGCCGCGCAAGTCGTTGGTGGCCAAGAAGTTTAGCGTGAAGAAGGTGAGCTAATTGCAGTTTGATTCGACACAAACTCTAATGCAAGCGTAACAAACGTCACAAATCGGTTACTAGTCGAGTAGTTGGTGTGTGATAGCAGCATAGCATGTTCATTTATTGTCCTGTTTCGATCTGCATGGAGCCCAAAACTCAAATAAAGTTGCTATCCTTTTCGAAGTCTGTTGCCCGTGTTGCCTAATTGGTATGTTTTACCTCGAAATAAGGTGAAAGATCCAGACTCGCCTCCCGGTACGGAATACGAATACACTTTTGGAATTAAAATTTTGATCATAATAGTGAAAATCTACTGTTCTAATGTGTCTGAAACGACAAATTGGAGTAATAATCAACTTTAAAGTAAAAGGACCGTTGGTTTTCGTGGGAAAGTCAAAGTCAGTTCTTCAGCGGAAATAAATGGTTGTACCGATTTTCCTACTTCTTGAGAGATTACTCACAGGCACAATGGAGATCTTATGACGTGGTAAAATGGTGAAATTGATAAAATGTTTTTTCAAGCAAAGTAAAAACCAGTCACAAATGTCTGCTGATACTTGCATGCAAAAGCAGAAGGCTACTTCAACGTAAATTTCCATAATTATTGATATAGCTGAGACGAACGTGAGGCGTGATGAAGTTTCCATGGGTATAGCAATAAAATAAGAAATGCTAGATTAAGACGAACTAATAATGCGTGTGGTTCTTTCAGAATTCCAACCCGTATTTACAGGGCGAGAAGCTCCCTGTGGCAGCGAAGAAAGGCAATGATGTCATCAACTAGGAAGCATTTATCTACATAAATGTGCACAAACCTTCTTACAATATATTTTAAATAATTATAAAATAATTAATTTTTAAATTACAGTAAACATTATAGCTGAAAGTTATTATGTGTTAGAATATATCATCTGTTGATCAGAGCGCTATTCACATGTAAAAAATATCATAATATATAAACTCGCATTGTGTATTAGTATTGTTGTACTGCAAATATTTTAATGAACGACCGATTACAAAGAAAAATGTATTTTTTTATCTTCTTATTAGACAAATATGAGTGCTGATGAATGCTGGCTGTCAGATATGGAGGTCGATTGTCTGCGATAGTATTTTAGACACATCATTACCAGTTAGTACTTAATTAGCATGTTAATCACCACTCTGTCCCTGTTACTCGCGGGTTAAAAAAATCATAGCTCAACGTTCTAAAATTAGATAGACTAAAATAGCAGTACCGATGTAAATATTATGGAGGTACTTCCATTTTTTAGAGATTCATCGTAATAAATTCCTGTTAGTCGACATATTTCTGTTAGTTAGTGCATGAATCTATTGGTGGCGAGGGTGGGATTAGAACACTCTGTTCTTAACACTCCTGTGCTAAGAAATAATAATGCGGCGTTGTAAGAAAATACTTTAATGATCAGTTATGATTATCTATCAGGGAAATCACATTTTTTAAATATATATTGGCAGGGATTAATTTTTTGATAGTTATATTTGTACATTGGTGACGGCGGTGGGATTTATTTCATACTTTATTTTTGTGATTTTTATAATAATTATATATAGGAAAATTGTGAAAAATCAAATTTTTCTTATAAACGGACTACTTTCTTGCGGTAAGTCTTATACAAAAGCGGTGAACTAAAGCTTTGGCGCCACCGTGGACATTGAAAATACAATTCATGTTATTCCTTTCAACTAATTATTAAATATCTAAGCGTGGGGCCGACACTGTTTCGAAAACCACCCAACGCGAGCGCGCTGTGCATCAGATGATATAAAGGCGTCGACGCAACTTATCGACGCCGCGTCGTTTTGTAGTTCAGCAAACGGCGTACAGATGGTGCTTGTATGCGTACTTTTTGTGCGAGTGTCAACAAATACAGCGCATCGACGGAAACATAATGTTTGGAAAGTTCACTATAGCTCTTGGAAATATCGAGACAATTGGCATACAAAATCAAGACAGTTTTTTGTTACTTGCACTTGAAGTTTGCTGCAAAACAGGTGAAACCATTGAATCATAAACGCCATCAAAATAGAAAAAGTGTCTACCAATTGCTATATCCCTCTTTTTCTTGACTAGACTGTTTGTAATTTCATCTCATAAACCGTTTGTTCCAATATTGACTCTCTGGGAGGACGGGACTTGATGGCCGATATTATGTTTGCAGAAAGCGTCGGCCTTGGGGCCATAGGGTGGTTGGCAGGAGCCTGAAGGGGTGGGGGGAAGGGGATGGAGAACACTAGTAGGGTTGGGGAACGGCTAGGGGATTACAGATTCATTGGCGGGTTCGCTCTCGCCAGCGCAACAAGGACAGTTAAGACAGCTACGACCTAGAGAAGAGCGCGAAGAAAAGCGAACTAACACATGGAGAAAAGCTAAGACAGCAAATAATGAAGGACATCATGGACGGCATGTGCATCGCAAGAGTAATAATGTCTGAAAGGAGAGCAATGACAGCACAGATGGCATAAACAAAACGGACATGGGCAGCAAAGACAGCAAGGACAGCAAGAACAGCCAGAACAGCTAGAACAGCTAGAACAGCAAAAACAGCAGGGATCAGCAGCAAGGAAAATAAGGACGGCAAGGAGAGAAATGACAGCAAATACAGTCGAAGCAACAAGGTCAGCAAAAACAGTACGGAATGCAAGGACAGCAAGGACAGCAATGACAACATGGACAGTAAGGACAGCAAGGACAGCTAGTACAGCTCGAAAAGCAAGAATATCATGAGTCAAGACATCAAGAAGCAGCGAAGCATGTCGATCGGCGCATGGTAGCGCTGCGCAGAAATACCCAGCGTCGCCTCCCCGCAGCCCCTACCCCCACCCCTACCCCAGCATCCCGAATCCCACACCCGGTAAACGCGAGCCGTCTCCCGTCGGGACTATTTTGCCAAGGCCGGGCACAAGTGAATGAATCGCGTTCTTGTCCTTATAGCGTGCTAATTAGCACAAGTTTCTCGATAATGAGCCGCGAGTTGGGCAACTTGGAACGGCGGTGAATGCATAGTAGCTGGAATTCGGGTGCTTTCGGGTACTACATCCGAGTGCTTTCGGGTGCCTTCGGGGGTGCTAGACCGGGTGCAGTTTGCACGGTGCGGGTTAGCACATGGGGGCGCACGGGGGCGCACGGGGGCGCACGGGGGCGCACGGGGGCGCAAGGGGTGCACGGGGTGCACTGGGTGCGTCCCACGGGGTGGTATTGATCCCTGGGGAATCCCCGGGACACCGGAAACGGCCCCTTTCTCGACACGAACGCTGATACGTTCGCATCGCAACCGCCTATATTCTACGTGCAATCGCTGCATACGAGACGATCTGGCGGAATACCGTGGCCAGCAAAACCGTGGCCAGCAAAGCCGAGGCCAGCAAAATTATGGCCAGCTGTCTGGTTTTTCACAGCGTTCACGTCCGTCAGCAGACGTCAGTGATCTCTTGGTCCCTGCTCGTTCGAAATCATGGTGCGGACTGCAACTAACTCTGTGTTGATCAGCTCCGACGGCCAACTACCTCGTTAGTGGAAGGAAATGAGCCCCTCCGGTCACAGTTGGAAATCTTTTTCAGAACGAGTAGTCGTAGAAATGCATCACGGCATTAATTAGTAAATTTATGTTGCCATTTGCTGTGGTTGGGCTTTAAGGAAGATTAGGTTCCCGCAAGGAAAATATGATTCATTGACGAATCAACTGGGTTTTACGGGGTTGTTTGAAACAATGGCGCACTGTAATTCAAATCTTCTCTTTGTCCAGTAGACACAATGGATATAAGGGCTTCATGCACATTTTTATTTTGACATTTTTGGATGAAGCAAACAACAAAAAGGCATGGTTTTATTAGTTTCGGTTGCTTATAGGTTTTTATCAGGGGCCATTAGGGTGATCGTTAGTACCTGCAGCTTGTACAACTGGCCTACTCATCTTTCGCAAAAATCAAATGTCTTTGACCATAATTCACCTCTTTTATGCTTTCATTTCCTAAAAGAAACCGAATCGGAACTCGCCATATTTGTACCGGAAATGAGTCGCAATCGCAAAAATATCTTCACTAAAAATAGTTTCAAAAAGTCTGTGGGCCAGCATTCCATGAAGCCCTCCACACAATAGAAAGGAACTACCCCTACCCTTAAAGCGCACTCTGATTTTCGATGGAACACGAAAATACTGAAATATCACGAGAATTTCCCCCAGTACGCGACAGACTTCTATAGCAAGGAGTCAAAAGTCATTTTCTATGCGTTTTTTATTTAATACATATGCACGGTTGATTTGGCCACCGGGTCCCTATAGTTAAAAGGAGCTCCCCTATGAATCCGGAGATCCACCACTGGTTTGAAGCGGGTCGTTACCCAGCCTCCCATCGCACTTCGTTCATAATCTGCTTAGTGAAAGTGACTCGAAATGCCAGTTGCATTTGCTTAATCACAAACGTCATTAGGGTTTATTTCAACAACAGGCTCCCAGCATCTGAAAACGACGAGTTAAAAATGTGTCTCGTAGTAATTTTCCGACAATTTTCATTTGAAACTTAAATTGAACGCTATCATTTGACTGAAATAAATGAAAACTATGATAAAATAACAATTTAGGGCTAATGCTTTTGTTTAGTGTTTTTCTCCGTTCTTCAATTTTCGACTAAACAAAATTTTTCAAATAGAAATTGTACGCCAAATCTTTTTCCTTTTCCTACGTCAAATTAATAAATTTTGAAAAAAAACTAAACGTATTAAAGTGATATTTAAACTCCAACTTTGATAATTAATTTAATCGTTCGCAGCACTAAAACAGGAAACGAAAGGAAAATCATTAGAAAGAAGTTATTCGGCGTTCACCCTTCGTCTGGGAACGTTGAGATCATACATGTCGCCAAATCCTGTTCGTGTAAAGAAGGAATCTTTCATTCTTGAGTTGATCCCATTGCCTTCGCCACCAAACATAATTCTCAAATCGACCTCTCGAATCGTGCGACTCAACTCCTCTGACTTTTAAAGCGATCATAACATGAAGGATTGAAAAAACGCTGACTTAGGACCTTATATGCCCATAAAAACTGCATCCTGCATCCACCATGACCCAGACAAGACAAACTCAAGGCCTAGACAAGACATAGACAAGACATAGACAGGCTTAGACTAGGCCTAGTAAAGACCTAGAAAAGGCCAAACACGACCCGACACGACCATGCACGACTTTACGCAAGCAACCCCCACGAAAAATCGCTAGCGACACCCCCGGCAGCTAACAATTTAGTCGCCTCTAATCGCGACTGATCGCCGCCGACAACCGCCTGTTAATCTGCCGGACGCAGCATCCGAGACGTCACCGTCCGCTGACAAATTGCTCGACACCCGAAGATGACAGCCGGCCGGGCGCTCTGGACCCTCGCCTCCTGGACCCAGCCTCCTGGACCCAGCCTGCAGATCTGCGCCGGAGGCTGGGTCCAGCGGGCGTCATCGCGCGAGGATTTACCGTTGCTAAGCCGGGCTGAGCCGACGTCGACCGGGACAAGGCGTGACATGGCGTGACAAGGCGTGACATGGCGTGACATGGCGTGACATGACGTGACATGACATGACGTGACCGTCGTGTGTCGTCACCAAATTAGCACAATCATTTGCCCGGCGTCGGGTCCATCTACCTTCGTGCACTAGTACGTAGCATTGTGCACGAGCACGTGCATTGTGCACGAGCACGTGCATTGTGCACGAGCTCGTACCTGCGTGCACGTGCACGAGTACGAAGCATGATCTAGGTGCATGATCCAGGTGAATGATCTAGTTGAATGATCTAGGCGCATGAACTAGGTGAAATCTATAGCTAGAAGTGCATCAGGATTAAAACTAAAGGATTGCAGCTTTAGCAATGCAAACTAATTCGTCGCATGATGAGAGCAGATTGTGGAAATGGGCTGGGATAATAACTCAACTCGGGTAGGAAACTTCTCAAGGTAGATTGTGCCAACGACCCACGTGAACGTCAACATACTCATATATGATAAGTTGCAGGGTGGACGGACTCCCACCCTTAGCAGTCGAGTAGTGTTTTTCTCATATTTCCTGTGGCGCAATCATTATCGATTCGAATCACACGACACACGACTTGAATGATCTATTTCTTAGAAATTGTGTTTTGAAAACATCTTTTGGCAAGTCTTCTCAGACATTCGAAATCAAATTATATTCGAGTCGTATACCCTCAATTCCTTCTCTCCATCCCACGTATTTGCGGGGGAGATGGGTTGGTGCGCTGCATGTTTTCCCCATCCCAAATATTGCCTTGTCTGACGTACGCCTGACAAAATAGTTCAAGTTGCCAATATAATAGCAGAAGTTCAAAGACAAAAACCACTAAGGTGACTAGTCAGAGTTTTTTCGAAACAACCAACTGAACAGTTTATCTGAATCTTCAGATGAATCTTCTTGTGGTTTGGCCCCGGACGGCGATTTCTTAGCTAAGTAATCACTTCGAGCAACGCGCCCATCCTTTCCTGCAAGCTGAGCAACATTTTTCAGTCTTGCCAGCGAGATTTGCTCGAAAGTTTCAAACCGAATGGGCGTAACTCGCCCAAGTGCCCCGCCCGCGTCTTCGCACCCCGGCCGGGGGTCCCAAATTTGCGAGCGCCGTTGCGCGGCGGGCGACGATCGGGGAAAGCGCGGTGTAAGTTGCCAGCCGTTGAGCCCATTAAATCCATACTAAAGCACGCAAGTCTGGCCCACGAACTGTTTGTTACCGACCAGGTTAGTTTTCAATATGCTAGCAGCGTCAAGCTGAGGGAGAGTTAGTCATGACACAGTTAATGGATCCATTTGCCTGGTGAATTTGTTAAGAAAATCTTGAGATTTGAAACGTATTTGACAAGCTTTGGCATTTAAGCTCTTGACATGGCTTTGAAAAGACATTGGTGTTCATTGCAAGATTGTGTTGAACTTGCAAATTGTCAAATAGTATGTATGAGCAGTTGTATAAACATAGCTATGGTAGATGAAATGAAGGAAATTTCGGTTATTGACAGTTTGAATTTCATTTATTCATGGTTGAAAGTTTTAGCCGACTGATTACTACAGGATTCTTTCCGATTTGTATATAGTTTTCATAAAAATTTTCACGGCAACAAATTTTTGTAATTAGCCCTTACATTTTCAAACACATTTAATTATAGCAAGTGGACTGAATGGACTAAAATAGTGTATACGGATCTGAGCTGCAAAAGGAGCGTAAAAAAAATAAATGTATATATATATCAGGTGCAGCACCAACAACGGAAATAAACTAAATTACTACAGTGCACTTTACAGAAGATGATATACGCTTCGCTCGCTCTAGTAGAAGGAAATGTAAGCATCTGGAATAAAAATGATTTCTTCTGAGTTCTGATGCCGGATAAGGAAAAAGTATACCAAGGTCATTTCCCTGTTCCCTTGTCAGAATCCAATTCGTGTATTTATCCCGGTACAGCTCGTATCTCCCCCATGTATACAAATTCACAAAAATATCCACAAAAGGAATTTGCGTGAGACACATCCCAGTCCTTCCTGAGATTTTATCACTTATTACTCATCACTGATCATTTATCAATTGTAATCGCAGTTATGAAATTGGAAATTTTATATGTACTTTCAAAATTTTATCGTTGCTTGATTGCTTTTCCACTTTAGTTAAAAGTTTCGATCCTGACTGCACCTTGGGTACATCACGAAACATTTATGAAACAATTCCGTTTTATGCTTAATTATGGAAGTTATCTTTCGCCACAATTATAGTTGAATGTGGCGTGTAACCAAAATGTCCAAACATTTACTCTGTAAGTAAATGAGTCACAAACAGTACTTGGCTTCGAGTTAACGTTGTTAATTAACTCGAGACTGTGTTCACCAAATCGACTTAACTCATAGAAGAAATTTTTGTCAGAATTTGGACTGATTTCAAAGTTTTGTTTGCAAGTGGCAAGATGCAGATTTGCTCTGATATTTTATTGTGAGTGCCAGGGTGGGAATACTGAAAGAGCATCGCAATGCGAAACACTAAATAATGGAAATGGGCACACAGTTCTGATCCGAAATAACGTGACATAAATTCCCAACACCCCCGCACTTTTCCAGCATTTGTTGAACTTTTCTGACAACTTTGTGAGACATTCAAATCCCAGACTGGCAAGTGTGTGTTTGAGTTGTTTTCTAACGTGGGCTTTGATATTCCTGCTCCCTTCATCCTATACATGTGATAAAACTCGTCTCTAACCATCTCCTTTCTGAACAGTCACTCCTTCATAACTTTTTACTATTATCATTTCATTTCCCTTCCAAAAAGTGAACTCACAAGCAAGAGAAAATGAACAGAAATGATTTTAATTACAAAATTCTACGGTCAATTCCTACCCACACCACGGCTCTTTCATTTGTTTTTGCATGAAAGCCATGCAGCTGTATTTGCCCCCACCCCAAAAAAGCTTAATTTGTAACTCCAATTAATATTCGGAAGCGTAAACCAGTCTATTTTTTCGCCCAGCGATCGGTAATACCCCAACAGCAATTTGAACAACCGACCAAATTCCACGCTGGAATGTTAGTCGAGAGAATCCGTCCGCCAGTATGCCACCTCGGCGCTAATGGTAATTCAATTCATCCTGGCTGTTGTGACACCAGAGGGCAGGGGCGAGCTAGGAACGCGTCACCGCGCGTTAACAGCGAGTAAACGCAAGTGAACGCTGGTAAACGCATTTCAAACCGGAGACAATGCAGGACAATGAAGACACCAGCGCGAAACAATGGAAAACCCGGCGATCTTCACCCCGCTGCCCCCCTGCCCCCCTCCCCCACCCCGGCTCACACCATCCCTGCGCTCTCAACAGCTCGTTCACTGCGCACTGATGGCATAATCAAGATCGGAAGAGTGGAATGAGCACCGGCCTATTAAACCAAAGCGTTTCGAAATTGCAATTCTTTTCATTTCCTGTTAAATATCACCCCGTTTGGACTGTCGGGAGGACGGGGTGGGGTGGGTTGGGGGGAGGGGCAGGCGGCATGCACACGCCAGATAACGGCGTTAGAAGGGTGCAAATGGAAATCGACTCCGAGTCCCGACTCGACCCGGCGCCTAAACTTCCACGCTATGCGTAACCCGTGGTATGGCCGCGAGGTTCGATAGATTGCACGGTTTCGATGTATCGCAAGTCACATTGCGACTTTGCATGATTTGTCCACTTTGATGGTGCACTATTCGGGGGGTAAATCAGCGACAATCGAGGCAAATAGACGCTGCGTTTCATGTGCTTTACGTTTTATGTGTCTTGACAACCTCAGTTTCACATTATCTTTTAAGTAGGTATCTCCGATTGTGCACCTGTATGGGACGAAGTCACAAGCCGCGTGGGCCGTATAAACTTGACTATCGTGACTATTGTGAACGCAGCTAGTTTCGCTCCCAGCAAATGTAGGACATAAGAGGCTTACGAAAACCTACTCCGACCGCTCTCCAGCGTTCGAAAACCAGCTCGGAGTGATCCGATCGACGCTCTTTTGCTTCCGAAAACCTAGTCTGGAGCGATCAGAGCACTCAACTCGTGCCCCATCTTTCAGGCTGGGACGCGAGTTTTGTTTTTAAGAACAGGCGGGTGATTTGAATTGTCGTTTTTTCTTTACCAATATTGTAACGCGAACACTGATTACTGAACACTAATCACCAAAGATGAGCCAGTTAAGATAAATTACTCAATTTCATACGACATTCTAGTAAATAAAGAGATGACATTGCTACTACTTCTAAAATCTGAATCAGCCTCTATAACCTGCAATCATCATGCTCAATTTTCGCGGTCGACTGTCAAGTTTGCGTTCGAAAACGTCTGCAGCTCGGAGAGCTCTGACTGGCTCTGACCACGTGACAGATCGCTCGGTCGAGTGGGTTTCCGTAAGCCTCTATAGTTACACGTGTAAATTTGCCGATATCTGCTGATTTCCGCATGGCATGACATGATGCGTTTCAATTGGCGACATATTTGGGACCAATACCGTGCCATTAACAAAGCCATGCTAACATGTTTTAGTTCAGATATCGATGAATACATCGACTAGCTTTATTTTCTAACAGGTAAACGTGAGGCTGAGATTTTCAATGTATTCATTAACATATGAAGGTATTGTAGTAATATGCATACTAGGTGTATTCATTTTGTTATTTGTAATAAATTGCATAGATAGACCAATATTCATCCACTATTGATATAATTGACCTAAGAGATTATACTTTACCCAAGATAATACACGATTCGTTTTAAGTTTTACCGTTACACTGGTAATATTTTAAGGTAATTTTAGATTTTGTAAATAGGTCGCATTACGCGGACTCGAACCAAATTAATTGTTTCCAATTTCCAAGGTCGGTAGACATTATTAATTAGCAACTAAATTTCCGATCAAACATTGATTTCTAAACTGGGACATGAATTTTAGATTTGCAATACGATGTTGGGCGAACATTTACAACTGGATATTTATTTTCTTGGTATGAAATTTAAATAAAGAGTTATTTCTAAAACCTTACTGAATTATAGATAGGAAATAATATATTTTCTTTTTTTGACCCCTCTACTAATTTGATGAACTAAATTGCGTTAGCATTAGGGTTGACTGAAATCCCAACCGCTTTTTGATCTATACTCTCACACGGCAATCGTGAATTTAAAACAGTTATTTTTACTCATAAAATTTATATACATGTGTATTTCATGTCCGGTAATTCCGATTAAAAAGACTCATATCACATGGCTCCTGCTTGTTCCACAGAAGAACAAGTTTGGTCAGCTAGTTCAGGCGAGCAAGTTTCGGTTGAACCCTTTCCCAGATTTGCAAGCGGACCAAATGAGGAAAATCAATCGCGTACCCCTGGTCATAAAGTCATGGTTTCACAAACAGTTCTTACGTTTAGGACGGAGGGCATAGACGGGCGTTTTCTTTGAAAACAGGTAAAAATCTTCGAAGAGAAATTAGTCATGGTTATGTGAAAATATATTTACCTTCTTTCATGTGTTTTTATTTTTATGAAGGACATGTCGATACTAGTATCATTTGTTTTAATACTTTTAACTGGAGCTGAAAACGATTTAGACGTCATTTGTCCCTTCACACCAATAGAAAGTCATGTTAATTAAAAGTGAAAAACATGGCAATTTTTGGTTGAATAAAGTTACCGGGAAACCTACAAGAAAAATTCAGCCTCTAATGAGAGGCTTATAAAGATGTGAAAAGCAGTGAATTCTATTTGAAATCAAGCAGAAAAATTAAGATTTCAAATTTTTCTGCGAATTCCTTATTTGGAGAGTTTTTTTTATGTAGACCCTCACCTATTTCTCGAGTACCTTCAAGTTTCTTAGAAAATAATAATTCTTGGGCTTGTAGCTTAAAGGTATACACATCAAAGCTCGAGTAAACTCGCAATCATTCACTAACAGATTATTAAATTAAGAATTAAATTGAAATTGAAAATAAAATTGGAATTTACTCACTGTGCCTCACTGGCAATTGTCAGTACCCTTACGTCACACTTTGAGGACGGGTAAGTTCACTGATCTCACCTTCGAATCCTCTCAATTTTATCATCTAATACCTATTCACAGGTCATTTTCTCACATGCATATATTAATTCATAGTTGGCATTTTATTTTTTAACTGTTAGACAGCAAGATCTGAGTCAAACCAGTTAGTGAAACATATGCACCCACATTACAAGACATACCCAACAGTTGACAGTTACTATAGGTTGGGAGCTAAAGATGTACAATAAGAAATTAAATTAAGAGATTTCATCAGACCAAGGAAATCGCCTCTGCTTACAAGCAAGGAGGCTTATTTATTTATTTATTTATTTATTTATTTAACATTTTATTCATTTTACAACAAAATTATATAATTACATTGTACATATTAGGAGGTAAATGAAGCCCACATAAGGCAAGCTTGTGTGTGGGCTGTGTAAAAAGTGTTTATTTTAAATCAAAAAACAAGATGGCTTAATCAAAAAAAAGAAAAAAAAAAAAAAAAAAAAAAAAAAAAAAAAAAAAAAAAAAAAAAAAAAAAAAAAAAAAAAAAAAAAAAAAAAAAAAAAAAAAAAAAAAAAAAAAAAAAAAAAAAAAAAAAAAAAAAATACAATTACTGAGAGAAAGAAAATACTAATAATAATAATCATAATAACTACAACTGTTTCTGAATTAAATTAGCATAGAGGTTTCTACCATTTTTATGCAACCAAACATTTATTTTGTCTTTGTACCTTTTTACATTATCTTCTTCCTTGATATGGTTGGGAAGCAAATTAAATAATTTCGGGGCTATGAAATCAGCGTGACTTTGCCCAAAGGTCGTGTTTTTGAAAGGTATTTTGAGGCTTTTTTCAATTTTACTTCTTAAAGGGTAGTCATTACTCTTTGCTTTAGTTTTTCTATGGGTTTGATCTCGGTGCTTATAAATATATATTAATACTGTTTTTAGATACAATTGGCGTACATCTAAAACATTAGCATCTTGGAATAATTTGCTTGATGAATATGTTATAGTTTTTTTTAAAGCAACTTTTAATATTCTTTTTTGAATGGCTAGAATTTTTAAGTAATTGTTTTTACAGCATCCACCCCATCCAATCATACCATATTGGAATATTGTTTGTGCGATGGCCTTGTAAATGATGAGAATGAGAGTTTTGTTGACAATATTTTTTAAATGGTAAAACTGTAACATTAAGAATCTAGTTTTTGAAAGAATTTGGTCAATTTGTTGATTCCATTTTATCCATTTTATTCCATCCTTCTTGTCTATTGAACGGAAGTTGCTTTCGTAATAAAAGCACATTCCAGGGCGCAACGCGAAGCAGCGCCTACAGTTTTCTTTTATATAAATTAATAACAAAATATTTTATTGCCGTTTGGCAAAAAAATTCCAATCATAAACTTGGTTTTCAAAGCAAAATCCACGTAAGCACGAGTTTCTGAGAAATGCCCACGATGTGCTTTAGCACATCGTAGCATTTTATGAATGGCTTACACTTGCCAGCCTTCCACTCGACTTGTTAATTGAAGAACTTGTTAATTTGCACCACTTTTCCATAAACCTTATATAAAAAAACGACAAGAACATTGAATCTTGGGGCCTGAAGTTGCATTTTATATCATCCACAGCTCTTCTTTTTGGCAAGGGTGCAGTTTTTTACACAAAATATGGTCCCTCTCATGCTGTATTTTGATAGGCTTGCGGCGCATATACCTTGATGTTTTTCCCTAAAGCGTAAAAATATACCTTATAACGCCACTGCTGGCAAGTTTGAGTGGGACGTACCATAGGCTGGAACTGCCGGATTAACTGAAAACTCAATTGATTAGTGGAATACATAGAGAAAATTAACATTGTATACGTTTCTACTATGTCCGTGGTCCCGTTTAATTTGTAGGTACTGTCCGAAGGTGGCCGCCGCAAAAGAACTGTCCGAATGTGGCCGCCGCAAAAGAACTGTCCGAAGGTAACCGCCGCAGAGGTACTATCCGTAACTCCCATAAGAGCCCATGTTAAATGACTTAGCCGAATTCCCGATGGAAACACTAAATCTTTAATAACTTCCTTAAATTCAATTTCTAAGGAAAATTGATAGTCATATACCGAAAACAAAAACCAGAACAGCGATAACAATATTTTCCAGCAGACGAGGAAATCTTATTTAAAAACCACCTCTCCCAATTCCTTTTCATCCCACGTCCTTCAAGCTAATTTTCTAAGAGAAAAAAAAACTATGACAAACTCAAAGGGCAACTCAAAGGTTTGAGTTGCCAAATTTGGACCACTTTCGACACATGGATTCTTAGAGGCTGAAATGTGAAGTTTTGAAAATGATTTCATATCATGGTGCTAGCCTCAACATGTACAGTAAAAAAATAACTCAAGATCATTATTTTCAGGCCACAGAAAAATTAGAAAAGGCCTGCAATCAGTCCATTTTAGGGAACCGGTTGCTTAAAATGGGGCACCGGGTTTCTAATTTGGACCACTTGGATGGAATATCGAATTTCACAGCTTTCAGATACTAAAACTCGAACAGCCAAAAATTCACAAGATTTACAGCTTATCAGTAATTTACTAAACAAAACCAAGAACTCATCAATTTGGTGAAAAACTATCAGTTTCTTACCGAAATCTCTGTATTGCCTTCACATAGGTACTACCATAGAGTAAAGAATGGCTACCTAGAGGCCCGTAAGGATTACAAAAAACCTGCCAAGGACAAAGTGGTTGCCCGTGATATGACGCATGGTGGCGCCACGGGTACGCGCAGCGATCGCAGCGTTTAATATTTTAGTAGGGTATCTTTGAACTACTAGAACTACTTTATCGACATGCCCCCAGGGAGGAATGCACTTTTGGTCGGCTGGGCAAGATCAGGTAACAAGAAAGGGTGAGTTATTTATGGAGACACAAACATGATCACTTTTGCTGCAAAACATAAGACCTACAATTCCTTTCTAAGAGAATCATCCAGCGCATAATGGCATAATGCAGTCGTTCATATGTATTTAAATGAAGTAATAAGGTATGGAAAAGCAATTTATACTGCAGCATAACTGCGAATGGATGCATGGAACCAAATTTAAGAGTATTGTTGTATTTTGAAATATATATTTACGCACGTCGATTACTCGAGCGAAATGTGAAAGGTGCATTTGCATAATACGACTCTCCTTACAATAAATATCTCGGTGATCTATGAAAAAATAGTCTGGAACGTGTGTGGAGGAACGTGGTTATCAGGTACCCGGCGAGATCCGATGACGATGATGGCCCTAGTTGACTTGACATAATGTCTGTTAAATGATGTACTTAAAACGATCATTTTAACGTTAAAAAGGCTTGTTAATATCAAGTAACAACCAGCCAAGCTAACGTATAAAAAGACCTTTTTGCATTTGACAATACCATCGTGTCGCATGGCAGGATGAGCCCCTAAAGAGAACGCATGTATTAATATTTAACAATTAGCTGCTCCGCCACAAGCCCCATCATCTGCAACATGGGAGAAAACAAAGAATTGTCTATTGTAGCGAAATTATAGTGTAATGATTGCCGAGGTGTCCGAAGTGTAACGATTGTGTTTATCGCGGTGTTTGCTCGATGAATCATGCCCAACCTGAGAAATACCGAACAGCATTTGTCTCAAGTGAAGCCACAGAGTCGGCCTCAATTCCAGGCAAGTAAATGGAGCTGTAATGTTCGTCGAAGATTTTCTGATGAGAAATGAAGTCGTCTTCAGTCATGTCAGTTTCGTCCAGCGCATCATCGGACTCGAGCTGTGCCAGGTGCTCGTCCATCGCCGCAATGTCGCAATCAATGGCGCTCTCAGCGTCGGTTTCGGAAGGGAGGTTGGTGGTCTCGATGGGATGCTCATGGGAATCAAGGAATTCTTCTCCGTTATCTGCGATTATCACACCATCGTCTGAGCTCGGCATGATTGACAGCAAGTTGACATCATCATCTGGCCTGCAATTGGTGTTCGATGTCTTCGACACTTTAATCAAATGCATGGCTATGATTGACACCAAGATGCGTACAATTTGCCGAGTTGTTGGATTGCGATCAAATCCGCCACGGGCTCGAATCAGGGAAAACAAACATTCAAGAGGATCTTGGTTTAAACGAGAAGTGAGAAGAAAATAGAACCCGCCTGATTCTAAATCTTTCCACAATTCAAGGATGGCGAGGATGGTGTTTTTAAGACCAGTGAAGCAGGGAGGAATCAGCTTGTCACGAGTCGACCGCTTCCGCACCACCCACGAATCAATGAATGTCGGTGCGTCTTCTAAAGTTTTCCTAGCGATTGTGTTGTTTTTTGAAATGGCACAGTTATGAGGATTGGCGACCTTCATTACCGAGCTGTTTAGTGAATCGAAGAGATTGTTTAGAATAACGATGAATTTAGCAGTCGACGAGGCAGTGTGTGATTTTAATTGACCGGTTTTAATCAGTGTGTTTATTAACGCGGCAGTCGACGAAGAGAGAGCTTGTACGGCGAGCTTAACGGACATCCTGTCAAACTTATTAGGTGCAATGTGGCGAGGGCTCAACTTGACATTACCCCGGGCTAAGTTCGAACCCTGATCAATGACGAACGCATCTCGAACATCTCGCCAAGAAACTTGCTCGGGGATTCTGTCAAATTTTACAAAGAAATCCTTACTTATCAAATTATTTCTAATGCTCTTAAACAAATGCGGCACATCGTACAGGACATATATTTTACGACCATTTGGGTGCTTGAAAAAATGTTCGCCGGGCTCTAGATTTAAATTGCTAACTAAAGATTGATTGTTCGGCCCCTGGTCACAAGTGATCGCTCGAATGTTCGCGCCGGCTTCAAACAGCGCAGTGATGTTAATTTTAAGCAAACGTAACATATCTGCCCCAGACACATTCGTGCCAGCTACGTAGAATGCTATTGGCATCTTATAACTAAAAGTTAGGCCACGAATCATAAAAACTAAAATATGTGAACCAGGGGTCGCCTTCCTACCTAATTCACCTAAATCTTCAAACCCTTCGATCAAATCGTATCGCTGTGAATATTGCAGATCTTTCTTTATCGACATCTCATCGAACATCAGCACACACTCGCGCTCAGCTGGACTCATCTGCAACATCTTTAAGCGCAACTTTTCCATCAATGAAGAGCAAAGCCCTGGCTGCAAATCCAGCTCACCCAACCACTTCCCGATCGTGGTCTTGCATGGGAGTTTGAACCCATATTTCTCCCTCAAATCTGAATACAAACCAGGGCTCTTGTAGTGCATTGCAAGAGACAATTGCTTCTCAGCAGAGGTCCACGGCTGGGTCTGCTTATGCAACAGTTGCATTTTAAACAAAGTGTGTACATCTGGTGGTAAAAATGACGACGAAGCGACTGCGACATCCTCCCTAGATAAATCCTTGATCATTGACTGCTTATTCTTCCAATAAACTACCTGGCTTTTATTGCGCTTTATCGCTAATTTAGCAGCTCCCAAATCCTCCATAAGCTTTCGCCTCTTTGGTGTAATCGGGGGCTTGATGGGCGTTATACTATCACTATAATTACTCATGTCTACGCTCTGAACAACAATCGAGGACATATCTTGGGGTGAATCGTTACATGGACCAACAGGAAGCTGAATCGAAACAGTATCATTGTCAAGTGTATTTCTATCATGCAATATCTTTCCGTCTAAAGTAGGGAGGGCAGTGTTAACTAATTTGTCGTGTTTAATATTCATGAACGAATCGTGACGAAAGTGTTGCTGGCAAACTTGAAACAGGTGGATTTTTTCGTCGGAGTATTTAACTAAATTTACGTTATTGCAATATCGTCGCCAAGAAAAAATCCGATCAGGATCTTTGGGAAAATTAAACATTGCCAATCCAGGCATAGACTTACGGTTGGTGCACCCAGCGAATGCGCACTGCAGGCGTGGATGAGACATCGTGGACGCGAACGAGTTGGAAGTTCACAATTGATTCCTCTGATGTTAACACTTCGAGAACAAAGTTGGAACTGATCGCATGCGGTATATTTTTGGTATATTCGTGAGGTGTGAGTCACACTTGCATCACTTTACGTAAAAATATCCTTCCCCACCCCTGCAGGTATAATTGCATGGCCAGCTAGTGGTTGATTTAACCCCAGATACCGTGATTTCTCGCTCTGCCAACCGACTGAACATTCAACTCCAGCCAAGAGAAGATAGAAGACATTTCTAACGATTCAAATCAGTTTTTTTTTAAATATTAAAATTTTAATTTTAATATATATAAAAATGTCCAATTGCGTGTTGTTGGATTCGCTGTTTGTGGGCGACAGCATGATGGTGCGCTACCTGGCCCAGGTTGCAGACAGGAAGCTGGCAGACCACGGTAATTATATTTCTATTATTTAGATAATTTTTTTATTCAAAGCTCTCTACTGAATATACCATCATACATCTTAGATCGGATTGCTTACGTCATAAAATTCCGTTTTCTGAATGAAAAAATGGCAATCGATCTTGGATTTGGTTTCAGACACGTTGACGGTCAGCGGGCAGACGAGCGGCCAGCTGGCAAGGAAACTTTCCCGCCTGAGGGCCGAGGGCGAGCTGCCAACGAATGGCAGGATCGTTTTGATGATCGGTACAAACGATATATTGGTAAGCTTTTTAAATTAATCAGATTGATAGCTTCCAGTTGGTACAGAATTGGCCAAAGTGGTGTAATTGACCTCGTATATATCTATGTTTTACAGAAAGGGACATCGCTGACGACATTGAAAAAAAGAATATATTCAATCGTCCAACATTTCCTCATCCACAGCAACACAGTTATCCTTCTGACCATCCCACCTATCCCTAAAATCACCCCTAACACTTCCCCCGATAAATTTGCCCTCCTCCTAAAAACTAATTTCTATATTAAAAAAATGGCCCGAGATCGAGTAGTCATTGTCGACACGGGGGAGCTGCTCGGCGAGGGTGGGTTTGCGGATCCCCATCTTTTCGAAAGGTACGTAAACATCTCATTGATATTTTTTGACAAATTGAACCGCTCGGCTGCAATCGTCAAGGGCTATCAAATAATAATATAAAATTTTTACTCTTTATGCAGATTCTACGGCAATGGACGACCTGATGGAATCCACTGGGATAAGAATGGTATTTTAAAATTGCACAATTATTTGTGCACAGCCGGAATTTTTATGTAGATTTAGGTTCATTTTTTTTGACAATGTTTTTTTTTTGCTTATTAAACTCGCCGTTTTTTGCTCAGTAGTTAATCCGTGTAATATTTAGAGATAGTTATCTCCCATTCACATTTAGGTGTAGAAAAATCCTCCTTGTCAATCCTTTATTTTTATATAAAATTATAGCATTTCATTAAGAACGCGACTTGAAATGTGTAAGATGACTAAGTTTTACATAAATATCTGTACACGTCGAGTACCTGTTGAAGAAACCAGAGAATCAATCATTTCTAAAGTAAAAATGTACTTCGGTTTGATGGCATGAGTCAAGTTAGGGGCTGGGGCTGACATCATCGTGGATCTCCCCGGGTACCTGCTGGAGCACCAAGAGAAAAGATTTAAATCCCTCCCCACGCATTCAAGCCTAGGTTTACCCGGGTGAACTTTGAGTTTGACGGATGTCAGAAATGCTAGCTGAAATTTTTGCTGAGATCACCGAGATATTTATTTAAAGATGGCGAGTCGGATTATACCAATGCTGCCATAGCATAATATACTATCGCTAGAGTAACCAACGTGCGTAAATATATTCGCCATTCCTTACTCTCTATTTCGCAATATCATAAAGACGTGTTGACATAAACATCGGCTGCCTGTCCGTGTGTGTTCGGCAGGGACGCGGCGTGGTCGCGCGAGGCCCGGGGTGCGATACAACCTCCCGGCACCCCGGGCAAATCCGTGTCTGCTTGCACCGCAACGTTACATTTAAATATGATTGAAGTAATAAAACTAATGTTCGTGATATTGCTGTAATAAGATCGAGGGTCGCGTTTGGTATTGCATAGAAATTGCAATTCCTTAATCGTTTAATATAAGCTGAATTTATGAGAAGCGAAATATCGAATGAATACTGGGTTTCTCGGTGGCGAAATGCGCTTGGCTCGATTCCTACATCATAGAACTAAAACATTTCCCTCAGTCATTGTCGTTGCTAAAATTTTCAAGTCATTCTTAAAATAAAGTACCCTTTCTTTCTACCTGTTCCTGGCCATACTCGAAAACTACGCTGCCCTGAGGCAAGTCGATATATAGTAGGTGCAAATAGGGCTAGTAGTTCCATGACATGCTACTAAAATCTCTTGGCGCCCCGATCATAGTGCGAAAAAGTGTGTTTTGAGGCAGCGCCCCAAGTAGGATATCACCGAACTGCGGCAGACGATTTAACTAGAGCTTCGAGCCTCTAGGTAACCATTCTTTACTCTATGGTACTACTAATTCTAAATGGCAAATGAAGAATAATTAATGGTTTTTTTAGGGTAGGTAGACAGGACCATTACGAGATCTGTTAGTCCAATTAATGAAACACGACAAGTATTAACAAAATGTTGATAACTTATCTTTGTCAAACGATTGTGTTAAAGTTTTGTGCGCACTAGATATAAGCAAATAAAAATTGAACAAAATTATAAAGAAAGGTAACTGCATTTACTTTCTGTCTCGTCGCTATCACCTTCGCCATCGCTGTTAAAAATTACCCGTTGGGTGTATATACAAAAGTGATACTCTATAGTGGCGCCAAATACTCACTATAGTGACCCGAAAATTTACCACTGCACTAGTTCACTATGTATTTACGATGATTTTTCAACAAAATGCATTTTCATCCACACACCCCTTCAAAAAATGGGTGGTCCAAATTTTGGTCCAAAATACGCGAACTTTACCCAAATAGATTTCAGCTTCGTGTTGAATCACACAAAAGGTATAAAGCAAAATGCTAAAGCATTGATTACAGTAAGAATCGAGAATGTGCAGTCTGGGACAACGAAAGAGAAAAAGATGCACTTTTAATAAGATTTGTGCCCCACCTTTAGTAACTCTTTAGATGTAATATAGAAGCATAAAATATATTTCGAGCAAAATTCAGGTGCGAAATTTATTTCTGTATGGCTTCATTAGTCAGTTAAAATGCACGTAACATTAAGCGTCGCCCAAGGTAAGTTAGAGTGGGTTTGGGAATCACCTAAAGAAACTTTGTATTTTGGTAGAAAAGCTGGAACGCTTCTCCGAACCAGAGCCGCTTGTTCCAGAAATGTACATACAAGGAATATTGGACCAGCCTGCCATCAAGCATGAGATTCAATCGAAATTCAATTATAAATGTGCAGACTACGGAAAATACTGAACGATTAGAGTAATTGAATGAGATGAATGAGATTTCCCCTCGCAGAGCTGCTATAGGTATCAACTTTGCCTGTGTAGGTAGAAGGGATCAAGGGGTGGGGAAGCCAGGGGGTCGTAATGAGCTAGCATTCCATTTCAGTCATTCAGTATGGGTTGTCCCGACAACGCGCTCCACTTCGATCACTTCTGACTTCCAACAGGCAATCATCTTTTAAAGGGAAACCATCTTCAATAGCCAAGCAAAAAAGACGTCGAGGCTTATACATTTTACCAGAAAACCGGGCATTTATGGAAAAACCATTTTATGACATGATATTGCCGATTCATTTTCCGTGCCAATTATTTCGTATGACTAATAATTTTAAGTCGCTCCGCGGAGAAGGCGTGGATGTATTCGTTCATTAAAAGTCTACACACGTCTGCCCCCCCCCCCCCCCCAACCAAGCCCCCCCCCCCCCAAAGTACCCGGTTAAATCAAACGCGTGGGTGAATCAAACATAGCATCTACGTCACAAACGCCCACAACACCCACATCGAACAATAAACATAAATTTCGCGAATCCGCGAGACGGCGAGAAAAAAAGGGCGAAATGCGTTAACTTTATCCGTTAGAATAATGTGCATTCCAGGGGCACCCCCCGCCCCCCGCCTCCCTGCGCCCCGCGCGCCCCCCGCGCCCCCCGCGCGCGCTGGCGCCCCCGCGATGCCCCTCCTACACAAATAGCGATCGAGCGGATTGGCGAACGCTTAGATTCATTAAAGTGAATTCCGCGGCCAATGACTGTCTGGTGCCTCGACGCTCCAATCGTGGGCGAGGGGTGGAAGGCGCCGGCGCCCCGACGGCGGCGCCGGTTAGTGGAAGGGTGGAGGCGCGCAGTGTTGCACGTGGTCCGCCGCCGCCACCGCCGCCACCGCCGCCACCGCCGTCGCCGTCGCCGTCGCCGTCGCCGTCGCCGTCGAGAGCGTGGTTTGGGGTTGCAGCCGGCGATACGGCTAGTCTCCAGTGCACTGCATTCGTCGCGTTGCCAAGGTAATTCATCCGCTTTTCTTCATTCTTCTCGCCAGGTTTTCTATAGCGACCTTCGCAACGTGCTCGGTCACGTGCTCGCGGATTGGTCTCCGGGATTTCCCGGATGTTATGATTTTTTCAAGTTTGTTTTTTGCCGCGTTTTGTGTGTCTCGTTACGTCGTGTTTATGTGCGACTGTGGCTTTTGTGGTAAGATGAGGGAGAGTGTAATTTGCAAATCGCATGTGTAATGAATGAAATTACGTTCGCGGAAGGCTGAGCGCAAAGTATCGGTCATAGAGAAGAATTAATGTATGCGACTATATGCGCATTCTCATTAGGTTTGGTCTGTGTGTTTTTAGATAAGAATTTCGCTGTTCCCGATTAGTTAAATGACGCTGTGAAAGCATTTCTTTGATGGTCCATTTCATCGCGAAAGAGGGGATATTTATCGCATAGCGTTCACACAGTTACTGGAAAAACCAACCCCACAAATAAAAAAACAATCGATAATTTCCTTTTATTTTTTGGTTTTAAATGCTTAATATCGCTACCCATCGGTCCAGCAGCCAAAATTTCGGGGACGGACCTATCGCAACATCCTCACCCTCAGAATTAGGACAGGAAATGTTCAATAAATTAAACCTGGACCAGTATAATATACCTCCTGCTCTCTGTTAGAGTCATAGGAGTATCACAGTTCGTAAAAGTGTTTTACTCTTCTGGTGATCAACATTGAATCCTAATCATGACTCAGTGGGAGAAACCTGCGCGTAATTTCGCCATTTGGTTTTATCAGGACGTCCTGGCGAATCAATTCTAAAATTTACAAGCCCGTCACAAATATCACTGTATATTTCATACATTCCATTTGGTCAAAAACTGACTAATCAACCATTCAGTGCGTACGTAGAAAGATCGCATAAATCTTGCACTGACGGTACAGGTATAACCGAAAGCAACTAGAGAATCCTCGCGCATATAACAAGTGCGAAACTCGGAAAATTAAACACCCTGCGTAGCTAGCCCTCCGACCGCAAACTAAGCATCATAACGTACAAATTGTGAACGCTTTCTTGTTCGTGAGGATTCCGTTTCTGTACCACAAAATCTACTCTGTCGATACTTAGCTATAACGTCAGCGACGTTGCTGACGTCAGCAAACTTGCACCAAACTTTCTTCTACGTCAAGGACCCAAGATGGCCGAAAATCCGCCATTTTAGGTGAAATTACATCTAGAAATTAACCAGGTATAAACTTTACTTTTACAGTCAATTCCCGGAAAATCAGGAGTTAAAAGTCATTTTATTTCACTGTTTTGTTTGGTTAGAGAAATGATTCAATTGAATTGACTGACCACAAATTCTATCATTTTACTAAAACATCTTTGTGCTGGTTTTTCTTTCAGATGCAGTGCCGAGTGAGAGTGCCGTGTGGTTCCGTAATGGTTCTCCTCTGTTAAAATGGCCAAAATAGGTAGTGATCTTTCGATTTCTTGCTAATTCTCCAGCCGAGAGAAACAGTTAAAATTAAAATCAGTTGAAAATGGCTCGATTTACCACTGGACTGAACGCTCTGCGGATGAAGGCTATCTCGATTTTCGCAAGGTAAGAGAATCGCTTTCCGAAAATCGCTTTTGCGAAATTCGCAAGTTTTCCATGCACAAAACTGTTCGTGCATTCATGTACAGACAAAATTTATTTCAGTGATTATGTTTAGCTTTCATGGCAAAATGTAGTGACTGCAAATTAACTGGCGACGCTTTCAACAAGGGAATAAAAATCTACAAATTGAACCCAGCTCTGAACCAACTACAAGACAAATGAATCCGTTTTTCAATGCGTTGGTACTTAAATTATTAACATGTAGATGCCTGCATCTTAACCGTTATACAATTTGCAGCATGCAACGTTCTATTTTTAAACATACTTAAGAAAATATGAACATTGGGGGAATTATTAAATATGTGAACCGAATATAAAAGTCA
The DNA here is from genome assembly GCA_921293315.2 of Nemurella pictetii. Lineage (NCBI taxonomy): Eukaryota > Metazoa > Arthropoda > Insecta > Plecoptera > Nemouridae > Nemurella > Nemurella pictetii. Next base: position 20,456,894 of record OV121116.1, on the reverse strand, counting down.
ATGCTTGCATTTGTAAGTTCTTATAATTTCGTTGCTTGTGTAGCTACTTTGTGTAGAAAGAGTTGAAAGTAAACCATTACTTATTTTATATAACTTGACAAAGAAACCGATCCGTTTAAATTTATTCGTGCAGAAACCTATTACAAAAAGTCAAAAAAAAACTCGATTTCAACGAATCGTTATGGCTGGCAAAATGAATCTCTATTGCGCATTGGCGGTGCAAATATAGTTTCAAGGTGCGAATGAAACAAAGGGCAATAAAAAAAATCGCAATATCCATCGATTAATAAAAAAGTATTTTTGATAAAATGTATGAGAAAAATTTCGTGAGACGTCTTGTAATTTGATTTGGAAGTGGAAATATATACCTATGATGATGGATCAGTGTGTATAAACTTTGTTCTAGTACACACGTGTCCAAAAGAAAACCCTTACACCATTATTCTATTCGCTACAGCATGCAGTCGATTAGGTTAAATTAAAGGGCTTGGAATGTGATATTGATGCATTGACATTAATTGACATTCTAATTTGCTTCGCTTTTTAAGCCTGTATTAAAAGGCAGTTTTTTTTTTAATCAAAATAGTTGTTTGATAAAGTTAACACTAAATGGAAAGACATATGGTTTCAAAATTGAATAGTTCTATCTATTGACGAAGATATCTTGTGACACTTTCATTTACCATGTGGAGTGAAACTATGGGTGGCCAAAAAATAAACCTGGATGACCTCACGGCAAATTCCTCACTCCAGGATCGATCAGTGACAGTTATAATACAAAGCTTTTCCAGAAAATGCACTGAAACTCAAATTTCAACAGTCTCTTGAATGATGTTTAGCTAACAATTGATTGATTTAATCAACCTTGACTCAAAATATTTCATGGTTTGACCGAAAAGTATGATACTAAGTTTTATTCGGTGTCTGCATCAAATCTTGTAGTTAAATCATCAACTTTGAATGTCAAATAATATTTTTGGAACATTAAATAAAACGAATTTCACGAAAATTTTGGCCGTTTAATTCAGAGAGAGAAAAGAAAAGTCTTAACACATTTTTCCTTTTTCTCGAATTGCTCATATTTAAAATCAAAATGGCGCCGTGATCCACAAAGCGGGGAATTCACAGAGCGGAGCTTTCACAGAGCGGGCTTTTCACAGATAGCTTTACATAAATGCGCGACGACGCTGGTAACGCTTTACCATCTAGAGTCGGCGTGCAGATAGCATCAGCTAGAGCCACGATGGTTCAAATGAACTTCCGTTGGTGCTAACGCGAAATGAGTTATATAAAGATTAAGAAAATGTTTTTATTCCCAATCAAAAAAAAAAAATAGCTTGTTAAAAGTAAAACGATCACTTCCATTTCGAAAGCCAATCGATTCATAACGCTTTATTCTAACAACCAGTTTATTATTTTACTGGAGATTGTACAACCAGCCATAAAGTTTTAACTCGTGGTGGACACATTTCGTCGTGGCTTTGATTTTCTATCCTGTGAGTAATTTCCTAGCAGACAAGTACAATAAGTTACAATTGTGCGCTACAATGTAATCGTGATGGCCCATTTCAAATCTAAACTGAGTTTTGTTGGAGTTCATTGCGATTGTAATGGCTATACCCGTGTCTCGCCGCCAGTTGCTATTAAGTCTCTATTTAAGAAGAATGGGAAGGGTGAGAAATGATTGAATTCCTGCCTTCTCGTCCGGATGTTGTCAAATTTGGGCCCAACAACTCAAGCAACACTACGTTCCACTATACCACGTATCACCCACTATATAACAGTGACTTACTTACCACAAGGGCTTAAAAGAGTTGATAAAATCATTGGTATCTCATCTAACTCTGACATTGTCTCTGACTTGGCTTGGGAAAGTAAGACTTTTCAGGAATGACGACTTCACAGCTATAGATAAGATATTGTAGCAACTATTGCAATATCACTTATAAAAATGCGAAGGTCTTTGTGGAATAGAAACTTTCCCTTGTCGGCTTACGGCGAACGGTGAAAGAAATACGAAACTTCAAAGAGAAGCGTGAGAAGCTGCCAATTCGCCAGGACGATTCTCTGAAAAGAGCATCGGTTTCGGTGATTTGGTGGACGGGCGAAACGGGTTGGACCGACTGAAGTGAATCTTTACACTTTACTCAAACCAGGAAAAACCCACAGACTAATTTTTTTCGTTTGTTCGCACGATGCCGGTCAGATCGATGTTAAATTTTAACTTTAGAAGCCAACTACCAGCTGGCTTGTTAAGAAGCGTCAATTTGCCAAGACCCAATAGCTTTTTCTCATATTATAGAAGGCAAAATTAATCATCTGGGGACAAAAATATTTTCAATAAAACTGACATGGATCATGGATCTTAAAAGCTGAAGAGCATGTTTTAAATGATGGCGGCTGCAGAATATACCTAACGCTCATCTGACAACGCGTTTATAAAATGAGATCGAGCAGCCCTAGTACGTATAGGTATACTAACATAAAGCTTCCTCTAAAACTGAATCATTCCTATTCCGTATGCGATACCTGTCCCGTCCAAATGCAATAAAAAAAACTCTAAAAGATGCTTAGTTCCCTGCCAATAAATCAACAAATCCGAACATTCACAGTGCAGTGCCCTGCCCTGCCCCCCCCCCCCCCCCCCCCCACCACCACCCCCCCCACCCCCCGCGCATTGAAACTCGTCATTTAAAATTTAAAACGAAGTCATTTTAGACGTTGATTAAACCGTATAAGAAAATAAATTGTCACACAAACACACACATCCCATCCCTCCGCTTTCCCGGCTTTCCACGGCACAAACCCTTTCCATGTCAGCGCCCCAATTCACCCGCCCATTCCCCCCGCACCACGCGGCGCATATCATCTTCGATTTGATTTGCATCCCCGTAAATAACCCGACTAAAATTGTAACCAGCAATTCGAAACAATTGTCAACCCCCTAAACGTGAAACTAGATGTGTCCCATCATAACCCACCCCCCATCGTCATCGATTCAGCCCGTTATTATGTCGAAGCACGATTTGTAAATCCAGCTAGCAAGTCGGTGCATTAGCGAGCCATTAGGGGTGCATGCTCGGCATCGCGACAAGGGTGCCAGTGTGCAGGAAAGGGGAATGCTTTCGTGTAGTGAGGGGGTGGGGGGTGGGGAAGGGTGCCAAGTAATGTAGCTAAACGTAATGTGGCAAACATTGTATATACTGATGGCATATTCACTTGCTATCGGGCGATCAGACTGCATTAACACATCAGCCGTCAAGGGAACAGATCGCGTGACGTAAAATATTATATAAACGTGCAACTATATATGCTATTTATAAAGCATCGTGGCAGATTAACAACGCCGATTAGTGCAAGCGACTCAACTGATTTTCAATGCACCGTGGTTTCGGACACAGACCAGTGCTAACAGGCTATCAGAAGCCATAGGTGTCGATACAGCAATTGGTTCGAATCCAGGGGAAGTATACTTTAAAGGGTAAACAACACAGTTAAATGTCCCACACGGGAAGAAATCACTTTATAAGTAAATTCATACCGTGTAGGTTCCTCCAAAAAACCGCATTTAATGAACATTAATCAAAGATGAACAATAATGCTACATTTTTGGTATGAACGAGAGATATTTTCATCAAAATTCAGATAATATGTATAAATTATCTTTTGAATAAATTTGCTCTGATTTAAATGGTGAATATTTAAGATATCATCAACAATTCTCAGTACGCCCAGAAACTGGCACCACTGGCATTTTTTACACATTGTGTAGCCCATAGAGAAAGCTATCCACTTAACCCTATTAACTGAACACATCGGGTGTGAAACTACACTTGCACAGTCGAGGTACCGAATCTTGTTTGGAACGTAAATCTGACCTCTGGGGAGCTGTAATGCTGCAAGGCTGCTTGGCTGCTTGGCTGCTTGGCTGCTTGGCTGCTTGGTAGATAATTTATCGATATCCACGTTCAAAATATAACTTGATGAAACGGAGACTCGAATGTGAAATGGCATTTTAAATGCCAGACGAATAAAAAATCCGTGAAATGTATGGAAATATTTTACATTTTAATTCCAGTTGCGTATAGCGTTTCTATTTAAGTGTGCTGCTTTATATGGAAGTAAAAATCCCTGCTGAAAGCAAGACGATAACCGAACGATGCGTACATGGGCTCTCCCGGCGTCGATACCAACCCTTCTCATCACGGGGTATGTCACTAACTTCCAACCTGGTTTTCACAAACATTGGAAAAACCTCCAGCAACTCTGCAATAATCTGGAAAAATTCCAGTTTCTGAGAGCTTATAAATTAAATAGTATGCTGGTGGTGCCTTTAATGTACATTTTAAGGTTTCGCGAAAATCATTTCTGCGTTTTCTACTTGGGCTTAGGGCTTATGAGCATCTTAAAAGCACCAGTTATTGATACTGGGATACTATTGACATGGGAGCAAGCGGCATCATCTCCACCGCCGTTCCCTTTCGGATTTCAGCTGGATATTGTTGGCTTGGCGCCAGCGTCTATCGCAGCATCCCTTATCTGTCTACGACGACCCCGTCGCGGCGCCGGCCGGGCGGCAAAGGGGGCGCCGCACGAGGGCTAAACAAACGCCAAAACAACATTTACGGTGCAGAGTCGGGCATCATAAAAGTGGGCAAGAGCAAATCCACGAGGCTAGGAAAATCGTTAGCTTCGTAGAACTAGGGCAAAAAAAAAACAGTTGAAATAGATAAGCTATTCGGCTAGCAAAATGCGGCTCCCCCGCGATTTGGTTGATGTGCGACAGTGTTATTTTTGGGGTTGTTGACAGCAGGGTTTCTTCAACTGGGAAAAGACAGCGTCCACGAGCTGCTCATTTCCTAATAGAGCTGAGATAGGGACAATTGCACTGCCCCCCCCCCCCACCCCGACGAACTCCTGGCGGCTGCAACCCCCCTGTTCGCCCGATCGCAAGTGTCGCATGGTTAATTACGTAATGGCTTCTGTTCGTATCAGTAAAAATCACGCTCCCTGGGAACAATGGGGATCAACAAAAGGCTCTACAAAAGGTTGCCAGAGCCGGAGGAAAGACCGATGTTGCAGTTTGCAGTTCACGGTCCCATCGTGCAAACGGCGAACTGATAAGTAAACGTTGTTTCTTTCCGTGGAAGATCGGAGAGATCTTTCAATTCAATGGCAATGCGGAGATCCAAGTAATACGCAATATTTCCGATGAAGATAGGTAAGCGCATCCCAGAAAGAAAGAAATAGCAAACGGACGAGGGTAGATTGTTCATATGCTTTTTGCTAAGTTTATTTTTTTTTTTACTAACAGCTGCGTGAATTTTCTAAAATTGTCGAAATTAACATTTTTCCCTAAGACATTGGACTGGACTGATTTGAAGAAATGTTACGATCTACAACAATTATTTGGTACTTTCGGTCAAATTTCTTTACGGTGAAAGTCTGATACCGTTGAATTGTCAATTATTTAAGATCTGCTAACAACGGAGTATCCAGCCACATTATTTAAGTACCAGGCAATCCGAAAATAATTCCAAATTCTCATTTTATCTGAGCTATGATATTCTTCAAACTTTAAAATTAGAAAAATTAAATAGGGATCAGACTCTTGGACTTCTTTGCTGTCTATTTAAACCATGGCTATATTGGCTGAAACACATTGTGATTGCCTTCGTAAAAAATTCGAAGCTTATCTAGCTTATAAAACTATTTAGTTTCGCAAGTCTTTCATTAAAATCCCAATCATTATCATCGGTATAATGTACAACGTCCCACCGATACAAGATTTTTGATGGGTTTCAGGCGTCAAAATCGGTTTCAAACGAAACTTGTGTCATATTTGTCATTCTCCGACAAACATTTTACATTTTATCCAATTCATCTATATAGCCATTGACACAAAAATTACCAAACCAGATTATTACAAATCGCATGCAAAGAAATCGGTCCTTCTATTTCATGTTTTTACAAAAACGTCAACACACCAACTAAATTATTTGTAAGAAAAAAAATCGATCGATCGATATTGTCCTGACAATATCTCTCTTTGAAAAGCGTGGAATGGTTCCAACAATGTCACCGTTGGCAACGGCTAGCCAGGGGCTTTTCACCACAGGCAAAAGTCGCGAACGGTCCCAGACTTCGCCCCAAATGCGCCCCGATTGCGCCCCGAATGCGCCCCGCCACGCAGTGCTTCATACTGCGCGAAGAAAGGCGCCTACAACGTGACGAGCCTCTCAATTGAAGCACGGACTTAAGCGGCGCTCGTGTAAATTCTCGTCAAGAGCAGACTTATGCCGGGCGTGCGTGGAGTGAGCAAGCGAGCGAGCTGGCGACGAATCGCACGGGTGCCGTCATTACATGATTGTACTATCTCTGCTAGATGGTATAGGTGGTAGGTTGTAAGTGCTAGGTGCTAGGTGCTAGATGCTAGGTGGTAGATGCCAGATGCTAGATGCTAGATGCTAGGTGCTAGGTGTTGGGTGCTAGAGGTGCTAGGATGCTTGATGCTAGGTTCTAGATGCTAGTTGCTAGGTGCTAGGTGTTAGGTGACAGGTGCTAGGTGCTAGGTGATAGGTGCTAGGTGCTAGATGCAAGATGCTAGAGGTGCTAGATGCTGAATGCTCAACCATGCTGTAAAACCAAACATTATTTATTGTTTTGGAAGAGATACTAAACTCTTATTACACCTTTCAAGTAGCGTATACTGTGTCACACTATAGTGTGAACAGCTGTCGACTATACAACTACTAAGCTATGTTCTTATAATCGACGTCGACACTCCCTTTCAGTTGTCAATAAATGCTCTAACAAGGCAAAAAGTGTCAATCGATTTGTGCCTCAGATCGGACCATCCCAAGTATTTCTTTTCAAAATTGGTGAAAGAAACCCAGCTAACGACACTCATTATAAAATCTCAAGCTTTAGACTTTCAATATTGAAGCAGGAGGTTGAAAACTTTAAATTACACCGATGTGTAAAGAGCATTGAAAAGGCAACCAGCAAACATTTTTTCGTTTTTAAATCGTTTTTCCCTTTTTTTTGCCGCCACCTAATATCAAAATTTGGAAATGACATAAACTCTACAATTATTTGAAGTGGTCGGAAAATCTTAGATGACTTTGTCCTCGAATCTAAAATAATTTATGTGAAAATTCGACGCATGAAATGGTCGACTGAGTTAATAATATCCACTAAACAAACTCATTACAGAGCAGTATAATTTGGAGATTAGGCGGAATCCCCAAACTTCTTACCCATTGTCTGCGAGGAGAAATGTCTCGAGTCTACAAACGAGGCCGCAAATTTAAAATATTTATAACGATCATTGTCGACCTTCGATGAAAGATACAAAATAACTACTATGAGATCTAGAGCTGAATTCAATCAACTTCAATCTAAATTGTTGCCGTTCATGACAGAAAGTCGACTCGTGCGGACAGCCACGCGGATTTCACGCGGCCGCGGGTCGGAAAATGAAAATCTCATCTCGGAAAAGTGAGCGAGCGACCCGCACAGCGGGCGTGGGTTGATCGGTTGTGAGTGGTGCGATTGCAATTAACAAGTTTCCTGAAAGCATCGCGCAATCAAGCAGCAAAGAACAATTGCCTCCGCCGCTGCCGCCGCTGCCGCTGCTGCCGCTGCTGCCGCTGCTGCTGCCATCGCCGCGGACGTACCAATTACGCAAATGCGTTGCCCATTAGCTAAACACGCGGAGAAACAATCGTGCATCACGCGCTGCCCTCGCGCCGTACGCGCGCGGAGCTGATGAAAATTTACACGACGCTTACATTTCCCCTGATGATGTTATTCATCTCTGTACACCGCGCACTCAATGATTCCAGTAAATTACTGTCAAACATCGCTCGAACAATCCCCGTTTAGCGCGAGGGTGCAGCCATATTTCGTCACCATCATGCGAAACGCTGCGGTTCGACGCCGTTTTGTTTCACTCGTGGACCGATGACAATGTTTTACAGCGGATTATTGCATTCAATCATCTCCCACCAATTAACGGACTTGCCTTTAAAATAGTATGAATGGCTTCATTTCGAAAATCAAGCGTTATATTTTGCTATCATCTGCTTAATTTCAAGTTATTATCGCGTTATCTTGTTATTATTATCAAGTTTATTAATGATGAAACGGCAATTGATCCATGATAAGTAAAAATTTTCACGAAGGCATAGCCAAAAATAAAGGTGTGTTACTTAAAGTACAAAACGAAAGATATTCAAAAGTAGGCAAAATCATTGAGTGAGTGTCACTTTTATGATTGAATTCAACTTGGTTCAGTGCAGTAGCATCGTCAAGTAAATATCAAAGCTTTTCAATTAATTGCCGTGCAGTGTAGAGTATCGTGTATTGTTCCGTTCGGACGCGCGCCGAAATTCGACTGTTGGGTTGGAGGGGGTTGTTGGGACGTGGTGGGTGGAGGGGGTGGGGGGCAATGAAACAAATGAATTTCAATTCTTTCTGCTGACTCAGTGAGCTAAAGGGATCTATCGAATTAACTCCCTCCAGCCAGCCAGCCACCCACCCACCCTCCATCTCGCCGTTCCTCCCACCCCACCTCACCACCCCCCGGCTCCGCTCAGCTGTCATTAACGGGTATTAAATAGAACTTTATCTCTTAATACTGGCTTTGTTCATTGTTCAACTTCTCGTACTGTTTAAGAGATAGTTGCTTGTACCGAGTCATTCAAAGAACTGCTCCCAACATTATAAAACGCGAGACAGCGTGGAGGTGCCGCGCCGTTCAAGATTCAGCTTCGCTCGCGACGGTGGAAGTGCCGTGATTCTTGCACGAACCGATTTAATCACATTAGTGCGAGTGTTTTCAGCTCAATTAAGCTTAACTGGCGTCGTCGTCCGCTTCGTTCTCGAGGGCCCAGAACACGGCAAACACACTCCGACACACACGGCTCGAGTAAACTGTGTTCACCTGCTGGTGGCATTTTCTTGACACAATTGTCTTACTCCTGGTGGTGATTGCAAGTCATTGCGACCGCGGTCAGAGACGCGACGCGATGCGACGCGCGGGGGGTGGGAGGTGGGGGGGGGGGGGGGTAAAACGCATGCTATACAATGTCGCCTCATTAGCCGAGGAAGCCGCCGGTGCCGCCGGTGCCGCCGGTGCCGCCAAATGCAATATGCGATAGGTATTCATGTTGGTGGTGGTGACGGTCATGGAAATGGTGGTCACATGCAACGCAGGGGCGAGCGATCCACCAGGAGGGGGGTGACGTTTGGGGGGGGGGGGGGGGGGGTCTGCGACGACACAAAAGCCGGGTGAAACTGGAAGGCGCCCGCTTCCTGCACACAGAGAGAGAGGGCGAGAGAGGGACAGAGAGAGCTACGACATGTGAAGAGTGGCGCAAGAACGACTTGCGACAACCATTGCGACCCAATGCCATGTTCTCAGTTCGTGGTCACGTGTACAAAACGTAACAAAACTGTAAATAAGTGTGTATATAGGCGAAGCCATAGTGGCCAAAAGAAATATTGTTTCTATTTCAAAATTCTATCCAAATGTGAGTGGCTATAAGTATTGAGTTATTAAGTAGGTAGTAAATTTAAGATCGAAAAAATCTTGGAAAAAAAAAATCAAATCGAAACAAAGTTTATTGCAGTTAATTCATGGATGTTATTATTAACAGCTATTTTGAACCCCATTAATCCATTACAAATATTTATTCTGCTTCGTTCAGAAAATATAAAATAGAGATTTTTCAGCTAAACTTGATGTACACCGGACCACTATGGTAATTACTAGCAACGATCCGAGTCGTTGCTGTAAGTTAGTACCAAAATTACACCAGCATTTTCCGGTGCTTTGCTAAAGGGTCAACTTTGCATTGACCTCAACCGGTCAACCTGTCAATCACGGAAGCGCGTGACAGCACATCCGCCGATTATTCTTTCGATATCAAACTATAAGATCCATCCAAGACTGTGCACCAAATGTCAAGCCTTAGCCCCCACTTTTCCCCTGATCTTCTCAACTCTGGACCGCTGATAAAAGTAGAAGTGACATTCATAGAATATATTCGGTGAATAGATAATGAGAAAAATCCGAGCAGTAGACCGCCACTCCCGGTATATCGGGGCTCTCTCCGTAGCAGTGAGCACTAGGCAGCAGCAGCAGCAGCAGCAGCAGCAGCAGCAGCAGCAGCAGCAGCAGCAGAAGCAGCAGATGAGGATGCTGCAAGGGTCGGACTGTCAAAGCTAACGAGAAAGACGGCGAAGAGAGATCTGACAAAGCGAATGCACAGCGAGCTGAGTAAGCCGATTTCCTACTTATAAACGTCAGTGTATAAACAATGAATTTTAAGCCTAAAAGCGTTTTTTTTTCTCAAAAAGTTGGAGAAAAAGTTTGTAAAAGTATTCAGTTTCCAACCATCAACTTCCAGCTACTAAGCGATGAGTGTGCGTTAGCAATATGAGACGCAGTGAGTGTATAAGTGTGGAGCTACCTTAAATTGAAATTTTATTTGTCCTAATTTGGATGCTTAGAAAATTTTTAAATTAACTTCTAAACAAAAAGCGATAGCCAAAGCTATATTATTGTTCGTCGTTAGGAGGTAATAACTGTTATTTTGTAAGATATTATGCAACTTCTTGTTTATCCATGGATCTCCATCCATCAATATTCAAAATTCAAATGACTCTTCCTCTTTACACAGCCGAATTTTTTCCAGAATTTTTTGATAAAATTTAAACCACTAAAAAACGCTGAGTGGTTCCCGCTGAGGTCGGGTACAATAAAAGAGCCAGCAAATCGTTCAGTTTTTATTCAACTACTCTATAGCGTTCAAGAGAAAACTTAGTCACAGGACGGACCACCAGTTTCCTGAATTCCTATTTCTATTCTTTCTCTTTAATATTTTGTCAATGAAGTTAGGACTGGGTGAGAGCAATAGAGTACGAAAACATGGCATATCAAAAGTATTACCACCTAGCACTCGCGTGTGATCATTTACAATGGCTCGGAATTGGATCACCCGATCACTTCAATTGTGAACAATGAGCAAATCGGAACAGACGTGGATTCCGCCTTCAAAATGGCATAACACCTTCCTGGAATCCAATAATAACCACACACTTAAGAGATGCAGAGGAAATTCCATCGCTGAGAATTTGCTTCCAAATGTTACGCACCGAAAACGATTTAGTCATCAAAACCGATCGCGTTTCATTGTGCTGGTGACCATCCTGACCTCACAATGGAAAATCTGACGATATAGAACGACAAAAAAAAACGAAGAAAAGAAAACACGGTCAACGGCTTTTCCACAACCAGTTGACCAAAAAACAGACTAAATCTCTGACGATTGCACCACACGCCACCAACAGCCCGCTCCGAAAGATTTTTAACAACGATGCATCACAATACGGTGTGTCGCCCCATAATAATGCACCTCAAGTGCTCTAAGTTATAATCTACTTCAAGAAATGAAGCACGAAACTCTCCGAACATAATCGCAGCATTAGATTGATAGATTCAACGAGGATAAGACAGCCCCTAAAGTTTGCTAACTCTCTAACATCAACGAGTTTGCCGAGTTTCCGAGATCCTAATGAAGACTGATGAGTGATGACGGCGACGCTAGCCTTGGCGTCGCGGCGTCGGCGACGGCGGCGGCCTACGACGCCGTCGGGCCGAGAATGAGACGGCGTCGGTGCCGTCGCCATGTCGACAAGCACGAGGGGAGAAGAGAAAAGAAGATGAGCAGATAGTTATTATGATTAATAGTCGGCAAATGCTAGGCCATACGAATTGCTGCGTGCAAGGAGAGGCCACGGACTTGTCATCTCTACCACTAGCCAGCGTTTCTGGAACTGGAAGTACCCTTCGTTCAAATGCGGAGAGCTCAAATCAATGAACCCAGCCCGACTGGATGTCTATATGCACAAGTGTATGCATATATATATATATATATATATATATATATATATGTATAGAAGCCATCTGATACTGTAAAAGCTATCGCTTAGACTAAGGGAGAACAGTATTGATACGAGATGATTGAATTTCCGGTTCACCGAGAACGGGTAAAGTCGATCTGCATACTACGTCTCCCTGCAAAGTAGGAATAATTCTAGTTGCTGTCAGCATGACTCAAGCTAACACAGCGCTGCGAGCACTTCTTGGCCAGTCCTGCAGATCATTCGATCACCGCTGGTGGTGCCGACATCAGCATGATATCTCTCCATAGATGGATCTAGTATTATACGACCAAATAGCAAATAAATCAGCAAAAATGAGCGGCAAGGGAAGGACTCGCTAATGTGAAACAAGGAGGCAAATCGAATTAGGAAGTTAACCCCCCCACCGACCTACCCACAGAGCCATCACCCCAAAACCAGCCCCATTGAGCACGTCAATGGCTGGGGGAAATATGATGGAAAACATTAAGAACGGCTCTAACTCTATTTCGAGTTGTAAGTGAGTTTGGCGAAACCAAGTTTGGTAAATCATAGCGACAGTCTTTTACAGTCTAACCATCCACAAAGGAATTTTAATTCGTTTTCCCGACGCTCGGGAATAAAAAAATGCTCCTGTCTCAATCACGATGCTAACTCGATCAAAATGAAGTAGCAGGACATACGCTTTACGTGATATTGCATGCGCTCGAGTCTCGTGGAGATGTCAAGTTTAGTTGTGACATGAATGACCGCACGAGATTGGTCATATCACGTGCATTATTTCTCGGTTTAGCTCTTTCTGAAAATATACCACAATCTACAACCCCATCTGTGAGTTCCCCAAGACCCAGCATCTCGACTCTTCGCCTCTCGCTTGAAGAGAAATTAATGTTCGAAATTCGCAATGTCTTCTACTTCTGTCGACTTGTCCCACGGACGCGGTCGAGTTTGAACATTGCCGATAAAGAGAAACGCTGGATGGAGCGGGGATAATGCAGTTCTGGAGCAAAAGGGGATGCTCTGACAGCATATCATAATTCAGGCTCGATGGTTTCCATTTAATCTAGCTCTCTCTCTCTCTCTCCTCCTGCAGCGAGAAAACGGGACCCCCTCCCCACACCCAACCCCCCAAACCCTTCCCCCCATCACACCACCCATCTCCAGCCACCCTTCGACGAAATCTCCCGTCTATCTGTGCAATCAATGAGCTCGATCGACTGCCACGAAATCAACAATGACAATCGCATTCGAAACAATTAAACACAGAACACATAAAACCCTTTAGTGACGAATAATTCGACGGTATTAATAATGGTGTAATTTCCATGCATATTTATTCATCCAAGCATCCATGTTTATCACCCTTCCAGACGCTACGCTTGCTGTGGCAACGGCCTAATTGTGGTGGCGAGTGGCCGAGCGACCAGCCATTAGCGAGTTGATTGCTCCAACCTCTTACACTCAAACCGAATCAAGTCCAGGCGATATCCTCGGGTTTCATTATGGAAGTGCAGTACTACACCAAATTGCAAACACCTACCCTCGGAGAGAAGCAATGATATGAATAAACACGCATGTTAATTAGCTCACCAGGGTACCTTCCGAAGTGGTTCTACGTGGTCCTCTTTGCTCTCAAGAGATGAAATCTTGGATTCTAAGAAACTCAGGGTGCGCAAAACACTCATTTAACTCCTTTTCTGCCTCTCGCCGCGTATTATCGGAGCTTGATCGCGTGTTTCGGAACCGTATCGTGTGTTACGCGTGCGTTATGCGTGTGATACGCGTGTATAGCGAGGTGGGACACGGTGGGTGAGCTGCCAGCCGGGGCTGAGGAACCAACAGGTTGGGAAACGCAATTGCGCCCCAGGGAGTTGCCCCTCCGTTTCCCGACGTTTGCCAAGCGCCAGAGGCGGCCTCGTTCGCTCGTTTGGGAAGCAATCATAAAGGAAGGTCGCCAATGCACCTGCTGCTGCTGCTGCTGCTGCTGCTGCTGCTGCTGCTGCTGCTGCTGCTGCTGCTGCTGCTGCATCTGCTGCTGCTGCTGCATGATACGTGATGCATGCTGCCTGCTGCTTGCTCCTGCTGTTGCGGCTCGAACCGCAACAGGTTACCTACATCCTGATTCCACGATTCCTGAGGTCGATTCGATTCGTGGCAGACGTCGAGACAGCCGCGAGAGGGGATTCAGTTCACATCCTGCCCACGGATCTAACGAAACTGCCAATTTCAACTGCATTGAAGTACGTGGGGCGTTGATGTGGCGGCAACGGCGACGACGACGACGGCGACGACGACGGCGACGACGACGGCAATGGTGGTGGCACATTGGTGGGGTGCAGGCAGAATTGGCAGGGGGTGATGCTGTGAGTCGAGAAAGTCGGGAACAAATAGTATAATCCACGCACGTGCCGAAAACGTTTTGTTCAGAATAAGAGAAAAATAGCAGAACTCCTCGAAAATCACGATCTCGTCCTTATTTCTACATAACAGAGTTGAGGAAAAAGTACGGAATTTTATTAACAATAATTTTAACTGTATAATGGCTGCGAGAACAATGCGAAGACGAAAAGAGCACCTACGCCCGATGTTTTAATATAAATTAACTACGCAAAAATTCGCTACGTGATGTTTAATGCGTGTGATTGTGCAGCCCAATTTCCGAGCGTGAGATGGAGAGAGAAAGAGAGCGCGCGAGAGGGAGAAAGAGAGAGAGTATAGCGAGGCGATTAACAACAAGATGAATCTGCGCGAACGGATGTTAAGTCGATGATTTTGCCGATTTCTTTGAGGCCATTGAAGCGGCGGGCCACAGCGCGGATGATAGGGTTGCCAGTTGCCACTGATATTGCTACCGCCGATGCATTCAATGGCCTCGCGTCCTGCGGGAAATCAGGGATAAAACCAAACTAAAGCAACCCTCTCCCGAGCGTCTGCGGTCCGCGCTTTGACACAGCCAAGCGTGGAACCGTTGAATAGAGGTTTGCGTAAACCTCCGGGGAAAAGTCCCATCCGCCAACAGTTCATCTGGTATCAGACATCGAAGAAGAGACAGATCCAGCTTGGCAGTGATTACGACATGGAAACCACCGAGCTCGGTGCAGCGCTCGCCCCGTGCGAGTACCAGCGTCATCCTGCCCAATACCGCCGACCTGATGAGGCGAATTAAATTCGCAATCCCAATCGTTTCTGCCAGTCAAATGCACTCTGTCGATTCTGCGTTGAGCGCAACGGCAATTTTCAGGGATAATATTACGGCCGCTGTGTAAGCTGGCTGGCTTTGTGTCCGCACGCTACACTGGGTGATTTGATATGTCGCCCATCAAACATAGCCCGCGGCGGCACCGGCTTATGTTTGCAGCAATCTCGGCGTACACAACAGATAAACAGCAGGGGAAGCCGACGCAGCCGTTATTGGAAATCAGATTTGGCATTAGAGACCATTGAAGAACACGGCTAGTCCGCGTGCCAGATTACTCACTCGAAAGCGAGCAGCTCGTGTCTACCTTATATACCTACTTTTAATAAGCGCGCGAGTCGCGAGGGTGCAGTAGAATATAACAAGGCCTTGGGTGGGTGGGGGACGCCCCCACGCTCGCAACGACGAGCTATTTTGTCGAAGGGAAGCTGTCAGCATCTGCATCATCATCATCATCATCACCACCACGCGATCGGCAAGTGAATCCGACTTGTTGCAATCGTCCGACATGTTTCAGAGACGCAATTGCGTCGATCCCAAGAATCAATTACGCGGCTGGCGGCGAACGGTTGAAGGTTGAAGTAGCCACTCGGCACGTTCCGATCGGATGGCACAGCACATCCGCACCCACCCCACCCCCCCACACCGTGGGCTCGTGTACCAGCCAGCAGTACACGCAGTTTATTAGGCCGCTACATGACAGGTTTCACTCATAGAAAACACCCCTTTTAATAAACACCCGCTGTTCCCCACCGTGGCTCCGTCGCACCCATCCCCCTCGCCGCCACCCGACCCCTCCGGCGGCGATAGACCCCGCCGCCATCAAAGAGTCAGAACATACCCGCCGACTGTGTAGCGAAACTTGATGAGTTTCGGAGGCCCGAAATTTGCGTGGCGGCAAACTTTCAGGCCTTGTGACGTGCGCGGCAGCCCGCGTGCGGCTGGTCGGGGGAGGCTCGTCTCAAAGGAGCAGGCAACAGAGGCGGGAGCGGGCGCGGAAGCCGCAGCAGTAATCTCCCTGCATGCAGACACTCGCGCGCGTGCAGGACACTAATTAGTGATCCGTTGACTCCATGGCGGGCTATTCTAGTCTGGGGCCGAATTGATTCGAGATTTTCGTGCGGTGGCGTATGTTACAATTTGTCGCGTCAAAGGCGGGAGTTTTAGAACGGAATTATCGGGTTGCCGCAATGCAATCAGCCGGCGGTAAACGCGTGTGAGAGAAGGGAAAACCGCGGCCGGGCCTTTCGTGTACAAACTACAAAGCACTAACTGAGTTTTAACTCGGATTTTGTTCTCGATCTCGGATCATTTTCACACGAACACCACATGGCTGTTACTGCGAGCAAAATATGTTGTGATCTAATCATGGCTATAACTTTATAGCTATAGCTGAACTATAGCGAACGTTATTGAGCCTGTTGCTCACTTAGTTATATGCTAAAGGTATAATTTAGTTAAAAGTCACCTATTGATCCTGCAAGCTTTGCTCACTAACTTACTGTTAGTACACTCAAAGAAACTTATCGATTACTAAACACCTGGTTATTCGTAATTAAAATTCAATATTTTAACTTAAATGACATGAACATATACATGAGACATAAACCGATACACGTCGCACATGTTTGGTGGTGGATGAATGGATGAATCGCAGAATCAGCTCCGAGCAGAGTTGGAAACAGAAAGTAGTCCATGAGTTGATGACAATTTGTCAACCCAAAGGACAAACAGCAACGCAAAGCACCCAATATACTCTATACCGCTCCAAAGCGCACCCCCCGAAAAAGTAAAAAGGATTTATAGCCGGCCAACAAGCATGTATTTTTCGTTGACGTCACTTCCATCCACTGACTCTCCCACCCAATTCAACTGCGTCTTGGTTCCAAAAAATGTTCCAGCAATTACTGTCACACCGCGGTCTAATGCAAGCTGTATCCGACAGTGGAGGTGCCGTGTTCGAGACTGCTTAGACAACAAGCGTCTCTTTTTCCTGGGGAAAGCGAGCGTTTTTCCGGTATATTATTGCACCGATAAGCGCAGGACGTACAGGAAACATCGCAGGAAAAGTGGTGACCGCATCAGGATACGAAACCGATGCCCATTGTTTTCCGAGCAAATGCTCTAGGTGTTTGTGGGGAAGATGGGTACATGAACGCTTCTTTTGCGAGCTCCGCATCTTTAGCTCAAGGCTGAAATCGCCAACATTTAAATCGGACGTAAACTGGCATAAGTTTAAACGGCTATGGTCTGTTTAAGCTTTAAGGCGTGTTTAAATTTTAGTGAAACCAGAGTAGATCATTCGCCGTGAACACAACGAGTGCCGAGTGCGTGGCTCGGTTTTCGTCACAACTGGTACTTCTATTGCTGCTTCGATTGCTGCTTTGATTGTTGCTTTGCCACCCAAAAACCTATAGCGATTTTACGATGCAAGTGAAATCCTTTGCTGCGTGAATTGTCCAGCTTCGCGTGATTAGCCAGCGCAGAAACGTGCCTGATTACGTTCGCTCCAGCCTGCAGCCTCCCAGTCGACCAGGGGGACGATCTGTGTGATCTGTGTACCATAAGACTGTCCAGCCGGCGAATGTCAGGCACCAGCCCGTCGCACAGGGTTCATGCATGGCCGAAATCAAGGAAGGAAATGGCAAAGTGGCTGAAATGTGCTTTTTATGTAGCGATTTCTCACTGGCAAGCGCGTAGTAAAGACGCGCGTGTTGTGTGCTGATGAAGATGGAGCTATCAAGACGGACGGTAAAGTGGTGGTGGTGGTGGTGGTGGTGGTGGTGGTGGTGGTGGTGGTGGCGGTGGTGGTGGTGGTGGTGGTGGTGGCGACGGTGGCGACAGTGTTGGTTGTTTCCACGGCAGATTGCACAGCGTCGGCGTCGGCGTTGGCGTCGGCGTCGGCGTCGCCAGCGTCGTAGGCGTCAGGGTAAGGGGGAGCCCAACCGATAACTCACCGATCACCGCGCCAGCTCATCAATCAAAAGTTCGTGCACGGATTCACGAATTGAAATGTTTCCCATGCGTGACAAGATTTGACTTTATACGTAATAGATGAGATTTTTATTTTTATTGACATTAGAGATAAAAGTGTGTTTCTTTTTGTGACATTTGAAATTCACTTCTTTCTCCTGTCGCTCCGCGCTCCGTTTTCATTTTCTTATTCTTTATAAAGGTAAACGAAACGAAGCTAATGTTACGTTCTTCAGACACTGGCGACGTCTCCGCAGTGACTGGATGGCAATAAAGCTATTTATTTTTTAATATGCCACGTTCGGTAACTCGTCCCAGATACGACTAGGGTGCTCGAGACTAATGAAATTGCAATATTAACTCGAGGAAACATTCAAGTGGGTATCTAGTGCCGTATTTATAGTTCTACTTTATATCTGCTCCCCTTCGACGCAAAATTTGACGGCGTCGACGCGGCGTCAGCAAGGTATCAAGCCGACGCCGACGCCGACGCCGACGCCGCGAGCGGTGACGCGCTTTAAACATACAAGCTCTGCATTTAGTATCGGTGTTTGCCGGTTGATTGCAATGCGATTCAAACAGCGCAAAGCGGCACGACATCAAACGGCGTCCCCTGCTCTTGTCTCGACCCTCTTCACAAAATCCACGCGCTCGCGCGCGCAATTACATTCGACATAATTTACACGATCTAATCGACTGAAGTCGTGTTCCCGCAAGATATTAAAAAGGCAATAGAAAAAAAATCCCTATCATTTTCACCTACCCTATTGTCCTCGATCGTGTATGAAAGGAACCCCGTCGTTTAGTCGTTTCACACGGATATTCGTGGAAATCTTCGCGCGTGGGAGTAGATTGTCGTCGTTCGCCTCTCTCGGCAATCGATTTGATTAATTCCAAGGCGGTTGTTTCGAATGGGTGGCCAGGGCGCGGTGCCGAGTGCCGATTGATTCCAGGGGCAACGTTGTGGTGTGACTTGGTGACTCCGTGACTTGCGAGCCCGCCGGGACCCGTTTGCATGCTAATGGACTGGAAAGAGCGACAGCAGCAAGAAGTTCGGGAATGGCGGGAGGAGCAGGAAGAGCTGCAAGCGTCAGGGAAGTGGGAAGAGTGTCCCAGTAGCGAGTCGCACGCCGCGAAGGGCGAAAGCCTTGGCGTGTGTGTGGGTGGGTGTGTGGGTGGGTGTGAGATGCCACGACAGTCTTTCAGTTTCCTATCCCAGTCTCACTGGCCGACGCTTCGCCTTCACCCCATGCTAGTAGCTCGCGCTCCAAGATAAATGCAATTCAATCTCTGATGCACTTTCCACGCACCACACAGTGCCGCATGGCCAAAAGGGGAACTTCAACCCCAATTTAGCAAATAGCATCCAATAGACGTACAATTTATATCGTTCTTTCGTGGAGCGGGGACAAGAGAAATTGTCGTGTGACGTTTCCATCTCTGATCACTGAGTGGTACACAAATCATTTGACTCTCAAACTTAGTATAAGTAAATTTCCTCTGGCAAAATAGTGATGTATTCTCTCCCCCCCCCCCCCCCCCCCCCGAGTGCTATGCAACCAGCCCGGAACAAGCGAAATGAAAAACGGTGCATACATGCTCAAACCTGCGAGGGCTCTCACCCAGTTTTTGCTTTCAAGGCACACTCAGTTTTTGTTTTAAGAGTAAATCATTATCGCTCGGCGCTGTGTTCATCTTTCATGCCAACAAAAAGTATGACGATAATTTGGAGCCATCGACTATTCTTTATTTCTATACCTGAATAATAACTTTAATAATCAAAGTTATTAGTTAAAGGCTCGCAGGTGTAATTGAAAAAAAAGTCAATGGTCTTACCTAGTGTTTGAAGTAGACATTTTGAAATGGCACCATGCAGATCTAGTTTTTCAAGATGGTGGAATGTCAAATTGCTTGAAGGGTGAACTCATCCTGTATAGAGTGTATATCATTGCAGAAACGGTTGCACGGTACGAAATACGAATGCTCGCTATGGATTACATTGATATGTGTCCTGTGGTGCTATTTGGTGCTATCTTGACTCCAACCGAGCTGCCTTTGTGTCGAGACTCGTATTGTGGTTTCACTTTTTCGATGCGTTTCGCGGACAATGGCGTCGTCTGGAGCGAGGCACGGACTTCATCATGCTAATGGACAAGTGCCGCTTGCTTACGACAGAAATAGGGGTGAAGGGGGGGGGGTGGAGAGGAGGGGGAGGGGGGCTACGAATTCCCTGTCTCAGAGCACCATCGCAATGCCAACTAAGAGAATGGATTTCAAAATCACTCCCTGCGTCTCCCTGCGTATCGGCCTACGTGTGTATTTGTATGATAATAGACATGCGTGAGCAGAAATTACATTTTCTTACGTCATACATTCGTCACTGGGAAATCATTCGACGTGGATCCGTTAGTTAAAGTAAGAAAGGGAGGAGGAAATATTCCGTTAGAAACTCGAAGTAAAATTGCACCAAGGCGTACATGAACAACATGACATATTGTCAAGCAAACAAAACGTGGTTGTGTACGGCTAAGTATAGCAACGACAAATGAGTGTGGTGATTTATTCCAGCATACATCATAGAACCTGTCGCGTGGTCGTGCGTTGAGTGAAAGATGACCATTCGCATCCCAAATCTTATCACTCTTCCCGCGAGGCCCGAGGAAAGTTAGCTTTTGTTCGAACTTGCAATGGGCTTGTAGAAATCAAGCCTATGCCAGATAAAGATGGCTACAATGGAGATCAAGAGTGACCCTTTCATCACATGAATAGGGGATGAAAGAATCAGGATCAAGTAAAGATCAAGATACGATCCTTAAGGGATTGCTTGGTAACTATACAAAAGGAGGGGTGGGGAGGGTGATGAAGTTCGATAGCCCCATCGGTTGTTTGCAGTTTGGGCTGCCAGCGTGACTGTCCCCCACGAGGAAAGATTTATTTCTTACGCAAATAGATGGGCCAAGCTGCAAAGTACCGTCAGCTAAGAGCAATGATCGGAAATTTTCTTAGACGTCAGGCATTTTCCTCATTTTTAAAAATACGTGCACTGAGGTAAAGTAAAATATATAAATTAATAATATTGAAACTCGTAAAATTCAGACGCGTTTTATGTCGTTACGATGGTGTACAGCTAGGGTATTCTGCCTAGGGTTGTCGACCTCTGAATGGAGAGCATAAATCATTACCATCATTACCAGAAAAAATACCGTCATTGTTTCCAATTGAAGAATTGAAGATAAAAATCAGGTCCATGATAAAATTCCTGGCAATATTCAAATATTCAAAGGCTCGTAGTACACCAATCTATCCCGAGATTTTCCTTAACAATTGAAATATTTCCTGACATTCGTCGACCGAGAAATATACGAGAGCTGTATAAAACAACAGCTACTCTAAACGCGTTTTGTAAATTCTTAATTATTTCACCTAAATTGATTCCCATAAATACCAGCATTTTTAATTGAATTTTCAATGCGACACAAATAATGCAATGGTGAATAGGAAAACGTTCCGTAAAATTTGACACAAATTAACTGTGTAAACCAATATGCTGATCGTTTTTAGTTTTCTATAATGGATTGTACGCTATGTGTGTTTAAAATATGTATGCGGAATTCACCATAAATACTGAATGCATATCAATCAAAAATGTCCTACAACATAATCTACGCACATCCTATATCAATTTATCAAATAAAATTAACAAATTCGTTGAAGTGAACGCACTGGTTTGGTGGGTAGGTATCGGTAATAAACTGGTAATGGATTGCGTCTTGTTGTTATAGACATACTTCATAAAAAAAACTCCCACCAATCTCAAATGAAGAATAACCAATCCTTCTACGTTGTGTTTGGCATGGCAGCAGCATATACCTGTGCTCTGCGAGATAAAACGCAATATGAGATGTCGTTTATTCCAATTCAATACCAACACAACTCCATCCCTACCCTGCGTCAGGTCTTGCAGGGATATTAAACATCAAGTGCCAGACTCGTCTTACAAAAATACTCGTCGAATCCCGATCAATAATTCCCAACTATTAACGACGGGGATTGCTTTAGACCTCAGTCCACACCCAATGGATTGCGATTGGGGAGAAAAGAAAGGACCTCTATCACGGTGTCACGCGGTGAATTCGTGGGAGGGTGTGGGTGGTGGCGGCGGGGGAGGGGGGGGGGGGGATTGATATCACACCTCATTCGGTTGGCATCTTGACAGCGTTCAAAGGTGATTGCATATTTGCCAGCAATACATCATCTTTGTCGGTGCTAACAAGAATAGAGTTGAGTTAACACTAACATGCTAGACAGCAACATTGGAATTTGTAGACAATGTAGGGTTATGTTATAGTATTGGTCATAACCATGGTATAATAATGTATTAGTTGTAAAGGAATTCTTCTTCGTACTTTTATCGTTGAATTAGTACAGGGCGAATGTGACGGATCAGATGTATTCCCTAGCCAATAGCAACGAAGAATCATCATGAATAACCTTGTTCAAACTCGAAACTAAATATTCTTACTAGCTCGATTTCAACCAATTTCATGTATTCAAATCACAAAATTTATACAAATACCGAAAATACACCTGGTACTAATCTCTGTTCCAACAAAAATTCAGTAGATTTAAGTAAACCTTACCTTTAATGCTGGTATTCGAATGATGATGACTTACAACCAAACAACTGCATGCTAACGACGAACGTACCTGGTCAGACCCAAGTGAACTACTGACTAGACATCTGATGCTCGGTTCTCGGGTCCCCTCAAATGCACGAGTATCGGTAGGTACTAAAAATGTTACAAATTAATTAGGTCCAAGAGACTCTGCAGTGCATCCAAGTATATAAATAACATAAATTACGGTGTTGTGTTTTGAGAGGCATCAGCATGGGTATTCAGTAGTGCATAGAAATGGAGTATTGGCCATTATGATTCGCGTTCTAAATGTCGCTCTGATATGGAATTTATTACGAATTTATTTATAGAAAATCAAGAGATTAATATTTCTCATTAGTAACTTTATTTTCGATGGACATTTTAATTTATTCAGTTTTCTACTGTTCATCTAGAAGTCGCTACCTATATCAATTTTTTTGTAGAAAATTTGAATGATTATGATCTGGAGATACTAGTTAAGGATGATAAAAAAATATAAATATGTTCGCTTTTATGTTTTGGTCCTTGATGAATATTCAAGGAAAACTTTGATTCAACTTTGCAATATACTTTTTGAAAGGAGCCGTTGCGCAAAGACGCCATAAAAAGCAAAGTAGAATGTATTCAAAAATTCTGAAGAACGCATTTTCAAGAGATTCTAAGTACTGAATAAACAGAACTGACAAAAATGACCAAAAAAAGCATGTCAGCATATTGTCACGTAAAGTAAAAAATGAGGAAAATCTTCATATTGAAAGTTTTTCATTTGCGATTCATTTTTTATTATTATTGAAATTTTAATGCTTTACTTTACAGTATAGAGAAACTCTCATTAAAATAAGTAATAACCTATTTACAATCACGCTCATTCTTGAATTACTAAATATTTATTCTAATTCCTTCTGCTAACCAGCAAACTAAAGATCAAATGGACATGAATTTCATAGCCGTTGATTCCAATAGTCGCGTTATTCGCAAAGAAATATACTTTGTCTTGAAAGAGGAAATTAATTAGGCAAACATATTTACTAACAAGCAAGAGAGAAACCTGTTAGGTGCAATTTTGTTTGAAATGCAATATTATTATGTGACCATTTACCCATGAAGCCACCGTTAGTTACGTATATTTTTCCTTTGTACCAACCTGAAAGAAAAATCAGAAGGTTTTTCGAATCGAGTTTACTCTTGGCAACCCCTCCTTCGATTCCCATTATACGTTCTGCTCTAAGCCCGCTAATTAGAAAATATCAGTTTAGTTCGGGCAGTTAATGTAAACAACCACTATACCCATCAAGGAGTTAGTATTGATAGGAATTTATAGCTAGTAGGAGAGGAGCTGTTAATCTAGGCAAAATGCCTGCAATGCCTTCAAACTGCTTGCGAGATTAAGAAAATAGAATGAAAAAGTTCTTAGAAGTTGTTTACGGACCTGCTAACGTATGTTAAATGCGGAAGGACAAATTAGGGGAAAAACTCAGATGCATGTACAGAATAATATTATCAGAGTGAGCTTTGTTCCGATCACACGAAATTCTTGTAACCACCGAAGATCCCTGTTTGTGCGCCAATCATTGTTTTTATGTATCATGGTGAACTGGTGATTCCAGTCCCAAATAATTACTAGATCCAAAAGTAAACAATGGAATGTAGCACACGTTAACGAGTGGTAACATTTCTTCTGTAACTTGTGGCGATCGAAACAAATCTAGTGAGATATAGTTTGAGGTCAGAGGTAGTTAGAGGACGTATATGGCTTTGTCCATAACATTGAGCTGGCTCGCATGGGATGATTGTGGTAAATCACTAAATAGAATCAAGTTAACACATTGTGTGACCCATATTGAACCGACCACAAAATTGTGTAGCACCGATTGAAATAAATCCATCGTAACTTAACGATAGTAGAATTGACGGGATTCCTGGTATTAATTTAATCCATTTGTGTAGACAATCAAATGCATTTGCATGGAACATTGCCGAGAGGTTAAAGGGTTAACGTTAAATATTAATGTGTTATGTCGCATAGCAAAATGCAGATTCTGAACTAATTTAATACACGTTATGTGGCATACACAATTAACGTCCAACGCAATTGTGGTGTCTCGTAATTATTTTTTAACGGTCTACTAAACGAGATAATGTCACAAAATAACAGGAGATCAC
Organism: Nemurella pictetii; assembly: GCA_921293315.2. Lineage (NCBI taxonomy): Eukaryota > Metazoa > Arthropoda > Insecta > Plecoptera > Nemouridae > Nemurella > Nemurella pictetii. The sequence goes on along the minus strand of OV121116.1, from coordinate 20,431,973 downwards.
TTCTAGAATCAATACAAGTAATTTAAAATATAAATTTACTCTGACTTACTTAACCAGAGCCAAGTCATAAAAATAACTTAGACCAAAATATATTCAAAAAGATATAGCAATCTAAAAAAAAACATTCTAAAATGGTTATAATTCTAAACTTTGTATGCGTCCACGGTATCAGAAAAGACAATCGTAATAAAAAACAATGTACCCCTTTTTTCAGTCACTCCCCTACTTCTACCCTCAGCGTGCATTTCGCCCAGTTCTCATTTTCCGACACAGGGAAACATAAAGCAGTTTATGTGCTCTCAATTCTGTTGGGTATTTATTTCGATTGCGATTCAATTAAATGAAAGTAATCTGTTATCAGTGTAATGCACTTGCGACAAATAGCCCGGATCAGCATGAAAGATGCGTTACTGCTCGGCATCCCCAAGCTCCTGCCTCCAACCCCCTCGCCCCCCCCCCCCCGTCACCCGCCTGCTAATCTCGCGCGTGTTCGCGAGAAAAAGGGGATGGAAAGGCTGCTCGGTGCCGGGAAATGGGCGATCGAGGCTCTCTGCTCGCTCCCTGTTCGCTTGCGATGAATTACTACCGATCCAACCAGCAGATACTCAGATGGCCAAACTGACACATTGTTAGCGATAAAAATAATGAAGTGTCATCTCCTGAGATTCTGTTGCGTTGGCGTTTGCGATCGCGTAAATCTAGAGACTAGGAAATTCTCGTTGCGTGCCGGAAAGGCTTGTAAGTTGTTGTAACTAAATCCGTTTAACAGCTACAGACATAAACAAGATAAAGTGAGCAGAATGTAAATTTATGGTCGTAGCAGCAGAAGGGGAGGTAAAATCGTGAACAGCATTGAAACAAAATGCATTTTCTTCGGGGATAAAGAGCACTCAATTGTGGGTGAGCACTATAGCTCTGCAGGCAAGCATTAATGTCGTCGTCGACGTCGGCGTCGGCGTCGGCGGCTTCGTATTCTAGTAGTTGTTTGTCTAGAAAAGAGGAGGGTGACAGATGACCCAGTGGCTTGCTGACCCTACCTGCCCCCTACATCTTGGTCAACCTCTCGACTCACAGCACTCGTCCCTCTGCACGCTCACGCCGTAACAAGCTTGCCAGATGGACGAGAGGGAACCGCGTGAAGAAAAAAGGGTCTCTTAGGAATACACACAGGAGAAATTGCCTGTTAAAAGAGATGAGGGCAATTATTTACAAGTAGATGGCTGAGTTTATACTCACTTTCTATAGGCTACCTTCGTCACGTTTTTGTTACGAAAAGACTAGTCTGGCCTGGTAAGTGCTCTCTGCTGTATAAGAATCGCGATATTTCTCATTCATAGGGGTCGTGTAATGCTATCATTTCTATGACTCGATATATTTTATTCGACATCACGAAATATATCACATGTGTCTCGACTTTGTTAATGAACAGACAGGAAATGGAAATTGAACTGCATCGATGCCAGCCATGGCAAAACTTCCTATTGTTAACATTAACGCGAAGATATTATATTATCTGCTTTTGACAACAGCTCTTGAAAAGAAGAGAATGCCGAGAATACGTCCTCTCAGTTTACTCCCCGTAATATCTGGCCTTTATGCAGAGCACGATCGCTATCCAGTATCCTCATAGCCACCAATACCATGCCAGCACCGCCACTACCATCATCACCATCACCACCATCACCATCACCACATCACCGCATCACCGCGATCACTACCACCTTCTAGTTCTACCTTGCACCATCAAGGAGATCCGTTTACAAATGACTCATGCCTGCCCATAGACCAAAGTGTTTAACAGCGTGAATTCAGAATTTACTACCGTGTGTTAGTGTAGAGCGCCCCGTGAAGGTACAATGCGGATACAAATCTATTTTTGCACTCGGAGCGAGACGACGTGTCTTTTCATTGCACTTCAAGTCCTCTATGTTGCCAATTTATTGACTTAATTTAAAAAATGTATTTATAGACAATTTCCAGGAAGTGGAATAGTGTTTAGTATATATGTATCGAAAAATAAAATTCTCCAGAAATATCACCTGAACAGGGATAAATGGAGCTATTGCTATGGTTTTAGTTTATGTCAAGAAACCTTTATAATCATCCCTACACTAATATCTTTTGATAATATGGCCTCGTTTATGTTATGTATTTAGAATTCAGAAGATGCAAAGCTTTCAGTGTATTACATCAGATTAAGGAAATGCGTAACAAAAGGCGAATCCTTGCATCCAAAAGGTATTGAAATCGATTCGAGCAGCAGCTTGCGACTCACAAGTTATTACATAATGCCAGGCTTGATATTTAGTTGATTGGTTGACTTGATGGACGTCCTGTCACCGTCTGATTTATGCGCCTAGGTATCGGCTGGCTGCCTGTGGCTCGCTAATTCAACTGGATAATTAGGGAAGTCTCCCCTATACAGCGCCGCGACGTCTAAAGCGACGTCTGGCGACGCTTGCTGACACATCAAACACCAACCGTCCGTATACGCGGCTCGACCACAGTTCATCAAGGTTTATCACTGTAACACTCGCGTGACGACGATAGAAGCATTGGGGCAATAATACGTGACGATGTAGACTATGATATTTCATTATCGTCTAAACGGACTTTCAAATACACAAACAAAACGGCGACTAATGGGTCCTATTGTGTTCCAGATTTGATCGACGAAAGCCATTAAAATCCGATCAATAAATAAGGATGAAAGGTGGAATGACAATGCTGCTACAGTTCTCGATTTATAATACTCCGTTCGATGTTTTTTGATGCAGCACAAGGGAAATTTTTTGACAGCGTATTTATAGCATTTTCATCTTGTGTTTTTCATTTTATTTTTAGAAACCAGCGATATGAGGAATTCGAAATGCCGTCCAAGGACACCAAGCAAACAAATCTCGGGTAAGACTGATTTCCCTTTTCGATCTAGATATTTATTTCTCGCCAAACTGACACGAAACAATTATTCATGTGATTAACATGAAATCTCTTAAAAGAAAAATGCTGGATTCTTTTGAACACAAAAAAGGGGTTTAATATCACTCCAATTGCTCTTAATCGGCACTCAACTTAATCGTAGCTATATGAAACATGGCGAACCCCTGTAGGAGCTGTTAACAATGGTAATATGCTAACGAGTATATTCCGATGGGCGATGGGCGATGGGCGATGGGTGATGTGAGAAATGCGATGAGAAATTGCAGAATGGCTTCAATGTGCTTCCAGCTACAGCAAGTCGGAAGAGGAGAAGGGTTTCGGCGTTGGCGTTAGCTTGGCAGAAGACGGCGTCGGAGGTGCCACGACACCCGAATCACTACCGGAACCGGAGCGGCCTCCATTGCGACACATCGACAAGTACATCCGGCCGGAACTACCCTGCCTTACCAAACGTTACACGATTGCACTACTAACTTGCGTTGGCTTCATCATATCATTCGGTATGCGTTGCAACATGGGCATGGCCAAGCTACAGTTCGAACACGGGGTGAGTTTTCTCAGCATTTCAATCGCTCTTCCAAGTTCCAAATAGAATCAAAGTTAGTTTTAGGTGGTCACGGCAAAAGCTGATGACATTGTCTCGTGGTCAAGTGACTGTCTCAGAATTTGCAGCTCGGATGGTTTCGAGGTACCACTTAAACCACAATCAGGACGAGTCAGCCACTGGAATACCATCGGGCCCCTTGGGACTTACTAACAGCGAGCTAGAACCTGTTTATACGCTCTCACATAAGATAAAGTCAGAGAGCTGAAGCCATGGAACGTGTAACCCTTTTTCATATGACGTAACATAGAGTGCGTTGTTCGCCCATTAGCAGGGATTTCCCAACCCCATGTTGTCTCCCCCGCCCTCCCTCGCCCCTGCCCCAACGTCCCGGTCCACCATCCCCGACGCCGTCGCTACCCCAACCCCAACTCCAACCCCATGACGTTACCGATCGAACGCGATTTTATATTATATTCCCCCCCGCGACAAAACAAGCGTTACGATATACGATATAATTGTGATTCTTTTTTTTTCTCAACAAACTTTTACTACACTCCCCCTTTTAATATGATGGCCTATTGTTAACAAAATCTTGCCTCATATAACAATTTTTCGTAGTATTTTCAGTCTTCCCCTTATCCCGGAAGCTAGGCCCGTTATGCTGACGGAGAGACTAGGCAGGGGCGGTCGTATGAATGGAGTAGGAATTACAACCGGTCTTTTGCTATGACGCCTTCAAGTGCAGTAGACAAAAGCAATGTCGAAAGCGTGTGCAATCCGGGGGAAGAAGCGCCCTGCGCTCGATTTCCCGCCGGGCGCTGCCGCCATCCAACGCTGTTCAACGCTGTTCAAAGCTGTTCAAAGCTGATCAACGCTGTCCAACGCTGTTCAACGCTTTTTGACACTACCCAGCGCTGTTCCCTATCACTCACACCTCATTTACTCCAAACGGGATTACTGGAGCAGACTTGAATCTGATCAATGTCTTGATGGGTGCCAGCTAGGCCAGTGTGCTGGCAAGATATAAGACACGTAGGACACGAGGAAACTTCAGACGCGTAATCCGATCACTTCATTTGGTGAAAAATCATATTCTTCCATACATTTTGGGTTACTTCGTGGTTGATAATTTACTGTTAAATTCCTTGGAACATGGTGTTCATTGAAAAAAATCATAGAATCGCATAGGGGCAAAACTATTAATAGAAAATTTCCTTGTGGAAAGTTGCCAGTTGGTTCTTTTTTTATTGCATGCGAAGAAATAGAGAAAAATCTAAACAAATTAAAATTTTCAAACCGCATTCAGTTCCCATGAAGCTCTTCATCAGAACTCGAAAAGGCGTTTCAGCAAAGGTTTCAGGATTTATGTCTGTATTCCAGGCTGACAGCTTCAACTGGACTGTCGGCATGGAAAGTGCAGTCGACTCTTCCTTCTTCTGGGGTTATTTGGTGACACAAGTCCCTGGCGGCTTCTTAGCGTCCATGTACCCAGCAAACAGGTGAGTTCAGCTCTCAGTTAAACACAGTCTGACAGCTCAGCTCGCCTATCAGCTCGCAAACATCTATCGACATCTTGAAATGCTTTCAGAATCTTCGGCACTGCCATCTTCATCTCTTCGTTTCTAAATCTGTTAGTTCCCGGAGCAACGCTCCTTCATCCGACAGTGGTGATATTGGTTCGCGTCTGTCAGGGACTAGTCGAGGTGAGTGGAATTCTGATTCTTATAACTATATTCATAAAAAATTCATCAATCGTGTGGCACGACCAAGTGATGAGAATATATACCACACTTTGTTACTTCGACGAACGAGAATAAAATAATATAATTAGTTTGCACTATCATATCAATGGAAATATAGCCGTGCCTTTATTTTCCACCACCTATATCCCAAAACATTAGATAATTCGAAATTCGAACATTTTCTATCCCGATACTATCCCAATCATAAGTGTGCTCGTCATCAGAATTATTAATCAATTAATTACGTACCTTTGTTAAAATTTGACTTCAATTTAAGCTTGTTATTGTTTCTAGTTTAGTGCTATAAATTCCCATGGAAGATATAAGAAAATAGAATCATACCATAACCCATAAATTCAATAAAAAAAAACATTGCACAGTGAAAGATGTCCCTCCGTGGACAAAAACAATGCTGTCCATCAAGCATCGATCGACCATCGATGGCCACTACGTCCTCGTGTATAAATAAGCAATCTCTCGTAAAGCCCAATAAAGCCAGCACCCCACTCGCACCCAATTGTATCTCGCGGCAAGCTTGGACCCCCGCACTTATATATAGCTATTATTATTTTCACAACAAACGCCGATGAGCCCCTCGAAAGACACCCTCGCCACCGCCTTGGGGTCTGGTAAGGGTGGTGGGTGGCAAGGAGGGACATTTCAAAGCACGTATATATATCGCTAACAACAGAATAAAAATTCAACCGGCAAGGAAACTTCCGCAATTTTTCTTTCATCGGAGCGCGCACGTATGATTTCAGAAATAGAAAGAAACTTTTATCAGATTACTTATATACGTACCATATATATAACAAGACCGCACGACTATGCGCTGGCTCAAGAAAATACAAATCCAGCTTTAGCGAGGGGAATTACAAGACGAATTACACTAAGCGCCTATAGATTTTCGTATCATCTTCATCGGACCGTGATCTGGATCCAGATTGAAGCTGTTGCTAAAGCGAGAGCCTTCGCGCCTCGCTGCCGAACGTGGGTTTCAGTCGTGAAGCGTGGCTTGCCAGTGCGCGTGGGTTTTTGTTTTCTCACTCGCTTCCAGATTGCATTGCACACGAGTTTATATGGTATATAAAGGGATATGTGGGGTTTCTCGTTTGCTACCCGTTGTTTGCGCTCGTTCCTAGATTTCCTCGGCGCCGTATTGTCCCTGGATTTAGCGCCGGGTGCTCGCGAGTTTGTAAACAGACGTGCCTTTGCAGGGCGTTACATATCCTGCCTGCCACGGCATCTGGAGATTCTGGGCACCGCCACTCGAGCGCTCAAGACTTGCAACTCTGGCGTTCTGCGGTTCCTATGCGGGCGTCGTCCTCGGCATGCCCCTCTCAGGCCTACTCACGGGCGGTATCAGCTGGCAAGCACCCTTCTACTTCTACGGTATGTACCGACATGCTTACGGGTTACCAACTTACCGGCTACCGGCTACCACTAGCTATTCTACATTTGCAACAAGTTGTCATCGATTATTAGCACCATAAGGCACACTTTATATCCAGTTCTTGGTTCCCCAACCAGATAGAATGTCTCGAATGCACAAAAAACGGATACAATAATTTCTTTAATCATATTCCAATCACTACATGTGGAACAGAATTCAGCGTTGTTCTCATTGCTAACCAGAAATAATAAAAATTACAAATTGGGTCGGAAAGAACTTAAAGCCCAACCGAATCAACCTTCTTTTAGCAATGATGTATGTGTGTTACGTTCTTTCCTCCGTTTGATAAATAACTACCTGGCGGCTATCACACAGGTGTCGTCGGCATCCTCTGGTATGGCGTCTGGCTTTGGTTGTCATTTGAGAAGCCTTGTAAACACCCGACGATATCGGCGCAAGAGCTGATGTACATCGAAAAGTCGTTGGGGGAGTCGACGCAGATCGCAATGCCTACCATCGCGACAACCCCTTGGCGCTGCTTTTTCACATCGATGCCTGTCTACGCCATCATCGTCGCCAACTTTTGTCGCTCTTGGAACTTCTACCTGCTGGTTCTCTTCCAAGCGTCCTACCTGCAGAACACGTTCAAGTTCCAGATCGAAGAGGTGAGCACATTTTACATGATATATTGTAATCAATTATTCTGAAATCAGCTTGGGCTGGGAAAATGTCCGTAGGTTCCCTGTCGATAGCAAGCACTTGATATTTTATGTGAACTTTATATAAAATTTTAAAATTGTTATACTTAAAAGTGTAATATGATATTTTTTCTTTTGTCATTGTATTCAATTTAAGTCGTAGCTGTACAAGCAGGCAGCTCCATTAATCCAGATTATATCCCACTATGATGTCACCATTGTAACAAGGATTAAGCCCACCGCTGCCACCATTTGTAGCGGCTATATTTAAACGAGTTTTAGAAGTTTATTGATAGTGTTTTTCAAATGTGTATTAAATTGCATCGCTTACAGAAAATTGCGCCGTTTTCGGAGATACTTTTCTCTTGATTAACGTTTTTAACGTTTTTAACGTTTTTAATTTTTTTAATTCACCCGAAATGCGTGTTATCGCTATAAGATCTCACAACCTAGCCTTTTTAGAGGTATCATCCGAATTTCAGTTTAGTTTCCGAGGAATGCGGAAGACTGGAGTGTAGAGGCTGCTTTACAAAAATAGCGAACAAAAAAATTGGTGCATCAAAATAGAAAATAAAGTCTTGCGCCGCGGTGGCGAAACTCTCCGACCATTCCAGCTGGAACGTCGGAGGGGAAATCATGAACTTCACCGACTATAGTTCAGCATCCAAGCGCCATGCGTGCGCCGAAAGCACATTAGCTGTTAAAGAGCTACCGTAACCGGGCTCAACAAAGACATGTTTCATTTACGGTTTAAGCCACTTTGTTATAGAACTTGGAAACTGTCGCAGATTTTTTTTTAGATTTCACGCTCTCAGTATTAAGCTGGGTTGAGTCGAGCTATGAAATATTCATATGATCGCGAAGCGCGGACCGTGAATCATTCCGTGGTCACGCCGTGGCATATTCCTCGCTCGATGGAGTTTCATCAGAAGGGAGTTCCGGCCCATGCGTTCAGAGGATTGGCTTATCAGCCTGCGTGCCATGGAATGAGACGGGGGTGGTGGTGGGTGGGGGGGGGGGGGTGAGGGGATGCGAAATGGGATGCTGGTTGCATTGCTGCTGCTGCTGCTGCGTCAGCGAATATTGATGCTCTGTTGAGAAATCTCAATCGCTGAAATCGAGTGCAGCCCTTTGTCGTTTCGAACGGTTCAAAAACTTGATTATTACGTTTTATATTTGCACAGAAGTTTCGATCGATATTTGTGTTTCCGTCATTTTATTTTATGAATGTGATTACATTTCGAAAAGAAAAGGTTTTACGTTCCAGATTATATTTCCATGCCCTCCATAAGCGATGGTACATTTCATTTCATGATTGGCAGGGATTAGGACTCTGACTTAGCGAAAACCACATTCACCAAACAACGGTGTTACTACTCTTTTTTTACACGGAAAGTGGTGGCAACAACAATAGCAGCATAGAAACACAGCGTACCAGGTGTTTTTTGGAGATCCATACGTTGTGCGAGGAAATAAGATTTTGATCTATCACGACCTCTTTGGCCGAGAAATGCTCACTTTCGAGCTAGGGTGGTGATTATTTCGCAGTTCTCAGGTTCACCCTACTTTTGAGCCATATTATTGCGTCAAGTCTCAATTAGCTTTTTGATTAGTGTAATGAGCAAAGAGAGTGTGGCGAATTGTCAATTACAAGTACTGCTGAAAGAAATCGGGTGTGATTTTTATGCCTGTCTTTCCGCCAATTCTACATGAAATTTACTTACAAGCTTTCTTATTCAGTTTTTACTAATAATTTTAAGTTGTTTCTAATCACAATTCTCAATCTAGAGGCCAGTCAAACCATTTTATATATTTTGACTGAGCTTTCCATCAATGTTAAACATTATAACATGACGACTGTGCGCAAATTTCACTGTGGTATGTCAACTACTTCTCTTAGAAGCTTTTTTATGTTGCTTTTTTAATTTTTTTCCTGTTTGTTTCCAAACCAAATCAATTCTGGCACACATATTAAACCTTGAAGATTGTTCAAAGAACATCACCCAACTACCCCTCATCCAAATCGCGATAAAAACAAGGGAGGCCCAAGTCTAATAACAAATGTGCATTACAGCTGATCTGATGTCTGCTTTGTCTTTGCAGACGGGCTTTGTCGGTGCCCTGCCACATTTGCTGATGACAGTGATTGTGCCGTGCGGTGGGCTGCTAGCCGATTACGTGCGCAAACAGGGCATCTTGTCTACTACCAACGTGCGCAAGGTGTTCAACTGCGGCGGGTTCGGACTGGAGGCCCTCTTCTTCATTGTGGTCGCTTACGCGCAGACTGCGTTCGCCGCGACCACGGCCTTAACGTTCGGCGTTGCCTTCAGCGGGTTCGCGATTTCCGGTTGGTGCTCACTGCTCACTGCTCACTGCTCTCTGCTCACTGATCATAAATTTTTTGCTGAACTTTTTTGGGGTGTAAATGCGAAATAAGTCAATATGTTTTGTGATGTGGCTGTTTTAAGATTCTCAAATCGTGGCGTTCATATTATATTATACTATTCACATGGTTATCGAAACCAGTTGCAGCAAAAATTTATCGTCAATTACACTTACACCCATTTGGAATACAATTATTCACGTTTCATTCTTTGTTTTGCATTTTCCAAGCTTTTCTGAATCTGAACCTGAATTGCTATTTGTTTCTGAGAGTGGACATCAAGAACAAGGCTTGCAATGCTCAAGACGTGTGTCTAATAAGTCTACTTCCTCTTCCGGCTTTTAAATTGAAATGTCCAAACAATGCACTTGTCACATCACGTAATCAGAGCCAATCTGTCTTAAACTCGCCTGCACCTGATCGGTTCTAGGCTTCAACGTGAATCATCTCGACATCGCCCCGCGTTACGCCAGCATCCTGATGGGCATGTCGAACGGTATTGGCACCATAGCGGGACTCATCTGCCCGATAGCAATCGATAATATCACCAGAAACCACGTGAGTACGACCACGCTAGACGTATATCTATAGAAATGGAACAAATATCCACCCCCGTCTACTACCACCCAACTTGACGGTTAAGTATAAGGGCGGCATCCCCTTCAGATATCTCAGAACCAGCAGCCGAGCAGGCCAGCAGCAGAGGCAGAAGCCTCTCAAGTGGCAATTGTTCTTATCAACGCGCGATCATGTTTAATTCATCTATTTCAGTCTAACGGCTTGTTGACTATTTGGCGTCAGTTACGCTCCCCACCCCGCTCTCTCACTCTCGCACTTTCTCGGCGTCCCCATCTTTGATTGCTTGGGTTTCATTTCGGGCGACGTGGCTGGATGGTGCATAGAGCGTGGTGCATAGAGCGTGGTGCATGGTGCGTGGTGCGTGGTGCGTGGTGCGTACACAGGCAAAAAGGGAACGAGCGCACGAGTGGCCGGTTTCGTACGCAGCGTCAAGCGGCGCTGTGGCATGGCAAAGCAGGCGTCGAGCTGTGAACGCCAGGGATGCTGTGGAACGAGAGAGTGCGGTGAACACTGAACAATGCTCGTCACGGAGGAGGGCTGACAAGCGGAATGGAATTGGAATTGAAGAGTTCATTTAGAGAGAGAGATGGGTAGAGGTGGGTGGTGAGTGTGATAGTAGTGGGAAGTGGTGCAAAGAAATGATAGGCAAACGTGTTTTGAGTGCGGTGGCCGTATCATGATATCGTGATATCAGAGGCAGACAGTCCTGTTAGAAGGAGCGTATCGGCTGCTGTCTCGCTGTATTATGCCGGTGATCGACACACGATCAGACCTGAGCGCTCGCATTCCGATCGGGAAAAGTCGACCGTCTTGAAATTGGTGTTCGGGTGGGAGTTGGGGAGTTGGGAGAGCCGGATCCGGATACTCTGCACATCCGTCATGGCCAGAGTTGTTTCCGCGTCTGTCACGTTTCTCGTACAATGGAATAGATTTTAATAAAACATGGGCAGACCGTGTTTTTAATATTTACTCATAAGAGAAAGTTTGATAACTTTTATATTAAATGCTTTATACTGACCTTACACATTATTATTTTCATATTCAACTAATTTTCAAATCTAGTGTAGTCTAGGAGAGAGGAAAGAAATTAAAAGCAATGCTTAAATCAGTAGTCAATTTTCAAATCAGTCGGACAGTAGAATATCCACTTGTCAATAGATATACAGTCGAGAGAAACTAATTTGATTCCATCCAATACCGTGGTCTAGCGCAATATTACTTAACTTTGTCAAGATTTCGAAAGGTGTCGGTTTGTTCTGCGACTGCATGAGGAGCTAGAAAACGTCATGCACGTCATCAGTTGCATAATGTTCAATAGTGATGGGGATCAATCAAGTGGTGCTGCCCTTATTCTTAGCAAATTTTATTTCGACGATCAAATTCTCAATAACACCTGGAGCCAACCTGTGTGCTTGCTAGTTGTGTTCCAACTGAGCGAGACGCTTCGATTTGCGACTGCGTGCTCCGTAAAGACGTCATAGCGACCAGACGGACTTGCGTATGCGGATGCGTATGAGATTGATATCGAGATGTTCGCAATGGTCCGTTTCATTCGACAGGACCGCGAGAGCTGGAAGACAGTGTTCATAATGGCGGCTTGCGTTCACTTCGTCGGCGTAACGTTCTACGCGATATTCGCATCCGGCGAGCTTCAACCATGGGCAGAACCTAGTCTCGAGGAGCAAGAAAACTGGAAGGTGGCTGCTGACGAGCTACACCCTGTCAAGCTGCGACACGGTGGACCGCCGCCGCCGGTCCCACCTCCTCCAAACAAGGCCAACTCGATGGTAAGAAATTATCTATAAATATTCATTTGCTGAAATTACATTTATTTAGGGCCGAATATTAAAGGTCGTCTTCATGGTGGTAACCTATAGGTCGCTTCTGTTTCTTCTTATTTTTTAATACCGGTCCTAAATCAGCATAGTATGATTTGGAGTCGCGCACCAAAAATTAGTAAAGCCACAGGTTTTTTTCACCTGGAATATGGAACTACGTCCAATGACCTTTAGATCTTGCTTTTTTTATTTGTGTTTGTCTTTTTTTTCTTCCTCAGAAAGTTACTCTGTGTCATCCGCTATCTCGAATTCAAATTCTCATCCAACGTTTTAAATAGTTTTTGTTTCTTGTAACAACAAACAACAAACTTAATTTGTCGAATGACCAATCACGCTTGATTTTCATTGGAGTGGAGTAAATTTTGTAAATTGACGTTAGTTTCTTGCCTATGCTACACGATCACATCCATATCCTGTGTGTTGTGTTGATTTCTAACCGAATTCCAGTAAATGATTTCTACAAATACGATGGCTGTTTCAGGACATGGACATGACCGTTCGTTCCCAGTTGGGCAACCACCAGGCCGGCTACGGTGCCGTGGAGGAGAGCGTGGCAGGAGTGGGTCAGATGCCAGGTCAGGGAGGCTACACAACCACCAACCCGTTCAACCCTTTCGCTAATCACGTGCAAGTTGAGACGGTGCAACCGGTAGACAGGGATGGGTATTACAACCAGTATGAAGCTGTCAACGACACAGCTGATACCGGCGTGCCAGGACAGGTAAATTGGTAAACTTGGAATAAACAAAACAGACGACAGTCACCGGATGCCATCAACCCAACTTTCAACTGCACGTGAAATCACATCATTAGAAACAATTTGAGAAATTCGTAATATCCATCAGGTATAAATTATAAATTATTCAACTACCTATAGAAAAAAAAGTTATGTATATATGAATATATGTGTGACAAAAATTTAATTTACTTTTACCATTCATATTTTCAAAATGGAAAATAACTCTCATATCCTCATTATAATATCACCATAACGAGATTTGTTGTGGAATTGAACGGCCATACTTGCTGAAAGAGCTGTTCCAATAATAATTGGCAATTTACGGTACTTGTCAAGCAAAAATTCGGATGATTCGCAAATTGGGACGCTTGTATTAATACACTATCGAAGCAATCTTGAAATCCACAAATAAACATAAATAGATATAAACAGAGACTGATCAAGCATTTGGGTAGTACTTCAATCACAAGATCGGCACAAAAATTCCGTTGCAGTTTGCTTATTACTTATTGCTAGAACGATTAAGGGATGTTATATCATATTTTGTCCAGCAACCACTTGAATGTTTCACTTTCGGGTTATTCAATGCATTTTTCTTAGGTTTAGTTTTTCTTAGTTGTACATAATACTACCTAGATGTTCAGGAAAGAGTTCAAGAAACCAAGAACGAAACAACCTGTGAAGGGACTAAGGATAACGTAGGAAAAAAGATCGTGTTTGTAATATATATAGAGAGAGAGGGGAGAATCAGGAGCAGGAACACTGATGTATAAATGTAGGAATACTAAGGTGGGTGGTTAGAGCTATCAGGAGATACACTCTCTAAGGCTGTGCTGACAATAATTTATGTCGGAATTGGCACTCGCCAATTCCGCATAAACAAATAATATATAATAATTTGTTTAGATTAGATGCGTGAATGGAAAAGGAAATTTGGATTTATTGTTGTCGATGTCATATGGCATGTATTTTTTTGTTATGTGATATTTTATTTTAAGTATGCGAGAATCGCAATTATCATAATATGTAAATTACATCGTTGGACGATCTAGCAGTTAGCATATTATCTAATTTAATATTAGTTATTTAAATATTTGGCTATGGAATCTTCCTTGTTCTAAGGAAAGTGACTTATTTGAAACGAGAACATGAATGCATCTGACGATTCCATGGAGAATAATGTTGAAAATATGTAGAGGAAGTATTTTTTGGCGAGCTCTATAGCAGCGATATTGTTTGCATGCTGAACGAATGAGACCATTAGACATAGATTTAGATTTTATTTCAAGTATATATAGGTACCATGTAAATTGGGTGTTTATTGAGAGCATAAAAAGGATAACGTCTTTTACCCAGATGGACAATATTTTTCAAGTCCAACCTCCAACTTGGTAAGGCAAGCCGTATGCAGACTAGCAAAGGATGATGGTATCCCGTACCGAACGAATCAAGTCATAGTTGAAAGATGATGCCAACATTTGCAACGACTTCTGTTCGTCTGTCACTGTCTCTGTCTATCAAAATCAAATCTGTCTGCCTGTCTGTCCGTCTGGCAAACGAGGCGTTACCTTACCATCGTGTTGAATTCAATAATAGTTCCACGTTAAATCACCTCAGCCAGGGGAGCGATTTGACCGCCAAGGGACGGGGTTTGTGTTATTGTGCCTCAAGCCTTGTCTCCATGGAAAGACTTATCTGGGTTTTAACGATAGCAATGATATTTTCGGGATATAACCATCCACATCTTACGAAGTAACACGAAAACAAATTTCAAATAAAAAAGTTTTTATGGTTGACCCATGAAAAAGTAAAAATGTTTATCGTTTTCAAAGGTAGGAGGATATCTGACAGGAGTGCAGGACAAAGTAATATTTGTAAATACCAGGATCAGTAGTCTTTCAACACGTGTTGGCCTAATGTTATCAGTTGCTGTTGGCTGCGTGTATTTTATGGAACATTTTGTCATTTTCTACTCACAATTTGAGAGCGACTTCATTATTGAGTCTGGCCAGAAATTACACAAATATTTTTTATCAATATATGAACAAATTTGTTACACGATGCACTGTTAACAAAGGCAAAAATATATTGTACGAGGTCCCCGAATCTTGGTGCACACATTCGACTAATTCATTCTCTAGTTGTAACGGAAAATACAAGGGCCGATTAAATTCTTTCTCACAAAAAAGTATACCCCATTGCACCAACGATATTTAGACACGGTCGTCTTCATCGTAAGATGTTTAATTGCATCTTAGAAATCCATCTGCAAAGACGGTTAAAGTAGCAGTCGCACTTGAAAAAAACAAACTTTCTGGAGGTGTAGTTCAAATCAGCTGAACGTCAAACCACTCGAAGAAAGGGACCAAAATCATTCAAATATTTCATTTCTTGCACTTACTGACAGCTTGATCACGGAATTTTCAAATGCACGAGTTATGAATTTGATCGAAGTGATACGAATTGTGGTATTAAGTTATTCGTTACAAATATAGAGCCTTATTAAAATATATGGGTCTGACTGTATTATCTGTGTCTATGTCGATGTCATTTCAACAAATAATTTCCCTCGCTTAGGCTTTAATCTAATTCTCCCTCTAATCATTGTGACCAAGTACTAGTAGTGAAATTCGGTATGAAAAAGTCATTCCAATCCCAATTTCAAATGTGTCAGTTTTTAACCAAATAGCATGCTTGCTCTTAAAAATAACTCAGATGTCAAAAACTTCTGGCAAAATAAAATTATTTTGTTCAGGTTTTGTTCAGTTTATCAAAATTAAAATGTGTTTGCTGTACTAGATGTGTCACTTTTCACGTTTCACTCTCTAATCTCAATAGCATACTAAAAAAATGCGCTAACTGCAAATTGTTGCAACCAATTACCCAAATAGCAATAAACAATTGTCAACTCGTGTGTTACGTGGTCGACATAAGAATAGCATTGTATTTGTAACTAGTTACTATATTGTTATCTATAATAAATGATAGATCATTGTGGCGATATTAACATACATTTTCGAATCTCATTAGCGACATATTGTGTAGTATATTTTTTGTTTTACCCTTACAAGGTGTTCCAGAATTGTCGTCACCCTGGATCAAAATCAAATATGTAGGAACGAAAATATTACTGTGTAAGCTCTTGGATGTAAATATGTTCACGCACAATTCATAATCATACCGTGATAGTTACTCAAACTAATATGTGCGAAATCCATTCTCTCTATGTGGAAAAAAAACCTTTTGGTGTACTAACTTTCTTGGCAATAACCATTCGAATCTATATTACTGAAAATCAGCATGTGCTGTATCAATAGTCAATCTTCACTATCATTATAAATAAAAATGTATCGTGTATAATATTCTCCATTTGCCTAAATCTAGCTCTGAAAATAATAATCATTGTAATTATTGTTCATCATGAATCATCATGAATTCGTCAATTGGTTGAGATAAAGAATTAATGTTGTGTAGATGTTTTAACAATATGACAGTATATTAAGAAAAGACAAAATGTAAAAAATGGTAACTTCTCGAACTAATAACCCTATACTAACATCTGAACTTCAAAAAGGAACTGCATAATGCACTCCCAACGCAATGAATTGTAGCTAGCGTTGGCTATTTGTTTGAAAAGGCGAAGCGCATAAATGTATTGATAAATCCTTCTAGTGTTAGATTTAGCAATGAATCTAGTTGTTAAATGTAAATACTGTTTAGATGATCGAGTTGAGATCGAGGAGGAGGAGGAGTTGAGTTGGGGAAACGTTCCCCAGCCCAGTGCTTGTTGCCTGCTAGCTCCTTGCTAGACATGATATTCAAATGGGTGCGCGTATGGGGCACTTGTTTACCAAGCACAAAGAACAAAAAACAGCCAGAAATATGACAATAGACATAATCATGAATTAAGATTTAAGTAATATGTTGTTAAATATGATATTACATTCTATCTATTCTGTATGATTTGTCTAAGATTTGATTTAATTTTAAAGAAAATATACGATTCTATAGGAAAAGTGTTAGAAGATAGTTGAATGATCGAGATTAAGATTATTATTAATAAAGTTTTTTTCAGTGTTCTTAATTATTCTCATCATTGTAACTATATTATAAATGTTCGTAAAAATGTAATTTTCTTCATTTTCATATTGTTTTTCTTTCAATTCTTTTTTTCCTTTTAAGATGTGTTATAAGTATCTATATATATGTATAGTAAGGAATTGAATGTTTAAAGGTATTTTATTTATATTGACTTTAAATTTAATAATTTTTCATTTATTTTCTCTTGCCTAGTGTAATAACTATTATTTCTTATGGTTTTTAATACTTATGTTATTATTAATGTAATCAATGAATATACCAATATTACTGTTTAAAATAAAACTCAACTTATTTCTCTGTTATCTTTTCGTGATGGCCTACTTTGAATCTAGAAGGTAATGAAATCAACCTCTAAATCAACAGTTATATCAATATACTTCTGCCTATGCCACTACCTCTTCCCTATTTTCATTAAGTCTTAATTCAACACACATTTCTTTCCAGTTCTCTGTCAAAATTTTTTGAATTCAAATTCTACGCACCAAGGTCATTTCGAAAGATTCCAATTAAGGGGTCGTTGAACTAACCCTCATTGGAACTGAAACTGTGAAATGCAATACTACGATCCGAACAATGAAAAATTAAATATCTTAAAATGATCTCAACTACAGTATCAGTGTAATAAGATATTTGATCAATTAGGGAAGTTTCATACGCTCGTCGTCCAGTGCACAGCGTCCCTAGCTTCCACTTGATTTACACGAGGACGATTCTTGGTGGGATCATAATTTTTGTCCACAATCTTTGATCATAAAATTAATTGGGTATGATAGGTTCACAGAAACTTGCCACCGCCGGTTTCAGATTCTAAGAAAAGTACCATCCGGGGTTACAGTCAAAATAACCCTGTTTACAAAAGTACTTTAACTTTTGCAAAAAAGAACCAAAAACAAACGATTTCAATCAACAATTAATTAAAATCAACACGAATAACAACATTTAAAATCTCAGACGGCAAATTTCGCCGGCAATCTTGCACCAAGGTAAAACTATACACACTCAGGACTACCAACCAAAATGCACACAGCGTAAGTCACTAACGGGCTCCCAACACCATACAAACACACGGCTAACTCACCCTTAATCACTCCAATCTTCCGACGAAGAACCACGGTGCACCACCCCCTCGTGGATCGCCCCTTCAACACCAGAACACGACGCAGCATCTTCGCCATCTTCACCCACTTCCTCCACCTACAACTCGTTGCCAAAAACACCCGGATATACAGACAAGCACACAAAAAAAAACTGCACTCTGTCCCGGTTCCATAAGTGTTCGCAACGATAACGTTCATATTGAGCCACACTCCTGCCATACTGTGGCACACTCCTGCCATACTGTGGCACACTCGACCGAACCTCCATCCACCACATTTCAATGTTTTGATTATGGGCGCCGGTATCGGGGTCAACAAAATATAAACTGCGATTCACCGCAAACTGTTGATAACCCTCTTTCCTCTTACAATTATACGTCCTACAACAGACTCTTGTGATAGGCAAAATCCAGTACCTAATTTGCAGCCAACAGCATCTTAGCCGTCCTGTCCTCAACAGCAACAACAAACAGCTTCTTGCTCCTCCTCTGAAACCCACCAAACACCCACTGTCGTTCCATTTCCCGCCCTCAATAGTATTTCCGTTTACCGATTTTTGCTCCATTTATTTCAAAAATAACTCCAAACCCCCGAATTGTTTTCCCTCCTCCCTCCTCGACCAGTCAAAGAAAGCATTGGTCCCCATTCCACACTCGCTCATTAAAAACTGTGTTCTGGTAGGACGCAAAACAGCCCACAACACGGTTAAAAGACAAATTAATCTAAAACTCAATTAAGACCTGGCGAGTCATTTCAGAAACACTGAAATTGCACCGCACCTTATTTACGTTCCTATTGGCACGCACGGTCGCAGTTTTACCACAAACGTACCGGAAGTATAACTCCTCAACGAACACACCGACCCACACTTTCCACGATTCACTCCTCTCCTCAAAACACCACGTGCCTTCAACCACTCTATCATACTCGCATCATAACGCACAATCTCGTATAACTCAAAATACACCCATAACACGTCCGTCGCAACCCATGGTGAAGAACCAACTGATAAGAACTCATCGTCGACCCGGGGAGTATTCATATGGAATTTCATAACCAGTCCCAGGTAATTATCGAACGGCATAACAACAACAACCTCTTGATGATTCACGATCAACTCCAATTCACGATCCGTATCCCAACTGGCAAATATCCCGCTAAACACCAAATATGACTATATAGGAATAAAACCCTACAGTTAGCACCTCTAAACCCCGCCAAACGGCTGTCTGAAACTGTCCGAAAAACACTATTTCACCTAATCCTCAAACACCCATCGAAACCCCTCCTTCGATTTTTGTGTTAATTTCGTTTGTCCGGCGAAGAGTGATTGAGGAGTCCCTTCGCTGCAGTGCCCTCTAATAACTTAAAACAACTGTGAGAAGGTGCATGGAAAAATATAAAACATTATAAAACTACAAAACCAAAAATTAATAAAATCCAAATGAATATGCTGAAATATCAGCATACTTTGTTGGTGATTATTTGGCTTTTAACTGCATCAAGTTCAATGACTCGTAAAGTCTGAAAGCGGAAAAGGCACATACACGCGTAACGTCGAGGGGATGGTTAATATTGAACACTGTAAAAATAAAATGTATTCGATTCAACATTCATTTCAAAAGTTCATTCATGATCATTGATAATTACATATACACTTAACTTAAAATTAAACACCTCATTGTTCTCTGTAGAAAATCACACCCAAAATCTTCACCTACTGCAAAAAGTAGTAGTATAAAACAATTTACTTCTTTGGAAATCTCTTCAGCGAGGTATTTATAATATCTAAACTCTAAACACTAATAACTAAATCTATAGTAACATTAAATTTAACGAGTCCGATTACTGCAACTGTGGTCCGTTTCTGCCCTTAGGACGTATTTTCGGAGCGTTTGCAGTGTTACTCCTTCGCTGAGGTCTGTTCTTCCCTGGGAATCCTTGAGCGTATGGCTTCTTTGCGTTTGTGCTCAAGTAATACAGGCCTCGGGCACTGGAAACAGATCACAATGAGTATTGCACATGTATCCTATTAGTATTTGTTCTCTTTGTATGTTATAACAGTATTCACACATAATTTATTTACTTCTTTTATAATAACTAATATTTCAACACAAGAAATAAATAATTTCGACAGAACCCACGTACGTGTCAGATCGTAACTTTTCGGTAAATTAACAAGACTTTATCGAACAAAATTGTATAGAATATTGACCACAAAGGTCGATTTCTGCTGCATTTACCCAGATTAAAACTAGGATCTAATCGAATTAGCAGGTATGGAACTTCCACTTTTCAATATAGCATGATAACTAGCGAGAATGTATTTTACGGAAAACCAGTAGTGCAGTGATTGAAGTTAGTGTAAGTGATAAAAATACCTGTGCGGCGCATTTTCTCCCATTTCTATGTAATCTTCGTCTTTTCCATTGCAGAGACCAACGAAAAACATGAACTGGTTTGGACAAGGTGCCGCCCAAAATCCCTTCTCGCTGTTGATGGATTCAATGAAGTACGGTGTCACCTTGGTGTGGTCACATGAGAGGGTTTCTGCAACGAAACATCGTGCTTGTTAGTAATTGATTTACTTCAATCATTAAGAACGAAGTGCCTTTCCGACAATCTGAGCAACACGAACACGATTTTGAATTATCAGTAGCTTTAACAGTACTCACAAAACTCTCAAGCAAAACAGGAGCTTACTTACATTGTTAACCCTTCCAAAATCTTGCCAAACATTTAAAATTCGATATGAGAATGTTCTCGGTTAGATTATCACGGGAGAAAATTCTTATTTTTTGCGTAATTTTGACTTTTTATTGAAAATGTTTTGTTACTTTAATTTTTATCTGCGATTAAGATCTCATGTAATTTGTTTAATTGATATTATAGATCATTAATACAAGAAATACGTACTAAAAATTAAAAGTGTAGTTGATCTGTAACTAAGATCTCGTTACCTACCTACCTCCTTTGGCAAAAAAAAACAATTTTAGGATTTGCATTGATCAATTTCTATCAAGTATCTAGAATTTATGAGTTGTATCATTCGGAGTCGGAGGAGTAAAAATTATTTATGGCAACTTTTGATGTTGTATAAAATACACGCAAAGAAAAATAGCATTTTAGATCATTTTCTCCGATCCGAGAATATTCTCCAAAAGAATCATCAGGAGAATTTAAAATCTCTACCGTTCTAGGAAATCAAAATTTTATGGAACTAACAGTAAAAATATTCTAGATTCTAGTTTAGTGGTCGACATAGAGTATTACGTATGCTATAGATGCGAGTCTTGTATAACTTTCTCACAGAAAGGTATGGATTGGGACCTGCTGTGGAATTCACAATCCAAGGAAAAGAAATGCATTGGTGCTCGTGACCCACTGCCATGGGTATTTTGGCACCAGAGAATAGATTTGAAAAGATAACAAAAAGCAAAAAGCGAGCATTCAAAATGATATAAACAATGTGACAGTGTGTGATATCCCCACTTATTTTTGTTTTTTGTTAAATTCTCCATTTTTTTGTATAAAATGAATTCAATGCTGTTTCCGATTTGTTTTCTTAGTACAGTGGAACTAGAAATATCGACAAAGCTTTATTATGTATCATCGAAGCTTAATGCTTCAATGCAGCTTTTTATCATGAACAAAATTGAGTAAACCGGTCAAATCCCCGTTTGTAAAAATTCTTGTCAAAGTTTACTCACGTTCACCTAGACAGCAATTTTAAAATCAATTCTCCACAAGTGAATCTCAGCCAATGAATCTCTATATTACGTCTGATATTTAAGATAGTCTAAAAACTAGACTTTCGAGCAGCTTGAAATTCCTGCAACTTTAAGGACGCAACCAGCTTTGTTTTTGCAGTGCATACAACGCTTTATCCTCAAAACCAGGCATCATGCAGCTGTAAGAATAAGAGGATTGAAAGAAAATGATTAGTTACTGAAGAGAGTGCTGTGACGACACCCTGGTTGACTTGAGCCACCGTTGACGTAGAAGTCTACGTGGCCATTGGGGCCCCATTGTCCCAAGACCCCAGCGCCTGTGTGGATCACGTCAATGAAATGCGCGTCACTGGGATCAAGGTCGTGTGAGCTGTTGGTACCCATGTAGAAGATGATCGTCGGGTCCAACCCTGTCAACAGAACCAAATGTCTTGGCTTTACAAAGTGTTTTTTTTTTTTGGTTTTCTGTGGACGGTTATGGCCAGAGATATGGGAAATAGCATGCCCGTGCAGCCTTTCGCGTTGCAATATCGTTTCAATCCCATGATGTGTTCTACGTTTTGGCTCTAAAAATGGATTGTTCTTGTTATTTTGAATAGTTCACATGTGAAACTGCCAACTGGTGTACTGGTTCAAGTTCTGGTTCAAGTGCCAGTACTCTCCTGCAATATCAAATGAACTTGTTCGCACGAAGAATTCACATTCTTAGTACGTGCCTCAAATACTTGAACGTGATCCGAACTGTCCGAGGACCACTTTTAGTTTTTGGCCGAGCTAACAGGAAGAGATAAATTTACTGTCCCCGAAATATTGGTCAGCTGATCATTGGTATTATTCAACAAAAATACTTCAAATATTTCCAAAAAAGAATTATCTTATATCTAAAGATAGATTTTTTCTAGATAGGTCTTTTTTCATTAGTGTGATTCGAACCAAATTGCACGTAAGTACGGTGGATATTTATTATTAAATAGAACATGTTTGTTAAACAATATGTGTTGTTATTTGTTTAAATATGAATATGTTAGTAAAACCAAGGATTTTTTCATTTCTTTTCTTTTATCCAGATGGTTTTAGTGTTGATAATCATCTAAAATCTGATCAAGATAACTAAAAAATGGCCTAGTCATGAGACTGCTAATTGCGTACCTGTAATCCTGCCCAACTTTCCAACGGGCAAGTAGTTGGCGACCAAACCCGCTATGTGGGCCCCCACGCTGTACCCTATCAGATGCAGCTGATGCGGTTGCACCCCCTGTGGGTGACCTGCTAAGTAGTAAACCATCTGCGCGATGCACTGTGCGCAGAAACGAGGAGACCATTGGATCTGGCTGAGGCATGGCTCTTTGACAAGATCACCGTAGTCGACAATCACTATGTTGTATTCACCCTTAGTAAAGTAGGCTGGAACAAATGTCACGAAATGTTAGTGTGATTCGAACTTAAATGCAAATACTCGTTGCATCCTACGGCAGATATTTATGTTAACTATTTCCTATAAAACCATATTCATCCACTTCCACAATTCACAATTCACAATTCACAATTCACAATTCACAATTCACAACTCACAATCTGCAATACTTGCTCTTCCGTAGATCTTTTTAATAATCTTCTCTATAACAATCAGTTTTCTATCTGCTGTTTTTCACATCCCATTTAACAAATTTTTGAATATTTCAACCAGGGCAAATGGTTAAATTGTCATTATTTATGATTAGAAACGAATAATCAGTTCCAAAATTAGCACCCGTACCGGTATTTGAACCCGGATCCGGTGCCCAGGGTACGGATATAGAAATTTTGGAATTGATATTTCGTTTCTAATTTCTAATAGTAAAAAGCCACGAAATGTTGTCAGGCGCAGCATGTAAGACTCGAGTAAGTTAGTAAAGTGGGAAGTAAGACGCAAGACGATTTGCGAGAGTTGCGAGATGTTTGCTAAGGCCGAGAAAATGGTGTTATCAAATTTGGGGGGCGGGGGTGACATTCTCATTTCAATCGTAGCGGCTGAATGCAAATTTGAATTCTAAATTTGGTTAGTTAAAATTAGAGAGAAGTTTGGCGTTGGATCCGACTCAAGTATGTGTTTTACACGAAATGATACGTGAAATGAAATTTTTGCTTGTGGGGGGTTGATTTAAGAAAAGGAGTTGTAAGGTTATCGGCGAATTTCTTCGCATAATATTATTAACAGAGATGCGACGACCTGTTTATTATGTGCTCTTTCTTACGAGTCAAGTTTTTTGTGTTTTTTCAGCCTCCTGCTACAGCAGGCTGCTTTTTCACGCAAATTAATTGACTGTATCACATTGTAGAAGATAAAAGAAAATAACAGCCTCAACAAAAATGATGGCGAGTTTTTCTTCGAATTTTAATTTATTCTTGTTTATTCTTCAGTCAATTCGTCTTTTAAGCCCTCAATCCAATGCAATAATTTGTGGAAAACTGAGTGAATGGATCGGAACGGAAACAAAAATCGCATTTTTACATTATTGCAATATTGCATTGTAATATTGTATCGCAATATTGCATTACTAACAGAGTGTTATAATCGCTTATATCGCCATTTGTACGTTCGCAATATTCTTACGGAATTATTTGCAATTTTTTTTCTTCGTGTAGGATAAAAATTCCGTTCCGATAGCTAAGCATGATCTTTTTTGGAAACTCCAAAGATGCTAGCAACCAATTCTACTTAAGTTACAAGTTCTACTGAGGTCTACTAAAGTTATAGGTACTTAAGTTATTTAAAAAAATCATTTTTTTGGCACAATTAAATCACCATCGTGAGCAAACACTATACGAGCAATTTTTTGTCAGATTGTGAAATTAAGGAAATGTTTTTCGTGTGTAGAAAATTCGACATTATTTGACTTGACAGAAAGCAACGGACACGCATACGGTTTACTCTAGATTCATGAGCACGGTATGATAATAATATGCGGTAAGTATTCGGTAGCATGAAATGTTATTCCATCTGTAGTTCCGTTCTGCAATGCACGCTATAGAAGCAGCTACTTCCGACATCGCCAGTGCACCTCGCCAAGAGCTACATCAATATACAGCGGCTCTTCCTCGTCGAACCTTCTGCAAGGATTCATTTGCATTGCGTAATTGCACTTTCACTCTTTACTTGAATCATCACGCGGCCTCTCGCACACCTATCCACTTGCCTGTAATTGTAATAACAACAACAAAAAACTTGTGCTTTACTCAAACAACGATGCGTTCTTTTTCAATTAACTGAGCAAATCGCTTACCGACATAAAGAAATTACACAATAATCTTGTTTTTTTTTTATCCACGGCAGTAGATTATCAAACAATTAAACTTTTAGATTCAACTTGACACAGATTTGCAAAGCTGCACCGATATAGGGAAAGTGGGTCCATTTCAATGGCATCTTCGGCGTGATTTAAAAAAACTCTATTTATAAATGGACAATCAGGAACTGGTTTCTAGTTCCAAGCTGTGATTTTTTTCTGTACTGCCAATGAGCAGGCAAATATACCTCTTCTGATGTCTGTGCTGGGTGCAAGATTGCGTCCGCCACCGAACCCGTGAATTATGACTTTGGTGGGATGCTCTGCATTGTACTGGGATCTGTAGAGAGACGACTGGTCCAGCGTGTTGAGAAGTTCCGGCACGAACTGTGTAGCTCGCGTGTAGAGGAAGAACTGGATGCGGGGGTGTGGGCATGTTATCGGTGGCTCGACACAAGATGAGGTGTTGTACAATTCGCTGATCGATGTCACCTTCTTTGTGGTCGTCTCCTGGCTCAAGACATCTGCAAAACACAATTTCAACTTGGTTAGTAGAGACTCGAGAGATAGAAACGTAGATCTTTTGGCAGACAACATTCCATCGGAGTGCTTGTTGTTGGCTTTTTTGTTTCTGTGGCGATTGATCTAATTTACAGATGACTGATTTCGTGCGAAAGTAAGGGAGTATTGGTCTTTGTGTGCGCTTTGAGAATGACTACCTGATCTCCTTGAGGGAACAACAAATTATTTAAATATTTTGTGTTTCTTGAAATAAGTATACCCTGGCCTAGTTCCTTAATCTTCTGAATGCATTTTGTCCTTTTAGGTGTCTTGGAGGTCAATGTGGCTTCTGATGGCCTTTTGTAACATCTTGCAATATTATTAAATATATGCTTGAGTCACCATCCTCATCATCCTCAAAGATTATTTCACTTCTCAATTTTGTGGTTTGAAAACGGCACTGTTTCTCCAGTCATGTTAAGGCGCTACAAAGAATACTTTCACTTGTTTAGTAATTGACAGAAAAAAATACTTATTATATTGTTTTGCCATTATACAATAGTTTAGTAATCGTCATCGTCAATTGTAATTATTGTTAGCAAGATTATTGTAAGCATTTCAAAACACATATCCAATTTAAAACTAAGACCAAAATAAATATTCTCCTACTCCAATTTGATAAACAAACCCAAATTTCAAACAAAACTATACAACATTATCAACCAATAATAAAGATCTTGTCGGGCCATCATACAAAGGTAAGAAACTCATCCAAGCAATATCTCAATACCTCGCCGGACATACCGACATGCCCCGAAGACAAAATGAGCGTGAATTTTACCACCAGACCTACCACAAAAAAACAATCGTTGAGCCAGCATATCGACATCACTTACTTGGAATAGCGATCGCCCAAACAATCCAGATCACAATCCCAGCAGACACACGACGAGCACATGCTGAACTTGATCTCCAATCGACACTACCTCGAATCGGCATCACTTCGGAGGGCATAATTGTTTCATACCACACAATGCATTCACTCGCAAGTCACTCGCAACTAGATTGATAAGTCGCCGGCATACAGTCTGAAATCTGAATCGACACTGGCATGGGAGTCAATCGAGTGAACGCTTACGCTATGATGAGCGAAAGTGTAGGAAGGGCAAAGCAAGTTGGAGAGGAACACGTGAACTCTCACTAGCCATGCTACAGAGTGGTAATGAACCAGAGAGTGGCTGCGCTGTCTGCCGGCTAGCTTGCTTAGGGAAATCACCAACAAAATTAAGTGCCTTCAAAAGACGTCTGTTGTTATTAGTCACAGATATATTACTGTTAGAAAGTGCACATGTGAATATAATAAGTAACTAAAAAATAATAACAATAATATAATGATAGAAGGTTGTTGGAGAGGGGCTTCATCAGCTCAAACGTATGGTAAAATATAGTAGGTAGTTCGATAATTTGAAGTTATGTCACACCCACATTGATGCCGCTGTAACTTTTCACCTCAAACTGCCAATGACATTACAATATAATAATAGCGAATTACATGCAAGACCATGAAATGGCATAATGGATATGCGTTATACGCAAGTAGCACATTGGGTGTTTTAACCTTAATTATACGTCGACCTAAGAAGCTATAAGTAAGGGAGCAGGGAAATTAATTTATGAATAAATTAACAAATTAAACAAAAAAAACTATCTAGGTAACTATCTAAGAAATAAAAATTAACAAACAAATATATTAAAGTTAAACAAAAAAATGTATTGCAAAAAATACATCAATTAAAATTAAAATAAAAAACAGTCGGAAACTAATTCCAGTCAGACAAAATAATAACTGACATCTCATACGCATGCAAAAAAAATATATAAATATAATTTTAAATAATATTTTAGGGCAAGCGGCGAATGATATGCTGATCTAGCCTACTTTGTTAACCATCGTTGAGTTCAAAAGGTTGCTAGTTTTCGTGCAATTGTTATGCATTCCTCGGGCAAACGGTTCGCGACTGTTCGTGTCCAAGAAATATATTCCACTGGCACTAAAACAAATAAATAAATGACCATGCTAGAAAAATCAAACGCCCATCATTTTTAGAAAATAAATTATTGCACTTGACTTATTCTTACGTTTGGTTGACAAACTCTCCCATTATTTCCTTTCCTGTTTCACCCCAGGATCGACACCAGCCAAGAAGATAGCCCAAGTAACTGGTGCAGAGGGTCCCGTAGAAGCCACAGGTCTCTGTGATTGATTCGGCATAGTAGATAGGAGCACGCACGTGCGAGCACCCGTTCGGATCTAGACAAAAGAGAGCAATAACAAACGACTTGACCTTCCCAAGATGAAGGCTAAATAAATGACCTCGTGTAATTGGGTGGGAATCTTCCGTTTTTTTTAAGGTAAATGGATTGGCAGTACAGATATAATATTGTTGTCTAGACACGCCAATAGCTACTTTCAGGAGAGATGTAAAAGCTGAAACGCCAAAGTAGACAAGAATTTTATAGTTATATTCTTGCAAAAATTCAATTACGAGCATGGACGCCTGGCCCCATAGGAACAAAGAGATTCTCCACGCAAAGGTGATGACTCAATTTTAATTTCATCGCCACCGAAAGATCATCTCTAGATCATCTCTAGCAGAGCGCTCATTCTGTGTACACATTGAAGTTCATAATAACAGTTCTTTGAAACATATTTTGAATAAAAACAAAACTGTTAAATTATAATTGTAAAATCTAGTTTATAATTGCGCTTTGGACCTTCCACCGTACGTGTCTCACTAAAGAAGCATTCATCTTTACTTCAGCACGGAAAAACCCGGCTTTATAGTTTTTCTATTATCTTAACTCTGGGTTGATCTAGGAGCTAAGCCAAATTGTATGGCCCCTTCAAATCACACGCCTAGCAAGACGAGCAAGCTATTGCCACAGTTTATTGACGCAATAATCTTGCCCATTTTTGTGACTAAGAACCGTCCTAATCTATTTCAAAACACCGAACATATAACCTCTATCCTAAAATTGACAGCTGCCCCAGCAACAATGTCCGGCTAACATATCAGCAATATTTCCTGAGTGATTTATTTTTACTTGTTTGACTTGGACCTTCAAGGCGCTTTTACTTCATGTAATTATTTCGGCAATATTATGGCGGGAAAAAAAGTGGTCAACACTCACTGTCGATGTCTGGCTCATTGCAGCCGGGTTGATGAGTCCCTCCGTTCACGTAAAAGTCTATGTGTCCACTAGGCTCCACTTTTCCTTTCCTCCCTGCGTTGGTATGGATGACATCCACAAATTTAGCGTCGCTTTTGTCTAGCTTGGTCGATTTGTCGGGTCCCATGAAGAGGGGCATAGCTGGATCCAATCCTAAAATAAAGTTCACAAGCAATCTGTAAGGCATAACAGTATTTTATGAAACAGCCAAACATGACATAGCCATTCAATATCGTATGAAAATACAATTTCTTAGCAAGCCAATTAGTTGCTATAAAGTAAGTACATAACTAGATTATAATGATGATATTTTAAAGAAATATACGTACAAGTATATAAATAAGTATATAGATACGTACACAACAATTTGAAATATAAAACAAATGAAAGACAGGAAAAAAAAACTTGCCAAATCCCAATTCGCATACAAAAATTGATAGCAATCTCGTTACACGCAATTCGGCAATTCCACGAAGTTACCAAGTCAGTAAAGTAAGTTTCAGTCCCGTGTCTGAAGCATTTCCTCCGTGAACTAACCCACTTAACTCCCAAGGAGACGGCATTATATACCTGTAACTCTTTCAAGTAGGCCAGACTTGAGGAAATTTTGCACGTGTCCTGCAACCTGGGCGCCCAGACTGAATCCCACCACGTGGATGTCTGCTAGCGTGACCAGCTTGTCGGCGATCAGCTGATCCAAAAGCTGGGCAGTGCAGTTCGCGACCAGCGGCACGTTGTACGCAGCGTTGATGTAGCAAGGCTCCAGTACCAAAGGGCCGTAGTCGATGGAGATTACGTTCATTCCGATATCCAAGTAAGCTGTGCAGCGAAATGATTGTTGGTGCGGGTGATGGGTACGGTTGTGCTCTGTTACGGTTCGATTTTTGGTCCTGGACCATGAAGATGACCGATCAGCCGACAATGGATCTTTTTACGATCAAAAATTGATCTCAACAGCTAATATGATGAGGTCGACCCTTGTTCTAAGCATCCCCGAAACAATCATAATCTCAAAGAAAATAATGTGTGAATAATCCCAATCATTTCAAAATACCTGGTCTGATTTCCGTGTTGGGTGAATAGTCTTTGTGTCCGGTGTAACCATGAATGACAATTTTCAACGGACGATCTTTAAGAAATTTCGCTGATTTCAGAGAAGATGGTCTGGAGACGTCCAGTGCCTCGGGAGAAACTCGGTTCGCACTTTGAGATGTTCATGAAAGAGAAAAGAAGTAGCTATAGTCATTGCGATTAAGAATTACGATCTAGGTGCTAGGTAATTGTATTGATGTGTGCTTTGAAGCGTCCGGTCACCTAGTGTACAGATGAAACGTGATGTTCTTGTTGGGACACTCGGCAGGAGGATTCAAACAGTTGACAAACTCCGTCTTGTCGACAAGCCCTAAGAATTTATCCTTCGGCTCGAACCCACCCAAACTGCATACGACTAGAAAGTGCAAGTAAAAAAGCGATTAGGTGTCTAATCAGCATGGCGACAGCCCTGATGATTTATGGATTTATATAAACTTATAGTGTATTTCTTAATAAACAAGCACATCTCGTTGATTATTTGACGTCCATGAATGTACAGCCGCGACCGACGATGTTGCCATCATGATATACGTTACGCAAATGTTTCGGATAATGAATGGGATTGAATTTGGCTCGCATCCGATCAATGATACATTATTCCAGAGGCGTCCGTTTCAAGGGATAACGGACTGCCAGTAGGTCAGCGACAAACCTATTGCACCCAACAAATTCAAGTCATCAGTTTTGGCAAAAATAAACATGAGCAAAATTCAAAACGTAACCAAATTGTGAAACAACGGAAATGAAAGCAGATGTTGTGACTAGTGATATTAGCAAGCTTTTTTTGCAACGGTAATGCCTTGTAATTATTTTTTGTCTCCAGTTTTGATTGAAGTTGAAGCGATTGATGCAAGCCTTTCGCCATAGGCCAATATCCGAAAATTTCTCGCTCAACAAAATGTTAACAACAAAAGTGATCTGGTGTCTTGATGATGAGATTTATACTCGAAGTCGTAAGAGAGTTAAAATTTGAGTATAGTTACCTTGTATCCAGAAGCAAAGAAGCCCCACAATATGCAAAGTGTTCGCCATTCTACCGGCTGGCCAAGTCTGTTGGTATTAAGAGCTTCGATAGTCCAAGCACATCTAAGTGTAACTGTCACCAGACTAATCATCAACGCGACTTATATTGCTGACACACACACCTTTATACATTGAAAGCAATGGCGATGGATTCGGTTATTAATTAAACTTGCATTGCTGATAATATTTTAATCGACCAGGTGAATTAGAAACGATCAAAAACACCGTCACTGTCATGGAAGTTGATAAAACTATGATACAGCCTGTCGAGAAATTTGATTGAAAAAATTAAATGCAATTATTATTCAATAGCTGTCGGAATTGAAGTGGAAGTTATAATAAAGTAGATTGCGATATTTTTACGATTGGTTTCTTTCGATTGAATGCATTATTTATTTTCATTGTTATTCTCTACAAATTTTTTAGAAACCTGCACATGCGTAACAATGTTGATACAGAAATAGCAAAACATATACAAAGATATTAGAGAACCATGAGAGCAAATAATTTACTGACCGGACTTTATTCACACTTGATTTGCCGAGGGAGACTTTTGGGCAAAGGGCGCGCTTGGATTTGTGAGAAAAAAGTAGGGACCGTGGGCATTCTCGTTGATTTCTTCACTTGCAACATCCAGCAGCCTAGAGTCACTTGAGTTGCATTTGCCAGCGACGAACGAGTCAAAGTTTTCACATGATACAGCCGGGAAAGCCATCTCCATGTCTAGGGCTTCTGCATAATAATAGTAGGCTCTTCGGTGACTGCATACAGCTGGAAATGGAAATAAACCGGTAAGAATGTCGCCCCTCGGAAGCCGGGGATACAATTAAAAACACCCCATAATCATCCCTTCACGTAATCGTTTTGTTACATCGTTACAGCTTCATTATTTCCCATCACTCTGAAAGTTATCTCGCTAAAGACAAAAAAGTGCTTACTAAATTTTGTGGAGTAAAAATTTAAGCAACCCAATTCTACTTCTCGAAACTGTTTCGATGGACTGCAGCAATCATGCTTAACTTTTTGGTTCTTTCTTTCAAATAAAACGCACATTCATTTCAAAACGAGCAAGAAAACACGTCAGTAAAACTTATTGTTTAGTTGAAACAGGTTATTCCGATGAACATTTATAAACATTTTTTCCCTATCGACATATTTTGTCGAAACTAATTTCGTTAACCACCAATGTTAATTTTAACTTGAAGATTGGATGAGTAATCAACATAGTACACTTGACTTTTTTCGTAAAGCAGTCAACCATGGGTCTAAAGTTATCATTATTCGAAAACAGAAAAAAAAAAACGTTTTCGAGACCCTCGACCAAATGGCTTCATAGCGGGAGAAAAAACGGATTACAGTCTAAGAAATTGTCTCGAATTCAGGTGAAGCAATCAAACTTGCCGACAAAATCAAGAACGCATCCCGGTTGTGGCCACGACCCGCCGTTTGGGAAGAAATCTCTGTGTCCCAGTGAAGCCTGATATCCGAGGTAGCCGCCACTGGTGTGCAACACCTCCACCACGTCCGCGTCAGTGGCGTCGAGCCGTTGGTCGGGTCGAGTCTCCGTGAACAGAACTTGCGCCGGGTCAAGGGCTGGAAGACAAAACCTCGACTTCATCCTCTCTTGCAGTTGAGACCGCAGTCACTGAACGGTCATTAGTATACTCTTTGATAGTAATCAGGAAGAGAAAAATGCAGTTTTTATAGTTATCAATGCCCTTGAGTCCAAAAGCATGGTACTTTTTACCAACAGTTACTTTCCCTTTTGTTGTACAGTAATTTTCAGAATATCATATATTATTATTTAACCTCAGGAGTATACATTTCTTTGTGATTTTATTCTCTATGATACCAGAATTTTGAATTTGGTATAGTGTAAATATGGTCAATAATAGATTGTAATTATTAATACGTATACTAATCAAGTCCCATGCATTCCATCCTGTGCACTCAGACGCAGCAATTTGCAGAACCTTGGCACTTTTACCACAATATAAGTCCTAATTAATAAACATCTCGTCAGTCTCAATCGTCCCCTCAATTGCAGAAACATGAACTCATACCGAATTATAATTAAAAATACGATGTGCATACTTCTTATGCCTAACTAAAACTGAAACATAGAAAGGCGTGTACCTGTAATCCTCCTAATCTTCCCCTTAGTCACGTATTGTCCAGTTAGACCAACGACGTGAGCCCCCAAACTGAATCCGATTAGATGGAAGTTTTGCACGTCCGTCCCGGTCGAGGTGGCGAAGTGGTCAATCAACAAGGCTGTGTGCCGAGCAACGGGCACTGTGTTGGATGCTGCAGATCCGTACCATGGGGTGGCTGCCAGCTCTGACCAGTCCACCGTCACCACATTCACGTCCGCCCGCTTTAGAAGCGCTGAAACAATCAACAAAATTGAGTTGTTTCGGATCAAGCTGCAAGCATTCGTTAAATGCAAAGCATTATGCATTCGTTACAAAGAATTATTCTGGATATTTATAATAAAAAACGAAATATCGATTCCAAAATTTGTTCCCGTTTCCGTTCGTTTGTTTCCGGGTTTGAAACCGGATCTTTTCACCTGTTTGGAGCTATGCATTACACGGACAACCAACTGTAGAATCGATATCAATTTCATTTGAGTTGTTGGGCTCCATAGAGATAGGAAAAGGACTATGAATGAACAGTGAATGAACGTAGAAAAAACATCAGAGTTCAAACTCCAATACGGATACAAATTTAGGAATGGATTTCTCGTTTCTTACTATAAATATGCAACGTGTATTTGCATTTAGGTTCAAATCAACCATAATCCTTGTTCTTTCAACTTGTCGCATGGCGCATTATAGTTAACGCCGGCAAGGTGAAAGATCCAGGTTGTAAGACAGCGACAGAATGTCGTGTGACAGAATGTCCGTCTCGTGTGCTTCTGCTTACCATCTCTTAGAAGAGGATACATGAGCGAAGATGATGAACTGTCACCAAAACCATGAACTAATATTTTGGTAGGACGATTTGGGTTGAAGTTCTTGAATATTGGTAAACAGTCTGGATCCATCTTACGCACTTCTGCTACTTTTGGGTTTTCTCTGAAAATGTTGTAAGCATTATAATGATCACACTCTTACTTAAAATCAATTTTAATTTTTTTGGATAAATGGTATAACCAAGTCGAAAGTGAATAAAAATATTTATTTCAAAGACTTGCCTCGAATATAGTAGGAACGCAATGTTGTATGGGTCAGGCAACCGTCTTGGTTTGATTCCCGACAGGATCGCTACCTGCACGCCTCCGTTTTCTTTCGGCATCAGCATCCACCTGACTTTCCCGCCGTCCACTTCATTTTCCGCGTAGTTTCCGGCTTCGCTTCCGGAAATAAGAAAAGCAAAGAGCAAACAAAGTACGTCTCCGCGTGGCATTTTTGCTAGACTGGTGACAAAATGATACCCTCGTATTTCTTATATAGGTGATATTCTAAAGGTAGTGTGAATTAGGTGGAAGACTCAGGTTGGAGTTGAAGGACAAGGGAAATGACGTGAAGTGATGGCCAACCAGGAAGAGGCCTTATCACGCCACTAATGTGAACGGGAAAAGAAATTAAGGTAACAGGGTGAAAGTAGACACCCTACGTTCTACCTGTTGACGTGCCGACGCCGCGAACACAGATTGCACCCGGAGTGATTGACACGTGGAAAAACTGGCTAATAATAGCAACGTGCATTGATTACATGTTGTACGTGAGCGTGAATGCTTTTCAAGTCCCTGCTGATTGTCCAAGATCTAAAAGAAAACAAATGTGTGAAGAATTTTCAGTAGTAATCAGCCCCCCCTCCCCCCCCCCCTCCCCACATGTACACACTGCCACAAACACGGATGGTCTTGTGGGAATTAGAAAACAAAATCCGAAAAATGGGATTTGTCCTCTAAATCTGCGTAATTTTTGTTACTTTCAGCCACGCACTGGCACTGACGCTCGCAGAATTTTGCGTTTTGAGTCTTGGACGGCTTATAACCTAAGTATGATTGATGATAATATAATTATGATGATCTTAATGATGACTGTAACTTGGAAGTTATGGAGAGTTGAAGAAAAGAATTGGTGGAATCTCTGTTTTCTTAATTTATGTAACGGCAAGAAGACTTTGTTTTTTAGCTGCTTAGTGCTTACCAATGAACCAAAATTTGTATACACCTCCTAAACGGGTGGCAGCTTAACGTTTTTGAAAACAGTTGCAACCACGCAAATATTTGGTCGTTTCTCTCTTGCGATTTCAATTTTAAGAATGTACGAACGCTACGTTGGCGCGCTCTCTTGTGAGGTTTGGGAACGACGAGAGAAAATTATCACTAGTGTCTTTTCTGTTTCCCATAACGCAAGCGCTAGTATCGTATCGATCTTACAACATGGAGCTCTTGCTGAATAATCTGCGGCTGCTATTTAGCGCAGCTGTCAGAGCAGTCCAGCCACATAACTTGATTCCTAGCACGGTCAAGAGGAAAGGTAATACGCTCTTGATTCATGACAAGAGATACGCCCTGAACGGCAACTGCTATGTAGCTGCCTTTGGAAAGGCGGCTGCTGGCATGGCTTTGGCAGTAGAATCTGTCATTGGTGACCACCTAATCCACGGGATCGTGAGCGTACCCCGCGGTATTCAAACACTCTCCTCTGTCAGTGAAGCCGCCGCCGCCGCCGCCGCTAGCAAACTTGAGATCATCGAAGGCGCTGCAGGAAATCTTCCGGACAGCGATTCAGTTCACGCAGCGAAGAAAATTCTCTCCATGGTGAAGAAACTAGACGAAAATGCATTGCTTCTCGTTCTCATTTCTGGGGGAGGATCAGCTTTGTTGCCGTTGCCTAAGGATGGGCTAAGTCTGGAGGATAAATTAGCTGTGATTCGACTTTTGGTAGAGAAGGGAGCTAACATCGTTGAGCTAAATTGTGTGAGAAAAACATTGTCCGTTGTGAAAGGTGGAGGGTTGGCAGTCGCTTCTTATCCGGCCAAAACGTTGACTCTCATCTTGTCCGATATCATTGGCGATCCTATCGAAAGTATTGCCAGTGGACCAACTACTCCCAACGTCAACCAGATGACTGCCTCCGATGTAATTAAAAAATATAAACTTGACAGTGCCATACCTTGTAATATCCACGAAGCTTTGAGTAAAGAATCAAACAATGCGACAAATATTCCTGTGAGTGGTGGTTCTTTCTGCCATGTGGACAATTTCCTGATTGGAAGCAATTACCTTGCCTTGAGCGCCGCTTCGCACGAAGCAGAAGAATTGGGCTATGTTCCTGTCATCATGTTCTCGGGCATCCAGGGACTAGCCAAGGAAGCTGGATCACATTTTGCTCAACTCGCAAATTTCATCTGCGAAGCCATCACGAACGATGTCGACAAAGAACAGTGCAGACGTGTTTACGCCGATCTAGCAGTTTCGTTAGGTGCAAGAATCGACAAGGCTCACGACAATCTTTTTGATGCAATTTTAGCCTGCAAGAAATCGAGACAGGGGCTGTGTTTGGTTTTCGGCGGTGAAACGACCGTTGAGGTGAAAGGGAATGGCGTCGGTGGTAGAAACCAGGAGCTGGCACTGTCGTTTGCTATAAGCGTGGATGACACTTGGTCGGAGACGCGACATGGACAGTTCTACTTGGCGTTGTTGAGCGCTGGTACGGATGGAATCGATGGACCAACGCCCGCAGCAGGCGCGCTGGCTTATCGCGAGCAAATTGCGACAGCACGAAGTCAGAACATGGTCCCAGAAGAGTTCCTTCGAGACAACGATTCGCATAGGTTTTTTGCGAAATTGTGTGACGGGGAGGATTTAATTATGTCTGGTCACACGGGCACTAATGTAATGGATATAATAATTCTTATTATCCAGCCCTTATAGCTATTTACAGACAGCAATACGATTAATACAATTATTGCTGTTTTGTTTTATGTAAATTATGGCCAAACTAATTTGAAATACAGGTGCGGGTATTTATCTATTATTCTGCAGTGCACAAATAGTTTCCCACATAACTCCTTTCCTTCAACTCTTTCAGAGAAAATATAATTGTCAAAATCCAACCCATGTAGTTGCTTGTCTCTGTAGCAGGCCAGGGCGCGAAAATATACGCAGATATGGGCTTTTCAACTCTTAATGGTGAATTAATTATACATTAAAAGAATAAGAATCGAGTACTAGTGGAAGATAATCAAACTCTCACCTAAATTTATTTCTTGCTAGCTGCCATTTGTCAATTCCATACGTACGCGTGCAATTGGACATTTAAAAAAAAACACCAACCGCTTTTTCTGTAAAACACGACGTCCTGTACGTAACGTAATCGAGCGATGCGTCCTGCGTTTAGATGCTCGCTGAGTGGGCTGTTTTACCGACGCGGCACCCTGGCGTCATCCTGTTAAAGCGCTGATCGCAGCAACGGCGACACCGACCCCGACACCGACCGAGCAACGCAGCGGTTTGCTGGTGAACTGGCAACGAGGCTTCGTCGATGGCTGCCGACTGCCGAGACGGGTGACCACGTCTAGTTCAGTGATGAATTTTACGTAACATTAGCTGAAAATAAAAAGACATGACGTTCAGTCTTGGTGCTAGTTTTGTGTATTACTTAAGCCTGTTGTTATTTTTATACTATGTACACTTTGGGAGTACACATCTACTGATTAACGTTAAAAATCAGGTAAGAAAATAAAGCCCTTCTTTTTATCGCATTCTTTACTCCCCTATACGAAGAGTTTTTTTTTCAAAGAAAATATTGTCGGATATTTGAGACAATATTTATCCAACTGTAAAATGGAAATCTAGTGGCATCTTTTGAGCACAGTTGGATATTAACGCGAGGATAATATTGTGTGAAATTCGTTGTCAATACGCACACGAGAAGCTGTGACATTTTGCTCACCCTAATCTAATTAGATGGGCGTTACATTCACAACATTGCTTTTGTCACCAATCGATGTAAATCAAACAATTACCTACTGCTATTTTAATTTCTTCTTTCAAGTGTCAACACACTCAATTCTCCTAGAATGTTGGCTTTCAATTTCAATGCTCATCGATGATTCCATCGCACATGAGAAAACAGCCCCATATCAATCAGTCTTTACTCTTCATGAAATCATCAAACCACAATAAGTAGCGAAATGAAGTTGCTAGGTGACATAAGACACGTGATGATTTACATAAATAGGCCGAGCCTTCGCATGACAGATAAATAAATACCAAGAATGGCGATCTCAAGCTTAACATTTGCGGATGAAAGGAAACCCATTGTAGATCTCAGATAGAACATCTTCCTATGTCCCAGATTATACCGCGATACCTTGTACATTTTCGTAGAACATGTAAATGAAGGGTAAAACCACAAGAGAATGATTGCATCGTAATGCAAGCTTTTAGCTGTACAATGGAAAATTCCACTCTTCAACGTTTCATCTAACCGCAAAGAAGCTGGGAAAAAAGTGAAATTAAAATTGTCGTAAAATGAGTAAAATGTTGGTATGGCCTTGTGTTTCTTAACAGGGTGGAGATATAATCCAGGAGACCATAGCTTCCAACATCACCGAAGACTCGGTCACGCTGGAATTCCAGAGATCAGACGGCACCCTAATCACACAGTTGGTTGACTTTCGAAATGTAAGCATCTTCGATTTACCCACTTCTACGCCCCCACCCTCCACCCTTCCCAGCACGGCGCGCTTGCTTCGCTAGCTACTAACTTTTCAAAGAAAAACTCTGAAATATAATGAGTAGAAATTAGCTGAAAAGATTCAGTGGATTCAGCTAGTTGAAAGAGCGAGTTGAGATCTCTTTCTGAAGAGTTTGTCTAGAAAATAGCGGCGTCTGCGAAGGGTTGATTGCTGGATTGGTGGCCTGGTGGAGAGGGTAGGGATGGTGTCGGTGCTCGGAGCTTGCTGGTGGTGGCGAGGGGTTGGGGGTTGGGGTGGGGGTGGGAATGAATTACACATAACATCGGTCGGTCTGCTACGAGTGCTGGCGAGGCGATGCGAGGCGATGCGATGCGAGGCGATGCGATGCGATGGTGCTTTCCGTGCCCGCTATTCAATCTATCGATCTTGCCATGGGTTTGGTTGGGTAGATGGTCCGAATGTAATGCCACATGCGCCTGCCTGCCCGCCTGCCTGCCTGCCCGCCTGCTTGTCTAGCCAAACTTGTTCGCAGCATTCCCTTGCCATCGATGAATAATTATTCGAACGGAATTACTTTCCTCTGTGCCAGGGTTTAGCGCTTTTGGCTCGCTCAGAACTCCGAAGTTCGATCAAAATTCAACCGCGTAAAATGTAACGCCATGTTAATGCACCTTGGTTGACTAACAGTTACACTTGGTTTCACGAACTTTAATACCATGGGAGTATGCTTTGTTGCTTGCGAGTTGGGCAGCGTGCCGGTAATATTATTCATGAGCCCGGATTCGTTTTTGTCCATTTGTTTTGGTGCGATTATAGCAGCCAGTGTATGTTTTCTCTTTGTGACATATGTCTCTATTTTCACGACCCATAGAGTCTTGACAATAACGGCACCGATTTAGGGATCTAAGATTGACTCTTAGATAGTCCGCGGGGGCAGGGGGTGGCCAACCAGGTTCAAAAATGATTATATTGAATAGTGAGCAGCGTTGGGGGGGGGGGGGGGGGGGGGTGCTTTTGAAAATAATGATCTACAGTTTTTCGTGAATTTTTTTCTGTTTTGCTGAACTGAACTGTAAGTCTGTAACATTTTGGATAAACGTCGCCAAGTCATTAAAATAAAGTATGTTAATTTTTATTTGAAACAAACATTTCATTCAATCTGTTTAGCCATCTCTAGATGAGGAGTGGGTGAGAGGGAGAAAGAAATCCTGGTTTTATGTGGAGATGATTGTATTCCCCAGTCGTCCACCCCGTATCGCAACGACCTACAGAGATCAAATATTTCAAACTTGTATTTTTTCATTTTCAGGACGTTCATATTCTTAAAGCGCTAGTTTTAGGGGAAGAGGAGCGTGGACAAAGCCAATACCAAGTCATGTGCTTTGTCTGTCACTTCCAAAAGGGCGAATTCATTTCGTCAGATGCCATGTCTAAACTAAGACAGGTAACTACATGCAATGCATTGCAATGATGCACTATAATATGCAATTAATCTCTTTGAGCGGTGATCAGGTTTTAATCCATGGTTTACGCATTGTCTTTTGTCCAATAGAAAAACCCCGGCACGATACGGACCCCCGAGGAGGATCGAGGCCGGGAAAACTATACCATGGACTTGTTTGTGGATGTGGCGAAGTCGGGGGTGATTTCGAAGCACATAGCAGGCCTTTGTGCTGAGGCCGCCGACGCCACTTACACTAGGGACGCCGACATCAAGCTGTGGGCTGCCCAGCCAGGTACACCCCCATCGCCCATCGCCCAGTAACGATACCTTGGAAACTCCACTTTGTCACACTGTCGGAAATTATCTTTCTAAGTGATACCCCGTCCCAAATTTGGGATTTACTCTAAAAATTACCGTTTCAATTTTGGTGTGGACGGGCTCCTAAATCACACATTTAGTGTTTTGGTCGTGATTTTGCCACTCCCCACACCCCCTCCAGGTTTGGTTGCTACAAAATTTTACGCAATGGAATTGCTGTTAATTAAGGATTGCAGAAATAAAATTTACTTAAATGGCTTCCAGTTATATTCGTTTGAATATTATAATTTTTTATCCACTCAGTAATTAAATCTTACTGCCCAATAATATCAGATACGAACCAAACTACAATTCCTCGTGGTACGCACAGAAGTTATTTCATTTCTCATAATTATAATTATCATTACCATTATTTCGTTGTTATCCTAGCGTCTTCAGACCTGTCAGTGACATTCTATCAAAACAAATCTATCAAAGATGCATGTCGAAAGTATTGCAAATTATTAGTACCGGTAACTAATGTGTGATAATATAATGTCAACACACTTATCGGTCTGCTTATGATCATTTCAATTTCTATGTTGTGACATGTAACATGATCTGCATAGTGCATACACAAGATAACAGATGAGACAAGTCTTGTTGCTTTATTTATCAGTCAACTATTGACTGTGAATCATCAAACTTGGGAAGACTCCAGATCGCTTCTTATTCTGTGTCTTCACGGGATATCTTGCCAGCTACAAACGTCCCATATTCAGACAGAAGTTAGATGTTAGAAGTGAGAATCATTCTAATTGACACGAACTTGCGTTTCAGGAGCATCTTTGTCTGCTTTGCTGGGAGCCGTCTCGCAGTTCCCGAGCTATTCGGCTGCACCTTCAGCACGCACAAGGAATTCAGGAGTGCAGGGGACGACACCCCGGTGCCGAGAAGTGGCTGACGCCTGGGCTTCCTGCTCCTGTCAGTTAGAGATGTGTGTCAGTTGGTATCCCTGCGGGCTCAAGTACTGTAAAGGAAAGGGTGACATTACCAAGAACATTGTCTCCAGTGGAAGCTATAGGTGTGGCATAAAAACGTGCAAGAAGTGCAGTCTCTTCGCCTACTACGTGAGACAGAAACATATGTGCTTATGGGACGAATGACAAGAGTTTACCAGATTTGCAAGCGAGGAGGATAAATGGAGTAATCCGATCGATGCAATTGACTTCTAAGCGATTTTCTTTTTCTCTCCTTGAGTTGTGAATAAATGTGGCCTTTTTTCAATGGTTGCTCTTGACAATTTTTGAATATAATTCAATGGGTTCTTGGCTCGCACTCTTTCTCTCTCTCTCTCTCTTTCTCTGTCTGTTCCTTGCTCTCTTACTGTCTGTTTGTGATGTGAGAGGAAGGATTAACTGTGACACTTTTACTGGAACCATCATCCATTTTTTTTTTCGCTTCAGTTATTTCTAAATTTACAAGTTCAAATTTCTCACTGTTTCCTCACTAGCGATATTATTAGACTCTAGAATTAGACTCATGTCATGGAAGAGCTGCTGTCTACAGAAAATACATGGGAATCATTATGGAGCTGGTATTTAAAACGTGATAGTCACAACACAAACAGTCGTGTTGATTTAAAAACGTCAAGATGTGGTCAACTAGCAAAAATTAATTTTTCCTTGCTTGATTAACATGCAATTGTGAGCCCGGTAATTCCACTAGGCCTAAAACTAGGGACACAAGCCAGTCAATTACTACTAAATGCACCGCAAGCAGTAAATGCAGCAAATGCAGCCTAATGCTGGGAAACCATTTGTTTTACAATCTTTGGAGTCACATCAGTATGCTTCGCAGTTATGATTGAAGGTAAAACAAGAAGGAAATTTGATGGTCTAACTCTAATAAGTAATAAGCCCTATTTGTCTAACTGCTTCGACTTTGCTGATTGTTTTATAGCTTCTGGCCTATGAGGAACACTGCCATTGGTACATGGTATATTTTCAAAATATATTATCTTAAATTTCTATACGCTTGAGTCAGTGATTCAGCCAGCCTTACTTGTTCTAGATTTAGAGATGGTGGTTAATTGTGGTAACCATACAGATGATTGTGCAGTGTGCAACCTATATTATATAATACGCTACTGGTACTGTGTGTGGTCTTAGCACAGATTCAAGTACTTGTCTCTTTCCAGACTGTAACAAAAGTGTTTCGAATATTTATCCAATCCTATGTGGCCTTAGCTCTGTCTACTGAAAACCTAAAAGGGTAACTGTTTCTGTTCATTTTAGCAGTGTACTTCAATTTCATTGCCTTTGCATTTCGAGTTTGGATTTTTGAAATGCAATCGAAATTTTATCGCAATGTGCATTTGAAAACTCGTATTTGCGTCACGATTTCTCAGCTGCATGTTGAATTCTTGGCATCCATTTCGTTTCATCTCTTTATTGCCATAAAGATGGGGTTAATATTGCATTGAGATCTTGAGAGTTTCTTGTTAGCAGATTATAAGATCGAGTAAAAGGAGATGCCAAAGGTTATGTTAATGTGTGTGGAATTTGTGTTAAGCCAGTATATTATGCACGATTTGGTATTATTTATTTAATGTGAGGCATTTTTGCACCCACTCTCTCTAATTCGATGTAAACGGTGACATTCTCAACCGCCGTTTTGCTACGAATGAATTTTTTAACGCATTTTTATGGACCACTAATAGAAATTGACAGCTGTAATGTAATTTTTATACATTTTTGTACTTGCGAACTATGATTGTACACTAGAATAAAGTACACATTGGAGTAATAATGGTAACCCCCGTAATGATTGATGAAAGCAATTCCTTCCTACTGAGTGTTCGTAATGGGCCTGGACTTAGACGAGCCATGTGGCCTGTCTGTCTACACTACACTATCCTTGTTGGCTGGCAGGCCACTTCTAACTGAACCCGAACACCGATTACCTACCGCCATCATTTGCGTTTCATTGAAATTACTATTATTAGCTGCCGGCTCCTGATTAGAGAACAGTGCAAGCAGTAACCAGTAACCAGTCTCGTCGATAAACCAGCTGATAGGCTAATGGGCTCATTGAGAAATTAAGGAAACGCCTTCGATAAGTTTTGACAGCCGCAAATCTGAATACCTACGCTGTTCTGTGTTTTGTGTCAGCTTTATATATTTTTACTAGTTAAAACGCGCGATGCGGGGTTTTACGATCGTTGCGTACATCTGCTGTACCATTTTCTCGTCCCATTTTCCAGGAACACACTCTTTGGATCCAAGAGCATATTTTCATCTCATTACAAATGGTGTGGTCCGAAATTTTAAGTCGGATTGTGTTTTCATTGTCGCTAACCGTGAGTTACATCATAATCATAAAGAAACTAATAATATTAAAACATATTTTATGCATGACCTGGAGTGGACCTTCTATTTTTACCTTGAAATAATTTCGACTGAAAAGTGTCAATAACGATTCGGGTGTCAATAGATTTGGATGACATATCAAGAGCAGTCGAGGCATTGAAATATTTCGCAGGTGGACAAGCAATCTCGTGCTTGTCCAGAGAGGAGACCACTTTATTTGCAGACAGGCTTCAGAAAGTGCACACTTCTTGCAACCGGCCAGCCTACGTACACTTCTCTGTCGGCAAACCTTTCAAGCAATCTTTCTTGCAGGTGATTTCTATAAACATTCCTAATGGGGCAATTAGCATTTCCCATATCTTCACATGAACTAGCTATTTATGATCGTTGCCGGTGGTCCAGATTCTCCAACACTCAACTCCCCTCTGTGTCATCCTACTATTTGCAGTCTTACAAGTGGTCTCGGCATTCCGGACCCACATGGCTCGTCTTCCACAACGATTCACTCGAGTCTCTGGAAGAACGTCTTACTGACGTCGACATCCCTTTCGATTGTGAGATGTTGGTCGTTCCTGGACCAGACGAGCAGGAAGTGGTCGATGATGAGCGGAGATTGCGAATTACAGAAGTGTACCGCATTGCCAATCACACGCCACTGATCACGAACACTTTCGGAAGCTGGAGCAAGCGAACGGATTTAGTAGCTCCACGGGAAAGTATTTATTCCAGACGAAACAATCTACAAGGGCTAGTTATCAAAACAGCTAACGCACAAGTAAATGCCGAGATGAATATGCTATCACAAGATGATGGCACTTGAGATTGTATGTGTAGCGGTAAGGACAAGGATGATTCTTGATCTTTCCTCCTTC
The DNA here is from genome assembly GCA_921293315.2 of Nemurella pictetii. Lineage (NCBI taxonomy): Eukaryota > Metazoa > Arthropoda > Insecta > Plecoptera > Nemouridae > Nemurella > Nemurella pictetii. The sequence goes on along the minus strand of OV121116.1, from coordinate 20,387,426 downwards.
TCCCACTTCTTTGTAGGATCCGCCATTGAGTTCCGTGCGGTGTTTTAACGGAAGTCTCCGACTAGAAGGGTTCTGCGGTGCCATATGGACTATTTTAGAGCAGCGTATGAATTTCACGTAAGCACGTTGATGGAGAGCAGTTTTCTTAATAAATTAGAAATGATCCTCTTTCCGTCCATGAATTGACAAATTTCCATTAAAAATTATGTCCTAATAATTGACTAACAGGACAGGTGACTTGTTAAGTAGCTACATTAACACTGCACCTTAAATCATTATCGGCGAATCTTTCGTTACGTCCAATTTCGTAACTTTTCTTGCGTATAGCTTTTCCCAAGGAAATTAACGAGTTTCGGCCATGAAACCGGATCCGTATTGGCACATTTGTGTCATTAAATTTGCTATCTGATCGTGTGGGATGGGGCTGGCTGTCAGCACCGTTCACAGCATCGTTTCAGCCGACGCCGGGAACAGTTGGGACGCGATGATCGGGATGCTGCTGAGGAAGGAGGCGATCATGACATCGACGTATGTCACAGTGACCCCTTCTCGCTACGACGACGTTGACTTCTCGATCCCTATCGCCACAATACCGTGAGTGCCTCGGATGTTTTATTCACCTAATATATGCACCTCAATATCCACACGAGCTCACCGAATATCCGATAGCAGTGTTAACTTGGGATGGGAATGTGAAAGGGACTGGATTACGAAACAGCCGTGCCCTTTTGGTGAATGAACTATCGGCAGTACCTGTCTCGTCATTGGGAATCTAGGAAATCTACAACCAGTATGGCGAGTCATCAGAATCGAACCTGGTACCACCGGAATGGAATGCAGTGCCAATAATAATCGACATTTCTCAATTTCAAACCGAAAATTTACTGTAAAACTTGCATTTCATTGAGTGATAGTATCATTATCTGCATGCTTGCATTTAACATCCAATTATTATCATGTGTTTTTTCAATAAAAACAAATATGATTAAATCTCTTAAATGTAAAAAAACTCAACTGACAGTTAAATTGAGACCGAAGATAGATGTGTTTTTGAGTCGTTCCGCTTAGCCATTGGAGATGACTCACTGATAAAGTGCCACTGACATTGTCAACTAACCAGCGACTGTCATCCCAAGCTCTGGGTGTGACCAGGAATTAGTTACTCTGTATAATAATTAACGTTCGATCAGTGAGTTACGTGGTAGCAGATTACCAGCCAGGTGGACTAATGGCCGTTGTTGATGGCATTTGCTTCAGGCTTCGCATTTTCATCCGCCAACCGGCACGAGGCAGTCGCGTAGACTGGTGGACCATAATCTCTCCATTCAGCGCATCGCTCTGGGTGGCGTTTCTGGTGTCGGCCGCCCTCTCAGCAACCGCCCTCGCAAGTTTAGCCCTCTGGGCTCGCAAGTCAGGCATCGCTGAAGATCAGTTCTCATTTTATGATGCTTTGTTTCTAGTGCTTGGAGCTGTGTTTTGCTTACAAGGACATCCGCAATCTGCAAAATCCTTGTCGTGTCGAATAGTGTGCGTTGTGGTGTATATCACGGGAGTAATTGCACTAGCAAGTTATTCGGGTATAATTACTTCGAACCTAACCGTCAATAAAGTGGAGATGCCTTTCACGTCGTTGAAAGAATTGGCCAATAGCGAGAATTATGACTTCGGTGTGATTAATAATTCGCTGTCTCATAATCAATTCAAAGTAAGTTTATGGTGTCGTGTAAGTTAGTAGTGGTGTTCAGGTGTTCAGGTGTTAGTGTCTTGCATGGGCGTGCGCAGAGCACGGGACAAACTGTCTCACCCACCACCCCATGGACAAGATTATGTTTCTTGGATGCAATAAATATATTTTTAAAGCACTCATACTACACAGTATAATATAAGCACAAATATCGCAGTGTAATTACATAAATTGCACTCAGATTTCAGCGAGGCACTTAAATATAGGAGCACTTAAATGGGCCCATAAACGCAAAAAAAATATCCAGAACAAACCTGAAAGCATGAACACAAGGTCCCACTCCCCTTCCTACAAAAAACAAATCCTACGGGCGCCCTTGGTAAGTTATGAAGTACTTCATAATAATTTTTCTTGCAAGTGCAACTTGTTGTACTTCTAGCAAACATCACGATATTATACTGAAAAATGCTTTCTAAGTACAACTTGACACACTATTCCAGCAGTCCCAAGATGCTGTCATCCACAAGCTTTTCGTGAAGCATTTAGAGTCGAACGTCACCAATCTTCTGGGCTCATACTTGGAAGGTTTTCGTCGTGTGTGTGATCACGAGTTCGCCCTTCTGGCGCTCGCTGAGGCCCTCTCCGCCCTCAGCGAGCAACTCGACTGTACGCCCGTACAACTCAAGAACAACTACTTCAAATTCACTGCCAGCTTGGCCTTTCCGAAGCACAGTCCGTACAGAGAGGTATTCAATTATAAGTGAGGGTTATGTATATTATATTCGCATAGTACTATTGTTACAGACAATGAATTGCATCTTGAAAGAGTCGCTCTGCATCTAAAAGCTTGCTTGTTTCTTATTTTGCTTGCAGCCTTTTGAAACTCATCAATGGTGGCATTTTAAGCGATCTTCATAAAGCTGCTTTGAAAAAGAAGTTACCTTCGTTAGTGAAAGAAGTGCCTTCGATAAATCTCAATGCCGTTGCACCCATCTTATCGCTACTAGCCGGCGGAATATCTTTAGCTATTGTCTTTTTAATTTTGGAAAAACTTTTGCTCTTTGTCAAGTCACTTTAGTTGGCTTCGCCATCATATTAAAAAATTGAAGCTTTTCCCATCCACCGGTAGATGAATACGAAGCTCGTTGTGCCCCACCCCCCACCTTGTGCAGTCCCCAAAACAGTGGCCATTTTCACCCAAAATGCTGATAAGTTCAAAGTGCAGAAAATTGCAGTAAAGTTTGGCGCTCGCGATTGCCGCCTGACGGTCCGTTACGGAAGTGAAGATCAGGATGGAAGTTAAGTCTCTAGTGGTCGGAGACTCGGATCCGGAGTCTGAGTCGGCTTCGGAGTCGACGTCGGAGTCTGAGTATGCAGCCGGTCACCGGTCGCCGGTCGCTGGCGAGCGCAGCATCTCGCAGCATCTCGCAGCACCTCGCAGCATCCCGTAGCATCTCGCAGTCGGCCGCCAGTCTCCGTCTAACGCGTACCTCGGCGAATCGCGCAGTGCACGTGGGCACGTGCGTCTTACAGCTCGCGTCGGCTTCTCTCAAGACACAGGAGACACAGGAGACAAGAGACAAGGGACTCGTCGCTCCACCTTCCTACCGTTGTCGTCAAGCTCCCTTGCCACCGAAACACCGAAACTCGTTCGTGGCCAACAACTAATTACCAGAATCTCCATGAGAGTAACGTGTTCATCTCGCACCGCCGTTCACATTAGTGGGCACCTCGTGCTTTGAAAGTCGCCGACACTCGGTCGCACGTGCATTTTGTGACTTATTTCTTCACGTGTACTCTGCTGTGTTCTGCTTGCTGTGTTCTGCGGTGTTCTGCGGTGCCGGCTGGTTTGCGTGTGCTTTGAAGTTTTGCGTCGGTGGTGGCGGTAGGGTTTGTCAGTCGACTTGTTCGCAGAATCTAGATTTCATCGGTATCGATGGTCAGAGAGCAAAGTCGCGTTCGTGCCGAGGTGATTAGCGTTTTGTCATAACTATGTGCTATATCTAGAAGAACTGGTTCTGATCTTTAAGCACCTAAGCGAAGCGGAACCTAGCATCACACAACGTTTTGCTTGCCGTGAGATGACGTTCAGAATATGATAATACATTAAACACAAAATCAGCGAATATGAAAACCATTGCAATCAGCGTACTGCTCACTACGCTAATAGTACTCCTGCTTAGAACTGTACACGGTCAAGCGAATCAAAAATTTGGTATGTCATCGAGTCCAACGAATCGCTTCCCACAACTTCAGAAAGTGTTTGCCCGATTGCCCGGTAGTTTTTCTAGCCCTGCCCCAGCCCCGAGCCCTTGGGGCTCGTCAAGCTCTAGGCCTGAGGGTGGGGTTGCTGCCAGTGACTTCGGGGGGGAGAGTGTCCCCCTGGCCAGCGCTAACTTCGGCCCAGCGCCCAAAGAAACTCGCAGCTACCCAACGCTGGCGTTGTCGAAACTTCCGCCGCCGGTAAGTCACGTGCTACCATGTGTTACCATGTGTTGCCATTTGTTACCATTTGTTTCCAGGTGTTACTTTATCCAGCTCTGTACATCGCACACCCGCGATGAATGCAACCCTCGCCAGACGGGCTGTCACATCATTTCAACTCCCAGATTGAAGATACAAAGTCGAGTTGAATTGAATCAAATATCGTCAAGTCGGAATATTGTATTCATTGCGATGAATTGACAGGGTACAAATTTATCGGTGGTTTGTGAATTGTGATTCGGTAACCCCATCAAATCACGTTGCCCCCATGATGATGATCAAAAAAACTAATACGCTAAAAGCTTTCATTATTGCGTATACAAAGCTAGAGCACCCCATATTTTTTTTCTGCAATATCTATAGAAACGGAAGCCTAATCTCGATCATGTTGCGCCCACACAAAAGACATGAAGCAAATCTTTCGGGGTCGCTTCACTCGCCACCATAACTTTACCCTGCAGTAAAATTGTAAATTTCTCGGCTCCTCTCTTAGTGTGAGGTACCTATAGTACTCTGTCATGACGCGAACACAAACATTAACATGAGTGAAAAGGCGGTTTATCAAACTGTTTGATTTCAACTGATGCCCGATGGCAATTGGATGTTTGTGAAACGCAACGACATCCCCAAAAGAAGTAAATGGAAGCTAGCCCTATTTCGGTTGCGTGAGCACGCCCTGCACATTTAAGTGGACCCCCGTTTCTTGCCACTTTCAGCATCCACATCCACATCGAACGATATTCAACGATATCCCTGCAATTTACGCCATGCAGCTCTCTTTAACCCGAACCTATCCAATGTGGGATGAAGCCCGTAGCCATAGCGTCAAGCACTCTACAAGGAAAGTGAGGAGCAAACGCAATGAATACAAAACTGCATCAATATTTCATGCACAGCCCTGCAACAGTGAAGCCCGTCGGCTGCTCAAATCGCGAATAAAATTCATATGCAAATCGAGCAAATCTACGAAGCTTTCAGATTTGAATAAAACGACCACCCATGTTCAGCGATCACCCGCCCGAATCGGTCAATCGATTCAGACAGATCCAAATGTATCGCCAATAATCAGTGTGGTTCAACAGTTCAATTTCGGAGCACTCAGCTGCTTGTTCAGGGCGGCTAAATGGGCTCGGCCATCAGTAAATTACACAATCATAATTAATCATCAATTATAACTTAAGTCACTAGTCCAATATCTTCGAACACACATATTCACATCCAGGGTTAAAAGTCATGACGCATAGCATGACCTCTTGTCGTGCATTATCATTTTCCTAGATCAGGATTTCCCAGAATGAGCAAATCTGTGGAAAAAAAATCATTTCTTGTCCTACCTTACATCTATAAATAATTTTCTCTTCAATTTTCTAGGAGTAATAAACTATACCCTCTATGCTGGATAATGTTTTATAGAGAGGGATGCATTCGACTGCAGAGATATTCAAAGCACAACGCTGAAAATTAGCTGTAAAAGCAAAAAAACTAGTAATCTAGTTTGTAGAATTTCTTTTATACATTTTGCGTCATCACTGAATTTCTTGTCAGTGTAATACTGCCACTGGATGCTGGTGTTTACTGCTTACTAGAGTCTGCTCTGACTTGCTAGTTGCCATCTCAACGAATACAGCTAAGATATGTAGTGGATGTTGCATGGATGCTGTGCTCTATGATGAACGATCTTTGGCCCTGCAAAGGGCCCAACACAACAACTAACACCGAACATCGGCTCTGACCATATATTTCCCTAAAATACGCTCATGAATATTTTATGACGCATAAAAGTTTGCTCCAAGCACTTTTCACGTGCAGATCGAGCCTTGCGAGTAATGTCGTATACCGATACAGGTGTAAATTCTTGAAGCTCTTCAGTTTCCAAATGAATTGTGACACGTCGAAGGCTTCATTCCTTCTCTGATGGATCATCAATCTTCGTTATTGTGAAATTTGATCCTCTCTTCACGAAATAACGGTTGCCACTATTCGGCTTACGCGTAGAAACTTTTTTAAAAATAATCGTGCTATTAATTTGGATATTATAGAATGGGTGTGCGTAAATGAATTTCACCTGAGAATAGGCATGCGATGCAGGTGTCATGAGTAGGCCAAATTGTTGTGGCACTGACAGCTTCGCCCACCTCGTGCCAACTGGGAACGATAGTTAGGAGATGAAATTACAAGAGTGACCAAAACCAACAACGAGCAGTTAACAATTGTCTTAGGTATCGGTCACACATCGTGGAGCTAACTTGATGCAATCCAAACCAACCAGTCATATGCATTCGCATTGCTCTGTTCTAATAAGCACATAATTCGAGTCAATTGGCCCTTGTCAAATTCAGTGTTGAAATTATTATGAAAACCACATTTTTTCTTCCAGCATGCTCATTGCATTCATGCGTGTCAAATGTCACAGCCGACATTGGATTAAATAGTGACATGGTCATCTAAATTCAGTGTATTATTCACCCAAAACTTATAAAAGGACTGGAGTTGGTAATGTTAGCAAACAACAAGGGTGATATTTATTTCAATGCGTAGGCGTACATGTAATAGGTATGCATTCTGTTGTTTAGTTGGGGGTATTCGCGACATGCCGTATATAAAAAAAAATCTTCCGTGTGAATAGCCGAAATAAATGGTTGATATACGGACACGGATACGGAGTGATCAAACATTGGAAAAAAGGTGAGACTTTAACTTATGTGCCTCCTTATCTTGGGCAGATATCATGCAAGCAACAAAATGCAAATACCGAATCGTGCCGCGTCACTTGAGATTTTTTATACTAGTCTCGACTAGATTCGTCTCGAATTCTTGGGCATTTAGGTGTATTATTGGTATTATGCAGTTTGCAATACATTTAAAAAATTTAGTTTCGCTAAGTCACAAACTAAACTTCTGTCGCTGAATGTCAACTAAGCAATTCTTAAATCGAGATTCAAAATGTATATAATTCCGAACTTCCGAATGTAGCTCGTATCCATCAGCAAAGCATTGAAATGTTTGATTCCTGCATGAATTGGGTCATTTTTGGTTAATTCTGGTACCCACACAGTCTAGGTAAGTCGGCACCAGAGCTATTTCTGTAAATATCGTACACCAAGTCGTTTACATGTGGCCCACCTGAGTTGGGCAAACAAACATGGTTACTTAGTTGTGGAACTTTTGTTTAAACATTTTAGTGATTACAAATTATATTGTGAGTGTTCCATTTGGTCGCATGCACTGTGCAGCCTGCCAGGTGCAGTGTGTATTGTGTGCCGAGCACAGTCGCAAGATCAGCTTGCAAGTTAAAATGACATATCTTCTCTTCCGGTCTCCTATATTATATCTCATTCTCCTGGCAAACATTTCAGTTGGACCGCAAGAGGATTAGTAGCCAAAAAAACTTCCATGCATGGTAGTATATAGCTAGGACAAAAGCAATTTGATTAGTAACATTCGCTAACCATCTAAAGAAAAGATGCCACCCACTTTGCTCGGGCAGAGAATCTTTGTGCTATAGGCACAATTATTTGTTATGTGTGTTAATTATAATTTCGATTCAATTTTCGAGAAACTTCTCGAATTAGTTGTTATCAGGTGTCCGATTGTAAAAAATAATTAGCTAGCACTTTGGCTGTTAGCATTACATCCGAGTAGATGATATTACTGGTTTCGGATTTTTTTACACAATGCAGCATGTAAGTCTTAGAGCTCCAGACCAGAGAGTGCATAACAATAAAATATTATGATTACTGGTATAACATCATTATCACTATCCCAATTCTCAGTCCCAATTGCTGGGTGAAGTCACCATATGGCCCTTTCTTATGTCAGCAAGTTTTACCTATAGATGGATAGATGGATTGTCGAACAAAAGGGTCATGGCCATACAACATAGCTCTGCTACAAAGCATTGTTAATCTACTCATTAAGATTGTTCAAGGCTCATCTCCCGACAAAGTAATAATAGTTCGAGAACACATTATTCTAAAGTTAACTAACGCCTAGTCACCACACGAATAATTACCAACTATTCCGGAAGTAAAATTAATAAATTATGGAAGAGAAAATCAATTCGTTGAAGATATCGTATCAAGTTTCAAGACGTAGGAAACTCGGCCGAGATAGACCATCGTTTAGATTTAACATTAAAAAAAACTATCGCAACTAGCTTTTGCGACGATAACTTTGTACACGACCCTTACATTTCCAATTTTTTTACTTTCCCACCTTTATAAGTTTTTAACCACTAAGCCAAAATTTTTCGCGAAGCTATTGACTCCGAAAACCACGCAACATTTTTTCGTCCATATTTATTTAATGATAGCAAGAGCTATAGTGATGAAATAATTATTATGTTTAAATAATTAACTTAACAAATGATGCCAGGATATTATAAGTGTACCTATTCTTGATTCACAGGAAAGAGATTCAAGCATTGACGGCCATCTAGCAGGGGGTGGCAGAGCACACGAGGAGACGCCTACGATGAGCAGCTATTCGCAATCCAAATGGAACAATTTTGGGCGACGACAAACGTTCGAAGCGTATCGCAATGCAAGGTTGAGCGGAAACCATGCACGAAAAACACCAAATATCCAGGGTTAGTATTCTGATTACTGACGCTTGCACCCTCTCACTATTTGAAAGCGTGAGCCAGTGAAGTTTTGAGTTGACCACTTTTCCCATCGGCCTGCTACAACTTTCAGCCATAATGTGGTAACATTAAGGTAATAGAATCATGTGGTAAGTACTAAGCGACTCTATGGGTATAGGTATGCTTCAGCACTACTATATGGTGCTATACTTTAGGTTTATTACCTATAAAATTAAATATTAATATTATATATCTATCTATAGCAAAACCTTACTTCACTGTCATGAATATATACTATTGTGTTGATTGTATTCTTCATTTACTATCTAAATCGTAAACTGTGTGCAACGGAAAGCCATCAAAATACATAGATTTTCTCTCTATGACTCGAGCGAGTATTTGCCGTCTTTCAGCCCTAACGGCAATTGCCTTACATCTATATTCAAATGCATTTGTTACTACGTAGTACGTACTAAGTCATGAAATGAGCACCGCAAGACGCTAAGCAAAGTTGCATAACATGGCACGTTGCGTTGTTTACTTCTTAAGTGCTTCAAAATCATCGGCTTTGGATAATTTTGAATAATAGGTAGAATTTTACAAGAAAGTGAGAGGCACATTCTAAACTGTCTCGTGTGATTAATCAGGGGTAGGGGTAGCTATATTTCAGTAACAAACTCATAGCAAACGCGTAATGATGGTTTTATGTGTTTGTGGTGACATTGCATTTCCAGATCTCATTGAAATACTTTTGACTGCCAAAGAGGCATAGTAACGGTCGAACCCGAGATGACCGCACATGCTGACCTTAGCTTGCGAGTTCCGAGGAGAGTTGAATATTTCTGCAGCCATCATGTTTCTTTTGCAGAGGAAACGAACCAAGCACTGCAGCACTCTCTTCGCATGGCCAGAACGACGATGTGTAAGGTGCCGCGCGCGAAGGTGGTCAACGTGAAAGACGTGTTCCCCCTCGCCGGCAAGAGCTACATTCCCACGTGCACCATTCTACACCGGTGCGGTGATGACACTGCCTGCTGCCCTGCAGAAACTGACTCATGCTTGCCGCTGCGCACGCAGACAGTGGAGCTGCACTTCTACGTAAGTGGCTGGCAAAATGCGTTTGACGGTTTGATGACGATTGATAGGGTGATTCAATAACTGGGTACATATACCTGCAGAAAAGGATGTGGTAGACCACGGTATTTTTGTGATTTCTGACTGCTTTACTTGTCTCCAACACTAAAAGGATATCAAACTTTTTTGTGAAGAAATTAGGGCAGATACCACCCCGGTTAAAATACGTCGAATTGGCGAAAGTGGTAACCGTTCCCTGAAAAGAGGTTGGTGGGGTGGATTGGTCGAGGAATTAACTTATTTTTTCCCGTCATTCCTATAACATCGTTCTATCCTTAAATAAGAATGTCATTAAATATACCTAGGTGAGATGAGATTTTCTGAGCATGATATGCTACATCCTTTCCCTCACTTGCATCAAACAAAAACGAGTGTTAGCAAGCAAGGCGTTCCAGAGACACATCCCCAATTAAACACATTCCTTAACACGAAATATAACACATCCAAATTGCGAATGTGACAAGCTATGAAAGATAAGGTTCAGGTCCCTAATTTTCACGGTGTCGGTGTACTCTGACACAAGAGCAAGACATAACATAATCTCCACAGCCACACATTTCTAATAATTTCTAATCTTTCTAATTGTTTCTTGCTGTTGGTCCACAGAGTACGATATCAACTGGTCGCAGTAACATTGTGGAGAAGTTGAAGTTTATCAACCACACCGAGTGTTCTTGTCGGGATAAGTACGAGGATCAGATGCCGCGAGATATGGACATGGGACCCCCGATGAGGAACTCAGGGTCTCACCTAGGCGCTCACCAGGGCACAGATGTGTCCCATGCCAGGCATCGGCATTCACATCCGGCCTGGACGGCGTCAAGGGCTCCTTGGGACTCTCAGGCTCCGGAAGAGACGAAACAAGCGACATCCAGGTAATTCCGAGTTCTTGCAACAGGCATGTCGCCAAACCGTATCAAATTGAGCTCAAAGCTAATTTCGTAGGTCCTGTAAACGTGTGTCATCAGGAATTCATCAGGAAGTAGGAACTTGATGATCTATCGCGAAAATAAGGATGTTTAAAATAATGTTACCAGTTTACCATGGTTTGAAGCAACTACCATAACATCGAAAAGGAACGCATGGAAAATTCTGTTTCAGTTAAATTGTGGTTTAATTTAACTTGGAATACTTAGTAGGACATGCAAGTCCATTGCTAAATAGTGTTTACGTCTTCTGCTCTTATATGGACCAAAGCCAGAGTAAATAAATCATTAGCAGTAGGAAAAATTATGAACCCAATACCAATTTTTTATGATAAATACCTGCCTCCTTGCAAAGATGAGGTTGGCATTAAGTAAAATTGTATTCCTTTTTTCCAGACTTGAGGTTTGTCGTTGTCCCAAAGAATTCCACCCTCGGCAGTCAGAGGGCAAATGTGTCTGTGAATGTTTCGACAGACAGCAGGAGTGCCTGCACATGAAGAAGGGAATGCGATACTTCCCTTACCAGGATAAGATGTAACTATCACGCCCAAATTCTTATTATAGTTTTCACTTCTTAGTTCTTATTATATGGTTGGGGGAGAAATTAAATAATTTATGTGACTTTTTTAAGTTTTTTCTTTTCTTTTTTACTAACACAAGAAGCATATTATTGAATATATAAACATACACCTCTAGGCACCCAATCAATAACTCATTGGAACTAGTTGTGCCTTTTTTGGTTTCTTGAGAAGGTATGTAAATGTATTGCTTGCACCAGCTGAAGGATGTTGGTGTCAATTATTACCAGTGCATTAAAAATATCATCACCCTCAGCTAACTAGGTAATTTACTCATCATCTAAAAGCTCATATCCATACTGAATCTTATCGAGATACAGTAAGCCCAAGCAGATTACTTCACCTGCAAATATTTTCTGTTAACATAAAATAAATACACTACACTGGTAGACAGCTATAGAAATACACAATGAGGAGGGTGAAGGGTTGTATTTGTACTCCTGAGTAATGACCATGAGAAGTCACAGGTAATGGTTTTTCGAACCGGCAACTCTTTTTACAGATAGGTACACCTGAGGGGCGATTTTGTAAAAATTTCGTTGAGAAGTCAGTCGTCTTCTCCGTGAGATCTCCATTTTTGTCACTGTTTTTAACGGAAGAAATGAACGCTATCACCGAGAAGACTAGTGACTTCTCTGGCGAAATTTTTACAAAATCGCCCCCGTGTTCTTTCTGGAGTAGATATAACTAAAAGTGTGTGTAAGTAGCTAACCTAGGTGTCGGAAAAGTGCCTGGGACAAAAAGGAACTATTCAATTCGAAGTGCGACTTTCTTTTCTGCATGCCAATTCTTCGGAGAATACAAACTCGTCAACACTTTAACACCGGATGAGGTATTTCGAGTAGCGTCCCATAACGTTTATAAACCAGACGTTTACTTCCAACTGGCCACAGGGTGAACTGAAAGAAAGGAATTATTAGAAACATGAACTTTTACCTAATGCTTCCAAATATTAACATATGGATGCACATATTATTTCAAGTGAGAAAATCTGCACAACCAAAATTACATTATCATTTAAACTGCAAAATAAAACTTTTAAAAGATAATACTTTTACTTGTATCCAAAATGGAATAATTGGAATTGAAAAAAAATGCCTTAAATTGTGTGTTTGCCAATTAGGTCAGATCATTATCATTATGTGTTATCAAGGTAATAATTTTCTGGCCATTCTGTTTGCAGCTGCATCGAGAAGAGGCATTGCCAGCCTCCGAGCTGCGAGTTTGGTCCATATCTTCGGGAGAGCGGCCGTTGTGCGAGGAAACACGAATTCAGTTCATGGAGTCATCCTTCTGGCCACCGGGATTCTTTTCACTAGCAACATAACACTAAAGGCGTTTGCAACAGACTTCCAGAAGAGGCATTTAACAAGAAGAAATCAATAAGTGTTCACTAGAGGCTTTCAACAGAGATGCGGAATAACCAGAAAGTAGAAATTATAGACAGAAGCAAATCCCCTAAATTATTAACAGCTGCTGGACTTATAGAAGCACAATATACTTAATAATAAATATAGATAGATAAATAGATAGTAATTTAAATATTCAATATTCAATTTAATCAACTACTAGTTAACTTATGACAGAACCGGTGAATAAAAATTCAAACCTGATGGCATTGTTGTGTCAAACCCTCGTTGAAATCGTGCTAAATTTCAGCTACTTTAATCAAAGCCTGCCAAATTGTACATGCTACTTATCAACATAAAAGTACAAACACTTTTTTCACTAGCCGGGCAAAAAGCAGCATTGAAATTGAAAGCATTGCTTTGCAATATGCACACCAATGCAATAATGCAGATATTCCCACTCAGATGTTTAGAAACTAACAGTACAGTAGCCACCACATCCCACTAATGCTAGTGAGTAGTGACCAAGTGTATAGGAATTTGGAAAGGTAAACAATAGCTAGAATCTCTTTCGTAGGATATTCTGCATGCTTTTTTTATTAACCTTTCCTCGACGACTGATGTTTTACATACGTAGTGTACTATTAACAGAAAAGTATGTAGTATTTGCATTATATCCTTCCTGACTGCTTCAGAATCACCTCGGTATCTGATGAGGTAGTCGGCCAGTTTAGCTTTGTACTTGTTTTATAACGATATCCAAAAAAACAATGCTTCGTCATTATTGTGTGAAAAACAAGTTGAACTTACTAGCAATCCTCATCAACTATATCATAAACATTGTGATCATTATTATCAAATAATAATTCATTCTCCCAAACATATAAACGTTTTTTTTTCTCTGCTGCAGATATTTACCCTATCTACCTTCATTTACACAGGAATCACCCAGACACTGTATCAGTCGAATGTGCAGCAGAAAGTCAGTATGGTAGGTAGACAATTCAACCCCGAGTCAGCTGACAATTTGACAGGTGGCAGTGACACTAAGCATTGCACATCGCTGGTATAAATCATCAAGTCAATATTGTACACACAAATCACATGTCATACTACAATATCATGCATCGTTGTTCATACCTATCATACAGATATTTTGTACTCTGACTCCTTATGGTCAAGTTTTATTATAATAATATAATATAATTCATACTCATTTCCATCACTTGTGGCCCAATACATTTACTCCTATCTGAATCAATCAATTATTATCATGATATCAGAGATGGCAGAAATCACTTTCAGCTTGCATTTTGTTAGTTTGTTTTGTACTCAGCCAGCCAGTTACAATTAAGCATAAAATGCCACAGAACATAATAACAACAGATATATAATAATCACGAGAGCATCTGTGAGAGGAATCATGAAATCCAGATCTTTGCAAACTTTCAATTCTTGCACCATAATATCCATTCGAAAATCGAAATAATACTCTTGAAATAATGTGTGGACAGTGGACAATGGTGTATGTGTGTGTAGTAGTATTAGTAGTAGTATAGTGTGGTGTTTTATGTTCTTGTGGAGTATTTATGTGCAAATAGAAGATGGACTACATACACACAATATGTCCATTGGCTCTGCTGCATTATCCAACTACCATAGTTCAGCAATGGATTTGCAGCCAGACCATAATCCTTATTTCACAGTTCAATTTCCCCACTCAGTCCTCCTCATCCCTCTACTGGTAACAAATTAGTGAATGAACCAATGCCACCAATGAATTGTATTCTTGACATTTACAGCCACTAGCTGTTCAGCTCAACCAAGTTATGCTGCATAGTAAAAAGTGTGAAATCATAAAATTTCTTCTCTCTCAGTTAGATAATAAAAATGTAGGGTGAAGGTTTGGCAGTAGTTGGATAAAAATTTGAAACCCACTTAAAGTTTGAAGAAAGCTGGCACATAGATCAGCTAAAGACCCAGCAGCAAATTAGATTTAGCTGAACATCTACTCTACCCTACATTGTTGGCATTATGATAATAAAAGAGATAACATGTTTGTAACAATAGTAAAAATAATTATTATGTTATATGTACAAATACAAGATCATTTATATTAGTATCATTTATACAAAGAAGATCATCACTGGCCCACCCAACCTGCTCATTCTGATGCTGCCGACTAAATCTTAGAATTGCTCAGACGAATGACAGTGATTACTGGATTGGAAATCAAATCAACAATGCTACCAAATAAGATCTTGCTGCATGCAAAAACCATCGAATCTCTTGCTAAAAGTGTGAGCATTGTGCAGTGCAAACTTGCTTGATCTATCTTGCAATATAAAAACATCCATAGTTCAGCAGTCCGGTGATGGGCTCGTTAATTACCCCAGGAGATGGATTGGCATCTAACCGAAGAAACAGATCTACACATTATCATTCAATCGATGTTAACAACCCTAGCTTATACCTCCAAGGCATGATAGAAAAAATATCTTTTTTCGTCATGGGTTAATTTTATTCTCATCAGAACTGTCCAAATGTTCTTATCACTTGTTTGTAAATTTTAGTCTGGGTTGTTTCGTGTTTGTTGGAAAAAATGGCTTGCTTGCTGTTTGCTCGGCTTAGAGTGGCTACGCCTTGCTGGAGAAGCCAGCCGAAGCCGGCACAGCAGCAGAATGGAGGGCAGAAACCGGTCGGGTTGCCCGCGTCACGACAGCCCGGCGGCGGAGGCGGAGGCGGCGGCAGAAGCGTCCTGGATGGGCGTCACCAACAGAAGACCGAGAGCTCGCCGCCGCCGTGGTCCCCACTGTGCCTCCACGCGGTCACAGCCCGCGCTTTTAACTGCAAAAGATCGGATGCAATCAGTCCACGGTCCATTCAAAGTTTCATATGAGCAATACAGGCCTATCTGTCAACCAGTCTTACTAGGAGGACATTAAACCTTGTATCAAAATAAATTTCAAATGGTGAATTACCATTGCAAAGAAACCTACAAACAAGATTACATAAGCCAGGTTGGAGGTTAGCCATCAATCGGTCAACACCCAATATTGTTATTCGTAATGCATGGATGCAGACTGGAGAAATGTAGCCATCAATCTATTAACATCTGCATACTGACACTGATCTATAAGCACTCACATCTCACCAACTTGTTTTTTAGCCAGTGGGATGCGGTGATATCTGTTACTACACCTGTACAACCTGTACAACCTTGACAGACCACCAGTGGCCAGACGCACCTAACTCAATGTCTACATAAACGGGCAGTAGAGTGCCTTTTGGCTTCAATCTCGACCAATCTTGGCCTTCCGACACCTGCCGTCCGTGTAATATAGATAGGTTTTGGCGCAGTGTGAAACCAGATTGAAACACAGGCGCCAAGCGGCAACACCATGTCAAACGGCCGAGGCCTAGTGTTCAGAGTTTGAAAAATTTTGTCCACAACTGGTTGATAGTGGTTATGTATATACCTTATAAAAACCAGTGAAAAATGATTTCTATTCTACAAAATGATCTCATAGAAGCAATTTCAAGTTTGATTACCCATAAACTTTGCATAAAATAAGGATGTAATGGCAACACAGTTGTCCAGCCACTTGCAAATGGTCATGGGTTTAATTGCAAACAACTTTTGAAAAAAAAGTTAACGATTTCTAAGATGCATTGGTTGTTGTGTACAGTGGTGCTCCTTATCGATTGATTTCTGGTCTTAAAAAGGGCCTTGGCCGACATTTCGACCACGTCTTCAGGACTGCAAGGAGGCAGACGGTGAACGCTGCTTGCGTTCAAACTAGGTCCTTCGAAGGACCAAATATCTATCCCAACAGAGCAAAACCGTACGCAACACCCGCTACATCAATCATAGTCTCCGTATCACTCCGTATAACCAATTAACAAGAAAATAAAAGATGTAGAGATAGATATTTTTTAATTTCTTCGTGTTACTCACCTGCTGCATCTTCTCAAAGTCCAGGCACGGCCGCTGGATGTGGTGCGCCCGCGCCGCATGCCTGTGCTTCTTCCGCGGCGACACCTGCAACGTGGTGGCGACCGCCGCCGCCGCCGCTGCGGCCGCCGCAACGGCGCCGTCGCCACGCCGCTCGTAATGGAACAGCTTGGGCGGCGGGGACAGCGACCGGTGGCCGGGCTTGCGCGCGTTGTGCGGCGGCGACGAGCGGAACTGCAGCGGCGTCGCCATCGCCGCCAGCAGCCCCTGCACCTCCTCGTCCGAACTGCCCGAGCTGTGCTCCGCGGGCGTCACAGCGGCGGCGGCGGCGACCGCCCCCGCCGTTGCCGGGCACGCCACGCTGGACGTCGCGACGCGTTCGCAGTGGCCCGGTCCCTTGCCGCCGCTACCGGCGCTGCCGCTGCCACCGCCGCCGCCCGTAATCTGCGACCACTTTCGCTTCTCCGGCAAAGTCACACTGCCCGTTCGGCACGTAGTCAATGATTCGTTCACGATTTTCACCGAACTGTTGCTTGAGCTGTTGATCACTTCGAGTTCCTCCTCGGAGCTGTGGTGGTCGCAGTTGTGGTCGCTGTCGCTGGCGAGCGCAGAGTCGGGGAAGTAGAGGCTGGCCGGACTGCAGTTCGTCTCCGTTGAGCCCGTTTCCGTTTCACTCTCCATGTCTGCGAGCAAGAATTCGTTGGTTCAAACAGAGTGGTGCAGAGACCAGGCCTGATGTGGTGGGCGTTGTGTAAGCTTGAGTTCTGTTAGGATCGATTATTGGCGCTAAGACTGGCCTGGGGTCGACGTTTTGACCACGTGGGGTTGAGCACGCCGACGTGGTCGAAACGTCCTAACAAAGCACAACCGCACACAACACCCACAAGAAGAATGAATTATGTCATGTTTCGTAAGTTTCTCGAGTCCCTCCACCAACAGGTACGTGAGCCAAGATAATTGTTAGTGCAAATATAAACTATAATGTGTTGGAAGGAACAATTAACAATAAAAAATATGTGAATAAAATGGCTGATAAAGGAAATACAAGTTCGAGGTGAGACCGGGATTTAGCTTCATGACTTCAACGGCGTTTTCCATCAAAGTTGCCGGCACCAACTCTTTTGCCACTCCAAGATCCCCCCTCCTGCCCCCGCACGCCATAAGCTACACGATGCACGATACACGATGCACGCTGCACGAGGCGCGGGGGTGGCGCCGGGGGTGGCGACGGGGGGAGGCGGCGGGGGGAGGCGGTGGAACTGGAAACGTCGATTCGAAAACTTCTCATAACATTCACATAAATATGCAGATGATGTCACGAGATTGTTGTTCGAGTGTGCGGGACATGCACCGCACCGCACCGCTGGTGCTGGTGCATTGCGTGAGCGCTGTCATCGAGTGACACCAAGGACCTAAGCTATCAATTGGTAAGCTATCATGTTGTTATCATGGTGCTAACATGGTGCTATCAAGCAATCATGGTCAATGTTGCAATATCGATGGTGCAATCATGGTCCTATATCATTGGTGCAACAGGAGTACTCTTATTTATTTCAAGAACAACCCAGTCCGCTCAGCGCTAGCTGTAGTCAACATTCATACCAACGTGGTGGCAAAGAAATTTGCTGTAATGAATTCATCTTGCAAGACTGCATTAGTTATAATAACTGTTCTAAAGTTACTAATGTTAGAAGTAATATGGGAGTGGTAAATAAAGCATTTAGGCTCAGTTCTCGACTTGTTAGGTGGTGTTAAGTTTCGATAAATTTAAATAGCTCTGTGCGGATTAAGTTTCACGAGTTGGTGAAACGTAAATGGCGGTCATTTTTCAAGTATGACCTCATCCCGTAGACGCTATAAATAAGTAGAACGCACTGCTTTTATATCAACTTTATATATGTAAAGCACTCTATATGTGCCGAGTTTTGCGTCGCGTCGTTGGTCGGGTGGTTGGGGGGGGAGGTCAGGGCCGGATCTAGGCGTAAGCGACGTCGGCGGCCGCTTAGGGCGGCACTATTCTAGGGGCGGCATTTTCGCACTTGCAATTCGACAAATGGTTAATATAAAAATATTTATTTTCCTAATTTCCCTTGTACTCCTAGTACATTTCTTGTGAATTCTTACATTTTAAACAAAATAACATGTCATATATACCCATACACCAAACCAAACGTTAAAATGTTTGAATGAAACCAAGTAATGTTTAGGTAGAATTTGCGCTTGCGGTATGCATCACAGAGAGCGGCTTTCGTCCAAAGGCCGACGGTAGCGTCATAATAAGGCCAGTCCCGAGTATTTGCGTAATACCTTCACTTGTAGACTGGGTTGGGGTTGTAAGCCGCATATGTTTTTTTTCGCACGAAATTGAGACTAATGCAGCTCGTCGAAGAATATAGGTAAGCAATGACAGTGGAGTGGACAGCAAAGCAATATCATTCAGTCGAGCTTCTGCTCTTGCCGTTGTCTGTGGGGTGTTGTGTTTGGTGTTGTGCTGAATATTAATAATATCCGACAATCGAGGTAAAGACACCATTGAACATTACTACTATGGTGGGTCGTATAAGATTTTTTCTGTTGTGCTTACAAAAATTGTAAACAGCCCCCCCCCCCCCCCCCCCCCCCCCGGGCGGCAAAATTATTCTCGCTTACGCCTGGAAAACCAGTCGGTCCGGCCCTGGGGGAGGTACCGATTGGCCCAGGCGCCTTGGATTAGGTTAGCAGCGGACATGACTGTCTGATCGAGACATTGCCGACCCTTACCCGGTGGATAGGGTGGTGTTGGCGGTGCTGCTGGTGCCGGGAATGTCAGCATATCATAGATCAGAAAAGAAGCCACAGAGACAGATAACCAATCATCAATTGCTCAATTTTGGCTTAGTAGATACCCAAACTTTACGTTTATAATTTTTGTATTCATATTTAACATTTTGTTTCGCGTTTCGGAATCTGACAGCAGCGTGCCAGGTGGGAGCCAGACAGCGATCGAAGTGTTTAGTGCCAACGTTAAAACGTAAAACTGTTGCTTGCCACATGGAGTTTTATTTTAAACCGAGATCATTTCAGCCAATTGCGCAAGACGAAAAGTCGGGCGAAAGAGTTGCAGCAAGTAAGGCTAGGTAATGTCGCTGCCGGATTGTGTCGACAAATGATCACACGCTGTTTTACGGTCTGTCAATGGATGTTTCGATGGTTTCGATTCGACAATTGGTCCGTATACGGGTGATGCTGAGATGCTGCCCGTTGCGGCGCCTCTCGCAAGAATTGGGGGCACCACCGGTGTCCAACTTTCGATTACAATGACAAATCCGCTTTTCCTTGGGGGTTTGGGCTTCAAACTTTGCGTTCGGATTTTGTTCGAGAACAAACCTGGTCAATTATTCTGCAGATCTTTCACCTTCTCCGGGCTAAAGCATTACCAATATTGCTACACGCGGACAACCGTCTTTCGAATGCATATTAAGTTTATTTGAGTTGTTGGGCTCCATGGAGACAGAAACAGGACTATGATAGAACACGGAAGGCGGTGAATCAAGTGACGCTAATGCGGCAATCACACACCAACAACTCGACTTACCCCGATTATAACGTCGGGTTCTCTTGTATTAGAGTTGATTCGAAGCAAACTGCAATTATTCACAACAAGCACGTTGGATACTTCGTTTCTAATAATAAAAGGCTGAGCGGTAAAGTTCGACGGTCACCTGGCCAGGCGCGGTGTTGCTTAACCCGACGAGAACCAGTCACACCAGACGCCGAACACAAAGAAATTAAAACATTTTGGGTTGTTCCGGCCAAAAATAGCCCGAGGGTAACCATAAACACCGTCTTTTATATCTCGATAAATGTGAATGTCTAGGTATTATATCTCGATCGGTGAAATGCGTAGTCTATGCGAATCGTCTTGCGAATATTATGTGCACTCCAAAGAGCAAAAGAAGAAAATACATTTTCCGAAGGCGAGACATTTTCCGATGTTTGGTAGATTTTTCCGTGCTGCGAAGTTGAAACTACATTCCTTTCAAAAATCAATTGGATAAAATAAATAAGACCTAAATAAGAAAAGTCACGTAAGAGTCTTCAGAAAGAGTATTTAGTTTCTGGGTAAGGGAATTATTAACACGGCACCGGAGTCCCGACATTAAAACCGCAATTATAACAATTGGTTTGGTTAACCCTGTTAAAATCACTCAAAATGATACTGGCATTATCAATTCAGAATGCGTCATTGAAAAGAATTTAACTGTTTTTTTTTGACAGTTAACCAACAACTCATTTATCAAAACTTTTACCACATTAGATCGCCAAAATGACGGTCACCCCTAAGCTTTTTGATAGGACTGAAAGCGTAATTTACTAAACTAACATTGCCGTTGTAACTTATTTTTTATTCCTCCCAATCCAATAGCAAAACCACCCCTAAGCGAGGGTGAAACGAAATGACGCACCGACCCGATTTCGCGCGATTTTCTGTCCATGTCCGGGTCAAATCTTAGATTGCCTGGACTAGAAGCTCCAGTAGCGAAGCGACCCTTTAGAGTCAGAGTTTGGAGACGGAATTTGGAGATGGGAGTTTGGAGATGAGAGTTTGGAGATGGGACACTGAGTGGCAAGCAGAAGCTGCATTGTCTCTGGCACCAGATGACAAAGTGAAAAGGTCGTGGAACTTGTAGGTAGCCAGTTCGGCAAGTTATGCCAAGTAGAAGTTCTCAACTAAAAAAAAGTCTATTCAAAGTACTATCGGGGCCAATATATCTCCATCTCTCTCTCTCTATCTCACTCTAATTTCAAGTTGGACGTTTAATTATTCCGGATAACCGAGACAGTACGAAAGGTAGGACAGGATGTGGACGTCTCGAGATTGATTTTAATAAGCATTTCGCCAGATTTTGGCACAGCTCTCGGTTACATAACTTTCACTTTTCTGCTGCCATGGCGCACAATAAACAAGAGTCGAGCGGTTGGCAAAATACAGTAAAAGTTATCAAACTGAATCGCTGCTGTATCCATGCAGCCTTGTCATGTGTTGGATGTTTCCCTTCCTTACCCATTACCCCTGGTTGCAGGGTGCAGGGTGCACGTTGCATGGTGCAGGGTGCACGTTACATGGTGCAGGGTGCACGTTGCATGGTGCAGGGTGCACGTTGCATGGTGCAGGGTGCACGGTGGTTCATGTGCAAGGAAACAGGTGCGTAGGTAACACATATATTAGTAATTAGCGCTTGACTAAAAGTCAAGTTAAGTGAAGTTAAGTTAAGTGAAGTTAAAGTTTGGTATTCTGAATAATGATTGGGCGATATTTTTATATCACTA
This sequence comes from Nemurella pictetii, assembly GCA_921293315.2. Taxonomy (NCBI): domain Eukaryota; kingdom Metazoa; phylum Arthropoda; class Insecta; order Plecoptera; family Nemouridae; genus Nemurella; species Nemurella pictetii. The sequence goes on along the minus strand of OV121116.1, from coordinate 20,365,424 downwards.
TTAAGTTTAATATTTTCGACTCTCTACCAAATCGCCCTCTTGATCTCTGGTTCAGGGATAATTCATTCAAAGCGTTCACTTGCCAGACAATCGGAGTCAATGCAATGTGCATGATCAATCCTTGGATGCTGAGTGGTGTCGATCAGTTGTCAAAAAAATTACGATCTGAAGATACCACTTTTTCGCAACCAAGTCGTAGATCGCAGTTGAGAACATGTCGAAGAATTTACCGTCAGGAGTGCGCATCGCTCCATTCGCTGAACCAACAAATTTTGGGTCGAAAAGCTCGCAAACACAACAAACCCATGCATATCTCCTGACTCCTGACCCATAGACAGCTGTCGGAATTTATCTGCAACACAGATCCAAGACCCTCCTTGAAGACAGGCCGACAATCAGAAAATTGGTAAAAAGGGGGTATATAGTTCGATGTCGAACTAAAATCATTCATACATTCGCACGAGCGAATTACACAACTAAATCAAAGGATTGCCAAATGTGCATTGTGTCTCAGTTATCGATGTTGAAATTATGTAATTGCGTGATTTCTGTTCTGAACAATAATATTTTACGTGCCAAGCTATTTCCCCCGCAGTATTAACAATCAGCATCACCGTTATTCCATGTAACGACTTATTGTGATGCTTTTGCATTTATGCATGGCCATTGAAGTCTCCAGAAGTAATGTCTATGTAGTACATGATAAGGTCATACTTTTAAAATATCCGCCATTTGCGATTCACCATTGAGTATATCGATTATAAATATAGTAATTATTGTAATATGCTCAATGGTTTCACCAAGTCATAAAACTTAATCCGCATGGTGCTATTCAAACACTGATTCAAAATATCAAAATTAATCACTGGAACAGTGGCTAAACGTTTTATTTACCACTCGCATACCTTCTAGCATTTTATTAGTAACTTTTTAATTAAAATTTTGAACTAATGCAGCTAGAAATAATGATAAATTTGGTGACTGCATATTTATTTTGTATTATGTTGGTATGAACGCTGACTACTAGCGCTGAGTTATTCTTAAATCAAATAGTGTCTAATAAGTACGCAAAACCGATACCCAAAACGACCTTTAAATGTTTCTGAGGTGATGGCAATATTTCGAATGCTAATGGCGCATTTTAGGCGCATGTTAAACCGAAAACAGGATACCGATCTAGAATAACGGTACATGTCGATTGAATCTTATTAGGCCCTATGCAAAGTCAATTTGCTGGCCAGACGGCCGGAAAGCAAAGCACATGGTTAATTCATGGGACGAATGTTGCACAAATTACCCGGTACCCGTCGCTATATACCACGTTGGACGATGAGCGGTGTTTGCCGGCATTTCGCCAGCATTGAGAATAAATATTTCATTCCAGTTTGAGAGTTTCGAAGTTCGTCGTGTTCGCAGCTATACGGTGTACATAGGATATGCCAGACAAAATGAACAACCATGATTTTTGAATTTTAAACTTGTTAAACTTGTGGGATCTATGCAAACGGGAACAATAAAAAAGGGTGAAACTCCTTGGTTAAGTGGTCTCAATAACGTGGAAAATGTCATCTTGATCTATCTCATTCCGTCTTACGGGAATCTATGGAATGAGTTGAATTGAAATTTGAAAGTGTTCGCTTCTTCAAGAAGAAGTTTAAAAGGAACAATTTTACATGGAATCGTATTGTGCACTCCCATTTAGAAAACCATCAGAGAGTGAAGGAAACACTGAAGAAACCCATTTAGAATACGCATGTCAGAGCGTAGTTAGTATATCCACAAACACAACTGTACATCGTGGGTAATATCGTCGAATTTGGCAGGAGTTTTCGTTTACTGTCAATTCTAGAATTAGCCAAATTCAATTAAGAAATTTCCATATAAATGTTTAGAATTGGCATAAAAGCTGGCTTCTAGCAATGCTTCTTGCATTTCTTCTAGCAATACTTCTAGCATGCATGGTGATATCGCAATGGAAATAGAAATGGTTCTAATATGCTTCTTGCAATGGTTCTAGTATGCTTCTAGCTGGGTTCTATCAATGGTTCCAGTATACTTCAAGCGGTTCAAGCAATGGTTCTAACTTCTAGTACCCTTCTGTGAATGGTTCTAATATGCTTAGCTGGGTTCTGGCGATGCTTCTAGTATGCTTCTAGCTGGGTCCTAGCGATGGTTCTAGTATATAATTCAATGTAGGTTCTGGCGATGCTTCTAGTATGCTTCTAGCTGGGTTCTAGCAATAGTTCTAGTATGCTGGGTTCAGCTAGAAGCTAGCTGCCCCAGTGTCCTTTGTTCTGAGACACCGACGCTATAGCCAGGCATCTCGCAGTCACGCAATTCGCAAACAGCTGATCGATCGATAGCTACAGTGCGACCGAACTACAACAAGATTCTACGAAAGTAAAATTCCTATCTCATCGTGATAATAAAAGGTCAGGGAAGTTGAAATCTTATGGAAATATCTCAATGGACCTATCTCATAATGTTAACGACAGAATTTCGAATTTTATCTAAGCGATCTGCGAACGTGGATGGAGTTTCTATTGCATTCCTTTGTCCAAAAAATGTGAGCTTGCAGATGAGATGTTTCTGTTTCACACATTTCGGATAATGGATGTATTATGTATCCTGTGTAATTGAAGTGAATATGAGGATGTACCTGGTCCGTGTTTTCCCATGACCATGCACTACAAAGAAATAATTACACACCTGAAAGAGTGCAGGGAACACTAATAATGTGATAATAGTGTGATGGCAACAGTATGGGACTAATTGTTTTCAACTAGAGGAATAGGGTTGGTTTAGTGTCAAAATAGACGCGGTGGTATTTTCATGTGCATCTACACACTTTCATCTGTGCTTTCATTAAAAACCATGCGTGTAAATTGTTACTGTAATTTTCAATGTGTAGCCAATCGAAACTTTTAAAAATAGGTTTAATGACTAATGAATAATGAAATAAACGTGATAAAATAAACATCGCTGAAAGCAATTAGGTACCCTGGTAGTGGTACGTGCCTGGGTCCCTTGCCAGAGTCAAGAACAATGACAAATTGCCCTCTGAAATAGTCACTTCTCTGACCTATCAGCCAGCGTATTAACTTGTAAGCCTAGAGAATTGACACGTACCAATTCAGAGCCGGTGAATAAATTGCACTGTGGGCTCATGGTCTTGACAGTGACAAGAGCGTATTTTCTGTTGTGTTGGGTGCATTTTTTGACAGAGGGCCATACATAGAATGAATGAAAGTTGTAGTTGCATGATGAAAACAGAATAGCTATCAAGTATTTAGTCTTCGTAGACTTACTGGCTTCTGGGTCGTCAGCGTCGCCTTGGTCGTCGTCCGACTCCGTCCCCGAGTCGTGATCTTCGTCAGCCTGGAGCAAGCACAACAATCAGAACGCATTCCTAACGCCAGTCTGTCTAGCTTATTGACATACGTTTACTATCATACACCTCCCTTCCGTCCGCCATTTTTAATAGGAGTGCTGGCGCTCTCACCTAATTACTGGACTAATAAGGTGTTCCACGGGAATAATTCTCATTGCAAGCGATGGCCAAAATATTCATATACCCCCTCGATGAGATACTTGAAGCACAAGACACTCCGATCCCGAGTAAAACTTGATTGAAAGTGAGCTCCCTTTGTTCCGACTTCCAGCCCTTTCGGCAGCCATCTTATCAGGCTGAGCCAGCACTAGGACTAGCAGCCGGTCGGCCCTGGTATGACCTTCATCAACGAAGGTGACCGGGGAAGGATAATGATATTATTGTTTATAAATACAAATCATTTACCTTAAAATGATCGGGCTGATCTTCATTCAGAGAATGTGTCCGAAGCTTATGCGTGAGGAACTTGAGCATATTTCGAGAACCGCCAGGCCGCGAAGCGTTTGTCAACGGGCCAGGTTTGGTTTGACGTGCCCCTTGACACAGTCCACACGCCACACATTAACACCAAGGACATGCAAATTGTGTTGGACAAAGTGTCGCCAATTGTTTGATCCGCCGAGAATGTCGTGGTATCTCGCGAGAGGCGACATGAGTTGTCTGTTTATCGTGGCTGCTCTAGCTAGCCCGCTAGTCGCTAGCAAGCAGAGCCGATACCACCCTAACGACAGCTATGCTCGCTGTGGAGTGGCATGCGCCGTCGCCGAAGCCGCAGCGATCGCGCTCACAGCAGCACACAACATCACAAGCAGGCAGGCGGGCGTTGAATACTAGACGTACTTGACGGACGACGAGTCAGCCGGCAACCAATCTGCCTGTGAAACTGCAAGCTAACACACGACACGACCAGCCTGACTTGCCAACCGGCAATCACTACGCTAGCCGCTCGACTCGACTCGACTACCGACACGACGCCGTCGTCATCTTACTACGAGACAGAGACCGCGAATGAAAGAGGGAATCCGAGAGTGACAGAGATAACACAACAATAGGCAGCGAGAGTGGGAGAGCGCGAGAGAGAGAGAGCGAGAGCGAGAGCGAGAGCGAGAGAGAGAGAGAGAGGGGGAGGGCCAGCGCGTACGAGGCAAGCGCATGAGGCTCACTCAGCTCAAATGGAGTGGACTAGTCCATTGCAGAAATCATGCTTAGAAAAGGGGATATCGAACGGGTTTGAAACGTTAGGAATTCGGGATACTGTGGTGAATAATGGGACGTGATAATAATGTCATCCAGCGTGATTATGACGAGTGCAATGTAAGGAGTGTCCCGTTGGTTAGCTATGACACAGTGTTTGATTTTTGGGAGAGTTACTAACTTTACTGACACCCCTATGGCCCATTGATTGGGACGGAGAGGAATGCAGCGTCCTTGGAGCGAAAAGGTGGTCAGGGGATAAGGGGTTTAGATGACGCGGCGGTGGGGGCACGGCACGGACATGTGCGGGGCATGGGCATGGGTGGCGGCATGGGTGGCGGCATGGGTGGTGGAGCGCAGAGCCCTCCGACCCCCTCTGACCCCCACCGCGCCCCGCTACGACTGCCGCTGGCCCAACCCGAACGGTTGCTCACTTGTGAATGAAACCCTGTAGTGCGTGCCTTGTAGTTTCTGCATAGCTGGCTACAGCAGCCGCACCATCTCGTCCTAGGAATCTCGCTTTTTGTTACATTCGGTCATTATATCCACCTGTGATGTCTAGACATGCGATGGAATTAGCGTAATAGCGAGTATTTATCGGTACTGTAATGAAATTGTTTCGACTGAACCGGCTGGCTCATATGTGCATGTGTAACGAAGGACATTTTTTGTTGATGCTAATGCCAGGAATGCCAATAAATACTTACCAATAACCATATAGCGCCCGTAGGCACTTGCTTCAGATCCAAGATAAAGAGGCTGGGAAAGTGGGTTTGTATAAATTTTAATAAAAAGACATCATCCCAGCGTGAGCCAAGAATGTCGGATGTTGCATTTCAACCCCTTACAAGTCACATGCTGCGTATAAGACAATGTGCTGCGTCTAAGACAGAAAATGATCTCACAGATACACCGAGTAGTCTGCCAAATGATACTCGAATCGGAATGGATTTCAATTCGAAACAAGTGTAGCCCCTAGCGCGATGAAATCTGGTTTTTTCGATGGCGAATCGAATCATATTTACATGATGTGATATATCCAAGCGCTAACCAGAAAAACCAGAAAACACTCATTTTGCTGCACCCGCTAGTGAAAGTGAACATGGTGATATTTGAAATCGAGAATGGCACAAATCATGTCCTTATTACTTGTAAATGGCACGCTTGAACCGTAAAAATGAAGATTTCAGACAATAAAAATCAACACGAATCGTTTACATAGGTATTAGGGAGGCATTTTTAATGTGGCTGTACAAAATAGAAAATATATCCCTTGACAGTTCAATACATATCATCAAAAGAAAACGAACGCACACTTAAAGCAAATTACGAACATTTTCGAACTAGTAAATTGTCTTCTAAATAATGTTCGTTTTCAGTTTTGAAGCGCACAAGTTTTTTGAGATCATGACGAATCGTTTGTACTTGATCTTGTTCTATCAGGTGAAAACTTTGGTCGGGTGAGCTGGCTTGTAAGCTGTTTACAAGCAGATCCAGGTGTGCTGGCAGGACATATCTCGTGTAAGAGTTCAGATGTGTGAATAAATCGAGATCATCCGAGAAGCCGTCGAAACGGACGACGAACATTTTCTGGTAGCTGTTGTTTCTCTGTACAACGTTGTCCCCTAAAAGCAAAGCAACGCATTATTCATGAGAAATGCGCCCCCCTCTCGTGTCACTTTACCTTCCTTGTCGAACTCTTCGGAATCCTCTCCCACAGTCATATACTGGATGATAGCGAGCACTTGGCTGTTTGAAATGGATAATGGGCATCTTGGTTGGGTATCAAATACTAATAAGTCCCAGGTCATTTTTTGACACTTTTGCAATTCAAACAGGAAAAGTGAAAAAGATAACTTTTTGCACATTCGCAGAACAGACTTTTTGTTCAAAATCTAAAGGAACTGGAAGTGATGTTTTTGATGATTATAACTACATCCAAATGTAATCGTCATCAGGACCGGGTGCGCTCGAACAAATCCAATTATTTCACCACTTTTTGTTCCCCATATGGCACATAAGCCTACATTCTATTTGAATAGAAAAAATCAATAATAAATGCAACCGAAAATATTCTTGATACAAAATAGATATAATCTTTTCATTATTCGTCAAAAATCGTTAATTACCTAAAGTCGTTTTTTCAAACTTCATTGCTACAAAAAAAGTTATTAAAATTCACCCGCAGCTTACACTTTGAGGAACTTAAAAAAAAACTCATCTGCATATAATGTCGGTAACATAATTAAATCGAAATCGAACGTCTCAAACGGAGTGCAAACGGTGAGTTCTCACCTAGCAGCTGGATTGCATAGACGAATAGGTCGTCCATGCAGGATGGCTGCGCATAGTGCAGACGGTTTCCAGTGAGCTGCGCTTCGAGTCGCTTGGACGCGCAGCTGCTGGCTACAGCGATCACCTTCACCTCGGGATGCTGCGCCAGTCTTCGCACCCACTCCGAGGGACTTCGACTTACTTGATCCCAACGTTGTGCGTCGAAGCAGTCGTACACCTGGACAGCAAGGACAGGGGAAAACACACACTGGCTCAATACTCGTACTGTTACCTCATTTTTACCCGTAAACCCTTTAACTCCCTATCGGGTGGATTATGGAAGAATTAGGGGAGATTCGCAAAAACTTGAAAGGCTCAATTCTTTACAATTAACAAATTAACAATTCCGGTAGAGAAATTTTTTAAAATACAGTGATAAATAACTGAAATGTCACGCAATTCAAATTATACTATTATAGACACAATTTTTTTTTTAAATATCAAATGATTGATGTCAAATTCAAATAAAAAGTGGAATCGCATTTTGTAGACTTGTTGAAATACGATGGGACGTGTTTTTATTGGTTTTTGCTGATTTTCATTATTTTCATATTTTAATCATTTACTATAATTCGACGTAATTTTTCGCTAGTTCCCAGAAATTCTCGCAAAATCGCCATATATAATGGATTAACATGTTTTTCAGCGGTTTTAATGAGAACTAATAAATGTACGTGAATTGATCCAGGTGTAGTGTAACGCGTATCGTATGTCATCACCTTTATCATCTCAAGTTTTCTCCAAGCTGACTCTTCTTATGACAATAGGACTTGTACGTGAATTTCAAACTGTTTGCTAAAAATAATTGATTTATTGGATATAATAAAATAAAGCAAATCTTCCTCAAAAAGTAGTTGTGAAGTGTCACGAAATTATATATTTTAGAAATCAAAACAGATCTTTATCGTCCTAGTTTTGGGAGAAAATGTTGCTTTTTCCTCTGTTTGGTCCCTGGAATGGCCCCCTGGAACTTTACGTGGGTACTACTCATATCTAAGTAATATCACCCAACGCCAACGAAAATATTTAGATAGCAGTTGCACTTCACTTGCACCCAATAGTCAAAGTATCCGTTCGTACAGTTGTCAAAATTCAAAATTCAAAATGTCAAAATTCACAGCAACAAGTAAAAACACCGCTCTTTCATCCTAATGCGCCCATCATGGAATATGACCATCAATTCTTCAATAATAAACATCGGTTCCATCCTCCAACAAATTAAAATGCACTCTAGAAAATCAATAAAAATCTCTAAAGCGCCCTTGGCAGCTGTAATGACCCAACCATTCCTTGCAATTCAAAACCCTGCCACAAAAGACGTGTTTTTTCCACTTGTAATCCACCACTTTCCAGGGGCGGGGAGGGGGGGCAGAGGGGGGGAGGGGGTGCATATCAATACCACGACGTCCCTCCAGCTTTTTCTGCCCCTGGCGTTTCGCTCCTAACGCGCACCTTTGTTTCAGGGTGAGAGTGAGGGTGAGGTTGCAGGCGGGGATTGGCAAGGATTGGGTGGGTGGGTGGTTAGGGGGGGGGGGGGGGGAGGCAAACGGCGTACCTACCTCAAGCTTAACCACGTCTTCCAAGAGTTGTCGGAACGTCTGCATCAAATGCATGAACGGTTCGCAGTCGCGGGAATAGAGCAGGAGTATACCACAGCGTGCGCCGGGATTCAGTGCGCTGGGATTCAGTGCGCCAGCGTCCCCTCTGCTAGATCCCAGACTGCCCAAAGTGTCATCGTCTGAAGGAAAACAAGTGTCTAGCATCGGTTAACGTGACAAAATCATTGCATAATTTCCCTATCGGCGGCTTAAGCCTCAATGTTTGTTGAGCCAGTGAAACTTTGAGAAGCGCATCTAAGAATCAAAGGTGTTTGAGGTTTAGTAAATTTAATATCAACTGCTGATTTGCATTTTGTTCAGTTATCCTCCAAAACGATTGAAGAGCACGATATACTCTCCCTCATTGATGTCAACGTTTCTGTCAACAAGATCTTGTACTTAGTTTAAGAGTCTACATAGGTTGTAACCCGATACGATAACGAAAAACATAATAATCTGTGGCAGTAATCATAAGAAGCCACGGATTATAAACGCTGGCACTTATCTGCGACTCTTGCATAACCAAGATTAATCATCAAAATGAAAAAAATCTGCTTTTTCTCGATTTTCGTGATTTAAATGACACGGCTGGATTCATATTTGTCAGCAGATTGTATGATACTTTGAATCAAAGTTCTAGTGCACTTATTGGCTTTACTGCAGCACAATTTCAATCACGGCAAAGAATTGGTAGTACGTCACGTTATAAGCCGCTCTAATCCTGTGTCGAGTTTGTTGTAAACATTGCTGAACAGCATTCCGCAAGCAAACTTTCATTGAGTAGTAGATGCCGAGAATACAAATCAATCAGTATTTGTTTGCGATTAATTTTATTGATACCATCGTGTTTTTGATGGACAGTACATGGAACACATTTTTTTATTCGATCTTCTGGCGTGATTTTAACCCATAACATTATGAAAATTAATTTTTTCCACCATGGTTGAAATCACATTCTTGTGACGAACACTAAGAAATAACATGGTTGTTTCTTCAAAAAAGTCTGCCCAAAGAGCATAACTAGACTTAGTATGCAGTCATCGATGCGTCGTTTCACAATGCTTGAACGCAGACGAACATTTTAACGCCACAAAAGTGTCATTTTGAAACTTATCTGATTCCGAACAAAGTAACGAAATAATAATTATATTTTTGAATACGTACTACATATTAGTTTCAATTAATATACATCGATTGCATGGAGCCATGGATCGGAAACACTCCGTTGCCGATTTATTTGTTGGCTGTTTGCGCCTTCGCACTTTTCCTCTGCAATTTCGCGGCGGCTTTCATGTCTTTGGCGTTTTGAGCCGCAGCACGGGCTTCAACAACGCATCGCGGATCTCGGATGTCTGTCTTCAACATTCGTTTACTGTACTGCGGGTTGCAAATTTCAATGACTAGGCACTTGTTATAAAACCTAGAACAAACAAAAATTATAGATTCATCAGCGTCTACCAATAGTCACTCCCAGCAGAGATCGAGCATATATTTTTTCTCACTCACCAACAAAGGCGCGCTTCCATCTTCTCACGCCAGAAGTCCTCGTTCCTTTCAACACGTTCGAATGTGAACCACTTCGTAGTGTATATAACAAAATAGCACAAAGACTAACGGGTTCGCATGTCTGTGCTGTATGAACTGTTCAATTAGTTATGAGTGTTACGCGGGCTTCTGCTATTTTCATTTTTTTTCTACCCTGTATGCATGCTTGTGATGCAGAATAAAATGAAGATGAAATTGAAATTGAAATTGAATTGAATACAAACGATGGTGGTTAGTTTAATGATTGATTGATTATTGGTGCTTAACGACGCACTGTTTTGACAACTGGCCCTTTGGCACTGGTCTAATGGCGTCGGTGAATGAAATGGTGATGATGAGGGTGATGATGAACCTAACCTAGCCTAGAAGGGAGGAGGGGAAACCCGGTGCCGGCACGTAGCCTACTCCTGTCGAAAAGCACCAAGGGGACCACCGGCTTTACGTCCCTTCCGAAGGACGGTACAACTCGAACAACAGAATTTCTCCACTAATCCGTGCTGTCGAGAGGTTGATAAGCAAGGCGAGTAAAGTTGTTGTACTAACTTCAAACCCTCCAACCTCTCTCCCGAACAGATCTGATCATGTGCATGATGGTCACCCATCAAACACCTGGCTCAGCGCGATGTTGCTTAACTTCGGTGATCTCACGAGAACCGGTGTTTCCAACATGCCAAACCATGTGGTTAGTTTAAGCAACATTGCTTTGTTTAGTGAATAAAATATACTTTTTGATCTATAAAAACACTCTGTCTCCACGGAACGAGCCGTCATCGGCCATATCTTACGCCGACTAAATTTTATCGCTAACTAGCGTCAGCATGCCGAGTGCCGACTTCCTAGAATCTCTTCTCTTCCGACTTGACAATCATGCAATTCCGAAAATTACACAATAATACAAAATAACTATATTTGTTAGACCCAAGCAAGCAATGAAAAATATCGGACACCCAATATATCGATTTTCATTATTATCGGATTTCCTTCTAAGATCAATACAAACGTGCGTAACACAAGTTTCAGTTTTAGAGCACTGATAGATTGAGTAAAGTTGAGTAGAAAAGTTGAGTGAGACCCACCCAACTAGGTTTACAGAGCAGTGGGTGAAGGAATGATGCATATTAATCGGTAATTTTCGTCGGATTTTTTCATTTCAACATTGCTTTTGATCTGCAAGCAGAGACGAATCCAGTCGTATCGATAAAACAGTATGAAACACGGATTTGTATCGATATCCTTTTTTATTAACTTTCTATTGAACTTGGTGTCGGGTTGTGCAAGTATAATCTCCACGAGTGTTTTTATTTCTCATGCTGATAACGAGGCAGTAAAACTGGAAGATTATTTCCATCGGGTCTAATCCGTGAAAGATTAGCTTTCTCACACGGAAATTTTTGGTAGTGCAGAGGTCCACGTGGTTACTTTTCCTGCCCCCTAAAATGTTCCCTATATTTATGAAAAAAAATCAGTGAATAGTTGAAAAAATTTCTAACACGCGATGTAAAGGCTCGTGTCGATCGGACGTTTACTTTGTTCACAAATAGATCTTGAATTTGGGACTTTTTGTGGGTGTTTTTTAAACGAAAACACCACTTTTCTTTCTTCTCTGGTTGTTTTATTTTCCATCCGATCTCAATTAAAATTTACTAGGCGGGTCGGAGTACTCTTCCTCTACACACTGATTTTTTTTCAAAAATATTGGGATCAATTTAGGGGGCAGGAAAAGTAATTACGTGGACCTCTGCATTTTAGGCTTTTAAGCTGACTTTAGCTGGCTCTTAAGTGTTATAGTTGCAGTATAGAAAGTTAGAGATATTTTATGAATTAGAAAATTACTAATTGGCCAAAAATACTCTAAACTTTATACCGTTTCTCCTAAATTCATTCAAAGTTGTCTCTCTATCTTGCCGGTGACGATCTTCAAGCTATTTTAGGACGCTAAGGTGGAATTCCAAAGTTTGATCACAACCCCACCTGGCACCATAGATTCCCGACGGTCGACAGCAAAGCCCGCGATGGCTAAAGTGGTACAGTGGCGCTTTTCATAGAAACTATTTGAAGCTAAGCGGTCTGGTGCAACGAAGTGTAACACAGAACAATGAGCCAAGCAATAACTATAATAACAAAGTGGTAGACCTTTCAGCCAGTGTCCTGATGACTGATGCTGCAACGAGTAACGCTAATCGTGAACTTAGATCTCATACTGGTGTTCGTAACACTTGGGGTACACGTGTTATTTTGATATCGGTTGATCTGATGTTATCTGATAAGAACTTACTTCGGTCCATGCGGCGCACTCTGAGTTGTTTGAACTTGATCCAGACTCCGAGGAGAGCGAATGTCAGAGCAACAACCACGATTCCTCCGACGATAGCGTACGAGTGACTAGGGATCACATCCATCGGGTCCAGACTCGCTGCTTCCGCTCCTATACGATCATGATGAAACGTTCGAAATCAGAAAAATATTTTTCTGGGTTAATGTATGATAAGCTTAAAGCAATTGAACTGTTTATAACGTTAGTTATGATGTGGATCTGTGACAGTAGCCGATAAATAGAGGAATTGGTACACAGTTAAATTTTACATGAATCTAACTTATTCAACAGAGTCTTCTAAATGAGTTTCTTCACAACATAGCTATTCTATAAACGGAATCGTAAGGCCGTGAGGATAGTGGATAAGCGAAAATCAATTAGTTTATCAAGGTTTGTCATGGTCTTGAGACGTGTGTTTCTATGTGCTGTGCTTTATATCAGTTATAGTATGTTGATTCCAGGACATACACATAAGCGACTCGTAATGTCATGAAACACCCCTTTTGATAGGAATAGTCAGTTTGGCTCTCGGGTATTGTTCAATGCCTAAGTGCACCCTTATCATACTAATAACATAAAATATAGATATTTATTCCTTTGTCTTTTTCTAATCTTAGCACGTAAGTTTTCAGAAACTCTACTTATCTGGGTTATTGAACGCTGAGCTCTTATACCATTATTGAATGCTGATAAAGCTAGCAGCATAACTTTGTGAAACGTCGGGAAAGTTTGAGTTTGGTAGCATTTAGCATTCAATTACCCAGTCAATTAGTTTTTTCTTAAAAATAATATATAAAATGGCCACTTGTCATCTTAATTGGTCTCTTGTTTATTTGTTTATTTATTTGTTTATTTATTTTCCATTGTAACAAAAAATTACAAGCCATGAACGTTATCACTTATACGGAAAACAGGCTTTGGAAATTGTCATTTGTAAGTGTTTGTATTTTTTTTAAGTGTGCATTTGTAAGTGTGTAAGTTGTAAGTGTTAAAAATATCGCTCTAATCTTAAATCGAACATTCTGCAATTGCTGAGTATACAGTCGACTCACCGATTTCCCTGGCCCAGAGACAGTTATTTACTGCCTTCGGCACCCACAACGTGCGTTCTTCGCATCGATCATCATCTAATATCTTCAAAATCGCGCAATAGTTTCCATGACTGATCTTGTCGAATAAGCAGCTCACTTTGTCACCATCCTTAAAGGCAAGCAGACAAATGTTTTTCACCCATGATTTGTGTTTGTTTGGCTCATTGGTGAATGTTTTGAATAATCATTGTGCACGTACTATTTTGCAGTGTGCAAATGGCGAGTCTGGTTCGTTAGATTCAACCGAACAGGTTCGCTCTTCGTGCTGAAACACGCGAAGAAATCAGCTGATTAAATGGAAGAGGGAAGAGTGTGAGGTCATAATTAATGAGGTATGTTCAAGATGATTTTTTGTCGTTCGATTTGTGTCAGAATTTTGTGTTGATCACGTGTGGATTCGCGATTTCTCGTCAACGATATGTTGTATCTTGACTTTAGTATGTATCGAGTAGAGCATGTGGTGATTTTAACACAAATCTATTGATTCCAAACGAAAAACGTGGACTGTGTTATAAGCAACACAATTTTTTTGTGTTGTAACCGATCTAGTGCGAGAATGTGACAATATTGTGTCAAATACAATATTGTGTCAAATAATTGACACAATTGTGTCAATTATCTTTTACAGTACCTATACAAAGAACACAAAGTAAGCAAAGAACACAAAGTGCACAAAAAATAGCCGGAAATGAAATTTAGCAAACGAGCACAGAAGACCACACTGCCGAAAATGTTGTCTGACAGTGCAGTTCTTATCTCAAGCAATTGGTTGCGAAGGATTTTCGGTATTTCATGTGCCGTGCGCAGGCAGCCCTGCAGCATGGTGCAGAAGAACACTCAAAGTATATACGAATTAATTCCTGATTGAAATTCATAGACATCAATACACATCAATACATTGCATATATGAGTTTTACTCCAACGTATAAATATGAGTTGTTCGGTACGGAAAGATTTTTTTTGCTACATATACGAATATACATTTACGAATACATTTTTGTCATGAAAAAATATCCTTAAAGTTGAGTAAAATATTGCAGTTTTCCAGCCTCTTGGCAATGCCAATTACACTCATGGAATTATTTTTGGGAAACAAAATAAAAACGTTTAGAAGATATTTTTTTACTCTATAGCGAAAATAAAATTTACACATTTTATATCTGTGAAAATTCACAGCGTCACTAAGTCTTACCCCGATCGTGCACCAAAAATCGGAGTGGTATTTGCCGGTCTTTGTGCAGGCGCTAGTCTTCATGCTTTCCACTTCCTGCATCAGTCGCAGTTGCACCTTGACTCGACTGCACTCCAAAGGAGCGAACTTCACTTCGAGGTGCATTTTGGAATCCGGCCTGCAAGTCAAAACGTGCTTAAGTAAAGGTAACTAAAATGCCTAAAAATTGGGCTTCGCGAACGCTTATAGTAGTCATTAAACACGTTGTGAATGAGCGTTATTTGCATGATGCTGCTGGAACAATCTTCGAGAATTTGGTGTCTTAAATTAATGGGTTCATCGTATAAAACTTGAAAAACGGCTAAAGAAGCAACATGGGAGTGTCTTTTACAAGAAAAGGGCAAGAATTACACTTTCGCACAATCTTCATTTTAAAATGGTTCACCATAATGATAATATCTGGAAAGTTAAGTCAAATTATAACAAACAGTTTGGCCTCTATAGAGTGGATACGCTCGTTGTTTTGAAAAAAAAAAAGTTCCACAAAAAATAATATTTGAGAAAAGTTAGTATAAGGAGAAGTTAAGAGATTTCAAATTGTTCTTCAATATTTCATAAAAATCGGTTAAGTCGTCTGGCCTGTAGATCTCGAACCAACCGAAATAACAACAAACGAAAATAACACACACAATTTTTTTGCCTAGGAACTTATAATAGAAATAAATTTGAAAATGATTGTGAAATAAAAGAAATATCAATCTCCACTTAATCGTGATGCTTCAATAGTATACAAAAGTTGTATATGAAAGCTTTATATCTCTCGGGTAAATAAAGACGTGAACCAGTTATGTTGTATTCGATTTCAATGTTCAATTGATTGAGGTTCAAGACTGAGCGCATTTATAACACATGTATTTTGCACTATTGAATGGAAACAAATAATGTCACAATAAGGTAGTTACGCCATTAGCCAAAAGTACGCCATTAGTTTGGCATCCTCAACAATGTCAGAAAACCGTCAACGATTTAAGACATTGAACTACTCGCTTCAAGTTCAGTCAAGTGCATTCGTTAGATTACGTTCAATGCATTGAACTCAAGATTCATTGATAGAAAATTCGAACAAAATCACAGTTACAGAGCGAACCCGATTGATACACAAGGTACTCGCAAAATGTGAAGAAAAAGGCAAAGAAAAATAAAAACTCTCATAGAAAGAATTATACAAAAGGTGTCTCGAACCTTGAAACTTTGATTGATAATCGTGAAGATGAGAGAACATAATACTTTGGGTGTCAATATTTATTATTTACACTAGGCTGTAGCGACATTCAGTTCGCAGTTTGGAATAGCATACTTTTCCTTGTAGAGGGTTAAGATATGGACAAAACGAGTGGTTTTTGTTCAGCCAAATGTTTACCGATACAATTATAGTAGGTACTCTGGTGTGAAATCAATATGCAATGGCAGCAGTGGGGAAAGGAAAGCAAATAATTCGCGGGTCCACTTGTTAACTTTCAATAGTCCAGTGGCGAGCCTCGTTTAATAAACACTACCTTTGAAGATCAGCCATTCACAAGGATTAGCTGTTTGCTAAACTTGGTGTGAATTTTAGGCAGGTTAGCAAAAAGCAGTTTAGTGTCCGAAAATTGGTACGGCTAAAAATGGCAACAGATGTTGAAACTTTCCTCACCCAATAAAACCAATAAAACTTGTATTCTAGACAGTAATCAGACTGTCATACTCTAACAGTGAGACTGTCTTGCTCTTGACAGTGAACTGTCATGTCCTGACAGTGCTCTTGACAGTGAACTGTCATGTCCTGACAGTGCTCTTGACAGTGAACTGTCATGTCCTGACAGTGCTCTTGACAGTGAACTGTCATGTCCTGACAGTGAACATGCCAATGAACATGCTCTAGACATGAATGTCATTTCTTACCCCTTGATCTCGAGTCTGGGGTCGAAGATTGGGTCTGTAACAGACATTGGAGCTTTGCTGTAGTTGCTTTCCAAGAAGATCGGACATGATTTGGCAGGAGAATGCGTGTCGATCGTTCTGATTTCAAGCTGGTAACAACCCGAGAAAACGAACTGGAACCGCACGGAACCGTTCTGGAACAATAACGGTTCGATTTTATTTATTTATTTTGTCGTTTTTAATCGAGGCGCAGTTCGAGTTTCCCCGCTCGTACGCTTAACCGCAAGGATTTTAACACGTGCACACATTCAAATGATGCAAACGATTGTGAATAACATAAAATACGAGATATCATCTTAAGCAAATAAGAAAATATATGCATATGAGTAGTATTAAAAAATATATATATCTTGTAAGCTTAACAAATGTGTTTTACATTTTATTTTAAATTTTAGATTCCTTAATCTTTGGGAGCAAACTGTCCCCATACTTTAGGGGGCATGCTTGAGAAAGACGGTAGATTGTAGAAAATTAATTAGCCCTGATATGACCAAGCACGAACTGATTGCAATCAAAATAAATAAATCAGATAAAAAAACATATGATAAGATAGATAATTAATTCTACCTTCCCTTAAATTAATGTCAATATCAAGAATTTATCAAATAACTGACCACTGAAATATTTCAGCCTTACAATTTCGAGACTAGAAAGCCAGAATCAAAACTCTTTTAACTTGTACGATGCTTTACGACAGGAATTAGAAATTTATTTGTATTTATAATTTAACCATTTGCTTTTAAGAAAAAATATATTGTTGAAACAGAAAATTTTGGGAAAGTTTCAAGCATTTTGTCGATTGTCTGATTTAAATCAGAAATTCTAATCGTGACGACATTTCTCAAGTATATACAACACAAAACGGCTTCATATTTTCAAGAAAAATTTAAGTATTTATAACTTGATTAGCGAGTTTCCACACAATTTACCAGCTTTCCATGATACTGATTCCTAGTTTTGAAGTAAAGTATTGAAGTCAGACCGTTAAGCAACATTGCGTTGCGTCCGAGGTCCGGATGGGTGACCGATTGATAAATACTATCATGTGACTTGTGGATATGTATTGATTCATAGACCAAGTGTTGCTGTTCGCTTCGAGCCAAAAATATGGCTAAAAACGAAGGCTAAAAAGGCATAAATATCTCTAGGAAATTAAATCGGGCCGTCTCAGGTAGAGGTAGAGCTAGAGGTACAGAATGAACAGCTATCCGGGGCGATCTCTTCCACTAATTGACGCTAAAGTCAGAGGTTATAATATTTAAGAAATACCACTTTAAACACGTTATATTATATTTGCAACTTATTTATCTTATCTGGTTACCACGCTCGATTAGTTGCTCCAAAGCTAAAGACTAATCCCCTTTCATCCAGACAGATACTAAATCCATGTCAAGTGAACCCAGTGTGCGACACACAAGGAACACATGTTTACCTCGGCGCACACCGAACAGTTGTCTGCAGCATCACAAGTCTGATCTTTGATGATATAGTTACGACGCGAATGTATCAACGGTGACAACGGAGACAAACTTTCGCACTCCTCCCGGCTGGCGACGTCGCTCGCAAGGACTTGCAGGGCCAGCTTGTACTCCTGAATGTTGCACCCCGGAGATGACAGGGGGAAGGACACCTCGAACAATCCGCTCGCTGAGTCAATCATGGTCCAGGCGGTTTTGTCGACGCCTGCTACGCAGATAGCGTTCTTGTGCTGGCATGAAGATGAATTCGAATCCGATTTCACACCTCGATAGCATTCGAAGTTTTCATCCTATGCACAAGACAATAGAGCATTAACTCAATTCTGTAACTTTTACCTGGAAAGGAGCTGTTAGCTGGAATTATGACGAGAGAACCCCTTTTTGTTCTTCGCTAACGTAATTGAACACAGGGAACAGACTGCTTGGATGTTTGGGTGTCGGATTTATGATTGGAATGGATCGTTTCCGATCTTCTCACAAATTAAATGGTCTGTCTTGGACCCTGATCGGGGATAATAACGGTTGATCCTGAATCGAAAAGACAAACATTGTGGCATTCTGCTCTTGCCTAATCATTCCGTCCCAATTGAAAAGTAAAATAAAGTAAAACAATACACACTTGTGAGTTGATGGTAAAGACATGTGCTAGAAGATCTACATTTTCATGCTACACAAATGAACAACGCTAAAAATAGTTAAGTTATTGGCAATGCTATGAAACAGGAATCTTGTGTCTTTTATAGTAGGTCGCTCTTGGTTCACAATACAGGCACTGGCCACTCAAGTCTTATATTTCTCGGAAACAAACCGAATTAAAATTCCGACCGTATTCGTATCTTGCAAAAAACGTGATCACAGGAGTTTGTGGGCCGGTGGTATCGTGGTATCGGCCGGACTTTCTAGCAGGTAAACATGTGATATTTATACGCAAATGCAGCAAATGCTCGTACTTTATGACAAATCACATACACACGCAACAGAATTAGTTCATATCGGAAGGTGGAAACACCATTAGCATGTGCACCTGTGCTAAAAAAAAAACATGATTGCAATTATTTCTGTAAGTATATTTACTGCTCGGGCTAAGAAAAAAAAATTCGTTCCGATTTCTAGCTCTGGTCTGGTGCGTTTAAAATAATAAAAAATTCTAATAAAACCTTATTATTCTGATCGATGTCATGTTATGTATTATGATACTCACTCGCGAGGATCCAGCGCAGACAAATTCTGCTTTGGCATAAGAACCAAGCCCCAACAATATAAAACAGTACAGCGCCAAGAAAACTTTTAAACAATTCATCAGTGTCTTCATCATGTCATTCAGAGGACCACTTTTGCCGTTCTACCCGATCAAATAAATCCCCTCTGATTCTGACATTGCCACCGACATTTCGACACATAAATCCACTCGCAATTTTCTTGACCTAATCGTCGTGGCACTCAGTATATTCTTCCAGTGACCAACGACTGTCGAACACTTCACAGCGATCTCCCTCGCAAGGATGCTACCATTTGGTCAACTTTACTTTTTCGATACAACGCACACGTGATAAACAACGATAAAACGGCGAGAAAACAAAGATGAAAGGTAGCGAAGACGGCATCACTAGCGCAGAAACCCTGGTCCTGGTCGGATGGTTACTGAAGGCGCTGCTGCTGCTGCTTCTCTTGCTGTTTGCAGCGGCGACGGCGGCAGCAGCGTCGGCAGCGGCGGCGGCGGCAGCTTCACTCAGGGCCAAACGCCGCGAAACGGCAACTAGTGACGCTTAACCTGCTCCGCCAATAGCGTGACTTCTGAATGGCTAATGGAAATTAGTCTATCCGTGTTCTCCAGGCAAGCACAGATTGACTCTAAGCAGTCAGCTATACTCACCTCTTCGACACATGAACATTTGGATACCTACACGAAATGATTGGTGATAGTGTTTGCTGTCACTTTGTTTACGAATGGCGAAAGCACACCTAAAATACGCAAAGAAAAGGCTTAAACGTGGCTATATATTTTATATTTTTTGTTATCATATTACATGACATGTCAAGGGATCAATTAATCATGCACAGAGTTTCCATATACGCCCTATGGAGATAAAAATCCAATTAGCCACGAGTTTTTTCCCAATGCACAAGGAAAACAAAGTTCGTTGATAGGTAAACATGTGTGGCCGCTTGAGAAGGCTCTAGCGTTCTCCTCATACGTTTAATGGAGACAGATCGTTTTCAGAAACGTTTCATCTCTTCGTCAAGACGGTCTGCAATCACTTCGGCGATGGCCAGGGATGAGGTAGCAGCAGGTGACGGGGCATTCCGGCAATGAAGGATTCGGCTGCCCAAATTGCCGGTTCCCTTGTCGAAAACAAAATCATCGACCAAATTGCCCTCGTCGTCCATAGCTTGAGCTCGAACCCCGGAAGGGCCTCTGTAACAGGCAAGCATCTGCATTTATCGACAGGGAGCTTCGGTCCATTCAAATTTGTTAGGGAAAGGCGGGGACTGTTAAGGTAAACACGATCATTACTTGAAGCTTGTCACTGAAGCACGGAGAAATAATCTGATTACGAGATTATTAATATATGTATATGCTACTCGGCTTACCGTGATATATCCTTGAGTGTTATCTGTGGTATGTATTTCCTTAGTTGTTGTAATTGTAAGTACATGAAAGCTGACTTGAGCATCTCGCCAGTTCCATATTGCACGTTTTTCAGGGCCAATTTGCGAAAACCAGGGAATTTGATAACGTCCCACAATTCTTTCAGGTCATATTCTGACCAACTGCAATGAAAATGAATGAACGTGGAATGTGAAACTCTAAATATATCCAAGGAGTTTTCGGTACTGTAATGGGATACATATACGGAGAGAGTGATTACCTGTAACCCTCCCGTTTGAGAGCCAAAACTGCATTAGGACCTAACCATAAGCTGCCATCCATTCTAGGCGTAAAATGCACCCCCAAAAATGGGTACCTTGGATCAGGCACCTATACAAACGAATCAAAATAAGATAAATAATATGTATGGTCTTTTTCGAATCATGTGTTTTTTCATGGATTGATATTTTGATATGCTTAATAGCATATACGTACTGGATAAATGTTCCCTTTAACAAGATGTCTCTTTTCTGGGTTCAAGATGAGATACTCTCCGCGAAACGGTATGATTCTAGGTTCCTGCTTACAACCTGACATCAGTGCAACCACATCAGCATGTAATCCTGCGCAAGTGAGAACGAACCTCGCCCTCACAATCTGTTCATCAACATCACGAAAATAGAAGCAATTAGTCGTTAGCAGTCTCGTAAGCGCCTGCCAATCAATCGGTTGGCCAGTTGCTGACGAGGTCATTAGCAATTGCTCACTGCTCTGAGCTCGTCTCGCGTTTCTCGTCTCGTACCGTTTCCTGGCTGAATATCTCGACCGGAAATTGATCCTGGTTTCCTCCGGGCACATCTTTGGTTTCTCTGAAGCCTTGCACGGGAAAACTTGTGAAAATGCAGCCACCTCCGTCGGCGAAGTCTCTCGAGAAGGAAATTGCCACCGCTTGCCAGTCGACGATACCTGTGTGGGGACACCAGAGTGCTTCGACACCCTGGTCCATTAACAAATTTCACAGTCAAAAGATGTCAATATGTTTAAACAAACATCTAAAATACCGTGACATCAATCTCACCTTGCAGTGAGGTTCGATCTCTTTGATACCTTTCGCATCAATCAATTTCATATCTTTAACTTCGTTTTTAATTCCCCTCTCGTGTAACGCTGACAAACGTTTCTTTTCTTCTTGATTGGTAGCTACTATCAGTTTTCCACACTTGTTGTAAGGCAATTGCTTTTTGTCCAAGTACTCGTAAGCGAGATTTTGGCCGCGTACACACAACTGCGCTTTTAGGGAGCCAGGGGTGTAATACACCCCTGAGTGAAGCACGCCGGAGTTGTGGCCACTTTGATGTGAGGCTAGCTGAGGTTCTTTCTCAAGAAGACACATGGTGAGTTCGGGATGGCGAAGTTTTAGCTCCCTAGCTGTCGCGATACCGACTATTCCACCACCCACGACAGCAATATCGTAATTTGGCCGGGCATCTATCGAGCTGAAACCATACATTATTGTTGATTTGTCACATGATTTCAATTAAGAGTTCTTTCCAGCTACTTGTAGTTGGTATATAGTGTAGGATGAAAGTAATATATAGGGCAGAGTACACGTTGTGAAATTACAAACAGGACACTTGTTGTGGTTGTTTAGAAATAATAACAATTGCTAATCAGTGGTTTGATATCCTCTTAGATTTAGTAGATTGTTTCATTTATAATAAACAGATGAATTACAGCATAATATACTTATATTTATAATATAATGTAATACTTCGAGCATAAGATTGGATACAAGCATTCGTGAACTTTATGCTGACACTTAGTGGACAACTTACTTCGTAGCAAAACATTTAGGAGCAGGCTGTTGACAGTGGTTTCTGTTCGTGTCTATCCACGCTCGTGTCACCACACGGGTGTGTGATCTCAAGCAACTTGAATACACCGCCATTTCCGGACGCCGATCGATTCTGTCAAACAACACAACTGCCTGTATATTTACCACACCCTCAC
Organism: Nemurella pictetii; assembly: GCA_921293315.2. Lineage (NCBI taxonomy): Eukaryota > Metazoa > Arthropoda > Insecta > Plecoptera > Nemouridae > Nemurella > Nemurella pictetii. The sequence goes on along the minus strand of OV121116.1, from coordinate 20,342,728 downwards.
AACACCTTTCGGCACGAGCCGATGGCAGACGCACGCCTGAATTCTGATTTAGTCAACTGTCATCAACTAACAGCTAAAACCACTATGACAAGACGGCTCAAATGACCTAAATCATTTCACTTTATTTGTTCACGTAATCGGGCAGTGCAGTCAACTCTTTCAGCTGTTACTTTCAAAGGAGGCAAGGAGGCAAGCATCTTGTAGTATCTGGTGTCTCCGAGAGATAGCGCCATATAATGGCGGCTGTCATATGAATTCGGAACGAAATGACGATCGAATTCGATTCTATGGTTCTCTCAGCTGATCACTAGAATAGCAAAACGAGAGAAATGGGAAATTATCGAAATTAAGGGAAATGCCAAATAGAAATATTTACAACTTATCTTACGAAGGTGTAATCGAATTTTGGGGCCATCTCAAATCGGTCGAGTTTTGAGAGAGCGGGAGCGGTGAGCTAGTTGTGCTAGTGCGCAAGTGGAGGGAGCAAGGGTCGGCTTCTAGTCAAAGGGTGTCGGGCGGGTGGGGGAAGGGTGAAGAGTGGCAGGGAGGGTGAGAGGGAGCTAGGGAGAGAGGGAGAGTGGACAAATCAGTCAGCAGCCGCGTAGAGCCTGCTTACTGCAGCCAGTTAACGCTCCCCACCACTACCTTCAGACCACTGTTCTGTGCGCTCCTCAGTCTCAGTCGTTGTTCGGTGGGCGAACGCGTGTTGTGTGTTTGGTCGATGGCCTGCTAAGTCTGCTCACATGCTGGCAACATGGATGATGAACTAAGGTGCGTCGTATGTAAACAACTGTTTAACAATCCTGTGCTTCTGCCATGTTATCACACCCTTTGTCTGAATTGTGCCGTGCATCTGCAACAACCAGCGTCGTCGCAACATTCGGTGGCGTCGGTGGCGTCGACGACGGCGTCGGAAACAGAAAACAGCGGTAGTGATTCGGGAGCTACAGATTATCAAGAAGTGGACAAACTGTCAATTCTAAGTGAAACCGATAGCGGTGTCGTGTGCAATAGTCGTCCCAATAGCTATGTAGGGACTCCCAATATCCAGGGGATCGTGTTTCCCCCTTTGGCAAGTAGTGCGCTATCACTTGCATGCCCTACCTGTCACAAAGTCGTCTACTTTGACGAGAATGGGGCGCAAAACTTGCCGAAATACCGAGCAATGCAGAGCATCGTGGACAAGTATGGTGAGGCTAGAAATGTCGTGTTGAAATGTCAATTGTGCGAGACAGAACCTGCGGAGGAGGCGTCGGTTATGTGTGAACAATGCGAGGTCCTCTATTGTGAGTCATGCAGAGAAAGCTGTCATCCGTCGCGTGGACCCCTAGCTAAGCACTCGCTAGTTGACCCTCAGCTAGGCAGAACAATTCTTCGCAATAAGACCAAATCGAAAGACGTGCAATGCAGCGACCACGAAGACGAGGCCCTCACGATGTACTGCATGGTGTGCAAAGTACCCGTCTGCCCTCTGTGTCTGCATGACGCGAGGCTGCACAGGAGCCATGATGTGCAAGCTATCAATTCCATGTGCAAAGCGCAAAAGGTAAGTGTGAAGTGTGAGGTGTGGTGTGAGCTTTTGGAGTAGGTACCGTGCCGACAGCGGCAGCGGCAGCGGCAGATGAAGACTCGTTCGCCCGTGCCACTCTCGTAATGATTTTGACAATTGCATGAGAGTGACCTGTCGATAAACGCACGTCAAAATAACAGACACACACGCCCACTTCTGTCCACTTGCTGAATTTTCGTTTGTTCGGTCGTCGATAACGTATTGAAGTCATTTCATGATAATGGCGTAGAGTGGTTTTGCTTATGTATGGCTGGGGAAATTAAATAGTTCACTCCCTTTGCCCTATCGAATTATCTGAGTGAAATCTAAACGTACTTAGTTGGTACGCCCTGTGGTGGTATCGACATTGAGTATCGAGCTCGATTATAGCATTATAGGTACAGGCTGTACACACAATTTCGTATCACATACCCTCTCTGGGTGTTTTCCATGGGGACCAGCATGCAATCTTATTAGAACAGAGTCTTATTATCTTATTATTAGAGTGTGCAGACTTCGCGAGCTTGCACCTGCTAATTGGCCATGCGGGCGAATGAATTGTTTAAGTCACTTAGCATTCTGCATTCCTCATTTTTCATTGGAACTCGAATGCCAGTCAATTGCCCCCTTTCTTTCCTGTCACGATGACGGCTACTTCTTGCATACTCGTTGATCTTTTATGATTAAATCAAATCGTTCTGTGTAATTTCGTCGCACAATAAAAAAAGGTCTTGTTATTTAGCCGGTCGCCCCTTCCAAGATCTTTTGCTTGAGATGCTGGCCGCCGCCGCCGCCGAGTAGACTGGCGCAATGCCAAATTGCGTGTTCAATAGCACATGTCCTGATTCTATTTTATTATTGGCAAAAGTCTCTTGAACAAGAATGATCTTTGCCCACTGTAGAAAATTTGCTCTAAAAACGCGAGCATTTTCTTTCAGACGGGCTATTTGGATTTTGGGCCGCATCCAATGAAACTGTTTGCTGTCGTTATTTCTATTAACTAATCATAGAGAGATGGGTTTTCCTTTGCCCAACCGTGAGACAAAACTAATAAGACAGTTCAACGGTCCAACAATCGGTTAGCAATCGAACCTCCGGAGCTTTCAATCTCAAAAATGCCTCCACTCTCTAATTCGGGGTGACGTTGTCCTCGTCTTTGTCACCGACGCCCGTTCAGAGGAGCTAAAAGCGTCTACAAGCTTCTAAAAGCGCAAAGGAGTAGCGTCTCGGGACGCTGGCGACACGTCGGGACGTCGGGACGTCGGGACGCCGGCACGTACAGGACAGCGGTCGGGGCTAGGGAGACGGAAATAGTGCAGGCTATGCTCCCTCCCATCTCCCGTTTGATAAAACGAAGCACACACTGGGCTGACAACGCGGTCGCAAATGTTCAACGTTTCCCTCTTCGCGTAGGAGCCGAGGCTGACACAAAGACAACACGTTGTAGACGCGATGATCAATATACTTGCACGAGACAGCAAAATCCTGTTGCCATCGGCGCATATTTTCTTTTCTTGGGGTTTTAGGAGCACTGAGCCTATTGGTAAGTGCTCGACTGTCGTTACTATACTTTACGTGGCTGCTCGGGTTGTAAAGTGGTGTAAACTTGCTTTCAAGTTCCAAACGCTATTTAGGCGTACCTTTAACGCTAATTTCATTCGTGAGTTGAGTATAGCGGAAGAACGTAAGAAAACGTTTTAGCCATAGAGCTAAGTGGAACCAACTGAAGATAACCGCATTTTGATAGCACTATCAATTCCGAATGCAAAGCATTCAAATTGTCACGTACTTAGAAAATACCACCTGATCAGCTCGTAGATCCCAAATAGGAAGGAATTCACAAACCAGAAATGTTATATACCTATAAAGCGAATCACTACCTTAGAGAACGATGTTCGCTCTAAAATTTAAGTAAGATTATGGTAAGAAAAGTCGATACTTCCAAATGTAAGCCGTATAGCTAGTGGCTCGGAATGTGGCGACCAGGCAGACAATGGTTTTGCTTTTGGTCCAGTCCAGAGGTAAAGGCGCTCTTCCAAGGCCGCCAGGTAAGATGCTTGAAATCGGTGTTGAATCACAGGTTGAATGGATCGAGTAGATGGGATGGGCCGCGTTGCGAGCGATGCTGGTGTAGCTAGAGCGCAGAGAGCGCAGAGAGCGCGGGAGATGATGCCGCCTATGGGATGCTGCATTGCTGCAGGCGTATATAGAGGCAGCGAGGTTGCAGCGATGCGCTCCCAGCCTCTCGCTGCCGAGTGCTGGACACATCGTGCTCAGGTGTGAGCATTGAGCATCGCGGCTGCAGCATCGGATACTCTCGAGTTGCGGTCGTGTCATGGACCATGGCCGTATCAAAGCCGTATCAAAACACAGAGAACCATCGTGGAACGAGGCACGTCCTTCTCTGCGGGGAGGGAGGAGGGCCGGGGGGAAAGGGGATTAGCTCTCAACTGATGAGAGTGATATAAGCAGTATTTTACAAACATTGCTTCATTAAAATGCTTGCAGATGATTTGATGTGATTTATGCGCTTGAAGACTGGAGGCCAGGCAAATAAGATGCCGACGAGAAACAATCTGTGGTGTGCTGAAATCAGAATCGTGCTGGAATCGGACGTATCTATAATGCACAACAGACACGGTCGTCTTCCTAGGGATGAACCCCATGCCCCTGTGGACGCCACTTCCGATGGGGTCACAAAGCGCCATCTCTTTCCCAGCTTCAGTTTTATCTTCTTAAAAGCAGTGATGCTGGACCCTCAGAAACCAGAACCTACTCTAATTTTCACGGGAATGTCCCGATTGAATATCAAATCGATTCGAATGAAGCTAGCATGTGCGTTCAAGTGAAAAACTAGCGTAACGTGCTCGCTCGAAATCTTAGATTATAATTTGTTTATTAGGCTGAAGGGCGAGTTGTGAATTGGGTCTTGGAGGTGGTTCTTGACACGGCGCTAGGGAGTCGCCGTAAGTTACCACGTAGGTCACACAGTACAGCGATACATACAGCATACTACGAGCTGCTAAATTTTATACTATACCTGGGCTAAGATGAAGTATTCATGTGCCATAAATCCCAGCACAGTGAACCTGTGTATAGCGTCCTCATACTGGCAAGCTTATACAGGTGCATGCAGAATATACTGAAGGTTGTTGTATATATATGTACATTCTAGATTATGTATGCCACCGCAGCATTCAAGTAGGTGGGGGTTTTTTGGGGCATTTTGGGGGTGAGGCTTGTATATATTTTTTGTTTTATGCGTGTTGCATGTCCGCAGGTCAAGTACAGTTGGCACACCATCCCCTCATTAAGATACTTTACCGTGGAATAATAAAGATTTGAAAAGACTCTGCTTTTTTTTCATGGGTAGATATTACCGAGGTATATAATATTGTATACTGACTACTCGTGAAAATGAAAAACCCAATTGCCAAAACGTTTCTTCGTTGAACTGTGCTCATTGTATGAGTGAAGAGAGGTGGTATCATGACGATAACATTGTCACGAAATGCGTTTTCTGTGGCAGAAACAAGTCATTTTTCTGCAACACGAACTTGATTGATAAATAGCACTATAAGCGTGACAGTCGCAATGGAGGTAGAAGTTTTAACTGTTATCAACAAAAATCGATGGAGTAGAACAGAACAGATCAATATTTCAGAATACAGAAACAACTTTGCTACAACATTACTATATTTGGTTTGAATCTGTCGACAGCGATTTATAGCTATGAGCTCGAAACAACAGTCGACGAGCAAATGAAACCTGATGGTGCTGGAGATTGCCTTCGTGGTCCTTCATAGTCCTTCATACTCGTTCACTCTCCACTCTCCAGTCTCCAGTCTCCAGTCTCCAGCCCAGCACAATCAGCATGGGGATGCTCGCTCTTGGCACCTATTAGGAAGGCTGTCTGACATGGTCTGACCAACTCTGTAGGACAATACGACCATGTTGAAATCCGCTGCTCAGCGCATAGACATTATTTTTATGGCGTAACTTCTGGTCATAGTCTGTGCCATAGTATAGTAGAGTACCTATACATTCCCCTTCCCTCCCCGGTTGTAGTATAGGGGTGAGCACTTTACGAGCCACGCTGCGAGGGGTGGTAAAGCTATGGTAAAGCAGCACGAGCAATCGATATGCATTATAAACACCGTCTGAAGCAATCTCGTGCAAAGCAACTGAGCGCCTCTGCTATATGGCGAACCAACCAACACTTTAGCCAAGCACTTTAGCATGCTGATTTACCATCGTCTTTGTCACCGAGAGAGGTTACGTTACGTTATATAGGCATACGTACTATCTCAAGAAAGCACGGGAAGATTGCTTAGGGCGAAGCTAACATTGCGTTTATCTAGGTATGTAATCGTTCGCGACCGGGGAAGGGAAATCGTGCGAACAGTAATGCTGCAAAGTTCCATCACTTGGCGCTCCGTCGTGTCATTGTGTTATTTTATACAGAGGAGCTCTGGCAATTCGAATGAAACTACGCCTTTACGTTGATGCGAGGATTTTTGTGAAATCCAACTGTTTACGAGATGGGGGTCGAGGGTGGATTGAGGGTGGATTGAGGGTGGATTGAGGGTGGATTGAGGGTGGAATTGAGGGTGGGTTGGGCTTTGGGGGTTGATCATTGGTGTAAGACTGGGAGGTGGTGGTTGTTATGGAAACCGTTCGCGTTGGCGTTGGCGTTGGCGTTATGTGTAACTCGTGGGGGTTTGCCGAAGTCTTTTACTATGCATTGCGCCACCTATAGCAACCATATCCCAGGCGGCACCCACCACCCCCAACCACCCTCTCTAAAGCAGACAAGCTTTCCCCTACGCTGGGAAGGGAAGTAATAACTTTGCGAAATTCGTTTAGAGAATTTACCTCCCTAATTCTTAGGTATTAGAATTTCAGCCAGGCATTAATCACACGTAGCGGATGATTGAAATTGCGTTGCTTGCGAGTTGAGCTGCTAGATTGAGTTGCTAATCGAATCTGAACCTAATCTCAGTATCGTTTATTGCTGTTTTGAAATCATCAAATGCTTAAAATGTATATTTCGCTATGTGTTGCAGACGGAGTTGTCCCAAAATCTGCAGCAACTGTCTGAGAAAGCTAGATCCACGACCGAATTTATCCAACGCCTCAAAGGCATGACGGATAAAGTGAACGTAAGTTTCCCGCAATGAAAATTGCAGTGATTTGATTGGGGGGTTATTTGCATTTGCATTTAATCGCGTAAAACATGTTTCGAGGTCGTTATTTGACTGTCGATATTTCAAAAGAGAAGCTTAGGTATGCTGTGATTATATAGCTATCGATATCTCAAAACACTCTGACAAAATAAATCTTTCTTCTTGACGTCTCGATAACTTGTTCTCACAGATGTGTTCTATGCGGTACTTGATTGTGATCATCAAATGCTTGTTTTATAATGGATCCGTGAAAATCATGATCTCTAAACCGATCGGATGGCATCCTTGTTGTTGAAACTATATATTGGTACACACCATGATCCCACACCATTGACCATACACTTCAAATAACACGGCAACATTGAAATTTTCACTACATCTATACATTGGACGTTTTCCACGATTTCCAGGAGAACTGTGATGACTTTGAGAAAATGGTATCTACCCAATGTGATGCCCTGGTGCAAGCGATCGAGCAGCGAAGAGGACAACTCTTACAGTTCATTCACCAGGACCGAGAACTAAAACTACGCACTCTCAAAGAACAAGTGTCAACGTGCACTTGCAAACTGCAGCACACCACGGGCCTGTTGCAGTTCTGCATAGAGGCATTGAAAGAGACTGACTCGGCTGCATTCCTACAGGTTTGTACCTACTGCACATCGAAAGTGCTCGAAACTCTAAAGGCTCAATGGCCTCATATAGATTGTTTTTTAGTGTTTGGTGTTTGGGATCATCAAGCTAAGGATTTAATTGGATAGCTGGATTTATATGGATAAGGATTTGAAGCAAATTTATCCTGGGTCACACAAGCTTCTATGTAAATTGCAGGGTTTTTGTATTTGAAACCGGAATGGGACAGGTGGTTGGTTAATAAGTGATCCCATGTTCTGTAGTTTGATTGAAAGCACATTCCATTTCTCGCGGTAAATATAACGAAAAACCATGCCATATGGATTATCACTTAACAGTCAGAACCACCCCGTTGAAAATCAGACAAGCACTTTGGCCTTTACAACTATTTGGAAAAAGCCTGCAAGAAGTTGGAGCTAAAATAAATATTCTGACACATAGAGGAATAGAACTCAGACCTAGATTGGAATATGTTTCCATTATTGATCTGTGAGGTGAGTGTGACTGACTATGAGGGGCTAGTAAAATGGATTTATCCAGATAGGTCCCATGCTATAAAAGAATTATAGATAGCCATAAACAAAATTTTATGAGCAAGCCATTGATCATCTGTCAGAAAAGAGGTCGATTTTGACTGAAAAGAATTAGATTGAAAAGGCCTACAGTTTGTTGAAAAAATATTTTGTAGAGCTACCAAGACATGAAATTAGTCAGCAGGAGAGATACATCATATGGTTGAGTGCAGACAGTAGTTAAGTGCCAAGTTGTCATCATGGGCTATTTCGAGTTTTGATGCTAAGTTGTTGATTCCAGGTGGGTTCTATGCTCATCACGAGAGTGGCCAACGTGGACATCACGTGGCACAAGAACGTGATCACCTCACCAAGGGTTTCTCACGAATTTGATCTCACGCTAGAGGATAAGTCGGTGCTAAGGGCGATCGAACAACTAAACTTCATACAAATGAAACGTAAGCAATGATATCCAAATCTGTTGCATGGCAACTCATGACCGATTCCTTTTTGTACCCAAAGAAAGTAACTGGGCTGGATTTCAATTTAAGGTGATTGTTCCACCGAATTCAGGGAGAGTTCAATTGAATGTAACCATTTAAATTTGAGTCTTATTAATTTCTACCAAGTTTTCCATTTCATGCAAGTTATTTCACTCTTCCACACTAATATTTCATATTTTATTAAATTATTAAACATGGTTACTTTTTCATTTTAATGAGTTTATTTAAAATAATATATATTTTGTACCAAGCTGCCATTCTTGGAGAGGAACGACAACCAGCAGGTAAATAACTTCCAGACCTTTTTGCAAGTCCACTTTTTCAAGTAACCCGACCGTTTGCTATCATCAGGCCGAAAGACTGTATTATGTGCGTGTGAATTTGAACGGCAATTGAAAGATTCCCGACTGACTGTTTGCCAATCTGTCTGCCAGCACCGACGGTGCCTTGCATCATCCCTGAGGAATGCAGTGCCGAGAACAACTGCGTTACAGTCGCATGGCAGCCGCCACCCACTTCTTTCATCGAAGGCTACGTCTTGGAACTAGACGATGGGAGCGGTGGCGAATTCCGGGTCAGCTTCCTCAGTTTACAATAAGAACATGAAATAGCATAGATACTAGGCTATGGAGAAACAGTATATCAGCACTATCATACAACTTTTAAGCAATATTTCTTATTAGCTACCGGCATTACGATAACTTGTTCAGATGTTTGCATCTAGTTCAGTGGCACAGATAACGGCTGGTAGATGACAGAAAGTATAGATCGTATGCAATTCAATATTGAAAATTGGTTCAAATTTGTAGTCTGAAAGGGACCTAGATCACAAAATCAAAAGCCTATACAAAGCCGAATTATGACAAAGAACTAGCAACCAGATATTTTCAAGTAGAAAGCTCATGCAATGGTTAGTTAAAAATTCAAGTACTAATGTGGCTTTTCGTGATTGATCCAGGAGGTTTACTGCGGCAAGGAGACGATATGCACCGTCGACGGGCTCCACTTCAACTCGATGTACAATGCTCGCGTGAAAGCGTTCAATAGCACAGGCGAAGGGGACTACAGTGAACTAATCGGGCTGCAAACTGCCGAAGGTAAATATGCCTGGGCCGGCAAGGTATGGCAGACAAATGCCAGACAAATGGGTGGCAGGGAGAATCTGGGAGCCAAGTATCCCAAAAAAAAAGAAAAATAAACAAAAGCGGAAGTGATTTTTCTAGTAATCCTACATAGGAAGTAGACACAAAGCCAATTTTTTAGTCTTATGATCAACTTTTAAGGATAAAATTGAATAAAGCATGAACATTCATGCACAGCATGAAAATTCAATGGATATCAATGACTTAAAGAAAAAGGCATTGGGAATAGGGTGTGAAAAAAGGTGTGTGTCAGCATTTACAAACAAAAACAATGTGTTCGAACACACAAATTAACCAATAATGAGTTGTCCCAGAAACTTCCACGAGCACACTTTCATTTAAAAAAATGCCTATGTGCTGTTTCAGTGGCTTGGTTCACGTTCGACCCTTCGCTAGCACCGCTCGAGCTCCAGTTCTCAGAAGACAACTGCACGGTCTCGTGCGACGGCTACGAACACAAAGTCGCTCTCGGCAGCGTCGGCTTCTCGCGCGGCGTCCACTACTGGGAGTTTAGCGTGAACAAGTTCGACTCAGACACGGATCCTTGCTTTGGCATTGCAAGGCTTGATGTTGACAAAGACCAGATGCTCGGTAATAAACAGTGCAGAATCCGTTATTTAGCTTGTAGAGCTGAAAAGGGCTGGGTTTTCATTGAGGGTTACTGTAAATGGTTGTGTAAAATATCAAAGATAAACAATTTTTGTGTATGTGTCCTACACCTATTGGCCATTAACAAAGAGAAGGTTTTGTTTAGGTCGATAAAACGTTGTTTAACTCAAGGAATTGAGCTGACAATAGCAATTTAACTGTTCTATACTTAGCCTATGTTTCGGTCATTAACTCACTGCCCTAAATTTTTGTCTATTCTATGCACTGCCCTGAGTTCAAGTCTTAATAATGCAGTAGGTAACTAGTAGACAATCTTTGACTACACTATAAACCAATCTATAAATGAAAACATAACATCACGAACTTTGTACCTATGGTGAAAGTCATTGCTCTTTTCCTATTTATTCATTAGTTTGTTCTAATTCCACTATAAAATTCCTAAAATATTTTTAGCTCGAGTCGTATTTATAGCATCCTTTCCTGGCATTGAGCCATCGAGGAAGTATTTTGCCAGTTGGTGTTTACTAATCAACTGAATGTTGTTTCCAGGCAAGGATGACAAAGGCTGGAGCATGTACATAGATCGATCGCGGTCCTGGTTCATGCACTGCAGCATCCACGAAGAACGGTCTGACGGTGGGATTCACCATGGATGCACAGTTGGGGTACTGCTTGACCTTGACCAACACCAGCTCAGCTTCTACGTCAATGACCAGCCGCAGGGGCCCATCGCGTTTCACGAGCTCTACGGAGTGTTCTATCCTGCAGTCAGTCTCAATCGAGGGGTCAGCGTCACTTTACACACGGCTCTAGACCCGCCATCGGAAAGCGATGAGACTTGAATCAAGCCATATCACATGCGCGGTACAGGCTAACTTGGACTGCTGCACTTATTATGTACTATCACTTTAAAATTAGATTTTTGTATTTATTAAAGTCAAGTGGGGAAGAAAATACTTGTAAAGGAATTTTTGATCTGTATTTGTGGAGTGTGACTTCAATCACTGATCTTGTCATAACTCAGTGGCCAGCACCACTTTTTTGGAAAGATTTATTGTACAATAAAATTGTACAATGATAAAAAGATGTATCATATTCATAATGTGAGACGTTGTGATTAACATTTTAAGTTGAAAACAGTGTCGACAAGGGAGGTGCAACCTAACTCCGTCTTAGCTTCTAGCTGTCTTCATGAATTTGATATGAATAAATTATGAGAAATGAGTTCATCTGAAATTCATGATTAGGGAGATGATTAGTTTCTATCCCTCACAGAGTCGCTAATTAATTTCATGTCGGCGCGTTACACACTTCTCTCCTTCTCTTCTCTGACCCAATGAAGATTTTGCTAAGAAGGCAGTTTTTGGTGGTTGACCATTTCTTGTACATCACTTTACTGGCATAGTTTTTAGCCATGTCTGTTTCATTTACAATTTTGATCTTAATAAATATCTTACAATATTGAGTTCCATTAGCAAATGGAACTTTCATAATGTCAATGTTGACTGTAATTTACTAATGGATCACTACAATAATTCAACCCAGAAAATGCAGGGCTAAAACATCATTTTAGTGATTCTTATCACATTTCATTCAATGGCGCTATATTTTCTGTGGTTGAACATGCACAATAATATGGGCACTAGGCTCACTGTTTAAGACAACTGTTTACGACACAATATACAATCTTTAATAAATCACTTTGTAAAAATGCCTTTTTGGTGGAGTTTACCACCTTCACTTCTGCCTACCCAAGGTATCATGTGGACACAGGGCTCCCCTTAGAACTAGCTGGGGATTAAACATTCAATTTACTAGGTGTCCCAAATTATTGAAACCATTGTCTTTCATTCAATGGTTATAAAAATAGAAAGCATTTCACAAAATCGGCAGCGTAATAAAAAAGAGAACCAGACACAGGGATATGTAATCGATAGTATATTTTGTTAAATAAATGTACGTTAATTAACATAAACCAGTAAATATGTTATTTTTGAAAGAACTAACTAGGCATAAAATCTTATCACATGAGAAAAACAATCAAACGTAACATAATTAAGGCATTACAAAACATATGCAAAATCACTTAGATGGAGTAGAGATGAGCAACAGCAAGTTAACCGAACCAATGGTTGCCCATGCAGTCACGAGTCCAAGCAGTTTGACACACCCAACACCAATGGAAGCCACACTGTGGCCTGGTGCATATCATGTGCATACAGCCACCTGTAATCAAACAGGACATCACTAAAAGGCTCCAGGGATCCAAGGTACCTTAACCTACATGACACATTCAAACCGAGAAAGCTCTACTTCGGTATTATTACGGTTAACAATCTACACACTAGCAATACATTGGAAAACGAGATTGAGTGCCATGTGGGGTGACAGAATTTCCATCGGATTGTTTGCTAACGTTTGATTACATAGCAAATAAAACGAGTGATATTGACATGGAATTCATTCCATGCATTCGAACCAGTGGTCCATGTATACCGAATTGGAGTTTACTCACCGTCTCTTTCAGTGGGAGTCCTGCACTTGGGGCAGGGCTTGGACATTACCTTGATGGTCTTCTTGCTTGCTTCGTCCCAACGAGCCTAGAGAAAACAAAATGATTAGCTTCCAATCACTGTGCTTGAGAAATAACACAGAAAAATGGCAGTGCTTCAATAATTATTCCAAAACTTAAATCTCAAATAAGTAAATTAATTCAAACAAACCACAGGGATAATGTGCATACTTTCCTGATCACTAAGGTTCGTAGAAAAATTATTTTGAAAATCACTTATTATTTAATTAATTTTTAACAAAATAAAATCGCTCAGTGCTGAGGAATATTCCGATGTAATCATACCTGCGCTACTTTACTGGGGTCAATTTTGTACTGGCAACTCCCACTTGCAGCATCAGTAGAAACCTGCTCCTCTTCGCTCATACACTCCCCTATGTGATAGCCTTGTAAGCAAGATCGACAGAATACAAACTAGAATCAAAACATCACAACATCACAGCACCTAGCACACACTGAATTTCTAATTTTGTTTAAATTCTCTATCGGTGAACTACAAAATTTTCACATTTCCCGCGCTCAGTAAAAAATTAATGGAGTGATTCCACTTTCCGACTATAAAGAAGCTAAAATACGAGGGCATATTCCTATCAGTTATGCTTATGGTCGGAGAATATACTTACACCACACCCCCCTATGCATTGCACCCTCTTGCAATCGGGGTCCACTAGGATTCCCATGCCACAGTCTGGCTGGGGGCAGAATACACCCCCCGCTTGCAAAACAAACTCTTCCGCTCCGAATCGCTGGTACTGGGCATACTGCAAAAGATTCACAATGCTTACGTCCTCCTTGAATTGCATTTAATTCATAGAAATAAAACAAATAAATAAATAAAATAGAAGATAAAATTAAAATAAATAAAATAAAGGAGTCAGATGTCTGAAGATGACCACACCACCGAGGTGGAAAATTAGACAGCCAAAGTACTTTTTAGGAGCAGAAATCCATCAAAACAGAGCAAAACCGAATGCGGCTGTTACTGTACCATCCGACCACGGCTATGACCACCCGCTTAACAATTCCCAAGGTACCATTTTGTTTTATGGGGGGCTTGCATGTACACGCCTTTTACAACTTCTTGATTTAATCTATCAATTTTAGATACATACCTGCTGCTCAGTAAGCAGTTTGAAGTGATGTACTTCTGTGATTAGCGAGTCTTGACAACCAGCGGGGCAAGGTAGTGTATATCCATGTTCTGGATGCGACCAAAACTGTCGTTCTTTCAGTTGAGAACTACAATAAGTGCGGAAGCAGTCGAGACAAGTGACGTGGCCAGATGAGCATGGAAATACCAGAACTGGATCGCTAAAGAAAGTATTGATTCAAATTAATATTTAAACTCTTGACTTGAACTAACTTCAATTTTCTCATTATGTTAAAACTACCTAATATCAGTACAGGCCAAGCATGGAACATCTCGAACATTTGGTTTGATCAAATGTAAAGGCAATGCAAGATCTGTTTCTCCCTGTGTGGCATGATCGCCGCATTTGAAGAAAAATTCGGCAAAGTGTAGCCCATCACAGACGGCTGTCTATAAGAAATAAAAAACACATACAGCGATTCTTTTATCCACCAGTCTCCAGCTATATATTAGTCAGCATTTATGTTATAAGTTGTTATGTTTTATGTTGCTTCTGTGTTTATATATATATATATATATTTACTTACACAATCAGGTGTTTCACAGTAGCCAGTTATTCTATGTGGTTGTAAAACATCATCCCAATTTTGCGGATCTCTGTCCACAGTGAATGCCCCACTAAGACAAGATGAACATCTCACTCGAAGTTTTCCAGTTTTCAATGATTTACATGGAGAGGCACAGTACACATAAAAGTGAGCTCGTTTTGCTTCGCGCTCTGTTAAATGGCAGATTTCGTTTAACGATAGGAAAATGTTTTATTAGTAGGAGAATAGGTAAACTGACAGATTTTGGACCTTGTTCATTCACTTGTTGACACCAAATAAAAAAATAATCTGCAAACAATTAACTCACCTTCCACAGATGATATATCACTACGTTCCCCATCGCTGAGTTGGAGATCGATCAGTGTTTCATTTAATGGTTTAGAGCCTTCTCCCTCCGACTCTAATCTTCCAGCCCTTTTCGAAGAAAGTTGGGTCTTGACAACATGCAGTACACTTTGCTGCCCCAAATCACATTGCTGAAACACAAGTAATAACGCTGCATTATCAAGTGAATAACACTTGCAACTCGATGCAAAGCTAACCAAGCAGCAATGGAATGGCAATGGTAGGTTAGTACTACATGCATAAAAAAAGAATTTTGCAGCGAATAGGCTAGTACCTCGATAGTAGTAGAATCATGAAGCTCTTTTCCTGCAAATATAATTCGTATGTCTTGGGGGTCTAGTCCAAGCTTAGGACCAACAAGTTCTTTTACGTTTTTTATATCCCATTTTGGATCGAGGCCCACTGCTAGTGTATTTCCTGTGTTTGTCTTGATGTATATATTTAAAGTATTTGTTATTGTATGTTTACTAAATGACAGCAGCTCCAGCATACTTCTTAAAAAGCTTAGAACAAATTCGAATATTACATTAACCATCACAACTTGGAACGATAGTGGACACAATAATTTCTGTTAATTTTCCTACCTACCATCACCACTTTTTTACCGTTTCTGTTTGGTTAGGGTCCTCTTCTTTTGTCACTTCAGTAATAACGGAGCAGAACAGCTGATCGACGTCACGGCAATATGCAGTGGCAGGAAAATTTAAAAATTCTTGTGCATTAATTTGATATTACATTTATTGCTTCATAAAAGTACTTTATTCTTCTTTGAGTGAGCCTAACCTAATCTGCAAATTTCAATAGGTGGATAGGAATTACCAACTGGTCTGAGGGATAGGATTGGGGATAGACGAGTTTAGGGAGAAATAAGGGTGGCTTCGGACAGGTGTGTTAAATACAAGAGCAAATTTACATTATTTGTGATAGCACGTTCGCCCTCACCCTTTCTTAAAAATTGCTACAAACCTCCTATCTAAGATATTTACGCTGTCTTGTGATTCCGCCGTTGCAAAGGCTCGGGATAAATAATTTTCCCTTTCTTTCAAAATTGAGAATTTTCAACATTTGCTTGGCCCCCTAGTAGCCAGTCTAGAAACTAAAGCCTCAAAATGGCAGTAGATTTGAATTTACCCTGACAGTGTACAAGTGGTTTCTAAACAGATATAAAGAGTGTTTGTCTTATAAATGTTATTTTAAGATATTATGATCAGTTTTTATTTTCCTAATTAATCGCCTGTTTCTCACAGCACGCTCACACAGCTTCCAGGTGACGTACACAGATGTGTGTACGTGTGTGTGTATGTTGCTTAGAAAACAGAGAGACGCATTAGTTTCCTTGACAGAAAACTATTCAACTGGATTATTGAATACCTAAAAGCCGGGAGCCGACTTTCTATAAAATCAACTCCCAGATATAACCAAAAATCAAACGAAAGAACCACATGAATTACCCAAGTCTCCTCATACAACTACCATACTCTGAAGTCTGAATATGGTTAACCACTGTTAATCAAAACACAAGAACACGAACAAACCATTAGACTCTGTCTCTAGACTTCCTGGCCTACCTTATCTAATTCTTCCCTTTCTTATACCTAAACCTCAATCCCATATGTGTGCGCAGGGGGGGGGGGGGGGAGGGGGGGCGAGCGGGGGCCTAGTATCCCCCCAATGAATTTACGACGATCCCTTTATCCAATGCATATATTATTATTCAATTCAACAGTAAAATTGCCATTTCGAGCCTTAACAGGCCTCAAAGCCCAATTTTTAAGCCGAAAATGCATTTAAAATTAAAAATGCGCACACACATCTGCGACTCTTGCATAAGCTAGATAATTCATCAAAATGGAAAAAACTGCTATTTCTCGAATTTCGTGATTTAAATTAAATGGTTGGGTTCATCTTTGTCAGCAGATTCAGCAGATTCAGCAGAATAATAGTTATAGTATACTTATTGGCGATTCTGTGGCACATTTCAATCATAGGAAAAGAATTGGTAGTGCTTCATGTTTTAGCCGCTCTTATACCGTTCATTTGAAAACGCATAAATATTACCGAATAGATCGATCATTTTCATCCGATTTTTTTCATTTAAACATTGCTTTAGGTCTGCAAACAGTCATGGTCATATCGAAAAATACCATATGAAACACATAATTTTATTTCTTTACCTTCTTACTGACTTAGGTCGGGTTGTGCAAGCATAATCTCCAAGAATGTTTTTATTTCTCATAGTGATAATGAGGCAATAAAACTGGAAGTTATATTTCACTAGGTCTTATCCGCAAAAGATTAGCTTCGGTACACACAAAATTTTGGCAGTGCAGAGGTCCTCGTAATAACTTATCGTACCCCTAAATTTACCCAATATTTTTGATGAGCGTAACGAGCGAAGCGAATGAAGCGAAATCTTCAATTAAACTTTACTGCTAAAAAAAAGTCACTCACGTTTTTTTTTATGTTTTTTCTTTGTGTGTTTGTTCGCGCTCTACAGGCCAAACGCCCTAACCGATTTTGATGAAAATTTGTGTGGACCTTCATTTTCTCTGAACTTAGAACTTCCACGTTTTTGAAGCAATTCGGACGAGTAAATTTTATGTTATTAAGTTTTTACATAATTTTTCAGTTTTTCCAAAACACATTTTGCACTCTAGAGGCCAAGCATCGAAATATAATTTGACTTAACTTTCTTGATACGTTGACCCCAACGATTTAATGTTGTGTACAAATTTTACTGTTGTATGATTAGCACTTTTCTTGAAAATGGCGCTTTTAAGACACTTTTTTTGAGTTTTTGCAGTTTCTTGCACCTAAAGAAACTTTATTTTGAACCGATTTTAACAAAATTCACTGTGTGCATTATAAATTGTAAAAACAAGATGCTGTGTTCATTTTAAGCAAATCAACTGAATAGTTTTTCTTTAAATCGATTTTTACGTTTTTTAAAATTCTAATAATTTCACGACAACTAAATCATGATATTTACAGGTAACGAATGTCATCGAGTAAGCTGCTAAATTATCGCAGAACATTTTCAAAATTTCTTTTAAGATTCTAAGCTATGCGAACACCCAATATAAGCGCGTTGTGGGTGAGCATATATTACAACGCCTGGCCTGTTCGCCTGGCTAATAGATATGTGCTGAGACACGTTCCGTGTGAACCGCAGCAAGAACACGCAGCAGCCCTAACTTGTTGTCGGTGTCAATGTGCGAGGTGAACTAGTACATCTAGCCGAGGATTTAATTTAAAAGAAAGAACGAATTATTATCATCTTGATTATGGATTTTGCAACCATTCAGAGAGTGCCCTGTTTTCATGGGACACACTTATCACTGTTTGCAGCTCAAACCAAATATCCGAATGTGGGGGGGGGGGGGGGGGGGGCATTAGATACCCGCTCCGATTGTGTTATTCTAGTTTTAACTTGAAAATATTTCTGACTTCTCAGTAACCCTCAGCAGCTGGACGCCTGTAACACGATGTTCACCGTGCCGGGAGCACGGATACACTGCTTTTCAACGACAACCAGTTGGAAATTGCGCTGTTGTCAAAGTGACGCCGCTATCGCTTTTTTGAGATCAAACAGGAGATTCTAATAGAGGGAACCAGAAAACCATTTTAGTCGTGCGTTTTTGGATATAATTACTGAGCATTTTAGCTTCGCATGGTAATAAAATATGATCAAGTGAATTTTTTTAGTATATAGAAAAATTAGATTCATCTTTTATAAGGAACTTTATCACATGGATTACTGCTGGTTTAATCGCTGGCTTATGAAATAAGGATTTGCGAGAACCTGATTCGAACCCCGTCCGGATCAACGTGTTCACCGTGCCGGGAGCACGGGCACACTAGTTCCCATCGAAATCATCTCGCGGTTTTATAGTCTTTTGATAGTTGAGACAACCAATCAGAGATTGCGCTGTTGTCAAAAGACACCGCTATCACTATTTTGAGCTCAAACAGGAGATTTAACTAGACGGAGGTGGATTCTTTGATCAAGGTGCAATGGCATGAGCTTTAAGCTCGTCAAATGCCAAAAGCGTGAGAATCTCGGTGCGCAATGGATGACGTGTTCAGTCACGCTGGACGCTTCAAGTCACGTGTAAGCATGCAGATCACGTATAAGTACCCCTGCAGGGGAGGAGAGGGGATGAGGTAGATACCTATTTTTGGTCATCTGCTATTTTGGATACAAGTACTGAATTTTCAAACCTTGCATGTTTTTAAATTATCGGAAAACATAAAATTTAATAATTTTTTCATTTTTAATCGTGTAGAGGAACTTTATCTTACGTAATATTCATCTGGCGTCATGGCTTGTCGGTTAAGTCGCTAGAATCCACATCTTAAACGAGTAAGAGTGTGGTTCGAACCCCGTAGCATCCGACTCTTTTTACCATTGTAAAGATCTTTCAAAAAATATATATAATGAAAAATATCAGTCAAAATCATATCCCTCGAATGGCCGAGTGGTTAAGTCGCTTGGTTCGTAACGCAAAGACGATGCGTTCAAATCCGGGTGGCATTTGAGCTTTGCTCATGAAATGAGGTGGCGGGGGTACGCCAACCTCGCGAAATTTTAATTAGTACAAAAAGGTAAACAAACCACTTGTAATTCTTATTCTTTAAAAATTTTCCCGTATGTATCATGTCTCGGCAGCCGAGTCGTTAAGGTACGAGACTGGTAACCCAAAGGTACTGGGTTCGAATCCCGGTTAGTACAGGGTCCCGAGAGCTTTTTTGCATTTAATTTGGACAAATATTATTAAAGATAGTAGCAAAGATTCAAATCTCGGTCGCTTCGCGACCTCGTTTTGAATTTTTGCTGGAAGATTATACGTCCCACCCTAACACCCTAAGCTTTGGCACTCAGGTTGGCCAAAATGGTTGGTCCCAACGGCCACGAGTGTGCACAATTTTGGTAGACAGCGCCATCTTGTAGATAAAATTGAACAAATCTGTGACTTAGAATATTTTTTTTCTGCATCACCTTACTACTATTTCTTGGCTTTGCACGATACATTTGAACAATTTCAATTAAATCCAAGTTCCAAAAAGTTATTCTTTAGGGGATTCGAACCCACGCCGCTAGATTACTAGGCAGGTGGGCTATCCATTGCACCACACCGCTGATGAACCTCCGCCTTGAATTCTTCATACTCATTGCACTTGGTAGGCTGGTGTGCTTTAGTGACTTGTGTGTTTGACATTGCAGACGACCAAGTCCTGTACTTCACGGTTTAAACAGTATTTTCAGTATTTTGACAATGCCAGGCATTGCCAAAAAGCTTCGCCTGCTACTGGGATCGAACTCGATTCGCACCGAGCTCTCATTCGGAAGCCAACGTGCAACCCATTGGACCACGGCGTTGATGCGATCTGTGCGTATATATTTCATACCTGTTCATTGTGATGCTGTAATAAATTGAATGGCTTTGTTGTTCTCTGGTGTCTCAGCAGGGGCGGCTCGTGAGGGAGGTCTGCAGGGCTGCAGCCCTCCCTAGCTTTCCGGTGTAACAACATCAAATAATATCTTTCTTAATATTTTTTCATGGAATTTAATTTTTAAATATAATATTTATTACATTTACATATTTATTTTCTAGACGTTTCATACATACATTTAAACCATAAAAATATTTACTATTTAGTATTTAATTGTATTGAATCAGCGGTATTTGCTACGGAACGCGCGGCGTTGCAATTGAATAGCGAGCGGAATGCCGCGCGCCATGGCAGCAGCACACTTCACACGAGCAAGCGCGCGGGCTGGAGCGAATGCAGCCCGCGCTAGCTATACCATTCTATACGGTAAAGCCGGGAGACTCGCGGAGCTACGAAGTTTGCCAAGGTCACACTCTATCTGCTTGTTGCGCGATGCTATAACGAATCTTCGGGCTGCTCGCAAGGCAGCTCAATGCAGCTCAATTGGGTGTCTCCGACCGGGAGTCCCCGGCCGACGAATTAACTAGCTGGAGCGATAACGCTCCACGGCCCGCCATGGTATCGTCACCTCTGTTCCTTCCGAACACTAACATTAAACCAAAATATTGCCATAAAAACAATTAGACGAATTTTCGTTTATTTGAAGGGGGGGGGGGGGGATACATGCATTGTAAACTATATATTTTTTAGCAGACCCTCCCAAAACAACCGCCACGAGCCGCTACTGTGTCTCAGCATGGCTCTTTATGACTTAAGTTCCAAAGTCTTATGACTTAAGTTAACAACGAAGAAGTTCCAGCCAAAGATTGTTGGACAAAAGGTCACGCCGGCATCGGGAATCGAACCATTTTTTATTTTCTACCTCAGTCTTTACACGAAATTGTTTTTCGGCAGCGAACTTATTTAGAATGCCGAATAAATTTCATGTGTCAAAAAGCCAAAGAAGCGGGATTCAAACCCTCGTCGTTAATTTTCAAGACAATCTGGTCTGTCCACTACACCACGACGTAGATGTCGTTTCGCTTGAATCCTCTTTACTCGTTACACTTGATGAACTGGTGTCCTTTAAATGAACGACTCTGCAGTAGCTGACGTCCAGGTCCAATACCTCGGTGGTGTTGAGAGTGTATATGGTTTTTGACCCGTGCTAGAGCTTGCCAAAAAGCACGTTCAGCTGGGATCGGATTTGGATCACACCGAACATTCGTCCGAATGCCAGCGTGCAGAGTACCACGCTGCCGACTTCATATTTAAAACGCGTTCATTGTTATGAACGTAAAGGCTCTATTAAAAGGAACAGTTATATCCTGTCTGTCGGAAATCGAACCCGGACCGCAAATTTTCCAGACACATGTGCTATCCAACACATACCATGTCATTGATGCACGTTTACCAAGAAAATATGTCTCTACTCGTAGCTTATGGTGAGCTGGTATGGTTATGCCGAAGAAGTTGCAAACTTGTTTCACTTACGTCGCCATGATATCCAAGTCGCATGCAATGATAGATTCTGCGAGTTTTCAGTGCCTTTCTTTGCCAAAAAGCTCCACACGGACCTGGAATCGAACCCGAGCAGAGCAGATACATAACTCAAGGAAAAGCATGCTCTCATCTGAGCGACGCTGTTGCTGTCATTGAGCGTGCGTTTTTGTATTACCGACTCAACTGAAAGATTTCAAAGCTATAGCTTAAATCCGGATGACAAGTTCGGTGCTGTTTCTGCCTGTCCCTGTTTGTCCCTGCTGGTGGTGCCAGAAGCAGCAAGACTGTTGTACAAAAAGCCATGTCCAACACGGTAATCGGACCAGGAACATGTTGGTGCGAAGCTGCAACTTTATCAGATCGACCACACAGCAGACGACGGCTTGGATTATTTTACCAAACAAAAAGAAAAAAATATTTAAAAAAATATAAAACTAGTTGATCGATTTGTGATTTTTAACGGCGCGTCAGAAACTGCCATTTGCGCCTGTCAGATTAGTAAAGACTACTAACTATCACTATCATAGTTATCAAAATGTATTTCCACTTTCCAGAGAAGTTCACTTACTGGTTGGATTGTAAGTAATCATCGACGGAAGCCGAGCCAGCCGCCAATCCGTTACTTGATTCTTGAAGGTGGCAGAAGAGAACTCGACTCTACTAAATATATGTAAAATCGTCAAACAGTTCTTTTACAGACATGCGGTGGACATGCGTTTTCGGAAACAATTAACAAAAGTTGGATAAGAAGCAAGTAGGTAGGTAATGAATTATTAAATTTATTAAAAGTATGTACCTACATTGATTTTGGAATGTAAAAAATCTTGAATGAAAATACTTTTAATCTCATTCTCTAAATAGCAAGTACCATAATGAGAAAGTATACAATTTGTAATTTTTTTAAGTAGGTACCTACTATTTTGATCTAGGTATAATATTTATTAGCTTATACAATGACTAATATATTAATATATCATTTCATTACACCCCTAAGCATCACGCCTGTCTTGAAAACTGTACAATATAAATATAAAATATGTGATACATTAATTCTGTGGTAGTTAGTTAAATGGATATAGGGCTTGCGCCACCTAAACGTAATGAAATCTGGCACTCGATTTTATTTTTATATTAGCTTATGTTTATAAATATAATAAAGCACTTTTGAATGTTGAAAGGCGTACAATGTTTCTGGGAAGAAGGGATCTTTCAAATATCTGATGCCACTGATGAGAGCAATATGTATCAAAAACTGATGACTTGACAGGCTTACGAAGTCGAGTTGTTGTTGTTAGATTCGGACACCGAACTAGCATCATCCGGCGAAGGAGCCGCGTCGTTTGCCCGTTCGTCGACGTCTCCCATGAGAGCACGGTACTTCTTGGCAATGGCTTCCCAATCGGTCACGTTCTCGATCCTTGTCAAGTTGTTGAAACTCAGCTGGGAGCCCAGAGGACTCAGGTGGACCACACTCAGAGCAACCGAATCTAAGAGAAGAATTACATCCGTTAGAGACCGTGAAACCATTCCGAAAGTGACGGCAAGACTACTGACGCTTGATTATAAAAAACGTGAAGAATCAGTTGGGTATAATTCTAGTTATTTTTTTTAAATAACGAGGGAAAATGGCGATAGCTTCCTCATAAATATTAAAATTAAAATATGGAAAATCTTTCGGAATCCACTTTAAATCCACTGAGTGAAAGCTCATTAGAGTCAAAAACATAAATTTAAAATGTTCTAACAGAGTAAGAGGAGGAAACTATTCACTCATGTAAAATTCGCACAGTGAGTTTGTTTTAGGATTTCGAAAGAACATTTTAAATATTGCGTCAAGATCGGTTAAGAATGAATTGATCTAGAGCAAGAAACGTTCACCAATATACCTATTCCACTCAGAAAAAAATTACAGCAGATACCCACTTGACGTTCTACCAGTTTGTAAAAAATTATAACAAGCTCTGCCAATTAACCAAGAAAGATAGGGCAATCACAACCTGAATTGCTTTACCTGGCTTTACCGAGTGGGTATCATGACGTCGTTTTGATTGAATGGAATAGGTGTATTCTTAAAAAGTGCTTACCTTTAGGAGCCACTTGGCCCTTTTTGACTTTCTGAAGCCACTTGGCACCCATTTTCGTCCTGGCACTGACTCGAGACCGCTGTAGACCCATCATTTGCACAAGACTTGGCCGTTTTCTTTGCATTACTAAAGAAGGGAAAAATAAATAAGAATATTAATTTAATTTTCCATAGTATATAATGTCTTATTTTCCCTGCGATTAATGCATCTCTTTCCATTGCTGGTTTGTGTCTGAATTCAAACACCATGACTCCTTTGTAGCAATTTTAGTTTATTTCTTTCAGATTTTCCATCGTTCTATTAATTTGCTAAAATTTATATGTCATGCGCTCACTTTTAGCGACAACGAGATATTTTATAAAAAATAACACCAAGTGGCAGAAAATCGCTTAATACCATTTTCATACTATATTATACAATTTGAATGACCGCATTGAAAACCACAGCCCCGGAGTCAACAGTCTAGAGAATTTAGACCTAGTGAAATAATTAATGTAATAACTCACCCTTCGCTTTGCACTTTCTCAGCAAGAAGAGCAGCCAAGACGTAACAAGATTGAGAGGCGACGGGGTAGTTGTTGTTCTGTGCATGTTCCTGATCAGTTTCGCCAGACCATACTTCCACTCAATATCGGATTGCGCCTGAATTCTCTGATATGTATCGGACATCATAGCAATGAGTAAATTGATGAGCACAACCACAGACACCAGCATGTAGATCATGAACACTGCTTTGAACAGGTACGTGGTCCACGCTGGTTGCACTTGTGACTTGCTTTTCTGGAGACTCTCAAGAGTCGTCATGCCGAACACAGCAAAGAAGAGAAGCTCGAACGCCTCCATGGGACTGATTTTCACTAGAATCAGATTGAAAAAAATATAATCAATATTTTTGGATGGATTTTTTCTCAGACAAATTGAAGAAAACTCTCACTCGGCAATTGCGTTCGAGACAATCCGTTTGGTTGGTAAGCCGAATGGTCTATGCAATTGAAACTCAAAGCAACACAAGGTCAACAAAGCTTTGAAAATGTCAGTTCGCACACAAAACTCCACACAAAGCTTCACACTAGAAAATGGACACTCCAAACTTCACACTGCAAACTGGTAAAGACCAGTGTTGGGCAGTAATTGAGTAAAAGTAATTGAATTACTGTAATGAATTACTTTTTTCAGTAATTTGTAATGTAATGCATTACATTTAAGAGAAGGTAATTTGTAATGTAATTTAATTACATTATTTTATGTAATGTAATTGAAAAGTTATAAAAATCCCGAATTACTTTACATTTTGGCTTGTCTAAAATTATTTTTATAACAATGGATGGATTAAGCAACTATTTTTAGCATAATTCAAATTCCCGCTCTCCTATGTGGCGTCTACATGTCACCCAAAGTCCGCTTCCTCCCCAGCACGCACCGGCCGGCCAGCGCCTTGCTGTTGCTGTTTGCCGGCATTTAGTCTCGCGTGCTTTAACGCGGTGAGGCATGTGAAATTTTCTTCCATGCAGTGTGACAAGTAGAGATGGGAAAGAAGCCCGAACAGCCCGAAAGCCCGGCCCAAAAGCCTGGCCCGGCCTGGGCCGGATTTTTTTGTGGCCCGTGCACTCGGAATTCCCTTTCCCGTCCAATATCTTAAACCGTAATGTTTCTTTTGAGTCGATATTTTTTACATTATCCCTCGTTTTGCAGTCGAAGCTAATTCCCGAACAGCCATACTACGTCTGTATCTGTATCACAGCGATAGTGAAAATTTTCCCATGCCATGTGCTTGTTAGACCGATCTCACGCAGCCTTTCCAGGCTTTGGCCTTTGGTCCTTCATGAGTTCGAAGAATTTTCGACATGAGATTTGCAGATTATGCTTGAGTTCGCTGGTGCCAGCCAGCCGGTCGGCATTTTGACGGATTCGGAGATTAGAATAGAATTAGTCACGAGTTATCTTGTTTTGTAAGTTTTTTAAAATAAATTTTGCCACTCTTACAAATGCCTTCCACTCCATGCGTAAATATTACGCGATGTTAATTCAGTATTCACCCGAGAGCCGACCGGGATGCAGTCACTGCTAGTGTAGTTTTCAATGTGATAATATGATGTGTGAAGCAAAACTAGATAGGGAGAACTGCCTAATCGGGATTTATTGCACCTGCTGCGCTGTGAATGAGCTCTTCTACTACAGTGAGTCAGATTTTCTTTATGTTTGGATCGTATATTTTCGGATCTTCGAAAATTTTCTAGTGACAAGTGATCAGCTTCAAACATGTCTGATTCGGAAAAAGACGATTATTTAGAACCTAGATGATATTGTGGAGGTGGCCCACGTTAAATAGGCTCCCATAGCCAGATTACGCGTATTAACTCTGAGGTGAGCTCGGGCAAATTTTCTGAACGGGCTTGACGTGAAAACCATTTTATTTGGCAGCAATAGTCCTAAAAAAGTAAAAAACACGAAACTACTGGGTAGTTGATATGCAGAGATATGCAACAATACAAAAAAAGAAAGTAATTTGAAAAGTAATTGAGTATTTTTTATCAGTAATTAGTAATGTAACGAATTACTTTTGGTTTTTGGTAATTTGTAATGTAATTTAATTATTTTGAGAGTCAAGTAATTAGTAATGTAATTAAATTACTTTTCAAAAGTAATTGACCCAACACTGGTAAAGACACACAGCAAACCGCATTATATCAATGTCTCCATTGCAAATCCTTGAATTCGAATCTGTAATACACAGTAAATTTGAATCGTCCACTGCTTTAAGCATGATTTATACATCCGAACAGCAATTACGTTGTTTTACACGTTTTATTTTTTATACCCTATTACACTTCCAGATAGTAGGTAAATTGATAAATTGCAAGGATTTGCAAAAGAATTTGTCGATATTTGGACCGTAAAATAGCGGGTGGCACACGGGTGGCGGCGAAAAACAGGAAGTTAGAATTTAGAGGCGACATGCAGGCAGCAGCAATGAAATCCAACATATTTCCACTCCACACTCAATTTGCGATCCGCCACTTCTACCTTCTTCGGCATTCGTCTCGTTCACGTCAATTCTCCCCGGAGTCTCAACCGGATCTTCAATGGCACCCAGGTCAAGAACTCCTTTTATAAATGTGGCTCTCATCATTTTGTTGGGTAGCGGTACGACCGAGTCATTAAACCACTCCGTATTGTTTCCAACATCTGATCAAATACAAGCATGAACCAAACTGCGCTGTTTTTGCAATTGGATGGGAATCGTACGAATAAACACTCAACGTTCAATAACTAACACTTCAGATTAAGGCCATGGAGTAAGTGATTAATGAGGATAAGAGGAAGAGAGACACTCTCACCGGATATGGCTGCGCAAACGAATTACAAACAATCTACCGCTAGCACTCTAGAGGCATTTAAAATTTTGGGGTTTTCAGGATCATACAAAATTGTGTCCCACAAAGATAATTTACTCTGGAAATGTGTTTCTTTAGTCGTTAATTAAAATATCTTGCAGCAACGGATGAGGAGTAATTTTCTTTCCGTAATATCTTCTAAAATCTAACCTATAGTATTAAATTAAGAAAATAAATGTAGTCTCACCTTCTGAGAACATCTTTGGCTGGGGCGGATTTTTCAGGCTTTTCACTTGTTCGGGCGTCAAGTTCTTGAAAGGTTGATTAAGGGCCACAATATTCATCGAAAACCCAAATACAAAAATCACCAACACTGCCAAAAATCTTGCGAGATCTTTCATCAAGTCACCAATGATAATAGCCCACGGTCCAAAGAGATGATGAAACGAAAGAAAATCCAGAATTTGAACACACGCTAGTAGAAACGAAAGGGCGAACAACTGATTGCGTAGGTACATCAAAGTTGGCCAATATGGCTTATCAATGATGAACATTCCTGCCAGATGCAAGGCCACACCAAAGATGCCGAACAGTAGAACGGCAAGTTTGATCCACCCCAGCCCCGACTTGTCACTGGGGTTCGTCAGTTCGAAAAGCAACAGTCCAGATAACCACACGAGTAGCACCCATTCGTACCAATACGGTATCAACGTATCGCGCACAACAGGGTAAACAGGAGTGATGCCCGTTAGCATTAGGAACACCATCAGGTACACATGGGACGTTAAATAAGACATGAACTTAATGATCGGAACTTTGTTGAATTTGTGGCCTAATGGAAGCGTGAACCCGATCCAAACTGGAGGACAAAAGATAAAAGCAAAGAATAGCAATAAAGTTCTCCACGCGGCCCAATTTAGACTGCCTTGCCAAAGTTCTTGCAGGTATCTCTGCACGACCGTGTGCGCGATCACTTCTTTCTGCTCGTTTTCGATAAGCACGTCAAGGAACTCGATGTTCCTGCGATCGGTGGCTGTCAGGATACGCGCAGCTGAATCGGCACCGGCTGCTAACGCCAACAGTTCTGTCGCCATCGTCTCGCACTGTTTGCCGGCGGCGATCAGGTCCTTGGCTCGCTCCTTCTCCTTGTTGGACAGCTGGTTCAGGATGCTGGATAACTTGGCCGCCGTGTCGACGGGGGCGGGCGACACCAACACGAACTCTTCGATCGGCTTGTTGTTGTGGTTTTTGCTGCACACCATTAGGTTGTAGACGAACTGCAGACAGATGGACCAATATTAGTTAACACATTTAAAAAATATACTTACATCTATATTATATGTATAAATTTAGCCCAGTTTTTGGAAAAGAAACATTATATTTTTTAGTTGAAAAATTTGCCCTTAAGAAGTAAGGCGGAAGCCTGCGAAACGTTGGCTTTCTTTAATACATTTTATTTGTTCGTAGCAAGAACTGCTTAAATGTCTTTAATTCAAATTTTGGGCTACGAGAACTTACACCACGAAACATTTATAATACATATGCCGATGCGATGGCGATATGATGGATATAATATATTCCAACATAAAGTTGTACTATTCAATGAAAATTTTATCATGAAAATTCTTCAACTGTTTCACAACTAACACCGCACAATGCTTCCTATCGCGGGCATCTGAAGGACCTGGTTTTCTTACTATACAACATCAAAGAGAATTCGAGCAAACCATAAAAGTATGTTGAACCATTTAACAAGACGGCCGTGTAAAATTTTCAGAGCTGTTTACTCATTGTAAGCAAATGAGCTACGCACATTTTTGTACATTTTTGCATTGAAACTACATTCTGGCTGATATTGATTAAATTTCCTGTGAACACTCTCAAAAAAGTTATGCTATTGATCAATTCTTTTTCTTGTAAACCAGTTTTAAGAAGATTATCGCATATTATCTATGTTAAACAATGTCATAGGTTTGTAAGTGGTTAATAATTTCACATCGCGAAATAAATCAATGATCAGGCTCCTTTTTACCGCTATTTTAGCAAGCGTTTGCGAGGTCGAAGTTTTTGCCTAATTTTAATTCCAAAACTGCCCGAATATTAGATCCAAATCATAAAAACACATTGCCACTCACCCTTCGGTCCTCCAGTAGACTGTAGGTGTCATGCTCCTTAGACATAAGATATCTGAGGACATCGTAGTGTCCTTCGGAGGCTGCAAACCAGATGGGCGCACTACCGTAGTTGGTCTCCGACTTGGGGGTGGCTCCCGAATCGACGAGCAGCCGGACGACGTCGTAGCAACCAGCACGAGACGCGTAATGCAACGGCGTCCAACCATTCTGAAAGCACACCGCACACATTGCTTTTACGACAGGCGGACAACGGACGTAGTCCAAGTTCAGAAAATAGTGTTAGTAGTGGAGATCACAGCTTCCAAAACCACCCCACTATTAGCGAGGTGCATAAACATGAAAATGAATGGATGCGTTATGTGGATAGGTGGTAAATGTATAAAATAACCCAGCAGACCAGTACAGTCCCAGCCAGTATCTAAAATGGATAGACTAAACCATGCCATTGCTTCTCAGCTCTCACCAGTAAATGTTTGCGTTAATAATTGCGTATTGTAGTGAAGTGTAGATTTTCAGTATAAACTTAAACTTGGCGTGAACACTTCAAAGCAATCAAGCGTACCTTGTCTACAGCGTTGATTTCTGCTCCCTGGCCCAATAAAACTTCCACCATTTGGTAGTGTCCATGGGTGGCAGCTATGTGCAGCCCAGTTTTTCCGTGTTTGTCACAGCTCTGAAGCAGATCGCCTGCCCTGCTCACCAAAAGACCAACCACTGTGATGTGTCCTCCGAAGCAAGCCAGGTGGAGTGGGTTGTATTCCTGAAACACAACAGATTAATATAGGGTTTGATGAACTGAATGGTTTGTTACATGCTACATTTCAACGTAATGTTGATTATATTTTCATGTCCAGTGAAGATTATTTCGACTTGGTGCTAGGCCTTGCAGGGTTGTTACGTTAGAGATAAAATTGAATTAAATTTAAATTAGTTTAATATCTGACTCGAATTGACTCTAAAATTGTTTCTCTGTCCTTAAGTTAACATGAAAATAATATGGATAAGAATCATGCAACAGGATGTTCTTTGATCTTAAGATTCAGACTCTTTTACGGGCGTGTCAGTTTTTATAAACTCAATGTAAGACACGTATTTTATCACAAAAACAAATACTTCAGGTGTCCATTTTGAAAATTAAGATAATGTCAATTAAACAATATGAATAATGGAGCAAATTAATGGACCCCAGCAGCCCAACTGCCACTGGAACCCAAGTATCTGTACTCATGGCCCCTGAGTAGCGATCACAACCTAATTGGCTTTGCAATTCCCTCCCGTACTCCATTATTGTTTGAATTGAATCCATGCATATTTTAAAATGAAGCGTGTACATTTTCCGTGGTCGCAGCATCCACTTGCACCCCCGCGGAGTTAAGTAAGAGCCGCACGACGTTCTCGTTTCCCGAGTACGAGGCGAGATGGAGGGGTGTCATGCCGGATTCGTTGCCCAATTCGCCAACAAGACTTGCTGCGCTGGGAGGGTCAGACTTCACAGTCGCCGGCACGTGTGTCAACAGCTCGCGAACCGTGTCTGCAATCACAAATTTATTCTGAATCATTCGTTTTTATGCCAAAAACACAAAGAGTCTATCAGAATAAGAATTTTTATGTTTTGATATTGACAGGATATTTGAGATTGATCAAAACAATGTCTGTTGGCAATCCGGCAAAGGCTGTAAACACTCTGAACTCTGAAGGCTATTTGATTATTTATTTTTAGGTGATGTTTTCCACATTTTTACCTAGAGTTCATTGTCTCTAGACGGGCAATTAATTTGAATTATTTTAATCACATTCAATAAAGGCGGAGGCAATGTTTTCTTTCGGAGCACTCACCAGCTTGCCCGAAATATGCAGCCACATGAAGAGCAGTCACTCCCAGTTTCTTGCTCGAAATGCGCAGCGACTGCGAAGAGCGCATCACCTCCAATACTGTTCCGTGTCCATTTTGTGCAGCTAAATGCACAGCCGTGAAGCCCGCCTGATGAAAGAAAATCATTTTCAGAATTTCCTGTTGATTTTTCTCCATTTCCGTATAATTTCCGATCGACTTTAACCACCTAAATTGTGGCCTGTTTGTAAGAATGGAAATCAATTGTGTTCCCTTGCCTTGTTCTCGTCCGTGCACGACGCTCCTGCTCTAACCAAGGCTTTGACGACCTCCGCGTGTCCACCCTCCGCCGCCAGCTGCAAGGCTGTGGCTTCCGTGACGCGATTTCTTGCCGAAATCACTCCTTGTCGATCGAACTTCATCAACTCCTCGATCACTTTTACAGAGCCTTGCATCGCCGCAATATGAGCACACGTGTTTCCGTCCTTGGTGCAAGCCATCACCAGCGACGGATGCTGGGTCAGAAACAACTGCACCACTTCCGAATAATTGTTCATTGCTGCTGCGTGAATAGGCTTCTGGCCCATATCATCTGTTGCGTCCATGCTCGCGCCTAGCTCCAGCAGGAGTCTGCACACTTCAAGCTGGCCCGCTGCGGCTCCGAGATGAAGAGGAGTTTGCTTCTTGAGGGTTAGCACGTCAATCGCTGCGTTGTGGTCTTGCACCAAGAAGCGACACAGATGCGTGAAGCCGTTCATAGCCGCGAGATGTAACGCAGTGCGCCCTACGCGAGACTTGCTGTTGATGAATGCCTTGTGCGTCAATAGCGCATCGCAAACCTGCAAGTAGCCTCTTTCGGCAGCAAGATGGAGGGCTGAACGTCCTTCGGAATCGAAGACGTCGACTCGAGCGTGATTGTTCAGCATGGTATTTACTAGCTCCATGTGTCCGTGATGGCAAGCGAAGAGGAGAGGCGTCCATCCAGTTAAAGTCTGTTTGTTCAGTGCTTTTTGAATGTCAGTTTGTGACATGTGCGAGAGCATTTCAGTCAAGACGTCATTGTTGCCAGCGACGGCGACGTAGTGGAAAGGTGTTTCTAGCGTTTGTTTCGTGAATTGCTTCACGTCAGCCGATGCTTCCAGGAGTAACTTGACTACTTCTCGGTCGGAGAGAGGAACGTCGACCTCGGATTTGGCTACGAGGGCGCTGTAGTGCAAGGCGGTGAGCCCTTGCTCACTGCAAGCATTTACGTAGCTGGTGGCTACTTCGACACCTTGCCTCTCTTGCACGAACTCGATCAGATGCCGGACAACTTCCGCTTTACTGCCTCTGCATGCAAGATGCAAGGGCGTCTCTCCAATCTGGCGAATAGCACACAAAAGTAATTATTAGTACAATCAGTAAAATCACGTCCTGGGAATAAATTAAGAAAATGAGATGAAGCACCGGTTTATGAAGTAAGAGGCTATTTAAGCGCTAGGTGCGGCTTTTACAGCCTGCCACGAATTTATGTAAGTGCCTACCTTAGACTTCCAGAGAGGATCCCCACCATCCTGCAGGAGAAGCAGGAGTGTTGCTATGTTGCCGTTCTTAGCCGCAACGTGCACTGGCGTCTGACCATCTTCAGTAGTCACATTCGGTCCAGCGCCAGACTTGAGCAGCATCAATGCACATCGATCGCCATCTTTCACTCGGGCAGCAATGTGGAGGGGTGTCTCTCGAAGCTTACCTCCTGCAATTGAAAAATGTGAAGTTAAAGTTTTCATTTCAAGTGTGCGTGAGAGTGTTAGAAGTTTGTCTCGTGTCTTACCTTTGACATGCACTTCAGCTCCGAACCCGAGCAAAGTCTCAACGACTGCTGGCTTCGCAGACTGAACTGCTATGTGCAATGCGGTATAATTATCCTGCAATTATTTCCTCCGATTAATGACAACTCCACTTTCAGAAAACAGTTACTTCTCTACTGAATCGCGGGTTTTACTTACGTTCGTTGTCACATCCACTTTCTCGCCTTTCTGTAGCAGAGTGCTGATGATACCAACATGTCCATACCGAGCTGCTGTGTGAATACTTCGAGCACCTCCCTGTGAAAATTGAGCAGTGAAATCAGCCAATCATTCACGCCCCTAAGGCTTATAGTCTGCTTAATAACTAGAAAAAAATCATTGAAATAAAGTTCAATTACCTTGTTTGGCATGTGTAAGTAGACTCCCTTCTTGAATAGCATCATTGCGCAGTCAGCATGGCCGTTCAGCGACGCGATGTGCATCAACGTACTTCCATCTTTCGTCCGCTCGTAGATTGATGCCTTGAATTTATCGGCGAGTATCTCGATCACCGTCGCATGTCCATTCTCTGCTGCCAAATGCATCGGTGTCCGGTCTTGTTTGTCTGCGATGGATGCGTTCGCTCGGACGCCGTAGAAATACTTGACCAACGCCTCGTCTCCTTGGGCAGACGCAATGTGTAGTGCTGTTTGACCGCCACCCTGCAAGTTTCAAGTCTGTCAGACTCATGCTTTGCTGGGTGAAACGAGACTTTTGTATTGCTGTTATTTGAAATCACGAGCTGACTTGGTGAAACAAATCAAGATGATGTTTCCAGATTTTTTCTAATTGAAGCACTGCATTACAGACAAACATGAGAAATGTCCCAGTCATGTACGTCAGTCTGTAACTTACTACAAAAACTTCTGCACACAAGTTAAACTTGCCTTCGAATGACGTGCACAGTACGATCTAGCCGTCTGATTTACAAGTATACACAGACGAAAAATAAAAACAAAACATCGATAAAAACTCACGTTGGCAGTGTCGACATTTGTTCCGTAATCGACGAGAATTCGCACCATGTCGACATCCCTCCTCCTCGCCGCCAAATGTAGTGCGGTGTCGCCATTGCCCGTGACCGCCTTCAGCTGGTCTGCAGTCTGCTGGCCGAGCAGCTCCCTGCACATGGACTGGTTTCCCGCCTCCACGGCGAGCAGCAGCGGGATCTTGCCTTTCTGCAAAGTGTCCAACGCAGTCTTCAGCACCGACTGCCACCCGTTCTTGCCTGCACCTGCTTGCAACCTGTTCTTGGCGACGAAGTTACCGGTCGCCGCACGTTCAACGTCACTCGTGTGCAAATTGTTGCCGTTAGTGCCCTTCGTCGCCCGCGACGTGGCAGATACCGGCCTGCTTTCCGCTCGACTCGACGACGTTGAGTTGGGAATTTTCAGCTGAAAGCTGTTACCACTTCCACCTGTGTTTGCCATCGCCAGCAGACTATTGAGAAAGCCGGTGGGAAATCAGCGGGAAGAGCGGAGATACCCGCCCGGTTTCCCATCGGGATGCGCATGGAAACTTGGAACTAGAAAACTCGATGAATGGTTCACAATTGCACCGTATTTAAATCCGGAAATAGTTTCAACTTTTAACTGAGTTCAGATAATCGTGAAGGATGGCTGTATTTGTTAACTAGCTTATCGGCCGGCAACTCTGGCACATTTCCATGTCCTAATATTAGATTAATGAAATGATTTTCATACGAAACTTGCAAATGTACACGTTTATGGTGGCAATGAAGCGTTTAGTAGCGACCCCCGTGTAAATGTGCAGAATTGACGCGCACACATTGGTGTCAAAGTCTCGTGTGGAACTAAACTAAAAATCACGGAATCCGAGGAAACTAGTTTCTTTTTTTATAACCCCTTCGTTGCCATTGGTAGAATTTTTCATTTAAAAACACGGACATCCCACCAAAGAAAAAGTAGACATAAAAAAGTGGTGCACTCCAAAGAAATGTTTCCAAAGTTTGGTCGTAGCGCATCTTCTTATGTTGGCAAGTCACGAAAGAAACTCATATATTGTTTCTGATTGTTTTATACGATTCTACGATTCCACGATTCCCAAGTCAGTGCTTGCATTTTGATCGATTCTAGTAAATCGTTCAGTTGAGGACTAAAGCTAGTGCCTTAGTGGTGTCACCGACACATTATGACCACATCAGGGCAACAAATCAGACGCAGGCCCTGTTTTCACGGTCTGCGTGTACTTCCCCCCAAAAAACCTCCAACCACCTCTCACACCCCGCGTGCAACCCTTTGAAACTTCAAGCTTCGGGCAGATTTGACTAGGAAAGCACGCTAAATGGAGTTCACAATTCGATTCTCAATATTCATATTGGCCTGTCAATCAGATACAAGAAACTCAAAGTATACGAGAAACTTTTGTCAAGAACTGAGAACTGATAGCCAGTTGCCAGCATCTGACATGCCAGCCACCAGGCATCGCCATGCGACTCGACTGCAGATGATGAAACGCCAATAAACGAGGAAATGCGTGTTCGTGCGTATACGTTTTGGTCCGTTTGTTCATAGCGTAGCTTGCCGCAATCGCCTAAATAGTGACTGCCTAAATAGTGAGTGCATATAGACTGAGAGTGTGCCGGGCTGCACTGGCAGCAGTACCGGGATTCGTGCCGGCAACTGTGCCTGTGGGAGAGGGTGGCAAGCAAGGCGTACTGGCGGCCAGGCCCGTCGAACAGCAGGCCAACCAGGCGCCTGGCTGGGCTGCCAGCGAGCTCGCTTAGCCGCTATAGCACCGGGACCGCACCAGTCGTACCAGTCCGCGATGGCACACTCATCTTGCACGCTAACTTTTACCTCTCCCCATCGAGAAAATATCAAATATCAAAATATCTATATGACTATCAACATAATACAAGGCCTGGAGTTATTTGGCTTTTAGATAGGTGCTTTGACACACTTTGGAGGTGATACCAATAAAATATCTCACGGTTAGGGGTTATTTTTAGGTGACTTTATGGTTCCTATTTTTATTTCATCGATAAATCTTGGTCGATTTTTCGAGGGTGCTACCTCGTGGAGTGATTAGATTAACAACTGCCCGAATTAATTGCGTAATTAATGAAAATTACTTTCGCTTGGCTCGCCGCTAATGATGGTGTCGCCTGTGGCATAGATTCATACAGCAATCGCAGTTGGCACCGGCCGTAACAGGACGTTGAATTGACGCGTAGCTACCCCCCTCCCCCCGCCTCCTTCCCACCCAACCCTCTACCCATCATCCCTCTACAAAGTGGTAGCATGCTATACGTCGATCGAGGAAGATTTCTCAGTGAAATCATCAAGATTTATACTTAGGAGTCAAGGATGTGAATTTGGCTCTAGTTCAGCTATTTTAACATTGATAACCTAGATAATTTTGCTAGACGACATTGATCGTGGATGGATCATCGCGATTTTTACTTTGTTTTTATTTATTTTCAAGTATTGCTATCGTTTTCGTTTTTCATTTTACTTCGTTTGAAACTTGAATTGATGGCAGTTGATGGAGTCTTCCGCCAATATCCGGTACATCTCCACGGGTTTCTCAGCTAAGTTATTTGCCGGTATTGGGTTGACGCTTTATCCAAGTATAACGGAGGGGTTGAAGTTAGCTGCAAATCTCACCCCGTCAGGATGCAGGCGGATGTCTTTGCCTGCTGCATTCAGTAGAACTCTGAGGATGCTGGTGGCGGTGCCCGTCTGACGGCTTGCCACCAAGTGCACTGCCGTCTGCATCTTAAGCTGCAAAGACATGAGAAAGAAAACGTTCAAGAACATCGATGGGAAAACTAGAGCTCTAGTCTAAACCCACAATTGACATAAATTTTTGAAAAGAATGCATGATTGACATAAACATAAGCATAGCGCAGAGTCGTAACGCATAAGGAAATTAGACATGAGTTACAATAAATGTTAGCTTCAAGCACGATTCAAGCATGCGGCTGAAATCTCACAGTTTTCACGAAATTCTACCTCTGTGCAATGAAACTAGGACTTAAATCGAATGATATTGCTATTAATTTTTTAAAAATTAAATCAACTGATTACTTGCAGTATATATTACTGTTTTTAATTGATTTCTTGATCATTGGTTGTCTATAGATTAATTGAGAGCAGGCAATGATCTGTGGCCTCTCACTCACCCCTCCCGTCGAATAGACATCAACTCCTTTTTTCGTAAGAAGAAGCTTCACTACATCTTCTCTGGAGTGCATAGCCGAGATGTGAAGGGCATTTAAATTGTCCTGAAACACAACACAAACAAACATTCGGGTCAATACTAACATATAAACTACGTCCTACGGGATTTAATTGCTAACAGGAAAAGGTGACCATTATTGTAAACAAAAAAAAATTACACGTTCGAATTATTTATCGTATTTTAATCTCTTACAAGACCAATTAATTTATTATTGCTGAATAATGGTGGATGAGCGCGTGTGGAAAAGGGTGACAAATCTTTTCTGCGTGAACTTGACTTAGTTAAACGTATCATGCGGTTAAAAAAAAACCAATTGGTTCCCTAATTGTCACTAGGTCATATTGTTCACAAATTATACCAATGAATATACAAACAATTCCCCCCACCCCCCACCAGAAGAGAGGTTAAAGTTAAATTAATATAATAATTAATATGCCATCCTTGAACAACTTTCGAAGTTTTTACAATAATTCGTGTCTTCCCTTCTTTTTGATTTTCTTTTGTGTGTACCTCTCTCTTTCTCTTTCTCTCTCTCTCTTTAGCTTTGGCGTGAAGAGTCTTGACATCATAGTATAGCTTGTACTACGCGGAGGCTTGATCGTAAGAGAGTCGAGGGAGTCCCGTGCAGAAAGTGCGTGATTGAGAGCGGCCGGTACGCATGCAATAGTGCGTGTGTGCTCGCGCGTTGAATCCGCAATCGAATTCGCGAGCCATACCGGCCTATTTCATCACACGCATTCACCATTGCATCGCGCTACTTGCAGTTGCTGCACCGTTAAGAAAATATATTGCTGCTAAGCAATTATACTTCCAGTGCATAGAAATACACGCAAGAATATTGCCAATTAAAAATGAACTTTATTGTGGTACGCTAGTATATTCTTTTGAGTGACTTTTATTAACGGAAACTTCGTACTAATTTCGACGGAAGGCAAAAAAGGGGGGGAGAAGTCTATGGTAATAAATAAAGTTGTGAATGATGAAGTTTGTAGTGATTTGGTAAAAAGATTCCAACCACGACCTTTAGACGGAATTCACACGCAGATTTCGCCGGACTGAAATCATGAGCTGCTGCTGAGTCACTACTTCGGGGTGTCTGACACCGGTAACAAAAGAGTTGCTATCAATCATGCAATAGCACATTCGTCATGCCGTTACAATGCACGCTGTACAGAGTGCCAGAGGTATATAGCGGTCAGTCGACGCCACCATTTCCCTCCTCCCACGCGATTGGTCAGCGAAACTATTCATCTCTTTCTTCTGCTGGAGTTTCCACGATTTCCATGCAGTCATAGGTCAAAGGTGGCGAGCACGGGTTATAGTCATCTCACTAACGCCCATCATTATTTTCTATACACTTTACTGTGAAGTTTTGATAATATACATGCGAGGAAGTAGACATGTTTCAAAAGAAAATCGCTTGATTGCCTGATGGACGGTCATGTGTTAGTATTACGGTATTGCGCCAAGAGGAAGTGCCACACCTTGATCTATGCAGGGTACTTTCGGCTGATATCAAAGTAAATGCCATTATGCATTTTTTCTGATCAAATTTTGGGCGTACCTAGTGTTACCTATGGAAGTATAGAGCACGATGGATTTGCGATTTGATCATCAGAATATATTAGCCAAGTCATAATGCAATTTTCTTGATTAGTCTGATCGACATTTAGGGCGTTGTCGATTTAGTGATACTGATAAGGTTAGTGGGTAGTTCATCTTCCTTCGTTGCAAACATTATTTTCTCGTGTTAAGCAATAAATTGCCGTAACTCTTGCAATTTCAGGCGTTTGGAGGTGCTTCCGAAAGATTTGTTATACCATTTGGGGTGGAAATGCCTCATAACTCAAAGAGTTTCTTTACACTTTATTTCTTGATTTTGTAAAATCACCCCTGTTAGATCCCAATTTAACATGCATTGCAAAGAAAAACCCTTCTGAAGTTCTGTTCTACTTCTCTCAATATGTCACGTTACCCTATTTTGTCAGTACATGATAATGATTGGCAAATGAGTTCCTTCAAATTTCAACTCGAAGGTGTGTACAAACGTGATGCGAAGGCTGGTCA
The DNA here is from genome assembly GCA_921293315.2 of Nemurella pictetii. Classification (NCBI taxonomy): domain Eukaryota; kingdom Metazoa; phylum Arthropoda; class Insecta; order Plecoptera; family Nemouridae; genus Nemurella; species Nemurella pictetii. Next base: position 20,303,559 of record OV121116.1, on the reverse strand, counting down.
TTTTTTGTAATTAGTATAAAGCTCAGATATTGGTGAAGTGGTCAAAACAACCGTACTAGAACAAACATGTTCTTGTAGAAATGGTGTGGAAACTCAACCAAATAGCAAATGACGTTACTTTGGCCGGAAAATTATCAAAATCAAGATTTGATTTCTATAAAAAAATATCAATTTGATGATAAAAATGCTTGTTGATAAGCATTTCATGCATTGGTGAAATCAGAGCCTCCTGATAGTTAAGCTTCCAGTCCATCGTCACTTGTTCGTCCTTATCGTGACCAATAATATCAATGGACACCAACAATAGAATAAAATTAAAAATTTTATTCCAGACTCAATAAGGTGATTTCAGTGACAATAAGGTCTTACAGAAAAATTAATCTTTATAACAAATGTGTTGGTTGGCAAATTAGATTTCCGTTAGAGTTTAAAAGTTAAAATCATCCTCGACAGGGTAATTTTTTAATGTAAATTATTTTCGGTATAAAGGTGAAAAAATGCTATAGATGATAAAACCAAAAGCTACTAACAGTTACTCAAAGACTCCGAAGCGTGATCTGATTACGATTTGATTCACGGGTTTCCTGATTTGTCAAGGCCGTTCACATTAAACGGCTGTAGAATATTCTGGCGGGCTGCTATTTATATTAGATTCGACAAATTCAAGCCAATTTCTTTCATACTTGTTTCATAGTAACTGCAACCAAGAGCTCCTCTAACCTTGGCATTTTCTCGATTAGACTCAGATGGTGACGATAAAGGAAAACGTCAACAATTATTTTGCAACCCAATTTTCCATTTTCTTTTCAATGTCCCAACCACTCAGTGTAAGCGCATAGATCAGCCAGATGATTCGCCAAACGAAAACGACTGTAAAATAGCCACGTGCAGGTGAGAAGGCAAATTGCGATGGATCGTGGTTTCTAGCTGTTGGCGGTTGCCAGTTGACAGGAACCGAGCGCAATTAAGAGGCAGTCTTTGTTCATTCGGGGCAAGCTTTGCATGCAACGACCCCTTGCTGCTGCCGCCGCTGCCGCCGCCGCCGCCGCTTCGTGCTCACAGTTCACCAAGGTTCCTCTAACAGCGTCCCGACGCAAGTCAATAAGTCAATAAACAAAACAATAACCGTCCTAATCTAATTATGCATTCGCTTGACAAAAGTAGAGGATGCTATGATCATATACTACGAAATCTCATTCCAAAGCCTTGTGTATTTAAAGGAAAATGGGTAAATATTTTTTTTTTCGAGTGGCGGCAAAAACACGTCTACTCAGTCAAAAATACCGGTACACGAAAATCAATGTTGGCTTGTTGCAGTGACCAAAAATAGTTTATTTTTTACTAAAATACAAAGCCTGGGAAGGCGCGCGCGATCAAAGTGCGAAATGGTATAGTAAAATCAACCACTTCCGAAACGTGGCCCAATTTCCCAATCAAATTCTATTATTATGCCCATACGAATGAAATGTGTTGAGGTCGCACCCCTTTCAAGACCCTTACCACGCCGCTAATAGTATATTTAAACCTTTCAGATATTATGTTTTATACTCATTTGCATATAATCACATGTCCGTGCATATTGGCTTGCCGGTAGACCTAGTTAGATAAGTCGCACGCGTAGCAAGTGGGCCTGCTGCTCTTGGCATTAGACAATGCAGCCTTCACCCCCGGCCCCGCAACCCCTGGCCCCACCACCCCGGCCGCTGCACCCCAGTCTGCACTCTTTATACCAGCATCAGGAGCACCTCGACGGAGATAACACCCCACGAAACGGGAAGCGTATTCTTTTATTTCCAGCATATGATCAACTTGAAATAAGGATTGAAACCTAAGAATTATGGTCAGAAGATCTGTTTTTAAATGTGTGACTTCCGATTGGCACCATGGTTTTGATTTATATTAGCAGACAGCTGACTATGACTACGTCAGCTGACTAACTACGGTATTTGACTACGGTTATAAACAAAAAAATCTTTCTCTTCACATACCACCTGGAAAAAAATAAGTTCGTAATAAAGACAGAACGGGACGTGACTTTCGTTTCTCCAATTTTCTTAAGGAAAATCGCTTTCGTTCCTTGGGTCCTGATGGAGGATGGACGGACAAAGAATGGGGAGCTTACGTTGTTTCTGGCGCAGACGTCTGCTCCCAACTCCAGGATGCGGTCCAGGAATGCAGTCCTGTTGTCCTTGACAGCAAACATCAGCGGGGTCATACCCGTCACCTGGAAAGCAATTAACACGACCACTCATCAATTATGCTAATTATAGCTAGCAATTGAATGCATTGCATTGGCAGTGAGACATATAGACATAATTTTACACAATCTGTGTCTAATTCTAATCCCAGTGCTTTCCCCAGACACATTTGTTGTAATTTCCGAAGTTGTTATAAATAAGACCATGCTATAAAATACTCATGCTGTTGAATGGTAGTAGTAAACGGATAGTGAAATAACTTAAAGGTATGAACTGTAACTACTTAAAACCCATCAATATAAAAATTATATAGGCAGGTTTTTCTTAAGCAATTAAGGATGTAACAGGTCGTAAGTTGGCTATCGGCAGGCTGTTAAGACGAGCAGTTATAGGAAGATTTAAATTTATATGTTCGAATCATTTGCAGGAAATGAATTAAAAGTCTGATTATGACTATGGTTAAGGCGTTAACGGGGTTGAAGGGTTGTATTTGCAAATCAGTCCATGGCTGAGTTTATATTTGGGATTATTTAATTGAAGGGTGGTAATTAGCACTTGTTTCATAATTTACCCAATTGTGCGAGTAAGTACTGCAGGTAAAACCGGTAATACCAGTAATCCATGTAGTTCGGGTAGTCCGGGTAATGTGGTGGGTAATGTGGTGGGTAATGTGGTGGGTAATGTGGCTAACAAGTTGGTCTGGTTTGCTTCTGAGAATGGTGTTGTTGGGGGTCGCATGTTGATGACGTAGTTATTGCGTGGGGTTTATGGTCAAGAGTCTAGATTGGAGTTGCTGATTGACCAAGCGGAAAATCAGGTCTGGGTCAGCCGGCTTCTTGGTCAGGCCAACGAATGCGATTTCACCCAGGTCGGCCGTGGTAGGGGCGGGGGGACGGGGGGGACGAGGGTGCAGGGTGCTACTCCTGCAAAACCATGCACCCGAATATAGGTTACGAAAAGAAATGAAAGCAATCAAGGTCGAGTCTGTGCTGCTTCTAGAACAAAATGATTAATCCAAAGCGTGCACTATCGTGCTATCAGTTCACGTTGAATAAAGCTGAGAAAACACTCCCGGCTCCCGACACTCGTATACTCTATCGATCGGACAAGTCATGAATGCGGGGATTTTCCTTCACTTGAAATTACTTGAGATATTTTTGCAAGAAAGTGAATTTTGTTTGTTTGGCTGCTGTCTGAAAATGTTTTGTAAAATTGTAATTATACCACTGATAGGTTGCTGCATTCGGAAAATGTTGGGACAGTTGAATATTATTTTGCTCGTCTCGCGTTATTCTATAATTGTTTAGAAAAACTTACAGGTTGCAGCATAATGCAAAATAAAGATAATAATGCATTTCGCATGCAGTATGGCATGATAAATTAAATTGACACATAAAGTGCATGACAAGTATTTTTCATTTGCTTTTCGGGAAACTTGGGCATGCAAATCGCACAGGACAGAGTACTTTGATGAGTACAGTCCATTTGTAAATGGAGCAGCACTAATGGAAACGCAAGTGCAATAATTATTGCAATCATTGCAGGTGATAGAGTACATGCAGCTATAGCTATTAATGGAGTCCGCAGTGGCCAGTGTCCGTTGAATGTTAACACGAAACTTCGTCTAGTTTGTTATAATAATATGCATGCGCTTTCTGTTTAAAAAGCTTTCGAATTGTTGTTAGAATGATATCATCAAATGGACGAAACTTTCCAGGGAAATAATCCAAGAATCATTTGCAGTTGTGTTCAAATGTAAAAATCGGTGGCGTTCTACTTTGTAAGCAAGCAATTTTGTGAAGGTGTGCTTTGTCTCAGGATGTTGTCAGCGCCGGTGTTTATGCGTGCGTCAATTTCCCACCCCCACCCCCAACCCCCCACCCAAACGTCGAACAGGCAGGTCCTCTTTCTCAGTACTCGGACGTAGGCCAAACATATATTCTGCGTCCAAATTTTAGTACAATTCCAAGCTTACTTTTTATTGTACCGAATTAGAGGGGTTGCTAGCGCGATCGCTAGCCTTACAAATTTAAAAGCGTCGAAGGACACCTCGCTTGAGACAGGAAAGCCAAAATGAACGAAGGACGAATTCAAATGAACCAGGATGATTAAAAGAGGGCATATAGCTCTTAAATATTTGATAGTCACGATACTTCTTGTTGGTGTATGTATAGGAAGGTATGCTACCTAGCAACGAACTCCTTGCCGTCACGTTGCAAACAATTTCCATAATAATTAACTAAGCTGTCAGCTTATCAACGTTCAAGGTGGAAAATGCAAAGATAAAAATAAATAATCGTGTATTAAGGGAACGATCTCTCATTGAAATATACCCAATTGCTGGTTATTAATAGTCTGGGCAAAGAATCAGCAGGAAGCTAGTGTGTATCAAGTAATTATCCGACTTTATGCATGTGAAATATGTAAGCTAGACTTGATAATTATACAATGAGTGGTGGTATAACCGCGTTTTTTGCTTCTTCCTGTAACCGGTAAGATTTAGAAAGGGTTGAAATTTAGCACGGAAAACGATGTGCCCCATAAAAGTTCGCACTAAATTATGTGATGGAAAAATGAGATTGTATGCTGTACTTGTACTTTACTATTTTGAAAAATGATAGCTAAGAAAGAAAATTCTCGCGTTTAAGCATGAAGCAAAATCCCTGATGAATCACGCACGGCCTTTTCCAAAGCTGGAATCTTAATTTCTGAATCACCTTGAACATTGACCGGCTTGTTTTCTTGTCGAACGAATTGAAAACCCATGTCGCAACGAAATGCAAGCATGTTTATTATTGGTTCATTACAGAATTGCTGTCGCTCATTTCATTCCCCTGCTTCTCAAGCCACGCGTTCAAACGCTACCTGTTCATTTCCATAGCATACATGCATTATTCAATAGCAATATGCTAAGCTCCCTGACAATGCGTGAAGAAAATTCACGTCCGAAGTTTTCTCTGGTCATCCATTCCATAGGGTCGCTGTTATCAGCAGGTTCCTTCCTCGAGCGACAAGAATAAGAATTCATAAAGTTCTTATCAATTTCATGAGGAGGGGATAAACGAATTTACTTACGGGGTCAATCACGCCTGCCAAGGGGGTTGCATTCACTTCCTCACCCCCAGCGGCCACCAGTTTCTCTAAATTCTTGAGCGCTTGATCTACCGGTGGCCATTCGCTTTTCTGCGCCAGAAGCAGCACTTTGAGAGCCGCATCTCTAGTCGAAGACCCCGCCGAGCCTGGTTTACCCAGACTCGTAGCGTCCCCGCCGCCCGTACCAGCCGACGCTCTGTCCCCTTTCGGGGAATCCTTCTTTTCCGCATCTTTCTTATCTTCGTCCTTAGCGGCCGCGGGGCTGTCGCTCGTGTCGTCAGCTTTCGCCGTGCTCGCTTTCGGGGCAGCTTTTCCCGGGGCTGCCGGCCCTTTTCTACCACCTGGTAGCATTGTGTTCGGTCAGTTGTCACACTCGGTGACGAATCGGTCACTAGTTTGACAAACTCATCTTAATTCACCGCACGCATTAACGCACGAACACTGATCAGATGGTAAGTATGAATCACACGCAATGACACAGATTATTTCAATCTTGTGTTTAGATCACTCACTATCACTGGACGAAGATTGCACTTGTCGTGGGTGATGTTGCATTTGAAGAGGAATCTGGGATATTTGATGGCGGCTTGTAATTGGAACGACAGCCTCAGAACACGCTTGTTTCTTGTCATTGTTGACGGCGCCACCGCGCTCACATCTGTATCATTAAGACAAACACACACGCGGGCGAGACTCGAAACAAAACACCTCGTGTGGAGGATTTTGCACTGCAATTCGACTAAATCACAGGGAAACACGGTTAGCAATAAACTTACAACTTGTTCGACAATATCACAAAAATTCAGCCCGAATGGCAAATAAATGTTTCACACTTCACACGCACTTGGCACCAAAAGAATAAAAACTGTATCCATTGTAATTCGACAAAGTTTCGTCCGGGCGACTACGGTGGATGTAAGAAATAGTTGTCTGCCCCGTGGCCAGCTGTTCGGGCAGTGTCCCTGGCTGCGTGGGGGTGGTGCTCGTCGTGGGGTGGTCGTGGTGGTCGTCGACGGCGTGACGACCAGTAACTGGTACCCGCTCGTCAAAAGCGTCCAGCGTCGCTCCTCCGGCGTTCGGATGAATGCCGAGCAACGCTCTCGTTGCCGATCCCGATCCCGATCCCGAATCCGAATCCGACCGTTTCTCCCCCGGGAACGCCACGGGGCCGAGGGGCGGAGGGGTGGAGGGGTCCCTGCTTGGGCCAGGGGTAGGGGCAACACAAGCGAAGGGTGCAAGCAGAGATTTGCATGTTTGGTGCCTTTACTACACTAGCCAATGGGAACGAGAAATGGGAGGGGTTTCGGTGTATTAAGGTATACAAAACTAAATGAAGCCAAAAGTTACGAGCAAAGAAAATCGAACGAACGGCATGAGACTACGTTCGAAATGCTTTCACGGAGGTGCCGGCTAACCTGCTGGAAACAATGCTAGATTATTTTCAGTTTACTATCAAAATCGACGCCCCTTGCGTAATGGTATTGAGAAATCGAATCACTTATTTCCACAATTCGACTCATTGATTGTGATATTCTTTCAAGAAAACCCGAAAATGAGAAGGAAGAAAGTGAGCAATGCGTCTAGGGTGACACTCGAGCGTTGGCGGCAGCGTTGGCGGCAGTGTTGGTGGCAGCGTTGGTGGCAGCGTTGGTGGCAGCGTTGGCAGCGTTGGCGGCGTTGGCGGCGTTGGTGCGATGGCGTGCGGAGGAGCCTGACGTCGCCTACCCCGCACGCTATGTCCGGCGGTGTTGAGGATTAATGCATGTATCGGCTGCATGCTGCTTTAAGCTGCTATACAACTACTGGCCGGCTAACACTGGCTTGTCAGCAGCCTAGAATGCCTCTAGTTACACTATACACTCCTCACAATGAAGGGAACACCCTCTATTACACTACTAAGGTCACCACTAAAATATGGACTCGTCTCCACTGCTCATGTGATCATATTTTGTAACGGGATACATTTTCAATCGGTTCTCAAAAGAAAATCATAGTTTTCATTGTCGGTTATTGGGATTACATCGTAATTTATTTGTTTCAGCGAACTGTACCTTGAGAAAATCAAGAAAATGATTTTCGAACCGTGTCTGACTTGCTGATAGGTGGCAGACGAAACTCTTGGCGATCTAGGTTCGTTAGTGTCTTGGTTTGTTCTGTGCCGACTGGCGCGTCACATCGCACCCCCAGCCCCAACGCGCTGTTCAGGGGCTGGCAGGGCGGCAGGGTGGGCAGCAGGGAGGGCAGCAGGGAGGGCACACGACTCACGGCAATATGCAGTCAAGTGCACGACGAAATCAGGTCACTGGAATTAGGCCCAACAATGTAGTGTGTTTGGTTTGACGCCGTGAGCGTCTTATATAACTGTGTTTGTGTGTGTGTGTGTTAGGGTGAGGGTGTGTGTGTGTGTGTGTGTGTGTGTGTGGATAAATTTCGAGCGGAAAGTTGAAAAGGAAAAGAGCATCGTGACTGTTTTGACGGCTGCTGGATTTCGACATACTCTTTCGGCGGCGATCGCGGATGGAAATAGCGGCACGAAAATTAGGCAGGAAATACGATTCTAATAATGTCACTTCCAGTCGCTTGAAATAGAGCTCTGTGGCAGGCTTGGTCTTTAGAGTATGTTCATGTATAGTGATAGGATTTGACAATGACAATTCTGTATAATTTTCGGCTTGATGATTTCACAATTTTTTACACTAAATTTAAATGCAAACTTTATGCTAATGTCACTGCAAACGAATGATCAGCTATCATCGATATCGGAAAGACTATTTTGGGGGGAAAATGTTATTTGAAGCCGCCCTTACATCCATAATCCACCGGACCAAGTATTTAAATGTTACAGGTGAGTGTATTCTCGGGTTCCCCTCCCCCGATTTGTGAAGTTAATCACCCTTTTCGTGTTAGCTTTTCTTTGGCATTGATCTAATTTCCCGTCGCAAAGAAGTAGGCCAGGTCAGCTTTCTGCTAGTGTGCTGGCTGACATCTTAAACTTCACCTAGCGAACCGACGTCAGAAACACTATCGCGAAATAATCGCGAATTATTTTACTTTGATCGTCCCACGCTCTTTCAGCTGTAGAAACCATCATGCCATCCAGGTTGCTGATCAGGATCACAGATACCAAGCAGAAGCCCTATCTCTTTTCAAAAACACAAAACAGACGGGCCAGCACTTGTAATTGCTGTTGGCCTTACGAATTAATTAACATTTAAGTGTTGTGAAATAAACGCCTGATTTCACGGCCATTCTTCTTTCATTTTGTCGCCACCGGCAAAACTTGGTAAGGCCATTTGCACCAATGATTGCGCTAGTCCTCGATGGGTAATTCTAACTAGTTGGCCTGTTTGTTGTACTAGTGAAGCACGCCACATCATGGCATCTGAGTAGATAGAACTGAAGTAAAATTCTTATCAAACTAATCAGCTGGGTCCTGATAAGAGTGAGCAAGCTTTACTCTCACAGTTTGATCGCGGCTTTGCTGGAGCTACTGTGTTGTGTCATAATGACACTTTCAAAACTCATTAGAAGATCATTTACAAGCGTAAACAGTGCAAGGTAAGTGCAAGGAACACAGTTGGTTGATCGATATAAGTGTATCAATAAGAGTTTCTTGAAGTTTGATGCTGAGTTGTCACGAACTTGTAAGACATGAGTTTGACAGCTTGGTTTGACCCGCACACAAATTCTTCATTCATTTCAAACAACAATTAGATATTTAACAATCACTAGTCTCAGGCAAATCCTTGATAGTTAATTTGGCACTAGAAATTACCGATGTTAAATTTTTAAGAAACTTTACTTCCCCTCCTTTAGCGCGCTATACTCTTTTTGAAAGTGACTTAGAAGAACATCAAGCGGGTATTGTCTTTGAATAGATTGAAATTTTCAGTAACGTCTACTCTCAAAAAATATTATACACTATATTCTTGTTTTTTTTAAAATGTTTTTCCATGTTTGTTATAATTTTGATACCATGTGGCAGAAAACTACAGTACTATTGTTTTCAAATTCCTTTTTGTTTTTGGAAAAAAATTGTATTTGAGTTCCAGTTCGTAGCATTAACCGCTAACATGTCTTCTGTTCAAACTTTGGGCTATACGAGAATTTACACCATGAAATATACATATATGACTTACAATGACTAACTATGACTAACTATGACTAATTAAATTTGGAAGTTGAATTCATATATCAAGAATTTTGTGCCTATTCTTTAATATATATATAAGAATAGGCACTGAATTTATTAATTAATTTAATTAGTCATAGTTATAATTTGCTTTTTGTGATATAACTTTCTATCTGGGCAGAGCGCAACATGTGCAGACCAAGCAGCCAAGTTACTGGCATCAGATCGGAACCGAGTCCCTGTCTTCCAAGACAATTGGTCAGCTTCTGGACCATTCTGCTGAGCAATGGGGCGAGAGAGAAGCCGTCGTCTCGCTTCACCAAAACATCCGGCTGTCCTTCACCGAAGTCAGGAATCAGGCAAGGATCACTTACATTGTCTCTAAGTAATTCGGCAAAGTGATCTTACATGTTGTTTACTTGTAAATGCTAAAATTTTCTCCGCCATTCCATAGAGTTTACGGCAAATTAATTAAGAGACGAAAATTTTTCATTTGAAGACTATGTATATTTGAATTTTGAACTAATACGATCACATAAGGTTTACATTTTTTTTGCACTTAACATGGTGATTCGAGATGATTGGCGAGGTCTATGTGTAACCATAATTCAGAACATATTTTTTTGAACTTCATCCGGCCATGAAACGACACTAACAAAAAACTGACACTTCGCCATGTAAAGGTTGGTGAAATTTTCGTAAATTTCTCTCGTTTACATTCGTCATTAAAACTCATTGAACTCAAGACACATTTTTTTTTGAAATCATGTGAACTGATCTGGACGGGTTTTTTATTACATTGACGTTCCATCCCGACATGGCATCTGTGGGCACGGATAAGGATTGATACGGATTACAGATACGGATGCCTTATCCTTATCCTTATGTGGGTTTTCTTAGCAATAAGGTATAACAAATACTAACATTACCAATGATCATGTTAAATGTCATCCAAGTGTGATTTGTGAATGCGTTGATACAGTTCCTACTAAAATTCACTCGCTAACTAGGGCAGGAAATGTTAGAAGTCGATAAGCACCGTACAGGCCTAAGAAATTGTTAAAAATCACGCTTTTCCAACACTTTCTCCGGCCGCGCGTCAGAGTTTTCCTCGCTGCTTTGCGCGGGATTCTTAGATTTCACTTAAAGTAGGTCACAAGAACGATCCCATCCACCCTCCCCACCCCCGCAACAAACCACCCCCCTACGCCCACTGCCACTGGCAACGAACCCACACATTATACTTTTCATCATACACCATTCTTTTTCCGCTACAATTTCTCCCACCCTAATCAGTTAATTTGAACACAGAAACGAGTTGCTATAGCTAGTTGTTTTAAGGGATACTATCAGTAGTGTATCTCGTGTGAAGGCGACTGCTGATTATGATGAAGCAGAGCTAAGTGCAACTCCCTAGTGTGGCGCTGGGTGGGTGGGTGAATGGGGAGGGGGGGGGGGGGGGGTGAGGGGGGAAATTGGGGAAAGGGGAAGATTTGCCCAGAACGTCCTGCTCGCTACTACTTCAGGGAAAGTGGAATATGCATACTATTTAGTGGCAGTCGGCTATTTTCAGTCTATATGCGTGCCATTGCGTACCAATGCGTACCTATCCCACCCCTCAGATTTAACCGTCTCTTCTGTTCTGGGTAATGTTGATGCATTACCATTTACCAATGCCATTTTCGACTGCTTGAGGCAGAATATTAACGAGTTTTCATTAGATATTGTTGTAACCCAGTTGACTAGTTTGATATATACTTCTGTCACTTTAAAGATGTTTCGTGTTTGGTGTAAGACCGCAAATGCAAAACAAAAATGACTGCGTGTGCTGGTAGTACATTTTTATCTAGATATAAAACCTACGCCGTAATTTCACTCGCAGATAATAGCATGGACTCGAGTGGATGTACATTTTCTTGTGTAAATCAAGTTTTATTTATAGATGCAAATTGATTTAAAAACCAAACTAGAAATAAAAGTTTCATGTCTTCTTATCTCGCGGACTGCTAGCTGAAGGAATTGCTCTACTTACAGGCCGACAAGCTGGCTGCAGGATTCAAGGAGATTGGTCTTAACCGAGGCGACAGAGTGGGGATTTGGGGGCCCAACTCTATTCAGTGGTACATCACGAATCTTGCGATTGCCAGAGCCGGTATGATCTGTGTAAGTAAAACTACCTAGTGTTTCGAGAAAGCGAGGGGCTGCACAGATAATCCCTCCCCCTAACTGACAGGAGTTGCATGTAGTAAACTTGTAGACAGATAGAGTAATGATCCACTCGAACGTCTTAGATGACCTTCTTATGAAGATGACCAGGCATGCACGAGCATGAGCTGCCTGGATTTTTCAATTCCATTTTGAGGGCCAAAACCTACTTACTCACACGGAAAAGTAAACCCGCCAAGGCTTCCATCAAACATCGTGCTCTTGAAAGGTCTGCAATCTATACTCTGACAATGTACACTTTGATTTTGATTTGGGTTTTGCTGTGCAATCTTGCGATTATGATCAATCCGCCGGAAATCTAGTTCATGTTTTGAAAATGGGCTGCAAATGAGAAATGTAAAGCAGACTTAACACGTACCAAGTGCGAAGTTTCCTTCAAGAAAATAGCTTTTCCATTACCACGAGCTCAGAGCTCACGCATATTCTCTACCCTTAAAGCCATTAAAATGGTAAATCTAACAAGAAAACTTCTTAACACATGCCAATTATTATCGTTACGATCGCATGTAGCATTTTGATGAAACGCGGGATTATAATTATGTTTCCTTAACTAGCCGTTTTAACTCAACTAGACATGAGAAACCAACGCACACATACAAGCGGCTGTAAACGAGATACTTCCACATTTCACTTTAATTCTAATTTTGAATCCTACGCATTTTCAGTACAGATTAAATTACGAAATGCTTGTTTAGTTTTCTTGATAGATTTACCATTTTAACATTGGTACAATCAGTGATTTCAATCAAATATATTTTTCAAAAATATAAAATATAGGTATGTATGTTCATTTTGTTTCAACGTTTTGCTTACTTTTGCTCCAATTGATCCACCAAAAACACCACCTCTCTTCTCATTCTACATGATGACGGCTAAGTCAATGTGATGATGACTTAACATTCCATCGTTTCCCAATTCTTAGGTGAACATAAACCCCGCCTATAAAGCAGCGGAATTAAAGTCTTGTTTAAAACAAGTATCGGTTAAAGCGTTGGTCACGGCCGACAAGTATAAGACTCAGGACTACCACAGTCTCGTCGGAAGCATTGCTCCTGAACTCTCATCCTCGAAACCAGGATACTTGACCAACAAAGACCTGCCATCGCTTGAAACAGTGATAGTGATGAGCCAAGAGCAATTACCGTAAGTCAAACATAACCGTCTTACCTATAACATAGCGGCAAGTGAGCTTCCATACAATACTTTAATATTAGGGGTTGGTTTCACCATGTGGAATTCAGCCTCCGCCCTCCAAAGCTTTAAGCGTTAGTTCTGTTTCGAATGGTTTGCGAGAATCGGCCCTGACGATAACAATGCGCTCGTTCGGCGTGAAACCAACCCCTAAATTCACCATGGGCTTTCAATACGTCCGTTAGATCATTTTAATATCAAGCTGTTTATTGAAATTTTGTTACTAACACTATAAGTAGGTATTCCGATTAATGTATTAATGTTTAAATGTGGCTATGTTTAGAGGTTCGTTCAGGTATGAAGACATCCTTCATGCCAGCTCACAGGTGACCGAAATTTCTGACATGCAATCTGAGATCCAGGCTGACGAAGGATGCAACCTACAGTTCACATCGGTAGGCTAAACTTCTACTCTCACAGAATATTTAAATTATAACACGTCAAATGGCGTCGAATAAAGCCTGATTCTCAAGTCATTATTTAGTGCTTGGTATAACGCAAATATTTCAGACGTATCCCTAGGCTTTCTGGGGTTTAATCTTTATGTCCCCTTATAGCCAGCAATGAAAATGGCTAGCCAAAGCATTCCTAATGCACCATGCTGCGTTTGAATCTTACATGTGCAAGTATACAATGCCTGTCTGAGACTTCATGATAAAATCAATGTAATTTTAATTTCTTTAATGCAGGGAACAACAGGGCAGGCAAAAGGGACACTACTCAGTCATCACAACATCGTCAACAATGCCTACCACATCGGTAGAAATATCGGTCTCAATACAAAGGTACTACCTCGTTTGTGTTGCTTCGGTTATGATGGCTACACTAAAGAAATTAGTAGATGCATCCATCCATTAGTTTAGTTACATTCCTCGCAGGTTGAATGAACGGAAGAAATTTGCGCCAGACTCTATGTAGCAGCATTAACAACGACCCTCTGTTGTCAATGACAAGAAAAGCCCTGAGCCAATGCACTGTCGACTTCAACATTACTATCTTGTAATTGATGTTTTACCTAATGATAATATATTTCTGATATTACTTACCTATCTTCAATGTCAACGATAGCTATCACGGATCGCGTCTTGATTGTGTTGATAACTTGAGTTCGCTTAGCTCATCAATCAATTGCTCCTCCATTTACTAGTCACCGCGGGATCATAACGAATCTTAAAATATCGTCGCGGACTTCACACCACAATCTCAAAATCTAAACATTTTCACTCAATAGAAAAAATTTGCTTGGGTTATTACCTATTTTCTTGTAAAAGTTATTCTGCACATATTTCTGTCCTCCACTACCCACCACGACTGCATCAACCATGTTCAGTAACAACTATGAAATGATAATAACAATTCCCATCCGATGATACATCAGTTCAAGGCCTGATGCACACATCCAAACATTAGCTTATCTTTCGGCGCCCTCAAATCAATTGAATACTTTTTAACCTCGTAGGGTTCAAGCTAAATTCCACGAGTCGATGATGGGCTTATACAGAAACACCAGAAACTAAACAAAAATAGCGTTGATCTCATGCGCTTCTACAAGAAAACAAATGTATGCCAGGTTTGACCTGCTAACAATGCTAGAATCCATTTAATTCCTTACACCACGGCTGTATCAAAAGTCGGTCGTCCAGTTAGGCAAGGAAAAGATCCCAGGGTTTAAAGCCCAGTCTGGAAAAACAATCTCGGTAGTATCTTTTTCTTTCGTTTCTAACAACTTATAATCTCTGCGTCAGTTCATTAACCTCGATTATCTTTGTCAAGCACCACCGTATCTGCCTGAACGTCCCGTTCTTCCACTGCTTCGGCAACGTGCTGGGAGTGCTGAGCGGATTACACCACGGTGCCACGTTGGTGTTGCCGGCAGCAGGATTCTCCCCGGTAGCTGCTCTACAAGCAATCCAGGCCGAACGTTGCACAGTCTTGTACGGCACTCCAACCATGTACTTCGACTTGCTGGCCTCGCTGCCGGAGTCCACGTTCGATATCCGAGCAAGCACGTTGGAGGTCGCTGTCAACGGGGGTGCTCCTTGCTCCCCCGCTCTCTTCGACAGCCTCAGAAGCGGCTTCGGTATCGATAAAGTTTCTGTAAGTTCACTCACAGAGTGGGCGATGTTGGTTTGTTTGAATTTAATTTTAATGTTGCTCTAGTTACTTAGCAAGTGATCACTTTAAGAACTTGTCTTCAATGTCCTAACATCTGTATAGTCTATAGTTTGATTTTTTTTGAATTTTTGAATTTTTTTCAGTCCGTGTACGGGATGACTGAGACTAGTCCCGTCAACTTCCAGACGCTTCCTGGAGATTCTGTCGAAAAGATGAAAACCACAGTTGGTCGAGTTCATGACCATCTGGAGGTGATGAAATCTCTTAATTTACTTTAAAGTGTTAGTACCCTCAAGCATTAACCAAGAGATGGTTCTCTAAGCTTTCATACGGTAACTTTCAGGAACAAATATTTTAATCGGAACTGAATTTTTATTTATTTAGACCTGATATTTTAAGATGACTTTTCTCTGCTTACATCACCGACGTTTTTAATTTTGAATTCACATTTTAACCTGCCATTACTACTCTTACATATTTTCTTCTGAATAATTTCGTTACTTATTCAGAGAGTCCCATTGAAGTGATTTTTGTGTTTTTTACCGCATGTATCTTTCATCCTTTCTTGGTTACCTAATTGTTCCGTTAGTACGTTTTTTACGTGGAAAACGCAGTAGTCGAGTGTTTAGCTGTTATATTTATTTTTCGTATGTTTACTTTCGTCATTTCAATTAACATCATGCCTCAACGAAGAGAAAAAAATCATTAGACATGATTAATGATGGAAAACGAACAATCCCGTCTAAATATAGATGGTGAGAGCGTGTTAGTTATTCGCATGGGCAGCGTGATTATCCCTCAGCTCCTAATTAGCTTATGACAATAAAGAGAGCGTGTTGATAAATTACGAAGCCAAAATGCGCACTGTTTACAAAGAACAGACGAATCCGGTCGGTTTCCTTATGATATTATTGCATAAGAGCGCGGCTATATCTATATATATAAGTATATTCAACGAGAGACCTTGTGGCGAGATTTCTTCGACGAGTTGACTTTGCAGGTGAAGGTTGTGGACTCCGATGGTCGCATGGTGCCCATGGGCTGTCCCGGCGAGCTGATGGTCCGTGGGTATGTCACGATGCTGGGATACTGGGACCAGCCCGACAAGACGAGCGAGACCATCGGACCTGACAGGTGGCTAAAAACCGGAGATCAGTTCGTTCTCAGGGAAGACGGATACGGTCAGGTCGTAGGCCGAATTAAGGATATGATCATACGAGGAGGAGAGAACATCTTTCCGAAAGAAATCGAACAGTATTTGGAGACACACCCTCGGATTCGTGAAGTGCAGGTTGGTTAAAGATAAAGAACACATAGAATATAAAGAATAACAAAATAAAGGAAAACAGCAACTGGATGAGGAAATATCCTCCGTTTGGTAAGCCATGAATCGCGATTCGAGAACTGACATCTTACTCTTTCATTGTTTTGTCAAGGCTTTTGGAGTTCCTGACGAGAGGATGGGAGAAGAACTTTGTGTGGCTGTCAGATTGGAGGAGGGGGAATCGATCACAGCTGAAGAGATTCGAGTATTTTGTTCGGGAAAGGTAATTCGGAATATTCAGTCATCATGTTCAAGTTGCAGGTCGCTGTAAAATGCTAACGCTCAATTTTGTTACAGTTGGCGCACTTCAAAATTCCAAAATTCTTCACATTCGTGAAAGACTTCCCAACAACGGTGTCAGGGAAGATTCAAAAGTTTCGATTACGGGAAGATTTTGTAAAAGAAATGAAAAGAAATAATTCAAATTAAAATATATCTTAAAGGCGGTACAACTTATAATTCTAAGACACACATTATACCTATAAGTATGAATGCATGATCTAAATCAAACTCTCCATTCACATGAATTGCCAACGTTTTAATAAATATTTTCAAATATTCGTACAGTGCTCAACCTCTCATTCGACATCTAGTCATTGATTAAGACCGTTGATAAAATAATTTCACGTGAGCATATAATCGGTGCTGTTTAGTTCCCTCTTTTAGCTATCATTCATCCATTCCTGCCATTCATATCCATCACACTCATTCGCCACATCTTTAGTTCGAACCCAAACACACATTTTTTTAAGTAGTACATAATATAATGACTCTTTTTTACGCAGCGTGCGTACAAGTCTAATTTAGTAATCAACAATACTTCTCGATGCCTCTGCCCTGTTCGTTGCCAGAATTTCACAACACCCGGCACTTACTTCAAGGGTTTCATGGGTCACCGGAGTATTAAGTTAGGGAGTAGAAAAAAACGTGAAAAATTGAGCTATACAGCTTATAATAATGATCACAACCTTTCTGAACCTGCCAAGTTGGTTCAGTGTCAACTGACATCTAGCATGAATGCTTAAATCTTAGATCTAATAAAGCTAAACCTTTAGCATAATCATTTTCTTGCCTGCCAGAGGACATGTTTGAACCGTTAGCAAGTCGGAAAATCTTCTTCCTCAGACGTCTCTTCAGATATCATGGCTTCACCCCCAGCGTCTTTGGGCACAGGAGCTGATCCCCTAAGAGACAAAGTCTCGTTGTTCGGGGGTGGGGAGAGGCCCGAGGGTGAGTAACTGTTAGTCTCATCTTTCTCACCGGTCTCTTCTACGGTATAGTCGCTATCCGATACATAGTCTTTCCGATATAAATTCGGAGCTGACATATCAATCTGAGAATCGGGCGATTTCTTTAGAGGCGTTGACGTGCTTCTGGGACACCTGTTATTCCAATTTAGTGACATTTCACTCCTGTCCCCCGAGCTCGCCGTCTTGCGCAGCTGCTTAAGTGTCGGCAAAATCGGCTTCTTTGGCACCAAGCAGCTCAATTTGGCTGCCATATCATCGGGAGTATCATCAAGCTGGTAGATCCACGAAATAGAGTCGCTCCGTTCCAGAACATTGCTCACCTGGTGGCCCGGCGAGTCGACTATAGTGTTTTGAATAATTGACGACGTGTCACCGACGGGCACCAAGAACCTCGGTGACGGCACGGTGCGGGCCGCCCCGTCCATTCCTTCGAACATGTCCGCCGCCGAATCATAATCGGCACTTTGCGTGGCACTCACCGACTTCAACTGGTTGTACGCGCGCACTTTGTTTTGCAGCGTCCAGTTGAGCTGCTCATTCAGCTGCGACAACTTCCTGGTGGTGACCAGCTCATGCTCATAGTTGTCCCGCCACGTCTTGGAGTCGTTGAGCGCCGCGCGCTCGTCGTCGCGCTTCCGGTCGAGCTGGAGCTCGAGGTCTTCGAGACGGGCCTGCAGAGTGTCCACCTTCTTCTTCTCGAGCGATAACTCCTCGGCGTCGCGGCTCAGCACGGCGTGCTTGTGCCTGAGCGCCTGCAGCTCCTGGCACCGTATTTCGAGCACCACGCGCAGGGAGTCCACTTCCTTCTGCAGCTGCGAGCACTTGAACGCGGACGCTTGCAGGCGAGCGTCCTCGCCCTCAGAGTTGACCAGCGACTCGATCAGGATCGACTTGCGACGCAGCGACTCGAGTTCGGCGGTCGCCGCGTCGCATTCGCGCTGACGTGCACCCTCCAGCTGCGAGAGCTGCGCTTGGTGTTCGGCGGCCAACTGCTCGGCGGCTTCTTTGTGTTCGGCGAGCATCTTCGCCACGCTGGCGGCTACTTGCTCCTCGTGGAGCTTCTGCAGTTGGCGCACTTGCTCGTCGAACTCTGCTCGGGCCAGCGCGCTGCGTTCAGTCGCTG
The DNA here is from genome assembly GCA_921293315.2 of Nemurella pictetii. Taxonomy (NCBI): domain Eukaryota; kingdom Metazoa; phylum Arthropoda; class Insecta; order Plecoptera; family Nemouridae; genus Nemurella; species Nemurella pictetii. The sequence goes on along the minus strand of OV121116.1, from coordinate 20,284,907 downwards.
GAAGAGGAGAGAGAAAAGGTTGCAGTCGGATTCTGGGGTCACACGTGACGCCGATGAGGCGCTTGTGGTCGTTAATTGGGACGTGTCCAATTATTGCATTTGCTCTGCTTGGAAACTTGCATTTCGTAGATGCGTTTTCAGAGATTTTTGTCTGTATGAAAATTCAAAAGGTGTAGTCTCTTAAAGACGGCTGATTGGACCATTTGCCTCAGTGAAGTAGCCAAGGTTTTCATACCAATTTAGTCTTCCGTTTGGGAGAGTAGGTGTCAGAAGGCTCGTTCTTCCCTCCGGTTCAATACATCGAAATTGATTTAATTTTTAAATGACAATACTGTATCAGTATACACCCACAAGAAATGCAATAGATAGGAATGTTCACTTCCTCAGTGAAAAGTGAATTTCAGCCTGGAGGTGGTTCCCATTGGTCTAATGGGGAGACAAATTTAGAACGAGGGCGTAAAAACCATTTTGCAACAAAATAAAAAAATTCTGCATACATCTGCCGATTCAATATGGTGGGTCCACAAATAACTTATCGATAAAAACCGCACAAAAACAGTTGCATACAAAGCTGCACGCAACCAAACCAATTAATTAAGAAATGCAAAGATATTTAAGTCAAACCAAAAGTGTAATATCTGACTTAAATCTGACATCTCTAGATAGATGCTAGCTCCGACAGCCAAAAATAGACACTATTCAATGAATGCCATGCTGCAATGTCAAGACGCATGTGTCAAGCCAGCCAGCTGGCCAGCATTGTGTAATCCTGATGTTGACACACTGTAATCTGTAGTTCATTGTTTTAGTATATTTCAGAAAAAGGGCCGAAATAATATGGTCTTTCAGAGTTTATCAAGCTTTTTGTATTAAACCTAATGACATCATTAGACTGAAGTGGGTCCTGTCAGAGAGTCTACCACAAAGACATGTGCGTGCCATTTTAGTCTAACTCCATAACAGGATTAGCTCACATGTAACAGTTATTATCTATTACGACTCAATTTCGATAATAATTACAAAAAACCGCAATTCTGGTAGCTTGACACACAAATAATATTGACTGTCTCGGCCAAAGTTTATCCGACTTCAACACATCTGACTTCAACACATCTGACTTCAACACATCTGACTTCAACACCCACCTAGCTGCTTCTCCTGCTCCTCCCGCTGATAGAGCGCAGCGATCTCCGCGCCGCTGCTGGCCTTCAAAGTGACCAGATCGTGCTCCAGCCCAGCCACCTTCGCCGTCATCTCGTCGAGCGCCAACGCAGCCTCCCTGCGCTGCTCCAGAGCCTCGGTCAGCTGCTCCTTCAGCCGCGGCGTCTCAAGCGCGTCATACTGCGAACCCGGACCACAGAACGTCAAAACGCGACAGAGAATTTACTTTTTCAATAAAAGTCATTTCAAAACGATTTTTCCTACAGAATTTTTAATCAGTTTCAGTGCCGAGGGCGGTCGGAAATGGTCAAAGAAATCACTTTTCCCACCTCCATGAAAATCTTTCGCTGAATGTGATTAAACCTTTAAAAAAGGATCCTTGGTCGACAAAGTATTTTTAGGACCTGTAATTGCTTTTTTCAGATTATAGGTACTCAATGTAGAACTTGCACAATTAGTGTGAATTTAAACCTGAATGCAAATACTCGTTGCATGAACGGTAGGCATTGATGATTACTAACGAAATATGAATTCCAAAATTTGTATCCGTGCCGGGATACAAATTACGGATACAAATTTTGGAATTGATTTTTCGTTACTAATAATCAACTTGCAGCATTGTTCCTCTGAAACTCCGAACAAGATTTGAACTTCTTCCAAACAAGGAATCACCATGGTGACAACCAATCAGATGGAGTTGTTTCTGAGTTGTTTGGAGGAAGGTCAGAAAACTAATTCGCGAAATTTCAAGGATGATAAAAGCCATTCCCTGCTAAGGATTTTCAAAAAACACTTGGTTGCAATATTACTTTCGTAAGACTAAACCTGAATCTTCCTAATCTTAGCACCTTAGTTTTCAGAAAAACTATTTATAACTGGGAAATTAAGGCTAAGTTCCAAAAATCAAACTATTCTCTAACAATAGTTATGTGACTTAGCATTCATTACCCAGTCAAATAGTTTTTCCTGGTAAATTGGTTGCAATCGTTGTATTTTTTTTTTTTTTTTTTTTTTTTTGTATATTTACTCATCGACAACGAGCGTGAACAAATCAGCAACAAATCAACAACGAATCGCCATCTATCCAAACTCTCCTCTCAAAAGAACTTCACCTCGTCGAACAAACTCACGTAGTTGACGAGATGGCCGATGACCAGCGACATCGCGTCGTACCCCGAAGACAGCCTCTTCTGCTCGGTTTGCAAAGTCACCACGACCTTCCGGGCAGCCTCAGCAGCGGTCGCCGCCGCCGCCACCGCCGTAGCCGTCGCCGTCGGCTTAGCATCTTGGTCCCGGGAGGCTGCACGAGACGCAGCGGCAGCAGCCGACGCCGCCGCGGCAGCAGCAGCCGACGCTACGCTTTCCGCCTTATTGACTGCGAACCGATTGTGGTCTGAAAAAAATACAGACACATAACTGTTAGTGTCTGTCTTAAGTGCCTACAACCGCAACGTTATTTTTCAGTTCCTATTAATGAACTTGGAGAGTCGAGTATGTGCGTTTTGAAGAAAGCGCGGTTGGTTTGGCTCTACAATTCAATTCGCTGGTTGTTTAGCGTTTTCAAACACGTCTTATCGCAGGAGACTAGGACCTCATCTTGATAACATGAGATTAATCGATGTGGAACGCACTGCCATTCGAATTGCAGTGGGTGCTGACATTCTCAACGGGTGCAGATTTGTAAGAGAAATAAAAACTACCATCACTTGTTTCATCTGCAGTTATCAGTCGCACATTCCATTAAAGATATGATTCGGTTCCGTTTAATGCAGGCAACTTGTTTGTTCATGGACACTGGACAGGGATGGAAATTCAAGTTTAGTGGACTTCTCATAAAAGTACACTTTTCGGCTTGGCGACAATTACTGATATGGATATGTAGACAATAGCAGCTTGCCGCAAAGATAAATGTATCAAAACGTGGTCTTCCACGTTGAGCAATTCAGAGTGATCAATTACTCTAAAGTTTCCCATTCCATCCCACCATTCTGGACGCGCCTGCTGCCTTGGCTTCAGAATTGTTCTGAACTCTAAAGATCTCAGATCCCTCAATCCCAGGCTGAATAACGCGACTGGGGCTCATGATAAGGGTCGAGGTGCCGTTCTGTACAAAAACAACACACTTCCACAGACTGGCATCTGTAGAGGGCGGTTTGGGATATCATCCCTACCCACCCCTAGCACACATCATCCCTTTTCCAACTGTTGCTATGTGGCACCGATTTGCCCTGTCATGGAAACAGAGGAAAAATGAACTCTCTTTACCCCCCTCCCCCTCACCCGCGGCGGAAGAAAGCAAACTGACTGTAAGTGTTCAGGTCAGGCAACACGTTCATAAAACCAACCTTGATTGGAAAACCAAACACACGTCTATAGGTATGCGAGGATTGTATTTATAATTCTAGTATTTTGCAGATTTTTTTTTGCAAGGTTGTGATGTATAGGAAAGCTTTTTTTTATTTCATTTGGCTTTGCTTTCATTTATGATAATTTGGGCTCGAGGTACTTTACAGCGTTTTCGGTCTGATAAAACTTCTGGTAATTGAAAATTGAAGCTTTTTATACCTTTGTCAGTGATTTTTTTTACTATTATTTCATGGGTTATGTTTACTTTTTACATCAGTATTATTTCAAGGAATTATCTTAAGTAGCGAATTCAATATTTCATAGAATTTGTGCGGAAGTAGTAGTATTTAGTTGAGAAAAAGTAGTAGTTATCGATTCTTTGAGTGAGAGAGAATGAGAGTGTGTTGTCTCTGTGCATTTGTCGAGTCGGACTATTAAAAAACTCACTCATGTTACAATTGACCAGTGAATTTGTCTTTATTAAGCGAACTCGACGTATATTAGCTAAACACATCTCCTGACGTAAGACGGAAAAGGAAAACATCTATTGCCATCAGAGTCCGATCCAACCCAAGGAACTTGGTTATTATTAGCTCTCAAGATGGACCGACGAATGCCCATCAGAACCATCAGAACCATTATCTGCTGGCAGTGGCAGTGTTCAAATGAAATCATTTCCGTCCTATTACCGTCCCGTGGTGTATTCGAACAACTTGCATGGTTCTTATAGAGGTGTACAGCAATTATTTGCCAATAGATTGCCAAGAGAAGAGATATGTCAAAGGTCACATTAAGAGAAATCACAAGTGGCCAAGATCTGTCAAATCATTCGCACACCTTGATAGCGGCGGCAGCAAGGCGTTCGCGTAAATAATTCCACACATGCCGCTATTTTCGTCACCAATGTCAGCAGAGAAGTTAGTATAAGTCGCGCATAACAATCAAATATTGTCACGGTGTGTGCTGTGTGCTGTTCGCATTCGGCATTAGTATAGAACCGACAAAACGATGAGAGGTGGCCCACTTGGCAAACGCAGGTCTGCCAAAGCGCAAGCCATGCAAAAGGTATCGCGCTTCTATGCACTCTATTTCACTCTAGTTTCGCTCTATTCTGTGCATATGCTCGCTTATGACATCAGTTCCGAAGAGAAACGTTGCACATACAACGCGACACCGGATGATCGTTCGACGTGTGAAACCATAATTTCATGCGCAATTGCATGGCAAGCTCGCTTCCTAGCGCCGAAGTGCATTTCATGTGATGACAAGTAGCGAAAAGTAAACAACTTTCGGCCCGTACCTCCGTGAGACTGTGGTTTTGTGTAAACACTTAGATAGATGCAATCTAGCCATGAATGCAAAGCGTGTATCCAAACATCGACTCACCTATGATCATGTCAGAGCGTTCTACAGCTCATATCAGCTAATCGGATACTTAAAAAGATCGCACGATGTGGAACCGCACTCGCGATCTGCACTTGCGAACTGCACTTGCTAACTGCAGACCGTAGACATAATATTAATTCACTCAAACATATCCCGAGTTCTGACTGCTCGCATACATCCGACTGCGCGCTCGCCACCGATGTCCTATACCAAAATAGCCGGACTGGCTATTGGCCCGCGCGAAGTTGGGCCGGCCATTCGGTCAGAGGATGCCGGATGGTCGACGTGCTCCCGTTAAACGTCACATTTCGCGAGCCAAAATTCGATCCGTCTGACATCGTCCCAGCGGCCGTGAGAGTCAAACACGTGCATCGGAAACTGCATATGGACGGGCAGTGTGATAGCATACGAGTCAATCAAGTATTGTCGTTACTTAGTATGAGGCTTTAGATGCCAAAGTACTTGTTATGTCTGCAATAAATTTAGCAGCTGTTTTTTACGAAAAGTGATTGGTAGTGATTTGAAGTATCGAGAAAACGGGATTTCCCCTGGGTATTTTTAAGCAAGCACGAAATGACGACTTGTCGGCCGCGAAATAATTTGAATGAGTGCAACAGCGTTCAATCCTGCAGATACGTTTGAAGCCCAATCTTCAATTTCCCGGTTACAAATTCATTCAGAACGGTCACCTGACAAAAGTGGCATCTATCTGCGTTGCAAGGTCGTCAACCGCGAATCTTGAAGCGTACGCAAATTTCTGTCGTGTCTTTTTTTTACTGAAATGATTGTTACCTTTGATCCGCTTCGTGATTTTCAACGAGCTCCATCCAGGAGAGTTCCTGACCGAGCCGATGTTATTCCTGTCGGACCCTGAGATGTTGTTGTGTATCACCGTATGCGCGCTGTTACGTTCGAGTTTGAACAGCGCTGCGATTTTTTCCAAAGGTCCCATCTCACCGCACCGTATGGCACGCAATGTTGACGACGTGGAACGCGAGACTCTACTGACACTAGTCTTCATCGTAATCATGCCGCTACTTTCTTCTCGCTGCGCCAAAGCTGCAGCCGCTTTCTTCAATCTTTCTCCTCCAAGCGTAGCAAGTTTTAAGTTAGCTGTTCACTATCTAGACTTTTATCGTTTTTTTTCTTTAATGTTCTCACACTTGGCCATACATATGCGTACACACCTCTTCGCCTAAGGAACCCAACCTAGAGGCCCAGCCTAGGAACGCTTAGGAGCATCTAGGAAAGGAACACGCTCTGTTCCATCCAAATGTATGCAAACAGCTGGCTCCACAATTGTTCAGACGATTCATCGGCATTGCTTTCCATCTTCATATGCACCTGAGTCAATGACCAGTGCAACTTGGCCATGCTGGCGTGACTATACGCGAATCATTTTGAAATGAGCCCATCTATTGATGTTTGCGAAAAATCGCAACGTTGACCCATTTAACAAAAAACATTCGGCAAAGCGAACAGATGAGAACCAAGCTTGGTTTAAGGAAGGTTTTAGGTGTGTTCAACGGACGATGATCGATTAACTGGATAAACCGAACTGGAGACGCCATCAATTGGGACATAACAATCGAAGATCACTCGAGTGATTACCATACCGGTATTTTTTTCAAGCCTCGTCGATATTATGGCGATAGCAAGCGGTCAATTTTACTTGCGGCATTTGCCTTTTACTCAAAGAGAGAAAGTGTATCTACGGTCTTCAAATGATGAGCTAATTTTTGTATTAGAAAACCAGACAATCAATTAACGCGAAATAGGAAAAGAGTCGAGTTGATCCACTAATGAAAAGTAAATTGGCTTCATTTGCGACATCAAGTTTAAGAGTTAACTCGTAACCGCTGCGTTGGATGAGCGCTAGTTTGCGCGCAATTCGCCACTGCGTCAATGAACACACAAAATACACGAAATAGTAAAACACATGTAAAACGGTGACACTCGAATCACAACTTTCTCGATGCCGCCCATTCGCATCGCTTCGAATAATACGCGTTCGAGTGGTCGCCGACGGACTGTCGTAAGACGAAAGAGCGCGATTTCCTTACAAGAAGATGGACTTGAAGTTGTTCTACGAAGGAATGTAGGCCAAGTAAGGTAAAACAAAGAATCGAGGAAGAATAATAGAGATCATGGTACTGACGACTGGCTCGCCATGTACCTTCGCGCATGATTTATGCCATTTCGTGTTTCTATACTTGCCAATATTGCTGTCAGCCTGTCAGCAAGAAGACGATACCGCAAGAACCATGTCAAATCCGAGTAATCACCGCAAACAAATCGCATAATAAACATATTAAATGGTTCTCGGATAATTCCCGTATCAATGGACTAAATGCGACGTGACTACGTGAACACGAGACTACGTTAGCACGTGACTACGTGATATTTCACGCAGCCAGAGAGATGCGAATGATCATTTTAAGACCTAATCTAAATATGAAGTGAATTACGAGACAGTTAACTGGTAGTTGTCGAAGTTCGCATCCTGTACTCCACTACTCACCCCTCGGAGACTTGTGTTTCCTCGCCAATGGGGTCTTCATACCGACACCAGCATCTTTCTCGGCTGCAACAAGAATAGATCGAGTGTTGAAGCAAACGTGGCCGGTGTCGAAAAGAATCATTGCCGGAATGGGAATCGGCCCGCTGCGGGGTGATTGCGGTCGGTGCGTTTCGCAAAACAATAGGTGTATTATGTTGACCGACAGACTCGGCTACACTGGCTTCAGATGTGGATCAAGGATTCTGAACTGAAGCTGTTTGAGGAATCACGGCATTTGATTATACATTGTGCTCCTTTGCTAACGGATCGTATGCTTAAATGAGTACTTTTGAGCCCAGATTGTGAATATACCGGATAGATTGGCGTTAATATATTTTTTCTAGGGTTTAAAGAAATGGAGGAGAGGTTTCTATTTTTTGCTGTTTTGGATGTTGATCATGAGCGTAGTGATCACTGATCAGTGCGCAACTTGTCTCGATTATAACAATTACCTCCTAATTACCATAGTAAGACAGATTACAATTACGCCACTGAAAAGCCCATCAGGCTGGAGGATACGCTTTAGAACACCGAAATAATTCGCGAAAAGTATTTATTAATTATAAAAAATAAAAAAATGCAAATGAATTAGACATTTTACAAAGTCGAATCCAATCTAGGTATACGCTTTGTGTGTATGCGTGGCTATACGATAATGCTCTTGTTAATACAGCGAAAGAAATCAATCACAATGTCCTATTAATTCGCAATCTTATTTGCAAACTCCTTAAAAGTGCACCACTTTTCCCTTCGGACAGAAATCTTGCTATATTATGGTTGGAGGAAACTAAACAAGAATGTGGTGCCGAGGCCATTAACTTGGATACCTATCTCAATTCAAGTACGTGTACTTGCTATTTCAATTAACCTGTAGTTTACATGTCCAGATACAGATAGTATCAAAATTAACGATTCACCGACTTTCATTTTTTCTTTCAATTTCTTGTATAATATCCGGATTGCAAATAAGTTGCAGCAGCAGTAGCAGCCCCGAATATTTCAGGTGCCATTCTGTCTCGCGTCCATATTTCACGAAAACAACACGTACCTAGACGATCAGCCAGCTTCCTTGTTTTCCACTAACCAAGCCCGCGAGATTCTAAGGCGGCTACAGACGCACCGGTAGCAGCGACAGCATTGACAAGACACTAGCACAAGCATCACAGAATCGACTATAGTTTCTACGACTTGCGACTACATGCTTGAAAGTCTTCACTTGGACTGACACTTTTCACAATCGACAGCCGCCAGCAGCCAGCCGTCATGCTAGAGTTAGTTCCTCGGTGACCTAGCCTCAGGATACGCGCTGTGTACGGAATCCGAATATTTACACAATCTGCCGGCCCTGCTGCTCAATCCGACTAGCAAATGATCATTCGGTGCAATTATGTATTAGCGAAATCAACTCTTAGATCGGTCTGGCGCATTGGAACTGCTTGGTCGTATCACGTCATCGCTAGATTTTGATATGGTAACAAGTATAAATTATTTGCTTCAATCACCCTATCGCCATATATACATATACTTAACTATAGCCCACACTAATGCACCACATGATTGGGTGATGGCAATTAAGGCAATTGTTGACTCTGCCAATTTTTTTAAGTTTCGCACTGATATGTCTTTTGGTGGCAATGAGAGGGTATGTGGCAGCAGAGGGGGGGGGGGGGGGTGAGGGAGAGTATGTATCGAGAAAAATCTTCTATCGTTTTCATGCTGATTTTCCTGGCAACTTTGATCCATCGAAGACGGAAAATCAGAGAGAGAAATTTCTTCTAAAAACGAAGAGAGATCATTGGAAATGGGAGTAGAATCAATGTGAATTCAACAACTGAAAACAATCAATGCTATATATGCATGGACTTTTCGTGGTGCATTGTTATTTCGTCTCCATTCGGATTTTTGTAATATTATAAAGCAACGCAATTATAACATCTGTATGTTTGTCGAAACTGTAGGTGCCCCCAGAATATGCCCTTTCCTTTCACTAGAAAAACCAGGGCGAAAACGGGGGGATTGACTATTTAAAGAGTTGTGGTGGCATTTCAGAGAGTTCCCTTCAGGTTTGCCTGGAAACCTGGAAACATTGGCTTGGCTCCAGGCTGGAAAGGTCAGAAAGGGTCCATCTTAAGCCTGCGCAGGAAAATCTAACAGGATAAGTTCCATCAGCTGATACAGTTGGATCAGTTCTATCGGCTCTATCGGTTCGAACAGTTCTAGCAGTTCCATAAGACCTTCGTGGATGCAGTTGACAGTTCGACGAACAACACCCACACAAGATGGGAAAAGTAAATTGCAGTGATGAGTGAACCATCAGACCGAGATCAGGCCATTTCCTGTCATCTGGGAGCGCGAAGCTAATAACAAACAGGAACAGGAACACGCACACCTTCCTTCCTACCCTTTTCACTGGACGAGTGATCGGATGCATTCAGCGAGATGTGCGAGCAATTTTCGCGTTCAAATGAAACGTGTACATTGCTAGCGCTTCGCGAACGCTTACTTAAATCGCGTTGTGGATGAGTGTTATTTGAAGAATGATGCTGATTGAACGATCTCCAGGGTTCAATAGGTTGAGTCAGCATTGATTAAGTGGGAAAAAACTCGACAAAAACAAAAAACAAAAAAAAGGTTTTTAAGAGCAGTCAACACACAGCAATAAAAATTTTACACAGTCGTCATTATGTAAGGTTTAACATATCTAGAAAGTTAGAAAATTTACAAAATGTTTTGGCATCTGAAGTGAGAAACGTGACTTGAAAAAACTTTTTTGTTAAAAATTAGTTGTTAAGAAAAGTTGTTGATGGATTGTGCTGAAAAGAGTACCTTCAGGGTCAAGGCTGAGAAAAAAGGGTAATTCTAAAAGTTTCATCAAAATCAGTCGTTTGGCCTGTAGAGGGCGAACATGCATTTTTTTAGCAGCAATATAGTAATTGGATATTCGTTTCACTCGCTTCGCTCGTTACTTTCATCAATAAACAAGCAGTCGTTAGCTGAGATTTCTGTTACGAATTGCTTGTTCGTGATATCGACAGGTCGTGGTGCATTCAGGTGCATACAGGTGCATACAGGTGCATACAAGCGCCCACGCAACTCTTTTCTAGCAGGATTCGTTCACTTATCATTGATCAAGTGCAGAAATGCTGTAGGATCATCTCACTGTTAACAATTCGCTAACCAGAAAAGCAACCCCAAATCGAGCGCACCAAATGTAATAAATACTCTGTGTCAATCCATAACCAAAGCAATCGACTGGAATTGCTATCTGAAGATTGTTACTCCAAACAGAGAAATTTCTCGCGGATGATCCACGAAGAAAGGGCCGTTTTCTGTTGTGTGATTTTTACCTCCAGCCACGACAATTCCCACGTCATTACAGCTGGCATATGCCAGTCAATCAATGGCAATGTGGATACGGGCACAGTTTCTCCAGCGAAAGGAAAATTAGCAAGGCGCGGCCACTGAACCCAAACTCCGCTCCCATCTTCTGGACCGATCGCATCCAAAATTGGAAGAAGGGTGTGATTTTTACTTCTCAAACCTAGTTCACTTTTCTCGTTACGTTTGAAAACTCAGATAGACTTGAAATAATGTTTCCGAGACTAAATATTTTCGCTTGCGGCCAAGTTGTAATGATACTTTGGCTACAAAAGTGATGAGAACCAAGATGTTTGTTCCGCCTCTCCCCTGAAAACAGCAGCTAGGGAGCCTGCGATGCTATGTCTTGTGTACGGTTGTACCCGTTAGCACTGCAAACGTGGGAAACAAGATTTTTGATTCCTTCTCCCCTCCCCCCACTTTTTGGAGCTGTGTCATCGAGTCACAGAGTCACCGAATGCCAGCGTGCAGAGAATTTTTTGGAAAAGTAAAATGTTCAAGCATCTGCATGGGACAGTTTATCGGACAATGAAGGGCGGACAACCAGTAGGACAGTAGTTTGAATTTGGGTGATCGTTTAAGAAGAAATTATCTAGAGGTTAGATGTTAATACACCTATTCCATTCAATCAAAATTACGTCATGACACCCACTAGGTAAAGCCATATGGGTTGTTATTTCCTTGTCTTCTTCGGATAATTAGCAGAGATTATATATATATTTATATTTTATTTACTAATTCTACAAGCTCTGCTATTGATCTATATATAAAGACAGTATATTATATATAAATATATATACCCATATATATATATATATATACCTATCAATATCAATATCAAAATAACACTGACAATACGTCCAGTGGGAATGTGACGTAATTTTTTACTGAACGGAATAGGTCTATTGTCGAGAAGAAATGTGAAAATTGCACGAAACTCGAGCGTGAAAATGTAGATTTGTTGTATAGGATGCAATGATGTGTTATGATGCGTGTTCTCACCGTGTATGGCACGTTTGTGGGCCGCAGCGACGATATCGCGCGGGGACACGTGCTCGCGAGGAGACACACGCTTCGGGGTGCGCGTCGGCGTCGGGTTGGACGCGCTGGACTGGACAGAGTGGTCGCTCAACGGCGACGAGATGCGCCCCTCGCGTTGCACCTTCTTCGCCGAGCCTGCAATGACAGCGCGCACCGCACGGAGTTAAGCAACATTACGCGCGGTGGTGGGTGACCGCAGGGTTCCCTGCGATCGGCGCGTCGAACAGCAAGTTGAATGAATGCGGGGTGACCGCTGGTCATGGAGACGGCCACAGCGTGATATCACACAGTGTTTCCAGGAAGGGATCCTGATATTCAGTGTCCTGCGACGAATTCTTAAACGATATCCCTTTTCCAAATAATCAATCTGTTTGCCACTCCAGGATTCATATAGAAGAATTATGTGGGCATATTTCATGTGGGTCATCCCGTTATCATCAAGAGATTCGGTCGACAAAGCATGAAAATTTCTGATTTGGTTTCAAATTCCCATTAAATTCAAATTAGTTCACGCTGTTTGAACGCGAGGTATGATATTGAAAAGTATGGTTTCCTTAAAGCGTGACCGCATCAAAAGATCTCTTCCTTCGGTGCTCGCTAATGTGCATCATGGCCAAACTGCGCAACGAGAGGTCAGTCTCAGACAAGATGAATCTCGAGTTAAAATAGGCGGCGAGGTGAATGGTGAATGGAGACTGGAGAGTGTGGAGATGGAGACTGAATCCCAACAAGTTACCCGTTATAATTATAGTGGTGGAGCTGCAGCCATTTCCCCTCATGTATATATGTATGGCGCAACTACAAACCAATTCCCAAATGATCTCTCATCCCCACAGCAGCAGTATATACTAAAACAAAAACAACTCCACAGTTTTCGTGAAACTTTCCGGCATTTCTAGCCCATCAGGGTTTCCCTGGACAGTGACTCGTGGGAGCATGATCCCTGGTAGTTGAAGGTTGAATGGAGTATGAGTCATCATCGACTCACAGCATCCCTTGCTAGTTGCTACTCTTCCGCTACCCCCAAACCCCTCCTTGCGTCATGGCTTTTTCAATGAATCACGGAGGAATGGTCCAATGTTCGAAGACGACTTGTTATGACAAAGCCCCAACGAGTCATCAATATTTACGAATAGCTCTACAAGACGCTAATAAGAGCTATTAGCTAAGAAGACAACAACCTGGTATCCTGGCTCGCAAATTTACTACAACCAACAATTAATAACATGATTAAAATGGCTTTGATTAGCGAGTTCGGTGAAAGTGTGACGCCCTCCTAAAGCAGCGATCATTCACAGCCGTCGAGTAGATCATTAGCGTAATTTTATGTAGGTATATTTACTAGGATTGTAAAAAAATCATTCTATGAGGTTAGGAGGCGAAAAATCATCCGAACACAATCAGCGAAGACAATTGGTAAGGAAAGTTTGTTCGCGAGTGATTTGGTGTGTACTACCTTTAGAGATCGAAGTCTCACCACGGTCTCACGCCGGCGTCGTGTCACGTAGAGGTCATTAAACAGCCAGCGATATAAAGGCAATCAAATCAGACAAGCCGGCATTAATATGCATATCTCACCTCGCTTAAAACTACCTAGTCGCATCCTGCCATTCGCCGTGATCGCGAAAGGGGGGTTGACCCCCAAATGTCGTTGTTCCTTCGCCTCCTTCGAGCCCTGGCCCCCCATCGTGGCTGGTAATCACGGCCGATGGCACCAACATCCCGACAAGCGACAATCACTCTCAACCTCAGCAATCAACTCGGCGTTATTCATTTCGATCGGCACAATCAAACTGTAGCTGTTTTCTGTCCGAAGAGTCGAGCTCTCTCGATCAAGAGTCAAAAGAACGCTGACATGTTTATGCGGGATGAGATCGCCGAGATTGCTGTACCACTAGACGTTCGGTGTGGCGGCGTGAGGTGACATAACGGGTATCTTCCATTGGTGGCTGATGCGACTCGGAGGTACAACTACCGGCTAGACGAATCGAGCCGCCTGCTCGCAGGTGCACAGCCGATGCAAATGCATCGAACTCGGCTGCATTCGATCGTTGCACATGGATCGCTGCACTTTTCCACAGTCCGCAGTTCCACACGAAGCGCGCGGCGCGAGTTACGACGAACTATTGGCCGAGTGTCAGCGTGCAACTAGAGGGAGTTGATAAATTCGATAGTCAGCTGTTGACTCGAGGTAACAGCGTTTGTCTGAAGGAAGTTCATTCACATGTATAGGAAGACGCCGTCAGTTGCCGAGACCATTGACAGGTGCGTGTTGCGTTTGTGTGAGTCCAATTGAGCACGCGCTCTCTCGCGAAATACTCGCTGATTACTGCGGCCGAATCGCTGCGGCGAAATGCACGGAGTGCACTCACTCGGTAACATTAACGGCACCGACACTCAATTTACTTTTGACTTCGTCTGATCGCGGCCAGATGAAAACTGAACTTGCACTCGGAACGGGTTCTCTTGGATCTTGGATCTTGAATCTTGAATCTGGAATCACATCACATCACATGCGCCCGCGGCGATTTAAACGGTCGCTTCCTCAAATATGTTTTCATTGAAAAGGAAGTTCACACGTTCTGCGCTTGATATTATCGTAGAGAATAGAATTTACCCATCCATACGAGCACGGGTTTTCCGCGAGTCGGAATATACAAGAGTATACAGCCTTATAAGCTATCACATTAATTACACACTCACACACATTTAATTAGCATCACCTTTAACCTAACCACAGGTGCTCGCACACACATAATAAAATAATTCGCTTGCACACCGACGGCCTAATATTTGTTCAGCTTCTACTCACAGACGACTCAACGCGACACACCAGCCGGCACAGATTTTCCATCCAATAATTTCCCTTCTCATTCTTCAACCCGGGGCTTATCCGGTGATGATCACCGCGTTCCGACAAACCGACGACCTCTCGGCGTTCCTGGCCATGCGACCAGCGTTCTACTGCAGCGCACACTGACTTGGCCAGCTGTGCGACCGGTGCCGCGGTCGCCGATGCCGCCGATTCGGTGCCGGCTTCGATGCTTTGCCGGTGTGGCCGTACGCGACCAGTACGCTACGAGCACAGGGTACGGACGGCGACGACGCGTCAGCTGCTGGCGGCTTCTAGCGAATCAGTATCGACACCACTGCGCCAGCCAGCCAACGTGCACAGTGCACCGTGCATCGAGACCAGAGCAGAGACCGGAGACGGTAATGCCGAGACCGTGAGACCGCGACTGACTGACCATTCAGTGCACACCGCCCGCTACTGATGGTCAGATATTAGAAAGATAGTCACCGCTATACGCGATACGCTAAAGCGTATCATAATTTGTAAGATCGTTGTTGGAGTTGGACGAGCCCCATAGATACGCTGTGGCCAACTATGCGCCATCTCTCTCTTTCTCCCTTCCTCTCGCCCTTATCGTATCGACTTTTTCTCTTGCTCATGCAGCGAAGCGAGCGTCTCGCTAGTCGTCCTCTCTCTCTCTCTTTTTCGTCTCTCTCCAACACATTGTCTCTCGCAGTTTTGTGTTCGAACACGTGGACCTGCTCGGTATTGACAAGAGCATTGCTTCACCTACACCTACAAAATATCGTCACGCCTGAAGGTGATAAATGAAATTTATGTCACTTGGGCAAGATGCAAGTGAACATCATAGAATTTTGGTACGGAATTGCTTAATAGCAGATAAGTCGCCACGATTCCAACGTACAGGTTTGAATACTTGTAGGAGGATAAAAATTGCTATCGGCTAGCCAAGTGTGAAATAAGGAGAAAATAGAAGATACCTACATGGTGCGTTAGTCAAGTGTAAAACTGGCTTCTTTCTCTCTGTATGACTGCGATAATTCGTAACCCAGTTGTTATAGGAGCTGGCCTAAGTGAGTATACACGGTGTGTGTACAAGTGTCGTGCAATTATCTGCAATTATCTGCAATTATCGCACTGCGAGCGGCGAGATGCGGTGTTAGCAGTTTGCATAATTTGTCTGAGATCGATACACTCGGAGTGGATGACCGATGTAGCATGATGCTGGGAAAGAAATCACTTGACGTTGACACCCAATCACTCGTCATTTTAGATCTGACACTTATAGCTCGATTCGGGTTACATCTTTCAAGATATAGCTGATTTTGCTAAAAAACAAAATCAGAATAAATTTCTCTTTAAGTGTCCACCCGCTCAGAGATGGTCTGTGATGGGCGTTTTCGAATTGGACCTACATTGGACCTGTATTGGATCTTTACTGGACCCATGCTGGGCCTATACTTTTGATATGACAACAAATTAACAAATTAACCAAAAGTTTGTTGGCTGAGCGAAACGAGCGCAGCGAGTGAACCGAAGACTTCAACTTATGCCCAAGGAAAGAAGCAAATGCAAACAAAAAATGCACAAATTTGGAGATTAACTTTTTATAAGAAAAGTTTTCAAAATTCAAATGAGTTAACATCTTAATCTTAGAACCAACCGGGAAACGGAAATCTTATACAATGTTACCTGTATCATGCAAAGCTTGTTAGCTTATGAATTGAAATGTATATAGCCGGCGATCCCCGGCGCTCATCCCCGGCGCTCATCCTCCAACTCGTCCTCAAAGGTCGATCACAAAGCCGTAAGCCAAAGTCTGTGTACAGATCGAACTTTGCAACAAAAAAAATCGGCCTTTTGGTTCGATCATGCCGGTGCGCGAAAAGCCAATTTCCCAAACTCTTCGAAAAGATCGTCATCCATTGCAGCATCCGAAAAGCAACAGCGCATTCCACAATCTCGTAATAATACACGATAAATATTAAATAGTGATCGTGGGCAGGGATTTATCCAGACTAATCGAGTATACACTGGGCACAACCCACCACTTGCCCATTGAATACGTGTCGCCGCCTCTATTTCACTCGAATATCTTTGAAAACGGTCCATGGGTGGATAATGAACGAGAAACGAGTTCGCATCGCCTGCTGATCAATATCTGCATTGTCTCCGAGCACTCATTGCGCAGTTATGTTTCTTGTTAGATCATCAATAAACAGCAACAAACAGCAATAAATTGTAATAAAGAGTAATAAACAACCAGTAAAATAATTCACCGAAGGAGAAGCGTCCCAACATTGACAGCGGTTGTTGATCTTGGTTGATCTTGCACAAGATTAAATTGGAAATGGTAGAAGTATAGTTGAAAGCTATCCCTAATACCAGCCAATATGTGATGACCATTTTTAAATAGATCAAATCAGGACATAATCCTATTAAAAAATAATTATTGTTTCTCCGTAAGCGATCGATATGCTGGCGCAGTCAGACGAAGCTAATTGAAATCATTGAAAACTCAATTAATTCACCATCCCTCAACAACAATCTTCCGCTTGAGGAGGCTTGGAAAACAAAGTTCAGTCCCTAAGACTTGTTATACCTACTAAAGGTCACATGACTTTTTCTGAGTGAATTCTCATAAGCGGCGGTCGAAATAAAAAACCATACGGACTGTTATTACTTCATAAATGAAAATAAATGTAAGGTTACATATACTCTTCTATATTTAAAAACACGAATTATGTCATCGTGACAATCATCACAAGAATAAACAGCGCCCTTTGAATGAAAATGTGTCTCACGCTTACGGTTCCTGGAAGAATTTGACGGAGACAATTCTACCAAAAGCTAATTGTGTTATTAAGCCCCCCCTTCCCTCCCCCTCCCTCCCCCGGGCACCGAACCATGTGCCCAAGATGGAGTTGATTTATTTTTGTTTTTGCTTCAGTATTCAATAATATTTTCGAGAAAATTTCAACCATAAGTTTTGAAAGTGGTACCCTGGGTTTTTGGGAAACTGAATTTAGAATGGCCGCAAAAACGTGCTTAGGCGAAATTGGCTCTAGACATAGTGGCACGAGCACCTAGATTTCAGCAGGCTGGCTGCAGCAGCTGCATCTGCTGGCTTCTGGCTGCTGGCTGATGACGTCAAAAACTGGACCACCAAGCGGAGGGCATTTAAAAACTATCAGATTTCCTGCCACTTTACAACTGACTTTTGAGAAAGATTTGCTTTTGCTATATTTCTGACCGATCAATTATTTTTGTCTTCAATAACGATAACCTTTATTCAAGATATGCAGAAAACAATCAAAACCTCATGCACAACCCCTAAATGCATGGGGCATAACTCATAAGGTCAGATACGGCATGGAGTGTGAAAATGTAGCCGGTCCCCCGCCCTTGAATTCTTGACCGAACTCGTGCTAAGAACTAGGCATTGGGGCTGGAGTGCAGCCGAGTGCCATCGTGACAAATGACGGGGGGACAAACTTAAGATACGTACAGGCCGCCAATTGTGACTTCCCGCGGTGGGTGTACTCACGATGCGACTGCGCGCTGCACTTGGACGATCCCTTGGACGTGTTCGGCGAGTGGTTGAGGCTGAGATCGCTCAGCGAGCTGCGCTGCGAGCTGTTCCCGCTGCCGGGCGTAGCGTTGTTGGCGCAGCCTGGTCCACCGCCGGCTGCGCCGCCGCCGCCACCGCTCGTCTGCAGCTGCAGTTGCTGCGCCGAAGACGACGACGAGGAGGCTCGAGTGCGCGCACGACGGCTATACACGCGAAACAAACAAAACGCACGTTGGAACGGCGCGTGACAAAATTCTGCTCACGAAAAAGTCGTGTCCTTTAGTAAAGCTTGAGCCACCTTTGGTTGGTAACAATGATCTAGGGACTGAACATTGTTTTGCAAGCCTCCTCATGTGGATTTCAATGTATGGATTGTTGTTGAGGGATGGTGTAATCGAGTTTTGAATTATTTCAAATAGTATCAGTATCATCAGCAATTTGCAAAGTGAGTCTTTAAAATGATATCCACGAATGGCACACATAAGAAAATCCAATTAATGGAGGTAAGCGAAGTAGGAAGCCCGGAGCGAACCCAAGGGATGCAGGAGCGCGTGATTCCCGCTTCGCTCGCTGAGGCTCCTGAGTCCGGAGAGAAGGGGGATAAATCAACTCGTAAGCCGCAACAGATTTGGACACAGTCAACGTGTGCAAATGCATTCGACGTCCGCGTGACAGAGACACGGCTCTCCACCCTGATCCATAAACAGCCTCGTTCGCATGAATCAAAACAATTACCTTTTCGACTTGCCCGGAGACGGCGTGATGTTCTCCTTCGAGGCGCCCGTCATCGGCGAAGTTTTCACAAGCTTCCGTTTCTTCTCGTCCGCCTGTCCTTGTGCAATTTTCGACATGACCGCGTCCCAGCGACCCATCTTCGGTGCCTTCACCGCCCCCTGTCGCCTCGTCGCCCCCACCCCGCGCACGTCCTCCACACTCGCGCTAGCACTCGGTCCCAGTTCCAGCATCGCCTTGACCTTCGACTCCACGTTGCGCTTCGGCATCGGATGCTTCTTCAGCTCGTGCTTCTTCGTTGCTGGAGCCAGCGGCGGCGGCGTCGGCTTCCCGCCGGCAACGGCGACGGGAGACGACCCGACGTCGGGACTAGCCGCGGCTCCACCCAGCGACGCGGTCGCCGCTTCTCCAGGACTTCCCCCTTGCTTTCCCTCCTCCTGGACCGCCGGCGCCGTCGACGTCGCCGTCGTCGCCTTCATCGGCGTCATCGTCGCTTCGTGATCAAACGACACCTCCGCGTTGTTGTTCTCGGTGAGCGTCGTGTCGTGCGACACGTTGGCGCACTTCTCGGAAGTGTTCACCGTCGAAGGCTCGGACTTGGAGCTGAGTGTGTCGGTGGTGGCGTCCGGGCTGCTGTCCACAGCGCGCCCGCCGACGCCCCCAAGCCTGACAGCTCGGTGGGCGTCGCCCTCGCCGTCGCCGTCACCGTCGCCGTCGCCGTCGACATCCAAGGAGCCGGCGCTGCTCGGCTCGTCCGTGCGACGTTCCAGATCCGAGTAGACGCCGCTAGACTCCATCTCCTCGGCGGCCGACGCGGTGAAGCTCGGGCATCGCTGATGCTGTTGCTGCAGCTGCGACTGGCTCGTCTGTCCGCCGCCCGGCGCGACGCTTTGCACGACGTTGTAGAGCGTGCCGTCGATCACCTGGGCGCGGCGGTCACCGCGTGCGACGCCTCCGACGCCGCCGCCGACGCCGCCGCCGGTCGAATCTTCCAGCCCGTCGGCGTCGCTCTCGGTGAAGAAGTCCGA
Organism: Nemurella pictetii; assembly: GCA_921293315.2. Classification (NCBI taxonomy): domain Eukaryota; kingdom Metazoa; phylum Arthropoda; class Insecta; order Plecoptera; family Nemouridae; genus Nemurella; species Nemurella pictetii. Next base: position 20,264,889 of record OV121116.1, on the reverse strand, counting down.
GTCGGTGAGCGCGTCGTGGCCGCTCGTCTTCATCCTCGCCGCGCTCGTGTTCCGGCTGGCAGGCCGGCTGAGTTCACCGTCGCCCTGATAGCCGTCGGTATCCAGACTGCCGACCGACGTGACGGAACTGATGAACGACGTCGCCACCGGCCGCTCAGACGACTCCACCCCCGGGGACACCGCGCCCGGGCCCCCCGCCGAACCCCCCGTGGGGCCAGCGCGCACCTTCGCCTCGCCGCCGGCGGCGTCCTTGTGTGCAGCCAGCGCCGCGAGCAGCGCTGACGACGCCGATGGAGGCAGCGACGGCGGGTCCATGGGGAGGTCTTCCGGCGACAGAGTGCGCTCAGACGCGTCGTGGTGCTTGTGGAAGTAGAGCTCGCTAGCGTCGCTCTCGTCGAGCGCGGCGTCGAGGCCGCCGGGAGTGATCTTCCCGTCAAGCTTGTCGATCTTGTCCAGCTTGAAGTCGAGCTTGTCCAGCTTGTAGTCGATCTTGTCGAACGCGTGGATCTTGTCCAGGTCGCCTAGGTAAGGGTAGCTGGTCGGCAACTCGATCATCACGTCTACCGGCGACTCCAGGGGATCGTCGAGCAGAAAGTCGCCGCGAATCTGGCTCGGCGTCAGGATGCCGAGGCTGCAGAGACTCTCGTCGAACTCCAGCGAGTTTTGTTTGCTGATGGCCGCAGCGGCGGCGGCGCCGGTGGCTGGCATGGCTTTAGGGCTGCTGTGGACGCCGAACTCGTCGAAGTACTGCGAGCCCGTGGTGCTGCTGCCCGGCGTCGGCGTCGATATCACATCGCCACCGACCGACGTCGCTCTGGCCGAGTAACGAGGAGCGAGTAGACACACCTTGTCGACGGGCGCGAAGATGCCGTGGTTTGGCGTGCAGCTGAAGTAACGCCGTCCTTTGACGGCGCCGTCGTTGAGTCCGTCGGCGTGATCGAGCGCGACGCCGCACCAGATACCCGTCTCGAACGCGACGCCGCCGAAGTAGCGCAGGGTGCCGGCCCGCTCGCCACACACGAGCACCCGACGGCCCACGTGCCCGCCGCCAAGCGTCGCGCCGTCGCCCTCACCCTCTGCGTCCGCGTCGGCGTCGGCGTCGTCCTCCGAGTACCAGCTGCGTCGGGTGCCGGCCTCGCGAGACACCGCGTTCTCAGAATCCGCCTTCTTCTCGAGCGCGGAGACGCCAGGCTTGAAGCCGTCGATGTTTTTCGAAGACAAACCCAAGATGTTCGGTCGCGAGGCGGGACTCTTCTTGGTGGGGACGGCGTCGATATCAACGTATGCCGTGTCGCCGACGAACTCTTCGTCGTTGTGCGGAGGAACTGGAGACGGAGCTCGCGGCGAACCGTTGGCCGCATAGTTTTTACCCGTGGCGTACTCGACATTGCCCGCGAACACCAACTTGCCGACGTTCGTGGGAGTTTTGTACGCCGAACAAGTGCTTGGCTTCATCAATGACGGTTTCATTGTGAACTCGACAGGGCCTGTCCACAACTCGGGCGGCGTGTTCTGCCCGGAAGAACCGGCGTCCCCGTGGCCGGCGAACTTGCCGCATTCTTTGGTACGTTTGTTTAGCAGTGTGGAGGTTAGCGGTGCCTTGTGATGTACAGCCGGGAAGTTGAGCGTTTCGTTAGAGATGGCACGCGGTATCAGACGCTGCGGACTGATTGCGATGGCCGACGCTGACGCCGACGCCGCGATCGGGAGGCGCCGCGACGGCGACATCGGCAGGCGATGCGTGCGTCGAGCAGCCTTGCCCGGCGGCGAGGTGGCCGTCGCGGCGCTCGTGCAGTCCACGGGGACTGCTAGCGGCTTTGCCGAGCGCGTCGCCATCGCCCCCGACGCCCCCGACGCCCCCGACGCCACGCGCTGCTTCCCGAACACCGGGATGCGGCTCTCCGTCGCCCGCTGGAACAGAAACACGCACCGTGTTACTTGGCACCATCGAAATCATCGACACAATCGACACTAGCGACCTTTACAGACTCAACAACTAAATAATTTTCTGCAAATCCTGCAAATTGACTTCTACAAGATGCCATTTCGCTAATCGCAAATAAAGGAGTAAGTTCTCATCAAGGCTTGCAAGTTTCATAAAAATAAAAATTCAAGCTCTAAGCATTGGAAGTACAACAATGTTGACGAAAAATTATTTAAAAATTACGATTATGCTCTGACAATTCGTTTCGTTGAGCCCTTGCTGTCGAGATCTCGAAAGATAAGCGCCGACTCGAGATTCCACCGAGATAATTAAGATTTGAGCTGTATAGCGTTCAGCTGTAGGTTCAGCTGAGGGTTCAGTTAAGGTTCAAGTAGGTTACATTGAGCAAGTGTGCTTTGCTTGACCCCAACGCCGGCAAATGACACGGCCGAGGAAGGCTGGCTTCACTTAATTGAGTGCAGCAATGTCGATGACCTGCAGCTGTGCAGTGTGTCCGTGCCTGCCGGCTTTAAGACAACGTTTGACATCACCAAGACCGCGCACCCAACATCGAGCACCGAACACCGAACACCGAACACTGAACACCGAACATCGAACACCGAACATCGAACATCGAGCACCGAACACCGAATAAAGCACTAGCAGACGTCTTTAGTCCGTCTTCGTCGGCGTAGAGACAGTGGTCGCCAAGTCTTATTAGGTCTTATCGTCTTATTATTTAACCACGGATTGCTTATTGACGTTGACAGGCGTTTTCTCTGTGTCCAGGCCGAGCCTAAGAAACTGTGTCCTCCAGCCTAGCAGCAGCCTGTAGCGATACTGGACACCATGGACCTCTTTATGTCTTTATGGGTAGATTCAAGTTAGATTAGTCGCTTCTCAAAGGAGCTGTTGTCTATATTTCAATAGAGGACTTAGTAAACACTTAATCTGTCCGCTTACTGATGATTGATAAAAATCCTTCACTTTCATAGAATATTAATTAATGCATTTTCTGCTTGGCAAATGGGTTGAATGTGTGATGAAAAAAATATGTAAATGGTCAGTTTCGAATTATTACAATAATTATATTTGTAATTATTCTGTCTGCGTTCCCAATCCTCGTGTAAAAATTTCTTTCTACTGATATTATATCAGCTGTCAATCATTCTACAGTTGTAAACACTTCGTGTGGTGGGTACTATTTTCTTTTTAAATCAAGAAACATGCAAGGGAACTAGAAAATAATCTCATACGAATTTTATTTTATAGAAAAATAATGAGCGAATAGGCCTTCACTTTCACTCAAGTTCACCCACTTTCTACGCCAGGATCCATGCGGTAGTTGCGCGAAGAATAAATCAAACAAATCGAATGTATTTCCTTCGCCAATATCTACTCAACAAGCCTGAAAAAACAATGGAAAGGTATTTCGTAACAAAAAATATTCCGTGGATAATCTTAATGAGTGCTGAAGAAACCATACGTTGATCTATCGCACGAATTGCAGCTAGCGTATACCAAGAGAGAGAGAGAGAGAGAGAGAGAGAGAGAGAAAAAAAAAAGAGAGAGAGAGACAGCATTGGAACAGGAAGTTAGAGTAAACAGCACTCTTCCTCTTCGTCTTCGTCTTACCACCTCGATCTCAATATCTTCTGTATTCCCTCGACATCCACACCTAGGTCCGCTGTGGGTCCGTTTATTTGCTACGACGAGCCAACAATGCAATGTAGGATTGTTGTTGAAACTGCACACGAAGACATGATCGGCTTGACCACGTTTACTAAAGGGGCTCGCATTTAACTATTTAACGAGACACGATCAATAAAGCGCATGTGCGCTATCAGCCCTCGAATCATAATCGCCTGACATTTAAATAAAAATGTCAGCGTACAGCCCTCATGGCGGTATAGTACACGTCTACGAAGATAGTTGGGGCGAAATGTTCGCTAGTCTCTAGTCACTACATATCATACACTAGCACAGCGCAGGGAAACAACTGTAGGTACTGGCTACAATTACGTTGCCTTAAGGCTAGCTTGTCGATGTTTTATTAGCCAATTAGACGAGTAGAAATATTGATTAAATGCCAAGTTAACACGCTGCACGAAAGCACGTGAGAAAAACTAGAATTACGGTGGTCATGACTGTACGCCGGTATATTGTCAAGGCTGGCCATACGTAACAATGCATAGTGTATTGAAAGAAGATGGCTTCAAAACGTTCGCTGCCATGCTCGGTGCTCACGAAATCGTTCCACACAGGAAATGCCAAGTGCCAAGTGAGGCCTTTTGCGTTAGAAATCACAATAATATGGTATTTGTCCTCGGATAGTGGCATGCCAGTAGCCGCTATGAATGTGTTCACCTGAACATTACTCTTGTTTTGACTGTTGAAAGTAAACAAACCATAACGTATTGATAACCCATCTATTGGACTAGCTCAAGTCTGGTTTAATATGTTCGCGAAAACAGCTAACACTCTCAATGCCAGCATAGTTAAAAAATACATTAAGTAAGTTTTTTTTGTCGCTAATGAGATTGCCAAATACGTTAGGAAAAGGACAATAAAAAACAGTTGCCTTCAAGGGTTATCTGCCCTGTTTACTGGTGAGAATATTTAATAGGATGTTAATTGGAAGGATATTTCGTGTGTTTGCGAAAGGGCAGCTACACACGGTGTGCTCAAAGCTTGTCGATAGTACCTAGAAAACTCGTATAATTAGCCGAATCCAAAGCTTCTTAAAGAAAAACATTGTTTACGGTGCATCAGACCATGTCAGAATTTGAAGACGATGTCAATTCATTCTATTGTTAATATGGAGCTGCTCATATTTCCTCGAAATACGGCGTTTAAAAAGAGGTAGTAGCGGCCTAGTTCTGTGTCATTTTTGTGCCTCGATCTAGGACCTAAACCAATTACCAGCGAAATGTATTGCTAATATTACATGATGTGTAAGCGCAAGTGATAACTGTGTACGTGACTGTAAGTTATGTCATACCGATTAATACCGCGAACACGACGAAAGCACAAAATCACGAGCGTCGTCGTCCATGCTCGCTGTTGTTATCACTATCTCACTATTCACTCCACTGCTGTTAAAACTCGCGTGTCGAACTTTCCTGAGATCCTCTTGCCATTTGAGAAACTAACCTGTCGGCACCGTGGTTTGGACCGAACTGAAAACGAAATGAAATCCACCGCCAGCCTCGAGGCACCACACTAGTAAACTAAACTAAACTAACTGGCAAGTGCCAAGATAAACATCACATTTCATAACAACGTTCCACGTTCCACGAGTATATAATGCGCGCGCCGCCACTAGTTTTTCATTCATTATTCTTATCGCATATAATTGATAATTATCCAGATTAATCATGTTCCGATTGATTCTCAATTGATTCGACACTCTCACTGGGAATACTTCTGATTAGGAATACAAACAAAACTCGTTGTTTTCTTGAAATAGAATTTAACTGTTCATCACAATGAACTAAACTAGAGTTTTATATAGACACAAATTCCACTCGAAGAAATTGACTAAAATACGTGCCTCAATTGAATCGATGACATCGTTTCATTGTCCCTACACAACAGCGACTAACATCGCTGTCCTTCTGCTATACATTTATGCTATCGCCCGTACTACCAGTAGGTAGGTAATGAATGTGCTTGGATTCCATCAGCTCTAGTGGAAGTCACGGTCTGCTAACAGACCATTACCAAATGAAACACACGGTAAAAAGGGTCCCGCCAGTCCCGATCCCACTCCCAGTCCCAGTCCCAGCAAACTTAGCAAGACGATTTACAGGAAACCGAATTGGCTTTTCGGAAACCTTGTCTTGAGAGCGTAGACATGCAACAATTGAATCCACGAGGGATATATTACGATTGCGCCCTTTTCGCAATGGGCTCTAGAATATTTCACATCACTTGTTTATAGAAAGTCATGCTTGATTGGGAGATAAATGGTCTAATAAATAAACCATCGCATTGATCGTGAGAAGTTATGCCTCCAAGTGAAGTTTCCAATAAATAGCATACGACGGTAGAAACCGGCTTTTGAGTATGATTTTAGTACTAATGTGGATTGCAACGTGATGTGATAATGGCCCGCTACAATAGCGCATTTCGTTATTTGTAACAACAATGTAAGCTCGTAACTTCCAGACCCAGACCAAAGGCTGAGACGCTCGTTTCCAAGAGTTGTAACGTCTGTTCCAAGAATCACAAGTCCATGCGGATTGTTTTTCTTCGACAGCCAGGATAGCTATTGGGTAAAAAGCGTAACCTACCTATTAAGCAGCTTTAGCTCTATCCTTATAAAGCCAAATCCCCTTGTGATACGAGTACTGCAGTCCCAGAGACTTTGATTAATCCGAAAAAACTAAATTACCGTCCTTGCTGTGAGATGTTCTCCAATGGCGGCAATTCCCTAGACCCCCTTCAAAATCGAACGCATGGTGAAGTCATGCATTTCAAGCATAAATTATGGTGGTTCACTAACAGTGACCAAGTAGTACCACTACGCAACCTATATATTCCACCCCTTAGATAACACTTGCTTCAATGACATATAAGTACCCCATAAGCCTACCCCAACAACAACATAAAGGAAAATATTATTAATCCCCGTTTGTGCGCTCACCTTAGACATGACTTTCTGCTACCCGACCTCGTGGGGTTTCTGCACACCGATTTGCCTCTCTCGGATGATCAGCTTTGCGATATCTTGTCCTCGATAAACAATACCAATCTGCACACTTCCCACTTTCTTCTGATTGCAAGAGCTGCGGTCACGCGATTAGAAAAAAAGACAGTGAACACAAAATGGGCGAAATTTGGCCCTTGTCTACCGACTAGAGCAAGTGGCAACACGCAAGTCCAAGACCACGAGGCAGTAGAGGATCAATATGCCCCTCTATTGTGCCCCAACCCCCCCTGCCCCACACGATACATGCGCAGTAAACGGGTGGATAATCCGCCACCCCCCACCGCCCAACGTATTGCCTAGCCAAGGGGACTATTTTCAAACGAGTACCCGGTACCCTGGTACCCAAACACTCAACTAAATTTTGATCACAAGTTATAAGGGAAGCAAGCTGTATTTCACATTCAAATAAAATAAAATAAAATATTCAATAATTGCTTTATTAGATACGATTTCAATAGGGATATTCATGTGGGGTTAATTACGAGATTAATCAGGATCAGGGCATTGCTTGGTAATCAGTAATCAATAATATCAAATAAGAAGTCAAAAATACAGAGTGCACAATCATCCACGTTTTATTTCTCATAAAAATTAATTGATGGATATGGAATGGTATTGGTATTAAGAGCAGTACTACAAGACATGGTTTCAAACGATTGTTCGTGTCGAATCACAAAGTAGCAAGAATAAAAATTGACAGTGATATAACATGAATATCAATGCTCACTAGAGTAAAACAAATAAATACAAACTTGTTCACTCTTATTGTTCTGGCACACTCAGTTCACTAGTCACAAATAATTAGTAGGTACTCACTCAAATGACAGACATACTAAACGAGTGACATTTCTGTGCAAAAACCAGTCATGTTCACGGATAACTCAAAGTTGTGACGTTTAGCGACTGGCAATCCTGTAGAGCGTTTGCAACATAGAAAGACAAAAGCCCGCCGCATCCCATCTCGATTGAGCTAGCGAGCCGAGCATGGCATCTGCATCATCATTTGCGACCTCGTGCAGCGTCGAGAGCGGGACGGCAAATTTCACAAGCCTATCTATCGAGAACTTCTCCCAAAAGCTGCTGAGGCAAGAGCACATGAAAAATATATACTATGACAAGTTCAACTTCTGTCTAACCGTGCCTACTTCCAGGCACTTTGAGTTATTTCAGAAAAAATATAAACAAATATAAATGGCAGATATTATTATTCGATTACAAGTTTCAATCACACAATCGACACAACTGATTTCACCTCGACAAAATATGTATTGCTTAACGGTACATAAGAGGGATATCGTTGCGAGAGGCGACCAGGACAGCGACAACCACCGAACAAAATGGCAACTGAGAAGCATTTAGCTAAGCTACCTAATTCAAGTATGATTGTGTGAGATATTTCATCCGAGAAGGGTACTGAATAGCATGATGTTTTATGGCATGGCAGTGCGCCATTCAAAGTGAGAGTGGATCCGGCATTTCTTCGGGTCGCGGCAACGTTTCCCAAACGACCGCCAACGCCTCCACGCTGATCAACGCAACCGGAAAGTAACTAATTGACGAACTTGCTAAACAGCTGCTGATATGAACACTTGAAAGTGGAAGTGCTAACAAGAACAATAGAAAACTTGCTCAAAAGAGACAACTTAACACTCGTTAAAATTAAAATTGCCACATTCTTTTCGATGGTTTAACAAGTAAACAAAACTACTTTTCGAATTGATGCAATCCCTACGTACGTTATCCAATCAATTACGGTGACTAGAAACATCGACGGAGAATAAGAGCATCTAGTCAAGCCAGGAGGCCAGCAGCAAGTTCATTGCTTTCCTACCAATGTAGACAGTATTTCAACATATCCATCATATTAAACATTAATTTGCTTTCAAATAAAGTGCAGTAAAAAAAAGTATCTACCAAGGTACAGGTCGGTGCCGAGAGCATATCATCCACGTCAAATCGTCACAATCTCGCTACATCGAATCGAAATCTCATTACTTAGGTACAAATAAATAGTATGTATGCAGGCAACAAGCCATTTACAATTTTGCGCGAGCAAATCGACTTTGTTTAAAATTCGCTGCACTGTTCACGTGCTTCAATAATAAAAAAAAACACAAAATAAAACTAAGCGCGCTTTCACATAAAAACACATTCGAATGAGTTTTAAAAATAAATCACCGACAACATATAATACGAATCGAAAGAAATACGTTTTTGTTCCTTAAAAAAACTAAGCATTGTCATTTCCCGAGATCATGGTTAGAGTTTTGAGAAAGATCCAAGAGTGAGTTCGGTCGTCAGATATCGACTCTTCGTTCGTTTTGTTTTTTTACCAATCTTGGTTTAAGTTATTTCGTAGCACCCGAAAACCATTGCATCGTCGCGCGCGCGGTCTGCCCCCGTCGAGCGTTCACGACACCGACGAGATGGCGTTGAGCGGCGATCCCATCTGCGTGAGCACTTTGTCCAGCCACTGCAGCGGCCCGTTGAGATGGATCTCCACCCAGCACGGCGTCGACGTCACGTCCTGGCGGTGGTACTCGGCGCCCCAGCCCTTCACGAACGACATCCTGCGAGCGCAAACACAGAAGAGCGTCACGTCACGGTGCCACACACACTGTGCAGGCTGCACACGTCAGTCGGCACAGGAGCTTAGACCACCGACACATTGCAGTGCTGGCTCTAGCACATAAAGGTCACAGTCGAATAAGGTAGGCAGGGATTTTAGTTGGACGACATTCAATGTAATGGTCCTTAATTTTTTGTCCGTGAACAGTCGGGGATATGAGGCGCAAGGACGGTTAAGTTACCGTCACACTGCTAATGTGGATAATGTGAAACTACTGCGACTATGAGATCTCGGAAATATTATACTTAAGAATTGATCAGCAATACTATAAAATTCAACTCAACACTGCAGCAATGTCACAATTTTATTTCAATGGAGAATTGTTTCATACTTTGATCCCATGCAAAATCTTTCAGATGAAAGAAGACAGTAATATGGTGGAAAATTTGAAGAATTTAATTTATCAAGGATTAAAATTCAAAATAGCCAGTACTTCTGGAATTATCACCATGTCAACAGACCATTGCATTCCTTTCATTTCTGTTGTTTCTGGGAGTACAGAACGCAGTTACGAACGCAACACAATCAACATTATGACTGGATCAAGGAAATACTCGACCCTCCATCACACCCATTTCGTCCAGCGAAACTCACCGAATTGTGCACATTTTGGTGAGCTCGTAGACCGCCTCAAAGCCGTGATTGACACTCTGCGACAACAACTGCGCAAACTCTTGGTTGTTGAAGATCTTCAGCGAGCAACTCGGCGGAATCTTGCAGACGGTGCTTGGATGGAAGCTGTGGTGGTGGTTGCAGTTCCGCGATTGCACAAAGATGGCACTATCAGACTTGTTTTGAGCGTACACTTCACCCCCGATGTAGAATAGTTGCACGCCTGGAAAAAAGAAATGAATTATCAATCACAATAACATTATTCAGTGCATTTGCTCTGCTCGAGTGGCTGGAAAAGTCAGAAAAACTGAAAGGAAACTATTTTACAAATAATTGAAAGCCATATGTAGTTTTCTAGGTACAAGACAACGAAATTTTGACATACAAATATTGTAAAGGGTATAATGTTTAGTATAATTTGTAACTAAAAGTTGCTCAAGATGTTCAGATACTTTTCACATCAAACGGAGAGAAACCGACCACAATAAATTGATGATAAATACCTTTCCCTATGTGTCTGCGAGTATTTTCGATTGTTGAGTTGCGATTGACATTGCTGAGTTGGCCCAGGCAAAAGCGGTCGGAATTATTGCTAGGGTTGGTGAATCCGTCGACGACAATCACATTCGTCTGACAATGGAACACTTCGCCCACCCGACAGTTGAGCTCATAGTATGCGATGCTCGCCCAGTAGACCGGTTCCTGGTAGGACACGGGAGCCACTTCCCCAGACATCACATTGTTCGAAGTGTCCATGGACGTGGCGTCGTTCAGGTTCGACCCTTGTCCAACCTCATCGGGAGGCGTGTAGGCGGGGGGCGGCGTCTCGGGCAGCCCGTTGCTGCCGTACGGGCTTTGCGGGCTTGAGTGCTGGCTGCCCGGGCTAGGAACCGAGCTCAAGGGGGAGTGTGGCCCGGGGCTCATGTGAGAATGCGATCCGTTCGTGAAGCCTCCCGACGAGTAGGATACGTTGTGCGGCATCGCCGGTTCGGGTATCTGCTGGAAGGGGAGTAGATTGTGGCCGGGGGCAAACTCGCTGTGGCGAGGAACGAGAACTGGCGGTAGAACTGGACTTTCTACCCGTTTGTAATGGTACGGGTTAATGCAGACTTCTTTCTGTTTTGCGGAGAATGGAAACCGACAGTTCTCCATTGGTTTCAACTCGTGGTGCGATTGTAGATCTGGCCAGCGCCATACTCGGCAGTAAATCACGTGAGGTAGTCCTTTTCTGTGTGACACTTGAAGTCGTCCATCCAAACTTCTCGGAATCGTGACACATTCACTGGCTTGCCCTGGAGAACTGAGAGCACGCTCCAATTCTTCAATGGCACCTTTCTTTTTCTTTAATTTCTTTACTAAAGAGTCGACTGCTTTTTCTGCCCATTTCTCCTCTTCATCTCCCTGCTTCCAGCCAAGGAGCTTTTTAACCGCCGGACTTGTGAATGAGAACAGGCTGTTCAGGGAAGAGATTGGACCCCCGGAACCCGACGACTCGGCCTCATCCCCATCCATAGCAACAGTCTTGAAAACAGAGGAAAAGTGATTAAGGGACTACTATCAAAGTCATTTTTCCTAGAAATAGCATGTCACTAATGAAAAGAGTGAGTAAGTGCATGATTCACCACATCACATTCAAATTCACTGTTGCACAACTCAGGCACCAAGAGAAGCTAGTAGTCAAAATAATAAAGATCTTATCATTACAGGTTAACCTCATTATTCAGCTGAGTTTGCATTACTTGTCTTGCAAAAGCATCATATGAGTTGTTATTTTTCATCTTGAATAGCACGTGTTTCATGGCTAGGTTTATTTACAAAATATATTGAGTCCTCAACACAAAAAATAACAGCACCTAGCTTCGAACAAGCCAATCATAATAACATGAGCGAACGCGAAATAAGTCACGGATGCTGAGATAACTTACCTCCATGATTACTAAAGTGTCTTCGTGATGTTCCTGTTTATATTAAAAGCACAATCAACCCTTGAATAGCCTGCTACCATTATCCTTTGAAAGGAAAATCGGTCACCGACGAATCTCTCTCGAGGTAAATGGCTTCTGAGTTCTGGCCTGCTAACTGGCGGTGGCAATTGGCGACAGCAAGGCGGCGAGCAGGCCTCATCACGCACCACTCGGCTCTGCTAGATACATCCGCTCGATCAGAAATTAAAATTTCTCACATCATACACCACAAGTACATATGAATTTATCAGATAAGGTATATTTGATTGCATAATTTGCGTGCATTAAAATTCACTGTCACTCCATGTGTATCCATTTAACCTGCCAATAGAAAATCACGCGCCAAAGAAGAACTTTTTCTTCCGCGCAATAAAATTCATTAAATCTTTTGAACACAACCAACCGCAGCCAGTGGATCTGGAATTGGGTGGTCACTGGAGGCGGCATTTAAAATGAAATGAAATGAAATGAAACTCAAAAATGCCCTTTCAGTAATTTGTCAATCGCCATTACATATATTGCATAATACTGATTATATAAATACTAAGATATAAAATACTAGGTGCATCATCAGCCAAATAAATTAAAAATAAATGCGACTAGAAAAAATAACAGACATGAGTCCTAGCTGATCAAACAATTTAATTAAACTATCATTTGATAAAGCAGGCTACAGCCAAGAGCAAACTTGATCATTGAGAAGAGATTTTAAATTTCAAAATTGCTTAATTATTATCACTATTTTGTGCTTCTAAACAGTCACCAATGGTGTCTGTAAATTTCTGCAAATCGGACTAATGGTGTCTTGAACACTAATTCGAGGTGCTGTTATTTGCTCCGGGAAGTGCCACGGCTTCCAGCCGGGGTTGTGGTCCTTCTTCCAATCAGGATAATTCAGTGATGCATTTAAGAGCTTTTTCACCATCTGCAAAATAAGGAATACAGAAAATTCTTAAGAAAATATCCATTGAAGCAATTTTTGTTCACATTTGTTCCAAAAATTGAATTAGGAAGCAAGTTATTTTAATATTACACTTTTTAAATACTTTTAATTCCTTAGAAAAGAAATCCTCAAATAATTATTTGATTATAATTCCACAGCTATTTTTATGAAATAAGTTAAAACATAAAAAATTATGTTGAAAATGGTTGAAAATGGTTCCCTCCACCGGTATCCAGGAAATTCCTTCATTTTGTACCCCTAACATTTCAAATAAAAACTGTGGCTTTATATTCCTTTTCCCCCAGAGGCCCAATTCCCATTCTGAAACAGTGTTTTCGCATGAATCATCCTTCCAGTCATTGGAAATTTTAGTTTGGAAATAACTGTGTTAATGATTTTGGCTCAAATATAATTCAAATTGAATCAATATAATAAAAAATTACCTACGTATGTTTTCAAGACCAAATTTCTGAGAAATTTTATTGTGTGGCAATCGTGGTGTAGTCGAATACTTTGCAACAAGATAATTTAGTTTTGCCACATACCTTTGGTGCAAATATTTGTGTAACTTTGTTGACTATCCAATGAGGCAGTTTTCCTTGTGGGTCAGATTGTGATACATATCCTAATTGACAGCCAGTGGCACGCGCTGGCCGGATGAGAAATCCAGTGAGGAATGAGACTGCTCGCACGAAACCCTTACGAGGAGGAAAGTCTCGATGAGCGACCGAATGATTGAGAATGAATTTCTCCTGACCCGTGTCCAACCAAGAGCGCTGCAGCACAAAGTCTCGGTTATGCAATGGTGATGGACAGGTCACTGAGAAATAAAAAAAATGCTGTTATTGAATCGCTTAAAAATAGGCTATTATAGGAATTAGATATTAAGACGTAACCTCTTACTTGCATAGTATCCAATGTCATTGTTTGGATTAAGGCATCCTATATCATGAGACTCAATCATATGCTGGTCCCAAACCTTTCTATATTCAGGATCGTGGAGAACGTCATACATTTGATCAGGGCTAACGTTCTCGAAGATAGTGTCGATTTTTATCATTTTGAAATTTGTATCACATGAAGGTTTCGTCCACACCTTCGTATGCTGCTTTTCGTAATCAAGCTTCCAGCCATCGTGATCGTCAAGTAGTCTTCTTAGGCGCTCAAAGTCCTGGTCTTCCGCAACTTTTACCTCGCCAACGTTCATTTTCATTGAGCTGAAAAATAATATTCATAGTTGTTTAATTCTACCCAAAATACGCAGTTATTTTAGATCAAAAATACTATTAAAGGTCTGTATCTGTCAAAGCCAAACTAAACAATATTGACTTACCTGTATGCAAATTGTGGAGAACCAGAACTTTTTTGACAGCTTAGTCATAACCTTCAGTCTCCACGAATACGTCAATACACTTTCCCCCAATCTCGACTCCATCGACACTGCCAAACCAACAACCAAACATGTTTCTAGAATCAGTCATAAATTAGCTCATACCCCATTGCCACTTTCCTAATTTCTGAAATCCATAACGCAGTGCAGTATTAAAGGTGGGCCACACAGCCCCTGCCCATCCTTCCTTCACCGGGTGCAATCTGTCTAATAGCACACACAGATGCACCTCATGCACGACTGTCGTGCAATTCGTAGTTCTATGCTATACGCAAGACGCGCCTGACATAGTGGGAGGTTTTCAATGAAACGTCACATTGCGTTGACGTTTGGTGTGTCAATTCGCTGTCAGTTAATCAACTAGTTAACTAATTGTTTATAAATCACGAACAATTAGAAATGCGCGTATATTTTGGAGAAAAATGTTATTATTATTTATTTCAAGTACTACCTCATTGCATATTTATAAAGATTAAGTCTTGATAAGTGGCTCGACCCTAATGTTTCTAGACTTAAGCTAAAACCCTCGCCACTGTTGTGTATTTACCATATTATTCTGATAGATATTTGGGTTAGAAGTTTGCATTTTTTTAGTATTTATCAACGTGTTTGAAAATATAACAGTGATCAAAACGATGACTCTATGAATTTGGGAGTTTTCAATAGGGTCAACTCGAACACCAAGGTCAGTAGTTGTATCAGCATACATTTAACCAGCTTGCTTTACCTACTTCTGTTAACTCTAGTGTACATTCGTTTCAGGGAGGAGGAATGTACTCTGAATGGGCATCCCTCACTCCTGTCATTCAGAATGGCAACGAGGAGAGTCAGAGCGTCTTGCAAAAGTTTCCCCTCGTAGTTGGCAAGGAAGTAGCGCTGGTCATTGTCCGCCAACTAGCTACGAATCTCGGCATAAAACATCAAGCAGCCGAACCAAGTCTACTGTCAACGGATCGAGAAGTTCAGTGGTGCATGGAAGTAATTTGTTTTGGTCTTAGTCTTCCGTTGAGTGAACATGATACGATCCGTGATTGCGTCCATGTCTACTGCGAGTGGCTGTCAGCACTGCATCCTGTGGCCAAGATGTCAGTTCCGAGGCCGGTATGCGAGGATCCAAATCTGTATGCCAGGAAGATGATTTCGCACTTCCACAATCTGTTTGTACCTCGGAAAGGCGAAGGTAAATATTGGGAATTTTTTATTACGTTAACATACCATTCAAGAAATAGTATAAGAGATAATCACTTATGCCATGTTTTTCTTTCCAAGTCTGGTCCTTTCCATATTTGGATCTGGGTAATTTTGATTTATTAATTTTGTTCTGCACATTTTCAGTTAATTAAAATCCATTTGAAAATTACATTGTATTCATGATATAAATTGATGCATCCAAATCATGAATAGGAAATCCATGTCAAGTGTATTTTTATTAAGATAGTACACATTGATAAATTATTAAACTCAAGTTTTGAAATTGTACTATGCATTTACTTGGGACGATTTCAACTGAAATTTACTGCCGCATTATAAAATCTGATCTGATCATGATTGGGGAGCAGAAGTGTTGAGTTGAATTGCTAATTTCAGGGGCAGACACGATCAACAGGCAAGCAGTGCTCTGCCATAGAGTGCTCCGAACGCTCCAGCATCTTGCTCAACTCTCACACAGCCTCACTAGAGACACGTGGGAAGTGTTGTTACTCTTTCTGCTTGCAATCAACGACACTCTTCTAGCACCGCCCACAGTTAAAGGTGATTGTTGTTGCTGATCATGCTGTTGCTGATTACTGATTAATGTTTTAATTACCTACTAATAATTTCTGTTGCTGATTATGCATCAATTGACAGACTACGAGAAAAATTATTTAATCTTATACAGTGATTACTACCTATGCAGAATGCACTGTGCACTAAACAAAAAAATTAATATTTGACAAAATGCTTGTAGGCTGAAATAAAAAGCATTCACTGAGGCCAAACCTTTGAAATTGATATGAGATAACAATAATGAACCTGTTACCAGTGCTATTTCTAGTATCTATGAAATAGCTATATAACTACTAGCAGATAAGCTTTAAACACCATTATTCAGAGCATGTTCAGGGAATTATAATTAAATTGTGTGCATCAGAAAATAACTGGTGATACATGATTTATTGTCTGTGGTGTACAGTTTTGCTTTGTTAGGATTGCATTTTTGGCCCAAAAAGTGCATTGGTCAATGTTTCGACCAGATTTGTGTTCGTTTGACCAAACTCCTGAAGATGACTTTGCCGACGTGGTCGAAACGTCAACCACGGCCCTTTGTTGGGAAAAAAATATATCCTAACAGAGCACCGCAATTTTAACCAAGACAAGATTTACCGATCGTTTCCCACACGTTACGATGCGCAGATGACGTTGGCGATCAACTCTGCGAACGCGTGCTGAGCGTTCTGTTCGAGGTGTGGCTGTTGGCGTGCACGCGGTGTTTCCCGTCGCCGCCGCTCTGGAAGACTTTCCGAGAGACTTGCATGAACTGGCGGCATCGGGTTGCGCTCGTGGAGCAGTGGAACCGAGTCAACCTGGCGCTCACCGCTCGGCTGCTTACTTTCATGTACGGCCCGACTTTCCCAGAGCTAAAAATACGTGAGTGGTTCGGTTTTCCGTTTCGTTTCCATCTTCAATGTTGCCAAGTGGAGAGATCCAATCAGTCTTCATGTTTACTTGCTGAAGAAAAAGGCACATTTTATGAGTTATAACCCCAAAAACCAGAAAACCATAGGTACCTAATATTTGTCACTTTTTCCAAAGAAAACAGGCATTTCCATCTGTGATCCGTGTCTTTCCCCCTGTGGTTTCTAGCCGAAGAAGATGCCCAGTTGATACCTGCAGGAATGACCAATGATTGCATTGCTCAGTCTTGGTTCCGTCTCGTCACCTGCCTCGGAAATCCTGTGCACATGTGTCAGCCGTCGGCAATCAGCCAGACGCAGAAGTTTCTGCAGTTCGCCATCACGAGCGAAACTGTCATCGATCCTTGCCAGCATCCCTGTCTGGCCCAGCTGCCTCTCATCTTCCTCAAGGCAATCAAAGGCCTGGCACATCAGGTATGAGCTAGAAATGCATTAAACGCCGGTATAACTTGCTATGCTGCATCTTTACCCGAGTATTCACTGAATTAAAGGAAATGTAAAAGGAAATAAATATAGATTTGTCCATTATAATATGGTTTCATGTAATGGTATTTGGTAATTATGTAATTAATTCCTTTTCAGAAGAAACACAATGTTTGATAGATTCTCAGTCAAAAACTGTAACTGAGTAACATTTTAACATTTAAAAATAGTAATTGCCAATTGGTAAAAAAATAAAGCATGACCCGAATGTCGAATGTATTTGTGAACAGGTGGATGCGTTCTTGGGCATCGCGCAGAGCGGCCAGAGCTTGGCGTGGGAAGAAAGCATTTCTAGCGAGAGAGGAGGCGCCGACAAGAAAGACAACTCCCCTCACTCGCCGACGCCGCCGCCGATGAGGAGGCTGGCCAAGAGTTTCAGTGTCGCTCCGTCAGCCGTCAACCGCGGCATGCCCAAAGCGTCGCTCGTCAACATTTCAAACGTTCCCAGCTCAAAGTCGACTACCAATTCGGGGCCTCCGTCCGCAACCAGTTTCACTTGTAAGTAAATTGATTCACACTTTGCTGAGAGCTATAAAGTTAAGAATCAATTCAACTCGATTTGAATGGTGAGGTGATTGATTGATGTCTTGATAATTGACTTGATTTTAGACCCTTGATAAAGCAAAACGTCGGGGAAAGAATGAGTCTGGTAGCGTAGCATTCATTTACCCAGTTGAATAGTTCTTCTGAAAACTACATGCTAAAATTAGGAAAAGTCACAAGTCTTAAGAAATTAATCCTGTTCCCTTGTATTTTCCTTGCTGTTACTGTTACGGGTTCACGTTATTGTTGATTTGAACCTAAATGCAAATAGGTACTCGTTGCATGTATGGCAAAAAATTATTATTAGAAACAAGATTTGTATTCCTACTGGGTTTCCGTACCGGCAACCTTTTCATTTTTCAATTATGCGGAATGCGGAAAATTACGGGTAAGTTCCGGCTTTCGTTTCCTATACTTCCTGTGGAAAAAAAGCTGAATTCTACCCAAAACCACACAGTAAGAAACAGAAAAAGTTAGTGAAAAGGGGCCCAGAACATATCCCAGGGTATGTATCCGGGAACAGATACAAATTATGGAATTAATATTTTGCCTCCAATATTAAAAAGAGTCGACATTGTTTTGTGCCCAGCGAGCAACTGCGATTGGGTCCGTACTGCGCTGGCGGCGGACCGGCCAAAGTGCAACAGCGTGCTGCACTTGTTCGGGGAGTGGCTGCTCGAAGCCGCGCTCATCGACTGCGCGGAAGAGTACGAGCCGGGACGGGCGCACGCTCTCGGCGCACTCTGCCGCATCGTTTGCGCCAAGAAGACGGGCGAGAACATCGTTCCTGTAAGCGTTCCGTCAATGCCCGCTCGACACAGATCTGGTAGAGATATCTGGGGGAATGCGTCAAATACGCAGAAATCTTACGGGTTGAAACCTCGCTAAATGACATTCCTAGTACTTGTATAAACAGCATGTTTAAAATTACAAATTACAAAATTACAAGTTGATCCGATGTTGATCATGTTTCAGTAAGTTCTGATTTGGTAGTTCTAATATTTCAGTATATAATCCTGAAATAGTATTTTACTGATAGTAAATATCAAAGCAATTCCAGCTTGAATATTCAACACATTAATTTAAATTTAGAAGTTTGGTGTCGTAAAATATTTGCAATGTGTCGTTACTCATTACCAATTACCGTAACACAGAGCGGAGAAAGGTCTTATCGAGAGACAGGACAAGTTACCGTTTGAAAACGCACGTGACTCGCTGCCACTGCCAACGAATCCAATCTTCCCGACGGGGTTGGCATTGCGTTGACGTTTCGGGACTTTTCGCAGGTCTACCTGGCTCGGTTCTACCTGGGCGTGACCCGCGGTCTGGCTTCGAGGGGAGACACGCTGGCAGCGGTCCTGCTCAACTCATCCGACCTGCTGCGGCTGGATCTCGACGGAGTGCAGACCGTTTTGCCGGCGATTATCACGGCGCTAGAACTTGTGCTGCCAGACAAGGAGCTCAGTCTCAAGTAAGATGCCTCGGAATTGAAGTCTTTGAAAGTCCATGTCTATTTTGAAAAGTCTATGCTGAAAAGAATATATTTTCGGATTAAATTCCTAAATGTTCTAAAAAACCACAAAACTAACCAGCAAGCTCAGAAAATACTGTGACGTGTAATCAGAGCTGTGCTCATCTTTCAATTTTCTAAAGAAAGGCATATCCAGAGGCAATCAACTACGTACATAAGAGATAACTACGATTTTTCTCTGTTTCGAGCAATATGTGGTACTAAAAAGGAGCTGGTTCGTCGGCATTTTGACCAGGACTTAAATAAAACGGTCCACCGTGAAACACTATTGCAATGATAACGAATCGCAAACGATTTCAGAGTCAGCTGGGGCAGCAAGGCAGAACTGCGGCGAGCGTCGATACACTTGCTGCTGTCGATGCTGGTACTGCCGCTGCATTTCTGCAACCTGCCGATCAAGGATCTGTCGGGCGGTCCGGCCGTCACCTTCGGACAGCTCAAGCCGCGGCTGGCCAATCTGCTGATCAACGCGCTGCAAGTCGAAGCCGACTCGCAGAATGCTCAGATGCTTCTCGGTAAATAATGCATTTTTATGTTGTGATTTGTCGGTATTTTCTACATGTGATCAGGTCGTATTTGAAAAAGCGGCCATACGTTTCGCCAAATAGTGGAACTAGATCCGCACGGCGCTATTTCGAAATGTCAAAATCAAACACTAGAAAAGTGGCCAAACATTTTATTTAACTCTTGCATACCTTCGAGCCCCCTATCAGTAACTTGCATATGTGGCAAGAAGAGGCTTTTATGTTTCAGCATCTTTTTTCTTCATAGATGAGTAAAGCTTTAAAGAAACGATTCAAGATGTCGCTAAATGATTTAGGACACTTCTGCAATTATCTTTGTAGAAGGAAGTCGTTGAAACGCAAAAAAACTATGCTCGTCATTGTTCTTGAAACTCTACACCCTGAACTCAGCATGTCTTATTCAATAATGCAGGTTAAGTTTGGGGAAGCGAAAGCTAATTCCGCATCTAGTAGCCTGATCCTATTTATTACTTCTTGTTTCCATGTAAAAAAGAACTTATTGGTTGGATTGGACCTAGATTACACATGATTCATTGATGATTCATGTGGTACATGAACATATGAACATATGGTCGGGAAGTAGGAAGGCAGAAAAGCAGAGCGACACAGCCTACTGAGTAGAAAATGAAGTAGTGGAGAAAGTGCCCTTTTCGGTGATTACTCATATTTTCAATTCAAGTTGACAAGATCTTTGCCATGTCTTGCAGGTGGCTTGCTGCTGGCGGTGACCGATTCGGCTGCTTGTGCCTCGTGGGACACCGAGTCTCAGCCTGCTTCCGAGCCGCCAGAACGACCCACCAACCTCCTCTCCTCCGGTAAGTTTATGAGCCACTTCTCTCTCACGCCTAACAGCGTTGCACTCTCGCTAGACATTCACGTCACTTCATGTCACTCCACTTCACTCCACGTCACTCACTGTGGTTGCTGCTCCGAATTCACTTTAATTTTGCTTCCACTCATTATTATTTTTACAATTACAATTATTATTATTATTATTTTTACTTTGACTTTAAAGCCGTGCTTCGTTGAGAAATGCACAGTGCGGTCGGTAACAGATTTATTTTCCGTGATCCTGGAGTAAACAGTTAACTTTGAGGGTCCTGCATTTTATGCTGTAAACTGTACTGTGAAAATTGATGAAAGAGTTCAAAATCAATTTTCTCTTTAACTGCAGTCCACTATGCAATTTCTTTTAATCTACAATATACCATGGAATTTATAAGCGCAGTTATCTCTCCGGTTGAAGATCGCTGCTTCTTTCAATGAAAGCACGGCTTTTTAAATAATTTGACCCCGACTCATTAACTGACTGGCTGGCTAATATTATTATTTTTCGTTATCGTTTTCGTTTTCTGTATTTGCCGTTGTCCTGGTCTAACGTTTATTTATCCGTGCCCGTGTTTTTGTTCCTGTTTGTTTTGCCTGGTTCGTATCTGCATCGGCTGCCATTCGGATCGCTAGACACGACTTCGAGCATCGGAGATGACGAACTTGCGTCATCGCTGCTTGATTTACCGCCTGGGATTAACAAAAGTAACCACCACATCCGTATGCGTGCTCG
Source organism: Nemurella pictetii (assembly GCA_921293315.2). Taxonomy (NCBI): domain Eukaryota; kingdom Metazoa; phylum Arthropoda; class Insecta; order Plecoptera; family Nemouridae; genus Nemurella; species Nemurella pictetii. The sequence continues at coordinate 20,243,396 of OV121116.1, read as the reverse complement.
CTTGTATGCGTGCCCGCTTGTTTGTGTGCTCGCTTGTTTGCGTGTTTGTTTGCGTGTTTGTTTGCGTGTTTATTTGTTTGTACGTTTGTCTGTTTGCCTGCCTGAATGCCTGCCTTACTGCCTACAGTCTTCTACGGGTGCGTTCGACTGATAGATTCAACGATTTCTCCTGGTGCTAGGAGTGACTTCAAGTGTTCGAGTGCGACTCAGTTGGGATACTTCTTGCTTCTTAGTTTTAAGAATTATGTTTTTCATGGAATAAAGGTGACCCCTTATTTTTACAATATTTAAAACCTCACTTTCTACCTTGATATACATATTCTACTTTTATTAACAGTTTTTTACAATTTTCTGGTGGTAATGGAATCAATCTAGTCGTGAGATCACATATTTTAAAACTAACGCAGAATAAACACTTTAAAGGTCTAGGTTATTTCAGTTGCTTGACTAATCTTTTTCTGGTGATATGAGATGATATTGTTAATAGTCCTCTGCATATACATATTTTCGTCCAGACTATTAGAATTCTCATAAATAGTTTGCAAAGCCCTGTCTACTCAGTGCTATATAGTATTTACTAAAAATTGAGACAAAGAATTGCATCCGTATTTTACCTGCATACAGATCCAAGTAAGTATAAACTATCCACTGTCTGGTCTGGTTGATAGGTGACGGAATCAAACTCAACAATCACATAGATAGCTTCAAGCTTGTACTATTGTCACTCGGTGAATTGTTTCTAGCCAATGAATTGCTATTTCTGTATGTATTTAGAGATGTTTCATGACTTGTGTAATCACTTGCTTACAAATATTTTCAATCTTAATTGATGCAACAGTAGTGGCAGTGAGGGAATAATACAGGGTGAACAGTAACTGTGGTTATAGTTCTAGATGAATAGAATAGAAATATGGCAGTGGAGAAACAAATATTCGGAAAGCATGACACATGCAACGTTGGTAATTAAATCTTACATATTAACAACAACCAAAAATTCAGCTCCATTTAAGTACATTGCAATATTTCCAGTGTAGTTTCAGATTAGAAAGCTTTTAAACAAGCCTATAGAAACTTCAGTAGATTTCAGAAAATTAAGGTTGTGCATCCTAACAATTCATGCTCCTTTTTGTAGCCATAAAATTTTCCAATGTCAACCTTCGACTTATTGAAAGAGAACATAGGTATAAATCGACATCGTACTCCGACAGCGAGAAAATAATCTCTGGGCGGCGTTTCAGACTCTGCCCATGCATTGTTTGTCCGCGCCACATACCTTGTCTGCCACCGACTGATATCCTCGTGGAAAACAGACTTGCAAGTGTCGCTGGCAGCACTCGAGCTGCTCTCCGGACTAGCGGGGACCCACGTGACGCACACAGGTACGTCCTAGCAGCCGCTGGCGATTTTACAACGCTATAGTGCTTACTTTCACTCAGCTAGTGTTTACAAATCGACAGCCAACTCCGAAACTCCGCCAACTCCGACACAGGAAACAAGATTTCGAAGATTTTTGGTATTGAATAGGCAATAGCCATGTAGGCTTACGCGTAGGTCTGTGTCAGCATAGCTTTTTTTTAATTCTAATACTCGCAAGGTTACCTTTATCTCATCTATAACTGGCTAAATCTGGATTTAGGTTTTATAGGAAACCAATGGCCAGCACTGCCATTATTAGAAATGCCAAAAACCTACAAACAAAACTTGGTACTGCACTTATTATATTTTTATATCGAAGGCTAGATTCTATGTTTACTTATTCCAACAGCACCTGATTCTTTCATTCTCTCCTCCCTCCGTCCGTTCGACGTCGATACCGATCGCACGGCCGACAAAGACTAATCATCACCTACATTTGCGCAGACGCCCTGGAATGCAAGCGAGCAGTCAAGTGGGTGTGCGACTACATCGCCTACCAGTGCTGGCGACCGCCGCCCTCTCACTCGAAGGACCTGCACTCGAGCATCGTTGCAGCGTTCCATTGCCTGTGTGCCTGGCTGATGGCCCACCCGTACTTGCTCCAAGACAAAGACTGTCTGCACACCGTGCTGGAGGTAGTCGAGCTGGGCATCTCCGGGTCAAAGTCCCAGGGAAAGCCGGGCCAGCCGGTTCGAATGAAGGACGAGAAGGAGCTGAAGCCGGCATCGATGCGCGTTCGAGATGCGGCGGAAGCATTGCTGACGCTGATCTTGGAACAGGTGAGTCGCGGGGCGGTGTTCATCCATACAGTGACCCGAATAACTCACCCACTTGCCGAGGTCCTAATATTCGGGCTGCTACACAATGATTTACCATCAAATAGAATATTTCCAATATTTTGGAGATGTTTTTGCTTTCAATGTTAGTTTTGGTGGGTTTATGGGAATTGTGCTCTGTGTTGTGCATCTCCTGTGCTGAGTAGCTTTTGTTAATCTGACAGGTTGGGTGCTTTCCTTCTCCTACTGGTCCCGAGTCTGTATCTTCGTTGATGGATGAAGACACACTGCTGCGCCACTGCAACTCCAATCAACGTTTCCGATACTTTGTACTCGATGATGCCATCCTACTGGCTCTATTAGAAGAACCACTCGCTAATGACCAAGGTAATTACTGATCGTACGCTTTGGCACTAGTATTGGAAAAAACGCGACGAGTCGTGAAAGAAATACAGCTGCGGTATTATATCCGCAACCCGCTTAATTTTTCTTTTCGGTTAAGTTTGCCCCTTTCTTCGGTTCGTTGAAGAAACGTTATTTGAATTTGCGTTTAGGCTTAAATTGACCCAGTTGGCAAAACAGATGGGATCGTGTACGGAACGTAAAGTTACGATTCGATCTAATAAATGGGTAATGCGTAGACGGGCAGCCGACGGTGACGCTGTTGATCCGCGGCCCGTTTGGCCGACACGCGTGGACGCTGCAGCTGCGGCAGCTGGCGCGACACAAGGCGGGAACGCAGTACCACGCCGCCAACCCCGGCCGGCCGGTGCCGATGTCGTCGTCGGCCGTCAAGCACGACGTCAAGCCTCGCTACTTCCCCGAGTCGGTGGACAAGATACCCACTTGCGATGCGTGAGTTACGGCAGGGACTCGTCAGCTGGCCAGCTTGTCCGTAAACTGACCTTGTTTTTGGTTGATTTTTAACGTAGCGTAGCGCTATGATCGGCAGTTCAGTGCCACTCCTGATGCCATTTTGGATGATTGATAAATGTGAAGCTGACTTCAATTTAGATTTTGCCGTTTTAGAAACTACGGGCTGTTTGGTTTGATGGCGTTTCTTTGTGCTCTGTACTGGGGCACAAAGGAAACTTAACTTTTAATGATGTGCTGCTGTTGCTAAACGAGCTTTAATGGTTTTTCTTTGTTAAGTTGGATCCAGGTTGAGAGATATCAATTATACAGGCCTGCCATGCATGTTTATTAAAACATCGGACAAGCCGTACATCCCGTAGAACACTACCAAATAGACTTTAAAAGCACATCACATGAGTTATTTTAGCGCAACTAAAGTTGACCCCTATAACTCGAGATGTATATTTAAGAAAACAGCTACGAGAATTTGTGTCCGTCTTTCAGCGACCGATCAATACCGTGGCTGGCATCGCTGAAGGTCGATGCATCGCTGTGTCGCGCTGTGGAGAAGCAAGCGATGCTCGAGCAGAAAGACGAGCCCAATGAGAACCAAGAGCCGGCACAGGAATGCGTGCCACAACCTCCCTGCCACCAGTTCCAGACTGCACGCCTCTTTCTGTCGCACTTTGGGCTGCTCGTAAGAACACTCGGCTAGTTCCATCGCTAACCGACTCTAGTCGGCTACTATTAGTAGTCCAGTATACTCTAGTACTCGAGTACTTTACTCTAGTATATTATAATCAAATAATAATTTACCAATTTCATGCGGTGAGACAATCATTGTTATTTTTGAGTGTGGTTTTGAAGTGTGAGCTCTGATAGGAGAGGTTTTTGGTCCCGATGTTGACCATTTAAACCAAAGACGTCTTCAGGGTGACTCCGAAGATTTCACCTGAGCGTCACTTGAAAGTTCAGATGTCACGAGTTCAGTCATCCTGAAGATGTCGATGCGCTTTTTGACTAAACTTCGGTCTCCACAGTCCTGCTCAAGACCAAAAACCACTCCCATCATAGCCGACACCGCAGAACCACATCATCGCATGGCTCTGACAACCTTTGGTATTCGTATATTGCTCTGTTGCGATCACCAATAAATGATAATAACTGAAACTAACTGAAAACTTAATGCGATAACTGTGTGTGGACAGAGTGGCGAGTCACTCTGCGCTCTCGACTCGGAGAGCGCAGGTTTCGCGCGAGACGTGGAGCTCCTCGACGCGGCGAGCGCGCGAACGCAAGACACCGTATTGGTCGCGTATGTCTGCGCGGGCCAGACGGACATCGCGCAGATCGTGAGCCCGGCAGCCACCGATCCACACTACCACCAGTTTGTGCGTTCGCTCGGCTGGGCCCGCAGTCCAAACGATCCCAACGTCTTCTGGGCGGACGCCAGCTCGGAGATCACGTTTGTCACGGCCAGCAGTCTCAACAAAGCTGCGCCCGAAGTCCAAGTGATCGTTGTCTGGTTGGAAAGCTATGAAGATCACCTGTCACTTCCTTTAGGTTGGTTACTTGTAGCTTACTCAGAGATTATGTAGCAGTATTACAGATTACAACACGCTGTTGTCACTATGTGTCATAGCGTGTCATCTCCGCTTAGGAAGACGACAAAGCAACTAATGGGTTAATAACGCATCGGTTTACTGTCTTATTTGTTGTCTAATAGAAATCTATGTTAAAATATCAGTGGCCGACACAGTAGTTATTTCCAACGATTGTTCATTTTTTAATGTATTCATTGACTAAAGTAGAGAATAATATTGTACATTTGACATTGTACTCTGAACTATGTGTTCAATATCACTAGCTGCGTTAGCATTTCATCCCCAAACAGATATGATATCGTTTTCAATATCGGCCCAGCTGTTTCCTATCCGAACATTGAAACGGCAACATATTGTTTCGACCGCAGAGGAGCTGGGCTTGGTGGCGGACGGCCTGGTCATCGGGCTACATTCCTTGCGCTCGGGGCTGCTCCGAGTACGACTGTCCGGCCTGCGTTTGGCCACCCCGCTCGTCGACGGGATGGTCGCCAGCAGGCGCGTCCTCGGCGCACTCGTTCGGCAGACTGCGCTCAACGCCTGTCGCCGACGCCGGCTTTACAACGACAGGTAGCCGCCGTTTACCTTACGTGATTTCTATTTGTAATTTGTTTATTTTTTCTAGTATCCTTATCTAGATTATCTTAAATGGTATTAAAATTAATGCGTGATCCGAACGATCTGAGCATCACTGATAAGTGATAGTTTCTGTCGAGCCACCAGGAACAGACACATTCATAGTCCCCGACAGTATTTTGGTCAGCTGATCATTGCTATTATTCAACATAATGTTTTCCCATATTTCCAAAATAATAAATTTTATCTATCTTTCAGACAGTTGATTTTTGTAAGAATCATCCATTATCCGATATAGATTTTTAGGGGTGCCTCAAAGCCACGAGCCCAAAAATATAAACCCCAGAGTTAAAAAAATTAAAACTTAAGATGCCCCAATGTCCAAATTGGGGTTAGTCCAGTATTTGGTGTGGGATGCAAATTCACCGCCTTCAATGTTAAATAAATATCTTAAGTGCATAAAAAGGGTAATTATTTTTGCCTGCCGTGACGTGACCCGAATGGAAGACAGCCTAGGGTAGCTAATGTTTCCGTGCTGGATCTGAAGCAAGTGATTATCGTGTCGGTGTTTTTGCGTTTGCAGTTACCAGCCTCCTCACGTAAGACGCCGGCTGAAGGTACAAGAGATGGCTTTCCGGTACCGGTGCCAGCTTGCGAGGCCTGACCTTCTCACCAAGCTGTTCTCCGAGCCGTAGCGTCCGATAGCAACCGATAGCGTCTCATTATCACACACTTTCAACCAACCGGATTTGAATGCGACAGCCAAAGACGTCAACTCACGACATTCCACATGCTAAGTGGTTAGCAACAGTATTTCATATATTTTTTTCTTGTATACAAAAAGGATACTAGAATGATTTGACTTTTTGGCATTCAAACCTAGATTGTTTTTGTGTGTTTGTTTTTGAAGCGGTGTTTTTTACGACTTATGAAATTGTGAATCCTGTAAAATCTGTTCGTAGCTCATTTCTGTGGCGAGCAGAGTTTATATTTTTCTACGAAAGAAAAAATGCATGCATTCTATTTCCTCAGTGGCAAGTAAAATTATTCCAAAGAATAAATTATTGACTAGGTATAGATATGTTATATTTATAGTTATGTTTATAGTTATATTATGTAAGTAGTTACACCAGGAAATTGTTAAATAATCACCGAACATTCCAAGTTTTTCATTGTTTCATTGGTATTCTCAGGAGAATGGATGCAAGTTTGATCAATTTCCCAATGTGCATCACAATTTATTTATTTTAATACACATGCCCTCAGTTGCACTAGGTAATAGGCATTATTACAAATATTTGACAATTTTATTTTTAATTCAATCCAATACTGAATATAGGCTTTATTAAAAGCACACTACTGTTATGATTTAATTAATTCTGGTTATATAATTAACAAATAAATAAAATTTGAGGCAATGTTAATAATCTTCTAAAACATTTTTAACAGTTTGGAATGTAACAATTGAAGCCTGATTGGTATAAAATCAAATCATGGTTAGTAAAGCCATTGAGGTAAGCAGCCAGGAATGTGTTTGCTCTTCAAGCGTTGAGCCGATGGGAGCGTGAAATATTCTAGCAGTTCCACAAGAACAGCCCGCATTCACGCATCAAGATAGTTAAAAGCTCACGAGGGGCCAGGAAAAAAAATAACACAGATGAGATAATTTTCAAACTGAACAATCAATAAGACAATCAAATTGGCATTAAGACTAGAGAGTCTGGTAGAAAAATAAAACAAACTCTAACCGTGTGCCCACGCCACCTAGGGCTCCCTCGTTAGTAGTTTGTTCACATCGGGCTGTAAGAATTCCTGAATGATCGCGTCGACCATTTCCTTCAACGTCTCCCTCAGAAAATCAACGTCGGTTTCGTCCGGCGCCGCACAGAGCTCTGTGTAGTACTTAACTTTTGGCTCGGTGCCACTCGTTCTGAGGGTAGTAACCAACCCGTTAGTGAACGTAAACGTTATCATTTGGCTAGAAGATGATATGGGAAGGATAGCCAGGTTGTCTGGCTGCGAAGAATCATAACCCGTGGTCAGGTCTCTGATCGAAGATATCTCGTACTTTCCCTCGAGAATAGACTCCGGATACTGGAAAAAAAACGGCCGTCGTTGATCACTTGCGGTAAGCTCTGCGACATGCAGTGTAGTCAGTAACAAGAAATGAGCGATTGGTGACAAATAAAAACATTTCTCACTGTGTTTGGTTGATCGTCTTGAAAGTGTCTCAGTCGTCTGAACAGTTTCTTCAAGACTAACGGATCGTAGCAAAGGAAGTAAGAGTTGTTGCTAATGTGACGACCGTATCTGCGATGGAGAAAAAAAGGATAAGTAGAGGTAATAATACAATAAGAACAGATTTGCCCATTTATATGTTTCCAATTGAATACATTGACATTGGACACATTGGACATATTGGACATGGCAACTGGCAACACACGCAGCAAATGGTGGGGCCTTAAAATTGACTGCATTAATGCTGGTACACCGCTACTCTTCAGGTACTGTAGCATCAGCTATTAATGGGTTAAAATAATGACCAGCACCGCCTTAACACCAGCCATCTGGCCGCACTCAGTAACGCAGGCGAAGTAACAAACCCAACTCCAAGTCCACACAAAGAGGAAAATCGCACTTACTCAGCGTAAAGCTGTTCCAACTTCTCAGCGAGCGACATTCCGGCCCGCGCCAAGTACGCCAGCATCTCGGCCACGTAGACGCCCGCCGATATGCCGTCCTTGTCCAGCACCGTTGTGCCGCACATGAACCCGATGGCCTCCTCGAACGCGAACAGCACCGTCTTTCCGGCCTCCCTCAGCTCGTACGCCCGGTTGCCCATCCATTTGAAGCCGGTGAGCGTCTCGACAAAGTTGAAACCCTCGGCCTTGGCCAGCGTCTGCAGGAACTTGGTCGACACCGTGCTGCCGAGCATGTAGACGTCCGCGCGGCTCTCGCCCTTGTGCCTCGTGTTCCAAACGTGCAGCGTCCACCAGCCTTGAAATCGGGGGGCCGGACGTGTCAACGGCTAGCGTCCACACAAAATACGTTTGCAGATCTTGCATGAACGTTATATGGAGTTTCTTGTCTTCAATGTTTTTTTTTTTTGTTTTTTTAGTAATGATGATTGGTTTGTTTGAAGTTCCCGGAGTCGGCATAGGATGGTTTTCGACATTAGGGTTATTCTGCATACAATGCAACTGGCATTGGCAGGTACTTCTGTTGAAAGTTTGATGTGACTTAGGTGGGTTTGGTTGTTAATGAAGCTAGTAACAATCCCCATGTTTGGTTAGAAGTATAGCTTTGCCTCATATACACATATTACATTCAATCAAAATTCTATCAAAATGATGTCATGATACCAACTCGGTAAAGCCAGGCATAGCACTTCGGCCTGTGATTTCCCTATCTTCCTCTGTTATTAAGCAGAGCTAATTAATATTTTTTTCCAAACTGATGATAAGTCCAGTGGGTATCTGACACCAATTTCTTCCGAGTGGAATTGGTCTATCGACCCAAATCGTTCCTCCGAAACTTGTGGAGAACCGATCACGGTGCAACCGGTCGGTCGAGCATACCTAGCAGCGTGCCCAGCTCGTTGCCGGTCAAGATGAGCCACGCAGCGGTCAGCTCGTTAAACTCAGCGACGGCCAGCCTGTCGGCGTCCGGGTCGTTGGCCAGGATGATCGACGAGTTCCACATCTCGGCCGTGCCCATTGCCAGGTCCAGTGCGCTCTTGCCCTCCTCGGGGTTTGGAAACTTCACCGTCGGGAATTCCGGGTCGGGGAACATCTGCAGCCCCACCGGCTTGAAGTCCTGCGTCACCAAGCCACCGTTGCCGTTTTAGAATGTGAATCGTTGCGGATACCTGGTTTCTGGTCTGTACGATTCGATGCAGCCTTGTTTAAAATAGATTTTTTTGGCTATTCCAAAGTCGCATATCTTCAACCAGTCTTTCTCTCATATCCGAGCTAGATGCGAAGTTATTGCCATCATATTTCGTAAGAATCGTGATGTTGAGTTTGGCTAAATTGCACCGCAACGTTCGGGTGATATTGAATCGGAAAATATCGAAGGCAGAAAATATTGCCAGTAATATCGCCAAATCAGACATTGCGGCAATACATTTGAGAAACAGCTAATCATGGTCATCCATTTGTGCAGGTGGCTAGCTGTCAATTTGAGTGATGGAGGAATTTTTATATTGAGTTACAAAATTCAGCATCAGCCAGAAAGGAACCAGGGTACCTATCACATTTAAATTTAGGTACTTATTTCAAATGGTGTTCTGTAATAATCAGTGAATTATTCAAATAAGCTAAAAATTTGTTTCAAAGCCCGTCGAATCGACGGATAAAGAAAATATTCCTCGAGTCAAGCAAGTTAAGCTTGTGGGAAAATACTTTAATCCCACAAGCTTCATCTTCTGGAAACGAACCGCCACATTTCTATGAGCAAATCAATTTCCCATTCATCAGCTTCCGAAAACAAAGCGATATTTCAAACTTTCTTTAACAAACTTGCCTTAAAATTAGCTGCCTTGAAAGCAGCCTTCATGAAGCGGTAGCCGACTCCGTGCATCGGAGTGTATGTGACGTTGATTTGCGACTGACTGTTCATGGCCAGGTCCAGACAGTTATCTTTCAACGTGTTGTAGTATTGAGCCATCACTTCGGCCAACGGATCTCGCAGGCTCTCTGTTTTCATCACCGTCTCTGTGTCCCACGAGCCGTCCCACGGCATCAAGTTGTCCAAGATGGACAGCTGGATGCGCTTGTCGTGCGGAGGGATTATCTGCGCCCCGTTGTTCCAGTAGAGCTTGTAGCCATTGTCGTCTTTGGGGTTGTGAGACGCAGTGATCATGATGCCGGCGAGGCATTTGTAGTAGCTGACACAGTATGGCACAAACGGCGTAGGAACCATCTCGGAGAACAGATACACGATGAATCCCTTATTCAAGAAGATTGTTGAGGCCAGTTCAGCAAACCTGTGATTTTTTTTAATCAAAAAGAGAAATTTTATTATCTTCAAATTATTTGGGGGCTGTTTTAAAGTATGAATGACTATTTCACAATAATTGCATGATTAAAGCATTTAACTATCACTGACAAGGACTAGTATGTGGTACATACTATAGGGGCCTAGCACATAAATATTACAGCTAATACAATTTAAAGATAGAAAATAAGTCCATCGGAGGGAGTTCTCAACATAGGTCCATTACATTTGGGTACCATTCAGCTTCTTCAGTCCTTAACACTTAACAAATTAACACTAGGATATAGATTTTAACTGAGAAAAAGCAAGCAATAGAGTTGTGCCGGTTTTACTTGCATCACACAACTTTTGTTTTAATAATCATTGAACACACCTCTTGCTGTTGTACCTCCCATCATAACCGATAGCTATGGAATTTTCCCCGGTCTTTTTCCAAGTATTTGTGGACAACACTGAAGCCTTGATAAGAGTAGTTTCCGCCGAGCTCATCGGAGTGACTTGTGCAGGCATCGTTGAAAGCAGATACGAGCAGAGACCCTGTGTCGTCTGAATCACCACTAGATCGTTCATCCGCGTGTATCCAGCACCCATCGGTCCCCGCAAGCCTGCCGTTCCAAATTCAAGGCGTCCCATCAGAAGTTCTTCCAATTCCTCATTGTTCTGATCCAACATCAGTTGTTTGATTGCGTCATGCGTGATATCATTCTGGAAATCATTAAATTTCAATGGTTTAATGAATTTTTTTTGTTTAAAGTAACTGCATGGTTAATTACTTCAAAGAAATCTTCTTATCTACCTTATCCCAAGCAAGCCATTCGTCAATCTTTTCTCCTAGGGGAGGCTGCGCTTGAATCTTTTTATCGTTTATCGGGATTGAGAGGAGGCTATAATCAATGAAGTTGATCTCTTCCGAGCTAATGGCGGTAGTCTTATCATCGGTGCAACCTGCAGAAATTGTACTAGTCGTTTTATTGTCTGGACTTGTTGACATGCTTCCATGGTTAGAAGTGTAACTTTTTCCATCTTCGGTTAATTCGATACTTTTCCATGTTTCAGATAATGCGATACTTTTTCTTGTTTCAGAGGAAGCGATACTATTTCTTGTTTCAGATAATGCAATACTTTTTCTTGTTTCAGATAATGCAATACTTTTTCTAGCTTCAGTGTTACCTTCTCCAGTTTCAGAGGTACCTTCTATGGGTTCAGCAATACTTTTTCTTGTTTCAGATAATGCAATACTCTTTCTAGCTTCCACATCAGGGGAATTAATCGTTTCTCTCCTGGTCCCCGTAGAACTTTTTCTTGGTTGAGTACTTGAAGATTTTGAAAGTTCCTCCGTACTCTTTTGATCTGTATTGATTGCTTCAATGGTTTGGGATTCATCCATGATTACTTCTTCAATTTGGAACTGTGACACTGTAAGGAATTTAAATGTTTAAGTATCGCGTAGATGAAGAAAACTATGATACTGTTGGTTGGGCCACCGAAAAAAGTCCAGCTTATTCCTTGACCTTTTATGGAAGAACATAAAGGCCATTCTTATCAAGAGAAATAGTATCAGCAAATTTTCAATGCCATTTGTATATTTTTACACAATAATTGTTGCATTGCACAAATCACAGACAAAAGTAGTAATACCTCAAAGTTTAACTTGTGTCGTGATTTACGAAGCAATGTAATGTAAGGAGTTGGAAACTAAAAAATAAATTAAATAAATACAAAAAAAGGGAGGGAGTAATTCAAATGGTTTTTTTTACATTAAGAATCAGAGAAATGTATATCATGAATGTATATTAGCGGTAGAGCTAAGACCAGTAATGTAAATGCAAACGGGCGTTCATGTAAAAATGCAGCAGACACCAAGTAAAAGAACAATAATTTGGTTATGTATATACAGTGAATCAGTGTGCAGCAACTTTTCTCAATGCAAGACATTCCACCTGTCTACATACGTCAAAGAACACCAGTCTTTAGTTCTGGCGAAGGTTTAATAGTGTAATTTAGTGAAAAATACTTACGAGCTATCCTTTCTGCAACGATCAATAACGCCAACTGTTTGAGATTAACTTTCTTACAGATATCAGGCACTTGAAAGAGCATACGAACGCGAGATCTACCGACAAAACACCGCCATATTGATCAGCTGTTGAAATTAAATGACGCAAATTGCGATATGACGCATGACGACTCTCATCTAACCACACAATGTGAACCATCTTTAAAGTCCTCCCAAAGGACCAGCTATCCGCACAAAGTACCATTCAGAACGATTTAATTTTACCTTTAAAGCTAGGAGCTATGCTAGGAGTATAATAAGAGACGGGATATTATTAATGACATCCAAATTAGCAAAGTGATTCTTTTCTATCTCTTTTTTTGAGGAACCTTGTAGTTCGATTTTATATCAAATTCTCCGTTTTAGAATCTCTGGCACAATTACTTTCCAAGATTCGTAATCTCAGTAATGTATACGAATTGGGCCAAAGGATGCAAACACATATGTTTGATGAATGGAGGTAGTGAAATTTCAAAACAATCATAACTTTAAATCTTAGCTTGATAATTGATTTTTGAAATCTCATACGTTTTTGCTAATGCAAGAGCTGCCACAAATGCACTCTTGGGTCAATGAATGATAACATCTCAGCATGATCTAACGATAAACGCAGATGGTTTCTTCGGGTTATTTCCTGACGCAACATATCGACTATTTATTTTTGCTCATTCAGAATTACTTGATATTTATCTGAGGTACGAGATATGTGGTGCACCGCTGTTCGAAATCGTTATGTCACATTTTGTTTTTCACAATATAAGAAATTTCGCCAACTGGAACTGGACAAAGAAAAATAGCATATCCTGCCAAAGCCCTGAAATAACGCAGCACCTAATTTAAGTCAATTTAGAGCCAAATTTCAATTTGATAGCGCTTTGGGGAGATGTTAGGAGTCGCTAATCTACCAACGCATATTTCCATAGAAGTACAGATAGTGATGAACCGTGGAGCACACAGGTAGTAAATGTCTCGACCAACCGAATATTTCCAGCGCAATACAGAATGGGGATTATTTTCTACTAACAATATTTTCGCTATTTTTAATGCACAAAACCATGAATTAAAAGAAACATTTTATCGAATTGGAAGAATGCAGCAATTCAGCTATGAACGGGAATTCGATAAAAATGCATACTTACCTACTAATTTTTCTGCGCCTGAATTGTTATAAATATCTTGTTTGAAGATATTATGGTAAGCGGATGCAGAAGGGTGGAAAGATCAAGAGAGGAGTGGAGTGGGCTGATTGAAGACGATTTGGTGGAAAGGAAACTGCGTTGGAAGATGGTGGAGTCGGTGGATTTGTGGGAAGATAAGAGTGCATGGAAGGCGATGGTGGAAATGAGCAGTGGCGGTTCGTGGGCAAAAATGTTGGTGGGGCAGACAAAAAAACACGCTTACCTAACTATGCATAGATATCCAATAGATTGATTATATAGATAATCCAATATCCAATAGATAGATAGACTGTTTACGAAGCTTACAGCTTTCCGCTGCGAAGCGAGTGTGTATTGCATCATACCCCTACCCCTCCCGCATGGCAGTAGGGGCTTTCTTGGAATTGCCCCTGAAGGCGATGCCGGGCGCTCAACTCCCCTCCACCGCGAGACTAGCTGCGGCTGAGAAACAGCCAGCGAGCGTAGGGGGACCTTGTGGCTTGCTGAGGGGCCAGCCCCACCGGTACCGCTACCGAACCCGGCTGAAGCGGCTGGCAATCGCCACGCGGTACTGAGCTACGTAGCGGGCGGCATTCAGGGGCACACATAGTAGAATTGAAAGCAAAAACATGGTGTACCGCTTAGAAAATAGTAATTGAAAACAAAATACATTGCGACTGATCTGAAAATTCCTGGTGGGGCTCCGCCCCACCTGCCCTTTAGCACGAACCGCCCCTGGAAATGAGAGAAGAGGAAGATAAGAGCAAAGGCAAAGAAGAAGAAGACGAAGATGCATTAGCGGAAGGATTGGCCATCGGCTATAAGGAAGAGGCATAAAATATTAAAAAAATTGGCCCAATGTATGAAACAATTAAATAGATTATCTCGATAACCCCAGTCGATGTCTGTTAACATAATTATATGTGATGTGATAACTGGGTGCATGATTACAATGTCGTTGTTTTTTGTCTTTTTTTTATAATATATTAAATTGACAAGTGATATCTTGTTCTACGCAACAAAAGCGTTATTCAGAAATCAATGTGGAACTCAACTTCGTTTTGGTATATCCATGCTTAAAATTAAATTACTGTCTGTTTCACTCAGTCGATTTAATAAAAAATATGAAAGTAGAGATAGCAATGTCAGTATTCCGCTGCATCAAAAATCCAGCGGCGCGAGGTGCCTGATGCAGTGGCGAGCCGCCAGGGTAGCTTGCAGACAGATGAACGATGGACAGGACAAACTAGAATTGACCTCCACCGGAAGCAACGGTCGCACTTCCGGCTGCCAGATGAACTGAATTCCAAATCTGTGTGCGAGATCTGCGAGCGACCACTGACCGCTGTATGTGATGCAAATCACTCTCGCGATTGCACCACATTGTCGCCCACACACCTGCCCCCCCCCCCCCCTCCCCTACCGCCACCGCCCCACCCACCTCGACCCTTAAATTCCAGCCAAATAAACGAAAAACTCGTTTTTTTACCTCATGATCGCCGCTTACTACTTGACAAGGACCATTAGCATTTTCCTAAGCCGAGCCCAAACAATTTTCGCCATCAAGTGAGAATGCGTGGACTTACGAATTCACATGTCTAGGTTGACATATACAGGAAGTTGAATTCAGCAAACCGGGAGTAAAAAGGTCCCTCGCACGAAAACAGAAAAATATTCCCCGCTCGACGCACACAACAGAAACTAGATTGTGATGTTACGTTTCATAGATATAATTCTTGTCACGCGAATACGATGGATGGGGTAGGAAGCAGGAAAAATGTGCGACCGGACTCAAAACGATTGGCAATTTCGTCGCTAATTGGACTTCGAGATCATTGACCGTCGATCGTGGCGAATAAGGCAAAGGGGGTAAAACAATAACGCATCAGCATGGCAGGCATGGGTCGTGGAGCTTGTAGATGACTGGTAGTGTTCATCCGAGCAGGCAGCTTCCGGTTGTAGGGCGCAGGGCTGTGGACGCAGGGCTTGGGACATCGAGCACCGAGCTCGGAGCAACGCGCACAGAGCACAGAGCACCGGGCACAGGTGCAGAGGACACAGCAGTGGTCAGTCAGCTAGAGAACTTTGGGCAACATTCATCAGCCAACAACTTGTGGTCGTTGTTGCTTGCCTGTGGTAAGTTGGGATAATTGGAGCGTGCTTCTCGTCGTTATTATTGCTGATTATAGAGCTGACAATAATTCGGGAAAGCAAATCAATGCGATCTCATTTAACTGTGATTTATTTCAGTAGATGCACTTTGAGAAAATTGAGATGGAAATCGTGATCGTTTAGTCAGTTGTTGTTGACTTGCTTTCGATATTAACTGGTGTATTGAGCAGGTTTCTTCTTTCTCTCCGTTTTTTTTTTTATATTTAACGAGTATACATAATATATCTTACTATATTCACTATGTAGATACTTTCCAAAAATGTACAGACTTTTTGAAAAACTTTTGAAAAAATGTGATTTTCTAAAGTAGGTGCACATGTTCTCCATGTGCATGTTCTTATCTACCATCTAATAATTTTATTTAACATCTATAACTTAGCCACTCAGCACTTTTCCATGATCGCGGCAAATGCAACTGGAATGGATGTATCTACGTTTGCCTGTATTAGTTGCATTTTAGATTTTAGATTTAGGTGTTAAATTGTTGGTGAATACTGAAGCAATTCCCATCGACCATCGATGCATGTGACCGACTTGTATGGACGGATCTGCAACCACGTCATCCTAGTGTCCCTAACAAATAACAATGCAAGTCTGGTCCAATCAATCGACTCATTTGCATCACCAAGGCTGGAGTGTGGCCGTAGCCTGAACGACTCGGCCATGCCGGTGATGACCATGCTGTTTAACACTGAACTACCTTTGTGCGGGTGTAGGCACCTAATGACGACAACTCAAGCCGAACGCCCTTTGTCCAACTCGCAATTCGAACGCTCCCGAACTACACAGATGTAATTTTTCACATGTCCACACGCGCTAAAAAAAGCAATTCTTTTATATTGGCCTAATTACGGAGGTATTTTTATGTGTTTTTATCGTGACGTGAGCTCTTATTCTGCGATCAATACCTAAAGTAGAATTCCGAATGCGTTGACAAGGCCAAAAAATATGGAAAACTATTGATTTTTCGGTGGTATTCAGTTTTCTATGCATAGTAATTTCTTATTACGTTTAAAAGTTGGCCCCAATTCATCTTAATAATACACTATTTGCCATACATCATTTTCGTGGCCGAGATTCTCAAAGATTTTTGCATGCACGAATTTTCCCCGGCACGACAATGGGCAAGACCGGATGGAAGGCTATAAACTGCTTTTCTATTCACAGAAAACGCGCAGAATGACGGTGCCCAGGCTGAAGAAGAGAAATATAATCCAACTACTCTTCTGCTGCCTGCTAGCACACCCAGGATCATCAGACGATCTTCGTAGACACGAACTGCTGTTCGATACAAACACAGATCGCGTAAAAAGACAAGATCCGTTTGGTAAAATTCATTCGTTCGTGCAGACATTCGTGCGTGTAACATCAGATGTAACAGGTCGAAGGCAGCGTACTAAACCCGGTCTGTATTTTCTTGCAGGAATCTGCGACTTCGGGCAGGAGGGTGACTGGAGCACGTGCGATTGGACGAACCGCAACGAGTCGGCGTTGAAATGGCAGAACAGTGCAGGAACGATGGCCAACTGGGTGGGAGGACCCATCAACGATGCTAGCGGTACCGATGGTGCCGAAAAAGGTAACGCCGTACGCGCAGAAGATCTGTGGCCATCCATGGCACTTAGTGCCAATTTTTCAATTTCATGTAGTCGGATTCAATGAGAATGAAACCCTCGAATGAGACGTATAAAGTTCTCTGAATATACTGACTGCAAACTATTTTACTTGTAGGCATTTAGCTTCATATTTAGTTCTTAAAACCGACCCTAATTGCTAAATACAGAATTATATTGATCAGAGAATTTTGTAAGCTTACAGCGCTTACGTCGTGGAAGGGGGAGGGGGGGGGGGGCAATTAATTTAGGAGCAGGTTCTTCGAATGTTTTCAGATGCAGATTTCAGGTTTCAGGTTCTTCTCAGCATCGCTCCTGGCCGCTATGACTGACCAGGACGTGCTATAGAAACAATTGGTATAACGAACGAACCCTGCTTCCAGGTGGCTATATCTTCTTTGAAACCTCGCTCCTGGGCGCCACGGCTGACGTACGGGTCGCCCAAAATGCGTTCATGGAGAGCTCGGTTATGAGCAGCACGAGCGCTGAGGGCAAGTGCATTTCCTTCAGGTAATTCTCCGACGCGAGCTAGGGACGATTTACGAATTTGTACAGCACAGTCGTGCATGCATCCCCCTAGATCCGAAATTATTTATTAATTCTCAATATACTGCCAAAATTTCAAACACGGCATCATCAGCCTTGATTTAAATCTTAAAATTGGTACAAATATCGCAGACTGTTGGCTAATGAGGGCCAATAATTTGAAGGCTCATATCGGCCCTAAAAACGCCACAAAACATCCCTAAAAAGAGCCAAAAGTCTCGCAATACACCCTTTTCGGACCTCATAACAGAGCATCTACATTGAAACAATTCGCTATCTCCACCATAAAGCTCAGGAAATCATCGGACTCGCCATTTTGTTACGCTATCTTCGTTCTTCATGTTTTGTATGCGTTGTTGCTGCGCAGCTACTCGCTAGATGGCCTGAGCGCAGCGGGCCTGCGCGTTCTGCTGCACCCAGTCAGCGAAGACGGGAGTCCCGAAGAGTTCGACCGCGTGCTCTGGAGCACCAAGGACCCTACTAGCCAGCGATGGATGCAAGCCAAGGTGCTCTACACGTACAGCAAAGACCAACAGATCGTGTTCGAAGGCCTCTCTAAGGAGTCGACAGACGCGTATCGCAAATACCGTGGGTACATCGCTGTAGACAACATCGCTCTGCAGCCCGGATTGGAATGCAAAGGACACTGCACGTTCGAGGGGGGCCTGTGCGGGTGGACGAACGATGAAGAGGACGACTTTAATTGGACTCTGGTGGGTAACATTTGAGTCGTTCGGAAGCTGGTGCTTTTAGAGGCGGATAGATGGGATCGATGGGGACAGGGAGGGTAAATCTCGCCAAGAAATGGGAAAACGCGCAATGGAAAATCCCTCGCTTACTCGGTTAATTGCCGAGACATTGAAAATCTGATAGATTTGCCGATACGTTTTGATGGCAACTTATACAACTGGTGTATATCTATCGAACCATAAGTGTTTGGTATGTGTGTTTATGCAATGTAATTATATTCTGACAATCTGCGTAGCGAAATTATTCAGAAATACAATTTATCACACTTGGAATCGAATTGCAAAACGGCGGGATAAATATTATTAAAATCATTCAATATTCACTTTGAAAGTTGTTTATCTCTTAATTATCCCGGTTCCCTATAATAGAGCTGATGATATCGATAACGAGGTATTGCTTGAACGTTGATGTAGATCTGCCGTGTTTCTGCTGACAGGGTCGAGGGAGTCACAACCCTTCGACGGGGCCCGCCACCGATCGGTCAAGCTTCGTCCACGGAGGCGTTGAGGGCGGCTACGCGTTCATCGACGCCTCCTACCCCCGACGCCCAGGGGACGTCGCCAGACTGTCCAGCATGGAGTTCGAGCCGACAGGTATGCGGCTGCTGTTCGAATAGTCATACGTACCCCCAAGAGCACGGTCAAGAGCGCTGTCAAGAATGCTATCAAGAGCATTTTCAAGAGCACTGTCAAGTGTACTGACAAGAGCACTGTCAAGAGCACTGTCAAGCAGATGGTTTCATGATTTGGTTACAACGAGTTTCAATTCATTGTGATTGGACGAGCAGGCAAACGAAGACACAATATAATCTTGTCTGGTACTTGTGTCTGTGATTTCCAGCACGTAATGCGAAAAATCCCTCCCGTCCTCGGCTAAGAGCAAGATGAACTGGCATCCTGACACCGACAACAAGCCAGGAGATATGACTTGGGAGGTGTCTGTTGTCCTCCGGCGTCCGTTAAGATGCCAAGATGTAAACGTGTTTGCGTGTTCTTGTCAGGTGCGGACAACCCAATGTGTCTGCGTTTCTGGACGCACATGTACGGCAACGGGATCGGCACGCTGAGCATCATGATGAGCAGCGTGTCGGGCGACGTCCGCGAGCGCGAGGAGCATGACATGTGGACGTTGTCTGGAGAGTCGGGCAACGCGTGGTATCAAGCGGAGGTGCCGGTTTCGTCGCTCAATCCGTTCAAAGTAAGTGGCACTGTCAAGGGTTTGCTGTTAGGAGTGTCCGCGTCTTGCCGGTATTCGGTATTGGCTAGTTTTACCATTTTATTAACTCTGGGTTGATGTGCGGGTTGAGATTCCATGGCAACGGCCATGACCACGTGCGGTGGAATCCAATTTTTTCTGTGGGTTATCTCTCAACAATGAGTGGAAAAAAAATGGTAAAACTGGCCCTGAGTAGAAATCACTCCATACCCTCACTATAGATTTAGTTTGGTACATAATGGTACAACGAATCGCGGTGGTGTTTCACATATCGTATACGAAAATTAAATCGCTTCCACATATTGAACCAAACAGTAGAACTCTAAGGCAAACCTCTGGATCGAGACGATTAACCGTGAGAAAGTTAAAAATACATTTTTGCGTCGAATGTTTCTTAAATAGTTTTTAGTTGTAAGCCAATCTAGATAGTGCATAATGACTAGCTTGAATCAGCGCTAAAATATAAAATATGGAACAAGTGACAGTGAAAATCGGTCTTCAATTAAAAAAAATATATAAGCAACATACTTTACATTTGTCGTCAATTAAAAATTAATTAATCTCATTGACCATTGGTTTCAGATCGTGATAATCGGCAAAGTTGGGAAGAACAACTTGGGTGATATCGCGTTGGATGATTTATCTCTCACACCGGGAAGTTGTCCAAGTAAGTAGCCTAGAAAATGGTGGAAACGGAAAGCATACTTCAGATCCGGGGCCCTTTGCAAGGGGCCGTTGCCCTTGATCTTTCGTCCAACCTCGTCTAACGATATACATATAAAATAATTTTAGTCTCTCGACGTAAAATTTTGCGTGAAATACATTTACGGTCTCGACGGAGATGGTAATTGATGTTTAGAATATGTGAGTAAAATTATCTCAGTTTTCAAAAAATATCCTTCTCAACATTGAATCTAAGCTCGAGACTCGTTGAAAAGCACCCAAGAGTACCACAAAGTTCAAAGAGCGTTAATTGCACCGGATTCATTTCTATAAAATATTGTTTGTTAATCCATTCTCAGACCTTGTAGGGCTTTTTGTCACAATTCCAATACGCATTAAGTTTTCCGACATAAAAAAACGGCCAGGTTAGCAATACAGCTTGTTTCGGCGTGTGACTAGATATGACTCGATATGACTTGATATTTGGTTGCCAGCTGCCCCTCAAATCGCGGCGGCAACCGCTGGAGACTGCACGTTCGAAGTGGACGAATGTGGCTGGGTGAACTCCCCGGCCCGCGAACGCGACGACGACATCGACTTTGACAGGGTGTCTGGCCAGGCCACACGCACTTCCACACACGACCACACGCTGGGCACTGAGAAAGGTAGCTATACTCTTTTCAGTTGCAGTCAATTAGTATGGGCTCGCTGGCCTCGTATATGGCCTCGTATGGGCTCGTCGAGGAACAAGGTTTAGCGACCCTGGTTCTCCCCAGTATCGGGGTAGAAGAGGGCGTTCATAAAGAAGAGGAGCGATTGTTCCGAAAAACAGGAGAATTTTTTCAGTCTCCGCAGAGTTCTACTAAATAAATACTTTCATCACTAACTCTACAAATGATTTACACTGGTGTTTCTGTGCAGGATTCCTGATGGCGTTGGCAAGGAACAACGTGCAACGTCCTGGCAGTAGGGCGTGGTTCTCCTCGAAGGAAATAAAGGGCAGCCCGCTGCAAAGATGCATATCATTCTGGTGAGATCAACGGATGGCAGCACACATGTCAGAAATCATAATAGTCAATAGATTACGCCAAGTGCGAGACTGGTTTGAGATTGACGTGTATCATGTGAACTACGTTATTATAGGTAGTCATTTTCTATTACCGACGTATACTTAAGGCCACTACTAGATCATTTTCCCAGTCTCGCATCTTATGATTTGTCCAATATATATGCCGATGACAATAATAAGTGTTAAAAATATCCCAAATATCATTTCGATGGCAATTGCAATGGACCAATAAGAGTCATCTCTTAAACATGACCTTGCTACCCTATTGATGCGCCAATGAGCGGGTTAAAATCGTTGTTAACTGATTGCATTAATTGATGTAATGTAATAATTGGGTACGCGTACACCCATGTACGATTAACAGTACAACGTCGTTATTGTATTTTTATTTTTCACGGTTATTCTCTGATTGGCGGAGATTTTTAAGAAAACGACGTTTCAAGGTCCCATGAAGATGGCGAATCGTACTCCGATTACAGGACTCAATTTTTAGTGAAAAAAACTCCACACATCAAAGCAGAGCCGTGAAAACATGCCAAACATGCAACAGCGACCTAACTTCCAAAGCAACGTAGTTTCAAGTTGATTTTCCGGTCATCTAGACACGTAGATTTAGACATAAGCAAGGGCATAACTGTTTCTTGCTTTGCACAGGTTTGTGCTGAACGAGCCATTCATCGACAACACCGGGCCGAGCTTGGGCGCCCTCACGGTGTATTCCCGCTCCCTGGACAGCATGGGGACGATAGTGATGACGCCAGTATGGAGGCTGTACAACCATCAAGGACCAGAGTGGCGATACGCACAAGCTCTCATACAAGGAAACACAGACCACACGGTGCGTACCTCACTTGTTTCCCATCATTGTGTGTGCGTGCCATTTAGGAACCAAATAATCCGATAAGATGAGGAGTAATCCTCGGCGCCGGAACGGAATTCTTTCCGAATTCTAAATGCTTGCCTCCATTTAGATCCGCATGTATTTATGATCTATGTTTCTCCAAAGTTCCACTCTTGTTCTCGAAACTATCGACTTGCGACAAAAAGCCATTGAAGTACTGAAGTGGATTTACATGATTACTTGTTTAGGTCGTGATCGAAGGCACCTGGGGTTCGAGTAGAGCAAATGGATTCATAGGCTTCGATGACATCACAATGTTTGGCGGAGCTTGCTCAAGTACGTATCTTCCACGCAAATTAACAGAAAAAATTGTCAAGGCTCGCACTGCTAAAATCTCGTCGTAACGAGGGTTAAATTCTCACGGGGTGGGGCTTAATATTTCCCCTCCCCCTTGTCATAGCTTGTGTCCGGCTTACAACATATTTAATAAGACTATGGTATAGTTAAAATAGATCGCAAAAGAATTTCATGAAGTAAATTTACTATTGTGTGAAAAGTGTAGCCATTTTTCCAACTCAAAAAGACTGTCAAGGTCTTGGCACTGTCAAGGTCGTGGCGGAGACTCTCCACGAAGAGATGGGACTAAGAGTAGATCTACGAGACGTCAACACAACCCCTAGATTTCATATTTTTAACTTGCCTGTTTGCTAAAGAAGGCGATCCAAACAGCTTAGGGGTTGTTTCAAGGCCATTTTAGGAGAAAATCCACCCGTCCCAGCTTCTAAAATCCAGCTTCGAACTGCCTCTCTGCAACCTGTCACGGGAACCTTTCTTGATTCTTGAATCACCGATGTTGCAAACACAAGCTCGAATACAAGCAATTAGAGGTACTGACCTGGCTTAATGGTCGCCAGTTTTCATTTAGCATCCAAGGGGAGTGAGGGGGGGGGGGGGGGGTATGAAACTGGCCCCAAAATCTTAAACATTTAGTAAAATAACACCCTTTAGTGTTGATTCGAGCCCAAATGCAAATACTCGTTGTATGTACGGTAGATATTTCCTTTCTAATAATAAATAATAACACTGATATTCGTGTCGAAATAGCGATGCCTCCGGGAGCGATCGTGCGCCCCGGTGAATGCAGATTCGAACGTGACACCTGCGACTGGGTGAACGCAACGCAAAGCAAAATGGGCGCAGCGTGGCGGCTAGCTACCGTCGCAAGGAGGCCAGCTAACCTTCCAGACAAGACATTCGGTGCTCCAGGTCAGTCATCTGCATTCTGTTGATCACAACAAGTTGTGTTTCACATCCTATCGCATATACTCATCGACTATTCCAGTTATTTCTCTATGATATCTAGCCTCATTAAAGCCATGAAGACCGAAAGCATGGGCAATAGTCGTTGCACTGCACGCTAAGTCCACGAAAGAACGCAAAACTGTCTCCCAAAAATCAGAAAATGTCCGGCGTCTTACAGTATTTCAGCAGTATGAAATATTGACTTACCTCAACAGTTGCTGTCTCTGTTTCTGTGCAGAGGGCTACATCTACTTCGATCTGTTCAACCAAAACGTCGCACTGAACACAGCTCGTCTAGTGTCTCCGACGATTATCACTGGCGAGGACCCACAATTATGCTTCACCTTCTGGTTTGCGGTGTTCGGGGCAGGAGATTCAGCCCAGCTGAGGGTGGTGCGGCAGGACAACAGCACACAGAGCGGGGAGGAGGAAGCCACGGAAAAGGTACGACACTCAAATAAGTTGATGTTGCTGATTCAAACCGATTGATTACTGTTTAGAGCCACGGAAATCAATCTAAACTTAGGGTGAACTGTCTGTACGATACGAGCAGGCTGCATTTGTAGCACAGACGCGAACGCCACGGTCACCTCTCGTATACTAACTCTTGTTATATAGAATGTTATCTTTGTACGCTCAGCGCTAGTGGTGATCATTGAGACCGGCTTGGTGATCTTCCAGGCAACAATTAACCTTAATTTCTACCTATTGGTTAATTACTGTAATGATAAAGTTATTAGTTACAAACTAGCAATCACCCATAGGTATGTGAGTGATAATTACAAAATATTCCAATAATTTTATAGTGTTTGATGTTCATATTTTGATATAGTGCCATTCAGATTTATTTTTGTGAGTTGGTTGGTGGAACGTTTTGACAAAGTAACTGACCTGACCATTCAGCGAAATATAATATGCTTGTAAATTGTTTTGAGAAGGATTCCTTTTTTTAATGCGGTGCAAGTGGCGCTGTTTTGAGTGATATTTTGCATATTAAATCATTCATCACATGTGGTTTTTCTTCTGGATGGACTCTCGCAAGGTTATTCAGTTAACTCCAACATGCATATTGTGAATTATTTTGTTCGGTGGTTTCGTGTTAATGAATTATGTAATGGTGGAATGGTGGGTGTTGTTCCAGCTGTGGGTGTTGGAGGCGAAGGACATGGACACTAGCAGACCGGCATGGACGCCTGGCCAAGTGTCAGTCGAGGCAGGGACTGACTTCCGGTTGGTGTTGGAAGGTCAAGCCACCAACGGAGGGTTCGCCGTCGATGACCTCACATTCTCGTCAGGGACATGCACAAGTGAGTCATTTTGATTTTGTTCACTTCACTCAACATTACTTTGAAAACGAGATGAGATGCCGCTCTCCAAATCATTCATGTCAATTGTCAATTTTGTTGATTCTATCGAGTGTTTTCATGGTCACTCTTGTGGATCACACGAGTACTTACAGAAATAAGACTGATGAATTTCTACTGTGAAATTATAGTTTGAACTTTTAATTAATTGAGCGACTGTCAAATATTTTTCATTGTGTGTTTGTTTTTCTTTGCAGCCCGTCCGGAGAAGGCCATTCCAAAAATCGTGGATATCGAGCGGATATAAAAACATTTGTATCGCAATTCGCAAGAAATCACAGCGAATTCAGACTTGATAAAAATTTACATCATTTATTTGAACAGTTTATTAAATATAGGGCATTTTTATTCCAAAACTACACATAAAACCCCATGTTCTTGTCAGTTGTACTTGATAAATAAAGAGTGCGGCTGGTGCAGCGGAGTATGAAGTGAAATTAAATGCACTTTTTTTAACTTAAAACCCCTCACGACGTGGATATTCATGATTTGGTATAGATTTGGTAACCGATGAACTTGTAAGGACTGCCAAGTAAATTGAAAAAGATAATTAACAGTACACAAAACCCAACTAGGAGTTGTACAGTTTATTACAGTTATTGTTTTGAAAGTACTTTCAAAAGACTTACCACACATGTATAGGTGAAGCGAGAAAAAATATATTATAGAGGAACGCTTAAACTATCTGATCATATCTTTTTTCAAATATATTACCATGTCAAGCATGCGACCGATTGTTTTGTTTGTAAAAGAAGTTGCTACTTTTCTTTCGGCACAGCTTCAGTAGGTCGAACTGAAAAAAAAATCCATATATAGATCTCCTGCACTCGATTTGCTGGCTGTTAGTGTTTGTGCTATTGATTTATGTATGATATCGGGTTGCATGCTAAATAAATGCTTCTAGGTTTCGAGTCTACTCCTTTTCACGCAGAGACTAAATTGCAATTAGATCAATATTTCGAAAGAAAACTCAGTTATCCATTCGATTTGATCACATCCTAGATGTCACAGAAAAATAAAGCAGAACGAGAGATTCTAGTTTCCAAATAAATCGCCAGTCTCCAAATGAATATTGCTCTAAGATAAAGAAGATAAGAAGATCCAGATGCTGGATTCTTGTGAACTTGACTTACTCTTGCAGCCTCCTGGGTAGATCCGAATATCGTCGATTGCGAACCCGCCATTGCTTGCTCTACCTTCGAGCACCATCTTGAATGGAGTCCTGGCATCGACGCTCACCTGTCCCATGGACCACACAGGTCTCGAGGTGTCCAACTCCGTGGGAGTCAAGTGCCACAACTGCAAAAACAAACGCCAAACATTAAAAAATCATCAACTGAATCATAAAGCTTGGGACTTTTAATGCTTTTAAATATTTCTCTTGGCGCTTTGAAAACATTATTTGCCATGCATTTACTGCAAAGAGGGGATTACAAATTATCAGCTGAAGTATGAAGGAACAAAGTTTTTTTACGCAATTCAGTGTTTTTGTATTTGCGAGAACCAAGTTGAAATTTAAAAAAATTCCCTATCATAGGCCCCTCTGTACTTAGCTCCAATTTCTGAATTAAACCTCTTGATAAACGGGTTCGATTTAAACGTCCTGGCTGTGGTTAAAATGCACAGTCGTACATTTTTAGAGGAACAACGCGAAGCTCAAACGAATGAGCATTGTGAATTTGTGAATTTACAAAGTCAAGGGGCAACTGAATGTATAGTATGTAGTAGTACAATCTGCATCTGAACTGCAAACTGTAAACAGGTCTTTTGCGCAAATTAGTTTATTTCTGATGGGCTATTAGTATTACTAATTATTGGAACCGACCGTTTCCCTTGACGAACTGTCGGGGTCGTCGAGCAGGCGGATTTTCACGACGAGCAAATGCGTTGACTCGCCTGTACCGAACGCTGCGTACCAAAACGTGAAACAAATCGAATCTTCGTTTTCTCTTTTCTTCATTGACGACGAAACTATCATCACAGCACTCTCCTTTTGGTTCGGCGTAAAAATATCGAAGAAAATATATCCATCTGGAAACCAAAGAAGCTGAGGTCATTTCGAAAGAAAGCTCCGATGGAAAAGTAAACTCTAGCAGCAAGTGAATGTCAAGAGGGATGATAGTTGACTTGTATTGAAATCGTCTTTTTCCGTAATAATTCGTGTATTTTGGTAAATTCTTTCGGTTGTGTGCACCTGTCGCTCCAAACGTCTTGTCTTGAAGCTGCGAAGGCCTGTGAGAGTCCAGCGCCTTCTGCCAAGAGACAGGTCTCTCGCCTGACTTTTGGCCCCCTCGGGCTCGAGTCCAGTTGTGCCAGCCGCAAAGCCCTCGCTCGAACGAGCAATCTTCCAGCTGTACACGAGCCTCCGTTGGTTCCGCTGGAAAAACGAGCCCGTTGAACGACACAGCGGTTGAATGTAGGTCTGGAGACTCATGAATGAAATATGAAAGTGTGATGAAGAATCTAACCCAGCTAACATAGCTAAACCAACTATCACAGCTAACACAGTTAACACAGCTAGCACATGGCTAACCCATCAGCAATTGCTTACTGGTACTCCATGCTTCCACCAGTGAATTTCTCATCGCATTCATCTCTCCTGTGAATGAGGTGCATAACGTCGTCTTTCAAGGGGCGTCGAACTTGCTCACGTTGCCTGAGTAGGTATATAGTACTTGTACGGTTACGAGTTGCTTCATCCCCTTCTCTCCCGATAGCCCTTTCCTCACCCAGCGAAACAGGGATCTTGTGCGGCCGGATAGCTCAGTTGGATAGAGCAACTGCCCGGAAAGCGAAAGGTCCCGGGCTAGTTTCCCGGTTCAGTCGCGCATTTTCCTGTTTAGCTAACCCACCAACGATTGCTTGCATTTCACTGCTTTCCATTGCTGTAAGCTTCCACCAGTGAAACCAAATACTTCCTAGCGTCAAAAGTTAAAAGACCTATCAATTTTCATACGAATGGATCTTCCATTGTACCTTTGATAGCTTGCTTACCTTTGCAGTCGCCATTGAAGAACGTAATATCATCAATTGCGATTGACCCACTCGCCCTGTTTGGGCCCCAGAAGCCTTCTATTGCTATCTGAAAGTAAAAAAATATACCAAACGATCTAAAAAGTATACAGCACAGACATGCAACAAGTAAAATGATCCATGTACTTACACTGTAGTTGGCAACTTCTTTGATTGGAATTTGCGCGTAACGCCACGAGATACCCTGGTTATTTATCAGCTGCCAGACAGGGGTGAAAATGGTCCTTGACATATCTCGTTCGCTTGTGATGAAAACTTGCAGAACTCCCAAGCTGGATCCGCTCATGTCAATGAACGGTTCACTCATCAAATACCTGCGTCACATTCATTCATTAGACAATTAATAGGCAGCTATTAATAAGTTTGGCAAATAACAATAATGGCAGTATAGAAGAGTTCACAGTGAAATGCTGGATCGGCACACACAAAAAAAAATGTAATTACGCAAGGGCATGTACCCAAGGGTATACAATGAAATAAATTTTAAATAAATAAGTGACTTGATGGTAACAAAATATCACAAAATATAACGAAGGGCTTAAGGGCTTGGGCGAAAATGAAAACGTAAGAAATGCCAACGTAAGTAATGGTGACGGAAGATTTGGCGAAATTAATACATTTGGGGCGGATTAAGAATTAATTTCGAAGCCATCACCATGCAATTTGCGAAATAATTTTGCCTTTCGTTATATGAGCACAGACGCCAGTTGGTAAAACCCCATTACATTTGTGGAATTATCTTTGTTTCTTGGTGAACAAGGAGTGGAAATAATTGATTAACACAGTTGCAACTGTCCCAAGATACTGACACTTCTATGTGATAGGTTGACCATGACGATTTGAACCAAATTAGTATCCAGCCTACAGGATGGAAGGGCCTGTCATAAATATTTGACTCGTTTTTAACCAGTGGTGACTGTATACGAGTGGTGACAGACAGAAGGGAAGATTCATTTTGAACGAAATCATACCTCCTCTCCCAGTCCCCAGCTGAGAGGTCGCTTGCCCCATGTCACGTAACCCCCCCCCCCCCCCCTTGAACCACAAATATCATGTTATAGAGTTGTATAGACTCTTCCTTCCGGGATTGAAACTTGTCTATAATTCTAGTTGTGATTTTAGTCCAAACAGAATGCCGGAAGTGATGAAGCACAAATAACATCCACGTTATTAATTATAATGGAACCGGCAAAATTCCGGTGTGGCTACTGTTTTCTGCTGTTTTCCTACTGTTTTCCTACTGTTTTCCTACTGACCAGAACGCTAGGCATGTGGGCTGAGACGATCCCTGGAAAATTCGAGACGTTATTCGCGCCGTTCCGCCCACATGAGGTAAACTTCTTCCCCCGAGGCTGAGGAAATACTCTAGGGAAATGAGAAAAACAGCGAGTTGTCAGGAAACTGCACAAGAAATTGGGAGTATTTAGCCAATGATATGAGAGAAAAAAACGTCATAGTGCTTCCTTGAACGGACCAAAACTCTCATAGCAAATCTTAAGAAGTGTCACAGGACAGGGTTAAATAGCTATTAAAAATGAAAAATAAATGTATCCATTTTCCTGCATTTTATGTTTTACTTTTTCTTGTAATTGGAAAATCCGTTCCTGGCGTTGTTTTTTCAATCTTCCAGAATCTAAGAAGCGCTTATTCACAAGCAGTTTAGAATGAAATAATATGTAGTTTAATATGGTTTAATATGTGGTTTTATATAATATGTGGTAGTACCGATAGTCGCAGATTCCACTACTTTATGCAGTGTTCAGGAATTCACAGACTTAAATGAAAATCAATAAATGTGTGGGGGTACCGTTGTTGCTGTTGCTTGAGTGTGTGTCCGAAATGGGTGGGCGCCGGTCTCGCGGCTTCTGCGACCGAGTGGGCACGCGCTCCCACTGGATGTTGGTGCGCGACCCGCCACCCACCCACCCACACTCGTCCACCTCGAAGTTGCAGTCTCCAGCCGCCGGCGATGCCACTTGCGGGGACACTGCAGCGAGAAGTAGGTACACGAGCACACGCTTTATCAGTCATCAATCATCAGGCATCAGGAATCAGGAATCAGTCATCAGAAAAGTAGTGGTTCCAAGGAAAACATTTATGTACCGATATTTTTGGTACATCTATGGTCTACAAATTACCTATCGCAATGAAACGCTTACCTGGACAAGGTCCTTGTGTGAAGGTAAAATCGTCGACTGCGATGTCTCCCATTCCCATATTACCAACTGACGCTTCCAAAAGTATCTGAAACAAATGCACAGATTAACAGAATGAGGTACAATTGGTTGAATATTAGAAAAAAGAATGATAGACGTTCAAAGAGGCATCATCAAACCTAAAGGAAATGAGTATAACATGCTATTCATATCAGAAAATTTCTCCCCCATCCAAAGCCTACATCTTCCTACTCCTGCAAAATTATCTAGCGTATAGTATGAATTGAAATGATTAATGGGAAAATCTGTAAAATTAATCAACTTTAAGAAAACCAGCGCTGGTTTTGAAGTTTAACAATTGAACGATGCTAGCAGCATTTGAATTGAAGTGACATCAATTTCTGACCTGATATTCTTGAAGTGATGATACGGCAACTTGACCCATGAACCAGGCGTTGCCAGCGCTGCCTGACAGGCTCCAGAGAAGATCGGGCAAGGTGCCATCATCGTTCAGGCGACGGAGGGAGAGTTTCAGGGTGCCAACAGACGGGCCGAACATGTGGAACCAGAAACGCATGCACAGCGGAGAGTTGCTGCCTGCAATGTACCACGTCGGAATTCATCAGAACTGGTCAGAACTCACCGGATTGCATCATAACTCACCGGAAAGTATCAGGACCAACTAAATCCTGGAGACATTCAAAATGTCGCCAGAACTTGAGTTGAGTAGGAATTGTGTTTGCAATATGGCCGTATAACAATTAAAAATAGAGGTAAGTTCACACCTTATTTAATTCAATGATTTCTTCAGTAGCATGTTCTAGATAAATATTTCTGTGCAACTACACCCTCAAGACATTTGCCAACGTTATATTCTGACCCCAAACAACGCGGTAGTAACGGTGTTATAATGCGGTGCTAGTGAATTTAAATATGGTGCTATTGTTTCATTTATTTCAGTTATAAAATTAACACTCGTAGAGCAACGTAGCAACACTAATAAAGTAGCATCAGCATGGTGTTTGACTTTGATGGTAGGTTAGGGGTCCAAGTGATAATAAGTAAATGCAAAGCAAACGTGCCAAAAAGCTCCTCCTCCTGATCTGGACCTAGCTGTCTCATGTCTTCATCCTAGAATGTCTTAGAATTAGTGCCCATTTACCTGTTGGTGGGAACGTAGAACTAGCGAGGCGAGCGATGTCCCCAGGACGTCGAGGGAATGAAGAGTCGACGAAAGCGTAACTTCCTGCATTGCCGAGTTTGGTAGAGCTGTCCATTGTAGGTCCAGTTACCGGGTTGGAACTCCCGCGGCTCTGCAATATTGCATTGAAATCACTCAAGTATTACAAAAACATTGGATATCGCAACGCGAAGCACCGTAAACGACCGGTATTCGTTTTTAACGATTCGTATTTATGTATGTTTTACTGTCAAATGTTTCGTTCGATTTTATGACACAAAATCTCATGTCTCCTATTATTATATGGTTACAAAAAAAAAATAAAGCTTGTCATGAATCATACCAGTGACCAGTCAAAATCATCTCCCAATTCGTTGTTCCAGTCACAAAATCCTGCCGAAAAAGTGCAGAAACCCTGGCAAATTGATCCTGGATTCATTCGAATGTTGTCAACAGCGATATGGCCGCGGTATTTCCGCGAGGGGTGATTCTCGTCGGCTGGTACAGCAACTAACACCAACTGAAACGCACAGCGATCGGTTGTGAATTCATGCATATCAAGCCACACAGACCGTACGAAACACGAACCAATACCAAATTGCTCCTAATTACCTTGTGAGGAGTAAGATAGTTGTATAACAGATTTGCATCTTGCCATGCTCCTCCCGAATGATACTGAGCTTCCCACAACACAAGCCCCTCGTCTCCCTTCATTCGCTGGCCAACGTCGACGGAATTCTCGTCAACGTCCACGTCTTCCAGTACAGCCTGGAAACGAGCAGGACTCAGTCCTTTGATTGCGAAACTGAAGCTAAAACACGAGCCTTTGGGCCCCGTGCTTCCGAGCGTTGGACTTTTGAACGCTGCCCCTGCGAATTTCCCCTTGTTCTCCATCGCGCGTGGAACGAGCGACGTCTCGACGAAGACATAGCCTCCGTCGGCGTTCCGAGCAGTGGCGTCGGCTTGCGGTCCGCCCAGCCAGTTAGCCCAGCGTCCTGCACCCGCGCGCCACACAAGGGATGTGTTCAATCCGTTGCTCCATTCGCACAAACTCAACGCGGGGAACTCACCGAAGTCACAGCCCACTGCAAGCAAGCACCTCGATTACCTCCAGCCGTTCATTTGAACGTGAATTAGATTTTTACAAACATGGTATTGAAAACAAATTTGAAATAACTGAACATATTTTGGATGGATGTTTTGTTTCTAATAATACATGTTGCTATTTGATCTTTTACTCAATAGAAGGGACCCTTCGGCTACGTTTGTAACTTCGATGTCATAAACGTGTCATAAACGTCCGATTAGTGACAGTTTGACTTCCTTTTGACGTCTTAAAAACTACGTCAGAGCCTTAATGTCCTCGTAACATCCTCTTAACGACTCGAATACGATATGAAATTCACAAAAAGTATCGATGACGATCAGTTCACTACATATTTTTTCTGTAATTCCCACATTTCTCCTTAAATGAACATACGTAAACACATTTTTCTGTACCTCCTTCTATAGTGGATAAGGTGTTGACAGGAGGCAAGTTGAGCTCTGTTCGCACCTCCAAGGGGGTGTTTGTGGTGGCTCTAGACGGGTAGTTTGACCATCTCATCGTCGTCATCGCGGCAACAGGCTGTCCGTCGTCTTCTGGAGCGTCAGGAGCGTCTGGAGTGAAGTCGGGGCTTGCTTCGGGGGAGATGTTCGTCCCCGCAGGGAGGGTAGGGCCCTGGTCTGGCCTCGTCCAAGGGGTGGTCCATGGACTCGAAGGTACTGCAGCCGACGGTCGTGGAGAATATGAACTCTGCTCGGGAAACTGATCTTCGTCAGCCGGCAGCAAGTCGGTATGTCCACTCGTGTTCTCGAAGCCATTTACATCTACGTTATTGATGCTCTCTTCAGTGCGCCTTTCTTCGTCGAAGTTTGTGAAGCCGTTTTCTTGCTGGAATAAATATAAAGTTGTAAAAAAGAATATCAGCGTGCTGTTGATGATGGTGAAAATTTGCTGGTTGCTATTGTTTGTAAATGTACGCTAAATTACTTTGTACCTATTTGTTTAATCGAACATTAACATGAACTGTATGCTACAATTTGCATAAAGGCATTCAATACATCACCGCAGTAACGTAATCGTCCTGTTGATGAAGCTTTGATATGCTAAGTGCGCCTACATCATTGACTTCTTATGGAGTTCATAAAATAAAAAAGCTTTCAGCTTTCCAATGGAATAACTTCAAAAGTTCCAAACCAGAAGTGAATGTCATAACATGAAGTGTTTTACGGGCTGAAAATCGTTCAGTGTCAATGATAAATGTTTCCTCGTAAATCAAAAATGGAAACTAACTGTAAATCGAACAAAGCACAGAGCTCTTTGTCTATCACATATCTCTGGCTAGCATGGAGCTAGCAGACTAGAACCTACCCAGTGACACCATATCAAATCGCACTTTTGCAAACAATAAGTGAGAGAAAAAAAGGTGACATGCGAGCAAAGGCACACAATTAAATCTATATCCGGTCGATGTGCGTGAAACGTGCTAGCTGCATCTAGTGGGGCTTGTGCCTCTGTGTTTTATAAGCTCACCTCGAAATGGGTACAGCGACCACAGAGGTAGCGAACCACAACCACGCGAGCGATGCATTATGCAAAATGTCATCGTCTGCCCACTCGCCCCCCCCCCCTTCTCCTTCCCCTCGCCCTTCACCCCACCTACAGTGACCAGGGGAATTAGCCTGAGCGCGAATAATTTCATGCTATCGGCGTCATATCTGATGCTAGATTGGAAGATAAGAAAATGGAACCTTGAACTAAATCCATCATCGAACTATTGTCTGGTGCTTGATGGACGGAAAACGAGTGACCTCCAGCTCCAGGTAGGGATCTACTGGGGCAATCTATGACCCCATTCCAAAGAAATCAATCACGGGGAGGAGGAAGTGTTTTGAAAAATAGATCAAGGAAAAGTGTGTTGGTAAAAATGGACCGAAAAGTGGTTTAGTTACTCATAAAATCAATTTCTGCGAACTCTGAAACACGAGTTATAAAACGAGTGAATCTTGTAATAATATTTTAATTGGAGGCGGGATTACCAAAAAGGCGTTGAGGCTCTGATATTTCACAAGACCCAAGAAAATATTATCATGTAATATGAGAGCGCGCCACAAGTGACAATAATTGATATCGGATTTTGGTGGCACTGAATGGCTTATTAGTGGCCGAAGTTTTCTTTATAAAACTATACGTTTCGGGGCAACTCTGTAAGCCAACCAGCCAAACAAATCAGTAAACCAATTTTGGGGTTAGACCAGCGATGCTTTGACCCCGACAATGTCAAATGAGTAACAACTAATGTCTAATGACTTTCTGCATGTAAGACAAGCCACACCGCATAAAAATTGGTTTTAAACATTCCATCTGATTGACATACTACAGTACTACATCTACATGAATGACATGCACGCAGTGAATGTATTGGGGTTAAAGACCCACCTATATACCTTTGCCTACAAACTTTCTCTGCAACAGGGGCGCTGAGACAGATAGGGGTAAGTTTGGGGAGGTAGGAGAGACAGCGTAACTTACATGTTTAACGATAGAAAGAAAAGGCAAATCGCTACTGGCCCATAAAAGTTTGCCCTCTATAATAACTCCTGAATACTTCGGATATAAACTAGTCTCTTGTTTCTCCGCTACACATGTTTATAGTGTGAAATTACCTTCAAAGGAATAAGAAAACATTTACAGTCATGCATGTATGAGAGCTAATTCTTGCTGATCACCGAATAAATCTTGAGAGCTACTGGGCTTCGTTAGATTTTTCTCAGCGAATAAGTATGACGCTGTAAATTGCACTTACCGAGGGTAAGAAGTCGATGGCTCTGCCCGTGGGCTCGAGACTGGCACCTCTTGGAAACATGGAGTAGAAAACAAGCAGCGTGTACACTGCCCTGTACGGCACACGGCCTCCCATCGTTTTCCACGCTTTTCTCAACAGAGTTCAACTCATTCGACGAGATTCTCATTCGAACGTTAGGCCTGCATTGCATTCGATGGTTAGTTGGGGTGTTTCTTCTTTGCACGATTAGTCTTCTTCTTAGCGCAAGGCTATTTCTTGCCACTCAGTTGTCGTAACATGTAAAAGGTGCACTTTGTATGAAATTTCTGGAAAATATAATTCGTGAGGAACATAAAAATAACACTGCTTTTGACCACGGTAAACACAATTATTATTGCATATCTCATTTAGTAGTGCTATATAAAAACATGTCGGCCAAATATTAGAATCAACAAAAGAACCCCGATTCGCCCTCATGTAAAAATTGATTAAAAACGACACAAATAATTATTCGAACTTGGAAGCCACGTGATTTGCGTGTCATAATTCGAAACTGTCTATTTTCTTCCTCATTTCAACCAACACCCATCTAACACGAGCTAGCAACAACAACCCACCGATCTAACAGGGAATTGTTGATATACGAAGTGAGCCCCGGTTTACCTTGCGCGTAGGAATCAGCCCTGTCCACCACGTGGGTGTAGGGTGAGTTGTAGGGCGAGTTGCAGGGCGAGTTGCAGATTGGATCACAATCTCCTGGGGCTGACGGATGAACCAGTCGCGTGCGCCAACCGATCAGCTTCTATCTCAACGTTCTTTGCCAACACTCGCTCACCCAGTGCTTACCACAGAATTGTACGGGATGGAAAGCATGGGGGGTCGACCGCGCCTCCCACCATTCCCCCCCCCCCCCCCCCGGCCTGGCCGGCGCTACCACCCACTGCATGACACTTGTTTTGCCGGGGTAGCGATGGCTCGGCATTCACTCGGCTTTTGGTTCGGCAACATCCGACAAATGCACCGTAATGCACTGTCAAATGTACCTGTACACTTCAATTGGAGTCATGCGGTTAGCTTCGTATGGACAAGTTGTGGTCGATTGTTGCTGGGTTCGTTACAGGGATTTGATGATTTTGGCAGGTGAACGATCTCGGTTAGGATTGGACCAGGAAGATGAAATGTAATGCGTACAACGGTGTGGTACAACTTGCATCCTATTTATTATTTGTTTATCAAGAATATGAATGGCAATTGAACCTTAATATTATTATCATTTGATACCAACACCAGAATTCAAAACGTAAACAGACGGCCAAATGTTTCCACACTGCCTATTATCGCTGCCGTTTAATACGAAACCTTACTGCATGATTAGATTTTAACTATTTTTGCATCCAATGATCTCGATGTAGAGTTGAAAATTGACGATTAGCACAAGTTTTCTCAGCACGACTATTATCTAAGCATCTTTACAATAAATATTAGGTATAGGATGTATATATTACAAATAAAACCTATATTCTACCATTTTTTTCTATTTTCTTCATCTCGCTGCCTGTAGAAAAATATTGGCTTTAAATCAACTATACTAACATTAGGCCCTCTGCAGTATTAAATCTGAATACGCAAGTAGCTTTGAGCTTTCGTTCTCTTTTACACCCTTGTAAGTAATTCAAATGATCATAGAAATCATGAAGATTCTACCTAATATTTAGATCGCCCTTGGAGAGCCGAAGACATAAAATAATGGCGCATGCATCTTCAACAACGTTCTACAGCCCATCTTACTGTTGATATACCTCTGCTCATCAGCATACTTAATCTGACTCTTTGATTAATTGACTTTTGCCAAGGGTTGCCACCTGCCCTCAATCCAAGTGGCCTGTGCTATCTTTCAGATTTTCTCCTTGCCCGTTTTGAAATGCCAAAAGGATACAAATAATGTATCGCCGAAAATGACGCTGAAATTTCCGTCATGCCTCAATGTCTCCCCCCCCCCTTCACATAACGTGTCGACGAAGGGGTGGCAACCCTAGTTTTGCTCTTAGCAATAGACTTCTAACGAGACATTCAAATCGTTATTATTTTCAAGTAATTTAGAATCGAAGCTAATAATTGATTAATTCGCATTCAAAACCAATAATTTACGATTTTGAACACAAACCTTTTAAAAGTTTGACAGGCTTTACGCCCATATCAAGTTTTAACAAATTAATTTAAGATTTAACAAATTTGTCCACAGGACTAAATACATGTAAGAAAAGAAGGCGTTAGTAGCATAACAATTGGTTACAAACATCTTAAACAATTAAACAATTATTAATTTATACATACTTGCAATATTTTGATCATATTATCATTAACCCCTAAATTAGCAGCAATGCCTGGAAGTTGTTCAGCGACAGATGTATCAGTGTTCCGCTGTGAACTGCTGAATTCGATTTTCCCATTGAGCAATCAGGGAGTTGCGCTTCCTTGCAATTTTCATCGATGGCTAAAACGAGAAATTAGAAAATATATGGATTATGTTTCATCTATTTTAAGCCTGGACATAGCATTGGCCTGAGGTTGAAAAATCTTAAGTAATTAAAATATGAGGGAAAAAGAGTAGATTTCTCAAACCAATCATTATATAAGTACGCTCGGATTTTAATGTAGGTAATAAAATGCATTGGGAAAGCATCAATTTTTATTTATTTATTAATGTGTAGAGCATAAAATTATGTGGGACAAACGTTTTTTTTGTTATTCTATCGCTTTTCTCAATTAAAAGAAAATAGAAAATAGAAATAGAAAATAGAAAAAAATTCACGGGGTTTCACGAGGATACAGCTGATTTATACTGTTAAATTATTTATCAAATTTATGCATACAATATTAAATTCAACAAATATTGGACCAAGCATTGAATTTAAATTTAGAATGAAACTATAGAGTGTAGAATGTGAATATGAAAATTTGAAATCAAATCAATTGAATGGCAAAGAGTGATCAGTTGTCACAATTGCTCAATTCAGGAGAAGAAGCAGCAGCAGCATTTGAAGAACAATGTAACAGTGTAAATTAGGCTTTAATTGAAAGACCAGATGCACACGATTGTAGTTTCATTCAAGAGAAAAGCCCCCAACAATAAACATGGAATCGAGATATAAATAATGTGACAACTCATTTCTAATATCGTCGGTCCTCCAACTTACGCCATGCAGCAAAACTACCCCCACCCCCCGAAATCCGTAACAAGCATGAAACACGAAATAGCCACCGAGAGGCCTTACTTTCCCGGGGTGTAAGTCTCACGATAACCTTCCAAAACCCTTACCTTCTCGGGGGTGCCGTCGACATCTGCGTCCATGTAGGCCGAGGCCAGCAAATTGGGGTTGGAAAGCGACGCCCGCAGCCCCCCGATGCTCATTGGCGAGTTAAGCTCATCGCCGGACACAGGCTCCGGCCCGTCGGCGTCTGCGTCAGCGTCAGCGTCGGCGTCGTCCAAGATCGACAGCAGATTCGGCTGGGACCGGGCGAACATGCGTGCTCTCTGCAACCTGTAGGGAAGAGACACGGTCGCGTTCGTTAGGGGTCGTGTCACCTTGTTACCAAACGCAAGCAACATGAAAATGGTACACCACTTCACTACTGTATCGACACTTTAACTCGTGAGGCAAGACTAATAAATTTAAAAGGTGACCAAAAGTGGATCTAGTGCATTGTTGCTTAGCTTTGGTAACTTAAAAGACAGATTCTACTTTCTGATAGTGCATCGCCCAAAAGGAAGTTATAGCCAGAGCCGACAGCAGCTATCCATCAGCTACAGCTACAGCTAGCTACAGATAGCTTATACATCAATTACTTTACTTCTCTGCTGCAAGCCTGCAACTTGACATGTTCTCTCCTGGCTCCTGCTCCGAATCTGACTCGGTGTTGTTACATTTGTGGCGACTAACAAAAAGAAGCAGTCGGCTGAAGATGACAAGATTAGCTACAGTCCATTGAATATCTCCAGAAGAAGAATGTGCCAACACCCGGTGTTAGCAACTCAAAACAATATGAAAAAAGAAGAAAAAAAAAAGTGACTTCTTTCGGAACACTTTACCAAAAGCGCTCCAACAACATAAAGCGCATCCACCGACCTCTTCCCGCCGCCGGTTCCTACCTGAGCTCCTCCTCGCGCCGTCGCATCTCCTGCAACTCGGCCTGAATCTTGTCCTCGGCCGACGTGTACCCTTTGCGCAACGGCGTCGCCCGCTCTCGTTCCTTCTCCTCGCTCTCCAAGCTCGCCTGGCGTTCGTCGATCGGCGTCACATCTTGGCACGCCTTCGTCGCCGCCGCCGACGCCGTCACCGGACTAGCCGTGCGCACGGCCGCCCGAGGTACCGCCACGTGCGTCGGCGTCGACGTCGGCGTGGACGTCGGCGTCGGCGTGCCCGTCCCCGTCGGACTGTAGACCGGCGGCGTGTGCACGGGCGAGCCGGACGACGTGCTGCCGAACGAGGTGTTGACGAGCTTGCCGCGCGACGCGAGGAAGCGTTCCATGATGCCCTTCTGCCCCGTGCTGCCCGGGAATCGGCGGCCTCCGGTGGATGCTGGCGTGCTCGGGCTAGAGCCGCTGCTTGCGGGGCTCGCGGACAAGATGTTGGTGGAGATCGAGCGGTTGAGGTTGGTGCGACGCCCGCCGCCGAGGGGCGTGTGACCGTTCATCATGTGGCCGTTCACTGCGTGGCCGTTCACTGCGTGGCCGTTCACTGCGTTGCCGTGCGCCGTTGGGCTCGACGCCAACAGCTTGTTCTGCTCGCCGCCCATGGGGCTGCTCGCCGGCTCCGAAGCCAGGTGCGGCGTGGACGCTGCGCGCTGCAGCTGCTTGCGATCTTGCTCCTCGATCGAGTACTCGGCCAGATCGGTGAAGCGTGTCACCTGGAAAATGAGGGACATCAGAAGATGTCGAGGTGTTGCTCGTTCAGTCCTGAAGATGAACACGCAAGGGTGGTCGAATTGTCGACCCAGGAACTTATTAGGGTCAAAAAGCAATCTGATACGGCACGAGTGGACACCACGACCACTTCAAGCAATGGATCAGAACCATATAGATGGGGAATATAGATAATCTCCTATTTATGGAGTGAAATTCGCGTAACGACGCTAATGTGATATCGCAACATGTTCCCTGGATGCTGGACGTTTTCTGGACCTCCTACCTTCGAGTCCAGCGTCTCTTCGGAGGTCGTCTGGATGGTGCCTGCACTTCGGAGCTCGTTCTCGCGCTCGGTGGCCTCGTTGATCTCCTGCTGGATGCGGTTGGTGGCCAGACGATGCTGCACGCTGCGCGGGTCGTTGATGATCGCGTCTTGGTGGGGTCGCCGATTGTCCGTCTTGGCCGCGGTCACCGACGCCGGCCCGGTGCCGTTCGCAGTCGGAAGCCGCTTTTCGCGACGCAGTTCCTCCTCGCGTTCGCTGGCCAAGCGGATCTCGCGCTCGATCGGTGTCTCCTTGAGGCTCCTGCGCGGTCAAATATAGCCCCTGGTAAGTCATTCGTAAGGTCATTCGTTGGGCAGGCATCAGTCAGTCATTGGTCACATTCAGATTACAAACTCCACAGGCCAGACACTGAAGATATGTTTTCATAATCGATTGAATGTAAGAATAAGTCTTCCCAGCTTTGTACTAAAGCAGATTATATAGCCGATATTGCAGGTACTGATACCACTGATAAGTAAGTGCACCCAAAATGCACCTAACCACAATAACTTCGTTATTTCACTTTATTTCGTCTGCTTTTTGTTAGAAGGCTGTGAAACATCTCGTGTTCTGAGGGGGATGAAATCCATCTTGGTGGGCTCAAGGTCATGAAATGTTGACCTTGGAACTGTTGGGAGAAAATATGTTGAGTGATATGTGATAGAACTGCAAAACATAGCCCAGACGACGTAACATCAACATCAAAAGTGGCATCTTGAAGCTTCAACTTGTGGAGAACAGATCTGAAATCTGACTCGAGACGGAGGGAGTGAGGTAACTTTTCGTTAGGATGGGACATGGAGATGACGACAAAGATATATATGAAACTAATTTTAATCAAACCGTATCTTATCTTGGTCTGACATTATAATATGTGGAATGTTGGTTTGGTACGGCCTTATGCTTATATGCAGTGTCACGCTTGCCGAATACAATTTTAAAATACGTCATTTGCTTCCCACATTTAAATTGGTTTCCTTCCATTACGAAATCTCCCGTTCTTCGAGCCGAAAAATCGTCCAGCGAATATCTTTCCAAAATATCGACATTTTTCTCTCACCTTTTCACGGGATCGACCTTCTCTACAAGCTTCACTTTGATCTCTGGTTCGGCATCTACGCTACTCTCACGGTCCCTTTTGACAAAACCAGACAATTTGGTCAGCACTTCTCAATAACGCCCGAATGCCCGAATTCCCGAATTCCCGAATTCCCGAATGCCCGAATGCCCGAATGCCCGAATGCCCGAATGCCGAATTAATCCGTGCCCCAGATTAAGCCAAGACCAACTTGCAACATGCTTGCCATTTTCCGAGCTTCCTCGATCAATTTCC
Source organism: Nemurella pictetii (assembly GCA_921293315.2). Lineage (NCBI taxonomy): Eukaryota > Metazoa > Arthropoda > Insecta > Plecoptera > Nemouridae > Nemurella > Nemurella pictetii. The sequence continues at coordinate 20,201,668 of OV121116.1, read as the reverse complement.
TTCGCTTCAACACCGTTTCTCCCAACCGAAATTTCATCCCCAGATGCCATTGTTATTTTTGTTAATTCGAGTCAATCGGCTTGTTACCGCCCTATGTAGATGTTACACATATAATGGTTAGAAATTGCGTTAAACAAGTTATCGATTTTAGCCTTTACCCTAAATCAGTCAGCCAAATATTATTAGTTAGACAAACGCGTTATTCCGAAACTTGCCGTCATTACATGTTTAATTAGTAAGAGCTTAGAGCAAGCACCGCCGTCTTAAAGCCCTAATTTCATCACATGCCCATGATATGTCCGTGGTGTTTCCATGATAAGCGATATCCTCAGAATATATAGTGATACATCGCAATTTATCATTGAAACCCATGTATTGATAACATATGATGTCAGTGATGATGATGATGACAACCAAATAATCCCTAAGATTTGTTAGCCGATAAGAATGCATTCTCGTGTTGAAATAGTTATTGTGGTACATTACCTATAGTGATAGCTTGCGATTGCCTTATAATTGGATTAGGTATAAGGTGTGATGTCAGGGTTTAGGAAAGCGATGCGTTATTTGTTATCAATGAGGTAGAATATATGGAAAACGAGATGATCTATGATATAATTATCGACTATGTATATGTAATTAACATTTTTAACAACATTCAAAATTTAATCAGTTCAAATTCAGCCTGATGAGACAGTTGATTTGACAAGCAACAATCGTGGATAAGATCCACTCTACTATTTAGGCTTTCTCAGATGACCCAAATTAGATTATTCCATATATTCGAAAGGAAACAGTGAACACTATAACTATAACTACACTATAACATGTAAAACGATTGTTTCGCTCGTCTTACCTCATGTAAGATGGTTTCTCATCTTCGACGGGCTCCTCGTAGGGCTTGACAGTGATGCGTCGCCTTGTCGTAAGACTGTGGCTGTGACTGTGGTTGTTGCTGTTGTGGCTGTGGTTGTGGCTGTTGAGGTTGTGGCTGTGGTAATTGTCGTTGGGGCCGGAGCCCGAGCCCGAGCTGTGGCCGGAGCTCATCGAGTCCATGGACTGCGTTCGCTGGTGCAGGAAGTTACTCGGGCTCGGCACTTCGGGGCTCATCATCCGGCTGCAGGATTGATTGATTGATTGATTATTGGTGTTTACCGACGCACTGTTTTTGACAACTTGCCATATGGCACTTGTCTAATGGCGTCGGTCGAATGAAAGGATGATGATGAGGGTGATAGCCTAGAAGGAAGGAGGGAAACTCGGTGCCGGCACGTAGCATACTCCTGTCGAAAAGCACCAAGGAGACCATGCCGGCGTTACATCCCTTCCGAAGGACGGCACGACTCGAACAACAGGATTCCTCCACTAAGTCATGCTGTCGAGAGTTTGATAAGCAAGGCTAGTGAAATTGACGTTCTAACTTCAAACCCTCCAACCTCTCTCCCTAACAGAACTGATCATGTGCATGATGGTCACCCATCAAACACCTAGCTCAGCGCTATGTTGCTTAACTTCGGAGATCTAACGAGAACCGGTGTTTCCAAAATGCGAAACCGTTTGGTTAACGGCTGCATGAAACAAAACCACAGCGAAGTTCGTTATGGAACAAGATTTTTAATATAAAGGTCGTCACGGGGATTGGAACCGAATACTCCAGACGAGACATGGTGGGTAAAATTACGAGCTCTTAAATGAATCTCATTTCACCCCCTTCGTGATTATGCAACAAAGATGCGCTTTTTCTTTTTTTTTCAAAACGAACAGGATAAAGAAAACTTTGAATGGATATAGAGTTACGTTTTTCAGATATAAATAAATATATAGTTAGATCTGCCTTGTCATCAACCAGAGATGTCAGGATATACGAGTTTTTTTGTCTTTACGAGCATCTTGCATCTTTCGTGATCATCGGGTTTCACTTAGCTATAAAAACAGCCGTTTAGGGTGCAATTAAGAAGTTATTCCCGTCGGCTCGAAGACCACCAATTAATCATGCGAGGAAATGCTTCCGCCGAAAGCGAAAAGGAACTGAATCCGGATTCGGAACCAGAGACTCAAGGGTAATTTAGTACTTTACACGTAGATTTTTTTGCCTTATATCAAGCCTACAAATTTTGCCTGAAAGTTACGATTAATAATTGGTAATTGGTCGATTCTTCATTCATGAAAAAGCACGATTGATCACTGAGAAGATCCGTGTCGCTTTACTTTCCAAGATCCAAGATATATTATTTACGATGAAAATTTGACTCGGGGGTGATGCTGACAAGTGCATATAGTTTTACTTTGCAAGTCATTGCAATTACCGGAAAATCAAATGAACCTATTCGTATATCTTTAGGCTGTATATATTTGACATTTATGACGACGGATCGATTTTGTCTAATCTTTCTTCATGGGAAGAACGTACTATACTATATCTATCACCCATGAACATAAAACAGTAATTCACGAAACCAATCATGATTCTGAATCTGCATCGAACACGATTCAATCAGTGTTTTTCATTGCTAAAATTGTTTTTGTTGTTGCGGTGGATTAGGTTTTTATTGGCTATTGGTACACCGACTATGACACTCAACAGATCTGCTCGTTGCGAATAAATAAATAGCTTGTTTGGCTGCATGAACTCATGACGCTCACGACCGGGGACAGACACTGTCACTCCGTGCAAGAAACCTGCTGGCTCGAAGGTTTAGGAAACATGCAACGTGCAACATGCAATAAGTAACATCCAAACGCAGCCATATCCTTCGTCTAGTAACGAAAGTAACAAGTAAGGCTGGTTTAAGTCGGATCACCCTTGGCCAGATCAGATCGGCGACGCCAAATGCGTGTAATCGCGTTATCAAACGTGTTATCAAAGTGTGTCCGTCGCATTGTCCACGAGTGATTACAGGTAACAGATGAGTCGAGCGGGATTACAAGCTTATCTCCACCTCACACCCCCCCACCACACTGTACACACCAACTCCTAGCTGCGAAAATCCACCGAGAACTCTGCGATTATACACTTATTGATCGACTATTTTCTCAAATAAACACGCTTATCAATTACGCAGATGAATGTGAAGGTTAAGCGCAGTGTAATTAGTTTCAAGTTAGGTTGCCTTTCATATATCTTGTCACTATCAGTCTTAAGTAAATGAGCGCCTAAGTTCGCCACTAAGACCCCAAATAATTCAAGATCAATGGTAGGTAAACGTTGAAGATAAGCCGGACCTACGAAACAAAAATCTTTCCCGTGCTATCGTGCCATCAAGATGCAGCAAGATGCAGGGAAAGTAAGCAGAGCACGTCGGCAGCCAGCCTTAAAGACGTGAGGAAGTCTTACCTGTTATTCCCGTCGAGACTGAGTTCCTTCTCCTCGCTACCGTACTCCGAGAAGTTGCCCTCGTCCGTGTTCGGTATACTGTTGAAAGTCGCGTCGTCCATCGTCGCCTCCACCTCCACCTCCCCCTCCTTGCCACCCGTCTCGACCACCACGTGGCTGAGCCTCTGCCGCAGCGAGCGCAGTTCCTCCTCGCGTTCTCGCATCTCCCTCAGCTCCAGCGCTATCTTAGCCTCGGCCGGCGTCGACGTCGACGTCATTGCCGACGTCATAGTCGGCGTCGGCGCCCGAGCCTGCGTCGGAGTCGGCGTCGGCGTCGACGTCGGCATCGGCGTCGGCGTGGGAGTCGGCGTTGCCGGCGTCGTCGACGTCACAGTAACACTAGTCTCCTGCGTCGTCTTCGTCGAGAAGCTCTTTTCCCTGTCCCGATTGAAGTTGTCCTCCTTTTCCTTCTGGATGCGAATGTCGCGGGCGATCACGCTGCCCTCGCCGGTGTTCACCAACTTGATGTTGTCCACTTCGACCGACTTCTTGGCGACAGTCTCGACGATCTTCGGTCCGACACTGGCGTCGGCGTCGGCGTCGGCGTCGCCGCCGTCGGGCGAGTTGAGGGAGATCTGGGAGCGCGCGTCGAAGAAGTCACCCTGGTCGGAGGCGTCGCTCCGACACGGCGCCGCCTCGTCCGCCGCGTCGCCGGTCAGAGCTGCGCGCTTCGCAGCCGACGCCGACGCCGACGCCGACGCCGACGCCGACGCCGACGCCGGCGGGGTGCGGTACGCTGGCTTCGGCGCGTCTGCGTTCGCTGCTGCCATCATCATCATCTGTTCCCAGTAGGTCTTCGTCTTGTGCTTGTTCTGCAAGATGGAGTCGCACACCACCTCCCCTGCAACAGTGAGAAGAAAATCTCGTAAGTTTACCTTCAAGAGTCGATCAGTATTCAGATCGTTGCCATCTGATGTATGGAAACCGAAAGAGTTGCCGCCATCACCGAGCATTGAGGCTTGTTTTGTGTTCGTAGACACTTGGAAGGGATTTCTATTCGATTCGAAAAGAAACATGGTTCGTGTTTTTTAAATGAAAACACAGTTGGCAATTAACGATGCCTGCTCGTGTAGTAACTCGAACCACACGACCAGGATGATCACGCTGAGAATCATGTTAGAAATTCTCGGGCATCTTCGAAAATTAGCCAATCGGAGACGAGAAGAGCGCTATCGTTCGGTGCGGCACGACGCTACGAAACATTTAGCAACTAAATTTAATGATAGCGGCATTTGGCATGCCATGCCATTGCACTGCGTTGCGTTGCGTTGCGTTGCCGTGCGTTGCGTTGCGTTGCGTTGCGTTGCGTTGCCTTGCGTCGCGGCCAGCCTCTTTGCACAGATCCGAGAGCTATTTGAACTCTCAGGTACAGCTAATTGCATGGAAAAAACTGACCACTCTTTTTTTGCGGACGATGCGCCTCGTTTCTGAGCGGAAAAACGCAACCGTTCAGCGCAAAAGGTCGCGTTAATATGTGTGTGCGCGTGTGTGAGAGAGAAAGAGCGAGAGAAAGAGCGAGAGAAAAAGAGAGAGAACTGTGCGATCCTAGACCTACCTGTTTCCCTGGATGACGGCTCGCTACTGATAACGCTTGCCGCTGGGATCAAGCAGATCGGCCGGCTGGCCATATCGATAAATATATCTGTGTAATCCGTTTACCGCAGCACACCTTTCCTCACTAATTATCTGGAAAGAGAATGGGTGCTCCCTTCTCTTCTTTCGCCAGCAATTAACTAACGGAATCTTTTCATTGTTATCTTGATAATCTTTGTGAGATATGAACCTCTGATTATGTATACATTGCGCAAAGATAAGAAACCTTATTCAACTGCTTCCATTCTATTGTTTCGTGAATCGGTCGCTTTCCCGAATCCGCATCTATGTAGTGCAATTTTGAAAGGCCTGCATTTCTTCCCGATCGATTCGAGGATGCCTTTGAGATATACCTACGACAATAGCTAGGTAAGAAGGTAATAATATCTTGGTTGGAATGTATAGGTGTTCACTATTTGATCGGCACCTCCTCGACTGGCATGCTACAGGTCCAGCGATTTCCATCGCAGATATGTATTTAGCATAATGAGTGATCAATTACAATTAGAAACGGCGTGGTTTCTGCGCGATGGTTCGTTGTACTAGTTGTGTGCATCATATCATGCACAACAAACAAAATGCATTTCGCCGTAACTCTTCATATCAGCTATTAAAGCCATTAGATATAGCATAAGTTTACTATTATTATTACTTATATTATTACATAAATCAACGATTAAATTTTTATTTTATTCATTCATTGCTTATTTGTGTTTTATATATAGATCAATGAAAAACTACATTTCGTTCAACTGGAGCTCATTAAAATTAGTCTAGTCTCAAGAATGCTTTCTGGTTCATATACGTGTAGCTTTTAGCTTCTATAGCTTCTAGCTTCTAGCTTCTAGCGTATAGCTTCTAGCTTCTAGCTTCTAGCGTATAGCTTCTAGCTTCTAGTTTCTAGCGAGGGCGTAAGATCCGGTATCTGTGTAGGCGTACAGGCCAACACTGATGGTGGCAATGACATGCATTGGAGTAGAGCAGCCTCTGAAAGGAGCAAACTGCAGCTCCGATTCGAGGGGAAATCGTTTCAATAGTAAGCAAGCTGCACTACAGATGAACTGCATCAAGACTCAATGTAGACAGTGGGAAAATCAGAATTTCTGACTATCGCACTGCAGATTTATTCACTTTTTGCCGTATCAAATTCAAAGAAAAAGTATCAAACCCGACTGATTTATTTAGAGCGTAATGTTATGTCCGTAGTAAATTCTAAATTGCGCAAAGTTACTTATAAAACGTGTAATCAAGAAATGATTGTGTGTTTGATTTGTTTGAACGACCTCTTTGGCATTTTTAAGGAAGTTTCCTGGGTGGGAGTAGAAAAAAAGAGCGAGGTCATCGAATCTTTGGACAAGAAAACAGAGAGTCAGTTGTCACTGCAAGCATGGCCAATGATCATGCTCCGCTAAGAACTACCTTGTGAAGCACTCTCAGCAGAGGACGCGTTGGAGCCGCTCATTTTCTTCCAAGTTCCGGCAACACTAACTGTAATTTCGGTCCAGCCAGGTGAAAACAAGTCTCACAATTTGCAGATGTCCGTTCGTCACGAATCACTCGAGAACACTGAACAGACAAGATTCCAATCTTCTTTGAAATTTACACTAATTGCACATCGGTCATACGGATGACCCACATTTCAATAGTCAAACTTGGAACTATTGTTATTATTTATAGTTATCGAAGACCTAAAAAAAACTGCACTCACATCGTTCCTAACACTAATCGCCACTGCACTGTAAACTGCACCATGCACTGTCAGCTGCTCAGCACTGTCAACAGCACTGCACTAACGAGACTCCGGTACAGACAGTGACTGGATAACTATAGCAGATCACAGCATAACCAAGGCGATTGCTTGCCCACTGCTTTCGAATGACGTTTACCTTGTGATTTTGACCAGGTACCATACTGAATAGAATTGTGTTATCGCATCAATAAACTAGATATTATATATCGTTACACGAAACCAGTACGGCTTTTCGCGAGCTCACGAATCAATGGACGACCACTGGAGAGCCGCTTTTGTTGTAGTGCACTCGCGGCGTGCTGCAGAATAACTGAGCTCAATGAGTTCAGTAATGGCAGGCATACCGGGTCAGGAAGTAAGACCAAGTGAGCAAGTGAACAACAGAACAACTGGATGCGGCAAATAAGCAAGCTACGAGCTGGCTACGAGCTTGCTAGCACGCTACCGATACGCTACGGGCCGGTAGTCTGACCAGCTGTGATGAATGTACTTTCTGGGCTTCATTTGCCGGTCTACACTCAATACCCCGAGCAATACGTTTCCTGTCAGAGTTTAGCTGCAACTTCTTGATTCTTGGTGCAGAATCGAGTTGAGGTACGAAGCTGAGAGAAGCCTTGCACATGCGCTTGCACCATTCACCGACTTGTGTAATCATACTGAAACGAGACGGCGAAAAGTAATTCAAGGCTAAACTGAGCGGAGATTAACCCCATCGGGTTCAGGATTCGATTTTCTTTCAACTCGTTTATCGTTGATTTTTGACAAGCAAAGAAAATCTCTGAGAATCAGGTGACAAGGAAGTGCTTACAAGCGACAAAACCTTTTGAAAACTAAAAAGTCAACTGTGTTTACAGTAACTGAAAATGATGACAATTGACAATTGAATTATTCCAAGAAATCGTTGTCTTGTAAAATGATGCAGTCGGGCGAAACTGAGACCTGCCCAAAAACTCACGCTCAGTTACACTGAAGATTGATAAGATTAAGCTTTGAAATATCGAGAGAAAGCCGTTAATGTCATGACCAGAATACCTGATACAATCTTTCGCTATTTGATTAAACAATTGTGTACCTAACGTGATGTTTCCGTACGGAGAAAAAACATTTTTTTTTCCTCTTGTAAAATCATACGAATACATGCAATTCAAGGAAACTGTTAAGTAAGAACTAAATTCTCTTGTTCTATTCAACAAATAACAGGCACCCACTTTGTACGACCGAGCTCCAATGAAATCACAACAAATATTTGTTCCTCAAGAGGATGCTTCTGGCTTGGAAATTTCTGCTAAGGACGAGTTCGTCATTTCCTGTGCATCCGGTAGTGCAGCCTTCAGTTCCTCCAGGAAACTATGAAATGTTCAACTGTACGATGTTCCAATGTTTCGCATCCGAAAGTGCAAAGGTTTGCTGCACTTGACTCGAACCGGAACCAAGCATCTTCACAACGCTTAGACACCAACCATTTCAAAGTGAATAGATCATATTGCTAACTGTATTCAGAATTCCCTGAGCAAATTCACGTATAAAAAAGAATCATCTATTAAAGAAACGGTCCCAAAAAATACACAGTGTGTGCCGAGAAGAATAGGAACATAATTTCGCGCAACACGACGAACAAGAAACTCGAACAGACGTTGATCATCTTTTAATTAATCGTGTTTTTACCTGGCATACGGAGGTTCTCATTCCCTCTGCTCATACAACAGCTTGCCAGATGAACTTAGATTAAATTATAATTATTTTATTTTTACTCGGTGTTAAGTTGGCCGGTGAAAAACCAAAAGTATCCGAAGTTCATTAGAAACCCAAGCCAAAATTTACAAAAAATTTCCGACTCTAAGGAGTGACTTTCACGATCAAAATGATGATGAAAATGCATTTCACTTTGGACAATCATGATCTCGAATCAACATCCTACACGAATCTTTAAAAATGGCACATACGAAATATATCATTTCATGATCGGACAAAGTCACTCGATAAAAACAGAATCGTAATTTTCCCGATTTACAAGTAAGATTTTGGAAGTTCTAGCTGTAGAGCAATGTGCATCTCAATTCAATGCGCTATAGAGAGGTGCATTGGCCTGCAACTGGCGAACAGAAGGTGCGATCGGTCAATTTTCGTCCGTTTGTTCACCTATTACCCGCTGCATGCACATAATGACCATCTTCATTATGCAATAACACGGCAGACAACGCTGTGCCTTGCTGTACTACAAGCAAACTGCTCTATTCTGCCGAAGCCATATGGCGCATGGCGCAGCGCTTCCAAACGATGCATGGAATTAGCGGCCGGCCAGTCGTATATGCCCCTGCCTCTACCTCTACCTAAGTTCGAACTTCAGTCTACGGGCATTGTCCCCTCATCGTGATGAAGGTAGAATAGGTAACATTGTTGTGGAGCAAAAGCCTGGCTCATTCTTCGATACCGTTCCTCACATCCATGATAACTGCTAACAGCCATTACCATTAACTCGTATCATTTTTTTAATATTGAGGGACTGGTCATTGGCCAGGCATTTAAAGGGCACACGAATTAAGTCGTATATTGGCGTCAAGACCAGACAAGATGAAATCTGTGGTGCCGATCGTGCCCAACTTCTTTTCGATTGCTAAGCAAACTATCTTGACGCGATAAAAACGATGTGCTTTCTAAAAGGTTCGACGGCTTGAAACGACAAAATCAGCTGCCCAAATGCACATAGACAGCATTACACATTTAATCACGAAATGATTCCAGAGTGAGAAATCAGAGACCCAGCTTGGCTATAGTGGCTATAGTGGCTATAGTGGCTTTAGTGCATCGCTCGCATTCTAAAAAGATCACTGACTTTGAGTAGGTAATCATGATCGTTCCGCCAGCTTCATACCTCACGTACGACCTTTCTTTCATGGAAATGCTGGAATTAAGAGTATTAAGAGTAAAAGTAATGGTTGTAAATATGATCGAAGAATGTCATTTCTAGCTACATGACAGGAATATTGCATGATCGGTCATTACATCGGCTGATATCACTTATCGATGTATCATTAGAAATCGTTTCGCATCAAATTCAGCCGAGACAAATTTAGTTCCGGTGGATTCTTTACCCACTACCACCGTACCACGTAGGTTATATAGATTATTATTATACTATTTATTATTGTGCTAAGACAGTCCGCTTTTTCTCCTTGTAAGCTTACGCCCACCCAGTTATGGCATTCGGAGAGAGCTGATCGATTTGATTCATGGCTCGCATCAGTTTATATAGAGGTGGTCAACCATGTTGATTAAATCATTTGCATAATACCGAATCCAATTGGGTTCCACCCTTTCGAGGCAAAGGACACCATATCTCAGAGTGTGTAAGTAATGAGAGAAGACATGTGGGAACGTGTTGGCGACGCATGTTAATCATGTCATTTAGCCACATACCATAGGTAACTTTAGTAGGCAACTTAAGTTCAGGCACAATCGACTTCACCAGACCTATGCAAGCATGCATCATTATTTATTGCATGAGATCTCTGCACATGCACTCTGCCCTTCTGCCGACATGCAACCAGCCAGCTCACACGTTTTTCTTCTGCAAAGCTTTCAGCTTTCAGGTAATTCAACTACAACGATCCGTGAACATTTGATCAAGGCTTGCAGTTGCTAGCTTTAAGTCAGATCATTATAATAAACCATCTAGCAGTTGGCAATGCCCACAAGTGGTCGGTCCGCATGGCAGTTGCTGTGACACTGACATTGCTGATGATGCGCGAGTCACAACGCATTTTATACGCGATGTCGCGTATAAAATGCATCCTGCATTTCGACCGGAGACTCCAAGTTTGAACAAAGGAGGCTGCATTGTGAAAGAGTTGCTCAACTTTCACACCCTGGCCTACCTGGCTATTTCCTAAGCAAAGAACTAAAGAATATCTAGTTCGTAACAATACATACATACCTATAATTGGGAATCAATCAGTTGTGTGCAGGACAATCAAAGACAGTTCCATTGTTCTGATGTAAACTGTACTGCATCCATGCCACAGTTCACAGCGGTCGAAGGTAAGTTAAGAGAGCTACAAGTTAACGAGTCTAAGAGAGGTTCGAACCACGATATGATTCGTATGCACACACGACTCACGAGCTACCCGAATGATACTGACTCGGCACTGGACGGAAGAGTGCACTCTATAGGTCGACCCGTTTCTAGACATAGACAGCGGTCGCTAGCCCTAACCCAACTAGCGGCAGCGGCGGCGGTGGCGGCAGCAGCAGCAGCAACAGCTTGCAGCGACTTCGGCATGGCGATGCAATACGGTACCAGTCACTACGGTGATCTTCAGCTCGACATCATCTGAAGAAACCAACCGAAGCGATGGCGGTGGCTGTGGCGGTGCACACGAATGCAGCTCCAGAACCAATAATACGAACAAACACCATAAAAATAACAACCATTTCTTCTCAAACTTCGGAGAGAAACTGGACTCCGAAATAGTATGATAAAAGTATCAAAATACTATTCATTTCGTGGCTAGGTAATTTCAGTAACGGATGCTCCAATTAAAAATGTAAAACTATTAAATGAGACTTTTAGAAGAAAAAAATATATAATGGAGGAAGTAAACATTAAATGCAAACAAATTAGTTTTGTCTACAAAACCGCATTCATGAGCTGAAAGAAGGAAATGTGGTTGATTTGCTCCAAGACCTACTTTGCTAGCTATTTAGTTATTTAGTAACGGGGGCAAATCTAGACGGTATTTGAAAATTGAACAGCTCGCGGACGGAGGATTTTTACGGAATCCTTGTTCACCAGGACCATGGCGCTGTTCTGCAGCATCAGATGTAAGATCATTTGTGTAGTCGTCGATGTATTCGCCACTAAGCCGGTTGCTTTGTCTCAGAAAACAAGTTACAGTTAAATGCCATATTTATGGCCAGCTGTTACAAAATGCAATCCACCTTCAAAGTAAACCCCACGTAATATTTCAGCCAGTGATATTAATTCAGTCCACTCGTCTGCAGGCTGCGTTTCTATTTCTCTATTTCTCTTGAGCCCGACTGCCGTAGCATACTTGTAATCGTGATGGTGCAGCAAAGATCTGCAAACCATCTTCTGGCAAAGATCTCGTCTTGACGAGTTGGTCATCTTGGCGCAGCTTCCAGACAAACCCGTTATGCTCAGTGGTCAATAGGTGTATCGCAAGTTTTCCATCACTAACTTAAAACAATCGACGAGTTTTCTAGTTGGTATTCAGATCGTGCGATCCATTTGTAATAATCGCTGTCGCAAATGCGATGCACATGACATAACCATTGCCAACTGCCAAATGGGAAACAATGATACGAAATTTTGCAACGGCCAAATTATTTCGAAAAGTTTGATTGTTTGAGAACAGATTATCAGGACCACGAATAAGAAAACACATGATCAGAATACGTTATATTTGACAATGAATCGATTTCCAGACAAAACCAGAAAATAATCCGACCCTTTGGTGCTACCCTCTGATCGCATAACAGCTGGATAGCGCACACCTTGTCTCGCTATTCGGTTCGAATTAACCATCGGCAAGGGCATAGATGGAACGAGCGAGGGTGGTCATTTGAGAGACAAGGAAATCAGAAGTCAGCCATCCGTGCACGTAGGTAGCACGAAACGACTTTTAGAAAAGGAATTATAGTTCACTTCCCGTAAAATTCATTAAATGGAACATCCTGTGTCGACTGAGGAGGACAGTGCACGGAGAAATATTAGACGATGGGAAAGATGATCGCTTGACAAGCAATTTATCGGTGACTTGCGAATGACATCCGCATTGTGTCGTCGCGACACCGGCTGGGTATGCTAACCTAGGGCCAACGATAGGACCTGCGATTTGATAAGAAACTGACAGAAAAGTGGGCTCTTCACAGCTGTCAGTGACGTGCTTAAGATGTGAATACGTCAGTGAATGAGTACCTGGTTTAATTAACATGATATTTAATTGTTGTGCTAGTTTTGTAAGTTGGAATTGGATGTGTAATAGAACTGTTATTCACTCGACGACAATTTTCGTAAATAAAATTCTTTTGCTTCTGCTTTATAGCACAGTTTGTGGTGTTATATAATATTTATAATACACATATAATTATTTCGATTCGTTATATTACACATTGGTATTCACTGAAAATATATCAAGTTTGAAGCAGCAAGGTTTGAAGATCTGAAAAACATTACTAGCTCCACTTGCAGACTGCTTCGTCAATGAATGAAAAAAAAATACGAGTGCAAATGAAAATGTATTTAACTAAAACTTAAAGCCATACCGGTAGCACATCCCGTCGACATTCCCCGATCGTTCGCCAGATAATAATCCATCAGAATGGTTTGCGTCCCAACTTTGAATGTTGTATTATTTCAATGTCTATTATTTCAAGCACACCAACGCACAATTTATACGCAACGCCGACCACGAACTGACCGACCAAAAAGCGCACTACCGAACTGTTGCACACCCTCCTTGCAGTTTGAACCACCGACCAACACTAACACTTCCCGCGCACGCGAGAGAGAGAGAGAGAGATAAAGGGGGGGGGGGGGGGGGGGTACAGAAAGAGAGTCTAGATATAAAATAGTTTCATCTAGATCGCTTGGGAATGCTGTTTTCCTAATTCACACGAGCAGACATTAGCTGTGGTTATAATGATTCGCCACCTCCGCCGCCGCTACCGCCCCCACCGCCTACAACACCGAGCAGGGAACTAGCTACTGGAGAATGAGGATCGAATAGCATCATAGCATCATGATGGTGATGCTACCGTCGATGAGAGTACAACACTATAGGTCTATGCCATACGTGTAACTAACTCATTAGCCATGACCTAGCTCTCACGTACGTGCTTTTCTTCAGTCTTTACACATTGTTTGATTAGTTTCTATGGAACACATATGCATGCATGGGATCTTAGTTGTAATTCCACTGTTCTGTCGTTTTCTCACCAGAAAATAGAAACTTCAAATGAAATGAAACAAACCGATCGCGAAGATGATGGTATGATCACGTATGATGGTATGGTGGTATGGTGGTTACATAGGGGAGTCATGCAGTGGACACTTATAAATACAATCACGCTACGACACAAATAATCATGTGGCTGGCATCGAGTAAAAAAATCACTTATTTCTCTCGATGCTTGGGAAATGAATTCCAAGTAAACACATCCGATAGAAAGCTTGGCTCAAATCATACAATCAGAGAATCTAAGCACGTAAAAGGCACCCATCTCTGCGGCTGCAAGCAAACCGTGTATAATCTTTGTTGTAACTAGATTCTAGTCGCTCTCTGACTGGATTATGCGCTTCCATCAATCTATGTTCAAATTCATTTAAATTCATCCAAATTCATCTAAATTCAAGTCCCGAACATCCCGCTCCAGGTTATCTCAAATTGCATCTGATAGTGCTGCTTCATTCTCATTTAAGGTCGCCAAAGCTTTCTCCAGTAACAACTTTCGCCATCTCTCACACACTTCGAATAAATGTATTAATTAACTTTATATACACCAATTTATTGTGTCTAATCATCGGCTGATTTGAATATAAAAATAATATTCTTATTTTAAATTTAAATCGTAGTCCGTGTAATTGGTAAGTATCACGTCTACGAAAATCTCATTAGTAATTAGAGATTTCTGCAAAATTACGCTTAGATCATTTTTGAATCACTCAAAATTTGACAAGCAAAACCACGGGTGTCGGTCATTTGTTCTGGTATGATTGTCGTCGCACTCGCAACTCGGTAATGCATTTGGTGGTAGATTTTGTAATTGGTGAATGGGCGCTGCCGGCTTGGGACAATTGGGTACATTGTTCTCGATGGTAACGTGGACGAGTGAGATATCTTGGTCCAGGCAGCTAGGATGATAATGATGATAGTATCGGAGATGACGCGTCAACATGCACCAGCAATCGAACGGTAACTCGCCATCTCCATCTCCGTCTCCGTCTCCATACCTTCCGTTCCCAATCAAAGTCTGCCGATGCGAATCTTCACGGCTAAAAGATGATCGCCTCGCGATTTCGTTACTTACAACAATGGATCCTTCGCTTGGTAATTACTAATTATATTCGGAAGAGGTTAGCAAAACAGAAGAGCTCGTTAACTAAAGGTCACCGCGGAAGAACCGTAATATTTAAGAAGTATGTAACTAGGTAGCTGCTCGATCTAAATTGACTTGATAAGATTGAGATAAAGGGCGAAATGTCGACGCGCTAATAGCTATTATTTTCATGAAAACTTACGGGGGTTCTGACGTGCTCCTCTTCCAGAGATGTATAACTCACACCGGCTCACGAACGCCATTATCACTTTCTTTCGAACGTTGAAATGATTGAAACTGTCAAATTCTTGAAAATAATAATAATCGGGTTTTAGGGTTGAAACTCTCAACACCAATTGTCTTGTATATCGTCGAAGCCTGATGCAGAAACTGAAAAAATTACTTCGCTATTAAATAGCTTAATGTGCAGCAAAAAGCTGGTGGCGAGAGCAGGTTTTTATTTATCTCCTGTCAAGTTCTTCTTCTGGTAAAGTCAAATACCTACTTTAGCCGCTTCTTACGGCTCAACAAACGAGAATCTAAGATGCACTGCGGGTCACAGATTCTGTCACTAATCAATTTGCTATTATCACGATTATAAACGGTCAATTCTGTAGATCTATACAGTAAAAAACGGTCAAGTCACCATCACCGTGTGATATTTGAAAAGTTTCTCGTCCGGATAACTAATCGCTGCTTCAATCAGGTATGCACTCGCAAAGTGCAACTACCTTGCACCGAAAGATGACTCGAAATACCGAAACGACACACGGCACACGAATCACTGCAGCACGAAGTAACACGAAAGATTTTCGCAACCGACACGACCGAGAACTTTATCGCAATTGTTCTTGCCGACACTGGCTGTTGATGGTAAGACGAAAATTCCACTGATTACGCGAATTCTTTTGACAAATCCGACATATCGTTTACGACGTTTAGCGGACAACACCCAGACTTGAATCATCTAATTGACAATAGTATAAAATCTCAGATCCAGCCGCCTTGTTAGCAAGTACAGGGCGGCGAGTTCCTCCACACATAAACAACACTCGTATCGACACGTCTAGGGCTTCGAAGTGATCAGCTTGCACTAGAGGCGATGCAGAGGCTTAGTATCAACAGCTATCAAGGCAGGCTACCTAGTGCCTTGTGTTGGCTGGCAGGGAATCGCGATGCACTGTATGAATGATACGCACCAGAAACCGAAAAACAGCCAGCCTGTTCTCTTTATCGCACTCACCGCGGTACTGACTCGAAACAATCTAATTATCTTGCGGTCTCCGTCTTTCCCTCGCTCTCATTAACACCGAGTTCTATTACCCATTCACTGGCGGGTGCATTTAAAGTAATTCCGTCAAATTAAAAAGCAAACATTCGTGAGAAGTATGAAGACTGGAGAGTGGTTACAGGAGTGTACAGCTATACCATTAGAGTAGGTATCTAAATGTCTGTAATCATACATACCGGGCGCTTCTCCTTTAAGAAAGTATCCAAGACGATACTGTTAATTGTGTACCGATCATAATTGAGTGTGTTTCTAATAAAATGGAACGAGCAAATATTTGTTAAGAGTTTAAGATGTGGGTAATAAGTGGCAAATAGCAATGTTTTATAGTTAGGAGTCACTAAACAAACACATGGGCATCAGGTTTGACACGTTTTTTTTTGTGCTTTCTGTTCGTTGGTGCTTCTTTCGTTCGACACTACATGACTGTCTGGCGAGGCAGGAAATGCGATGCGGGTAGTTAAAATGTGGACGTCGTCGACTTCGCATGATCGGTTGATCGGAAAGAAACTACATTTGTGCACTTGTCCATGTGCTATAATAACTGCTACGCTTATGGCGTCATTTGAGTCGGTGTAGTGTGTGGTAGTGTGGTGTATCGCTGTACAACTGCCGTTTATGCAGTTTACAACTTTCTGTCAAAGGGAAAAAAAATGCGATTCATACTCGCGGCTGAAGCACTGATCACCGTTCACCAACATTCTTTTCCCATATCGATTTCACTCCACACGAGAACTCCTAACTCCTAAGTGTGGTGTATTGGTAAGTTATACCTCAGAATGCTATCTCAATAAGCTTACTCAAACCGCGGTCTTATCAAAGAAGGATTCAAAATCCCGGCAGGAAAAAAATCTTCACTGAGTATTCTATTGTACTAATTTTCTCCTCTCATAAGCGATTTGATAAGAATTGCAATTGCGATCCGATAATCGAATATGGTCAGAAAATAACATTCCAAGCTGGAATTTAGCCCACAAGGGCTAAAAACCAAAAAAATAGAAGCAAGAAATTAAATGAGCTATACTAAACATCAAAAATTGAAATTACCACACTCTATTCTCTGGCGGATAATTAGGAAAATACCGCTAACAATGACATTGAACTTGGTGTGTTGGAGGTGGGGAATTTTAAACGACTATCGCATCCGGTTCCGCATCAACCCTTCTGCTCCTCAATTACCCAATTCCACTAAAAAAAATACAGCAAATTGGCTAGATTCACTCGATCGTGTGCTAGCGAAATCAAAATAACAATGTAAATAAACAGCTGCTCTTTCTTATTCTTACCGTCTGCCCCAAGAAGCTCGGTACCGGCGGCCATCTGACAGGTTAGCAGATCTTCGTCGTGGTCCTCGCCCCTTCGCTGCCTCGCAGCCTCCTCTTGGTGGATCAGAAACTCGATCGCCTCCTCCGGCAAATCAGACAAGTCGGGAGAATCACCACCTCGATGGTTCCCGTCTTCGACAATCTCGTCCGACGGATTCCCGTCTCGAATCCAAGAATGAAATCGCTTCGCCTTGACAGCCTGCTTGACTATGATGCGACGACGTTCCTTGGCAATGTCTTCCATCGATGCCTCCACATCCAACAGGCTCACTTCCGGAAGGTTACGACTTGCCTTCAACTTTTCCCTCTCCTGTTCGTACTGTCTCATGATCTGTGCGCCGATGTTGCGGTCCTCATCGTTGGCTCCGCTGCTTTGGCCTTCAGCATCCCTTGCTGTCGCTAAGGGTTCTGCAGAGTCAGCAACAGCGTGCTCGCTTTTCATCGGCTTTACACTGGCCACCGGGCAATAAGTATTTACATAGTATTGAGAACCGTACGCCATTGCGGCGTGCTTGATTTTCACCGTCTCTGGGAAGTGATTTGCATCCAGAAACTGAGTGGATTCGCCGTTGGTAACATTTTGATGCTCTTCCTTGGCTTGATCTATCTCTGTAGGTGGTAGCTCTTTCGTTTCCCACGTCCCGTCGTCAGAAATCTCAATGACCGACGCCAAGTCGTCGGTTGTTGTCACTCGTTCCGTTTCTTTCACTTGGATATTTTCGTAGATTACCGGTCCACTATCGTTAACACACTCGTTTACACTTTGCAATGCATTTCCATTAACTGTAGTTTTCCTTTGGCTATCTTCGAGTGTTCCATTGTTGCTTTCAGCTTTCGTATCTAGATTCGAATGCATCTCGGATCCGACATTCAACGTCACTTTGTCGCAATTGTGTAGCTCGAGCATTGTGGCTAGCGCTGGTCGCTGCTTCCTGCGTTTTGGTTTCACTATGCTTGAGTAGACCACGTGTTCGGGCAGGACAAACGCCTCTGCTCCGGAATGCTCGTCCTGGAATGCACCAGGCGGTGTGGCAAGGTCAGCTAATTCGCTCGAACTCTGATTGCTCACTGGAATCGCGAACGGCACTTGGTAGATGCAGTCTGAGCTGTTGTAAACATCCTCGTAGATGTGCTCTTCGGGCGTGTGTTGCTCCTGCTGCTCGTCCTGCTGCTGCTGCTCCTGCTGCTGGTTCTGATGACTCTTCTGACTGCAGGCTACGATCACTGCTGCTGCGCTGCACTCGGCCCCTGCGTTGGCGTACACAGGCTGTGCATGGGGAAGCTGCTGGCTCGGGAATGAGTAGCCAGCGTTCTCATAGAGCGGTGCGTCGCTTTCCCCATTGTCAAAACTGAAAAGTAATTCGGATTGAATTAGCTATTGACTGGGCAAATAGTTGCTTGTGGAATGGGATGACAAAATTACGCGACATTTCATGCATCTTCCAAAATGAAGGGATAATTTATAATCGACCATTATTTGAGTAATTTTTCTTATTACCTCTCACAGAAAATTTTGTGAAAGTTAAGCGAATAGCGTGATTTTGTGTGACGTTATTTCAATGTGTGGCCATACAATTGGCATGGAGCATGAACGTAGTAATTAGCCGCTTAGTAATTACGTAAGTGGCTGGAAATAATGACATTAGGAAGGAAGCGGACGAGCTCGGCATCGGCGAAGGAAGATAGGAGTAGGAACAGTATATAGGATCAGTAGGACGCAACGAAACGTCGAAGCGTCGGCCGAACAGGGTCATGGTGGTCATGGTCCGGAGTTCGGAGTCCGGAGTCCGGACTCAAGGAAGGCTGCAGCTGCGAGCTACTGCCTAGCGTCTAGCGCATGCACCGGTAATACATGCTAATCGTTCTTCTGGCATGCACGTTGCCTCCGGCGTCCGGCAACACAGAGCGCTCTTTGCGGCTGGACCCATCCACGCCGCGCCTCGTGTTTGTGTGGGATTGGAAACCAAGATGGTGTGAAATCATTGTTTTTTTCCGGTGGAGCCACGACCAGTTGGTGATGGGTAGAAAGGAAATGAAGCGGTTTCGTATTCCAAGTTTCTAACATTTTCCCAAATTCGTTTCCCCTTCTAAATTGATTCTGTAGTAGATTTTGTGTGGTGTTATTTTTTAACAAATCATGTTAACGGGATGACGTATACGGACTCCTTCGACAATTCCCAAGAGCACATGAATGAAGATTGCAAAGATAACTTTTGGAATGAAGGTACAGTTAAAAAGTTAAGTTCCAATTGGGAAGAAAACAGAAGCAAATAATAGGTTGATGACCATCGAAACACTGCTATTTCGCCTCTGGCCAAATACATGAATAAAATAATCCATGATTTCGAATTTAACTAACATATTATCAAAAAGAAGATAAAGATTCAACTATTTCATGATTCTTCTTGTCCAAAATTTCTGTTCTTGGCCCAACACGCCCAATTGGTATGGCGTGATAAGCATTGAGACGAGACATATCAACTCAGGAGTTAAGACAAAGTATCGAAAAGTTTCCATGAGAGGGAGAGAGGGTGAGAGGGGTGATGTCCGATTGTTGGAGGAATTCTACCCAGACATATGAGTAGAATTATCGAGGGAAATCAAGGAAAACCAGCTGGTCACCAGCATCAAACGTGGGACTCAATTGATTAGAATTCAAGTCAGACACGCTCTCGCATCGCTCGTAGCGCATTGGAATCACCGCGTTCATTTCATTTCTCCGCGATAGCGTATTTTAACTTCTAATAGCGCATTGGAATCACCGAGCTCACCATTTCCATTGCGCATTAAAATCACCGGCGCACACTACAAGTTTCCTCCGTAAAAAGACCACTGTTGTTTCAATGAATGTTCACCACGAATAACAATAAAAAGGAATAATATCAGTTTTTTTAAATACACCACGTTCGAAATTATAAGGAGTGATTATTAGTGAGCATAAAACGTGTTGGGTTACCAACATCACAATCGTTTTTCATAAAGCCAATTAGATTGTATAATATCAATAAATAGTTATTGCTTTACAAGCTTCTCAGTACGGCACGCAAGCATTGCAGGTGGATAGGTGTGATAGGGAATGCAGCTACTACATCAAGAAAGAAAATGAAGCGTTAAGGACAATGTCCTGCCCCGTAAAATGAAGTCAATATGTTTCCACGTGGTCCAGAGGTTCCAGAGAAAACAGCGGTTAGTTACCCGGGTCAAAGATTAGTGTTCGTATTTTTTCCCAAGTAACGCACATCAGGATGGCATTGAATGACATTGGCAACTGAGTTCATTTATAGTCAATGCATTGAATAGGAGTTGTATAATGATGATGTATATTGATGCATGACATATTTCAATCATCTTGCGTGCCTATCAAACAATACCAGACATGTTGATAATCTATACTATAGTCATTTTTAGGCAAATGTATATGTTAATTATACTAATGATTCTACCAAGGGTTTGTGACCTCAGCATATCGTCTGGATTCAATTGAGTAAAGATTGTTAACCGTGCGAAGAAATTATAATATGATCTATAATTTATAATTTCGTATAATGTATTTAAATATTATCAACAATCTCCGTATTTTAAATCTGTGCTTTGGGCATGAAAGAACGAAACTTTCTCGGCCTTGAATAAGAGCTGTATGAAAAACGTATTTCACTAACCTGTAACTGGCAGACAGCGTCAATGCCTTTTTTGTTATCAGAGCAGTAAAAACCAATCACCCAATTATCGCGGCAGACTTCAAATTCTTCATTCGTGTAGACAATCGAAATATCCACTTTTTACTTTTGAATTTCAGCGCATGGTAAAAAAAATACTTATCCTCAAACAAGATGGCGGATTTTTAAACAATTCATAAGAAATTAATTGGCGATGTCAATGAATCCCACTTTCCACCTTTTAGACTGCTAAAGCGTTTGTCATTTGCTGAAATGAATTTCATTTCCGTTTAGTGCTTCGCCGATATCAACAATTTTGGCCACCCCCCAGTCTAGCTGCCATCTCTGGTACACAAGCTAGATAATATAATAAACTGACACCATGAGATAACAATAGACACCTTGTTTGATAAGAGAGTCCTGCGAGGCAGGCTGTAGGCTCTGAGATGGTACAGTAGCCACCGCTTGACAAACTGCCCTGGCTGCCCTGGCTGTCCTGGCTATCCTGGCTGTCGTCGCTGTCCGAGCCTGGGTCCACGTCACCAGGAGCAGGATGCGAGAAGGACGAGCTGCGGACAACGCGTCCTTCGACCGCTGAAGCACAGAAGTCCCAGGAGACTTGTTCGGCAGGAAGACTCAAAGAAGGCACCACACTCCTCTTGCAGGCTTCGACGGAGTGACCAGCCTCAGACACGAAATCAGCGTCGCTCTGAACAAAGAAAGCAAACAGACTGGTTCACCAACGACGCTTCATTTTAGACAGATATTTTCAAGAAATAATGCCTTGTCACTATTAAGAATCGTCTGTCTTTCCGCAAAACGCTTTTGCGTTACTAATTCGATAGAGGAAACCAGCGTTCTTGGGGAAAATGTCACAGCACTTTCTATTGAACAAAACAAATAAATGAACTGTAGTTCTTTAATCGAATGATTCTCCATGGAAAACATGATAAATAAGTGTCGAGATATTATATCTGTGGGACTGCAAAGCTCTTGTAGTTATTTTTCTCCGAGCTTGTTGGGAGTTGTGCAGAACGAAAGTATGATGACAGGTTAGCGGACTGTGCAATTGTCTTCGCAAGCTCCCCCTTACCCTCCCCCTCCCCTTCCATTTCTTGGTTTTGTACGTGACATACCTATAAGACATCATCTCATAGATTTGTTAAGCTCTTCTAGTACTACTAGTACCAGTCATTCACTAATAGTTCTACTTCTATCACCTGCAATCACAGATGCATAAAACGGTACTGTATACTATCCATTTTCCAGTGATTCCAGTCGTCGCTTTGCTCGCTTAAAGCTTCTAGGTCACACGTGATCTACTGCTCTATACATCACTGGACCCTTATTGACAAAAATCACCAGAAAGTACCAGGTACCAGCAAGTGCTCAAGACAGGAACCAACAATAATTAAGCCAGCCATCGCAGCACTGCACTATAAGTAAATCACTGGCGGAACTTTCTGCCCAAAAGCCTAAAACAGTCCGTCATGATATAGCATATCATGATACGACATGTGGTTGGCTTTCTTTTCTTTTCGATCATAAGAACCTTCCATCCAACATTTGTTCATTAGACCCATGATTAGGCATCGATGATCTCTCCCTCAGCCATTGAACTTTTCCATCTACCGACTTATTTTACTATAATATCCTCCATCGCCTAACTTTAATCATCCTATACATGTTATTGGCAAGAAATATTTTCTAGCGCAGTAGACGCTCTACAGTCTATAAAAATTACAGTAAAGTGATACATAAACAAAACAATAAATATGAGAGATTTTCACCTCAAACTGCAGCCTTATTTTCTTTTGACCTTTGCTCTGACCAAATTTCCAAGTAAATGGCTTCTTGAGCACCGCCAGCCCCGACATTGCCGAGTTCATGATGTTTCCACTTGGCACTTGACACTTGGCACTTGGCACTTGGCAAACAACAGTCACTCTATTCGACGACCTGCACGACTTCTGCATTCGAGTAAACACAACCACTGCACCATTGAACGCAAGCCATCCTGACCGGTTGACTCGAAATCAGACATTTAACTGACCATTCATTCGACCGCCGTCTCTTCTTTCTCGGTGGCAAGTTCACAACTCTCTCCAACACACATCGAGATCAACTATCATCTCATAGCCAGCCAGCACTCAGTTCGAGAAAACTTGAATCTCACTTCCCACTCTCTTTGCTATCAGTAAATACACCTGTTGGCTGTTGGTCCTTCCTGCCAGTGCCTGCCATCCTTCCTTCCTGCCTGCCTGTTGACGCCGGTCTTAGATGACCGTGTGAGCGATACTGAGCCAAGCCAATATCCATGCACTTCTAACATCAGCTGTGACAATTGATTGAGTGTTGAGACAAAGAGTGGGTCATCAAACAACAACGAGGCCACACAACAATTCACCTGCACAAACCCTAGCCATTTTCATCGTGATCCTCAGCAGTCCTCGGGCATATCGCCTGCATGCTTCATTTACCATGATGCTGGTAAAACAAATAACTCTTTCCTCACATGATAGTATATAGTTATTACCTAGTCGCCTTGTTGCGGTTGCGAGTGAAATTACACGGTGCAGCAGGCGCAGGCGGCGCAGGCAGAACACACAGAACACACAACACACCCAGAGGAAATGAGTGGGAACTTGTCCTACTATTATTTGTATTGGCCATATATTAATATTATATATTTTGGATTTGGATATTTACATGGGCTAGGAAAAGAAACTCTCTGCTCTTCGCCTGAATCATTCAACTCTCTAGTTCATCGGCTTTTCTCTGCAAAACTCAGTCGTCACTAACTAAATAGAAATTGTGTAAATTGACAATAATCAAACTCTTATGCATTTAGCTGACACATTAGGTACATGGGGTTCCACCTTCATGGCCCACCCAACGATGCGTTGTTCAACACTGATTAGATCAGATACTGAACATCTCATCTCGAATTGTACTGATTGCTAGACTAATGGATACACGCGTTACGCATTATTCAAACCACCTGCATCATGCATCGCATTTCACAATACAAATACACACTCTCATGGTGGTCATGATAATTACCTATACGATAAAGGGTGTACGATTTAAGATTGCATTAGAATTCTATCACAATTAACAGCGTTGCTAAACCTCCCGCCGAGCAAACGACAGAAACTTTCGACATGTGGTAAAATCTGTTTCAGCCCGAAGTACTACATTACACAGTTGGATTGATAACAATTAACCGCTTGTATACGCCGACACCCTCGCTTACATTCAGTTCCCAATTCATGCTTCCTAATTCATGATTTATGATTCCTATTCGTATCTTTTTATTACTATTTGCAACTCAAACAAATCTCCAAGGAACTCGAGATGAGTAAAATTGGATGTTGCTAATCTTCTCTGCAAAAAGCTAGAGGCGGATGGACCCTAGCGTGCAGATAAACTATTTCTAATAAATTACTGCTTCGGGGGGAACGATTTTTTTTGCCCGCTGACGATCCAAAATACCAGATGAGTGTCTTAAAATAATCAATCTTGAAAATTTTCGCAACTTTTGCATCCTTTGCTCGCAGTTGGAGGAAACGATTTTCAACCTTCGATTGACGTAGGTAACTGAGAAGTATTGATATGTCAGTGACATTCTCGAAGAATTTTGCCAGAGTTTTTATTTATTATTTCGCTAAAGGCAACAAGCTGCGATATTAAAATAATTGTACCGTTTATTACCCTATGCCTGCATATTCGTCAAATTATCATTCTGTTCGTTAGATGAAAGCCGAGCATGGAATGCAGTTATTGATCTAGTCTTGTAATAATATTATACGGTGAAGAAGAAAATTGGTCAACTTGTTGTAAATAACACAGAAAAAAAGTCAGGTCGATCCATCACCAAGAGCGACCAAGAATCAGGTAGTAAACTTAATTACTACGATACTGCTATATCGTCCTTGACCAAAGCTAGCAGTCAAAGTCAAGAATAAAGATGCGTTTCGACAATATCTTTAACAGCGGGAAGTGGCAATGGACAGTCATCGTCATGTCTGGAATTGCTCTAAAAGGACAGAGGTGTAGTTCCAAAAACCCGAGCCATAACCCCTCCCCCAATCCCTCTCTTCTTAATCTGATCCCAACAGCACCTCCATTCAAAGATACTTCGGATAAGGATGGCAATTCGCAAGGGAGGGGGCGTTTCAAAAGCTGATCGATGACTCGGACTACGTCTAGAACTAGAATAAAATGCAAGCAAATTCTCTGTCTGTATTGCCATGGACGCCAGAAAGCTGTCTGCATGGTCTGCATCGTCTGCAGCAGCCAGATTCCAGATGAGGAGGATGAGGCTAAGAGAGGCTGTGCCGTGGCTGTACCGCTGCTTCCAATGGAGCAGGAAGGTCGTTGACCGGAGGCGGTATCCAATCGCTATTGCCTTCGCCGCCTTTGCTGTTGTATGGAGATCGCCCTAGACAGGCTTGAAGAAGGCAAATGAAATATTTTTCAGCTGCATTCTTCGATTCGATTAGAGAATGAGGATTGGGTGAGATCATCTGGACTAGTTTCCGTTGGACATAGCAGTGAACGAGGAACGATCAAAGGGCCGGAGGGCTCGTGTTCAGCTATTGTCTTGCAAGTATAGCAACACTGTACACTGACACCGGATAGTATTTTGCCAAATCGGAATTTAATTGATGAAGTTTTAACGGGGGCCGCCAATCAATCAAACAACCAACTAACCCAATGACCAAAATTAAGTTATTTTGCATGCAAGTTACAATGCAATAGCATTCAAGGGCGGTGCTCTCTAATAAATGCGGTCATCAAACAAACCGTGATGTGATTTAGACTAGATTGGGAGTGTGTTGTGTTTGCGCCGAATTTCGTCTTAGTAGAAAAAAAATATAGTACGAATTTTTTGAGCGTGCATTTTGAATTTTCAACTGACTCGGGCGAATCGCATAGGCGCATCGCCTTGCAGGTAGCTATTAAGTAACGTTAACCTGGACGTTAATTATGTTAACGTTAATCTTAACGTTAAGACAATCGATATCATGTAGGCACGGAAAATGCAGATTGCAGCAGCTGAGACACGGTGAACGGTGAACCAAGCAGACGCATGGTGAGAACCCACTAGAGGAGTGAACAGTGGACAGTGAACGGGAACAGAAACAAGTTACTGCTACAAGACACAAGAGAGCCGACTGCAAGCCTCTGGTGCAGGGGTCAAGTCGCTTAAATGCTATTCCTATCATCGGGTCGGCATGGTCACTATGGTCACATTCCTTATCCTTGCGTAAAGACTAACTGGAAATTAAGTAGAACTAAGTAATACAGGTAGGGTTTTTTTTTAATTAGGGGAAATAATATAATAGAAATATTAAATCAGAAGGCTCGTATAGTATTTCAGAAGTTTGGCTTCCTCTTGGCACACAGACACCGACAAACTAAAATTCCGTGGCTTCATTGCAATTGCCTAATCTACCTCTAGAGTAATTAGAGGCTTCCTTTATTTAGGAACATTGCGGAATATGAATAGCAAAGCTAATACTCTGCCATTCAACAATTTTTTTTTAAACACAGAGTTTTCTAAAATCAATCAACACAGTGAAATAGATACGAAATAAACAGCTGAGATATTACTTACCACGATCGATATGATTTAAGAATTCAATCTTGATGAACAATAAATGACGTAATTTTTGTCCGTTGGCGAGCACATTTGAATCTCCCTCACTTTGGCGCACCACTTTCTCTGGCACCTCTGCCAAGATCGAACGTAAGAAACCAACTGGAGAAGTGAGTGGAGTGGATAGTAAGGTATGGTAAGGTCTGCTAGCAGCTCTACCGTGGCCGTGTCGGGAAGCGCTCTCCTCTATGTCTTCTGCTTCTACACTTCTTCATGCATAGTCTTCTTCTCGTCTTCTCTTCTTTTCTTGTCTTCTTGTCGCATATATCGTATTCGGGTTAGCCGGACCACCCACTTACGCCAACGGCATTCACTATAATAAAGCTTGATAATTTGTTCCTACATACATAATAATGTAGTCAGTCATGTAGTGCGGTCTATTACACCTACCTCTGTTGTTATAATGGCACCCTCGGCCTAAGCGAACGATGAACTTAGATATTCGATCCTCGATTATTTGGAATTACATCTCTCTCTCCCTGTCTAGGAAGGATGAAGATTTTCCAAAATTTAATTCACTGATAAGACCTGAGGAGATAACGTTATCATCACCAAGGTAACCTTGCATGGAGCACAAAAAATTTATTAGGAATTAGGAAGATTATAATGCCTTTATGGAAATAAGTATTTGATGATAGTAATAAACTAACCAATAAATTCTTTGAGAATTAGATAATTAGCTATTAAGCTCCGTGTGCTCAGCTATGAGGGGAGGGGGTTTCGTCTCACTTTCTTATGAATTAAAATGATACTTACAAATTTGCAATAGGAAAGAAATTTTGCTTATTTTAGGACCAACGCTTATAAAAAAATTTCATGTATTCAATGCTGGACTACATGAGTAAATTTTGTTTCCTAGACTAAGTGGTAGGATATTGTAGATATGTGCATTGATTGGTTTGAAATAAAATATACATCAAGCAATAAACAACCCCATTGAAATAATATCTTGTAATTTTGACTCCCTTCTAATTTATTTAGATAGAAAAGAAACTATAAACGGTGACAAATAAATTTGTGAAAAATAGGTGACAAGGCGGCTGCTTGCTATACTGTCTTCTAATTACTCTTCCGGGTAGCAAGTATCCCTACATTTAGTTCCCACAGATCCCACAGTACTACCTGGGGCAATTAGTAATTGCAGTTTCGAAAATATTTACATGACTCAGTTTGTGTCCTATTCAATATTTATTACGAATTCTGAATGATGCACAACTTACGAACTGAGTGACGGGAACCATGTCTGTAAATATTTCTCGCTTCTCTAGTATTGTCTGCCATCATCCCCAACCAAAAAAACGATTTTGACTTTAACACAAGGATGCCGTGATTTAGAAATAACAAAGCCAAAACCAAGCTGGAAAACCATAACACTTCAGTACTTTTCACACTCGCTTTGTATTTTACTTTTAGTAATTAGTTTCTGACCCTTCCATGGCCTACTATCATCACAGCTATCATCATATACTATGTTCACTAGCAGCCGATGTATGTAATGGTCAAAATGAAACCCAAATCATCAGGACAACAGAAGAATAGGTGCCCAATTACTGGTGCAGGCTGCATTCTTCGAGCTAATGCAAATTGGTGCAGGTGGACACTAGATCTGCACATTGGTTGAATCTTCTCTGGTCCCAGCTGCTTCTTTCAGTAATTGGAAAAATAAATTATAGCCCCGTTAAGATTACTATTTCTATGAACATGAGTACAACGTAACGTAGTACAAGATAAAGATAAAAATAGAGCTCGTCTCAAATCTATCTAGTATCTCACCTTTGCTGGGAATGTCAGTCCACTGGCAAGAACACTTCATGGAACGCAACGACGGAAAGCCTCTTATTTTCTTGACGAGAGTTGAATCCAGCCATCAGTGGCTCCACAGAGATCTTATAATCCCAATCCTCGACATCAATCACCGCTGATCCTGATGACAGCCACTCGCTCCTAAGTCCTTGGCTTCTTTGCTGGAAGATGCTGGTCGCTTGGAACAGATCTATTAGATATGTCTGAGGATGAGGGTCCAGAAGCCTCCCTCGTCCGTTTTGGATTGTCCGTTTGCAGTAATCGGTATGGTACCTCCGTGAAATGGAATCTAGAAACATTAGAAATAAAATCACCGCCTCTTAAGCAAACAATTTTTGGATCGTCCAAAAAAAAGCAAACCAAGCCCGAGTGATAATTTCGTTTTATATATCTTCGTCCTTGTTTAATTTACATTAAGACGGCGCCTCCTAGTTTTCTGTATTTATTAATCCGGATATCTGGCCAAGTAGCCCCAAAATAAGGCTGGAGTTGACAGCAGCGTCAAATTGCACGAAAATTGTCCCGTTTTGTTTCACATCTCGATATGTGGAATTTACGTGCTCTGCGAATGTGTCACTGATTTAGATGTCATAGAATTCCACGCGATGAACAAGTAGATCCATTTTAAACACAAGTTCACACTATCCAGATCGAGAAGCAATTATTTCGCACTGGGGTTATCAGAGATGTTAAATTGGTCTACCGAGGTCACTTATCTATTGGGTTCTAGGCACGTGGTTTATCTTCTGTTACCAGCAACAACGTCGGCACTCGTTGGTCCTAATGGTACCGCCGAACTATTTCCTTGCGCACTCGTTTTTCAACGGTGTTTTTTTTCATATTTTTTTAAATGCTAATGCATACACAATAGTAATTACTATTCGCCAGGGTGCAAAAGAAGGGATGATGGGGGCTGGATTGGGTTAACTCTCGGTTTGAACCTGCAGCAGATGCTGCCATTGCTTCAGCTCCAACCGATAGATATTTACAACAGATATTTGAATAGGTTCAGGAGGATCCCTCACTTATCGTGATCTTGTATTTTCCTTCATCAGGGAAGCAGACTACTAGTCCTCTGTTCTCAACATGCCATATCAGAGCTTCTTTTAGTGAACTCAATAATGACAAATGTTTAAAACAAGACACAAGCTGATCACACCTATTTTATCTTATTCTGCAATTTGTAATATTAGGATAATTAATGGCATCATATGATGCATTACCTGCACAACATGCATTCAAAACATAAAAGAAAATCATAGCATCCCAAGGCAAGAATTTTCATCCATACATTGTAAAGCAAAAACACAACATTCAAGCTCACTTAATAAAGACACACAGCAGCCAAATAAAAACTCGTTCTTCATGCTTTCATATTGTTATATTCTTCAATCGCAGTGTTAACAATGACTCTTTTCTCAATTATCCGACAGTAGCCTACGTGTCCCCAGAAGGCATTAAAGCAAATTTGTTTGAGCCGGGAGATAGAAAGTAACCGGCCAAATGAATATTACAGGTATCTCAAGTTGAACCTGGCCTGGGCTTACCAAAGCCTGCCGTGAGTGCAATCGCCTATATTAAACTGAGTCAAAGATGGTCCATCTACAATACTGTACACGAATAATAAATTAATAAGAAAACCTGTAATAATCTAGAAAATATATATATCGGTAGTTCTAAAATTTGACCCATTAGCTAAGTTCCTCCGTCGGTCGGCAGCAACCGGACGCCGCCGCCCGCTCCTATTCCTTGACGCCGAGCTTGATCTTGAGCGACTCGGGCATGCTCGGCGGCGGCGGCCTCGGCAGACGCAGGTACACCTTGACCGCGTCGTAGATGAACCACTGGGCAGCGGTCAGCGTGCCGATCATGACGATCCTGGGAGCCAGGCCCTTCCACAGACCGGCAAAGCCCAGCTTCTTGGCCACGTCCATGGCCGTCGCGCCCTTCGCCTGGTTAAGCTTCGAGACCACCGTGTCGGCGGGATGCGACACGATCGCGCAGAACACGCCGGCAATGTAGCCGGCGGCAAACGTCACCACCAGCTGCTCGCCGGGCGTGCATTGCGCGCGCGGCTTCGGCACGACGTAGGCGTACAGCAGCTCGATGGTGCGCTCAAAGCACGCGAACTTCATCATCGTGTACGGGATCTGGCGCATCCACAACGGCACCAGGCCCTTGTAGAAGCCGTTGAGCCCCTCGTCCTTGTAGATGATCGGCAGCGCGCCGCGCAGCGTGCTGGCAAAGCCGGGCTGCGTCTGGATGCGAACCTGCCGAAGGACAAACCAGGCGTCAGCACGCGAGCTGCAAGATGTAAAGACATAAAAAGCCATCTAGTTCACGGAGGCTCTAAGCTTCCTGTATTGACAGTTACATGCATTTGCCAAGTTCTGTCCCCTTGGCAAGTTGTTCCCTTCAGAGGATAAAATGAAGTGAGGTGTATTGCCAAGGAGGTATATTGTTCTTGCACACCAATGACTCATGCTCTGCCGCTAACCAACCGGTAAAGTCGGTGGGGCCGTTACAGCCCCCAACAGAGGACCTAAGGGGTGTGCAAAGAAAAAACCGGATCCAGACGCGAGCTCGCAACAAGAATCGACAAGTGCGTTTCCAACGGACCTTGGCGGCTTCCATCGGGCTGAGGGCGATGTCTGCGAAGAACTCGGCAGACGCAGACGACGCGAGATACAGAGATGTCCTCCACAGGTACGAGTTCTCTTCTCCGAGGATGTTCGAGTAGTACACCTTGAAGACCTCATACAGACCGAACTTGCACAGACCCTGGAGAAAAGAGTTATGTCAATTCAATGTTGGGCACCAAGCCTCGTCAAAACATTCTAACAAGGTTGTGAAAACTAGGAAATGTGCAACGGCTAATTGTAGAGTGAACTTGTAAATCTTCCGCAGTAACTGAGTTGTAGGTCTTCCAGCATTTTACAAAGGTATTATGTATGCCACTTGTCTAGCTTCCTTTCAAGAGTTCATCCCATGCACATTAATAGAAACCTATTACAATCCAGCCAGAGACAAGCTTGACTGATTTCTTTCACTCCCTTGTGACCACGGAAAATCATTAAAAAAAGTTTTCATGCCGCTATATGTAATTCTTCAGATCTGTTCTCAGCAATAAGTTTACAGATTGTTGACAGAAAGGTTGACGAGGAAATGGCATCGGTCAAAGAAGCAACCGAGTGCTGGAGCGACGTAACGTCTCAACCCACCTGCATGGAATATCCAAAGAATGTTGGGGCCCAGCCCTTGGCCAAGCCGCGGGTTCCATCCTCGGCTAGCGTCACCTGGGGAAAACCAAACATAGCGATTATCAACACGCCTTCATTCCCACACAGCTTAACGCCAGCAGCCAGCATCAAGCAAAATTTCTCTTAGTGGCCGGCATTATCACTACACTTACATAGCCACGTGACCTGGTAATTTAAGTTGAAATAAATTCAATACTAAAAATATGCTCTACATATAGAAACTGTGAAATGTGTATCGATATATTTTGTCCCATTGGCAAGTTGTTCCCTTCAGAGAATAAGATGAAGTGAGGTGTATTGCCAAGGAGGTATATTGTTCTTGCACACCAATGACTCATGCTCTGCCGCTAACCAACCGGTAAAGTCGGTGGGGCCGTTACAGCTCCCAACAGAGGACCTAAGGGGTGTGCAAATCCATCAATTATTGAACAGTTTGGCAGTTTTAGAGGGTAGCATTACTATCCTAGTTACCACCCCATCTTTAATGTATTTTATCAAATCAGTACCACTTGCAAATTAACAGCAAGGGCAACATTTAAAATGAATTTTCCTTAATTTTAATGTCTGTCCCCATGGCAAGTTGTTCCCTTCAAAGGATAATATGAAGTGAGGTGTATTGCCAAGGAGGTATATTGTTCTTGCACACCAATGACTCATGCTCTGCCGCTAACCAACCGGTAAAGTCGGTGGGGCCGTTACAGCCCCCAACAGAGGACCTAAGGGGTGTGCCGTCTTATTGAATTAACAAATTTTGCACGCAGATGCTCGAAGCAAGTGATGATTACCCTGAATCCGTTAACGACAGATTTGTACTTCTCGGGGTTCACTTGGATCCGGCACTTGACCAGGTCGAGAGGGGTCAACATCGTGTGCGTGATGCCGCATGACAAAACTCCGCCGAGACCGCACAGAAGGAAGTACTTCTGGGAGCCGAACGCACAGCTGTCTGGAACAGGACACATGCACACAGCCAATTTAGCAGCAGTTAGCATAGTTAACACTGCCGATAGCAGTTATTCTAAAGGTAACAAGTCGTTAACAGTTCTACACACAAAACTGCATATCGATCAATGCACATACGAGTGTGCTAAATAGTAGCATCCATAGCAAATTTTAACGTTCTAGGCGGCACATATATTTACCTTGAGTTAGAACTGGTTTGGGCTATTAGTTGCGACTGGTGTAGTTTGCAATTGTACGCATATAATTAACCAGTGGAAGTCATTACAGCTATCAACTTATCAGCTTGTGACATTTGTTACAAGAACTAACATGGTCCTAGTTTCCTTTTAAGCAGGGAGGGATAAAAAAAACTTGGATAAGAACTTAGATACCCATAGAAGAAAAATTGTGATACCAAAAACCATAGTCAATCCTTTCGGGTATAAAAATTGCATCGGCAACACAAAGTTAAACTAAATTGTTAGGTTTTGAAATCTAGTTCAAATTGTTCCAAAGGTGAGCTTGAGTGCTTACATCATACATCACATGAATGAGCCAACCTAGTGATGTCATTTTGGACATATTCCAAGAGCATATGTTGGTGGCAAATTATTGGCAGATCTCTCAAGCAAACAATCCAAACCTCTAAAAATGTATGCACCAAACAAAACAACACGAAAATTTTACTTTCACGGGTAGGTACCTACGGATTGATGTTAAAAATGTCCACAACCATTTTTTAAACTAACTCCAAGGTAGCTGAACCTTCGAGATGTTTTGTTCCAAACTATATTATATTAAAATTCAGCCAAATCAAATGAAATATAAAAATGAATTTAATCAGTTCTCAACAAATAGGCCAAATAGTTTGCAAGACAGTCGACCCACTGAATAAAGTTTCTAATTTCCAGCTGCATTTTAATTCCGTTCAGGTCGCATGAGTTGTACTACAATATCCACACCCACACTACAATCAAAGCTCGCTTCTGAACACCTTGAAGCAAAATTTTGCCTATTTCACTAGGTACCCAGAATACGCATCATTAAGGTCACACGCAATTGGGAGCAAGCAAGTCAAAATTTTTCCCATGACCTGTCCATTGTGCAAGAGCAAGGCATCACAAGGGTATGCAGCTAGCAGTAACAGATAACCCTCATGTCAAATACATAAATTCTCCGAAGTAAAAAGTATTTAACCGTCCAGTTAGATATAATAGACCGCTGAAGAACACTAGACTTTACTTACATTTTAATATCGAGGGCCGAAAGCAATCGGAAACTTATAAAAATTACGACTATTTTTGACAATGTGTCCAACCAATATTACCGATAAATGTTCGGAAAAAAGTTCCGCTGACAGGGAGGGTGAGCAAATGAAACGAGCAATAGAATGGCGTTGAATTATTATTGCATTTTACTCACCTCCTTCAAGAATAATTCCTGTTGGGGTTGCGGCTGCCGCGATCGTTCGGCCAGCCACCAACTGCTGCTTATCAGCCTCGCAATGGGCTACATTGAACGGGCTCCCGAAGGGGCTGTTCTTCGCAGTTTCCAACAATGACTGCCACATATCGGTATGGAATGGTGCCTGAAATATTTAAGATTATGGACATTTACTTCCCATGAACACAATCAATCTGTCACTCTCAATTAGACTACTATAAACTTGTTACAAAATACACACCTGCCTAAGATGGCGGTCGTCTGCGTAAAAGGGCCGGTAAAGTGAACGAAGAAGTTACGTGCTCTAGAATCACTGAATTTGAAGTCAATTGAGAGACTAAAAACCATTGAATCGATTAAATATGCTTTAATACCTCGAGAACCGTTTGGAAAAAGAAAAATATATGCCTTGATTAATTTTTATCTGCAATTTTTTAAAGCGATGGTGAAAAAGGCTTTAATAATACATAAGTTTCCCTATCAATACTACAGTTGTCAGCTAAGCATTGGTGTCCTGATTGGTCTTACACAACCAATCAAATTACACTTATACTATGTGCGGCAAATACAAATACCACAAATGTGCCACAAGTTTCGCAATTATCACAAACTTAGTTTCAATGTTGATATGCAAAAGCCATGTCAATTTTTTCTAAATTCAATATGTAATTATGTAATTAAAATTATGTTTTTCCATACCAACAAACATCTTATTATCTAGTAAACACTCATTCTTAAGGATTGTTGAAACTAAAATGTGCTGAAAATGGAACAGAGTTGCAAAAAAACGAATGCATTCTGATTGGAGGTATTTCACTATTCAAATTTTGCACGCCGGATTTTTTCAGCACCAAAAGTAATTGAGGATTTGCATTGCGATGAGTTGCGATGCAGGGGAAAAGGAGAGTATTTTCAGACAGAAGCAAGATATGCAATTTCAGGCCAGCATCTGTAGACAAAATGTGCAATCTACAAGATTTCCATATTTGGTGAAAAAAATGAAGATAAAATGTATGCAAATGTACAGAAATACTCATATTTATTTTCAAGTCACATCATTGAAAAAGGCACAAACCTTTTTTTAGTAACATTCAAATGGCTTAGGAACTTGTTAATAAACATAGTGCCATTTTTTGTTAAAAAAATAAGGAAACACAAATCCTTATTAACAGGATTTTTAAATTAAGAGATTAAGAGAAGACAATGAATACAGGGACTAGTAAGTGTTTATCACAACCTTACAAGACACAATATCCATATAAATATCATATTATTTATGATAACACTAATTCACTAATAATAAATGATACATTATTGGCACAGAAAATTACTTCCTTTCTCTGGACTAATATCTTCGTTCATTTTGTACAGTTTGCCACTTGAAGTTAAAGGTGATTTTAGACTGGAAAAATTTAGAAGAATAATTTCCGAAACACATTTGGACGTAAAGTGATTTTAGAAACATGAAAGATGGAAACAAAGAAAGAGAAACTCACCTCTAAGTCACTTAAGTCACCTTTAAGTAAAACAGAGATTAAGCAAGAAAAGGGGCAAAAATCTCCCCTACATCTTGATTTCACTGGCAATTTTATTATTAAGACAATTAAGACATATCAACTTTACAATAATTTAAATATAAGTATATAGGAACAGATCAAAAACCCTGACTTTGCAAAACATTGAATATTTTTGCAAAAAGCCCAATATCCAGTTGTCACAAAGCTATTCAGCTATTTCCATATTTTATAATATATTTTAATTCAATATTTCTGCTATTTTAATATAGCTATTTCAATTTTGCACATAAGCACCTGGATATTGGACCACCACTCCAACACTTCCTACCTGTTGACTGAATTTCAGTCATCACCAGACTTTTCTTCCACTTTACCCAACTTGGCCTCATCCAAAACATGGTCCTCAGCAGAAGAGGGGTCCTCAGGGAAAGATGTGGCCTCGGTAGAGGCAGTCTCACCAGAAGCACCCCCCTCACTGGAAGCGCAGGCCTCGTCGGAAGTGCGGGCCTCATCGGCAGGAGGGGCCTCTCCATCGCGCAAACGGCAGGCCTCACCGGGGCAACAGGCGTCACCCGAACTCGAGGGGCCGGCTGGGCAAACTTCGAGCGCGGTGTCGTTGGAACGCTTGCGGTTCACAGGGGAGCGGCGGGTCGGTCGGGCGGATGGACCGGCGGCGGCGGCGTCACCTCCGCCAGCGTCGGCGTCGGCGTCGTCTTCCGCGTCCGGTTCGATGCGGCGCAAGGCGGCGGCCACAGCTTCCGTCGCCATCTGGTGCGCGCTGACCAACTCCGATTCGTACGATTCCAGGCCGATTGCCAGGTGGACGATCACAGTCGCGTACTCTTGCTGGACGAACATACGAATCCACTCGCTGTCGGTGAGTTTCGACTGTAAGACCCCGTTCTCAACTGGAAAATGCAGGGCGGATGCCATCAGCATTGGCATTCGGGAATTCCACTTTTTCATCAAGAACTACTATGGAAAATTTTGTGGTGGGAAATGCCTAGTTACCAGTTATCTCTAGCAGCAAGCAGCAATTGAAGTGGGGAACGGGTGAAGATGACGAGACTTGAGATATAGACATGAAAGTAGTTAATGTTTCGATGATTGCCTTCTACGGTGATCAGAGAGCGATTCGGAAACTCACTGCCGGCCAAAACGTATACCACTTCTAGTTGAAAGCGAGCCTTGCCACCCTGCCTCCTTCCGTGCTGAGACATAGACCTTATCTACCCACAGCATAATTACAGCTAACTTTCACGCATACAGTATTCACTTAATTGTAATGATAGGCGTTTCAATGGTAGAAAATGTTAAATTAGCGACATTGTGCCATGTGCATTCCCGGGGGCGGCGGGCAAAGACAGAGACGTCGCGCCAATTTTCACGGCTCGAAGGCTTCACTTGCCTGGAAGCCAGTCGCACCCGATCTCGCCGAGACCGATGACTCCGTGCAGCGACGTGCCCGGGAAGTGCCGTTTGAACGCTTTCGAGTCTATCATCGTGCGCTGGGAGTTGCGCCCCTTCGACAGTCCTCGGCCGCAGCAGGAGAACATCAATCCGACGTTGAACTTCCCCTTCAAAGCACCCCGGGCGAACTGCAGGATGCCAAGAGAACACACGGTGATCGTAGTGTGGGAGTGGTGGGCGGTTTTGCTCTGCTACGATCCATTTTCAACCCTGAAAAGGGCCTGCGTCGAAGTTTCGACCATGCCAACTTGGTATGCAAAAAGTAACCGGCAATACGTATAACTAGGCCCTTTTGAATGACAAAAATCGATCATCACTGCGCATTACCACACACAAAGTTGTCAAGAATCGAGAAACAGAGTGGGCTGAATTTCTAGTGTTTGACGGGTTAGCTATGCACAGAAGAGATCATTCGAAGATACTTGAATCTGATGACAAGACATCTCGGTGCCAAAGCAGTCAAGCTACCACCATCGATAACTGTGGCTACGATATCCACCATCAGCCATCTCCACTGTCGAGTCAGCACGCTTCTCGACATCAATTACGGAATGAAAGTGAATGAGTAAGTCCAATTGATTTCTATTGCGACACATCCTTAGTACAGGCCTAGTGATGTTTCAGCAGAGATCCATCTGCCATCTTCATGAGTGAACTGCAATTGGTTTCCAGGTCAGTTAGTTCACTCCTCAAGTTGGCAGACAAGCTCGGCTGAGATGTCGAGACACAAGGCTTACATCAGGGTCAACAACCATCTACATAACAGAACCATCCAATGCAGCATGTGTTGTAGAGGGTGTGTCACGTAAGCTTCTCCTCTGTTAGGATGGATTTTTTTCCCCTTAAACTAAAAGGGGCCTGGGAGTACATTTCTAAGCAGGTCAGTCCTAAAGGTGACCACAAGCGTACATCCCACTTGGTCAGCCAGTGGCAATGAATCGATCCGTTCAAACGGAACGCGTTGCCAAAATAACACAAAATAAAAATGGAGCGGCCGTTGTCGGATTGCTGTTTTTGCTTACCGCCTTCATGCGGCTCTCGACTGCCTCGGGAGTCTTGTGGGCCAAAGTCAGGGCCAGCGAAGATGCTTCGATGTTGCGCCCGTAGAACACGACGCCGACGATACCGTAGGTGGCCGCGTTCAGCGTAGAGTTCTCCATCAAAACGGATCCGCCCATCACCAGCTTTTGGCTCTGCCTGAAACAGCATTCCGAAGTTGCATGATGCATAAGTTGGCTTCGCACACACCGATCACACACATACACAGCTAAAATGATTAAAAATCAATCGGTTACCTCTTCTGCAATGCTCTGAAGATGACTCCAGGTTCAATAGGCAGCGTCTCCAGAATGAAAAATAGGATGCACCGAATGGGCTTGTTGGGTCCATTGATCTTCTTTGCCATCCATGTGGGTTTCTCAATGTGATTTATCTGTCAATCAAAACATTCTATTAATGCTGACTTACATAGCAATGTTTTAAGTCTACCAAACTTTAGATGTGTGGTTAATCTATCAATCAAAATGTTCCATCACCACTCAACTTACATTGCATTGTTTCAAATCTACTAATATGAAGGTAAACTAGTAGCGGAGACCCTTGCCTCCGGCACTATGTTCTTGCGCCTTTTACTTTTTTTATAATAATTTTAACTTAATTTAAAGCCCATAAGGGCAAAAATATGCCCATAAGGCATAAATATGCCCATAAGGCGAATCCTATTTCCATGAAGCATAACTATGCCCATAAGAAAAAAATGTGCCCATAAGTCAAACCCTATGCCCATAAGGCAAACCCTATGTCCATAAGACATACCAAAATGCCTTATCTTATCGAATCTTATCGAAACGAAAACATGGCGGGAATGTTTGATTTCATCAAACGTATTTTGTTTGAACGTATTTATTCATTAACTCTTGAACACCCCCAGGGAAAAATATCTCCTAGAAGTCAGTGCCTGTTTGAGTATTGAGCACTTGAAATTCATAATTTGCCAGCTATCATTGACAAAATGTCAGAAATGTTTTTAACAAGTTTTCGCACAACAAATCGCAATAAAATGATGAAAGACATCTAAACATGGTTATAAATACATGTCGTACGTACCAAATTGAATGTGTATTTGTTATAATTTCGTGTAAATTGAAAAGTCGATAAGGGCATGTTGCACTTGAAATAACCGTCTAGGCTGGGTCCCAAGAGTTTCGACCGAGTTTTCAAATAGAAATATTCAGGAGATTCCATGGAAAATAGCCTTTGCAGTGTACAATTAGCAGTGTTAAAATTCTAGACACAGATGTGTGGTGGAGGGTATATGGATTTTACATAAAAAGGATTTCTAATTTTCACAACTTGCAATATGAAATTCAAAGAAATATAGCCAAAAATAGAAACCCGGAGCAACCCAATCGATGGACTTCTCTAAAAGTCTCAAAAAGCGAATTTAAAAGTTCTCGAAACGCATCAAATTCACTTGTCGGTAGTAAAATTAACCCCCGTTCCAATAAACAAGTTTATTTAGCAGAAAGACAATAACTTTTGTAAGAAGAAGGAATCTCTAAAAGTTCTTTAATAATACCAGCCTCAGCAAGATTTTCAGTTTCCCCAAAAAATCTCAAAGTTCTCGAAACACATTATATTCACATAACTGAGGTAGAATTCAACCCCCATCGCAATGAAAAAGTTTATTTTGCAGAAAAACTTCAACTTTTGTACGTAGACAGAATCTCTTAAAAACAAATTTTCTATGACCCCGGCATCAGGAAAAATTTCAGTTTTCATAAAAGTTTAAAAGTTCTTGAAATGCATCAAATTCACTTATCGGTTGTAAAATTGAACCCCCGTCGCAAAGAACTCGTTTATTTTGTAGAAAAACTGCAACTTTTGTACGTAGACGGAATATCTGAAAAACAACTTTTTCAATGACATTGATCAGGAAAAATTTCAGTTTTCATAAAAGTTTAAAAGTTCTTGAAATGCATCGAATTCACTTATCGGTTGTAAAATTGAACCCCCGTCGCAAAGAACTCGTTTATTTTGTAGAAAAACTGCAACTTTTGTACGTAGACGGAATATCTGAAAAACAACTTTGAAAGAACACGTTTATTTTGCAGAAAAACTTCAACCTTATTGCGTAGACAGAATCCTTGAAAATCAACTTTTTCAATGACCCCGGTATCATGAAAAATTTCAGTTTTTCATAAAAACTTAAAATCTTGAAATGCATAAAATTCACTTATCGGTTGTAAAATTGACCCCCCGTCGCAGTGAACAAGTTTGTTTGGCAGAAAAACTTCACAAACACCCTTGGTTTGTTAGTCTTGTGGTACATTTATGAAACATTAACATCAAATCAAATTATATGTGATATCAACATAAACAATATAAAATTGTAAATTGTACCACAAATAACATAGATTACATACGGCGTAAATTGGAGTACAGACGCTTTGTTAACTTACACGCATCACTTGTTTAGCAACGCTCATCTTTATCTGGAAGTGGTGGACTTCAACCCCCTGCATTTTCGGGAGCATCAGCAGACTCGCATATGGAAACGTGGTGTTGTTCCACATTGGCCCTGGAAAATAACAGAGTAAAAATCAGAATACGTTGTATTTACAATTTTTCAGAACTTATATTTGAAATGAACACCCGTGAACAGCCCTCTAACTGAAACTTAGCAGAACTCACTGCCTGCTGAAGTATTGTATCGACAAGATTCCTCATAATGGTTACTTTTTACAATTTAATGTTGTACGGCTGGCTCGATTTAAAGCAGGAAATTCCACACAATATTTAAGAGCAAGAGAATTGCCAAGACTTGCAGGCTATGGAGCAAGCACTCCTGTTCTCCAGTGTGATACACACCCAGGAAACATCACGCAGTGGTAGGTCGATTGCTGACCATTCTGCACTCACCTTCACGGATCACCTGGCAGTCGGTTGAAGTCCCGATAACGCCCATCTCCGAAATCACTGTCAGAAGGGGAGCTTCAAGGACTGCGAGCAGTTCCTTCACCTTTTCCTCCACTGGAAAAACCAATCAAATACCCGGGTGTTAAGAGCTCTTTGGGGAAAAAAACATCCGTTTTCACACCGTTTAGTAGGACTAAATGAATTCTTATTTTTTGGACTAAAAGTGCCGACTAGCAAGGCAAGGACTAGGAAGTACTATCTACTAAAATCGACTACTAGCACCCAGCGGACGGGGTTATTCTTATAACCAAAATGAAGTCGGTAGATGGTCAGCTTGCAAGAGCAGGCAAAACTTACGATACGGTCCTGAAGCGTTATCCATACGCATGCGACTCGGTTTCTCCGAGCTGAACCACAGGCATAGAAGTGTGGGGTGCTGAAGACCACCAGCCCACTTGTCAAAAGCTGCCGAGGGTGCGTTCGGAACGTACCCTGTCCAATACATTCCTCCCACCAGAGTGCGGTACGCTTTCTCATGCTCGGCAGCGATCAGCCAGTCTCTGGATGGGAAACGAGAAAGGTTTTAGCAACGAATGGGACGAATACACTTAGGGTACACTTAGGTTGTGGCCACCTTAGTTCTTTGTACAGCTTATTGCTTAGCTTGTGAAGCTAGCTGAATATGATATAAAGTTTGCTCCAGTTTGGTTTCAATTCTTT
The DNA here is from genome assembly GCA_921293315.2 of Nemurella pictetii. Taxonomy (NCBI): domain Eukaryota; kingdom Metazoa; phylum Arthropoda; class Insecta; order Plecoptera; family Nemouridae; genus Nemurella; species Nemurella pictetii. Next base: position 20,159,887 of record OV121116.1, on the reverse strand, counting down.
GCGACTTAAAATCTGGATATTTGCTTGGCCTGGCTACAACTGGTTACTCTTCCCTATATCTTGCGTGCACACGTTTGAGCCATGGCAAACAAAAACAGGGGTTGAGAGAGGCGAGGGGTGGCTTTTCGATGGCCAGGCACGGGATCGAGATGGATATCCTGAGAATGTGCTCGCCAGGATTTCATTTAGGTCAGTCATACCTTTTTTAAGCATCAAGTTATTATCAAAAATTTTATCTTTAAACCTTTCCCTTTTTTTGAAAATGCTGCATCAACACTGAAAATCCATGGGCAACAATCATCATGTTCTAAAATAATCTCTTTAAAACAACAGTGAAAGAATATATTAAGTTGAAATTTTATAAATATTTTTTTTTGACTAATTCGTAGATCACTAAAAATCCTTCTTGAAAATTTATAGGATCCTTCCTCAACTTTTGCCAGGCTACAGTAGCAACCAGAATTCCCCAATAAGCCTCTTTCACAAGCAAACTGTTCTCAATAGATCAACAAAGCAAAAGAGAAAAAAAATGTAATTCAACGACACGACTTTTTTATACGCCCCATCGAGTCCCAGAAAGGCTATTGGGGCATTTTTACTCACTGCTTACTAATAAGTTTACCCTAAGCCAGCCCTGTGATTACCCATAATACCATGGATGTAGTCATGTAGGTTGCTAAGTTGAACAGGACTTTCGTAAGTAAACAGCAAATATCTCCTAGGCTGTAGAATATATAGAGCTCTGCCGAAATGGCATTTTTGAGCTGGAATCATCACCACCGCCTGGGGGGTGGTGGAGTGAAGTTTGCTAAAAATATTAACATGCCATTACTAACAAGTTATAATGCAATATTGAATGGGTTTTTTTTGGCAGTAATTCTCAATATTAAGTGTCATCAGCTGACAGGTAACAAAAAGAGTCTTTGCGGCCCACCAAATTCTCCACCAGCGCAGCATTGCCCAATATTGCCAAGAGTTTATGCTATTTTACAACCTAGTTAGATATTTGGTACCAGCAACAATAAAGCCAAGGTTACTATGTACGACAATGTTGGGGTAGCAGCCTGCTTAGGATTACTACTCACCGGCAGACTTTCCATGCCGTCATTAGATCACGGATCGAAAAGTAAACCATCATGTGGCGTAAGACTTCGTATTGGTTAGTCATTACTAATGCAGCCTCAGCTGAAACTACACCCAATGGCCTCTGTGCAGCTGGCTCAGATGCATCTTCGATTTTATTTAGACCCCCATTGGTCATCAAATGCAAATGATCTTTCTTATCCTGTTCGGACATTCTGGGAAATGGAAGAATAAATTAAGAAAATAATTAATTTAATACGATTAACATAACTGTTCTGTCCAGCTCACTCGTATCATCACAAAATTGTGGGTGTAATAATTTTTCTGCTGTGGATTTTGCATCAATAGGATCGATTCGTGGGTTCTTGCTAAATCACATGTTTATTATGTAGGGATGGGAAAAATCGACATATTTCGTAGACGTATAAACGCTCAAATGTCGCACAAATCAACATTTGCAAGCCAGAAAATAAAAGGGATTGGGGTGGTGAAGGCACGTCTTGGCGATAGCCAGGCTCGAGCTTAAGGCAAATCTCCTGTGAAGTGAACCTCTGGAGACAGCTAGCAGTTGCCATTTACACAGAAAAACTCGATAGAACACTTTCTCAAATTTTAGTCAACGAGGAATTTCCTAACAAGAGACCTTAAACTGAAAAACCATCATGTATTAAGCAAATATTTATTTGTATTTAAAGTTCAAATAATTCTTTTGTTTCATTCTGACAAAATTTTCCTTGAAAAGATAAAATACATGGGGGTTAATATTAAAGCAAGATTTGAAAACTATCTTTGTTAAAACCCGCAAACACGCTTATTCGTTTTCACGTCCCATTCCTATGATATTTAGGTACCTATGTTTATTTTTTTAATAAAGCACCATTTCCATAATTATCTGGCAATACCAAATTTCAACAGAAGTACTTTACGAAAATCACTAAATTTTTTTTGATGGAACTACGGTATTAATGCTCATTTCTGGGTAAAAGCTAATTTTCCGAAGAATACCGTCATTACCGGATGTAACCTCTCAAAAGCACACCTCCAACTGACAACAAACAATATGAGCAATAGGATAATATTAGAAGTGAAAATACATGGCGAAAGACAATATAGTTATTAAAAAGTTTGTAAGCTCTCATTGGAACTATATGAATACATGTAAATCTGAGAAATTCAATTAAACAAAATTATCAACTTGAATCACAGACCAACCTCAAACCGTTCACAACATAAACTGGTGAAATAATTTTTAAGGGAAATTGTTATGATATATGTTTGTTACCCTGTGGGATCTGGTTTATAGGTAAAAGTCGTATGGAAATTATAGAACATTTCTGTGAAAAGGTTATAACTTATAATACATACTAAATGATATTGCATGGTCAGTAAACAAACAATCTAAGCGTGGTTTCGATCTCAATACTTATCTATGGAAATTTAATAAATATTTGAAATAAACAATGCATGTACCTTAACAAGTTTAAAGTAAATAAATACGTGTTAAAGTATTTTGAATGAAGAATTGGTTAAATAGCTTTTTGAGCGCAAGCAAACGACGAGGACGGCGGCCTTTCAATCAAACGCTGGAGACCGGAGCGACGATTCGGCGAACTGCGAGTCTGCGCTGGAGATGCCGTAGAAGTGGGTAAAAGGTCGGTGGTTTCCGGAATAGCTCGTGCTCTTTCGGGTTTCGCGGCATTTTCGCGGCGGGAAAATTGATTTTATTTTTTGTCTTAGAACAGATGAAAAATAGTTTTAAATATTAATTTCTCAGATTTCCACATCGATAAATACCAAATTTCAAAAAAAAAAATCAGCAGTAAGCACTCAAATTTTTTGGGCCAGGAAATTGAGCCAGGACAGCAACATGGGAAAAAGGCAATTAAGTTATGTCATCACTGTCATGTCAAAACCCATGATTCAAAGCCAAACGGAAGTTGTGGCGAACCAAAAAAACTTGGTCCCCAAACTTCCACGCTGTAAATTTGTTGATTTTTTCCAAATTCATTATTCAGATTTGATTATTTTCTGAGATATCATCCATAGGATCATCGAAGAATGTTTAACCATAATTATGTGAGAATATTTTGAGTGACTAAATTGTGACCAAAAAAGACACAAACATGAAAACGGCCAACAACTAGGGATTTACACTTTAAAATCACGAGAAAATTCTTTTACAATCTAGGTAATTTTCATATTTTATTGTACTGGTCTCTTCAGCATAACATTTTATTATATTATGTGCTTTCAGCAGCTCTACGTTAGTTCTACATATTATTTGAACAGCTTATTGTAATACTTGATATTGCCTCGACATATTGCTCTGGCCACACGAGAAAAAACCACATGTGGCATTATCAATTTGACAACTGTTAGCAACTCACATACAAGGATAATAATCAAAAAGTAGCACAAAAATTTGCAATCACCTCCGTTGACTATCCGACTGACTTCTTCGTCGATTCTATTTCAAGAACATTAGCACAACTGCGCAAGTGACTAAGCCCGTGCCGTCGCAAAACCCACTTACAATAATGCACTTTCGAGATCAAAATACTGGCTTTAAGAATATCCTCCTGCTGCTGGCTTATCTACCGCTCATGCTTCACATTCCAAGATGACAGGAATCGAAATTGTAAATGCATTACATTGATTCCAACCATCAAACGAGGCATAAACGCTAAATAGTATTACACTTTTACGCTACAAGTCGAAATGATCCGTACTTGTATTTACTTTTCTCACCCACATTTTAAATTTGAATAAAAATAAACGTCATCAATTTACTAAAGAAAATAGGGCTTCAGGATAACAGGATAGTTTTCTGTTTATCCGGTTACATTGAAAGTATCAGGAGGTTTATCTTTGGCAGCGATAGAAAACCAGCTTCCCCTGCCGAACTATTTGCCAGCACGGTTTAGCAGCCCCCCCCCCCCCTCAAATTTCCCTCCAGCCCGGTAATCACATCACAACCCCAATTCCACAATCCACGCGGCAAGAGCATGGAAGTTGTTACTGCTGTAACGTGCACCAAGCAAGTCAAACAACAAAAACTTCCTACCAGTGGAATCGTCTTCCGTTTAAAGCATAATAGCACGGTTAAATTCGTTGCACCTTTTCAATCCCGACTGCACAACACAATATAAAAAAATTACTAAGAAATTGGATTCTCGAAGTAGTTCAGAGCCACGGAAAGATGGTAGTGAGTAAAACGGTTCTCTGAAGTGGTCTTCAGTCCTGCAACGTTGTTGAAACATAGACCAAGGACCAAGTCAATCTCAACAGAGCAGAAGTGTTTTATACACCAACTTGTAAGAAATTGTTTCACTTTCAAGAGGTAAAAAGGTAAAACTTTTCGGATATTTTGTAGATTGTTTGGATTCAATTTTACTACCCGAGGTCATTCCTTTATTTGAGATGACCTTGAGGCCAGAGTTTGCACCAGCGCAAACAATGCATGACACTCATGGATGCCTCACTTTGTCTCAAACTAGAGGTGGAAAATAAAGTTGGGTCGAAATGTATTGCAAAGCTATCGTAAAACGTACGCCACGTGAGGATGACTTCGTTCGCACACGCAACATCAAAATCATCCATCGATGAAAAGCGTGAATAACTTCCGTCTCGAAACGAAACCAGTATCATCCTCAAAAACTCTTTCACGGGATGGGCAAATACATCACGTCCTCCGCGTTTTCATGTTTTGTGCGCATATGCCTAGTCAAAACACGGAAATAAAAAAATTGATAGTGTTTCGAAGTCAATACTTATGAAAATAAAACAATGCAGACCAAAATATAGCAATTCTGACTTTTGAACAGTGCCACAGATATTTTTAGTTTTCTTTTTAACCATCATTATTCTCAATTATTTGACTAAGTTTTCGAGACTTAATACTTCGCTTACACCATTAAACCATCAAACTAGAGGTATTTACGAGCAAACCCCCTTACTAGTTCTCCACACCATTTACTGAACACCAGTGTGTCGCCCTTAACGTAAATCTCGCCTAAACTCTCAAAGTTTCACATAAAAATTCAACAGGTTAATTCAACAACGGTAGGTAGCGTACTTCTCGGCAACTATTCTTGGCTGTCGTATTGTTGGCCGGAAAAGCTGGCCATCGGCGATGGTAGCGATAGCGTTTAGTTGACTAATATGTTGTAATGCCTATCGTCTTCGGCAACTAGCACTACCAGTGGCCAGACATCTGTCTTGTAGTCTGGGAAGCAGCAAACAAAGTCTTGCGTGCCGAACGACTTGGGCCGGATCACCTGGATGTTCACTCCGAGTGTGTAGCCGAGAAGAAACATCTCTACCTGCAAACGGCAACGCAATCGCATTAGAACTTAGAAGCCCAAGAGCTTAGCTAGTTAAGCTTCTATGTTTATTTATATGTAACTCACTTTTTCTAAATCCTGGTAGTTTGGAATAGAGAAAGAGCAGCAAATTGTTAAGAATTGTCTCCGCTCATTAATGAGTGAAATTTGTGAAAATGTGGTCAGTGGTTTGTGATTCAGTGAAGAACTAGTTTGATCAGTAAAGCAAAACTACAGCGTTCTTTGGGCTGTTCAGAAGAAATCGAGTAGGAAATCACGTCCATTTTTGTAGATGAAGAATGTTTGAATTCCAAAAAAAATCTTTCCCCTCCAGCGGTCATTGAACAAATTACAGTTCACTGAGGTATTTGTTTCCGAGAAACGTCGGAATTTATTTACAATTAACATGGCACAATCTTTTGTCACAAGATTAATATCTAGTTCAAATCGAGTACCTATATAAAACCATTCTTTAGGAGAAAAATAGTTTTTGAAAGGATATTTCTCTTCTCTATTAGAACCATGTTAGCAGATAACACAAAACGAGCGAGCGAGCTCTAAACATAAGTCAACCCAATTCGCGTGGCCAAATATAGAATCCACCGATCGAACGCATGCCAGCATGCGATATCGGTGCCGAGACCCACCTGTTCGAGCCCTCCGGTGTCGCCGACGTTCTGAAGATGGTTGTCCATGAAGTCGCTGGGCGTCTCCGAAGTACTCCTGGCGAACATGAGCATCGCGAAGATCGGCACGTCCCGGCCGGAGACGTTCTCTCTGTGCAACTGCACGGCCGTCTCCAGCATCTGAAGCTTGACGGCTTCGACCAGGTGCAGGTCGAGTCCGGGGTCGGCGTTCAGGAGGTCGGCCAACACTTCTGCTCGCTCGCCGCTGTCGACGGTAGACAGGAATGCCACCTGCGCAGACGACAAACCCGTCAACAGCCTGGTCGATGGAGCCGCTCCGAGGCGATTTTGTTATAGAAATTGCTACGTAATATGATGCAACATCTTGCAAATATAAGTAGCCTAAAGTAGCGTAACGTTATTTTCCATTTATCCACACGTGACTTTTTTTTATAGTAGTCAAATACATGCAAAGCAGTACCAGTACTTATGAAATATTAAAATATTTCGACAAATTAAATCAATGATTGAAATTAAATACAGCTTGGTTTGTTAAGACAATGTCACCAAAGGTCAGTTTGCATAAGTTTTGCACATAGGCGTACCGTGTCATCTAGCCGAGACATGCACGAGTGCATCCCGTACGCCACGTTGTTTCCGGCGTAAGGAAGCCGATTGGCAAAGCTCCAATCCTTGAGCCACGACAAGTCCTGGCTGTCCATCGCTGACGTCAGCCATTGCAGGGTTCGCGCCCCCGATCTGGTACAGCAAACTGGACTTTATTTCGGCACCACGCTGTGTTCCACGTAACGGCGACGCCGCATAACCACGTCACCACATTACGCTTCGTTTAGCTTGACTCCAAGTCAAGATTTGGCCAGGCTTCGTGCTGCTATTATGATCAACCATTCAGAGGGCAAGGTTTGGGGAGAGTTACCCAAAGCCTCTGTTTTGATTTTGCTGAGGTTGACAAGTTGAAGCACAATTTTCCAAAAAAGGTGACCCAACAGGAGCTGGTGGGTATAGTCCTAGTCCATAAGAAATTTTGAAATCAATGCCTTTTTTGCAGAAAATCTATGTAGTTGAGATTTGAGTCCAGATTGGGGATATGGAGATTCTAAAAACGATTTTAAAACGTGCTTGCTTCATGCATGCTGCTGCTTGCCACCCAGTGCCAGGGTGAACAATGATTCTGGGCACTGACTACCTTTAGAACAATCTATCCCTAGTACATTGTTGACATTGTTGAGGAGTTTCCTATCAATGTTGGTTTCAGGCAAGCTGAGTTAACGGGGGTAGTAACGAATGAAAATGGGTAGGTAGAGAAATCGACCACTGGCCTTCTAAAAGTGAACGAGACTCGATGTTAAAACATCGACGAACAACACTCTATCGCAATAGTAACTGGTTACAAACCCAATGGTCAAGCCCTGCGACAGAGATTGGAAGAGTGCTGCCCGGATTCCGCAATAGTTGTCGCCGCGGATTTTGCGCAAGTACCGCAAGTTTAACAGCTTCGGAATTTCGTTGTAGCCCTGAAACAATATGGCCATGTTACTTAGTTCCAATTAGAAGAGGTACATTTATAATAAAAATCAATCCGATGGACTAAGACTAGGGCACTGACAAAATTGAGTCTTACTACACACCAGCATTTGTTTGCACTTTGGAGATATGATATTAAATGGGAGTTTCTTAAATTTGCAAATAAAAGAATTTTTTCTTCAAAGCAATATTAACTCATCGAATTTGCACATGTCACTAAACCCTGCAATTCAGGAAGAAGAAATTTCATCTCAAAAATGCAGCCATAGATTGGAAATAAGCACAAGATATTGAAAAAGACAAAGACATCAAGTGCTCCTTTAAAGCCAAAATTTGATCTGGCCGACAGCGACAGTGACAATGCTCACGTAATGCGGATAGTAAGTTTGGTTCATGAAAATAGCTTCACAGGTAAAACTATGCTTACTTGAAGGATGACTTGAGAGGTCTGTGTATTCCCCCGCCACTCGCCAGCAGCATACTGGAGGATGTCAACCTTGGCTCCGATGTTTATTATTTGTGCATTTTGCTTGTTCAACTGGCCGGTGGCGCTTGCAAACGACGTGGATTCATCGGCAGGGGTCGATAGCTCACTGATGCTGCTCATACTTTCCTCTCTGTTGATGCTGCCAAACCAAACATCAAATCAAACTCTAAGCAAACTCGAGGGTTACCAATGCAAGTGTACTGGGCTGGAATTCCAACACTGACATTCAAGAAGAACATCGACAGTACACTTAGCTTAGTGAAGAAGTTAATTGAAGAAAGAATGTCTTTACTTTATCTTAACTGTTCTTTTGCTAAAAATTCAAACTGCCATATGAGTTTTCTATGTGCTAGTAGGTTCTCTCAAGAGTTCTTTGAGAAGTCCCTTGAAAAACGCATAATGACGCACTATCAAGAATAAATTGCTCTTACGGCTGTATCCAGCTGCCTATTCCATCCCACTCAAGACAGCTGGAATCTTCGGAGCTCCAGCCTGCCCAAGGAACGGCAGCAAGGTCCACTTCGCTCGTAACGTGCGACACATCCATCGTTTGACTTCCAAATCCACTGCTGTCCATCTTTGATGACCTGTCAACAAACATCGTCAACATCGTCTTCTCTACGATGTGGCATTTACGTGCATTCAAAGCACGTCATACGCATACCTTTATATCTTTATCATACCTTTCAGTGCACGGACTAATCGTACAGCTTCTACTCAGAGACTCGATCTTCTCAAACGACAAGCCGGTAGACCCATCTGCAGCCTCCGTCAAGTTACTCCCGTTGGTCGGGTCCGCTTCCGAATACGCCGTCATCTCCTCTTCGTCCCACTGCAGGTTCTCCATGAGTTCATCGTCACTGGCGTCCAACGACTTGCCGTTGGAGACCTGCCGTTGCAGGTTATTCCGCACGTCCGTATACTCAGGATCTTCCGACAGCTGGCCGAGCCTGAACTTGACGTTCCTCGTCGGCAAGTCCCAGTCTCCGGCCGGCTTGGCTGGACTCACGGCCGTCTTGGGCGAGTCCCAGTCGAGGGATTCCGCCGAGCCCAGGCTGCCCCGGGCAAACGAATCTGAAAGCTCTGAAGACGTGCTATTCTTGATGGTCGTCAGGCTGTAGAGGCCGGCGAAACAGGCTCGCGCTTTCTCCTGCTTCATGCTTTCGCACAGCTCCGGGTTGGCGGTCAAATCGGGCGTCGCGAGGCTCGTGCGCGATGTGTTGGCCTTCATGAGACTTGACATGCCTGGGAAGTTTCGGTTGCACTTGATAGTTTCGAACTCTTCGTCCATCATGAGGCAGTTCGACTTGAGCGAATCGATCTCTTGCTGCAGCTTGTCGAGGCTGATGATGGTGTTGGTGTCGTTGATCGCTTCCGGAAGGGAGAAGTCGAAGCTGAGCTCTGAGCAAGTGCTGTCGAACGAGCCGTCGCGGTGCACGTGGCGGGAGAAGCCGAGAGAGTCGTAGGATTCATCTCGAGGCAGGCGGCCGCGGCGGGCGTCGTTGCTGCCGGCTCGTTCTTCGCTGCTCGTCAAACTCTGCGCAGAAAAGTTGTCGTCAAGATGTGATAAAAGTAGGGAGTGCGCCTAAGCTGTGTCCACATTCAGAGGATGTATGTTTGTTAACTTGAGATGAAAATTTTTGTGTACAATATTAGATCCATACAGCATTTGTTCTAGAATGACAATAAAAGGCAGAGATTTTAATGAAAATTCTATCAAATTGCGTTAGATTTTACTCTGACCATGCCGTGACTTTTACCAAGGTCAAAATAACCAAGGAAAATGCAAAAAATAAGCCAAAATCAAACTCAATGTGATCTCTATGATCCCTTGGTAGGATATAGCAAGACTTAAGTAAGGGAGCTAAACTTTCATCAGGCATAAAATAGGTACAATGAATTGAAATTCCAATAGTAAAAAATATATTATCTAGTCAAAATTACTCAAAAGCAAATGCAAATCCCAAAAGCAAAAGATATCGCACATGTTGTTTTTCAGTTGCATGAAAATTAAACAAAGGTGTTTATTGTTATAACAATAATTTTAAAATGTGAATTCACCATTTGCTCGCTTGAACTGGGAGAATGTATGATGCTGGAGAAGCGCGTGGCGAGCCAGGCGGGAACCCTGGAAGAAGGCAGATGTGCGCTAACACGACGCAACCTCCTCCACATGCTCTTCTGTCGACGAGAAAGCGAGCGCAGAGGTGACGCCTGGTTCAACCCACTACAGGCTGGCTCATCTTCTCCCGAAGTACCACTCTACGGGTAAAATATTAAATCAATTTCTTGTATTACGATACAAATTTCAACCTAGCTAATAGAAGTAGTAGTGCAGATTCCAAGCATACATCTATCAACGAGTTTGAGGAGCTATCGCTTTCATTATTGTGTATCGGGTGACCACTATCTTCATTCCCCTCTTTTGATAGGTCTGGACCAAAGTATCTTCCCTGGAAATAAAATGAGAGAAATTAGAATTATTAGAAATTGTTTGGCATACACTCCCAATCACCATTATGTCACCATGAAGTACCTTGACATCGCGATTGATGAAATCCTCGTGTCCAGCCACAATGTCTGGTGTATCCGGCCGTTTGCTAACCAAGTCGGTCCAACTACGTGGCCATCGAAAATTAAGTAGCTTGTAACACACGAACCCGCCAAACCCAAGCAAAATTATCACGCCCGTAGCTTTGACTAAAAGCAGAAAAAATTACGTCATACTGTGTTATCGGAAAGTAGACACTAAACCTCACTATATATATAAAATCTTGGTCAACTTACCAGATGCAAAGATGAGATCACAAGACGCTGAAAGGCTGCAGACTTCAAAGCCAAAGGTACCTGCCCAAGCTATGAGATCTACATCGAGGGGAGGTCCGGCCACGGAGAACGCGAATGCGTCGGCATCTCCAAGTCCCGGAATGAAACTACCCGCACCTTTCTCATGGCGGCAGTAGATGGAGAAGAGAAGTCCGCACCACTGTGGGTCGATGTTAAACGAAACCATCTCGTAGCGAGGATTTCTTTCTGCCGATGGTCTCAGGGGCTCAAACCAGGACCACCACCCTTGCATCACATACCCTGAGACTCACAAGCTGTCACTTGAGGTTGAGGCCTGCTAAGTCAGACCAGAGACCTGTGTGATCACTTCTTCGACATTGACCTGGTCAAAAGTTAATAAATACTACATTATTCAATCCAGTACTTTCACTAGTACATCGAATGGCCTGTTATGAATATTCTCAAACCGGCACTTTTACATTAGCTTAGGTAAATAACACATTGAGGAGCATGTACCTCTAACCAAATTACTTGCCTGGCACTACCATTCATTACTCATCAGCAAATAAAACAAATTTGCGAACATTTTCTTGGCAAATATACACAGCTGATCAAGATCCGTGGTCATGACATCTGTACCGAATAGGCTGTAAGCAACTGCAAGATCAATACACTATATTTGGGTAGGGAACGGAGCCGGGAAGAAGGGGGAATATAGGGGCTTTCCGCGACCGCGCCGTTTGACGTTTCTCGTGGATTGTCCGTTGAATTTCGTCCCGAAGTCGCTCGTACCGTTACGTCATTCCTCGGCTGAGTTGCGGTTGTGCCTATTGTCGAAAATTCGAACTAAACAATAAGCAATATTTGAAAAATAAGATTAGAGGGGCAATGTCTATTTAAAAGCTTTGCTACTTTCAGATCACATACTGTCAGAATATACTATTTAGTAATATCTTACATTACTTACAAAAGTATCGTGTTCATATTATAAACATCTTCATTAAATTATCTCAGTACTATTTCATAGCATTTGCCCACACTAATGAATACAATATGTGTAAAACAAGGACTGTTTTGGTTTCCATATTATATAATTATTACTTATTGTATATAATTACCTGGTGTGCATTTCTTAATTTTCGTGAAGCAGAATATGTGGAAAAGATTGGTAATTGACTTTTACGTTTCACAGTTTTCACAAAAAAAGAAAAGAACTGGGGTTCTCACAATGGTGCAAAGAGACTGATTTACAAAACTGCATCCGTTATCAATAACAGTCCTATCATATCCAAATGTTATCAATTTTATACCTCCATTGTAAATAGATAAGAATCAGTTATTTGTAAGATAAGAGAGATCAATATCATATTTTTCCCACCACCTGCACGTTTCATGGCAATATTTCCAGCTCCAAAATTTGAAATAAATTAATTGGTATGTTAACTCGGCAATCACAATAAACACACTTCGAAGAATGCCCATCAAGTATTTTAATGTGCTTAGTATACAAAATATAATTTAAAAATAAAATCAGCACAGAAAATTTGAAATAGATGTTGAACAAATACAAATACAATTTTGAGTAGAAGAGGATCGGTGAAGGAAAGAGGACACAGGTGGTGCGGGCAGGTAGACAAATCATCGGCAACAACTTGCAAACTGCCATGCCAGATCCTGTAAATATAACGCCACATTCAATACAGATGATGACGGATCAAAGATACCTACTCTTATAAACAAGTCTTTGAAACAGATAAATTTGATAGTCTCCCATGAGATCAGCCACAACATGTCAAATCATCATTTGCATTGGTCATCCTCATCACTCAAAACACAATATTGTGAAACATGACAAGAACAAGACAAGTTGACATGAACGTGTTGGCATGTTCATGTCTATATTCATATCAGTTCATCATTTGCATTGGTCATACTCATAAAAGAAAAGACTATCTTTGCTTCTATTTGAAATCGAGCATCGCAAAAAAACAAAATAAACAATGCAATTAAAGTGTATATTAAAATATTTGTATGCAAATTGATTTCATGTGAAAGGAATGATTTTATTTTACACCAGATTAACACACTGAAATGCATAAATTTTACAATATAGAATGGGATACACTAAGAAAAAAATGAGAAGACCAGTAAAGTACAGTAAACTAGACAAGGCGCTGGTTTGTATAGAACAACGGACACCGACATATTCTTCACTCGTATTTGTGCTAGAACACACAAGACATCGCTAATTCCACTGATTCTATCCAATTCGGTTCACGGACACAACCGTGCTTCAAGCCGTTTGCGGCAACGTACACTAACTAGACACAAACTTTCACCGAAGGATTATACACTGTACAAAATTAATTGCTAGTTTCAGTATCCTAGCCCAAGCAATATCTGTTGGACAGGAGAGATTTAAATTGCAGCCGACAAAAATTTGACAATAGAGTCGACATAACCGAATCCGATTAAATGAATTCCAACGTTCAAATAATTATTTCTCTACTTCCATCAGCTTCCTACCACCCTTGCAATTATCGCAAGTCATTTGGCACACTGTGCAACTTTTACTAGATTAAGACCATTACTTAATCAATATAATATGGTCTATGACGATAGCACTGTGTTTGGAAAGAAACACATCATTAACTTTCATTTTAACTGTCTCCAACAGTTTGGAAGTGTATAAATATAATATACATATAATATTTATATAAATTATAAAATGAATTTTAAAAAAATCTGTACAAATCAAACAAAAGAAAAGAAACATAATAAACACTACATTAAATTTAAATGTAAGTGGGGAGGGAGGAAAGTAGAATGGCATGACTTAACAAGTGGAAAATGCAGAATTAACATTTTGGCTAGAGCCTTCCCTTTCTCTCTATCTATCTATCTCTCTCTCCCTCTCTCTCTTTCAACTCAAGGAAAGGCTTTTGCCAAATCATTCAAATCGCACTGCTTTCCACCTTCCCCAATTAGACTTATCAGCCGTTTGGCATTTTCAATTTCATAATAATTTCCTTTTCGATGTAATTGATAAAGAAAATGTTAAGGAATACGCAGAAAAAAATGCCCATCTGCTCAAAAAGTCGAGGCATTATAGAAAACTATTTGAATATGACTTGAAAAAACATTATTGCTCTCCCTCAAAATACCAACTACATACGTGGCTATCTTTGGTACTAATACCATGATTCATCAACTAAAACACAAGCCATTTTGTACACATTTGCTTGCTTGGACTAGTAAAGTAACAAAATAAATATGCGTTACCCCATACAGAGAGCTAACATTAGAGGTATACTTTCTTTTCTTACCAACATGTACAATATGTTCACAGTTCGTTGACATTTTACAATACCTAGAAATTGAGATTTTCTTTCGAACTAGGTAAACAAACTTACAGGTATAAAAAGCGAAGAATAAGACAGGAACAACACAAAACTTACAATATAATGTTCCTCGACAAAGGCACAACCAGTGTGAACAATTTGGTTAACATTTATACTTCAATCTGTCTGCATTGAATTTCTGGTTTCAAAATGTCATCCTCGCAATTTACAAGTAAGGTTTTAGACTAATCTATCGCTATTTGAAATCAATCACAAGAAAAGTATGATGAGCTGAGGCGAAGGCACTATCGAATACTTGTAAAAAGATTCAGTACAGATTTACTCTCCTGAAAAGAAGAAAAATATGTTAACCGGGCGCTAACATCCGAGATGAAGAACCAATGTAAATTTAAGAACGTCTTCAACAGGTATACTAAATAATCGCTAATTATTAAGATACGACTTTTGTTGTGAATGCATCATCCATACAAGGTATTCACTTCATGACATGCAACTAATGTGAGTTTATAAAAAAAAACCGCAAAAATCTGCGGAGAACAAATCGCTGTTAGACTATAGCACGAGCAAAACCTATCAAAGTCGTTGCTAGTCGTTGGGAAGTCGGTAGACATTGACTAAGTAACGAGACTCCGTAACAGTTCAACGGCAAGGTCATCGTAAATGCTGAAGATAATTTATAGTTTAGATAAGAAAAGTAAAGCGCTACTGAAAGCCAAGCTTTGGTGTAAAGCAGGCACGGCAGGCAAGCAGACTTATTTTTAGAAACAAAATATCAAGTCAAAAATTTGTATCCATATCGAGGGTTGAACCCGGATCTTTTCACCTGTCCGGGACCAAGAATAATAAAATTATGCTGCACGGACAACCAGCTGTTGAATCGATATTAAGTTTACTTGAGCTGTTGGGCTCCAGTGAGATGGAAACATGACTATGAATGAACATAGTAGGCACCTACTACTACTACTACTACTACTACTACTACTACTACTTCTTCTTCTACTACTACCACTACTATTACTACTTAGACTTACTTTCTGAGACCGCGCCTTGCTGAAGACGTTCCAGAACCGAAGCGTCTCGTCCCCGGCGCCCGTCACGATGGCTTCTCCGTCGGGAGACATCGCCAGGTATAGCACTCGGTACGAGTGGCCAGTCAGCTTGGCTACCTGGCTCAGCGAAGGGTACTTCCACACGAGGATCTGGTTCTGCGAGTAGCCGTGGGTGCTCACCTGTCGGACAGCCGTCAAACGCACGTGTCGTTAACAGTTCCTTGTCTAGCACCCAGCCAGGCTTCAAGAACAATACACAGGGTTTCTTTAATGTCTGTTTCGATTGTGTAAAATGAATTTGACAAGGCTGTTTTGCTTAAGCAGCGGCAAGATTATAAAGGTGTATTACGGATTTGCAAATTTCAATGCATGCTTTCAGGATTTCAATGTTATGAGAAACGGGCATAATTGTGTGTATGTAGCAAGAAGGATTACCAAGTTCACAAACTCTGAAACCCCGTTCATGTCCGATCAATCATCTAATAGTCATAGTGACAAACATTGGGTAACGTAATATTAACACTATGCAGGCATGGCAAATTAAGAAAATCCCAAGCATAAAATCTCTTTCTTAAACGGTTGATTTTCAATCCACGAATTGTGCTTACATGGAAAAACAATAAGAAATTTCGACAATTAGCGATTATATCTATGTCAGGGTTGTTAATCTAGTTTTTGGACAAATATAATCTAGTTTCGTATTTGTCACCACCATTGCTTTCCCCAAAGCCACTCAAGAGTGTAGGCAGTAGAAGGATATTTCCTTTGTCAACAGGAAATTGATATTTCCTCAGCTAGGTATCCCATATAGGCCTTTCCAGTTTCAACTACAAAAGCATCAATTTTATTATTCTAACGTAAGATATGACTTCCCTAGAATGGGTAATTGCAACCGAAACAAGTAAATCTGGAAACCAGAAATTACAAGTCAATTCAAGATCGTCGTCATAATTTATAATGCTAATGAAGTGGAATATTTGTAATCCCCCACAAAAGTCCACAGTACCTAGGTAGGCATTCCTATTCTGTATCTGTGATTGAGTGGATTTAGATGTAGATGGTAATCTGGCAGCTTTCTCTAAATATGGGGTTTTCCACTACCAACTTTAAGATGACTGTTTATCACCAAGATTTAAGTCATGGAGTTTACTAACCTAAAAGGAAACTTAATACATTCTATTTGTTTTTCAAAATCTAAGAATCCATGTTTGAAAACCTACGATGTTGATGTAGTATCTACTCCCCAACATGAAAATTGTCTGGAATTATAGTATGGAAACAAGCACAGCTGTACTTTTAGCCTCAATGCATCAACAGCTTACTGAATATTCACCCATCCAACCTCTGGCCATGCACAATGATACTAAACTTCAGTTTTTGTGCAAGAACCACAAACCAGCCAAGTTTAATTTACCAAAGCAGTCAAGCTGAGCCTATCCACTTCAAATCACAAGAAATAGTCCCGTTTTGCAATTTTTACATTGACCTGTATCCAATTCGAGTCAAAACGTAAACCATAAGACATGCCCCTTCCCAACCCAAAGCCAAAAACCTTGTCCCCCCCACCCCCCTGAAGCCACCCTTGCCAGTGGCATGGGCATTCAAAGGGAATAAGTCGAGTACGGCATGAAAAAAAGGTAGCAGTAAAAGTCCACGCTAGGAAACAGCAACGTGCTTGACGATCAAAATATTGAAAGGAATTTTAATATTAATAAGAAATATCATCTCTGGTCTGCCCCCAATCAATGACAGCGGTGTTACTCACCAGCTCGGACGAGTGCTTTGACCAGGCGAGGTTGCAGACTTGAGAGCCCGTGTCCACGCACTGCATCGGCTGTCCGGTCAGCGTGTTCCAGAAGCGAATGCACCGATCCGCCGTGCCCCCACCGCTGGCGAGGAGGCCGTGATGGTGCGGAGACCACGCGATCGCTGCCGCAGACAGGACAAACGCACGGTGAGCCACGCTACGCGCTTACGCGGGCGCCTCCAGCGAGGAGCTCGCCTCGCAATCATTTCGCTCACAGAAGGAATGCACACGCTAGCCTTGCCAAGGCAATTGGAAAAGGACTTTGTATCTGGCTAGTTTGAGTTTTAATGCAATGCATCTCTATGAGCACAGACACTAATAAAACTGCAGTTTGAAGTACTGAGACTTTAAAAGGTTAATGTAACTCAAGGTTTAGCGAATGCTTCCCAAGCTTCGTGTTCTCAACGACGAAACTAGCACACTTCTGCGCGGAAGTTACCTTTAGTGCAATAATGACGCCACCCAACCGTCGTAAACAGAGGAAGAGTTAGTTTCAATTTAGTTTTAGTGGTTCAGAGCCACGGGTCGATGTCGATGCTAGAGGTGTACACAGTTATGCTCTTCTGTGAACGATTCGTGGTCCCAAAAACCGGCGTGGCTGGTGCCAATGGCAGCAACGACGTACACGAAAGCACGCACCGACAGGATACTACACCCAAAGCGACCACGGCCTTTCCTCGCGGCCCTCCGCCGGACTCACCTTTGACAGCAGCCAGGTGCTCTGTGTACGTTTGCACAGGCGATATCGAGTGCAAGTTCCACACGTAGAGTCGGTTGTCATTGCCGCCCGAAGCGAGGTACTGGTTGTCCGGTGACCACTTCAGCCCGCAGACCTGCCGACGTCAAGAGCCAACGTCAACCACAATCCACGGCCAAAATCTACACTTTCTTGGCAGCTACCCTGTGCTTTAAGCACACCATTCCATTCCATCAAAATTCTATCAAAATGATGTCATGAACCCACTCGCGAAAGCCAGATAGAGCAATTCGGGTTGTGATTTCCATATTTTCATTTGTTATTAACCAGAGCTAAGTAGTATTTTTTCCAAAGTGGTTACCTGATGTCATTTTTCTCAGAGTGGAATAGGTCTATTGCCACTTACAACAAACCATCTATTTGTGTGCACTCCAAAAAACTTCAGGGGGGCAATTATGTAACTTTTATCACTGTGAAATGCAAACGAGACCTAAATTTTTGTCAATGTTTTCAATGGAACAAACGAACGCTGTCATCGATAAGACAAGTGACTTCTCCTACGAAATTTTTACAAAATCGGACTCCAGGCCCCCCCCCCCCACTCACCTCCTGGCGGTGGCCGACCAGGCGGCGTTCGGGCACGACGCCAGGCGTGCGGACGTCGCGCTGCAAGATGAGCCGGTCGCGGCTGCCAGACGAGAGCACGTCGCCGTTCCACGCCAGCGCGCCCACGCGCGCCGAGTGGCCCATCATCTTGTTCACCTGCTTGTTGACAGCAACGTCCCAGACCTGGACGTAGCCGTGGTGGGTGCCCACAGCGACCAAGTTGCCCTGTAGCATTGAAATGTTGATGCGGTTAGCGCGTTTGTCCGTCACATGACAGGGTCGCTTTTGTTTCCTATGCTTCCGTTGGCAAACAAAAGCAGAAATGGTTCTAACAAGGATTCAGAAATACTGAGAAGTTTGTGAATAAGGGTTCGGGCTGCATCCACATGCATCATCATCACAATGCAGATCTTTGCTCCTGCTAACTGGTGATGACTTATCAAAATGCAGACCCTTTCTCCTGGCTCACCACTGATGACTCATCAACATCACAATGCAGAACTACTCCTAGCTCACTGATGATGACTGTTCAACAACACAATGCAGACCTTTACTCCTGGCGCACTCATTTTTATTAATGGTTTTTCAGTAATAGGCCTGTTTCGTGGGTTCAAACCACCGGTCTGAAGTCTCTCACGCAACTTTGAAGCCAGAAGGATGCCTCATCTCTGCTTTTCTGCCTGAATAAATATTTATCTAACAAACCTAACTGAACTCAGCATCTACCAACCTAATTCTGACCAGCAAAATAGCAGTTTTTGGGTTTGAATCCTTTGAATCCTTTGAACAAACAAACCAAACATCAGGGTTAGAGGGAGGCTTCCTTATCTTATGAATGACTCTTACTGACCAATGTCATTCAGTGCTACTATAATTAAGATGGGAAAACCACGACTTTAAGCAATAGCAATTCATTAGCAACTTGACCACCTTAATATTTCTTGAACAATTCAAGGCAAGGTCTAACAAGACAGTGGTCACACCCTCAAACATTTCCATTTAAAGTTCAACTTCTATTGATAGATGTCAATCGAAGCCAGCTGACAGATCATTGTGCAAACTTTGCCATACATACAAGTTGTTAAAATTTGCTCGATCGTTAGCAAGATAGCAGGCAGAAGTATGAAGTACATGTTGTGACTGGTAACAAGGCAGCACAAAGGATGGTCGGGACCGACTTACCCGTTCATTCCACGCGACGGAAGTGACCGAGTTGCCGTCGCCCGATAGGTCGCAAAGCCGCGTCACTTGGCTGGTACACGCTGACCACAAGTAGACGCAGCTTCCCAAACCGACGCTCAACACGTTTTGAGATGACCAGTCCACTAGGTTCAAGTAGAAGTCGTCTTGTAACTCTGGGGCATCCAAAACCTGTTCCAACAACAAAAACAACCTCCACATTTAAGAGCGGGCTTTTCAGAACAAGACAATTCGGCTGGGTTTTTCAACGGGTATGGACAGATATTGCTAACTTTTATCTGCATTTCTTCAAATTACTGATATTTCCTCAATGAATGCTTTGGGAATAGAGGCAAAGGAACGTTTCAATGTTCTGGTTTACTTGAAAACTACAATTGCACTTAAGTAAACATCTTGCAGGCAATCTTTCAAGGTTCTAACTTAATTTTACACTGAATTAAACTGCTCCTAACTATAATACGGCCATTTACTTCATCAAAAAGATAAAAGATTTTCTTGAGAGGTAGTTATAGTCAATAAAAAGGCATGAAAGTGATAACAGCGTAGTGGTACAATGCCGCTAGCTGCCACGTATTACCTTGAATGGTATCCGTGAAATCTTCCGTGTGGCTTTTCGAGGTGATCTCAGCAGCTTCTGGCTTTTAGCGCTCACTGGTGACAGTGAATATGATGATGCCGACATTTCAATGTTTGCCTTTGTGGGCGACGAAAACTAAAAACAAATTGGAACAATGCTGTTAAAGTGGTTTCTTAAGATATATCATCAAAGCCCATGTTCAATTTCGCGTGGGTCGAGAGAAAATTGAAAACACTCACGGTAAACAAGTTCTTCCCTTCGACGGGCATGAGTGCTCTGCGCTCGTCGCACTGCCCCTTGACGTCCTCTATTCCAGCTCCGAGAAGTTCATTCTTTAAGAGGCAGGAGTACGCTAGGCCATCGCGACCTCCTTCCCCATTTTCACGGGCTTTCTTCGTTGTTTGTCCTATCCTGCTACCCTCCTAGAGTGACGAGTGACAACACAAAATTTACATTCACTTTTCTACACGCATAGCAATTGTTTTGTGTCAAGACATTGGATGCTTTTCAATGTTTTGTAGCCTACTTACCGAAATCATTGCAAACTTAGTTTGCCAGTTATTGCCCAAGCGAGAGGGGATAAATCGATCGCTGGTAAAGCCACCCTTGTTCCCTTTACCCACTGAATAAATCAGCTGAAATTTTAGAAAAGTATTAAAATTTGAATCCAATCATTGAATCTAGTTGAAAATGGATATGAAAAAAAAAAACTCACTGGCCGTTTTGGAGATTTTGTTGGAGTAGTATACATTTCTACAACTTCCATTGACTTATTTTGGGTACATGCCCAGTCCATAGACGGAGGTGACACCATTACAGTTTGTCTTCGAAGACGTTTTTCATAATCTTGGTTGAACATATTTGAGCACTTTCTAAAAAATATTTTCTAGCCAAACAGGCAAAACTTTATAACGGATGGGAAAGTATTTCACTAGCAGCAGAATTAAAGCCTGAAACAAAGAAAACAAAAATAATCAACTTAGACCAATGAATATTAATGGTTAATATTATGGGTAGGAAAAATTATTATTGTTTCCCATCGTGACACAAGGTGAACTTCTTGTTACAAGTTAATGTGTATTCAACATCTAAATTCTAAAATCCCTTACACAAATAATTTGGGTTTAATTTAATTTTAGTATGACAAGTTAATTTGGGTTGGAAAATATTTAATTTAAGTAAATTAAAACCCCCTTTATGCTTCTGTCTCCTACATTCCAAAGGGTACCTAGCTATATCATATTTCTCCTTGACAAGAGAACAACATTAATTGGCAGGTTTCAGTCAAAACATCAATTATTTGTTTCCACATTAACATTAAATGGAACCTCAAAATAATAATGGTAATAACACAATAATATAGTAATCAATCAATGATCATGTTGTTTTTTGTGCTGTACCAATAAATATCCTCTGTTAATCAGATAGCTGTTTAGTTTAAACAATCAATAACTAATTAGGAAAAATTCAGCTATTAATCAGTTATAATTGAATCTCGAAAGTCTATGTAAATAGGTCTAGTAGTGGTAGTAGGTTAGAATAACATGGAAATAAAATAATTTTTGTCTCGTTTTCATTAAATAGTACGTTTACAAAATCCTTCGCCTCCGCTAAGGCTATTTAAACGAAGGATTGACTGTATTATCATTTCAAGTGTAACAAATTCAAGAAATACACAACAGGGATAAGAGCGTATCATGTTTAAGAATATTATTGTTGACAATTTCAATATTATGCACATCACGCCATGACAGTCTAGGATTGCGACCAACTTTTGAACCAAATAAATTAACTACCCACTTTAATTTCGGTGCAATGACGGAAAAACAATGGTTGCAAGAATAGTGGGCACGTACAACAAAATAAGTTGCAACTAGAGAAAACGTTGCTAGAAAATTCTTACTCGGTTTTAAAAATGTTCTCTCGAGGAGTTAGCTCACCTTGAAGCGTATGGGCGGCGCAGGATAGCGGCGCAATGCTAGCAAGTAGCAATAACGCAGTAGCGGGTATGCTGTGGGTAATCTGTAGATGCAAAGCTAAGCTGCAAAGCTTTCATTTTAAAATGGAGAAGCCTGTACCTGCTGCTAGCCAATGACATGCGGCCATAGCTGAAAATGTCAGCTGAGATGTCATTTGGATTTGAACAATTTGCTTTCGCTGCAGGAGAAAACGTATTTACAATGAATTAATGTAAAACTTGAGCAATGGCTCAAAGCAGTAGAAGGTAATATTTCTTGTTTTTTTTTATGTGCCACTATAGCCTTAGGCGCTGTCAGTTAATAAATAAAATTAGATCGTAACCATATAAAATGTTGATCATTGGTTGAATAGTTTTAATCAGTTTAATATCTGAGGAGTTTTCTTGCTCACATTCCCAAAATCACCCCAGAGTTTTTATTTGGTAAGTCGTTTAAAGAGAAAAGAGTATTTGATATGGACTATAGACACATAAACGTACCTGCTTGCCCACTGGATAAAGTAGAATATGGCAAGCGAAGCAATATAGGGCACAGAAATAATTGGTCTAGCATTTGAGTTGAAAAATAACTTCCATGAATCACACAGATTATTAAAATAAATAAATAATCCACAATGATTCTATTTATAATCGATGTGTTTGTTTTTTGTTTTAATCGATACCATGGGGTTGCCTCTTTCAGCAGATTGTGCTAGTTAATACTACTCCAAATGCAATTTACTGATCAGTTAACTTGCTGTTGAAATAAATCACTAGTTTGCAAAATCTTTTTTTTCTGATATACTACAGACAGCTTTAGCAATACTTTTCTATACTTTAAAAATTATTCTTGAGCAATCAGTTCTTCTTATCAGTAAAAATTAGCTTATCTACACTAACATGTTATGCTAATGCAAGGTCTCATGCTGGCAAGCTCATTAGCATCTAGAATACCAACACAATACTATTCTTCTTGATTATAACAATTTTTTTCCTTGACACTGACAGAATGGCGACACCACAATCGACTGTCAGCAGCAGCAAGCATCCCTTCATACAAGCAGAGTTCAATGAAATACATCGCTATAGTAAACCTATCAAACCAGGTATGTGCATGCATGCTGAGCTAAGAAGGCACTATGTACCTACTTTGTACCTACCATGTACTTCCATTACTTTGTATTGATTGCCTGTGCTAGATTCTACAGTGTGGTTAATTTTTTTCATACTATTTCAGGCTTCAAGCAAACTGTACATGAAAAAATAAAATGCAAACCACTAAATTTCCTGTTTCATTTATTTCCTGCGATGAAATGGATTCCAAATTACAAATGGAGGGAAGATTTCACGGGCGATCTCGTGTCGGGAATTACAGTTGCTATTATGCACATACCTCAAGGTATTTTAAGGCTGTTCAAAATTTCAAATGCTGTTACTGAAGACCCAGATTGAACTATTTGCTTTGTTCACTGTATTCTCATTCAGGGATCAAAATTTTCAGGTATGGCATATGCACTCTTGGGAGGAGTACCTCCAATTGTAGGCATATACATGGCATTCTTCCCTGTCATGATTTATGTATTGATGGGCACATCCAGACACATATCCATGGGTAAGAAGAGTCGCTGTGTGTCTTTTCCATCAAATGTTAATTGACTGTGTGTTGCCACTTTTTGAATGGATAACTTATCTTTGAAGGAACGTTTGCTGTGGTATGCATGATGACCAGTAATCCCGTGATACACTATTCTCAGCCATATCTTCCAACAAACGGCACATCTACCACTTACAGCCCGAGTACATGGCCAGTTGGTGCTTACACCCCGATCGAAGTAGCAACAGCCGTGTGCTTTGTTGTAGGCATATGGCAGGTAATACCGTCAACTAGAAAGTGTTTTTGTATTTGAGGCGGCAGTTGCGCTTGTTCTCCCGGTTTACTTGTTGGTCGCTTACCGTATTCATTTTGTGTGTTCCAGATTTTGCTGGGTGTGTTTAAACTCGGTATCCTAAGTGTATTGTTTTCGGAGATGCTAGTCAGTGGGTTCACAACCGGTGCTGCCATTCATGTGATCACCTCTCAAGTAAAAAACTTGCTGGGAGTAAATGTGACTCGATTCAGCGGACCACTTAAAATAGTTTACGTAAGAAACAAAAATACGGTACAGATTTTTACGTGTTCTGCGAAATGAACGAAGCATTAATAGAAGCACATTGATATTTTGCAGACCTATGCAGATCTGTTCCAAAATATCGGACAAGCTAACCTTGTAGCAGTCGGAATATCTGTAGTTACCATCAGCATTCTAGTCTTCTTCAATGAGATCATCAAGGTTTGCCTCCTTGCCTCCTGTCGGATATTTTCAAGGCCTGAGTTGATACCAATGGCATATTACTGTATCAATTTTTCATAATTTCAGCCTCGCATCAGCAAAAAGTTGCCGATTCCTATTCCCATTGAGCTGTTGGCTGTGATAACTGGAACACTTGTGTCAATGCTTGCCGATTTAAACAAAAAGTATTTTGTGGCAGTTGTAGGAGATATACCCACCGGGTAAGTAAATTTGCATTCAAAACTTTTGGATTGTGAAGTATGAGGACCTAGTAATTATATGTTCTTATAACGGAAAATTTAGCTTTTACAGAAAGACACTTAACGTTTCAGCCTCCCATTACCAGCCGTACCTCCGTTCCAACTGATGCCACTTCTATTGGTGGATGGTTTTTTAATTTCTGTCGTCGCGTTCGCCGTGAATATGTCCATGGCATCGATCTTCTCTCGCAAACTGGATTACAGCATCTATGCTAACCAGGAGCTGATTGCATCTGTGAGTAACAAGTCAAACAATAACCACAACAAGCAATATCAATAATCAGATTGCAATACACCCATTCCCAATTTAAAATTCAATCAAAATGACGTTGTGATATCCACTCTATAAAGCCAGGTAAAGTCATTCGGGTTATGATTGCCCTATCTTCCTTCCTTCCTTCCTAGATTATTAGGTTTTTTTTTACAAACTGGTAGTAAGTCCAGTAGGAATCTGACGCAATTTGTCATGGAGTGGAATAGGTCTATCCCCAATTGAGTGAAATGAGAAAATCTTGCAAGTAAGTTCCTTGTATCTGGATTTAGGGCAGCGGAAACGTGTTCGGCTCGTTTTTCTCGTGCATGCCGTTCGCTGCATCGCTGTCGCGCAGCGTTATCCAGCAAACCGTCGGAGGCAAGACGCAGCTCGCCAGCGTCATCTCGTGCGCCATCCTGCTCTTCGTCCTTTTGCTCATCGGGCCGTTCTTCGAGCCGCTGCCCAACGTTAGTGACTCGAGACTTGCTTGAGAAGTAACTTCGTCGTCGGGTCCGACCTGCCTGTTTTTCTCACCGCAAAGGAAGGCACGCGGTTCTGGCTGCTGAGCCGCTAAATATTTTTCTTGCTGGTGACGTTTTTCAGTTCTAGTCAGCTTGCTTTAATGTCAAATGTTGTAATTGTTTTCTTAGTTGACAACACGGATGACATACATTGATAGTATCAGAAAGCATTAGGAAAATAATTAAAGGTCTTTGAAATGAGACCAGTTATTTGCTTGGAGAGAGTGGAATGTGGCAGTCAAATAAAAGTGAAAACTAAGCTATTCCATTTGCAATTCAAACTATGGTGATATAGTCCAAATGGTAGATAGCTTGCAATTTATTTTTGTTGAGTTATGGAAACAATAGCCACAGACCTATTTTCCATAACAAATGCCTAAATTCCTGATAATAGCTGGCAGCGCAGGGAGAATCTGACAGTTTGCAGGCAGTCCCGCATCAGCATGTTGATGATGTCGTTGTGCTTTGGCAGTGCGTGCTCGCGTCGATCGTCGTGGTCGCGCTCAAGAGCATGCTGCTGCAAGTGGCGGACGTGCCGCGAATGTGGCGGGGATCGCGCCTCGACGGGCTCGTGTGGACGGGCACGTTCGCGGCGGTCGTGCTGGTTGACATCGAGATCGGGCTGGCGGTCGGCATCGCGCTCTCCGTTCTCTCGATCCTGGTGCTAGGACAGACACCGCGACTGCAGAGGCTCGGGAAAGCCAGCGCCGCCCCCGCCCCCGCCGCCACAGCTGCAACGCAGGCGGCGCTTTATCTGGATGTGCAGCGCTATCAGTCGGTTGGTTGCTTACTTTGATCTTGTGTGTTAAGGGCATCGGAACAAATCTATGTAGGAAATTACTAGGAAATTTTTGTAATGAAATTTTTATGTTTGTCTAGTGATAGAGTCTACATAAGATTGCTTAAAATCTACGTATGAGTATAGAGTATTGGTTCTAGCTTGTAAGGAATGCTCTTAACGCGCCATCTCGTTCACAGGCAGCGGAGACTCCGGGAATCTGCATTGTGAAGCTAACGGGGGGACTGCACTTTGCCAACTGCGATCAAACCACGAAGAGGATTCGCAAATTGATGAATCAAGACATGTCGAAAGTCATTTCTCCACCTACATCGGCCAACAACCAGGTACGTTGATCACCTGCCGTTTTAACGAGGAATACAGATTTGCGTAGCAAGAACTATCTATCACAGCACTGTGTACGTAAAATTGTTTAGGATCTGCTAAAAGTTAAAGCATAGAAAAGTTGAAGCAAGACATTATGTGACATTGTGTAACGTTGTGAGAGATTGTTTATAGTCGGACGCCAGCAAGGATGCAAGCAATGAAATGGAGACGTTGGTGCGGGCGGCAGGGGCCAACGCAAGGCCGAAAGAGCCGTTCTGTCTTATCCTGGACATGAGTTCGGTGTGCTTCATCGACCCGTCGGCCATGAAATCGTTACTGCACTTGTATAACGACCTCAAGCGCAAGACGCTCATCTTCGGTCTTGCTGCGGCCACAGGTTAGTTCCTTATTGTTGGAAACATAATATCCGTTCTGAAATTTTGTCCGTACCGGGACACACGGTGGCGGCAAGGCGAAAGATACGGGTTTGACTCCTGACATGCACGCAATTTTGGAGTGGAAATTTTGTTTTTAATGATAAATATCTTACTATCTGTGTCTACATTGTGCATGCAATGAATAATTGCTGTGTGCTTCGAATCGACTATAACTGGTTAGCTTATTTCTTACTCAGTCATGAGTAACCATGGTGATTATTTTAAAAACATCGAACTTTATGGAACAAGTATCTAAAACACTGTTTTTTTTTTTCTTGTGCTTAAATGCTAACTTGACCTGTCTTGTTTTTTGAGGCCTGGCAAGTGCTGATCTGTGTAAGATTTTAGTGCTGAGTGTATTAACTATTGGTAAAAACTATGGAAATAATTTGTTTGTCTGCTTGTTTATTTCTAGTGACCGTGTATGAGCAGCTGGAAGCCAATGACTTTCCTATTTCTATTTTATTTGCATCGGTTGGCGATGCAGTTCTTCATGCACAGCAATCAAACGATGACAACATTTTATCATTATAATAAATAATATATTATAATAATTGTGATCAATAATATATCATTATAAATAATATATGACCGCACGTATGCTCACTAAAACTTAGGCCACAAATCATGTTGAGGCAAACTGCACTTAATTGAAAGTCCCTATTTTAAGGAACATAGTCTATTCTAAATGTTAGGGGGAATAGGTAGTAAATGCTATTTTTGTTCAAGAAGTATTTATTTTTGCTGAATGTGTTTTACTGTGATAGTTTTAATGAAATGTTATTTGAATAATGTGAATAAATTTATAAAGTTGCAATCAATTATCTCTGGATTATTGCCAGGATATTCTAATCGGCATAAACATTCTCCATCCAACAGCTCCTATCTGTGAAATGCTTGCGATTACGGTATGCCAGATGCGTGAATAAAGATCTACAGAAATAATGTGAATGACTCCCGTCCCTTTCCTATTTCTAGCTAGCGCCCTAAAGAAGGTAAATCTTTCATAAATTTTCTATATCGGTCGTTGATTGTGACCACCACTAGTTTTGCACCAGTTTTGCACCAGTTGGCAATGCAATTGAAACGATGTGACGACGAGCGTGATATTGGAAATAAAATAACCAATTAGGCAGCCACACAGAACCACACACAGCGACCATTTACGATCAATTCTCAATCTCATTCTCATTCCACATCTGCCTACATTCCGTTCGACACCGGCTGCTGCCCCGGCCACAGACAAATTGAATAATTTTCCAATTTGCGCCACGAAATGTGTGGGTGGATGGTGGGCGGTAGGGACTCTAAAGTCTTGGTTGCCCATTCCCCTATTGGTAGGAGTCGGAAAGTGATGCTGGCACCTCAGCCCGATTCAGGCTTTTGCCAGTTTAAGGTAAACTAAAAGTGTAATTGTTAGGAGACATGAATGATGACGCTGACAGCGCCATGCTATTTATGTGGCGTCGTGACATACAACGATATGATGGTGCGCTTCACTGCCGGTGAATGCTGTTGCTCACATCTAGGATAAAACCGCCCCCATGAAAAAGCAATGACTAAGGGGTGGCTGCATCGAAGCTGATAACAGCTGAAGCGACCACGGACAGCTTGGGTGCTCGCCGGTGTGGAACAGTTCGGTTTATAAATTTGTCGTCGGTCTCTTGGTGAAACATCCTACTCTATAGCTACTTCTAACTGCTCCTAGCTAGCTGCTCCTAGCTGCTCCTAGCTGCTCCTAGCACACCTCACGCAATCAAGCCAAAGGTGTGAAAAATTAACTTCAATATTCACCGGCTACATAAAATCAGATTTTCCATGTCGGTAAAAGTGTTTTGTGATCCAGGCGAAACTGAAAGAAATGTGTTTTGAGTGACAGCTACACATTGCTCATTGCAGGGCGTTTGAATGAAGTTTGTCGTTGGTGTGGTTTATACAACCGCGACAGGAAGGTGTCGGTGGATGGATTGGTAAGACATCGACCGAAAATGCAATCACTGGTTATGTCGTTCCGGCAGGTGTCGCGAAATTCAGCAAAGAATGAAGCAGAACAGGGTGCGGGATGCTGGGATAGCAATGAGCGAAGCAGGCGTCGCAATCAGTCATACTCTGCGCCGATGGTGATGCTTAGCTCTTCCGAGACAATCACAGTCTTGTGGTACCATCGGTTGGTGTCGAGGACGACTGCAAAGGAGAGACACGGAGCATGTTAGTCCTTCTGTTTCTGTTTCGGCATCACGATTATACTGGAAAACTAGTGGGCGCCAAGTGTCAACATTCGACAGCCTGTTCGGCAAGGGGATGACGGATGAATGGGCCGAATTTCCTTTTTATGGTTGTGGGAAATCTTCATGCTGGTTGGTAGTCAGTGTCGAAGCTGTAACATGAAGAAGAAGGATGGAACGAATCACGAATGGAATATGTTTGATCTGAAACTGTCTGTGGATTCTCGGCATCTGCGACCATAGCGAGGTCTGTTTATGATGCAGCGTCTATTCCATGTTGAACAGTACACACCTATACATCGTAAATAGGAATCAGGAATGCACTATTGCCGCCAAAATACCAGTGTCACAGGGCCAAATGTCAATGCAGTGTGCTGTCCAACATCATATAACCTAATGACATGAATGAACGGATGCATTTGAGAAAACTGCATTTGCTTGTAGTTGGAGATATCAAGCAGGATAAGCGACGATGCAACGCTTAGCAGAGCGAGCGGTAAAGGCTGAGCCCCATAGATGGCAATCATCATTGAGGACGCCGTCGACGCCGTCGACGCCGGCAGCGGCAGCAGCGGCAGCAGCGGCGTGCGCAGACCCTTTGGGACCGACGCCAAGCACGGTGCGGCGTCGGCGTCTCGAACGCTTCCCTTGTATGGCGGGTGATATTTTTGGCTCGGGCATTGCGAGAGCCAAGCATATAGATAGAGTAGCGAAGTAAGGAACAGGTCCAGTCACTGTCTAACGTGCTGTCCGAGACGGTCAGTGCTAGTGAAGTTGTACTCGACGAGTGACTCGAAGACTCGACCCTCAGCATCAACATGTGTGACGACGATGTAGCAGCGCTTGTCGTGGACAACGGATCGGGTATGTGCAAGGCCGGCTTTGCCGGGGACGACGCGCCCCGTGCCGTCTTCCCGTCCATCGTAGGACGTCCCCGTCATCAGGGAGTCATGGTGGGCATGGGACAGAAGGACAGCTATGTCGGTGACGAGGCCCAGTCCAAGCGAGGTATTCTCACCCTGAAATACCCGATCGAGCACGGAATCATCACCAACTGGGACGACATGGAGAAGATCTGGCATCACACTTTCTACAACGAGCTGCGAGTTGCCCCCGAGGAGCACCCCATCCTCTTGACCGAGGCTCCCCTCAACCCCAAAGCCAACAGGGAGAAGATGACCCAGATCATGTTCGAGACCTTCAACTGCCCGGCCATGTACGTTGCCATCCAGGCCGTGCTCTCCCTGTACGCGTCCGGTCGTACCACCGGTATCGTGCTGGACTCTGGAGATGGTGTCTCCCACACCGTGCCCATCTATGAAGGTTACGCTCTTCCCCACGCCATCCTCCGTCTGGACTTGGCTGGCCGAGACTTGACCGACTACCTGATGAAGATCCTCACCGAGCGTGGCTACTCTTTCACCACGACCGCCGAGCGCGAAATCGTGCGAGACATCAAGGAGAAGCTGTGCTACGTCGCCCTGGACTTCGAGCAGGAGATGGCCACCGCCGCCGCCTCCACCTCGCTGGAGAAGTCGTACGAGCTTCCCGACGGACAGGTCATCACCATCGGCAACGAGCGTTTCCGTTGCCCAGAGGCGCTGTTCCAGCCGTCGTTCTTGGGAATGGAGTCTTGCGGAATCCACGAGACCGTCTACAGCTCGATCATGAAGTGCGACGTGGACATCCGTAAGGATCTGTACGCCAACACCGTCCTCTCCGGAGGTACCACCATGTACCCCGGTATCGCCGACAGGATGCAGAAGGAAATCACCGCCCTCGCTCCGTCCACGATCAAGATCAAGATCATTGCTCCCCCAGAGCGAAAGTACTCCGTATGGATCGGTGGCTCCATCCTCGCCTCCCTGTCCACCTTCCAGCAGATGTGGATCTCCAAGCAGGAGTACGACGAGTCCGGCCCTGGCATCGTCCACCGCAAGTGCTTCTAAATGCAACCGGGTGACCATCTCGAGCACCGTGGCCAGCTACAAGACAAGAGGCTAGCGGTCTGCTCACGACAACGCTCACGTTATCAACACGACAGTGACAGCAGCTGACAATACAACACGCTACGCAGGCACCAGACACGCAGCAAGCAGCAAACAGGCAGCAAGCAGCAAGCAGCGAGTGATCACATCGGGAATGGATGACAACTAGCTATAGGACCTGTAATTGTCAGTGCTCAATAAATGCAACTTCACATGGCCTGTATACATTTTTGTCATATCAATGATTGAAACCCTTGCATACATTCCTGAGCAAGAAGTATTTATTAACAAATAAAAAAATAATTTTAATTAACATTACTGTTGCTTTTAATGCGCTGGTCTGACATTGTGTCCCTATCACTAAAACCTGAGGAAACGATGCTAGAACCCAACACCAATGTTTGCAAAGTCGAATCGCCAGAGCTGCAGCATAACAGAACCCATAACCAAGGAGTATATGCATTAGCAGCTTCTGCATTTTGTGTCACTAACCCTTGCAACGAATGAGTTTTGGTAAAGCTGAAGTGGCTTGTGGCTTGCGTGCATTGCTTACTGGTTTCTCCGGAATGTACCACCACCTCGACCGGCTGGCACTTGTAGTAGCATTCAGGAGGAGGCTGCAGAATCCAACGCTTGCTGCCACGAAGTTGAGCCTGCCACGAAGGGTACTCCACGTTGTCCACCTGCAGCCAAAAATCACGTCCGTGACAGGAGCAACAGGGACAGGGTCAGGGGACAGGGTCATAGCAACAGCTGGCTGTAGTTATTTCCAACAAGGTCGGAGACACAGACCCAGACACAGGGGTCGCGCTCGAACAGCCACCCACCAGCTCCTGTCACCAACATCACATCGAAAAGGTAGGTACCTATGAAGACCACTAAAATAATTTTTACTTTCTAGTGAGTTCAGGATCATTATTCAGCCAATCAAATTTCAAAAGCGTTGTTCTAAAAATAAATCAACTCTAAATGAACGCTTATTTCAATTTGCACGTGGCAGGCGATTGATATTGAAAACGTCTTGGAATCAAAGCTGGCCACGCTTTGGTGCATCAACTCCAGTTACTGATAAAGTGATAACAGCTCTAACTGAGATAGAGTTGTAAAGAGATGATGAGCTGGGTGGTCAGTCTCATCTCTCAACTCTCAGCTGACACGCATGATGACACACAGATGACACACAGATGGCACTTACATGCATGTGGGCTCCAAATCCTGTGCTGCCCATGAAAATCCAATCGACCCTCTTGCTTTCTGCCGTCGAAGGTAAGAAGTATGGCCTTTCGTAATGACGTCGCAGCACCCTTGCTACTTGGTCGTCGCAGTTGCTCCTGTCAAGACATCAAGTTGCTCATCTTAGTCCTAGATGCTATCACTTGTGAGTGATGAAGATTTCACCTAAAATGTGTGTCCTGTTATAGTTGATGGTGGTAAAATGCGTGCACGTACCAGCCAATGTACCACGGTTTCGTGTCCTTCCGCCTCTCCGCCCGTTCGGCGCTCATGTTGAACACTTGTTGCAAACTGGTGAACTCGGTGTCGTACGGGAAGAACTGACAGTTGGATTCCGCCTGGTCGCCGTAAAGAGATTTGAAAAACTCGAACGAAAATATATCTTTTGCCGACCAAGTTTCTTGTGCGTCTGTTATCACGACGGGATGACCGCTGTATGCATATCTGGATCACACAAAAATAAAGTATCTTTCAGTGAAAAACCGAGATGTCTTGCTCTTGAAGTGACATCGCCGTTTTGTCATCGTTGTTTTGTCATATTTATTTATTTATTTATTATTTATTTATTTATTTATTTATTATGACTGCTGAAAAATACATGGTAATTGTATGGGCCTAGGATAAATTTATAGAATATGAGTAGATAAATAAATTATATAAAATATGATAGTAATATTAGTAATTAAAACTCTATAGGTAAAGGCAGAGGAGTACCGAATACTCCTAAAAGTTAGCCCTATTCTGTGGTAGGGTTATTAATAATAGTGGACTAATTGTAGTGGTAGCATCCCCTATAATAATCTTGAACATGGTATCATCATTAGCAATGTCATCGGAAGAACGTTGAAGGTAAATAAAAGTGCCCACCGGGTTGCTTTGGAATGATAAAGCAGTAAATCGCGGGAAACGATGCAACACGGTCAGGAGATTGGGTGTTGGAACAAGCATGAGCACTAATTTGTAATTGTTTTTTGAATTTACTCACTTCTCTTCGAATTGCTCTGGGAAAAGAGCAGATAACTTGTCGATGCTGTCGACACCAAGACAGATGGAGCAATTTTCAGGTGGACGAAATGCCTTGGTCATCTGGTCCGGCATGGCCACAGTGCACTACATCAACAAACAGAAAACTCCTAAGACACGTGGGATTCTTATTTATTTGTAAGTCTGTTCTGGAATCAATCCATTAACTATAGTGAGCGATATTTACCGCTCTTTAATACGATTGATGACATTATAAATAAATTCAGCGTGAATTATGTACCATTTGGTCGTAAACATTGAGATTTTTCCATTTCATCCACGTGTACGTAAATCCTCGGAGAGTGTGAAGCTCGAAAATATATCCGGTGGTAAGAATTAGTGTGGCAATTACTGCAATTATGGGTAGAATATTTCTCTTCTTTCTAGCCAATAATTTACTCGATGCCGGTAAAATTGAAACTTCTCTCGGGTGAACACCAATCTCATTTGCATGTTCCAAAATAGCACGGAGTTGTTGTTGAGCCTTAATCATACTTGTTTGAGCACATCCACCACCGTCGCCACGTCGATTCATGCAAGAACTGTCGGTTTATATTTTCCTCCGACGTCTTCAACCCCGTTACCACCCCCTGGTGGATAGTGTATGTTGACGACGCTTGCGTCGGATCTAGCTAAGACCACCCACCACCCAACCCACCCACAGTATTAACGCAGTAAGCATTACTCAAGTGCGTTGCATTGGATTTATCGTCCAGATTCACGTTGCTATCAATATTTGAATTAAGTTTGTATTTTTTTCCAGTTTTTAATACTAGTTTGCTCACTCACTCATTAAATTAAATTAAATGTATGTTTAACATCATTCTTTACTCGTTAAACTGACTTAAAGCTACATAGCTATGTTCACCCACTGGATTTAACTTACAGCTCACGGAAAAATATAATCTGTTAAAATTTCGCGGCTAGATTAATGTTGGCAGTATTGTGCATAATTTACTGCGGTTCAGTTGGTCACCTGCTGTCGACTTGTCGGACTTGAAGCGGGGTACGGGACTGGAGGGGAAATAAGGAGGGGGTCGAGCGCTGTACTACACTAGCAGCCTGTGAGCGAATGGGCGAATCAAGTTTGGGGTCTGTGCCAAAGTTATCAATGCAGAATATCAGGCTTGTTATGTCAAACGTAAGTATTAACAATTCGCTTCCATTGAGTGTGTATTGCTTCATTTGTAAACAGGCACTGCTTAGTTTCGTTTTTCATTTCCTACTTTATAATTGTAGTTTGTGCGATAATGATAGCACTTGTGAAGGTATGTCTCTACTAGGTACCTACTGGGCTCAGTATTGAGTGATCTGGCCTAAGGCAGTCGCTCATCAAAACTAAATCCTTTGAAGTAAGGATGACCCTTGATAATGATCGCATAAACTTATCCTCATTCTTTAAAATGCCTGCTGTGTAAGAATTTTTCAGAGCTAAAGTGCTCCTACTTCCTTCAATCATGAATCATTATCTTGTCTGATGTAGGTAGTACACAATGGGCACCACATTATGTCAGTTCTCTAATGCAACTGTTGCAAGTAATCTGGAATAATCTGGAATCTTGTTTCCCATGATTTTAGAAGCTGAAGAATGAGCATCAATAGCCAAGTTGCTACGGGCGGACCGTCAAAGCGCAGGGTGGCTCAATCGGCGCAATCGAATTCAGCTGCGAGCTCGAATGACTTAGCTAGCCTTTTCGAGTGTCCAGTGTGCTTCGATTATGTACTGCCACCGATCTTACAATGTCAAAGTGGTCACTTGGTGTGCGGCACTTGCAGACCAAAGCTCACCTGCTGCCCAACTTGCCGCGGGACTTTAGGTTAGTCGCTAGAATGCCACGACACAAGCCGTGTTCCTCCCACGCATTACTCACAAGTCAGTATCGGGGTTACTCATAGAGACATAAAATAGTCTAAATAGTTAAACCTTTTTTACTAGGCTAGCGGCAGTTTGGGCTGGAAACAGCAAGAATTAACTAGATGAGGTAACTTGTGCTATTTTGTTTCATCTGCTAGAACCCATTGTCAATTTTTGTCTGATATGTATTATTTTAAAGTTGTGGATTTATTCCTGAATCCTGGTAGGTTACATGTTTATTGCTATTTCATTTGTTTACCAAAACACGTTCATGATGTATCTTGGCATGTCAAAGGCAAAATTGATTCATGTTAAGCTTAACCCGTGGTTTAGTCAGTTATGCGCATGGTAGAATTTTATTTTGGTATAAGGCATCACCTGCATACAACCTCGGAATCGACTACACCGATGAGAATTGAGCTCATTATTGAATCAGTACTCACAATTATAATTATTGGATCGTGTGTCATGATTGCCAACAATCTCAGTAATCGACACCCACTCTGCATAATGCAGACATCTTTATTATTATTTAATCTATCTTTATTTTTCCATTGAGTCAAGCTAACCTGACAAATTAATTTTGCAAAAGAGAGGAAGAAAACACCAACTAGACCCCCCCCCCCCCCCAAAAAAAATTCTCACAGCAAACAGGTCAGAGTTAAGTGTCTGAAATGAGTAGATTTGCTTGAAAAATGGCATTGTTTTCAGAACAGCACCATGGGCCTTTTCAATCCAGTTCACCCTAGCTTCAGAGATTGTAATTACCGAAATATCCACTGGAAGATCTTAAATTGAAAACCGTAAATTGCAAAGGACCCGTGTTTTATACACTTTTCGTGTGGATATTTACTTTTTAATAATAATTATCCACCGTACACGTGCAGTTTGCTTTGATCCCAGTTAAATCAGTGCGTATCCAATGTTGACTTGAATGTCGACTTGACGGACGCTAACTGCGGTGATCATCTTGGCCCCATTCAGGAAACATCCGCAACTTGGCGATGGAGAAAGTGGCGAGCACGGTGATGTTCCCGTGCAAGTACTCGACGAGCGGCTGCGCCATCTCGTTGCTCCACACCGAGAAGACGGAGCACGAGGAGGGGTGCGAATACCGGCCGTACCACTGCCCCTGTCCCGGCGCGTCCTGCAAGTGGCAGGGCAACCTTGAGAACGTGATGCCTCACTTGCTCATGTCACACAAGTCGATCACCACTTTGCAAGGTAATGCCATGGGATGATTAGGCTGCCGAGAACTGGAACTGTGTTGGGTATGACCCTACAGACAGAAGAGAGCATTAGAAGATTTTATTATGTTGGTTCTGGAGACTAATGCACCACCACACAAATCTGTCCCTTTTTGAGTTGATGATTGGTAGGCTGCTGTCAGAGCACCTACTTTGCTCCTGCTTTATGGTCGACTTTCCCAAAACCAGGCCTTTTTTTCAAGGGTAGGTATATTAGTTTGTTTATTTGGCTCTGAAAAGTTACATGGTAAAAGTATGAGCCTTTGGTTTAGAAAATAAATAAAGTAGCAAAGCGTGAAAAATGTGTGTTGTACGATTCTACCAGAAATTTCTTCTTGGCGATTTGTACCTACAGCTCTGAAAACCCTAATCACACTCACAATTTATTGTAAAAATTCTTTTTCAAGAATGATCAAACCATAATATGGAAAAAGAAACCTAGACTAGGAACTATAATACCTACCTACTTTGATGTACACCTCTGGACACTGAAAACTGTCCACCCGAAATTTTTACAAGTCCCAATTTCGTCTTGCTTGAAAATAGTATAGGTAGCCAGGTAGAGGCTGAGCACATGGCATATGAAACCACTTGCTTGGGAGGCTGCCTAATGTTGGAAAACCAGTTTTCTTATCAGTGGGGCTTTTAACAATTCATATGAACCGTGCATTGCAAATATTCGTTCACCAGAGTAGCCCTTTTGGCATGATCGAGCTCCAGCATTTGTCACAGAGTTGCCGGTGAAGATTTAGACGGTTTGGACGAATTTCAATATCCTTGCTGTAACTACACTACATTTACTATTGATACCTATTAATAGTTAAAAAACATTTATTCAATGGTAAAAATACTAAAAATGACAACCGTTTGAATTTCCTCCACTGCATTTTAATACTCGACGTCGTTATCTAATCTCCCGTACTTGATATAATATATCCGACCCGCCAGGACAAGGACGCCTATACAGCCATCAATAAGGTCGGGTCTTGGAGCCAACCATTGACTTGATCCAAAGATAATATAAGAAATTAAAAGGAGAGAAAATTAAATCGTGCCATGGAAACAAACTCTTTCCAGAATACTGAGGAAGTGATGAGATAAACGTGTTTGCTGTAAAGAGTAGACGCATGAAGTTTTCGAATTATTTCTGCATCTTCAAAATTACGAGTTATAGGTCATTGGGGGGGGTGCTGAAATGGTGTGCAAAACTCACGAGATATCATATTTGTAAGCTTGGTCGATCCTCATTTCAGTGGACAGGCATTACTGATAAGGAAAACTGGTTACCACATCATAATGTGGTATAGGTTCAGAAAGCACATGGCATACAGCATGGTGTGTACCCGACTTACCTACACTATTTTTCAAGCCAACCTCCCTCGGGACTTGTATAAATTTCTAGTGGACGGATTTCAGTGTCCAGGAGTGTACCTAGCTTCCACCCTTTGATAACTAACAAGCCGCATTTTTGTTTTGTTCCAGGCGAAGACATAGTATTCTTGGCTACAGATATAAATCTTCCAGGAGCAGTAGACTGGGTCATGATGCAATCTTGCTTTGGCCAACACTTCATGCTCGTTTTAGAGAAGCAAGAGAAATTCGATGGTCACCAACAATTCTTTGCCATAGTACAGTTGATTGGATCACGGAAACAAGCTGCTAACTTTGCTTATCGGTAAGCTCCCGATGCCTTTACTTGGAATTAAACCATGTCCCGCCCTTAAGGTGGATCCCACCTTTCGAGGGACCGCTCTCTTCGTACTTTGAGCGCTAGTGGCGTTTAAATGTTCCAAATAGTTCACTGCTTTTATATCTGGTGGCAGCAGCAGAGTATGAGAAAATTTTGGAAGGCTATTTATTGATTGTTAGTGAAAGATTTTGATAAGAAAATTCAATTACGTGTAACATATCAAAGATTCTGATAAAGATGGGTAGAGAACAAATAACAAGAAATAGCATGAGAATCTGCAGGCTCCATTTATGCTTCAAGACTGGCTGCTCCACTAGCAAAATCTAGGCAGCTTGTCTTACTCCTACGTGCTTCCTCAAAGGTTCCGCGATTTTGACAAGTCGTGACGCACTCGTGATTTAGCGGCGCGCTGACCTGTCTCTTCCCCCTCTAGGGGAGAGTAACAGCTGTCCGATTGAAATTAAATTAATATTTGTGGAATTTCCAAACTTCAGGGATTATATTAAGACACTTAAATCAATTCTCGCTGACATTCTGTAAATTTTGTCAAAGGTTAAAATATGACGTTATTTTGCTAATTTTTTTGCTTTGTTTCAGAATTTGTTACTGAAAAAATATTTAGTTGTAAACGTTCTTATTCCTTTATCAATTATTGGTAAGCACAAGTGTCTTGAACGAAAAAAAAAAATAGTCGAGACTGATATCTATCCTACCACCAATACTTAGACCTAATCAAGGGAAAGAGTGGTGGCATGTTTAGCAAACGAATTTTCTCATTTTCTGGAAAATTTCCAGTGAAATGTTTTTTTTAAATATTGTTTAAATATGTCTTATCATCATATAACCACAGAATATAATATAACCACATCTGAGTCAAATTTTATCAAATAAAACAAGAAAAAAACTGTCCGGATCCTCCTTAATTAATTTCACAAAACGCAAAGCAGTACTGTAGTGATGCGCATAGATGATAACCACATTCATTAATGTGTTTGAGCCAAACACGCATGAACCACTTAAAAAACTCGATTCTTGTGCTTGCCACTCTACTTTTAACATGAACCAAAAAATAAAATACTTGAGTGCTATCGAGTGCTATCGAACCAAACTGCAGGTTTAGATGCTACATGACTGCTTGATGACTAGCAACAAAGTATCCAATTGAAAATTTGTATCCATAATGAGAGGCAAACCAGGAACTTTCACATTTCCCGTGGTAAACCCTCCAACTGGAAAACCTTCCGCCGCTGACTTAACCTAACCGTGTCGCCAAACGAGCCCCGCTAACCGTGTCTCGCCAAATGAGCCCCGCTAACCGTGCGCAACCCTCCAGGCTGGAGCTAAACGGCCAACGCCGGCGGCTCACCTGGGAGGCGACGCCGCGGTCGATCCACGAAGGCGTCTCGGTCGCGATCATGAACAGCGACTGCCTGGTCTTCGACACGATAATCGCCCAGCTGTTCGCCGACAAGGGGAACCTGGGCATCAACGTCACCATATCGATGGTCTGAACGGGCGGCGGCTGCCGCGTGGGAGGAGGAGAAAGAAGGCTGTGTGTGTGTTTGTGTGTATACGTAGATGCTCGAAAATTCGGGGGGGGGGGGACAACGGGAAAAATAGCATTTTATTGTACATTATGTTTTTTTTTTTTCGCTTTTTATCTTTAAAGAAACGGAGGTCAGAAGTTACGTTTATGGCACAATATCATACTTCACATCCGTAATGTGTATTGGGGATTATTTTTTGGTTTTTGTGATACCAAGGTTTTCTTCGATCTGTGATACCATCGACAGAATGTGTTTAGTGTTCGTGGTACATTTTTTGTATATAATATCGGGGCATAATTATGTGGGATGCAATAAGTCAGCGTTAAGTCTGCATTTGTTTAGTACAGTTCATCTGTCCGGTTCAGTTCTAAACCAAATTTCAATAAAATAGACAGTTAAATTGCTTACCTTCGATAGCATGGAAGATCTGGGCACAGAGTTGCCATCTAGATGAATTGTATACAGTCAGTCGGTTTTTTAACATTTTTAACGGAATCTGTAAAAAATACTATGAAAAGAATGAGAAAAGTATTTCTGTTTTTGGGCTGCCACAGTGGGTCAATCAAATTACCATGGTTTCGTTAGAAAACAGAGTACACACTAAAGAAAATATGGTTAGTGAAAAGTGATGACTGAGGGATAAATAACTGTATGCATCACAACTTGCTATGTTCTCTTTAGTGAGTCGTAATCTGTTTTTCTTTACAACCAAAGAATTAAGTCTTTGATGTGCACCATCACTGCTGATGTGGTGCTTCAATGCAGGCAAAGTATTTGTGCTTAATTTAGATTGACTGTTTTTTTAAATTGGTGCCCTTTTGTTGGTTATGGGTCTCAAATGTTTTCATTTTTTGTGTAAAAAGTCTAAAAACAAGAATACGCAAACTGTTACAGCAAAGCAACGACCTGTACATTTCGTACGTCTGATGATGGCCCAAGTTTGAATGTTATGCAGAGTAAGGCAGTGCAACCTTGTTACTTCTTGGGCTCGATTTTTTAATTCCAGAGGCTAAGATTCTATCTGTTCAAGCTATCGGCATATACCGAGTACATTATTACAAGGTACTGATATCGCTGGTACCCGTATGATTCAGGGGTACTAAAAAATAAAACTGAAGGGAAGGATTAAGGATGTTTTATGCATAAGACAGTATCATTTTTAAAATTCCCTTTGCAGTCTGATCTCATAATTTCAGATGATTTGTTACCTATGGAGTTTAAAAACTGAGCCATTATGTATATCAAGGGACCAGGGAAAGTGATGAATTATACGATCAATGTGAATTCATATTTAAAAAATTGTGTTTAAATGGTTAATTGGCAACAGAGAAAAAAACTTACAATGTGTTTCACCATAAAATGTCCAAATTCAGTAGGTAAATCCAAGGATGCCACGATAAATCCAATTACCCAGCTGATGTTGCCTGGTTTAATTTTAATTTCCTAGATACATGGAAAATTTTAACTTTGTCCTGTTACTTTTATTTTATTGCTATTCTGGAATAGATTCCGATCAGAGGGATCTAAAAGCAAGCCAGTCACACAATGTAAGCAATCAAAACGCAGTAGAGCAATAATATTACTACAGCGGATTCCTGGCCTATTGTTACCAGATCTATCGTTTTCTTGGATCTGTTTTTTTTTTGTTTAAGATCCTGAAAACTATCCCCCAAGTGGTGTTCCATCCATTGTTTACTGGGAATAATTTTTGCGCCTTACAAAACGAAACAATAGGTTGGGAATCCACTGAACTACAAGTAATAGTTACTAGAAATAATATTTATCTGCTTGTTCATTGCTTCATTGAATATGTTTGCTTGATTTCTTCAGTGTAACAATTGGACCTGGCCATATTCTGTGCTTAATCTTCCGTAGTATTTATCTCAAGAACCAATCGGTGCACAGATTTTAAGTTAATGGGCCAAATGTTTTATCAACTGTTAAAATACTCGGTGATTAGATCGTAACTGATGTTTCGTTTAAAGTCTTGAACTACTTTCAAATCAACGGTTTGATCAATGGAAGAGAATCAATAACGGAAGAAATTATGGCCTTATCAAGGGTTGGAAAATGTGTGGAGGTATTTTTTTTATTGTATATAAATGCAAGTGTTAGTCGAATAATATAAGCGCATAATATTATGTAAGTGGCTGGCATTGGCAGCTGAAATGGGTGTGGATTGTTGCATTTTGTTTTCAGCAACAATTTGATGATAATAATTAGCCACTTACTAACATAGAGTAGTTGTGC
The DNA here is from genome assembly GCA_921293315.2 of Nemurella pictetii. Lineage (NCBI taxonomy): Eukaryota > Metazoa > Arthropoda > Insecta > Plecoptera > Nemouridae > Nemurella > Nemurella pictetii. The sequence continues at coordinate 20,117,818 of OV121116.1, read as the reverse complement.
ATTGTACGGAAAAACTGGAGAACTTTTCGAAAGGTGCTCGATTTTGAATTGCACTGTAGCGATTCTGGACGTTCTTTACGACAGAACTGGATTTTACTTCCACGGTGTTTTCTCCGTTGCAAACAACCTCGTTCTTTTCTTGTCTCGACTGTCTTTTGTCTGCAAATAATTTGATGGTTAAATTCGATAATTTGGCTAACCCTAATTCCCGTTGTTTGAGTGACTCGATGTTCATGAGGCAGTGTGGCACAAAGTTTGTTTTGAGTCACACCACCAAAATCTGAGCTACCACTTCCTTCTTCCACGGGGTTTTCAACCCTAACGTGTATCTGAAAACGGAAACAAACCCGTTTCAACAAACTAAACAATTTGATAGGGAAATGGTGTCCGTTCCATGGGGTGAAATTTAAGAATAAGGGCCGCGGTCATAATTTTTTGTAATGACACACGAAGATGGAACTAACATAAAATTACCTAATTATGAATTGTTGGCTATACTGTATGAACAACCTGTGCTTCTATACATCTCTAGTCCCAAGAGTCAATCCTGCAGCAATAGTTTACCTTTCACATCTTGGCCATCATTTTTACTCTATATTCACCTTATTTTGAAAGAAATTAAGAGAGGAAATGTTCTAAATTTTAAATTTTAATCTTTACATTCGGTGCACTAAAGCGATTTTCTGGTTGCCTTACGAATTATTGTAAGGATTGTAAGGATTGGAATTATTGTAAGGACTCTTTCCTATAAAGAGATTAAAAATTATCACATTACATAATATGTCACCTATAACTGTTAAATCGCCACTTAAAAGTTACAAACCACTTTTTTACCTGAAATCAAATCAAATTACAATAATTTTTATTTCATGATGGACCAAGTACCTACACAAAAATAATACAAAAAAAAATTAGAGATAAAACCCACAAAAGCAAGTGATTGTGCATGGGATAGTATCATGTCTGATAATTGATTATTATATTCTTTTCAAGGCTTGTTCATCAAGATAGATGTTTAAAGCTGCAAGTTCTACAAGTTGTGTCAGATATCACAATTTTAACCATATACCTACAGTCTATTCGGCAACATGATAAAATCATTTACTTATCCTAATCTTAATCAACAAGGCGATTATAATTACTTGTATATTGGTGGGTGGATCATGAAGCTGTCAATATCAATTCAACATTTTAACTAAGGTAGGTATAAAAACTTCAAGGAAAAACTGAAAGAAGCCTATCGAAGTGTTTTTCGTTTAATTTTGATTAAATGGTTAGAGATTAGTTTAAACATTTCAATTTTCACGAAAACAGTCTTCACTGAAGAGTTTGAAATTTTTCTCGTAAATAATTGGCTGATGGTGGTAATCCTAAATTAAAAAACCGAACATTATCTCAGTGTTCCAACCAACTAATTCAGTGATTAATGAGTGATTGATATCAATGATGAGTGATTGATTACATGCCAGTATGCTGGACAGCCGACAGGGGTAAGTGTTTAGTGACGAGATTTCCAAAGATTTATTTCCGATAAGTAATTTTACTTTTACCCAGCCATGTAAAACAGTCAAAGAGTATTCGGAAACGATAGTTACGAAGAAGTGAACAGAGAAATCTTAGTAACAGAAATTTATTTGATAATAAATTTCAATTTCAAAATATTGAAAAATTGAGTCACCGCGACTGCCCATGAACAGCACCCGAAGGCAAGTTTAACATTCGGCAAGACTCGTAAATGTTCGTGTTATGCACTTCGACCGCTTGAAGCAATCACGGATAAATAGGACCAAAAGCAGGGCCGGACCGACTGGTTTTCCAGGCGTAAGCGAGAATAATTTTGCCGCCCGGGGGGGGGGGGGGGGGGGGGGGGGGCTGTTTACAATTTTTGTAAACAGAACAGAAAAAATCGTATACGACCCACCATGGTAGACAAGATATAATTTTTTTGTGGTTTATTGATCGTTCTTAATCGTTAATAATTAATAATTTTTTTTAGACAACCATTGATTCTATTAAAATAATAGGAACTATTTTAGTGCCTGGTTTAAATTATAATCTAAACAAATTTAAAGACATAATATATATTCCAATACCCTGCCAACAAAATGACTACTAGAAATGCACTTTTCTCGCCTTCATTGCCGAACAATCGCGAATCAACTCGTCCATATCGACTTCTTCTGCGATTTTTTTCTCTATAGATATGGAAGCAAGACCAACTAAACGAGCCTGTGACATCTGTGATCGCAAATACGATTTTATTATCTTTAGTTTTGAAAGCGCCTTTCCGCGCTGGCTACTGTTACCTCGATTGTCGGATATTATTAATATTCAGCACAACACCAAACACAACACCCCACAGACAACGGCACGAGCATAAGCTCGACTGAATGATATTGCTTTGCTGTCCACTCCACTGTCATTGTTTACCTATATTCTTCGACGAGCTGCATTTGTCTCAATTTCGTGCGAAAAAAAACATATGCGGCTTACAAGCCCAACCCGGTCTACAAGTCAAGGTATTACGCAAATACTCGGGACTGGCCTTATTATGACGCTACCGTCGGCCTTTGGACGAAAGCCGCTCTCTGTGATGCATACTACCGCAAGCGCAAATTCTACTTAAACATTACTTGGTTTCATTCAGACACTTTAACGTTCGTTTGGTCTATGGGTATATATGACATGTTATTTTGTTTAAAATGTAAGAATTCACAAGAAATGTACTAGAAGTACAAGGGAAATTAGGAAAATAAATATTTTTATATTAACCATTTGTCGAATTGCAAGTGCGAAAATGCCGCCCCTAGAAAAGTGCCGCCCTAAGCGGCCGCCGACGTCGCTTACGCCTAGATCCGGCCCTGACCAAAAGGGACAGGCTAATTTAGTGACATCCAAAGCTATCATTTTCTGAACTGCGTCCGATTGGTTGTCTCCATGGCGATTCTTTTTCTTTATTTATTTCGTTTATTGTCCCAAAATTAAAACATTGATATAATAGGCATTCAACATAGAACATTAAATATTATCTTTTACAAAGAAGAACTTTGCACTTGGCACAAAATTCGTCAGTGGAATAAAAACAATTTTACAACCAGAATTTTTTAAAATTTGAATTAAATCTTGACCCCAACTCCAATAGGTATTTCGGCAGTGCATTAAACAATTTGCGTTCCGAGTGTTTAGGTCATTTAGTTAATAGCGTTCATTTATGTTAAATGGAAGTGGATAACAGTCCCTATTTCTTGTGCTGGGTTTACCTGAGTTTACAGGGGTCACTTCACTTTGCATGTCAATAAATAAAATAATAAATATATACTGTAGCTTTGGGCATGACGTTTAATTTTTTTTAGAGTGGACCACATGAGTCCTTGTAAAAATATTGCTATAATGGGTCGTTACTCGCCCTGCCAAAACGCGTACAGCCTTTATTTTAACATAAAAATTATTTTAGCATTCGTCTAGAATCCGCGAGTGAATTTATTTATCCAACATATAAACCTTTGTTTGCTAGAATTTCCTATCTTGTCCGGAGATGGTTTAATACAGGCCCTGGGTGAAGTATGGATTTTATAACTCAAGCACACTATGCACACATACTCTTAAGTTGATGAACAATGCCTACCAATGTGTCCAGTAGCGTCGGTGTGTTACATAAATCGTTGCCACCATCACACAGTTGGTCAATTAGTTCTTGATCGAACTGAAATCACACCGTATAATCTCGATAAATATCGTTTGGCATATGCGATTGCGACTGCCAATTGTAATATCGCCACAGACAGCTTGCTCTTCGGTGTCCTGATTGAAAATGTGCTCGTATTTTTAGTGTGTTTTAAAATTTAAATAATTAGTTGGATTTCTTTACACTCCGGTTCTTGGGTACAAATTTATAGTTGCATCGCGAATGTAGTGCATCTGACTTTTTTGATAAGCCTATCACAGTTTGGGTACAATTAATTATGTATAACTTGTATCGCGAATGAAGTGCATCTGACATTGTTGATATGCCAATCACAGGTTATCAACAAATTACCTGGCCAACTTGCGTTGAGTTCAAAAGTACCGGTTTTAAAATTCAAGGATAACGAAAGAGGACGAAACATTTTTCCGCGTGTAGGGGACAAATGCAGAGGCCTGAGTATCATATTATACTTCGTTACCTGTAAGTGTTTATTGGTTCTACCCAAGTTTATTTTAAACAAGACATAACTTAAGTATCTTTACATTAGTAATTGTACTTTTTACGAATGGATCAATTAGATCTATTATTACTGAGCTGAGCTGATTAAGCAAAAGCCATAAGAATTCGATCACCAAACTTATACTGCTTGCCGGAAACATTAACGCGAACTTAAGTACACATTTGGTTGAACTGAAACGATAACACCGTTCTGAGATGATTTTATCTCAACAAAAGGAAGCTGGAACATTTTTCGAATGATAAATGCAGAACCAACGGCATGTGATATATAAGCATGACCACCACATAACACATAACACACAGAAAAGTTATACATTATTTATTATCTCTGCCTCTAATTTATATATTAATTTTATATTCAGATCTAAAGCCATGTGGTTTCCTTAGGAGTTTTACGATTTCTCATCTGGCCAATATCGAGGGTGAATTATACTTGGATTGGAGCTATTTATAAGATTCACTTGATGGCCATTACATCTCACAGTTGTTTTAGATTCACATCAAACCCTTCGCAGAGATATAAATGCTCACGAATTGTTGTCGTTCCTTCTGAAATTTACCGAGGATACGAGAATATATTCATCAATTATTAATGGAAGTTATAAAACTTAAAAACTTTATACATAGATCTGTATATTTCTAATTTATCCAAGAAACAAATCAAAACTGCCATTAAATTATGCTCTTTCTATTAATATAAAATGAAGAAATTTTATTTTTCCCCAATACGTACCGTTTAATTAGATTATTATATATAACCAACAATAACAAAAAACCGCAAAATTTTTGTATATTTGTGATTTATTGTCGCTGTTGACTGATACGTGTGCGATGCATATGTTTGATTGATACCTCTAATTAAATTTCCGGGAGGGGGGGGGGATATCGTGTTATCATGTCTCAACGCACACTCACTGACAGTCTGCTACTGATAAACAGCATCCGCAATTCTCTAACGAACAAGAATGGTAGTAACTAGTAACTTATAGTAATACCAACACCGGTATACCCCATAAGCAGGCTGAATATAGGGCGCTCGCTATCTTCGTAGTTGGATGAGATTGAAATCGGTGCCTGACAACTAAGTGGCCAAACAGGACAATAGATAGTCCTTCTCCATAGTTGGTCAGCATTTCACATATCATGGATGATGGCATTAGGAATGATTATATCATCACGATCAAGCTGTCAAGTCACAAGTGTTCCTCTACATCTACAAGGTGTCTTGCAATCTAGTTATGTCCAAATGAGCCAGTATCTTCGCTATACAGGAATTGAAATTGTGAGGGATGTCAGGGATTTGGGAGATGCAACCATCTCACCATGCTACGGTGCTAAAAACATGCTGGTACCCAGTGACCCACAAAGCACAATCACAATGATACACATTTTGTGTGCGAGGGGCGCAGTTGGCCTTTAAAAGGTGAAATGTATTTCGGTGATCTGTGATTTCCATTATAACAGAAGGAACGCATGTGATATGAAGCATGTAAACAATATTCGCACTTATAAAACGATTAACAAGCAGCTGCGATTACAATGATAATCAGCAAAACACTGGCCATTTGTCACCAAATGCATGTCTCAGGGTGATGTATGCGGGTGGCGGTGGAGGGGTAGGTGGGTGTTCTACTGATTTTTGCTAGACTTACACCCCCAATCCAACCTCTAGCCACCCTCGTCCCCTTGAGCTGTTCGGAGCGCAGGCCACCTCTATATAGCAACATCAACAGCAACCTAAAGCAACGTCTAGCATGTCGAGTGTCTGACGTCTGTCAGTCTCCACTTGACGGATGACAGATGATTGGCGTGAGAGTGCGCCTTGGCTGCTGTGGCTGCTGTGGCTGCTGCGGTTGCCGAGACAGCGAGCCGAGTCTGAACTCGCTACCGAGAGCGTGGACCAGTGCACGTGCTCCAGGCTCCAGCTCGGCATTGGCCGTATCTACGCTTGTCACATGGCCACAGGGAGGGGATGCCGTCGAGGAGTATGTCACTCACCTACCAGTCGTGCTTGAATACGTGCGTTCCATAACCCGGTCCTAGTGCGACGTGCTGCGACGTGCGACGTTCAACACGGGAGCCAGACGTTCACTAAGCGACGCCCAAATCACTCTGTCGAGCATGGGCTAAAGCCCATCGCAACCTCACCATCTCATCGACATCTCGTCAATTCACATCACGTGGTCAAGTTCATCAACTCGCCGGGGGGTCGTTTAGTGCTCGAGGGTGGAGGAATCCCGCTGCCACCCCCACCGCCCGTTGTCCCCCCCCCCCGCTCCCCACCCTCACGCCTTCGGCCAATATACTAGTGGGTGGTAATTGTTCATTTTGTCCAGGTGATAGACTGAGGAGGCCCGGTTCCTCACTCAAGGTAATCTACTCTTCAAGATAGGACAAACTGGTGTTGCTCCTCTTACTGTTTCTTATACTGGTGTGTGGTGTGTGTGGTGTGTGTGGTGTGTGTGCACCGTGTGCGCCGAGGTTCCCCCTCCCGGTGGAGTCGTGCAGGGCCCGACGGGTCGTTTCGTATCGCCTCCCCGTCCCGAGCCAACCCGGTCCGGACCGGCCCGGTGCGTTCAACAGCAGCAGCACCAGCAGCACCAGCAGCAGCAGCACCAGCAGCAGCAGCAGCACCACCACCAGCAGCGAGTCCTGCTCGACCCACGACAGTGTCTCCTAGTCGTCGACGCCTGGCGGTGAATGCGATCGCAAGCCGCCTGCAGCAATCGTCGTACGGATCGTCTCGCGCGCGGCTTGCAGTGGCCCATCGGGGACTGCTGGCCGTCTGGTTCATCTGGTGGGACTAGTGGGTAGCAGCGCCAAGGGTGCCAAGGGTGCCCCGGGACGCCCACCCCCCGCCACCCGGTCGCCCGTCGCCCCGTGACCGTCGCCCCCGTGACCGTCGCCCCCGTGACCGTCGCCCCCGTGACCGTGTGCACACGACATGTTGCTGTACATTGCGCTCGCCGTCGTGTGTTCTTCGCTCGGCAGCCCGTCGGCGCCCGATACCGGCGTCGTGTCCGGCGTCTCGGCGGCATCGACAGCAGCGTCGTCGCCGTACTTTGCTGACTGGACTTTGCTGGGACCGGGCCGTCCTTCCCAACCCACGTGCGTGGACATCCCCAAGAACATGACCCTTTGCCACGGCATTGGCTATAACAAGATGAGGCTGCCGAATCTGCTCGATCACGACACGATGGCCGAAGTCTCGCAGCAAGCTGGCTCGTGGGTACCGCTCTTCAATGTCCGGTGTCATGCTGACACTCAACTCTTCCTCTGCTCTCTCTTTTGTCCCGTCTGTCTGGATCGGCCAATCTACCCTTGTCGCAGTCTCTGCGATCGCGTCAAGCTCGGCTGCGAAGGACGGATGAAAGCGTACGGCTTTCCTTGGCCCGAAATGTTCAAGTGCGAAAAGTTTCCGTTAGACAATGATATGTGCATCACTCCTCAGTCGAACGTTGACAACACTAATGGTAAGTGTTCGTTCACAATTCACAATTCATAATATAGATAGTTCATAAGCATTTTTGGACAATTTCTCTGGGGTTTTAATTCCTTCTGTTGTCAGTGTCACATCGTTGATCTATTTTTGCGTGTCTGCGTAACTGCGGCGTGACGTGTGAGTGACATTTGAAGACACAGTACTGTACCTACTTACGTGCCTTCCCTGCACAAAACAGTCAACACCCCCCGTGGAGTAAGCTGTTGCTGTAATGCTGCTGCTGTATCCAGTCAGTTTATTGTCCTTCTTGCGAGACTTTCCCATCTTGTAACTTCTAGCACTTTGCTGTCACTGCAAATCCCGTTGTCTGGGCGGTAAACTGATTCCTTGAGAGAAAAGCTCTCCAAAATCTATATTGATTTCATTGACAATGCAGGGCTCATTTGATACAGTGGACGAGGTGCCATTTCATCCCCCGTTTCGAACACTTTTTCCAGCATCCATTTCAAAATTCAGCCACACATACGCTACGGGTCGGCATAGTATTATGATGGCATTGCGTGGTAAGCAAGTGACTCGTGAGTGAATGATAGGCGAAATGGTGGTGCAGGGTTGCTGCAAGGCCTGCATCTTCGGCGCACAATGTAGCATGGGATCGGTTCGGCCCGAGGAGAAAACTCCAGCGAATCCGACGACCCCCGACCCCGAATGTCTGGGGTGTCACAGCATGACATGTCAGGCCAGTGCTGACAGTTGCGCCCGCCTTGCCTCCTGTAGCGCCCCCCCGTGGGGGGGGGGGAGGTGAGGGGGGGGGAGGTCACTTGCATATGTGAGATATACAACACCCCGACTCGTGACGGGAAACAGCCCCTCTGCTCAAGAACTCGAACAGAGCTCTTAGATTGTTCGCTGGTATTCAGCAAGCCGCGAGATGTGTGCACCTCCTTCCCTGTTGGTGGTTTAGTGTTTATTTTACTAGCATTTTACTAGGAAGTGTTGAAACGTAATGTTCATGCGTATAATGACAGAGAGAGGAAAGGATTTTCAACCAAAATACACAAGTAGCTATTCATAGTCGCGTACTTTGGAAATGGATCGGTGTATGGAGCTGAGTGTACTGAAAATGTGACGATTCATACATTATTTTACGAACAATATAAAGATAATATGAGCTTGATTATTTTACGGTATATGGCATGGCTGACTGACAGGAAATACGTTCATTAGACACTAACCGAGATAATTGCAACAGTGTATACTTCTTGATAATATCGCTGCAAGTGCGACGATGTTTCTGGTACAGTTAAAACTTGCAATAATGTCATTTTAGACAAGGCAATTAATTGGGAGAACAGCTGGAAGAGATGCATTAAAAACATGAACATTTCGCGTCTGGGGTCGTTCTATCAGTATTTCAGCATCAGCAGGGGCTCAATTCGCAAGTGTGATTTCAGTTCGGTAAAATCATCCGTGCAGAAGTGAAATCTGTGCAGATGTCAAACTAACGGCCAGCGCTGATGAAGCGATGAAGCGAACCCTGTGCCGGAAATAGCAGTATTTGCTCGGGCCTCACTTGCAAAAACAATTGTCGTTGTAATAACATCCATCGCAAATGTAAGCCGAGCCTGCATGTGCACACAGTTATCTTGTTTGCTCAGCGACATATTCACACGTTTGACTTTTTCGGCCGCTCACAATTGCATCATCGATGCTTTTAATACCCTGCGAAAGAAAGAACCACTAGTGGTATTATCAGCATCATAGTAATGAAAATGTATCACCAGTCAAAACATTTTGAGTCAGCGTGTTTAACAAATTGCAACTGTTTCTACTTAGCACGTTAAGTACACTCGTAGACTAAATTTCTCTGTACCCAAGGTACTTAGTAGCAACAGCCAGTACCTGGTGGCCTGCTTTGCCCATAATGTCGGCAGTTCATATTGCGACACATGATACAGATGACATCTGGCGAGAGCATGGCGGCGTCGCCGTATCGCCAATGCGTCTGTCAATCAGTAAGACACGTGCACTAATGAGTACACAAGTGCAGAGCACTCGTTTCGAGCACACGAGCCCTAAAGCCTAAATGCACGTGCATGGAGATCAGAGATGCTGCAAAATGACGCATGAAATGCACATTGCCATGAATCAACTCTTGAAAATTCGTAGAAACGTTGGCTGATTCATTCGTGAACTGCAGTCGTCACTCAACTAGCAAGTCACTAATTTGGATGCATTTCAGTTTCTAACGAAATTGAAACATTATACTGCATGTCCGTAATTTAATCTCATAAAAACTGTATGGTAAGTGTTTATTAATGTGTGTATTTTTTCTCATTGTGTGTCAAGCTATCGCATGCAAGCTATAATGAGATAATCTCTCACCTGCGGATATACTGTTCTATTGTTAGAAAATTAGACACCTTTAATAGATGCATTGGGTGGGTGAAGAGACTTGATTATACAGCTTGGCTGATATAGAACCTGTTTCCAAGCAAGTATGTCTGTCTATGAGACTTTACCATGGTCTACACTCTATACACAGATGATCATCGTATATACACCATCAAAGTGTGTGGGATGGAAATGGTATGGTTTTTACGCTTAATATGTGCATTATAATGGCGATTATTAAAGCAGCAATATGGGCATTACCTGAGTGGCGATGGAACTTGAATCTATAGTTACCTACACGTACCTACCTATCCCACCCGGTCAACCGAGCTGACTACATTGAAAGAATACTAAGCAGAAAGCAGAAAGCAGCTAAGTAGTGAACTAAGTAGAAGGACATGGCTGGGCACATGACTGGACCCATGGTTAAACCATGAAAAGCAGCGCAAAGAGCCCACGTAATCTGATAATCTGATCTTTCGTGTGATTTGTGGTCAGATTGTTTCAGCTGTTTTAAGATTGTTTAGCTGGCCCAAAGTATCGCCACGATTCTGCAGCGTTTGTGTAGTCTAATAGGTGTTGCACTCTGCAGTGTCAACCGTTGATTTACTTCTTTAAATAGTTTCTATCTTTTAAGTATATTATAATTAAAGCAGACCGTATTCTTGAAACTGTATAATAGAATGCATGCCCTGCAGCCTGACCTCCCACCGCTGTTCGCTGAGATTTTTCCTGTATTCTCTTATGTATATAGCTGCCAAAATAAGCGTGCACTGCGAAACTCAAGATAATATGCAAGCGATAGACACGAAACCATTCATTTATGCTCCATACGCTTGCTTATAGCTAAACTGGCAGAGATAAAGGGATAAAGAGATACAGCACAGCTAAAGTAACCACTATATGCAATGGCAGAATGCAAGAACATGAACTAGACATTTGTTTGTCACACATGATTTAATGACAGGAACTTATGTTTGCTTTGCAGAAGACAGATGCCAAGTGTGCAATCAAGTCGAAACCTATGAAAATATATTGGACAACTTTTGCCGCGCAGATTTCGGTAAGGATTTATTACTAGCTGTCTGTCTGGCTGTCTGTTTGTCTGGCCATGTCTTTCGCGGCGATCATTCTGTTGGCACAAGTAACAAGACGTAACAAAGGCATTGCTCAATGCTCACCCCAAGAGCAAATACAAATAGTAAGACAGCTGATTTAGGTGGCGAGGTAAAGCGACCATCTTGTGTCCCGCCCCTTTGCATTTTCATGCGTTCAGCTTCGACAACTCTCCTGCACAAAGTTATATCCTAATTCCTGCGGCTAATTGAAATTTCCACTTTCCAGCCGTGAGGACGAAAATTCGGCGAGCTCGTAAGACGAAGCTCACGTGCAAGAAAGGGAAGGTATTGAAAGGAGGAGGAGAAATGGTACGTCTCCTTCGTCGTCCAGTGTTCAACATGCAACCACCAGACGCTTGTTGCGAAGATAAGATTCGCAACACCGGCGACGCATATCTGATCATGGGATATCGCAGAGATGGCAAACTAATACCTACCTTCATAATGCCATGGGGTAAGCACTCAAAGGTACGGTGCAGCACTCCTAATCAATGCACTGTCTTCCGCGCGGGATCACAAATAATCACCACTGACGCACCATCACCTCGATCTGATTACAGCCTTTCAAACGAGCGGTGCGAATGTTCAAGAAGCTCAACTGCACCGATCCGAAACTGGTCTCTCATTCTGTGATTGGGAACGCGTTCTCCAGTACGACCCCAACCTCCGCCGCTTTGGACACGTTCGCCTTCTCAAGCAACGAACGACCTGAGCGTGGAAGACCCAAAGGGCACGTGGGTCCGAAGGGAATCAAGGGAGTCAAAGGGGTCAAAGGTGTCAAAGGAGGGAAAGACAAGAAGACGGCGACGACGACAACGACGCCGACGACCCCGCCGCCGTGGTCAATGGCGCATCCTCCTACCCCTCAGCGAAGCAGCAGAACCCATTCGCCGTGACATCGGAAGGCAAGCTCCATCGAGCTAGGTACCTAATTATAGTTCGGCTAGCACGTTGCTGGTGTTGCTGGCGTTGATGATGTTGCTGGTGTTGCTGGCGTTGCTGGGGTTGGCCAGGTGTCAACGACCAACGTGTAAAGTGTCTGTGTGCTGAGTCTAGTTCACTCTCATCAATCTCGCCAGCCGCTTAGATCGTGGGCTCCAAGTAAATGTTCTGTTCGTGAACAAAGCATCTATGCGCCAGAGAGCAGGTCAATCAAATGTTAGCACAATGCAAGCTGAGTTTGCATAAGCAGTAGTCTCTCCTAAATCATGATATATAATGTGCTGCAAGTGCAAGTGCAAGCTATTATGTGCTATGTTAATGTGCAGCGTTTGTCTTGCTAAGTTGAATCAGTATACTCAACTTTCAAATGCAGAAGCACGGTGATTTATATATGAATAAGTGTATACATATTATAATATATTCTGGTCTCTCTTTGTACAGTAAATATCAGCTTTACTTTTATATTATATGTATATATATATACACACACACACACACGTCTCCATGACACGATCTGTTCAGAGAATATATTATTAAGATTGAAGTGGCAGAGGTGGGTCGATCATTTTATTACTCGAGGGTAGTAACCTCACGGAATAGTATATAGCTGCCAGTTGATATCTACTGCCAGTGTCTATACATCAACTTAACCTATCAACTAAACGTTTGTTCCCGGCAAAGCAAAGCAAACAAACACACACACAAAGAAAACACACACACAAACACACACTCATATAGAGACACCGTAGATGTTGCCGTATCCAACAATATTTCCATCTAGAGTTGGCTTGAGCTTAAGTTGGTTTTTGGCTTCCCACACTGCGATTGGGGGAGATTGGCTCGTCATTGGGGAAGACAAAGAGCGACGCGTTGCCCTCGCGTCGCCATCCGGGACGCCGCTAGCACCGCACATGCCACGAGCAGTCCGACGCCGACGACGCTGCCGACGCCGACGCCACCGCCCGCTGCGGCCGCTGTACCCGGGCCTCCCAACCCCATCATGTCCACTACGAGCAGCCGCTGCGTCGACGTGCGCACAGACTCGGCAAACAACTCACTACGCTCGCTCACGTCGCGTCTTCGCCGCCGCCGCCGCCGCTTGCCCAACGAACCCACTTGCCGCTTCGCATCGTGCACCCCTTGCAGGTCGTCGAGCTGACAACGCACCGGCTCACACGACGGCAAACACGGCGTTACCAACGCCTTGAATTGCACCACCTGCGAGCCGGGAAACTTGAACGCGTCGAACGGTGCCTGGAGCGTTTTACCGGCAGAATTCGCCACGACAGTGATCGCGCCCATGATGGTCGGATCTGTGGGACAGCCGAGACTGTCAATGAGAAGCACCTCGCTCTCTCCGAGGCCATCCATTGCGATCAGTTCGCGCACGAACATCTCGTACGGCGAGTTACGATCAGCGATTTGGAAGCGCAGGCTGAGTGCATCGCCGACTTGCGCGTTCCGGACGTCGCCGCCTTGGCGATTGGTGATGCGCATGCTGACTACCGGTGAATCGACGAAGGCGGTGTCTTCCCAGTTGGCGCCGTCGGCCGGCGTTGTGTCGAGTAACTCCATCTGCACCCCGAGTCCGACGCTGCGCTCTGACAGGCTGTACGCGCAGCGGGCTGCCAAGCCGACGTCTTGGCTGGTCACCACCAGCTTGTGATGCTGCACAGAGACGTCGCGCGAAATCAGCACATGAAGTCATGCAGCAGGTGCACCGAGATGCGCTCTTTAGGCCGAACGGTGAGTGATTGGGCTTTGGATAGGCGCGTGGTTCTAAAAAACCGATTGGAAATTCATGATTTTATTGCAGATCGATGGTAGGGGGTGTGCGGTCATGTCTGTGACCTCACGGATCGTTATTATGCGAGGGCGTCTTAAAGATAGGATGATTACCCCACGGTACCATGCATTTATCATTTCACCTCCCACACATTAGTGTCCTACGCGTCTGTTTTATAGCCATCTATCCAACCGTTGTCGTTGCACTGGTTGCACAATGGTACACTTGCCTGCAAGACGATCTCAGTGGCGTACTTCCCTGGCCCTTCAACTCGCACGCCGCAGTCTCGATCGTGATAAGGCAGCTCGATGGCGAACTCGAGACGTTCATCGACATCCACTGAACAGGAGCTGGGTCGGCTCTTAGCGTAGATCTTGCCGCTGAATGCCTGAGGGTTGGAACGCCACCGATAACGTTAATCAATTACGTGACCAATATTGTTATACAAATATGTTATCTTATGATGGAAAGTGGAGGTTTGTTGGAGACTGATCCATCACCTCTCTAAAGTTTGATTAGGGGTCGGTTTAGAACTTTGATTACAGGTGCTATTGTCATCGAACGTGTCTTGTTCAGGAACAGGTTTACCTCTAGGATGACATTGACCATGTTGCTTTTTGAAAGTTAGATGGGAAAATAAAATTGCTTATATGAGGTCGTACAGGCAGCAACCACATGTTACCTATATAATTGCAGAGAAGAGCCATGCTTTTTTCCAAATTTCTCTACTTTTTGATTATAAAACGTAATTGTAACTGTCCCGTACGAAGGAATCATAAATACGGGCCTGATGGAGCTGATAGAGAGGAATCTGACCTATCATTTACTCGCTACCAAAGAAGCAATGCCAACAACACATTGCTGGTCTATAACCAATCTGCATACACCAGCCAACCACTAAATCAACCTCTCGACAGAACACTTTTCTGTGTCCACACATTTCAAGCAGGTCTTCGTTTCCGTGAATCCTATCGTTCCGAGGCTCTGAGCAAGGTAAATCGTATTTGGTTGCAGTATTTATACCATGGTACTTTATGGGAGTATAGGAGAAAATGCGAGTATAGGAGTAAAGGGGTAAATGATTATAGGCGATTATAGGCGAGTATAGGAGTATAGGTGTAAAGGAGTAAAGGAGTATAGGAGTAAAGGAGTACAGGGTATGGGTACCTTGTTCGCCTCGAAGCGGGCCACCATCGACGATGCCCCGCATTCGATGTTCACGTTGTAGCAAGCAGCCAGCTGGTAGCTCGACGAGTCGGGCATCTCCAAGTAGGGTTCCTCCAGGTGCTCGACACTCGACAATGAGTGGTGCGAGAGACGACACTCTTGATACCCAGTCTCTCCAAAGTCGAACGTGCGACAAGCGAACTCCGTCTCAGCAACACATAATTCACGGCAAGCCTGCATGTCTCCGACGTTCTCGTGCACTGCATCCACTGTCTTCAAGATCTTGCCGCCGATTTGTGTGAAGTTGCACAGGCGATTGATCGCCGGCTGCACGCAGTTGGACTCGAGGAAGTCGACGCCGGAAGCTGTGGAGAGCGCGTGTCGAACGCTCGCCGTGGGGCCCATCGACGGTACGGGGCCCACGGTGACGGGCAGGGAGAAGCGATCCAGTTCGTTCAGCTGACACTCGCCGAATCGCGAGTTGAAATTGGCGGATCTGTGGACAGGAAATAAGTTGGTTTTGCTTCGAAACCAGTCAGAAGTGCATGGGGGAAATTTTGGCGATAGGCCTCATTAGTCATAACTCATTAACAACCTACTAAGGGGCGTACCGTTTTCTTTCAAGACCCGACTTGAATTTCAGTACGGACTAGGTTCGAGATTTTGTGGTTGCGTTGCTTGAAGTTTGATTTTGTGGACACAAAGATACAACAAAAAAATCATTTAAATATTTTCCTATTTGAATGTGTCACGTTCCGTGACGACGTGAAGTCGATTGGGATGACAGGTAGGTAGGTGGTACTAGGTGGTTACTAGATAAGTACTAGGTGTGAAGTGAAGGTACCTGCAAACGAAGCTAGTCTCGGCCAGACAAAGAGCCATGCACGAGATTCGGGAAGCGGCCTCAGCACGCCTCCGCGGCGATACGTTGAGCGCATGTCCAGACACGACCTCGTAGCTCCATGCGCGATGGGCGCACGGGTTGAACTCTGACCCCAGCACGCTGTCCGGCGGGCTGTCCGGCGGGCCACGCGCGGGCAGGCATATCTTCCGCGCGAACAGGGTAAACACGGGCTCTTGCGACTTTGCGACCACCCCTAAACAACAATAAGGCAAATATTGAATAACAATTCTTGCTAATCTCTGTGCGCTTCATTATGTGGCCACTTGTTGTTGTTGTTCATTACGTTTGTGGACTATTTCCTGATAGTTCGAGTCGAAACTGGCAAATGAAATAAATTGATATCCCATTCTAATACCATGTGTATAGATGCTTCTTGTTAGGAGGTTCTATTTCATAGATTTTAAAATAAATTGGCAGCGTTCATAGATATATTTTGAGTTTGTTATGAACGCTTGTGGTACCATAGTATTAATATTCAAATCTAATGAGAGTCATTATGCACAGATCACTATATTTCCTCGCTAATGGTAAGTAAATTGGCATGTACAGTGATGAGCTGGTCAGAGTAGGATCCACCTCCTTCCACCCATCTCTAATCCCTGACACGAGAGGAGACGTGAATGAATATGACTCTAGGGACTGCTTGCAGAGAGGTTGACAGGCTGACCCTGTCGAATCCATCCATCCAGTTCATTGAGTGACTTTGTTACTTGTTTATTTTGTCGATCCGTGGGTCCGAACTTCGGGCCAAACGTTGCCCATTGTTCCCTAATTGCCAGCCACAAGCAAAGTGGGTTGCTGGCCACTACCACAGACTACAGAGCCACTACCACAGAGCCTACCTGATCACTCACTACTAATGAAATTAATTGTGTAAATGTATGAAGAACATATGTTTACTTATGCTTTCTTCCATATTATGATATTATCTAGTTGTGTCGTGTGCGATTGTATTTTGCCGTCACTACACTCCCCTCACTCTTACAACCCTCTACTGGCCGCCTTCATCTCGTTAAAGAAAGTAAAGCATATAGCTGATAAAACCATGTACTATGCATCAGCACGCTCTGTCTCTGGCTAAACCTAAATTATCAACTGACAGCTTGATTGATGGTTACCGTTGAGTGGGCAAACTCAACACGATTCACTGGTGCTAACCACTCACTAACACTAACAGACTGGCACTAACAGACTGGCACTAACATGCACTAACCACCGGACCGAATCAACCGAA
Organism: Nemurella pictetii; assembly: GCA_921293315.2. Taxonomy (NCBI): domain Eukaryota; kingdom Metazoa; phylum Arthropoda; class Insecta; order Plecoptera; family Nemouridae; genus Nemurella; species Nemurella pictetii. The sequence goes on along the minus strand of OV121116.1, from coordinate 20,100,627 downwards.
GAAGATCCGTTTAAGTGTTAGCAAATAGCCGGAGGTGGCATGCCACTAGCAGACAGCTTATAACTAACTTACTACCAACACTAGAATTACCTCTGCCTACCCATTAACCATTAACACACATTGTTAATTCGAAGATATAAAAAGAAAAAAAAAACCCATCGAATGTACGAAAATAATAATACGAGCGCAGAAGTTAATAGAGGGTTCACAGTTGCACTCTGTGCTGTTGTTGACAGGTACACTTGAGTGCCGAGCTGAGAGTTGATTAGATGATTAGACACAATGACAGTGACACTCGGAAGATCACCCACAGATAGTTGAAATGCAGGATGCTGGTGGATTGTGTTTCTGTTACCTGGTCGGTCGGGACTGACAGCGAACAGGACGCAGAAGCCCGTCTCAAAGTTAACAGCATGACAAGAGGCGTTACGACGACAGAATTCGATGCACTCTGCTAGATGAAGTACCCCTTGCTTCGTCTCCATCATCTGATCCGTGCCGATGAACACAACGCCTGACATGAGCTCGAAAGAAGGAGTACAATCGTTGGGCACCATTACACCGATTACGCCTTCCACAACAATTAGCAAGCAGCAGCAAGTAATGCACACCGTGTGTAGGCGCACCATCTTCTTGCTCGTCGGTTACCAGGTCGGATGTGCCGGCCGCACTGGACTAACTAACCAACAGTCAACACCATGCTTGCTTCTGTTCCGTACACGCGAAATGCTGCGACTGTTTACTATTTACCTTTCATTCTTAAACTTGACTTAACAATCAATCCCGTGGTGCCGAATCCTGCCACCTCGGCGTCGCAGGTGACCTCATATCGCGTACACTGCTCCGACCGTGCTCGCTGCTCAACACAGCACACACGAACCGGTAAACTAAGTATACTTACTATAGTTACTAGTAACTAGTAACTAGTTACTAGTAACTAGCCTACTCTAACGGAATTCACCCAATAATACACCTTCCTCCCGCCTCGACAGTGTGTATAGCTCTACGTGTCACCCTTATCAATCATCCATTCATGCTTCGCGGTGCAGTGCGTGCCTTATACGTGCTGGTATGGCACCTCCTTCTGGGAGTCTATAGGGAGTCAAGCTTTGGCGTTATGTGTCAGAAATTTTGTGTGATTTGCATCAACGTATTTTCATATTGCGGGCCTGACAATGACATTCAATTCTTCTGATTTAGGGCAGATGAATATCAAGGGCTTTCTGCTTGAAATAATTACTCTTTCTAAGTGCAAGCACTAAAGAATCGTGCTATGATCTTCTCGTTGAACGTCATTGTTTTCAGAGAGTGAGTCATTGCTGATTGCTGATTGCTGATTGCTGATTGCTGATTGCTGATTGCCGATTGCTGGTTACTGGTGTAGCCTGGTGCCCGGGAATGGGGAAGTTTGGAATGTGGATGGACAAGGCACGAGAAAGGCTGGGCTTAAAGTTTAACTGCACGATTAACCTATTATTAACCTTTCTTAAGGCGACCATCAAATTGCGATTTTACTATACACAACCCTCATTTGGGTCTATTCACTTCTAGCCGTCGAATATTGCATGCAAGTTAGAAGTCAAATGTTTTATCTTCATATCGACAGATTTTCAATGATATTCAATGTCTTTGAGGATGTTAGCGCATGATTTTATCAATTTCCTTATTAAAATAAGTAAATGTTTCATTACAGATATTAATCAGGTCCAAGTAAATCTTGCAGATTCCTCGTTTTATTTTCGAGTCATGATACAAGCAAATAGCAAACAATAATAAGTAATAAAATTTGTCAGGTTCGCCTGAAATCATTCGAGATCGTCTTCCTTTATGTAAATTAAAAGAACTTACCTTAAATATATAATTTAATGGAAATACTGATGACTGGGCATGAAAGTATTTACTGTCAAATACTCTCCACTGCTGAACTGCCCCTTTCAAAAATAAAATAGTGAGCTATAATGAATGAATTACACGTTAGTATCAAACTGATCAGTCAATCGGCCACGGAAACAATCCTTGTACCGATGTTATGTTTGCCAAAATAATTTTTCAGTACCAGTACAGTACAGGTCCTTCCGAAAGGTATTAAAAAAAATACCGACAGTCAATTTACCATCGATATCGAAATGGACGTGTATTCCCAATAAAAATAAAACACGACAACTTCAATGAAAAGTAGGAATGTTGAAGAGGCATACGTGCCAGATCGAAGACGAGAGGCGTTGGAATGGCTATGCGTGGTGGGGGCGGCGGGGGGCGGCGGCGGCGGGAAGGGGGTGTACAGTTATGCACCTAGTGCCTACTTGTTGTAAGTTTAAGAGTCAGCAATGTCACGAGCCTATAGGTCAGACATTAGCGCATCGCGCGGTCGTATCACCAGTATCATGCTGCAGTATCACCAGTATCACCTTCTGACATGCTAGAAGCGGCGGCGGCGGCGGCGACAAGAAGGATGCCTAGGTCGACGCTATAGTGTCACAGTGTCGCTACATGTGCCCCACTGCCCCCTTAGCAGTCATAGATGCCCTCACGCGTGCGCCATTGAGTTTATAGTCACCTTTTCGACCCTATATTGCGGACAGTTTCATTTTTTTTATCTAAACTTTTTAAATCAGCTGTCAGTCGATTTTTTTTTCTTCTATATGCAATATGCAAAACAGTATACATCGTAATAATTTTTTTTAAAAATACATATACATTTATTATAAAATCTCTACTTACCCTAAGCCTAAGGGAATAGATTAAGGTCTGCTGATAGTATTGAGGCTATATACAAACATTTCTCATCTCATCAATTTCAAGAGTACTAATGATAGATTTTGTTTCAATTGATTGGACTAAACATTGGCATATAAAACCATTGTTTCTTATCAAACAAGAGACGAGAGTGCACCCTGAAAAAGAACACCTGTACGGATAGGAACATAATTAGATAGGTACTGTCAAATATGAAGTAAGGTTGAATATGCACTTGAATACAGTCACTTGCCGCACTTTCAGCAGTCCATCCAAGATATTTACTGCCTTCAAAGAAGAAAAAGAGAATTCCCTGACTATGCGTGGTAGTGGTGACTATTCTATGTCTTGTCTTTTAAGTGTTAATCCTCTGCAATTTCGTAAGCAACGCAGGTAATCGAGTGCACGCTTTTGACGCTTGGACACCCAGCCAGTACACAGTCTTGAAAGCTAATACCATGTTCTAGATTCAACTAAATGTACGATTAACAAACACAGAACACGTTACTATTCGGACATTGTAGTGTAGACTGAGTAATGTTATCTGTGTTGAGATTCGGTACCGTACCTTACCATGTACTAACTCGTATCCGTTTCGGACAGTCATCAACAACATTTTATAATGTAAATTAGGTATCGTGTGTGAGTGTTTCATTCATCTGTTAATCAGATCCATTGCCAAGCTTTTCAGCATGCCAACCCCACATTTTATTATAATGCCATTCACGCACATCAAATAGGATACAACAAAATATCACCAACGTAATTATGTGCTAAAATACCATACTGCTAATAAAAAACCTGTCATATTTATTTTATACAAATAAAAGATTATTGTTATCATTTTTATTACTATGGCAGACTTGTCATCTAAAAATTCAGCTTTTTTTATATGGATGAAACCTATTGCCAGAGACTCCATAATAATTAGTAAGCGTAAAATGTGCTAAAATCAAAGACTACAAATCCGTCAGTTTAGATTATTTTATTTTTATTGTTTATTGTCATGATGAATCCATGATTACATTTTACTCATTTTACAATGATTGGTGTTAAGATTTATACAGAAAGGATAAAAGTTTATATATATATATATATATATATATAAATCTATGTTTAAATTAATGATAAAATATAATGAGGATCATCGAAGCTATTGCCATAGACTGCATAAAAATTATTGTGCGGTATTGTTGTAATCATGATTTGACTAAGGTAGGGGCAATTAGGCATTAAAATATGACCGAATTCTAGCCCCTAGGATCACTTAAGCGATGCCCCGCATGACAAATATGTACAATTGGATGCATAACCTGAGTCATGATCTACTGCCCAGCTCTTTGGGACGTGAAAGTTTCAGATGGTTTTGAAAGAAGAGCTCTCGAAAGGAAAAATCGGGCCATTGTGCATAATTCTAATAAAACAACTCAACTCATTTTTTTTCTACTTATATGTGAAAGTGTGGAAATTAAATATTTTCTGTAGTTATTACCTATTATTATCTGGCTATAAAAGCATTGTTTAAAGCTCAAGAAATTATTCTTGATATGAGTAATAATTTGCCAAAATATTGATGAGAAAATGAACATACTTGAAATCTTTTCTAGAAATCTAACTTATTTTATTCAAAAATTCCTACCAAGACAGACGGCGAATCTAGCGCATGCGTACGATTCTCCTTTATCTACTTGATCAGCTGATCGTGAGCAACATTTGTGGATTTAGCAGTTTGCAAGGCAAGCTATATCCACGCGGAGCGTGAATGTGGATATAGTGTGGATACACTTCTGAAATTAATTTAAATAAAGATTCAGCCTGATATTTACAGCCATACGGCGTTGTTATTTATTTGTTGTTGTGTATCAGGTTTTGGTCAAGTGCATCTCGATGTCAAGTGCATCTCGAATTACTCTGTGGACGTCATGTGCGATCACCGTGGGCATTATAGGATATGTGCATTACAAACAACAAACCGACCGGTACGTGTTTTCAGGTGTCTTAGGTTATGTCACACTTGTATTTTGTATTTAATATGCTAAAATTGTATATTATACTGAAGCCAATTGTATTGAATTTGAAACAAATAAGATACAATAATCGTTTTCAACTGACATTTTCTTGGTCAGTCCCTTGTTATGAATGGGCCAATTGTCTCGAGCAAACGGAAATACTTGAGAGTTTTTTTTATGTAACTGATGGGCAAATCTCGATTAAGAATGCACGGTGATTGACAATACATTCATTGAATTATCACCTGAATTTAAGTGCTCGGCTTTATGAAGTTTACCGATTATTGATTTTTCTCTAGTGATAAATTACACGAGGGGGTGGCCAGAGACGTTGAACGACAGAAGCGGAGAAAGGCAGAGAACTTGTACGTACTACAGCAGCAGACAGACATTGCAAAACAGATGAAGAGGAATGAAGAGTCTCGATAACTAGTCCAGATTGTTGCAGCCAGAATTTATTTCCTTAGTCGTGAGTCTTGACATTTAATTATAAATGCAAATGTTTTGCTTCCCATTCAATTTTTCAGAAGGAAGTGTAAGCAAGGTTATAAAGTGAGATGGACTGAATGTTGTGATAAAATGGTGTTTAATTAGTCGAAGCCAACAAACAATGTGTCATTTGTACAATAGGTACATATACACAAATTTAATATTCTAGGCTATCTAGCTATAGTATAGTTCACAATAAATAGTATCACTTTTATACAACATAATATCATACATGTATATACATATATATATATTGCATTTTCGGTTCTAACTGGCAATACTCCGCAACATCTGAAGTAAAGCGGACAGTTATAACCATGGAACGTAGTCATTTTCTTAGTAACGTTTGCCCTGAAAAAAATACTAGAGATGCATTGGACTGAATGTTATATATTTGAACTATGTACTGCTTTTGGCTTTAGTTGACAGCAATAATCTCTCATCTAGATGCAAGATGAAACAAAATTAGTGCGTTTTCTTGAGTTTTAGCTTTGGCATAGTCGCAACAATTGGTTAGGCATCAATATCCAACAATGATTACACAGAAAGCCACATCGACATCAATCTTAATTAATAATGTCATACCAATAGGGTACAACTTACAGTTATAATCAATGCCAAACTGCATAGCAAAAACCAATCAAATTGTCAACATCAAAATCCCCACATGCCAGCACATATTTTTTTCTCTGTAATAATTTAAACTCTGAAAGGCAACATTCATGCAATTGGAACATATAGAATATGATTTTATATAAATTATTATTGACAGTGGATCTACACTGCATAATTTCCACAATCATTACCCCACAACCAGAATACATAACTTCTCAGATCTATCGAGTGTTCAGTGAGTTTGGTCAGTGTTTGGTGACGACTATGCATGGGTACCAACCGCACCCCACTCTCCCTGTCGGTTTCCGTGGCTCTGACCACTCGAGCCAATCTCAGGACTTGATCGCTTCATAAAGTTTGCGTGCCTGAAATCTGACATCTTCATTCTTGTGCTGGTTCATTAGGACGAATATTTTGCTCTGCATCTTCTCCTGGATGTTGACACCGTAGATAGCTGCATACCTGCAAACGAAAGAAACTTGTTATGGGAATCTATTGAAAGGTTGATGGCAACATGCATTTGTCAGTATTATACATTGTGTCCGGAGAAGCAGCTTTATCTTCAGCCGGAAGATCTATGGTTGGATCTAACTTTAGTTGCTTGGCAACGGTCGTCAGGTTGGCCAATAGGGTAACGACCCTCAAGAGAATGTCTTCGTTTGCCGATGGATCAAGTAGGTAGATCAGCCTTCTGGGCGCCTGCAACACACCATTCATATGTTTACGTATCAGGGAAATATCGAGTGATCCAGATGGCGAAAAAATTTCTGTGGAATGATTTTACCAGATCCAAACTAGATCTGAACTTGTTACAAATTAAAAATTGGCATTGGCAAACATTGCCAACACTGGCAATCAGCTGAAATTGTTTTGCTTTCTTATCAATACATCCAGCCAACGGAAATAGCTAGGCAGTGGTAATAAAGATCAGTAAAATATCAAGGCCGTTTAAGGGGTGAACGCGTACCTGCGCTGCCAGAAGACTCGGCACCATATCCTCGTTACAGGAAAGATTAACGAGCAGCTTGAGGGCTTGCAGCTTGCTCTGCGGGCTGCCGGTGTCGATGAGGTTGTTCAGTTGGTGAAGCACCGGGTAGAACTCGTCGTGCCAGTCGGGGAGAACCGCAATGTTGCTCAGGGTCATCAGAGCACTCACCACCAGCTTGTCTGGGTGCTGGTCTTTGTTGTTGACAAAGCTCAACATCAATGGAATCGCTTCCTTAAGGGGGGTTGAAAAAGATTGGTTAGAAATTTTGAACGGCCCTTATTGCCATTACCGGCAGAATTTAAAAAATCTTATTTGAAGCAAAGGGAAGTCATAAATTGGTTTAATTAAACTCTTTTTGTGCAACACTCACTTTCAGTTCCTTTTGATTCTCTTGGTTGAGTGCGAGATTTCCAAGTGCTTTGACGACGGCCAACTGGACGTTGGGTTTCGGGCACATGAGGAGATTCTGAAGACGATAAAGGCATCCTACTTCTCGTAGAGTGTCCTAGAAAATGCAAACCACTTGATTAACAAATCAAACTGTGAAAAAAGTGTTTGACAATTAACATACTGTAACTAAGTTATTAGAAACGGTTAAGTATGTTAAATATTCATGCTAGTAAATAACATTAAACAAAATCTTTAGTTCCAGCAAGAGAATTTTCAGGTGTTCAATTTTAACTTCAATTATTTCTGTATTTCTCATTGATTCTCATGTATGATGCCATTGCACCATTCAAAGGTATACAATATATTATTATACATATATTGTATCTATGGCCAGGGCAGCCTACCCAGTTAATATTTTTTATTGCAACTGCTAACTGGTCCAGGATAAGGATAAGTAGGACAGTAGGACAACTACCTCAGGGTAAGCATACATGAATAGTGCAGTACAACCAAGCAATGACAGGCCGAAAGGGCCAGTGTGCTTGGTAATATTTCAATGCGCTCCATCTTACCTGGTTTGCTGCAAATGTGCCGCAGTTGCCGATGGTGGTGATGGTTCGTTCCAAAAGAAGCTCGTCAGTGCTGTGGAGGAGCGCCACCAAACTCTTGGCTTCATGCCGTGTGATCACCCTGCAAACGCAGACACACAAATAGTACCAGGCCAAATGCCATTCTTGGTTCTAACTAGTTAGGTAGTTACAAGTAAGGCTAAGGTAGCATGCTTTCTTGCTAGGTAAAAAATGCCATAGAAGGCTGTCACTGAAACCTTTACATCATTCGATATTATGTCTCAATTGCTACTTTTCTTCTCGATGAAGCTTGCTGCTCAGCTTTCCTCCTTCCCCTACTTAGGTTTACTAGTCATCATATATTTTTAACCACACTCAGATATATCTACTTGGACTGAGAAAGAAATTTATCAAGGGAAAATAGTTGCAACTTGAAAGAAAAAGTGAAATATGTGCAAATGGTTAGTTAAATACCAACCAAACCCGGACCCCTGCTGGTCAATAGGAAAAGACACTGATCACTATGCTCAAACATCGATCAATCATTTCCTCTCTCTTGAAAAGGAAAGCTTGTTTCTCCAATTTTCCATCTATTTTTTATGCACATGCCACCATAGCCAACAATGCGAGAATTTTTAGACTTGTGTCGACAGCGAAAAATTACCGACGGTACCGACCTGTCTCGATCGACGAGTGTCTCCAGCCGAGTGCGCAACTCGTCCTCGCCGTCCCTGAACAGCTGCTCCGCCTCCTTCCGCACTTGGTTGTCGGCTTCGCTCCGGCCATCGGCGGCGGGCCGGTGCTTGAGCGCGGCCGGACGTAGCGAACGCCGCGTCCAGCGCCGTCGAAGAGGAGAGCCCACCGCGTCGGCGTGGCACGTCAGCACCGAGAGGTTCTCCGACGAGCGGCTGGCCAGGAAGTGGCGGACGTCGACGGGGCTGAGGATTCGCGGCGAACTCCACGGCGAGCACTGCAGGCTGCGCGGGCCCGGCACGGGGCTGTGACGCGGCGAGGGCCCGCCGCCCCCGCCGCACTGGATCGCCATCATCGTGTCAGTGAACATGCGTGCGCGCAGATTCAGGTCGCGGATACGCTCTTGGACGGACAGCGGGCGTAGGAGGACTTTGCCGGAGCCAGTCATGTCCAGGTTGCCCAAGAGGATGTCGGTTTGCGTCGTTTGCGAGAGTCGCCGGAAATAGAGCCGGTGTTCGTCATGATGGTGACCTGGAATTTATTGCTTGCTTTTAGTGCTCTTGTGTCATTTTACTTTTATCAGCTAGGTGGGACTTACATGCTCAGCTCCATTGTAATGCTTTGTTTACATTTGTGCTTGCTAATTACATCATGGGTCCTAATTGGGATGATTTCATTTAAGTGATGTGAGTAGAGAGATATAATGCAAGTAGTTGAGTATATACCTACAGCAGGAAATAGTAATTAGTTTCCAGGAAGGGAATTGCAGTTTATTTAATAATATTGAGTGGCTGTTGCATCATATCAATCTACTGATTAGTGCTCAGCAAGCAGGTAGTTTTCTGTTATTGCCGATTGGCAAAGTGATGTCTGTGGCTGTGCTGTGTTAATGGGGCGCCATAGGACTCATGCATTTCAAGTCCGTACTCTGTATCGATCGGGCCAACTTTCATCAGCCATGCGTGCTAGTGTGCGTATCAGCAGAGCAGCAAGAGCAGTAGCCTGTGGCACCCCCCATATTCAGGTCATCCCACAGGCCCTGCCCTTGCACAACCCCTCTTCGTGTCGCCAGCCTCCCCCCTCCCCGTAACCATCGCTAGTCTAGCCCTCGCTGCTTTTTCGCCAGTGGCCCTTTCCCTTGAAATCAACTGAAAATTAAGTGATAGTTGGTTAGATACCTTCACTCTCTCGGCGCCCCAGCTTGCGACAAAACGCTGTTCGCACGACCGAGTACCCGACATATGCAAATCCGGCAAAAATAGCAGAGCAAAATGCCACTTTGTTCACGGTCTTGTCACCCGTTGAAGATGCCATCGGAAATCAATTAATACCGCCCGTAGATCGATTATAAATCCTTCTCGTTCAGCACATTTCCAGTAGCTCTAACCAACTACGACACGAACACGTTACTAAAGTGGCAATCATGTCCCAACGTCACGGATAAACAAACGGGTGTTTTTACACTCTCTTTGAATTCACTCAACACAGCCTCCTGGTATTGATCTGTGATACAAGTTCAAGATGTCATTTGACTGCATTGTTCACGCGGCTCGACAGAGTAGCAAGACGATTAATGCTCCGCGAACTGAATGCACAAACTCCGTTCACACTAACTGGCTGGCTGGCTCACAGCGCTCTAGGAGCAGGAGACACAAGACACTAGAATTGGGTCTGCGACTGCAAAGTCTGCACATGCGTACATGGAATGTGTCCGTGTTGACAGTCAGAACTCAGAACTCGTGATGTCTTAACCTTGGCCGCTACCAGCCGTCGCTACCAGCCGTTACTAGTCCACAAGTGGCGCCTCGCGCGACTTTTCGGCAACTAATTCCATGCTCTATTCTCGCGCTAATCGGTTGAATCCCTTTTATCGAGGTGCCAAAAGACACAAAGAATTTGATTATTTTACTTCACCTATTTGATTATTTATTAGAATCGTGTCTTAGTCGTCTCTATCCACACATTGACTTGACTTAGTTCGACTAATTCAAACACGACGGATCACCAAAACACGAGATGTCTGATATCTTTTAGAAATTAGAACCCCACTGGGAATTAGAGGAGGCTCTGTTTCTGATAGCATTGCACTGAGCACATGTCACATGTGACATGGCACGGGTGACACTGTCCAGTGTACATGGTCCATGGCTGATCTGATCAGATGGCACTGGCAGAAAGGTCTGCACTCTGCAGAGTATTAGGGATTAGGGATGCTGCCGTGGAGAGGTTCGTGCCAGGCGTGAGCCAACTCGTTCTGTCGGGCTTGTTGACGCGCAGAGACCAATGCTCCCTCTGGGAATACATTCCAATAGTCGTCATTACTCATTACTCATTACGCATTAGCATCAGATTTGATTGCAGTAACCAGATTGCAAACCGACACTGGTTAATAATTTGTATTTGCAAAAACCTTGACCAGACATAAATGTGGCGAGATGGTTCGAATTGAATAAAATAAAACACTAGACGTAGTGATTACCGATTGGCCTAACGAGGCAAGGCATCAGACAAGCACAAACATTAGCCTACCAAATACTACCGGGAATTGAGCCATGTCTATGATGGCAGAGTCCAGACGCAAGTCCCATAACTTAACCCGTGTCGCTATTATTCTTGCCTGATTGATTACCGGGTTCTAGAATGCCGAATGTTTATTCTACTGATCTTGAGTGGTGTTAAAAGAGTAGTAATGACAACTCCCTATGGAGTCGCTGATGATAATCGTGGCATACGATCTAGCAGTCAGTACGGAATGCAGTGCCATTGGTGACGGCTGGTCGGTGATGCTCGGTGAATGGGCCTGCTATCAGAGTGAGCGTCGAGCTCTTCGTGATAACACGTAGTAAACTAGGTAGAAGCTGTAGGCGGGTGGCGGGTGGTCAGTGGTCGGTGCTCGGTGGTCGGTGCTCGGTGGTCGGTGGACACCGACGGCGGCAGTCATCACGTTGACGTTCAATTGGACGGCTTCATCACAGACCCGTGTGCGGACGGGATCGGACTGGCTTCTGTGAACGGTGATAAGAAGAGAGCAGAATCAGAAGTAGCACCCATTGACTGAGTTATCTTGGACAGCGGCAGGAAATCCTAGCTGTGTATATCGCTTGTGTCATGCCTGCAGTGTACTGTCTGCAGTAAGGGTTGTAAGCTCGGCCAAGATACGACTCACGGCATTATTTGTTTATCGCCAGTTGGGCATCAAAACAATAGGAAACGTCAAAAGAAATCATCAACAATCACTGTTTGTATAGTGACGTGATATTTACTAGCAGTTCGGTGAGTTGCACTGCACGTTACGCACCAGCATGTCTAGTTGTGGTTTGTGATCTGAGATTATGACATAATGAATCCATGCTGCATGCTAAGGAGCCGATTTAGAACATAGAAAAGAGAGAGAGGGCGAGAGGGCGAGAAGAGAGAGTGAGTGAGTGACACAGAGAAAGAGGGAGAAAAAGTGGGAGATGCTTGATAGTGAGAGGATAATGGTTAAGACGGGATGGGACGGGAGGATTCTTTGTGATGATCAAGTACCTAACAAGTTAGTTGATATTGTTATGAATTGAGTTTATAAAATGTCATAGTTGTGTCTAGCGCATGGTATCACGTGGTCTCGGAGCAGTGTGGATGAGTAAGGTTTTTACAGCAAATCAACGTTTGTGTCTAATTCCATGTCATTGTCTATCTTGCCAAGCAGTCGGCACGGCTGCAGAACTGGCGATGGATTGCTTGTTTCCATCTCTGGCCCTTTCGCCTCTTTATTTGGCGGAGCAAGAAGATGATTTCTGGAGTGGTTCGTCACCGGCCTCCTATTCAGTCAATTCGGGTAAATACATCAAAATGACACGCGACACGCTGCATGCTGCATGCCGCAACTCAAATCTAAAACTCGTCAAGATTGTCAAGATCTTCAAGAACGCCGTCGCCAAGATGCTGTCATTGTAAGTAAAGACACTTGCGGGCAAATCGAGTTAATATCGCGTATTTCAGGTTCGTCGTACGAATTCACCGAAATCGATTCCGAGTTCGAGCCGTTCCTGTCTCTGGAGTCGATCTCATCTCCCTGGTGGCACGAAGATAACATTGTCGAGTCCCTGATTCCATCGATATCAGAAGCACCACTACTGCCAGACAGGACTCTATTCTGCAGCGATCTCTGCACAACATTCTTACGCGAGAGCGCACAGCAATTGCAATACCCATCGTCGCTGGTCGTCTTGGGGGTGAACCTGTGCTCTCTCGATGGCGACTACACCCTGAGTTACCCCTGCGCGGAAGTGGAGCCGACGCTGGGTCGAGGCAACGAGGTCGCGGCGACGACGGCGTCGACGGCGGCGACGGCGAAGGAGGTACCGACGGCTGCAGCGGCGCTGGCGTCCCACGACTACACGAAGAAAGCGTCGGCAGCACCTCGTCCAGGCATCGACGACAAGGTGTTCCAATGCACGTTCGACGGGTGCGTGCAGACCTACTCAAAGTCTTCGCACCTCAAGGCACACCTTCGTCGTCACACGGGCGAGAAGCCGTTCGCTTGCACTTGGTCCGAGTGCACCTGGAAGTTCTCGCGTTCTGACGAGCTGGCCAGACACCGGCGTTCGCATTCAGGCATCAAACCCTACAAATGCGATCTCTGCGAGAAGTGTTTTGCACGCTCAGATCATCTGACCAAGCATCTGAAGGTGCATCGCCGACATCGATGGACCTCAGCATCTGCAGTCTCCAAGAAGACGACGACTCCTGCTGGTGCTGACAGATTACTTTGCTAGCTGTTGCCGTGAGTGTCGCTTAAGTCTCCATTGCCCTGAAATTTTGGTATCTATAACTTACCTAATTGATATTTAAATCATGCAGCTCATTGGAGAGTATAAGGAATCTGTTGTTAGCACTTGACAGATTTTTGAGGGAATTAATTTAAGTATAGAAATTAAGCACTCCACGAATTTATTATATAAATGTTATAACTGATTTGGCAGGTCTTCGTTTTATGCTACGTTTATGTCTTTTAGTGTATAGTTCTTTAGTGCATTGACAACCGAGCTGAATATATTATGAACTGCATTTGAGCATCAACAGTTTCACATTTCATTTGTTCTGTTATCGGCATTCCTCAACTAACATTATGACGTGCATTCCGTAACATGAATACCATGTGGATATTATCGAGTGCATGGTGAGAATTGCGGACACAGTGTGGTATAAAATTGCAATTAAGAATTCTTTCGTAATTGGCCAACAGAACAAGCTTATATTTGCTAAATAAACTCTATTATTTACACATTTTCACATAGTAGCTAAGGATGATACCTTAGAAGTGCATAGATAGCTACCGAACTGATTTGCATCAGTTCTTAAATTTTCATAAATTAATATTTATACCGTGCATTGAATAAACTAGCATCACTGATCACAACTTGAGTATTAGAAACGATAAGAGTTGCACAATACCTTTCTTTACTATTCATTTGGCAACCAGCCTTGTTTTTAGGTGTTTATTTTCTTAGATTAGATCACTTCATCAACATGAGAATCTAGAGAGCACAGGTTTTCTGCTTGACAATCATATCCAACTCTTCCATTTCTTGTGAGAAACTTTGTCATTCGGCTGCAGTCGACTCGGATCTTCTGCTAAACATTAACACGATTGCCCGGATGAACTTATGGAAATCCGCACTCCTGAAATCTTCCATATTAACAGCCATGAAAACCGCAGCCTCTAATAGCCTCAAGTGGTGCGTTAATCTAAATCAAATTGCTAAAACGCAAGCCGTTCACGATCAATAAAAACAATCTTGGTTGATTTGTCAGTTGACAGGATTCTGCCTGCATGTTGAACTGAAAGAGACAATGGTAAGACAAAATAAAACCGAGAGCTTGTGACTAAGGGGGAAAGGTGGGGATGGGTAGGGGTGGCAGACGTTTTGGGAGCGAACGGGCAGGCTATCATTGGCTGGCGACACCGAGCACTTTCTTGACGGCACGGACGATGTCGTTTGGCCGAGGAAGAGCCGCTTCTTCCAGGCTCTTGGTGTATGGCATCGGGGCGTCCACTCCGGTGACACGAACCACAGGCGTGTCAAGGTGATAGAACGCCTCGCCTGAAAGAAATAACAAACAAACGTTTTCAGTGGTTGTCGGCACGCAACTGAAGGCACGGGCTAGACTAGGCATATCTCACACTCGATGCATCTGAAATCGTCTAATTCATTCTTTTTATGGGGCAGAAACATGAATTGAACTAACTTGTTGCGATAATATACGCATACTCCCCTAACCCCCGCTCTTTATGATACCTTTTTATCGCACGTCATCATGATGACTATTTCACAGATATGCTTTACACGCCAATAAATTTGGATCCATTCCTTGCAGTTCAACTCTTAACATACATTGAATTTCCTTCAGGCAGCAATAGCCTTCAAAGACCATAGAAGTTTGATTCCCCATGTGAGACACATTTTTTGTTTTGAGTTGGAATTTCACTTCTAATAGATAAAATGTTTTCTGGCATATAGCTTGCCGTGTTTCAATGCGGTGCCGATGGGAAGTATCATAAAAACAATTCCATTGCCTAGTTCTGATATTTAAGCTCTATCTAGTAAAACAATTAGTCACATCAATACATTTGATTCATTCTAATGGTAACAGAAATCACCAGCTTGCTGTTGGTATGATTCAGAAAGCTCTGCATTTGAAGTCATTTTTGGCGAGTGTTGTTTGAACTGACTTGAATTTTTGACAGAAACTACCCTAGTTGATTGCTGGAAGAGAAAAGGAGCCAATCGGAAAGGAATATAAATCAGAGCGAGTTAATGAGAGTACAGAAAATGGAAAAAAAAAAACTCTTGAGAGTAATGAACCGTATTCAAAATACGACAAGTAATTTGCTTTAAGCTACCACTGCTTTGAAGTTACATTGCGATGGTAAAGCATTCTTTTAAATCTTTATCTAACCGAATTTCTGCACTTAAAAAACTGGCATGTCTTGTTAGAAAGGTGGAATTTCCTTTCGATAATTTTTTCCATCCGGCCCAAACTGTGCGAACAAACATAAAAAACAAAAACAGGCCGTGCTTTTCTCTGGCATTAATTAAACAGAAGGTGGTTGCCATCCAATGATCAGACAAGTGCATACTCACTCTCCATGATGCGAGCGCAAATCTCCGATCCGATGCCGCTTTGCGGCCAGCCTTGTTCGACCGTGACCAGATGGTTGGTCTTCACTACGGACTTGATGATGGTTTCCTCGTCCAATGGCCTCAGCGATCGCAGGTTGATCACTTCGCACTCGATGCCTTCGCCCGCCAACAGCTTGGCAGCCTCCAGTGACAGTTCGACGGCGCGGGAGTGTGCCACAAGTGTGATGTGCTTGCCTGGATCGCGAGCAATTGCAATGGTTTTAACTACATAGCCAGTGCTATCACGCATATGGGGTTCATTTACAAAGGGTTATGACAATATTTTTTAACTCTGGGTTGATAAAAATATCTTAGCTTAGAAGTTCCGATTCATTGGGTTGGCTGTTGCACACAGTGTTATTCATCTTAACTATGACTAGTTCGGTGTTAAGAAAGTTGTACAGCTGATCGAAAGGAACGGAACTCGGTTTGCTACATTGGAGTGTTTAAATTTTAATGCGTCATTGTCGATTGATAAATGGAGAAGAAATCACGTGTAAGATCTCTCAATCATTCTCATTTAAACTCAAAATTATTAAAACTGACAAATTGAAAGGCAATCAAGTAAAATATGATCATCAAACATACCTTGGCGTTCGATTTTTGCCTTGCCGATCGGAAGAACGAAGTCTTTCGATAAAGCTTCATCAGACATTGGAAATTGAACTCCATAAAGTATTTCGTTTTCTAAAAAGACAATTGGGTCTGGATCTCGAATAGCAGCTTTCAATAGTCCTTTGTGGTCTTCTGAAGAGTATGGTGATATTACCTAATGAGACAAAACGATAAACTGTGAGGTAAGTCCACAATTTTTAAGTCAGGATTTGTTATGTATAATCATTTTGATGGTAGATTGGTGCTAAGTTATTCACAGCAATTATTTTACAACCTTTCAATGCACCAAATTTTGAACCCACAATTCAGTAGCCTTATGTGTCTAATAAAAACTAGAAACCAAATATGAACTCAAACATGATAGAAGGCACAACAAAATTGGTTCCAGCTAACGGCGTACGGATTAAAGCAACTGACCTTCAGTCCTGGACAATGACTGTACCAAGCGCCAAAGCATTGAGAATGTTGAGCAGCAACCCCTGATGCAGCGCCGTTGGGCCCACGGAAAACAATCGGCACATTAACCTGAACAAAACAAAAAATTACTACTTGCAACCAAGCTATAATTTAGGCCAAATGTAATGCGGTGTGGGCTTTCAATGAGTATTTGATATGCCAATTATTTCAATTTTTGTAACGATTCACATAGAGATTCGTTGACTTCTAACGATAGAAATGAATAATTTTCTATACGAATAAGTAAGGTTCCATGTAATAAAACGGGCTTAATCTAGATGTCTGAACTTTTTTCTGCCAAAGAGCAACTGTTTTAAAGTTGGCGGCTCAAATACTATCCAGCATTGTCGCATTGAATGAGTGTACCTAACGTTATCAAACAGCATTTTCTCGTCTCGTATCTGATATTTTAAATCTGGTACTCAGCCAATTATCAAGAACCACCAAAATAACTCACCCTTCCTGCCGACATGTAGAAAGTCTTGGCTGCTGAATTGATCACTTGATCAATTGCTTGCATTGAAAAGTTGAATGTCATAAACTCGCAGACAGGGCGTAAACCAGCCTGGAAAATGCAGCAAGAGAACTTAACGAGCCATCATCACAGTCGATTTTAAAGAAGAAAGTTTCAATTGAATGTCATACACACCATTGCCGCACCGACGGCTATACCCGCAAATCCCATTTCCGTAATGGGGGTATCGATGACCCGTTTGTCTCCGTATTTCTTCCAAAGCCCACGTGACACTTTGTAGGCACCATCATACATCGCTACTTCCTCACCGAGAATGAAGACACGTTCATCTCGCTCCATCTCTTCATCCAATGCTGCATTCAGCGCATCTCGAACTGTCATCTGAAGGAATATGCATCAAGACACTTGATAACTTACAAAACATTCATGAAATTTAATTATACTGAGGCCGAGGGTGAGTTATTTATATGGAAAAGATAGTACAAGGAAGTTATCCTGCCAATTCATAATAAGGTAGGTCACTAGGATTAGGATGGTAGGATCTGGATTCCTTGACATCGCTGTGCAATCTAGATGGCCGATAGCTCTAATGGCTAATGGAATGGTTAGGCGCGTGTGAGGAGGGGTGCATCATAAACTGGCAAGGGGTAACCGGGAGTGAATCAAGACACGAGTTAGCCCCGTGGAGGGCTCGTTTGAACAAAGTTCAAATTACCTGAGAAGCGCTGACCGTGCGAGACGTTCCGAAAGCCCGTCTGGTCAGTAATTTGGCAGCCGTCTGCAACATCATAACATGACACGTATCACTTTTAATTCTAACTATCAATAATTCGTAACCACCAGTTAATTATTTGTAAGAAAAACATACCCGCAACATATTGGGTGACGAAGGTGTCACCATTTTGTTCATTTAATTTCCTCCTTGATTCGTAACACTTAGTTTAAACTAACACTTTCAATGACAGCTTCTCGACTCTTGCCGTGTCAATACACACTTAGTTTCCTCGTTGCAATCTCGTAAAAAGAGTCGATACGCGGATGATTTCGTTCGCTGCAAGCCGCTTTTCTTCAGTCTGCCTTTTATCAATCAACTCGTATCACTATCATTCCGTTACCAGCTGCAACCTTGGTCCGCTTGTAACACTCGCAGTGCTAGTTGCCTGTGAGTTCCGAAATGGAACACTCGTGACCGCTGGCGACGAATCAGCAGTGAGCATAAGGCAGTCGCGGCAAGATGCCGGCAGGGTAAAGCCGAGCCACAACAGATGACACTAGTAACTAGTAAACGAGCGCCTTGAATTTAGTATTATGTAGGGCGGCGGACCGACTGAACGATCTCGACCTTCATTTGACCCAGCGCACTTACGACCTCATGCCGTCATGACCCCTGATTTTGAGACAGCTAGAGACAACCTAGTATATAATTCGCTTATCACCGACAAAAGACACGTCATTCTCCAGCGCGTTGCCTATGTGCACATTTAACTAGAGCCTTACAGCTGCGTACAGCTGTAGTGAGATCGGTAGGCGATTGGCTGATAAGGCGCCACCATTTCATATTCCGTCGGTCGTCGTCGTGGACGTCGCCGCCAACGCCGAGCGCTCGCCTCGGATCGCCGAGATCGAATCCCGACAGGAGTATTTTAAAAGGAGGCTCCGCCTTCGCCGTCACCTGCAGCCTAGCCTTATATGGACGATCACGGCTAGATTTCTATGTTCACAGTCTTTGAAAACGATATTGTTTTTGTAATTCTTCTCGTTCATCTCGATTTGCACTCGATGATACGGCTTTTATCGACTTTCGTTCGCGAGTGGGGGAGTGTTTCGTCTGAGCAGACCGTCGAACAATTAGTAAGCGGTGGTGGTGGTGGGAGGGTTGCTTGCATTTCCTCCGAATACAATTTGTAGCGCGGAATGGCGGCAAAAATTTAATCGCAAAGTGTTGACAGATTTACGCTCAATATCACGACAGCAGTCACGTGTGGCGAGCGCTAATGGAGTAAGGTAGCGATCAGATGCAGCGAGCACCGCAGCAAGCACACCAGCTAGCACAACAGCAAGCACAGCAGCAAGCACAGCAGCAGCAAATAGAAGAGGTTCACTCGTGACAGCGGACGTCGTGTTTATCTATCGTGTGCTGGTGACTGGTGGTCCAGAGCGGCTGTGATCGCGACAGCGACACTTACTTAGAGAGTGATCTGACTCGAGCCCGCCTCCTCGGTCGCCTCTCGGCTCGATCTCGATCTCGACACGAAAGAGATACTGGCACTAGCAGCACTATCATTGCGCCGCGGCCCACACTTCTCGCATCAATTCAGGAAAGAATAGAATTACAGTAGGCTGTCCCGTCTGTACACGCTGTTACTGTAGCAGCTAGCAGCTAGGAGCTAGCAACGAGTTGGCTCGACTAGTCAGCTTGAAGGACGCATAACGTTGTCGTCGTCGTCGTCGGCAAGAAAGCAACCTACAGGCTACAGGCACACCACACAAGCCGAACTGGGTGGGAGTGTGAGATATTGTGTGCTCACTATTTCCTATCAGCCAATAATCGGAAAAAACCGTTCGAAATTGAAACAGTGCATATTCGTAGCTGACTGACAGAAGAGAGAATGGCGAAGCGTTAGACCCACGACTTCCAGATTTATATGAAGGCAGCGATCACTTGAATCTGACTCCTATGGTAAGTTAATGTTGTGACTGGCATATTAATTCGATTGAGATTTTGCTGTCAACAAGAACTGGTGTTCGAGACCATATTATTGGAATGTCAGTGCCGAGGTATTTAATACTTGGGGTAGGGACAATCGACTCCCTCGTGCCTTTGCTCAAGCCTATAAACTCTGGCTTGATGCATTGACGTTTGAACATGCGTGGAGCTAACTTGCACGTGTTTAGGCAACCTCGTATCATTTCTCACTGGAACATACTAAAAACATTTAAAGTTTGCTTATAAGCACTCCTGTATTGGCCCCCTTACTGTCAGCCAATCTCTGTAACTTGTGTCGTTTCTTATGTGACATTTCGCGTGACACCTAGAGACCCAGGCGAAACACGTGGTGTCTTGGCTAAGGCGCGATTAGGCAGCTAGCAGTGATTGACAGCGATATTGATTACTGAAGCGCGCTGACTGAGGAATGCTAGTTATGCTAGTAATGCTAGTAATGCTGCCGCACGCCTGAACAAGCTCTTGCTAATCATCTTCACGTCAGAATACAGATCGACACATTCAAGGAGTAGTTACTTTATAAATCCTCGTCATTATCATCTGTCTAAATTAAGTCAGCCACTAAATGGCATCCAAGTGTCTTTCTCTGCTCTTATAGAGAGTATGCAGAAATTCGAAGCAATCTACATGATAAAATAATTTCTGTAAGAGTGATCAGCTGTTCTAAGGTTTTATCACGACACCCAAGTCGCGAGTTGCGACTCGAAACAACAGAATGCACCAGTTTGCTTGCTACGAGGTTTGCTACGAGATAGCAGGCTGGTCGTCGTGCACAAAACCAGCATCAACCAAGCTCTGACCTCTGCCCCTCCACGATCCGAGGACTGGCGCCGCGACGGCCTCCCCTCCGCCCCCGTCCCTTGCTCGACGCCCCCGTTCTTCCCTTGCCACGCTCAGATCAGCCTGCACCCCTTCCCGCCCCTTTCCTTCCAGCCCCCTATACCCGACCCATTCCCATTCCCGTCCTCAATCCCGTACCCATTCCCGTTCCCGTTCCGACCCCATGGACAGCCCCGACACATGCATCGCTGTGCTTTGATACATGCTCTTTTATTGCACAACACACTAAACACAAAGATCTGGTAAACTCTAAAGTCTAGCGACTAGCGCCTAGCGACTAGCGACTAGCGATGCCGATACCTTGCTGTCTTATGTAACTATTCAGCACTTGCAAGATGAGGACCTCTCCTCTGTCTCCATTGCTTTATCTGCTGCACATTAATTGATAACGATGAGTGGATAACATCCATTAGTGTTTGCCACCTTTCTACTTATCAGGTGAGGGTGAAAGAAGCTGGGAGGTGTAAATATTCTTGTGCACACTACGTCTTCGAAGAATGCTGTGATGGAATTTGATAACTGGCTCCATTTGTCATCAGTCGTCAGGCATCACCAATATATGGTGATTAGTGATTGTAGATTTGTTGAACGTTATAGGTATAACAGGGAAGATGGATGGATAATATTGTAGCTCTGTCCCATCCTCTTATCCATCAGCTAAGACAATATTATTCAGTTGGCAAGTCATGTGTTTGCCTTTGGACCAATTATTACGCGGCAAGCCCTACGTATGCCACGCAGGGAGTAGCAGGGATTTGATGAATTGAAGCAAAAATGTTCGTTCGAAAGAACACCACTGGGACCACTTTGCATATTTGAGAATTACTATAATTATGAATTATGATTGCAACCAACAAGGGATGGTAGCGAGGCTTGAACTACGGAACAGCTTCGATTATTTCAATTCTAAATACAACACAACTAAATAATTACAAAATCAAATCCATGCCAGCGACCGTTGATTGAAAATTTACTCTCTTGCAATGTGGCGTCTGGTGTTAAAAATTGGTGATACCCCTTACTTATCCACTTATCGCAATTCGTTTATACACTTATTACATTTCTCTCTAAAATAATTGACCTTTATTAGACCTTTTATCTTTGCCGAGCAGTGGATCAGTTGGTGTTATCAGCTGTGTATAGCTACAGCGAACAAGCCAAGGACTAGTTGTATGTAATCGGTAATAAGGGCACATATTTCGGTGGTGTACCGCGATTTCTCTATACTTGTTCTCACGCGTTCTCTAATATACTTACACGCGGTCTTACTTATACACGATTATACACCGTCGCTACGCGTCGCCGCCGAGTTAGCGGGGTGGCTGTTGTGGATTTCAGCGCCCCGGTTCCCCATCCCCAACCCCCCGACCCCGTATCCTCCCACCACCACCCTTGGGGCGAGCCCTCTTGGTGGGAATCCCCCAACGCATAGCTATAAATTAGGCGTAGAAACGGGCGACGCTTTTTAACTCTTAGCGACAATCTTCGCCAACGGGCAGCTTTGTTTTGAGTGTATTTGATTGACACCTTAAGACTAATCGCTACTCGCTATTCGCTACTCGCTACTCGCTACTCGCTACTCGCTACTCGCTACTCGCTACTCGCTACTCGCTACTCGCTACTCGCTACTCGCTACTCGCTACTCGCTACTCGCTACTCGCTACTCGCTACTCGCTACTCGCTACTCGCTACTCGCTACTCGCTACTCGCTACTCGCTACTCGCTACTCGCTACTCGCTACTCGCTACTCGCTACTCGCTACTCGCTACTCGCTACTCGCTACTCGCTACTCGCTACTCGCTACTCGCTACTCGCTACTCGCTACTCGCTACTCGCTACTCGCTACTCGCTACTCGCTACTCGCTACTCGCTACTCGCTACTCGCTACTCGCTACTCGCTACTCGCTACTCGCTACTCGCTACTCGCTACTCGCTACTCGCTACTCGCTACTCGCTACTCGCTACTCGCTACTCGCTACTCGCTACTCGCTACTCGCTACTCGCTACTCGCTACTCGCTACTCGCTACTCGCTACTCGCTACTCGCTACTCGCTACTCGCTACTCGCTACTCGCTACTCGCTACTCGCTACTCGCTACTCGCTACTCGCTACTCGCTACTCGCTACTCGCTACTCGCTGCTCGCTGCTCGCTACTCGCTACTCGCTACTCGCTGCTCGCTACTCGCTGCTCGCTGCTCGCTGCTCGCTGCTCGCTACTCGCTACTACTGGGCACAGTGTACACACAATATACAATTAGATAAACTCGACTTCTTTTCATATCGTGTGCGTTTCTTGGTGTTTTTGCGCCAAGAAAGGTACCTCACCTTGTCTTGGCGCGTGGTCGGTGCGTGCCAAAATTAGTGGCATTAAAATGGCATGCCGAAATTATAACTGCGGTATACAATTTGAAGATTTACGATAGTTCATTTTAAGGTAGCCATCCTAAATAACCAATTATAAAAGTAAGTACCAGGTAAAATGATTTATGTAATATATGCTACCAGGGGGATTTTAAATGTTACGATGTTACCCTCATTACAGTGACCAGTAAAATGATCTCTTTGCCTGGTTTGCAATCATGTCAAATTTCTCATTATACCGTACGGTGATGCCAACCAGTTATGACACAATAATAATCATTATTCGTATTATTCTCATTCCGATGGTTATAATTAGACCAAGTGCATGGATTCACGGACGAAGCATAGCCAAGCAAGCAAGCAAGTAAGTAGGCAGGCAAGCAGGCAGGCAAGCAAGCAAGCAAGCAAGCAAGCAAGCAAGCTAGCAAGCAAGCAAGCAAGCAAACAAGCAAATAAGCAAACAAGCAAACAAGCAAGCAAGCAAGCAAGCAAGTAAGCAAGCAAGTAAGCAAGCAGGCAGGCAGGCAGGTAGGCAGGCAGGGCTAAAAATGCGAGCTATCAGCGTATCACTATTCATGACTCGCCGCGTGGTCCCTCCACACCTTCAAAAGCTGCTATACCAGTTCTTAGCTGGTTGTTCTGTTCATCAAGCAAGCATAGAATGCGATTCACATTTGCTTGTTGATGCTGCTGCAACTAAAGCAAGCCATGCAGAGCGCCGTGTTAGATTTAGCGTAGGTGTATAGGTACTTCTAGGTAGGTACTAGGTCCTTCGAGTTAGGTACATTGATACTACTTCTAGGTACTTCTAGGTACTTCTAGGTACTTCTAGGTACTTCTAGGTACTTCTAGGTACTTCTAGGTACTTTTAAGTTCTTCTGGGTAGGTACACTAGGTACGTAGCGTCGCTGCTGCACGTTCTGGCACGTTCTCTTCTCTTGGTTCAGGAGACTGACTGGGAGATGATACCATGGGTTGATGCAAATTGGAAACGTCTATGAGCTTCCTCAGATCACGCTAAATCTACCCAGCTGTCAGCACTGGGTCAAAGTCACGGGAGAACGGCGGGAACGGTGGGAACGGTCAGAAGCAATATAATGGTGTATCACGGATGCGGGGTAACTCAAAAACTTGCGAGGCCGCACCAATCATTTCAATATCAACAAACAATAACTTCAACAATTACAATATACTTTTGTTATTTTGACCCGTAAATACATGGACATGGCTGAGACCTTAAGAGAGGGTTTAAACGACACGTATTTACAGATCGTAGTATGATCCATGCAGAATTTTATTTAAAGA
Source organism: Nemurella pictetii (assembly GCA_921293315.2). Lineage (NCBI taxonomy): Eukaryota > Metazoa > Arthropoda > Insecta > Plecoptera > Nemouridae > Nemurella > Nemurella pictetii. Next base: position 20,076,192 of record OV121116.1, on the reverse strand, counting down.
ATTGGACTCGGGAGGCAAAGTATTATGGTGATTATAATGCAAGTAATAAAATTGGTAATAAAATTCGGTCGTGCCTATCTGAAGCAATCATCTCCCGGTTGCAGTTCCAACTAGTAAACGTTATATTTCCTACCTATACCTAAAGGTCGTTCAATGAGCTAAAATATATGTAACAATTCTGATTGTCAGTCATCGAAAGACTAGCGTAAAGACCAGTCGCGAGTGCCGATCAGAGATACTTCAATATTTCCGAGCCGGAAGATTGGTACGTTGAAATTCAGTTCCAGTAACTTATTGGGCAGAATATATATAAATGTGTAGATAATTGAGGAAATGGATCATTAATGAATAGAATGCACGGTATTACGAAACACTATCGGTTTAGCTACACAAAAGTTGTGCTTTTTAGCGTGACCTTAGCATAGTGCACCCCCAGTGTCAAAATGTTGGGAACTGGTAGGCTGTGGATACTATGGAAGGCTGTGGATACTATGGAAGACTGTGCAAACTGGAAGGCTTTGGAAACTGTTGGAGAATCTCTCGTAGGAGTATGATAAAAAAAACCTAGAGCTGGTAGAAAATTTGAGACATACAAAAAAAATTATCGGCTCCGATATGAGCAATCGGAAATCTTATGGTCCTAACTCCTAAGTCAACTATTTATTATTTAATTGATAGAATTAATATATAAAATGTAATTTGCTTTGATATGGTAAAATCTAAAATTTGATTCATATCGAAGATTTTGATCTCGAAACCAGAATGGAACATTTCTCAATCAGGGTAATTGCCCCGAAAATATGATTTTATTTTAAAATTAACTCCCTAATGTGTTTTTCGGAGCAGAAAGGTGATTATGATATTAACCCTGGGAATCAATCAAGAAGGTCATACGAATTATATTAAAAACGTTTCAAATGTCTAATTATCTTAGATTATTAATGAATCGGCTAAAATCCACCAGATCTGAGTTGATCATAGTACCTTCCTGTGATCTGTCAACGGCACAACTGGCCAGCTATGATTTTGCTGAAGAGAATTAATTACAGCATCATTGCTAACTGAGTTCACTCATATTTACATGATATGCCCACTTCGAAATAATCGAACTCGACAGAACAGCAATCAGAGGCCAGGGGTGACCAATTCCTAGTTATCGGCTGTATACGCGGGAGAGAAATTGAGTGAATTTGAAAGCGTCTTCCAGATTGCCTCCATTCCTAAACCCCTGAGTATGCGTCTTCCCAGAGACGCTGTGCATTATCACTTTGAAAAAGTTCAGCCCGAATTCTCTTTATTTTCGCTGCATATCAATAAACCCCATAGTTTGGCCAATGACGTTCGCTTGACCGCACCCCCCCCCCCCACCCCCATGTCATTGGTACCCCAAGCATTGCGTGGGCGGCTTGGGCCCCTGCTGCGCTTGTGGGCATTTTCTTCTTGGCTTTTATGGGTGGTTTTCGAATCACTCTTGTTTCACAAAAATTACTCCTTCCCCCAAACATTTATTACTGTTCCGAATCTAAATATCTCGGCTAATAATAGTCACATAAGAATTAATAAAATGTGTATAAGAATGCTCAATCAAATAATAAAAGCACAAGATATTATAATCACTTTCTTGAAATTCGTAATTTGTCATTTTTATGGTCGATCTTTTCAGCCCTTTTTATCAATGGGTCAATGAGATGGAAACTTCTTCTTTTCTCTCTCTCACTTGACGCGACATCGGGAGACAGAAATGTGGCAAAAACCAATATTCGGCCTCCCTTTTTGCTACGGATTTGAGCAGAGACTGCCCCCCCCCCCCTTACTCGCTGGAAACGAGTAATTCTATATTATCACCGATTTAAAGCAGATTATTCGTGATAGTACCCATGGGTGCGGGGGGAAGGTATGCATGTAAACATGGTGGCCAAGTGGCTACGCGACAGAAGCAACGACTTGATGGGGGGTGAACTTCTCGCTGTTGCAGACCTGTGTCCGACGATGCAGATCCCAGCCATGCAGATGTCAGCGATGCATTCTACCGAGATGCAGTTTTACGGGGCGCCGTTTTCCAGCTTGCAGTCCCCGTAGCGGCAAGACCGTTGCCACCCCGCTGATGCCGAGTGCATCGCTCTCCTCTGCACCCTCTGCACCCCCTGCACCCTTTGCGACCTCGAAACCCGGCAAATAAGCGGCATTCACTCCTATGGGGCTGGTGAGTCAATCAAAATTAATTATTTACTTTCTTTGTACTGTTGTTACTGTTTTTACTTTAATTTTCGCCGTATCTATTTAAATTTCCACGATATAAATGTTTTGCATATTGGTACACATTAGCCTGTAACACGAGTCCATATTACATAGTCTAGATTATGTGATATTTTATATTTTATTTGGATTTTTCTAAGAGCTGACGACGGATGTAGAAAATTGGTGGCCAGAGATTTTCAGAGAGATGATATTTTAGATTCTGCAAGCTCTCTTGTTAGTCTATTAATATAATAACCGTGCTGCTTGTTCATAGTTGCTCTGAAGTTAATAGGACTGGGTTATTCTTGTTTAACGACGTACGTTTAAGTTTCCACTTTTCCGATACGGTCTTGTCACATAGTCTCCCTTGAACGCTCGGACTTTCTCGTGACTCTTCACAGAATTGTAGAAGGAGTTGCGTAATGTTCACAATCCTTTCAATTTCCTCGTTTCGTCGTCGTTTCATTTGAATTCTTTCCGAGATTCCACTCCGCGAGCATGGCGTTTGTCGATTCATGTTAAGATTGATTCAAAGCCGCCATCGGCGTGCATCTATACTTGTGCATCCACATGTGTACATCGCTTCTCTAGAATCGGAGGAGGAATCTCATGCTGACTTAGACAACGCTTCCAAATTCCTACTGCTGTAAGGTACCCATCGACAAACGAGAAAGGACGCCGAAGATCTAAATATCTTGAGCCATGTGGACAGTGTGTGTAGAAAAGAAGTGTCACGGAGCGCTGATTGATCTCGAATCTCGAATTCTTGCGCCGTTAAACAGGTCAAACACCACCCGCAATTACCACGATCAACATCTATCTACAGAGATTGCATTTCTCACCGCGCAAGCCGCTGAGCGGCGAGCAGTGAGACGCATCCTCGCGTAAATCATACCGACAGAGCGCACAGTTTACCAATTCCCACCAACAACATGCGTATTTGACGGCGTGTCACACCACCGTCCCCCCCCCAACTACCAGCCCACCAGCCCACCGGCCCACCGGGCCACGTGGCCAGCCAAGCAGCAGAGTACGCAGCATCCCGGATCCCTCTGCATCCCAAACCCAGTCCGCGCGGTGCCATCGAGGCCCATGGCGTCTCCTTTTCGACTCCCGGCGCCCGCGCTTCATCTTTATGAGGCAGCGAGTTTGCTTGGCCTGCTATCTACGCCGCTGCCGTTGCTGCCGACGCCGCCGCCGACGCCGCCGCCGACGCCGACGCCGACGTCGCTGCCGCCGTCGTGTCGCCTAGAAAATGACGCCACCACCCGCTCTGCCCACAACGCGGCCGTCCGTCCCCCGTCCCCCGACCCCGTTCTCGCTCGGCCCCCGGACCACGGCCGCCGCCCAACCCCCCAACGAGCCCCCCACACCCCAACGAGCCCCCCCCCCCCAACACCCCCGCACCCCATCTGTAGGCTCGACGCTGGCGAGATTCTACATGCGCTCGGATCGCTCTCGACGCTATGGACGATATCAACGCTATCAACGCTATCAACGCTATCAACGCTATAAACGCTATCAAAGCTAGGTGATGGACTCAGGAACTGTGCCTCTCCTTCAGCCTAGCGCGAGGATACGAGTGTACTAGAGAATTAGAAGGAAACGAACCTTCCTTATTCTATGGTTGTACCTGTGGTTCTACCTGTACCTGTGTTACATGGTTGTACGTGGTTGTACCTGTGGTTGAAAGTGGTTTTACCATGTTATACGAGCGCTTCGATACGAACTCAACGACTCTAGCTTCTGTGCGCCAGTGGTCCAGTGGTTTCTATCTTACTTGGCTGCCTTACGCCCATTGTCGCATCAACCATGAACCATGAACCATCAACAATCAACAATCTTCTCCAACGCACTTGCTTACACACGCTGCGAGGGTGTTGGCTGGGGGGGGGGGGGGGGGGTTGGCAAGGGGATCTGAAACAACAACAACACTCGCTGTATGCCCCGCGCACGGAATTGTCTCGGAAATTTCGCCACTCCTGCGCCTCTGCTCTTCACCCTGCAGGGTGCAGGCTGCAGGGTGCAGGGTGCATGGTGCAAGGTGCATGGCATGCAGGGTCAATCGCACGTGTGGCCAGTCGGAAGTTGTTCGGCTAGCTCGCCCCCTGTCTCTCTCTCGCACACTCTCTCTCACTCTCTCTCGTCCTCCCCTGCGCCCCGTCGCTGCGCTATCTTCTCCACTCTCTCCGCTCTCTCCACTCTCTCCAGTCTTTCGGCCGAAATGAATGGGTCGGGATGAATTTTTGATTTGTGACATTCGGGAGCGACCAGCTATGAGGAACGAGCCGTTCCTTTTGGGGACGGTCAGAACGTGCCAGTTTGACTTTCATATCTCTGCTATTTACATTGAATATCATCATTTGGCTAGTTCTATGTTCTAGTCGTGCCCCGAGCCTGCGGGTGGGGGAGGGTTTGGGCGGGGGAGCGTGTCAGGCCGAAATATCGAAGGGTTGTGATCAATATTTGGTTGATTAACATTGTCTGGCAGACGGGGGTGCTAGCGTGCTGTGCTGTTGTACTTGATGTTGAAGCGCTGGAATCCGTGGTCGAACGTGAATACTACTCAGTTTTTCACTGATAAGCTTCTTGAACGCGCGTTGCGCCGCTTGCAGATTGCTTTATCGTGAACAGTTTTCCAGCCTAAGATTTGTCTGAATCAAATCTCGACCTCCGGTCCCTCGACTCGCCACCGCCCGCCACCCCCAGCCCCACCTCCGCCCCACGGTCTCAACCGCCAGGAGAGTTAGGCTCGAAAATGTGCTCGCCAATCATGTTCTTGTCAATTATTTTAATTAAATTAAGTTTCGAAAATGTTTTCTAATGTTCATTTGACGCAGTTGGCATTAAGGGATGCATTCTTGGACGCACGGATTTCTTCATAGAAACTTTTAGAAGGTATCCAAAGGAAATTTTTAGTGGTGAACCCATCTCTCATGTGACTTGACCATCCCTGCAGCGTTTTCTATTTCATCCTTCCATCTATCTTTCCACATCCATGAATCCACACATCATTCAATATTATTTCAGATCTTATTTCGTAATCAATCAATCAATCCGAATAGTTTATTTTCGTGAATTCCATTTGGCATTTGTTTCTTCCGTATGGTGTTAGCTAATGTTAGCCACTTTTGGCCACCTTTAGCCAAATTTCAAAACAAAAATGCAACAAAAAATCATACAAAAATTAACAAAAAGTAACAAAAATGTTTGTGAAGGGCGCCTTGTGAAGGACACCTTGTGAAGGACACGTTGTGAAGGACACCCTGTGAAGGACACCTTGTGAAGGACACCTTGTGTAGGACGCCTTGTGGAGGACACCCTGTGAAGGACACCTTGTGAAGGACGCCTTGTGAAGGACACATTGTGGAGGACACCCTGTGAAGGACACATTGTGAAGGACACCTTGTGAAGGACACTTTGTGAAGGACGCTTTGTGAAGGACGTTTTGTGAAATGGTCGCCCGAACTCCCAGAACATGCAGGTGCAATCGAAAAAAAAAACTATAGCTTTTCCGTGCTCACATAACCAATTGCGATTTATTGCGCGACACCCACGACCAAGGGGCGGTAATTATTATTGTTCTCGATTCCGATTTTGATTCCATTTGACACCAATTAAAAATTCCCATTCCATTTTGAAAATTATGTCCTCGATTTGTGGAAATACCGTTATTTTCACCAGTATTTGGCATTTTATCCAATTGAGAATTCGATTTCATTTGTTTTCCACTATTTTCGTATTTAATTGAAATTTTCCTGCAGCTGTGCAGTATCATTCCAACAGACACGTCAATTCAATTTCGAGATCAAATTTAGATTCTGATTTTTATGGATAATGAATTGAAAAAATCTGATATACAATTATTCAATTAATTATTGAACATAAGCCCTAAATATCCGAGAGAAAGTGGCCATCTGATTAGCCGACTTCAAGCTTACGGACTGTTAACGGTTTGCTAGGGTGTCGAACCATCGATTGAAAAACCGGGCGTCATGCGAATCCGACCGGAATCACTTGAACCGGACATTGAAGTCGATGGGATGGTGATGGGGCTGGTAATGGGGGTGGGGGAGGAAGGGTTAACAGACGGGGTGGCGCTTGGCTGAAAAGTACCGTGGAAAGTTCTTGAGACTAGCTCCTATCCGATGACCTTGTGGCCCCGAGGTCAGAAGATTCTTTAAGTCAAAACGTAGATTTTCTCTAAATCCATGCTCTGTAATTCCTGGGAAATGGAAAATACTTGGAGCGAGCGAAGCGTCGGTTTCGTTATTTTAACGTTGTTTCCATGAAAAGGTTGTATACATATGTTTCTATGAAAATGCCTTTACAAGCCGTGTAAATACTGATAAGTGAATTTTTCAATTGAAATGTAATCCGTCTGCAATTTTAACTTTCAGCATCATGTTCTTGTTCAACGTTTCTTGGCTCTACACGAAAATCGAGCGCTAATATGAATATGATATTGACCAAGCGTACGCTTTGCGGCTGGGCGAATTGATCAAATCAAATCGTGATTAACAATGTCTTCAATCCGAATCTTACGATTATGTCACTATTCTAAAGCTCTCCTATTTCCGCAAGTCCTCATACTGCCCGATAGCACAAGCACAGAAATGCATGTCATACATATCAGTTTACATTCGGAGTTGAACATTTCAAGGGTAATTGTCCTTTTAACGAAATTACGAGAAAAACAATATTTATTTTTTGCTATGCTGTATAATACAATATTTAGAACGCATAATATGATGTCAAATCTGTACAATTCTGTCACTCAACAATGGACACCTCAAATCAACACGTCACATGCATGCAAACACCCGTGTATAGTTACTACAATGACAACAACGAATACGACACCTTCTATAAAAAAAGAAAACGCCCCCACATTATTATATTACAAGTACTTATATAGCAGACTTTTTTTCACCGCAACCATTTGGCAAAGATTCGTATTTGAACCACGTGGAACCTCTCATTAAACTGCCCAAACACACAATCTTCATCCAAAATAAAGCAATACCACGACGAACCGGGCTGAAACCCAGATATTATATGAGTATTACGATAGAAATCTGAAAAACTTAATCAAATATGCGGCCAGGATGCGTACATGCACTGGGATCAGCAACGAGTTGTAAATGAAATCACCGCCCAGCTCCACTCTGTGCGTGAGACCCAGTAGGGCGGAATGTCATGTGGGGGTGGGGGGTCTCGCAGAATACTTTCGTTGTATCTCTTATTCGGCATCGCCTCAACCCCCCCCCCCTCCCTGCGACCCCCCACCCCCACCCCCCGGCCAACCCCTTGCAATCGCAATCGCAATCGCAAGTTCCACTGGCTCCGATTCGGGCTGCAATTGCTAGCACCAGCTAGAGAGCTCTCGCACCTCCACGGAGTGGTGATGCGGATGGTCGCCATGTTTACCGGTCACCTGCTCTACGGAATGGTCAATCGTATGGATCCAGATCTCCGTTGCATCACGCTACGGTTGCAGTACTGCGTTGTGCGTTGCACTGCGAAATCCCCATGCTATGTTTTATACCTTTAAAACCCGATCACAGCCTTTTCGATGGGCTTTCGAAATCTCTGAACCCACATAGCTGTACTAAGCGTTAAACAGACTCTGTTGGTATTACCGAACCCTTAATACCCGTACCAGGCGTTAAACAGATGATGTTGGTATTATTGAACCCTATGTAGCGGTACCAAGCCGAAGATGTCGCAGCGTTGGGGTTTTGATTGGAGTTGTGATTGGAGTTGGGGTTGGAGTTGGGGTTGGAGAGATGGCCACTCCCTGGCCAGTGCGTTGCTCTCTAGTTGGTGCTGATGCTGTGCCCGCTGCTCTTCACCCCCCAACCCCCTTCCCGCTCTCAGAACTCGGCTCTGGCAGATTTATTTATTGACTCGATGTCTCAGAGCATGACCCCCAAAGAACAGCGCCACCGTGTTACGGCCTTACGGCCTTGCTGCCTTGCGGCCTTGCGGTATTACGGCCTTAAAGTGTTGCGGTCTTACGGCCTTAACGAGTTATAAGCGCACGTGTGAGATTTTGGTTTGGCGTTGTCGTGAAATCACTTCTTTTGATATCACTTGCGTTGGGATGATACTGGTGGCTAGGGGGTTGGTCCGGTGGGTAGGTTTGGCGACAGATTGTGGGGGGGGGGGGGGGGGGGGGAGTCTTGGATGGGTGACCGACGGATCTTGAAGGGGATGAAGATGCCCAACCTCTTGAAAACTTTGTCTGATTGATGGAAGAATCATTTTCCACCTGTAACAGAAGTCAGATTAGGTCCTTTTTCAGGATCAAAAAGCCACTCGAATCAGAGGTGACATCACAGAACCACACACTGGAACATACAATTCCTCTGACAACCTCCGTCAAATCTACTAACTGATACTCTGAGCCCTCGTATTTATTTTGTGAAATACCGTAGAAACTAGAAATATCGGTTATTTTACGACGTTTTTCCGAGTATTCGACAGGCATGTCAGAAACCATCGCCCATCGAACACATTTCCCTGTTTGACCTTGTCCATGCGCACCAAGCAGGCGAAATCTGCGTGCAATTCCCCACCTTAAATTTGTATTGCCACATAAAAAAATCGGAAAATTTTCGACTTTTTTCGAATTACCGACCAGCAAGTCAGAAAGCAGCGTCCACCTTCGCATTTCGCACACCTATCTCCTTCACGTCGACCTCGTCTGCACACTAAACGGGCGAAATCTGCGTGCGAGCGCGAGCGTGTCGTCATCCCGGCTTCACGTGCCGATCGCGGCGTGTTACCCGCGCAGGCAGGCAGGCACCTCCCCTACCGACCCGTCAATCACGCATTCAGCGCAGCTAGCTTCGATACGCGCTAATTCAATTCGAACACGATATGCGAATCGTCCACGCCGCTTGACTGACAAGCAGCTGACTCTGCCTGCTTGCAAGACGAGGTGCGTTCGCGGTTGACACGCATGTTTCGAATCGCGATTTCTGTGGGAACTAGTCGACCGATCGGTCAAACGCTGTGATCGCTGTGATATCGCCACGTACGCTGTGTACGCCACGCCGTGTACGTTGTGTACACTGTTTACGCTGTTCACGCTATGCGCTGTGTACACTGTACGCCGATGATGTCTCTGTTTACACTGTACGTTACGCTGTGTACACATATTGTGTATACACTGTGTGCGCCGTGATTGCTGCAACAATTCGCCATTCATCGCTGTGCCGATGTTATTGCTGCAAATGGTGTACCTGTGTACACTCTGTGTGCTGTGATTGCTGCAACAATTCGCCATTCATTGTCGTGCCGATGTTATTGCTGCAAATGTGTACCTGTGTACACTCTGTGTGCTGTGATTGCTGCAACAATTCGCCATTCATTGTCGTGCCGATGTTATTGCTGCAAATAGTGTGCACTGTGTACACTATGTGTGCTGTGAATGCTGAAACAATTCGCCATTCATTGTCGTGCCGATGTGATTGAAAAGATTTGCGAATTTCCATGAAGGTCTGCGGTGATTGCAGCTATAAGTTTGTACGGAATTGAAAAAATACTGTACAAGTGTTCGTGTTCTTGTTTCTTTATAATTTCTTTAGTGGCGGGACGTAAATGCATTGCAGCTGTAATTGCGTCTCTTGTCTTCAGCTATAATATGTTAGAGAAATATTAATTAATTTAAATTAATATAATTTTTGACTTGGTGCAGTATTTTCTTCTTCCGAGTTTCTCGATAATGATGCGCCGTATTTGAAAGTTTTTCAATAAATTCACGAGGCGAACGAAGATGTCAGGCCCTGGCGGTATTTGTTCTGTGCTACCCAAATGAAGAAAGAAAGCGGCTTCTTGTGCAGGACGAGAACTGGATGTACGCAGTTTGACTTGAGTCGACTTACGAACATCTCTTTGCTCTTTCAAACAACGCCACTGTCAAAATGTCCACACGCTCCCAAGGTTGTCCAAACAGGGCACTGATCGCCGCATTCAATACTTGAAACCAATCCTCTATTTTTACAAAATATAAGAACTGAATAGGTCTTATTTTTTATTCACACCCTCGGCGATCTTGTCTCCGGCCCGGGCGGTGGGTGGGTTTGGGGGGGGGGGGCTAGGGGGGGGGGCTGGCACATTTCCTGGTCTACTCGTTCATGGAGCTAATTGCCTGTGAAGCGGACACAACCAACCAACCCTTGGCTTTGCGTCGTGACGACACATTGCCGACGCCGCCGCCGCCGCCGCCGCCGCCGCCGCCGCCGCCGCCGAGGGGAGTCAAGACACTGGGAGGAAAGGGGTGCAATCGCTCCTAGATCTTCGTTTCAGATTCATTCAAAGCAACACCACCCTCGCGCCACCAACCCCACCCCTGCCATGCCACCCATTCCTTCCGTTGACTCGCCACCCACTCCCATTCCCCCCCCCCCCCCCCCCCCTCTCCGTCGCACATTCACAGCTTCCCGGTCTCCCTTTCATCGGGTCTCGGGACCCGACTGCCGATTCACACTCCGTTCTCGACGATCCCTCTGCAATTCCGTGCCAATCCTGGAAATCCTTGCAATCCTGGCAATCCTGGAAATCCTGGAAATCCTGGCAATCCTGGCAATCCTGGCAATCCTGGCAATCCTGGCAATCCTAGCGATTCTAGCAATCCTGGCAATCCTAGCGATTCTAGCAATCCTAGCAATCCTGGCGATCCTGGCAATCCTGGCAATCCTGGCAATCCTAGCAATCCTAGCGATCCTAGCGATCCAGCGATCCTGGAAAACCTGGAATTCCTGGTGATCTGCAACTCCACGCCAATTCCGGAAATCCTGGCAATTCTTGCAATTTTTAGGTGATCGCGATGTCACCGGGAACCGCGGACATGGAGCGATGGGCATAATCTTGACATCTTGGCAGACCAGTGCCAAAGGGCCAGTTGTCAAAACAGTGCGTCGTTAAGCACCAATAATCAATTAATTGGTTTTGACCAGCTACAAGTTTGCTCAGGAGGACGGATGTCTTTGCTTGGACACACTCCTCCCTTTTACTTCCTGTTCGTTTCGGGACAGCCGTGCATCTCTTTCATCTCACTCTTGAGAGTCTACGTTGCGTATCACTCCGTACCACATACTTCTGATACACTGCTCATTGTAATTCATATGTCGATATGTCATGTGTCATATGTCATAAGTTCTGCAAAAAAGGAGTTATTTCTACAGGAAAGTGGCGGTTTCAGATTGACAAATTTTACATAATCTCCCCCCCCCCCCCCTCCCAGAATACGTTTTCTGACAGTTACCGACAGCGGGGATTGAACCCAAACCTGCCCAACCGCCTCCTGTCTTTGCAGAGAGGGCGGCGTATGGCCAAAGGGTGACAGTGCTGGCTGCATGTTGCATAATCGCCTCTCAATTCCTGATAATTACTCGTTGAATTCTCTGAATTGTTTGCCGGTGACCTTGCGTTGGCCAGCGCCTGACAAATGTTGACGGCCCTTTAAGCGGCGCGCCCTTATCTCATAGAACGTCTGTCTCCCTTGTCTCAAATGAAGCGTGCGACGTGTACAGCGAATTACGCGAAACATCACCCGCACTTCGAATCCACCCGAAGCAGATCATCCCAATTTACGCACGAAAAATCCACACAAATTTGCGCGTAAACGCAATCGCACAGTGCCCCCCCCCCCTGGCGTGGCATATAACCTTAATAAAAGTGCACATTGGGACTACGGGTGCCTGTGGCCTCCTGTGGCCTCCTGTGGCCTCCTGTGGCCTCCTGTGGGC